>CAXKWD010000003.1:77994490-80569490 GCA_964059195.1 Ectobius pallidus
AGCTCTTAGTATCATTGATAAGTTTCATGGCCGTTAATGGTTGATATCTAATTCAATGTATAATTGAGTATTCCACCAATATACCATTACCTAAATTCATAGGCTTTTTTTGTTCCAGATTCTTGCTGAATACACAATAGGCTGTTTATATCTAATTGCAATCACCATTATTTATTGCATTGTGTATAAAACAGATTAAAAGGATTATAATTATATACATATATATTGTAAATTACACATTACATGCATAGGCCTCTTTAGTATCTCTTGAAAAAGAACCTAGCAATAAAAAATAACTCTAATTGACTTTTATACAACAGCATACTTTGAGATCACTTTTCCAAGCAAAGTCAAGTATTTTTAAAAAAGTAGTTCCATTTTATTGAGGGTACTAAATTGCAGAGAAGGATAGAGGGTTTTCCCACCCACTGACAGTTTTATCTAAAAATAATATCCCAGGGGAGATCCTTTCATTATAAAATGAAAGAAAATGTACACTACATTTATTACTAAAATCAATATATTACTACTCTATTCTGTGTGGATTTCTATGAAAATAACAGCAATAATACCTATAGAACAGTCCAGAAGTAACAGATTGACCATTAGATCTTCATCAATGAAGTAATTTAAATGGCTGTACATTTTCATTTGAAGAATTTAAAATTACTGGTACTTGCAGTTTTCTGAATTAGTGAAATTATCCTACTTGTAGTTCAGACTTTTCTCCCCCTCCCCCCACCATTTTTTTTAAAGATATCGTACCCTGGTTATATTACGTGTGGACTTTCAGTCTAATAGTAAAGAAAGTGATTATCCTTCATGATGATGATGGGGTGAACAGCTCAATAGGCTGTGGGAAACCAGGGTCGTAACCATGAGGTGAGAACCTTGGCCCACCTGTGGTGTACTGGGTAGGAAGATACCATGATAGTTTGATACTGATTTCCATAGGACAAACCAACACCCAGTCCTGAACCTACGAAGGAAGTCTTCCACCTCTGAAAAATCCCCAGCCTTGCTGGGAACCAAACCTAGACTGCCAGAGTGGAAGGTAAGCATACTGGCAGCAGATTTGCATGCTCATCAGATACGTCTATCTATGTGGGATTTGTGGTGGCTAATTCTCTTATACTCGTATGTTATTCTTTCAATTTGTGAAATTTTTAAGTAATTGAATTACGTTCTGCTTTTTAGGTCTTCAATCTGTTCCTTGAAATTCTCGCCACAGATTGCTTTTCCTTTTATCTCTAATAATTGCACATTCCTTCATTATCTTAATTTTAATTTCTTTTATGTCCAGTTTTTATTTCCTCCCACTTCAATTTTCTTTCCAGTACTTCCTATTTTTGGTTGACCTCTCAACGGCTTTCCTTTATCAGCTTTCCCTCATTGTTGGGAAGAATACACTGTATTTCTTTCTCAGATTCTTTCTCATTGTTACTCTCTATCTTGTTTGTTCTCCGTCAATCTCTTCTCTCTCTATATAAAAGGCTTTGTCCTGACTGACTGACTGACAGGAATCAACGTAGAGCCTAAACTATAACAGGTAGAGACTTGGAATTTTGACAGTACCTTCGTTTCATAATGTAGGTGCTCACTAAGAAAGGAGTTTACCAAATTTTGATTTTAAATGCCAAAAATTAAATGTTTTTGAGAATACTTAATCCCTTTTTACACAGAATTATAAAACCCAAATCACAGAACATATTGTTGCTAATGGTATCATATTCCATCGGGCAATACGTCCTTATTGTTCCAATTTGTAAATATACTGTAAATATTGTTGTACAAGGGTTTAACACGTTAGTTTATATGTATATATACATAGCATAATGTTTAATGACAGGTGAAATAATATTTTGAAGTGTCGGTTGTACAAGGCTTGTATTGTTTACATATTTGTGAGAGCCGAGATTATGACCACGTCTACCTATGCAGAGTAGGAAGAATAACTACACTGGTAAATTGGTACCACACCTGATTTTTTTTCTATTTCAATACGTTTTATTGTCAACGGTTTACTATTGTAGGCAATATAAAAAAGATATTCCGAAGAATACGAAATCTCTTTTCAAACGTAGGCATTGAAGCAAAATTGGACAATAGATTATAATACAAAATTAAATTGTAACGATTTCTTTCTTTTGTTGTCCTCATTCCTGGAATCAAACGCAGTTACCTCACTTACTATCAATGTGACTACCGTAATAGCTTTTAAGAATATATGCAATCAATTATTAGATCAAAATGAATAGGCCTATCGTGTCGCATATAATAAACAGTAGCTTCATTGCAAATAAAAGGGGAGTTTCAAGGTTAAACTAAACTGGGGAGGTAAGCTCTGGGCATAAGCAAACAAAGAACCCTAATGCAGGGCGATACATAAGTTTTATTTTGTTTGGGATGTGAACATCAGACGGGGTTTGAGCATCACTGTTCCTTACATCCTTTTGGAATACATAGAAACATTCAACGTTGCCGGGCAACGAGTATGGGAAAAAATATTTCTGTCACTCTCTTATAATATTAAACTAACAGGAAATTATTTATCTGCAGGTTTGGAACAAACGTCGAGGTCTATACGTGCGCATCGACCAAATATGATAAGCTAAGTAACACATATTTTATTAACATTCAGAACGCATATTTCATGTTGGATACGTAACTTTGGTTCTCATGCTTCTCACAGCAGGTTCTTGCCGACTAAAGGTTAATATGCTCCGACAATCGTAGTCTCCCGTGAACGGAAATGTTTTGTGCTAACAGTACAAAACATATGGAAGCGGTGTAGTGCTTGCTGAGACAGAAAATTACACCAAAATCACCGGAACTTGCTGGGACGCGGAACATTCAGTTTCTAATAATAACACAATTATGCTTATTTTTCAGGCCCTCCCGAAGAAAATTGACTGGAACAAACGAATATTCAGAAGAGGATCCACTTGCGGACTGAGCACACTGGCCATGTGTAGCGTGAATGCAGTCGAAAGAACCCCCTCCTAGAAACTCTTTCATATGACGCCCTCCGTATTCTAAGACGACGGATTCACTTCCATATGGTGCCCACCGAAGTCTAGCCACAGAACAACTCTTTCATATGGATACCCGCCTCGTTCTAAAACCATAATCCTTCCCCCAAGGTCGACCTTTAACCATTTCACTTATAATTCCATTATATATTATGAGTTATAGAAGTACTGAAAATTTAAAAAAGCAAAACTGGTATTTATTGGTAGCACGGTACTACCCCGTCCTAAACCAAAGCCTTCGCCGTTTCAAGCAAGGTATATAAAGCTACTAAGGTAGCGCCATTTCTCGCGGCCGGCTGCTTCATCAGCGTGTGACGTCATCCACGAGGGAACGATCGAGCATATGGCTGCTATTACATAGCAGATGCATAGTCAGTACGTCAGTACGCTTCAGCCCTTAGGTATACAGAAATATTCTCATGAAAGAAGTTGTAGGGAAATAAATTCACTTTAAAATGAGTTGTCATTTGTTATTTAGTCTTGAAATGTTCAAAAGTTATAACAATTTAAAGTTTCGGTCAAATTTCGAGATTTCGAAAGAGAACCGTACATCGCACTGTCTCTATATTTAGGGGTTATATCTTTGAATATAAGCTGTATATTGTGTATTTACATCATGAAACAAGTGAAGAAATATCACACAACAATTAAAGTTGAATTTATTAAAAATCCGATCACGGTACAAGCACAGTACATGTAATGGAAAATACATTAGATTCCAGGCAAGAAAGGAAAAATAGGCACACAAAAAATCATGTAGTTTTGAAATTTGGCAGAGATGTGGGGGAAAGTGTCCTAAACAACACAGTAAAAGTCCCCATGGATAGAGGGTGTGCGGGGGTGGGGGATTGGGGTACTTTTAAATGTCGTTTCTCTCAGTTTTCTCTAAATACACAAAAAATTATGGGTTTTACCAAAAAACAGTTTATGCACAAAATTAACTACATAAAATATCTGCATGATATTTTTTGGGAATTAATAGTTCAGGAAATAGAAAGATATGAAGTATGACAGTTCTCGAAATTCTGTTTTACATACACCTATGTATTATATTTTTTAACAAAAAAGAAAGCAGACGATAATTAAATTAGCATGATGCCAAAAGCAAACTAGTTCTTAGGAAAATATACTTACTAATGGTTAATGTTATTACACATAAAACTAATTACCATTATAATAATAATAACAACAATAATAATAATAATTATTATTATTATTATTATTATTATTGTTGTTGTTCTTGTTGTAATGCTTAGCCGTTTTATGTTTCGTTAAAAAAAATAATCGGTACTAATGGTTAATGTTATTACACATAAAACTAATTACCATTATAATAATAATAACAATAATAATAATAATAATAATAATAATAATAATAATTATTATTATTATTATTATTATTATTATTATTATTGTTCTTGTTGTAATGCTTAGCCGTTTTATGTTTCGTTAAAAAAAATAATCGGTATTTTGAAAGATAGTAAGGAATTAGATATATTTACAAATTGTAAGAATAGTAGGCCCACCTATTACTTTAAATAAATGTTGACTTGTCTATGTGGCTCCTGGGAATATTTGCACATCATATTTTGTTACTGTGCAACTCGGTGTGGTGGAAGATACGGATGCCGAAAAGCTGGTATCAAATGCTCATCCACAAACAGTATACCATTAGAAGAAGATGAACTTAAAATTGATGACGTCCAAGCAAAATAAGATGTTTAGGCACTCTTTAATCAATGTTGTAGGCTATATGTGTATAAATAGCCTACTGAGTGTTCGGTAGATAGAAAAATATAACCCTAACTTATCATACGATGTAGACCTACTAGGATTCCAGTATTTGAGACTGAAAAAAATATACAACTAAACATTAATTTAAAGTACTACGTAGGCCTGCTAGGTTTTATAATTTCTAAATATTACAATTTTTCCAAATTATATTTTAAACGAAAAATATCAGCTAATAGGCCTGATTTATATTTCTTTTAACGTGCACTCATACCATGTGATTTTTATAAGCTTTATAACAATAATCATAATAATTAGTTTTATGTGTGATGTTTACCTTTATTACGAATATTATTCTAAGAACTGGTTTGCTTCATATCCTTCTGTTTCCTGAACTATTCTAAGAGATATCATTCAGATCCATTTTATAAGAACTTTTATGTAGTTTAATATTGCGCATAAACAGTTTTTTGCTAAATCCCATAGCTTTTTTTTGCGTATTTAGGGAAAACTGGGGGGAAATATTTAAAAGTGCCTCCCACCCCCCGCTCACCCCCTATCCATGGGACTTTTACTATGTTGTTTAGGACACTTTCCCCCACATCTCTGCCAAATTTCAAAACTACATAATTTTTGTGCCTATTTTTTTCTTTTTTGCATGGAATATAATGTATTTTCCATTACATGTACTGCTTGTAACGTGATCGGATTTTTAATAAATTCAACTTCAGTGGTTCTGTAAGTTCCAGGATGTAAGTACACAATATACAGTTTATATACAAAGATATAAACCCTAAATATAGAGAAAGTGCGATATATGGTTTTCTTTATAAATCTCGAAATTTGGCTGAAATTTTAAATTGTTATAACTTTTGAACATTTCAAGAAAAAATAACAAATGACAACTACTTTAAACTGAATTTATATCCCTACAACTTCTTTCATGAGAACATTGCTGTATACCTAAGGGCTGAAGCGCTAGAAGGCAAAGTGTGTCGAAAAGCGTGAGGCGAAAGAGCTTTTTTCGAAAACAATTTTTTTTCGCTGGCAGATAGCTCAAAACCTATTGGGAATAGACAGAAATGTTTAGGATAAAACTTGTAGGAAATTTTATCAGCTTGATTTTTGTATATGGCAAAATTTTCTCTACGATGCAACATTGTTTAGATATAAGCGAAAAACCTAAAAACATGACCTTCTGCGGGCCCCCCGCTCACCCCCCACCTTCGGGGACTTTTAGTATGTTGTTCAGGACACTCCCTCCGACAACTCTGCAAAATGTAAAAACTACACGATTTTTTTTTCCTATTTGGTGTTTTTCGACCTTTATTGTCTGGACTATTAAGAAGGCTCAAGATTCTGAATATGGGCGGGAATTTTAATGCAGTATAGACCTACACTGTATACATGATTTAGAGTGATGATGTGACGGTCAAACCAAAAGTAAAGGTGATAAATCAAGCCTAATATATATATATATATATAGTTATCTCTCATAATAGCTAAAGCAATAGGTACTATTAATTCAAAATTACTTTTAAACACTATTGCAATCAAAACAAACTAATAGGCTTACCTTTACTACAAAAAAAAAAATGCTGTTCTACTGTTTTAAAATTTCAAAGTTTATTTCGGAGGGGAAAAGATAAAAAAAATTAACTTCCTGGAATTTTTCCATCGCTTATGGGCTAAAAGCTATAAATTTGTCAAATTTCAAGATTCTAGCTCATCTGGAAGTGAGTATATATCAATGTTAATAAGTGGTTGATTAGACTGTCGTAGATGTGAAAGATGTTACGGTTATCTGGCCAGTTTTCCATACTTATGTGGCAGCTAGAATCACCAATTGTTTTACACTTATGGCTGTTGTATGTGCCAATATTTTTGCCAAATTTTACGATTTTATCTATCCTATAAGTGGGTCAAAAATTACATCATGCGAGGAAAATATACAACATTTACTAAAAATATACAAATGGTGCAAAATATGTTGCACAAACTTTCTCGCATATACGAGTTAAAAGCTAGCACAGATAAAAGTAAATTAGAAAACAAATTTTACTTAATACATTTTTTTTTATAAACTAACATGTATCTAGAACGGAAAGCATCAAGGCCGATCTTTATGTACAATGCTTTTAACGTGAAATAATAATAAAAATAATAATCAAAGGCGGAGTGTGTATATTTTGACTGGGTTTACACGTTAGTCAATAAATTTTGTTTGTCTAAGTAAATTATGCACTTGACAAAACTTATTACCTGCCCATAACGAAAGAACTCTATTTGAGCAAAGATACAAGAAAGCTAAAATATCCTAATTCATTAATAACCTAAAACAATAAATCATACTTGGAAACTTCTATGTGATTATGATTATCACCAGGGCCCGGATTCTAATGACATGTCATATTTTTATTGAAGCTGCATAGACATTGCCTACTTGTAGATAAATCCTAATCATGGCCTCTAGATTATAGAAATGCATTTTTATTAGCAATTTTTGTCATTTTATGAATTTTTGTATTTTTAGGGCATTTATTTCAATTTTAGGTCATTATTTTGTCATTTTCATGTCATTTCATTCATTATTTAGTCATTTTCATGCATTTACATTGAGTTTATTTACTTTTTTGTCGTCTTATTTTCCCATAGGGTAATATTTAAATAAATTACTTGGTTAGTATAATGCAACATTTTTTGTAGGATCTATTTTAAAAACTATTTTCTTACGTTTCTTCTCAAATGCTCCAATGAAGAACAAAGAACAAATTTTTTAGACCTACAACATCCTTTCTGCGTTTACAGTTTTTACAATTATGTAGAACTTTGTGTGAACAATAATAATTTTTATAAATAAAATATCAGTTTTTAGGTAATTCTTTACAGTTATTAAATCATTTTCCTTAAAATTTAGGGTCTTTTATAGGTAATTTTTCAAACAACTTTAGGTCATCAGAATCCGGGCCCTGATTATCACGCACAAGATATGAACTTTAAATATTTAAGGACCATATCAAATAGTGAGGAAACCGACTGGCGAATAATGCTATAAAGAAACTAATAATACATAAAACTTCACACGGAAACAGTATAAAATGCACGTGCTAGGGTTAATGTTTACAGCATTTCCCTCGCGGGCGACGTCATCATGCGCACCGAACGATATTAGGTAACTGCGCATGGCAAATGAGCACCCCTTGGTTTCAAGGATCCGTCCCCTCTTGACTGTCACCTATCCCGAACCGGTGAGAGCGAGTTCTAGCGTTAACTTGACTTTCCAAGTCCAAATGTTGCTGCTACCCTTGTCTCATCCCTTCGGGAGTTCAGTGACAGCCCCCACAGGCAATACACGTACTGACCTGGCCAGTGTAAGTGTGAGTCACCCGTAATAGGGACTGGACATTTGGAGTATATAGTACGTATTCTTCACGCCATAGCATTAGCGAGTAATAACGTTTGAATCATTCAGGAAAATTTCAGTACAGCATCTGCGTTTCATGAATTAGTTATTTAATACATACATATAATTCTGCAGCAATTAACGTAAAATAATAAAATGTAAATAAAATTTTCCCTTATATGACGTCATAATTGCGAAAAATGACTGTCACCAAATTACCTACCTATTATCACCAAATAACCTAGCACTATCGTCAAATTACCTTCCCTTTCAGTGTTGTCTTTAAATATTTGTAAATCAGCGTGGGTGTGTACGAATTTAGTAACACAGCGATAAACATTGCCAGGAAGAATGGTTTCAAATCATGAGTACAACTTGAAAAAATAATTCAAATAATTATGTATTTTCGCTTAAACAAATGCTTTTTAAGTATATTTATCACCAAATTACCTTACTTTACCCTATCGTGCCGCATATAATAAACAGTAGCTTCATTTCAAATAAAAGGGGAGTTTCAAGGTTTAACAAAACTGGGGAGGTAAGCTCTGGGCATAAGCAAACAAAGAACCCTAATGCAGGGCGATACATAAGTTTTATTTTGTTTGGGATGTGAACTTCAGACGGGGTTTGAGCATCACTGTTCCTTACATCCTTTTGGAATACATAGAAACATTCAACGTTGCCGGGCAACGAGTATGGGAAAAAATATCTGTCTGTCACTCTCCTATAATAATTATACTAACAGGAAATTATTTATCTGCAGGTTTGGAACAAACGTCGAGGTCTATACATGTGTGTCGACCAAATATTATAAGCTAAGTAACACATATTTTATTAACATTCAGAATGCATATTTCATGTTGGTTCTCATGCTTCTCACAGCAGGTTCTTGCCGACTAAAGGTTAATATGCTCCGACAATCGTAGTCTCCCGTGAACGGAAATGTTTTGTGCTAACAGTACAAAACATATGGAAGCGGTGTGGTGCTTGCCGAGACAGAAAATTACACCAATTTCAAATAATAACACAATTATGCTTATTTTTCAGGCCCTCCCGAAGAAAATTGACTGGAACAAAGGAATATTCAGAAGAGGATCCACTTGCGGACTGTAGCACACTGGCCATCTGTAGCGTGAATGCAGTCGAAAGAACCCCCTCCTAGAAACTCTTTCATATGACGCCCTCCGTATTCTAAGGCGACGGATTCACTTCCATATGGTGCCCACCGACGTCTAGCCACAAAACAACTCTTTCATATGGATATCCGCCGTGGGTTTATATAAGGAAGACTCTTTCATATAATATATAATATAATATAATTATAAGTTAATTTCGGATGTCAAAACCCGAGCGACGCCGGACCTTCTAAGCTAGTAATTCATATGCTATTTGTACTCTAAGGGCTCTCTTCGTGAGGGACCGGGGGCGTGGCGCATGTCTGAGGGACCCTGAGAGTGTGGTGCATGTGGTATGGCATTGGTTCTAGCTGGATGTTGGGGATTTCCCTGGGGGCTCGCGGTGAGATCTGCTTGGGGGGACCTTTGGGCATGCACAAAGGGCCCGCAGATGTGGCCTACGTGCTTACGGTCGTTCCCAACCCGCCTCTGACCATACGCGGAGAGAAAATAGATAGATATACTATAAATATGTTATAACGTCTTCATAAATAGATTACAAATTACGCCAATTCAAAACAATTTTGTTTAACCACTTACCAATACCAGTCTAAAGAACGCGAAATTCCATGTCTAATCAAATGGTAAGAAATGGAATGATTGAGATGACCATTTAAGGGGGTGCCGAAATTATTTCTCTCTAGGGCGCCAAAATACATAGAGCCGACCGTGGATGAGAGAAAAATGTTAAGGTTAATCTCAGAGTGATCGGATTGGGAAAAGGAGCTTGGACAGAACAAAATAGAGAGAGAGGAAACAGTTATTCATGATCAAGCAAAATAAAATAATTTTACCGTGTGTATCATAAATTATGTTTTAGACAATCATTCAAATTTGTGAAATATTAAATGTTGGATTTATTGTATTGAATTACGTACGGTGGAGACACAGACAGCTGTCATTGATATTTGGTACTGGGCTTTGCAATCACTGTGATAAATTTCACATTTTAAAAGGTGTAGTGAATTAATTTGATTTACCCTGTTACCCTGGAGAATTAAAATTTTACACTCATTGGCATAATTTTATCCTTTTATTTGATATCGTAGTCCACCGCTGTGGTGGCGGGCCTGGGTTCGAATCCTGTTCGGGACAAGTTACCCAGGGGGCGTTTTTTCCGGGGTTTTTCCTCACCTGTGAGACAAGTGTCGGGTATCTTAAGGCCCTTGTGGTCCCCGGATATCATCTGGCCTTCATTATCATCTTCATCCCATCTTCGCCTTATTCGGGGTGATTGTATGTGTGAATGGTGTGTCTCGTCCTATGTGTTTGTGTTGTCTCGGAGGTGGCCCCGGCATTGGGCTGATCACTCATCCGGGAGGCCCTCCATGTCCTTGTCTGGTAAAAAAAAAGTATGTATGTGATCCATAGATAATTCCTCTCCCGACAGGTCGCGGCCCATTAAGACCCGGGCGGCATGGGTCCCTTAAACGGCTCTAAGAGGGAGAGGTAAAAAACTAAGGCAAAGAGAGAGATTTAATATCGTGTACCGTTAAAAGGGCTTCTTTTACCTTCGACTGTCTAAAAAAATAGAGTGTTCGCTGCTGTGATGTTGAATTCTCGATTTCCAGTGAGATATTCATTAACTACTTCAATATTCAAGTAGCTCCTTAATAATAACCTCACGAAGAAGATTTCAAACTGTTCCTATCTTCTTTAAACTGAATGCCAGTTCGTTGTTTATTAGGCCTACAGTTCACCTGGAAAGTCCGTAAGAAATAGCACATCGAGCGGAGATCTTTCCTACTGTAACTGGGAGCAATTTCGCTATCTAGCCACGTGTACCTCGTAACGAGGCTGCGGATTAGTGATATAGACTGCCCGCAACGCTCCAAAGCGAACAACCTGCAGTGTATTTGTGGTGAAAATAAGGTCCATTCAGCTAAATTTCGAAATGGTAGCTAAATCGACTGCTCTCTAGATTTATCCGACCAAACCTGCATTGATTTTCTCACGGTGGGTTTACAGCTATTGCCACAAAACTACCATCTCCACCCATCGCCGTACTGTTTTTATCACAATGTTTAGTAATGTAGGCCTATTTATATTACCGGTATATAGAATACTATGTTAACATATTTCTGTGCTTAAAGTTTTACTTTTTCCTCCATCTCTGTCAATCTTGTAGTTCTCTTTCTTTCACTCATATAATGATCTCCTGTTTCCGTGAGTTTCGAGGCCTGCCTCTGGTTCTTCTTCCATTCTTCTTGGACGCCATTCCCATACCCTTCTTGGTAGCCTTTTTTCTGTCATTCTTCTTACACGTCCAATTTAATTTTTCATATATTATAAAGTCCAAAATAGAATTATTAATATTCATTTTCCTCTTATAGCTGTATATGTATAATTTTGAATGTATATATATATAATTTTGAATGTCTTGCTGACCGCTGTAAGAAATCCATTTCCTTTGATAACAATTTTGGCTTTAAATTTTGACTAAATTTCCATGTGTCATTCCTAATTCTATGTTTCACTCCATATATAACAGTACTTTTCACTATTGAGTTATATACAGTATCTATATTTCTACTTCTCTAATTATATTTTGTCCCATAAAATACCGTTTAGCAATGCTGTCGTTACTCCACCTTTATTAATCATGTACTTAATATCATTTTCTTGTATGTCTTCTTTGTCAATTTTCACTCCTAAATACTCAAAATCCTCATATCCCTTATTGCAAATATATAATTTTGTATTTTCCTAAGCAAGTTTTTTGACGAAGTTCTGTATACGATGAAAACAATTCTTCCGAGTTTTGTTTTCCTTTCTTTTGTGATCCCATCACATAACTACATTGAATTTATTGTTTTTTTTCTTATTAACACAATGTCATATAACCATTTTTTGTCCTATGAGATAATCACATGGAATAAATTAATTTATATAAGATAGGCCTAACTCTTTGTCGGCCGCGGTGGTCTAGAGGTAGCGTGCCCGCCTCTAGATCAGCAGGGCGCGGGATCAAACCCGGCCGCGGTCGATGGATTTTTCAGGACGTCCTACGGGAGGGACTTTAAGCTGGGGGTCCCGTGTCGTAGATTTACTGCACGTAAAAGAACTCCAAGCCTAAATTAGAGCCTCTGGACAAAATTTCTCGGCCCTTTCACGTCCAAGAAATACTTAGTTTCCAGAGGGGGTTTGCGAGGCGATGGGCTTACCACATGTCCCTCTACCCTCTCTCGGAAAATAAGCATATCAAAATTAGTATAGGTAATGAAACCTCCATTGGAGGCCCCTTCGCCCCACCTGGGGATCATAGGGTTACAGATACAGGCCTAACTCTTTGCGGGTTCACTCGAGCCTACACCAGTAAGCTATTCCGAAAAAAAAAGAACAAATTTAAAAAAATTATGGAATTAAGATTATTTCTGAAGTAATTACTTTAGTTATTTTAATGAGTTGCATGACAACTCCGCGCATGTATTCTATTTTATAAGATCATGTTCACCGAGTTACGACAGAGTATTCCCATAACAGATTTTTAGGCTACAAAATGATTATTTAACGTAAATTAATTGTATGTTAATAATAACTGTAAATAGAAATTACTTTTTAAACTATAAAGTTGTATAGCGCATTTGGATGAAAGCATAAAATGAAGCAAACGAAAATGCTTGAATGGCTTTCTTTCGCAAGACTGAATGAATTTTTTAGTTTTGTTAAGAACTGCTTTGTCTGTCATTCATCATGACCCTCCATTTCCTTCCCCTCAAAGGAGAGTATCAACACACCAGTGAAACCTCCCATTATGAATGCCAGGGAAATTTTCTCCGGAAGTCTTTAAAGCAAGTAGATTGCAAGTAGCTCAGGCAAGATTCCTGGCTGGAGGAAGGGGAACAACTACTGCAGATCTGTCACTGTACTATAATTTATAAATAAAATCTGGTAAACTGATATAACAAAGTGCCAGATGAGGTTAATAGACCATATTTCATATGCTTCTGATATACATGGCATAGACTTTTTACTATTAATATTGTTATATAGGCCTATCTAAAATATAAATGTTTATTATTAATAGCGTACCCTATTTAAATATTATAATAGTACGTTTAGTAAGCAATTCACAGGCAGTAATGTAAATAAAGTAGGAGGTGCCCGTGGCTTCGCCCACGATAATTCTTTTAAAAATTAAAAATTAAGAGTATAATAATTATTAAAGCATTATATTTATTAACCCTTGCACGCGAATCATTCATAAACTAAGCCATTAATAATTAATGAAACAGCTAAAATTCCTGCTTTAGAGTAAATTCCACGACATGAAAGCGCCCCCTGGGAAAACTATATCAGAATCGATTATGCAGTTCCAAAGAACCTATGAACACATAATACGTATTGTTTCTAAGCTGTTTATTGACATGAATATGATGTGAATTTTATTTGATCAATTCAGTGTAATTTTCAGAAATTATATAATGTTTCAAGGGAAGGAATGGTTTGTTTGAATGATTATTATTATCAGCGATATTTCAAGAGACTATTCAACTCATACACCGAGTGTTTGATATTGACCAATAACGTTTAGCAATTTCTCAGATATAGACCAATCACGGCCGTTTATCTTGCAATATTCTTGTGGAATCGCGAGGATGGTGTTTTATCGTGATAAAACCGTCTGCTCGTTACTGGAGACGCAAGTATCAGTGTGCAGTGATTAGCAGTCAGATGCTGCCACTACGCGGCACGAAAACAGATTATTTTATACAACATAACTTGTTTAGAAATTGAAATAATAGAAATGTACATTGATTAAGAACACAATTTCGATTCGGTGCAAGCCAGTTCGTGTGTTTTTATTCTGTTCTGCTGTTAGCTTACCTGAATGAAGTTAACTATGTCTTATATGCTCATTTGGTAGCACTGATTACACCAAGGAAGCTCGAATCGATTCACGGATGGTTGAGTCACAGCATGCCGTGATCTCACAACTTTTAGTTTTGTTTTTATACAACGAAGCACGAAAGTAATTATTATTTATATTATCCGTTACATTTTATTCATGGAATAGTCTTAATAAATCCAACTCGAGTTGACGAGTTGCATCAGATAAATTCGCTCCTGCTGCGCAGTCGCGAATCTATCGATAAACTCGTCAATCAACCGATTTGGTTCAAAATCTACAGGATTCTTCCCTTGGATGTTATAAATGCGTATACCAAGTTTCGTGAAAATTCAATAAAGCGTAGTCTATTCGAGTAATCGTGCGTACAGACACAGGACGGTCAGACATTTCCCGTCCACCATAGAATCTTATAAAGTACCATACTGGCACTTAATAAAACAATCTGATGCGAAATTCGCATAACCTTCTCTGCCCAAATAAAAGTATCATATATTATGTATGACAATCTCTCCATGTAAATTGGTTGTAAAATTGAAGAGAATGTCGTTGCCACATCACATCGTACCCCCGAAGAGAACATAACCCAAATAAAATCTGATTAATGTTCTCTCGTAACTTTATTTACTTTAAGCATGGCCAATACTTTCTCACTTCACATTCTGATTACAAAGAGCATGTATTCAGAGTGGGTGGGTTATAACTACCCTTCAGATATATTTTTTTAAATGGTTCAAATGAAAGTTTTAGTTCTTAGTATAAACACCCATGTTTAAATTTTAAACAAAATCATAAGAGCTGTTTTCGAGAAAATCGCGACAGACTATATTTTCTTCATGTAAAGTCCCCTAAAAATAAGAGAAATGTGTCGCCAATCTTCTTGTCACATCCTCAGAAGGTACCTGATTCAAATACAGAATTTAGTTTTAATACGATTTTCCGTTCTGGAGCTAGGCTGTTCACAGACAGACATGTTTCCGAAAATAGTATTGAGGGTCGGAAACAATACTTCCTCTACCTATACTACCTATGGTACGGACAGAGGAAGTGAAAAAAAAACTGGTTGGAATCTTGTTGACCATATTTGTACAGCTTATGATTATACTCCTTCAAACATCATTATTTCACTCAGTATTAATGGATTATTTCTGATGTTTTTGCTCCCCCACTCCCTGTCTAGTTGCAGGGTTTCCACAAAATCCTCTGGCAGTGCAAGTAGATTTAGCTGAAATACCAAATCTTATGGATGTTTGGTTTTGTAGTCAGATTTTCATCTTCTAGATGTCAGATTTTCAACTTCTGCTATTGCAGTATGCCCATATAAAATATTTTAAATGACATGTCACTAAAACTGAATATTAGATAATCATAATGATAAGGGCAAGGCATTAAATGAAAAATGCATGTAGGCTTAAAAGTAAAAAAAATAAAAGACAATATTTAGAAAATGACCGATAGATTATCCATTAATACTTTTAATTAATCTTAGTTGATTTTAAAGAGCAAGTTAATTATTTTATTGGTATATTTGTATTAATGGTTGACTTGATTGGTTTAGGATTTTTAACTGTAGATTATGTTGTATTAGGTATAGGAGCTGACATTGTCTGAAACTAAATGTATGTTCTACAGACAAAAAGTACATTTTTATTATTACAAATAATCAACGAAAATATTTTATTACGTGGCCCGTGTGCAATATGGCACTAAATCCAACATCAATTTTGCAAATTATGTTGAATATAAATAATACGTTTGTTCCTGGAGTAAAGCCCGTGTGCAATATGGCACTAAATCCAACATCAATTTTGCAAATTATGTTGAATATAAATAATACGTTTGTTCCTGGAGTAAAGTCGGTTACTGTCAAGTGCCATGACGTCTGCGCACGTTGTGAGGACGCTGAAAAATGACATTGTGCGCATGGGCCCACGACGCGCAGCGAAACTGACAGTGTGGACATGCATCGTGTTACAGGACAGGAGGTGCGTGAATTGACTTTGGGTACAAAAATATGTATTTTATTCTAAACTTTAATACATTGCTATAAGTAGTAATTTTAATTCAAAAAGCTGTTTGTTTACATTCTTGTCACTACTTCTGGCATGAGAGCTACCGGTATGCGAAACGTTCACGTCACGTGGTGGGGACTCGCTGAACACGTCATCTTACTGTCACTTACTTGTTCAGTGTCTATCGTGCGTGCCATGGGAAAGGATTTGATAGTGAAAGGCTATTGTACGTTTCGCCATCATAAGGACTTCGAAATGGACTTTCAAGAGGGGGTTGCTCTAGGAAAGCATGTAAGTCTTATTTTTAATTAATTCTGTAATTTAAATCTTGCAGCGGTCAAGTAACTTGAAGCATCATGAAAAAGAATGTGGCTAATAAGCTAAATTTCTCATGCAAAACGTAGTACGTCATGTCCTTTAGTCCGCAGTGAATTACAGAAATGTGATATAGATACGATTTCGTATCAAGCATTTAACTAAAAGTAGTATCCGACATTCTCATGGTGGCGAAAGTTACCCAGCAATATACCATAACTATACACCACATTAGAATCAAAGCATATAGTAACAAATACGCGTATATTTCACATATTCCAATATAAGTTACCATTATAATCTTGATTTTGATTTTATGTGGTACCTGATAAGGTTGACATT
Source organism: Ectobius pallidus (assembly GCA_964059195.1). Lineage (NCBI taxonomy): Eukaryota > Metazoa > Arthropoda > Insecta > Blattodea > Ectobiidae > Ectobius > Ectobius pallidus. The sequence continues at coordinate 78,011,350 of CAXKWD010000003.1, forward strand.
TTTAATTAACTTATCGTAGAGTATTTTAATGTTGTACAAAACAAAAAATACTCTGGAAGTAAGGTTCATTGCTATACGTAACCAACCTAACTTGGAATAATATAATCAGAAAATATAAGATAATCAGTAAGTAGCCTAAAGGGTAACATACAGTGGCGTAACCTACAACCCCGCAACGCGTGTTGGGCCGAAGCTCAAACATCGAGGAGAATTTTCTGGTATTTTTAGTCGCGCGCATATGTAATATGTATTCGGATCTGGTATCAACCTTACCGGATCTATGCACTAAATTAATTTTATTCCTCAGACTACCTGTTTCTGTGCCTACTGCCGAAAAATAATTTCGGGAATTATTTGGCACTCTGCACTCTGTAATTTTTTATTTTAGAAACACGAAAGTGGTCATATTTGAGGTTACAGTGTTCATTGGAACCTATATGCCTATATTCAGTTTGTTCTTAAAAATTTGCGAATTTAAAGAAAAATCAGGCAAAGTCGCAATGTAGGAGGGCCCTTCTCGCTATGTGAGCAGGCTTCCACGGATGGGTGATGGTTTTTGTTTTTCAGCGAAGCAGGTTGACCAACATGTGGCAATTAGGTTAGGAACAGTGATATCAGTGTGACAAGTTCTGTTAGGTTATGAAGAGTGATATTATTTTAGTAGGGTATTCTGAATTCTCCCGAAATTCTAGTTCAATTGCAGTTAGGTTAGGAACGGTAATATTAGTAGGCCTATTAGTGACAGGTTCTATTAGGTTATGGTCAGTGATATTAATTTAGTAGGGCATTCTGAATTCTCCAGTTTCGTAAATGTGCCATATTACATCTCTCCAGCGAGGTTGGTTGTGTTTGTGAACCTGTTTCCCAGAATTCTGCTTGTTCTGCTGGTGGTGACGTCAAACCTCTAACGTCCAATCACGAGTTTCTTCATCATACGGAGATAAAAATATGGCGGAATTTACGCTACTTTTCGCTAGATCGTGTTATAAAAGAAAATGTATTATTTAGGGCGGGTGGGTCGGACCAATCATTCGCAGAGACAGCATCTCCAATCCAGAGGACTATCTATAACAAATACGTGTGATATTAGGTGTTTTATAAGTAGAAAGTTGGTTTTGAAAGTGGACCCTCCTATACCAAAAATCGTGATGTGAGCCAAAAAATGGCGTAATTTGTACCGGTTACGGCAGGTGGTCATGGCAGGGGAACAGTGTAGGAATCTTACGATGTTGACAGTGGTTATGGTGTTTCCGCTAGAAGTACCTGTCACTAAACTAAACTTCCTTAGCTAACTTAACCCATACTGGAATGATACTTCTTTCACACTGGCCGTTTGTAGGCTAAGGTGGAAAGGTTGAATCAGACTGCAAAATTCAATTCCATAGCCGGGATTTGAACCAGGATCTTCGGCTCTCCGTGCCGCTGCTCTACTGTTGAGCTACAATGGCAACGTGCCGGTATAACATTAAATTCTCCAACTGACTCACATATCCCGGCATAGGCGTAACCAGGCCGAACATATGGGGGGCGGTTATAACATCCGGGGGGTAGAGGGGGGTTCGGGGGTCCTCCCCCAGAAAACTTTAAAAATTAAGATGCACAATAACGAGTTTTAAGCTTCCCACGCTTTATACTCGTATTAAGTAATTTATAAGCAGACTTATAGCCTAAAAATTGTACAATTTTCGCTTTTTAATCAATGGGGGGGTTCAAACCCCACCTCGTTACGCCTCTGTATCCCGGTACACGAAAATGTAAATATTAGACCGATCCTACAATAATTTGAAAATTAGTTGAATATAATATTGTAATTTATTGTATTGTTATATGACCATTTGCAACAAAAACTGCCCAAAGGTCAATAAATAAATTATTATTATTATTATTATTATTATTATTATTACCAGGGCTCGGATTCTGATGACCTAAAATTGTTTGAAAAATGACCTATAAAATGACCCTAAATTTTAAAGAAAATGACTTATTAATTATAAAAAATGACCTAAAAACTGATATTTTATTTATAAAAAATGTTATTGTACACACAAAGTTATAGACTAGTTTGTACATAATTGTTATAACTGTAATGTTGTGAATGTTCTTTTCTCACGGAAATTTATATTGGCACTTAGGCACTGGCGAGTCAAAATTCAGCATTTCCTTTTGTTGTCTGCCGATTATATTCTTGTTTATTGAGGGTAAACAGTAGTTAATATAATACAAAATTTTGGCGTTTCTTTGATTCTCATTTCCGACTGAGATATGAGAACACTTAATTTTTCCTTCTGGGTCATTCCATATGAAATCATCCAAATTTTTTAAAAATGGTTGCATGACTATTTTAGAAAAAAATCATTTTTCGTATATGAGTTCATACATGTTTCAAGATATCAAAACAAGTTTTCAAAAAAATCTTGTGTTCTTGGTTTCCCAGGGGTGTCCATTTTTCAATCCTGGTGTAACACATTTTTTGCTAATGTAGCTGATTACGAACATTTTCATAACCATAAGAGTTAGAAATTTGAATTATGAACCATTTTGTAACTATTGAAGCGTACTTTCAGAAATGCTTTATTGTTTCATTCAACACAAAATTTTTTATATGAAAATATGAGTTTGAAATTCGGGTAAATGTTTCCCAAAAAATCACTTTTTGGACCAAATTTTATATGAGAAGGAAATGATTGTAAACATTCAAATTTTTTTTATGTTCAAACCTGCATGTGATTTGTCTGTGAGGAAAAAATCATGATCTAAAAATACATCCCTTATTTCTAAACTGGCCTCAAATATTAGCGTTTTTCAGATTTTGACTATTTTTGGGTTTAAATATCTCTGATGGGTACCTTTCAAAAAATCTGAAAAATTGCATGAAAGAAGCCTTTCATGTGCCTAACTCACAGTTAAAATTTCCTTTTCTAGAAACAACTCCTTCTATTAATTTGATAGAACTGAAATATCACACTTTTTAGGGTAGTGTATTTGGGAGAAACTACATAAATGTGATAGTGTGATATTTCAGTCCTATCAAATTAATAAAAGGAGTTGTTTCTAGAAATAGACATTTTAACTGTGAGTTAGGAACATGAAAGGCTTCTTTTATGCAACTTTTCAGATTTTTTGAAGGGTGTCCATCAGAGATATTTAAGCCCAAAAATAGTCAAAATCTGAAAAACGCTAATATTTGAGGCCAGTTTAGAAATAAGGGATGTATTTTTAGACCCTGATTTTCTCCTCACAGACAAATCACATGCAGGTTTGAACATAAATAAATTTGAATGTTTACAATCATTTCCTTCTCATATAAAATTTGGTCCAAAAAGTGATTTTTTGGGAAAAATTTACCCGAATTTCAAACTCATATTTTCATATGAAAAATTTTGTGTTGAAGAAAACAAAGTATTTCTGAAAGTACGCTTCAATAGTTACAAAATGGTTCATAGTTCAAATTTCTAACTCTTATGGTTATGAAAATGTTTGTAATCAGCTACATTAGCAAAAAATGTGTTACACCAGGATTGAAAAATGGACACCCCTGGGAAACCAAGAACACAAGATTTTTTTGAAAACTTGTTTTGATATCTTGAAACATGTATGAACTCATATACAAAAAATGATTTTTTTCTAAAATGGTCATGCAACCACTGTTGGATGATTTGGCGTGGAATAACCCTTCTTGCATTAAACAAACAACACTTCAAAGACATCGCCGCTAGCGACGGAAAAAAAGTTAATACACTCAATGTAAATACATGAAAATGACTAAATAAGGAAGCAAATGACACGAAAATGACAAAATAATGACCTAAAATTGAAATAAATGCCCTAAAAATATAAAATTGCATAAAATGACAAAAAATGACCTAATAAAAATGTATTTCTATAATCGAGAGGTTATGATTAGGATTTATCTACAAGTTGGCAATGTCTATGCAGCATCAATAAAAAGATGACATGTCATTAGAATCCGGGCCCTGATTATTACTATTAATTACCACCAGGCGTTTTTTTTTCGTTAAATTATATATATTTAAAAAAAACTCATACTGAAGATATTTCAAAGATCCTAGATTATGTTGTTCACATGATATTAACAAACACACAGAAAAATAATCACTCACAAATATCTATATTTGTGGAAGTTATCAGGGGAACAGCTGTTTGGTGCATGAAACGTGGCCGCCATTTTGAAACGATAATTACGCGTAATTGTAACAGTTTGATTAATTTTGAAAATAGTATGCAATTGTAGAAATAGTCAATAAAGAGTTTGTCAGATTGCAAGACTGTAGAGCAATTCATTGCCGAGAAAAATAATAATGAAATTCAGATATTTCTCACCAATGAATTTCATCGAAAGCTGTATGTCCCCCTTAATTCAAAAAGCTGTTTGTTTACATTCTTGTCACTGCTTGTGGCATGAGAGCTATGCGAAACGTTCATGTCACGTGGTATGGACTCGCTGAACACACGTCATCTTACTGTCATCCTTGTTCAGTGTCTATCATGCGTGCCATGGGAAAGGATTTGATAGTGAAAGGCTATTGTACGTTTCACCATCATAAGGACTTCGAAATGGTCTTTCAAGAGGGGGTTGCTCTAGGAAACCATGTAAGTCTTATTTTTAATTAATTCTGTAATTTAAATCTTGCAGTGGTCAAGTAACTTGAAGCATTATGAAAAAGAATCTGGCTAATAAGCTAAATTTCTCATGCAAAACTTAGTACGTCATGTCCATTAGTCCGCAGTGAATTACAGAAATGTGACAGAGAAACAATTTCGTATCAAACATTTAACTAAAAGTAATATCCGACATGTTCACGTTTAGGAAAGTTGCCCAGCAATATACCATAACTATACACCACATTAGAATCAAAGCATATAGCGTAGTAACAAATATATTTAACATTTTACAATGTAAGTTAACATTATAATCTTGCTTTTGATTTTATGTGATACCTGATAAGGTTGGCATTTGTAATTAACTTATCGTCGACTATTTTAATGTTGTACAAAACAGAAAATACTCTTAAAGTAAGGTTCATTGCTAGTGAGTTACGTAACCAACCTAACTTGGAGTAATGTAATCAGCAAATATAAGATAATCTGTAAGTAACATGCAGTTGCGTAACTTACAACCAAACAACCAGGAGAATTTTCTGGTATTTTTAGTCGCACGCGTGTCATATGTATTCGCATCTGGTATCAAGCTTACCGGATCTATGCACTGAATTACTTTTATTTCTCACACTACCTGTTTCTGTACCTACTGCCGAAAAACAATTTTTTGAATTCTTTGGCACTCTGCGCTCTGTAATTTCTTTTCTTAGAAACACGAAAGTGGTTATATTTGAGTTTGCAGTGTTCATTAGACGTCGCTGACTACAGATCCGTCGGCCCGGGTTCGATTCCCGGTACCTCCTCGGATTTTTCTGAGGTAGGGAGGTCTGATAGGGGTGCACTCAGCCTCGTGATTCAAATTGAGGAGCTACTTGATAGAGAAGTAGCGGCTCCGGTCATGAAAACCGCCATTAACGGCCGTGGGTGTCGGCATGCTGACCACATGCCCCCCAATCCTGCCATCTGCCTTATGGTAGATGACGCAGCGGTCGGGTGGTAGGCAAAGTCCCTCCAGGGATGTAGCGCCACGGAGTTTAGTTAGTTTAGTGTTCATAAGAACCTATATACTCAGTTTGTTTTAAAAAATTTGCGAATTGAAAGAAAAATTATATAACCTAAAATGGCGTAATTTGTACTGGTTATGGCAGGAGATAATGACAGGGGAAGAGTGTAGGAATCTTACTATGTTGACAGTGGTTATGGTGTTGCCGCTAGAAGTAGGCTACCTGTCACTAAACTAAACTTACCTTAGCTAACTTAACCCAAACTGGAATGATACTTCTTCATACTGGCCGTTTGTAGGCTAAAGTGGAAAGGTTGAGTCAGACTGAAAAATTAAATTCCATAGCCGGGATTTGAACCAGGATCTTCGGCTCTCCGTGCCGCTGCTCTACCGTTGAGCTACAATGGCAACGTGCCGGTACATTATATTCTCCAACTGACTCACATATCCCGGTACACGAGAATGTAAATATTAGACTTATCCTACAATAATTTGTAAAAATTAGTTTTACATAATATTGTACTTTATTGTATTGTAACATGACCAATTGCAACCAAAAATAGCCCAAAGGTCAATAGTTAAATAAATTTATTATTATTATTATTATTATTATTATTATTATTATTATTATTATTATTATTATTATTATTATTATTATTATTAATTACCACAAGGCTTCCTCAATATGAGATACCAGCCCAGTGGCGAATTACAACCCGTAAGTACTTAAAGACCCTGGCTTCATAGTAAACCAATAGTAGGTCACAATGTAATGATAATTCTTTGACACTGGCCATGTGTGGGCTAAGGTGGAAAGGTTGAGTCAGACTTCGGCCCTGAAGAAGACTGAGGGATATGCTACAATACGAGTAAGAGTATTACGCGGAGTTACGCCCTACATGTGTGTCACTGGAGTAGATGCGTAATGAATGTGTGAAGTGTGGCGGTATTTGTACGATTCAGGGTCACTATTATGGAAATGGAGGGAGGGAAAGTAGCTGGTAGAAGGGGTGGCTTTTATTAGATCGAGGGCAGAGAATAGATCACTTATACATATACTGTACAGTACAGTAGTTTTAGGTTGTGCTCTAGCCTATATGCATTTACGTCCGTGTTCGTTTCGACGGAGGGGAAATGCTCCCTACCATTTTTTCCCTTCTCTGCGATCCCCTCTCTTCTACCCTTTCTAGCAGTATAGTGGTGCCATCTACTGGCAGTTTCCCTAAATTCTGCTACCCTCGACTTTTCCATAGATCTAAAGGTTTTCATCGGAATAGGGGAGCCTTTGCAATAAGCCGACCCCTTCATGAAAGTTCGTGCAAATATTTTTTTTCGGGGCAGGCATAGCAGGGTGGAGGGGTCAGAGGACAAATTCGTGTGAATACAATCTCCCGTCGTCATCGCCGTGGCCGTATCACGATCGGGTATCCGATTCCTCCCGACATTATTCTAACGCCTGCCCTCGGGAACTGTGAGTGCATGTAATAAATATAGCGAATCGGTGTGTCCGGGTCATACGTGTGTTGTACTACTCTAGTGCGTTATTGTTGTATACGCGGCGCCGGTTACGTTTGTGCAAGTGCGTATCGATTCGCGGTAATAGGGGTCGTGATGCCTCAGAACCAATAACAACAATCTTCTCAACAATGGAGAGCGTTCAGTATGAGTTAACCTCTCTTTCCCCCCTCCCGCCATGTACTGTTGTCCCCACCCCCTCGTTGTGGTTCAAGTCTTGTCAGATCGTACACGTGCTACACTGCTGAAATGACATTCAAAAGGTACGTACACGACAAGCTTATTATGTATGCTGGCATCTTTGGCATTTCCATAACCCTCGACATGCACCAAGATAATATTCGACACGTGCAAGCTGGTTAGGCCTCGAATGTCTTATTTATTTACAGTTTATACGGAGGGAGATCACTTTTTTTAAATGCCTTCATTCTCTGGCAAGCACAAGATTATTTGTCCCACATCCAAAATTTGGATCCATGGAATGCAACATTATTCGTAGGCTTTTGGTATTAATGTAGTATATATTCAATTATAATTATTTTTTACATTAAAAACTGTTAATAGGACCATGATTTACTAGTTGACTGAAATTCCAGAACAATTTTATGTTACGAATTAAATGACTAAAATTCCTAGGTTATAAAGACATAGCTGTAAGCAGTACTCGGATTGGGGATAAATTTACGATCGTCTCTCGTAAAAAGTAAAATGGTTTAGATAAGAGACTGAAGTTGGGACAATACATTTCTTGTTTTATATTTTAGATAGTTCTGCCACAATAACGCAAATAATCAAATCTATGAGGATAGAAAAACCATTACTTAGCTCCCTACCAGTATTTATTTATTTATCTTCAACAGGATCCAGGAGTCAAACTACAGCAAAGAATTCCCTCGCATACAAACGTTATTCACAGACCCGGATTAACCCCTAGGCTAAGTAGGCTTTGACCTAGGGCGGCGTGCTTCTTGTCCTGTCTCTCTCTCTTTCGATGTCACTTTTAAATAGTATTTATTTTACTAGGGATATTTGACAATTTCTGCAGTATAAAAGTGTATTTTGCCCAGCAGTGAATGCAGGCTATAAGATTTACTAAACTGCAATAAAATATCGCAAAGTGGTCTAACACTGTGCGGTGATCACATTTTGATCGTGGACAAGCAGGATTCGTTTCTGAACTTCTTAGTTCAGTTTGTTCTTTGACTTATGATGTAATAAAAGCAGTCACACGACTCGCCTTAGAAGTAAAATTGCATAAAATATTTAGCTACAATAATTGAATTGAATGCATTGGGTCCATTATTCGTAGTCTTCACATCCCTTCGGTATTATTTGTGTGTTCATTTTAGTTTACAGTCTCTACATTATTTATTATTGAAGGTCTACCAGACCTTCACGCAATCGTGGAAATTATGAATAATATTTTAAGCATTATCGAAGCTGTCATTTTATGTGAACGCATATTAGGAGGCTTTGGGGGTGGGTCACGATGTCTAGCCTGAACTACAAATTACGTTAATCGGGTCCTGGTTATTTAATTTTAAAATAATATTTTACAGTTTCATAATATCCTGTCCACCGCTGTGGTGTAGGGGGATGCGTTTGCTCCTCTCACGCAGCGGGCCCTGTTCGAAACCTGGTCGGGACAAGTTACCTAGGTTTTTCCTCACCTGTGAGATAAATGTTGGGTAACTTTAGGCCCTAGTGGTCCCCAGATATCATCTGGCCCTCATTATAATCTTCAGCCCATTCTCGCCTTGTTTGGAGTGAGTGTATGTGTGAATGTGTGTCTCGTCCTATGTGTTCGTGTTGTCTCGGAGGTGGCCTCGGCATTGGGCTGATCACTCATCCGGGGAGGCCCTCCATGTCCTTGTCTGGCCAAAAAAGTATGTATGTGATCCATAGATAATCCCTCTCCCGACAGGTCGCGGCCTTGTAAAGCCCGGGCGGCTTGGGTCGCTTAAATCCTAAAAAGGGAGAGGTAAAACTAAGACAAAGAAAGAAAGAAAGTAATAAAGAAATGTCATAACCCTAAATAATTAAATTGGTTTACTGCTCTGTTATAGAACATATAATTTTACGTGAAGAAGAAGATAACATACAGGTTTGGTTTACTGCATTTTGCCAGGCACTATATCTGCATATTAGGCTTATTGCCACTTTATAAAAATTAGTTTTCAACATAGCCTACAACTATTTGCCTTAAATCCCCCACCTTATACCTGAAGTTCTAATAAATCTAAAAATAATTAGTGCTTGTTTCTGCGTTAGGGAGTCCAAGAGGTTTCTACAAATAACATTAGAGACAAATCTTGTTTTAATCTAACTATGTCTTCAATTCAACACAGAGATGGAGGGTTAGATTGCGTCATCGCCCCAAGACAAATACTTTTTTTCTGTGCACCATAATATCGAAGGAATATACTTCACCAAATGGTAACAAACACTACCTTGGTGACAAGTTTGTGAGTTCGTAGGCTACTATTCTAAGTACAATATGTTATTAGTATTTATTATATTACATTATATTATGTTATATTAGGCCTATATGTTATTAAATATATTGCATTACATTACATTATATTATATTAATTATATTATATTATTTTACATTAAATTAAAGGCCTACTTTATTACATAAATTATATATATTGTATGATATTGTATTATACTCGACCAAGGAAAGTGGATCCTAGGGAAAGAACGTGAATCCAAGTAGACGTATACAGTGGAGATCCAATCGCCTAGCTTAACGTATATTATTATAATTATCATGTTTAATATTATTATTACTGTTGTAAGGTAGTAGAGATAGAATGCATATTCTATGTTTGTTCATTTTTAATGACCATATTTGCATTATTCTATGTAGGCTACGTATTTTTTAAAATTATGTAACCAGTACCGTACTAAGACATTTTTGAAGTCCCTGTATTGCAAATGGAGGAAGTGAAGTAGAGAAATAAATATTAAGCATAGGCCAGAAAATAATTTTGGGGAAGGTCGAAAATGCCGGAGGGGTTGGGGGTATGGAATACCCGTCAAAAAATGGGGGTTTGGGGCTTGGCCCCGGAAAAGTTTTAAATGTTGAACTAATGAAAATCACATTTTACTTTTTTTAGCACTGAAAAACTAGTTAGCAAATTTTACTATACTCTAAGACATGCTAACTTATCAAGAAATCGTTACCTAAGTTTTAACACTTATTACTATTTATAAGAAAAGTTAAGGAAAAATGGAAATAATAGGCATACTATTATAAGTTCAGTATTTTATTATTAAAGCAAATAATTAAATATGTGATAAAATAGAGCTAAAATAAATTACATCGAATTTTAGGTTTTGATTTCGAGGGAGGTCCTGACCCCTGGACACCCCCTTCCCTTCCCTACGCCATTGGCACCTTTCTGTAGGCTCGTTTCCCCTTTTTCTCATTTCACCCCATTTTATTTCTTGATTTTCGGGAACCCAGCTGTTAGTCCACCCGAAGCCATAGACTATTGTACTGCATCGAATCAAGGCCTGTCTTAGTCATCAGTTTGTGTAAATTGTAATAATAAAATAACGTGTGATGACAGTAATGTTGAAGTTTCTTCCTGCCAGCGAAGTAAGAATGTACATTGTACTATGCTGTTCTTGCCTGCATGTCGTAGATTGTACACGTGCCACCTGTATTTGCCTGCCGGGGGTAGAACGGAGCGGTCTGAAACACCTAACCAGGGCGCTGGCAAACCCAGGAAAATTTGCTTCTCCAGAGAACATTTTTCCAGCGCAATACAGGGATACTATAAATGGTTAATCGATTTAAATTAAAACACTATTTTTGAAAGAATTATTGGTATATAAAATGTTTTTTACTGGAAAAAACAGAAAATTCTCCCAAATTTCCTACACACATCGCATTATAATTATTCTGGAGGCACTTAATCCATTATTGTGTACTTTTCATAGTTTATTATAACATAAGCTAACTTCCTTTTATTTAAAATAATTTTATTTAATTTACTTTTTAATTTATCAAATTGAGGAGCTACTTGATAGAGAAGTAGCGGCTCCGGTCAAGAAAGCCACCATTAATGGCCGTGGGTGTCGGCATGCTGACCACTTGCCCCCAATCCTGCTATCTGCCTGTGGTAGACGGGTGGTTGGCCAAGTCCCTTCAGGGATGTAGCGCCACGGAGTTTCGTTTTTTACTTTTTAATGTTATTGTAATTCGTTTTAGTTTTTTGGCTTACTTAACGTTTTAAGTTATCTATTGAGCAAATGTCCACTGTTATGGAAGTCTTGCATTAGTCCTATTTGCTTCGAATACCTCTTTGAGATTATCTTCGAACCGTAAATACCGGATAACTTCTTCAGCGTTTGGAACTAGGATGCAACTCGCAATGTTTTCGCCACTGTCTAAGTTTTATTTAGTTTTAACACGAAATAATATTTATGAAATGAATATGATACATTCTGAGTAGGCTAACGTTTTTTCTTAATCCAGAACTACGATATTGTCCCAGGTTCACCACATTATCTCACATGGTAAATATAGAGAGGACTAACATGTTATTGTTCTTACCTCACACTGGATATTATATCACTTTCTGCAGAGCAACGTTTGTCATGGGAGGAACGAACTCTTGAGATTTTTCGTTTCGTATAATGGTTGCTGGTTGATTATTAATAGGGCCGGGATTTTTATGGTTTTATAAACCTTGCATTACTTTTTAAACATATAAAATAATTCTATTTTAGTTTTTTATCTTTTAAAGACTTTAAGTTCCACTTTAATAAATACAATAAACACATCGACAAAATGCTATGATTAATTTTATTTTTACTTAGAATCCCATGGCTTTGAACTAAGAAAACTATGGAAACACTTTTTCCTTAATTTTCAACATTTTATAGAACACAATTTTAGAATTACCCCTTGCCATTTCCAATTCCACCACATAAACTCAACAAGAACGTTTATTAATTAAACAACTTTTACAATCTTGGTGGGGAAAACATTGTGAATAAACTGCTTGTGTAAGCTTATTAAGAATGCTTTTAATTTGCTTCTGAAGAAACCGGGCATTTCGGTTCACTAACGATTCCTTTACCAGGGCAATGGGTTGCAAAATGATAAAAGTACAAAATGAAACTATATTTTCTCTTACAAATATAGGCTACTGGTAAAAAAGAGAAAGGCAAAGAAACATATTTAAAAAGTAATTTATTATTAATAGAACAATAATAATTGTATTAATTACACATTATCGTATTTTAACTAAGAACAATTTTACCCATTTTTAATTTTCAAAATCTTATTTAGCCGTTAGGTTTTATAAGAGTGGATTATATGACTGCCAAGACAATGAAACGGATAATTATATTAAAATATCCCGGGTAGCTAGCAAGGAACAAAACACTTAGGCTATATCGGGTTATATTTCCACCTAAGCACTAGTATGAAATGAAAAGAATAGAGAAAGGTTGAAAAGGAATAAAAAATGCTGTAGAATATCAATTGTATAATATTGAGTATAATTCTAAAAGAACAGTTTATAAATTAATTATGAAAGAATTGAGATATTTTAGGTTAAGTACAGTTTTGGTTTGTATAAGCGTTACACATAGTCAATGCTAATAACTAACAGATAACTTATGTTCAACATTAAAAGGCAAATACAAATATGTTGTAATAAGTACAATAAATTTGAGAGAGTAAAAAATGTCCTTGTGGAATAGATCAATAGAAGTTTTCTATATTGTTTGCTAGGAACTGATAAAAGTATGTTCATATGTATTTGCAGCTGGTTAAAACTAAGAAATTATGAAGTTATAGAAGATACGTCAATATATAAAAATCAAGTATAGAATCGTTATAGATGATACGTCAATATATAAAAATCAAGTATACAATCTGTAGAATAATCTTCTATAATGGAGCTGCCAAACTGTAATTTGTAGATATCAGTGTCAGGTTAGAAATCTTCTTATAGTTGTCTATGTCTTCTTTTTTATTGTAGTTATTGGTTGTAAAAATTAGTTATAAGGAATATAACTATAAGGAACTATAAGGAACATAACTATATAACTATAAGGAACAAAACAGTTTAAAACCCAAGAATTGGGGCACAAGTGACTATTATGTAGGCTACTGCTACATAAGCCTGTAACCATAGAAGTTATTGTCGTACCTATAAATATACAGACGTATAATTTAAATACGTCAGACATTTCCTTTCTATTTGTTATACTATTTTAAAATTAACATCTACCAATCAGACAGTGATAACTTTTATAGGCTTATCTTAATAAGTGCTCTTTCTAAGCGATAAGGCAAATGTTAACACAATTTTAGAATTGTCGAAATTAAATTTTGCCCCAGTTTCTCTAAAGTTGGACAGGCTTGTTATAGACTATTGTTTTATAAGGGTCTAAGTGCCAAAATCATTATTTTTGAGCTGATAATTTTAAATGGATCTATGTACCCAGGCCAGTGCATTTCAGAAGGGTCCAGGGAAAGCCACGTTAGTAGCAATAAATTCCAAGATATAGCGCTGGGTCTGTCTCCGGTATGTCTGTGTCTTGTTTTCTATGCAATCGTGATTTTGGCACTTAGACCCTTATAAAACTAAACGCTTCAATTATTATAAATTGATAACGGACTCTGTTAATCAATGTCAACGATTTCTTTGTCTGGTATTTAAATTAAGGTCTAAATAAATTTGGGCATCAGATATAACGCCTTCTAGGTTCTTGAAAATCCTCCCAGATTGTAAAAGTAATCACTGCTAAGCAGTTAGAAAGGGTGTACGTAATCTGCGCCACGGCTGACACTGAATTTGAAATAGAATAAAAATGATATATGTAAACTGCACCACGGAGATATGTAGGTTGCGGCAGTAGTTATAGGCAAACAAAAGTTAGACCTAATATGTGAATGTTCGTTTCTACTCAGTAACAATTTTTTGCACATGAGGTGAGAGTGCTTTATCTGCTCTATATTTAGGTTGGTAACAACTTTTGTCTAGCGAAGCAAATCAAAACATAATCTCAGTAACGAGTCAGTCACTTGTGTTTAGTCTCGGAGACATTGTGTACATTATCTTTTGGTCGTCGCAATTTCATAGCCAGTCCTAAGTCTGGAGAAATGGGAAGGAAAATGTTGGTGCGTTAGTATGACGGTGACGCCATTTAAATGTCGGTGGCGCAGTTTACATCGTGTAGGTTGGGGAAAGGTAGAAATGGCGCAGATTACCTTTAGATTACCGTTTCCCGTTAGAAACCTCTGAGGTTTGTAACTGCTGTAAGAATTCCAATGAGGTTGGTATCATATTTATTCACTGCACTCATTTAGTTTAGTGTATTTTGGAGTGTGTTTACAATTATTCTTGCTCATTATAAGAGTCATGTGACATCGCATGACACAAGAAATCATATGAGAGGTTAAAGCCTCGACACGTGCATGCGTGCATGGCGTTCTTGTTGTTTTCTTGGAACTAAGCAATTGTACAGAAAGGGTATTATAAGTCTGATATAAACTAGATCTATGACACTTCTGTTCTGGACAATACATAAAGTACCTGTGGCACGAAAAAGTTATTTGTCATTCATCAAAACAACCCCACTTTGTGTGGGCGTTACAAGTTTTAAATGAACTAATACAGTAGTGTCTCTATTATCCGACCTTCGGTCATCCGATATTTCCAGGGGGTTGTGGTCAACAAGAGTTCTGATTTACCACCCTTTCTCTAATGACGTAAATTTCGTATGATGCTAAAGTGTTGAGTTTGTTACTTTTATTTTGAAAGTGTAGTATTTCCATTGTGTCCTCTATTTAATTGAATGCATGTGAATTTTCTATAGCATGTTTTGCAAATGCTAATTTGAATTTTTTTTATGTTTGAAATCTAATTTATGTTCTTCGAATCTCTGATTGAATTGTGTCCCTGTTTGGCTTATGTAGATCTTATCACAATCGTTGCAATTTAATTTGTAAACGCCACTTTTTCCAAATTTGTTCTCTTCTTTACTGTCCACGTTATGTAGCTTGTTTTTTTAGGTTATTATTGATTTTGAACGATAACATTTCATTCTTGTAATTACCCTCTAATAAGGGAAGTTTTTTTTAAATACAAAGGGCATTTTCACTTTCAAAATAGAATTGCTAATCACATTCCACAAAATAATGAGTCTGTTAAAAGACCTACATTCTTCAGCCATTGCTTAAATAGATCATAAGTATCTATAAATTCTTGGCTGTCATAGAGATGACGTAAAAGGGGAACAGTCTACAAATATAGTGAAAAATAAATTTCGAACATTAAAAATTATTATTTTAAATAACATTTTTGTGCACATTTCTCAATATTCGTCGTCGAGGAGGCGTATTTCGTACTTATTTTTACAATTAGTGCAATCCAACAAATTTCTTGTTATATCGTGGGTGTAATTACCTTAAAATTGATGTTTAAAGAATCTGTGAAGCTAAACATACAAGTAGTCAAGGAAAGCAGTTTTTTTAGGTAGATTTTCGAAGAAAAATCTACCTATTGCAATGGATACCACTTTATGATTTTCGAAAAATTCTTTCATATCTTTACGTTTCATGCTCCCCTAAGTACGAAACCACCGCCCGTTCAAAAAAAAAATTGTGATATTTATATATATATTTACACGATAGCGGCCGTAATTTTGAAGATATTTGAACCAAATTTTATTATGTTATTTCTAGGCCCAATAGTTCGGACAAGTTCGTTAATGGGCAAAATTGGCCCAAGGGGGTGGTCGGGGGAGGGGGTTGAAATTTTAAAACATTTATATCTCGGCCCCTATGAAGTATAGAGGGAAACTTTGTTTGAATAAATTAGAGTACTCCCTATGGAGTTCACAGTGACACCAACAATTCGGGGGTTCGAGTGAGGGTGGGGGTGGGGGTGGGGGATGAAAATTCGAAACTTTTGAAACCACGTCTTGTGTGGTATCGTTGAAAAGCTCTTGATGAGTACTCTACAAATCAATAAATAGTTTCTTGATAGCTCTCATATGACGCGAGATTTTAATGTTTGAAAATAATAACACTTAAAAGAATTATTATAATATCATAATTTTGTCTTGTTTAGCGGCTTTGCTAATTTTATTCATTGCTGATCTTGCGCACGGCCTCCCAGAATATTATATCCTATTCTTGTTGTCAAAACAAATGATTGTAGACTCTTCCTCTTTACCGAATTCAGTTCTTATTACTGCAGGTTTACCATGCCAAGGCTAAAGAAAAAGAGTGCTATGCAGCGACAATAAATTAAACCAAAAGCACTTCGAAATCTACCTCCGCCTGTAGGCCTGCTTAAAGGGATTTTTTTAATTTCGCGCTTATTACTGTTACCAAGAAATAAGATCCCTAGTAACTGTTAGTCGCTATATGTTGAACTACCGCAATGCCAAAGAATCCCCTTATCGTAAATGATACGGACATTCTTACAAACTACCAGAAAATGTCCAACCGAAAGCATGGATGAAGACTTACAGGAATTACTGAAATTTGAAAGGAATTGTGGGATGATCTTAGTTAACCGTATATCGAGACTATGAAAGGATTTGAAATGCTAACAAATGCAGGAATGAGTAATAATCAGTTTTAGGATTTTTAGGTGAAATTTTCATATGGAAAAAGGAGTGGAAAAAGTACTAAAATAAGGCAAAATAAGGGACAAAAAAGCTACTGCTAAACTCTTTATGTAACAGACTTAACTCACAAACAGCAGGCTACTGACTAATTCCAGTGTAATTAAAAAAAAGGGATTATTTTGCAATTCATTTTCATTATTCCAGGTGTGCCTTCAGCACCGCTTTTTCTGAAAGCAGACAGGCTCGCTCCTCCCACATTCACTGCAAGCTGATGAAAGGTTCATTAAAAGTTACTTAAGATCTTAGATATTGGAACAAAACCAAGATAATTACTTAATACAAAAGCAATGACACTCAAACACCCTAGGCTATAGTCTTATAAATGTTGAAATGCGAGTATTAATAAGTTACAGTAAAATGCAAAAAGGGGAACAAGAAGGCACAGTGGATAGAAAAAAGGATAAAAGGCAAAGGTGTTAGATAATTGCCTCCATTGTCAACTAGAGATAATGTTTCATACTGCGGTTTCTTCCACTGGAGCTCTAATTTTGCCTAGAAGAAAGGTGCGCACCTAAAAATCCTAACCCTGTT
Organism: Ectobius pallidus; assembly: GCA_964059195.1. NCBI lineage: Eukaryota > Metazoa > Arthropoda > Insecta > Blattodea > Ectobiidae > Ectobius > Ectobius pallidus. The sequence goes on from CAXKWD010000003.1 coordinate 78,028,688, forward strand.
AATAATTTGTTATTAATGCATTCAGTTATGGATGAATAACGAATTAAATAGCTCTTTTCACTTCAATTTTCAATTAACATATAGGTTATTTCTTTCATTCATTCACAATTTGACATGTTCCCGGCTGTGTTAGTAGAGTTACGGATGTATTTGCTAAGATTACTTTGTGAATAAATCAATCAATAAACAGTATAAATAATAATTTTTATCCTCTTGTCCAATAACGTTCATAATAATTTATCTGCGAATCAGATTTCATGTGTCGGAGCAGCCTTCGTAGTTACAAAACCAATCCATCACTCTTAACGGCTCCCACACCATTGTGAATTAGGGCCAACTGCAGTAATAGTAATAGTAATAGTAGTAATAATAATAATAATAATAATAATAATAATAATAATAATAATAATAATAATAATAATAATAATGCAAGGAATAATAATAATGATAATGACAAATAAAAATGATAATGCTAAAATAATAACGGTAGTTATGATGATGATAATAATATTCTAATAATAATAATAATAATAATAATAATAATAATAATAATAATAATAATAAAAATAAAATAAAATAAAATAAAATAAAATAACATAAAATAAAATAATAATACTGTTATAAAGTTAAATCAGTAACAAATAATATCACTTTTGTAATAAATAGCCTAATTTTCTTTTTGAGCATGTAGTCAAACTTTCAGCATTTATCCCATCGTTCCATCTAATCAGCTAGTAGGCCTAAATGACTCTTTAAAGGGATAACCTTCATATTTGCTGGTAACCTTAAGGATTGGTTCTGCTAACAATTATATATTCGACCAACTCCTTTCCTTCCCTACTTTTCCATAATTATGTGTTTATTTTAAATAACTATGACTCATGTTCCTGATACAAACCTAAAATCAGCTTACTTTACTTTTTTTTTTCACAGTATAATCATTATGCCAGGGTACGAAATTTCTGGTCGCCAGATCGCCTTTGGTGACTGAATTATGAGGTTGGCGACAAAGATTCGGTTTTGAAAAACTGATATTTTATCTACTTTTATTATTTTAGTTTCCACAACAAAAACACATTTAATAGTAGATTTTCGCCTAGGCAGTCACTTTTAAAACGAACAACCAGAAGATTGAAGATTCTTATTTACTTTGAACGTTCGGAAATATCCAGAAGTTATTGATATAAGCTTAGTTTTAAATTCCCACGAGAAATTAATTGGTTTTGGTTCCTTGTGTTTTAAAATACAGTTCCTATCTCCTTTGGTATCAGTCTATGTAGTCTATGCTTGGCTTTGGTTTTTTAGAATAGTTAAATCTCACAAACAGTGAAACACTTCCAAAATATTTCGTTCCTTAAAAAGTGTACTACAGATTAGTTAGTGCTATGCAAAAAGTAAATATAGTATTTGGTTGTTTCTTTAAATATTTGTAATAGTTCAGTTGGAGAGTCTTGTTTACTTGTTTATTTACTTACTAATATTTAGTCATTCATTCATTTAATTTAGCATATCTTATATATGTATGTGCTGTAGGAGAGAGAGGTTAGTTCATAATTCCCAAAAGGCTATAAGCTACACAATATATAACAATGATGGCTACTGTGTTCAGACTTGAAATTTATTGCCCTGACGTATGGCACTCTACTCTGGGGAAATAAGTCACGTGACATAGCCTATATTCTGTGCTAACCCCCCCCCCCCAAATAGTCCAATTACTTTAAATTCCCACTATTTAACTCATTACAAGCCATTATTTAATAAACCGAGAACCATGACTTAATAAATATGTACATATACAATGCTTATTTATGCATAGGCGTAACCAGGCCGACCATATGGGGGGGGGTTATAACATCCAGGGAGAGGGGGGTCCGGGGGTCCCCCGGAAAATTTTAAAAATTAAGATGCAAAATAACGAGTTTTAAGCTTCCGGGGGTCCTCCCCGGAAAATTTTAAAAATTAAGACGCAAAATAATGAGTTTTAAGCTTCCGGGGGTCCTCCCCGGAAAATTTTAAAAATTAAGACGCAAAATAACGAGCTTTAAGCTTCCCACGCTTTATACTTGTATTAAGTAATTTATGGGCAGACTTAAAAAAATTATACAATTTTCCTTTTTTTAATCAATGGGGGGGGGGTTCAAACCCCCAAACCCCCCCCCTCGGTAAGCCTATGTATTTATGTAAAATCCAGTTAATTTGGACTTCAAGAAAGACCTCTTATACGTTCCTAGAACATAAAAAATATTAAAGAGACTTGATATTTCATATTAGACAGTTTCTGAAGTCGTCAATAGTTTTGATGTATTAGGCGTAAGATTTACGACTTTTAGTCTTTTCATAACTATTGCGATATTTTAACGAAAGTTACATAATTCACATGTCCAAAAGGCTTATTATAATAGGGCCTACAAGAACAATGATTAAATATGAATATTAAAATAACTTGTTGTACATACTTGCATTGGTATTTTAACTAAATTTAACAAATTTTAATTGATATTTAAGTTTTGGATTATTAATAATAAGTATTCTTTTTTAAATTGTGTACCTTGATTAAATTATATATTATATTTAACAATATGTAATTAAGTGTCATCTTTATATTATTTAGAGCAATGACTGTGCTGTTGCTCAGCACTGCTGAATGACAAATTATTATTATTATTATTATTATTATTATTATTATTATTATTATTATTATTATTATTATCATCATCATCATCATCATCATCATCAATATCGTCATCTTCATAATCACGAAGGCCTGGAAGTTAATGTTCTATCAGAATACAAAATATGCATGCAAGTATAATCTAAAATTTGTAAAATCTGCTCCGGAATCAATGAAATATGCTCTATCATTTAAGTGATTTTGATACTTTATGTTCTCTTGTTAACTGAATTACATTATAAATTACAGAAAATAATACAAGTTGTAAATTGTCTCACAAAACCTTTGAAAAACAAGTTCAATGCAATCAATTTTAGTACATTGAAAACCATTGAAGTGAACGTTGTTTTAATATTATACAAAATGTTTCAAAAATATTAGGTTATGTACTGTCAATCTTGTTGTACTGTGCTCTAAATGTTTGAATTTACAGACATATGCACAGATATATTTAAAATATGTCAGAAATATGCCGTTGAAATGTGACAAATTAATGAAATTTTTTTTTTTTTTTTTTTTTTTTTTTTTTTTTTTTTTTTTTAAGTAATTGTTTAGTATAAGTATTTCTAATATGTAACTGAACCACCCCCGAACACAAGCTCTGCTTCTTCGGGGGGTGTATCAACTTTTGTATATATTTTTCGTGTACTTTGGAGTAATAATGTACAGATATTTTATCAAGCAAATATGATGCATTATTGCAAAATTAACAAACTATGCAACAAAATGCAAAATGAAGCCATAAGTTGTCTATTATTTCTTTCGTGTCATGTACCCATTTTCACACATAGCATGTAATAGAGCACTTCATTAAAAATATGATTTTTCATCTGACTATTAATTTAACTACTACTTTTGTGTAAAAGTAGGGAACAGTATGGCAGTCGAATTATATTATTTTGTATCAAGTTCAAGTGAGTTGATTCTTCTTAGGGTCTGACCGGGAGGCCAAGCAAAGTAATATAGATGTTATTAGAAGTGTGCTCGCCGGGTGTTTGAATTCCATCATGATCGGAGGAGTGTTGCCAGCCAACCAGCATCGACCTCTTCGCAATGTCAATACCTCGCCACCGCTCGGCGTCTGCGCACAGAGGCCGCATCTTCATGTCTCTCATCAAAAGGCCAAGCACTATACTACCATAGTAAAATCACGCTATGGCCATCCAAAACTCTGTGTCAAAGCCATATTGCTAACAGTAGGGTCAATTGAATGGTCTACCCCATATCCCACCAGGATGAGCTTCGGTCGCGGTTTATGAATACAAGGCGGAATTCCACGCAATTGTATATTTTTATTGATTGATGCATCGAAGAAACGTACCTATCCATACCGATCGTTATTCATAGGTTAGAGTAAATTGGGCTATCAGACGCCCCACTTTCCGGGACTGTCCTGAATACAGTATTAATACCGCCAGCTCTCAATATTTATATTTGGGTGGCTATCGGACGGCTCATGCCTTATTTTTCTTGGTGGAGTAGTTTCGAATCAATGCTTAACTGCAAATTGTAGGGTATGGTTAGAAGTAATCTTTTATTCATAAGAAGATTACGAAAGATTGGGTGGTTTAGCCAGCACACGCTTTTTAGGTACGTAGGTCTAGCAACGTTGCAGAACTTAACAAGTAACCAGTAAAAAGTAAGTTATTTGGAAGGTAAAGATTCCCCTTTTCCAATAGGTAGAATTTTATTTATGGGTATATTATATAGTTTATTATTTAGGAAGAGATCATTTTATATTAAATTAGTTTTTATTTTATTTATATTTGAGTGCGTAAGCTTCATTCGACATAGTATAAGTCCAGCTTTACGTTTCTGCCGCCTTTACTCCTAAAACATCTCCAGGTACTCACAGAGGGATGAGTCGGTTCCCTACACTTCAAGAGAGAAAAATCCTAACTAGATACAAAGCAAAAAAAAAAAAATCATCCTTAAAACGTGTGGTCTATCTATAATTGGAGCATCGTTGACCCGACGAAGTTCATCTACAGTTATACCGTAAATATATTATGTATTTAGGTTTGTCTAGGTAGCGTAAGGGATTCTTCAAGACCCAAAACCTGACTGCAATAGGGTTTCTTAGCATAAGCCACCCAAACTGTTAGAAATAAGTCAACATAATGTGGGCAATATTTGATGGCATAGATGCTCTGAAAATGTCACTATCGTTTGGAAATTTCCCTTATACCTAAAGCTGTTTGTTTTGCATGCAGTGGTGGAAGGATACTTTGTATCCGCAGTCAGATTATTGTATCGGATGTAACCCGAAGGAAAAATGAACTGTCAACTTTACGTTAAACGACTCTGGTATAAGGGTCAGTTTTCATAACAGATTTATGGAGCACACTAACACACTGTTGCCCATAATTACCCTATCTGACGAATACTGTATTGGAAGGACACAATACAATGTACAGTCACTTGATTACAATGAATGGTATTAAAAACTGTCGACCCCCTTATAACAGCGGGAAAATTTCCGATACTCCCGCCCCGAGTTTATTTATGACGAAACAGTTGCAAGTTAGTTATTGGATGATAGGAATTTATGTGGAAATCTGATCAGGTTTAAAGTAAGATTCATTTCAAGCCAATACCTTAATTAACTTCTTCTGCCCGTACCGTAGGTACTGTAGATAGAGGAAGTATTGGGTTCGACCCGGAAATATGAAGTCGAGATTTTAACGTAAATACATGTTTTGAGGTTAATATTTTCATAAACTTGTCGGTGTGTGCATCTGTGTGTCTGTGAACAACCTAGCCCCAGAACGAAAATCGCATGAAAACATTTTGTCTTTTGGTTAGGTAGGGTACCTTCTGGGAATGTGTCAAGGAAGATTGGCGACTTGTAGTGCCACTTTACACGAAGGAAATTATTTTTCGAAAACTGCTCTAACGATTTTGGTTTAAATTTTATACATGAGGTGCTTATAGGCCTACTAAGACCTAAAACATATATTTGAAACTTTTCACAAAAATTACCTGAAGGGTAGTTATAAGCCACCCACTGTTTGTAGAAACTCTGTCTCGCTTAGTGAATAATAAAGCAACAACTGAATACGCGTTTTTGAAGTGAGAAAGGTGTATTGCCCGTGCTTGAGTAAAGAAAGTTAGTGAGTCATTAATCAGATTTTATTTGGCTTGTGTATCCTTTGAGGATCCGAAGTGGTAACGGCATTCTCATCATTTTTGCAACCAATTTACATTAAGAGAATGCCATACATTATTATATTAAGAGGCATAACTTTTATTTGGACAGAGGAAGTTAGACTGTGTGTTTCACATCAGATTTATGATTCAAAGAGCCATGGAATTGTGTGGGTGGTTTTCAGAGTTAAAGAAAGACAAGCGTGTAAAGATTGGAGCCCTCCAGAAGGTAAGAAAAACACGTATACATTCGTATTGCACGAGAATTCTCACCTGTGCGAGTGAAATATTTGTGTATACAGTAGGGTTGGAGCTAATGTGTGCTGTGGTAACTAGAATACATTAATTTGTGGCAATTTAGAGCAGCCATTCCGCTCGCTCTTCCTTGCATGGTACTGGAACTGACCATTTGGAATCGTTCCAGACTTCAATTATTTAATTAAGATAAGGAAATGGATATGAATTTTTAACTCTGTTAAAAAGGATTGGAATTATTCAATTCATTTCAAGAAAACTTTTACGGTTTCGATTTTAATGAGTTAGAAACTATAAAGCAGCGATGGGCTGAATAATGTTTAGAATTAATTACACTGCAATCATCCTGCTCCTCCCCGCAATTCTGTCGTAGTACACTTCTGTATGTACTGTAAATTTACTAACTAATAACGCACCCTGTCTCTCTCCGTTCAAGTCTCGCTGTATGCTATACGAGGTGCATATCCTTTACCTAATCTTCTTACGATTATCTGCTATAAGGGATGTAAACAAAATATTAAGTTTTCTCATGAAGAAAAAGTTGGTTTTCAAAAGTCCGTCAATATCTGTAGTAATCAATGATCAATAGTATTGTAGTGATCATTATTAGGGGTGGGCTTTTCGGATGATTCAATTGCTTCTTTGTACTAATTCTAGAAGCATTAACTGCTTACGAAGACGCCTTGACCAAGGGCATTTTTGATTAAGTATAAATAAGGAACGCTTAATCATAATAAACGTGTGTATTTAAATTATGATGTAAAGGAATTCCGGAAATAAACTGGCTTATGTGGCCTAGAATCAAAACGCTGTCTTCATAATGTTTCATCGCAAGTGACAAATTAATTTAATTTGAAATTAAAAATTGCGAGGGATGGATCTAAAGTTTTGGCAATTATTTTTTACCTCAAAGTAAAGCGCTGGTATAATGAAGTGTTGAATGTCACGGGAATGTGTGGCATCTCTAGTAGGCCTATATGGACACATCGTTTGGTAGATTTGTGAAGTACGATATATGAATAGAGGCGATGATAATTCAGTAGAATGGATATGACAAGATGTGAACAACATTATTGCGTAAAAATAGTCGCTATTTGAGGGAGAAATGCCAGAGAACACCACAAGGATCCGATTGAAACTTTTGGGGGATAATGCCCATCCGTACCGAACTGAAAGGGTTCATGAAATGGGTGTGTGTACTTTCATGCTTCAAACTACTGCAGAGCATTATAGTGGCACGATGCAGTCGTGTATAGATGTTAAAGGATGTCTGCTTCTTTCTCTGTCCTACATCTAGTACCCATAATCTTAATTATACATACATAGGCTACATACATTTCATACCCTGCCCTTTTATTTGTATATTTCAAACTCTTTTTTTTTTTTTTTTTTTTTTTTTTTTTTTACAAATTTTTATTACAAATTAAAAAATACAAATTGATACAAAATTATTACAAATACAAATAATATACACACAATTTGTACAATTTGAAAAGAGTATTATTTGCCCCGCATGAGCATAGCTCGTGTTCGGGGTCAGTTCAGTCATACTAAAATTATATTTTGAAAATTATATAAAAATAACAAAAAACATACATATTATAGTTTTAGGTAAAAAATAAGAATAAAAATAAATAAGATTGCTTATATGAAATAAATGCATGAACAAAGATACGAAAAAATAAATTACAGTAACATAACAGAGTTACAAACAAAATACCCAATGTTAAAAAATAAAATGGTAAAAGTTTTCAGAAGAAGGAAAAAAATTCCTTGACCTATGCCTTATCTGTCGCATTTTCTGCTTCTTATTTCGTGAGTCTTACGTGTGGATGTACAACACAGTATTATTTTAAACACATTGCATGTCGATGATTATGGGATGGATCCATAAAATTTAGACAGGATATCGAGGGACTCGCTGATGTGTGATCAGCTCGATGAAGGGCCTTCTTCTTAGAACACAAACATGCACTGACTTTGGGCAAAGGGTGTTTGGGGGTAGGTAACTCCCGAATGGGAGTCCGCGTCGTTATCGCCTCGGCTACCTTACTCGGTTCAATTTATAATTCATCATAGTACACATACGACAAAGAAAAAGGTATGCTTATAGTCTGTCTAAGGTGAAAAATAAAATAAATCTAGATAGCAAGCTGCATGGTTGGATGATTCAGGGCTTTGAGCGACGTAAAAGAAATAACGAAACACATTTCTAATCAGTATCCCGCATACTTAGCCGTTATCGGTAGAATTGGTTCTGCTTACAACCTAAAAGGAATTTTCGTCCTTTGTGAAAATGTATAGTTATGTCTGTGTCTCTGAATATTGTGAGTTTCTAGCAGCCAAGCTTACAGGCTGCTCATTCCTTGGCTTACGCCCAAACTATTAAAACAGGCCTGTCCAACCCGCGGCCCTCGGGCCGCATGTGGCCCGCTCTCACAGTTTTGTGGCCCGAGGACAAATAACAAAGAAATTAGAAGATATGGTTGGAAAATGCAGCTATTTTTCACTATGCTTGGATGACAGTGTCGACCAGACTGACACCAGTCAACTCTTGATTTTCATACGAATGATCAACCAGGGCCGTCGCGTGGGCGGGGCGAGCGGGGCGATTGCCCCGGGCGCCGCGACCAGGGGGGCGCCGTGGCAACGGCAAAAATAAAATAAAATTTGAAAAAATCAAGTAGGATGTACATAACGTATTTTTTTAAGTTAGGTATAACTTAATTTTGAATATTACGTTGTATGATTTTATTGAACAAATAAATATTTGATACCAATAACTTTAGGCCTATATTTGCTAAATTATCCCAAAATAAATATTTCCTTATAAAGACGTCATATTTACGATCAACTACGTCACAGGAGAGACTGAATTCTCTGGCCATCTTGTCCATTGAAAACGATGAAGCACAAAAAATAGACTTGAAGGAAATTCTAACGACATTTGCTCGTGCAAAAAACCACGCGAATGCCATTTAACGTTTAATACCTTATCTTTATTTGATAAACGCGGTTCCCTTTTCTATATTCTATTCAATGTATGTATCGAGGTTTCCCAAACTATTAATTTGTAGTCCATTATTGCCTATAGTATATTTTTTTTTATGATTGTTAAGATTTTCTTGCATTACTAAACTTGTATTAATTTGATTTTCAATACAATTTTATTAAAAAAAAATTAAATAATTTTATTTCTGGTATTTTTGTAAGGTAATCCGATTAGTTGTCTCTTTTGGGCACAAAAACACAGACAGCGACGCAACCCGACGCGCAACTCTGCTAATTAGCGACCGGACGCGATGTGGCTTGGAACTTGTCCAGTCCACGTCGCCCCAAGTCGCGTCTCTCATTGCGTATTTTCCCATATGCTTATATGTATTTGATAGTATAGGTGGAATATCGGATGGGTGCACGTGGGTTTGAGTTTGGGGGGGGGGGGGACGCCTGACGAAATCTTGCCCCGGGCGTCAACAAACCACGCGACGGCCCTGTGATCAACAATGAATTTTCAACACAAGAAGAAATTCTTCAATTATGTTCTTTACGTGGATAACCAAGGTTGAAGATATATTTAAAGCAGTAAATGAAACTGTGGAAAGGACTGGTAGGATTAATTAGGAAAGCTGGGGTAAGTTTCCTCATGTTCCATTGCATAATTCACCAAGAGACGTGTGGGAAGTCAGTGAAACAAAGCGATGCAATGAATATAGTGGTTACGGTTTCCAACAAGATACGTGGTGGCACTAAGACACAACTTCACTGCATATTCCGGGAATTTTTTGATGAGAGATCTATCACTCCACGCAAATGTACGCTGGCTGAGTGCAGGTAGTGAAAATCTTGTTCGATGGGTTGAAGATCCAGACTTTCTAAGGCAGCTTGCTTTCATGACTGACCTGACACAATACTTGAATGAGTTGAACCAGAGACTTCAGGGCAAAAATCAAAGTGTTTGAGGGTTAGAGGTCATGTTAATGGTTTTAAAATTTCTGAAATCAACTTTATCAAGAAATGATTTAACACACTTTCCATGTTGTCAAGAGCTGTCAGAATAAATTGAAGAAGGTAATTTTTCTGAGTTTTGTGAAAATATTGAAGTTATTATTCAAGAATTCAATGAAAGATTTTCTGACTTTGAAAATAATAAAGGTAAACTGCTGCTTTTTAATGACCCTTTGAATATGGATATTGAGGATCAGCCATCCATGTATCAACTGGTGCTTTGCGATCTTCAGGCTGATCCTTTTCTTCAAACCAGGTCTGAGAGAGGGCTCAACTTTTTCAGAGGGCAGGTTTCCTCAGCTTAGAGATTTTGGTTTGCAGCTTTCCTCAATGTTTGGAAGCACTTTATGTGAGAGTGCTTTCTCCAACACGAAATTCATACAAAATAAATATAAGGACTGTCTCACTGATGATTCCTTGTTACACTTACTAAGACTGGCAGTTACTAACATAGAAGTGGACATCCATACTTTAGTGAAGCAGTCTTAAAATCCTCAGTGCTCACATTAAGTTCTAATTTCAGCCTACTGGTAATGAATCCTATTTCAAAAATTTGGTCTGCTGTACTTTACTGTTATATTTATGAGTGAAGCTTTTACTGTTTGGCCCTCAGTATCAATTGTCGAAATATTTTGGCCCCCAGTACTTATGAAGTTGGACAGGCCTGTATTAAAATATGAGCACGATGCATAAAATGAAAAAAAATCAGTTTAGTTCTTCCTAGCTCTTGAACGGTGTTGCTACAGAAAGGTCACGTCGCCAGAAAAAAGATTAAAATGATTTTCGGCCCGAAAATGCTAGATTTATAACTAAAGTGGTTCATGCTCTATATTTACACGCCCATATTATTTGAGGTAAATTTGAAAAAAGAAACTTAAATTGGATTTTTTAAATCATATTTCAGATTCATACCAGTATCTTCTTATTTCTCGTGTATATTTTCTTAGCCTATGTAGCAAATTAATGTAAATTTTCAGTAGAAAAAAATAACGTGTATGTAGAAGTACTTTTTTCAACCAAAGATACTAGTTTGATGCCATTGTAAACCGATATATTGGTTTTTATATTAGAATTATATTATATTAACGAACACTTAAAAAATAACTTTTCACTTCGCAGACACAAACGAAATTTACACCTGCTGGGTTATCACTGTTTCTCATAGGAAACACGGCAATCCATAAATGCATGGCTTGTTAGTGTTCACTTTGTAATATTTTCTATTTGGCAATGTTGCAGTAACAAAATCTATCTTCTACTCACCATTTAGTTCACATTGTGAGTCAGATGACTGCAGAGATTTTTAAAATGATTTCCATGAAAAATGCCTTGCCAATCTCCTGTTTTTCTGAAAACAATTAAAAAAAATGATTATTACAAATTTAAAACACTTTTTGCACGACGTAACTAATTGGTGGTACTTACGAATATTGTTGCTGTGGATCGTAACTTGACATTCCCGCATGCAATCTGTTTGCTATGAAAACAAAAGAAATCTCCGTGCGGTAAAAATTAAAAAAAAAAAAAAAAACACAAGTGCTGTAAGTAAAATCATCATATACAAGCCTTTACGGAAGACCGGAACCAAGGCCCCCTAGTTTGAGGCGATTTTAACAGGACAAATATTCAGTCCCCCATAACAACAAACACATGCGAATCACTTTCTGAAGTAAACATCTATCTTCAATAATGTAAATACATAATATTTTCAGCTAGTATCTCAATTAATATAATTAAATTGATATAAATAATCATCGTGCAATAAATAGCATGCAATACTCGTGCCGTAAGCGCATAACGGATCTCGGAAATTGAAAAAACTCTGCGCAAGCGCCTCGTTTTTTCAAACTCTTTCCTCGATCCGTATGCACCGCTTACGGCACTTGTATCGCAATATACTATTTATTATAATTATGGGATCGAATAACTTATTCTGTGGGAAATAGTCTTGGATAAATAACTAGGATGGTAATGTAGTATTTCAGATTACATCGCAATTGGGATGCCATGGGTTGATCAAACCAAGCGTAGCTTTTCAATAAACGAATGAGCAATACGAGTATTCATTCAACGTCAATTCGTGTAAGAGTCGTATGATGTCTTCATTTGACTGTTCAAGGAACTAATATTAATTTGACTACGAAGGAATGTTGTTACAGACGCACTTCCTGTGTGTATTTCTTGATTCCTCTACTTAAGATGATAGTTCGACTGATAGTCGACTCCATGGCGTTAAAGGAGGTAGCTACCCTTTGATCTCCAAATCTAATTACCCTGTTCTCGCTCAAAAGTCTTTCTACCAGGCAACAAGAAACGTTCAGGGCAAATTTCTGTAATTTTTAAAGGAACATGACAGCTACAGGGATGAACTCATTTCTTATATCTACATTTTCTTTCAAATTTTGCACATTAAAGGTGTTCTGAGGATGTACAGTACGAGGAAAACGATTTCTTTGAGATGTTGAAAATACTATAATAACATTTTCAATAATTTACATTCCCAATCGATAATACACTTCAGAACTGAACGTAAAATCTACACCACTCTTTTTCCATAAAGAGAAGCTGTAGAATGGCGGAAAGTGAACTAAATGAAGGTGTGTGGCAATGGCTGAATCCTGAACTTCTTTCCACTCGCTCACCCACTCCCACACCCAGAAAAAAAAAAAACATAGTTCTGTGAATCACTGAGGGATACAAGGGGTTGATTATGCTAGCGTGCGTAGCTTCTGGGCGCAGGGATTATGTTTTCACTGTTATGGTAGTAATACAGGGCCTAGTAATATGTCTATACTAGCATGTGCCCGCGGCTTCGCCCGCGATAATTATTTCAAGAATAAAAAATAAAAAATTCAGAGCATAATAGTTAAATCATATTTATTAACACCTAAATCACGTGAATTACATAACACGATTAGATAGCGTCGCCTGGTAAAAGCGATCTCAGATTCGAGTTCCTTGGCCCAGAAAACCCCTGTATAGCGAGTTTCGTTCAAATCGAACGATGTTTGACCATATTTAGGGTTGATTATCCTTCTTCCGTTTAGGTTGAAAATGTCATATGTCTGTGGGCCTTGACACTCTAAACAAATGAATCGACCAGCGTGGGCTTACAACATTCAAGCGATCGCGATGCTTTTATTTTGTAACCGATCAGTTCATATGGACTTATATAAAAAGAGGAATCATATATAAGAAAATACATTTCACGGACAATATTTGAACTTCCCGCAACATTATCGACTACTAAAAACTACCATTACACCTAGACTATTACAATGACCATAAAACGAATTACATGACAAGACAGAGGACATTTACACGAACAATTTGATATACAACATGACCATCTGAATCAAAAGACATTACCAGCAATTACAAATAATTAATCAAACGATTAATTATTAACACGACAACATAGAAAATTACATCATTCAACGCATAATCAAGAAAGCTATACAACTACACTTATTGCAGACAATAGTGACAATTACTTTATGAATTATTAACTAAATAAGGGAATACAATGAAGTGAAGGCGTGGCTTTTTGTCTGAAGAAGTCCACTGTCGCCAGCTATTAAAGTCAAGTTGATGGATACGTTTCTCCCCCAACCTCAACCCACTTTAACGACAAATATTTCAAACACTAGCAGACGACTTAGCTAATTTCCAATCATAAGAGACAAAGCCTACTGACTGAACCAATGGAATGGCTAGAATATTTTAACACCGAAACATATTAACACGAACAGGAGCGACCAACCAGGACTTGAAGACATCTATTCAACAGCGACGGACGTAATTTTTATAGACTAAACCGGAGTTAGAAATATACAGTGAAACAGTAACAAGTACTAATATTAATTTTATACCGACTTTTAAATAATACGGTCGAGGATAAAGATATATATATCGGAATAAGACAAGATTATAGATATTATTTTTCGTATTGAAAAGTTAAACGAATAAATACCGCCATAAGATATATAACCTAAAATTCCTGCAATAAAACGTGCAGATGTTATAAGTATAATAATATTACCTAAAGTAATTTTGGCGACGACGAAGCAAATAGATAAAGACATTACTGTATTCTTCCTCCAGACATTTTAAGAAATTAACAAATTAAGTGAAAGATTTTCGGACAAAATAAACTTACAAATATTATTCAAGTTCATTATCAATAGACTTCATTTTTACGACCTATAATCCCTTCATCTTATATCCTATTTTAGTTTTCGTCGAGCACGACCCTGAAAGAGATCTCGCTCTACCAACTGAGTTAGAAATAGCCGGACATAATATATTCAACGACCCCTACTGACAATTATACATTGGCACCCAACAGTTATAAATTAGCACCCAACATTACGAACAGTTATAAATTGGCACCCATTTTGACGTTAATCATTTCATCACCCAACGAACAGTTATAAATTGGTCGCCCAACTCTAGGCCTATATATCCAGACCTACAAACGGTTATAAATTGGCGCTCATCTCGGTGCTAATCAAATACTCCCCCTACGAACAGTTATAAATTGGCTCCCATCTCAGGGCAGAATTTTCGAAACGAAATAGGATATAGGAATTAGGCCAACAAAAGTCGAAAATTTTTTTGAAACGACACGGGGATAGACGAAATTTATTAACAAATTAATTCTTCGAAATAAACAGTAATAGTGTATAGACTCCATGTGGATTACCAACAACATCAACATTCACCATCAACATTCACCATAAACCCTCCACTCAACTGAAAATCTACACCCCCGCCCCCCCAATTCTACAAGAGATCGACACCCCTCTTCAGCTTGTGACCTCCAGTCAGCTGATGGACATTCCTAGGCTATTGACCGACAGACAGCTGCAACAACAGAAGGACTAGGGTATCGTTAAAATTTTTGCTTATACTTACAGAGTTCACAGAACAATCATATTTTTTCTCTTTAGTTTTTTTTGTAAAAGCTTAAAATAACTTTAAATTATATCCTTTCAAGAAGGAATGACTTTTTAGATTTATATTTCAGTAATTATTTTTCAATTTCACATTTTTCTATGCGTTTACGCAATAACAAAATTAAGATGTCTGTGAAAACTGTACAAGTAATAACATGTTCAAGTGACCCAGAACCACAGCATGAATCCCTACACCCAGTGTCAAATGATGAATCTAGTTTGCAAAGCAGTGAATTAGACAATAGAAATGTCAATGTAAGTGAGAATTTAACAGCAGGTGTAACATCACAGTCAGCTGTTCCAACAGATACTATGTCTTCTAACCCTGAAATAGCCACTGTAAATGTCAATGCATTACAACAAATTATGAATGCTATAACTTCTCTGGCCAGTCAAAATACTGCGCTAACTGAAACAATTAACTCATTGCAGACTGAAAGTAACAGTCAAAACACTACGCTAACTGAAACCATTAATTCAATGCAAACTGAATTAAACAGTCAAAACACTAATCTAACTACAACCATTAATGCATTACAGACTGAATTTAACAGTCAAAACACTACGCTAACTGAAACCATTAATTCAATGCAGACTGAATTTAAAACTGAACTTAATAATCAAATGAATTCATTGCAGACCGAATTTAACAATCAAAACACTAATCTAAACACAACAATTAACTCATTGCAGACGGAATTTAATAGTAAAATGCATTCAATGCAGACCGAATGTAACAATCAAAATACTAACCTCACTACAACAATTAATTCTTTGCAGAATGAATTTAATAGTCAGAATACTACTTTAACAACAACAATAAATTCAATGCAAACCGAACTTAATGAAAACTTGAATGCAGAGCTAACATCTCAAACTAGTAATCTTACTCAGTTAATGCAAAACCATAGACAACAGGTTGCTGAAGAATTGATACAAATCGATTCCCGAGTGACCCAGGTTGGTACCCAGGTGGAAGCTGTACAGACAGAGGTTCGTACCCAGGTAGATGGAATTCGAAATCATGTAAGTGCTGTAGAAAGAGAAGTTAGGAGTAACAACACTAGATTGGTATCCCTTAATTCGGAGTTGGACAGATTGCGTCATAGGTTACGGGATCAGGAAGATCGTACAGAGAGTACAGTCTTGGTCTCTGACCGGGGCGAAATTGCGTCAACTTCATCTGCTCTCCCAGACACGCCTACTGATACACCTACCATTCCCCCTCTACCCGCAAGCTTACCAAGATCCAATAACGGATTGAACCATCACACTGCAGGTAATTCAAATCCAAATAATAATAATAATCATCAAAATTTCAACCCCAGTAATCAGATTGGATTTACCCTTAGTCAAAGCGACTTGCCTCTTCCCACGTTTGAGGACAAACAGAAGACTAACCCCGTAAGATATTTGCGCGAATTAAAGACCTTTTTCAACTTAAGAAATGTACCTGAACAGTTAAAAATGATCATGGTATCCAGGTCATTAAAAGGTAGTGCAGCTCGATGGTTCAATGTGGTTAATGATACGCTGGAATTGAATATGCAGACATTCGAAGAGTCCTTTCTTCGAGAATTCTGGTCAATATCAGATCAAGAGAGATTAAAAGGTCAGATTTTTCATGGAAGTTTTGATCGTAATAGCGGCCAAACCTATATGGAACATTTTATTTCTTTATGTGATTCAAAACAGCTGTTAACCCCTAGTATCGAAGATGAAGTCTTCATCAAAGCCCTCTGCTTACACTATCCGTTTTCAATAAAGAACAGTTTAATTGTTGCGAGCCCCAAGACAATCCCTGACATGATAGCATTGTTGAAATCCCTACAGGAATCCCCATTTCCACCACAAAAGATAAATAAATCCCAAGTTACCAACACTAATCAAGGCCTAAAAAGAAACATTAATTACGTCCAAACCAAACCCAACCAAAACGCTTTTGGATGCGAGACGCGGACAGGATCTGCCCAGTTGTGTGAGGAACACCAACATGTAAATGAAAACGAGACTAATGTAACCCAAGAAAATAGCTCGGATAGCCCAGGACAGTTCTGGAGAAATACGCCATATCAGAGAGGAAATAGGACTTCTTATTGGAGGAGTAGAAATTTCAGATATCGCCCTTATTATTTCAACAATGGCAGGAACTACTCAAGCTACAACAACGGTTTCAGAAACAACAATTCCCAAGACCAAAACTACAATAATAATTACAATAGCAATAATTATAATGGCTATACAAATAATAACAACTTCACAGGCTCAAATCAGAACAATAGGAATAACTATGGCAGAAGACCATACAATGGAACACCCCGATGGTTCCATAGAACTCAATACAATCAAGGATTTTTCCGACCAAGTTTTCGAGGTAGAAATAACTCACGCCGTGGACTAAACCGATATGCAAATAACAATGGACAGAATAATGAAAACCAACATAACACAACTAATAACAATCATGAAAATAGCAACAATGACCACCAGTCACCACCACCGACGGTTGTTTTAAACGACTAAGGGCATCCCCGATTCAAATTCCAATCCGGCATGCGGCCATGATAACCAGAAAACCATTGCATTACACAATAATGTGATATACAAACTATGCGGACTGGAAACCCCTACTTGGAAACCATACGTACCGAAAGCGTTGGAACATGACATAATTGCAAGCTACCACGAGAACTTAGCTCACAGCGGTACTGATCGAATGATAAATGCAATCAGTGACCATTTTTTCATTAAACAGTTAGGACGAAAAGTGAGACTGTATGTCAGTACCTGTCACTTATGTCAGACTGGAAAGAATAAAAACACCGCCTACGCCACTGAGATACATTCTGTAGAATCAACAGCACCAAATCAATTAATATGCGGAGATATATTGGGACCCCTCATACGCACTAACTTCGGTAATCAATATGTTTTTGTTTTGGTTGATGTATTCAGCAAATTAGTAGCCTTGTATCCCATAAGAGATTTATCAACAAAGATTTGCTTAATGAAGATGCAAGAATATGTCAATACGTTCGGACAGGTATCCAGTTGTCTGACAGATAACGCCTCAATTTTCGCAAGCCGGAAATGGACAGATGGCTTAAGTAGGATAGGAATCAAGACATTACATTCATCTAATTATAACCCACAAAGCAACATTTCCGAACGATATATCAAACAGGTTATATCTTATCTACGCTTACTCACACACAGACAACACAAAAATTGGTTTCGTTACTTAAAACCTATACAGGCCATATTGAATGAAACGAGACACCAGGTCACAAAAGAAATTCCTTTGGAAGTAGTAAAGCAATGTAAAGTTGGACCCCTCTTTTCAAACACCCCACCTGTTTTGAACACTTGTGAGAAATCTGACATTGAAGTGTGTCAAGCCATTCTTCAAAGGTTACAAAAGCGATGGTTGAAAAGAAAAGAAAAGCCACGCAAGAAAAGAAAGAAATGGGAACCCAAATTAGGAGACTATGTACTACTAAGACAACATGTGTTATCCAACAGACTTCAAAACAAACAACGTAAGTTTTCTTTAATCTTTAGAGGACCATTAGTAATAAATGCAAAATTTAGTACCGATACCTTTGAGTTAAAAGAAGCCAAGAAACCCCATAAAATTGTTGGCAGATATCGTAAACAATTATTGAGACCATATCATGTGATGTCACGGATTGTATGAGAATCAAAGCATACGAGGTAAATTTTGCTCTTAATCAATGAACTGGAAACGAAAAAGGACTACGAGAATGGAATGTAAAATATTTTTGCGTGAACCCTCTCAGATCTATGTTTCATTTTTACGTTAACACAACGAATGTATTAATTTAAGGTAAAACGATGAAGCCATCATTTTATAAGTAAACACTGAAAGACAATAACGATACAAGAATTACCTCATATAATGAAGTGATTTTTGCAGTGTTTCCTTGAAGACGAAGAGATGTGTGTACAGCCTTTCTTCGACTAAAATTGTATATATATTTAAGAAGTGATGTGCAGATTCCCCTCTGAATTATACTGAAGGAAATGAAACATCGATTTGACTTAGGATAATCACACTAGTATTTGATTTAAATATATAAGAAAATTTTAATTACACTTATTGAAAATATTGAATTAAGTTTTATAATTACACATTACACTTTGGTTAAAGAATTAAGATTTATAAATGAATAAGTATTTCACTATCATGCATATTCAATTTAGTATCCTCCCTACAACCTCACACCAATCAAATATAAGGTATAAAATGAAAATCAAAGAGATAAATAATGAGTTATGAAAAGTGAATTTATGAGTGTGCAAAGATTATGAATAATTAAAGGTAAGAAATGAGTCGACGATGAAAAATGAGAAAAGTATGACAAGGAAGGAATCCACTGTCAGAAGAGTGAAAAAGATCACTAATGAGAAAGAAAATAATAAAATGAAGGTAAGGCATGCACTTATAATAATCATGCTAGAAAAAGCAGATTGACATTTAAGAATGATATTATTGATTGTGTAGGAGTAAGAATGCATAAATTTGTAGTAAACTTGAACATGATATTACGAAATAAGCAAAATAAATTTATTTGAATAAAAAGGATACCTGAAGAACAGAAGAAAGAAAATAATACGTTTTTAGATTGTGTAATTAAAAAAAATAAAGTGTGAAGTGTATAAGTAATCAAATCCCATTGTGTGTTAAATAAAATTTTATGTATTTAACGGTAAGTAATTAAGTGTAATTAGTAAAATTGTTTCATTAGGTGAAGAACAGTGATGTACCAGAAATGAGTTACAACCAGTCAAGATGACTATTATCAAGTAATTCAATGTAACAAAGATTTCATTTTATTAGGTGAAAAGGAAAGAGAAGCGTACTACAAGTGAGTACAATGAAGTAAAGAAAGGAAGATTATCAGCTGATTCAATGTAACAAGTGTATGATTTAACAATGTTTATATTTTAAGAATATTAATGTGAAAACTATATTTTTATTCAGTCGACGAGGAAGAACACAGATAAAAGATAACAGATAATAAATTACAAAATATTCATCATTACAAAATCAAAATAACTAATTGATATACGAACTGAACGAGAAATTTTGGATGCGAGACTAACGAAAAATTTTTAAAATTATTAATAAAACTATTTTCCAAATACCAATTACTTCATAATTTTAATAATTATAGCGTTCGGACATTTGTAACCGATCAGTTCATATGGACTTATATAAAAAGAGGAATCATATATAAGAAAATACATTTCACGGACAATATTTGAACTTCCCGCAACATTATCGACTACTAAAAACTACCATTACACCTAGACTATTACAATGACCATAAAACGAATTACATGACAAGACAGAGGACATTTACACGAACAATTTGATATACAACATGACCATCTGAATCAAAAGACATTACCAGCAATTACAAATAATTAATCAAACGATTAATTATTAACACGACAACATAGAAAATTACATCATTCAACGCATAATCAAGAAAGCTATACAACTACACTTATTGCAGACAATAGTGACAATTACTTTATGAATTATTAACTAAATAAGGGAATACAATGAAGTGAAGGCGTGGCTTTTTGTCTGAAGAAGTCCACTGTCGCCAGCTATTAAAGTCAAGTTGATGGATACGTTTCTCCCCCAACCTCAACCCACTTTAACGACAAATATTTCAAACACTAGCAGACGACTTAGCTAATTTCCAATCATAAGAGACAAAGCCTACTGACTGAACCAATGGAATGGCTAGAATATTTTAACACCGAAACATATTAACACGAACAGGAGCGACCAACCAGGACTTGAAGACATCTATTCAACAGCGACGGACGTAATTTTTATAGACTAAACCGGAGTTAGAAATATACAGTGAAACAGTAACAAGTACTAATATTAATTTTATACCGACTTTTAAATAATACGGTCGAGGATAAAGATATATATATCGGAATAAGACAAGATTATAGATATTATTTTTCGTATTGAAAAGTTAAACGAATAAATACCGCCATAAGATATATAACCTAAAATTCCTGCAATAAAACGTGCAGATGTTATAAGTATAATAATATTACCTAAAGTAATTTTGGCGACGACGAAGCAAATAGATAAAGACATTACTGTATTCTTCCTCCAGACATTTTAAGAAATTAACAAATTAAGTGAAAGATTTTCGGACAAAATAAACTTACAAATATTATTCAAGTTCATTATCAATAGACTTCATTTTTACGACCTATAATCCCTTCATCTTATATCCTATTTTAGTTTTCGTCGAGCACGACCCTGAAAGAGATCTCGCTCTACCAACTGAGTTAGAAATAGCCGGACATAATATATTCAACGACCCCTACTGACAATTATACATTGGCACCCAACAGTTATAAATTAGCACCCAACATTACGAACAGTTATAAATTGGCACCCATTTTGACGTTAATCATTTCATCACCCAACGAACAGTTATAAATTGGTCGCCCAACTCTAGGCCTATATATCCAGACCTACAAACGGTTATAAATTGGCGCTCATCTCGGTGCTAATCAAATACTCCCCCTACGAACAGGTATAATTTCCACGGTATGACAAAAATAGCCAAAGCCAACTGCAATTGATTTGACATTGAAATGTATTACTGAAATCCGATGCTTCGACAGCGCTAAAATCACGTTTTCTGCCAGTTTTTCACTCATAACTCGCGAACGAAAGCTAAAATTAAAAATTCGGCTTCGAGGTGCATTTGCCCACCTTTCAGTCCATCTATCTTTAAAATTTCAGATCTCTGCGTTCAGTAGATTTCGATGGTCATCGCGGACAGACAGACAAACACGTCCTTTTATTATTATAAGATAGCATGTGCCCGCGGCTTCGCCCACGATAATTATTTCAAAAATTTAAAATTAAGATCATAATAGTTAAATCATTATATTTATTAACACCTAAATCACGTGGACTACATACCACGATTATGTAGCGTCGCCTGGTAAAAGCGACCTCAGATTCGAGTTCCTTGGCCCAGAAAACCCCTGCATAGTGAGTTTCGTCCAAATCGAACAACGTTTGACCATATTTAGGGTTGATTATCCTTCTTCCGTGTAGGTTGAAAATGTCATATGTCTATGGGCCTTGACACTCTAAACAAATGAATCGTCTAGGATGGACTAACAAAATCAAGCGATCGCGTTGCTTTTATTTCCAAGGTATGAGGTATGATGACAAAAATAGCCAAAGCCATATGTAAGTGATTTGATATTGAAATTTATTACTGAAAACCTATGTTTTGAAAACGCAAAAAATGCACGTTTTTTGCCAGTTTTTCACTCATAACTCACGAACGAAAACTAAAATTAAAATTCCGGCTTGGAGGTGCATTTTCCGACCCTTCAGCACACCTATGTTTAAAATTTCAGATCTCTGCGTTCAGTAGATTTCGCTGGACATCGAGGAGAATTCCTTTTATTAATATAGATAATATGAATTATAATGATACCTTCTCTAATTTGTCAAACATCCATTTAATTTAATCCAAGCCCACCTGATACCACTGGTAACAATACGTTCTGTGAATTTGTTTTGATAATTCTATGTAAAAAGGGATTAAGTATTTTCAAAAACATTTAATTTTTGGCATTTAGAATCAGAATTTTTCAAAATCCTTTCTTACTGAGCACCTACATTATGAAGCGAAGGTACTGTCAAAATTCCAAGTCTCTACCTGTTATAGTTTAGGCTGTACGTTGATTCCTGTCATTCAGTCAGTCAGTCAGGACAAAGCCTTTTATATATATAGAGATAATTCTGTGTACCATAGGCCTATATCTGAGTTTTATCATGATTATTGATTAATGGAGACTTCAGTAAATATAATATTATGCATTGCAATTGAGATATTTCAGAAATTATGCAACTTAACGATTTTATAAGAGACTATTTTACGATTTTTAGAACCTATTTTCCAATTTTTAGAGCCTATTTTAGGTACCTAAAACAGCATTTTTAGCGACCTAAAAGTCCGAAGTCTACTTATAATAATTATATATTGGCTACTACTTCCGACATTAGGTTAAGTTTTGTTTTGTTTTCTATATTTGTATTAACAATGTATCTGTAATTAATATTACATCTGTAATTTTAAGTTCTACGCTTACACTCCTTAAAATAAAATCAGTTCAATTTTTCTTTCTGTCTCTCTGTCTGTCTGTCTCTCTGTCTGTCTCTCTGTCTGTCTCTCTGTCTGTCTCTCTGTCTGTCTGTCTGTCTGTCTGTCTGTCTCTGTCTCTCTCTCTGTCTGTCTCTCCCCCCCCTCTCTCTATCTTCCAACACAGCAGTTACCCAGGATGAGGAAGTTTAGTGTTCCTGAAATTTAATTTTAA
Source organism: Ectobius pallidus (assembly GCA_964059195.1). Classification (NCBI taxonomy): domain Eukaryota; kingdom Metazoa; phylum Arthropoda; class Insecta; order Blattodea; family Ectobiidae; genus Ectobius; species Ectobius pallidus. The sequence goes on from CAXKWD010000003.1 coordinate 78,052,130, forward strand.
GTATTTAGTATTAGTAAGCTATTACGATTTGAGGTCTCTGGGTAAAAACTACAATTTCCCAAAACATGTTTGTGAATCCTCTAGCTCGAAAACGATAAATCGTATGAAAATGGAATTTTGTATTCAGGTTAAGCATATATTTTTGGATGTGGCACAAATCACATGAACGGTTTTCCTTTGAGGAGTGAAAACTGAAAAGGTTCTAAGTGCCTTTTAGAAAATTGCATAGGAGAGACGAAATACTCTCACATTTATGTACTGCGTCTGCGGCAACTCATCTGGTTCATGAGTATAGCAACTACTGTAACAATGTACAGCACATAGAACTTGCTTGGGTTATTTGGCGTTGGGATATGGAACCTTATGCTAGAAAAAAACACTTTAAAAAAATGTTACTTAGAACCTTTGAAATTTCTGCTCATATACTGTTACTGTCATTTCTCACGACGAAATGTAGTTTTTTTTTCTATTTTCTAAACAATTTTGTTTAATTTTGTATGCTGATTGCACTACTTGCGAAGAACTATCTTTCATTGAAACATATTTAAGTAGAAATTCCTGACAGATAGTTATGACTAATGCCCGGTAGTTAATGCTCTTATCAGAAGACGAAATATGCTTGCAAATATGATCTAAAATTTGTAAAATATGCTTGGGAACTAATGAAATATGCTCTATCATTTAAGCAATTTTAATACTTTGTTACATTAGTTTGATTGTTAGCTGGATTACATTATACATCACAAAAAAGTAGAAGTTGAGAAAATTGCATGAAAAAACTTAAAATAAACAGTCATTGCAAAAAATCTTAGTAAATTTAAAACCGATGAAGTGAAACATTCTTAATGTTACAGGCTACACTCAGTTCCGAAAACAATAGGCTTTGTACTGCCAATTATTGTACAGTTTGTTCTCAATACATTCACTTAGCAAAATATGCTGTGAACGTTTGAATCAATAGCGATAAGAACAGTATTTAAAATCTCTCAGAAAAAACATAATTAAAAACGTGACACATTAATAAAATATGCACAAAATTTAATGTTAAATATGATGCTTTATCACGAAATTAACTAAACGTGCAACAATATGCAAACCATAAATTGTTTTATTTCTTTCATGTATTGAATTCGTTGCAACACTAGCACATAATAGAGTGCATTATAAAAATTAGGATTTTTAATAATCTTCCGAACCTTATTAATAAGGTAGTCGACTTACATTATCCCAGTTACAAACCTTTCTTTTCGAACAATACGGTTTTGCAAAAGGTTGAAACAACTGAATACGCATATCCTGCAGCCGCTTATTCTGCGTGAGTTTTGCATTGACGATGATTTGGGTAGAGAAATCCATGTGAGTGTACAACATCATAATATTACGAAATAAAAAATGCATTAAAAAAAAGCAGAAGCCAAGCGCACATCCTCTCTGACATTCTGGATAATTCGGTAACTCGTATGTGGATAAAATCGGCTACAAAGCAGTCTGTTTTAAATACACCATCTCCCCCATAAAAGCCCCTCTAACTAATTAAAGGTAAACTGAAGTTACATATAAGTTATGCAACTTCAATAATAGACATCTTTTCCGAGATGTATGCAGTGTTCAATTGGTGTATTTATTTCGAAACGTTTCGTTGTCAGTTGCGGGAAACTTCTTCAGTGGTAGCTTTTCTTCACTTCTAAGTCTGAAAACTGACGCTTGCATCAACAAAAGTGTTTATATAAGTGGTGGTTTGGTGTGACAAACACAATATCCAAGCCTCCCCCTTCGATATAAACGAGCCTGCAAAAAAGAACATACAAATGACGCCTTAACAACGCTTTTACAAACAAAGATATAAGACAAAACTCTCGAAATTTTTATCGTGACAAAGAACAGAAAAATAAGAAACTTCTTACTAACGACAAAATGTATAGGCTATTTCAATCACATACAGAGTATTATTACGTGGTATGTTCCACCACTTTGGCGTAGGGGATGCGTTCGCTCTCCTCACGCAGCGAGCCTGGCTTAGATTCCTGGCCAGGACAAGTTTTCTATGTGTTTTTCCCCTGGGGGTTTCCTTACCTGTGAGACGAGTGTTGGGAAACTTTAGGCCCTTCTGGTCATTATCACATTCATCATCCTCACCTTGTTCGGAATGAGTGTGTATATGACTGGTGTGTATCGTCCTTTGTGTTCGTGTTATCTCGGAGGTGGCCCCGGCATTGGGCTGATCTCTAATCTGGGATTCCCTCCGTGTATTTGTCTGGTCAAAAAGTATGTATGTGACCCATAGAAACTCCCTCCCCCGACGGGTCGCGGTCCTGTAAGATCCGAGCGGCATGGGCCGCTTAAATGTACCTACAAGGAGGTAAAACTTATGGAAAGAAGAATTTATGTGGTATGAATTGAAATTACTGAACTTTTAAAATATGTAGTAACTTAACAAAACAACGGACTTTTTTTTTGCCTTTATAGCAATCCAACTTAGATGGCAGACTAAAGTTATAGCATTGCCTTAAGACAGCGTTTCTCAACCTGTGGTCCGCGGACCACAGGTTGCAGATGGTCCTCAGACATAATGAAAAATATCATAAAGTAAGTGGAAAGTAAAGAAGTAAAATTTTTTCACATATTTCGTTGTAATGACCTATAATTCATTCCAAAAATATTAAGAATATGAGCCTTCTCTTAAAAATGGGATGTAAAATTAGGGGTCCGTAAAATTTTAGATCTCCTCGGGTTCAAAAAGGTTGAGAAACGCTGCCTTAAGGTATTTGAAAAATGCGCGTTAAACAGAACATATTTTTCGAAAACTTTAAATGCTGAAAGTTTATGAGGAAACCATATTAAGAGCAACATACAGTTGCGTTATGTTTATTTAGATTGCTACTTGCAATGTAATTACGACAACTAATAAGAATATTTCATAATGAGTGTGTATAAAATTTTAATATTAGTTGCACAACGACTTTGATAATTAAGGTAGGAAGTTCGGAACAAGAGCATAACTGTAATTAGCACACACTTTCTTTGCCCATTGAGATACCACAGTACTTGATAGGGTAAGGGGGACGAAATGAATGCATGCAAAATACTAGTAAACAGTGGCTACACTCACGCAGGTGGGCACGTAAATAAGGTACTTTCACAACTTGTAATGAGAAATAAAGTATTTAGAAATGCAGTAAAACTTAAAACCTCGATACGGTTTCTACTAGAAACGAAGATACAACTTACAGATTACGGCAATACACCTACAATAAGTATTAACATCAGCTCCCATTGATATTCAGGCAGGCGAAAAACAGTAAAACGTTTCTAGATGTTTTCACTGTTCTTCCTTTCTTAAATTCTGGTATTACTTTATTTGCAAGGTCATAGGTATGTTGACAACCAAGCGAAAAAGGTAGACCGTGGAAATAATATATGAGAACTGTATTCCTTTCATGAAGAAGAAATACATAAATAAGTTTGTTAATAGACTTTTCACTGCCTAAACATAAACAAAAACAACATAGTCATCTATACATATATAAAAACGAATGTATGTCTGTCTGTCTTGTATGCATTACTACACCATTCATACGATCGCCATGAAACTTTGGTAAGTTGTTGAGTACACTCCCGCGAAGGTTTCTGGCATAGTACATTTTTAATTTTAGCTTTCGTTCGCGAGTTATGAGTGAAAAACGGGAAGAAAACGTGCATTTTTTTGAGCTTTCGAAGCATCAGTTTTCAGTAATACATTTCAATTGTCAAATCAATTGCAGGTGGCTTAGCCTATTTTTGTCATACCTTGGAAATAAAAGCTTCGCGATAGCTTGAATTTGTAAGCCCATCCTGGTCGATTCATTTGTTTATAATGTCAAGGCCCACATTCATCTGAAATTTTTACCCTAGACGGAAGAAGTATAATGAATATAGGTCTAAATGGGCAAACATTGTTCGATTTGGACGAAACTCACTATGCAGCGGTTTTCTAGGCCAGGGAACTCGAATCTGAGGTTATTTTTCCCTTGCTGCACTTTCTAATCGTGGAATTCACTTCAAAGCCGGATTTATATCCGTTTCATTAATTAGGCTTATCAATCGTTTAGTTTAGACCTATGAATGTTTCGTGTGCAAAGTTTTAATAAATATGTTTTAATTATTTTGCTCTTAGTTTTTAATCTTCCGATTAATTATCGTGGGCGAAGCCGCAGGAATCTGCTATAAGCTAAAAAAAGCTATATCTTGTGTTTTCTGAGGGAATAGTTGGAGTGTGATAAGCCGTTCTTCCTCATTTCAAATTCTAAATACCTATATAAAAATCTAGAGTTTGAGAATCGAAAGTCCTTCATAAGTCATTTTGGAATTTACAAAATACAAAACCCGAGCGACGCCGGGCCTTTTAAGCTAGTGTCTTAATAAATGCTATTATAGGCTCGTTCCATAATGTAGCTACTATTAAAATACCGATGGACTGCTTTCTCTAAGCACAGCACTTAGTGTCAATAAACAGAAGAAGTCCCAAAGAAACAAGAAAATTTACACCAGAATACATTGAGCAAATTCAATAAGCAGCCGTCCACTAAACTCGGATATAGAAGTCTATGTTTTAAGCACTCTTCCAATCCAGACAGAGCTCCGAAAAGAGATCGTGATAGAAAGAAAATATACGGACTAATACAATTTCAGTATTACAATCAAAGGATAAAAGATATTCATATTGTTTTTGGGTCGGAAAATACTTAGCTTAATGTAATAAGCTATCAGATTTACATAAACACTTTCCCTCCAGTTTTTATTCTCCAGTTATTGTAGTAAACCTCAATATGCAACTAAGTTTACTCTAATAGGGTTAAAGTAGGATCTTATTAATACAAGGTTACCTGAATCTTAAAGTTTATATAATTTATCTTTAAAGTGAAATTCGAATTTTGGGCCGTTAAAGACCAGAACTTCCGCAAATTCAGTCATTCTTAGGAAATAACAAAGTTGGTCCAGATCTTCCTCTGAACCCAACGGGAAAGTTCAACAGTTATGAAATGAATAATTCAAATACACATTAAACATTATTGATATGCTGAATTAGTTACTTATGTAAATTCATTTTCTACGGCACTTAATATTCAGCATTTTCTAAGGAGACGTGATTGGCTATTTTTAAATATATTTTATGAAGAATAGGTAGGAAGCTTGAGAGAGAATTCTATCACAAGCCTGTTTATACTGTTTTGATCATAAGAGTCGAGCGGAATTGTTGAAGGACGTGGAGTAATTTTGTAGCTCATTAAAAATGAAGTAATGCGTGTTCATTCCAGACAACAGAAACAGCATTGCGAAGAACTCCAACATCGCCCTAATAGCATGCCATTTGCTACAGTCTTTGTGGTAGCTGCGGTATATATTCTTCTTTTGTCCTGATACAGGAGAGATTTGTTACCAAATGCCTGTACATCATACAAGCTGAAAAAAATATAACATAAAATCAGGTAAACTGATAAAATGCCAGATGGTGTTAGTAGGCCATATTCCCCATGCTTCTGATATACATTTCACATACTTTATACTATTAATATTGTTATTAGGCCTATCTAAAACATAAATGTTTATTATTAATACAGTAAAGTAAAGTAAAGTGTTCCCTATACAGGCCATGGAGGCCCAGAGGATTCCAGGAAGTTGAGGCTCCCAGGTTTTAGACATTCGGCACGTGAAGGTGGTAAGGTTGTCTGCCTTACGCACGGGCCACCTTTACCCCCAGGATTGCTCCTAGTACTCATTTCTGTAAGAGGCTGAATCGACCCCAGGGCCATAGTGCCACCAAAAGGATTAGGTCAGTTGAAAAACTCCGACCTCATCGGGGTTCGAATCCGCGACCTTCTGGTTTGTTGCGCAGCGCCTCAACCGCTACGCTACGACGTACCCCCATTAGTAGAGTACTCTGTTAAAATATGATAATAATACGTTTAGTAAGCAATTCATTAGCAGTAGAAAATCAATACCCTTCACAAACTATAAATCCCAATTACTGCCACCGTGTGGACTTAACAAAATACTGACAAATATGTATCATTAACGTGTATTTTCTTAACATGAGCTATCTGCAAGTATAACCCCTACCGCGGCTAAAGAAGTTTCACTTCAAAAACTGGATGGATCTTTGCTACTGTTATACTATACTGTGTAATACGACGGAAAAGTGTTTAGAAGTTTAAACCTTAAATGCATGTGGCTCAATTTCTCAGTATACTAATTCGTGCCGGACTGCACAGAAACATTTAACACAATGATTAGGCTCATAATCCGGGAACTGGGCTGTTCTCACACACACACAGACATGTTTCCGAAAAGAGTATGTTTGGATTCAGGGGACTTCAAAACGTATATTTATGTTAAAAACTCAGCTTCGAATTTAGTGATCGAAAACAGTACCTTGAGTAGTACCTATGGTACCTATGGTACGGGCAGAGGAAGTAAAAATAGTGTCATAATTTTGTTTTTAAATTTTAAATATATATTGAGAAATTTTACTTCTTGTCCTAGGACAAGGCCTCTGAAAACCACTGATCATTGATCTTGAATATTGTAAATTGAAGATGTGTCTTCTAAGACAAATTTACATGTCTTGTAACTCCTTCCATTTTACTTATTTCTTATAGAGCACAATCTAGTTTTTAGGCCAATAATGCATATTTATTCCTGCCAATTCAGGAGATTTTTAGGTAATAAAAACCCCATCCCTACCTAGTAATGTAAGCTTTCGGATGGTAGGTCTGTCCTATAAGAGATGTAGTGCCGTGGGTATAATTTAGTTTAAAATAGAGATAACAGATACGAAGGAAAATTTCTTAACGACAGCGCCTAGATCACCATTCCCCGACATCTTCTCGGACATACGTGTACTGCGTGTAGCCTAGATGAGGTTCTCAGGCGCTTGTGAACTGATATTAATTCAAGTTTATTCTATTCTGAAGTGTTGAGAGTGATTTTCTAAACTATTTGGACTAGAAACTTGAAATTTTGTACACTTAATTTAAACATTAACAGATGTTGAAGTTTCAAATTTCATTTTGATATCTCAATTTGGAAATCTATCTCCTCCGACAGATATTAAAAAATGAATTTGAATTTTTATGTGAGATTCTATGTTGCTTGCTTAACATATTTAATTGTACAGAATTTTGATATTATTTATACTTTTTGTTTAAAAAATATTTTACCAAGAGAAATAAAAAGTTGATAAATTTATATATTTTTATACAAAATATTAATTTAAAAAAACTAAGACCTATACCAAACATCTGATTAGACATTTTATTACACACATCACAAAGTTCACTGTGAAAAAATGTCCTAGCTTTATCTATATTATTATGGGAGAAGATAGATTTTGAATGTGGAAATGAACTTGAAAATTTAAACTGAGAAAACAAGCGTTTCAAGTTTACATGCACTCAGAGTAAAAACAATAAGCATCTTCTGTACCTCTAAACAAACCTATATAATTACAAACTTTATAATTAAACTGTACTATCACTAAATATGAAGTGAGCCCTTCACAACACTCATATTATATATTTTACACCTAAATACACTATAATAAATACGAATAGGTAACAAAGGATAACACACGAGGATTACGTGCAGTACTTTAAAAATGGCGTCAGAAACACCTGTTTCATGCGTCCAAATGGCAACAAATTTTGCACAGATATACTTTAGAGTATGTTGATGTTTTACAATAAAATTAATATTAATAGCACACTTTAATTTTGTTTGGTCTTTCAATGTTTCAGTCCAATTTATTCTATTTTTTTGGTTTTAAATGCTATTTTTACCACTGGTTAAAGCTAATAATTAATTGTATTTACATGTACTCATAAATTTAGAATTTATCGTGTATAGTATACTGTGCAGTGTTATGTAATTATATTTATATTAATCTAATATATCCCCTAAACACGATTCTCATATAGGGGCATGTTTGGTTTAATTTGTTTTTACTTGTATTAAATATGTATGTAAAAAATAATAATAATATTGACGTGACCACGGATAAAAAAATTTAAAAATAGCATTTTTGACCAAAATAGCAAAATCAACACTTCTGTCCTCCCTTCATTCAGAAAAAGATGGTAATTCTTACGTATAAATAAGAGATGACGGCGCTAGAAGTTATTCATAGTTATTACGGTAGTATTGCTAATTTAACTGTTGGACGATAGTTCGAATACTACTTCAAAACATTGTTTGGGTTACACGTTCTTCTCGTAAGAAAACGGAAGCTTAGATAAAATCAGTTGATACCGCTGAAGTGGAGTCAAGCTAGATTTTACCGTGCAATAAGACATTGTCGAGAAAATCGAGGAGTCACAAAACTTATTTCAAGCGTTTGTTTCAAAATAGTCTTTTAATAGTTAAGTAAATTAAAAAAATGTCCGTCGCAAAATTTACCTTACATTTTTATACTTTTAGAAAACATTACATTGTAAGCTCTTAACATCGTATACAGGCCGTGGATGCCCAGAGGTTTCCAGGAGGTTGAGGCACCCAGATTTTTAGACATTCATCACGTGAAGGTGGTAAGGTGGTCAGCCTGGATGCTCCTGGTATTAATTTCTGTTAGAGGCTGAGTCGACCCCAGGGCCATAGTGCCACCAGAAGGATTAGGCCAATTGAAAACTCCGACCTCATCGGGGATCGAACCCGCGACCTTCCGGTTTCTTAACATCGTAGATTGATTAAATTAATGCCACCTTGTGTTGCGAACTTCAAATGTCGATTTTGTTTGCACTTTTTTATACCCACAGAATTTTCGGCAGATGTATTTGAAATTGACTTTCATACATCTAGAAGTACCTAATTACTAAATGACTGAGTGTTAAACTTGTGCACCTGCTGTCATGACATTTGTACTACAGTTTAGAGGGGTTCCACTCAGCGCATGTGGTTACGCACAATTATACAGAAGCGCGTTTTAGTGTTACAGCTAAAGGACACCTCATCAACACTCTTGTCACAGCTGTTTCTCAGGTGTACTCTTCAGCAGCCAGCTCAGCGTGCCTGCTTTCTGTCTTTTTTGTTTTGTTTTAAGCGGCTAGGTACAGCTTAAAGCGCTGAATTATAGACCATATTCAATCTTCTTTCCCTCAGTATACACGAATGATAGAAGACTAAAATTAACACACTAAAAACCCACTCTTTTAAAAATACATTATCATCGAGTTCCTGTTTTCAACATGAAATTAAATTTATGAATAATTAATTATTCAAAATGGCAGCTTATTGCCATGTCAGAATTTATCGTTTACCTCTTAACTCAAACAATTTTTTACTTTTTAATGTTATTTTTTTAATTTTAAGGCTTAAGTTAGGTAAACAAAACAGACCGCCGTCGAAACTATACTTAAATAGATACTATTTGTAATTTCTGTTTAAATTTATGCAATAGATTTTCAAGGTATATTGAGTCCCAAGTAATTTTTTAGGCATCGTTCTAGTCGTTTTTATAAAAACATATGTGACGGCTTGCACAAAAAAAATTCAGAAAATTCTATTAGTAGTTCTTTAAAATGTAGTTTGCGGGAAAATGCGTTCAACTTATAACATGAAATTACGAAAGTAGATGATAGCTGCTTACAGCGAAATGGAGAACCTGTAGTTAAATTCATAACTGTAAAAATATGCAGCCATATAAATAAATTTTGCACCAAAATTAAGTAAAACATTTTCATATTTCGAAAATTACTTTGAAGAATTGTTAACTAGTCCTATAAGTTAATGATTTATGCCCGTTTTGAATATAGCTGAATACATGCATTTGGAAAAACCATTGGTCACAGAGGAACTTAAAACTGTTACCAAAGCAACAATGCTTTAAAAACAAGCTAAATACCAATATAAGTAAGAAAGCTTGTGTAATAATACCTTAATTGATAAATCATACAACTCCATCTCTGTGAACATCCAGCCGTTAGCTATTATTGTCTTTTGCGAAAGATGACCGGCGACAAGGTGTGCAGGGAGCAGGGCTTCGCTTGGACGTTTTAACGTCATAAGGACCCACATTAGAACACATGAAATGAAATCAGTTTAATACAACATTAAAATTAACATGAACAGACTTGATCTTATTATAAATACAGGTTGTTGTTTGTTGTGCAGTTTGTATTGCCGCTTTCAAGGGCCGCTTACGATAATAATAATTAAGGAATAATTAAATATTGAAAAAATTATTCGTCCTCACCATAATACGCTTATTACGTGTGACGTAACATCTTAATGACATAAATTAAAGTACTGTTAAAAAACTAATAACTAAACTCCGTGGCGCTACATCCCTGAAGGGACTTGGCCTACCACCCGACCGCTGCGTCATCTACCATAGGCAGATGGCAGGATTGGGGTCATGTGGTGAGCATGCCGACACCCACGGCCGTTAATGATGGTTTCCATGACCGGAGCCGCTGGTTCTCTATCAAGTACCTCCTCAGTTTGAATCACGAGGCTGAGTGCACCCCGTTTTAAAGTACTGTTACTACTCCAAATACCGATTTCCAAGTAGGCATATTAGGTATAGATTAATATCGTACGTGGAACCATCTTCAAGCTTTGGAAGCAGCAAATGATCTGTGTTTACAGTAAAGTCAATTATGTTCATGTTAATTTTAATAAATTGAGTTCATTTCGTGTGTTTGAAAGTGCGTTTGATTTGAGGTCAAAATGTCCAAGCGCTAAACTCATTTCATAATCATACTCGCGTCTTATTATTATTGAATTCCCAAAAATACAGAACCCTATTTTACCAGATGGCATATTAGGGTTATAGATTAAACATATATACAGAGTATACAGTAAACTACATATACATATTACAATTTTGCAAAAACACTATTCATGAAACTTAAAACAACTTTGTAACTTTGCTTATTTAAGAAGAGACGGGAGATTGGTGTAGTAAAGTCAAAATTTAGAAAATTTAAATATAATATTAACTGATAACGTTCGTGCGTAAATAATGGACAATGAAATAAGAGGTGCTTAACAGATTGACTTTCCTCTTTACATTTACAATTTGCAGAGGTAGAAATTTTAAATCTATGTAAGTATTCACCAAATTTCCCATGCCCTGTTAAGAATTGAGTCGTAATATAATCCGGAATCAAAAGTGTACAAGCCATTCTATCTTGCACTCTAGGGAAAAACAAATCTTTCGTTGTGCTGCCGTTATTCGTTTCTTGCCAAATCCGATCCCATTGGCTGTGCATATGTTCTCTTAATGTTTTCTTAATGAAGGATATAGGGCATAAACTATAAGAAGTTTTAACATTTGAAGAAGCACCTAACTTAGCTAATTCATCTGCTTTCTCATTTCCTAAATTTCCCATGTGACCTCGGACCCAGGTTAAACAAATATGAATTGTGCTTGTATTTAGTGCATGTCTAATGTCTGTGGCTAGTGCATCCTTATTATATTTATCATCTACAGCTTGTAAAGCCGACTGTGAGTCACTGTTTATACAAGCACTATTGCTACTATCAATACACCATTTAACAGCTTCTTTTATGGCGAACAATTCCGCTTGAAACACAGAACAGTGTGACGATAGTTTATACAAAGCAGAATAAATTTCAGAAGCACTATTATCATAAACCACAAAAGCACATCCCACCATAACTTCCTGAGTTTCACAATTAATGTAACGTGACCCATCTGTATAAATGTAGTAAGAATGTTGGTCTACAAGTTCAGAACACAATTGCATGAAACTGGTGTTATAATGTGCTGGATGGCCGAGTAAACTCCAATGTACCGGTGTTTGTAGTTGTAAATGGGAGACAATATCGGGGATCTTTCGACCTCTCTTAATATTATTTATACTAGCCAAGAAGAGTCCACTCAAATATAAGGGCTCTATGGCAGCTATAATTTGGGCAGCATCAGTAGAAATTGTACGATAATCTCTTATCATTCGTAGAAGAAATCCTCTTTGTATTTGCTGTAATTTTTTCTGAGCCCATTTTTTATGTAAAATTTCTTCATAGGCAGCAACACAATATAAAATCAGAGGCTCAATCGCTCCGCGATAAATAATTTTCAGTATGGAGTAATTAAATCCCCAACTAGGCCTGGACGCCTTAGATAAGTTAAGAAGTAGTTTACTGGCTTTGTTGGCAATGTGATTCAAATGTGATCGAAATGTTAGCTTTGTATCTAGTATTACACCCAGATAGCAAAAGCTGTCAACCATTTTAATGTTTTGTCCATTCATTATGAAATTCACAACGTCTATTTTCCTTCGCTTGGTAATCATCATAGCAGAAGTTTTCTCAGGATTAAATTGAAGTTTATTTGTTTGACCCCATTCAAAAATGACCTGTAGCCCATTATTTACTTTGTGCTGTATATCTCCAAAAGTGCTTGATTTTGCAAGCAGTAAAGCATCATCTGCATACGCTATTAAGCTGCAGTCTTCTGGAAGCGTTTGTTTAAGAAGATCATCATATAATATGATCCAGAATCCTGGACTGCAGGTTGACCCTTGGGGGCAGCCACGTGTAATACCTTTGGTTACTTTCTGATCACTTATGGCAAGCTCTATTTTTCGATTATTAAAGTAGCTTTTAATTAGGTTGAATATATTTTTGGGGCATTTCTTTACTTTTAGTTGTAAAAGTATCTTCGGCCACCAAGCGTGGTCAAAAGCGCCCGATATATCTAAGGACACCATAGCGCCAATTTTCTTCTCTAAAAAAGTCTCTTTCATCCAATCAACCACTTGGCTCACTGCATCTTCGGTTGATTTTTGTTGAGTGAATCCAAATTGTCGGTCACTTAGCATATTATTAGTTTGGAACGCAAACATAACCCGCTTATTATGTTATACTCGTTTCATAATGTAATGTGCTGAGAAGCGTTGAAAACTCGTACACTAATACATACAATTAAAATAAAAGGGCATTGTGCAATAGCAAGGAAAGTAAAAAAAAAATGTATTTTATCGTAGAAGTTATGTTCTCTGTATAGGTTATAGGCAGAGTTGAATTCAGTTGCAGTGACTGAAACAAGCCATGATAATAATATAAGTTACTGTGTGATTCGTTTTGCATTAATACACTTTTTATTGTTTAAATTATTCCTTGTTTTTTTATGTTATCTTATTCTGTAATTATTCGCTATATAGTAACAATACCTACAATACCTAAAACTTCGTTGCTCTCGAATTTATCGCTAAAATTGTTACCTTACACACCATCAACTGGGTAGGCCTACTGTGGAGTACTAACTACATGTTTTCCCCCCCTTTCTTTTCAAAAAAGTGAACTTATGCATATTTTAGAGTCTTAGTTTATGTTCGCATCTTATGCATATACTGCGAAATCAGTTTCATCTCTAATACCGAAATAATATAAATTATGAGTCTTCTCATTATTCATAACTTCTTCATTTTCTCAAACCTTTTCTCAATAGACATGGTATACGCTAATAGTCAAGTGACGATATTATGACGACTATAATAAGATAATGATAATCAGATCCTGCATTAGTTTTTAAACGTATTAAAATAGTTTTATTTTAGTTTTTTTTTTTTTTTTACCTTGATCAGGCAAGTTTGTTTTAGGTTTCACTTAATACCTACAATAAACGCATTGAAACAAACATGTTAATTAATGTTATTTTGACCAATAATTTCCTTGGCTCTAAATCTCAGTAAACTATAGGAACACTTTTTGTATAATTTTCAACAGTTTATAGTTTACAGAACACAATTCATTTTAGAATTACCCCCTATAATTTCCAACTACAAACGTTTTTCAATTAGTGGACCAACTTTTAAAATACTTGACTTATGGCGTCTTGCTAGAGCAATCACTATGAACAAACTGCTAGCGTAAAGCTTCTTAAGAATGCCTTTAGTTTGCTTCTAAATAAACCGAGATTTCGGTTTACCAACAATTTCCTTTACCGGGACATTGGGGTATAAAATGAAAAAATAACAGAATGCAATATTTTCTGTTAGCGATGTACTGGAAACAATAAGCAAGTTGCAAAATGTACCCAGATATTAAAAAAAATAATTGTTAGTAGAATAATTATAATTACAGATACAATTATTAGTTTAAGTATTTTATCCTATTTTACTTTCAAAAGTTTTAGCCATTTTTAGGTTTTATAAGATTGGATGATGTGTCTGCCATGCAATGAAACGGATAATTATCTTAAAATATCGCAGTTAATAACAAATTATTTTAAAAACTAAGCATTCAGGTCTTAATGATGATAATAATAATAGTTATTAAAAATAGTAATAATGTAATGGTAATAATGTATATTTATTGACCCTCAACGTTTATGAAGTATTTAAATAACAATGGCTGGGGCTACTTTTATCAATTTGTAGTAAAAGAACGATAAGGCTCTTTCTGTAGTATGTAATTAAGGTGAATGTTCTTTTAATAGAATTGTGGAGACATGTCTCTTGCTAATCGTGTTTACTAGCACAATTACCTTAATCCCTGAAATGGAAACTCTGTAAGAAAGGTGAGACGATCATTTTAGTACAAGAAAGCTGGGTCCGAAGTTAGAAAAATATGTAGTAATAAAAGTATCAATATTCTGTTTGTATACCCATTAATATTAGTATCAAAGGTTTAAAATACTTAAAATGAAAGTGTGATTTCCAGGCACAAAGTCAGGAAACGTGTAATAAGTTCTGTGTTATTTTGAATCTTAAACATTGTTTAACGGAACACTCTCTCTCTCTTTCTCTCTTTCTGTCTTTCTCTCTTTCTGTCTTTCTGTCTTTCTCTCTTTCTGTCTTTCTTTCTCTCTCTGTCTCTCTCTCTCTCTCTCTCTCTCTCTCTCTCTCTCTCTGACTATGAAAATTTTGATTTTAAGGGCTAAGACCATTAAGGGTAAATAAAAAGGTGCTAGCACGTTATAGCGAGTATTGAGGATATCGCCAGATGTCATGGTCGTTTTCTTGCCTTTCGTACAAATAAATAATATTCATTTCCTTCATTTTAACCCCTACAGTTTCCTTCTAAGTTATTACTATTATCTTGCACCTATTAATCATTTACAAATAAAAATAACAATTTAACAGTTTAACATAGCAGAAACATTTGCATAAATGAGTAACCTATTTGTGAAGAAATGGGCATTTCATTTAGCTGCCTTTTATTGCCGAAATAAAATATTAAAATTGCACCGCTCTTGGAGTTATAGAAAAAGCAAAAGCGAACTAATTTTGAAAAATCCTTCTCTATGATAAGGAATTGCAGACTTTGAGTGAATGGGGAGGAATAGAGGTCGTAAGTTTGAGCGAAACTAAAAATTGTGTTGGCTTACGTTAGTACCGGTATCTAGTTTATGGACCAAATTTTTATTGCCGAAATAAAATAATAAAATTGCACCGCTCTTATCCTAGGGTAATTATGTAATGACAAAAAAGACTGCACATGCACTCAAAGCATTGATCATGGCTATGAGTGTAGTCTAAGTTAGCAGGCGTTTTTTTACATACGCCCTTTAAGAACACCTTCTCCACCTCTTTCTTTTCCTTCTTCTTACTTTATGTACTGTGTCTTCCTTTTCAAGGGACCTACACTCCGACGCCCGTAGTGGAGGAGAGACAAATCTGGGGATCACACATAATATATTCAGAAAGTATGTGAGACTTCCTGATGTGGGATTACCTTAAGGTTTTATTAAAGTCATCAGGGAATTAGTTTCGTAGTTCATTTGTGAAAGAAAAAAAGTATAGGCCTAGACCAGAGAACGAAATTTCGATTTATGCATAGTATATTCAAATATTTCATTTAGCGGCTTTTAGATAAGAGCAAAAACTAATATTTCTAGTGATAATTATTGGGCTAGTTGATTCAATATTTCACATAAATTAGGACAAGACGGTATGATTAGTAAAAAGATACTGTTAGTAAGTGAATAAAAATTTAAAGCATATTCTTGTTGTTTTTGCCGTTTTTCCTCCTATCCTTAATCTCTATATATATAAAAGGCTTTGTCCTGACTGAATGAATGAATGAATGACTGACTGACTGATTGACTGAATGACAGGAATCAACGTACAGCCTAAACTATAACAGGTAGAGACTTGGAATTTTGACAGTACCTTCGTTTCATAATGTAGGTGCTCACTAAGAAAGGATTTTGAAAAATTCTGATTCTAAATGCCAAAAATTAAATGTTTTTGAAAATACTTAATCCCTTTTTACATAGAATTATCAATTCCAAATCACAGAATATATTGTTGCCAAATGGTATCATCAGGTGGGCTTGGAAAAAACAATTGAAATGCACTTTTGACAAATAAGAGATGTTATCAAAATAATTCATGTTATAAATAAATATTACATAATGAAATCCACTAAAATAATGGAATCACATAACTTTCTCTACCCTGGACATAGAGAAAACAAAACGAGGTATGGTAATGTGTATATTATTATATTATATCGCAGGTTTTTGGAGAGAAAAGTATGAAAGTGATAATGCTTTATGGTAACATAAGAGTGGGAAATTTCCCGCCTCGATATTACAATTTTATGTTACAGGAATTTGTTTCTTCTTATTTAAACCTCTACCAGGCTTGCTGTGCACTGTACAAGCGATGGGATGCAACATTCTAGATCCTCTATGAGCCATAAAAAACTATATCAAGCGTTTTCTGAGGGAATAGTTTGAGTGTAATAAGTCGTTCTTCCTATTTCAAATTATAAATGCCTATATAAGGACCTAGAATTTAAAATTTTAAATCCTTCATAAGCTAATTTCCAATTACAAAATACAAAACCCGGGCGACGCCGGGTCTTTTAAGCTAGTCTCTGTATATATAAAAGGCTTTGTCCTGACTGACTGACTGACTGACTGACTGACTGACACGAATCAACGTAGAGCCTAAGCTATAACAGGTAGAGACTTGGAATTTTGACAGTACCTTCGTTTCATAATGTAGATGCTCACTAAGAAAGGAATTTACAAAAAAATTATTTTAAATGCAAAAAATTAAATGTTTTTGAGAATACTTAATCCCTTTTTACACAGAATTATAAAACCCAAATCACAGAACATATTGTTGCTAATGGTATCAGATGGCTTTGGAAAAAAAAAGAAATGCAAGTTTGACAAATAAGAGAAGGTATCAATTTATAATTCATGTTATAAATAAATATTAAAGAATGTAATCCACGAAAATAATGCAGTCACATAACTTTTCTCTACCCTGGACATAGAGAAAACAATACGAGGTATGGTAATATGGTATATTATTATATCGCAGGTTTTTGGAGAGAGAAGTATGAAAGTGATATTGCTTTCTGTTTAATTTCATCCCCAAAACAGTTTTATGGTAACATGAGAGGGAGAAATAAAATTTTCGGCCTCGGTATTACAATTTTATGTTAAGGAATTTCTGTTTATTCTTATTTGAACCCTTACCAGGCTTGCCGTGTACAGGCGACGCGATGCAGAATTCTACATCCTCTATGAGCCATAAAAAACTATATCAAGCGTTTTCTGAGGGAATAGTTTTAGTGTAATAAGTCGTTCTTCCTATTTCAGATTATAAATACCTATATAAGGACCTAGAATTTAAAAATCGAAAGTCCTTCATAAGTTCATTTCCAATTACAAAATAAAAAAACCCGGGCGACGCCGGGTCTTTTAAGCTAGTGATAATATAAATGCATATTGGTTAAAACACGATTTTGATTAGGTGCAAGCCAGTTCGTGTGCTTATATTCTGTTCTGCTCTCGTGTTCTGCTGTTAGCTCGTAAAATCTCGTGGGATTACCTATGGCTGAAAATTCCTTTTTTTGGTCCTTGCGCGCAAGTAAAAATGTTTTTCATTCATTGTAATTTTTTGTTAATTATATTATAGTTACCTAGAAGTTTATAAATTTCAGTATTATATAACGTTATATGGTAAGAATTAATATACTATGTTTGGATGATTGATTAATTGTTCATACTTTTAATTGATAAATTAGCTGCAGAACTCAAAACTCCCAAAACTCGGCAATGGAATTCTCTGAAATCACATACAAGTTATACTAACTCAATTTTGTTGTCAAAGCGATATGCAAGTTGGAAGATATGAATTTTATTTATTTTTCTCGGCGAATAATATATAAAAGTTCTTCACAGGCTGACAGCCGAGTCAATGGTTTAATAAACTCCGAGCTTTCGGACTCCATATCTCTGAGACTTTGCCAGAAGAAGGACTCAGAGATATGGAGTCCGAAAGCTCGGAGTTTAATAAACCATTGACTCGGCTGTCAGCCTGTGAAGAACTTTTATATAGATATACAAGTTATAATAACTCAATTTTGTTGTCAAAGCAATACTTGTACCTTCTGCAGCTGTAGTACCAAAAGGACCGGCGTTTCCTGGGTTTTGTATTTTGTAGTTAGAAATTAACTTATGAGGGACGCTAGATTTTCAAACCCTAGGTCCTTATACAGGTATGTAGAATTTGAAGTGAGGAAGAACGACTTATGACAAAATATTCCCTCATAAAATGCTTGATATAGCTTTCTATGACTGATAGAGGACTTAGAATTTTTCACCCCATTGCTTCTAAAGACCGAGGGGTTGAAATAAGAAACAGAAATTCTGGTTACATAAAATTATACTGTCCTTTACAGAATACTTTATTTCTCATTCTCATGTTACTACACAACCGTTTCGGGGCTGACCTAAAAAAGAAATTCAATATGGCTTTCATACTTTCCTTCCCAAAGACCTGGGATTATTTACTGCGCGCATAGGTTGTAAAAGTATTTTTGAAACATCCTGTATATATACACACACACTCACTCAATCGCTGTGTTCAATGATTAAATTGTTTTTGAACAAAGAAGCTACAGGAATGAAGATGTTTCAGTATTCGTGAATTTAGATGAAAAACAATATTATAGGCCTGCATAGGTGCGGTAAAATGAAAGTGGTAAAAATATAACGATAAAATTATGACTATATAAATTTTCGATTGGTTGAAATTCGTCGTATTCTTACTTGATTGGTCACTGATTCGTGAACTAAATAGTCATTATTATTGTTATTATTATAAATATTATTATTAGTTGAATTATCATCATCGCCCGGTCGGCTTAGGTCGCTTAAATCCTATAAGGGAAAGGTAAAACTAAGATAAAGAAAGAAAAGAAAGAAAGAAAGAAAGAAAAATTATCACCGTCGTTGATATCATAATTGTTATCGTTATTATGGTTATTATTATTAACATTTCAAATTATTATCGTTATTATGGTTATTATTAGTAACATATCAAATTATTATTATGATCATTATCATCGTCCTCGTCGTGATTGTCATCGTCGTCGTCATTGCTGTCAAGAAAGCCAATCTTTCTTGTGTCAGCTACTGTTTCGTATAATAAAATTGGAGCTGTCTCGTATAGTAAAATCTGTGCTGTGACGCTTTTCGAGTTCGATGTCATCTCTGGAAAAGGGGTTTCTAGAGCAGAGTGGGTTGTTAATCTTGTGTTGCATAGCGATGTGAATGTTATTGTCTGTCGCCTAGGCGTTGCGGCGCCCGATGTTTCCGGGATCATATCAAGTTAAAGTTTAATTAAGAACTGGTGGATTGTAGCGATTTCTCCGGTCTAAGCTCTGCTTTATCGACCCTTCTGCTGCAGAGTGGATTGTATCAGAGTCATCAATACGAACTTTAACACTACATTCTGCATTGGTTTGTCGTAGGTACTTAATAACTAGGGCTAAGAATTAGATGGCCTATAAATAGGGGCCGTATTTTTTGGTAACAACGATAAGCGCGAAATTTTATAAAACAATCTCCCTTAGCCATATTTAGCTTTTATATGCTTAAAATACCAATATGAACCAAATTGAATCCACGAAATATCGCGAAATTTACTCGATTCCGCGAAATGTGTCTATAAGCGCGAAATATGCAATGAGCACGAAAATGTGCCTTAAAATCACAATTGTGGTATTTTTTATTTCTTAGCAGCATGCTTTTTTTTTCTGTTGTTTCTGTGTCCGTCGAAGATATACCGATATATCGATATTTGTGATCGATTACAAAGATTGCAGAATTTACGCAAAGATTGTCTGTGACCTGGTTTGTACTGTTGAGTACTCTCCTTTCCTGCTATCTCTTTGCCAAGTTAGCGATGCCTATGATCGATTACAGCAGAAGAGTGTAGAATATTTGTTACTTGTATTCAACAGATTTCGCCTTTTATCCACAGTGGTACGGTTGGCACTTCTGTTTGCAAATGGCTATCTGATGGTGTTTAGTAGAAATTACGATATTTCTCGTAATTATATTTGAACATTAACCCTAATCATGCCTAAATCGAAAGTTACTTCAGTTCATATAAGGGCAGAAGAATATGGAAATGGGGGGGGGGGGGTGTTAGTTCATGTAAATAAGGAACCAAAGTTTATCATTGTGCAATGTTCCCATTGTAGTATAAGTAATTTATTTCACGAAATACCCACCGAAATAGAAGGAAGTTAACACCGAAATCAGCCATTTTATTTCACCAATAAATCAGGGCCCTACCTATAAATGATAAAATAGTGTCCTATAAAAAGGCATTTATGACCTAAAAATATTTTGAAAATGCTCTTAAATTATAACAAAAGCACCTAGAAATAAATTTCACACTCAAAATTTACTTACTCGAAAAAAATTAGTATTTAATTTATTGTTATTTAGAGTGACTATTCAACTCATACGCCGCGTGTTTGATATTGACCAATAACGTTTAGCAGTTCCTCGGATATAGACCAATCACGGCCATTTATCTTGAAATATTCTTGTAGGAATAAAACTGTCTGTTCGTTACTGGAGACGCGAGTATGTGTGCAGTGATTAATAGTCAGATGATGCCACTAAGGGCACGAAAACAGATTATTTTATACAGCATAATTTGTTTGGAAATTGAAATAATAAAAATGTACATAAGAACACAATTTCGATTCGGTGCAAGCCAGTTCGCGTGCTTTTATTCTGTTCTGCTGTTAGCTTACCTGAATGAAGTTAATTATGCGCACCATTGGTAGCACTGGTTTACAGCATGGTAGCTCGAGTCGATTCGTGGATAGTTGATTCACAGTATACCGTGATCTTGCAATTGATTTGGTTTTTATACAACAAAGCATGAAAGTAATTATTACATAATTCGTTACATATTATTAATGGAATAGTCTTAATAAATCTAACTCGAGTTGACGTGGTGCATCAGATAAATTCGTCAACTCTCGTGGGATTACCTATGATAATTATTTTATTTATTACTTGCATTGTTGAATTAAAGCTCAGTACCAAAATTTAAACCTGCACGCCCATGCTACAGCATTATTTATTTTATTTTTATAATTTTTTTCTAAATGTCAGTACTTAATTATTTTAACTTGAAAAGGACTTGTTAATATTGCCCATGGCTGTAGCGCAGGGGAGCGTTCGCTTCCCTCACGCGGAGGGCCGGGTTCGATTCCCTATTAGGACAAGGTGCTTAGGTAACTTAAGGCCCCTGTGGTCCCGGACATTATTTGGCCGTTATTGCATTGGTATGGTAGAGTGATAGAGGCGACGATGTTTCTTAACCTTTTCACTGCTGTTGAATTCTATATGATTACCACAAAGATTGCATAAAAGTGGTGGGCATTATAGGCTAAGACTGAAATACTTTATGTTAAAATATGAGGAATTTTATCCTCGTGTTAGGGTTACCGCTCATAAAACCAGCTATTCCAATAAAAATGGCATTCATTGTTTTCAAACTTATAAACTCACTGACATCACTTGATGCTTAAATTAATATAACTTCAGCTCTGAAAAGTTATCTATCTTAATCAGTGCCAATTTTATTTAGGTTAGAGAGTAGCTTTATATACCTTGGGTTAGAGATGTGCTTACATCAAAGCCAGTAAACTTAATTTGTTTACTTTCAACGTTCCCCTTACTTACGTCACAAATATTGAAACAAGACATTCCGATATCACTATAGTCACTGATATAATATAGAACAATTTTAGCACATTAGCATATCTCAGACGTTCGGAGTTGAAATAAAATCAACTGGCATTTGGAAAAAGTCTTTATGTTCTAGGAAATTCCGTCTGTGAAAAATGTCCAGACAATTCCTAAACTTTTTGTATTCTCTATAATTTCGGAGTGGAAAATACATCCTGTGTCTGTCATGGACTTCGAGCAATCTGTGACTTAAAAGCATACACCTTCAGATGTTTTGGCAAAAATAATGGGATAATGATTTGAGGAATTTGTTGTAAATTCGTTCTGTGAATACTCTAGTTGTCGCATTTATTCCTTCACATCTGCTGATAACTTTCTCAAGAAACGCTGGTCCAAAACTCCAATAGTTTCTTAAATATAGCCTGTTATTTCCACACTTTATTTTATCAGTTTACCTGTTTTTATTAGTATCAATGCTATCTTTTGAAAAAAAGTAATATTTCACTCTTTTGTTTGTGTTTTTGAAGTATCTATCTAGCCAGAATAGTTAGTCCCTAATCACTAAAGATACTATGTACATTGTCAGTGCCTAGCCTATTCGTTATTAGTGGAAAACAATATTTGCTACTACTAGTTGCTCATTAATTTGAAATTAAAAACTGCACGAGGAACAGAACGTAGAAATTACTTACACTTAATAATACAAATGCAGGTCTACACGCAATTGTGGGCCAATTAGTTCTGATGGAAAGTGGGGTTAGAGGTGTTATAGTGGGCTGTTAGTTCGCCGGAAGGAAACTTGGATTACCAGGATTTACTGTGCCTTCACTTGCAAACCCCGAAAACTTTATATTATAAAACACAATAAATTTACATGCACAAAAGCATGGAAACCGCATTTCTAGTGGAAATGTGTGCGCCCCCCTGGATCGCCTGAACTTTCTGGGCACTCAGGACACGTGAATAGATAACAAAAACATCACTCCACTTCTGAGAACAGCCTCAGCCTTTGAATCTATGCTGGAAGTTACGCATTTTATCAAGACTCTGTTATGAAACTTTTTGAAAGCATTCATTTATATTAATGGTAGCAACAAATTGTGCTAGCTGAAGTCTGCTCAAGGTTTAACGGATGCCTCAGACACACACAGAGCAATAATTATACTTGATCCAAGATGTGTACAGAGCAAAAGTAGACAATTGAATGTGTAACTAGAAAGCACAGTTCACAAGAGGTCGTTTTTGTGACAGTTCAACCGATTAGGCCTACATACAGTAAAGGCAATTTAACTTTCCTTTTTAGATTAAGCGCCAAGGACCCCGGGTTCGAAATCCAATGTTTTGTTTCTTTATTGGTGACGTAAGTTCTGAATTTACGACTTAATTAATTATTTTATGAAATACGTCTTGTATTTAGTAACTTATGCCACTTGTTTTTCTTCAGAATCAACAAATTTGCCAAGGCAACGATATAAACAAATGAAATCTTGTTTGCTACATACATGTCATAAAACATGTTTGATATAAATAAAGCAAGCAACTCACTTAACAGAACATATGTATTCACAATTAAATAAAATATTTAAATAATCGTACGATGTATGCGGAATGGAAGTAAACATCTAACTGAGCTTGTCGCACTATCGTGAAGTAGGCGCTGGTGCGATTTACCAATGAAACGACAGGGCACAGTCTGTTGTTTACTTTTGCTCCGTACATATCTTGGATCAAGTTTAGTTTGGTGGGCTACCCATGTTATTACAGGCGAATAAGTTTGTTTGCGAACTGTAGTGTAGAATATTACAACAGCATGACTCACGTTGCCATGTATGTTCTAAGAAAAGGATTCTCACCCTGAATGATAATAATAAGCCTGATTTAAATAAAATAAAATATATACATGGGAGAATCAAATGAAACCGCAATTTTTTGTCCACTATTTAATTGCAGGAAGAATGCTTGATTGTGCATTATTTTTCCACATAGTCCCCTCCCAGTTCAATACACTTGCGCTATCGAATAGGAAGTGCTTTGATACAGCGTGAGAAAAATTATTTTGGTTGACGCTGTAGCCACTCGTGCACCGCCTATTGGACGTCTTCATCAGACTTTAACTTCTGCCCTCCTAGGTGCTCCTTTAACGGACCAAAGATGTGGAAATCTGAAGGTGACAAATCTGGCGAGTATGGCGGATGTGGGAGGCACTTGAAACGAATGTGTTGATGGTTTTCATGGTTGCACGAGCAGCATGAGGACGGGAATTATCATGTAGAAGCAAAACATCTGCACTCAGCAATCCCCTTCGCTTTGGAACCATCAGACTTCCACTTCTTTGGTCCATTAAAGGAGCACCTTGGAGGGCATAAGCTCAAGTCTGATGAAGACCGACCAATAGGCAGTGCACGAGTGGCTACAGCGTCAACCAAAATAATTTTACCCACGCGGTATTGAAGCACTTCCTATCAGATGGCGTAAGTGCATTGATCTGGGAGGGGACTATGTGGAAAAATAATGTACAGGTCGGTGAAAAAAATAGGATTGACTCTTGCAGGTGATTTCAGAGCCTTGTTCACACCAGTGTCCATGCGTATTCCTTAGATCTGTGTAGTTGGGCAATAAAACTGAAAAATAGAAAAAAATCAAAATCAAATAGGCTACTGGACTGTCCGGTCGGTCCAACGACGTTTTCGGGTCCTAATATTTTGTTCAATAGCCTTCAACTTCTCTGGCAGCTTATATCCTGTCAATGCCGCTAGGCATGCGCAGTGGCTCATATCGACAACTTACTAGATATTTTAGTCGGCCCGCTTTTTTTCCCCTGCCTGTACAAGCAAGCATTCTTTCTGCAGTAAAATAGTGGAAAAAAATTAATTGCGGTTTTCATTTGATTCTCCCTCGTATTTTGGTCAGAGTCTTTTGAGACAGTGGAATGGATAGAGCCTAAAGTAAACAGTACGTCTATCTCGTTCTATTATATTACTTGTATCTATGTAAGAGTGAGGCAGATATACTTATTTACTTTAGGGCCGGTCCTAGAGCGGAAAATATCTACGCATCCACTGTCTCAAAAGACTTGGACCAAAGTACAGTAGGCCTATAATACAGAGCAGGAGATGTTACATTAAATATGTCACACCATTTTCTCATATATATGTTTATATATAGGCCTATATATTCCTGTTCGATTTTCCTTACATACGTAATGATAAAACAAGAGTTATTCGACATATTCGAGACGACGTTCAGTGTGAAATTGGTGGTGAAAGTGTGTAAAAGTGGGTATATATAAGCAGCATTTTTCTTCAACGTATTTTAATCCTTTTCCACACAATTTAATTGTATGATATATTTACGTACTTCATACATATTTAACATTGATAACATTTTTATATTTTCTGCCTATAGTTATTCCAAATTAATCCAGTACTTCAAACAAAATCTTGAAATCCTCGGGTGATGTAGGAGGAGCAGGAGAAAAGCTAAAGAATAGCTGTTATCTAGTTTGCACTGGTGAATGACCCAATAAAGCAAGGCTATGTGGGGAAGGAGCGAGTGAAGGGTAAGAAACGGAAGACGAAGCAGATAAAGAGGAAATGGGAACATGAACAGAAAAAGAACAAGGAACAAGAGGTGTCAACTATATTTGGCATGTCTAGATGGTTGTTACTCCATACAAGAGAAAATGTTTGATTTATTGAAAACTGTTAATTATTTCCCGGCACTTTATTCTTCGATAGCGTGATAGACTCGATGGCAGTTATTCTTATTTCATGGCAACATCAATCATTTCGATGAATACCACGACATTCTGAACCCGTTACTTTTCAGTCTGTACATTAAAAATGATACATTTCCTTTGCTGACACTTCAGTCATTTGCACACAAAACGATGTAAAAGCCCGAAATATTTTAAGTAATTCACTATGTGTTGCGAGCTTATGGCTGGCTCACTACAGGAAATAAATAAAAGCAGTGAAGATTTTAAATATAAATATAAAATAATGGTTTTGAAAAGTATGTTTCTTCTCTACCTTATCTTATAATCGAGTGTGGTCAACTATTGTTATCTTTGGAGTTCTTTTTTATACTAACTATCGATAAGTCTGTTGTATAGAAGGGTTGATCAGTGATCATAGGAACACATGAGCATAACCAGGTGATCATCCGACTTAAGGTCCGCTCGACTTCTTTCTTTGGGGGCATGTGTACGCCACTCCAGTTGTCACAAGGGAAGAATTACTTTTCTTATGCATTAAATGAGTCGGCCGTGGTGGTCTAGAGGTAGCGTGCCTCTAGATCCGCAGGGCGCGGGATCAAACCCGGCCGCGGTCGATGGATTTTCAGGACGTAAAAATCCTGGGTACGGAGTCCTCCGGGAGGGACTTTAAGCTGGGGGTCCCGTGTCGTAGATTTACGGCACGTAAAAGAACTCCAAGCCTAAATTAGAGCCTCTGGACAAAATTTCTCGGCCCTTTCACGTCCAAGAAGTACTTAGTTCCCAGAGGGGGGTTGCGAGGCGATGGGCTTACCACCTGTCCCTCTATCCTCTCTCGGAAAATAAGCATATCAAAATTAGTATAGGTAATGAAACCTCCGCTTGGAGGCCCCTTCGCCCCACCTGGGGATCATAGGGTACCAGAACAGAACAGAACAGAATGCATTAAATGAGCTTATGTGATCTCTAGATCTTCTCTGCTTATTCATATGGCAACATCAGTTGTATGACAAAAGTAATCCTCTAGGTAAGACCTATCATTCTAAAACGTTTGTTGCAGAGGTCATGAATCACTCTGTATATTCATGTTATACCGTAGGGCAGCGTTTCTCAACCTTTTTGAACCCGAGTACGTCTAAAAACGTTTGTTGCTGAGGTCATGAATCACTCTGTATATTCATGTTATACCGTAGGGCAGCGTTTCTCAATCTTTTTGAACCCGAGTACCTCTAAAATGCCTAAAAAATTTTACTGACCCCTAATTTTACATCCCATTTTTAAAAGAAGGCGTATATTCTTACTATTTGGGGCATTAATTATAGGTCATTATAACGAAATATGTGAAAAATTTTTACTACTTTACTTTCCACTTGGTTTATATTTTTTATTTATGTCTGCGGACCATCTGCACCATCTTCGCGGACCATAGGTTGAGAAACGCTGCCGTAGGGTATTCTCATATTACCTCATCCCTATGAAAGGAGTAATATAAATATAGTCCATTCACTGGTATCTGGACCTACTAGTTTGGTGGAAATTTGCGCTCACACATAAGCTTTCTCTGAGTCTATTTAATAATCATATGCAAATATTTTTAATTAAAAGAGTATTTTCCATGTGAAGCAATCAAAGTTGGTTACCTTGGAGTAATAATTTTAAACCGTTCAGAGCCGTAATTTTCTCCTATTAATTAATATCATCTACCGTTGAAAGTGCTTCTTTTATCTTCGACTGACTAAAAAGTAGGGTTTTAGGTTACTGGCACGCGATAGCCTGAATAAAAATGTTGTTCTTGCGCTTGAGAACCTATTTTTCAGTGCGGTACAGCTTAATAATTTGTGAGATTCACTTTTCACCAAACCAGAAGGTCCAGATACAATTATATGAACTACTCAGTACACAATGGACTCTGACATAGCCAGATTTGTGTAGAAGCTATTGCCTGTAAAAAAAATTAAAACTTTAGGGATTTTGGTCGCAGGCAGTTCGTCGCAGAATCGCTGTCGAAGATTGTAATAAGTTTCATTTGTGCAATTATTGTTAATTAGAAATCAAGACATTTTAGAAATTACTATGAGGTGATTCTATAGTCTTGATACAGAGAAAAAACAGAAATAAATAGAAATATTAATAAACTTCAAAAGTCAGTTGAAATTACGTGGTGACAATAGTGCCATAAAATACAATGTGTGGATTTTGACATTTAATGTAATTTTTGTTTAAAAATAAAAGGACGACGTATTTTACTTCAAGTTTCGTTCCTCAAATTAAATTTGCTAACAATATTAGATAGTTCCAGTGAAGGAAGCATACACCTGAAATAGTGGGACATTCTGAAATTACATGTAGGATAAAGAGCACTGAGATTTTACGTAACAAGTACCAAATAATTAAACCCCTCAGATCAATACCAAACTTGTGTAGGAATTTATACGTGGGTTGGTTAAACCTCCATTTCTGGCTAGATCTGTTTGCTAGATTCTAACTGCATCCTGACTGTTGGAGATATCAAGTATGGTAGTCAAATTTTATTACTAGATTAAAATTCGGGTAATGCATCATTAAGTCCTTTTGATCTTCTACTCTTGAAGTTTTGCTTCTTCGTTTATGTGGGGATTAAATTTTTTTGTACATAATGCCTACATGTATTAAATTAAATGTTAAGCCTTAATTTTTTAAATGTTAGAGGGGCCTGGAAATGTTATTTATTTATTTATTTATTTATTTATTTTATTCTGCCAACTACAGGAATAAATCCCAATTACAGTTGGCGTAGTTTCGCCAATACATGTTGTACAGTATAAAAAATACAATACAATAAATGAACGAATGTGTGAGGATAAAGAAAGAAAAAATACATAAATGATTTACAATAACTACAATTAATTTAACAAGACAATCTAAAAATTAAGCCAAATCATATGGAACATATAACAGTTTATGAAGAAGTCCCATGTACTGATTCAATGACAAGTCAAAATCCAGAAGAGCATTTTGAAGTGATAAAGAATGATATTGTTTACACATTTGAATGAAAGATGAACATTCTAATATTTTTGACCTAATGAGAGGAATATATAACAATTCCCTATTCCTTAAATTTAATTGCACTACATTAAATTTAATACGTTTTAAAAGTTCATTACTATCAATTTTACCATTGACAATTTTATATAAGAATAACTGTTGCGCTACCAACCTTCTACCATTTAAAGTAACAAATTTAAATTCATTTAATAAAGTATTATAAGAAATTCTATCAGTTAAAGCAGATCTATCATATTTTTTAAAATACATATATCGAAGAAAACTCTTCTGAATTTTTTCTATGTCATTAATATGAGTTTTATACAATGGTGACCATATAACTGATGCATATTCTAACTTACTGCGTACAAAACTATTATAAAGTAATTGTAAAACACGTTCATCTTTAATATTTTTGGAATTACGAAAAATAAATCCTAACTGTCCATAAGCTTCATCTATTATTTTATCGATATGCTTTCGAAAATTTAAATTATACGTAATAATTAATCCTAAATCTTTAATGGTAAATATTCTTGTTAACGTTTCCGAATTCATACTGTATTGAATAATCGGGTGAAGTGAAAATCTGTGAAAACTCATGAAATAGCATTTTCTAACATTAAACGCCAAATTGTTTTGGATACTCCATTCAAAAAGCTTGTCTAATGTTAATTGTAATTCCAATTCATCTGATAAAAAACGTATCTCTTTATATATTTTTAAGTCATCTGCAAACAATAAGCATTTAGAATTTTTAACAATATCTTGTAAATCATTTATAACGATTAGGAAAAGAAGTGGCCCTAAATTAGAGCCCTGTGGTACACCAGAATTTACATCATAAACAAAGGAAGGACAATGATTAAAAACAACATATTGTTTACGGTCTTTTAAGTAAGACGCTATCAGCTTCAAAAACATCGAATTAATACCCAACATAGACATTTTAGCCAATAGAATATCATGATCTAACTTATCAAATGCCTTTGCAAAATCAGTGTAAATAACATCAACCTTACACTTCTTATCTAGAGATTCTGATATATCTTGAATAAAGTCCATTAAGTTTGTCAAAGTCGACCTTTGAGGAAAAAAACCATGATAAAATATTCTATCATACAGAATCCGTTCTAAAATTTTTGCTGGCGCACTTATTAGAGCAATAGGTCTGTAATTCGTTACTTTTATTTTCTCACCACTTTTGAATACAGGAGTTATTTGAGTGATTTTCCATGCATCTGGAAATATTTGAGAACTAAGTATAGAAAAGGGGATTCTAATATCGTTGCGCAACCGTTTAATACGTAAGGAGGAATTCCATCATAACCTGCTGATTTCTTTGGCTTAAGCTTGTTAATAGCATTCCGATATTCCACACTGTCTACTGGGTATAGAGATAAGGAATGTGATGTGCGCATATTAACCGTATCTAGTATTTTATAAGATGACTGCTTTTGAAGATATACACTTTGAAAATAAGTAGCAAACTCATCAGATATGGACTTTGAATTATTCATTATTGCACCATCTGAAGACAGAAAGATGCTAGAACTATTATTTTCAGTTCTTTTATTTTTCACAAAATTCCAAAAATATTTCGGATTAAGTTTAATATTTTGTTCACAAGTAAACATGTATTCATTGTACGTTTTTTTTACAAGCGAGTTAGCTAGTTTCCGAAGTTCTTTAAATTTCTCCATATAATATGAGGAATAGTTTTTTCTTTTCCTAAAATATTCCTTTTGTTTCAGAGTTCGAATTATCTCCTTGGTAAACCAAATAGGATATTTTGAATTGTTATTTGTAAATTTTTGAGGCACCTAATAAGTTAGTGTTTAATCGATCATAAAAACTAGAGAGCTTTACATTCGGATTATTGAAAGAATCAATATAACTCCAATCTACTTCCCGAAGTAATGAATAAAACTTATCAAAATTTGCATTTGGAAGTTGTATAATGTAATATGAGATCCACTACGATATTTCTGTTTGTCCTCGAATTTTTATATTGAGTGCAGGATGGTATCGATCCTCAGTAAGAATAGGATCAACGTCCTTAAAGACTTCAACGTAAAGCATATTTGTTAAAATTAGGTCAAGAGTGCAATTATTACAATTCAAAATGTTATTTTCAGATTTCATATTATACAGAGAAAGGAAATTAGATAATGCCCTTAAGCACGGCCCTCCATGAAGAAAATCGTAATCTTTACCAGTGACAACAGAAAAATTGAAGTCTCCAACAATGAGGAATTGACTTTAATGAACATCTGGAATGTCATGTACTAAAGAAAAAAATCTCAAGTATGAATCCAATGAGCTATTTGGTGGAAAATACACAGAGATAATATAATATACACTATCTGGGAATTTACATTTAACACATATGCTTTCAAAAGTATCATTAGGAAACTCTATTATAACAGCTGGAATTGAATTATGCATAGCAATTAACACTCCTCCCCCTCTTTTCAGTATCCTATCTTTCCTAAAAACGTTAAAATCATTAGGAAATAATTCACTGTTCTTAACACTCCGTGTTAACCATGTCTCAGTCAACAGGATGACATCATAATTTACTAATAGCATACTAGTGTAAAAGTCATGAGTTTTAGTATTTAGACCTCGAACATTTTGATAGTAAATTGAAATTTTGTCATGAAAACAAGACATCGAAATTCGAATGAAACTTCTTAAACATAAATATGTATCAGAATTAAATCAAACTTTCCAGATCAGTAATTGATCGGATACGATATGTAAATTTATCATCTGCCTCCCTGGACAATGTTTTGTAAAAATGATGTAACTCTGTAAATTCTTGAGATGAAGTGATCTCGAAAGCTGTTGGGAATTGAATAAATTGTATATGACCAATCTTGTAGGAAATTTCATCAGCTTAAATTTTGAACAGAATAACTGTTTGTCTAAGATGCACCGTTGTTTAGATACAAGCGGAAAAAAGGAACCTTCTACTTGCCCCCCTGCCCTTCGTTCACCTGGTAGGTCCGGGAACTTTTAATATTTTTCCTCCTAACTACCCCAAACCCAGTCAAGTAAAAAATTCTCTTCCGACCATGTTCTCTGCACCCCCCTTTTGAGCGTTCATTGACTGGAGTAAAAGTGACTAAATAACGCGGGTCTATTACCCTTTTTTCCACTACTGACATATCACCTCAAACTGTGTAAAACCGGAGATATAATTGAATCTCGGTGTACCTATGTGGAATTTGTGGACAAAATGGGGGCGGGGAAGGTTTTGTCTGGGTGCCCCTGTTTCCCCTGCCATATCATGCCACTATTGCTCCATTAGTAATATTGCTATTTGGTTACAATAGAAAAATTATCATTATTAGATCGTTGTACCTACAACGCTTAGTCGATGAATCGATCAAAGTTCCCAATGTTACCAATAGTACGCATCACAAGAATGGAGGTACTTACATCAAAACGCTATAAAAGCACACGAACTGGCTTGCACCGAATCGAAATTGTGTTTTTAATCAATGGACATATACATTATTTCAATTTCCAAACAAGTTATGTTGTTTAAATAATGTGTTGTCGTGCTGATTAATGGCAGCATTAATCACCCCACGTTGATGCCTTACGTGTCCAGTAACGAGCTGACGATTTTATCAGATAAAAGTGGAATAGTGCATGAAAATTTTCATTGAACGGCCTCGCATAGTTATAAATTATAAGTTACTTCAGAATTTTTCGGGGTGGTGACAAATACGTTATGTGGGAAGATTGGAATGTCTCGGTTTATATAATTATTTTTCTACATTACCATCAGAGTGCCCCCGTTACTATGTGACCGATATTCAAGTGCAATTGTGGATAGGAGGGGTAACACAGGATAGCGTAACCTCTGACCCGACCTGTCACGATATGAAAAGTTGGATGACAATATGAAATTAGATCCGACCCACCTCCAACAAGTTGGAAGGCTGGAAGCCCAACTCAGTGAGAGGAAGAGAGAGAGCGAGAGAGGGAGAGGGAAAGAGAGAGGGACTAGTAGCGATCAATACTTTTCTTGTGGTGGCATCTGACGTCAGCCAAACAAGCTAACAAAACAGGTTACATTCTGATGCTAGATTGAAGATTTGATCATCTCTATAGTCTGTCCGCTCTAAAAACAAACCTGAAGTAAACAAAAACTATTACATCTTTTTCACTTTACCTTCTGGTACGTTACTCGTAAAGTGAGACAGACGTATTGGTTTTTGTTTACTTAGGTTAGTTCTTGGAGCGGACTGACAATAGTAACGCCAGTACTCAATCCCGGAAAAGTTTGCATTTTTTTAAAGTTAGATTTAAGTGGCTTAATGAGGAAGGCGGGTATAAAATTAGTTGGTCTGGTTCAAAAATTATTAGAGTATTAAATGAAGTCATAGTGATCAATGAATAGGGTCACCAAATTTAAGAAAGTTCTACGAAAATTAAAATTATTTAAATGACAATCACGTTTATAGTACGTTTCCGCTGTTTATATTCTCCTGCATGCCAACTTTTAAAGCAGTTTTAAGTATTAATTTCAGGATATTTTCAAATGTTCAAAAGGATAGGCTTTTATAATGTTGATGTTCTAAAGTACGAAGAATGCTTAAAATAAAGATCTATCCTTGATTCGTGATTATTTCTCGTATTAAGTTAAAATTTTACCGCATTCGCTCTTTACTTCTGACTTCAACATTTCTAGTTGATGTATTCGATGGCCAAAATATGACATATCAGATTTGTTGGTAAATGAGTAACTCGTTAAGAGTTATCTGGAAGATCATACATATTTTGCAACTGATATAATTATTTCTAGCGCCTCGAAATCCATGCATCCCAAATTATCTCGATTCCCTATGCGCCATTTATAATAGAGAAGAAAATATTACCGGTAGTGGATACCATGTTCCTCAAGTCCGGTAACATACTTTTTAATTTATTAAAGGACACGTGGCACATTTAGACGTAGGTGGGAGGACAATATTACAATAGATTTAAGGGAAGTAAGATTTGCGAGGGATGATTGGATGGAATTAGCACGGAAAAGTGTTAAATGGCGGGCTCAGGTAAGCGCGGCAATGAACCTTCGGGTTCCGTAAAATATATAATATTCCTTTAGCTTGCTGAGAAATTGTCTATTGCCATTGGATTGAGTTGAGTTTATAAAAACGGGACTCTTTTGGGAAAAAAATTGGGAAAACCTAGGACAATTAAGGGAATAAGTGGACAAATTTCATCCACAAAATCAGTGAACATTTAAATTTTACCTTTGTCTCGTGCATACAAATTAACCCAAATGACTTAAATTACTTTTTAAATTTGTTCTGCAGACTGGTGTAGATGATTTATTCCGCAGAAGTAGATGCCGCATTGATATTGTACTTTTAAGTTTTGTGTATTTTATAAAGTGCATTTTCTTCTGATCCTTTTCATAAAAGTCCACACATGATACCCCATTAAAGTGTGTTTTGACAATGAGCAAGGACTTCACTGTTGCAAATTTCATTATTGTAGCGTAAAGTGTACTGGCTAATCTGAATCACAAAGAAAAAAAAAAAAAAAAAAAAAAAAAAAAAATCGGGACTTCAGAGCGTCCCCAATAACATTCTTGGGAAAAGTGGGAAGTCCACGGATGTTATGGAGGATTTCGTGTTTGATTTGTGAACTAATTCAGAATTATACTCTGTCCTAGTTGTGCTATATAGTACCATGCGTTTTTCTTCAGAAGCATCCTCGTGCAGTTGTTTGTGAAATGACAAAATAGTTCTTCGTTTGATGTGGGAAACAAAGCTGGAACTAACCGACTAAGTTTCTATCGGAGTTCAGTGGTTTCAACCAACGAGTGTAAGTCACAATCCCGAAATTAACTACAACTTTACAGCAAAGTTCCGCATTTTGATGCAATATTCAGATCGACAGTGAACATTATTCAAATTCACGTTTTGTTTAAGCTAGATGGAATACCATTCAAACGAGTTCAAGAGAGTATGCACTTTCTTTCCGCGATAGTAAATTATATTATTAAACAAGGTATAGTTTTTTATATCAGGAACCTATCCATGTAGGGCACATAACCTAACGTATTGGGAGATTTTAAAAAACTTCATATTTCCAATGAGGGTGAGTAAAAGATGTTGCTTTTTGATACCACCTTATACCCTCAATTTTATTTATTATTGATAGATATTACAGAGAGAAAGTACTGCCAATATCATTTATAATGTATGTTTATTAATTGGGAAAATTAAAATCACTAAATGATAAATTAACTTATCTTAATGCATGAAATTCTTATAATATGATTGTCAATGAAATATCTCAGCTTATGTTTACTATGTCATTAAAAATTAAAATGACTAGCATCAATATACAGTAATGTGGAATAAAAGTAGCTTGTAAATATTATAGTGTTAACCTGTAAAAGGGATAACGCAGCTTATGCTTATTATTTAAATTAAAGTAGCGAGCATCAATATATGTGGTATAAAAATAGATTGCATTCATATATGCTAAATGTCATTATATTAACCTGTACAAAAGGTTCATCGTATAATTAAAATCGATGACACACACTAATATTGTCATAAACTACTACGGTTTGTGAATGATTATGTATTCGGAGAATTTCCTGGCAGGACCATCACTGAGGTTTGGGTTCCTATGATATTAGGATGTTACAGTTGGCAGGAGAAGCCTTGCCTGCATTTCACCTCCATTATATTTATTATCCTAACTTATCTTTAGGGACCGGATTTTTAGGTTTTCACCTTTTTTTTTTCCTTACTTCCAAAACAAAAAGCACTCATACACTTTTTCGTATCATGTCCATAGGATTCACCCACATTAATTCTGTGGCACCTAAAAATACCTAAATGGGGTGTAGAAACCTAAATATACCTAAACGGGATATAAAACCTAAAATATCTAATTTAGGCTACTTTTTGTCTTTTTTTTTTGTTTTGTTTGTCAGTTGAGAAATCGATATTTTGCGGAGAGACAATTTTTGTCGGGTTGAAATTAATACCACCAGCGTTTCGTTCAACCCATTGTCGTCTAGGATGGACAGTATCAAGAGAGGAAGTGTAAGAGTGCCGGCGTATTCCTTTTAAAATATTCGTACGAACAACCATTGTTGCTGTGTATGAACAAGGATATTAGGCCTATAGATTTCTGTGTTTTAAAGCGCTTGTTTGCCTTAGGTACCGCCTGTGAGTTTTAAGAAGACATGTTAATTATGCCGAATTATGCAAGTTTACACAAATTTAAGTCAATTTTGTTAAGTTAAACTTTACAAGTATTATGTATTGAATCCTATGTAGCACATTCAAATTCATTAAACCTATTATTCTTCCCGAAAACGATATTTTGGACAAAAAACCTAAAAAAAACTATTTCACCTAATGGAAAACCTAAAACAGTGTTTTTAAAAACCTAAAAATCCGGTCCCTACTTATCTTTTAATGTAAGGATCCTCTTCATTGGGTTTATGGCGTTACTCATCGTTGGACGAGGACAATCTCTCCTTCCGACTTTAGTATGTGGAGTTGTATTTTCTTCGGTTAAGCTAGTGTTCAACTGAACACTCAGTTGAGCGAGTTTTAAACTTGATTTACGAAAATTCTGTACTAACGGATAACAGCAATTGAATATGTTGTAATGTTAAAGATAGTTTTCCTCCCGCATTTTAAAACCAAATTACATGAAACTTTGGCATAATACAGTCTACATTGTACAAGGAATGTTCTGTGCTATAATTTTTGTTTTAATTAATTGAAAATAAGAGATTTAAAAATTGCATTGTCTTCCGCCTGCAGCGATTGACTAGACAACCCGCAATACTCCGGCGGAGGAGAAATTGCCGCGCTATCTAAGCTCCAGGCGTAAGTAAAACACTTACGGGAAAATCTCGAGAAAGTGAAACCATGGGACCAAATTTTGAAACTGCAACAAATGTATTTCTTTTGTTATGAATGGGAAGAACATATCAAATTATTGTATAAATAAAAAACGTACTTAATATTTTACTAATATACAGTGGTAATAAATTTCTCAAGTTTTAAATAACAAGAGGAGGGAAAAGTGTCAATTTATACTCAATATTTAAACAGGTGTAACAAAATAACTATTCACAGTATCTTTCTAACAATTACATATGATGAAACCACAAGGAAACTAAGTATTATCATAAACGGAAACATGTCAACAACCATGCACTACTCCCTTTCTTACATCTTCATACTAGTGCCCTGTAAATCACAGAAAACATGAATATTTTAATATTCTGAAAAAACAACTGCAGGTATTGGCCTGAAAACTCTATCTGACTTATATTATTAGGTACCACTAATTTTGAGTCCAATAAAATGTAGATCTGTTTCTTCTGCACAACACGAAAGTTGTTTGTTTGTTTGTCCCGTGCATCACATGTCAGAATATAAGATCTTGAAATATGTACTGTCCCCTTGAATGTACTGGTGTAGGGGTTTTATTACTTTCATAAAGTGATTAGTTGAATATAGGAATCTTTCAGTTTTAACAGGCTACTTCCAAACGTTAATTTCCCCATCCAGCACCATTACCGAGACCTAGAATTAATTGTGAACTCTTCTTAAAATTTCTCCTGGATACTTCTTATCATACATCACTATAACCAAGTTTCCTGAGTTGTAGTTTCCTGCATTTTCCTTCAGGTTGATTTTTGGTTGGTATATGGGGATGCACTGCAACTTAGGCCTGTGACCGTCGCAAGAATGTCGGAATTTTGTCCCAAAGGAGTTCATGCCAGTAAATCTACTGGAATGGGCCTGTCACATTTATACACACATAAATGCCATGTAATGGCACATGGCATGGTAATTTACCAGTTACAGATAGGTATTTTTAGACAAATTTAACACATGTATTAATGAATATTTAAAAAAAAATTCCCCAAGTTTAAATGTAAGCTTATTGCAGAAAACTTCTATAAAAATCACTCTATCCTCTCAACCAAGCAAACAATAATGGAGGAAAGAAAAGAATGTCTCATGCACCACATTTCAAATGTCCCGTGCATCACAAACC
The DNA here is from genome assembly GCA_964059195.1 of Ectobius pallidus. NCBI lineage: Eukaryota > Metazoa > Arthropoda > Insecta > Blattodea > Ectobiidae > Ectobius > Ectobius pallidus. Next base: position 78,089,905 of record CAXKWD010000003.1, read on the forward strand.
AAACACATTAATTAACAATTCAAATAATGAAGAGAACTTAAGCTATTACTGAAATAGGAAGAACATTTACTATAAGAAGTCAAGCCTTGAAAATAAATTCCCTGACCCTTCCCAATTCACAGAATATGTGGATCAAACAAGCAATGTGACTGAGAGTAGTTTTTCTGAGTCCCGTGCATCACAGAGAGTTTTTCTTTTTTTCTTCTCTAAGTTATTATAAAGCTAGATTTGTCTTTCTGGTACACATTACACAGGAACTGATCGGTGAGGTATCAACGCTGACTGGCAGCAGTTACCTTATATACTAATAAAATTAAAGTAATTTGAATGCCTCCAAAGTCCCGTGCGTCACTCAGAGAATTGCCCTTATTATGTCTTCCGCCTGCAGCGATTGACTAGACAACCCGCAATACTCCGGCGCAGGAGAAATTGCCGCGCTATCTAAGCTCCAGGCGTAAGTAAAACATTTATGGGAAATTCTCTGGAAAGTGAAACCATGGGACCAAATTTTGAAACTGCAACAGATGTATTTCTTTTGTTATGAATGGGAAGAACACATATTAAATTATTGTAGAAATAAAAAAAAAGTACTTAACATGTTACTATTATACAGTGGTAATAAGTTTCTAAAGATTTAAATAATAAGAGGAGGGAAAAGTGTCAATTTATACTCAATATATCAAAAATTAAAAAAACGAAAATACAAAATTAAAAATCCAAAAAAATAAAAAATTCAATGAATCAAAATTTAAAAAATCCAAAATTAAAAAAATCCAAAATTAAAAAATTAAAGATCCAAAATTTAAAAATCCAAAAATCTAAAACTTAAAAAATAAAAAAAATAAAAAATCGAAAATAGAAAATTGAAAAATCTAAAACTCCAAAATTTAAAAATCAATAATCCAAAATTTAAAAAATAAAAATAAAAAATTTCAAAATTAAAAAATTCAAAGATCCAAAATTTAAAAACCCAAAAATCCAAAATCAAAAAGTAAAAAATCCAAAATTAAAAAATTCAAATTTTCAAAATTTAAAAATCAAAATTAAAAATTAAAAAATCCCAAAATCCAAAATTAAAAAATAATAAAACCCATATTTTAAAATCCAAAAATCCAAAATTAAAAAAAATCAAAAATAAATAATTCAAAGATCGAAAATTTAAAAAATCCAAAATTAAAAATTCAAAGATCTAAAATTAAAAAAATCCAAAGTCCAAAATTTAAAAAGTCGAAAAATCCAATATTATAAAGTCCAATAATGCAAAACTGAAAAAATCCAATAATCAAAACATGAAAAAATAAAAATTAAAACAAGTTTCACTTCTGTCGCGTGGCGTTCCACGCACACTTTTTTCTTCTGAAAGTTATTATAAAACTAGATTTTTCTTTCTGGTACACATTACGCAGGAACTGATCAGTGAGGTATCAAAGCTGACTGGCAGCAGTTACCTTATATACTAATAAAATTAAAGTCATTTGAATGCCTGCAAATGTCCCGTGCGTCACTCAGAGAATTGCCCATTATGTTTTAATTTCTCTCAAATTGAGGTTTTGAAATATAGGAAAATGACAGTTTCATAGGCCATGGATCAGTATCACGAGAAAAGCACACGCGTATTACCTTCAGTTTAAAACAATGAAACAAGTATCTTTATGCTTTCTCGAGTTATTGACGTTTGAAGTCGGCAAATTGCATGGAAAAGTATCATAGTAGATTTTAACTTATTTTCACACTTTTATAATTACCTATTTTAAAACGATTAAATACAAGTATTATTTTCATAAAAATGCTCTTTGTCATTTCTTTGGTAAAGTATTCTTCTTCTTTGGGACACTCTGCTCTCAGTTTCATTTGAATGTGCAAACAAATGTGTACACGATGTATGACAGCTGTTAGAAGGATCATGCTCATATAAATTATTTGCTTACTTATTTATTCGGAATCCCTCAACTCTGTGGCCATACTTAACTATTACTCCAAAGAGATCTAGGAACCCCCCACCCCCCAAGACTCACTGCTGGGACTAGAGTTATTTATTCATGGATTATTAATGCAATACATATAAACCAGATACATTTTTTTAAATACCAAATTTCCTAGTAGAATACAAAAAGGAAAACCATGAATTAAAAAATATTGTGTATAACTTACGTATAATGTGAACAAATTAAGTAGACGACATTTGAACTTCCACATATATAGATGCAATTTTATATATAATAAATGTACATCTGCAATCCTATTCAATTCCTCTTTTGACTGCATAATCTCTTACATGCCACTCAAGAAGTTAATAAACATATGTAATTAAATAGTAGTAATTAATACAATAGGCCTATAGTACTGAATAAAATTTATCGAAACATCCTAGCAAGCAGTATTTTTATGGTAGACGTCTCCAGAGTTAAGTTACATGCCGATTTATTATTTGATACGCTTATCACCTTGGAATGTAATATGTGGGCCCTTCACAGAATTCCTGGCTTCTAGATTAAATGCAAAAATATGAAAAATAACAGACATCTGCTAATTCACGTTAGTTTTCCCTACGAAATTATTTAATCCGAAGGGTATATTTGAACAGCAACCACAGGCTCATTCTTTTTTATTTTATTTTCTCCTTGATTGCTCTTCCACACGCCGCTTCTCATTTTCATCTTGCATTGCAATATCTTTCCTACAAGATGCTTCTTCTCTCGTCTGTTTTGATGAATTATCATCAGGTGTGTTCGTTGCTCTTTCATTTGGATTCTTCATATTTCCACTTTTAATAATCCAACCACGCTTCTGTCCCACCTTCAGTCAAGTTTATCTTCTTACTTCACCTACGTTTTTGTTCTTAATTTTATTAACTTCATTGTCAACACCACTTCTTCTTCTCTCTCTCTTTCAACGTCCTCGAATTTCTGATCATGATTGAAATATTTCAGCGATGCTCTTCTTACCCAGTTTGCTATGGCAACCGAGCAAGGCCACTTCCAATTAATTTCACAATTAAATAGTCTACACGGAAAACCAGCTCAAATATTATATTAGATGGGAGGAATAACTTAACAGTACATTGGGTTTACCTTATTGTTACGTACACGACAATTGAGATTAGTTTGAACCCTTTCAGTGTTTTTAAAACTTATGAAAATTTGCAAATATAAGTTTATAAACAAAAGATATATATCCGCTCTTCTATTCCTCATATATAGGCCTACTTCTATGGTTTCATAGATGTTTGCTGAATATTTTCTTTGAGATAGTTCACTATTTAACGCAATATTTTTCTTTGTACCATATTGGAGTTTATTGTATCATATGATCCTTTTTAAAATCTGTCGTCCAGGATTTATCCATAAAGAAACAAAGCTCATTTGTGTTGCTATCAATGACAGCATTATTTCGTTCTTTCCTCTATACCGCTTTTCTTCTTTTTAGGTGTCTGTTGTTTGAGATGTGATTTTTACAAGTTTAATAGGATGAAGCAGTAGTATCTGCTTTTGAAATGAATTTAAAACACAATTAATACGAAATAAAATACAGGAGTGAAATAACTAGCCTCGTATCGCTTAATGAACTGAAGCTAAGCTCCATAATCAGCAGATTACAAATCCGAGGACACAGTGTATAACCAACTGGCAGAATGAAAAGGCTTTGCTACACAGAGCTCTAGTATTGTTCCTGTATCATTCAATTCAGGGAATTATGAGCGAACGTACAAGTTGCGCCACATAGCAGCTTTGGAAACTTTTAGAGAGAGCAGTTAACACGACGTGAATTACGATACAATGTAAGATAACAGAGTTGCGTGTGTATGTGTGGGTGGAAAACAATTCAAAACTTTTCAGTGGTGCTAGTGTACACATTAACGAATAAATCCTCTTAATTTCTCCTATTTTCGGTATTTATTCTAAAACTTCACGTGAGCCTAATCTTATAATGGGAGTTAATTTATCTTTGTCGTAGAAACTAAGGAATAGAGAAAGAATTATATTAGACCCCAAAACTAAATATTCACCATCGGTCAGTTCATACTCCTGCGAATCTGGATTTTGAGGTGCTGGATCATCCTGCATACGTCGGGCTACCATCTTCTTGGGGCATTTCAAAGTACATAGTCGTCGATATATTTCAAGGAAATTAATGCGGCAGTGACCGAATACTGGAATACTTTAGGTTTAAGTAGAATACAGGTATTATAAAATTGTGGAAACCTTTATTACCACATTTCATATCATTGTGCAAAATACTGCGCCCTGTTGACGCATCATTAGTATATGAAATTAATTGAATTTACCGCCTGGAAGGGACTGGAAATAACAGAAAAGATGGCGTTGTTATTCTGTAAACTTATTAAAGAGGGCTCTGCATGTGTAATGCGCAGTATGACAGAAAAAGTGTGGCCATCTTGGTTTTTACTCTTGGTAGTTGAAATATGACAGTGGTAGTGAGCGGACGACCAGCGCTATGGGGTGAGCACCACTTATCTATTTTTTTACTTCGAGTACCCTCAAATCATGTAGAATTTACTTTTTGTGTGCTCACCATTTTTGGCTTCCAAATTTGTATTTTCGGCAAACTAAATTTCGGTAAGGTTAGATTTTGGCCCCTTTGTGAAACTGTGTTTTGGACTTTGATATGGGAGGGTGTCATAATTTTGTTTAGTTGTGAGGTTGGGGTTTAGTCCAGTTTTTCCTGTTTAATTAATTCAGTTCTGTTAGTGAATTATTAGTTTCATTTTTTGTTCATTAGTTGATGCGTTTTGGTGTTACGATAGGTTTATGATCAACTGCCATTTTCGGCCGTTTATTAGAAAATTCTCGAAAAGCTTTCATGCCATCAATAATTCAAAGCTTCACTCATTATGAAGGTCTACTATTTACATTCTGGTTAAAAGAAATCTAAACTAATACAATATTGGTCTGAGTGTTGCTTTAGTTATCTTTTTAAGTTCCATACACTTATATTTAGCCCTCCTTTGTAATCACTTCGTAATTGCAGGCCTCGTGTTAACTGGCTTTCAGTAACACAAGTTTTCAAAGTTATCGGGGGTTACATTTCCTGTTACGATATTGGTTTGTCTTTGCATTACGGGAGTACGAACTGGTTTCGGTCCACACATGAAGCTTGGACCCGTGTTTATCTGGTGCGCAGTATTAAATCATGCCTTTATCTTTTTTTGTCTGCTTGAAATTTAACTAAATTATTGTGATTTTATTCGTTGTGCAGTAAATTTTTCTTTTGCTGTGATATTACGTAAAAGGAACAATTATACCATCTCGCTTGGTTTGAGAGTACTGTTTCCTGGAAGTAATGATAATTTCTAATTAAAAGATCTAAATTACTCTGATACGCACTTAGAATTAAAGTTTCAGTGACATTTTATTTAATGAAAACAACTTTTATTTCTTACATGCCTTTGGTTCATACAACAGATGTGGATACGGTAAGTAAATGGTTCGTATGTGTAGACCTAACCAAATAATATTAGATAGTAAAATAATACAGCTCATTTTCACCGTTATCTACAAGCCTACTAAGCTGTGGTAGTAATCGTTGTTCCAATCAATATAAATTCAATTATAAATATATTATAAATGATACATAAATGAACATAATTAATTATGTTTCTGGTATATGTAAATTCATCTTTCACATTCAGTTTTAGTTGAAGTTATTAACTTACTTTAGGCTGTACAAATGCACAGTATATTTGTCTTCATAACACTGTTTTCAACAACCATAGTTTGTAGGCATTTTCATGGTTAAGCTGTATTATTTTACTATCTAATATTATTTGGTTAGGTATACACATACGAACCATTTACTTACGATATCCACACCTGTTGTATGAACCAAAGGCATGTAAGAAATAAAAGCTGTTTACCCATTGCTTCAACTAGGCTATATCTGCCGCGTCATCGATCTACGGATAGCAAATACATCTTTCTTGACGATTGCCAGCAATCTGCAAACTGCTTCTGGTAGGGTAAGCCCTCTGGAAGCTTCGGCGCAATACATATATATATATATATATATATATATATATATATATATATATATATATATATATAAAACCGTATATTGTTGAAACCTTTATTATTAGGCCTACCCAGAAGCGCCGACTTGAAAATATTGTTGGGGGGGGGGTAAGGATTGGATTTTCAGTATTTATACATAGGCCTTATATGATAAATTCCTAAAAGTTGGAGGGTAGAAGGAATTACCTTCCCCCAAAGTCGGCGACTATGTTATTATCAGTAAAATAAATCCTATGCCGGTATTTTCACACCAGTATATTAATGTTAGAATACCGGTAAATTCTAGGGGAAACATAATCGTAAAGACATACTTTCTTGAACTCATAAATTACACGACGAAGGAATGATTCCAAAGTACAAATACTGTTCAGGAGTGTTTGTCAGTGACTGTGCTAACTATCGTTAAGCTAGAAATAGGGTGGACTGGGAGATGCACGAGTAAGATAGCACGGTATGCAAGCAAGACAGATCAGTGACATACAGTTTATTGCTAGGCCTATTAGGAATGGCTTCTTAAATGCTCCTTATATCGAATTTTACAAAGAATGAAGCTTATCGGAAATATTAAGCATTTTGCTAAGCAAATTTTAACTCCTTTAGATAAATCTAATTGAGTTAGGTCTATTTCATTTTTTATTTCCGTACTTGTTGCTGATATTCATGTTAATTGCACCCTAAATTCAGCCCATACGATACACATCACATTCAAATATATAAATGTAAAACAGAGGACTACCTAAAACATGAAATTTATTGAAGTAAAATTAATTGAACCACCGACAGAAGCAGGGTAATTAATTTCATTTATATCTATTCATTCGTTAGAGGCATCTGTATGATATTCATAGTAGTTTTCTGACAATATTGTTGTTATATTTAATGATGCTTTAATTAATGATTCGCTTGACTATTACGGAATTCCCATTTGATATGAATAGGCCTATGATGAATTCCTTCAATACATGGTATGGTATGGTATATGATTCTATACTTCTAAGCCCTATTATGTTGTCAGTTTACCCGCTCATAATTTTTCCACTAATTCTAGCAACATGCTGAATATTTGATTTTCAACAAAGATTCTATACCGTACTTATTATTGCTGATTGATATAGTGTTCATTGATTTATTGAAGTACCGGTTTATGGTTCACTGCACAATGTTTTTGCTCTTCCATAGTAGAAACATTGAAATTTATATGATTAATTTTACTGTTATAATGATCTCCCATTTCTCCATCTTTATCAACGATTTATCACTACTCTTGCTGTCATGAAAGATTAAAATAGCAACATGTTCCATAGATGCAATAAAATTAGTAATAATATTTTATTGTGGGCTATAGTCCTTAGTTATTTCTTAAAAATATATTTAGGGTCATATGACAATTTTTTCAAACATTTTCATCTTTCTATGTAAACAGAAAGTATAAATAAGATAAAAATCAATTATTAACTTCGTAAAACAAGCGTAAAGTAATGCTGTATAAAAATTGCAGGATCATATTTTAATACTTTTGAGGAGATAGACTATTTACGTATTTCCTACACATCTTTATTAATATTGAATGTAGAATCTAATTGAAATACATTTTTATTTTAAAAATTCAATTAAATCGACACCCAGAAACAAAAAGAGATATTATAATAATTATAATAAGTATTATAATAATTATAATAAGTTTAGATATTGTTGTGAAAAAAAGAGATATTAAACTGAAATTTGAAACTGTAGCTCCTGTTCAGGTTTTATTTGCATGTGTCAGATTTAAGTTTTATAGCAAAATAAGTTTAGAAAATCGCTTTCAGTACTTCGATCACAACTTAACATTTTTAAAGTCATTTATTGGCCTGAGTATAATTAACAATAACATCCTTAACTAATTGTTACGAAAACTCAGTTATTTTTACTTCCTCTGCCCGTACCATAGGTACTATAGGTAGAGGAAGTATTGTTTTCGACCCCAAAATTCGAAGTTGAGTTTTTAGCATATATACACGTTTCAAGGCCCCCTGAATTCAAAAATACTATTTTTGGGAACATGTCTGTGTGTCTGTGTGTCTGTCTGTGTGGAAGTTTGTGAACAGGCTAGCTCCGAAGCGGAGAATCGTATGAAAACAAAATTTCGTATTTGGGTCAGGTACCTTCTGAAGATGTGATTCGAAGATTGGCGACAAATTTCCCTTATTTTTATGGGCCTTTACATGAAGAAATTTTCGTTTTCCGCGATTTTCTCGAAAACGGCTCTAACGATTTTCTTCAAATTTTGCGCATGGATTGCTTGTACCAAGAGCTAAAACTTTTATTTGAAACATTTTTTCGAACAAATTCTCTGAAGGGTAGTTATAAGCAACCCACTGTGAATACGTGCTTTTTGCAATACGGCTTCTTGTAAATCGTACGAAAACAAAATTTTGTATTTGGGTTAGGTACCTTCTGAGGCTGTGAAGATTGGCGACAACCTTCTCTTATATTTAAGGGGACTTTACATGAAGAATATTTTGTTTTTTGCTATTTTCTCATAAACGGCTCTAACAATTTCCTTTAAATTTTGTACATGGATTGCTTATACCATTTCAAAAACATTCTCTGAAGGGTGGTTGTAACCTACCAACTTGCCTGGTGAACAACTCAATACGCGGACATTTAAGGCATTTTATTCTAGGGTATATAAGCACGTGAAGTGAGAAAAATGTACTGTTGGCCCTGCTTACCGTAAAGAAATATCTGAGGGGAATATTTGATAAATTTCGGAAATTATTCTTAACAGCGGAAAGTTCAATAAACTTTTGCAGTCACTTGTTTTTTTCCCCCATAGCCTGCGTTTTTAGTCGCAACATTCAAAGAAGGGGCTATAAGATATTTATAGCATAATTAGCGTAAATGCTGCAAACTTTTATTTGGGCAGAGGAAGTTATGTGACTTTCACATCAGAATTTTTTAACTTAAACTATGCATGGTATTCTATTTTTGTCTATTTTTAACACTTTTCTTGGGAATGAAACGGATTACCTTTTGAAATTTAATAATTGTATGGTCCTTTATTAATTTATGTATTATTTATTGATAATTTTTGTTTAATGCCGCTGTTATACAGTTTAGAGCCAGAATTAGAGCTATGCCCCAGCCCCGTTTCATTATTACATTTTGGTTCAGAAAGAGGGCAAGAAATTATGCGTCTTCCTGTAGCAAAACCGTGATCAATGGTTTCTTAGTTTTTAAAATGTTCGTGATAAAAGTTTTAATAAGGTGTATTCATTGCTTTGTTTTGTTTTCGTGCTTTAAATTCCTTCTATATAAGATGAGACTGGTAGTCATTTTTTTCTTTAAATGTATTTGAAATAACGAAATTGATTATCCCAACTCATATTTTCATCGTAACAACATCTAAATATTTTACAGATATTGAGTTATGAAAAATATTATTCTGCATTAAAGTATCTTTTGTCGATTGCATTCCAGATTTATACAGGGAAAAGTGTATGAAGGTGATTTTATCGGTATTTAGAACCAAGGAACTTAAATTTAATGCAACGAATTTTTCGAAAGTATTGTTGTTACGGTATACCATAGTCCTGTTTCCTTTCTAAGTTAAACCATAATAATAATAATAATAATAATAATAAAAACATCAATAATAATAATAGTAATAGTAATAATCACAATAATAATAATAATGACAATCATAACAACACTTGTACGAGGTTCATTACGTAAAACAGCGAACATAATACTTGATGCATTTTATTTGGAATTGTTAAATGATTTTATCTTATTGCTAAGAACGAGTAATAACAATGAAAACGTATTAATAAAATGAATATCTACCCTGCTTATTGCTCCAGTTTTCCTGTTTGAGCTTTGCAATTAAAAAGTTTTCAAGTATTCGGAGGAAGTAATGAAATTAGAAGTTGTGCTTTCGTAGAATAATATTGAATAAGGAGAAACATGTGCGTAGACGTTCTCCCGTTTAATGTTCTGCAGCCGCCAGAGTGCTATCCAACACAATGAAGAAATTAAATAGCTTTAGAGACATTTGTTAATGTACGTAAGAGATTAGCTCTTCGAGCAAATCTTGGGGGGCCAGATAATTTGAAATTGTTACATATTTCATACTGTTCGTAGCAAGAGAAGACTTTACTAAAGAATTGTAAAAATAGGGAAATGGTACAGTTAACTGAAGACTCTTAAGAATATCTGCTATCGGACTATGTAATTGTGAAGTATTCTAATTGGTCTTACGTTAAAGAAAATGGTCGATATGCTTATTATCATATTTGAAACATTCGATCTCGAAATACTGTGATTTTCATGACAAATATTCCTTAAACTCAATTAAATTGCCAGTAAACTAATCAGCACTCGGTGATGTTACTGTTGACCAGAGGCGTAACGAGGGGGGGGGGTTTGGGGGTTTGAACTCCCCCCCATTGATTAAAAAAAGGAAAATTGTACAATTTTTTTTAAGTCTGCTAAAAATTACTTAATACGAGTATAAAGCGTGGGAAGCTTAAAACTCGTTTTTGTGCACCTTAATTTTTTTAATTTTCCGGGGGAGGACCCCCGAACCCCCCTCTCCCTGCGGGGTATGGATTCCATACCTCCCAGACCCCCTGGATGTTATAACCCCCCCCTATGGTCGTCCTGGTTACGCCTATGCTGTTGACAGTAATAATAATAACTTTCAACCAATACAGGGTTCCCACAAATGCTCTTTCTGGTTTCGAACACTCGTCACGTTTAGTGAAACTCGTAAATTCCAAACCGGTATCGATGGAAAGAGAAACCCGCCAAGTTTTCTCCAATTACCTCATAAATGTTCGGTGTGGGCCCTGTTGGTAACCCGGCACACATCAAGCCTATAGTACATTTCCGTCCAGATATTACGACTGGATCAGGCTGAAATCCTGTTGAATTACGACGTCTGTAATTCAATAAACACAAACTGAGTACCCAGATTTACATGAATATATTATATCATGTTGTTAATAATAATAATTTTTTGCAGCCCTTCGCCAGCGAAGTCCTCTTCAGACCGTGAAAATCTGTGATAGAATTTAAAAGTAACGAAAGCACCTCACAATTACAGTTTTAGCGTAAATATTACTATATGAATACTCAATTGCGTTTCTGAAATGAATCCTTGTATGAATTAAGTAAAATTGCGACCAGAAAATACTTTATCTCGCTCGCATTAATTACAGAAGCGATAAATGTCTTGGTATTGCTAGTGTATCCGCCTTGGCTTCGCCACAGCAATAGATTGGGGTTTTGCTGAGAAGGGGGAGGGCAGGCTGGATTAGGGCGTGGGAACGTTGCCATTTCAGGGTTAAATGTGAGGATATCGGCCAAGTCTGTTCCAGGGCAATGGGAATGCACTATTTTCGTCTGTGATGCTGCACGGGTGGAGAGCATGCGCGGACGGCAAGGCTGGGTTGCTCAGGGTCACTGAACTCAGCCGCCAAGACAGCAAGAGTTTCGCAAATTTGATAAAACCCATTATTAAGTTAGCAATGCAATCACTCCATTCATCGTGTTGTTAACAATTTTCATTTAGCCTGCAGCTGTGTTGGGAGAGAGGGAGTTCACACTGTGTCGAGAACCACTAGTTATCTTACCAATATGGAAGGTGTTTTAAGCTGTAACTATTACGGCGTCTTTGGATTTAAACCATATTTGTTTATAACGGGTATAAAAATCAATTTCTAGCAATGTGGCAACACAATCAAGTAATACCAAGAAATGAACACAATGTTACTACCAGCATAGGCACAGACTTTGGGAGGAACGTATTTTCTGTCCCCCCCCCCCAGAAATTTAAGTTTTTATGATATGGTATGAGCCAAAATATACAGTACTAGATTTTTCATTGTGTGTACCTACTAGTTATTTATAAGGAAAATAAATCAGCAAAATAAGTAAGCAAACAAGCACGAAAATAAAATATTTTGGCTCGTACTGTATAAGGCCTAAGTATAACTACCCAAAGTTCAGTTCTTGCTTCCCCCCCCCCCCCCCCAAGCCATTTTCAAGTCCGCACCTCATAGTACGAGTGTAGAAGTATAAAATTTCCCTTTTTATGCTACTTAGCTATGCTTTTCGACCGCCGGCGTGGTCTTGTGGCTAGCGTCGCTGACTACAGATCCCCGGTACCTCCTCGGATTTTGCTGAGGTAGGGAGGTCTGAAACAGGGTGCGCTCAGCCTCTGATTCAAATTGAGGAGCAACTTGATAGAGGAGTAGCGGCTCCGGTCATGGAAACCACCATTATCGGCCGTGGGTGTCGGTATGCTGACCACATGCCCCCAATCCTGCCGTCTGCCTATGGTAGATGACGCAGCGGTCGGGTGGTAGGCCTTGTCCCTTCTGGGATGTTAATTAGCTAAGCTTTTCAGCAATGAACTCGAAACAGAATATTTGTATTGCGTATAAATTTAATTGTTTGCTCTCATTCTTTTTGACATACATGAAAATAATCTTCCGGTTTTCGAGGTACATAATATCCTTGTGGCCAAGCGTATTAATATTTGGATAAGCTGAGTGGTCAGGGTTCATAAACAGTCAGGTATATATTTAATTTCAAATATTAAATGTCGGAATTAAAGAAATCACACTAATCTCCGATTTGACGTTTTCATAGGTAATGCCACGACTCACTCGGAAATTGCCGATAAATTCACAAGCAATGAATTCGAGTTTCATTTATAACGACTATTTAACGAATAATATGTAATAAATAATAGTTATTCAAATATACGAATTGAAATTATTTAAATAGCGTTTTAGATTGCTATCAGCCAAGACTAATCCCGAGTGCTAAATCATGTATTCAATAAGAAATCAATTTACATTCAAAACGTTTAACACAGATTAATCAATAGACTGTTTTATTATACAGGACTGAAGACAAAAAATCAGCTAGAAAGCCGTTATATATAAACGCGCAACAGGCCTATGGGCTTTCTAGCTGATTAACATTAATTAACACACACATATATATATATATATATATTTTAAAAATCTTTCGGAGATTCCCTGGGGAGTGGCAAATGTTGATTTAATTTCCTCAAAGTATTCCTTCACTTTCAGACAACTGAAGCGGACAGCTGTTCTTCAAATAGCCATCTCTTCCTTAGATTTTCTTGGAACACATCTTTCCTAATAAGTTTACTTGCAGCTGATGCTGTCAGTAACAGATAAATCTCGTTGCTTTCTCCAAAACTTATTGCATATTCAAGAACTGATTTTCACCAACAAACGGAGCTCAGAATTATACATTTAACGATGCAACTATTTTGACCTAATTTTCGCTGTTGTTTTTTAAACAATTAAACAATAATGTTGAAGCATCTTCCGGGCTGTGGGCCATGGTCCAAAGGCAAAAAAGTCTAAAAAGTCTCGCCAGACGTTTCGCTCCCGCAGTGGGGAACTTCTTCACTGGCTGCTACCTTGACGCTGACTACTTAAGAAGAAGTTCCCCACAGCGGGAGCGAAACGTCTGGCGAGACTTTTTAGACATTTTTGCCTTTGGACCACGGCCTACAGCCCGGAAGATGCTTCAACATCAAGATTCAGGCCGTGAAAGCCTCAGATTAACCAATTAAACAATAGCTTATGTATTCTTTACTATTTATTACTACATTATTTACGGTGGATAGAAACTGGTCTTCCGTTGTAAAGACGTTATATCCTCTTTCTAAAAAACTTAACTTGGTCTACATTTAACGGCCAGGTCATGGAAATTAATACTGAAAAAAAAAAACTTTAATACGACTGTTTAAACCTGACACTGCCCAGATAGATGCTTAGTTGCTTGAACGAAAATCGGGAAAATCTTAACGCAGCGTAGTTCCTTGGAGTCTAATGGTAAACTCGGGCATAACTATACATTACAAAGATGTAGATCATTTCGAGTCATAAAAGTATTCATTGCCATCTGTAATACTGAATGTTAACCAATGTCCTCGAGAGTCAATCAAAATGCTTCGGGGTACCGAACATAAAAAAATATAATATGGATGTTCAAATACTTTTTATAAGTGGACTTTGGACAAAGGGTGTATGCAATGGGTATCGCACGATCTCTGCATTGTATAAGGGTTCGGATAGCTCCAAAGCTTTTGTTCACTTCGTCATTTTTTGCAGTGTTCTCTTACAGTAACAGCATATGAAGTGCCATGTGTCTTCCACAGGCATGTATACGCTCTCTACACTGGACAAGAGGATGCGAAATGACGGGCCCTCTATCCCCTTCAATACATTAAAAGGCGCCGCTCCTTTGGTAATATTCTTCTCTTTTAGTCTCCATGTGAGAAGTGGTTATAAAGCCATGACATTTTAAATAAAAAAAAGTATGCGTGGAACGCCACGTGACAGAAGTGAAACTTGTTCTAATTTTTGGATTATTTCAACATTGGATTATTGGATTTTTTCGATTTTGGATTTTTTTACTTTTTAATATTGGGTTTTTGGACTTTTTTAATTTTAGATTTTTAAAATTTTTTATCTTTTTTAAATTTTGGATTTTTTAATTTTGGAATTTTTAAATTTTAGATCTTTGAATTTTGGATCTTTTATTCTTAAAATTTGGATGTTATTTTTTAAATTTTGGATTTTTTAAATTATTTTTTTTTAATTTTGAATATTTGGATTTTTTAATTTTGGATTTTTTTAATTTTGGATTTTTGGACTTTTTAATTTTGGATCTTTGAATTTTTTAATTTGGAATTTTGGATTTTTTAAATTTTGGATTTTTAAATTTTGGATTTTTGGATTTTTAGATTTTTTAAATTTTGAATTTTTTAAAAATTCTTTAATTTTTTAAATTTTGGATAAGCCTAATCAGAGCTGATTGTTTTCTGTGCAGTCCGTTCCATCACACCTCACTAATTTCGTGACGATTTTTGAGCGTGACACAAGCTCTGGATTTACCCCTACCGCGGCTAAAGAATTTTCACTTCAAAAATCTGATGTGCAACACACAACTTCTTCTTGCCCAAATGTACTGTCTCTTAGCATAATATTATGTATCGCATTCCCTTCATGTAAATTGCTTGTAAAAAAGAAGAGAATGTCGTTACCACATCGCATAGCATCCCCTACTATACACAACAAAAATAAAATCTGATTAATGAACTAAACTTAACTTTCTTCACCCTAAGCATGGGCACCTTTCATACTTCACATTCTGATATAGAATAAGAGGCCGCACTGCACAAAGCGCGTATTCACTTGCTTCAATTTGATGCAAAGTTTTACTTTTCATCAGGCAAGACTACGTTTCTTAAAACAGTGGGTGGCTTATAACTACCTTTCAGAGAATTTGTCGAAAAAAAATTTCTCCTCAAATTTAAGCTTTTAGTATAAGCACCTCGTCTACAAAATTTAAACAAAATCGTTGGAGCCGTTTTCGAGAAAATCGCGAAAAACGAAATTTTCTTCATGTAAAGTAGCATTAAAAGTAAGAGAAAGTCGTCTCCACATCTTCGTGTCACATCTCCAGAATGTCCCTAACCCAAATACGAAATTTGTTTTCGTACGATTTTTCGTTCCGGAGCTAAGCTGTTCACAAACACACACAGATATGTTTCTGAAAATAGTATTTTGATCCAGGGGACATCAAAACGTGTAATTACGTTAAAAAAACTCAACTTCGTATTTCGGGGTCGAACAAAGGACTTCTCTATCTACGCATGTAATACCTATGGTACGGGCAAAGGAAGTGAGATGTAAAATATAGACATGAACATTGAAATAGGCATTTTAGGCACTATAAAAATAGTTTAAAGTTCAGTTACTCGTGAAACGCATATAGTCAATGCAGGTTTAAAACTGCAGGTAAAACAGGTTTTTTACCTCAAGATCTGCGGTCTAAGGAAGGCTGTGTGCTCAGCACTTCAGTAAAACTTAAGATTAACTGGAAGTTAAGGATTATAATATGACAAAAGCTTTATAGGGAAGAATCGTAGTCAAGGGACTGAAAGAAGGACGGCCTGATCTTATCAATTACAGTGATACATCGTTAGATAGAATTCCATCCCATAAGTAAACTGTAGAACAGTTGCCACGTCCCTCGTTGGTTCGGATCTTTTATCTTTTAATTTTCTACTAGGACCATTTTAATCTGCTAGGCATTTGTAAGTATGTCTGTTTTTGCTCTTGGTGCAATATTTGCTTCTACAATTGCAGCCTGTCATTTAAAAAGTGTTACTTAACTTTGATTCTCCAAGTAGGTGTAAATGTTTCTTGACTATTAAAAATCTATCTTTATTTTGCGTTAGGAATATTATTATAACTAAATTTAAATTGTCTTAAATTTGTACTCTTCTGCACGTTGTACAGATTTCGACAAAGAAAAACAATACAGAATCGCCCCAGACTATGGATAAGCAGTTTATTGTATTCTTCATCCGAAAGCCTTTTCACATTATAAAGATAATGTACTCTAAATGCTTCAGTGAACACTTAAACCCTACTTCGAACTTCGGGAATATTTATCCTAGAATATACTACAACAGCTTGTCGGTGTAGTAGACTGGAAGAGACGTTCCTCAGATATTCTCTCCTGTATTCGAGTTCAGTTACTGATGAAAAACTGTTTCTTCCAGTTTAAATTAATTCCGTCTGAAGTAGACAAAGTACTAGGTAATAAGAATTTAATTTCCACCTTATACCCTCATTAATACGTATGTAGGATATTTCGAAGATTTTGCCAATAACATTCACATTCACTTTTATTTAACAACATTTAATTTCACTTGTAAGTGTTGCTATAGTAGGTATATTGTGTTATAAGATAATTGCTTAAAATATAATAATATATATATACAGTGGCGTACCAAGGGGGGTGCGAACGGGGCGGCCGCACCGGGCGCCGTAAAGAAGGGGGCGCCAAAATTGAAAGGTATATATTTTTTTTAGTTTAAGAAAAAATAATTTTTTCAGGCAAAATATAAGGTTTTATTGGTCAAATTTTCTTTATTATTTTGTTAAATACTGCAGTAATATTATTTAGAAATGAAATAAACGTTTTGTTTTAAACTATTTATAGACAATACGAAATAGGTCGTGGGCGTCGAGCACACAGGAAAAGTTGACGGTGTAATTTAGCAATTTTATCAATTGAACGTGTTGTGGCTGCTACTATAGACTTCAACTCTATTATAAATAAGTTTGCATCCATCAAGGCTAGGAAGGCACATTTAAAAATTTTTTTTATGACTCTGAAACTTCTTTTCTCTTAATTTTTTTCAAACAAACTAACCTTATAATACTTACAGTTTTATTTCATTCAAATTTTTCTCTTTATAATGTGTTAAAGTAACATACTACTTATTAAAAATAAATAATTGTGAACGTTAAACTGTGTTTAAATTAAACTCATTGAACTCCTTGAACCTTTTAGTGTTACGGGGCGACTACCATCTAATTAGCCCCGGGCGCCAAGTAGCCTTGGTACGCCACTGTATATATATATATATATATATATATATATAATCTAAAAGCTACATGAGATGTTAAAAGATATATAGGCCTGTGTTTATTAAAATATATAAACAGTGACGCCAGTCATTAGTGTGAAACTTAATTGAGTTTTAAGACTTTTTTATATTCAATATCGTAACATACACAAGACAGAACTCAATTAAGTTGCACTCTAATGACTGGCGAAACTGTTTATAGATTTTTAATCAACACAAGCCTATAGATCTTTTAACATCTCATGTAGCTTTAATATTATGTATATTTTATTACATTTTAAGAAATTATCTTACAACACAATATAGATGTACACACCTAGTATAGCAAAACTTACAAGTGAAATTAAATACTGTTAACTAAAAGAATGTGAATGTTATTGTCAAAATCTCCGAGATATCCTACATACGTATTAATGAGGGTATAAGGTGGAAATTAAATTCTTATTATGTAACATCCCCTCATTGGTAAAAATGAAATTTATTAAAGTACTAGGTGATGTTGTTAACATAAGCCTGTCGGAAGTATTTTATGTACTTGCAGGCATGTGCCCGCGGCTTCGCCCGCGATTATTTACTCAACAAATAATTTATTTGACCGAAAAACAATTATAACATATTTATTAACACTTACATCTTTTTGTAAAATTATATTTTTTTACATAACAAATATAAATATTACGTAAGAGCATACAGATTCGAAATAAAACGATTAAAACGTACCACAGACTCATGAACCTCACCCAAATCATGCATAACAATAATTAAAACGATTGATAATTAAAAGAAACTAAAATCCCGGTTTCGGTGTACATTTCACGATTAAGCTGCGATGCCTGGGGGGAAAAAAAGACCTCAGATTCGAGTTCCCTTCACCAAAAAACTCCGCATAGTGAGTTTCGTCCAGTCATTCAGTGCTGTTTTTTTTCCCCCGGTTGCTATGGCAATCTCACATTTGAATACTATCTTCTTAATAGGTGGCGTTGGTTGTGCGTTCATGAGATGTATACGAAGTTTGGTTTTTATATAGAAGACTAGCATGTGCCCGCGGCTTCGCCCGCGATAATTATTTAAAAAATTAAAAATTAAGAGCATAATAATTAAATCATTATATTTATTAACACCTAAATCACGTGGACTACATACCACGATTAGATGCGTCGCCTGGTAAAAGCGACCTCAGATTCGAGTTCCTTGGTCCAGAAAACCCCTGTATAGTGAGTTTCGTCCAAATAAAACAATGTTTGACCATATTAGGGCTTACAACATTCAAGCGATCGCGAAAGTTTTATTTCAAGGTATGACAAAAATAGACAAAGCCAACTATAATTGTCAAACTTCCATTTAATTTAATTCCAAACCCATCTGAATCCCACTGGCAACAATATGTTTTAATGTCAAATGTGATTCGGATTCGATAATTCTGTGTAAGAAGGGATTAAGCATTCTAAAAAACATTTGATTTTTGGCATTTAAAGTAAGAATTTTTCCAAATCCTTTCTTAGTGAGCACCTACATTATGAAACGAAGGTACTGTCAAAATTCCAAGTCTCTACCTGTTATAGTTTAGGCTCTACGTTGATTCCTGTCAGTCAGGACAAAGCCATTTATATATAGAGAGAGAAGAGATTGGTATTCTAACTCGTTTAAAGTTTTATTTAAAATTATCATTAAATGACACAATGATAAGTAGTCTAATTCTCATTAACTTAGGCTTCTTATGTACTCAATGGCAATAGATAATTCCTAAGCAAGCTAAAGGAATACTATTTCAAGGAACCCGGAATATTGTCCTGCCACATATGTCTAGGTCTTCCAAGTGGTCTCTTCCCTTCAGACCTCCCAGTCAATATTTTTTAGATACCTTTCCTCCCCCATGCGCGCAACATGTCCAGCCCATTCCATCCTCCGTGATTTAATTACCATTGTTTTATTCGGTGAAGAGTACAGGTTAGGCACTTTTCTCCAGCCCATTTTCTTCTCTCTTAGGTCCGAATATTTTCTTAACCACCCTGTTTTCGGACACATTCAACTCAGATTTTCTTCCTGAAGGGTAAGGAACCATGTCTCACATCCATATAATAAAACCGGCAGGATAATTGTCTTATAAATTTTTATCTCTAGATTTATGGACGGAAACGAGAAGATAGAAATATCTGAACTTCCTGATTTCAGTCGACACTTACCTTCTTCCTTAATATTATTTGTAGTCTATATGTAATTATTGCTCCGAGATACTCGAATTTCTCCACTTGCCCTAATATTTTTAGGGCATTATTTTGACGTTTCATGACCATATACTTAATTTTTTCTATTAATTTCCTGCATTTGTTTTATGTGCATATGCATGATAGTTATAACTCCATCACCCTTAAATTGTTGTTCCAAGTGAAATAAAATTTGTACTCTCATACTGTCAGAAACATTCTGTGGAACGTGAAACATGTAGGCCTTTTTTTTCTCAATACGTTTTGACAGTACTGGGCATGATTTCTGATGATAACGGTACTTGTGAACATAGATTCCTTCTCAAACATTGATGCATGTTCCCTGATATTCACTGTTAAGAAAACTAGGATACCCTTCTAATTTAAGCAGAGTATTTTCATGTTATTTGATGCTGACTTACTGTTCTTGAGTTAAACGTTTGGGGATATGTTGTCCGATATGGAATGTACTTTTATAAAGAACAATGGGACACGCTACTCAAGCTGAATATTGGGGCATATTGTCTGACGTTGACTTTACTCTTCTGAAGTTGAACATTAGGGCATGTTCTCGATGATGGCAGAACTTGTGAACAAAACATTGGAAGCATTCTTCTCAAAACAAAGTGGCTGGTTGTACTTATGTTAAGAAAACTGGGACACTCTTCTAAGTAGTATACTGGAGGCATGTTATTTGATGTTGAACGTTTAAAGGCATTTTCTTTGGTATTGACAGTACTTTTATAAATAATACTGGGACACTTTTTCAACTTAGCTGAATACTGAGGGCATATTGTCTTATGTTGACTGAACGTTTGGTGGGCATGTACTCTGATGTTGACAGTACTTGTGAACAAGTGCACACTTCTCAAGCATTGGGGCATGTTCCCTGATGTTGACTGTACTTGTGAACACAAAATTGGCGCTCCCTCTCGTCTCAAGTTGAGTTTCTTTGCGAGCAGAGCAAACACCTTACTAGAAGGGTAGCGAGCTGGCGTAGACATGCTGAATAAGGAGGGGTGAATCTGCTGTTGCTATGGCTACCAAGGATCACACAGGCCTCTGCACAAGATATTATAGTAACACGTCACTTCTCTATCTTATTACTTCATCCACAACAGTCTCCAAGTTACATTATTTGAACACAAAATATACCATGTCCAAAGTTTAGAGTGGAGATAAATCTCACTCAGGTGAGAGCGCACTACAGCACAAAAGGGTGCGCTGGACAGTTTTAAAGAGAACTTGGGCAGAATAAAGGCTCTAAAGTGTAAGGCGCTTGATTTACGAGTTGTGGATAATTGAGCAAACATAAATGTAGGACAGAGCTGTAGAACTCTATATTTCAAACAATATAAGAGGGGGATTCGCTCGATCACCATGCATTGACATTCAATGAAGAATGTTTCATCCCAAAATATACGAAATTCTTGAGTAACGTATTCCGTACCGTGAGGCCAGAACTATAGCACACATGAAAACCTATTGTAAGATACTTAGACCTTGAAGAGTGGATAAGTTTATTATTTTATTGTTATACAATGCTCTGCTACTAATATTTAGGCTATGAATTAAACCGAAGGGAAAGCTTGTTCATTCCCTGACCCTTTTCGGAAAATAACTTAATTATTCAGTTGAATGATCAGCAGGGCCCGGATTCTAATGAGATGTCATCTTTTTATTGATGCTGCCTAGACATTGCCAACTTGTAGATAAATCCTAATCATGGCCTCTAGATTATAGAAATGCATTTTTATTAGGTCATTTTTTGTCATTTTATGTAATTTTATATTTTTAGGGCATTTATGTCAATTTTACGTCATTATTTTGTCATTTTCGTGACATTAGCTTCCTTATTTTGTCATTTTTATGCATTTACTTTAAATAAATCACTAGGTTACTATAATTACTGTAATAATTTTCGTAGAATCTACTTTGAAAACAATTTTCTTATGAACTTTTTAAATGTTCCAATCAAGAACAAAGTTTTTAGACCTACAATATCCTTTCTTCATTTACAGTTTTTAGAATTATGTACAAATTAGTCTATATCTTTGTGTGGACAATAATTATTTTCAATAAAATATAAGTTTTTAGGTCATTCTTTGTAATTATTAAGTCATTTTATTTAAAATTTAGGGTCATTTTATAGGTCGTTTTTCAAACAATTTTAGATCATCAGAATCCGGGCCCTGATGATCAGTATTTATGTGGTTTTCACCTTTAATGTTGGACTGTATATTTATTTATTTATTTGTTTATTTTTGTTGGGAATATAACAGGCTCATTTCCCAATTGCAACGTTCTCTTATACTAATCACACCAGTTTTACAACACTAATTTTATATGTTTAACCTAATATTAAAAAAAATTAAACTGTGTGTTTAGGTCTAATAACACTCGAAGAGATTACGTGTAAATTTCATATTCTTTACATTTTGGCTAGACGTAATTTGTATAGGAGAATAAGGACGTGGCAATTTAAAGAGGTGCTACCTAGCACATTACTTATTTTCTAAATGATACTAGAGAAATTACTGTTTGCAATAATATTTCCAAAAAAGTTTTATTCTTGGCAAAATTTCAATAGAATTAATGTTTATCGCAATGTAGCCTACTTACGTAATTCTGCCTATTATTGATTAATTAGTCTTGCGTTCATAGCATGGTATTGTTTTGTCTAATCACTTGGTCGTCATGGAACTTTTAAGCTACCTTTTTCAACCTTAGTAGCAGGGTTAGGATTTTTGGGTGCGCACCTTTTTTTTTCATAGAGTAAATTAGAGTTCCTGTGAAAGAAACCACAGTGTGAAACGTTGTCTGTAATTGAGAATGGATGCTATTTTCTAGCACCACTTCTCCCTTTTTTAGGTCCTTTGTCCCTTTTTTCCTCCATCGTGCCCATAATCCCTTTCCCATTTTTTTTTGCATTTTACTGCAGCTTTTTAATAATCTTCTAAAGCGTTTTTCGTCGTTTGTAGCCTATGATTTTGTACCTTAATATCATTGCTTGTTATTATATTGGTATCTTTCCAATATCATGGATCTTAAGTAACTGTCACTAAACATTTCATCAGATTACAGTGAACATGGAAATAGCAAACGCGGGATTGAAGGTACACCTGCATAAATGAAAATTAATCATTAATATTCCATTTGTTTAAAAAAATTTCATTGGAATTAATCAGCAGCGTGCTGTTCATGAATGTAAGTTTATTACATAACGAGTTTAGTAGCACTTTCTTTTTGTTATATATTTTGCCTTATTTTTATCACCTTTTCACTTCCTTTTTCTATATGAAAATCCCCATTAAAAATCCTAACCCTTAATATCGTAAGGCGGGGAAATTTAAACGCTTCCTTAACGTGTAAATATTACGTAATGCAATATCTAAGAGAACTTAGTACCAGGAAAATTTTCCTTGTTAAAACATCACGAGCAGCCATATGAAGAATAAGCTCTTTAGTTTATCATTAAATTAATAACCGAAAAATAATAAATCAATAAAATTATGGATATTATACTAGTTTTGCTAAACTTAGACTGAATCTTTTCATGGTAGGTTGTATTAATTATGTTTTGTCACTAATATCACACAAGATAAATTATTTCTATCTTATTTTCTTGTTAACAGTTCTCAAATTGCGATGAAATTGGTACGTGTTCTTTTGACACTTGATAGAAGTTTCAAGGCAAGGAGCTTGCGAAATTAGGTAAATATTAATTGCATAATTTTTCTTAGATACGTTGTTCTAATAACTTTGATAAAATGATGAAGGCCGTAAATGAAGCGAGAAAAACGATCTTGTCATTGGGACCCTTATCATAAAAGATAGTCCCTTTAATATACATTTATGTACCTACAGCATTTTATGGGAGACTAATTTACCGTTAAGATTTGTCTACTTTATCGAGCTATGAAATTTGAGTTATGAATTTTATATACTAGTGTTTTCAGCCATTCTTTTCACTATCCAAACACAGTTTTCAAATATGACCAAAGCACTGCTTATACACTGGAGGAATGAACTTTCTAAACTTCATAATATCGTCCAAGTTTTTTCTTCTGATTTATTGGCAATGGCGCATTCTGTATGAAGTACTTTAGAACTTCAGTACCATTCACAAATCAATAGATGGGAGATAAGTTCTACTTGTATTTTGGTCTTTATTCACTCATTACTCCTTCAATTGTACTCTAGTCTTGTCACTACCTGGCAGGAACGATTGTTACCGATTCAAAGGATTTGCCGTCAATAACCCGTTTTCAGTGCGCTGTCTAATCCTGGAACGCTACCAAATTGATAATTCACTGAAATTTTAGTTTTCTTTGAATGAATATGAATATTATATATATATAATCAGCTATAATTGAGCTATGAATTTATATGCTAGTGTTTTCACTCATTCTTTTCTCTATACACACACAATATTCAAATACGATCGAAGCACTGCTTATACTTTATATATCTCAGAGAGAGAGAGAGAGAGAGAGAGAGAGAGAGAGAGAGAGAGAGAGAGAGAGAGAGAGAGAGAGAGATGTCACCATTAGATATTTTGGTAGAAACTTCAAGTAATTTTTAATGAAGTCATTATTTCTTTCCGTTCACCACTGATCTATTAAAAACTACTTTAAAAAAATCTTCATTGTCCTGCATTTGATGTGAGGTGAGGTTTTGCTTTTAAATAATACGCCTGGGACGCATAGGTGTGGGGATAGCCATGAAGAAGAACATAGTAGCACGTACTGACTGTTGAAGCAATTATCCCATGCAGAGCTTACTAGTGGTCTTTATTGGTTTTACAGGTATAGATGGTTTGATCTTTATAGCGAAATAAGATCGTCTGAAAATTGTCAGCAGTCAATATTAGCAATCTGCTTGGGAATAAAAATATACTTGCACTGCAGCATTTACTTTGTGTGTGTGTTTTTTTCAATTTATTTATTTGAGTTGATGGAATACTTTTCTTGTTTCAGGTGAGATGAAGTGCCTTCAAGAATTGAATCATCTTCAGGAAAACCATTACTCTAGTGAGTTTGTGAATTTGCTTATCTATTTAATTTGCTGATAATTGTAATTGTCTTCATCATAGTCAATATCATAAAATCCACAATCACCGTAAATTTTAATGTATCTTAATTATTCATAACACCAGAAGTAGTATTAAGTTACCGGTATTACACTATTCTACAAAGTTGGACTTACATTTTGTTTACCCGACTCTTGAGATGTTACTTTCTTAACTTGATAGGGCTGATCCTGAATATAGTATTAATTTTCCTGAAATGTCGATATTTTGCACGAAAATTGTACATATATATATTTTTTATTCATAGCGTAATAAACACATTTATTTAAGTGTATAAAATAAACATTAAACAAGTAACAGTATAAAATATTGAGAGACTAAGGTATGATAAATTTGTACAATAATATACCTTAATTTTGATACTAGTCGTTCAAAAACGAAGAGAAGAGAAGTTTTTGTTGTGTGCGCAAGAACCTGATGAACTAACACTGACTAGGTTCCAAATGTAATCATGACAGAATCACATCGAGACTGGTATGTTTTCTCCACTGTTTGGATATCTAGATTGAAGCGTTCACCATATTAATCATTGCATCTTCCAAGTTTGGCAGAATAAAATCTAGGTGAGCCTGCAAGTAATGTAATTTTATTGACATTCTGTAGCCCAGTAGTCGGTGACGTTCAATTAAAGATGCAATTATTTCTTCATAGTTGTCACTTTTATTGTTGCCAGAAATTCTGACGCCACTGCCCTGAAGATGTTCCAAGCATTTTTCTCAATATCAGTCATACTTTTCCGCTCAAGTTCTTGGGAAGAAAGCATGATATGAGTCTGACTAAGAGCCTGGTCCCTTTTCTGTATTGGAGGAACTGCCATGTGAATAACTTTTTTATTCATCAGATGAGGAAACTGCAGTTAGTTTTGGAACTTGTTGGTGTGGAACTGGGGCAATAGAAGAAGGTATATTTGGATATTCTAATATTTTTCTGTTCATCAGTACAAAAATAGCGATCCTTTTGTGGTTTAAAGGCTCTCTCCAAATTCGGGATCAACAAATGGCATACATTTTCTATTCACTCTCAGCCATCCTAAATAGTTAGATGACGGCTGCTACAGGAGATATATGAGGAGTCCAAGATTTGTCAATATTTCCAAATGGCACTCCAAAGTAACGTATAGAACGTCGTTCCAGGCACACTGTCTTGTTTTGCTTGTTTAGGACTTACATAGAACCCACAAACGTAACAAAACATCCGCTGAGAGCTTACAACTTCTTTTTGTTGACATTCTTGCAATGACAGATGATATATTGAAAAAATACACATTTAGTCCAGAACCAGCCTTGTTTGTTTAAAAATGTTCATAATGATGGCAAAATTCAACGCATCTATGTCCATTGAGCATGAAACAAAAAAGAAACCTGCAGTTAGTTGAAATATAGCGACTGAGAAGAAAACTAAGTAGAAAGTCTTTGGCAATTTCGGGTTAAAACAAAATAACATAAAAGGTGAAATATTTGTTTAAATATCAACATTTGAGGATAACCATTGACAGATTCGTCTTCAGCAGGCAAATTTCATTAAGGTATAATACAAAATAAGGTAAACAATTTATTTTAGAGTAGTGTTATTTAAAGTAAATGTAATGGTTATTATTTCTGGAAATATTCGGTAGATAACGGGAAATGAATGGACCTATACAGCATTAACTTAACTAATTAACTTTAAAACACAGGCTTGCTTGATTATTCTATATGTATATAATATATGTATATGTATATATTATATAGTGTCGAATGTAAAGTTTTCCCTGTATAAATAGTAAAGGCCCTTAGGTTGATCCAAAAGGTTGAGGCTCCCCGATGTTCAAACATTCGGACAGGGCCATAGACCCTTGAGCCACAGTGCCAACAGAAGAATTAGACCAATTGAAAACTCTCAAAGATCTCATAAGGGATTTTCAGTTTAATTAGACGTTGATACAGTATTTTTAAAATCAGATTGCTATTTTTTTATGGACACCGGTGACACCGTGACACCGTAGTAATGCTTCGTTTTGCTTTTCAGAGTATGCATGTTTTGCGTACCTCATAATTAAACCCAGCATTATTAAAACTGACCGCCGGAGTGGTCTTGTGGTTAGCGTCGCTGACTACAGATCTCCGGTACCTCCTCGGATTTTGCTGAGGTAGGGAGGTCTGGTAGGGGTGCATTCAGCCTCGTGATTCAAATTGAGGAGATACTTGATAGAGAAGTAGAGGCTCCGGTCATGGAAACCACCATTAACGGCCGTGGGTGTCGGCGTGCTGACCACATGCCCCCAATCCTGCCGTCTGCCTATGACGACGCTGCGGTCGGATGGTAGGCCTTGTCCCTTCATGGATGTAGCGCCACGGACTTGAGTTTTATTATTAAAACTAAAATACTTCATAGAATTCAGTTGTGGTTTAGGTGCAATTGTGCAAAACATTTCTTAACTCATTGCCGAAATGCATCTCCAGAAGTAAATAGACCCACAAAGGAGAAGGATCAGCGTTTTTTACTCTGCAAACTTTTATTGTACTAGTAGGCTATATTTTTCTTTTTGACGCCATAACTTAATTGTAGTTTTTATATGGATTTTGTTCCTAAATACATAACTTTTAACTATTGACTGTGTAGTATTATAATGTATTATAGGCCTAAATGTAGCATGTAAGGTAAAGTTAGACCATTTTAACATCTAATTTATGTTAGCTAATACATGTAGAGCGTATAAGGTTGAGAACTGAAATACATTGTAATATTTTTAAACTCTAAGGATATAAAACTCATTAATGATTAATAGCAGAATTCTATTGTTGTAGTAACGGAAAGGTTCTTAAAACACGTTTTACTTTTCAGTTTGTCCCTTTAGTTACTGTACTTGATAGATATGATTAGCTATATAATAATAAAACCTTCTTGATATTAAGAAGACATTTCCTCTTTCAGCTCATAATCAATAAGCCAAGTTTCACGAAATGTTCATAGTCTTTCAAAGGTAGCAATGAATTCATTTTCCAGTGGGCAACTATTCAGATAGAAATGGAGTTTCAGAAGTGCTGGCACAGTATCAAGGAAAGAGAATCAAAGGCTCATAAAATAATAATGCCAAGAGAAATAACCCTCTCAGATAAAGGACTCTTTTCATTTTTATTTCAATTAAAGGACATAATAGACATAATGAATAATGAATAAGACGAGTATATCTGGAGTAAGATCTACATGAGTATATGATCTGAGAATAAGTAGGAAAATTATTAGAATGACCTGCAGTTGATTAAGAATTAATCTTAAAAAAGACAACTAATTAGAAACCAATATTAGCAGAGATATATAAGATAATAATATAGAACAATTAGTGGCCTGCAAGCCGCATGCGGCCCTTAGAATTTATTATTTCGGGATGCGGGACAAATAGAAAGAAAACCACATAGATAACAAGGTATCTAGTTGAAACTGCGCACGTTACAGTAGGCATAGCCTAAGTGGGAAATCTTATAGCCTTATATTCAGAAAGAAATATTCACTTTTTCCTTCTAGTCATGAGTTTCCAAGCTAAATATAACGTATAATTTTTTTTTAATCTTGTGAAGATACTGAAATGATTATTCAAGAACTTCTTTAAAGAGTTCCTTATTTTGAAAACGTAAAGGACAAACTGTCCCTTCCCAACGAGCCCTTGAAAGAGAACATCGAGGATCAGCTATGTAAGTTACAACCGAACTTAACAGCACTCTCACTGTCTTATATTTAACACACTCACATAACTTCCTATCCCAAACCATTCAGTTATCTTTCTCTGTACGTTCTCACTTCAAATATCTGTCACATTCACATTTACGAGGGCTGAATGAAAAGCAATGCCTCCACCTTCATAACTTGGGTTTCGATGGGAGTATTATACCTATCAAATCAAACACGGAAATAATCCTTAAAATGTCCCCTTTAATTACCAATATTCACTTTTCCACATAATCACCAGACAATGGGATATTCTTCTGCCAACGGTGAACAGGTTTTTTGAAGCCGTCACGGAAGAAGTCGACACTCTGTTTCCGCGACTAGCCTCTCACAGTTCTCTCAGCTTCTTCATCCGATGCATAGTGAAGTCCCCGCAGATCTTCTTTCATTATCGGAAACAGATGAAAGTCAGACGGCGCTAAATCTGGATTGTATGGAGGATGCCGTACGGTGGTGAGCTTCAGCCTCCACACCACAACAGAACTTCGGAGTTGCCCTGCATAGGTTCAAGCCCTATGCGAAACACGTTAACACGTTAGCATAAGCAAATCTAAGTTATAGGATAGGAACCCGTTTTCATTTCCAGCAATGCATTTCGTATGCAGGTATGGAATCGGAGTCGAGGTCATCGCATTGTGGGCGAAGACCTCAGTTAGCTTATTTGGTCTGGTCTAGACCCCTATATACAAGTGTTGTGACGCCAAGCTTCCATATATGTATATCCATGTGTTGTGACGCCAAGCTTCCATATATGTATGTCCATTTAAGATAATGGTGAACTGCACATGTTGTTGTCACCAGAGTGAGCTAGGCTCGAGTACCTACTCTCATTACTAGGTCTGTTCGCAAAGCTAAATCATGTACTGTCATGTACCGCGACGCATGCGCGCATTTTGAATATGCTTATATATGATATTGTGCGCATACATTGCGCAGCGAGACCGACAATGTGCGCATGCGTCATGGTCCGTGACAGTTAGGGATTTAGTTTGCGAACAAACCTACTGAAAACATTATCGTGACTCAGGACGACATCTGTGAAAAGTCAAGTGTACTATGGTTCGTATTTTTCCGCGCCATGAGTTGTACACTGGCAGTTGAGTATTGAAAAGTGGTTTAGATGTGAGGAGCTGTGGGCTTCCAGCTTTTTTGACAGAATTCATAGTTGTTTGTCGGTTCACTTAATCTTGCATGGGGTTTTAGTGAAGTTCAGGTTTCTATTCATTTATTTGTAGTTCCATTTTTCGTAGAGTTTAGAGATTTATATTTACTTTAGTCCCACCACATGGTCAGATTCACATAACCTATAACGCTTACAAAGTGAGTGCTAACGTTAAAGGAAGGGTAAACTAAAAAAATACCATTTTCTTATTTTAATCTCATCGCACGGAGCTTTGAATTACGAAACGAATGGTGATCTCGTGAACTTCAGGTGCCCAATATTACGCCTTGTACGGGTGAAGTAAAAAGCTGCTGTGACGTCACGCCTGACTAACTCGCTGGCGCTGCTGTAATGCTCGCGCGTGTGTTTCTATACACCACCAAGTCTCATTTGTGTTTGTTGTTGATAGAGATGCCTGCAATGTTACCTTCTAAGGACAAATCTCGGTATTCACAAATTAATATCACACGAAAAGAAAATGACAAGGAATTATTTAAAGAATTGCAAGGAAGAAAATAAAATACGGAATGGTGTAAATGTGGGCTGTGTATACATATGAAAACGGGCCACGAAAGTGTGTGTTGTTGGGACTGTGAAGTAATTTGTGAACAGAAGGGGGTTGTAGACTGTATAACACGACATTGCTCATTCGATAGCGTTATTATAAATAAAGATACACTAGTTGCCAGGCGTTATCAGTTAATACTTAGAGCTAATACAGTTCAAAAACAAAATATTTTTCAAGATACGAACAGAGTTACTTTCAGATTCAGAATCATCTTTTGCGGTAGTAGAAATTTCTGAAATGCTAAAAGAGCTATCTAAATCACAATTTCTAGAAGAAACATTCAATGAATCTGTGCAAACATTGACATAAGTTTCATTTCCTAGTTCACACTGAACGCCTACGCTGTTAGAAACTGAATTTTCGTCATAAATACTAGATTCCACATTCATGATTTGTCCATTCCCGGATACTGAAGGATTACTGTTCAAATCTTGCAACAACTCTCTCATTTCCTTCTTCCTCGAGTACGACGATTTTCTTTACTTCATTGGCGGTGTTTCAGATTTCCCACGCAAAAGAAGTGATGGCACAGCACTTCTTTTTTAAACAGATTGCGGGGTTTCTCCAGATAACTGTTTTCGTAACTGTACCGAAAGCTCGGTATCATTTTCTTCAAAATGTTGTGAACAAACCGTACTGTATTTAGTAGGAACAAATTTTTCTCTTTTTATTTTTATCAGCCATTGCTTATTTACGTTCGGGTGACTTATCTCTGTTGGGAAATCGATGGAAAGATATTTTAAGTGTGTTATCACTCTTCGACGATGAGTTTGTACACCCCACAACACAACAATAAACCATTGTTTGAACAGATACTCACTAAAAAACTGTAACAGTAGACAGAATACTGTGAAATGTCTTTCACCGGGCGAGACTGAGCCAAGCCTTCGTCAAGCGTGACGTCACGCGCCCATCGCTTTACAATAAATATATTCGTTTTGTGATTAAATGTGAAGGTGTAAAACATTTCTAACAGTGAATATCATTTCTTAAAAACATTTTCTTTCAATCCGTATGAAGAAAATGATACTGAATTTTTAGTTTACTTTTCCTTTAAATAAACTTGCATAAACGTTCATCTTCAAGTAACCATAAATTCAGTGGAGAGTTTGTTGAAGGAGCAATTTTCTTCCAAAGGATTAGAGGAAAAAATAAAATAAAATGGAAATAATTCGTCCGAGTCCTGACATAAACATGACACAGTTGGCCAACGGACGAACCAACAGTATCAACACGAAAGTAACGTTGATCACTTCTGACACATGGATTTCACTTTACTGCAGTGATCACGTAAGTAGGCCTAACATTAGCCAAAATGTAAATGTATGGAATGGTATATGCAGCACATCCTCGTCTTTTATATACCTCTAGCCGCGATCGTTGAGGTTGGCTTTTCTACATCTTAGGTAGGCCTACTTCATATTCTTCTCGAGTGTGCATTGTTGGTGTAATATATATATATATTTTTTCCTTATTGAAGAAGGGGTACTTAAGCTTGCATCCAGCAATGGAACTAGATTGTCTCACGAAACTATGCAAGGTGTAGGGCTACGTTATGATCGAAGTATGAAATATGGACAATGCCCCAATAAATCTGTGTCCTTGGATGTCTTGGTTATTAGCAGAGCAACTTACATTATACCTAATTATGTGTTATTTTCATGTACTTCCGACATTATGTTGCATATAAATCTTTAGTAGTGGCATTCAAATAGCATAAATACTTTATTAATTCTCGATAAATTCGAGTTTTTCTCATGTATTTATATTTAGCAAGTGATTTTGCACGGTGGACTTTGCTCAAGATTTATACATTCTGAAAGTTCTCCCAAACCCTTTTGAACTTCATGTAAGGTATTTATTGCATGGTTAATGTATTATTCAATACATGCGAACTGAACTGATAGAAACTGTTAAGTTAACTAGTATTAGCCTCGCCTCGAGGCAACTGTTCGTTTTTTATTCTCATTAAAATTACAGATGTTAGTAGTGTGAGTAATATATTTGACTTCTTATGAGATTATGGGAATAATTTTGTGAAAATATGCTTAATTGGTGCTGCATTTTTCTTGTATTACGTCTTTAAGATTAGTATGTATGAACCAATAGCCTACAGAATCATGTGTACCAACCATAGGTCCAATGTAGAATTATGTTTATTTCACTCTTGATCTATTTATTAGTCTTTATAATTTAAGTTAAATAATTATCTCTGTTCTCGCTATATTAATGTGAAAGTTAATAATATTACAGTTCCTATTTCAATAAAAACAATGCGGATGTACTAATCATGGTGTCATATAGAATAATACATCTGATTGGCTTCTATACGGAAATGTATTCTGCTCTATGATTGGCTGAATCCCATTGCAGGCGAAATTTGATTGGCTGATTAAAAGGAACGCTGTGATTGGTTGGATTGTTTGGAATTTTCTATAAAAGACCGATACGACCCGGATGGTTGGGCGGTTTCTTAGATTCCACTGGACAGTCAACACCTTAGGACCGGCACAATCCTAATATCCGACATACTCACATAACCTTCTCTATCCCAAAGCATGAGAAATATAACTTTCTCACTTCTATTTCCATACAGCCACATAATCATCTGTATACCAAAGCATTGGCAATACAACTTTCTCACATCAAATATACAATACAGTCACATAATTATCTGTATACTAAAGCGTTGGCAATGCAACTTTTTCACTTCAAATATCTGATACACTCACATAATTTTCCCGAAGCATGGGTAATATAATTTTCTCACTTCAATTTCCAATACAGTCACATAATTATCTTATACAAAAGCATTGGCAATACAACTTTTTCACTTCAAATTTCAGATACACTCACATAATTTTCTGTATACCAAAACAGGGCAATTATCTGTATACTAAAGCGTTGGCAATGCAACTTTTTCACTTCAAATATCTGATACACTCACATAATTTTCCCAAAGCATGGGTAATATAATTTTCTCACTTCAATTTCCAATACAGTCACATAATTATCTTATACAAAAGCATTGGCAATACAACTTTCTCACTTCAAATATCAGATACACTCACATAATTTTCTGTATACCAAAACAGGGCAATACAAGTTTCTCACTTCAAATATCCGATACGCTTTCTCCATCCAAATCATGGGCAATACAAGCTTCTCAACTTCAAATACGCGATACACACTCATAAATCTCTTTATACCAAAGTATGGACAATACAACTTTCTTCCTTCTTATATTTGACACACTCACATAACTTTTTCTATCCCAAACCATAGACAATACATATAATTCACTTCAAATATCCAATAATTCACTTTCTCCATACCCAGCATGGACACCAGGACACTCTCATCCCAAATATGTGTCACACTCATATATTCTTACCTATTCTATTCATGGTTAGTACACCATTTGCACTTCAAGAATCCACGGGCAAGGTAGTGTGAAAAGGATATGCAATCATAGCGGTTTATGTGTTTGCTGCAGTCAAGTTGAACGCTCGTTCATGTTTAAGGATTAAAAAAGACCGAATTCAAGAATAAATTTTCATTGTCAATAATCTTCGTTCCTTATGTTATAAAATAAATATGTTACACTGTAAAGGATTTAAAAAAATATATACCATTATTTCCAGGAACTATTATGTATATAACGAAATAAATAAATTATACTTTGTGGGTTTGCCCAAATGAAGTGAAACCTCAAGCTTGTGTTCTCAGAAAAAATGGATGTGTTAATTAACGGCTCAAACAGATGAAGACAAATCTGATTTCCTGGAGTCTACCTCTTATTAAAACAGTTATAAATGAAGATAGATCTCTGCTCCCACAATCGCTTTTCTGTAAAGCAGTAAATACTTGAATTTTAGACCGAGAACGAATGATAAATCCCGTAATAATCAGCAATACATGTTCTTGTTGTGGATATTACTGATATTTATAAAGAAAAACTCATCAATAAAAAGAAAAATATTTGTATCATAACCAATTATTAAATACTTATTAAAATAGTATTTTTTTTTTTACATTTTGAATCAGTTTGGCTGGACTATACTTAAATGAAAGTATTGTAAGATGAAATAAAACAACAAATAAGTTAACAATAAATAAGTTAATAAACAACAAATAAGTTCAAAAGCTAAAGCCTCAATTCTTACGAACAAATAAGTTATCAGTTTCCTTAGCAAACTGAACTGAGACAATACGATTTGATGTGACAGTTAATAACAACAAAGATTTGCCATAGAAAAAGCAAATAGGCCTATTCCAGAGAATTGTTTATTGTACCTAAATTTTGCAAAGAGTAATTTTTTGTTATCTAAAATATTATGCTAAGATTTTTACTTAGTTGCCTTCTTTTAATTAGAAAAGTCAAATCGCGATATTTCGATTTACTTTCTGTTACAAACTTATTACTCTTAGTACTACGAAAATAAACTGTGGCAAGTAAATTGAAAGAGCTTTAAGTATCAAAATAAAAGTTACTTTCACAGAGAATCTTTAAATTTCATGCAATTTTTTATGCATTTCCTTTCTCAGTATAATAATAAAAAAAAACAAAAACAAAATAATAACAAGGTGGCCTTAGAACTTGAAGACGCGTCGTACTAGGCAAGGCACATGACTCCGCTCAATTCCGGTACGATTTACTCTACATGCTAATTCCATCTTCGCTCCTGGCTGGCTTATTTATACGTAAAGCGTTTAAAACCATTTTATTCGGTACCTTTGAATTGGATGTATAAAATAATAATGTAATACAAGATGAAATCTCAAGTTAGCAAAACATGCATTAAGTATTTTTTTTATTCATCCTATTAATGCAGGTATATCAGGCTCCTGTTGTGCTACAGATACCAATATTCCTAAATCAAACTTTCAACTACAATAGCACTATATATATTCTGTAATCTAGGAAACTTTGAAATGGTGTTATTTATCCAGATAATTATTAATATAATATAACGCAGATGTGCTTTCAGTAGCGTCTAGACAATGACATTAGGACTACATATTTTTTTTTTTTTTATAAATGAAGGTGTAATATTAAAGACACAACCAATTCACAAAATTGTAAGGTCGAGAAGAACTTTTTATTTAATTGCACGTTTATCTGAATTTATGTTGCTTACATAGGCACACTCAGCTTGTATTCTGATTGATAACTAATGAACGGAAATTAAAAAAAAAAAACACTCTCTGCAGATAATTCTATACAGCGTTTCTTAGTCCGAAACTGCTCTGAAAATAAAATATAATTTACAGTAAGTAAGCGTGCTGACTATTGGCTGGTATGCCTTTCTTTAGATTTAGACCAATAACATGTAAAAATGAGTCTGAAATCAGCCAATCACGGACCAATTCACTCAGTATTTATCACTGCTTTATCACCTGCTACAAAAGTGATAAAGACACTTCCTCTTTTCTTTATATTCTAATCAGATCAAAGACTCTGTTGGCAGTAACTTATACCAGTGCCTTATGCTTATCACCATTGTCTCGGTACGTTAAGATTTATTCTGCAAATACAGTTTATATTACTCTTACATTTCTTCAGGAATCAGAACTATAATATTTTACGGGAAACTTATTCTGTAATTCACTTACTTTGGCACTTAATAATATTGTAATCACTTCCTGTAAACAGTATAAACACATAACCTCAACAGCATGAAGGTGAGCTGCGAATGAAGGGAAGTTGACTTTAAGAGGTGGGAGATTAATTAAGATACACGCTAATCATCCCCCCCTTTTCGATTTGGACTAAATCGTCCAGCTGAGCATCTGCATCTGCTGATATGTACCTGCATAATAAACATTACTTAACAGTATGCATTGCTAGGAACTGTAACAATAATATTAATAACTCTGTGTTATGTAAGATATCTTCAATGTTAAATTTCAGCAAACAATACTGAATAAATGGATGTTCATGAACTGATCGTGTTTTGTTCACAGAAAACAGCACATTGATTATGTCGTGAATGTCTTTCAATAGTACCGTGTCAATTTAAAATGCTATTAAAATAATTCTATATCAATACATTTTATTAACTGTTTATTGTATATTATTCACTAAATAGTCATTGTAATGCAACTCGTGGCTTGAAACTCTGCTAGATAAATTTATCGGTTAATTCAGATTAACCAATGTTTTTTGTCATGGTAGTTATTTCAAGATCGATTCGATTTCAAGAATAATTCGATTTTCGAAATAATTGTCTCATAACAACAAAACATGACTTCAAAAAAACAAAATTTATTCACCCAAGTAAAACTTAGCAAAAGTGGTATTCGGCTAGATCAGCGTTTCTCAACCTATGGTCCGTGGTGCAGATGGTCCGCAGACATAATTTAAAAATATCATAAAGCAAGTGGAAAGTAAAGAAGTAAAATTTTTTCACATATTTCGTTATAATGACCTGTAATTAATACAACGAATATTAAGAATATAGGCCTTCTTTTAAAATGGGATGTAAAATTAGGGGTCCGTAAAATTTTTAGACATTCTAGTGGTCCTCGGGTTCAAAAATGTTGAGAAACGCTGGGCTAGATAATTCCGCGCGAAGAAAAATAATTCAATTTGAAATTCTTTAAAAGCAAAATATATAATACAATAAATATACATACTCGTCCATAACGGTAAGATATCCAGTCTTAATATGAAGTTCATTGGATTATACCATTTTTGGGACGTATTTTTAATCTCGAAATAACTATCGGGACGAGAAACAATCGTTAAACTCAATTAAATTAACAAAGTAGAACTCAACACAAGTGGTATTTCGCTAGATAATTCTACGCGAAGAAAAATAATTCCAATTTTAGATAAAGCAGTATTCTGATACAATAAAGATATGTACATAGGCTACCAGTAATATGAAGTTCATTGCATTCTTGAAATCAGTGACGAGATCTTGGGCTTCGTGGCTTGAAACGACACTATTACATACCTGAGAACAAATTACTATATCATGTACCTGATTTTACTATCGCTGCATTACAATCCTCATTGGCCTGTTTCAATTTTTAAGCTATTCTATTATCCAAGAGATTTAACATAGGTTACTCTGTTAAACGAGAATTTAGTGGTGTAAAAAATTCCCTGTAAATGAAACAGACTATTTCATTATAATATAGGAATATTTTGCGTTTTTTAAAAATTCGTCACTTCTTCTCAAATGACTGTAACGCTCCTTAATAGCGCAATGACTGTATCTTTTCCTATTTACTTACAGATAAGTTTTATAAATCTATTTTTAAAAATGGTAAACGATTGAAATATACAGTTCTTTCAAGACGGGGGACTTGAGTGAAAAAAAAATACAGTAACTTTTAATAAATAGGGAGCAATATTTGCAAGAAATAAGTATTTTACCATATTCGTGTCATCTTCATCTTTCAAGGTTCCTGGCCAACAAATTACGAAATCTATCCTTGGTTATTCTGAATAATGTTTCTACAGCCTTGAAGACCCCATATTTAGACTGAACTGAACATTATTGTAAAATTCCCTTAATCTCTTTCGGCTTAGCTCATTGACAGTACTAAATGTTTTGTTTCATGACTCATAAGTAGGGGCGGATTTCTTTGACATGTCATATTTCCCCCCTTTGCATTATTTCAGGTTTCCGACTAATTTAAACCCGATTCCAAGCATCCTGGTGAAAATGGAACTGCTTTTATTTTGCATATAACTGCATATTTAGGAAATTTTCAACTATTGTAGCATATTTAGTATGAATATGCATATTTAGGTCATATTTTTTGCGCACATTAAAGAAATGTTGAAGTTTCATATCATATTTTGTAAATTTTGCATTATAATGATACTTCTTGAGAATTTACAGATATTTTAAATAATTAACACTATATTTTAATAAAATATATTGTAATGAAACTTAAAAAT
Source organism: Ectobius pallidus (assembly GCA_964059195.1). NCBI lineage: Eukaryota > Metazoa > Arthropoda > Insecta > Blattodea > Ectobiidae > Ectobius > Ectobius pallidus. The sequence goes on from CAXKWD010000003.1 coordinate 78,128,062, forward strand.
ACATACACAATGTGTAAGTGGTAAAGTCATATTTTAAATTTTATTGGTCATATTTTAATGTTTTTAGATCATAAATGCATGCATATATCCTATTTTTTAGGTCATAGAAATCCGCCCCCTACTCATACACAATAATATAGAGGTTAAAATCTATTGATTTTCAGAATGTGTATTGTATTAATAGCAAATTAGAAGTCAAGTGATTCTTATATAGGCCGTGGAGGACCTCAGGGTTCCGGGAGTTGGAGGCTGTTAAATGTTAGACATATGGCACAAGAAGTTTGTCTGCTGTACCCACCGGCAGCCTTTACCCCCAGAACTATCCTGGTTCTCATTTATGTTAGAGGTTGACTCGATCCTATGGTCATAGTTACACCAGGAGAATTAAGCCAGTAATCCTAACAACCTCGATGAGGGTCGAACCCGCGAAATTCCGGTTTGTAGCGCTGAGTCTCAACAAACTGTGCCACGGCGTACCCCGATTTCATTAATAAACATATAATAAATCCAAGTTTACATCTCGATATGTCACATGTGATTTATTTTAACTCAAAGCTTTAAATCTTCACCTTAAGTTCAGGAACCTACAATAGCTGTGTTTTCGTAGCTAAGGATAGTCAGAAAACCTTCTCTCTGCCATAAAAGGAAACTAGAATTACGGTCGAAGCCATTAAGCTGCTATGGCATCCCGCCTCCACGAGTATCTAATCAGCTCGAATCTAATCTAACCGAAATAAGAAACCTTCATGTTCAGCATTGTGGTATTTTATCGTTTGCGCCTAAAACTGAGTGTTTAGATTACACGCAATGTTCCAGAGATGGAGAAGTTGCTGCCGTCGTTACCAAAATACATTCGTGAATGTATGAACATTTACTCCTGCTCATTTGAACGTTTTCACTGCTACTGACGTATAATGTGCCACTTCGAACAATTGTTCAAAGCAAATACATAAGACTAATAGAGTAATCCTTTATGTAAAATGTTAGGATTTTTATCTACTTTTTACCTTTATTATGTATGCAAGCCAGTTATTCTACTGCAATTTGTTTAATTCATTTCGAAGTTAGAGCCCACTGATAGTTTTACTTGACAATTGCTTATATAACCATAAAAACTCCGCTTGTTTACATAACTTCTGATAATACGAACATAAAACATGAAACACACGAACAGGCCTATTTCAACTCCCTAGGAGTATTATAGTTCAACGAACTAGAGAAATTAAGTTCATATTTATACACATTCGATCTACAGAATGTTTATCAATTTGTAAGTATTAATACATGAAAAAATTACTAATGGGTTTGGAAAAGTAGCAGGTTTAAAATATATATTGCAACTGAATTTTTCTCCGCCAAGGGTTCTTAATAATTCTCATCAATAAATTAATTTCCAATTTAGCTGACATACAGGTTCGTTCAACAAAAATACGGTATAAAGAGCTATTTCTAAGAGTCTCTGAATAAAGATTATACTGGTAGCTATTTTTAAAAATATACAGTTAAAGTAATGGATAAACTATCCGATGTGTAATCCTTCGTACTGCTTCTTGATTTCTGCAACTACAGAAGGTTATTCTTATCTTGGAATTAAGGTAGAGTAATGTTGTCGCACTGATACGAATGTGACTTAAGGTACCGCAGGGTAAGCTTGCACATCGGGATTCCAAGGGGTGGTATTTGTGTTGTTACAAAATTCCTTTCTAGTTTATTTTCGTGCATTAAATTTCTATTTCTGCGGTCGATTTCATAAGAAGCAAAGATACCAGGAATTGTTAATTTTCGAGTGTTTATACACAATGTTGAATGAAATACGTGAGAAACATGATGCACTATTTTTCCCGTGTGTGTTTATATATATATATATATATATATATATATATATATATATATATATATATAATAAGTATCTCGTGTTCAAATTCCTCTTAACATCCCTGAACTTCTTACTTCTCAATTTATTGCTGTTTAACTTTGCCTTGTATGACAATACTGCTACTCAAATATATATATATATACAGGGTGTTAAAAAATTACGTTTCCAACGTTTTAGGGATGATAGAGGAGGTAAAAACAAGCATTTTGCGCCGTTTATTGTGTAGGCCTACACAAGTGTTCATTGCAACATTCGAATTTTGTTAGTATTATCCAGAAGGAACGAAGTCAATTGTCGTTTTAGAGATGGTGTTCAAACTGCCGTTCATTGAAGGCATTGCACAACTGGTATCTTCGTACTATGGACTGTCTGCAACGCTCAAAAAGACCAACATTGTCTCAAATAACATGTGCAGCTTCAACAATGCGAACAACTATTTTTTATGCCGTATCGATCGGTGTCTCATACACAAGACGTTTCATGTCTCCTCACAAAAAGAAATCCAGTGGAGATAGGTCCGGTGATAGAGGTGGCCACCACTGTACCTCCCCACCCCTGCCGATCCAACGATTGGGGAATGGAGCACTTAGTTGATTCCTGACACGACGATCACAGAAGTACAAACAAAACTAATCGTTGCGTGTTGTGACGGCAGTTAAGCCATCTACCCCTAAGTTCATCTAGCGGCAAAACTGAGCATATGCCAAAGTTTTGTCACAGAAAGAAAATGTTCGTTTTTACCTCCTCTATCATCCCTGAAACGTTGTATACGTAATTTTTTACACCCTGTATATATATATATATATATATATATATGAGTCACCACAAAAATGCATGAAAGCAGAAATCTAAGATTAGTAGAGTAACTTAGTTTTCTTTGTCACAATATGAGGGATTTTATCTCTGTGTTACTGTTACCATTTGTGGGAACCAGCTTTCCATTAACATTTTCCTCGTATTCCAACACATAACTGAATGGTGATTTTAATAGAAGAAAGCTTATATTAATATTGTGCATTCATCTCTGAAGGGGTTAATTTTATTTGATAACTTATTTTATTGTTTTAAGGCAATGACAACATTAAGTTAGTACAAATTTATCATTAATGTTATTGTCTGTATTATTGTCATAACCATCGTTGCAGAATTTTCACCAGTAAAAAATAATTGTTTTCTCTTACAAATTTATGGTTTAGGATCTGAGGTTTTCCTGGCGCAGAAGCTGAGTGAAGTTTTCTCGGGCAGTCAGCCAGGTGGTTTCGTCAATTAAACCCGACGTTTCGGAGGCCAACGCTGCCTCCATCTTCAAAGGCGTTGAAGATGGAGGCAGCGTTGGCCTCCGAAACGTCGGGTTTAATTGACGAAACCACCTGGCTGACTGCCCGAGAAAACTTCACTCAAATTTATGGTTGTTAATACACTTATTAGGATGGTTGATTTCGTAATGTTAACAGAGCTTAACATTTATTAAAATCTGATTTCTTATAAGCTTAATTGAACTGCAGTAACGACACCATTAATAATTTGTTTTCGTCAGCAAAACCAATCGGAAACTAACTTTTCTTAAAACTAGTGCGCCTGTATACATTTATAATGACTGTGAAGTTCATGGTAGCTCAACTTCAAATTGAACTGAAAGGAACTATTCATTAAAAGTGCTGAAAGTGTATTTCTACAGTGAGGAGCTAAGAAAATCGCTAGAAAATTTGCAGCAGAAGTAATACTGAAAAGAAATCGTATTTTATTCTACAAGCAAAACCAATCACTACAACCATGTTTGAATGGTACCTAGATTGAAAAATTCTGGCTCATCTTCAGCTCTTCATAACATTAGAATGCTCTTGGGATGTTGAAGGTATCTTCCAAAAAACCATTGCTTGCATATCGTGCAGAAAGTCCATAGCTAAGACGGTATTGCAGAACATACTGCATAGAAATAAAATTTAAAAAAGAGAGAGATTATAGTATATTGCGATACAAGTGCCGTAAGGCACGTTTACGGGTCGAGGAAACAGATTGAAAACCCGAGGCGCAGCCGAGGGTTTTTAAGTTTTCGAGACCCGTAAATGCCTTTACGGCCCGTGTGTTGCATGCTATTTTTTGCACGATGATTATTTATATCAATTTAATTATATTAATTGTGATATTACCTGAAAATATTATGTAAATACATTCTTGAAAATAGATGTTTATTTCAGAAAGTGATTCGCATGTGTTTGTTGTTATGGGAACCGAATATTTGTCCTGGGGGCCGTGGCCATAAAGGCTTGTATTATGAAGTGTATCGTAATGAATTATGACGTAGCGCTTGGACCGTAAGTGTTTTAACCTCATCGCAACCGGCCTTAGCAACAAGACTGTGTGGGAATGTCAACTTACGATCCATGTAAACAAAGTTCGTAAGTACCACTTACTAGCTAAGGAGTGCAAAAAAATATTAAGGAACTCTGTGAACTAGTGGTCATATCACTTCCAAGCAGCTCATTAGATTAAACCGTGTTAGATCAGGTGAGAATTTGGCTTAGCCTAACTTATACCATGGCAAGCGTTGAAACCATTACTGAAGTGAAACTACTTTAGCCGCGGTAGGGGTAAATCGAGAGCTTGTGTAACGCTGAAGATCGTCACGAAAATAGTGTTACGCTCAAAATCGTCGCGAAATAGTGAGGTGTAACGGAACGGACTGCACAGAAAACAGTCAACTCAATGATTAGGCTTATCCAAAATTTCAAAAATTAAAAAATCCAAAATTAAAAAAGTCTAAAAATCCAAAATTAAAAATCGAAAATAAAAAATAAAAAAAATTCAAAGATCCAAAATTTAAAAAATTTAAAATTAAAAAATTCAAAGATCCAAAATTTAAAGATTCAAAGATCCAAAATTAGAAAATTCCAAATATGGAAAATTTAAAAATAAAAAATTCCAAAATTCAAATATCCAAAATTTAAAAATCAAAAAATTAAAAATTAAAAAATCGAAAATAAAAAATTAAAAAAAAAATAAAAATCCAAAATTAAGAAATCAAAAATTCCAAAATTAAAAAAATTGAAAGATCAAAAAAAAAAAAAAAAAATTCCAAAATTTAAAAAGTTCAAAAACCCAATATTAAAAAGTCCAACAATCCAGAAGTGAAAATCCAATAATCCAAAATTGAAAAATCCAAAAATTAAAATAAGTTTCACTTCTGTCGCGTGGCGTTCCACGCACCCTTTTTTTTATGTCTTTTATATTCTTATAAACTTTTGTACTATACAATTTTGTTGGATACAAAACCATTAAACTAATAACCTGTATTTCGTTCCTATTTTACGTTCTACCTACTTCTTTCTCATGCTGTTTACATATGTTTCAAGAAGAAAGTCTGACCATGTCAGTCTGAGGATATAGCTTGAAGGCAAACAAACTATCAATATGTGCGTGTTTATCTATTTACATGAAAGATGATTTTTATGCTATCAACAACTGGTGATCCGATCGATGATCGATGATTCAGGCTGCATTGTTGATCAACAGCAGCTAGTTACTATTACTGTATTGGATAACTAAAAAAATATCGATAATTTAGTTATTTGATTAACTGTTATCCTGTTATTTGCATAAAAGTTAACGGTTATTTGAGCAATTATTTACTCAGTTAACTAACAAACTTTTAACTAGATAATCTCAGCTTTATTAGACGTAATTAAGATTTATAATACTGCCTTGTCATGCCGGTTTTCAGAAGCTCGTAAAACTCTTGATACTCTGATAAAACAATTTGTGGTCAGTTAGTGAAGTGGATTCGAGAAAGAAGATCTTTTATTGTTGGGGATACTGCTATTGAACAGCAGAAGGAGGAGGGGAGACGAAGAGGTGACGTTCATTACACGTACATTCACTGCTACGTGATCGGCTGGAGAAAGGCTTGTTTTACACTCTGTATGACGACCTAAGGAAATTCTTCCAGTACTTCCGAATGACAAAAAAAATCTTCTGTATTCTGTATTAGAAAATCTTCTGATTAATCAAATCTAAACTCATGGCTGGATAACTAGTTAGCTGAGCTCGACTATAAAACTATACGTATGTGTGTATATATGTATTTATGCATATATGTATATATATATACACATACATATACATATATATATATACATACATATTATACACATATATACATATACATACGTAGATACATACTGATATATACACACACAACTTTACTGTGTTGGTAATCCGTAAATGCTGTAACCGTCACTTGTGTCCCAGTGTGAAAGTTCCAATTAAAAGCAATGCTTCTCTGGCATTAATTGGTATGGTCACAGAGACGGTGACCGTCACATGTGTTCCAGGTGGGACATGCAGCGTCACTGTGGTGCTCCAGTATGGAAACTCCATTTCAAGCCAATGTATCTCTGTCAGTGTCCATCACCGGTGGCTCAATGTGAAAGGCTCTAAGTTACATGAATCCGAAGTGGAAGAAAAAGTTCTGATTCCTGGCAGAACTGTTAATTGATCTATTAGTATATATCAACAGGGAAATAAATTTGATTGTTTTATTTTTTGTTTAATTAAATGGATTATTATGTTATTTCTAATAGTCCAAATCGTTGATAGCAAGCTTTTCAGGAACATAATTGCAAATGAAAAATGACAGTAGGTCTACTAATTCTATTTAGTTCTTTTTTTCTTTCTTTTTGTGATTCCTGTTCTCTTTGATATAAATGGTAGTAGGCAGCGAGGTAGGGAAATATTATCGAGGAGATTCATTAAATGTTAGAGCCAAAACCTTTCTCAAGCATCTGGAGATTTTGAAGCCATAATTAGGCATATTGAGTTGGCTGGGAGACTAATGAGCATCGAGACGTCCTTTCAGCATCCCGCTCGCTATTCAGAAGCATTATACTTCACATCGGGATCTTGCTTGTAGTCGTTTCCAATTTATGGTCGAGATAAAACTCCTTGTGGTTGTAATGATTACATTTAAGAACTTCTACTGCTAATATAGTGTATGTATTGTACAGTCTGATTTATCGCTTGCCAGTTTTCTCTTCCATTAAATTTAACTGCTAAGAGTTACCATGTTTGGCTATAAGCTGTATAATATTCTTCATAAACTTAAAGTGAAAATACGCCGACATTTTTATTTGTCTGATCCTGCTTCATACTTGAAAAGCTAAAGTATCTACTTTATGAACTTCGTGAAATAGGCATAATGATGATGATGATGATGATGTGAGTGATAATAATAATGGAAATGATAAAGATAATAGTTACAATAATAAAAAATAAAGTAATAATAAAGATGACAATGATGAAAAGCAATTAACTAGCGGAATTGGGAAACATCTGAACTTGAGTTCAAGCCACGTTTTACACAGTTTTGTCACAGACCATTCTTAACGAATCAAAGCAAGACATGCTTGGAATTGTCAGCGTACAGACAATCCAGGTGATATTTTCACCAGTTAAGGGGTTTTACTTAGCTTTCAGGTTTTATTTCTACAGTTCCAATGTTCTTTTGGATAATTAACTAGCGGAATTGGAAAACATCTGTTCGTGATTTCAAGCCATGTTTTACACAGTTTTGTCACAGACCATTCTTAACGAATCAAAGCAAGACATGCTTGGAATTGTCAGCGTACAGACAATCCAGGTGATATTTTCACCAGTTAAGGGGTTTTACTTAGCTTTCAGGTTTGATTTCTACAGTTCCAATGTTCTTTTGGATAATTAACTAGCGGAATTGGAAAACATCTGTTCGTGATTTCAAGCCATGTTTTACACAGTTTTGTCACAGACCACTCTTAGCGAATCAAAGCAAGACATGCTTGGAATTGTCAGCGTACAGACAATCCAGGTGATATTTCCACCAGTTAAGGGATTTACTTTGCTTTCAGGTTTGATTTCTACAGTTCTAATGTTCTTTTGGATTGCAGTAGCCTAGGCAGTGGATAAATACCAACATTAAGTTTTTTTAAACAATTTCACAGTATTCCTTACGGTCCTATGAAATATTTTTAAATGATTCAATACTTTATGTTTAAGTTTGTTTCTGAGAAGCATTTTTTAATTTATTACGGGCTCGGAAGATCTTCAGTGGATTGAAAGTCTTCTGAAAAGTAGCTTCGCTTTTTTTCAGTTAAGCGACATTCCAAACAACTTCATTATATTATCTGTAACTTCTGTCGGATTTTGTTCTTCAGTCGTTCGATTATAAAACGTAACGAAGCCTTGTTAACATTATAATTCAAGTTGCTTATGGTAAATAAATTTATTCAAATCATATAATAATAAAACGTTTTTCCGGGTCCGTATCCGTTAACTTCCGTTTGACTTCTTAATTCATACACGAGGCCATATTTTTATATTCTTTGTACACTTCTAACTTGTATGTAGAGGTACTCAAAATTTGTAAATTTTTTACAGAGAAAATTATAAAATTAGGGTTAAAATAGGTAGAGGCTCGAAACTGGAATACGCCTCAGACCGAAACCGGAATTACAGAGAAGAAAGGATCCTTAAGTAAAATTATGTCGCAAATATAAGCTAAAAAAACTAATTGCAAAAAACTGAGATCTAAAGTTAGAAGCTAAAGCCCCAGCAACAAAATAGTGACTTCTCTGTGTAAACACCTTTTAAAAAAATCCCCCAAAATAACCAACAACCTTTTATCTCTCCACAAAAAAAGCAGATCGAGAAACTATAACCAAAAAACAAAATCTACGTAAAACCCAGCCGCTAGTGCTTACATTATTACAAGGTACTTAACCAACGAAACCCGATCCAACATCACAGAATAATTCACCATTCTGCTCACTAAATGACATAACTTGAACCACACCAAATACTGAAAGATTTAAACAAGATTCTCAATAATTATACAAACAAAATCGAAGATTCCTAGGCCCAAGGAAAACACGTCTAACCATTATCCAGTTCCATTTTCGAGTTCTCCGTATTTTAAAAACAAAACTGCCCACAATAACATTATTAAGGGGAAAGTTATTATTGCGTCCGCAGACAACTTGTTGACAAAAATAAACTCAAAACAATAGGGAAGGAAGAAAATGAAACCACCCTAAATACATAATCCTTTGATTGTGCTGTGACCAAAATTCTGAATGATTAGTGTTGCACTAGAATCAGTCACAGCACAGAAGCTCACGGCTACTCTTGGCGTTTTAACCTCAAAGCAACGCACGTTAAAACACACAAAATGAACTCAGTTTACTATAATCATAATGAATAGAATGAGAAAGTGTGATGACTTCGCCGCTAATACAATGGTGGGTATAGGGAGAGCGGCGGTCCACCGAAACACTGGCAGCACCTTCGTTTGCGTTTCAACTTCTCAATGCTGCGTCATGATAGTTTGGCATCTTATGATTAAACTCGCAATCTTTAATTAACCCTTGGTCCTATTTCTGTGAAATTTGTGCAGAAATAATCTGCACAACACAGTCCTTCTGATGGTTAAAACAGAGACTTAAAAAATGCGGACATAAATGTTTTTATTTCATTATATAAACATCACCAATTACACAAAATTCATGGACGGTGAAACGGAATTTGACTATGCGACAATTTTTTTCATTTTTGTGTACCGTAAAAACTTCAAGCGAGAAAGTTTTAGGGAAATATTTCAACTTTATTTTAAATTCAGTACCACCTTTATTTCTTGAATGGTTAACGAGTAATTGAGTGGTAATTATTCCGAGCGCTCAGCTCTCTGAATTATGTGGGACGATCGTGAAATGTTGAGGGTGAAGCAAATTTGACTATGCGACATTTATTATTTTATTTTTGTGTCCAGAAAGAGATTAAGGGTGTAAGGTTTAGTGAAATATTTGGATCTTATTATAAATTGAGTACCACCTATATATCTATAATGGTTAACGAGTAATAGTAATTACTCTAAAGCTAAAGCTATCAGAATGGTATTGAGGTATTAGCAGGCATCTTTTCCATAAAATACCAGCAATAACGTAAAAAAATTTACATAATTTATTCGTAGTCTCAATAATAATACTATATTAACTGACTACTTGTACCCATACTGCAAGATTGACCCGCTGAGGAAAAGGAGTGAATGAAGCTTTTTCTAACTTAGTAAGTCTGCACTACCTTTATTTATCCATTTATTGGATTATTTATTTATCATATTTTCTGTTCACTTATGTTAGTAATTTTTATGTATAATTATCATAGCAAATGTCTTATTAGTTTAATATCTTGTTCCTTTTTTTAATAATATAATTTAACAACATAAGATGCACATAATTTACAGCGAACGGCGAATGGTCGAGGGTTTGAGCAAATAGCGGGCTGTAGTTAAGGCAAGAGGATTTAATTTTTTTTTTTTTTTGTAGTGCTGCTTATGAAATTTTCCGTACCCTGCAATTCACAAACCATCCCTTAGTTTATGTTATCTCTGTTCACATATAATTTGTACACAGATCTACACTTTTGACCGTGTTTCACCTACATAACTTACCCCATACAGCCAGGAGAAAATTAATATTATTATAAATAATATTACTATTAATACAATATTAATACAAATTAATACTCAGTAATATTCTATACAATGTAATATTAATATTAATTTATAAAATATCCCTTAGCTGTTTTCTACCCTAATTATACGTTGTTATTTCTATACAAATGTACATTCTTTAACAAATTCTCATCAAATTATACTAACATACCATCTACCCTATTTTCTAGGCAACAAAAGATTAGATCAAATCATCCCTTAGCTGTTTCATACCTATTGTTCATTGCTTGTGAACATCTTCGATTTTTTGAAAGATGTGGAACGAAATGTTACGGTCAAGCTTCTTGTAATCTGAGAAATTACTGTTACACACGGCCATGTTTATTTTTGGAGATGAGATCTTCCAAGACGTGTAAAGCAGCCCGAAAATTGTCAGAAGTATCTAACAATTCAATTTAGATAAGGTGAGTCATTTTGAAATAGATTAATGTATTATTTTGTTTAATAATGTTTGCAATTTTTCCTATACCGCCCGTAGTAATCTTGCTCCCGCGAATCTCAAGCAGAGTAACTGCTACCTAGCGGCGGAACCAGTGAACTACCTCAGTCATCACACTTTCTCCTCTATTCATTATGCTATAATATTAAAATTAACACGTTCAGAATTGGTTTTATTTTAAATGCAGGTTGATTATTATGCAGTTCGAATTTGGCTTTCAAGAGTTGAAGATCGTACGATATTAATCGTTAGTTGGACAACAATGTTATAATTAAATTCCGTATCATAATGGGTTTTATAGTATGGCCGAACAAAAATAAGTTAAAGGTTAGCACGTCACTGACTACACTTCGATGTGACGTGGCGATACAGATGAACATGAATCCCCACTCACTAAAGCTGTGGCTATAATACCTGAAACGTGTGAAATATTAATCAGTAACAAGGCCGTAAGTTTAAATTTATGGAACTACTACATTTGTAGTTTTTATTTTGTAATTGTCAGCTAGTAATTGTTTTTGTTATTCAGAATTACCTGCAATCCAACAATGAATGTATACAGTATAATGAATTGTAAAGCAAAGGAATCGAAGAAACTAAATACCAGTACTTATTAGTGTATAAAAGAGAAAAAAACAGGAATTACTAACAAGGCAATGTAAGATAATCCTGTATTCATTGTGTTGAATCGATACACAATGTATTTCATACTACATTGGCTTGTTATTGCGAAAGAAAGATGCTTGGCTTATGCCCGGTTTCTACAAACTAGTGAATTACCTATGGGTAAATTATCCATGGACAAATTAGTTCCATTTAACCTACAATGATATAATGAGCAAGGCCTTGGAGTTGTACAGTTAATTTAATTCAGAAGGCTTTGATTCTCATTGTTTAAATATTACTATTGATCCTATGAAAGGTTAAATTTTATCCAGCCATCCATGAAAGGATAAATTAACCCGAAGATTTACCCTTGGAAAGATCTAGCCCGAGTTTGTAGGAACATTTTTTCTGTCATTTTCATATTTATCCAGAGGACATTTATCTAGAAACTCGCCACAAGTGTATGTGATTGCTATCTTTAAATTATTTGTGTTTGTGTGGTGTTATTTTTGTGTAAATTCTGTCCATTGGATAATTTACCCATAGGTAATTCGCGAGTTTATAGAAACCGGCCATCAAAAACATAATTGTTACTACATTTTCATGCAGAATTCATATCGGTCTGAATACGATCCCATTCCAATACGATCCCGTTTTCGTGCAATTTTCGATACCGTATTGAAAACAATGTTTTCGGAAAATCCGCCGAAAGCGCTAGCCCCAAATTCGACGACCAATAAACGCCTGTTTTAGCTTAGTGAGATCGAATTGAATACAAGTAATGTTACCTGGCGTTAAATACGATCTCAAACCGACCCTTTCCTATTTTTTTTTATTTTTTATTTTTATTTTTTTATGTGGATCAGCCTTGAGACTCAAATCAATTTGAATTCCCGTTTTCATGACGATTTCAATACGATAAGCGTATTCAGATCGAACTGAATTCTCCATGAAAACATGTAGGCCTTATATGTAACAATTATAATGCGTGTATTGTTACATCAATGAACCAATATAATTAATATGGCAATCGATTTTTAAAAAATGCGATCTGTCAAGCATACAGGCAATTATGAATAAAATGCCATGAGACATTCACCATGATATTGAAGTGAATAACAACTATGACGGTTGAAATGAAACGGATTTTTCTATTAGTTTGATTGATCTGTCTAGAGGTAGTGTACCCGTCTCTAGATCCGAAGGTCGCGGGATCATACCCGGCCTTGGTCGATAGATTTTTCAGGACGTAAAAATCCTGGGCACGGAGGACTTTAAGCTGGGGGGGGGGGGGCGTGTCGTAGATTTACGACATGTGAAAGAACTCCAAGCCTAAATTAGAGCCCCTGGACAAAATTTCTCGGCCCTTTCATGTCCAAGTAATAGGCTGCCGGAGGGGGGTTGAGAGGCGATGGGCTTACCATCTATCCCTCTGCCCTGTCCAGGAAAATAAGCATAACTAAATTATTATAGGTAATTAAACCTCCACTTGGAGGCCCAATGCCCCACAATAGGGGTTACAGGACAAAGTCAATCGGTTGATCGATCAGATGTAGATGGAATATTGTCGTTGCTTTACGACGCTTGCGCAAACTCATCCTAATACCGTAATTAGTTGTACTAAAAGGGATATTAAGGCGTTACAGTTTGTTGAAACTTCACCTATGTATGATTCCCGGAAAAAGAGAAAGAGGCATTTGAATGGGTCTGTGTGGTGTGTCGCGCCGCCCCGGCGACCCGTGGCTAATGTTTGCGGGTATGTATGTGTATGTGGATGTGGTGACGAGACGATGCCCCAGATTCCCTGGCGGCTCCTATCACACCACCACATGGGACATTAGCTAGTCTCATACAAAGTTACTACTCTCTGACTCTCCTCTTTCTTATTTCTCTCTTCCTATACAGTTTGGATTTGTACTTTTCACCTCTCCATATCGTCGTAGTTCCTTCGAAGTTTTCTTGAATGTATGATTATTCTGAATATTAAAAAAATAAACTAAGACCTTAAAAGAAAATGTTATGAGAAATTTTATTAGACATATTATGAGGTACATTGTGCAAAAATTTCACCGCTACATGTCTATTTTTGAGGGAGAAGATTAAATTTGAATGTTGCAAAAGAAGATGCAAATTAAAACCGAGAAAACAGGCGATTAAAATTTGCATGTACTAGCAGTTGAAAGTGCACTGAGGTATGAAAATGGTGACTGCAGCACCTGATCCGTGCGTCCAAACGGCTTAAAATTTGGCACAGTGAGTCGCGGAAGGTTTACAGGTGGGTCGCGACTCGATCCTAAAACTATCAGTAACCACCGAATAAACCATCAGAAAAGATCAGAAAATATAAGAAAAATTGAAGCAAAGCAAATTGTGTTTTGATTGTTTTCCTGGTTCTTGATTTTTGGCATCTGGGGCCAACCATTTTCAAATCAGAACACAAATTGTTTATCAATAATCAATCTGTATCTTCAAAAAAGCATATATAAGCTTATATATCAATATTTGATGGTAAATTATATATACATAAGGAAGGGATACGATACAAATAAAGTTTTTTTCTCCACCATGGACCGATGGACCGTGGAGGTATTTCCATAAGGAAAGGTGAGTCGCCAGCTGAAAAAAGTGCTTTAGGGTATTCTCGTTTTTTACACTGAAATAAAAAAAACTTCACTTTTTGATCAAAATGATTAAATCAAAACTTCCGTCATCACTTAATCTAATAACCATATAATTTGTTACCAACTGGTCCTAGTAAAATATTTTTGGTGTTAATAGTAAGAAAATGCCTTTCTAACAAGGTATTTTTTGTCCACAGCAGGAGTTTGGTATGACGGGCACCGGCAGCAGGGCCAACACCTGGACCAGGACCCATGCTGTGGCCCCTTCGACGATTGCAGAGAAAGTTGAGTCTCGTAGCTTGCGCCGCTACAATGTTGTGTTGCGGCCGGAGAAAGGTGAGTTTGTTATATATATTATATCAGTTCGATGCGCGATCGTGAAACCATGAAACATAGAACCAATTAGAACTTTTATTCAACTATGGACGAATTACATCACAAGATTCACGAAATTTATTCGCTATATTACATGCCTTTGAGCGATAGTTGGTATCTTGAGCCCAAATGGATGTTTTTATTTAGTGTGTAATGTGCGAAGGCCATTGAGGATTCTAGGGTAAATTGATCTTTTAGAGGGGTATTCTCTTAATGGGGAGGGATTAGTGATGGGAGGAATAGAATGATTTTAAGAATATAATAATCTGTTCCCGAGTTGGTAGAGCATCAGCACGTAAAGGCAAAGGTCGTGGGTTTGAATCACAGTGTCAGATGAATTTTCTCCTAAAATATTCTTATATCCCATAGTTCATTGCAACAACGATTAGTTGAAGCCAGGATCAAAGAATTTGTGGGATGTAAGCCCGACAGCATACATCCACTTTCTTCTCATAGCAAATAGATCTTTCAGTGCAATCTTTATATAATTACGGCATTTTACTCAACTGAAGAACTACAGTTTTATCACCATAATGTATGTCATTCTCATAAATCGGGACAAAATCGGTTCTTTTTTCATTTTTTTTACGTTTTCTCACTTTTTTTTTTGTATATATAAAGGATTCTAATTTTGTTTGTAACAAAGGACGAAAGAAACACTTCAACAGCCATGTGAAAAGAAACAGTTAATTAATAATTGTACATACAAATTTTAAATGTAAAACTTGTAATTTGCTTAGGAGTACAGCCTACGGCTACGGTAATTTCACGTTGGCCAATAAAAATAAAAAATAAAAAACTACATTTTCCGTCCCGACAAAGATATGTAAAATTCCGGGACAGTTGTTTAAAAAAATGTACTGTCCTGACCAATTCGGGAGGAATGGTTACGTTAGTGTAAAGTCTTTTTTTTCTAATATGTGTCATTTGGCAAACCCTATAAATGGTTCAGATTAGGGATGGGTCGATACCAGATTTTCTCGATACTTGATAGTCGATACCGATACATGATTTTTTCCTCAATACTCGATACTTCGATACTAATTTCAACATTACCATTTCAATAAATAGGTACATTAAAAATTAAAATTTGAGAGAACAGTGTAATACCAACTAAATTAATTAAGTCTGCATATTTAATGAGACAAAATTTAATATCATAATTAGCCTATAGTTATTTTTAAACACTACACTGAAACTAAAATTAGTTTTTGAAACAGTCCACTTACAAGTTTTTGTCAAACATACTAGCATTCTCACTTAATTGCAGAATTGCAGAATTACAAAAGTATCGAAAAAGTATCGAGCGAGTTTTCTGAAGTATCGTTCGATGCCGATACCATGCAAGTATCAAGAGTATCGAGGTATCGAAAGTATCGAGGACCCATCCCTAGTTCAGATTCATTAAAAAAATTCCGGGCAATGGTGATTAATTTATTTCAATAATAAAATGTGTTTTCTGACGCAATAAAATCCGGCAGTCCACATCATTTATGATATCGTAAGAAATATTAGGTTATAAGAGAGAAGGGAATACTTGGAGAAAAGTCAGCTGAAGTTTTCTTTCCACCACATATGTTGTGTAAATGTTAGTAAAGGGAGAGTTGCTGAGATTCCTAACATTCCTGTCCTGTATGTACAGGCATTTGTAAGTTGCTGAGAATGTACATACACATGCGTGCTCGTGTACTTCTTTACAAGCCTACACCCGCTTAAGAAATGTAAAGTAAGCTAAGAAAATCCCTTCTTCATAGCCTGCATTTATTCCCGTCTTTCCTTTATCCAACCACCCCTCCCTTCCTATCCCTCATTTCATTCTCCAATATCCAGCATGTCCCCACTCTTCCTTCTCTTCATCCCTCCACAGGCTCTCCCTTCCTTTTGGGCTATGCTTACCATCCTTCCCGTCTACAGTTCACCGTTCTGTCAAACATTCCTCTCTTAATATTATGTATCCCCACTCTTGCTCCAACTCCTCCCTACAGTATGGTCATCCCCTCCACCTTCTTGTCGATTTTTCTTTCACAAACTTGGTAGGCCTATACATCCTTCCGCAATATCTACTCTTTTGTATCTTTCTTTTATTGAAGACATATCTTCATATTCATTCTGTATTATAAATAGACCTGGGATTTTAGGCTCTAAAAAATTAGTTTTTGGCACCTAAAATAGGCTTTTAAAACAAGTAAATAGGCTTTTAAAAGAGAAAATAGGCAGTTAAAATAAGTTTTAAAAATATGTAAATAGACAGAAAATAGACTTTAAAATACTACAATATCCTCTTAAACTGTAACGTGATATTTTTTACTGTAAAAAGCGTGGTGTAGGCCTACCTATTCTCAACAGAAATAATTGCAAAATTTAGGCAGAATTACAAATGCGTTTATCAAAAACAGTTTTGGATTCAGGGATGTCCATTAAATGATTGTAAAAGTTACAGAAGTTGGATTTTATTTTAAATGTACAAAATAGGCATTTTAGGCATAAAAATAGTAAAAATAGGCTCCAAAGGTCCAAATAGGCATTTTAGGGCACTATAAAACTCTATAAATATAAGTGATTTATCATGAAATGTCAACATATTTACAAATTTTTATGTTATTTCATAAGGAACAAAATAGGCATTTGCCTTAAAATCCCAGGTCTAATAATTATAAACTAAAATGTTAAATGGATTATCGGATGTGGTCCTATCATTAGTATCAATCGTCGTTGTAAATTTAAATTTCTGTATAACAAATTTATTAGACCAGTAAAACAAAATACTGGGCACGGTATATTCTACATTTGGGGTTTCCGGTATATTACCAGGAGACGTAGGCTATATAATATGGCGGAAGTCATAATGATTTTTGAACCAAAATGACTACCCAATGTCGTTACACAAAAATACTGAAGTTCTCGTTCATACAGAAGTTGTAGCGTTGCAAAGATTTTATTTAGTTCAAGAAATCTGCGAAGATTTCATTGGCATGCTAGGATGACCTAGCCAATCATTCGGTATGTTTCTGGAAATTTGCACTTTCGATTCTTTATGGATAAATCTGTGTATTAATATAATGGAAGTATATATAAACCTTAAACTGTCTTAGGATGATGGATTGTTGCATTATGCTGTAACTACAATATGTCTTGGTAGAACGATTATAATAGATATTCTTATCTTACAGCTATGAAGAGCTTGGAAGTAAAGGCCAGTACATAATGAATAATTCAATCCCCCTTATTCTTAAAATAACCTTGCCTAGATTGCGTTTTTTTTCTATATTAGAGTGCAAAATTGAAATTAATTTTTTTATGCAATGCTACTTTAGTTCAATTTACATATACATATTAAGTAAAATTGTTCCTCGTACCCTGTGTGAAAGTCAATCTCATCAATCAAATCAAATTATTTTATTTTATAGTGGCTGTAAGATATATTAATTCTGCCTTCGACTTCGATGGAAACGAAATGAAAGTATTTTCTCAAGCAAGCAAATTAATTAAGAAAATTAAATTTGTATCAAAAGAAGAGTAATTTCAATCAGACGGCCTCAAAGCTAATGCAGTATAATACAGAAATCAGATTGAATTTTAATGTCATGTTGTGACTTAAGATTCCTTCAAAGTGAGTTGAGTGTCGGGTTTCCGGTGAAATTATTTAACTGAGGTTAGGACTCACCATACAAAAGTATACCTATATTGTACAGAATCCTTGATGAGGGCTCTACTGCAGGGTATATTATAGAAACCTCGAATTTGCGTTCTAATACTGGGTATTTTGAGTTATCTCTGATCCCGAAAATACCACCTACTTCGATTTTCTTTACATTCCTGATTTTTAAGCAATTGGCTTTTTGATTCCTTCAGAAAAATGTTGAAAATAATGTTAGATGTTAAAAATTTATAACGAGTCTCATTAGAAGCGTTTTTCTGGCTAAAAAACTACTCAAGTTTGTAGGGATTTTTTTTTAATAGGAAAGGGGATTTTCTTACTTGATAAGGAAGTTTGACTTTGCAAAGGGACAGAGCTAAGTCGTTGACAGCTAACTCACTGTCAAATTAAATGTTTATTATGTAATTTTTGTCCTTTATTTTAAATTGTTAGTGACAACTTCTGATTTTGTGCCTATTTTTACCTGTAGGCCTATTTTTATGGTTCTGTAACCTAGAATTCTGAGGTATAGTAATTACTAATATCATAGTTTTTAGTACATTAGGCTGTACTGCAGCATGAGTAGACCACTGGAATCGTTGTCGTTTCATTACCGAGAGATTGAAAAACAGGAGCCTCCCCCTAAACATGAGTCAGGAAATTTCCATGCTAACCACTGTCACCTTCACCTTTTCAGAGCTCAATTTTATATTTTCATATAAGCATCATGTGAAATCACTATAAGTTTGGTATCAACTTGGAGAGTTTTATTAGAATAGCTGATTTCCATAAAATTGCAATTTTAATATATGGATAAATATTTTCATATTTTAAGATAAATCATTAATGTATCGACCTTCCGGTATTTCTCGGTCTTTTTGCATTGAAAATGTTGATAAAGAAGTAGGGCCTATGAGGATGATAGTTACAGCTGTAAAAGAATGCAGACTTGATTATTTCATTGTGAACGTAGATAAAAGTTTTCTAAATGTTAAGTAGAATTGAGGGCAGTGTTCACTACTTCCTGTGATCGTAGTTTTTGGATAAAAACTAGATAGGCTATCGTACATTTTGCATTTCACCAGTTTAAATATCTAGGTTTTCCAGTATTATTCAAGATAATGCCTTTACCAACGAGAAACAGGATAGATAATTGCTGTTTAAAGATAGCCTATCAGGTATATCAGGCACATTAATTAGGCAATTAGAACCTCTGACAAACATGAGAGATTATATCAGTGACGAGGCGTATGAAGAGAATAAAACCACCTTAAAAACGTTGCCGTTGTCGTTTTCTGAGGAATGCTAACGCAATATAGGGTAATGATTGTCATTCCATGAAATAAGTAGGCCTACTTGTGACTATACAGTTTACAGTTTGTCTTATTAACATAGTTTAACATATCTTTCCAAGTCATGTACCAAGTGTTACTGGAATATGACTTTTCGAACGTTATGTGATGTCCTTCGGTTAGTGGACTTGGTAGATTGAGTTCATAGGATCGTGGAGGTAGGCCTAATTAGTTTTGTCGGTTTCAGTGACATCGAAAGATACGCAACCGATGTGAGTACTTATTAAATATAGAAAAGACATTCTCCTCCACACGTTAGAGGATTAAAATAACTAAAATAAATGGCAATAATTCTATTCTAAATATAGTAATTATGTTAGGATAAAAATATTCGTACTCTTGTAGATAAAATGTATGATTCCTGAAAACATGTTCAATTATATCTCAAGGAAGAAATCTTATTATGTCTATCACTGCAACATAAAATTGGTCGTAAAGGGAATCGATCCTGTGGTTTTAGCTTATGTTAGCATGCTTATGCCGTTATCGATAGACTCCCTACGGATGTTTCTAATACCATTCTAAATATTCCTCTTGACCACTACACATCTCAGCATGAAGCTAGAATATTTACAGTAGGCCTATACTGAAAGAGAATTAATATAGGACTATATTTTTTTTAAATTTATTATCTGGATTTTAATATTTACCGAAGGACTTGACTCTTACATCATCATATTTCATACTGCTCCCAGTGGTGAAGCAGTAGTGCCTCCAAGTGGAGGTTACTGTTACCTATTTGAATTTTGTTACGCTTATTTCCCGATAGAGGGCAGAGTGACGGGTGGTAAGGCCATCGCCTCACAACCCCCCCGGAAACTAATGTATTACATAGACGTGAAAGGGCCGAGGAATTTTGACCAGAGGCTCTAATTTAGATTTGTTCTTTTACGTGCCGTAAATCTACAACACAGGTCCCCCAGCTTAAAGTCCCTCCCGGACTCCGTGCCCAGGATTTTTATGTCCTGAACGATCCATCGACCGCGGTGAATCGTATATATACTTACAGATTTATGTGCATGTGTGTCTCACTTGTAGAGATTTTAGATTTTTCATATTCCATAGAGAAAAATATGTTTATTTTATGCTCAATAGACATCTGTAGAGATATTTCAAAGATGTAAATAAAAACAGTTATGTAGTCGAGGGTGTACACAGGATATCTTTTGTTTATTGCATATGGTTATGTTTATTAAGTGCCAGTATGGTATTTTATGAGATTGTGTGGGGGACGAAAAAATGTCTGTCCGTCTGTCTGTCTGTCTGTCCGTGCGTCTGTACGCACCATAACTCAAGTACGCTTTTTCGGATTTTCATGAAACTTGGTATAAACATTCATAATGTCGATGGGAAGAACCCTATTGATATTGAACCAAATCGGTTCACCGGTACCGGAGTAATGCCCAATTTAGTGCCTATTTTAATAGAATATGGCGCCTTTCTCATAGAAAGGCGCCATCACTCAAGTACGCTGTAACGGATTTTCATGAAACTTGGTATACCCAGTTATGACGTCCATAAGAAGTGCCCTATTGAATTTGAACCTAATCTGTTGACCGGTACCGGAGTAAAACCCAATTTAGTGTATATTTTAAAGACGCGGTAACTCAAATACGCTTTACCGGATTTTTATGCAACTTGGTATACACATTTACAATGTCCATGGGAAGACGTCTATTCATAATGGATAAAATCGGTTGATCTGTTTCGGAGTAATGCTCAATTCAGTGCCTATTTTATGGCAATATACGTATTCGAAAGAATTTATAAAAAAATGAAAATCAGTTATCTTGACAACATAGCCTATTGTTTTACTGTGATCTTATAAGGCCTTGGAAATTAAAATACAGGTAGCTATGACAAAATACACTATTGTTTTACATGCTCTTATCCAACTAGACCGTTAAAATGACCCAGGTGGCCGAGATGGTAGACCTTTCTTCTTCCGTAAGCCCTGCTTAATGAATAAATCTGGAGCTTTACTTGGAAATCAATTAAAAAAAAACATATTCTGCATATTATAATTGCAGTCATAACTGATTAAACAAAAACATACTGGCACTTTTTTTACATCAGTTTACCTGATTTTATTTGTTTGCGTTTTTTAAAAATCTGCCATTGACTCGAAAGATGATGTACGAAAAATTCTGGTAACTCATCAAAAGAGGCTTTGTGGAGTGTCTTTTTATTACATAGCCGGAACCAAATCACGAAGATTTTATCTTCGAATCAAAATAGTGTGGTTTTAGAACTAGTTTTTAACATATACCGTGTGCAGAAATGAGATCGATATGATTTTATATTTTGAAATCTGTACTGATACGTCAAATTGCTACTGCCACCTTTTGAAACCATTGTAGACATATTTAGCATTTTTGTATAAATTAAATATTTTTATTATTAAATTCTCTATTAACTGCTTCTATGCAATCCAAAAATCGAGTGAAAATATACAACTTCCACTAAAATTTATCCGAAGAAACTTTAAAGTATACCCTGTGAAAACGTTGGGACAACAACACTGACTAGAAACATTACATATTTTAAGAAGGGAAATATGTTTAAAGAGAGTAGAATGAACTAGAATGAATTTATGTACCAGCGCTAGTAGCTGCTGGTATTAAAGAATGTTGCTAAATGTAACTGATGTTATCAAGAAGAGCAAGGATTATTTTTGTTTCGTTAGTAGATACTGAAGGCTTGGACAAATAGATGAACATAAAAAAGTCGGAGATATATTTTTACTGTGGCTAGTAGCTGTCTACGCACGATTGGACAAACAAGTGATGTTATTAAGAGGAATTGAGATATTTGTATTGTGGTTAGTAGATACATAAGTGTAGAGGGAAACTTTCGCATTGATTTCTCTACGCTTGCGGGGGCGGCCCAGTCGAATCAGAGGAAGCAAAGCACTGTTGCCAACTTTCTCTTCCCCTTTTGTGACGGTATTATACCACCCCTTATCCCTTTTAATCCCGTGCAGTTCCCTATTTCCCTTCCCTCAGGTGGGAACGCGTGAGAAACAATCTGCCCTTCAAATAATGAATGCAGTAAGATTGATGATATTTTCAACAGCAGATCTATTGTGGGGAGTGACTATACGTTTAGGTAGTCCCCTAGTCTGCATCAGTGGACTGCTATATAGGGTAATTCGGGGCGAAACAACACGGAAAGAGAGGGATTCCCCTTCTTGCGTGCATTCTTCCCCACCACTAGTAATTTGTTACTACACATAAGTGTAGCTATGCGTTAACTTACTCAAACCACGGAATTTATGTCTTGCTTACTCTGCAAAATACGATAATACTAACCTACATTTTACTGTTGTTTTTATGAAATTAGTTACAAAAGATCCCATTCTTCGTATCGGATATACTTAAGCTCTAAGGAAGGAAGTTTTGCTGCTACGAGTCAATTATATTAGACAGAATGTCGGAATTATTCACTTAGATAACTTCAAAGAATTTTTTAGATATTAAAAATCCCAGCTATTAAAAAATATACTTCATAGGCATTCCGATTTCCATTAATAGAGGCGTACTGAATTCCAAGTGTGAATAATTGCAGTATAGCCTGTCCGCTTTAATGTTATGGATTAACAGTCGCGGCTTAAAACGGGGGTGTGCTGCATATACCATTTCATTGGCCTAAACTTAGAATAAAGCAAATATTTTAAGTCTCCTTATATAATTAAGAGGGTATATGTATTATTTATTTTGCGTATTAATATTAAAAGTGTTCTACAATGTTGACCTTCTAAATATAATAAAACGCCTTAATATCCACCGCACAACACATCAGCCTACAATCAATGCTTTACTCACAGTGGTTTCCCGTCCCGTAGTACAATCAGAGCTGGAGAGCCTGAAACCCCAGCAGAGCATGCGCAGTGGAAGTTTCACAATAACCGCGAGTGAGATCGTCGGGGCTGAAGCTAATTCAGCACTCGACACTGTAGTCTCTAGTTATCCCGGAAAGAGCGCTACAAAATATATTTTCGTCCCATTTTGTTTGCATAATGGCTCGCATTCGAAGAGAATAGGAGTAATTTCAGTCTAGTTTTTACAGTATGCTGTGGCACATTAGCACATGATCATCGGCCACCCCTGTTGAGTAAAATGCTGACCTTAACTTATAACCTGTCTGTAGCATTTCAAAGGAAAGATGTAGATTAAATGTATCTAAGGCTCTGCAGAAGATATCCAGTGTCACCAAACTTATATCTATCATGAGAAATGAATTAGAAAAGCGCTTCAAAGAACATTTTGATAGGGTAAGAAGCATTCGCAGAAACCATCACTGAGACAAAAGTGCATCCTATGTGCAAATCGCAATCAAAACAGATGCAATGTGCCATACTCTCCCTGAGAAGAGTTCATCGCCGGACAGCTGTGTTAACTGTATACATACCTTACTAAGATGAATTTTATAGTGCTTTAGAAGATATATTTCAATCTTATAAGGACATTATTTCATTACAATGCACCTCCGGTTCGATCCCGGCTCAGGTCGATGTGTACATAAAGGTGACAAGTCCATGTCAGTGATTTACTGGCATAAAAATAAAAAAAAACTCCTGCGGGCCAAAATTCTGGCACACCGGCGACGGTCACGAGCCTAAGTCGCAGTACATCCCCGTCGTCAAATAACCATATACCAACCAGCCAACAATGCAGTTTCCCTGAGTTCTGTGTTAAAGGGGATTTTTCATCTATTCAACCTGCTGTGAAATTCTATGAGAATGACTGTTATGAATTGAAAGGGAATATGCAATATGGAGAGAAAAAAGGTTTCGCGAAACAGACATTCCTAAAACTGTCCTGGATGCTATGGCTAAATGTGACAATTTCTATATTCTCTATATTATTTTAAAGATATTAGCTGTTTTTCCAGTTTCCGCTGCTTCCTCCAGTTTCTGCTTGCTAATACATCTAAAATTATACAGTGTGTTTAAGAAATACATCTGAATCACGGTTGAGAGTTCGAAATATTCATGTCACTGATGCAGACGTTATATACAAGTCTGTTGGTGTTCATAGGAAATTCTATTTATAGGCTATTGTAAACAGGTGTGTACACTCTTGGAATTAGTCTATTGGAAATATTTCATGTTTGCAGGTGTTTCTAAAATTTATGCAGACTAGTGTTAATTGTCTTCCCTCAAAAGAAGTTCTATATACGCCTCTTTCCGTTGATATCAGTATAAGTTAATAGAACTTACAAACAGTGCCAATTAGTTAAATATTTAATGTAGCCCTATCGACAACTTTCGGAAAATGCAGCTTTTCCCAAATATTCTAAGCCATTTATGTAACTTATCTTTTCTGTTAGAATCAATATTAGGTAAGCAATTTTCATATTTTAAACAACAGGATGATAACGTTAAGCAAGGTTGCGTGATATTGGTGCACTTGAGTTGATTCGTAGTAGGCTACAACATAAGCAGTAGGCCTATGCATAAAAAATCCAACCTTTATCGGTAACTTGTTCGGACAACTTCTACGCTAGGATATAACAAATTTGGACACTCCTTGACTTGAAAATCAACAGCTAGATGTAAGTTAATTAAAACGGAATTTAAATATTAAGTTATTATTGTAATTCAAGCTTAAGAATATTTTCAATTGTCGAGGAAGTTTCTTCTGTTCGTGTTTTAAGCAACGCGGCGTAGTAGGCAGTTTATTTCGAATATCTTTTAGCATTGCATGCTGAGGATTTTGAAACCTAACAATTACTAGTTGAAATATGAGCTAGAGATGGCTTATTTATATCCCACGTTTGCACTCCCTGTTCAGGGGAATTAAATTTTCTGCCTCCTAATATATTCATAGAATAGACTTATTCGCAAAAATTCTAATGCTTTTATCCCTCTTACTGTTGACGTAGTATGATCATAAGAATATTCTTGTTAGATAATTCGATGTATTTTTAAAATTGATATAAAGGGACTAGTTTCCGAATGGCTGTATGTTGTTCAAGTGCCTCAAGGTACCTTAAGGTACAATTCCTCTATACTTACTAGTTCACTTTTCCCAAGCTTCTTTTCAGATAAAATATTCCTAAATCTCTTACTTAACAAAACAGTTTTCTCATCGCTGCTTTTCAGTGCTTATTTTCTTAAAACTAAAATTACCCAGATCTTAATTTCTCTATTATATAGGCTAATTATAGCATTCATAAAACTAGATTACACTGGTAAACAAAAATCAACTTTTTTTTTGTGACATGGATAAAACAAGGTGTACCTTATGTAAAATTTCACCAGAAAGCAGAAAATGACTTTGGATTTTCTCTGTCACCCACCATTTGTTTGCTACGAAGTGTTTTGTGTTATACTGAAATATATTAATTTCGGTATGTTCTTAATATTATATTTAATTCAAAATTTTATTATAAGATTTTTTTAGCGATATTTTGTCACTGCGGCATCTCGGATTAATGTCCAGCAGTAATCAGCAAACAAACTAGAACTCCATTTGCCTTGGTATCGCTTTTCCATAGTTGCAACGTCCTGGTTGAATTGTTCCCCATGTTCGTCGCTTACGGCACCCAAATTTTCAGGAATGAAATCGAGGTGATAATCCAGAAAGTGAATTTTTAATGACATGTTACATCCTATTTCGCTGTAGGCACTAAGTAATTCAGTCATAAGGTCTTTGTAGTTTTCAGCTTTGACATATTCAAGAAAATTGGTCACAACTGTTTTAAAAGCTTTCCATGCTCTTAGTTCAGCTTCATTCAGCATGTTAATTTTTGCCATCTTTCATAACTTCTCGTACTTGCGGTCCCACAAATATGCCCTCTTTAATTTTTGCCTCACTAACTCTCGGAAATTTCTGTTTCAGATACAAGAACCCCCTTCCGTTCCGATCTAATGTTTTTAAGCTAAGTTTAGAAGAATCAGTAAATAGGCGCAAATTGCTTGGTTCATGTTCCTGCCCCAACGCATCAAATAAGTTGTCAACATCCGTGCAGTAGCCTATACCAAAATCCTTTCTTGAGCGAAATAATGTGTAAGTTATTTTTGATGATTTCAAAAGTCAGTTATATGTACGTCACGTTCGAGGAGATTCCGTCCTTTTAATCTGGATGCTAGGAGTTCTGACTGTGATTTTGCTAGTTTTAAATCTCGAACTAAATCATTCAGTTCAACTTTTGAAATCAGATGTGGTTTTGTTGAACATTTTGGTACTTGAAAGTCTGGATCATTGTCGATTTCCTGTGCGAATTGCACAATATCAGGTGGATCACCAGCACATTCTTCTTCGATTCTGGTGGGTTTGGGATAGGAAGTTCTTCACTATGTTCGACGGGCCAGGCTGATGGTAAATTGGGATATTGCACAGCATCCTTGGACTTCAGTCCGATGCCCTGTATTTTAGTGAGGCAAAAGTAACAATCCGTTGGATGGTCTTTTGGTTCTCTCCACACCATTGGTACTGCAAATCGCACATTACTTTTTCACCTTTCAATCAACCTGTTAACAATGTTATACAAGTCTTGCAACATATGTGAGGGACCCATGACTTATCTTGATCTCCTACTTTAACTCCGAAATAAAGTTTGTAAGCTCTTCGCACAAGTTGAGTGAAATTACGTTTTTTGCGATTTAAAAGTTATTTTTTCACACTTATAACAAAAACTGTTGACATTATTTACACATTGCCTAGGCATTGTATTGACTTGTTAATTCACAGTCAATCACAGTACAATAATAAAAATAAACCAAGTATGTAGAACACAAACACGTTAGTAAAGACGACATAGGAAATGCAGTAACTTCATACGCGGGTAAATGTCTACTAATGCACAATCTCATTTGGGTGCATACTTCTTGCATTTAATATACTGAAATGAACTTGCCCACACTGCTACACTGCTGATACATACATTACACGAAGTGGTAAAATATGCATACAGTTACTCACAAAACTGTTGAAATGATTGCTGTTTTTTTGTTATATTTAAAAAAGAAACGCTTGTTACTAAAAATCCGTGGGTGATGGGCAATTTCTGTTTTTAGATTTGTTATTAGGGTGCCTCAATATATCGGAAACACCTAAAAATTTCCATGTCACAAAATGTGTGTTTAACAGTGTTATCATTAGTTCATTAGCTATTTATGATTGTTAGCACAGATTTTATACTTCATTTATTGTGAAGAAGGTTTTGGATTCCAATTGCTAATGTCAGAAGTGCATAGATAGTTTTACATTAAAATTTAAGATTTTCCCAAAGTTCAAGACCTTATCTTCAAAGCAGTCTGCTTAATGATGTAAACTGAATGAAACATGATTTAAAATTAGACGAAAATATATATTTCTTGTATATTTTTGACTGATAACAACGAATATGTGTTTTGTTTTGTTTACCATGCACAATTTTCCAAAAATCCACATTTTTGCTTCTTAAAGATCCCGCACGAAATCTGTGTCGATTGCCTAAATCATTGCATTATGTTTTCATGGGGACTGTAGCGTCGATTGGCCTGCTGCCTATCTCAATCGCACAACAATACCTTCCTTTTTATTTGTAAAGGCCAAGCTACCTCTCTCTCTCGCACAATAGCATGTCTCCACAGTGATGTCTCTCTCTAGCGAGTAACTGTCTCATCGGCACAGATATCGTGCGAGAACTTTACGTAAATATGACAAGTACTATATCTCCTACAAAAATGATACGTGATGGACCATTTTGGTTTTGATATATGAATCAAGGACCTTTGGTTTATACAGAATCACATAGTTTCATATAAAGGACAGAAACAAGTTCAAATTTGTTGTACAGTGTTATAGTACAAGGTTTTGAATAATCGACAGTATAACGTTTGCGTATAGTTTGAATTGTGGTCTAAATCTGGTATTACTAAGAGGTAAGGTATTTATTGAGAAGGTACTGTGCTTAGTGGCCACATTTTAATTAGTTGAGACGCGTAAAATGACATAGCTTGTGCTCCCTGTACTGAACTTAGTGGAAGTTTCGCACATTATTGAACAAACTTCAGTAAACTCATTGATGATATTAACATTACCCGATTTCCTCCCTACGTAAGCTAACAAGTTGGCTTCCACAATATTTAACATTATGTGGAATTGTTTGAAACTTTACATATTGTTCTAGACTTGTGAGTAATCGCGTAGTCACAAAATAGAGCATCTTTGCCACATTTGCCAGTTTCAAGTAAACGATGGCACAATGACGAAGTGAGTTTAAAGTTGTGTTGTACCGTTGAGCTCGATCAGTAAAATAATTTTGCAAAACCTATTCACAACTTCTTTGATTTGCCTAGGCCTGTCAGTTACATGGACTGTACAAAACAAGATGCCCTGATGATAATTCCATGTAATCGAAAGGCCTAGGCAAATAAAAGAAGTAGAGAATAAAGTTTTTACTAAATTATTTTATGGAGGAGAAGATGACGGATATAAAATTAAACTGACGATGATGATGATGATGATGATGATGATGATGATGATGATGATGATTATGATAATAATAACAATAACGATATTAGTAAAAGTCAACTAAGTTACCTGTAAGAAAGCATAACCCTTATAGATCTTCAATGTCTTTGTTTAGTTTGATAACTAGAAGTCCGACGTAATCTAGTCTTCTCGAAACAAGACTCTAGCTTGCGTTAAGAGTCGATTTATTAAATATATATTACATAATCCCTAGAGCTGTTGGTTCTGTTATAAACTGTAGGCCTATTTTTTCCCCGGTCGCCATCATTCATTGGGGTATCCATAGTTCTGCTGAAAATAACGCACACAGATCACTACCAACGTCAGCAGGATTGGCATCAAAGCTTCAAGTGCATTTCATTCAGCATTTAGTGTGTTTGTTATTCAGCAGCCTTGGGTTCGTTTCAGGTCACATCTGTTACATATTTTGGAAGGCGTTTCAGTTCGATTTTGTTGGAGTTTCCTATTGATCCCTTGAATAATGCTTCTGTGTTTGCTCTTTGAGAAAGTATTTAAAACTAGACAAAAGGTTAATTATTCTTAAACGTTCTAGTGGTGTTTCATATGGATGATGTATGTTGATATAAGTCAATATAGCCAATTTGTCTAGATTGAAATTTAATGTAATATAATTAACGCATAGTTATATTAAAAGAGCCATGGAACAGATGCCTGCACACCTAGGACTACTATGTTGTTTATTAAGAAGGTTTCTGTACCCACTTTGTGGTAATATTCTTCTGCTATGCTATATAGACTGTAAAAAGAGATCACTGAACACTTGGTTAAGCTACTAAAATTATAAATATGATCATGGATATGAACGTTGTGTTTAGACCTGTGTTTGTAACTTTTATAATTATAGCGTCTGTATCGATAATCGATTACGCGTGGAATCCTGGCGTAATACTAATAAGAAATAACGACATAACTCCATTAGTAATAGCTGGGTACAACGAAATGTTTCCCAAGCTGCTTCATATCTGCCTACTGCTCTGCTGTGTTGTAAAGTTTCTTATAACTAAGAATATGACGATAACGAGCTGGATTGGATTGCATGCCAAAGCTTTTCCCTGTGCACCATGTCCATTTTAACATTTCCTATCTCATCTTCTTTCTAACTATTAATAACCCTTCCTTCTCATTCTAACTGCTGGACTTTAGAGAGGATTCAATTATCAACAGATCAAGCTGTCGCGTATTCATATATAGCGAAAGCATGAAGGCCAAATTCAATAAATACCCTAGATCTAATAAATTAATAATAGGTGTGTTAGTTCGTAGAACTTAAATAAATTATTATTTTTTAATCTCAAATTCGAAAAGTGTTACTTTACGATGAAGTATCTTAGGGTTGTATTTACAGTTTGTCTTTTAAGTAATAAAACAATATGAAACAGTGAAATATTACCTATGAAAGACAAAATGCAAAAACTTAGTAAATGTTCGGGTATACAATGTTTGATTACAACTTAAAGACAGTATACAATATATTGTATGTTATCAAAAAGACAATCGTTATAAGATAATGCTACAAAATTTTTACCTCCGATAGGCCTACAATAACACATTTATTCTCAGTTATTGTACAACGTTCAACAATTAAGCCGAAGGTTTTTACCAATAAGATCTTTTAATTCTATTTAGTTTTGCGGACTAGTTAATACAGTTAGCATTTGGAACAATGTGGCTGGGACAGCATTGAGTCAGCAGATAAGAACATAATAGCGGGAAAGAAATGCGATTTCAGTATATGTGAGACATCTGAAAAAAACATATCCTTAGAATCTAAAATTTGTAGGTTAAATAGCAGTTGAGAAAAAGTGAACTTACGAAAAAAGAGCTTCAAAGTTTAAACATCCCTCCTGCATAATCTGTGTCTTCTCAGAAAAATAAAAGTAACACGGATAGAATTATGGTAGAGTTAGGTATTATACACCATTTCAAAGGGTGTCCAAAGGAAAGTCCAGAGAACAAAATGCTATAATAAAAACAAAAATATAAATTTTCCTCAAAAAACCAGTTGAGATTCAAAGTTAAAACATCCCCACTCCATCTGGATTTTCTCAGCAAAATAAATATAAAATCACAATTTTCATCCAGACCCAATTCTGTTTCCCCTTAATTTCAAACATCACTAAAAAATGGGAAACTCAAAGAATGAAAAAGAAACCGCCAAAAATGAAAGAAAGTGAGGTATGAAATATTATATTTTACCTCTCCTTCCATTTTGCCTAGTCGTATTACAAATTCCTCATGACACTACGAGGACAGAAAGAGCAGTTGCTAATTTGCTCAAAGCAATGTTTTCCCGCTCTACAGCGAGGCTACTGTTGTCGTCTCACCATAATACTGGCTTGTTAATTTTTCATACGTCTCCGTTATTATCACTAGACAGTTACCAGCATTCTACAGTATAAAGTGCAGAGCTTCACTGTAACCGGACAAAATATTTTTGTCTGTCATTTTCGTAATCCTTAGTATCTTCTGTGTGCTTAAGCTGTAATTTATTTTTCAGTACCGCTAGGAGAAAGCAGCAATCAGTTCATTTAAGATGAACAGCAAATGAACATAAAAGTACAAGTTTAATCAAAATGATAACATATTAATGAGAACGATGGGCGATGTGTACATTTTTCAGAGAAAAATAATATTAACAATCTACATATCAGAATTAAATCCATTAAAATTAAAGTTATAAAAATATTGCTGTAATATTTGCGTACCTGTTCCTTAAAAAAAACTGTTAAATATCACTAGTCAAGAGGGTATAATAATAATTTTTATTATTTATTTACATACAGAGTACAATGTTAACATCTTCCTGTTCCTAAAGTTTTAATTTTTTCGTCCAGTTTTTACATGTCCGTACCAATTTGTTTTATCTTAGGAAGTCCAAAATAATATTATTGATATTCTTTTTCTCTTATAATGAATTGCACTGTATTTCTTATATTTTCTAATTTTTAATGTCTTGCTGAAAACCGTAATAAATCTATTTCCATTGATAACCATTTTGATTTTAAATTTCCATGTTTCAGTTCCATGCGTAACAGTACTTTTCACTATTGAGTTGTATATTTGCATTTTTACTTCTCTACTTATATTTTTTATCCCGTATAATACCGTTTAGACATTAATTAATCCTGTTTTAATGTAATTTTTCTGTATATCCTCTTTGTCAATTTTTGCTCCTAAATATTCAAATTCATCACATCTCTTAAAGCAGCCTTTCTGATTTCTAATATTAAGTCTTTAGTATCTATTCCACATTCCATATAAATAGGATTTTCTAAGTTAACTTTCAAACCCCATT
The DNA here is from genome assembly GCA_964059195.1 of Ectobius pallidus. NCBI lineage: Eukaryota > Metazoa > Arthropoda > Insecta > Blattodea > Ectobiidae > Ectobius > Ectobius pallidus. The sequence continues at coordinate 78,160,287 of CAXKWD010000003.1, forward strand.
TATCATATTCTTCCAACAATTTTCTTATCATATGTTTCATGTCTTCGTATTCTCGTGCAATAATAATAATAGTATTAATAATAATAATTCAGGTGAAGGAAGGAAAAATAAAACAGAGAGAGAAATTCAAATACCTGGGTGAGTGGATAGAACCAACGTTTCTGAAGAAAGAAAGAAAGAAAAAAACTTTAGTGTCAAGAATCAACGAAATGGCAATGGCTTACCATCTAACTAAAGGCACATACAATAAACAATGTCCTTCAAGACCAAAGTCAGGCACAACTCTACCGTCGTTCTCCCGGAGGAGCTATGTGCATAAGATTGCCTTGCAGTGAGTAAAAAAGGCTTGGTCGAACAACTAGGAGCCAAAGAGAAGGAGATTTTGAGAAAGATCTTGGCCCGGTCAAAGAATAAGGAGAAGACAGAAGACGATATAATGATGAATTATATCTACACGTGGAGAAGATGACAGACACCATAGGCAAAAGGAGAATCTCTTTCTATGACCACTTGACATGAATGAGCTCCGGAAGATTGCCCAGTCGAATCTGTGCCTTCTTTGCGGGGAAGAAAACCAAAGAGATCTGGTTTATTGAGGTGTAAAAAGACCTACAAGAACTGGGGATCTCACATGTAGACATCTGGGAACGTGACCCTTTGAAGAAGAAACTTGGGGAAATGCAGAGTTTTCAGCCAAATCCCAAAATGAAAACAGGTAATATGTGGACCGAAGAACGAAAGGAAGTTCACCGAATGAGAATGCAGGAATACTGCGCGAATGTGAAAGATCAAAGGAGAAAAAATTGGAATAGCGGTCCATAGAAGACCGAAACGAGAGAGTAATAATAATAATTATTATAGTTAATTAGTTACTTACTTAGTTACTCAATGGCAATAGAAAATTCCTAAGCAAGCTTAAGGAATATTATCTATTTTATGGAACCCGAAGGTTCATTGCCGCGCTTACCTGAGTCCGCAATTCAACCTTATTCTGTGCTAACTCCACCCAATCATCCCCCGCAAATCCTACTTCCCATAAATCCGTTCTAAGATTGTCCTCCCACCTACATCTAGGTCTTCCACGTGGTCTTTTCCCTTCGGGTCTCCCAGTCAATACTTTTGAGATATGTCTTTCCTCCCCCATGCGTGCAACATGTCCAACCCATTTCATCCTATTATTATAGTAATAGTAGTAATAGTAATAATTATAGTAATAGTAATATTAAAGTAATGTGTAGTAATAATGGTGATAGTAGTGTGGCGGCAGCAGAGGTGGTATAGCCACGTGTGGGGTCATGGGAAGAGCCTACATCACTCGGGGAATGCTGGAAGCGGCCGCCGCGCCGCCAAGATATCGATTCCTATATACCACTGATAATGCCTGCCTGCCTGCCATCTTGCAGTTTCCTCAGTCTGCTTAATACTTCGTATTTTCCTGATGCTTTTGTGGTACTGGTACTAACGCTGTCAGTTTCTCTCTCAGCTCATGGAGGACATAATTTATAAGTCACTCATCAAATCGCTTCTCCCAGTAACACCCATTTGAGAACACCCTAGTTTATAAAATTTCCGTACTTTTTATTTATTCTGACTTTCTATATTATCTTATCTTTTAGCGCATGCAATCGCTCGTGCTTGAGATGGGACTAAAATCCACATCTCCTTGCATTCAGGACGCATACCGGTTCCTACTGTTTTGTATTTCGTAATTCGAAATTAACTTATGGAGGAATTTCGATTTTTAAGTCCTTATACAGATTTCTAGAGTTTGAAGCGAAGAAAAACGACCTATCACACTCAAACTATTTTCTCATCAATGGATTTAGAATTTGAAATAAAAAGAAGCAGAACTTCCGGTAATATAACGTTTTACTGTCTTTAGGGGATATTTTATTTCCTACTTTCATGTTACTATACAACCATTTCAGGTCTAAAAACAAAAGAAAATCAATATCACTTTCACACTTTTCTAAAAAAATCAGGGACACAATAATTTACGGCGCACATAAGACTAATGATGTTCCATCTCTTTTGTATGCTTAGCTTACAATCATCACTATTTCTCAGCTAATGCAAAGACTACAGCGATGAATAACTTATCAGTGGATAGAATGTTTTACAGAGTTCTGACATAGCATACTCGCTACTCTTCGTTGGCACAAACTCGGGCTGTGTTTATTTGCGTGAACTTGAGACAACTGAACATACATTCCCCGCAAAGCCGCATCTGATTCTTTGTCAAAATGTGAAGAGAGGAAATTATAAAGCCCATACCCAGGATAGAGAAAGTTATAACTAGACCTCGGATTTTAGGTAAAAACCTATTTTAATCCTTAAGAGATATATGGACGAAAACTTGTATATGCATCTTTCATAAGTGACTATGCCTAAAACTGATATTTTATTGGGCCTAAAGCAGCCTATTTTTACGTTAGAGACTAACATTGTGTTTTTGCTTGTTTTTCCTCTAATGTTCCAAATAAGTTATTTTTTGTTATAATTTCTAGCATTTATTTTCAGTTCGTACTAAATTTTTAGCTCGAAATGTGCAGTAATGACACGTTTGTGATGTGGTTCAATAGTAAAGAATGTTCTATCTTCAGTAGAAATATTCCTTGGGATTCCCCAAAAAATGTAGTGTTTTTCTCCCGACTCCCACATCCCGCAAAAAAAAGGGGGGGAAACGTAGTTCTGTGAATCACTAAGGGTGCGGGATACAAGGGGTTGAATATGCACTGTTCTGCACATTGTTTTGATATTGTTTTGCACTAGAAAATCTAGAAAAAGTACTAGTTGTTTATTGTGAAGCCAATTACGGACAAGAATTGTAAGGAAATTATCAGTGTTGTTTACAGGTCCATTAATTCATGAACATTGCTTTCTAAAATTATATAGTAGGCCCTATATGAAAGTTATGGTAGTAATACAGGCCCTAGTAATAGGTCTATATAATTCTGTGTACCATAGGCCTATATCTGTGTTTTATCATGATTATTTATTAATGGTGACTTCAATAAATATAATATTCTGCATTGCAATTGAGATATTTCAGAAAATTGGCAACTTAACGATTTCAAAAGAGACTATTTCACGATTTTTAGAACCTATTTTCCAATTTTTGGAGCCTATTTTAGGTACCTAAAACAGAATTTTTAGCGACCTAAAAGTGCGAAGTCTAGTTATAACTGATGACATTAGACATGACCTGCGCGAAGTACCGCTTCGAAGATACTCCACAAGCTCATATTGCTACACTGCATCTTCAAACAATGATTCATGTCTCATCTACCCTGTTATATGAGGGTGCATCGCGTCAGATCTTAGTTTACATGGATGCCATTCACTATTATTTCATGGATAGTCTCTATGTTCATCTACGTGGTGTAGGGGATGTGTTCGCTCTCTTCACGCAGCGGGTTCTGGTTCGATTCCTGTTCTGAACAAGATCCCTATGTTGTGTTTTTCTGGGGGTTTTCCTCATCTGTGAGAATAATGCTGGGGAACTTTAGGTCCTCTTGATCCCCAGAAATTAACTGGACGTCATTGTTACCTTCAACCTATCAGCGTCTTTATCAGTGTGTGTGTGTGTACGTGTGTGCAAAAGTTGTGTCGCGTCTTGTGTGTTCGGAATTGTGCTGGTCACTCATCCGAGGAGGCCTCCAAGCCCTTGTTTGGTCAATAAAGTATGTAGGCTATGTAATCTAAAGAATCTTCTTGCCCCGACAGGTCGCGGTCCTTTAAGGTCTAGGCGGCGTGGGTCGCGTAAACGTCCCTACAACGGGGGAGGTTACACTGAGAGAAAGAAGAAGAAGAATGTAATGTCTCCAATTTTATCGTTTAAGTCAAATTACAGTATCGTGCAAATTCCAAATCCACCTATGTACATTAAAAACAATAACTTACAGTCTGATTTAAACAACCTACGACTTGTGACAGGGTATGGAAGGGTATGTTTTCATGGGTTTTCTGAAGATAAGCGAGATGTTTGCATTTTGGAGTGATGCTAAACAGCTGACTGAAGCTCTAATACAAGTAATACTGCGTAATACAGCGCAGTTTTCCCACTTTTCCACTTCAAGTGGACTGTTAAAAGTCGCAGGTTGTTTAAATCAGACTGTAATGTTGCAATAGGACTGTGTACATTCAATGTGAGCGCGCTTAGTGAATTCCGTGTAATATTTTCAGAAACTATGTTATTTTAAAAAAGAAACTATGATTACGTAGCTTACGTTCCTTTGCTGGTTGAAGGAAGTACATGTGCAAAATTTCGTGCAAATTGCAATACGCCTGTAGATTTATAAGGGAACAAACATAAAACACAAGTACATAAATACACACTTTCAGCATTATATATAGACTAGACCGTACGCCATCAGCTGCCATCCATCGCAGAAGTCAAGAACTAAAATAACTTAGTTACAGCTGATCGCTGCATTCAGCCGTTTTATTTTTTTTTTATGAACCTAAAATCTCAAAACTCAAAGATACTTGTATCTTAATAAAATGTCATTACTGGTTATGTTAGGTTCAATGCATAATGTACTATTTTACTATGCTAATGAAAATTCAATTTTTGCTCCACGTGAGCAAATAAAACTTGTTTCACTTATTATAATATTTTTAAAATTATATTATAGTTACCTAGTTAGTTTCAGTATTGTTTAACGTTATGTGGTAAAAATTAATATACTGTGTTTGGATAATTGATTAATTTTTCATACTTTGAACTGAGAAATTAACTACAAAACTTAAAACTCCTAAAACTCGGCAATGGAATTCTCCGAAATAACATACAACTTACACGAACGCAAGGCAATTGCTATAAGCAATATTTACTGACTATTATTTTTCTCGCACATACGAAATTGCCTAAAATGTTACCTCGTATTTTTTATCTTTTTACATGCTTAGGGCTTACAATAAACATCCCTATTTCACAACTAATACAAAGCTTACAGCGATGAATTTCGTATCAGAGGATAGGGTTTTTTTTAAACCGAATTCTGACATAGCATACTCGCTACCCATCGTGTGCACACAAAAAAAAAAAAAAAAAAACTGAATATGCCCTCTCTCCAATACGACCTCTTATTCTATATCATGATATTGCTCATGCCCAGGGTAGAGAAAGTTATGTGTTGCATCACAGATATTTAATTATGTCCATTCTCCATTACTGATTTACATAAATTATTTTTTTCGCTAAACTCTCTTCTTTGTCAAAGCCCACTATCATGCAACTTCATAAGCCACATGTGAAACTGGAAACAACGCTGTTATCATAGGGATTGTACGGTACACACAGTTGTTTGTGAATTGCATTTGGTGAATTTAGTATAACATTTTCGGAAATTATAGCGTATAATTTTAGAAGGGAAGGGGTGGTTTGTTTGAATTTTAATGTCTTCTTCCTTCTTCTTTCCTTCTTTCCTTGCCTTGCCTTGCCTTGCCTTGCCTTGCCTTGCCTTGCCTTGCCTTGCCTTGCCTTGCCTTGCCTTGCCTTGCCTTGCCTTGCCTTGCCTTGCCTTGCCTTGCCTTGCCTTGCCTTGCCTTGCCTTGCCTTCCTTCCTTGCCTTACTTGCTTTCCTTTCCTTCATCCTTCCTTTCCTTCATCCTTCCTTTCCTTCATCCTTCCTTTCCTTCATCCTTCCTTTCCTTCATCCTTCCTTTCCTTCATCCTTCCTTTCCTTCATCCTTCCTTTCCTTCATCCTTCCTTTCCTTCATCCTTCCTTTCCTTCATCCTTCCTTTCCTTCATCCTTCCTTTCCTTCCTTCCTCCCTTCCTTCCTTTCCTTCTTTCCTTTCTTCCCTTCCTTCCTTTCCTTCTTTCCTTTCTTCCCTTCCTTCCTTTCCTTCTTTCCTTTCTTCCCTTCCTTCCTTTCCTTCTTTCCTTTCTTCCCTTCCTTCCTTCCTTTCCTTTCCTTCCTTTCCTTTCCTTCCTTTCCTTTCCTTTCATTTCCTTTCCTTTCCTTTCATTTCATTTCCTTTCCTTTCATTTCCTTTCCTTTCCTTTCCTTTCATTTCATTTCCTTCCTTTCCTTTCCTTCCTTTTTTCTTTCCTTCCTTTTTCCTTTCCTTCCTTTCTTTCCTTGCTCCCTTTCTTTACTTCCTATCTTTTCTTTCTTTACTTCCTTTCTCTTTACTTCCTTTCTTTACTCCCTTTCTTTCCTTTCTTTCCTTTCTGGATTGGGTATGTGTATAAAATTTCGAGCAAATTGCTCGAAGCATGTAGATTTGTATAGCGAACAAATATACCCACACATGTTGGCCTACACACTTTCAGTTTTATACTCCTACTAGTTTAAAAGGTCTGGCGTCGCTCAGGTTTTGTAAATTGTAATTAGAAATTAATTTATGGAAAACTTTCGATTTCTAAGTCCTCTTATAGGTATCTGACCACCGGCGTGGTCTTGTGATTAGCGTCGCTGACTACAGATCCGTCGGCCCGGGTTCGATCCCCGGTACCTCCTCGGATTTTTCTGAGGTAGGGAGGTCTGGTAAGGGTGCACTCAGCCTCGTGATTCAAATTGAGGAGCTACTTGACAGGGAAGTAGCAGTTCCGGTCATGGAAACCACCATTAACGGCCGTGGGTGTCGGCATGCTGACCAATCCTGCCATCTGCCTATGGTAGATGAAGCAGCGGTCGGGTGGTAGGCCTTGTCCCTTCAGGGATTTAGCGCCACGGAGTTAAGTTTATAGGTATCTAGAGTTTGAAGCGAAGAAAAACGACCAATCACACTCAAACCTCAGCAAACGCAACCCTCACTTATCCCTCAGCAAACGCTAGATATAGATTTTATCGCTCATAGAAAGCTTCGAAATATTTTGCAATCCATTGCTTCTACATACCATGCCTGGTTGGGGTTGAAATAAGAAGAAATAAATAATCCGGTAACTTAACGTTTTACTGCCATTACGGGATATTTCATTTCCCACTTTCATGTTGTCCTACAACCATTTTAGGGCTAAAATCGAAAGAAATTCAATATCACTTTCACATATTCTTCCCCAAAAGTCTGAGACATATTTTGCTGCGCACAAAGGACTAAAAATTCCCCGACCTATTCTATCTCTTTTAACATGCTTAGCTTACAATAAACATCCCTATTTCGCAACTAATAATGCCTACGGCGATGAATAGCATATCAGTGGATAGGATATTTTACAGACTTCTGATAGTTTTGTATTGCAATTTTGTCTGTAGCATGTTTAGTTTTAATGTCTAATTTATCAAATCCTGTATTTTTTGTACTATGTAGGCTATTATTTGTAACATATGCAGTTTTACTGATGCAGTGGAAGAAAAGGTCTTGTGGCCTTAACTTCGGCAGTATAAATAAATAAATAAAAAATAAATAATAATATAGCATACTCGTTGGCACCCACTCAGGCTGAGACAACTGGACAACTGGATTAAGCTGTCCCTGCAATAGGGCCTCTTATTCCATATCAAAATGTGAAGTGAGAAAATAATATTCTCCATATCCAGGGTGGAGAAAGTTATGTGACTGCATCTCATTGTGCATTATTTACGTGGATTTCATTCTTCGATAGCGTCCCTAATTTGTACAGCCCAGTTACTTGCAACTTCAAAATCCTTATGTGAACACTGCAAACAATACACTGTTGTCATGAGATCTGAATTGCATTTCGATTTATTCAGTATTATATAAGAAATTACAAAATTTTCCAAGGGAAGGAGTGGTTTGTTTGAATTTTAATGTTGACCGCGTTACTTTCCGGGCTGAACTTGGTAAGTGTGCAAAATTTCGTTCAAATTGCTCAAGAAATGTAGATTTGCATAGGGTATATACCTGGGTACATACATACCCAAATAACCACATACACATTTTAGATTTTATATATTAGACTGGCTTAAAAGGCCCGGCGTCACCCGGGTTTTGTATTTTGTATTTTAAAATTAACTTATGAAGGACTTTCGATTTTCAAACTCCTTATTTAGATATTTACAAATTGAAATGGATAGACTGAATTATCACTCTCAAACTATTCCCTCAGAGAACTCTTGATATAGCTTTTATGGCTCATAGAGGATGTCGAATTTTTTACCTCGTTGCTTCTACACACCATGCCTGGGAGTGGTTGAAATAAGAAACAGAAATTACGGTAACACAAAATTATGAAATATTTTATTTCTCACTCTTATGTTACCTTACAACCGTTTCGGGGCTGAAATCTAAAAGAAATTCATAATCACTTTCATACTTTCCTTTCTACAAATCTGGGACGTAATAACTTACTGCAGTCAAAATGCGAAGTGAGAAAATGTTCTCCATGTCCAGGCAGAGAAAGTTACGTGACTGCATCATATTGTGCATTATTTTCGTGGATTTCATTCTTCATTAATTATTTTCACCAGTGTGTTACATCGATAGCATCAGAATTATTTTGTTAAAGCCCAGCATCATGTAGCTCCCAAAGCACTATGTAAACACTGTAAACAATAAATAGAGTTGTCATGAAAACTGAATTGCATTTTAATCAATTCAATATAATTTTATTAGAAGTTATATAAATTTTCAAGGAAAGGAGTGGTTTGTTTGAATTTTAATGTTTACCGCGTTACTTTCCGGGCTGAACTGGATATGTGTCCAAAATTTGGTGAAAATTGGTCAAGAAATAGATAGCCTAATTTTATAGGGAACATACATACCCACATATCCACACACCCACACTCCCACGTAAGTTATAGGCTACACTTACGATTTTACAAATTAGATGTATAAAAGATTTCACCTAGTCCCTAGCTGTTTTGTTTTTATAAAACTTATTTGCTATTACATCAGCTTAGTAGCCTCGTACATATCTTAAAATTACAGTTGTGAACATAATAAAACATACATTGAGCAAACGTAATGGCATTAAAACTGTAAAATCTTTAAAATATTGTGACTACGATCTAAAATTTTGGAAATAATGTAGTTATACTACTTTATAAAGATTTTACAATTTCAAAGTCATCACATTCAATTTTTTCAATATATGTTTTATTACATTATTATTACAGATTACTGTAATTTACTGCAATTTTTAGATAATCTATGAGGCTATTAAACTGGTGCATTAGAAAAAAGTTTTTTAGACAATCGATGGTAAAAGAAGCTCTTTTAACGGTAAACTATATTAATTAAAGGAGAAAATTTTGCCACTGAGTGTTAAAAAACTGACACTCCAAGGTGACCAACCTTGATTGCTTCACATGGAAAATACTTTCTTAGTTAAGAGTAATTGCTTATGATTATTAAATAATGTTAAGTAATGTTGGCTGAAAAGCGTTGTCCATTCTATTCTTACGTTGGCAGCCATGAACGAGAAATAAATAACCTGTCTGCTCAATTGCATACTCGGTGGCAGGAGAGTTCACGAACACCTGTAAAGCTACTAAAATGTTTGCAGCGTACATATTAAAAAACAATTCTTTCACAAATAGTAACGTCTGTCTCAAAAATAGTGTATAATACACAATATGGCTTTTTTTTTCTCGTAGGATTGTTTTACTCGCCCTTACATGCTTACTCGCAACATGAAATCCTTCGTTTGCCCTTTATCATAAATAACTATTTTAAAATCAGAATATCGAGGGACTAGGTGGAATCTTTTATACACATTTTATACAACATAATTATTTTCCTCTTAGGCAAAAGTGAAATTTATCAATACTTAAGGTTAGGTTGAATATGGGATTAACATGGTTTTAGAAATATGTACATTATATATTAAAGGAAGGTTCTTCTTTGAGTTTGTTAACTAAATCCAAAATCTTTAAATGTTTGGTTTGGAAATATATATTTTTTTCAATTGTAATTACACAGTGAATTAAAAACTCCCCCCAAATACCAATTTTTATAGGCAGAATTTGACTAGTATTTATATTATCGTTAAGCTATTGCCATCCTGCCATCTTTCATGTTAACAGTGGCCAAGGACCCGCCTTCGAGTCTCAATGTGGCTGAAGCTATAATAATGGTGATATCTGTATAGGCTATTTTAGTTTCCGTTGAGAGGATGTTTACAAATACGAGTAATATAATCCACCTTATACCCTCAGTAAAATTGAAGTCATATGATCTAACCTTTTAGTTATTAACATTTATGCAATGGCTTTGGTATTCGTCAAATGATAAAAAATCAGTATATACAGATTATAATTTACACTATTTACCTAGTTAAAATTTTAATATATATGAACATAGAAGTCAGGTTATAAAATTTTAAATATATAAAAGTTAGAAGTAACATATTTACAAATTGATAAAATCCAAACATATCCCATACCAAGCCCCCACACTAGACAGACTCTTCAATTTTTACGTTTCTTAGTAAAACACTAGTTAAAATTGTAAAATCTTGATATGGTCGGTTAAATCGTTCTTCTATGTAGATCAAGGTGCATGCACATCTTCAGTCCTTTTGTCAGGAGGTATGAGAGCACTGATATAAATTATCTTCAAACAAGAAGATTGAAAAAGGCATTTTAAGAAGAAAAATTCCTTTAGGCAGGCCTACAGGCTGAAGTAGATTTCGAAGTGCTTTTGGTTTAATTTATTGTCGCTGCGCAGCACTCTCCTTCTTCACTATCCTTGATAGTAGCATTAAATAGTCAGGTATTGTGAGCTGAACGAAACGTTAATAATTGCTTATTATTTAGCGCTATTCAACAATGATTAAAGACGCACTCCCATTGGAAAAGAAAACATGAAAACTCAGTAATCATGTTCTTAAAAGAAAATACGTAGATTGAGAAGCAATCTGACAGTCATATAATAAGAGGATAAATAAAATATGTTCATAATTATTGCTTAATTAAAATATTTAAAAAAAATAGTAAATAAAAATAAATGTTGAACTGAATTCGGTAAAGAGAAAGAGCCTACAATCATTTGTTTTGATAACAAGAAAAGGATATAATATTCTGGGAGGCCATGCGCAAGATCAGCAATGAATAAAATTAGCAAAGCCGCTAAACAAGACAAAATAAATGAACTATATCAAACTCAAGGTATCAACATAACAGAACAGTAGTCCCAATGTTCTTTGAGGACAACACTATTTTCTCACTGAGCCGTAACTTTCATATTAAACTCTTTTTTACTGAGAATTATTTTATCACAGCAATATCAAAGTGTACAATGCACCATACGAAATATAAATAAATCTGAATTCCTTTTTGTAAAAAGAGAGTTGTTTATTATGTTTTATATTTATATTATATTTTATATTTATATTATAAGGTGTGTATTATTTATAATATTTCAAACTCTATTACATTGGTAATTTTATCCTTAGTCGGTCCTCACACATTCCTTTCGGCAGGCCTTCAGGCTGAGATATATTTTTAAGTGTTACTGTTTCTCAAACATTTAAATCTCGCCTTATATGAGACCTATCGAGAAACTAGTTATTGATTTGTAGAGTACTCAAGAGCTTTTCAACGATACCCCACAAGACGTGGTTTAAAAAACTTCGAATTTCCATCCCCCCACACCTCACCCCTACTCGTACCCCCAAAACCCCCGAATCGTGTGTATCACTGTGAACTCCATAGGGAGTACTCTAATTTATTCAAAAAAAGTTTCCCTCTATACTTCATAGGGGCCGAGATATTAATTTTTCAAAATTTCAACCCTCTCCCCGACCCCCCCTTGCTCATTAACGAACTTGTCCGAACTATTGGGCCTAGAAATAACATAATAAAATTTGGTTCAAATATCTTCAAAATTACGGCCGCTAGCGACGCCGGGCTTTTTAAGCTAGTTTGATATAAAAAAGTTTCCTCCTAATAGATCGCTCTATTCTGAAGTAATTTTGTTGCTTGCAACTCCGTTCTATGAAAAAGACCACAGATAAATGTCATGTAAGCTATGTGAGACTGAATTGATATTTTTAGAAAGGTACATAATTAGGGCTAAGAATTTGATGACCTAGAATGCCTGAAAAACAGCCGCTATTGCTGGAGTTAAATAATATTGTAATTTAGCTCCTTGCCTGTGCGAACACTTCTCTGACATCCGTGTAGTGCGTGTAGTCTAAACACCTTCACCAGGCGTTAAAATATGAAATTTTCTTCCTATAAAGCAGAACTCGACTCCAGTTGGACTAACCAGATTAATTCAAACTGCTCTAGTGTTTTGTACTCTTAAGCAGGGTTCAGATGGACCTCAGTTTTTCTTTTCATTTCCTCGCTTGTGTACGTCACATGGTGAAAATATGGTGATTTTTAAATTATTTAAATTGTAATGAATTGATTGTCAGATAATTCTTCCTAACATTTCAAAGAAACATTTTAGTATTTAGTAGTCTATAAGCACCTCGTGTACATAACTAAACTCCGTGGCGCTATATCCCTGAAGGGACTAGGCCTACCATCCGACCGCTGGGTCATCTCCCGTAGGCCGATGGCAGGATTGGGAGGCATGTGGTCAGCATGCCGATACCCATGGCGGTTAATGGTGATTTCCGTGACCGGAGCCGCTACTTCTCTATCAAGTAGCTCCTCACGAGGCTGAGTGCACCCCGTTCCAGACCTCCCTACTTTAGAAAAATCCGAGGAGGTACCGAGACCACTTAGGCGGTGACCTCGTGTACATAACTTAAATTATATCTTAGAGCTTATACTCGAGAATATTGTAAAACCTTAATTTCTAATTATTAGGGCTCGGAATTTGAATACCTAAAAATGTCTGGAAAAACCCATAAAGTGGCCTTAAATTTATGAAACTATGACATGAAAAGTTGAAAATATGACTTATTATTTCTCAATATGTATTTTAAAACTATAATTATGTAGTTTAGATGTATAATAATAAATAATTTGATGACCTAAAATGCCTGAAAAATGTCTTATAAAGTGACCTTAAATTTATGAAACTACGACATGAAAAGTTAAAAAAATCTTAATATTTCTAAATGTGTAATTCAAAAAAGTTAATTATGTGGTTTAGTAGTATAACCTAATAATAAATAATTTGATGACCTAAAAAGGCCTGAAAAATTACTTAAAAGTGACCTTAAATTTATGAAACTACGACATGAAAAGTTGAAAATACGACTTAATATTTCTAAATGTGTATTTTAAAAAGTTAATTTTGTAGTTTATAATATTTATTAATGATATAAACTTTTAATCCGTTATGTTCCCTTTAGGGGCTGAATTTTGAAAAATCACTTCTTTGTCAGTCTCTACATTACAAAATAAAACAACTAAATCTTATATCTTATTTATTTTATTTAAATCTTATATATTTTATAGCTCCAGCGGTTCCGGCTCGGAGATGATGAACTAGTCATTCCATCAGTCAGTCAGGAGAAGTAATTTTATATTAACAGATTACAAAACAGTTTTGGGCCTCAAACACCACGCCCTATTGATTTAGCAAGTTATTTAATGTTAAAACAATTCAAATATATAAAATCGAATGTGTGTTTGTGGGTATGTGGGCATTTATGTCCTATACAAATCTACATTTCTTGACCAATTTGTACGAAATTTTGCACACATGCCCAGTTAAGCCCGTGAAGTAACGCGGTCAACATTAAAATCCAAGCAAACTACTCCTTCCCTTGAAAATTATATAATTTCTGAGAATATTATACTGAAAAAATGAAATCCCATTCAGTTGTCATGACAACAGTGTATTGTTTACAGTGATCACATAGGGCTTTGGTAACTACATAATATCGGACTTTAACAAATTATGATTCTATCGATGTTATGTATTGGCGAAAATAATTACTGAAAAATGAAATCCACGAAAATAAACCACAGTGTGATGCAGTCACATATCTTTCTCTACCCTCGAGAAGGAAAATATAATTTTCTCACTTCACATTTTGATGTAGAATAAGAAGCCGTATTGCATGGACAGCTTAAGTGTGTGTCAGTGAGTATGCTCTATCAGATACCTGTAAAAAAAATCCTATCAACTGATACGTTACTCATAGTTGTAGACTTTGTGTTATTTGAGAAATAGGGATGTTTATCATAGGCCCTAAGCATCTAAAAGAAGACAAAATGGGATGGTACATTTTCAGTCCTATTCCCGCAGGTTTTAGGGGAGGAATCTATTGAACATTAAACTTTCACTATTAACTAAAATCTTCTTTTACTGCCTTTTACCATTTTACTGCAATTTTATCCTTCCAAACAATCAAGCAGAAAAGGCCTTCTAAATTTTAAACAGAAGCTTTTTTGTTATTACATACACGATGCTTAATCAAATAGTGTTTTTTTATACCGAGAAATTCATATTAACTGGTAATAATTCACAATAGCAGCTTTCAGTGATTTTACTGTAACCTATTTGTTGTTTACTTCAAATGTTTAACAGCATACATTTCGCTATTTTTCAGTTTAGGTGAGATAAAATAGGCCTTTAGGATGATCATTATAAACTAAACTAGTATTTGTTGTGCTGTATCGTTACTAGATTCGTTATATCTAATATAATGCCTTTGTGACACTTGTTGATTCTTCGCGATCCGGCTTGTCAAAGTTAGACGTTCGCAATTCCACTGTAGTTTTTACTGCCATGTGGTTGACCTCATTGTTCACATACGATTTATGACTTCTGCCTTCTTTTGTGCAATAGTGAAAGCAAGGCATCGTGAAATTTTCGAATTTACTGAATACATTCATAAATGCGTACCGTGCAATAACCTCATTACGATAAAATAGCATTCAGTTGGTTTGGTATATTCCACTTAAATTCTATAAATTTTTCCATTTAGAAATTCAAATTATTATAATTTTATTATTGTTTAAATTAAATTGGTAAGTTCTGATCCTTGTACATAGAAATAAAATGTTGTTTTCCACAAGTGTTCAAAATAATATGTTACATTTAGTATTTTATAGTTATTGTACTAGGAAGAAAATGTATTCTGAATGCAGGTTTATCCTGTAAAATGGTACGGGTTGTGAGGACCCGTTTTTGTGTAGTTTGTACCATGAGCAAAGCTAGTTTTTTTCTTTCTTTTTACCCCACCCACCCATTGCTTTAGTGTTAAGTTTAGGTTTTATATATCACCCAATAGTATTCCGATAGTATTTTATTATTGTGAGCGATCCAATTTCTACCTAGGATACAGAATAAAAATTAAAATCAATTTTCTAAAATAAAAGTCGGCTAGTTAAGTTTTGGGGAAAATGCATGATGCTATTGTAATCTCATTTACAAGAAATTGACTAAGACTCTAAAAATATTTATAATATGCAATATAGTCAATATTTGAAATTTTACAAAAAATATTTAATATATACATGGAAATTTTAAAACAAATGCTAAATTACTTGTATAATTAATTACGTTTATAAAATGTATTAAAAGTACACTAAGTGAAGTATTTTTAGAAGGAAAACATTTTATTGCCTTATTTATACTTTACAATGAAAATAACACAATATAACGATTTTCATTGTTTCAAGCTTAATTGTTTTAAATTCAATCGGCATAATGTTTATTTCAAAATTTTTCCCTGGATTTTTTCTTTGCATCGGAGGGATGTTTGTTATAGAACCACAGCGCTCTAAAAGTCTTGAGATATAATATTTTGTTATATAATACCATTTTTAAATAAAAAATTGTTCCCTAAAACATTTGCCACCCCGACCAAATGCCCAGTGTGCCCATTTATAAATCAGAGCCTGCAGATAGTATAAATAGTGGATTCATGTTAATAATATTAAGGATTCTATTTCACTTATTGAAAAAAAAGAACATTTCTTTTATGTGTGTATGCGCGGGCTGTTCCTCTTCTGTGGTTGCATTTTCAAATTATGTTGTATTAAAACCAAAATTTGCCCCAAATAAACCAAGTTAACATTAGAATAAGCTAAATTAGCATCGCCTTCATACAAAACTAATTTAGATCAAAATATTTTTATTTTACTAAATTCTAAATACACATGATACTTGGTCGCATTGTTGACGAGAAATACGTAGCTCTATAATGAATAGTATGCTTTGTTATGATAATTTCTAACACAGAGTAAATAAAAAAAAATACTATTGGGTATTACGTTCTTAACTTTTTTTGGACGACATAACTCTGGCAAGACTATGAAAATATGTAGAATTTAATGCTATTAGTAGATATCAGTCATTCAGGATATATAGTAACAAGAGTAATTCATACTATATTATGTTACAGTAACTCCAAAATCAATTAAATGTGTGCAGGGTAGGTGATCTGTGGAAAGCCTTCGACCACGTCAATCATGGCTTCATTTTCGTCCGGGTCCTTCGAAGGTTCCTATTACTTTGATTTTACTTGGAAGCGCTTTTGTTCCAGGATATCGTTATATAACGAGGTTTAATCATTTTGGAGATAGAAAAAATTAAGTAGCAAGCAGAATGTTATATTTCTGACTGATTTTATTAACAAACTAAATTTTAGCTTTATTTTTGTATAGGCCTATCCGAACCAGAGTGAACTGATATTATTTTGAGCCTAAAGAAGTCTTCAGCAGTTAGTAAAGCCTCCAAGTTCACAGTGAAGAGTTCACTGATTTTTTTAAAAACTATAAATTATAAATTAAAATAAATTATCAGATCTTTTAACATGTAATTTGAAGGAGAATGTTCAATATTCTTCATCCCCATTGAGCACAGATTTCACTCGAGAGATAAATCGTAGCACATTAGGCGATCTTCGCTACAGATGATTATCTATTTTATCTATACAGGGTGAAAGTAGTAGTCTTATTATATTTCGGCAGAAACAAACAAAAAATTCAATCACCATTTTTGTCCCAAATGAGTATTGTTGTTTCCAGAAAAAAATTAGTACCTAAATTTTTTACTCGCTTTACCGCTAAATTGAAGGCTGTATTTTTTTTTTGGTGAAATAAAACGGCTGATTTTGGCGTTAACTTCTATTTTGGTGAATCCTTCGCGAAATAAGTTATTTTATATTATTTTATATAGCCTATAGCCTATTTGACAGTGAAAAGTTTACTCCTTTATTATATTAATCGGCATGCCTAATTACAGCGGTGGGAAATACCAGAAAAGAATTATAAAACATTAGACAATGAAAATAAATTTTAGTTCCAGTGTGAAAAATAAAACTTACTTAATTACAGTGTATCTTAAGTTTGAAGTTCTTAATTTTTGGATCATTCTATCTGTGGCAATTGAATTTCTACTTCCACTTAAGTTCTATTGTTTGTATCGTGGCAGTCCTCAAACAAGGGAAATTTTTGCTAATAAAAAGTAGTAGTTTGCAAATAGAAGCGCCCACCACATCCAATGAAATATAAAATCTGTTGAATACCGTAAACCAATCATTGATGTAATCGATTATAATTAGGCCTATTCATAACTTCTCGACAGTCATATAGACATCATAAAAAGAGAGCATGCTACTAAGATCATTAAGAAAGAAATCGAAACACTAACAATTTCGATTTTAATTAATATTTTTATATACATTTCTTCGAATTAGCCCTGAGTGGTCTGTATATGGCACTCATTTACATATCTCATGAAATCGAATATATTTCATTGCAAAATAAATATTAAATTTTACTCGCTACACAATGAATATATTTTATAAAGACCCATTTACAAATTTATTTTTAAGATAGATTGTTATTGCAAACCTGTAGCTTAGCCCTTCGGTTGGTAGGTCGTTAGGAGATTGGCATCCTCGGAACATCAACAACTTGTTTTCTGCAGACTTGATGACCTTTTTTTAATTTTAAAAAAGGTAACTAGAGAATGTAGAATAGAGTCAAGTATATTATGTGCAAACATACAGTGAGTTCATTTGCTACAGCATATGTAGTTACAATAGCATGCCGAACAAATGCTTTTAGTTTCGCCTTAGGTAGACCTATGTGACGAACTTGCTCTTTCTATTTCTTCCCTCTTATAGTGAAGTTGAATTTCTGACATATGCTAGGCATGATCCACAAAAACATCCTTCATAATAATTTTTCAGTCGTTTCGACCTCTGCTAATTAGAAATCTGTTAGCGCTTTTAAATGATTTGGAGTTGTGATTGTTCTTAGTTTGTCTTCTCCTTGAATTATTCAGTAGATCACACATATTTCTGCATGAAATATTCCTAATATGTGATACATTACCGCCTCTCAAAATAACAATAACCCACATACAACAATACTTTAAGCTAGGGCCCACAATTATCGTTATACGGAGGTGTAATTCTATAGGCTACACAAAATGATCTCAAGACGTAAGCAGAGAGCTAATCTGAGATCTATCTTGCAGGTAATATAGGCGTATTAAAACAATTATCGTACACGCAATTCTCCCAATGCCTTACATGCACCACTGAGAAAAACATATTTTTGGCTGGTATAATTTATAAAGGCAAGTTAAACAAGTTAAGATCACATATCACAGTGCTTTGGCATAACGTGTTTATAAATCCGGAAGAACTGTTTTAACAGCTGGGGTTTATCTCGACTCGAGATTGACTGGAAAGGATCATATAAATTCTGCTTATCGGGAAGTTTCGAAGCAAGTCTGAAGAGAGCTTGAAGAGGATGGAGTTAGTGAGCAATATTTAACTACCGCATACCGTGGCTTTTTCGAAGAATTTTAATATGCAATATGGGCTGTACCGTAGTATGGTAATGCGAGGATTAATAAACTGAAGTCAGTGGTTTACTTCAATGAACTAGGTTATTTCTATAACTAGGTTTCTATGACAATTAATAAAAGAAAGCTTAGAAATTTCAGAAAATATCTTCCTGTTCTAAAAAAAACTAAACTCCATGGTGCTACATTCCTGGAGGGATTTGGCTTACCACCCGACCGCTGCGTCATCTACCAGAGGCAGATGGCAGGATTGGGGCATGTGGTCAGCATGCCGACACCCACGGCCGTTAAAATGGTGGCTTCCATGAACGGAGCCGCTACTTCTCTATCAGGTAGCTCCTCAATTTGAATCACGAGGCTGAGTGCACCCCTACCAGACCTCCCTACCTCAGAAAAATATGAGGAGGTACCGGGGAACGAACCCGGGCCGACGGATATGTAGTCAGCGATGCTAACCACAAGACCACGCCGGCGGTCATTAA
Source organism: Ectobius pallidus (assembly GCA_964059195.1). Lineage (NCBI taxonomy): Eukaryota > Metazoa > Arthropoda > Insecta > Blattodea > Ectobiidae > Ectobius > Ectobius pallidus. Next base: position 78,179,357 of record CAXKWD010000003.1, read on the forward strand.
TCATTTACCACTGTTTAAAAATTAATATTAATGTTGAATAAGCCTATGTGAAATGGTAACCTAGAAAGGTTAAAAATCTAAACTTTTAACGAGAAAATAATGGACTATTATTTATTTTTAAAATGCTTACGCCTGTAAAGTTTACGAATCGAAGCAAAACCGACTGACAACAGACGATCTAAATTTAAAGTTAAGGCAGTAGCCTAGTCTATAATACACTGTGTCGGCTGAAATGGAACGAAATAGGTTATTTGTGTAAGTATTAGCGAAAATGTCATAAAACGCTCGTCCAGAATTTCGACCAGAGGCATTTTCATTATAGTTGTGTTCAATAATAATAATAATAATAATAATAATAATAATAATAATAATAATAATAGTTTGTTTAACCTGGTGAATGTACGGTATAGGAATTTTCATAATAGTTGTCTACAGCCGGCTGCAAAAAGCATGGGCCGCCTGAAAATTAAAAGTTCCAGATACAGAATACTGCCTCGTTATCGTCTGCATACACAATCTGTTTAAGAGTCTGATATTTGTTATTGAATCGAATTGAGAGTCGATTATGGATATTCTAAGTTACCTGAAGAATTATATAAGAATATCCTGAGCAACATAAAACCCATTGGACCCAATATTGAATTATATAGCCACGTATTACAGCTGTGTTATATCAGTAAGCAAAGTGGCTCCTGTCGTGCAGTAGCTTAATGGCCAACTCTCGCTCTTCATTCGTATCTCAAACAATCCTTAATATTATTATTTTAATTATAAGTTTCTGGTAGTACGTATAGCAAACGAACAAGTTACTAAATCCCAACAACAGGCCATTCTTTCGTGTTACTGATGGAATTTTTTTTTTTTTTTTTTGTGCTCAAAGGAAAATAAAGTCTGTTTGTTTATTTCAGCTTTTTCAGGAAGTTAAAATTAGCGTAACATTGTTTATTAATTTATTAACGGGAAGCGAAACCAAAACCTTCGGTGCAGATTTTCTATCAATGTACAAACCACAGCAATGACTGCCAGTTCGTTGACACTTGTGAACCGCTCCATAGAACTTCAATTTTTTAATATATATATGATGACTTGGCTACTTGGCTCACATTTGTATTGGCAATAAACAATAAATTGAGGTCTGACCATTCATGAAACAGCTGATGCACAGAGAAGCAAGGAAGATTAATGTGGTGCAAATTGTGAACACCGCTATTAAAGTCTTTGATATTACCGAAATATCGAATGCAACTTGTAACATTTTGAATAAAACAAAACTTTCTAGATAATTGACTACACAGGAAAAATCTGCAAGATCTACAGTAGAATCATTATTGTTTTTTTATTTTTTATTATTGACATGTATGGTTAGAGAGACCTGATAATCGTTTTATAATACATTGTATAAATTCATATTACTAATTTGTCCACATTCATTATGGTTTAATTTTGCAAAGATAAAAATAATTAAACACAGATTTGATTATCCTTAGTTTTGGCTCGAAGATTAAAACAGGATATATCTACTATCAAGCTGATCTTCGATTTAAAAAAATCCCTGTATAAGACATTTTATTGATTGTTGATTTAGTAGACAATTAGTAGTAAATGGTTGGTTGTAACTATTTATCCACACACACAAATCACATTGTTGCTTCTATTAATTTTAATAAAAATTGATACTGCTAAATTTATCACCACAGGAACAAACGGCGTCAGAAAATGAAAGTTTATGAAGGACGTCTATAAAGAAAATCCGCAACAGAGGTAGTTGATAAATCTAAAGAAATGAAGTAGCTTGAATGATTCAAGACAGTGAGCTTTTTAGTGTGTTGAAATGACAAAACATAATCATGTATGCTTACAGCCTTTATAGTCCATGTGCCAGACCCATAGGTCATTATAATTTGGGGGGACTGAATGAAACTTATACCACACGTTCCTGGGGTCATGTGGAGCAAAAAAGTCGGGGGGGGGGCCATCATGAGGAGGTAGCTTTCAAACATGGCGGCCATTCAAAATGGCGGACGACTCTGAATTTTTAAATTCAAATATCTCGGGACTGGGCTCATCAATCTTGAATTTTGTTTTTTAAAAATGTAGGTTAATCTTCTGGCTACATATTTGTTCAACATGTATGTGGCCAAAAAACCAATATTTAATGGTCAAAATTCTAAAAATCGGAAATATAGATTTTTTGACATTTACGTTTTGCGGTTTATTACTCTAACCGTTGGGTATATCGAAAAAGTGTCTGAAACAAAAGTTGTAGAGACACATCTCACCTTTAAAACGCAAAAATGAAATCGAAGATCGGATTAATAGAATCCGAGATATTTAGATTCAAAGCGGGCGGAGCGGGGTTGAGCGTGTTGACCGAGCACTCTGTGCAGCCTAGTGAGAGGCGAGACTTGGCGTAAAATCCTGCGCTTTATTTATTTTCAACCTCAGTAATTGCTTTATTACTAGATAAATTTACATTATCTACTAATGTGCACTATTTTTAACATGATTATCAAGCACTTTCTCATAAATACAATTAACAACTATATTGTTTATCTGGGAAATGGACGTCAATAATTACAAACTCATATAATATACTGTCAAGGCTTTTATATCCAATTTTTAAGATGAAATCGTTAAAGGAACTTCAAATAGTCGAAATAATTAAAAGAGGAAAAAAGTATTACAGTTTAGGAATGTATCGGAGACTTTTAACAATACTTTCAGAAATGAACACAGGACGTAAGCAACTAAGAAATAAAAATTCCCATAAAATGCCTTATACAATATTATTAACAATGTTGAATTAAGTCTTCTTCACAAGAATCACTGAAGTCAGTTATTATAATTATTGCTCTCGTCCTTAACTGCCGTTGCTTCGGCAAACCCCTTGCACCAACAGCTCTCGATGATTCAAATTTGAGTTGCTAAGCACGGGTAACTTTCTGGTGCACAGTTGATCAAAATTCCGGCCTGGTAGTTGGCACGTTTATTGTGTTTTCTCAAGGTGTCTTTACAAAGAGACATTTGAAAGCTCTCAATCTGACCCTCTGAACATCTGGTAGCGCAGCTCATTTCACCTTGCGTTTGGGGGCATACGACTGGAAGACAAATTCTTCTTTGCTGTCATCAACATCATTATACATCATCCAATCTTTGCCTAACTTCCTGAATGCTTCCATAAATCTTTGTTCCTTTTTGCACAAAAGCTTTTAACTTTCCCCTGGCCAGCTAAAGCACTGATTGTGTCGCAGCCAGACCAGCAGTAATACCCAATAAGAGCTGTAAAAAGCTGTTCGCCTAAGGCAGATACTATCTGGGAAACTTGCATATCTGTTAAAACTGTTTTGTTTGTTTCCCGATTCAGAAGTTTTTGCTTTTTATGGTTTTGCAAAAACCTACAACCAAAACTAATACATCTGTATTGATTGAAAAGCAAAGAACTGATTCCTTGCATGCAGCATCATTCTGGAATCAGCTTATTCTTGAGTGCAGAACAGCTCAGGAACATTTTTGCTCCTAATATAAATGATCATGAAGCAGATCTCACCAACTTCTACGAACATTTCTAGGTTTCCAATTATGTTTTCAAATTTCTCCTCTTACAAACTGCAAAAAAAGAATTTTATCATTATATTTTTGCCGTAACTGTTCCTTAGAAGCGTCCTCTAACAAACCACTCTGTGGCCACCCTTGATTTCACTAAATTTGATACCTTCAGCTGTTCCGCTTTTTTCCCGCTCCAAAGATTTGATCGTAACCTCTGAATAATATATATCAACCCTCCGACCTATATTAAAAGCCTGCTTGAGAAAATTCGTTGAGAATTCGTAAAACGTTTTTTGTTATCCTTTGATGGACTGAAGCACGGCTATTGAATCAATGATGCAGGCCAAATCTTTTTCCGGCAGACTGGCAGGGGTGGTGTATACTTTCAAAAAATTAGATAATACTGATTTGTAGATTTTCTTCAAAGGCCCATTAACATTCGCCGGTGCCAGAGGATATCTAAATCCTTCCATCATGTCAAGTTGTTGGTTTTCTGCAATAAAGGTCATTTTGCTGAATAAATTTCGATTGCACTGGAGGATTACTTCTTTGTTTCCAACCTTGGTTTTTTTGCTCTTCTTTAGTCTACTAATCTTAAGACCCACTTTCTTAATACGTTTATGAAACCCTTCTCCTTTAGCTAGCCGAAACGTGAACTCTTAATAAGCTATTTTCCCCTTGTTTTCCGAATCAATGTGATCAGAAGAACATATATTCCAGTAGGCAAATGTACAATATCTTAAGGGTTGGGATCGAAGGGGTTCGTCCACTCGGCTAGAAGGTCAGTGAGAGTTGTCACGTCTTCCTCATCTCTAAGTGTCCTTGGGCTTTGGAGGTCAGGGTGGCACTGATCTGTTTCTCTGGATGATAGAATGCTGAGGAGGTTCTTTAGCTCTGTACTCAGTATTAACATATTACCGTACTACAGACTACTTTTTCAGACTGAAATCCTTAGTACCTTCAGGAGTTTGGGTGTCTTTGTTTACAGTCTCTTTGATGGCTTGGTCCACTGGAATTCTAGAAAATGGGTTGTTGCTTCTTATTTGTACTGAAAACCTCCTTCTACATAATATTGGTGAACATATGGGTTCTCCTTCTAGTTTAGATAATTCAAGAAAGTGTTATGATAGATAATGTGAGTAGTTCACTCTATCCAGCGCAAAAATTCAAGGCACAATTTTTTCAACAGCAGCTAAAAACAGAAAAAAAAAGCCTTCTCGATTAGTCCGAAGACAAACGGAAAGTAGCTCCACTAGGGCGATATATTTCATCCGAAAGGACAGCATTTCTTCATTACTTGTAAGAAGATGTATCAAGTAGAGTGGATAGAACATGTTCATCTTGAAGTACAGAGTTAAGGGATGTATAGTTCATAATTAGTGATGTTCATTTCCCAGATAAATTGTATAATTGTTAAATGTATTTATTACTCAAATCCGATGCACCGAGAGCTGTGGGTGCAAGGGGTGTACCAAAGCAACAGCAGATGAGGAAGAGTGCAATTATAATAACTGATTACAGTGATTCTTGTGAAGAAGACTTATTTCACGATTGTTCATAATATTATAGGCTATAAGGCATTTTATAGGAATTTTTATTTCTTAGTTGTTTACGTCCTGTGTTCATTTCTGAAAGTATTGTTAAAAGTCTCCGATACATACCTAAATTATACTTTTTTCCTTTTTTTAATTATTTCGACTATTTGAAGTTCCTTTAACGATTTCATCTTAAAAATCGAAGATAAAAGCCTTGACAGTATATTATATGAGTTGGTAACTGTTGATGTCCATTTCCCAGATAAACAATATAGTTGTTAATTGTATTTATGAGTAAGTGTTTAATAATCATGTTAAAAATAGTGCACATTAGTAGGTAATGTAAATTTATCTAGTAAAAAAGCAATTACTGAAGCTGAAAATAAATAAAGCGCAGGATTTTACGCCAAGTCTCGCCTCTCACTAGGCTGCACCGAGCGCTCGGTCAACACGCTCAACCCCGCTCCGCCCGCTTTGAATATGGATATCTCGGATTCTATTGATCCGATCTTCGATTTCATTTTTGCGTTTTAAAGGTGAGATATGTCTCTACAACTTTTGTTTCAAACACTTTTTCGATATACCCAACGGTTAGAGTAATAAACCGCAAAACGTAAATGTCAAAAAATCTATTTTTCCGATTTTTAGAGTTTTGACCAATAAATACTTGTTTTTTGGCCACAGACATGTAGAACAAACATGTAGCCAGAAGAATAACCTACATTTTGAAAAAACAAAATTCAAGATTGATGAACCCAGTCCCGAGATATTTTAATTTAAAGTTTCACAAGCGTCCGCCATTTTGAATGGCCGCCATTTTTGAAAGCTACCTCCTCATGATGGCCCCCCCACCCGACTTTTTTGCTCCACATGACCCCAGGAACGTGTGGTATAAGTTTCATTCAGTCCCCCCAAATTATAATGACATGGTCGATTTTGGGGGTCTGGCACATGGACTATTATGGTCAAATGCAAGAACGTTCCATTAACTTCTTTGGGGGAAAATTAATGTGGACTGCACAAAAAGCATAAATATTGATTAGTATTTTGAAATATTCACTATTAGGTGATAAATAATCATTTTGTAATAAATATTTTAATCCGAAAGAGCTTACATTACTTAACTACAATACATTTCCTATGTAATAAGAATAGTGCATGTTGAACCTTTAAATCATAACTCACTACAGGTCGTGAGAAAAGGGGGTAAAACGTTTTTCCGCCTAATCACCACTAAACGTTTATAAATGCAATTCCAAATAAGGCACGTCAAAGAATTTACAATTAATATGTTGAGTGGTATTTATTATCTGAGTTTAAAAAAAGTTACAAAACATATGTCCACATAAATTACAGTATATTACGACATATTAGTCAGTTTGTTTAATATCTTATGATGTTTCGTTATTCAGTTAAACAATATGTGAATGATTACATAAAGTTATTCTATATACATGAAAAATTATTCAAAACCATATCACATTATAATAGAAATTTGTCACATTCTATAATAATAATATAGCTTGCCTCAGAGCCATAGTGGGCCATCTCCACCAACAACAAAAATGAGACAGTGACACTTTGCGGTATTGTTTTGAATTGTGCATCAATTATTTAGTAATGTAGTTCATGTCCATGGGCCTATCATTTATGTAATATTGTGCAGATATTGCAATACTTTATTTATAAGTAATTAAACTATGGTATCCATTGAACTATGGTATCCATTACTCCTTGGTTTCTCTCTTTTTTTTAAATGGTACAAGACCCACTATGGCTCTGAACCCTTCAATTGCACTCGTGAAGAAGACATCGCGCCGAGCGCTGTGTTGAGGCATAGGTTGAGGCGACTACTTAAGCAGGCGTTTGTTGCACGAATTGAAATAGTGGAGTCAAAGGTGTGTTTCACGCCTGACTGTCGATGCATGGATTTGTTTTTCTCAAATCATTAAATCATTGTGATCCAATAAATTTGTAACTTTATGAATAATAGCTTACATTAAATTATTGTAATGAATTTCTTTACAAATGTGTACCAAAAGAGCAAGCACTTCGTACGGGTGCTAGTGATGATTTAAATAACGATATTGTACTGTTTTATGTAATATCATAAAGAACTGCGCAACGATACTACTCGTTCCGAACGACATGGTACAAGCATAAGGAGTGACAGGAAGGGAAAACAGCTGTCTACTGCGCATCATCAGCCCGTGTGCCATGTCGTTTCGAACGACTAGCACATTTTTATTATTTGTTAAAACAATATATGCACATCGTGCAGGCGTTTTCCGGTAAACAGTCTTCAAAATTATTGTAAAGTGTCTACGTGTCTATATATTGTTATAATTTTGGGAAGATAAAAGAAACTATTATGCTATAAAGCAAGGACTTCGAATTGTTAATTGACTATATGAAATATGCATATTTCATTACATATTATTGTATGCAGTCCACCGCTGTGGCTCAGGGGATGCGTTCAATCCTCTCACGAAGCGGGCCCGGGTTCGATTCCTAGTCGGGACAAGTTACCTAGGTGAGGTTTTTTCGGGGTTTTGCATCACCTGTAAGACAAATGTCAGGTAACTTTAGGCCCTTGTGGTCCCCGGATATCATCTGGCCGTCATTATCATCTTCATCCCCATCATCGCCTTGTGAGTGAATGTGTGTGTGAATGGTGTGTATCGTCCTATGTGTTCGTGGGCATTGGCATTGGGCTGATCACTCATCCGGGGAGGCCCTCCATGTCCTTGTCTGGTCAAAAAAGTATGTATGTGGGATCCAAAGACAATTCCTCTCCCAACAGGTCGCGGCCCTGTAAGGCCCGGGCGGCTTGGGTAGCTTAAATCCTAAAAGGGAGAGGTAAAACTACGACAAAGAAAGAAAGAATTATTGTAGGCTACTGGAATTTTACTAAGAATGTAATTCTGATAAATTTTTGTTTCATGACATTTTCTAGTTAAATCCATGTTAAACTAGGCATTTCCCATTAAGTTTCTCAATACAGCCCGTAATTTGCTATTACAAGAGTGAACTATAGCCTGAAACTTTCCCAGGAATGTACTTATTCAGAATACGAATTCCCATTAACCTACGTATAATAAATTGACGAATAAACAGATAGACAAACAACTTAATATCATACAAATGGCAATCATTTTATCGGAAATATGATAATTTTGATTTTTAAAACAGGTCAAGGAGCCGATAGCATATGCGAGTTCATAATAAATTCCACTTGGAACAAAAATAAAAGTTTGAGCCTTGGAGACCATTGTATTTGTACTGCGTACTAGATGGGGGACCCCGCCAAGGCTAAATGTATCCTAATTCTGAATAAATAATAATATTATTTGTATTTGTAATTTGTAAAAATTGTCTGTAGCATCTTTAAATAAATAAATAAAATTATTATTATTATTATTATTATTATTATTATTATTATTATTATTATTATTATTATTATTATTATTATTATTATTATTATTATTATTATTATTACACCAGTACTACACGACTTCCGCTAGATTTTCTTAAGAAAATATATCTAGTTTAATATGTAACCGTCGACGTATTGTGGACTAGTATACTGTAGAAGCGTAAAAATACGTTTATACTTTGGTTTAACTACGTAAACTACGTAATTTATAATATAGATTTATTCACTGGGTTTTAAGGTAGATATTCCAAAAGACTGTATCGATATTTTTTAATAAATGCAATTAAATTCATTCGTACATGTCCCAATTTCTTATTTCTTTTAAGTATAATTGATTTCGCTTTATTCCAGTTTGTTGAATTTTTAAATGTGGTTGATGCTACACATACATGCCCAACGTCATTTGCGTTCCTTTATAAGCTTGCCTCTTTACCTATGAAGAGAGCTCGAACAGCATGCATTTCTTTCAGCAAGGACTTAATGTTGAACTAATCAGTAATTCAGTACCCTTCATCAAAATCTTTTATATTGTTAAGGATCTCCCTGCTACTAGTCAATTAGTCAGTAGAATTGTCTATAGTGATATTCATTATTAGGATTTTTAAGTGCAATTCCCATATGGAAAAATGATGGGGGAAAGGTGCTAAAAACAAAGGAAGACAGGGGGACAAAAAGGTATATTAAACTCGTTATGTAACAAACTTATACTTACAAACAGCAGGCTGCTGACTAATTCCAGTTAAACTAAAAATAAAATTGGCATACTTAATTATTTTTCATTGTTGCAGTTGTGCATTCAGTTTCGTGTTTGCTAAAAGCAGGATCACTTACCTACGTTCACTGCAAGCTGCTAAAAAGCTGATTGAAAGGTACTTAATAACTTAGATAATATCGGAACTAAACCAAGATAATTATGTGGTGAAAAAAAAAACAATGAAACTCAAAAGTCATAGGGTATAAATGATCGGATGAGCTTTAGAAGATTACTACAAAGCTGCAGTAAATAAAAAAGGGGAAATAGGGATTAGGGGCATGGTGGAGGAAAAAAGGGATAAAAGCCCTCAAAAGAATAGTAAATATGCTAAAAATCTTCCTCCATTCTATACTAGAAACAACGTTTCACACTGGTTTTCTTTTCAATGCAATGGGGAATCCTTCCTCAGAAGTACTGAATTTCTACCATTATAAAGCATGTCTGAATTGGAAAATCTGAGCATTTTGTATTAACCATTCGTAATTGCAGTGTATATTGTATTATAGCATTTATGGCCGAGAATAACAGTTCGAAATGTGGTAATTAATGTTGAAGTCTCTTTTGCTCTGGCACAAGATTAATTGGAATGTAGTTTGAAATGGAAGGACAAGTGGAAGGACGTGCCTGTAACGTGGCTAAAAGTAAATTCACTCTGGCTACATTTCTCAATTATTCCATCCTCTCGGTAAACTTCAAGAGAACATTACAAATATCCCAAGTGCCACTACAGCGTGCGCATAATTAAATATACTTTATCATACCCTAGTTTCCGAGTACTGCTCTCAGAAAGAGTCCTAACTTTATAACAAATTGGGTCGATGTCTCAGTCTAGTACGTTATGTTGGTGATTTATGAGTTCCACTGTCTGGATTTAAAGGAAGAAAAATAAATATCTTTCTCTTTATTTGGAGTGTACCCTGTGAAAACTTCGGACGGATAAGTTACGTACAGAATGTAATGTACTGTAAAATGCATTGTTTAAAACTGCATCTCTCTGCAAACTCCCAACATTTAGTTGAAAAAGAGCATCTTAAAAATAGATATTTAAGAAACATGTAAACAACTACTAAGGAAATTCGGTCAATAATTTTATATGACATTTTTAAACCTGAATTATTACAGTAATATTATACAAATGTAATAAAAAGCTTATATTCCTACTATTTACATTTAAAAAATGTCATCTGCCTAGAGAAGTAACTCTGGCTCATACTTCATGTTATAAAAAATAATGAAGAAGCCTTATGTTTATAAAATTAGCTTCTGGGAATGATGCATGCCACAATATCAACTTTTATTATCTAATATATAAAAACCAAATTCCGTTATATGTCATGAACGCACAGCCAGACAGTATTCAATTGTGAGATTAAAAGCCAGGAAAAAATAAATTTTGCAAAAATATGTTGCAAAAACTTTCTCGCATATACGTCTTAAAGGCTAGTATAGAAAAAAGTAAATTAGAGAGAAAATTAAATTTTACTTATTACATTTTCATAAAACTAAAAGTAGCTAGAACGGAAAGCATCACGGTCGATCTTTATGTCCATTGCTTTTACCGTGAAATAATAATAATAATAACAACAATAACAATAACAATAAGAACTTGGGGTTTGCATGGCTTCCTCAATCTCAAAGGCAAAAATGCAAGATAGTTTGAGATATAGCCGACCAATAGAAGCAAATGCTGCACGAAAGAGTTTATTACAAGAGCCTACTGGTGAATTTGGGTGGCCACGAAATTTGATTTGAACCCAGGACCTCTACCCTATTACCCTATACCACCTCGCTCTAATTGATTTTGGTGTGTTCATTAGACTGTGGTAAACTGACTACATTTCGCAATAATAATTAGATTATAGTATTCTTGTTACTATGGGCAACAGATGAATATTCATATTTTAATCAAAATGTATGTTCTGAAGTTCGTATTTAAGTCATGTTATTTCGTTTTCATCTTGATGCCTATTAATTTTGTAAAGCAATGTAGTTAACAAAAAAAAAATGTTCTTTTTAATTTTCTCTACAACTTGACTGTGCTAAGTTTCCATGTATCGAACAATGTAATGAAAAATTGAAAATTGATTCGAGTCAAGTTCCCTCTAAGACATTTTTGCTAAAAAACGGATGTAGCCATTTTGTTAGTCATAGGAGTTTCCAATTTTAAATTTTTATTCAATTTTTGAAAAATCAAAATTTCTCAAATTTTCATGAAAAGTCCCCTTAATATTTCAGTTATAAAACTTGAATTCTGGGCGGTTCGATAAAATTCCGAAAAAGTCCTTTATTAAAAAATGAAGTAAATAACAATGAACCGTTTACTCGCTGTGCTTGCCCACCGACAGACGTCATTCCAAAAACACTTTTTTCTGTCTCTAGGCATCGTAAAACATGTGAAGGGACCAGGGGAATAACGATCAAAGTCACATTTTCTTCTAAGAAAGTTATTTGATGTAGAATATTCAAAACCAATTGGAACGAAAACGTATATTCATACAAATTAATACTGTTGACAAAAATATAACTTGAGAGTGTACAAGTGATACTGTAAAACAATTCTGCGATACAACTATTCATTACAACAATACAAAAGATAGAACATAACAAGTACACTCTTTGGCATGGAAAAACGATCAATGTGCATACTGCAAATGTGGAAAATGTACTTATTCCTGCATTATAACTCAGCATGGTGGTGGGAAAGCTTTGTCATCTTGATCATCACTCCTTGTAGTACTCTGCAGTAAGGCAACGAAGAACTCCTGGGCAGATTCACTGCAGAATCTCTTAACTTATTGAAGATATTTGAACCAAATTTTATTATGTTATTTCTAGGCCGAATAGTTCGGACAAGTTCGTTAATGAACAAAATTGGCCCAAGGGGGTGGTCGAGGGAGGGGGTTGGAATTTTTAAATCATTTATATATCGGCCCCTATGAAGCAAAAAGGGAAACTTTGTTTGAATAAATTAGAGTACTCCATATGGAGTTCACAGTGACACCAACGATTCGGAGGTTTGGAGGGTACGAGTGGGGGTGGGGGGATGGAAATTCGAAATTTTTGAAACTACGTCTTGTGGGGTATCGTTGAAAAGCTCTTGATGAGTACTCTACAAATCAATAACTAGTTTCTTGATAGTTCTCATATAAGGCGAGGTTTGAATGTTTGAAAAAGTGCTCTTTCCTCTTTTTTGCAGTTATTATTGCGGGTTTGTCATGCCAAGGCCAAAGAAGAAGAGTGCTACGCAGCAACAGTAAATTAAACCAAAAGCACTTCGAAATCTACCTCAGCCTCTCGGCTTTACTAAAGGGATTTTTTTTATTATGGCCACCACAAGAGTCACCAAAAAGCTGAAGTGTTTCTATTTCTTAAGGAAAAAAATTTTCAATGAAGTGATATACGAGTAGGAATGATATTACTTCATCATGAGCCTTTTTTTTTAATAGTCTGGTCATAAGTATAGAATGCGGATTCTCTGGTGGGCAGCACATGGATGTTAAATGAATAGAAAGACAGCTGTCTTCAATAGTAAACATCATTAGTTGAAATATCAGGTACTTTAAGTTTTTTTAAATAAAAAACTATTCCTTCCATGTGTGATCCTACCACAAATTCAGGACTTTGATCATTCTTCCATACATTTCATGGACATTGATCATTTTTCCATTTGACTTCAATTTTTACCCTCTCATATTGTGGATTCTGATCACTTTTTCATGCCAAACTGTTATTCAGAATGTAGAACTCCACCTTCTGAACCAGATGGCACCACAAACTCATTTTTTCAAAAAATTGGACTTTGATCGTTTTTCCCCTGGACCCTTCATGTATATCTGGTGTTATCTCGATTTCGATTTTTTGTCACGATCACAATACTTTCTCTATACTACGTATATGCGAGAAAGTAAAAGGGCATTGAATGATCAGGACGAAACTCACTATCCGGGGTTTTGGGGGGGGGGGATTAGGAAACTCTAATCTGAGCTCGTTTTTGCCCCGGGCGGCGAACTATAATGTGAAATGTACCTCAAAGCCGAGTTCTTAGCTTTTTAATTATCAATAGTTTTATTTGTGCATGATATGGGTAAGGTTCATGAATCTGTGGTACGTTTTAATAGGATCATTTCAAATCTGCATGCTCATATAGAGCACAAGATTAGTTTTTTTTAATTTTTTTTATTACCTAAATTTTAATTAAGAATAAAATTATGTAATTCCTGCAATTTATATAAAAACGATGTCAGTGTTAATAAATATTTTTAAATTGTGTTTTCTGTAAATGATTTAAATAAAACGTCTAGCAGTTGAGTAATCGCTCAATTATGAGTAGATATAACTTCAGGGAACAAGCTTATAACTACTGGAATGAGTACTAGGAACAATCCTGGGGGTAAAAGGCGCCCGGTGCGTAAGGTTGACAATCTTTCCACCTGCAAGTGACGAATATTTCAAATTCTGAAAGTCTCAACCTCCTGGAACCCTAAGGATCTTCATGACCTGGATAAGGATAACTTTATTTTTACTTTTTATTAGGGATGGGTCCTCGATACTTTCGATACCTCGATACTCTCGATATTTGCATGATATCGGCATCGAACGATACTTCAGAAAAAACGCTCGATACTTTTTCGATACTTTTGTAATTCTGCAATTAAGTGAGAATGCTAGTATTATTAACAAAAACTTGTAAGTGGACTGTTTAAAAAACTCATTTTAGTTTTAATGTAGAGTTTAAAAATAATTATAGGCTAATGATGATATTAAATTTTGTCTCATTAAATATGCAGACTTAATTAATTTAGTTCGTATTACACAGTTCTCTCAAATTTTAATTTTTAATGTAGGCCCTACCTATTTATTGAAACTGGAAATGTTGAAGGTATCGAGTATCGAGGAAAAAATCATGTATCGGTATCGAGTATCGAGAAAATCTGGTATCGAAACATCCCTACTTTTTATAAACTTCTGCAACTTACCGATCACAAATTCTGCAAAACATGTAGGCCTAATACGTAGACTGTAATAAATGTACTTACATAACTCATCCTGGTGCTTACTGTTTAGAATTCGTATATTCCCATTTCATATTCCGTTACATAGAGTTTTAGATAAATTTAGCAGACTATATTCGCGTTGAGGAATCTCTCCTACCATCCCATATTAGCTTCCACTTTATTTATTACCTGCAGGAACTACTGATTCAAACTCTTCAATCAGAAGCTGAGTCAAGAAAAAAACATGACTACTCCCTTCCTGGCTTTCAACGTGAAGTACATTTCATCTCCTCGCATTACAGCCAACGCTTAAGTATATCTGTTAAAATAAAAGCTCAGCTTCTAACTTTAAACTTAAAGTAAACGGATTGGATGGCTTTCCAATATAAGTGTTGGCTAGGAAAGCGATTGAAGGATTGATTTATAAGCCAATTCAGAGTTCGGCATGGTTCCAGCTCCCTGCAACATTTATTTGTTTCAAATCAAGTCGTGGTTTGAAGTAAAGGAGATCTTGTGACAGAGCTGACACCGTTCCCACAACTCGTGAAGACTCAAGATTGTCAATTGAGACTTCTTAAGAGTTTCACTTCCATAAGATAAACCGTTAATCTAACTTAATCAATGTATATATAATCTATGATGTAATATAATACAAAACTTTTGTAATTGATAATAATATACAGGTATATGGAGACTAATCTTGGAAAATTGGAATTTTCAAAATAGCTTTAACGCGTAAGAGCTCAACTTCATTTTGATAATATAAGTAATATTATCAAGGAGGGAGATTTGGTTATTATGTAATATTATAATTATGTAATATGTAATATTATGTAATTTTAACTTTTAGATCGCCGATGAAATCGTTGGAATTTTTCAATTGGCCTAATCCTGCTGGTGGCACTATGGCCCTGGGGTCGACTCAGCCTCTAACAGAAATGAGTACCAGGAGCAATCCTGGGGATAAAGGCGGCCGGTGCGTAAGGCTGACAACCTTACCACCTTCATGTGCCGATGTCTAAAAATCTGGGAGCCTCAACCTCCTGGAACCCTCTGGGCCTCCATGGCCTGTAATAGGGAACACTTTACTTTTTTTTATTTTGACTTTACTTGTTAACTTTTACAACCAGGTGCCTCTCGTTTTCTTTAATCGTCATTTTTTTTTCTTTTTAGTTTTAAATTATTTAGTTCGTTCTTCGTACCGGATTGTACTGATTTTGCTGTAATTCGTTTCAAAATATGCTATAAATAATAATTATTGTCCATATGCAGGCATTGTCGATACCATCCCTACATGTATTTTACAAACAAACAAGTGGTTCAAAATATTTTGTAGAGATTAATTTCTCACAAATACATTTACTGAGTTTATAGGTGGACAAAAGATAAGTATCTTAAGCCTTGAGTATATGATTTTGTTGGTATAATCGGAGTTTTGATCCACTTTCTAAGGTTCTTCTAGTAATTTCAGTTAATCCGGACGCTCGTGTAACGGACATCTTATCCCCAATTATTCTGGATTAACGAGATTTTACTGTAATTTAATTTTTTTCCAGTATGACTAGCTAACTAGAGATTTGTTTAATGTTCCAAATAACAAAGTTCCACGTTGTTTTTCCATCATCATTGCAGTTTTGTTCCAAGCTTGCTATTTTTGTATTTTTTTATTCTACCTATTTCTTTAAAGCTAAACTATAATAAATTAAATAAACATTGAGAATAATTACAAATGACAGATATAGAGAAAAAATAAAATATTTCTTCTAAAAAATAGTGATTAAATTTTGTCCTTCCTAAAAAAAGAAGGAAAAAACCTGTAAAAAGTAAAATGTAATGTTTCGAAAACAGGCTAATTATATTAAACGTAGCTTTCTTTTACCCTTTGAGTTAATAAGTAAGTTATGTATATTTTCGTAATATTTATTGAGATATTGCGTTTTGAAAGTCACGCTTCTTTCATTTATGTATTGATAACTGTAATTTTATAAAGAAATGTTATGGATAAATAGTCACTTTAACTGTCTGTACAACTTCGCTTTAACTTCTACCATAGTTGAGATAGCCAATACAAATTGAAAAGAACAGGTGGTAACTGCCTTCAAACCATTTTCATAGAAATACGTTCTCGATGTCCTCAATAAATTATTAAATACTATTATAGAGATTTTCAATGGAACTTTTAATACTATGAAAACTATGAAAACATACGTCATGCAACTTACATTTCACTTATGCATATGTTATACACAGCCTTCATGTATATCCATTATATTTGCCGAATCTGTTTTAACCAACTAACTATAATTATTTTTGCATTGTCTCTCAATTATCATGATCTCCACCGCCATAAGTGGAATCGGATAATGCTTGTGCGAATATCTGTTCAACGTATCTGCATAATTAAATTATTCAGGTCCTGTTCCCGACATTATACACCTCCATACCCGTGTGCTGTGATTTCGGTATCAGAACCAGATGGAAGCCATGCTTGTGTTGGATAAAACTTCCTGGCATATTCTTCCTACAAAAACTGAGTTGATTGGCTGAGACAGTAAAGTTGAAGACTCTCATTCTGAAAGGCATGGGCTCAAATCCCGAGGCTGGTCAATCTGAAGAGGTGTTTAAGCCCCCCCCCCCCGCTCATTATGGCAAATTCCGGATTGGAATTTATTTACTATCTACCCTAAAGGACCTTTGTTCGTTTTGTATTGGTTCTTTTGATGTAGACTATTTCTCTATGGGCACAGACATAAAGTCCCACGAAATGGGGGGGGGAGAGAGAGAGAGAGAGAGAACCGAGTGAGTAAGAGCGTGAGAGAGGAAGAGAAAGAGGGGAAAGAATAACTCATTTGAAAATTTATGTTGATTGATACTTTGTCAATGCTTTTGTAGTTGAACTGCCTACTTAAGGTGGGCCAGGCCTACGTCGACCACTAAAATGAGATTATATAAAACCATGATAAGACCAACATTGTGGTATGCATGTGAGAGCTGGACTCTTAATAAAAAAGATGAAAATGCTCTCAACACTTTTGAAAGAAAGATCTTAAGACGCATTTTAGGACCAATAAATGAAAATGGAATATGGAGGCTCAGGTATAATAAAGAAGTTTATGACAGGTTTAAGGAGCCCTGCATCTCAACAACGATTAAATTCAAAAGATTGCAGTGGGTTGGACATGTAATTCGCATGGGAAAGGAACGGATACCACTTAAAATCATGCAGAATGAATTTGGGGGCAGGAGACCAGCAGGCAAACCGAAAAATAGATGGCTGGATGCAGTGGAGATGGATGTGAGACAACTTATGGGGCTCAGAAATTGGAGGAGGACAGCCCTGGATAGACAAGGATGGAGAGGTTTATTACGGGAGGCCAAGGCCCGACATCGGGCTGTAGCGCCATAGAAGAAGAAGAAGAAGGCCTACGTCGTATAATCGAAAACTCGGATAATATGTTAATTTACAATTGACTTTAGTAAACCTTGCAGGAAAAGCTGGTCCTTCATTGTTGCTGACCCCTTAATGTTAACCCTGAGTCCTTAATAGATAGACCTGATAAAGATAGAATTTACAATATATAGACCTATCTGCCTACGGGAGATGACGCAGCGGTCGGGTGGTAGGCCAAGTCCCTCCAGGGATGTAGCGCCACGGAGTTTAGTTTAGTTTAGTTTAAACCTAAGGTAGGGCCTACCGATTTGTTTTCATATTTGCAATAAATAGGCAAGGCAGTAAAACCCGTTGTAATCCTTCGAGATTATTGGTCCATTATCGCAGATTCAAGAATTAAAAACTAAACTCCGTGGCGCTACATCCTTCAAGGGACTAGGCCTACCACCCGACCGCTGCGTCATCTGCCACAGGCAGATGGCATGATAAATAAGAGTACCGTTTTTTTCAAAACTCGCTTTATGCAAAAAACAAAGCGAGTTTTGAAAAGACCACTACATATGCATGAAGCGAGTTTTGCAAAAACAAGCTGTAGGCCTATTCTCTGTGCTATAATTTCGGAATAAAGCAAATTTTGCTAAAGCCGGCTGCATAGGCTTTTAGAGGATGCTAATCAGTATGTATTAACACAATAAAACGATTGTAAAAAATGCATAAAGCGAGTTTTGAAAAAAACGGTCCTCGATTGGGGGCATGTGGTCAGCATGCCAATACCCAAGACCATTAATGGTGGTTTCCATGACCGGAGCCGCAACTTATGTATCAAGTAGTTCCTCAATTTGAATCACGAGGCTGATTGCACCCCATTCCAGACCTCCCTACCTCAGAAAACTCCGAGGAGGTACCGGGGATCGAACCCGGGCCGACGGATCTATAGTCAGTTACGCTAACCACAAGACCACGCCGGCGGTCAGATTCAAGCATTAAGGAACCCCAAATAGAAC
Source organism: Ectobius pallidus (assembly GCA_964059195.1). Lineage (NCBI taxonomy): Eukaryota > Metazoa > Arthropoda > Insecta > Blattodea > Ectobiidae > Ectobius > Ectobius pallidus. The sequence continues at coordinate 78,198,017 of CAXKWD010000003.1, forward strand.
CCTTTCCTTCGGGCACTTCCATAGTTCATATTTGAATTCATCGTTATTGTGGATCAATGATAATTGAAGGGAATGTAGAATATCCCTACCTCAAATAGGAAGAGATTCAAGAGATCTGGCAAGTTTACGATGTTAATAATAATAATAATAATAATAATAATAATAATAATAATAATAATAATAATAATAATAATAATAATAATAATAGTCATAACAAAAATATTATAAAAATCCTGAAACTTCAAACAGACAAAATGACAAATAGACATTATTTGTGAAAATATTTCAGAATTTTGAAGAGTCATAACATTCATAGCTTAATAGCATTGATACACGTGTTTATTAAGTGCCAGTATGGTACTTTATGAGATTGTGTGGGGGACGAAAAATGTCTGTCCGTCTGTCTGTCTGTCCGTCCGTGTGTCTGTACGCGCTCTAACTCAAATACGCTTTTTCGGATTTTCATGAAACTTGGAAAACACATTTATAATGTCAATGGGAAGAACCCTATTGATATTGAACCAAATCGGTTCACCGGTACCGGAGTAATGCCTAATTTAGTGCCTATTTTAATAGATTATGGCGCCTTTCTAATAGAAAGGCGCCATAATTCAAATACGCTGTATCGGATTTCCATTAAACTTGGTATACGCATTTATGACATCCATGAAAAGTACTCTGTTAAATTTGAACCTAATCTGTTGACCGGTACCGGAGTAAAACCCAATTTAGTGTATATTTTAAAGGCGCAATAGCTCAAATACGCCTTATCGGATATTTATGAAACTTCGTATACGCATTTATACTATCCATGGAAAGACGTCTGTTGATGTTCAACCAAATCGGTTGGCCAGTACCGGAATAATGCCCAATTTATTGCCTTTTATGTTAATATATGAGAAGTCGCGATAACTCAAATATGCTTTATTGGATTTTCCTGAAACTTTGTATACCCATTTATAATGTACATGGGAAGACGTCTACCGATATTGGACCAAATCGGTTGTCCGGTACCGGAGTAAAACCCAATTTAGTGTCTATTTTTAAAACGCGGTAACTCAAATACGCTTTACCGGATTTTTATGGAATTTGGTATACACATTTATAGTGTTCATGGGAAGAGGTCTACTGATACTGGATGAAATCGGTTCACCTGTTTCGGAGTAATGCTCAATTTGGTGCCTATTTTATGATAATATACGTATTCGAAAGAATTTATATTAAAAAAAAAGCAAATCATTTATCATGACAACATAGTCAATTGTTTTACTGTGATATTTTACGGCTTTGGAAATTAAAATAGAGATAGCTATGACCAAAAACACTATTGTTTTACATGCGCTTATAACTTACAACTACACCTTTTCAACCTCAATTTCGGAAAAAGTAATTCCAATTTCGGAAAAAATAATTTTAATTTCGGAAAAGGTAATTTCTATTTCGCAAAAGGTAATTTCAATTTCGGAAAAAGTAACTTCAATTTCGGAAATACGAGGGCTATGAAGAGGGTATAGTAAAGTTGGTACCACGCTAGGACAAATGACTCAATCGGAGCGAGATTATGTAGAGAAGTAGCTAGAAGGTGTACCTAAATGTTCCCAATCAAACAGTTTTGATTTTCACTGTGATTTTCATTTTATGTCCCATCGGGGGTTAAAAAAAAATAGCCCTCGTATTTCCGAAATTGAAGTTACTTTTTCCGAAATTGAAATTACCTTTTCCGAAAATGAAATTACTTTTTCCGAAATTGAAATTACTTTTTCCGAAATTGAGGTTGAAAAGGTGTATACCGTTAAACTGACCCAGGTGACCGAGATGGTAACGTTTTGGCCTCACGTTATGGAATTCCATAGTTCAAATCCCGAAACCAGCCAATTTCACTTTCTTTTTCGTATTTTTATGTGAGTGTGCGATTGTCAAGATATCAAAAATCTGTACAGTTCAGCTGATGCTGGAAGATTTTAATCTGATTAAAAAGAAAACTAGACCTTTGTTCTTCCCTAAGCCCTGCTTAATGAATAAATCTGGAGCTTAACTTGTAAATCAATTAAAAAAACATATTCTGCATATCATAATTGCAGTCATAACTGATTAAAAAAAACATACTGGCACTTTTTTACATCAGTTTACCTGATTTTATTTCCAGATTCAAGCCGGTCAATAGCACTTAGTAATTTTTTCCCACATAGAGAAATACATTTTTAAAAATAAGTTATATGCATGTTGCCAAGATATTACTAAATTCTTGTACGCCATCAAAGAATTTTGTTGCTAAGAGATCGTTCTTCATTTTCGGCGTGGATCAAAATTAGTAGTGATTTGAGAAACATTTCTGTTTCTCAAAAGCATATAAAATGGAATCTCCGAAGACTTCAACTTCCGAAACCACACTCACTAGGCTTAGAATTCAGGTATTTATAGCCTGTGGTTTTTGTCCTGGTTTCTTTTATAACTTCGGCATGAGTAGGTTATTGTAATCTTGGAAGCGTATTTCTTGCGTGAAACACCCAAATTAGAAGATAAAGCGTATAATTTTAATAAATATTATTGCTTCATTTAATATTAAAGAGCCCATTATCTCCATGTAGGAGATAATGGTTTAAGAACTTCTGACTTTTATAGCCTATAACGTTATTTCAAACCGTATTTTGGGATGTTGCCTAATGGAATTAGTGCTTATGTAATTTTAGAACAACGTTTTTTTATGAAGTTATAGGCCTAGCAGCGCGTCTCATGTTGTACTGTAGATACTGTAGATACAAGTCATTTATTGATAGTCTACAGCAGAGGTACACATAGTTCCTCGTATAGGCCTAACCCGCCGGCCGCGGAAGAGTTTGATCAGGTCCTTAGCGTAGAGAAAATGTTGATACGAGCGAACAAAGATAACATCAACCTGCATACATAAATGTAGTAGACCTGGTCCGGGATCGAACTCTCAATCTTGCGCACAGAAAGCCAGCACGATACTGACTGTACCAAAGCCGACTCACTTATTTGTAAACTGATGCAATCCAGAAGGAATAAGTTCAACAAAGGAAGCCTTGTTCGGTTTATAACATCCTTGCAAACAAATATATTGAAAATCAGTCTGAGCACAAAGATATCTGCGTTTGAGACTATGAGAATGTTTGGAGAATCCATGTTATTACATCTGTTTCTTGGAGTATTGTAAATATAAATAAAATCGCTAAGAAGTTCACACAAAATTAACCTAAAATGGCGCAATGAAATAATGTGTGTTCACAGAATCGACTGCTCAGAGGGGAGGGAATCGTTGGGTCACGTGGTGCAGGCAAGGGCTGAAACTTGATGGCGGTCTATATGGTGATCAGCAAATAATTAGCTTTAATGAAATTAGATTAGACCATGTACCGTATTTTTATTGAATATCCAATATTGGATTTAACCCTATTTCGCCCGAAGGTATATTAGGGTTAGAGATAATGAAAAAATGAGTTAACAATAATTATTTATGAAACAAGTGGCGAAAACGAAATTTTCTATGTTCGCAAAACGAGCCCGTAAGAGCGTGTGTAGCAATCCTACGAGCAAACTAAAACCATTTTACCATGTGTAACATACAATATGTTTTAGACAGACGTTAACATTTGTGAAATACAAATTTTATTGCGTGCCGTGCAGCGATATTGGTAACTTCCAGCCGTCCTGCCCCCTAGTATGCACTTGTGCAGCAAGGCTTTGATTTTCTGGTGCATGGCTCCCAACATATTATGGGATGGAGTGGACAACGCTTTCCAGCGATCAAGGATTACCAAAATATTTTTTCTTATCGAGGCTAGTGTTCACGGAATGACAGTGATGAAATTAACTGCTTTACTAGAAATTCTTATAAGATAGAAGAATAATTTCTTTAACATTAAATGTTGTTAATTGTTTTTATTTGTGTTATTTTTTATGCATAAGTAACTTAATCGTTTTAGAACTTATTTTTGAAGCATTATGCCATAACAAGGTAAGTAAAAAACATTTGAAACTTTGTTCACGACTTATATTAATGACTAGCTTAAAAGACCCGGCGTCGCCCGGGTTTTGTATTTTGTAATTGGAAATTAGCTTATGAAGGATTTTCAATTTTAAATTCTAGGTCCTTATATAGGCATTTATAATTTGAAATAGGATGAACGACTTATTACACTCAAACTATTCCCTCAGAAAACGCTTGATAAAGTTTTTTATGGCTCAGAGAAGGATCTAGAATGTTGCATCCCATCGCTTGTACAGTGCACAGCAAGCCTGGTAGAGGTTTAAATAAGAAGAAACAGAAATTCCTGTAACGTAAAATTGTAATATCGAGGCGGGAAATTTCCCACTCTTATGTTACCATAAAGCATTATCACTTTCATACTTTTCTCTCCAAAAACCTGCGATATAGGCCTAATATAATAATATACACATTACCATACCTCGTTTTGTTTTCTCTATGTCCAGGGTAGAGAAAGTTATGTGATTCCATTATTTTAGTGGATTTCATTCTGTAATATTTATTTATAACATGAATTATTTTGATAACTTCTCTTATTTGTCAAAATTGCATTTCATTTGTTTTTTCCAAGCCCACCTGATACCATTTGGCAACAATATATTCTGTGATTTGGAATTGATAATTCTATGTAAAATGGGATTAAGTATTTTCAAAAACATTTAATTTTTGGCATTTAGAATCAGAATTTTTCAAAATCCTTTCTTAGTGAGCACCTACATTATGAAACGAAGGTACTGTCAAAATTCCAAGTCTCTACCTGTTATAGTTTAGGCTGTACGTTGATTCCTGTCATTCAGTCATTCATTCAGTCAGGACAAAGCCTTTTATATATAAAGAGATACTACAGAAACCTCTACATGCAGGCACAAATTTGGATTTACGCAATTGGCTATGCAATATATGAGTGTTCAAGGTAAGTGTATATGCATTGATTTTATTTAGGCGCGCAACATAACCAAGGTAAATTGACTTTCCTTCATATTGAAGATATCTTTATATCTTCAGTTATCATTGATTTAAACTAAGGAAGTATATATTTCTGCGAGTCAATACCCTGGAGAGATTTCTCAATACTTGACATGAGTACTTTAAGAAGAGTTCGTTTTAATACATTTTAGAACTGTTTATTCGGGTTAATCTCAACGACATATTCCACCATCAATTTCACTCACCTAAAACTAAGTCACATATCACAGATTTATTGCTAGCACATTATTTGCTAATATTGACAAATATGATACCATATTACTCAATTATAAATATTATATAGGCCCTTTCACAGACATTCAAGAATTCTAAGAAGAGGTTAATTGTTATTTATGTATCGAGTAGGCAAAGCATAGCTTTAGCCAAAAACATGGGATGTAGACTTTTACAGCTTATTCCTTCGGTAGAACAATAACAAACTTTCAACAAAACAATGTTCATCGTCCTAGTTTCTTCTGCTTAAGCAACTTGTCTCTTTCCGATCTCCCTGGGGCGGGTCTTTTGAATATATTAGGTAAATCTCCCCTCTGTGTCTAGGTCCTCAATAACTTGCACGAAACTGTGTTCTTCGAGCTACGAGTTCTGCCCAACCATGTCTACATGATTATTAGGTGTTAGGTTATATAGAAGTTGAATTTCATCACTAAATGTGTCCTTCATTCCCTTTTCATTTATCTCGGTATTGTCTGAAAAATTTTCCCTGTAGGTCTACCTTGTTCTCGAATATTCTGAGTTTTTTGTTCTGAATTGTCGAAAAACGAATCCAGTTTCGCATCTACAGAGCACTACTCATAATATAATTGTTTTACATAACCCAAATTTCAGCTCATGATACAGCAGCGGAGGAGATAGCAGCTCATGATAGAGCAGCGGAGGAGATAGCAGTTCATGATAGAGCAGCGGAGGAGATAGCAGCTCATGATAGAGCAGCGGAGGAGGTAGCAGCCCATGATAGAGCAGCGGAGGAGATAGCAGCTCATAATAGAGCAGCGGAGGAGATAGCAGCTCATAATAGAGCAGCGGAGGAGATAGCAGCTCATAATAGAGCAGCGGAGGAGATAGCAGCTCATAACAGAGCAGCGGAGGTGGTAACAGCTCATCTTACAGAAGCGGAGGAGATAGCAGCTCATGATAGAGCAGCGGAGGAGATAGCAGCTCATGATAAAGCAGCGGAGGAGATAGCAGCTCATGATAGAGCAGCGGAGGTGATAACAGCTCATCTTACAGAAGCGGAGGAGATAGCAGCTCATAATAGAGCAGCGGAGGAGATAGCAGCGCATGATACAGCAGCGGAGGAGATAGCAGCTCATAATAGAGCAGCGGAGGGGATAGCAGCTCATGATACAGCAGCGGAGGAGATAGCAGCTCATAATAGGGCAGCGGAGGAGATAGAAGCTCATGATAGAGCAGCGGAGGTGATAACAGCTCATCTTACAGAAGCGGAGGAGATAGCAGCTCATGATAGAGCAGCGGAGGAGATAGCAGCTCATGATAGAGCAGCGGAGGAGATAGCAGCTCATGATAGAGCAGCGGAGGAGATAGCAGCTCATGATCGAGCAGCGGAGGAGATAGCAGCTCATAATAGATCAGCGGAGGAGATAGCAGCTCATAACAGAGCAGCGGAGGAGATAGCAGCTCATAATAGAGCAGCGGAGGTGATAACAGCTCATCTTACAGCAGCGGAGGAGATAGCAGCTCATGATAGAGCAGCGGAGGTGATAACAGCTCATCTTACAGAAGCGGAGGAGATAGCAGCTCATAATAGGGCAGCGGAGGAGATAGCAGCTCATGATAGAGCAGCGGAGGTGATAACAGCTCATCTTACAGCAGCGGAGGAGATAGCAGCTCATGATAGAGCAGCGGAGGAGATAGCAGCTCATGATACAGCAGCGGAGGAGGTAGCAGCTCATAATAGGGCAGCGGAGGAGATAGCAGCTCATGATAGAGCAGCGGAAGTGATAACAGCTCATCTTACAGAAGCGGAGGAGATAGCAGCTCATGATAGAGCAGCGGAGGAGATAGCAGCTCATGATAGAGCAGCGGAGGTGATAACAGCTCATCTTACAGCAGCGGAGGAGATAGCAGCTCATGATAGAGCAGCGGAGGAGATAGCAGCTCATGATACAGCAGCGGAGGAGATAGCAGCTCATAATAGGGCAGCGGAGGAGATAGCAGCTCATGATAGAGCAGCGGAGGTGATAACAGCTCATCTTACAGCAGCGGAGGAGATAGCAGCTCACGATAGAGCAGCGGAGGAGATAGCAGCTCATGATACAGCAGCGGAGGAGATAGCAGCTCAAATAGAGCAGCAAAGGAGATAGCAGCTCATAATAGGGCAGCGGAGGAGATAGCAGCTCATGATAGAGCAGCGGAGGTGATAACAGCTCATCTTACAGAAGCGGAGGAGATAGCAGCTCATGATAGAGCAGCGGAGGAGATAGCAGCTCATGATAGAGCAGCGGAGGAGATAGCAGCTCATGATAGAGCAGCGGAGGTGATAACAGCTCATCTTACAGAAGCGGAGGAGATAGCAGCTCTTGATACAGCAGCGGAGGACATAGCAGCTCATGATAGAGCAGCGGAGGTGATAAGAGCTCATCTTACAGCAGCGGAGGAGATAGCAGCTCATGATAGAGCAGCGGAGGAGATAGCAGCTCATAATAGGGCAGCGGAGGAGATAGCAGCTCATGATGGAGCAGCGGAGGTGATAACAGCTCATCTTACAGAAGCGGAGGAGATAGCAGCTCATAATAGGGCAGCGGAGGAGATAGCAGCTCATGATAGAGCAGCGGAGGTGATAACAGCTCATCTTACAGAAGCGGAGGCGATAGCAGCTCATGATAGAGCAGCGGAGGAGATAGCAGCTCATGATAGAGCAGCGGAGGAGATAGCAGCTCATGATAGAGCAGCGGAGGTGATAACAGCTCATCTTACAGAAGCGGAGGAGATAGCAGCTCATGATAGAGCAGCGGAGGAGATAGCAGCTCATGATAGAGCAGCGGAGGAGATAGCAGCTCATGATACAGCAGCGGAGGAGATAGCAGCTCATAATAGAGCAGCAAAGGAGATAGCAGCTCATAATAGGGCAGCGGAGGAGATAGCAGCTCATCTTACAGAAGCGGAGGAGATAGCAGCTCATGATAGAGCAGCGGAGGTGATAACAGCTCATCTTTCAGCAGCGGAGGAGATAGCAGCTCATGATAGAGCAGCGGATTAGATAGCAGCTCATGATAGAGCAGCTGAGGAGATAGCAGCTCATGATAGAGCAGCGGAGGAGATAGCAGCTCATGATAGAGCAGCGGAGGAGATAGCAGCTCATGATAGAGCAGCTGAGGAGATAGCAGCTCATAATAGGGCAGCGGAGGAGATAGCAGCTCATGATAGAGCAGCGAAGGTGAAACCAGCTCAGGATAGAGCAGGATGGAGTGGTTATACGAATTTAAGAAAAATTATATTGAGAAAAATCTTCAGTTTTCATGTACGGTTCCAATAACCTAGGCCTTTAACCAAACAGTTTGCAAATTTTTGTAAAGTTTCTATCAACATTGTACACCTTAAAATAAAGAAGTAATTTGATGAATGTGGAAGTTCTTTTATTTTAGTGTAATGAATTAGCTTCGTTGTTAAACAGCTTTGTAGTTGACACCTAAATTACGGCAAGAGTCAAAATTTTCAACCATAATATTACTCTATATAAGCTTAATTTTTTATCGTTTGGAAGATGCCCGGCTTTTTCAATCCACTTCCAGAACAGAATCATTGATCAAAACGTAGGATAGAATAACTCTGTAAAAGTATATAATGCTGATCAGCAATCCTAGGAATGTTTGTAGGCTAAAAAAACAAATATGTATTTACATAGAAATCCTAGAACTGCTGATCAGCGTTTACAGCAATGTCGCATCAATATTAAATCATTCTGCCAGTTTTGATTTCTATCTATATCCTAGAATAGTAATATTCATGGAATAATTTCGTATTACTATATACGCAAACTTATTGGAGTAATTATAACAAGGTACAGAACAGTGCTATCAGAACATAAATTCATTAGCTCAGTCTTTAGGTAACCTCTGAGTATAACCTCGAATGTACCCTATAGTTATTTGACTGTCATCTTAGCATCTTCGCCATTTTAATATTCCCTCTCTACATTCCGAGTATTCAGACATTAAGTCACCCCTTTTATTGCTACTAATTTGTATACGGTTCGTGGCCTACTGTGCCCTATGGAACATTACGTAAGAGGCAGTTATAAATAAACTTACAAAGTATAAAATAGTGGTGTTAAACGGGCATGCACTACCATGTGTGACGAGAATAATGTTATTAATTAAGATGCATTTACAACGCTAGTTAGGTGATGTAATGCTTTGGATTGAAAATTAATAGACTCGGCACTCGATATCCCGGCAGTTCGGATTACTCGGCAACCAAGATGCGAAAAATAAAATCAAGTAAACTGATGTAAGCATGTGCCAGAATGGTTTTCTTTAATCAGTGATGATTGCAATTATAATATGCATAAAATAAGTTATTTTTGTAATCGATTTCCGAATTAACCTCCACACCGATTCATTAAGCAGGGCTTACGGAGAAACAAAGGTCTGAAGATTGATAAGCATTTGTGAAGGAATGTATGGAGAGTGTTATTTGTCAAACTTACCTGTATTGCAACTTCCAAAGCCGTATAGTCCAATCGAATCGTCAAAAGTGGATGCAAAATTTAGGGTAGAGCTAATTTTTTTATATGATGTCTGGGATGGTTTTGAGAGTAATTTCTGACATTTTGCCAACAAAATTTTTTGCCGCCGGAGCCGCCATCTTGAAAAAACTTCAAAATTTTCTATTTTATTTCTGTTTTTGCCCATTATCTGCCAAAATACGCACCTGACAAAAATGTTTTACTACCCATCCCAAAGTAGACTAAATTTTCTACAGTTTGAGATCAAAGTGAGCTTTCTACCATGAAAAGTTTCGGAAATACAGCTCTCCGAATTTCAGCAACATTTTGCAAAAAATAAAAAAATCTGAATTTTCAACTAGTTTTTGCTCGCTATCTTCTAAATGTCCAAACCTATAGTAAAACTCCATATGGAAACTTAAACTAGAGGTAATTTGAAACTTGTCGAGTACTTTAAACTTATCCTACCTCTTTCAGGTCACAAAATACAGAGGTTTAAAAATATATATACAGCAACGATTGAATAAATGCATGTGCGTACAAGTTAGGAGCAATAACGGCACAGAACATTCATTTTTATACAAAAAGATTTTATTTAGCTAGAGTTCTGGTGAAACATTGCACTGAGTACTTTAAACTTATCCTACCTCTTTCAGGTCACAAAATACAGAGGTTTATAAATATATATACAGCAACGATTGAATAAATGCATGTGCGTACAAGTTAGAAGCAATAACGGCACAGAACATTCATTTATATACAAAAAGATTTTATTTAGCTGGAGTTCTGTTGAAACATTGCATTGAATAACTTGTTTGTTCATAGTCTTCGGCACTTAGAGGGACTTGGGCAGTTGACGTCTGCTATTTCGTCCATGATGTTCACAATCTAGCCAGTGTTGATAAAGTACTCTTCAGCGTCTTCATCCAAAAACGAATTAATTGGCTCATCAGGAGTGTCCTCACTGTCGGAGGACAGGACTATTAGTCACACGACTGCCCATTGCAATGTTTGCATATCGTTGTGCACTTTAATCCAGCTTTACGACACCCACAAGCGTTTAAACACCCCTTCTTGCAGGTACAGGAAATACTTTTCAGAATTGATTCTGGAGCTGGTTACTTCTTGGCTTTAAGGGGAAAGAGGCCTCTTGGTGTGTTCACCCAGCCCCACTTCAAAGGGTCTTTGTATTCACTGAGCCATGCCTGAACTTGGTGGTATGTTCGCATGGCATGAAGTTGAGCCGCATCACTGGTTGGGGGCAAGTTCGCTAAGTTAAATTTCATTCTTCCTGCAGCTTTTACAAATATTCCGTGCCGAAGTTCGTCAAGTGTTTGTGTAGCAGGGTCTCCTCCACATAAGTGACCCAAAAAATGTTGGCCCACTTCAGCCACTTCTCCTGATGTAGCTTGAGGGTTCAGAATTACATTAGCCTCCTCTTCTAGTTCAGGATGTTTCAAAATCGGCGAACAGAAGTGGGTTTTCCCGTGGCCAAAAACTGCAGATGTTGTGTCACAACCACTGAAAGCATGGATTAACAGCAGCATGTTGGAGAAGCTGTGGCGAAATGACTGCCTTGATTAGAAGATGTCTGCAGCTTTGCTTCTTCCGTACTTTTGGATATATGTATTCTTTATATGAGGGGATGGTAATGTAGTGAGGAAATAAGAAGGTCTATGTCCTCCCCAACTACAAAGACAGTGTCGTATTGAGATGCTTTTGAGAAGGCAGTGCTAACAATCAAGACATCTGCATCTTTAACAGCCTATTCCAGCTTTTGCCAATTCTACGAAGCGCCTCTTGTTGTTTTCATTGGTGAGAAAAGTTTCTTGTGAACTTTTCAAAACAGTAGTTCTATCAAAGACGACATCAGGAGATGGACTCGTAGCCCGTCGGAGTCTCACAATTCTTTGTGCTTGTTTGATTAGCGTCAGAAGGATAACCATCGAAGATAACTGAAACCTTTGAGTCATAATTTGTCTGCAAATATTTCAAAATGCCTAAGGTTGCCTGGTACAAACACATAAAAACAGATGTATCCGGAGAGAACGGTATGCGGAGCAGTGACAAAGAGCCTCTTAGCGCCATTCCTCCGATAACATGTTTCCATTTTGGGACAACTGTATATGCTATAGGAAGTAATTTTTTTCAGAGGACACTGCAAAAGTGTTCTTCTAAAATAAAACGCCGTTCTCTCCAAATCAAAATGCTGTACCTACACCAACTTTTCTTATTTTCTTTTTACATTGTTTTTTTAGTCTTTTATCATTATAAATTGTTGGAAATACTGTTTTGGTTGTTAATTACAATGTAAAACTTAACTATAAGACAGCACAGGTTTTTTACTGATAAACGCCATTTAGAATATCCTAGGCAAAACTAGACTTTCGTACCTTCGATAAGTTTTCTGAAATGTGAGGAGTTGTAGATACCTCTGTATCTGGTGACCTATAATAGGTATGAAAACATTAAATACTCAACTTGTTGCAAATTTACTCTACTTTAAAAGTTATCCTTCGAAATTTTACTCAAGGTTTGGTCATTTAGAAGATAGCGAGCAAAAACTAGTTGAAAATTCAGATTTTTTTATTTTTTGCAAAATGTTGCTGAAATTCGGAGAGCTGTATTTCCGAAACTATTCATGGTAGAAAACTCAATTTGATATCAAACTGTGTCAAATTTAGTTCACTTTTAGGATAAATAATAAAATATTTTGTCAGGTGCGTATTTTGGCAGATAATGGGCAAAAACAGAAATAAAATAGAAAATTTTGAAGTTTTTTCAAGATGGCGGCTCCGGCGGCAAAAAATTTTGTTGGCAAAATGTCAGAAATTACTCTCAAAACCATCCCAGACATCATATAAAAAAATTAGCTCTACCCTAAATTTTGCATCCACATGACTTTTTTTGTGATAATTTGACTGGACTAGTATATGAACACTGTAAAACAATATGCTGCCATGAGAACTGATTTGCATTTGATAAATTCTTTCTAATATATTACCATAAAACAGGCACTAAATTGGGCACTACTCCGGTACAGGTTAACCTCTATGGTCCCATGTCAATAGGCTTCTTCCCATGGACGTTTTAAAAGCGTATACCAAGTTTCATGAAAAACCGATAAAGCGTATTTAAGTTATTGCGCGTGCAGACACACGGACGGACGGACAGACAGACAAACAAACAGAGGGACAGACATTTTCCCGATCTGGAGGTTAACTCGGAAATCGATTACAACAATGAATAAACAAATGCATTCTGGCACTTGGTTACATCAGTTTGCCTGATTTTATTAATTTAGTCATTGTAGTTTCAATTCAACTTAACATCATAGTCCATTCTGTGAATCTCTTAACATCTTCATCGTTTATTGAAATGCCTTGGCTTTTTCTGAAATTCTTGCATGCTGTCCTTTCAGTGTCGGAGTTTTTCTTCATAGAATGGAATTGTAAGAGAGTGTCCCCACTCTGTGTGTGACATTGTCAAACTGCCAGACCACGAAAGTGGCTACAATCTTCTCATAAAAAGGTTACTGCCCATTTCCGGGATGATCTACTCCCTTATGGGGATAGTCAACCCTGTAAAGAAACCCAAAATGCTTTCTTTCCTTACACCATATATGAAAGAGTTCAACAAATTCAAAGAAGTATTAGGTATATTTGTTGATTGTATTCGTAGCATTCTGTTCTAATTTTTCACTTGAAACCTCTCCAAAGTTTTAGTTGATGAAATATCCGTCTCCGGAGATGAAACCCCAGTTAAACTAGTGCGAATTTTTCAAATCACTAAATACCTCTTTCACCTCTGTTTTGGTAAAATAAGCCATACTTTGTTTGATCCTACCACGTTTCGAATGTTAAACTGTAATATAAGACGAACAAGATGAAGAGGCAAGTGATGAAGAGGAAGGTAATGAACAGGAAAAAGAACAAGATAAAGAAATCTCTCCATAAAACAGTTGACCACTGCTGTTTTGAAACATTGGTCCCGCCTAATATAACATGATATTTCATAGTAGCTATGAGTATGATGGGCAGAATCGAAAGAAGATGTTCTCGGATGAATGCAAGGATCCGATAACTCACGATGCGAGATAATATGAGAGAACTAGAGTCTGTATCCGAGAACTACTAAAGACTGACTCGAGTGATAATTTAAATCGTCATTCTAATATTCAGTTCAACAATTTATGTTACAAGCTGTTGGTTCCCGAAAAGGGTGTGGCTCACCCATACAGTGAGCCACAAACCAATAGGAGTTAATATTGCTCAGAGCTGTCAGGTATTGCTATTTTTGCCATTCTACTACAAGCATTCACAGAGTAAAAATCCATAAGATAATAACGCTGTCTCGTCTTCCGTGCGATGGTCTGTTAAAAGGGCTGCAGTCTGGAAACTTTGAACTGGCCTGTGCGCATGGAGCTGTGCGTTCATATGTGCCTTTCTTGCCTGCAAAACTTATACTGCGTTAATGAAGCTAACCGAAGCAAATACGATAATGTTATATTTGACCGAAGTGATTCGACTGAAACTCGAGAACTCATAGTCACTTAACGTTTCTCGTAATATTAAATCATTCTAGTGATCATTCGAATATTTTAATACGATTCTTGATATTCGTTAACTTGCAAGAATCGAATAATTCCGGTTTTTTGTTTCATTCGATAACTCCCATCACTAGTTATGAGCTTTTTTTTCACTAGTGATTGTGGATTGTGGGTGGTTGCTAGCTAGTAGCCTGGAAGAAAAGATAAATTCTCCTGTTTTTTGTTAGCGCCTGCTGACGCTCTTGGGTAGGTCTGGGTAGCGCAAGGTATCGGATTCGACCTCGGGCTAGGTCGATGGTGTTTATGTGTGCATAAATGTGACAGGCTCATGACTGTAGATTTACAGGCACGTCAAACAGACTATTCTAAGTTGGGGTAGGTTGTCTTAACACAGTATTACGGAAATGCTGTGTTACGCGTGTAATAAATTTAAAAAATAAAATATGTAGGTTAATGAGAAAACACATTTACTACCGGTATGTTATCAATAAATACACCGCTATGGCGCAGTGAATGTGCTCGCTCCTTTCATGCAGCTGGCCCGAGTTCGAATCCTGGTCAGGGGCTTTCCTCACAGATTTCTGTTAACTTTAAGCTCATGTGTCCCCGGATATCGTTTGGCCGTCATTATCATCTTCATCCCATCCTCGCCTTGTTTAGAATGAATGTTAGTTAGAATGTTGTGTCTCGTCCTATGTGTTCATGTTGTCTCGGAGGTGGTTCTAGCAAAGAGCCGATCCCTCACCCGGGAGGCCCTCCGTGTCCTTTTCTGGTCAAAAAAAGTATGTATGTGTGATCACTAGATAATCTCCCTCCCAACAGATTGCTGCCCTACATATGGGTGCGTAATTTCTAAAAGGGGAAGGCAAAACTACGAGTAAGGAAGAAAAAAATGTAATAAATAATAATTCAGTAAATCCCTTTTAGTAGGCGCGTTTCTTGAAACTTATTGCTTACAAATGTTTGAAACATAGCAGTAGTTTTGGATGGTGAAAACTTTTTCTCTTCATATTTTACCCATACTTCGAACATTTGTGGCGACTTTTCTCTTGTTGGAATATTATGAAATGATATCCCCTCTCTATCTTCTTGCTGTTTCTCCTCGAACACAAGAAAACACAAGCTTTTAAGCTTTTTCTTTTCACGATGTGCTTTATTCTTTTTTGCTTCACTGCAGTTAAAAATGTAACACCACGGCATTACATATTGTTTAATTGATCAATAATTATTGGTAAGTAGCATTCGATACGGTATCATGCAATCACAGCGATGTGCAATATAAATTTTGGTTATGTTTGGATTTACCACAGTTCACTGTGTAGGAAGAACTTTTTTTTAAAAGGAAAACAAAGTTGGTCGCTCTGGAGTGTTATAATTTTATACAATTCAATGGCATGATTTTCTCATAGGTAATTCCACGAGAGTTGGATTTATTAAGACTATTCCATGAATAAAAATGTAACGGATTATACAAGTAATAATTAATTTCATGCTTTATTGTATAAAAACAAAACTAACAGCTGCGAAATCACGGCATACTATGAATCAACCATCCATGAATCGAATCGAGTTGCCATGTGTGACCAGTGCTACCAATGTGCATATAAGACATAGTTAACATCATTCAGGTATAACAGAATAAATGCACACCAACTGGCTTGCACCGAATCGAAATTGTGTTTTTAATCAAAGCACATTTCTATTATTTCAATTTCCAAACAAGTTAAGTTGTATAAAATAATCTGTTTTCGTACTGCTTAATGGCAGCATGGGACGTATTAATCACTGTACACTGATGCTTACCTATCCAGTAACGAGCAGACGTTTTACCCGATAAAACAGCATCCTCGCGATTCCTTCAAGAATATTGTAAGATAAACGGCCGTGATTGGTCTATATCCGAGGAATTGCTAAAGTTATTGGTCATTATCAAACACGCGGCGTAGCATCATCTACCGTTAAAAGTGCTTCTTTTAACTCCGATTGTTTAATTTTTTTCACCCAGATGCATTTTTAATGATGAAACATGTTAATCGGCCATGCTTTTCACAGTAGGCTGGTTATACGTCCACTGTGTAGATCGATTCGTTACATTTGAAATAGGTACTTACTTATTCTACAAAAAAAAAATGTTAATTTGATTTTATTCGTATGTAGACACCCACCGGATGTAAGAAGATGCATATTTCTCTGCTCAAAGTACCATATGTAAAACAAGGAAGGAGTTGGAAAAAGGAATATGTACCATCCAACGCCATGCTACTTTCAGTTGAGAAAAGAAAAAGAAAATATCTGGAAGCTGTAGGTATTTAGGCGCCTTAAGCGAGAAATAATTTCTACGCCTCCTACATTGCCACTTCAATCATTCCATTTTTACATTTGATTAAACATGAAATTTCACGATCTCTAGCCTGGTAGGTCTATTGGTAAGTGGTTAAATAAAATTAATTTGAAATGGCCTAATTTGTTAAAGGCCTGTATTTATTAAGACATATAACATATATACATAGTATGGAGATTAAATAAAAAATACTTTTAATTGAAAATGTTTTAACTTTTTTATATTTACATTAAACGAACAAGTAACTACATCATAGGAAAGTTCCCCCCTCCCCCAGAGGCAGGAGTTTTTTTTCGGGGGGGGGGGCTTAAAATCCTAAAGGTACTTGCAAACTTAAACAAGAAATCGTCACCTAAGTTATAACACATTATTATTTATAAGAAAAGTTAAATAACACATGGAACAAAGGAAGTAATAGGCCTACATTTACAAGTAGCATCTATTTCGTGTCACAACGCTACTTAGTTCGGCATTGGTTTGTATGACATGGCGTAGCTCAGCGTATCATAACATAACATAGGTTAGCTTCCTGTGTGTTTTAGCCTTTACTCTTGCACCCTTCATTTTCTGGTTTTTGTTACTTGGACTCTTCCTTGATTACTGCAAGTGTACATCTTGTCGACACCAGCCACCATGAAAAGAACCAAACAGTACATGTTCCACCCCCATAACTTACAGTACCGTAGCATTCTATTGTGAGCCGCGAGGGAAAGATGGTAATACAAATTCTCACTTTGTATTAAATGATGTCTAGTGTAGATCACACACAGTGCAACAGCCAAGTTAGTGCTACAAAATTTATGTCCATACATATTGTATGTCCATCTACTGAACCTAGTGTGTTCTAGCAAAGGAAAATAATACATACCGGCACTATAGTTGTATTGTATAGGCCTACATTGGTAACATAGTAGGCTATGGGTGGCTTCAAGGTTACTATGAGTGAATGTCAATTGGATGGCAGGCATGGGCGTCTCATAACTCACCACTCACCAAGCTTTGACTCCAAACGTCTGTGTTACCTTGGTGTCTTCCATTCTTGATAAAGCAATGTCTAAGATCACAAGCACACGCTAAACACGAATTATACATGCATTTTAAATATAAAAACACAGGACTTCGCACTCCGGCTTTAGGCATTTTCACACACTACTTTACTATCAGTCATCTGTTTTTTTTTAACTTCCCTCTTGGGTGTTGCTTGCAGTGCCACCTGCTATTAATACTGTTGCAATGCAACTACCTCATGCCTCCCATCTTTTCAATGTTTGTGTCAATGAACTCTTCCTATAGACGACTGGACATCTTGTTACCGGCCACCATGAAAAACAAAACAGTAATGCAGTTGATGGGCGCTAGTCGAGTGCTTTTATATTTTGAAACGTGTGTATAATATTCTCGTTTAGCGTGTGAATTTTGATCTTTTCATATTTGGAAGACACCAAGGTAACATACACATCTGGAGGCAAAATTTATCAGATGGCCAAAGGAAACAAACTGATATAACTTCATTCTTACAGTACTGGACTAAACTAAACTCCGTGGCGCTACATCCCTAAAGGGACTAGGCCTACCACCCGACCGCTGCATCGTTTATCATAGGCAGTTGGCAGGAGAGGGGCATGCGGTTACCATGCCGACACCCACGTCCGTTAATGGTGGTTTCCATGACCGGAGCCGCTACTTCTCTATCAAGTAGCTCCTCAATTTGAATCACGAGGCTGAGTGCACCCCGTTCCAGAACTCCCTACCTCATAAAAATCCCAGGAGGTACAGGGAATCATACCCGGCCTACGGATCTGTAATCAGCGACGCTAACTACAAGACCATGAACTGAACCTTATATGCGGGGAATTTCTCCGCCCCTTTGACCGTTCTTTTTACGTAGTCTACTAAATATACATATACATGTAAAGTACCTACAGGCCATAGGCCAAGCGTACCCTAACACTACTGAAAACATACAACCAGTAGCGTAGCCACAAAATAATTTCGGGGAGGGTCGAAAGTGCCGGTTAGGTTAGAACTAATGAAAATAACATTTTATACTATTTTAGCACTGAAAAACTAGTTAGCAAATTTGTTTGCTATACTCTTAAGACATGCGAATTTAAACAATAAATCGCTACCAAAATTATAACTCATTACTTTTTATAAGAAGAGTTAAATAACACATGGAACAGTGTAAATAATAGGCCTACATTTACAAGTTCATTATTTTATTATTGAATAAAATAATTAAATTTTTGACAAAATAGAGGTTAAATATAACAAATAGAATTTTAGGTTTTGATTTCGGGGGTGTCCGGACCACCTGAACCCCTCTTCCCTACGCCACTGTACAAATGCATTAGTGGGGAACAGAACCGGAATCCTAGCGCTTGTCTTTTATTTTGATGGCTAATAAATAACCGGAAAATGGTTTATATATATTGTAAAAACCACTTTTTTTCTTTCCCCTATTTCTCTCACCCTAAGCAACTTCCCTCTCCCGAAATTTCCCATTTTCCATCCTTTTTTGGCTGGCTGCTTGGTTGGTTGGATCAATCGGTGTGTGTGTGTGACGTAATTTCCGGGCGGGTCTGTTGAGGAGGGAAGGTCGATATATCTAGGGGTAGGGCAGGGTACAGGCTAGCTGTGAGCTTGGCAGTGGAGTAGTGAGTGAGGGAGCAAGCGAGCAAGCGAGCGAGCGAAAGAGCCAGCGAGGGGTGAAGGGGTGAACTTCCATGCCGTGTCCCCCTCACCCCTCTGGATTTGCCGGCTACGGGTTCCCGCCATACTACACAGCAAGGGGGGACGTTCGGTGCAGTTTGAGCAATGTGTGACCGGGGTGGAGCAGGCTGTTTCTTTTCCAAAAAGGTAAGGCCACGGAAAATTATAAATAATTAAAAGTCTTTATATGCAGTGAAATGTGACTAGTTTCTGTGTGTTAAAAATACAGTACCGTGGACGCGATTTAAGTGCAAGAATTTGTGAATGTGGTTGGGCGAGTGTAGATGGATGGAAAGCTAGGTCATTCAACTTTGTACTCGACGTACTATATCCAGCTCCCCCCGCCACAGACGACATTCAACAGAACACCCTAGCGGAGGATGGTAGGAAACTAGCGTATTTTTAGTACCATGTCTCGCCGCAATGGAGCGTTCATATAGTGTTAAAAGAACAAAATGATGGTAAAAAAGAGAAAGATTAATAATGGTTACTTCTGAGAGCAAAGTGCCACAGCTTCTAATGGAAGAAAATATATACCCTCCTGTTGCATTGTACCCAGGAAACTTAAAAAAAAGTGACAGCTGAAAAAGATTCTCACCATTGTAGTTTTGGGAAACAGACTACCCTACTGCATATCTGGAAAAGTATCTGTCATGAAATATGTTTGTGTAGCAATATTCATTCTTCCTTTTGAAATAATTGTAGTTGGATATAATATTACAATATCATTTGAAATCTCAACCTCATACTCTATCAAAATTTTCCTTAGTAACTTAAGTAAGCATTGCACATCCCATTGATATTGCAACTAGCAGTTCATTTTATACACTTTGCTGCCGTACTGATTTCTTAGTTATGACCTCATCAGTGATTTTCCATTTTCATGGTACTTTCCCACATATACTTTTAAGACTAAAGCAACTGACTCATAAAAAGCCCAGTGTCTCCTATGACTAATACAGTACTCAGAACATGCAATATGTGGGATGGGCAGAAACACTGAGTTTTTATTTTCATTTACAGACACAACTAATGCTACTACATTTATAATTTCATTTGCTCCTTTATTTTATTAAATTCAAGTTAGGACACCCCTTTATTGTCTTCATGATCGATCTGATGTAATTACTGGTACCCGCTAGTGCAGGAGATCTATATAGGCTACTTATTAAGCTATACAGTACAAACCATTGAATTTATTTCTTCAATCTAGGGTTATCAAACATCCCTTTTTCAACAGGATTGTCCTTTTTTTCTGAACTCTGGTCCTGATGTCTTGACAAAGCC
The DNA here is from genome assembly GCA_964059195.1 of Ectobius pallidus. Classification (NCBI taxonomy): domain Eukaryota; kingdom Metazoa; phylum Arthropoda; class Insecta; order Blattodea; family Ectobiidae; genus Ectobius; species Ectobius pallidus. Next base: position 78,218,583 of record CAXKWD010000003.1, read on the forward strand.
GTAATACAACCTTATTGCCCCTTTTTATGGACTTTCTTCATTATTGTATGTTGAGACATGTAGACTTATTATATTTTGAAGTAGAAAATAGTAGACCTATGGCTTTTATCTACCTTTCTCAAAGCATTCTCTATGCAATAAGTCAAAAATGCTGGAACGAAATAGAAATATGATGTGTGTCATTCAGTTTTTTCAAATGAACACTGAGATCCTTCAGAAGAAGAAAAAAAAAACAGCGTTTGAGCAATCAAAATATTTCTTGTATTGACTTTCATGACAAAAATACGGAAAGATAATAAATTTTTTGAAGGACAAAATGTCTTAGTTCTACGTTTAACTTATGTTCAAAATAATTATACATCAATCATAATGTTATTCACCTTACATGTAGATCATATCCTGTTTTTGTTCCTTTTTTAGGTGCTGAAATGTTCAAAGTGTCCCTTTTTTGTTTCTGGAAATCTGATCACCCTACTTAAGTCCATAGTCAGCTCTAAAGAAATTACACAACTATGAAAATTTCTAAATTTTATTAAAATTTATTAATATTCAAACTAGAACCATGGAAAATATTAAAATTTATAGCTTACTTCTCTTTCCAATTTTTGTTTTAATTAGACCATTGTATTATGGTTAAGTAACATGCAATTCATTTAATTTTTTTTTCAATATCCCTCTGCTAGTTGCACTCTAATTTTGACATTGGCAGTATGGCATCTAGAAGGGGTCAACATGCTATATTTAATATCATTGTTATTTATGCTTATGTTTCACGAATACTTAATTTATAGGCCTATTTTCATTTCACTTGTTAGCAATAATATACATCTCTATATGGGTCATTCTCCAGAAAAGGGCAGATTTCAATGTTAGAATTTAAAAAAAAATATATTTTTTATTTTGGATCATGTAATTTTTTTATGTAATATTTCCTTCTGCAGAGTACTACTGAGGTACTTGCCCTACTTACCGAGTGGTATTTTGCATTAAATTAACAAGATTAGAAAATGGCGCATTCATGGAGGTGAGAAAATAGTATGAAATAGTAATTATAATAGAAGTTATGTGAGAATTAGAATTAATTTACTGTATTAAATGTTATCATGAAAATGAACAATATTTATCACCATACAAATGGATTAACACACAACTTTTTACTTATTTTTATCTATGTTAAAATAGATTATCACCTTAAAATCAAAACTTTAAATCAAAACATGATATATTGTCATAAACTATTAGTATCTTCTTTAAACAAAAATTAAAAATGCAGACAGTTAAATATGTCATCAATTACAACATTAATTACACCTCCATGGATAGGACTCGAGAGTAACAGTAACGGAGGTGAGGGTAACGGAGGTGAGATTTTTCTCTAATTTGTCAAACAGCTCGGGAACATTTGAGGTTAGAAAATCTCAGTTCTAGAGTTTAACTTAACATTCCTTATTATTATAATTTATAGCAAAAGTAAATATAAAAACATACAACTTTACCGTTGGGTGTAGGTAACGGAGGTCAGGAAGTCCAATTACCAACTCTGCATTTAGCCCTTTTACACAAGCAAAACAACACTTAAAATCACACTAACAGCTTGGCTTTATATAAATGATAAGAAAACTGCCAAAAGTTGGAGTCCAAGGAAAATAGAAGGACTACAGTGCCATATCTGTGAAAATAATTTAACTTTTATATTGTTTCACGGAGGTGAACAAGCATGTTTAGTGCAAAAAATTGTCTTTACAAAATGATATATTTTATTTTCAGTTATTAATTACTCATTTTTTGAGCTGTTTGTTCTTGTTACAACACTAAAATGGAATAAAAATTAAAGCCTGTTGAATTATGAAAGAATGAAAATGACAAGTCAGGCATTGGGACATGACACGGAGGTGAGATCTCACATACTGTGCCCTAAAATGCAGAAAATCGTAACTTTTGTTTAAAAAGTGGAATATGGGATCAAATAGACCTTATTTCAATCTAACATCATAATAATTCATAAGTACTTATTTTACACCAGAAAATCAACTGCGACATGAATCTGCCCTTTTCTGGAGAATAACCCATATAGGCCTATACATTGTATATTCTCCTATAAACACCTTAAACTGCTGTCATAATGCTGTGAGATGCCAGTTTACACCAAGGAATATTATTTACTGGAAATGGAGGAAACCCCTAGGTATATAAAACCATTAAGAGAACTTTTCATGTGGATGTTAAGAATAAATAGTATTTTTGTTATTCATGGTTATTAGAATACAACAATACACCTCTTAACCTTCACTCTTCAAGTTGTTATTTCACTTTTTAAGAAACATGATGTGGAATTAAATTTTTCGGGTGAGAAAAATTCAAAAGCAGGCCTTCCTTTAGATTGGCGACATGTAACAATTTGTGGCACCCTACAGAATAGTTATCAATTGCAAACAAAATTTAACTGAAATATAATTACATTTTGTAATATTTACATCAGTTAGTCTAGTTTCAATCGAGTATATTTAGCACCATTTCCTAATGGTGAATAAATATTATTATTATTATTATTACCATGTGAACAAATTGTTCATGTGCAACAAACAGTGTCACAGCAGCGGTAGGGACAAGTATTGTGTTAAGGAATATGTCAGTCATTTCATAAGAAAATGTGCAAGATTATAATTTTGTTCATTTCTTGTTATGGAGCCGTGCTTGTAATAATAATTAAATGTGTTAGGCTGCATAGTAGAACATTAATACAGTGGTCTTTTTATATTTTATTTATTAATCTTACTAGTAGCACTTAAAACAATTTCAAAAAAGTGTTCTTACTTCCTATTCTTATCAGCTTATCCTTTTGTTTAACCAAAAACTTTCTATGACCGCAGAACAGTGTTGATAACCAGATTGCAATTAGAGAATCTGTATTCAGTGCTGAAAATAAGGCTTTCGAAAAGCCAGTCGAAGGTTTTAAGAAGTATGTGTTTGTGTAAATGAACTATATTGAAAAGTGTCTTGCAAATTGTGAATCTGAATTTATTACCAAGGTCATTCCATACAAAACAGTAGTCAAATACTCTCTTCGTCGCAATTTTTCCATTAGATGTATTTTCATAGGTAATATTACAAATATTACAAATTTATCTGATTAAATTAGTAATCTCAAGTAGGATTTATTAAGAACATGAATAAAGTGTAACTGATTTTGTAAATAATTATTCTCTTAATTTGTCGGCAATATGACAACTGTGCGATCACTGCATATTAAATGAATGAACAGTTGAATCGATTCATTGAATTAATTGGAGTTACCAATGCTACCAATAGTGCATACCACAAGATAAAGAGCAAGAAATACTTAAAAGAATTCCTACAATTCATTAACACAATAGATTTTGAGAAACTATAAGGTAGAATGGTAATCACAACTTATCTTATGCTATAGGTTAAGAATTGCATGTAGTGTTACTACGTAACGGAGCATGCAGTATTAATAAATAAAATAAAAAATAAAAAATCAGTGTAGATTGCTAATTTCAGAATGCAATAAATTGAGACGAACCGAAACAAAATTGTTTTTTTAATAAATACACATATTTATATTATTTCAATTTCTAAGTCCGCTGCCGTGGGTGAGTGATAGTGTGCCTTCCTTCCACTCCGGCGGCCTGGGTTCGTTTCCCGGCCGGGTTGGGGATTTTTCAGTAGTGAAAAATTCCTTTTCTGGGTTCAGGACTGGGTGTGAGTGTTTGTATCCTTAGGTTGAGGTAGGTAGGGGACTGGCGCACCCTGGTAACAAATCCGCTGTAAATATCCCCATACAGAATCTCCAGGGGTCGCTCGCAAACCTGAGGAATACCAAAATGTTATATAAAAAACATGTTTTCATTCTGTTCAGGAGATGATGTATTAATCACTGCATGTTGATGCTTTACGTATCCAGTAACGATCTGATATATCAGATAAAATTGCATCCTTACAACCCTAGGAAGCATATTATAAGATAATATTCGTGATTGGTCTATATCCAAGGAATTGCTAAACTTGCAATGTATGAATTCTAATGGGGTCTATGTTTTATAAACAAATTTTTAGAGCTTTAGACATAATAGTTTTATGATATGAGGTTAGAAGTATTTGGTTATTTACGTTATCCTCTTTTTGCACTTATTTTTCCTTACTTACTGTAGTCCAAATTGCGTTTTCAAATATATGAATGCATGAAAGAAATATTACTTTTTAATACTTCAGTATAGGGTTTTTAAGGAAGAATATATATATAGGCCTGTAATCAGAAAATATACTAAACATTTAATGATATCTAGTAAAAGAAGGACTTCTTAACTTGAAAGAAATAATAGTAGTGTATATAATGCATTTGTTAAAATTTTAATAATATAACCTTCAAAAATGAGGTTGTAACAAATTCTCAATGCACACTGCGCAAGACTGATGTGCTGTAGCTTGCCTACTCCAATCACGTGAGAAGATGGTGCAACACAACTCCTGAACAAGCTTCCCATCACGAACACGAAACACACAGTTTTTCAAGATTCCATCATGAAATTTGAATGACAATTTAAGCAAGTGTTTATTTAGCTATGAACAACACATCATAGATAAAGAATTGTCCATTTCCCAATGTAAATATTTATTTAATTTGTTGCCAGTTTTTATAGTTGCGCTAGACAAATATTCTTAAAAAATGTTTTAGGTTTTAAAATATGCAAATCTTTTTACTTTCTCGCATATACAGAGAAAGTATTGTGATCGTGACAAAAAACAATATTGAGACAACAAGGGGAGAATATATTTCATGTTTGTGTGTCCGTCCATGTACACCTTTAGCAGATAAATGGTTCATTGTATTTACTTCATTTTTGGAATTAAGGACTTTTTTGGAATTCTATCAAATTACCCAGGATTTGGTTTCTGTAAATAGTTTGAAAAGATGGCTGTAACGATTTTCATAAAAATGTAAATTTTGAAATGTCTATGTAGAACTTGAAAAACAGCTACCGGAATAGTCATTTTTCTGTAAGAATTACTCAGGAGGTACCGTACTTTACTTGTGCCCACTTTTTTCTTATTTTGCTAGGTTATCTCAATTAAAGAAAATGATATATGAAAACACAGTACAGTAAAGTTGTAGAGGAAATTAAAATGAAATTTTTTTTGTTTTAAACATTTCCTTATACAATTAATGACTGTCAGCGTGGTCTTGAGGCTAGCATCACTGACTACATATCCACGGTACCACCTCGGATTTTTCTGAGTTAGAGAGGTCTGGATTGGAGTGCACTCAGCTTCATTATAGAAACTGATAAGTTACTTGATTGAGAAGAGGGGCTCGGTCATGGAAACCATCATTAACAGCCATGGGTGTCAGCATGCTGACCACATGCCCCCCAATCCTGCCATCTGCCTATCGTAGATGATGGTAGGTCTAGTTCCTCCAGGGATCTAGAGCCATGGAGTTTAGATTAGTTTTATACGATTAATAGATATCAAGAAAAACACGAAATAAGAATGACTTAAATTCAGATTGTCAGAACATACATTAATTAAAATATGAATGATATTCATTTGTTTCCCATAGTAACAAGAAAACTGAAACTTAGTGTTGTGAAATGCAGTATACTTCATTCATAACGAACACACAACAACCAAACAGAGCAAGGTGGCCAAGGTAAGAAGTCCTGGGTTCAAATCATAAACCTTGTGGCCAGCCAGTTTGACTTGGTTTCATCATGGCGCCCTCATTCATAAAAATCTATTCAATTTGGAGTTTGAACATTAGAATGGTACATACCTGTTTCCTCCATCAACCTAAAAATATCAATAATTAAAATCTTAACACGATGTATAATGTGTGAAAGTTTGTGCAACATATTTTGCACCGTTTATTTTAGAATGATGTACAGGTAGGGTAAAAAAAGTAGACCTACTAAAATATCTAAATTGCCAATATGAGCCATTGTGCATGCCTAGAACCCGCTAGGCAAGCGCAATGGCACATATCGGCAACTTAAGATATTTTAGTATGTCCGCTTTTTTTCCCCTACCAGTACATTTTATTTTACTGTCAGGAAGCCTGTGTTTTTCAGAATTTATTAAACTAATACCACCATCTTAACGGCCCTAACATTTCATGCTTCACTACAGCTAAACCACCAATTGTAATACTTCCGTAATATAATTATGACTGTCTCACTTTCCACAACTTAACAATTCACCTACTAGAAAGTGCAAAAAAATCTCAGACCCCATTGCCATGACATTTAAATTTTCTGTTACCCACCAGTAAGGGGATTGTGTCAAAAGTCTTAATTTATCTTAATTTGCCTAATTAATGTTGGAGACTGATATTATTGTCAGTTTAGTAATTTAAGCTTTTAAAAAGTTAATATTATCATTTCAATGAAATCTTAATTTCTAGTTATTCCATAACCATGGTTCTCCCTTAATGCCTTAAATTATAACACCTGATGAGAATAATTTACTGTAAAACATATTTCATATCTAGGTAATTAATACACAATATTAATAAATTAGTAAACCATCAAGTTATTATTCAGGAATTTACTATCATCATCATTCACATATTCAGACACATGTTACAAGTTGGGTTCATATTTTTAAAATTTGCAGTTTGGTTTCATGAGATCAGCAGGCTTTTGTTTTCTGTTTGTTCACTTATTATTCATATAGCTAACGGAAAATTCTCTCTCAGTGAAAGCCTTTGAATATTCATAACAAAGCACAGTGAAATACATTTTAGCTGTTAAGTTTCATTGGAAAAAATTGTTTTCTTCGTATTAACTGATATATCCGCAACCAATATCTCGTGCTATTACAGCTTTTTTCTTATACAGTATATTTCAGATTAGCCAGATGGAACCAACTGCAAAATATTGTTATATTAGAGAGCACCTTTATTCAGTTTGCAATAGAATCCAAGGTTCGTGGGATAGAAAAACTGGCTAAAGATTGAATTTTCATGTATTAAACCATCCATCATGTATTAATAGTTACATTCAAAATTGCCATTTTTCCTATAGAATTGTTGTATCAACAATTAAGAAATGAAAAATCTGGTTCAGAAAAATGGGCTGCCAATTCTTTGTTAACATCAACATTAAAAGTCACAGAATCACTCTACCTTCAACAAAGATATCATACATAGGACTATAATTTATTATAGTAATGAAGCAGAATAACTCTTGACCCATTCAAATTTGTTATGTAAACTGCTTTGATTTATGTTCAGAGAATAATTGATATCCTGCGGTCAGTATTCTTATCAAAGTGTAGTAGGTTCCCATGCTTGATTTATTGATTGATTGGTTGTTGGTTCCTTTTTGTCTCTAAACATACAACTTGAAAGAAACTCAAGGTATAGGCTGTACGTCTATATATCGATATATTTTACTGTACTTGTACATTTAATTTTTAATTGCATTTTAGTGAAATAGAATTTCCAAACAAACCATTCTTATCATACATTACAAAATCATATATGTCCTTGAAAGCTCCAGACGAACAAAGCTCGTGTTTAGGGGCTTACTATTATATAATATATACATTAAATAAGAGAGAACAAAGAAATTTACAAATGTAAGACAAATGAAATACCTAATCATTTCTTCATATAGGCTAGATCTTTTCCATTATCATTGAAAAATTTCTGGTCACATAATAGTAATTATATACTGACAAGTAGGCCTAGTAGATGTATTAAATATATAATTTTTATTACTAAAAATAAATAATTCTTAATAATATAACATGACAAGATAAGAATTTTTATATAATTACATATTTTTTCATTAGTATGCATTGGTATAAAAGAACTCGGTGTTGATAAATTAGGCCACTAAGGTCGTAATAATTCACTTTAATTCTATATATTTCTACATATTTTGCACAATACTATATATTTTAAATTTAATTAACCTATCGTATGAATTGACTTATACACACCTTTTTCCTTCACTTAACCTAAATTTTGGTATGACATGTTTCAGGGATACTCATCTACATTTTCGAATACATTGTCAACTACCAAATCCTGAAGAGTACCTGGTGGACTTTTTATGGACTTCTTGATCCACCCGATGCAATGGTTTTGGCAGTTGAGAATATATTTCAAAATACGGATAAGGATCCCTGATACATGTCATATCAACACAATGGCAAGTGAAGCAAAAATATGTGTATAAATCAACTTATATAATTGATCAGATTTATGACAGTCTCTTCATTGTTTAAGTTCCATAACATCAGTAACGATATATCGTCGTCATTACGGCAGTGGTCACTAACTCCAAAAATGGCCAGTTTCAAGACTGAATGTGAAACAGTTAGGGCGACTGTTACCTGTTTTGAATATTACACAAGACGTGGAATCAGACAAGAGGCAATTCAAGAAAGTTTTTAAAAGAGAGTATTATGTCAACAATGAGTTGTTATGCAGTTCTGTGGTTAAAACTGCACTGTTCCCCTGTTTATTGTTTGGAGGTGATGTTCCATGGACCAAGTCAGGTGTTACAGACATAAATTACCTAGCCAAACTACACTAAGAAACATACAGTTTCTGCGACCCATGTTGAAAATTCCTTTAAATTAGCACTCTTCGGCACCCTGTTTCTACACCCACGATTCGCCTCTGGGCTAAATTAAGAAAATATGAATACGGTATTATGAAATCCGGGGTGGTTGTCAAAGAGAGTTAAGTCCACCATCCTCAAAAATTATCTGTCCATAGAGTTATTGATAAAAATGTTCTCTACATTTGTGTTAGGTCTAGTAAGTCGAATACTAAAAAATGTACGGTAGTTATGGATGTGTGCTCATGGGTTTATCCATATCTGAAGCTATGTTGGGCTGGTAAAGTGTATTAAGTCACTCTAATTCTCAGTAACAAGAAAGTGGACTTAACTCTCTTTGCCCACGCACCCCAGAAATATGAAATTATTTTATCTAAGGCATGCAGACTTCTTAATTAATATTGTGTTGTCTATTGCAGGAGGGTCGGGAGACGACGCCGGAGATGGCCACAAGCCCCCGGCGCCAAGTTTCACAGATGCCAGGAGGCACTGGTGTGAGGCCAAAGGAACCACCACCTATGATAGTGCAGGGAGACTTTAGGAAGGTAAGAGCATCTTTTTATGACATTATTGCATGAAGGGGAAAACTGTCAAATACAATCATGTGTAGCCTATGTACGTGTGTATTACTGTGAAAGTTGGAAATGTGATGATTGCTAGCAATTCACTCTTATTACTGGTATACACTTCTTTGTACTAGTAAAAATTGATAATTCAGTTTGACCAATTTTCATTGGTGTGTATCGGTAATCAAATCACCCAATGAGCGAATACCAGCAATAGGGAGTATATGCCTGTGTGTGTTGGAACAGAGCATATATCTCCTTATCACCGACAGTGTGATTTACAAATGGCACAGCATGCATGCAGCAGTCAAGCTATAGATTCTCCCTTGTGGGTTACTTTATTACAGAAAATGGATTAATAAGAGTTTTTTTAATAGATCAGTTAGTTGATGAGATGATTGGTGCAACAGAGAAATTTTTGAAAACAAAACTTAGCATACCGGTAGTCTAAGCTGCCAACAGATACATATTATCAGGCATGGTTTGATTTGCTTAAATTATCATTGCTTTTTTTTTCCTTTCTTTTTTTATTCCTTAGGGTGAAATTATTGATTTTTGGGAATCACTGGTGAATGAAACTAACATTCATTTCCAATACCAACCAATGAATACCGTAAGTGTGGTTTGTTAGAGCTGTCACCATATAATTTTGCTGCAATACACAAAACAATTTACATGAAGACCGTGAAGTCATGCCTATTTCCCAATGCGTCATCGTTCTTCTCCCTGCCTTCCTGACTGTTTATTGATTATTACCACGTGTTCCAACAGGAAATCACAGTCTAGGGATATGTCACTTGTTCTACAAAGTAGCAGCCTTATTGAGTGTAGGTGTTTCTTTTGTTGGTATCCATGAATGAGTGTTTGTGCTGTGTTAGAAAATGCTTCTATATATGTAAGTACGTAATGAAAGTTTCTTTAAAGCATAATAAAATTGTTGTTGTTGTCAGCTGGCAAGAAATCTCACCTCTAGGATGTCTCTAGTACACTGAAATCCGTAAAATTTAATTGCATAGCTCCACCTCCTAGTGGTCCCGCACATATCACAGCAGAATTATTTGGCATCAGTTCTAACAACCATCATCGCATTTCCTTTGTAACCCCTTTCAATTTTTATCAGCTTACTGCTAAACTTTATCTGACTGAAAGTGGAATGTTGTGTAGAAATGTTATAAGAGTCCTAGTCTAATTTTGTTTGTTTTGCATACCAGTACCAACAATCAAAAAGCATAAAGTTGACTGCAAGCCACTTGTGGTCAGTGGCTTATGTACAAGCAAGGTGAACTTACCTGAGCTTGCCATTCAACCCTATTCTGTGCTAACTCCATTCAACCATCCCTCTCAAATCCTGCTTCTCTTAAATCTATCCTAATATTGTCCTCCCACCTACGCCTAGGTCTTCTTTCCCCTTTGGGTCTCCCAGTCAATATTTTTGATATGTCTTTCTTCCCCCATGAGCACAACATGTCCAGCCCATTTCATCATCCGTGATTTAATTACCCTTACTATATCTGGTGACGAGTACAGGTTATGAAGCTCATTGTTATGCTGTTTTCTCCAGTTCCCATTTTCATCTCTCAGAGGCCCATATATTTACCTAAGCACCATGTTTTCGAATCTCTCAGATTATGTTCTTCCCGAAGAGTAAGTGACCATGTCTCACATCCATATAATACAACCAGCAGGATAATTGTCTTATAAATTTTTACTTTTAGATTTCTGGACAGAAGACGAGAAGATAAGAGCTTCTGAACTGCATGAAAGCAGGCATTTCTTGATTTGCATCTACACTTAACTTCTGCCTTAATATTATTTGTGTCTGTAATTATTGCTCCCAGTGTTTGAATTTCTTCACTTATTTGAACGTTTTTCCAACTATTCTAATATTTTGTAGCACCTTATTTGACGTTTAATGACCATATACTTAGTTTTTTTCTGTATTAATTTCCAATCCAACATTCCTGCAGGCATCGATAAGACTTTCTGCATTTCTCTCGATTGTTTTCACCCAACAAGCAAACTTCAACTGCATAAGCTAAATTTGGGTGGCTGCCATTTCATTCTAGGCCTACCTTGTTTTCCTGAACTTTCTTAATAGCATATTCCAAAGCGAAATTAAAAAATAAAGGTGATAGTGCATCTCCTTGCTTCAAGCCACTTTTAATGGCAAACCTGTCTGATATGTTTCCCTACCTTGACTCTGCTATAAATTTCATTTAGACACATTTTGATCAGTCTAACTAACTTCTTTTGTATCCCAATCGAAAACAATTTGTTGCCTAATTGAATCATAGGCTTTTTTAAAATCAATGTATAGCTGGTGGACAGACTTATTATATTCCCACTTTTTCTCCAAGATTTGGCATATACAAAATATTTGATCAATGGTTGATCTATTTTGCCTAAATCCACATTGGTGATCTCCAATGATTTCGTCCGCTTATGGAGTTAATCTTGTCAGAAGTACATTTGACAAAATTTTGTATGATGTTGATAAGAGAGAAATTCCTTGATGGTTATTACATTCGGCCCTATCTCCTTTTTTATGGCTCTATATAATAATAGATTCTTTCCATTCCTTTGGCAATTCTTCCTTTCTCCAAATCACAACAATGAGTTTATGGATCTCTGAGATTAATCTATCCCCACCTGCTTTAATTAATTCTGATGGAATGTGGTCAGTGCCTGGAGATTTGTGTTTTTTATTTACCTATAGCTGTTTCTACTTCTGTTAAGAGTTAGTTCAGCAATCAACTGCTCCTCTGTGAATATTTCACTTTCTACACTTTGGACATCTCCATGTTAATTTAATAATTGATTAAAGAAATTTTTCTCCTATCCAAAATATTATTGGAGTCACGAGTATAGTGCCATCGTTGTCCTGAATTATGTTTGAATTATGTTTGAATTATGTTTGTTTCTTGAACTCATTTATTCCCTTGTAGAGATCCCTAAAATTTTCGTCTTTACTATTTACCTCTAATTCATTTACTTTGTCTTTAATTTCTTTTCTTTGTTCTAATGGTTCTAAAGGTTTCTCAAATTATAATATAAACAATAATTAATTACAATAATAGCAATGAAAATTAATAACATTACAATAAAAAACAAAAATAAACTTGCCTTCAACTTAATATTTCAGAAGATATTTCCTTCCAACATTTGTCAATATCCCAAATGACTCTTCTTTGCTATGTTGAATTAGCCTATATTATCCCATGAAGTCTAAGGCTTCTGCCCACTGTCAGGGTAGCTCGAATTCACTCCTTAGGTTAGGTAGTCCTAGGGAGAGTTTGTCCTTCTACTGTTTCTCATGGTCTATATGCACTTACATTGGACTTTTCACGATTCACTGTCATTTATTCCTAATAGAGTACCAGTAGTTATTTGCCATTTCTGTTGGTAGTCCTTTCACGCTTCTTTCATGTCTCATCCACTGACTTCCCCCCTCTTTGTGAGAACTTGGTGTGCCCATTCTTCCTACATGTCACATGCCTATTCTAGGGTCCTGCTTGGTTGCTCTGTATGTCCACTGATCATCGCTATATGGCCTCCCCATTTCCATTTGAATCTTACTGCAGCTGTGATTAAATCTTTCATGCCTGTGCTCTTCCTGATGAGATATTAATTAATATTCATCCACCATTTTCAATGACAAAATACCGAACAAGTGTATGTAGTGCTGTCCACCAGCTGACAAGTGTTGGGAATAAATGTTTTCATTCATTCTTGTTTGCCAGTGGGCACTTGCAACAAGTGCTTGCTTGTCCAGACATGCTCTGTCTGTGAATGGACACAGCAATAATGTGGACTTCTAATAGCTTCTAATAGCTTTTTCCTATCTAGTTCAGTGGAATTTGCTTTAAAAACCATTTATAAAACTTACTGCAAAAGAAAAAGTGTCACTTTCATGACACTATGTGAAAAAGCTGACACTGTATGAAGGAAAATCAGGCGGGGCTTTAGTGGGACTCGCCTGTATGAGTAGTGAATGATAGCAAGGCAACAATGCCCAGTTCAGATAACTCCGCAAATAAAATGCTCAGTTCAGGTAACTCCACAAATAACAGAAGCATCACATAGGGCAATTTCAGTCACACAATAAGAAACTGGACACAAAGCAAACATTTCAAGTGTACCATGAGAAAGAAGAAATGTTTCTGATGCCAGGTGTACAAAAAACTATGTTTTTACAATATGTGGTTTTTAAGCTATGAGGTTTTGAATGGTTTAAGCAACATTCTGGTTCAGTCGTATGCCTCCCGGAGGTAGTGACAGGAAATCTATGCTCTCTTTCTATAGTGTGAGCTGTATAGTGTCGGGTATATGGATCCTACCTTATTCCTACAATTCTTTAACCATGTTTCTAAAGACATCTCTATATTAATTGTATATTGAATAGTTTGTATGTTTCTCGGACTTCCTAGAAAAAGAACTTCTTTGCAGGGTAACAATTGCTCCTTAGTGGTGTGGTGGTTCTAGCTTTCCTTGAATGCCATTGACCAGCAAACAATGCAATCAAGTTTGTAGTACATAATTAAATTAACAACAACAAAACTCTAAACTCCATAGCGCTACATCCCTTGAGGGACTAGACCTACCATCTATCTGCTGCTTTATCTACCATAAGCAGACACCTATGACTGATTATTACGGTTTCCATGAGCTGAGCCACTACTTTTTAATGAAGTAGCTCCTCTGTTTGTATCATGCAGATGAGTGCACTCTGATCCAGACTTTCCTACCTTAGAAAAATCTTAGGAAGTACTATGGATCAAACCTGGGCCTGCAGATCCATGGCCAACAATGGTAACCACAAGACTATCCAGGTGGTCTAACTAAAACAAACTAAATAATAATCTGTTGGTACAGTTTAAAATGTAGTTTTTTTATATACACGAAACCACAGAATACTGTTTATTAAACATTACATGAGAATATTTACAACTTAAATGTGATTGTACAATAACAGTGAAAACCCAGTCACAAAATCTCTAAGTTAACAGCCTCACTATGTTGTATATGATGGAAACGTCTTTAGTGAGGTCGACCAATAGGAGAGATATTTGATTTTGAGCTGTGATGCTGAGCGTCGGCACAGAAAGCCGAAGGTCATGGGTTCCAATCCCAGTATCAGAGGAATTTTTCACTTAAAATATTCTCACAGTTTAAAAGTTCAGTTGTACGTTTGAGCTATCACTGAGAGTACAGTATAACAACATGTTTAGATTAATATGATTGTGACAGTATTTTAAATCCCTAAATATTCCTGAAGAAAAGAATAAACAGTCACTGTGAGTTATGTTTTTATCTTTTAGGTGAGCGGGATCTCCACAGAGATATTTCGACAGATTGAAACAGTAGAGAATGATCATGATGCTACTACTGCTGCAGCATTGGAAGCAGTGGAGAGACGTGGAGAGATGGTGGTGCGACTCCTGGACCCTAGGCACATGGGTCGTGCTGCATCTGAAGCTGCTAAGAGGTTCCTGGCAATGCAGGTAGATATTGAAAGTATTTAAATTAATAACAATGTTATGAAAACATCCATACCTTCATAAATAAGTACAAGTGAATATTGTTTTTCTTTTACTATGTGTATTTTAATCTCTCATTTCATGAAATGTTTACATATTACTTTATGCTAGTAAGGACATCTTGGCTTCGTTTATCATTGCTTCCTGCAAATGAGAAGTCCTAAACCGTTTAAAAGTGGCACATGTTATGACCTGATGGAACTTTCAGTGAGCACTGCATTTGAATTGTTTATTGCAGAAAGAGCCTCAGTCCAGAATACCTGATTTTGAGAAAACTAGTAAAAACCGTTTATTCCTTCCTAGGTAATATTAACATAATTTTTTTGTCAAAATTGTGAAACTTTATACATGGTACGAATACAAATGCTCTCTGATTTAACTATAATAGAACTGAATTCTGCTTATAGTTATGTGTTATCCTTTCTGCAGCCAATGGAGTCGAACAATTTTAAATGTTTTATTTATGAATTACTTAAGTAATAATACGTAAAACCTGAGAGAAACATTAAGGCAAGTATGCTTTGTAATCGTGATTATCACTTTTATCCCCTGCAGAATGAGTGTACATTTGTTCTTTAAACATGAAAAGTCAACTTTTGTCTCCAGCACACTGAATGAAAGTAGCTTTTTCTAATTAATAGCCACTTTTATCTCAAACAAGGTGATTACACAAACAAAATGAATACACTCTTTTAACTTATTCAAAAGAACACAGCAATTTTTAATGTCAACAAAAGGGATGAATGTTTCTTCCAGTAGTAATTGCTCACATCGCCTTTATCTTAAACCTTCCAAACAGAAAAGATATTGATTAGCAAATAAGCATGTTTTGTTTATTCCATTTTTGCCACTGAATATACTGCACAAGAAACTTGTGTTCATCTTCTGGAACATTACTAGCTGACATTCTTATGCCAGACATTTTCTTGGAGCAGTGAATATGCAGTTATTAGGATAAGCTAGCAGTGTAGGTAGTTGGATAGATTTCTTTGATAATTGCAGCAAGAACATTGAGAATCTAATCCAACTTTCATTGCAGAAAAGTAGGCCTACTGCAGTTCTGGACTGCAGACCTTTCTGCACTCGACTGAAGAAAAGGTGCCATTTTACATATTTGGAGTGCAGGACTGAGGGTTTTTTATGTGCTCACAGATGTGTCCATCCTCAAGGATTTTGAAACTGGTCTTAATTCAATTTCATGAAAAAATGGACTTAGGTCCTTTCTGCAATAAACAATTCATTTAGACTTCGACAGTAGGGTCTGGATGAGTTTGCTTGGTATGAGGAGCTGTGAATGAGCATGGTTCCCCATGTACTTGGTGGAATGTGTTCAGCTTATTGCCTTTCATTGTATACTTTGGAGGTATTTTCATAGAGCCAAACCCCACCCTCTTCCCTCCACTGTAATTCCTATATAATACATTGTTATATAGTTATTTTATAATAAATATTAGCACCATTCATGTTCAAGAAATGGTGGGAAGGCATCAATCAAAAATATCCTTGCCATCATAGAAAATGTGTTAACATTTGGCTGGAAATACACCAAACAAAAAACCTAAAAATATAACGAGCAAACTCTATGTACTTACATCAAATAAAAGAGTTTTTTAATATGAATATGCACTATATGTGTAAGTTTCTAGGACCATGGGAAGTGTTACTTGTAGTGCTCTGATGTAAATGTTGATATGTTGGATGTCAGAGTTCATAAAAAAAATGTGTACCCATGTAACAAAAATATATGAATATCATTTAATCAAGACAACTATTTTTCTAAAATGCACTGAGAACTTCCAAACATTGTATGTATTTGCTAGATGAATAATTATGTTCTCAGATACCCTGGAAGTCGTTTTACCTAATTTTGTTTTAGATTTTCAGGTTTCTTATTTTGTTCGAAACTTTAAAAAAATAATTTTGATGATCCAACAGAATGCCCCATGTTGTCACTCTGATGTAGCAGCAGTTGGTGAATGCTGATCTATATATGTTGAGATTTATCATCAAGAATTTTACTGCTGAAATTTGAATTACTGTTTATACATTTTCTTACCTCTTCAATTATAAAGTTTCTTCAAAGTGTTAATAAGAGAGGGGTAGAATCATCAAAATGAATAGTGATGGGCAAATTAAGAAACTGTACTCTGTATAACAGTCATTTGTCATGAAGAGTATTCACTGGAATGCTGTCATTTTTATTTTATTTTTATTCTTGACAATTAGCAGGTTTATATCTTAAGAATCATTTAGGTTTTTCGTGTTCTTTTGTTTTTTTAATTTTTATTTTGGTTTATTTTTCTTATAATTTAGGGGAGAACTGGAGATGAGACAAAGTCATGAAATAACGACTTAATGGAAACAACAATGGAAGATGAAGAAATAGGTTATCACTTGTATCTGGAATCGTGGAGTGAATAGCAAGTAATTATTCAGATTAACAATATTTTATAACATTACTAAAAAGTACTAACATGAAAATGTTTTAAATAATTTTTTCTTTACGATTGCTATTGCTAATATTAAAGTATAAGCAAATTCAAAATAACATTCACTACGAGCATTAGTTAAAATCTTCTGGGATGTTGGACAGTGATCTCAGATTAATTAGCCCTGACATTTCCTCCTTGGTTATAATGGGTATCCTGGAGTCATAGATTGAACCAAAATATTCAAGTCACTTGCTGTTGCACATTTTGCCTCAGAGTCTGCCCCCGAGGATGCTCATCAAATCATGGATGAAATGTCAGGTCCAACTAACCTGAGACTAGTGATGAGAGTTCTTGAATGAAAACATTGGAATTATTTTATTCTTGAAGGATCTCGAGATATCATGAATCACATAGAAAGTATTTGAATGATCATTCAAATGATTTAATGCTAGGAGAAGCATAAAGTGAGCATGAGTTCCTGAGTAATTAACACAGTATAAGTTTTACAGGCAAAAAAGCTATATATAAATGTTCAGTTGTTAATGCGCACAGGGAAGTCCAATGTTGTCAAACTGCCGGTTCTTAACAAAAATCCCAGGCAGACTACACACCCATACTTATCTCATGGATCTTTACTCTGTGAATACTAGTAGTACAATGAGATTAACGCAATATCTGGTAGTGCTGCATGTAACAAACTCATGTTGATGTGTGGTTTACTGAATGGGTGAGCCACACCCATTGCAGGAACCAATAGCAGTAGATCTTGTAACACAACGAAATTGGAGAAATTCGAATAACAATTTGAATTATAAATTGAGTCACTTTTTAGTAGTTCTCATATCTCAGCTACCGACTCGAGTCCTTGAATCTTGCATTGCAAGTACTCTAATTCAGCTTTCATTCGAGAACTTTTTCATTCAAATGATCATTCGATTCTCTATGTTACTCTTAAATTCATTCAATATTCATCACTACCTAAGACCATGGTCCAACGGCCCAGAAGATTTTTACCAACAAGACTCCAGCCTTCAAAATCTATGTAAGAACTTTCACTAAGAGCTTCCCTTCTGGGCAGCCATTTCATATGAACAGTGGTCATTGCAGTCAAAGGATAAGAGACTGCATGACTGGCTGAGTGATGACCAGTGCTGATCCTTTGTCTTTGTAGTGAAAAACTAAGACCATCTAATCACCTTCACAATGACTAGATCCCAGTGACTATCAGTAATTCATTGCAATTATTATATGACTCGTCAAACAAAATGTATCAAAGCTATCAGTGTTATCTGTTAAAAAAGCAACTTTTGAAAATGTTACGTTTCCCCTTCATTTTGAACTGTCAAAAGAGCCCTAATATTGTTTGAGCATGTTCACAATAATTTAAGTGATCTTAGATCTATTTTCTTAAAAAAAAACTCTTTTTATAAGTTTTTATAGGCCATTTTCCCTTACTGAATTCTATATAAGCATTTATTATTTAGCAGTCAACATTTCCTGTATTCTCTACAAAAGGTCATCACTAGACAGTAATTAATGAAAGTTTCGTAACACACAGTAAATGTAAAAAAAAAAAATAGCATTATGTTCTTGCATTGCATGTTGCCTTTTTATACAGTGAATGGCTCAAGTGAAAGCATGAATAACTTATTGAAAAAAATGATGGATACAATCCTGAAATTGGTTTCTTCAAACCCTGATGTAAATTTTACTTAAAGGCACAAACAATCAAATAGTCACTCCTCCACCTAGTTGTGCTTTCTATTGTCCTTTAGATTTGAGACAATGCAAGTGGTTTGTTGTGTTACTGAGAAGGAAAATATGTCTTCTTTTGTAAGGAGTAAGTTTTATACATCAGTTGTATTATATTTGTTTTCTACAATAGCATGTAAAGTTGCAATTTGGCTGACAAAATCGTATTGGTACCTAAAATGAGCCTTTATATGGCTGATCAATGTAGGAATAGATGCTTGCTATGCAAGTTTTCTAGTTTTGAAGGTGGAACACTGAAAATGCACTGTCAAACTGACACTTCCAACAGCCGAGACACAAAAAGAGTTCATACCATCATTATACACACATATTCAGCAGACATTATTCTAAATATTTAGGCTTTCATGACTGGTGTCCATTGAAGTGAACCTTTTTGGGCTTAAGAGCCATGGTCTGTCCATTTTATTGGCTGATATTTTGAATGCCTGGCATCTTCAGTGTGGTGTAGTAGGGTGAACTGCTGCTTTTTTCTCTGTACAACTGATATTTATATTATCTCCTGTGCACTGATTGATCAGCAGTCTGCCATGGGGTTTTGTTCTCTTCTCTATTAATATATTGTTAAATTTTTAGGTCTGCATTTTGTTTTTGATGTGGCTGGAAACCATGTTTTGTATACCAATACCCTTTGTGATTCCTCCTTTCTGTTCAAGTTGTTTTTTATGTTTTGGGAATTTCTATGGCCTCATGATATAATCAGGGATACTACAGGGGTGTGGTGCTTAGTTGTACGCCCAACATGACTCAAGTAAAGTGCATGTTTGATAACTGCATATGTTTCTATGTTTCCCAGTTTACCCTGACAGTTTGATCTTACAGCATGGTATTGTTGCTTCTTTTATGGTTCCAATGTAGACTTGTCTACAGCTTCATCACTTTCTCAAGAAAATCAAAGAAAGACACACACAAAAAATGAAGTGATCCCGTCTTTGTGTGTTACCAAAAATCCACAAGGACGGATTTCTGTTACATCCAATTGTGAGTGCAATAGGATTGCCAACATATCATTTTAACAAAGCACCTGTCAACACTGCTACAGCCACTCATTACAAATACACCAAAGACTTTTCATAGAAAAACTGGAAAAGGTGAAAACAACTCCAGCAGATCATCTAGTGAGTTTCAATGTTGTATTATTGTTCACAAAAGTGCCAGTAGCAGAGGCTTTAATATACATTGAGATTTTTCTGCAGGACACCTAGTGACCAGTTATTTTAAGTGGAATGGTCACTATTATGAGCAGATAGACAGGTGGCAGTGGAGAGTCCCTTAAGTCTAAACATTGCCAACTTCTCCATGCAGAAATTTGAAGCATTATCCCTAGAGACAGGTACTCTTAAGCTCTAAGTATGGTGGAGGTACGTAAATGACACCTTTGTCATTTGGCCTCACAGGGAAGAATACCTGAATCAATTTCTGCACCAACTAAATGGAACCAATAACGGTATACAGTTCACCATGGAAAAAGAAGTCAAAAACAAGCTGGCCTTTCTGGATGTCTTGATAACAAAAGGGTCCAACATAAGACTAGAACTCAGAGAACCCATGCTGGACAGATACATTCACAAAACCTCCAACCACCACCCCACCAAAAATTGGAATAATCAACACAATAGGGGGGAAAAAAAAAATCTGCAATCCCACCTGCTAAAAGGACAAATGAATCACCAGCATGAAGCATTACAGGCCAGTAGATACAGCTCTAAGGAAATAAAACGAGCGGCCCTGAAAAGGACTGGAAGAAAGAATCCATAGCCACAGCATTCCTCCCCTACATTGGAACATTCACAGACCACATTGGTAAATTAGTGGAAAAACACAATATAAAGACTATCTACAAACCCACCCAAAAAATAAAACAGCCTCTCACCCAGGCAAAAGATAAGCAGGACCCTCTATCAGTGGCAGGCATCAACAGAATCCCGTGCAGCTACGGACAAGTCCACAACATCAACACCAGGCTGGAAAGAACACAACAGTCAGTTTAAACTGGGAAACACACAGAAATCTGTAGTTGGCAAACATGCACTTCAGTTATATCACAATATCTGCTTTCAAGAAACGGAGCACCATACCCTAGTAGTATCCCAAATTATATCAGGAGGCTATAGAAATTAAAAAACATAGAAATAACTTCAACAGAAAGAAAAAAATCACAAAAGGTGTACAAAACATGGTTTTCAGCCACATATAAAACAAAATGCAGACTTAAAAAAACTAAAAACATATTGACAGAAACTAGCAATCGGCGAAAAGAACAAAATCTAATGGCGAA
Source organism: Ectobius pallidus (assembly GCA_964059195.1). Classification (NCBI taxonomy): domain Eukaryota; kingdom Metazoa; phylum Arthropoda; class Insecta; order Blattodea; family Ectobiidae; genus Ectobius; species Ectobius pallidus. The sequence goes on from CAXKWD010000003.1 coordinate 78,239,757, forward strand.
CCACCGAGGAATCAATGTGCAGGAGATAGTATAAATATCAGTTGTACGGAGAAACCAGCAGCAGCTGACAGCCAATTGCCTAGTACACTGCTCTGAAGATACCTGAAGCAACTTGTAGTGAAACATCAGCCAGTAAAAGAGATGAACCTTGACCTGTAAGTCTGAAAATTTTGACATGTAAAAAAATTACAATAAGAATATAACAACACACGAGATAGTTACCTACAGAGCATGGGTGTCAGTAGGGGAGGGCAAGGGGGAGCAGATGCCCTCTCTGGATTCTAGAATGTCTTCGGGTTTCATTAATTTTTTGGTCCCTATGCCTCTGTCAACCTGCAGTTGTTGCAGGGAGAAGAAAGATACATAAGTATTTTATAACGAGTTTATCAAGTATTGTTATTACTGCCCAGTGTATTCATAATAATCAGCCACCAAGGCTGTCCCACTGTAATTGAAACTACCCAAGAAGTATCTTGAAATTTTAGAAAGTTTATGCAGGGAAGTTATTACTATGAAAAAATAATATTGAGATGAGTTACATACACTACTTCCCTTATTTTAATTACTAACCTGAACCCAGGTTTCGATGAACCTCCTTATCACTTTCAACAATTTATTATACTCAATCTTATACTCCATGAAAGAATAACTGTGAATTATTATTTATTATACTCAATCTTATACTCCATGGAAGTATAACTGTTAAAAATGATGAGGAGACTCATCGAAACCTGGGTTCAGGTTAGTAATTAAAATAAGGGAACTAGTGTAACTCATCTCAATATTATTTTTTCATGCCCAAGACGTATTCCTTATAGCTTTGCATATAAAACACCAGTGCCAGGATCTGCATTGCTACATATTCCTAAACATTTTGCACCCTAAGGGTCATGTGTCCGTGGGCATTTACCCAATCTTCCCATTGGTAAATGTGGATCTGGGCTAACAAATTCCCTTGATTGCATAATGTTTTACACTTAAGTTTTGAAACCACAAGTGCCATTGTAAATAGGATACAACAAACAGCACTTCACTTTCACAGAATCAAGACTTAGAATAGACTATGTATGAGCACATGGAGGTGATGTTATATGCTTATGACCGTCCAGAAAGCAGGAACACTTCCCTGAACAAGGGAGGAGCTAAAGAAAAGCGTGTTGTCCATATATTCTCAATAATGATTGTGTTCGGAATTATAATGAGTTTTCCCCCTTAATAACATTCCTGGCAACACCCCTAATACAGAGTTTACAAATTGTACAGAGTTTAGAAACAAGATACAATATTAATACGCCATTTTAATATTTACATGCTGAAAGTTGTATGATACCAAGGTGTTGAGTTATTCTGTGTTTCAGTGATAAAAGCAATAATGTACTAATATCTAAAAAGTGGAATTGGTAACAATATTAATAACAATATCATTGCGGTAATAAAACAATGCAACAATATATAGATCGATTTTATTTGATAAAAACTAAGATTAAATTTAATAAAACACAAGATATTTAACCAGAATAATTCAACACCTGTCATAACTCGTAAGCCTACATGGAATTCTATAGCTTTTCTACAAGCCATCACTGTGATCTATATGAGGCCATGTTGGTCCATTCATTTCACTCTGTCATCACTATGGTACTTAATTATTTACACACTATCAAATTATCTTCCAGGCCCGTAGATGCTAGCTGGTTAACAAAGAAAAATACATATAATGAATAAAAACAATGATATTATGATGTTAACTAATTTGTTTCTTTTTAATTTAACTGGAACAGATATCTCTTTAATGTACTGGGGTAATGTATTATATAATTTGAGACCAGTGTATGTGAAACTCTTTTCATAAAGGCTAGTGCTGTATGGGATGGAAGATAAATTATTCTTATTCGTTATGTTGTATGAGCACACTCGAATTCTTTTGGAATACGAAGTTTGGCTTTTACACATTATGTAAGAGAGTCTGAAATATAATTACTAGGTAAGGGTAAAATACTTAGTTTCTTGAAAAAATTTCTACAGCTTGCTCTCTTAATATGTGCTCGCATGATTATTATGAACACCATCTCAGCAGTTGTGATGGATTGCTTACAGAGGTCAAAACTAATATAGCGACTCATGCGTAATAAACCGTAGTGGACAAAACAAGATAGTGTGTATAATTTTTCTTTTTTTCTCTTTTATCATCAGTTTTCTGAAACCCCCAGATTGTGTTTCTTCATTAAAACTATATTAACTTGTTTCTGCACAATTCTGGTATGTAATGTAGTAGTACTAAATGAAAGGCTGTGGTATAAAACATATCTAGTTTATAAATTATAACATCTAACATTCTGGTCATCATCGTTGTCGCCATCGTCATAATCATAATAATCATCATCATCATCATCATTATTATTATTATTATTATTATTATTATTATTTTAGCCAGCAAGTCAGAATATCAGATTCAGCATTAATAAACTAGATATCTTTATTTGACCAAAATATCAGTTACCCTGTCTTATGACAGAGCCCCTAAAAATAGTTATTTTTGTGGAAACTAATTATTAACGCATTCTACTCAAGATTTATCATAGTGGTAAGATTATTAATGTTTTTCTTTTACTTTGTCGCATATATGTAGTATAGATAAAGTTATTTTGTTGTGCAGAATTTATTGACAATAAAATGCACATTGTGCAAATTTCCCTTTATTATTAGGCCTAATTATTATTATTATTATTATTATTATTATTATTTCAGAACAACACCAAATTTCCATGTCTCGATAACGTATTTTCATAGAAATTATAATTTTTAATGTGGCCATGAATAAATAATAATTGAACACATAAAAGATCTAAATTAGATTTCAGTAAATTATAATACCAGTACTGTATTTATACAGGAAAACAGCCCCCTCAATAGCTACCACTGCTCCATGCTTCACCAACAAGATAATGGAGACACAATGAGTCATTGTGGCTCACAACTCCTGGTTTTTACATTGGATTCTGTTTTTTTGTATTATTATGTAGGCCTACATCTTTGTTTTTAAAATTCACCTCTTTTTAGTGGTGCTCAATACATGTTACAGCATTGTCTTTTTCAGGTTTTCAATTGTATGAATTACTGATTAACAGGATGCAAAACACTTCGTTCACTTGGTGGAGATAGTGAAGCGACCAGGCCAAACTCTTGGCCTGTATATCCGAGAGGGGAATGGACTTGATCGATCAGATGGAGTGTTTATTTCCCGCATTGCTCTGGAATCTGCTGTCTACAACAGTGGCTGTCTAAAGGTGGGCGATGAGATTTTGGCTGTCAACATGGTTGATGTAACGAGAATGAGCCTGGATGATGTGGTGATCATCATGTCGATTCCAAGGCGCCTGGTGCTTGTAACAAGGCAGAGAAAAGCTGGTACAGCCTATTTTATTATAAATGTTTGGTGTTAGATGTTAGTGAACACGCTCTTCTTGTTCATGTGAATCATATAAAATTCCATTTTAACTTAGGGGAAATTATGACTATAGTGCGACAAGTTAAATAACAAGTGGATGAATATTCAGGCTGCGCATTGACCATGCCTTTCTCTCTACTTCCACACCTCCCCTCTACTCCAAGAAACAGACGGAACATCCAATCGACAAGCGGATATGCCAGATTGCGAGACTTCATTGGCGCCATGGCCTAGTGATGGGACAGCTAAGCGGGGAAAAGAGGGTTCTGCGCCAACCCCCCTTCTGATTGTGCTACTGTGCAACTTGTTTCTTAACTTTTCACGCTATAGCCATATCATGTTTTACACTCTATGGATTCTGCCAAATAATTCTCTGCATAGTATCAAAAGTTTATATTAGGTTATATTTCCACCTAAGCACTAGTATGAGATGAAAAGAATAGAGGAAGGTTGATAAGGAATCAAAAAATGTTCAAGAAAATTAATTGTATAATCTTTAGTATAATTCTAAAAGAGTAGTTTATAAAATTACGAAAAAATTGAGAAAATTTTTTGTTAAGTACAGTATTGATTTGTATAAGCGTTACACATAGTCAATGCTAATAACTAACAGATAAATCATGTTCAACATTAAAATTATAATTACAAATAAGTTGTAACAGCTACAATATTTGAGAGAGTGAAGATGTCCTTGTGGATTATATCAATAGAAGTTTTCTATATTACTTGCTAAGAACTGATAAAAGTATGTTCATATGAATTTGCAGCTAATTAAAACTAAGAAATTATGAAGATATAGAAAATACGTCAATACATAAAAACCAAGTACACAATCTGTAGATTAATCTTCTATAATAGAGCTGCATAACATGTAATATGTAGATATCAGTGTCAGGTTAGAATCTTCTTATAGTTGTGAATCTTCTTATACAATGCCAATTAGAAATGTATTGATTTTAACACTCAGTGGTACAGTGAATAGCAAGGAATGCCTTTTGATACTATTAATAAATTTATTAATAAATTTCATTTTTTTTTTCCAAATACTGAAAGTTGAATAGACTACGCTGACAAGGAATCAAAATTGAATTAACGTCACATTTTATATTCTTTACAAATCTTTTCTTATGACCAATAATTGCAGTGAAACACCAACAGTTGGTGTTAACCTGATGACTATGAATGACGAGGGTCTTCGAAACTAGTTCAGGTATTTATAAAACAAGTGAAGTATAGTGCTAAACCCAACTCAATATTATAAAATTATAATATAGCTTCACTGTGTAAACTTCCATACAATGGTTAAGCCTTACTGAAGTTTAGATACAGTCAAAACTTCATATAACAAGATCGATTTAACAATAGACCCGCATGAAGCGATATTTTTCTGTGGTCCCGGCAAATCCCTATCTTAATAATGTTACTTGTCACTCATTATAGCGATTAATGCATTTCATAAGCACCCTTCTACAACGATAAGTATTCTGAAGTGAATTCGTTATTCCAAACTGGTAGCTTAGCCCTGCAGATAGTAGCAGGTAGCAGGTTAGTGTCCTTCCCTGCCCAGTATTACCACAATGATTTGGTTTCCTGCCATATGATGTTACCTGTGGGGTGCGAACCTATCAGTCATCTTTGGAAATTCGGAAAGATAAATTTTTCAGTGTATGGGTAAAAAGTAGGTGTGGGATCTGCTCAACAAAAGTCAATCTCGAACAAAATTAGCAACAAAGAAAAGGAAAAAATATTACTATTTTTTAATAAATAAACACAGTGCAGTATAATTTACTTCAATGTTACCATGTAGAATGTTACAGTTTATATATCCGAACTAAAAAAAAATTCTTCTGTAATGTAAGTAAATTGTTTTGAGTTCTTTTGCATGCAATTTTCTTCAGATGCCCCTCGGTATAAAATAACCCTCATGTAACAATATAATTTGGTAGGGCTCACAAATATTGTTATAAGGAGGTACCATTAATCTTTCAGATACAGTCCAACTAAATATTTCAAGTCATTCTTTTGCAGAAATCGGTGCAATGATTTATAATATAACAAACAAATATGCTAAAACACCCTTAAATTCAACAAGTAATCTCATGAAATAGCTGATTTTACATATTACTGAAACTTCTGAATGCTGGAAATAAATCTGAAACTATTTAAAAGAAAGTATTAAGAGAATGATACTATAAATAAGTACATTTAATACTCCGAGTTCTTCTTCAGAATTTAAAATTTTAAATAAATTAATGAGATACAGTACAGGCATTTTATATGACTCACTCAGTGCATGCACAAGGATAGCGCTCAACAAACTGTTAATTTACTTAATTAGTACTTTATGGAGGCTGATTTTTTCCAGAATAATAAGCTTTAGATGTCCAAATTAGCAAGAATTTTTATTGTTTAAAAAACAAAATTCTGGGAAGATTCTGTTATGTGCATCATATGGCACATTAGATTCACAGAGATAAAATTGCAGTCTACAATAAAATAGTTCTACATTAAAATAGACGTAATACCAACTGCTCAACAATATTTTATTTTATAGTTCATCTAGGCCTTTCGGCATATTTCTGCCATCTTCAGGGCATCTTTTTTGCTGGTTTGGATGTCTCAATAAAATTAAAACCAAAACTGCATCTTGTCACATTTATAAAATAAAATAAAATTTCTGAAAGCTCTAAAAAACACTATCACTGAATCATCTTCTGTGGCCTCTTCATTGTGTGTTTGTGTGGTGAACCATAAAATATAATATTGTTCAGCAGCTGGTATTACGTCTATTTTATTTTATTTCTTTAAATAGTAATCAAAAACCTTTTTTGGTAATCTCATATATAGTGGAATTCGGGCTCTTTTGAATCACTGTTTTAAACAGTTGAATATCGCAGAAAGAATTTCATAAAACATTGGCCTATTTGTCATGAAAGGTGTAATCTCTCTTGAAGTTGTACAAAGGCAATAAAGAACTAGTACTGACAACTCTTTCACTATGATAAGGAATTAATGAAGTTTTTACAGCATGTGTTAGTACTATTTCCATTTCCGGTTCATTGGTGATTTAAATATATTGTTACTAGTACCACAGGATTTAAAGAATTAATTGGCCTAAGATAGAAAAAAAAGGTAATCTATTAGTGAAGGGACCATGATGAGCATAATAAATCAGTCAAAGAAATATACCCTATAATTATACATATGGTACATTCCGTCAATTAAATAAAATTATGAAAGTGCATGGGACATAACCAATGTGAATAAACGTTTAGCATCATTTTTTCCCTTACTGTTTTAACAAGAGTGTATAATAGCGGATGTTTACTTGATTTTAAAGGTAAAGGAGGCATAGTTTCACCACATCTGCAGCCACGTTCTGAACACAAACCTCCGCCTGTAGTAGTGATTAAGAAAGAGCTTAGAGAAGACGATGACATGGATGATATGGAAGATACAGGATCTCGAAGAAGAGGTGGAGATGGCAGGGAAATGGTGACCACTTCCAGGTAAGAGAAACACAGTGGAACCTCACTTTTATTTACTCTGAAAATATATTTTTTTTGTAAATTTTTCATATTTTTCTATTATTGTAATGATTTTTCCTATAATTATGTTGTAATTTCACATTTCTTGAAGATTATAGAATTACAATGGAGGAAAATATAATATGTTGTAAATTGAAAGTATATGTGTGTGACAAAGCAGCTTACAGCTAAAATGTTTTCCCCACATACTTCTAACACAAGGGCTTCTTAAGGTCCATAATGAATGACTAGACCACCCGTGGATGGGCCTAACAAGGCTGGGTATAAAACAACCAATAATTTTCCTTTGTATATAATAATCAATCAGGATATAGGATTTCTTAAATGATCTCGTAGTCTTTGATATCAGACCAACAGGTTTAGTTCACTTCTGAATAGTCGGCCTGGATGGAACAGTCTGTAAGGTTCTGACTTTCTATTCACTAGTTCACATACTTGATCCCAACATCTACAGGTAGGGAAAAGAAAAGCGGACCGACTCTTGTAGCTGATTTCAGAGCAAATTTTTTTTCTATCTCTTTCAGAGTTCAAAAAGTGTAAAAGAGGTATTTAAGTATTTATCACAAAAGTTAATGTGTTTTTAATTATTGTCATATTTATTCTTTACAGGTCACGTTTAGGATTAGGATTGACAGGTTTAGGTTCAACTCAGGATTTAGGCATCGACAGTAATGGAGAAACAACAGCGAATGGCTTGGGTCTGGCAGATTTATATTATAATTCTAGGCCAGAACATGCGAACGAAAGAAATACAGCTGCAACATGGTCATATCAACCCCCTCCTCCTCCAGTCATCACAGAGCAGCCCAAACCCTCCTCCACTCCTCAGCACTTCCAGCCGTATGAAAGAGGCTATCCTAAAACACTGGAATCATTAGCAGAGAAGGTGAGTTTATATTACAGCTTATACAGGCTTATTGCTTTTAAGTTATAATTATAAAGTATCCATTATGGCATTATATTTTTAGATCTGAAGTGATTGAAGTAATACTTTAGAAATTACATTAAATTGCATATTAAATATGTTCAAGGAAGAGCCATATTATTTCATGCATAATACAAAATTATTGGAAACATTGGATGAATGTATTTTTTTTTGTAAAATTAACATTTTCAAAACATGAATTTAGAAAAATACTGGAAAGTAGTAATTGGCAGATTGAAACTAAAATTTCTTTAGGCAGCATGAGAAAGGTTAACATTAATTAAGTTGATTTTTTTTTAAGATCCAGGATCAAATGAAGGATTCTCAAAATGTCAGAAGAGAAGGGAATGGAATGTTATTGGTATCCTTATTCATGATATATCGGTACATGTTACTAAAACATCAAAATATCTTTATCAGAAGTATAATATGTATATTGGAGTCCCATTGTCAGTTCTTCAGCTATTTAGATTTTGTTCTGGAAATCTCCAGTATGATAATATTTTCTAGTTAATGTCTCAGGGAAATGATACAAATTAAGCTATTGATTTTTAGGTTTTATAATTTAATTATTGACTAATCTTTTAAGGGATGTATGGTAAGTATTAAATCTATGTAGTAACAGGGGCGGATCCAGAGAGACATTTTGGGGGGGGAACCAAAGTAGAGAGGGAAGTTTTTACGCATAAAAATTAATTATTCCCAGTACACAATTGAAAACAAAATGACCATTTCAGCATTTTCTTACAAAGGTATTTCAAAATAATTAATGTCGTTGCTTTAATTTAAGCATTTGGGTTATGTTCTAATAAGTTTTTAATAATTTGTGCTTAATGTTACAAATTTTGGGGGGGGAAATTTCCCCCATTTCCCCCCCCCCGTGGATCCGCCCCTGTGTAGTAATGTCCATATACTGTATATGTTCTATTTGGGGCAAAGCTCTCTTCATTCCCAGAAGTGCAAATTACTTGAAATACAATCACAATTTGAACCTGTTTACCTGTACAACATTTTGAATAATGATTAAAGATATTAAAGTTGTTTACAAAAGAAATTTGTTTGAAGTCATATGTATGGTACGTAAGAAATAACCACCCAAAAATTGTACCATGTAATTAACATTACTTTTTGATCTTCATGGGCAGTCAATTCTTTCTTTCTTTTCATTGTCAAGGAGTGTGTCTTAAGATAGCGAATTAGTAAATAAATAATTTCATCGCCAGTATGTTTAGTAGTAAAAAGATAATTTTAATGATTTGTTTAATTTTTCCAAACAAATTGGTGAAGCAGCATGTGCTGTAATTTCAAGCTTATTACTGGATTCAGGATGACAAGGATTATGTTTCTCTCCCATAGTACAAACAAATTTCCTGAATCACAACATTTCGTGAGATTTTCTAAGAAACAAATTCTTGCAACAGTAAGTTGCTGCTGGGTCATTCCATACAAAACAGTGGGTAAAAACTCATGTTCACATTCTTTTTTATATAATTATATATATTTCTTTTATTTTAATATATTTTCATTCTAATAGGGTCTATGTATTATAAATTTGTTTAGAGCTTTAGAAATAATAGTTTTGACGATATGAGGTTCAAAGTTTTTGCATTGACTCCTTTTTGTATTTATTTTTTCCTGACTTTACCATAGTTCAAATTACGTTTTCAAATATATTAATTCAAAGAAAAAAAAATACAATTTTTCAGTACAAAGTTAACATGAAAAAATATATTCAATCAGAAAATACATTAAATATATTTGAAATAACAATAAGAAAACTGACCTCTTAAATAGTTTGAAACTTTTAAAGGAAAAGTAGTAGTGTAACTTTGCATTCTGTAAAAATATCATAATGGAATCTACAAAATGATCTTGTAGTAAATTAAAACGTACTCACTCTGACAAGATATGCCCCCTACATTACACTTGGGGTCATGACTGTGTTGTGCTGCAGCTGGCCTACTCCAATCCCGAGAAGGTGCAATGCAACTCCTGGTACACAATATCACAGGCAATTTTGAACCTTAAGCACAGAACTCACTGTTAAACAGCTTGTATGTTTCTCAAGATTCTGTCGTGAAAATTAAATTGCAGTTGAAGGAAGTGTTTATCTCATGGTAAACAAAATATTGTAGATAAATAAAGGTCCATTTTCCCAATATAAATGTGAATTTAATTTGTTGCCAGTTTTCATAGTTATTCTGGATGAATATCCTTAAAAATTATTTAAGTTTTAAAATATGCAAATCTCTTATTAGAACGATACACATATTTTCATTTTACTGCCATGAAGTATGTGATTTTGAGAATATTTTTAATTAGTACCTATCTTAACCAGAGGCAGATCCAGAGAGACATTTTGGGGGGGAACCAAAGTAGAGAGGGAAGTTTTTACTCATAAAAATTAATTATTCCCAGTACACATTTCAAATCAAAATGAACATTTCAGCATTTTATTGCAAATGTATTTCAAATTTATGAATCTCGTTGCTTTAATTTAAGTATTTGGGTTATGTTGTCTTTACAAAATTTATTAGAATAAATAATCTGAATAATCTGCTCTTAATGTTACAAATTTTGGGGGAGGAAATTTCCCCTATTTCCTCCCCCGTGGATCCGCCCCTGATCTTAACATCCCTAACATTTCATCCATCACTACAGCTAAACCAATAATCGTATTACTTTCAGACATGGCCATCTCACTTTGAAAAACTTAAAAATTCACATACTAGAATATGCAAAAATTCGGAAACCCCAGTTTCATAACGTTTTAAATTTTGTGTGGAATGACCCTGCTTCGTTTCAATTTTGGCTTTTATTCTGAAAAATTAGCCTTGACCTTCATCACTTAGTTTCTGTATCTATGGCTAATGAGAATGAATATTGATGAGTGTGTGTGTTTCCAATTCCTGCAGGTGCATGCGTTTTATTCAGGTCCTCCTCCTCCACCTGGAACCACTTCCATCACATCCACACGACGAATGTCGGCAGGTCCACAGTCAAGCTCAAGTACACTGAGGCTGCACCAGCAACCACAATCACATTATTATGTTCAGAGTGGTTCACGAAGAATCATGCCTCGCTCTGGTAGTGACCAACACCTACCTCGTGTGGAATATGATTATTCCACTGGGCCTGGGTAAGTTATGCTATGTTTCTTGGAAATTTTTAAATTGTTGATGAAATGTATAGGGGTCCAAAAGTCAACTTGACAATATTATGTCATCATATGTATGGTGCAAAGACTCCCAATAATAGGGAAATTCATTTTATATACACATTTTATTGTTTTTACAGCATAGACCTGTGTATAATTTGTGATTAATTTTGATCTGTACATATATTTTAATGATCTTTTAATGTTTTACACATAAATATCAGTGTCACAGTGTGTTGTGTGTTTATTTTTATTATTAGAGGGTATAAGGAGGCAAATATAGTTCTTATGCCTAAATATATTATACCAAACACATTTATTACCAATTCTAAAGGTAAAGTGTGGCTACAACATTGCTTGTGTGCAGGGTGATCAGACATCCCTGTTTTACAGGGCCAGTCCCGGTTTTTAGCACACACTCAGACTGTCAAGAGAAAATATTTCAGGATATCTAAATGACCCAGTTTTTGAGGAGTATTTACTTCTGCTAGAAAAAAAAAATTATAAATTAGCCTATATATTTTGTTCAATGCTTTGTTTATTCCACTACATGCAGCAAGAGTGGCAAGTGACCACCAGATTTGCAATAATTTTTATTGCCAAGGTTTAAGTTTTTTATGTATAATATTTTACTAACCAGAACAATGGCATATTCAATATGAGATCTTAGGCTTCCGCGGCCCGAGTTGACGACAAAATCTTCTTCGCTTCGCATCATATTTAAGATGTCTGCTGACGTTTCAACCATCTTGCCATGCTCTTTATCAAGTAGCCTTCATAAAGACCACGTCAAAATGAGCCTTGATAAAGATTACGGGAAGATGGTCGAAACGTCGGCAGAGATTTTAAATATGATGTGGCAGATACCCAAAAGCCAAGAAGATTTAATGGCATATTTAATCAATACATCTTAACAAATCTTTACTCCACATTGGAGACTGCCACGAACCGGCAAGTCAGTCCACTCGTGACTTTGTAGGTCTACGAAGTTGAACAGTCTACCACTATCTTCACCTACAATGACCAACCATCTGTAAAGTCAGTTGGCATCTGGTTGGAACAAATATCATTTCTGTTGCTTCATCCTATCATTGCCTAACATTGACTTGTGCTGGACATTTTTACTTAGTGCTTGTTACTGTCTGCTAGTCTTAATTATTGCACTGAATGTAGTTTAGTTGTTTTCACTTTACAGTGAAGATACCCAAAATACAAGCAATCGTAAAATGTGAATACAGTGATGGACTGAAGACAGATTTTCTTTTATAAGAGGAACTAAGGAAAGAAAAATCAGGAGCTTCTAAAGCAAATTAAATAGTTCTGAAAAGAGTAATTACCTTCTTTTGAGTAACTAAAATCCACATCTGATCTCCAACTGCTTTATTATGATTTTAAAATTGTAAAATTTGAATGGTTTATTCGTAAAGAATAATATGCTGAAATAAAAAATACACTGAAAAATATAGCCTAGGCCTACTGTTCGGAAAGATGTTCCAATGTTTTTATTTTATAATCTGATCACCCTGCTTGTGAGTCACATGTAGCTCTTTTGCAACCCTGCTATTATTATTACGATTAAAAAAAGAAGTGATATAAACAGTAAAGCTATTGAATCATTATTCAAAATGGTCAACTCATAAATACTTACAGCTCCACTACCAGCCATAGCCACGAGAACATCAGTTGAACATTAGCCGAGGATGGGGATGATGGATTTTCTCAAAACTAGTCCATCAAAATGAGACGTTAGTGGAGCTATAAGTGTTTATAAGTTGACCATTTTTAATAATGATCTTTATTATCGTTTGGTTTTAACAACTTGTCTTAATGTGTATTTTTTTAAGAATCGTTGCTATTACTTACATGATCTTCATTATTGTTATTTTGTTTGCCAAGTGTATATGTTGAGCATTAATGCTGTTGCTATTATAATGATACAAGAAAAGAAACCTCAATGATTTATTTGGTAATGAATTCTTCTAGACTTGGTCCTCGGCAAGGATCACATACTATGCTAAGATCCAGTCTGAAAACCAGTGGGCCATCTTACACATCCAGGTACCGATCAGATGTGTCTTCTACACAGAGGCAACAACCATTCTCTACTGGTACTCTTACAAGAAGACATCGTCCATCACTTGACTATGCATCTGATACTGAAGCAACATGCACATCTTCTCCTCGTTCCTCATATTATTATTACAGGTAGAAATCATTTCTGATTATAAGGCTTTTAATAAAATATTTTAAATTCATGTTAGCTACATAAATCACTTCCTTACTCTTTGTAACATTTTATTACTATCATGAATTGTGTGATGACGTATTAAAGGTATTATAAAGATCCACCTTATCCTTAACACAGTTCTCTATACTTTCTTAACCTATCAGCTAAAGAGCCTACTATTATGGTACCAAGAAGGGTAGACTTAAGTATTTGTGACCCTGCCAGGGAAACCCATAAGTTAGAAAAATTAATTTTCTGATTTGAATGGATTCAACTTTTAATTAAACATGCACTAAATTTCTTATCATTATGTGGGGAAGGAGGTGAATTGATAATTATTTTAAGAAAACAAACCTAATTTCTGGAAATCCATTCTACATAAAACAGCATATCAAAGTTCTCTTTCATTGCTGCACTGAATTAAAAATTTTGACTTCTTGCATTGTAAATTAATTTGTAAATGCAATAAGTATACATTATTCTAACATCTTTAGTGAAGTTTAGTGTTCAAATTCATATCAGTATTACTTTTCACAATAATAACTTCACTGCATAAACTTCCTAAAGATGTTAGTATAAAAATTTATCATATTTAAAATTTAATTTTCCCATAAACTTCCTAAAGATGTTAGCATAAAATAAGTTTATCGTATTTAAAAATTAATTTCCTAGCACAAGAAGAAATCTCTAATGAGCATGGGCTTAATATAGGGTGTTGCGTCTAGAACCCAGGCCTGCAAATCTGTAACTAGCAACACTAACTATGAGACCATGCAAGTGGTCGGTGCTTTTATAGGTACCGGTATGTAGAATTTGAAATGAGGAAGTACAATTGAACACACTCAAACTATTCCCTCAGAAAAAGCTTGACATAGCTTTTTATGGCTTGTAGAAGATTTAGAACTTTGCACCTTATTGCTTCTATATAACATGCCTAGTAGGGGGTTCAAATAAGAAGAAACAGAAATTCAGGTAACATAAATTTGTACTATCTTTACAGAATATTTATTTCTCACTCTCATGTTACCATATAACCGTTTTAGGGTCTGATATCAAAAAGAAATTCAATATCACTTTCATATTTTCCTCCCCAAAAACCTGGGACATAATCCATTATTGCACACATAGGACTAAAAATGTTTCATACTATTTTGTCTTTTTTCAAATGTTTCCCAAATAATACAAAGCCTACAGCGAGGAGTAACATATCCATCCATGGATACAATTTTTTTACAGACTTCTGACATAGCATACTTTCGCTACCTATTATTGGCGAAAGCTCAGACAACTGAATATGCTCTCCCTGCAATACCGTCTGTTATTCTGTATCAAAATGTGAAGTGAGAAAATGATATTCTCCCTGCCCAGGGTAGAGAAAGTTATGTGATGCATCACACCCGATATTTATTTACATGGATTTCATTCTCCATTATTGTTTTACAGAAATGAATTATATCAATAGCCTCTCTAATTGTTTGTTAAAGCCCACTCCATAGCCAAGTATCATGCAACTTCCAAAGCCCTATGTGAATACTGCAAACAATATTGCTGACATGAGAAATGAATTGCGTTTGGTGAATTCAGTGTAATATTTTCTAATATTATATAATCTTATATGGAAAGGCCTCTGGAGAAAATTTCTTAGCCTTTCACATCCAAGTAATACCTTAGTTTTTCCAGAGGGGGGTTAAGGGGCAATGGGCTTACCACCTGTCCCTCTGCCCTCTCTAGGAAAATAAGCGTAACAAAATTCACATTGGTAAACAGAAACCTCCACTTGGAGTCCCTTCGCCCCAACATAGGGGCATAGGATTCGAGAGAGAGAGATATGGGAAGGGGTGGTTTGTTTGAATTTTAACATTGTCCGTGTTTCATCACGAGTTGAAAAGGGCAGGTGTACAAAATTTCATACAAATTGCTCAAAGCATGTAGATTTGTTTACGTGCATACATACATGGACCCACACTTTCAGTTTTATGTATTAGATATCATTGTAAAAAAAACTTCTGATGATAGTAACTAGAGACTGTAAAACATTGCATGATTTTGGTGATGTTGCAGACAAGGTCTTACATCTCCATCATCTAGAACATCTACATTAACAAGGTCGCATGCAGGAGGAGGTACAGGAGCTGTTCCCATGGCGTCAGGGCTTCGTTCAAATTCCCTACCTAGAGATCACAGAGGCCGAAGCCATCACGCACAACCAGGGACAACACCAAGGCATCATGTAGTCCGGTTTGAAAGAGAAAGTAGGGGAAGTAGCTCTGCAGGACTTATGGATCAAGAAGATAGTGATGGTGCTGTTTCTGCTCCTGAGCTTCCTGTTACCAGAAGAGAAAGAGGTAAGAAATATCCCTACTTCCTTTTGTTTAAGCTATAAATTTAAAGTATTACTGTTACTCCAAAAAGTATTGCTTCTTTGTTTACTCCCTGCTGGGTAGTGTTACCAGATCTTTGGAAAATCCAAGATAAGCCGCACATTTTAACTTTATGAGAAGTTGCACATGTGTCGCGTTATGTGACACCACCAGTACATGAATTGACTTGGGGAACAAACCTATCATTATTTCAATCTTGCATATTGTATCTACTGTTACCGCAGTGTTATGCTCTCTATCTTTCATATCTTCATGCTAACAGGAAGCAATATCTACTTTTTTAAATTTATTTTTTATTTTTTTATTCATGTTGTAATCAGTTGAGGAGCTCACTGAACAGACTGGCAGTCCATGGATTTCACCACCAGTTACACACTATAAAAAGTTTCCATAAACCCTCTACAGACTGTATATGTGTTCTCTGCAGCAAACAGTGTGAATGCTATCATTTCAGTAAGAGTGCTAAAAGAGTAAAGACATTAGTGAAATACAGAAAAGAAAATAAAAAAAAAAGAAAGAAAGAAAAAAAAAAGACAGAAATAACAAACTTTATTAATTTATTGTTCATAATAAATAATCTGTTCATAGTCTGTTTAATCAATTTATTATAGCATTATTAACAACACTACCATTTTTCTTGAGGATTACTAAAATCTTAACATGTATGTATATAAATACTATTGGGGGTGCCGAGCACCCCAATAATTATTTTGGGGGTGTTGAAAATGCAAAGCACTCTTTATATTGTCCATGCATAATACATGCATACATATATGTACATACATAATACGTACATACAATACATTCAATCCATACATACGAGGGTGGATTGAAAAGTAACGCACAATAATTTTTTTCTGCGCTGGTATTGTGGCTGGGATGTTGAACTTTCAGCAAGATGGAGTTTGAAGCTTCCGCTACAGACACTACTTTGTTCTCATGTGTAGCTCTAGCGAGAGAAGCGTGAACTATGCAAAAAAGATGGCATGCTAGTTTCTATCGTCCACTTGTGAAGAGCAGCAATGTGTAATGCCTACATTAAAACATTGGTAAAGTTGAATCATGCCCTTCGTGACAAACACTGTAACATTCATGCTGATGGTGTCAAACTTCTTCACGACAACGCTCGCCCCCATGTTGCTGCAGCTGTTCATGAGAAAATCAACAAATTTGGTTGGGAGGTGCTCCAGCATCCTTCATACAGTCCAGACCATCGGACATTCATTTGTTGGTCCCATGAAGAAATTAGTGGCCAGTAAACTCTTTGCGTCAGATGCAGAAGTGAAAACAGCAGTCTGCAGATGGCTATACTCCAACCGAACGGACTTCTATGAACAGGGTATTTTGAAACTGGTATCACGATGGGAGAAATGTGTTGAGAAACTTGGCGACAATATAGAAAACTAGACAAATGATGTCCCTTTATGTGTGCATTTGTTTGTAATTGTACCTATTAAACTTTTTGTAAAAAAATTGTGTGTTACTTTTCAATCCACCCTCGTACGATATACACAATACATACATACATAATGCTCAGATAAAGGAAGTAAACAAGGCAATTTCTTTGATTTGAGATTAGAACATTAAGGAGAGAGAGGTTACAGTTGTTGTTTTTTTTTTTTTTTTTTTTTTTTTTTTTTTTTTTTGCAATAAATGAGTTGTCTACATATTTATGCAACATAATTATACATATTGGTACATAGATGTTGGGTATTCTTGATGTGGACAAAACAATGAAGTAAAGAACCTCTGCTGTTTACTGAATTTTCTCATGGAATAATACATTTATTTGCAGGTCGTATCCCTTCATCACCTAGTGTGTTCACTGCAGATGAATATAGAGCATGGCTCCAGCGCACACCGTCCACCAGCGCCATATATGAGCGGATCCGAGCCAGTCGAGATGTTCTTCAAGCTCAGCGGGCAGCTAGATTTACATATAGTGCTGAGAATCTACTAGATCGGTCTAGGGAGGTAAGCATCTTCATTCCCTCCAGAAATCACATTAAACTGTAAATAAATAACATTAAATAACTGTAGTTCTTAAGAAGAATGAGTTTTATTTTAGTGCCATAAACTTCATTATGAAGAGGGCTTTAACACACTCTAGAAACAGGTGTGTCTAGCCCAGAATCTTAGTTATGGCGGCCTTGACCCCTTATATCTTAATATCAGGAGCATAATATTAATATATTACTATGTTATACAAGGAAACATTCTAAATTAGTTCTACATCACTCATTATTTTAAATAATGTAATAAAAATGATGATAATAATGTCGGTGAAGATGATGATGATTACAACAAAGATTACAATGACGAGACAAAGATGGCATTAAAGATGATGATGTTGACAATTAGGACAATGACGAAGACAACAACAATAATGATAACGTTGACGATAATTTCATTATTATACTGAAATAGACGGACAGATAAACAAACTTCATAGTTACACCTATACAAATTAAATTATTATTATTAAATTGTTGTTATTATTGTTGTTATTGTTGTTGTTATTATTATTGTCATTATTATTATTAACAACAATAGTAAACTAGATGTCCTTAATTTTTATTTTTATTTATTCAACATTATTATTATAAAATAAGATTATCCATTATTATATAATATAACAAACATTTTTTTAAAAATATTTATTCAATATTAGAACCTCTTGTTTAAATAAGGTAGCCTAAATAAAATACAATATGCAGCAGTTTAAGAAATATCAAATCCTTAACTTAAACAGTGAGTCCCATGAAATAAATTGAAAACTGTCATACAAACATACGAAGACACAAAAATGACAGTTCTATTTTAAATCTCTAACACCGGCCCACAATACACAAATACAAAAATAAGTATGAGATGAAAATATAAGTAATACAGACAGGAAGATGATTTTATGCTAACATTGTAGATTTTTTCATAATAGTATACAGGTTGTACATACATTGTTCAGAAGTTTTCTTCTTAATATCTTTAATTTTTTAAAATAAATCTGCACAATATAATATATTAAATACCAGTAACACTATTTATGAGCAAGCTGTCAGTAAAAAATATATATATATATATATATTTAACATACCGGTACTTTTTAAATTAGCTTTTATACTCCAGTTGTTTGTTAACATGTACTAAAGGTTATAAGGTTTTTTATTGAAGCAAATATGAAATAAGATGTAAAAGTATTACTGCAGAGAACTTTAGTCAATAATAGCTAACCCAATCTTGAAACAATATCTGTCACTGCTTCATGCTTGTGACATATTCTGACACAATTGCATCAGTGTTTGAGTGTAGCTTAAAATAACAATAGACCTGATTTCTGTTTCACGACAATATGAATAATATTTCTTCTTTTTATTGTTTATATTTCTAAATATGTAACTTTCAGTAAGAGTACAGATTACCATCTTTTCCTTAGTGGTTTACAGTTATTGATTTTCCTTCCAGTATCATTTACATTTTGTAAGATAATGTAGCAGTAAGAAGACTTCTCTAATGGAAAATGCAATGTTTGATATGGGAGTAATTGTATTTTGCTCCCCTTTCAGCTTCGATTGCAAGATTTGCTATCCACTAAAGATGGAAAAGGGCAGGTAGGAAAATTTGATATCTGTCAGTCTTGGTGGTTGTTTTGTGCACTAGTCAGTATATCTATTAATATATCATTGATTTCTCGGCTTATTATAAATATGGCAACACAATTTTGAAACCACAGCTTCTTATGATAATGAATATCTACAAGCAGAGGAGCACAGTTTCTACACTGTTTTTAAGTTTTGCAAATTATACAATTCAGTTCAACTATTGTACTTATAATAGTGTACTATATAATGGAATGCCTGTATTTTAAACACTTGTCTGTAAAAACTATTCAACTTAACAGTATGGTTGAAGTGTTACAATGCCAAGAAAATCTAGAGATTTAATTCTACCTCAATAAACAGTGTAAACCAAATGAAGCTGCTTTGCAAGCAGCAGTCACTGGGTATAGGGTGGTTGTTCACAGAGACAATTTTTAGCTCTGGTCAATAGTATATATAACATACAGGTTTTCACTGTCTCAATTCCTTGAACAGCTGATGCAAAATAGTGTGGGGGTGTCAGCTGGGAGGATTTTCAAAAGACATAAGAAATAGATTTGGGAGCATGAGGTTATGTGAGAAAAGAAAAAAAAAAAAAATTCTTAGTGTATGTTAAAGAATGTAAGAAAGATTACCGATAACTAACAAGCAGGAGCAGGAGCAGGAGCAGGAAATATCACATGCGTCCAGTTAGGTCTAGCAGTTTGGAAGATCACAGGATTTGGAAAACTAATTGAACCGGGCTCTGTATGTGGCATGGGCAAAAATGAAGCTTTTATTTTACTTTATTTTCAGGAAACAGAGCGATAGAGATTAAATTTTATTTTAGAAAAGTGGATTAAAATTTAAAATGTAGTAAAAGTTAAGAAAATATTTAGTAATAATGTACCGGTACAAAGAAACTAACTGGAAATTTTTACATGGAGTGAAAAGAAAATGTATTTGGTTGATAGAGAAGAAAGCATATGAAATTTTAGAGCCACAATATTACCAGTAATACAAATGAAAAGAGATCAGAAAGTAAGTTAATCGCTCTTTGTAATGCACCCTGTAATGTTTATATTGTACTGTTTAACATCCATTTTCTTTTGTTTAGGTAATATTCTTTTATTATTGTTTAGTACCCACAATGAAGTTTCCTTAAAGATGACTATTGGGACAGTAGCCTGGGCAAGAACTGGTAGACATCTTTTGAAATTTTTCTTAGTAATCTGTAAACTAAAATCAATCGCCCTTCTACTGCTTTAGCATGTTTTAGTTAAGTGTAATTGAATCATCTATAAATGAAGATATTAGTTTGAAAGCCCTAAAGGGTGTGAAAATTAATCCATGAAATTCAACCTCAAAACCTACCAAAACTAACACTGAAATCTGTCATAAACAATAGTGGTTTCTGGAAAAGCATGGTAAACACAAGTCCCTAATTATTGCAGATTTTAGTTCCACATTCCATGAAAAAATGAAGCGTTTTGTTGTTACAGTCCTTATCATGAATGTTGAAATGAAATTGGTTAGTGAAGTATTTATAGCTTACTACTAATATAGTCCAGAACTAATCTCCTTTTGATACATTGTAACACTTCAGTCATACCAATATTTTTAATAGTTTTAACTGATGGTTTTCGAATCATAGCATTCTTTCCTAATGACAAATGTTAATAATTTCATATATCCAGTTCAAGAGAAAGCTATACTGTTTGACTATACTGTAATACCATATGAAATGTGATGTAACTATCTTAATGACATACTTTAAATACTGGCATTCTTTAAAGTACTGTTGTTGTTGTTCCAACCATCAATTTCCAGCAAAGCATATCTGATATAGCCTATGTTGATATTGTTTGAAAAACAACCTTTAAGCCTTCAAAGCAGCAAACCACCTGTATTTTAAATAAAATTAATTCTGTTCATGTTAATTTTAATGTTATTAAAAATTGAGTTCATTTTGTGTGCTCTAAAGCTATGGTTTGTCTACAGCGTTCATCGCCGGAGATCACCGCCGGGGCCAGCGATCATCGTCGTAGGGGTGGTTTCTTTACGGGTGATCATCATCCATGATGCTGTTGCTATCCACAGTTATAGTTGGCCATGTCAAACTGCTCAGTGTGGTGGGGGGACATGGAATTTGGAAATTTGTTAGCTTTCATAACCTCAACATAGCCTATAGTATTAATACTCACTCAAGATAAAATGCTGACAGGAACAAAAGAAAGTCACTTTTGGTGAACTAAATGTTGAATGGTTCAATGAATAATTATTTTTATTTATTGAGTGATTTCCTCATTTCTGAGATTAAACTCCACCAACCAACAACTCTTACAATAACATTTGTATAAAAGTTCATTAATTTCTAACCAAATTTTAGATTACAACTAACCCAAATTTTTACATATTTTAATAAAATTAACATATTTCCAAAGAATGTTCAATGTGTTTCATGGTACCACTTATCCCTGTCCATAACGAATAATAAAATGAATAATAAAATACTAAAACCGGTAATAATATATCGAAAATACTTTTACTAATAAATGAGCTGGTAATTTTACTGTACATTACATAAATTGTAATTACAGATAATTGTGTTTTCTAACAATTTATTTACCATTTGCAACACATTTTCTTTTGTGTAGCTATCTTTATGGTCATTTAAGCTCATGTCATACAGGGCAATGTGTTTAGACACGAAATCTATAACATTTCGTCTGTAACTAATGACAGTACTTTGTGCAAAATGGCTGTCTTCTGCTTTTCTTCTGCGGCGTTCATCGCCCTGAATTTGCCTCAGAAGCAAGACAAACCGGGTACATTGATTTACATGGAGAGCAATAGGCAGCGATGACCGCCGGCAGTGATCGCTGGCGATGAATGTCGTAGACAAACCATAGCTTTATGAGTTCTGCTTTGAGGTTATAATGTCTAAGCAAAGCCCTGCTCCCTGCATGCCTTTGTCACCTGCCATCTTTTCACCCAAGACAAGATCAACTAACAGGTGAATGGTAACAGAGATATAGTTATTCTAAAAACTCAAAATGTAGATATTTAATTATGGTCGAATAAAAATAGTCTTAAGCAACTTGGCTATAATGGTGCATAAGATACTCCTATGAAAATGATGAAACTCGCTACGGTCATTTCATAAACTTACTCTCTTCTTAATAAATTACATTATAGGCCTGTTGCACAATATACTTTTTCATAAGGATAGATCTAAAATTTTGTTATGTTACTTTCTGCCTAAGTGCTTCACTGAAACATAACACATTCTTTTCTTTAAAAAATTGAAACATTAGCAATATGACCCTTACCTTCTTGCTCTCTGTACGTGAACTGCAAGGAAAAAAAAATAGACTACTTCAAAATGCTACTTTACTAGTAATCTATCTATATAAAAACAAATGTATGTGTAAAACTTGAAGAGAGTCAACAGTTGAAACTTCTTGCTTTACTTACTTTAAGTTGCAGGACTAGTTTCCAGGGATTAAAACTTCTCCCTCATCCTCAGCTTTTGAATGTATGTGTGTGTGTCCTTTATTCATTACTACACCATTCATCCAATCGCCATGAATCTTTGGGAAATTGTTGAGTACATTCCTGCGAAGGTTTCTGGCATAAGTAGTACATTTTTAATTTTAGCTTTCGTTCACGAGTTATGAGCGAAAAACTGGAAGGAAACTTGCAATTTTTTGCGCTTTCGAAGCATCAGTTCTCAGTAATACATTTCAGTTGTCATATCAGTTGCAGTTGGCTTTGTCTATTTTTGTCATACCTTGGAAATAAAAGCATTACGATCGCTAGAATGTTGTAAGCCCACGTTGGTCGATTCATTTTTTATAATGTCAAGGCACCCAGATATCTGAAATTTTCAACCTAGACGGAAGAGGGATAACGAATATAGGTCTCAATGCATAAACATTGTTCGATTTAGACGACACTCACTATGCAGGGGTTTTCTGGGCCAGGGAACTCGAATCTTAGATTATTTTTCCCATGCTGCACTTTCTAATCGTGGAATTCACTTCAAAGCCGGATTCATAGCTGTTTCATTAATTAGGCCTATCAATCATTTAGTTTAGACCTATGAATGTTTCTCGTGCAAAGTGTTAATAAGTATAATACTTTAATTATTTTGCTCTTAATTGTAATCTTTCGATTAATTATCGTGGGCAAAGCCGCAGGAATCTGCTATAAAACATAAAAGGCTATATTTATCGTTTTCTGAGGGAATAGTTTCAATATGATAAGTCGTTCTTCCTCATTTCAAATTCTGTAAGGACCTATAAGTTATTTTCAAATTTACAAAATACAAAACCCGAGCAACGCCAGGCCTTTTAAGCTAGTTTATTGTATAAATTATAATAAAGTTGCTTTGTTGGTGAATAAATTTAATTTACAGAGTGTTTGGTTATGATTTACTGTAAATATATGTCTAAGAGCTTTTAGATTTTATTTTGGCTAAAGATCATATGAATCATGTTAATTGTGATTGCAATAGACTCGGAATGTATTAGTAATAGCCAAAATATAATAGAATGGAAAATGGCAATAAATAAATTTTAAAGTTTTATGGGTTAGGCCCTTTGCCAGTAAGGACCTATATTCATGAGCATGACTTTGGAAGACGACTTTCTGAGCAAAGTTTAACTTTGTAGAAAGTCCTATTCAAGGACGTTACTTTTGAAACTTTGACCAAGTCTTTGTAAAATCGAGATTTGACAATATTGTTCTAATGTTAGCAGTATTATCCATTGCCCTCTAAAAGAATTATGTTTACAAACAGTTGAAAATGCTACAAATTCAGTAATGTATCAACTAAATAAAATAACATCAATGGGCACATTACATTGTTAAGTGCCTCGTTTTGTGTAAAAATAATTATACTGAAGGCATGAAAGTCATAAAGATGCCACCAATGACAGACTACAAAAGTTACGTGTTGTTTGAATTGGAGAAGTAATACATAGATATGACCCCTATAAAATGAATGCATTATAGTATAAATGAATGCCTTTCATCGTTGAGTAAAATTGTAATGAAATAAGTAGTTGTATTATCGATGGAACAGGTAATCCTCTTTGATAATATTCTTCAGTGCATGTTGAAAAATGATGTTATCCAAAACTATCTCCTTATTTGAATTATTATCCCTAAATTCTATAGAGTTTTCTGCATGTCTAATAATACATCGAAGAGCAGGTAATTTCCTACAATAATTTCCATAATGTCATGAATAGCATATGCAACAACACCCAAAGGCTGAAATCTCTACCCTATTAAGACCAGTTGAGTTTGAGTTTGAATTTCTATAAATACTGTACCTTATTCCTATGTTTATTTTAAATTTCATTTATTTTATTCAGTGTCTTTTGGCAAATCCTTATGGAATCAGTGAATAATAATAAAAAATATATACTGTAATTGAATTTAGTACATGCTCTGAAAAATATTAATAATTCTTCTCACATGACATCTAATTGAACAACATTTAGGTTGATGTTAGCATAATGAATAAATATTTAAAATAATATGTATTATTGGAGAAATTGTGTAAAAAAATGTTCTGTGAATTAAGTAATATGATGGTTGGAATGGGACTTCGGCACAAATGTTATCATTAGATTTTATTTGCTTATTTATTTATTTTATTAATTTAACCTCGTGAAGTTATGGTAAAACAAAAAGAATAATGTATTGTGAGGTACCAGTATACAGCTGTTGTACTTTCTCAAAGTCAGTATAGCAGTAATGCAGTTTCAATATAAAATTTCAAAAATAAACTTGAAGGAATTATGTAAAGAAATTAATCAGACACATAATATAAAATTTGATATTTCACTGTTAACAGATAATGTTAACACATTAAAGGGTTCTGTAAGATAATTTCAAAATCATTATGGAGATGGCAAGATAAACGTACATACGTTTGATACATATGTGATGACTTCTTCACAAGATGTTGCTTTTCTTAACTGCAGCTAATTTTTATGTTTGTTTTGGCAACAGGATCAACCCTATTATTCATACCGCCCACACTTAACAAGCACATTGGACAGGCATCAATATTCGTCATCTCGCTCAGCTGCAGGGCTGGCTGGCAGCGCTACAACGAGTCGCACTTCTTCCATGCGTCGCATCCGTCACCTGCTTGAGCTGGAGTCGAGGCACATACCCAATCCATCTCCCACAAGAACGCAAGACCCTCGATCCCGGCTGCTGGATATCAATCCGGCAGGTTTGTATTATACTATACGCTAAAGAAGTTAGGTGATTCTAATGTAAGTTAGAACTTGCTGTCTTCCTCCTTCCTGTAGCTGCTCTTACTCTCACTGTATATCCCCATGAAAGAAGTACATGTAACTTATTTTATATTATGCCAGTGATTTTAAGGAGTGTAGTGTTTCAACATTCCTTCACATATGAAATATATTATTATTTCTGGAATGGACCTCTCTGACATGCACGTTAAGGTGGTGGATTAAAATTTACTAACATTGATCTTTTACATCAGACATAATCATGTGAGACACACTGAGCTCCATTGTCATTCTGATTGCATAGTAAATCAGAGCCCTTATTAATAAACATGTTTTTAGTTTGAGTGTACTAAACGGGAGGATAAGGGTAAAACTGCCATGGTCTACATTTTGAAACTGCATACTTGATTTTTATCCTTTTACTCAAGTTTAATAGAAAATTTTGTAGAGAAATTCCATTCTTATCTGTTTATTGGTTTTTCATTTATTCAGAATTTAATATTTTAAAAATATCTAACTTCAAAATAAATTTTTCAGTCAAATGTCCAATTTCTTTAATAGGACTTATTTAGAAAAACATTGTCCATTAGTTTTCCTATACTTTTACCACAAATGAAAGAAAAAAAAGATATATATTCATTGCATATCTGAAATTTGAAAATGATCTTTGTCCCCACACATATATTATTTTGTATTAAAATGACAATATTGATTCAATGAAAAAAACCATACACTATTTTGCTTGCCGTATCTTATAAGACCTAAGGCAAAAATTCAGCATCCTTGCTTTACGTTAATAGGACCCAATTAGTTTTGAATGTATAGAAATGCTATGAAATTAGAAGTATGGAAAAAATACTAGTTTTTTCGTAGTTTAAATGAAAAATGTACACACAGACACATCCTCTTAGAAGTTCCCAGTTTTATAATATTGATGTCTTCCTAAAAAATTAATCAACTTCAATATTATTTTTCCTTTGAAGGAAGGATTTTTTGTTTTTAGTTTAATGATTTGGAGCCATTTTAAGTATCTCATAACTCGGGGTGCGCGGGCAAAGAGAATTAAGTCCACTTTCTTGTTACTGAGAATTAGAGTGACTTAACACACTATACCAGCCCAACATCGCTTTAGAGATGGATAAACCCATGAGGCACACATCCATAACTACCGTACAATTTTGAATATGACTTACTGGATTTAACACAAATGTAGATAACATTTTTATCTGTAACTCTATGTATATATCTCAATTTTTTAGGATGGTGGACTTAACTCTCTTTGCCCGCGCACCCCGGAATTACGGCTTAGTGACATTGTTACTCAGGGTGCTGAAACTCACCCAAAATATGCAGTGATTTTTGGTATAGAAAAACAAAAAATGCTCTTAACAAAAAATTATTTATATTCCACTTTCTAACCCCTTAAATTAAAAAAAGAAATAATGGAATTCAGTGTGTCACATTTTTAAGAAACATATTGCAGGAGACACTGCCTTCACATCGGCTGCTTAAGGAGGTGGAAAGGATGAAGCTGTGGCTGCGAGATAGAACTGCAAGACAATGCAGTTTTCTACTGTTACACAAAAAACATTACCTTGTCTTTCTCTTCTATGTATATGCAGTGGATTTTTGCTCAAAGTTGGTTAAGTAGACTAGGTTCTTAAAAACAAGATCTCAAAATCAACTTTAATGTACCTACATAATTTTTTTTTTTTTTAAATTCAGTCCCATTCATTTGTCACATAACAATGTTAACGTTCATTGTTATATCTGCAATACGGGTACCTCTAATTTCTGTTCTACAGCCCATTGTTCATTTCCTGAGCTAAAAATCAACATGAAATTCTATGAGTTTTAGATTCCTATTAGAGGTTTGTTTTTGAATCACTCATATCTGTGAAAGGAAACGTGTATATTGCTATGTTGATAAATCTAGAATACTGTGTTAAGAAATGCAGTAAACTTAATGTAATTGTAAATCCCAAATGCACAAAACTTGACAATATTAGTTTAATCAATAAATACCAGTACCAGTAGGCCTACATAAAACGTGAGCTAATTCAAAGTGGAATAAGTAGGATCAAGACACTTGATCTGTCATATGCAATTAGAAGATAGTCATAATATGAAATGAGAATGTGCTGTTACATGTTGAACTATTACAATAGACCTATTAATAACTAAACAAACTGATATGTAATTATCTGCTTTATAATTCAGTTATACAAACTTTTGCATAATTGCAATTTGTAGGGTGTTTGTCCCATAATTATTTTATACCGTAAATGTTACTCTTACTGTCCTTTTGCAAACATTTTTGTGCAGTTTTATAAAGGGTTTTAAAGAATTTCAACGTAATTTGTCATACGTAGATAATGATTTATACATATCATAGTTGTTTTCGTACTAAAAAAAATAAATGCAAAATCTTTTTGTAAAGATGATAGGAAAATTCGTGGCATTAAATGTTTCATTAAATTCATCTGAAATGTTTTGTGATGAATCTGCTATTTTTTGCCTATAGTAATTTATTCTTTGTGCTTTGTTTAGGTACTTTCATAATTGTAGAAGCTGAATGTGTTAGGGTAATCATTTTTTGGTAGCCTCTTACTGTTCACTTCAGCTTAGGTTAACTTTTTTAATATCCTCGATGACTATTGTCATCATAGCAATGAATCTATGTTCAATGTTAATTATACTAAAAACAAGATAGATGCGGCAATGTTTTGAGGCTCTCAGATTTTTCTAAATTTGTTTAATGGAATTTCATTTGGAGTGAAAATCTTATTTGAAAGTTAATATAAAATTCAATATAAAAATATATGAATATTGAATATTAGGAAATTAAATTCATCTTAAAAATATATATAGTTCTTAGAATTGTTTTTATTTCGCTGTGTCCTATTGGCACCCTTAATTTAAGGCAGCTATCCTAACAGGTTTTCCCCCTTCAGTGTTTATAAAGCATTAAAAAGGTTATTTAGATGCTTAAGAAGTGCAAGAAATCTATCATAGTGTCAATCTACTTTCAAAAACAGTTAAATTTATATAGTACATACTGTAATTCATCTGTTGGTGGCTAAATGGCAGTATTTCTCAAACAGTAAGAATATTGTCTAACAGAGTGTAAATAGGCCTGTGCAGTGTAAAGCTGGAATTTTTGCATATTACAATATCTACTGGAAAGTACTGATTAGTTATGGGCAGAATCGAATGATTTTAAGCATTGAGTATTCTGTTCACGAGTAATATAAAGAATGGAATAATCATTCAAATGAAAGAGTACTGATGATGTGAGATGTGAGAACTCAAGACGATGGCCAAGAAGTGAGAACTACTAAAAACTGACTTGATTGGTAACTCAAATGTTCAGTTTGGCAATTTCATCGTGTTATAAGCTCTACTGCTATTGGTTCTCTTAATGAGTGTGTTAGTTTCATGCAGCGCTGTCAGATACTGCATTAATCTCATTGTACTACTAGTATTCGCAGAGTAAAGATCCATAAGATTAGTACGCTGTGTTGGCAACACTCCGTGCATGTTAGCTGTGGATTCATGCCTTTCTTGCCTGCAAAACTTATATCGTGTTAACAAATATAACTGAAGTGATACGACTGCATGGGCTGTTTGTTGTTCTCAAGAACTCATCCTTAGTTCATGCTTCTCCAAGCATTAAATCATTCGAGCGATCATTTGAATACTTTTATATGATTCTTGATATCTCAAGAATTTTCAACAATCAAACAATTCCTATATTTTCACTCAAGAACTCCCATCACTGGTACCGACTATTATAACCTCTGTTTTGAAGTTTGTCTAGTAGTTAGAAATATGACCTTCATATCGTATAAGGAAGGTCAAACATTAAAATGTGTTCGAAGCGGTAAGTAAGTTACATAATAAGACATCCAAGCAAAATTAGTTTTTATGAGTATTTTTACACTTCTTCTCTATTTGAGGTTATGAATGTCAGAAATTATGTTGCCACTATTGGCTTTCACCTTTTTCTCAACTGTTAATTTGACCTATGCTTTGACCATAGAAAACTTTTAAAAATTACAAAAAATCATTCTAAAATCATACTGGTACAAGTAAAGAACAGACCTTATGCATGCATTATGATGTTCGTGAAACAGCTCTCAAGGCTATTGGAGTTCAAATACTTTCAAACATGTAAATAACCTCAAATTCTTCATAGTCATAAGCAGTATTATTATCTGATAACTCGAACAAGTTGGTGTTTGAAATTTTGGACTGAAACTATGCAATAATTTATAATAGCTGCATTTGTCAAGAGGCATATAATATTATCTACAAGAAATTTATTTTTACATTGTTAGAAGAAGAACTTGTGAGTTTTATTAATTGAATGTAGTTGATGTAAAGTGTCAAAAGATAGTGGACGTATGATCCTGAAGTGTAACTCAATGCAGCCTGTCATCTAGTCCAGTGTGGTCCAACTCTTTTTACTAACTGAACCAGACTGTTTTCCTAGACATAGGTCAGTGTTATATTTTATGACTTTGGGGGTCTTGTTATTTATTTTATTATTATTATTGTTATTACTGTTATTATTACTGTTATTAGCTTTACAGTACTAACAAACTGTTGTCACTGTGTCAGAATTTTATCCTGCAGGAGTTCCGTCTACTGACATGGGACTGTGGCATTTATGCATACATAAATGCTATCATCACACTGGTTCTAGCATTGGGACATGCTTTTATTCACAAAGTGAGAGGCCATTTGGCTATCTTCAAACAGGAAGGAACGACAATGCCAAGATTTTTTCCCAAATGCTATATCTCATTCTCTGGTTCACTTGTTGAACATACTATTTTCTCAGCAAAGGACTGAAGATTGAGTAGAAAATAGTTACATTTTTATTTACAGAAATAATTCTAAAATTTTTGTAATGTTTTAAAGTTTTACCAGTTCCAGGAAAGTCCCCCTATGAATACAGTCAAGGGCCAGAGAGAAGTCTTTCAAGGCTCTAATTGGACCACACTGATCTAGTTCACATACAACCAATGATGCTCAAAACTATCAAATTTTAATATTAATATGTGTAATCTAATTAGTCTGTTGACAGTCCTATTTCTTTTCCTTCTGACAATCCTCCGATTCCTATAAAATAAAACCTATAACCAATGCTTTTTTTTTCTGGAAAAATGTTTATTGCACACTGTCATTGGCAAAATCCTTATATTGATACCACATTTAAATGTGGTATTGAAATCCATCTGATCCCAACTCTATATGTTTTGGGTTTGCATAGAAAGTTGTGGGAGTCTATTGTGGCAAAGTGCATCAACCTCGGTTACATTGCTCGGCTAGTAGTCCATAATAACCGTGGTTAGACTGAAAGCTGTTGTACCAATGTCTTAGTCCAGTTTCTCATCTCTACCTCCCAGTTTCTAGCATGGTGCTTCAACCATCTGCCCCACCTCAAACCCACTAATGCTAATACTAGTTGTAATATGAGAGTGTCATTCTGACTTATACAGTTGACAAGTCACTGGCTTTCTATTACCAGATGCGAGTTCAATCCCAGCCCATCTCGATAGCATTTACATTTGCTTCAAGAGTCCTATGGCTGTACATTTATTGGTATGTAAAATAATTCTGCCGACCTCAGTGGTGTAGCAGCAACAGGCCTGACTCTGGATTTGGAGGTACAGGTTTAGAATGGATTTTTCAGAATGTAAAAACCCTGGGCATGAAATCTTCTGGGAAGGATTATAAACCGTGGGTCCTATGTCATAGATTCATCACATGTTTAAGAACTCCAAGCCCAAATATAGCCTCTAGACCGAATTCCCCAATCCTCACACATCCAAGTAAATAAATCCTTAGTTCCCTCTAGGTGAACATCATGGCTTGCCACCTCTCACACTGTCCTTTATAGGAAAATAAGCATAACTAAATTATTCTTCAGAAAATGAAAGCTCTACCAAACAGCTCTTTGCTCCATGTGTAAAGTAGAAAAGATTTGATTCAATATGAAGAGGACTCGGGGACAGAATCCCTGCACCGCTAGGTTACGCAATAGACAGCCATTGTAAAAGGACTACAACCGAAGAGTATGCACAGGGTGCAAATAATGTCTAGTACATACTTGAGCAACTGAGGGGAAACGTTTTAGTCCCCCATCCTGCTGTGATGCACACCCGTGGTCTAGTACATCATTCTTAGCATTATTTGTAAAATCTTCAGAATATGAAATTGATTAAAATACTGAATTTTCTCTCTTCCCTTTATTTCTTCTGTGTTGTTCTGTTAAATCAGGTACCACTTGATTTGAATTCTATCCATCATACCCGTCAACAGATCAAAGAAATTCCACTTAATATATGCATCTAGTACTTTTCTGAAGGCTTATTAATCTTAAAAGAGGATAGCCCAAAAAAAAAGTGTTTACATTTTCAGGTGACTATTCCAAAATTTTTATTAAAAAATGAGTAACAGCCAATTAAGTTATTTAATGTTGTATACTAATGTTATTTTTAAATCTTAGGCATAAGTGTAAATATCAGGCAATTATCCATTTTCTGATTTACCTTAATTGCTTTTTCTTTTGAGAGCTGGGAGTGTTAACTGTTTGTGACAGCTTCAAAGTGTGAGATAAAACTAGACTGCCATTTTATGTTCCAGTCTCGCTGAATTATTTTCATGTCAGTTTCAGAAGATGAGGAAGATTAGAATTCCTTTTCTTATTTGTACAAATGTTGCATGGTTATTTGTTTTTTTAATGCAGAAATTTGTACCAACTATGGACAGGAAATATATTATCTGTATTATATATGAGAGGTTCCTTCATTTAAAATTACTAATAATTTGTGGGACCAGTACACATTTCCTTGGTCAAAAGAGCATAAAAATATATTTAATAACAAATCATGCCTTTAAATCCAGATTACGTATAGCAACTTCTACCCAATGGAACAATCTTTCAGGCAATCATTTAACTTTATAGAATGGTTTAGTACAGCTTTAGGAAATATAAAACAAAATTTACATCTTTGTGAAAAACATATTAACACATTGCCATTCATAGATTATAGTGTTCTTATTATTGATTATGAACAGATTATTCATAGAAATTCATAGATTGTTAGTATTAGATAACTAAGCCTTCTCCTGAACAGACTTATGTGAATTCTACTCAAAGACTTGCCCAGATAGGCCTACTTCTTTGGCTGCTTGTATATTTAGATCAATTATTTACAAGTGATAGGAAAAATAGACAGTCATGATTAATGAAAGCTTAAAGTTCAGTATGTCAAATAATTATTTAAAATGAATTCAGCGTGCAAGGCATCTTTAGTTTCTCTGTTCCTTTTTATCACAACTATGGACCTTTGCTCTTTTAAACAATATAAAACATCTTCCAGTCAGCTTAGAGGCTATATGAGATCTGATCATATTTTTCAAAGGCAAAATCTCTGGGTGAGCTGACGTATTGTATTTCGTATTTTGTATTGCACATGTTGCAGCAATGTAAAATAATATAACTTGATTTTTTTTTTGTCCTAAAAGGAATCAACTCGTTGCCACAGGCAAAATGCTTAAACCATTTTATTATATTCCTAGGAGAGGAATATTTTTTCTAGGATTGCCAGTTTATCATTAGAATACAAACACTATAAGGAACAGAAAATAATATGACATTAAAAGTTCCATGACAGTTACTTGGATGGGAGAAAAAGAAATAGTTAACTTTTCTTAGCCAGATTGTCTGGTTCAGTGTTCACATTTAAAACTTTTCAGCAACACCTATTAAGTTTTCAGGCAAATCAGCCTCCAACTTTCAACTCGAATAACTGTAGCTTTATTTTTATTACCCTCATATAAAATACATATTAATTAGTCACAGTTTTAGTTGGTATAAATTTCTGAACACACTGTAAGTGTATTCATGGTTATGCGTCATGCTCATTGTGCTCATAGTACAGTTCAGTGCCTTATATGTTTGTAAAGAAAGTAAGCATAATAGTAAGCGCTTAAATTGTTACAGTACTACTTTAAAATATAGCTGTCTCAGTCCCTCAACTCGCCCCCCCCCCCCCCAAACACCATGCCAAGTTGTTTGAGGAGTGTATGAGTAAAGGCCAAACAGAGTGTTACTTACTTCTTGAAGGAAAATGTAAATACTTAAGTAATTGAAGTATAATAATAATAATAATAATAATAATAATGAATATCATCGTCATAATCAATGTTTTTTATTATTATTATTATTAATATCATCGTCATAATCAATGTTTATTATTATTATTATTATTATTATTATTATTATTATTTGGGGGGGAACTCTTTGTTGGATTACAGAGGTTATTGAGAGGAGGCCGAGATACGGCGTTTGATCACACGTAACTTTGAAAAATACGTTTACTTAGCTTCCATTATTACTTGTGGCCCTACATAAAATTTATATATATTTTTTTCTTTGTAAATCATTGTTCCATGTGGAAGTCAAAATCCAAAGTTCCTATGCTCTGGTTTGCTTGGGTGTCTTGAAGATTCAAAGATAAAATACAATACTCCTGTTTCAGATAATCCAACCTCTTGAATTAAACTGGACATGAAAAACATGTTATGTGTTTCACTATCTGGGTAGGATTGGGATACCCAACAGGGCTGCTAGGAAGCAAAATATTAAGTTGTGCATAACAAAATATATAAAATTCCCCTACATTTTTAGTCTCAGTTTTCCTACTCAGTTCCTTTTGCTTATTATAAGAAACAAATACATTACTATCAAGATGTCGCTTCGCAGCACTTGTCCAGGCAAAAATCCGCTGAGAAACTGAATTTAGTTGACAGTACCAGCGTATAGTTTTAATATTCTGCTACAGTCATTTATAAAGTAAGAAAAATAACATAAACTCACCTACCGGTATTTCGAGATGATGTTGAAAATGTTTACAGTTTTCTTAATAGACAAATTCACATTATTAATTAATTTCACCATTCCGTTTGCGGTATTCTAGGAAAATTTTATAATGAACAGTTTACCTTATACCACAAATATTAGTGCACATAAAATTCAATTTGGCACAAGATTTATTACATTGTTAAAAAGTTAGATACATATTTCTTAATACAGATTATTTATACATGCTAATAATTTCTTACTTCCATTGATACCTGTGTGAAAATGTTAATGTTCTTAATACACACTATTGCAGGTAAAAATTTATTTACATATGCCAATATTCTTTCAGTATTATCTACATGTTCTACAAACAACGTGCATGTCAAATGCTTGTTAGGTAAATTTTGTTGTTAAGCATTGTGTTGGTGATACCGTTAGATTAAAAAATGCCATTGTGTAGAAACATAAATGCATGTTTCAGGTAACTACATTGGAATTTTGAACTATAGTTTATAAAATGTAGAGAAATATATCCCTGGCAATTAAGGAATTTTTATTTGAAGAGCAGGGGAAATATTTTGACCAGAGGGGGAAATCCCCCCCCCCCCTTGTTAATTCGAACCCTGACTATGAGTTTGAAAGGAAGATAGACAAATACCAACATTCGCATGAGTGATGAACAAAACTAGAGCTGCTGAGAGACCTATTGATGGCGCTGTACATAATAAGCCTATGATACTTTTTGGATAGTTAGAAAACATCACAATTACTCCTCTTAGTATTTCTGCTTACATTAATGTTGTTGATTTCTTCTTAGGCTATAAGCTGAGTTAAGGTTTTGGAAAATTCCAAACTTTCAGACTCCAGCTCTGAAACTATTCTCAGAGTCTAAATGTCAAATACATATGTGCCTGTATATGTAGGCCAGAGTGGTGACTGCGAACAATAGCAATCCATAGCCCCATGATTGGATGCAAACCAGTGGCAAATGTGAACCTCATAGAAGAAGAGATTTAAGTAGCCTGTAGGTTGAGGTCAGGTTTCCACGCTTCTATAAGAGAAAGGCCTTTATCTCTGTTGGTATTATTGGATTGAGGCTGATTTCAATGGAACCTGGTCATTTAACAAATTTTGTCTTTTAACAAATTTTGTTTTGGTCATAGAGTATCCTATGATCTACACGCAGTAGCAAGGGTTCTCCCTGCTTCTGGTAGGGTCCTACCTCTTTTCTCACTCTCTTTCTGGTCCTTTTTCCTTTCTCCTTAGGAATACACTTATATTTTCTGTGGTTCCTTTCTCCTGAAGTGTGACAGTCCTTCAGTTTTCCTGTGCGGCACTTCTTGTTTTTTTTTCTGTCTGCCTCTCTTGGCCACCTCTTGCTTTCTTTGACCCCGACACTTTTCAATCTCAAGGCTAGGAGATTGAAGGCTAGGAATTCTTTTCCATTTCTCTGTAGATTGTTGTTACATAGACCTTCACCAAAGGGGTATTTTACTGTCTACCTTTTATTGAAACATATTTTCAAAACAAAACACCTGTTGCATTTTACTCCATACTAATGCCCTTTGCAGTTAAGGGTTTTTGGCACTTTACGACATACTCTCTTCAAATCAGATTTCACATTTAAGTATGACACAGTAAGGTCTTATTTATGGTCTTAATTTCTAAGGAGGAAAAACTGATATACTATGATCAAAATTTGCTTTTGCTTCATATCCTTGTTTGTTGTTGTTGTGATCTTATAGATGGCTTAAGCCATTTTTATTAAATTACAGTATATTAAACATAATTTACCTATATTGATATAATGAGATAAGTCTTACAACTGTTTTTTGAGTATACCATTTATAGGCTGTAGGGGTAATATTTGTAAAATACTTCATTAAATTCTAGTAATTAATTAATTTTGTAATTTTATAAATGTCTGTCATGTGTGCAAGGTCTATTGCAAAATATTGTTTTAAATGGAAGACAAACAGTAAAACGTATCTTCTAGTGTACTGTACTTTAAGTTCAATGGCTTAAACCTACTATAAGAGCTGTACCATACATTGGTATAAAGTAAGTCATTACGATTAGGACTGTTTCTTGTAGAAAGTTCCTTCCTTGTTTCACATGGTCATTGGCTAAACAGAGGTGTGATGATTATGAATATATGGTTACAGTAAATTGTAATTAAAGAGTTGCATTCTAAAAAGTTGTTTTGATTATGATTCTTAATATAATTTTTTAATTAGTTACCAAAATTGTGAATATTGAAAAGTGACCATCATACATTATTTTAAACCAAAATTATCAATATGAAGTGGCGAGGTTTAATGCTTTATGTAAGAGAAACTTCAGACTAGTTAGTACGTTTCACTGCATTCTATATAAAGTCGCACAAAGTCATAATGTTCCAGGTGAGAAATGTTCTTAGCCTTAGATGAGTAAATAATTAATTCTAAATTCTAATTTGAAAATAAATAAATAATAAAATACATACTACATAAAAAAGAATAAATCAAACTTTATGATGTCTTTCATTAAAATGATGCATAAACTCTTTATCATCTTTACTCTGTGCACTAAGCATGCTCTTGCCTGTCCACAATCCATAGGACGAGGTTATTGTGAATTTTATTCAAATTTTCTGATGGTTAAAACTAATAAGAAAATCTTATTTTTATACACTAATACAGAGCGTTCATTTGGATGCAGCTTGGCAGCGGGAAGCATGCTGTTTGACAGAGGAGTCAGAAATCCATAGCCCCTTCGTCATATGCCTGTTTCGTTCATTAAAACAAATTAAACGTGGGTCAATAGAGCGATTATTAACATTATCCTACACCCAGTTGCAGAAATTTATTCCCAATATTGTATGGTTGCAATTCCTGAACTACTTTAGAGAGCTTAATTTTAAAAGCTTGGTGGCATTCCAAGTAGAGGTTTGCGAAATTCCTGATTCTCAGAGATTTCTTTGTACTTCGCTCTAACTTTTGTTTGTTATCAAGTTTTTCCTCTTTAAGAACAGAGTGATGTACTCTCAGTTTCTTATCAAGAACAGAACCCACTCCCATAAATCTATTCACAAAACTTTGAAACGTTTTTCTGCAGCGCACGAACGTCAGGGAATTTGCATATAAATAGCAGTCTCGTTTCTCAACAAGACTTCTTTTATCGCATAGGAATAATACATGAAGATTCTGTGTTGACAAGCGTTTGAACGTTTTGGCAGACATTATACATGGTCTCACAACTTATGAACTTCTATACAGCATAAAAACTGCAGACAATACACACTGAGAGGAGATGTAGAGGGAGGACAAAACCGGTTAAGTGGCCCTGCGCAAGGAATGGAAATCCCCCATTAAGCTAGTCCCACCTCTAAATGAAGGCTCTGTATTAGTCTACACCTTGTAAGAAAATTGCTTTAGTTAAAATTATATTTTCATTTCCTAGTATTTTAATAAGCCCATCCAAACTCACCCTACCAGTATGCTTGGAAACAATGCAAAGATCGATTTACAAACAGAATAATTTAACTAATGGTATTCTTCTAAAATCTAAGAGAAAACAGTGTTTTCAACGCTTCTGTGGATCCTTGACTAATGTCAATATGTTACTAATTTTAATTCAATAATATTTCTCTCTTTAAGTTCTTGACCATATAGACCAGCATTCATTAAGCTGCCGATAGAGTTGAATATGAGCAGAATAGTAGGACAAATAGTAAAAAAAATTGTATGCATATCTGTTACTGCCTCCCTGTCCCCCAGACCATGCCTAAATGCCATAATCCGTTTCTCGTTCACTGGGGAAGATTCTCGTTCACCAGACAAGTCTGCTCTGCAAAGTAGTATCACTGGGCATTCTGATTTCGACTAAACACACAATGCAAATAATGTGAGAAATGGCAGAGAGAAAATCAGGAATCAGGTTCTTTAAATTTAAAAAATAGCACATATAACAAAAGAGTACAGGAATAAACTTGACTGAAGTTGCAATAACTGTTAGATCTGTATTGTAGATATTTTTCTTTTCTTCTCATGGTTGGTAATTATGATAATCATTACATCTCTTAACTCAAGTCACATGGCAAGTTTCATAAAGTCACACTTGTATTTTACTGATGTGTAATTAAAACCTATAAAGTATTGACAAGAAGAGTTGTTCTTATTTACACTACAGCAGGAATATTCATCCTTCTTTTCCTTAGTAGACAACTTACCTTACTGAGAAATAATCTTATTGATATCTATATTTGAGTAATCAGTAATCAGAGATAATACAGTATTGCGTTGGGAATTAAATCAGCTAGGTCTGTAAGAAGGAAAATATGTAGAAATAAGATAATTGAACATTGTAAGCTTCCTGTGTGTATCAGGAAGAGATTAGAACTGATATTTTAGTAGATTTTGGTTTCATAATTTTAGTTGTGTTTCATTTGATAGGCTTATAGGTGAACAGGGCGTAACAAAACAGGAGTGGCAATTATTCTTATTTTCTTTACATAAGTTGAGAGTTTAAGTGAAATTTTTTTGGAAATGTTAAATAAACAAATCTCTTGCACTTTGAAATATCCCATTCTCTCAAACACATACAGTACACAACAAAATTATTTCCATGATATATTTTTCTGTAACCAATTCCTTTATAGACTAAGCTATGCACTTTCCACTTAGATTATTCATTATAACAATTCCACTAGAATTTCATGGTATGGTTTCATTTTCGTATTTTTTTTTTCCTCCACATAGAATACTTAATGAATTACTATCTCTTTGAATGTAGCTTCTTTGATTTATAAATATTACTTTGAAAGTGAGAATTGGTTTTGTACATCTGTGAGTATATTGATGTATATTTTGCACAGATTTTGTATTGTTTATGTATTTACTTATTTATTTATAGTGGATTGTTTACATAGAAGCAATAAAACCATAATAGTTTGAGTTCTGTGTTCATGCTATGGGGAACCTATTGTGGATAAAAGCTTCAATATTTTTTCTAAAATTTCTAGAAGAGTGCCGTACTTTTACCAAGTTGTAGTAAAAACAATTGATAATGCTCAAAATGAATCATTAAATAGTTCAAACGATTTTAGTATTTAACATATATGTATACACACATACACACACACAATTTGTGTGTTATAAGGTTTCATTAAATTACACAACAAAAAACAGTTCAAAACCCTCCTTTATATTCCTTCAACACAATTTCAGTGTTTCTTGCTAATCATTTTATATGAAAAAATATGTCAATCTTTTCATGATTATAAAAAAAGAACAAAAAACACCATGCAGGATCAAACTGATTCAAATTATTAGTGAAAAAATGTTAATGGATTTGATTAATATATTTCAGTAAAAAATAACAAAAATACTGAAAACTCTCATTAATTAGAAAAGTTTTCAAAATAAAACCAAAACATGGATGAGAGTCAATACTAAATGATTCAGTTCAACTGGATGATATGCGAATAACTATAAAAAAGACTGTCATAACATTTTTATAAAAAATTGCAATAGGATAACTGTGATTGTAACAGATTTACAACAACAGAACTCATATTTCTTATGACATATTGTTAACTCCGAAGATCATGGAGTTAAAAATATTCATTCAGAAAGAAAACTTTACCAACAAATATTACTAATACTGTTTGCTGAAAACTTGGGTGAAATAACATTGAGGCAGATGCAAACCTTAGAATGAATTATTGAAAACCATTCATGCGTAGCACACTTTTCATGCTTATTAAGTAGCAGTTATTCTTGTAGGTCTACCCATTTTGAAAACACATCCACTTGTTCATCACATTATATGATTACCTACTACCATCATGACCAACCATAGATACTACCAACCCAAACAGCCTTTCAACTATGAAGAAGTTCCTGATTCAACACCCAACAAGTGCCATCCTGCTATTCACACCATGATATGCATATTCCTAACCATCAGCACAAAAGGTAATGGCAAATCATTGCATGATATAGGTAGGAAATGGGACAAATGCTTTTTACTGATACTCTAAAAGTGGTGCTTTCACATTATGAGTACCGGTATAGGAAAATTGCTCCTTGCTTTCATGGTTTCTAGTAAGGCCTATATGTAAATGTTCTAAATATTAAAATTCATTATACTGATAAAGATGGGAACTTAGAAGATGAAATTGGGCAGTATCTTAACATGAAACCTTGCCTTCTTTTTTTGTACAAGATTAGTTCAACGCAAGTTTTTACATATATTTTTCAATAAATACTACTTTGTAAAAGTTTTATTTCTGCCCACTCAAATTAAAGTATGGAGAATTAAACTTGCTTACAGAGTATTCAGTTATGAAATTTCGCTACACTTGTTTTGGTTGTGTTAGTTATGCCCATGTAGCCCATGGGACTTATTAAATTATGAACTTTTTTTCTCCCAGTAGAGACACTCCTTTCATAACATCCACATCCATTACAAATAAATGCTTTCATAAGAACTTCAGGAACAACATTTCTTTGAATATATACAAGTAAATAGCTCAGATCAAAGTCAAGGTAAGAGAAATATTGGCTTAATACAACTGTATTAAAAACCATGTGATACACTCAAGGAAGGATCTACTGCATGTCTGTGGATATTTTGCTTGTTAATTTGTTACTTATATTTATCATATACGAGATATTACTTTTATTCCGAAGGTATTTTGGTATGGTGTCTTAAAGTCACTCCGTATCCGCATTATCTATAAGGCTGTGCATTTCATATTTTTGTTAAATTGAACAGCATAGTTATATTAATTAGTGTATTCAGTGAAGTAATCAGATTTATATATTTGAAAACAAACAATTCCAGTAGTTTAACTGTAGAGAAACATAACTCTGTAATGCTTTGAGACATACTGGCAAAGGATATTACAATATACATAAAATTATTTTAAGGGATATTGTTTAAAAGTAATTCTTCGCAATAGATTGGAAAATTATATTTCTTACAGCTTTATGCTTCATTTACTGAAGATTAAAACAATGTTTTAATTTTCTTTAAAAATTAAGTACAGTTAAGAGAATACAAAAAACTTAACTATGCTAATGCTGTGAAATATTTATCATGGGAATGTATGTCTAAGTCAATAACTTGACAGAATTAATTTATTAACAGTATTTACAGTATTGCAGTTCTTCTTTATGCTTTACTGGCATACTGGTTTCACTTGTTCAGAGTAAGTGATTTTCTTTTTTAAGAATTATTACTTATTTTAATTGTCTTATTTTATTGTATTATAAATTTGTGTGGAGTCAACGCAAACAAATAATGATGGGTTTATAGAAAGGAAAAAATATATTTGAACATTTGATAAGTAAATCAGGGCCGCCACATGGTGGGACTGCCAGAACCAAAGGACCTAGGCCCGTTAGGAGCCCAGCTCAGTCCTGAAGATGTACAATTTTATGGAAAACTGTTGATCAAATGTTCTGTTACACAAATAGCGAGAAGGAAGTTCCACAGAGAAGGGAAGAGACAATTGAATGAGGATGGTTGGCGGTCAGTGAGGGGCCCACGACCAGTGCATGGTCTTGTGCCCAACCCCGAGATGTGGCGGCCCTGAAGTAAATAGTCAGTAAGCATTGTTTAATATCTTTAATATGAAAGTGGAAGATATTTTCTGATGAGTACTTATCAGAATATAGAAAGGCTGTTTTCTGAAGCATAATTTTTAATAATTGTTTCACTTTCCTCTTACAATTAGGGAGGCGTGCATAAGCTAGGAGTAAACCAAACTAAAGTAGTAAACCTAAGAAGGAAACCTGAAGTAAACAAAAACCAGTACATTTGTCTCACTCTAACACATTACTCCTATGACTTAAGAGTGAGACAGACAAACTGGTTTTTGTTTACTTCAGGTTTCCTCCTTAGATTTACTACTTTAGTTTAGTTTACTTCTGGTTGGTGCACACCACCCTTAGTGAACCATTTATTGCATAAATTTAATATTATATGCTGAATGCAATTTTTGTTATCACCTCACAATTAAGTATGTATTTTGGAGTTTCTCAGATGTCTAATTAGGTTTTGATATTAAAATCAGACTGATAGTCCTTCTTCATTGCTTGTGAAAAAAGAGATAGTACTGAAATTGTAATTTTCAATGTTGTCAGTAGTTCATGCAGCAAATAATGTAACTTCCTAGAATTATTCCAAACAACAGTGTGTTTTTCACAATCCACAGGTACCAGTACTACTAATTAGATTATTTAAGAATACTATAATATTTATTTTCTTGCATATAGCAAAGAACATAATAAGAAACCGTTTTAGTTCCAACAGATACTGTTTCCATGTTTTGTTAAGGAAGTTCAAGAAGCATTCTCACATCACATGAGATATGGAAGAAACTAACGATGATAACAGAATATTAAACTCCAATAGAACTTGAGAATTAGTTTAGTCACAACTCAGAACAAATACCTTTGCTGCAGTGTAAAAATATGAGTAGCTGTATGCAATTTTTATGCATAATGTAGGGGTATCAGGATCATTTATAAAACAGAAAAATTTATTTTAATACCATGAGTACCATATTAAGAATTTTCAATGCTGTTATATTACAAACTTGAACTTATCTTAAAATAACTTTTTTTTATCAGTGGTTAGAAGACTCTTGTCAGTGACAGATCATTAGGACTTATTTTGATTCATAGTACATATGCAGATCCATTCCAAATCCAAGGATAAAGAATATGCCTCAGTAGTGAGTCAACTCCAAAAACCTGCGCTCAAATTGATATTTCACTTGGTGACTATTTGAGATGTGGAGAAGTTGAGATATTTTCTCTTTAAAAGTCCAAAGGAGTGTAACCATAAATAAAATGAAAAGGAAAATTGGGGACTCAACAATCTCTCTTTTCAGCTTATTTATCTGCCATTTTACCACTATTTACTGCCCTCATACCCTCTTGTATGACTTGTAACATGTATTAGTACCTGATTGATATTTTATATTCCAAGTTATTAATCGGTTATTATTTTTACTACAGTAGAACTCCAATTATTCAAACTTACCCGGATCGCCAATTATCAGGATCACTTTGAGGTTGTATTCAAGTGGTTTTTGCAGCGAGCATTGGGAAACCCTCTTTCAGGGCCAATTATTTATGAAAAAGCAAACCTGTTAGCTGACAAAATCGACAGCATAATTATTTAATTTACAGACAAAATGCCAAACTGTCAAGTGAAAGCAGGACTTTGCTTTATTATTATTATTATTATTATTATTATTAATATAATTTTGTGGTGGGACCAAACCCCAAAATGAGAATTTTTCCTTGATTAATATTATGGAAGTTATTGTAGTGCACTTGCAGGTGATGGGTTTGAAACCAGAGGAGATTAGGACCAAGATAATGAGTCTACATGTAACTTTGAAAATATTTTTCTTTGCAATTCAGTCAATGAGATCATCATTCCATGTGGAATCTAAACTCCCAAATTCCAAATTTTCTATGCTTACTTTTAAAATATATTAAAGAAGTTCAATGTTCAAAACTAAGCCTTATAGGATCAAGACCATAACAACAAAAATAAATCCTACAAAGTTATTTATAAACCCTTACACTTTTACTCTGGGATCAGAAGAGTCAAGTGTTTAAGTGAAAGCAAAATTAATTTTAATCTGTTTAAAAG
This sequence comes from Ectobius pallidus, assembly GCA_964059195.1. Classification (NCBI taxonomy): domain Eukaryota; kingdom Metazoa; phylum Arthropoda; class Insecta; order Blattodea; family Ectobiidae; genus Ectobius; species Ectobius pallidus. Next base: position 78,283,831 of record CAXKWD010000003.1, read on the forward strand.
CATTACATAAATTATTTTGATATTGCAATTCTACCTGTCCTCAATGCTTTTAGGTGTAAGCTGACCAAAAGGCTGTGAAAATCTGCAGTACACTAAAAATCAATTAAAAAACCAGATATAACTTACCATGAAAACTGGCAAATGTAGTCTCCTCTCATACTTTTAAAAATAAAGAATAATTATAGAACAAGGTACCATAACTTTCTAATTAGTTGACTTCGCACAGATGATTGTGAAAATTTCTTTACCAGCAGATCACTGTGCCAACTTCTTTTAAGTAACACTAACTGCTTTACACATGCCAGTGCAGCATAATGGCAGTACATTACTAATAGTATATTCGACCTTGAGAATAGGCGACTGCTGCCCTGGGCAAGGCTGAGTCACCCCATCTCTCCCCTTCATATTCTCCCCTTCAGTTTTCATTATCTTGTCAATCTGTCAGTTCATACCATTGAATTGTAGGGGACACATGCATTTTTTGTTTATTAAATTTGTTAGTATTCTTTTGAAACCAGGAAAGTAAAGTTTACTTAAAACATATCAAAAAGCAAATAAACCATTACCAATAAAAGAATTTAAATTAATTATTTTTTCTTCCTTTTGCTTGAACAAATCTCTCTATAGCATCAGAAAAGTTGTTTTTAGTGTTACATCTTCCTTGCAATACATGAACAATTCATCTACAAGAGTTGACCCTCTAGTGTTCTTCCTGTTTAATTACTAAATCTAATTATTACCATTACAAATATTTCTTACACATCTGTGGTATCCTACTTGTATTCATTGACAGAATGATGATTTATTCCTTTTAATTCCAAAGTGGATCATAGGGACTTGCATGGAGGTTTCAGTACCAAGAACTAATTTAGTTATGCTTATTTTCCAAGAAAGGACAGAGGAACAGATGGTAAGCCCATCACCTCAACAACCCTCAAGAAGAAACTAAGATATTGCTTGGATGTGATAGGGGTAGAGTCCCTCTCGGAAAACTCTATGCCTAAGATTTTTATGTCCTTAAAAATCCTTCGACCTTGGCTGGGTTTGAACCTGCAACCTATAGATCTAGAGGTGGGCATGCTACCTCTACACCACCGCAGCAGACCATTTACAGAATAGTAGGCCTTCTTAATTAGAAGTAAGTTTCACATGCACTTTTTAAATGTATAGTGATTTCTAAAATATCTAATTGAGGGAGGTAATCTATTGTATGCTTTACATTGCTATATGAAGTGAGCTTTTTTATAGTAAAGAAAACCAATGTGATGGGAATTTCAGGAAATTTTTGTTTCATGTGTTGTAATTATGTTGGTTATTGATATATTTTTTGCTGTTTTCATGAGAGTGCAATCAAGAAATATACAGTGAAGGCAACATTAATATTTTAGGGAGTCTTACAAGAGGTTCTAAATCCTGATAAATTCATTATATATATCAAGGCCTCTTGGGATTCCAGCCTGGTAAGAAGATTGAAACTGTCTGAGCTTTCGGCTGCTTCTTGCTCTGCACCCATCTTCTGGGAGGAAGTGAGCAAAGCTGGAGGATGACTGTCTATTCTATCAATAATTGTAGGTGTAGGTGTGAAACTGCTATTGGTCAGTATTTAGGTGGGGGATGGCCAATCAGGAGTGAAAGAAACTGAAACTGAAGTGAGAAGCTGCTATTGGTCAGTTTTGGAGGCAGGGTATGAATGCACTGGTCTGATTTTGTTGAAGCAAACTTATTTCCAAATTCCATGCTTGACTTAGTTATTCTATTCTATTCAAGACTGTTGTTCCTGTTGAAATTAATACTTTCAAATTTCATTTCCAGAGCCTGAGCTATATCAGGGCACTAAGAGATCATCTGCTTCCCAAAGATCCTTTAATTCTGAATATTGAAGGAGTGCTTGTTCTCAAATATTGCACCACTGCATAATTGTCTGCCTGTTGTATACTGCTCCAAACGTATGGAATTTGTAGATGTTTGAGATCCAGGAGAATCTGTTTTGAGGCATATCAATTGTTGTAATTTAGGCAAAGGAAAATGTATGGTTTTTAAATTGTGTTTGTCCAACAATCAAGACTATCTTATTGAAGATGTGTGGAAAAAAGGGAACGTACGCTGGGTGAGTAACGGGTTCTGGTTTTTCAGCGTTAAAAATTACAATGCAATGCAATGTCCTTGGAATTGTATCTATTCTGATGGAAAGTGTTTTTGAGGCCGTTCAACTCTGAAATAGGTTGATACTTCTTAGATAAACTTAGCTCTGTATTGGGTAGTGTCCTCAAGATGCCTCGTTTCTGGGCTGGGTGGTGATGACTTCTTGATTTTAAGTAAAGTCTGTGTGAAAAGGTTTTCTGTAGGTGCTATGTGCGAGGTAGCCATCTGATGTTTGGCTGATGAGGTGCTTCTGTCTTTCTCAATCTCCATGTTAAATCTGATGTTGACTTGGATGCTGTTGGTAAGATCACAAACTCATTCAGCCTGTCGATGCCATGCTGCCATTTATGAATTTTATTCTATAAATGTCAAGTTAAAAACAACCACAAGTTATTCTTGTAACTTTATGTACTCCATGATGTTTTCTTCATTCTTAAATAAGAACTGCAGTACATAGAGCAATTTTCATTTTCATGAGGGACATCAGAAAAGGCAATGACTTGCTTTCAGCTATTTTTTTATTACCTCTAAAATATCTGAAACACAATGTAGTACTCTTCCTAAGTGTACCTCCCATTTATATGCAAAGCATTACAATGTTACAATATTTCCAATTACATCTTTCAGAAATACTTTTTTCTAATACCATTCTTCATAGAGGAAATTATTTAAATCTATTACCAGTTTTAATTAATGCAACTGGTATATGAGTTTTCAGAAGAATACTTCCCTGTACAGGATGAGTCCTGATAGTCTTATTGATACACTTGTACAAAATATTATTTGCTTCAACAAACAACTGCGGCCTTGTGTATAATCTATTTATTTTTCAAATAATTTTTGGCTTTGATTATAAAGTTGTAGAGTTTTACTTGTCGGCACACTGGTGTACAGGTGGTGAGCCCACCTCTAGATCCAATGGTTACAAGTTAATTCTAGCCACAGTCGATGGATTTTTCAGGACGTACAAATCCTGGGCACAGAGGGCTCCTAACTGTGGCCTATGTCAATAGATCTATGGCTCGCTTGAGAATTCAAACCCTAAATTGGGGCCTCTGCATAAAATTCATCAGCACTTTTTTAGTCCAAGTAAGCTCTTAGTTTCCCGCAAAGGTTGTGAGGTGAAGGACCCACCACCTATCCCTCTACCCTCTCTCAGATAATACGCATAACAAAATCAGTTTAGGTACCAAAACTCCACTTGGCAGTCCTATGCCTGCAAAGGGGTTCTGGAGGGGGTTACAAGGATGTATAGTACAGTTACAGTTAATTCAGAAAATTTCAGAACTGATATTAATTTTCAATACAAATGAAATATGTGTGGATCAAAACAGTTTGCTTAAATATTCAGAGAGTCACATTATATAACCAAGATTTTGGGAGAAACAAAAAAACCAGTGTGTACAATAAATAGAGGATCAGCAACTTTTACTTAATCAAAAAAATTGAAGAAATTCCCTCATAAATTATCAGCATTGTGTACAAACAAGGTACACATACACATACCTTTCAAGAATTGGTTAAATTTTTTAATCTTTGTTAGAACCCATTTTGTTTTTTGAAAATATGCACACATAAAATTATACAATTAACCATCATAATTAATTTTATATAACTGATAGGGTTTTAAATAAATGTTATTGCGATTTAAATGTGTAAAATATTTGTGGAAGAACAATTATTCATACTAACTAACTAACTCCGTGGTGCTAACATCCCAGAAGGGACAAGGCCTACCACCCGACCGCTGCATCATCTACCATAGGCAGATGGCAGGCTTGGGAGCATGTGGTCAGCATGCTGACACCCACGGCAGTTAATGGTGGTTTCCATGACTGGAGTCGCTACTTCTCTATCAAGTAGCTCCTCAATTTGAATCACGAGGCTGAGTGCACCCCTACCAGACCTCCCTACCTCAGAAAAATCCATGGAAGTACTGGGGATCGAACCCAGGCAGACAGATCTGTAGTCAGCGACACTAACCACAAGACCATGCCGGCGGTCAGCTATTTATACTGCCATGCCATATTTATTATTTAATGAGGCTTGTATACATTATTTTATTTGTAAAGACAGTAGAGTATAATATAAGCATCTACATGCTTTATATGAAATCATAAGCCATGGTTGTACTGTGCGTTTCACATATGAGTTAGCCAATTGTGCGGGTTTCTGGATCACAGCGGCCACAGCTCTAACTCCCGAGTGTTCGGGTGAAATATCTACACAAATAAAGCTGTAATGATTCAGGTTCTTATGATTACAGTTAAAATTACAATGAAAATAACCACGTACCTCATCACAAGAAAATGTTGGAAGTGTCCTCCTCTTGCATCCACACAACATTGGCACCTTTTTTAGGAAATTCTGTTTCATGTGCATAAGTTCAGCTTCCAAGGTAGAGTTAATTTCTCTAGTGATATTGTCTTTAAGTTCTTTTAATGTATGGGCGTTTCAACTGTACACTTTATTTTTAGAGTTCCCCATGAATAATAGTAAAATACTGTTGGAAGAATTTAAGAACAATATTACAAGAGAAATTAACTCTATCTTGGAAGTTGAACTTACGTACGTGAAAGAAAATTTCGTAAAAAGATGCCAGTGTTATGTGGATGCAAGATGAAGACATTTCCAACATCACCTGTGATGAGGTACGTGCTTATTTTTATTGTAATTTTAACTGTAATCGTGAGAACCTGAATCATTACACTGTTACCAGCTTTATTTCCATAGATATTTCACCCTATCACTCTGGAGATAAAGCTGTGGTCACCGCAACACTGAAACCCACATGATGAGCTAACTCGTATGTGAAATGCACTGTAGCTTGGAATAAACATTGATTTTTTGTCTTTTCTATCAGCTTTCAATCAACTTGACCTAATGAGAACTACCATCCATTGATGTTAATCACTGAGGGTTTATTCCTTTTTTTTTTTTTTTCAGAACTATCCATAACATGAAATGAAGCAATTGGAGGCAAGATATCAAAATGCTGAATAGGTGTTGTCACTAGGATATGTAAAGCGAGAGATAGATAGAGATATCACATTTATTAGAAAAAAAAAAAGTCTCATATGAAGTATTTTGTGATTCTAGAGTTCCTCAAGTACAAGATGGACAAGCCATCAAGCGCTTTGGGTGCACTGACTGGAGACTCGGTTGTAGCCACAGAGCCTGGTGTGAGTGGGCTGCTTTGGGTGCACTTACTGGCTGGCAGAGGGCTACGCTCCACCACCTCCTCTTCAGCAGCAACAACTCCTTCCACTCCTTCGGGACCACCAATTGGTAAGCTCACTTAATTTCAGCACCTTGTTTACATTCTGGACTGTGGTGTTGATGTTGCCATTGTTGCCAGTGGCAACAGAAAGAAAAATATGATTAGATATTATTAAAATGCACAATCCTTACTATTTTCACTTTAAATTTTTTTTCGGTAATATGCTAGAGCACATCTTGAAAATTCTGTAGGTCCATATTTTGCTGGTTGGTAAAATCAAGGTTACAAATTACCCACATTTGTTGCCAGCTGTGCATGTCGGCAAAGCATTTCTGTAATACAAATATTTGATTTTAATAATTAAGGAATCGCGCACAATGTGCATTATCTTAACCTAAGACTTAACCTACCCAGTCCTGAACCCAGGGAGGGGATCTTTCACTACTGAAAAATCCCCCACCCGGCCGGGAATCGAACCCAGGCCGCCGGAGTGGAAGGCAGGCATGCTACCGACTCACCCACGGCGGCGGACATTTTCACAGATTGTTGCCCCCTCACTGTATAGAAAGACAATTAGCCATAAGATACTTCACTGTAATATTATGAGGGTTAAAGTTCACAGTAGAATAGGTTAAATAATATAACCATACTATTTTGCTTATCCAGTTCTCTACCCCTTATCTTAGTTTTGTAATAATATTGGCATGAATTCGATAATTTCATGATACTAGTAATTTCTTGCTATTTTTTTCAGTAAAACACTCTTGATTTGGAATTATTTGTTGACTTCAAAGCTGTTCTTTTTTATTAACCAATTATTTTAACATACATTTAAACTACTGCATAATGACACTGCTATGTTTACATCCACCTTAAAAAATTTTATTTACCAACTAAGCTACAAACAATAAACTGATGGGTTATTCAATATGGGTAATCAAATAATTGCTCGTCTATACTATTTTTGGAAATAAATAAACTGTTGGAAACTTGCAACAATAAAAATTCTCCTGCGATCAAAATATGGGTTTTATAAATTCTTCTAGGACACCTTCTGGTGTTGCTGTCCATGTGTCTGTATGTGTGATAACTTGAATATGCTTTATCAGTTTTTTATGAAACTTGGTATACACATTTATAACATCCAATAACATTACCAGAGTAATGACTGTGCCTATTTTTCAAGTTCTTTTTATGACAGGGTGTCCACTGGTCGGGAAAATCCGGGAAAAGGCCGGGAATTTTGTATGGTCGGGAAAATCCGGGAAAAGTCAATGAATTTGATAAAATAACCGGGAAAATTCGAAAAATTGCAAAGTGTGATCAAAAAGACTTCTAGACAATAATAGGCCTATATGAAAGTATATTTAATTTATTTTATTGTTCCTAATTCTTGCATCTGTTATAGCCTTAGTAATTATTGTTTGCAATTACTTTTGTTACTAAAAGTTTTTCTTATTTAAAGTATGTATAATCCTATAATTTTTCTTACACAGTTATTAGAAAGTGCTTCATATTTTGGTCGGGAATTTCTGAAATGATCAATGAAAATCAGGGAATAAGCCGGGAATTTCTTCAGCATTACTTGGTGGACACCCTGTATGAGCACTGCTTAATAGAAGGAACTATTTTACCAGTACTTAGCTTATGGTATTTGTATTAAATTGTATTAAATATAGTTATAATATGATGTAGGCTTTCACAGCCAGTGTCCATGTTAAATATAGTTCCTAATTCATCTGGATACATTAAACGTAAACCCTAATTTATATTTGTGTATTTTTAATTAGTTTTTTGTAAAAGAGATAAACACCATAATTCTAGTAATGCAAATTTAATAATTTTGTGTAATTAAAGAAATAAGAAATATATATACCGTATATATATATATATATATGTATGTATATGTGTATATATATATATATATATATATATATATATATATATATATTTATATTTAGAGTTATATCTATATACATATAGGCCTAAGTTAAAAATGTAAGAGTACAGTGTTGTTTGGGGCTGGCATACAACTAAGTATACAGATGACTAATATAGTTTAAAGAAAGATTTGCCTCAGATTGGCCAGGAAACATCGGAGTTTTTTGCAAACAACAACCTAGTTAAGAGCCCAGGAAAACATCTTGTAGAAATTTATATGTTAAGATGTAATAAGTAAGAACACACTAGTGCAGTTAAACTTCATATGTTACCATTATGTTATAATTTTGATATTATTGCAGAAGTAGGCCTACATGAACACTGTCTTCTCTTTTCTTTTTGCAGGAAGTGCTAGTAGCACTGGGCTGAGGGACCTCTATTGTGTTCTTGAATGTGATCGAGTGCATAAAGCGAGGACAGTTGTGAGAACAGGAGACTTAGTATTTGACTGGGATGAAACGTTTGAGCTGGATCTAGTCAATAATAGAGAGCTTGACTTACTTATATATTCATGGGACCCACAATACAGGCATAAACTTTGTTATAAGGTGAGCATTCAGTTATTATTCTGAGCCATGTTTTAAATAAAGCTGTAAATGACCACTAAAGACTAGTTTACACAGTGGTTTAGTTTAGTTTAGTTTAGTTTTATTAATCGTCACATAGCATTTACATGGTTGAGCATTGCTCGTAAACTGGTGACTCGTCAAAAGTTCCTGAACAGGATACAATTATTAATACAATGTTGTTATATAAAATAATAATACCATACAACGATATAAAAATAATACAGTAATCATATGTACAGAATATAATGAAAAATTAGGTAGTGGTGAAACAATACTATAAGTAATGTTAAATTAAACAATTTAGTAAATACTAAGAAAGCCAAAATGTAACTAACATTTATGTCATGAATTCCGATGGACCCACTATTTTTTCACTACTCATCCATATATTCTTTCACTGAATAATAAGCCTTGTTTATAAGTATTTCTCTCACGGTTTTTTAAAACTGATTATGGTTTTCTATTAGTCTAATAGGTTTTGGCAATTATTAGTGAAGTGAGGAAATATGGACATTGTGAAATTCCTGGATTTAAATGCGGTAACATGTTTATAGGATTTCAATTACTTAAACTTCAAAACTAAGGTGAAGCATCCAGCTGCACTGAGATTTGCCTGGAAGGAAATGGATGCAATTAATGTTGCGAAATCACTTTTATGAAAGTAGTTATGAAACAGTGTCATATGAACTAGCCTTAAGCTAGGAAAATGAAGGTGTTCCATAGTGAAGTAATCATACATTGCTTGATTGGAACACGTTTGTTAACTTTTGTTCTCCCATGTTTCATATCATTTTTCATTTTTTTTTTTTAATAAAATATTGTTTTGAATTTAGTTCAAACTCTGGATTTACTTAAAAGTAAATATCAGAGGCACCAGGTTTGATTCCTGGATTAAGAAAACGTTTCTGTATATAGATATATGCATATGCATTCATGTACCACAGATTATTGTCTCTGTTGGACATTACATGATAGGAGAAAAATTCCTCTGACACTGGGATTTGAACCCAGGACCTTTGGCTATCCGTGCCAATGCTCTTACTAACTGAGCTACGCCAAAGTTCAATTCACAGCGCCAGATAGAATCTCTCTCCTATGACTCTCTCCTATATTATTTCTGTACATGCTATTATTCAGTAATGAGATTAATGCTATTAATTATAGTCTATATTCTCCCCCACCCAATCACCAAAAACAGTGAAGAAATTTAATAAAGAATGAATAAAATACTTCTACTTGCAATTCTTTTGAAGTACAACAATTATAATGTACATTACATGTTTTTAATTTTATTCAACAGGGCTCAGTTCATTTAGCATCCCTTCTTCGAGAATCACCCATCCACCAATTGGCATTAAAAATTGAGCCTCGGGGCACATTGTACTTACGCTTAAGGCACACAGATCCTCACATTACCTTCCAACGGCAAGGTATAAAAGGACACCATATTCTAGGTAAGTGACTTGTTTCAGAATACAGAGTGGACTAGTATGGATAAAAGGTATAATTTTCTCTCAGGGTTGCTAATGTAGGGTATGTAGCTGTAGTGTTTTAATTTAATACTGTACAAACATTTATGGTTAAATATGATACTATTCCACTTCCATGTATAATCTTTGAAACTAATTTAAAGAAAATTAACAGCTTTAAAACTGATTAGGTAAAGGGTATTAAATGATACCCAGTAGGCTACTTTAAAAGATAAAGAAATGAAGAGAGTTTACTGCCTTCAGAAATGTTTAATATCTATTATAAGTACAGCTCTATTATTCTCCACTTTTACATTGCAGTATTTACGGTACTTATAACTTTTTTATAAACAGCGTAGATAACATTGTCCAAAATATTCCTTGTAGTAAGATCACTCCTACTCATTATGTAAATGTTGCATACACCAATCCCAATGTGACACCCAATGCCTTCCTTTTTCAACATGTCTCGGTGGAAGATGTACATACTGCTATTCTCTCTCTTAACAATAGCAATTCGCTAGATATTTACAATATCAATTCATCAATACTGAAACTTAGTAGTCAGAATATTTCTGAAGTATTATGTCATATTATCAATGGTTGCATTGACGAAGGTTGCTTCCCTGGAAAGTTAAAAATATCTAAAATTGTACCTATTCATAAAAAGAATGACAAAAATTTACTTAGCAACTACAGACCGGTATCCTTAGTTCCAACTATTTCGAAAGTATTCGAGAAGTTAATGTACATACAAATGATTAAATATCTTGATTCAAATCAGCTGCTATCAGAGAGTCAATATGGATTCAAAAAGAAAATGTCTACATGTGATGCAGTTATGAGTTTCATACAAAATTGTATGGATGGCAAAGAAAAGAAATCATCTGTTGATGTTAGGCTATTTGATTAATCCAAAGCATTTGATACGATCAAACACAACACATTACTGCTTAAACTAAAAGCTATTGGTTTTGCACCAGCGGCTATTAAAATAATCAATTCATACTTATCCAATAGATTCCAAACTGTTTATTACAATAATATTTTCTCACATCTCCTGCCAGTAAAACATGGTGTCCCACAAGGATCCATATTAGGTCCACTTTTGTTCATTATATACATTAACGATTTGCCTCATAATGTAAATTCTAGGACCTTAAACTGTTACTTATATGCTGATGACATTTGTCTAAGTTGTACTTCTAAGACACTTAATAGTGAACTGGATAATTCTCACAAAATTGATATTCTGCATGACTGGTGTCTAGCTAATAACCTGTCTATCAATCTAGAGAAAACACAAACTTTAAAAATTTCTTATAATAATAATGATCAAGAAAGGGTTGAACCAATTAAATTTTTAGGAATAATGTTACAAAGTAATCTAAAGTGGCAAGCCCGTGTGAAACACATAGCATCTAAAATTACTAAAGGGCTTTACTTGATAAGAAAGCTACAACTCACTGTAAGCAGGGAGATCTTGATTGCGGTTTATTATGGATATATTCACTCCTATATTTCCTATGGAACTACATTATGGGGGAATAGCTGCCACTCTAAAAGTCTTTTTATTCTTCAAAAACAAGCAATTAGATTAATCTGTAAACTACCCAACAGAGCTCATTGCAGAAATATATTTACTAGACTTAATATTATGTCGCTACCCTGCTTGTATATCTTTCAGTGTCTACTATATATTAAAAACAACCTCAAATATTTTCATTTAAATTCTGATTCACATACTTATTATACACGACATAGTAATGATATTAAAAAAGACTTCTGCTATTTTTCCACTACTCAAAACAGTTTTAAGTCTACCTCTGCTAAATTATTCAACAAACTACCACCCTCCATCAGAACTTTAGAACCTGTGAAATACAGGAGAATCTTAAAGAAACTGCTTACTCGAAATTGCTTCTATACTACAGAAGAGTTCCTGAATTGTACTTTCTAGACTGGCTTATAGAATAATTTTGACCTTTTGTACATGTTGTAGTGTCTGTTAAGGTATTTATACACTATTTATTGTATACAGGTTTTATTTTCAACATCTTATGTATGGTAACCTATTGTATATCAATGTATTTTTATATTAATTCTTGTATACTTGTCTATACAAACATTACACTGTAATTGTATTGTGAAAAGACAATAAAATTCTATCTTATCTTATCTTGTTGCTTTTCTTTAATAAAAATGCATATCAGTAAGATAGAAAATTATGTTAGTCTGAATAATTTTATTTTAAAACTTTCATTAGAACAGATCTTTGGCTATGTTTGATTACATACTACTTGTACTTAGTTCACGTTCACGTTAGTTCAAGTTGGTTATCAGAAAGATTTTGGCGTGGGTACCATCAGGCCTGTAAATGAAATACATTTAATTTTTAAAACAAACAGTTTCGCTATACATTATGAACCGTGAAAACATCTGCTTATTATTATTATTATTATTGTTGTTCTTCTTCTTCCTCTTCTTTGGAGTGGGACAATTCAAGGAAATGACTACTGTAGTAGGGAATTGTAACAACAAGTATTGTGTATCATCACCTAAAACATTTATTTTGAATCCTCTGAGTTCAAAAAGAAGTCTTTGTCTGTGTGCCTGAGGACCGACTAGCTCAGAAATGAAATGCTTTACCACAAACAAATTTTGTATTTAAACTTGATAACTTCATTTACTTCCTCTTACCATATTCATTACTTTACTTTTATTTCTTTTCAATTTACTCGAATTATTGCCCTAATATTTTTGTTTAAACTTTGAATGTGCATTCCACACAACTTTTATTTGATTCTTATGCTGAAATCCTGTGAAATTTAGTTACAGGAATGTTAAATGGCACAACATATTTCTTTCCTTAAATCTGCAAGAATTGCTGGGATAATAGGCCATGGAGGCCATTAGGATTCCAAGAGGTTTTGGCTCCCAAATTTTCGAACGTTCGGCTCATGAAGGTATCAAGGTTGTCAGTCTAAGCCCTGACTGTCTTTTCCCCCATAATTGTTCCTGGAACTGGTAGGCCTACTCCTTTCACTCTGTTAAACGCTGAGTCAACCCCAGGGCCATGGTGTCACCTGAATGTTTAGGCCAATTGAAAAATCCCAACAACTATCCAACTCATAACCTCCCAGTTTGTAGCACAGTACCTCAACCAATTATTACATGTCACACCCCTTTAACATCTCAGTTTATTTCAATTATATTTTTTAAGCAGTCAGTTTATAAAAGTAGGCCTAATTATTTACCATATATGATAAACATCATGCAACACAATCCTAAATGAGAAAGGATAGTTGATATAAAGGATTTTACTTTAAAATGCAAATGGTACAAATCAATAATGAGAATAGCATGATTATGAGTTATCAATACCCCTCCACATTATTCCTAGAACTTTGGCACCACTTTGGTTTTATGTCCTATTCCCTCTACAGAACATTTCCTTCAAGTTATTTACTTATATTCTAGGCTATCTGGGTAGCGCTGCATCGAGTGTTGAAAGGCCAACATGATGACTCCAGCCGCGGAAACCTACGGACTCAAGTTATTTACTTATTTTTTTTATTTTACAGGACGTCCAGGTAGTAAATCATTGACAGGGGTCACAGCTCTATTTGGGGCTGACTTGGAAACAGTTGTGACCCGAGAATGTCTAACTGGAGGAGTCCCTGGAGGTGTAGCCACAAGTGTTACACTAGCCACCCAAGCCTCGCCAGCAATACCAATGATTGTTAGAAGATGTGTGGAAGAAGTGGAAAGAAGAGGGCTTGACATTATAGGTAAACAGATACCAGTATCCAAATATTTGTACTATCAGTCAAATTATTATGAATTCCTCCTTTTCTAGCTGTGAATACTTTTTCCTCATCAGCTGAATTGAACTGGTATTTGTACTTCATCAATCTTGTTTCATTATTCTCACAAAGTCTACTTCTACCTTATGTTACAGGTTTATATAGGTTATGTGGGTCTGCTACAAAGAAAAGAATATTGCGGGAAGCATTTGAACGCAATGCTCGCACAGTTGATCTTTCTCCTGATAATGTTCCCGATATAAATGTTATTACAGGTAAGTAGTAATTAAAACTGCTAATACGTTTTCAAGTAATGACATTCTTAAATTGAATAGGATGTATGGTAAAGGAATTCTGTGTTTAAAATTCATTAGGAGAATTATAAGTAGGGAGCAGATTTCTATGACATGTCATATTTTTCCCCTTTGCATTATTTCAGGTTTCCGATTAATTTAAACCCGATTCCAAGCATCCTGCTGAAAATGGAATGGCTTTTATTGTGCATATACTCGTAACTGCATATTTAGGAAATTTTCAACTATTGTAGCATATTTAATATAAATATGCATATTTAGGTCATATTTTTGGCATATTTGTGTGCATATTAAAGAAATTTTGAAGTTTCATATCATATTTTGTAAATTTTGCATTATAATGGAACTTTTTGAGAATTTACAGATATTTTAAATAATTAACATATTTTAATAAAATGAATTGTAATGAAACTTTTTTAAAAATATACATAATGTGTAAGTGATAAAGTCATATTTTAAATTTTATTGGTCATATTTTAACTTAATGTTTTTAGGTCATAATTGCATGCATATATCCTATTTTTTAGGTCATAATTATAAGTAATATAACTGGACAGATTATTCTCTAGGAATTTTGATTACATATTTTTAATTTCGAAAAATGGAATAACCGAAAATAATTTTAGTACAGTAGGCTATATTTACATGAGAACTCTTTGAGTTTTCTAAGTGTCCACTCTTATTTAACCCTCTTGCTGCCAGGCACTGATACAATCACCGGACTGAAAACCGGACTTCGTATTAGTTCTACTTTCCTAAGAGTCCCAGAGCTTTTTACACAAAAAGCAGTTGGTGAAAATATTCACAAAGGACAGAGTTATGCCCATGAGGGTCAATTTTTCTATTATATTTATCACCATTTATTGGTATAACCATGTTATCTTCGTCACAGCTGTTTTCAAATAAATCACTATCACAAGGTAAATTGTCTAAGTGGAAATCACAGTGTTTTTTAATGCTCCGATAATAATATTCATCACCTTTTCCAGCTACAAATATGTCTTGCGAACATCTTGCTACAGTATCTTCGAAACATAGAACGTGCCTATAATGAGGTGGTCTGTTAATCCATTTCATTTTGCACAAAAACACCCTTAATGTAGATGTATCAGTAAAAACAATTTTGGAATCTGAAAATTGGTACCGGTAAATAAAAATATTGGTTCATTAACCCTCTCAAAACACTAGTACTGCATTCTGTGCAAGGCATCATTAATATATTCATAAATACAACACAATTTCAACTGTGAATATCCATTTTACATTTTTCTAGGTGTGTTGAAAGACTACCTCCGAGAGCTTCCGGAACCATTATTCACAAAGTGTTTGTATCAAATGATGGTTGATGCACTCAGTGTCTGCTTGCCAGATGATCCTGAAGGAAATGCCAAGCTCATGTTTTCAATATTAGATTGTCTACCAAAAGTTAATAGGGTAAGTACCAGTAGTAGAGTATTACGAAACTCTACAGGGTAGCCTATTCATAATAATAATAATAATAATAATAATAATAATATTTATTCACCATTAGGGATTACAAGAATCCAAAGGCTTCGTCATACTTAAGAACTAAAAAAAAAAAAATATTAAACAAAACATTCCTATACATACAGTACACACTCATACAAAATGCAGACATTAGAACAAAATAATACAGAGTACAATAAGACACAGACATTTAGACTTTTACTTGTGATTCAATTTTGACTTATAGAAATGGAGAGGAAAAGAGAAAGAGGAGAGATCAGGAGAAATCACGTAGCTCCAATTACTCCATAAATTATTATCCAGTAAAAATAAATTTATAGAGTCAGTAAATTGGCGGAGATGAAATCTTGAGTACTATAGAAAACATGCTCCATAAGAAGATTTCTCACTTTGGTTTTGAAAAGTTTTGGACTGGTGTGCTTAAAAGAGTGGGGAAGTTTATTGTACAGAATTAGACCCGTGTGATTGATGAATTTTAAACTTCTGGAGGTTCGGTGGGATGTGAGGTGAAAATCATTAATTCCTCGCGTGTCGTGGTTATGGTGATGGGAGTTCTTTGGAAATTTCGGTTTGTTTGAATGTATGAAGCAGACAGTCTCTAGAATGAAGATGCAAGGGACAGGTAGAATATTTAATTTTTTGAAAAGAGGCTTGGTATGCGTGCGGTTGGAAACATGCATCATAATTTTGATAATCCTCTTCTGGAGTTTGAATATCCGAGTTAGATTGGGAGAGGTTCCCCAGAAAGGGATGCCATAGGAAATTACAGAGTTGATATTGCCGAAATAAAGAGTACGGAGCAGTTCAATATTACAGAATCTACTTAAAATTCTCAAAGCATAAGTGATTTTACATACTTTTTCAGCGAGGTGGGAGATATGTGTATTCCAGGATGACTTGGAGTCAACCCAAATACCCAGGAATTTAGAGGAAACAACTTCTTTTAAGCAAACATTATTAAACATAATTTGTAAGTTTGCTAGGGAGAAAGGGCAAAAATTTATGTAATTAGTTTTGGAAATATTGAGGTGCAGTCTATTGTAATTTAGCCAAACCTGGAGATTTTCCAAAGTTTTGTTAGCTTTAGCTTGAAGCTGAGCGCTGTCTATATCAGAAATTAGGATGTTGGTGTCGTCAGCATAAAGAATGTTCTTGGAGAGCGGTAGATAAGCCGGGAGGTCGTTGATGTAAATAAGGAAAAGTAGTGGGCCCAACAAGGATCCTTGAGGGACACCGCAATTCACCTGCAGAAGGTCTGACATGTTATGTTTGTTGTCAAATGACAAGACTGTTATTTTCTTATTAGAAACTATCATACTTCTAAGCATTTTAAGCTTGCTTTATGTCCCATTATGATTGTTGAAACCAAGTAAAAAGTAACTCTAGTTTAAAAGGTATGTTACGGTTGGTTACCAGATCCTTTTAACAAAATGTTGGAAACTAGTGGTCTAGAAGTAGGACATTATGTAGCACATGTTAAATGTAGAAAAATAAAACTCCGCACAAAATTATAACTCAAACATGTATACATAGGTTTTACATTTTCGCTATAACTCTTTGCTAAATTGTCAGTAAACACATTTTCTCTTACACATCTTAGCACATGTCTTATAATTGAACGACTAATTACAAAATCCCTGTCACTCAACAAACAAAATGCAAATTGAAAAGTGTAGTTTTGTTATTGTTGCTATCTACTCACCACTCCAGCATGCTTTGGATGATCACCTGTACTATTGCAACATCTTCCTTTCACTGTTACGACAGCTAAGAAAGACTAAGCCTTTGACAATGATTAATCAAAATTGTTATGGCAAACAGCAAAAAATGTCAATATTAAATTGTATTGGAAGTTAACACAGTGAAGTTAGGCTATATAACATTCAACCACTGTCAACAGCTAAACTTCAACTGAAGTTCAGTTGAAGTATAGCTGTTGACAATGGTTGCGAAGGCGCCGAAACTAGTACAGTAAACTGTACCAAAAGTGATGTTTTTGTGTAAAAATTCAACTCTTATATAATTACTAAGCAAAAAATATTTTTCTAATCTTCTCTGAACTCTTGTAAAATCTTCTCTGAACTCATGTAAAACTACAGTAGAACTCCAATTGTTCGGATTATTTGGGACCGGATCTGATCCAGATAATCAAATATCCAGATAATTTGGATAAATGATGGAAAAGGTCATTTCTTAAAAAAAATGGTTTAGTTTTGTACTTACATCAAGTGTCACATCTTGAACGTATTAGTTAGAGTCACTTGCTTTGCTGACAAACTGAAGATATTGCCAACTAAAAGTTTTGCTCTTTTGCAAGTAATCAGCCCTGAAATAGTTTCCCAGTGCTCGCTACTGCAAAAACCACTTGAATACTTGTTTTCAGAAAATCTATTCTATAATTTCAGTGAATCTGTTTAGCTAACATTAGATTATAAAGTCTTGAAGAGAAAAGGTGCGAAACTATCTTTCACATAATCTTATCTATGCTAAATGCAGAAATAATTTATTTCTTGTTTCAGCATACGTTAATATTCTTGATGGACCATCTAGCATTAGTTGTATCACAGTCAGAGCGCAATAAGATGTCTCCGCAAAACTTAGCCATTTGCTTTGGTCCAGTTCTCATGCTTCAGAGTGGGGAAGGAAAAGAACTGGACTTCAATCAGCCAATAAGTGTGCTCAAATACTTACTGGAAATCTGGCCAACAAAGTCAGGTAATGTTTAATGATTCCATTTATTACTAAAACTGCATCTAAGTGTTCACCTGCATTACTGTTGTAACTTTCACAAACTGTTTGCATCTTTATCACCCACAAATTAGATGTTTCTTGGCACATACAAGGTCTGATAAATAAAATGATGAATGAGCAGATTAAAAAAACTTTCATTGACTAAAGATTTTTGGACCCAAGCATGATCAGCCCATATGAGAATAAAGAAAACTTCATTTTGTCAAAATTCAGAACTTCTACCACTCACCATATAATGCATGAAATTAGTTTATAGCAAATCAACCAGACAAGATGGCCAGGACATGTAACTGGAATGGGAAATAGCAGAGAGCTATACAAGATATTAATGGGAAAATAATTGGAACACCCAAACATAGATGGGAGAATAATGTTAAGAACAGTTTTATGGAGATTGGTTTTGGTTGTGTAGTTTGGACAGAAGAACCTAAGGACAGCAAAAGATGCATCTCTTCAGTTTTTTATTTATTTATTTTTATACTTTAATGTTTATAAAATAAGTGCAGGAATCTGTACAACTGTTTGTTATATATAGGCCTACTATACTCGGAATTTGTTGTGCTGCATCAAAAGTTTTTAAACAACATTTACCTGCTGTAGAATTTTCAAATTCCAAGATTTTTCCTTCACTATGTTATATTATGTGGATATTCTGAATCCTCGGATCAAACTAGGGCCTCAGAGGTAAAAGGAAGTAAAGGTCTATATTATTTTATTTATTTATTTTTTAATTCGGATTTATTTATGCTCCTTTGAGCATCGAGGTCTTATCAGGAGTTCAAATTCTTTGTATAGGTACCAGTAAGCCATGCAGTTATTGAAGTACAACTGTTTTCTGTTGTTGATGTGTTTATAGCATCTGTTAAATTTCAACTGACATCAATCTTAGTGAATATGAAACAGGATGAAACAGCGGGGATGATTCATGGCAAGCAAATGTCCAAATTAGCACTTGCCTTACAACTAGGGGAGTCAAATATTTCAATGAAACCTAAATTAATTTTCTGTTTGAAAGTATTGCATAGATTATTTTGATATTGAAAATTCTACCTGACCTCAGTGATTTTACGTGCATGCTATGAAAAACTGTAATACACTTTAAAAACCAATTGAAAACCAGATATAACTTGTCATGAAAACTGGCAAATGTAGTCTTCTCTCATACTTTTAAAAATAGAAAAGAATTACAAAACATGGTATCGTAACTTCCTAATTAGTTGACTTAGCACAGATGATTATGCAAATTTCCCTACCAACAGATTGCTGTGCCATCTGTTTTTAGGTAACACTAACTACAACTTACACATTGCTGCAGAAAAATGTTATTTATTTACTGCAAATTTGTATACAGAAATATTGGCTTCATCAAGGAGCTAAACCTAAACTTAATGACTAAAAATTACTTATAACTAATTCAAATCGATACAAGAGTGATGATATGAACAGTCGATTAAAATTACAATGTTAGGGTTATATAAAAAAAATAGTAAGTAAGGTAAGAAATTAAACATTAGTTAAAAGTGTAGGAAATCACAGGAAAATATAAATAATATTAATTAAAGAGTTCCAGGGTCAAGAATTCATCAACGGTTAAGGCTGCAGGTCGATGAGTGGATGTGGTCTGATGCTCTTGTGTGATTTGGGTGGTAGTCTGAATTCAATTTAAAGCTTCCTTTGTTTTTGTGAATGGAAGGACAGTATCATATATATACATATACATATAAGGGAGTGGTAAAATTTGTAATATCAATGCATTTTTAAGATCTAAGTATTTCTAAAGATTAAAACTGAAGAAATTTAGAAGACTGTCGAAAGAGAACTGTCATGTCGTGATCAATATAATGGATATAATTTGGACTGGAATATCAATTGATAATATGTCATTCCTGAAACAGAATTACTTATTCTGCTATTGGTGGTAGAATTTTACACAGAGGAAATAAAGGGCCTGAATACTATGGATTTATCTTGACTGGTGATGGTAGAACAACTAAATATGCATGCATGTAAGTCCTTACCTCGGATGTTTGTTAACTTTTATCTCAAAAACCTACTGCTCATATTATTTGTTCAGACCTTGTACACACATTCTAGAGTGAAAGTAGGATGGATATTCTGTTGCATGGAACACTATCTCCACTATGTTGTTTATATGATATGAAAAAATCACACTGTAGATTATATCAAGAGGTCATCAAGAGTTCTGCTGTATGTTCGAATTAACTCTTCATGACAGCCGTTGTGGAGTTAACTGTAGAACAAAGAATTTAGTACTAGGGCTATATACATATATTAGTCTGAAGCATCATTATTAACAAAAAAATATATATAACCAGAAGCAGAAAAAATATGATCCCCCCCCTTTAGATCGGCACTTTTTTTTATCATATTTCACAAGATACCACAAGCAGTATCATTACCAGTACCAGTATATGGAAAATTGATGTTAGTTCTTCTGTAAAGCCTTTTTTCCAACAATCTGTAAAGACATGTCTAGTCTTCTTTTAGATACATATTTCATTACATGTACCAGTAGAAGTGTTCTCAGCCATGCTTCCAGTTTGGAATTGCTTTACTTCTATAAAATTTTGTTTAGTTGTGTACACTAATGACACTGCTAATTTAAAGCATCTGAAAAAGAAAATAATTTGCACTCAAAATACAGCCATGAAGCACAATATAGGATATAGTTGCTGAACACTTTTAGACCCAATTGTTACTGGCACAGTTTAGAAAAAAATGGCACTCAAATTTAATCCATTTGAAATATCTTTGACACATTTTTAATAAAATATTTATTCTATATTTTCAGAAGCTTTAGAATGGATGTTCTAACAAAATCTGTAGAAGATAAACATAGAACTACAGAACATAGAATTTTGTTAACCTGGCTTGTCATTAGTTCAGTCTCTAGAATAGTTTATAGCATACTAAGCCCATTTCAGAAAGAAAATCAGTTAACGTTTATGTTGAAGTTTTATTACTTAAAAAAAACAAACAAACAAAAAAAAAAAAAACAGAAAATAAGTTATCATATTAAAAAAAAGCAACTGAACACTTAAAATAAGATCTCCGTTACTCAGCAGAATAAATACCAGATGAAACTTTTGATATTTTGGTACTGTAATTAGATTGCTGTAAGAACAGTTTTAATTCTTCTCAGCAACCTGGCACTCTTCAGTATATCATACCTTTGAACAAATAAGCTCTTATAAGTATTTCGTAGGTTTCACCAAAGGAAATTATATTATTTTGTAATTACCGGTACTCAATAAGTTAATCTTAAATACTAAGGACTTCCCCCACATTATATCTATATGAATTTTATTCATCACTATCCATCAAAATTTTGTATAAACAGTAATTGTTATGAACGTTATACTTCCTGAAGAAACCAGTAATCTGGCATATCATAAAGGCAAATATATTTTATATACTTTAAATTTTTCATATGTGCCGTAACTTCCGAAGTAGGTTAATACAGCAGCAGGATCTATTCACTGCCAAAAAATCTTGACGATGGCATTAATATGACATAGCCGTACTTTGTAACATTTTTTTTTTTTTTTTAATAAAATGCCCATAGAATCATGTTCCTGCTTTAATAGGTCTACATAATAATAATAATAATAATAATAATAATAATAATAATAATAATAATAATAATAGTAGGATTCTTAAGGCCCCTCACTACCTTGCCAATGAAAATTATGTTGAATTCTTCTATTCTATTATATCATAAGCATATTACAGAGTTTTCAGTTCGCTGGTTTATTGGTGTAGCATGGTGTCCACGTCTCATCATTTTCCTTGGCCTTCATGGTAAACCGATGGCTGTACTAGCCCAGTAAACAAACAAAATGAAAACTATAGGCCTATGTTGTAATTCAGTTATTTTTTTAAACCTGAGAAGTGTAAAAAGGAGTAACAGCAACTCATTTCCTGTTATATAATACTAGAAAAAGTCTGCCTAGAAGTTAATCAAATTTCATCTTAAAATGCCATTATTTTACATGTTTCTTCAAAGGATCAGAGGAGAAACTTATGCTTAATTGTCAATTCTGTACTGGTAGGTGTTGCAAATATATTTTTTATGGGTAATCCTAAAAATGTAAAACATTCAACTGATTACCATGTCTTGTTACAGTTAACTTCAATTAATCCATCTGAGCCATGCTTGCATTGTTGCCCAGACAATTCAGGTTCAAATCCCCATTAGGTCAGAAAATATTTGTGGTGGACAAAGTAACTTAAATATTTTGTTAGGTTTGCTTTTATTGTCATTCTTTCAGTTATTTCTCTATTTTCTTTTGTTATCCTACCATAGCTATGATATAGTCAATGGATCGGAAGTTGATGTAAACCAACCCAGCCAACAGATAGATTGGTAGAGAGATTCTTCTATTAGAACATGTAAAATGATCTTGGAAATTTCATTTCTTTAGACAAGTTGGAAGACCATTTAAACTGTTTGTTGAAAGGAGTGGCCAAACATTAAAATTATCATGATGGTTCTTCATGTACTGTGGTGTCCTCGTGTACTTAGCAAATTTTCTAATTCACTGTACCCAATCCCTTCTGAAATAAATTCTCTAACAAACCTATTTCAAATGCATAAAAGTTAATGTAAATTGTTAATTGCGATGTATAATAGAATTAATACTAGGCTTTTAGAAACATTATTCATTAATATATCTATTTACTAAGTACATCATGAATACCATATATCTTTTAACTTTTTGGTTGTTGGTACAACTCTGATGACCAAATTTCAAGTTTTCAGAAAATCTTAGCACATCCATCAACCTTTGATATCTTAAAATAACTTAAGATTGGACAATATTAAAAGGATGCAGTAACTCAAACACATACACTAAAGTTCACATGAGTCTGCAACTTGTATTCTTACAGAAAACAGAAGTTCTGGAAGTACACTAATTGATTAATGCAAGATGCTTCCATACCTTAAATCGAAACACCACCTACTAATCACTTATACCAGTCAAATCATATGCGGTCTTTTGATTATTTGAATCTATTTAGGATGAACTGTAAAGCATCACTTAGATAATAACATGTTTCACATGAAAATTTGTGTTAATAAGTCCAGTAGCATTAAAAAGCAAGACTGTTTGATTTCCTGTAATGTCTGGCCAGACACTGGACAAAGTCATAAAAAAGCAGGGCATGTCTGGTACAATCCTATGTCTGGTAACCGTTGGGAACATGTAAAATATACATTCTTAACACTGACAATTTCAGTTACAAAAATTTGTTTTTATGTACTCATATTGGTCCATAATTGTGACCAACGGAAAAGAAAAATTTTCCTAGTAGATCGTAAGGACTATACATGCTGAGTCACAGTTCACATGCAGTGAAAATCCCTTGAGAAACATTTGTGATTGTACTGACCTATTTACAAGAGAGCATTTCTCTTATACAAATTTAAAAAAAAAAAAAATTTGTATGCAAGTTTAGCTAAATATTCTTAAAATCCCCCTCCCGTAAATTATCCAGTAGCTTCAAGTAATGATGAATTTATAAATAGCTGCAAGTATCTGACGAGCATGTATCAGCACAGCACTTCACATCACAATTCATTGGATTCTTCTTTTACACTCTTCACTCTTGGCAGTCGTAAAACAATTCATAGATTCTGTTGACAATCATCTACTTGTTTTTAATTTATTTTATTTAAATAATATCTACCTATAGGCTAGGTCTAAACATGCATGTAAAACAAGTACAAAGGCAATCCAGAAAGTTTATCGAGGTAAATCAAATTGTGCTACAAAAGTTTTTTTAATTTAGTAAAAATTTATATAAGCAATATAATACCTCCTCTAAAGCAGGGGTGGCCAACTGCCTCTCTACTGGGAGAAAAACCTATGGAGCAAACTTTGTAAAAAGTTGACCTTATTTTTTGGGAGTTTTAAAATGAAAATTTGTTGAAAACAGTGATGACGAATTATTGAAACTAAAATAGATAAACCCAAAGCCCCCTCACAATCCGAAGAAGTAAAAAAACACTATTCTAAAAAGTAATTCATAACTATTTATGTTCAATTACATTTGTGTGTAGCAATGTTATGCTAATAAAGTAATTTCTATTCTCAATAAAGTTACCGACAAATGTTTCTGATTGGAAGAAAATATCCATATGCCACAACAACAACAAATCTGAAATAAATAAAATCACCATTAGTTTTATTGAAATAAATTATTTATCTTGTAAACAAAAATTAAGGTTCACCTTTTGAAACTTCAGAGGAAAAACCTTATCACTTCTTCTTTAATCTTCAAAATTAATATTTTTACATAGTAACCCCTAGTGTGTTTCCAACTAATAACATTAATTGATTGAGATTAAATATGCCTACAATGCTCTTTTTGTACCATGTAAACAATTTTAACAGCCTTTTAAATCAATTTCAAAATGGATTATATGTGCTAAACATCAATGTGAGTTTGAGAAAGTGTCATCAGTATTTTTATATATACCAGAGATTTCAAGCATTTTCTTCATTTCTATTTTAGGCTGTAAGCTACTTGAAAACTGGTTAAAGACAACACTGAAGAGGATCTATGAGAATAGTAAAAAATTAAGAAAATAGAATTTTTTCATAGTAAAAAATGATTAAACTATGTAGGTGTAATTTTTAAAAACCACATCACAATAAGATTCCAAATTGCTGATTGGTAGCCATTTCTAAATAGCCATGCATATGGACTGCCATATTTGGCAGTGATAAGAAGAATTAATTCTCAGCTGAATTTCTTTTTGTATTTCTTGAAAAGGGAAAATTTATATATTTTCCAGTCTTCACGGTAAAATAACTCAGGTACAACTGATTGAATATAATTGTTCCAAATTTGCAGGGCATCATTAAGATACTCTAGTGAACAATTTTATCAAAAACCTTTTTTTTTTTTAAATTTACATTAGTTTAAAATATATTTAAAATGTCAATATACAGTGCGTTCAATGTCTTGTTGAAGGCATCATGGCACCTAATAAAGTTAATCGGTAAAACCAACACCCTCGCAAGCAGCTCGACATAACCATAATGAAAATAAGCACATACCTTACAGATGTTCAAAATGTTGTTCTCCTACATATACCCATTTCTGGAATCTTATGGGAGATTTTTGTTCACATGCATCAATTCATCTTCTGAAATTGAGTTAATTTCTTGCATGATATTTTTCTTCGGCTGACTTTTTTTAGAATATAACTTTTGATTGTCTACCTTATACATTTAGTCTCAGCCAATGAGAGAATGTTTTTACATTAATTCTATGCCTTGCTCCTATAAATATGGAAATGGTCATTCAAGCCCCACATTCTTGAAGGCCAAGGAGTTAAAACGGGTGAATGCTCAAATTTCATGACATTGACACAGTATTTTCTCCCCTTAAAGCAGCCTATAAATTTCCTCTTTAAGCAGCTTGGATTTAATTTATATAGGTGCATAGGAGGACATACACCTCTTAGCACATTTATTTAATTTTAAATAGTTTTGTTCAGGTACCAGTATTTGCATTAAAAAATTCAGCAATTTAATAGCAACTTGATTTTAACTCTTTACTCTGTCCTCTTTAGAATTCAGTGTGCGATGTGAGTTGTTTAGTTCCCAGTATTAACTTGACAAACATAATACTTGGTTGTCATAAGACCAGAAATAATTAAAAGCTACAGGAATTAAGCAGGAATTCTAGTCACACAAGAGCAGCAAAAAGAACTGCATATTACTTGGAAGCTTCCCTATGGCCACCCCTCATATGAAATGTAGAAACTTTAAATGCTGTATTCGAAAATGATGAACCTAGGTTATAAATCCTACCGGCATATGTAATTCCTTGTTGTATGTAGCTCATTTTACTGATGGTTTTGCAAAACATACTGTTCGCTTTATGCAAAATATGACAGAGCTACTCAAATCGTGGATGTATAAACAGGCACAAATGAATCATAAACAGGCACAAATGAATCAGAATGAAGCATACAATCTATTACAGGAATTAATATATATTTATTTATAACACATGTGTATTTTATTTGCACTTTGTTTTGAGTATAACAGTCCTCATGATTTATTTTCACATGCATTTGATATTTCATTCTTACTTCAGATAAATTTCACCAAAGAATACAGTTATTTATCATGATAAATGGAATTCAGAATTCTAGATATTATGCTTGATTAATGATTACACTCACTTTGTTTTAGGGAAACCTATAGGCTAACCTATAACAAAAAGATGGAGAACTTAACTTGTGTAAAAAATACTGAAAACACTGAATTGCTTGTTAATGTATAACTATTAATTAACATTGCCACAATTTTCTGTCTTTGTGCAACATGAACGTACTAACTTCACACCTTATTAATAATTTCACAGAGACTTTATCTTCATATATAGTGCATGTGATCAGTGTAAAACACTAGATGTTCTGTGTTACAGTATTGTTGGAGAAAATAATGTTCACTTCACATTATCATATCATTTGGTGTTTGATTTCTGTTGTAGAATTTTTAATTATTTTTAAAGGAGTAAGATGAAGTATTTTCCATAAACCCCAGTAATTTGTTTACATGTCTTCTTAGATGTTCTAAACGATACAATAGGGCTGGATAGCTATGTGATGTCAGACAAGAAATAATTTTATATCAAACTTGAGACACATGAATCTCAGTGAAATGTAGAATATCGTAATTTAGACGAGTTAATAAGTGTAAATAAATAAGCTATTTTAATAAAATAATATATATTTATTTATAGATAAACATAATACTCTAAGATAAAAAATAATTTTTGAAATTTTTATGAACTTGGTTAAACTATTTACTCACTACTACAATTAGGCAATATTATTACCGCGGAGTACTTTCAACTCTATAAGCTGCCAATGAGGTAATTAACATCGGCTAATAATAGTAATGAGTGTCAGTCAATCAAGTTATATGGTTTAATTAAGTTAAAAAATATATATATATAATAATAATAATAATAATAATAATAATAATCAGCCTCAAGCCTTATGGACACTATAAGGTTCATTTCTGATTCCTTTTCATTACTCATGACTGTGCTGGAAATTATATTACCATTCATATCTCTCTTTGATTTCTCATCTCTACATCACGTGCAGTGGCAGTGCCAGAATTTTTACTGTAGATGGGCAATAAAAATTAAAGGCCATGAGCACATGTATTTATAATCAAATTTATGTCTCTAAATTGTGAAGTAATTGAATATCATTTGTTTCACCCTAAAGTATGTTAAATATTTATATCTCAATATTGTTACATAAGCATAAAAAAATCTTGACAAGAACTTTGGTCTCTGGCATTAATTGGATTCAATTTTTTCCCAGCAACTCTTCCCCCCCCCCCCCTTCAAATTTTTATATGTGAAGCATTATTTAAACTGGATGCCAGCTCTAAGGCTAGCATTTTCTGATTCTGAAATACCAGATGGCTCTATTGCGGTAACCTTTGAAAAGTACATAGATCGCACAAGTTATAAAATGAGAAATAACTTCAATAAAGTTCATTTTCAGGTTTTTAAAATGTTATTCTCTAATCTTGAATCAATTTTGCATAAAGCAAGGGTGGTACAGCATTTTTTGGAGTGGTCCATGGACCACCCATCCCCTCTGCCCCTTGGCCTATAGATTTACAGACATTAGAAGAATTTATGTGGGACAAAATTAAAGGTCAAATAATTATTAAATAATTAAATATCATCACAAAATCATACTAGGACCAATTAATCGCGATTGAGGTTTCCATTGTACATCTTCCTCTCAATCATTAAGATAGATTACAAATAATCTATCTACTTACTTAACATAAACCATTTCTGGTATCATCATGTATCATATCCATTAAAAATATGAATATCAGTTGAAGTTAACAGATGCCATAAAGACGTCAACAATAGAAAAACTTGCACATCAATAGTTAGATGGCCTACTGGTATAGACAGAACCTCAACTCCTGATTTGCCCTCGATGCTCAAAGGAGCATAATGGTAAAAATTTAAATTTAAATTTAAAAAAAGTAAATTAAAAAAAAATAATAATAATAATAATTTTTCATTTCGTTTCATTTATTTATTTATAGATGTTACGGACAGTTTTTATAAATTTTAAATTGCAGGCAACTTGATGATAAAATGACTATTATGATTTATGATATGGATGATGTGATTACGACGACGATGATGATGATGATGATGATAATAATAGCATAATAATAATAATAATAATAATAATATATTTTTAATGTTATGTAGGTTCTGTCTTAGGATTGAGATACTATTAATAGTAATGCTATTCATTAAATATGTAGGTAGCCTTTTTTTTTTTTTTTTTTATGTTATCACAAGTATAAAGATGGATTCTAATAAAGAAATGTTCATGACTGTGTACACATCTATCCAGACCCTATTGTAAATCTTAATATTGCAATAATTTCTAGTAGAGACATAACCTGATTTTGAGTAGTGAGCCCAGATCATCAGGCCATATTTTCACAGACAGTTCGGGAGGTATTTTCTCCTTCACTTCACCTGTCTGCAACCTCCCAGCCATCTCGCCTTCCATCTTTAGTAGTGAGCAAACCACTACCCCCCTCAGTTCCGGTATCTTCAGCGGTGGGAGCAGTTCCCTGGCAGTTAGGCCGTGGAGCACGGGGTACGTCGGCTACCAGAGGAAGGAAATCGGCATCGGTGACCCCAGCAGGATCCCAACAGCAGGTACTCTGCTGAGAATAGCGTTTTCCATTATTTGTTTTGTAAGGCTGATCAATTGTATCAGCAATAACTAAATGACCATACATGAACAATAACAAAACTAATGCACAAAATCATACAATAAAAATAATGAAATATCTATGGTATAATAGAATTTCCCCAATATTCCCTTTATGGTATATAAAGTGTGTAGCTCTCCAAGCATGTTATCTTACCAAGTTGCATCAAGTTAGGATTTACGAAATGAAATGCTTAAATTTGGACCATCAGATATATTTTTGTATACTAGTGATTTTTGTAGCTATTGCAAAAGTTGCATACTAGGTAATTTGAATTAGTGTGTATGCCCCTTTGATGGTATATTTTTTATTCATTTTGAAAAAGTGAGTGCTTTCAATTTGAAAAGCATAGTCCTATGTTGTAATCAGTAGCATAGTTTGTATTTTGATATGGTTGGTCCTATTAAAAAAGAATTGGAAAAGTCAATAATGTTGAGTTTCAAAATAACTCATTCCTTTTAATATAAAAATAATTGAATAAACTCATTATGATATAAGGGAGGTGAGCTTAATGCAGTAAAATCATTCTATTATTTCTAATCTTTAAAACCGCCATCGTAACAAAAGGAGTTGGTATGCTGACCACATACTCCCTAGTCCTCCCATCTGCCAGTGGAATTGAAAGTTGGAAGTTGATGATCCAACAGTCCAGTAAGCTTTACCCAGTTATTACTATTAGTGATAATAATTTCGAATTAATTATGCTGTTGGTATGTCACTTTTGAACTTGCAACAGTTTAATTAGTTAAAATTTTAAAGGCCATTGAATTGTTAATAAAATAATCACTCCAATGTGATTTTTTCTATTTTCATAACTAATTAAAATGTTTATTTGGTTAGTTATTCGAGCTAAACATAGATTGTTAAACTTTAGTTGTATCAACAAAGCAAAATAAGAAGTGTCAATATTTGTAGGAACAGCTTACTTTTTCCTTGCATCTATCTATCGGCACAACCAAATACAGATTAAATTTTTCCTAAAAATTCATGCTAGTTTTCCCTCCCCACAAAGTGAATGAATAGTATTAATATAATAAAATGTGCATTACTTTTGGAAGAATCACTCTAATATCTTGTAATAATTTCCTCCTCTTATGTTCAGAAACAGAAATTGGTAAAATCATCCATATTGTACCAAAATGACAAACAGTCGATTAGGGAAATATTAATAATTTTTAAAAAAAGGATGAATCTTTTTAGCTTGAAATAATCTACAATCTAAACAGTAATTCACTGCTGTCATTAGAATGAACCACTACTCAGAATCTCAATGGTAGGAATGTTCATCTTCAAATTCATAAACCTGCGTATACATTTTCATTTTTATGTGCCATTGAAAGTTACTCAATTTATTGATTGTTTGAGTAGCCTTTATGTTGCTTTCATTTTGTTATTAATTTGAATAATTTCTGAATAGAAATGAAAGTTTTATCTGTTGTGATAGCATATTAGGAATCTCTTCTCCATTCCCCTGTCCAATGTATTATATCCATGAATCAAGGCAGAGTAAAACCTACCATACATTCTTTTTATGCTTCATAAGAAATAACTGTAGATTTTTAATTATGATTTTTCACTTTTTATATTTTATAGTACTTTGGTCCCATCGAACATTTGCCTACTTAATTCATACAAAACTGTTCAGAAATGTTTAATTCCTTAACAGTATTATGTAACATATTAAGTACATAATTCTTTTTAAGAATTTCATTCAGGAATTTATTAATTTAGTAATAATTCTATGTGTCACTTAAGGCTTTTCCAGTGTTCATAATATACGATGGTTTCTTGGGCTTCCAAACGGGTGAGTAGGCCGATTGATTCAAAGTTTTCAGCAGCTTGCTGCCATCTTCTGGGAGAAGTGAACTGATCATGGGAAAATATCTGTATTACATGGAAGAGACAAGAATTGCTAAGTGGGATGGTGGACCGATAATAAAAATTGGAAAGTAGAACAATTAGACTGAAAGCTGATTCGTTGGGAAGAAAAAATTGAATTTAATAGTAGTATGAGATGTGTAATCAGTCCTTTTCACGGCCAGTGCCCTATTTAAAAGTGAGAGAAGCCAATACTGGCTGCCAGGCTTGGCTAAACTGTCGTCCACCATCCTATTGAAGTTTCAATCTTGGATCTGGAATTCCAAGGCCTCTGCTACAATACATTTCAGTAGATACAGTAGAGACTACTGGGGCCATAATGTAGTGGAGACCTTTGAAATCCAGATCCAAGACCAAAACTTCAAGGGATGGTGGTCTACAGCTTAGCCAAGCCTGGCAGCCAATATTGGGCTCGCTAACTCCCAAATAGGGTATTGGCCATGAAAAGGACCGATTACACATCTCATACTACTGTTTTTTCCCTCTTCGTTTAATTGTTCCACTTTTTTTATTTTCTTATTGACTCCCACCCCACATAGCATTTCTTGTCTCTCCTATAAAACACAGATATTTTCCCATGATCAGCTCAGTTTTCTCTGAAGATGGCAGCAGATCAAGCTGCTGAAAGCTTGCAATCAATTCTCCTACTCACCCAGTTGGAATCCAAAGAAACCATCATATATAATATTTCTAAACTGCATAAATGTTTTAAAACTATTCAATAATACTCACTATTTTCATTTATATTTTAAATTTTTAGCAATGAATATTGGATTTAGGAACAATTGAATGGTTGAGGTTAATTTTAACATTCAGAATAAAAGAGTTGGTGTATTTGACTTAGTAAGTCTTCTCCTCTTTGCCATTGTTTCTCTTTTCTAAAGACTTGTAGATAAAGTTGCCACTAACTATATGGTTCAAGCTATACAAAGAAAATTGGTGTGCGCCAATCCCTGCCAACTCATGTGCTGCAGCCACACTTGTTGTAAAAAAGGAGAGTGTATATTTCTTGCAACTACTTTTGATTGTTTAACCAGCTTACTTTTCATTTAAAACCTCATAGCTCAACAAGCAGGTGTCATAAAAACATGGTTTTTTTTGTAAGTTAGCTGGCTTCAGAAACATTTTTTTGTTATTTCTCATGGTACATTTTACATTTTTGGTTTGTTTACAGTTTCTTAGCATGCAATTTAAATTGCAAAACATGATGCTTTTGTTAGGCACAGAGTTACCAGAACTAGGCAACGTTGCCTTGCTATGAGTCGCACCTTGCAAAGGTATTTCCCGCTCAAGCCCCATACAATTTTCCTTCATACAGGTTGTAATGCTGCTGTAGAACAGAAGCTGCACCTCCTTGTATAGATAAACCTAGCCAGATTGCTTTGCAGAGTCTGCTGTGCGTAGCACCCCCTGCAGAGATAATATTATAATGTGACTGAAGTTCCCCGGACCAGACTCCTGGCCTGCTTGCATAAGAAATAGAAAACTCTCTTGGCTTCAGTAAAACAGAACTTACACTTCAAATGTATTCAGTACTGTTCAGTACTTAAATGCCAGCAAAAAAAGTAGAGGTACTCATTGAGTACTACTAACATTAAAAGAGCTTCCACACTTCTGCATGCCTATGGTACTTCAACCACTGTGTTTTATAGTCTTTTGGATTCCATATTTGTAACGGTGGTACATTGATGTTAATAAACATTAGTGAAGATAATGGTGTAAGTCAAGGAATCGGTGATGGGTTTAAAATGTGGGAGTATGCTGTTCCCCCTCTGGAGAAAAGTAGGGGTACGGCAAGTACCTGCATTATCCCTCGATTTGAGCCCTGGTAATGCTTATGTTTCTGTGAGTTCATTCAAATTTCTGTTTGGTCTAATGCTGTGCTGTTTCAGTCTGTGCACAACTTTCTGATTTTGTCAGTTAATGTTTAGAAAATCTACACATGGCACAAACCTTTGAATCCATTGATTATTTGATTATTTTATTGTAATCTTACAAAAGCAACTCCCCTTAACATTTAAGGGCTGCCAGAGGAGAGTATAACATACGATATATTATTTTGAATTCGTAATTAATTTGATTGAAATGAGAAAAAAGAAAAAGGAAATACTCTCTATTCAAGTAATTAATTTTCAAAAATAAAAAATTATTATTTTTTTTAGCAACATTAATGAACCACATAGGTCTAGAATTAGGACAAAATATCTTACTGTCTCCTTCTTCAAACCAAACCAGGATCGGATATAAACAAAATTCCACAAACTTCAACCATCAGACCGATGATTTCTTTGTCATTTTTATTTACTTATTTTTAATTAATATAATTTTCTTTTAGCTTTCCCGACAAGCAAGACTGCCATAAAGAACAAAGCATAACGATACAACATTTATGCAAAAAAGAAAATACAAGATAAATATCTACTTCACATACAACTCAATATGAAGAACATAACAAAATTGGCAATATAGAAATTAAATATTTTCAGTGCACTGAACGTTTGAAGTTAGTAGCATATAAGAGGTTCTTTTAATATGGATAGTGAACCTTTAATTGCAGTATTTGTTCTTAAAATTAGATGTGGTAGGATCTAGTTCACCTTTGTGTTTTTCAAAACGAATGGCCAGATTATATCGGCCTAAACCACATTGGATGTTTGGTACAGCAATCATTTGGTAATTTATCCTTCTTGTATTGCCATTAACAGCTAAGCTGTAGACTTCCTCATGAACTAGTTTCTTATCAGATCAAAATTCTTCGTCATTTGTTAGCCCAGTCCTGTGATGACAGGAATTTATCAGAAGTTCACTATGGGGGCAAATCACAGGATATGAACAAATGTTTCCGTCTCTCTACATCATTGTTGACAGAGGGTAATTATTGTCATGGGTCCTATCTGGAACATAGAACAAAGACATTCACTTTTATTTTAATTTTCTCCTGCCATTAACTAGAAGTAAGGACTTTGTGCTAATAGATCCACGTTTGATGACGTAATTCCAGTGGATTTCCATATCTTCATTTTGATCCAGGCCTTATTCTTCATAACTTTCCATTTTCTTTGTAATGCAAGCCAACGTATATCAAAGAAGATATGAAGGTTTCAAGCTCAAATCTAATGCAGTTTTACTATGGGTTCCCTAAAAGAGGCTTTTCAAAATACATAAATTAGCAACAAACATAAGGTACCGTACTTGTTTCCTGTTATGAAAATGAAGCAAGACTAGATTCTGATAACTTTAATACCAGGAATAACTATCAACCAATTACTCATAAATCATTCACGATTTAAAGGTGGGGTACAATTATTAAAAAAAAATTGAAATACTTCACTAATACAGGGTGCGGCATTTATCATTACCCATTTTCAAAACCGTGTAACATATTTATTTAACAAAGAAATAAGCTTAACTGAACATTTTTAAATGTCTTACAGTCTTGGATTTGCAATTCTGACCTTACTTTTTGAATATGATGTCCTTGAGATGCCTCCATTAACTTCAACACATTGCTGCAATCTCCCTCGTATACTGGCCATTACACATTGGATGGTGTCTTGCGTAACATTTGCAATTTCCTGCAAATCCACGCATAATCCACAAGCGCCCACTTCACAGTCCTAAGGTCATGGTGCGGTGTGCCATTGCAGCTCAGGGTATTATTGGCCCTGATTTCTTTGAGAGCGATAATGGTGCTTCGGTGACTGTCAACTCTGAACGTTACAATCACATGCTGCAAACTTTCTTCCTACCAGAATTTACACATCGTAACTGGGATATTGAGAGATTGTGGTTTCAACAGGATGGTGTTGTAAGCACATATTGCACATCTTTCAATGGATACCCTTTGTGCTGCTTTCCCCTGCCGAATTCTTTCCAGTTTGGTGATATCCAATGGCCCTCCAAATCTCCCGACCTAACTGCACCAGATTTTTTTCTATGGGACTATCTGAAGTCTAAAGTTTTCGCTCATGCCCTCCCTGACATTAACAGTCTTAAAAATGCAATTCAGCAGGAAATTGCAAATGTTACGCAAGAAACCACACCAGTGTACGAGGGAGATTGCAGCAATGTGTTAAAGTTAAAGTTAACGGAAATGTGTTAAAAAAATGTGTTAAAGTTAACGGAATTGTAAATCCAAGAGTGTAGGACATTTAAAAATGTTCAATATATCTTATTTCTTTGTTAAATAAATATGTTACATGGTATTGAAAATGGGAAACTTGAAATGCTGCACCCTGTACTTTCCTGCTTGAAGTTTATTCAGGACATAAATAGTAAAATTTTATCGCATATTGAAATCTGCTTCACCCTCCAATAATTTTGTGTATTTTGTGTTACTTATAAATGTGAAACAAAAACATTTTGTGTCCACTGTTTTTAAAATGTATAAATACATTAGCTTGATTATTTCATTACAATTACACAAGGGCTGATAGTATTTTAAAAAAGAATATGTTACACTTTTTAACCATGTTAATTTTTAATTTTATACCAAGATAATTATGTATATTTATAGAAGATGGAATCAAGTTTTCTTCTTGGAAAGTTGTACTGTCTAAGATGTAAGTTAAATAAGGGAAACATACAGTATTACAACATAGCATGCATTAAAACTTATATTTAAGAAAACAATCTTGTATAAAATATGTTGGAAAAATTATTGGAGGTAAAACTCCATTGCATGAAGGGGAGTCATGCTGCATGAATTTAACATATAATTCTGTAACATATAATATTAATAATAATAATGTCTGACTTGGTTTTTGCTATTTCACAATCTTTGTGAGATGTGTGATAATACTTTAGCCTAGTCTTCAGACAACACAAGTTACATGTGGCACTTGCTTTGCATGTGCTTCGGGCTGAGAACTGCTATAATTAGCCATCATGAAACTGCATTAGAATTTGAGGTTGGTTCTGTTATGCCACATCCTTTAGAAATAACCTTTATATTAGCATGAAAAATTATAACACACCAAAAGCAGTATTTATTTCCTATAAGGAAAGTTGTGATAGAACCTACCCTAAAACCAATGCAGATTTCGAAGTCGTCCTTATAGTGGCCTGATTTTAGTTCCAGACTTCTTCCAGTTTTAAATACTCCCCAGTCCTCAATCAATAGATGCATCATGATTTGCAACACATCTAGGTATTGGTATGTGAGAACACCAATTACTCAGAGTTTTAGCCAAGTTTTGACAATGCCTGGAAGTTAATGCTCTATCAGAAGACAAAATAGGCATGCAAATATGTTCTAAAATTAATCAAATAAGCTTTGGAACCATGTTCTATCATTGAAGTAATTTTAATACTTTAGTTCTCTTGTTAGCTGAATTACATTGTAAATTACAAAAAGTACAAGGCCTACCGTAAAATTACATTTCAAAACTTACAGAAAACAAGATCACAATCAGTTCTGAAAACATTAGATATGTACTGTTAATTATTGTAAAGTTCATTCTCAAAACATTCACTTAGCCAAATAAGCTGCAAATGTTTCCATTAACAGAGATATGCACAATATTTAAAATCTATCAAAAATATGCTATTAAAAATCATAAAAATTAATAAAATAGGCACAGATATTTTAATATCAAGCAAGTACGATTTATTATTGCAAAAATAAAATATGCAAAATGAAACTATAAATTTTCTCTTATTTCTTTCATGTCTTGTACACTTTTTGAAACTAGCATGTAATAGAGTGCATTATTTAAAATATGAGTTTTCATAAACTTCCAGGCCCTACTTATTAATGTTAAGTGCCGGTCGTTAGTATATGGATGTGAGATATGGTCACTTACTCTTCGGGAAGAACATAATCTGAGAGTGTCTGAAAACAGGGTGCTTAGGAAAATATTTGGGCCTAAGAAAGATGAAAAAGGGGGCTGGAGAAAACTGCATAATGACGAGTTTCATAACCTGTATTTGTAACTGGATATAGTAAGAGTAATTAAATCACGGAGGATGAAATGGGCTGGACATGTTGCGTGCATGGGGGAAGAAAGACATATCTAAAAAATATTGATGGAGAGAACCGAAGGGAAAAGACCACTTCAAAGGTGGGAGGACAATATTAGGATAGATTTAAGGAGGATTTGCAAGGGATGGTTGGATGGAGTTAGCATAGAATAGGGTTAAATGGCGGGCTCAGGTAAGCACGGCATTGAACCTTCGGGTTTCATAAAATAGATAATATTCCATTAGCCTACTTAGGAATTGTCTACTGCCATTGAGTAAGTAAGTAATTAGAGAGTACATCTACTGGTAAACGTTTTGGGTTTATATTTTTAATGAACTTAATATTTGACAAAGAAAATTCCTTACAGATCTGAGAGCTTTTTTTTCTTTTTTAAATAAAATAACTAAATTAAAATATCAGGTAATTCATTTCTGATTGTTCATAATATTTGACAATCTTAGTACCTGAAAGTGAAGAATTCAGAGCTGAATTCTGATGTGTTGAGTGAGAGAGAGGAATTAATATGTTGTGGAGAATGGAAAACAATTAAGAAACTGAGTCTTCGTATGTTTAGTGGGAAACAAAAAATGAGTACAGTATGTTTTGGTGTTGTGAAGGGGTATCAAGTTTATAATGTAATAACTCTGCCTTGTCGATATAAAATTGAAGACATTAAAAACTCAAATATATTTCAACCAACATGCACTCATCCTCAGTGAATAATTTAAATAAAAATTAAAATCACAGCCATTGTCAAATCAACATAATATGCTTTTGTTCACAGCCAGCCACCATAGCTGCATAACCGCATATACCATGTGTTTCATGTACAAGTTGGCCAATCATATGGGCTTGGGCGGCCACAGCTCTAACTCTCAAGCGATTGGGTGAAATATCTACACAAATAAAGCCGCTAACAGTGTAATGTTTCAGGTTCTCACAATTATAATGATAATAACCAAGTACCTCATCACAAGATATGTTGGAAATGTCCTCCACACAACAGTAGCACCTTTTTAGGAAATTTTCTTTCACATGCATAAGTTTAGCTTTCGAGATAGAGTTCATTTCTCTTGTGATATTGTCTTTAAGTTCTTCTAATGTATTACACGTTCACTTTAAATTTGCAGATTGTAAAGGAGCGCTGCAAACTGTATACATGGGTTCCTATTGGTGCCACCACTTGGTAGGTGGGACGTGAGTTGCAGGGTAGCTCACTGTAGCATGTCATTTTACGTACTGCTTACAGTTTGTTAATGTTCGTACATTGTCCAATGTACACTCGACTTTGTGCATTCAAAACAATAGTAGTTCCTCTTTCTGCCATCTGCAAAATTAAAGTGAACGTGTAGTATTGGGGTTTGAACTATACCGTACACTTTATTTTTCAAGTTCAAGTTCGGATGATATATCTGTGTAACTGAAACCACTAACTTTGTAATGAATCAGGTACTCACAATTACAATGAAAATAAGCATGCCACATCATCACAGGTGATTTATCAACACAACGCTGGCACCTTGCTCATAGCAGCTGACATATGTCAGCTTGCACTCCTGCGACCTTGACCTCAATCAAGGTCTGGTGCACAGTAAATGTATACAGGATAACAGGCCCAATATTTTTGGAAGATAAAGTTACAATAAATGCAGAGCATTACAGGAATAACATAAAAGTAAAAGTAAAAAGAAAAGTGTTCCCTATTACAAGCCATGGAGGCCCAGAGGGTTCCAGGAGGTTGAGGCTCCCAGATTTTTAGACATCGGCACATGAAGGTGGTAAGGTTGTCAGCCTTACGCACCGGCCGCCTTTACCCCCATGAGTGCACCTGGTACTCATTTCTGTTAGAGGCTGAGTCGACCCCAGGGCCATAGTGCCACCAGAAGGATTAGGCCAATTGAAAAACTCCAACGACCTCATCGGGGATCGAACCCGCGACCTTCCGGTTTGTAGCGCAGCGCCTCAACCACTACGCTACGGCGTACCCCACAGGAATAACATACTTAAACCATTCTTTGAAGAACTGACCAATATTGAATGTTGGAGTGAATATTTCCAGCAAGACTCTGCCACTGCGTATACAGCTGAAGATTCATTAAAGTTTATTCAAGAAATTTTTGAAAATGAGTAATTAGTAGGGATTTATGACCTGCACGGTCCCAAGATCTAACAGTATGTGACTATTATTTGTGGGGGAACTTGAAAACTAAAGTGTATAGGTCAAATTCCCATACATTAGAAGAACTTAAAAACAATATTGCAAGAGAAATGAATTCCATCTCGGAAGCTGAATTTATACGTGTGAAAGAAAATTTCCTAAAAATGTGCCAGTGTTGTGTGGAGGACATTTCCAACATGTGGTGAGGTACGTGGTCATTGTAATTTTAACTGTAATTGTGAGAACTTGATTCATTACACTATTAGCAGCTTTATTTGTGTAGATACCGGTATTTCACCCGATCGTTTGGGAGTTAGAGCTGTGGCTGCCACGACGCAGAAACCTGCATGGTTGGCAAATTCATACGTGAAACACACTGTATTATTACAAGTAAGAATCAGCTTGAAAAATTTTATGTCATAACCGGGATATGACATAAAATTTTTCAAGCTGATTCTTACTTGTATTAATATCCCAGACATAGATTTAATGTCTATTTCCTTTCCCTCCACTTAACACTGTATTATGTTGATTTGTTGTGGCTATGATTTTAATTTTAATTTTAATTATTCACTGAAAATGCCACAAGTTGGTCGAAATATATTTTATATTCTAACTTTTACAATATTTTATATTGACAAAGTGGAATTGCCATATTTTAAACTCAAATAAAAGTCAATATGGCTCTATTTTACCAACATCTACAAGTAACATTTGTATTGTATTGTAATCATCTATATTTTATTAATTTGCATTGTATTGTATTGTATTTTGTTGTCCACTTCAACAGTACTATTGTATAACTCCATCAAATTATTGTATAACTCCATCAAATTGAGTCCCATATCATTTTGTAATGATCCAGAGGATGAAATAAACTAAACTAAACATCAAATCTATGAAAAGCAGATAAAATTTGAAAGTGGGATAATACTAATATTACTAAACATTTGTGTATGTAAGACCTAGTTATAAAGAAAATTACAGTATTTGAGAAACGTATAGGTTGCTTTATGAATTCAAGTTAAGTTTATTAATTTAACTCTGATTATTTTGTTGACAGGTAGTGGTAGTTTCATCTCCAGACTCGCCAACAAGTGAGGAATCATCCCCATCACCACCAGGAACTGAGGAAGTGAAAAAACCTCTTGTTAAATCAGCAGCTGCAGGATCAGTAGGACTGTCCCTGCAACAACGCACAGCTACCCTGAGGAAGCCTGTAGGAGCTCCACCCAAACCTCCACCACCAATAATAACAACCACTGCAGGCAGTGATATACTCCAGGGAGCAAATGGTTTATTATCTTCAGGTAGTGGATCCACAGGAGCTGAACTTGTTCCTAATGGGACAGCTGATGATTTTCAACAACAAATCCAAACCCCCACATCATCCACCACAACTGAAGATTCACGAAAAGAAGCAACTGCTAGAGAAGCTGATGGCGAGGCTAGTGATGAAGAAAAAGAAGAAGATGGAGAAGATGATGATGACGATGGGGATGATCTTGATGATGACGAAGACCGGAGGATGATTGGTGTAGATGATGACATCCATACTACAAGTAACGATGAAGAAGAATGAAGCTATGCTCAATGTAAGTTATGAGAACATCAAATAACCTGGGTAATTTTTAGAAATTTTACCAGTATAGAGAGAATTCCTTAAATAAATTGCCATCTTTTTTATTACCAATTATTTCTTTTGTTCACACTGTCATTTAGAAACTGAACCTCTATTTGATCGAACAATATATCATTTTTGCTCAAATCTAATGCACCATTGAATTTAATGCGCACTCAATTTTGAATCATTAAATCATAAAAAAAGAGTTTATTGGTTAATGCAATGCACATCGATGGTAGGATGTTTTATTTGGTATGTTGTCTTAGCATTTAATTTTATACTGCAATGGATTTGTGAATGCCGATGAATAAACGTCTGTATAATGGTCCATGGGGGGATGTTGGAGGGGACAATAGATACCTCTGCATTGAACCCTGCCACCTTTGAACAAGCTTGGTGTTCAGCTTGAGTGTCAACACTAACTTTAATTCACACTTGTGCATATGGGTAATATGCCAGAGATAAATGTAATGGCGTCAAGAATTACAGCAATGCATTGTTACATAAGTTACCGTGATCAAAGTTACCGTTGAACTGGAATGGATTTGTACTCTAATCTTGTGCACAGCTCAAATTTGAATTCTGCAAATGAACAAAAATGTTGTGCATTCCCAAAGCTTGCAACAGTAATGTAATGTTGTGAAGTTAATGTTAAAATCATTCTCTTCTCTGCTTCTCAATAGTAATTAACACATTGTGCAGATTTTTCTTTATTCTATTTTGGTAATTAACACTAGCCATTTCTTTTGCCCATTTAAACTTCCTACAGAATATATGTTCATGGTCTACCATGGATGAGGGTAACTTTACTTTGTGTAGTAGATGATTCATTAAGTTCATACAAAAAAACTGTAATAGGGCTGTTCATTAACATAATCCAATTTAATTAAACTCTTAATAAAATAGAGTAAAATCATGCTACTATTCGTTAAAATTTGCATGCCATCTAATATCACAGATTTTTATAAAAGGTTTGTTCCAGCAAAAAACCAGGGACATTTGAGGTTTTTTGTTTTACTATGCACATGCAGTATTTTAAGAGCAACTAGATATGTGACACGAGGCTTTCCCAATGTTGGAAATGTATAATGGTTTCTCAGGCTTCCAACCAGGTGAGTAGCAGTATTGATTTTGAGCTTTCAGTTGCTTTCTCCACTGCCATCTTCTGGGAGAAGTAAGCTGATCACCAGGATTGAAGCCTGAAAAACCATTATACAGTAAATAAAATGGGATTGAATTTAACCAAATTTAATTAGAATGATTTTCCTATAGAGGATAGAGTCACAGATGGTAAACCCATTGTCTCTATCCCCTTAATGACCACCTGGTAGGAAACTAAGGCATTACTTAGATGTGAAAGGGCCAGGGAATTTAGCCCAAAAGCTCTAACTTAGGCATGGAGTTCTTTATCGTGCTGTAAATCTAAGACCTGTGTCCCACGGAATATAGTCCCTCTCGAAGGACTTCATGCCCAGGATTTTTATGACCTGAAAATCCATAAACTTCTGATGGGTTTGAACTGGATGACCTTTGGATCCCAAGGCAAATGTGCTAGTTCTGCACTACTGAGATCTATTAAATGGGGTCAACATTCTTTATTTCAGTGAACAGAGGTTTTACTGTATTAATTTTATACATAAGAAGATTTTTTCACAATATTCACTAGCTTGAAATCTTATCACTTCCTCCCCTAAGGGAATTTACATAAAATTTGGTATCTTCAAATAATCTGCATTTCCTGTTACCTTATTAGCATGTGCAGTGGCGTACCAAGGGGGGTGCGAACGGGGCGGCCGCACCGGGCGCCGTAAAGAAAAAGTATTTTTTTGGTTGAAGAAAAAAGTATTTTTTTGGTCGAAGAAAAAATAATTTTTTCAGGCAAAATATAAGGTTTCATTGGTCAAATTTTCTTTATTACTTTGTTAAATACTGCAGTAATATTATTTAGAAATGAAATAAACGTTTTGTTTTAAACTATTTGTAGACAATACGAAATAGGTCGTGGTGCTGAGCACACAGGAAGAGTTTACGGTGTACGGGAGAAAGAAAGACTAAGTAATTTAGCAATTTTATCAATTGAACGTGATGTGGCTGCTACTATAGACTTCAACTCTATTATAAATAAGTTTTTCATCCATCAAGGCTAGGAAGGCACATTTAAAAAATTTTGTTATGACTCTGAAACTTCTTCTCTCTTTATTTTTTTTTTTCAAACAAACTAACCTTATAACACTTACAGTTTTATTTCATTCATATTTTTCTCTTTATAATGTGTTGAAGTAACATACTACTTATTAAATATAAATAATTGTGAACATTAAACCGTGTTTAAATTAAACTCATTGAACCTTGAACCTTTTAGTGTTAGGGGGCGACTACCATCTAATTAGCCCTGGGCGCCAAGTAGCCTTGGTACACCACTGAGCATGTGTCTTACTATCACAGTTTTGCTGTTTTATCTTCCATGTAGATGATTCATGGCAAATACTTATGTTATTTAATATATTTTCAGAGCCAAGAACCTAGCAATTTCTGTTAAACTGGTGTGAAATAGTGTCACTCCTGCATTGCTGGTGCCTACAATGTGGAGTAACAATAAAATACAACATATCCTTTACTTCATATGAAGCAAAATTCAAGCTGGAATTACTGGTTAGGAGAAAGATCCATGTACAGCGAATCTGTAAATGTAGTCAAGGTGAGATATTACGTTATTCTTTGGTATTATGTAGACCCTTAAGCTGATGTCCACGATCCAATGTTTGATCCAAATTTCTAAAAACTGTGAAAATGGATCGTGTGACATGAATGACTACCATTGCATACAGTTCATTCTATATTTTCTATCCAATTGTATTGCATGCAACACAGTAGAGAATTACTGATTTTCTATCCAAAAATATGAAATCAACCAATGAGCATCATTCT
Source organism: Ectobius pallidus (assembly GCA_964059195.1). Classification (NCBI taxonomy): domain Eukaryota; kingdom Metazoa; phylum Arthropoda; class Insecta; order Blattodea; family Ectobiidae; genus Ectobius; species Ectobius pallidus. The sequence goes on from CAXKWD010000003.1 coordinate 78,326,904, forward strand.
CTTCCTGCGTCACCATCATGACGAAGAAACTTGGCAGCTTCTTCTGTACAGCTGAATCTCTGTGCGGCCAGCACTCAACCAGCAAACATTAACCAAAAAAATTAAATTAAATATTACAGTCAAGAAGATTAACAGATGCTAAGATAGACTTTGAATTTACAACAGTAATAGTGATTTGGGGAGAAATGGAGATTTATGTGTCATGAAAGTCGGATTAGAAGGAAGGTTGTTCCAATAATTAAAATTATAACCAATAGTACAAGCAGCAGAAGCATTGAGGTGTTCTAGAAATAATTAAAAAGATTCAGCAGAAAATATTACCAGCACAAGCGTGTGCATATTGACCGCCATGTCGATTGGTAATAGCTATAGATTTTCATTTCAAGAGAACAGCTGACTTATATCAGAAAAAAATTCACTCTCATGTGCAAAGCCAGTAATAATTGTATACAAATGCTACTTGATACAACTTTTTTATCAAAAACGATGGAGATGGCTGCTTATTGCAGTTGAAACCATCATCATCATCATCATTGGCTCGACAACCCATCATTGGGTCTTGGCCTCCCCAAGAGAGGTTCTCCATATGTCACGGTCAAGTGCAGCCATCTTCCAATTCTTCATTCTATAACTTCTAGCATCACCATTCACCTCGTCTATCCACCGCGTTCTTGGTCCTCCCATCTTCCTTCTGCCCTCCAGTTGTATTATGATTGTCCTCTTCGGTATTTCAACTTCCTCTTTTCTGATTACATGTCCTGGCTGTCTTAATCTCTTAAGTTTTACATACTTACTAATTTCAGTATCCATAAAGAGTGCTTATAGTTCATGGTTTTACCGTCTTCTCTATACCCCTGTAGTCACACACTGCGCCATATATTCTTCTCAATATTTTCCTTTCAAAACATTGGAGAATATTCTCATTAGTTTCTGTAATGGTCCAGGTTTCACTGGTGTATAATAACACTGGTCTTCTGAGTGTCTTGTATAGTAGAACTCTCACAGATCTTGTTAATATATTGCTTCCCATATGTTTCCGGAGCCCAAAGTAACATCTGTTTGCCATGTTAATTCTCTGTTGTATTTCTTGTGCATCATCATTATTCATCTGAACTATGGATCCCAGATATGTAAATTGGTGCACTCTTTCAAATGTATAGTTCCCCATATGTACTTCTTGTCTTCCTAGATACCTTACATCTGATATCATATATTTGGTTTTCTTTTCATTTATTACTAGTCCTATTTTCCTTGCATTACTTTCTAAGGTCAACAATGCTTCAGACATTGCCGAGAAAGATCTTCCAAATATGTCTATATTATCTGTATAACTGAGCAGTTGGACGGGCAGTTGAAGCCGCTCCGAGATAATTAACAATGCCTAATTGCAGTAATGAGGGACAACAAAATTAAATAGTTTAATTAAGTATAAAAAATGGATCATGGGACATCTCCTTTATTATCCGTAGTTTCTAGTTGATATTCAGAACTTCTTATGTTTTCAGATATTCAGATATATCTCCTATTAGATAAATGGTATTAGTGATTATTTAACATTCACTACTATGTCCGACCTATTGGGAAATGGTTTTATGTATGTAAACCACAATATTCGACCCAAGTCTGATTTGAACTCGCACAGAGATTTAACTTCACTCTTGTGTCCAACTTAGCACTGTATAATAAAATCTATGAATTAAAATACATTTAAGCACACTGCTATTTACTTCAGAAAACCTATGGACGGCCATTTCACTGGTGGTTTCCCAGAATTTTCAGTAGAGTGGCAACTGAGATCTTCAGGAACAGGTGTTGGTGAGGGAGTGTGTTATAGTGAGGGTAGATAGTAGGGGTTAGGTTTGAGTGTCTGTGTGTATTATTGTGTCAAATAACATACGTTGATTTGAAATTGAGTTGGTTGTTTTAAACTAACGTTTGATGCGATTTTGTGTGTTTATATACATGGAAATATTACACATTACACATAGAGATAGGAAACTAAGCATACTAAAACAATTGGAAAAATATTTTTAGTTCAGAGATATTTAACATTTTAAAATGGATAGATTACACTGCTAGTAAATTCTGTAACAAATGGCACATAAGCACCCTTCAACATTGTTGTGTTTGGACGTGCTGTTACATTTAAGATTAGTGTTGAACAGGTTAGAAGCATACATTAGCCGTTTCTGATAAAAATATTTTTTTTTTTTATCTTATTTCTTCTCGTTTTCCTGCTTCTGGGATTTTTCATGCTTGTCCAAAAGCAACAGGTCTATCAAAATAGACAGGAGAATGCTTGCATATAATCCGGCCCTATTTCATAAACATGGTAGGCACCACATTTAGGCAATAATTACCGTAATTTAATAGACAATTGCTTTGCTTGAGTGCATCATATTTGTTATGTTGCTTAGAGCACTTCAGTGTGTCATATTTATTACATTTCTTACAGCACTTCTTTGCCAAATACAACTGCCAACGAGATTTTATCATGGGAATTATGCTGGTGAAAAAGACTTTCTATGCAGTGACATAATAGAGGTATCCGAGGAAAGAAGAAAGATCTTCAAATAGTGCACAAAATACCTCATCCTCAACAACTATCATAATACATATTGAATTTATTAGTTGACAAACATTGAAAATACTTGTAATGTGTGCAAACGAATAGCTAGGGAATGAATATAACATGTGTGTGGCTGTAACTAAAAAAATACCGATAGGAGTTCTTCCTGTTACAAAAAAATGAAAATTCAGAGACTTTTATATGTTAGAAATTATGCTTTTTGTTACATATACATAAATATACAAATATATATATGGTAAAAATATAGCTAAACTATTAAGAGTGATCTTTGCTTTTAGCAAAGAACTCATATTTAAAGATTTTAAAATATGATGGGAACTACCCTTTTACCAATCCAGTGGTTGAAAACGCATAAGGAAATTCTATGGACTGGTAAATGGAAGTGCCTTGGGTCGGACAGTCGCAATTTGAGGAATATAACTAAACAAGGAAACAAACTAGGACAGACATTGGTTATCCAATAACTTGATTTTATAAGTACTGTTGTGAATGATGGTATACATGGGATCTGTAAGATCTTCTGTGGCATTGAAACACTGCAAAAAAAGTTAAAAATCATAGCACAAACATACAATTAATTAAGAAAATGTTGTAACAGAGAGCATATTGCAAGCATCAGTTAGGCTTGGCAAGAATTTAAAGCCTCTTGCAGACAATCTTTACTCAAAAAATTAAGAAAGTATTAAAATGTACTTAAATCAGTTTAAGAGGCTTTGATTGTGTTAAAAGTGATGCAAAGTAGTTGATATAAATTTTGTTGTGTTAAAACTTAAAGAATTTCCATACCTTGTTATTGGAAAATTAGAAGGGCATTGAGGGGATTAGTGTATTAAAGTGAAGCATATCTGTGAATTGTGATCTTGTTTATTGGAAGAATGTTGAAGTACTTTTATCGAAGCGATTCTAAGCAATAACACAATTATTTCGCTGCGAATAATGCACAAAGTGGGGAAAACAACGTGAAGTCATCATGGACGAGATGCAACAAAACTCAAGATATTTTAAGGGTATTGGTAATTATAATTTGAGATTGTTCTGGAAAATCATTAGAAAATACTCAAGTGTTTGTAAGATGAAAAATTTGAATTTCTGGCAATGTAGAATGAGTTGTTTTCAGTGATGTAGCCAAGATATCCTCAAGGAGGGGGTCAAAAGTTATTTTATGTCATTGCTACAATATTTATTTCCTCCAAGAGAGTTTCTTTCTTTTTCTGTAACAGATCCCTTGGCTACTGCATATGAGGTTGTCTTCAAACGTGCGTAAACATGTATACGGTATGGTACTGTACTCTTTTATTTTCTACATTTTCTTCATCTTGTTCTACAAGCTAGGTTCTCCTGTTCTGCAAGTTCTTTTTCAGGTCGTGCACCATTAATTTGTTTTTTAAATACCAGTATCTAATAATCTTATAGGAAAAAAGTGGATGCATTTTCTTGGAGAATTCTTAAGTTTCTGGGGTCTGGAGCAACTGAAGACTTTCAGGAAAGGGTAATAAGAAATAAATTGTTCAGCTTCACCATGTAGTAGTCAGTGTGAATTGCAGAGACTCGCATACCAGTATTCTTTTAATCTTCTTACTTTGATTTATAATTTTCTTAGTTTTCTCCGCCTTCTGACACTTTTAGGCTCTGCTGGTAGCAGTACTGTGTCTTACTTTTCGTTTACTTACTTGTCGTTTTCAATTATTAAGTTGGTTATTTTCGTTCGCTCATTCTCCAATTTATTATGGTCCATTTTGGTTAATACTTTACAAAGTACCATTTGTATTTGTAATATTTGTTCAATAAAATTAAATTAATTTATAATTGTGTGTACAAGTTAAGAATTTCTGTATAGCTTAAAACCTGAAACCCAAGGTTCAAATTAATTGCAAATATGCATGAAGGAAATTTCAGAAATTCCTTATATACTCTGTGTATTCACAATAAACTATAGATATTTTTATTAAGCTATATTATAAAACTAATTGCTTCTATGTAATAACACATTGCTTATGAATAACAGTTGATTTGATAAAAGGCCTAATCTAGAATTCCTACATTAAACAATGACAGGACTTTGAATTCTAAGAGATTAGCATCAGTATATAATGGTAATATATTATGTCTCATTTTGTATTCATATAAAAAACGAGCTTAAGGAAAAAGCAGAGCCTTAGAAACTGTGTAGACCACTAATGAAGAAAATGCTGCCTTCTGACCAATTGTGGCTCATCTGACTCCTTGCGTCTCAAGAAGTGAATAATATCTATCTCTGGTAGCAATTTTTTCTTATTAAATCATTCTACATTTCTACCAAAGGAAGACATTATTTTTAACTTAAAATTTTAAGGAGATTTTTATCAAAGTCATAGGGAGTAAAACAGCCATAAAAATGCTTCAATTTCAGGACAAAATCCTATGACACATTATTGTAGAATTTTACAAAACCACTCTCCCAGGAAAAAACCTTTGGAAATTACATGGGTTAGGAACCATAGAAAGCCTTAAAAAGAATAAGAAAATGCAAACATAACCATATGGGAATTAAGTATGGAAAAATCTTTTATGCATATGGGATAAAACACTGACGTAGTTCATCGCCTGCCACCCCCAAATTGTGCAGTTACATGTAAATTCGGTGTTTATGGATAGCTAGTTGAGTAGTGTTACCAAATGTTTGGTAAAAAAAGATGTTAGATTTTTGAAAGACCTGAATACAAAAATTAATAAATTGAAGAAAGAAAATACTTTAAAATGTATAAATATGACTTAGTACTGGTAGTGCCTGAACCGCTCGCATAAGAATTCTTTGTCCCCCACTGAACATGACATATCTTGGGCTCATCAAGTGTGCAGTAATGTATTGCCTGTGCTTTTAATATGAAAGTTAAAACTAACTGGTGTTCCTGGTGTTCATGTTATTTTTAATCCCCAAACAAATGTGGATGTTGCTTGTTTCAGCTCTGTCCAGAATAATTCCTAAGAAATGTGATTGATATCTGCATCCTCTTTCCCCACCTTGTATTTTAACATGGGGAAAGTCTGACTGGCTCCGTAAATAAATTAATACAATATCTGGAACAAAGTGACAAGATGATCCTGTATTAGCAGGTTGCTCATTAATTTATATATATATATATATATATATATATATATTTTTTTTTTTTTTTTTTTTTTTCAGTAAAAAAAGGAAGTCTTGATTCAGTATTAGTTTCACAGGTAATAATATTTTGATTTTTTTTTTAATGAAATTTCGACTGCATAAGGACATAATTGGTTTTAATATTCTACAAATACGCCTAAAATCTTTATTTCTATCACAACTGATTTAAAGCCTGACAAAGTTAAACTTATTTATTATAAAATTCATTCATTTATTTAAAATTCACATCAATCTGAAGGAGCCAAGTTCATATTCAGAAATGAAGCCAGTGCTGTAGATTTATTATAAAAGAAATTATGAAAGTACAGTGAACAACATACACAGTAATATATCCTACAGTAATCCTAAAAAAAAAGAATAATAATTCAATTTTATAATACTGGAACAATAAATTAAAGGAAAATCTATTACATGATTTCTTTCACATTTCAAAAACCACTTTTAAATATAAATAGGTTTGTTTGTGCAACATCCAGTGGTTGTCATCGGATGTATAAAGCATGTGCATATTGTCAGTTTGTTGACATAGTTGTTGCAAACAGACAGTGTGCACGCACATGCATCTGGCATGTCATGGCAGTTTCTAAATGTTGCTGGATCAAACCTTATATTAAACAGAATGTTTTTAAATGTAAAAAATAGAAAATTTACTGATCAATAATTATAAATCAAAGATAAAAATTAGATTATGCTTTCAGTTCCATAAATTTTGATCGGTATAATTAAATTTTATTTAATATATCACCTCCAAAGCTGTTGAAATTTGGTCACCCAGACTTGGAACTTAGATATAACCCCAGACTTAACAATGTTAAAATTATGGTGAGCTCGTTTTTAAAAATCCTGCTAGATCTGACTTAAATAAAATTTAAATATTTAGGTATTCTCTTTACCCTTCCTGCCAAACAACATTACTGATGCAATCACTGTTGCAGCACTACCAGGTTTACCTCTCTTACAAGTGTACATATGGGACTTCTGAAATTCCTATCATAAAATTACTGCCATATCCATCACTGCCACTTCTGGAATACTGGTACACAAATTTATATTTACGGTTCTGTGCATGAGCTGAGTCATGTTTCTCTGTTCTAGCCTATTGTCTGCACTTCATAACTTGATAACTAATCAGTTGTTCATTTTTATGGCTTTTGTATTGATATTCTCTTTCTGATAATGAATTTTTATTTAATTAACCCTTCGGTGGATGCACCCATGAAAATTAGCTACATGTTTTACTTTACAAGCTGTATTACCAATGGCATTAATTCTGGCTGTGTGTCCATGTGCAGGTAATATTCACTATTCACAATAGATGTCACTGTTAGTTAAAGAATTCTTACATTACTTATAAAACGATTAAGGTACAGTTTTTTGAATTGCTACACTCCTACAAGTTAGAAAGAAACCAGCGCAGAACAAAGCTGTGATTGCTGCAGCAAGTGGAGCTACGTTCTGTGCAGGCCACGAAGGTTTCTTTCTAACTTGTCGGACTATTGCAGTTCAGTAAGCTTACTGTTTTGTGCTCTGTGGTGTAATATATTTTCACTTTTCTGCCCAAACCAAAGGTGTGTTTTGAGGGCCTTTTTTAAGTCCAAAAAAATTTAAGTCTACATTACGTCTGTGTATCTGTGAACTTCCAGCTCAAAAATGAAAAACCACACATCCACAACACTCAGAATATGTCCTGCTTTGTGACCAAATGTACAGAACTTAACGTGGGAATAAATGTAATGTGCAATCCTTCCAACCACTGCTTACTCTCTGGTATAATACAAAACGAGAAAATTGTAAGATCCATGCTCTTGGTATAAAAATTTGTATATCTCATATCAATTTTGTTTTATTTATGAATTCTGAATTTTTAAAGCATTCCTTACAGCTTTAAATATATTTTAAATATTAACTTAATCAAATTGCTTTGTTATCATTGTGTCTAAATCAAACTGTTAAAAAAATTATCTTACAAATACAATGCATGTAAAAACAAGCAGTTAGATCTCCTGAAACTCATTACTTTCTTGTAATCTTCGTATCCATCAATTGTATGGTAGGCTATGTTTATTCAATTAAAATTATTCAGGAATTAATATAGATTACCTCCTTGTATTCTGGTTTTCAAAACTTCTTGATAAAACAACGAAAAATGTAATTACAGTGCATTTCTGTTTGCTGGTAATTAATGGGTGCATCAACCAGAAAGTTAAAATAATGCTCAGAAGAAAATGTTAATCACCAGTTGATTAAGAGATAAATTATATTATTTTGTAATATCTGTTTATATTCAGTAAATTTTGTCACAATCAATGATAATTAATAGTATTACTATAAAATAGAAAATTTCTTCAAAATACTGTGTAATAAAATAATACCCTGTTGGAGTATAGAAATACTGGTAACAGTGCAAACATGCAAAAATCAGTATTTCTGTTACATCACCATGTTCCAGATGTAATGGTTTTTTTCAAATAAAATGAAATAGTGGATTCCTAAAAGTAATTCTGCCATTGGTACTGTCTCAGTATACAGTATGATTATTTGAATGTTGGAACTCTTAGAAGTTCACACATCTATAATTTTGTTTGCCTAAAAGAAAGAGAAGTCATAATTATACAAATTATACTTCATCTTTTATCATGTAATCTTTTCAATACACATAGGTGGATGCAATAATGTTGATCAGATACTGAGTTGTTTAACTAATGTAAAACTCGGTACATAAATTAAATATTGTTCCTTAAACAGTATTCTCTTGAAAAGAATGAAGAAGAAACTATGTCATATCTCCAGTATTGTTCTGTATGATTTATAACTCTCAAATGTACCAGTATGTTATGTGCTATTAAATAGTTTTCTTTTTATGATGATATTTTTAACATAAAATTAAACCTCATTTCAATAAGTTTAATTTTTGTGGATTTTGAGCTTCCCTGGCATTGTTATTGAATTTGGTTTCTCATGCTTCCAACTGGTGAAAGAGTTGATAATAACTATTATCAAGCTTCGGGAGTCATATTCCAGGTAGTGAGCTAATCTTCAAACTAGTCCATGAAAGAAATGTGACCAGAATTTCAAATTCTTTTTTGCATGACATAACTAATTAATGGTACTTACGAATATTGTTGCCGTGGATCGTAACTTGACATTCCCGCACGCAATTTGGTTGCTATGAAAACTAAAGGTGGTAAAAATTACAAAAAGCACAAGTGCCTTAAGTAAAACCATCATAATACAAGTATGGAAGACCAGAACCAAGGCCCCCAGTTTGTGGCGACTTTAACAGGACAAATAACAACCATCATATGCGAATCACTTTCTGAAATATAATATCCATCTTCAATAGTGTATAAACATAATATTTTCAGCTAATATCTCAATTAGTGTAAATAAATTGATATAAATAATCATTGTGCAAAAAATAGCATGCAATACTCTTGCCGTAAGTGCATAACGGATCTCGGAAATTGAAAAAACTCTTTCCTCGATTCGTATGCACCCCTTACGGCACTTGTATCGCAATATACTATTCCTGTATATATACATTGAATATTGAATATACTAAAGAAAAATATTCTAAGATTACCTCACTTTTACCTCAAATAGCCGGTATCTAGTTGCAAACAAGAAAAATATAAACAATACTGTCTAAAAAGGAGAACAAATTGGAAAAATAATATATACCGGTAGGTCATATAGTATTTTTATTTATGTTTTTAAACCAACATGAAATAAAATGAAATATACAAATATGGTGGATACAATATACAAAACAGAATATGGACAGCAAAAATGAAACAGAAAAACTTGTCATTTAGCGTAGTCTAAAATATGTCCAACAAAGACAATAATCTGTGATTCATGAACGCATGTATATCCATCTTAAATATTCAGCTTTTGATTATGAGTTTCACTGACTTATTCCCGGAAATATTACCAACTAAATTATATACAATGAGATACCTCAATTAACAATACAAATTATGCAAAATTGGGAACATTTTGTGATTTTTAAGAAATAACCGTAGACAAGAAGCTGGCTCCAGGAAGCTTGGTACCGGTAGTTACCAACTATCAGTAGGCCTTCCATACCTCAATGGTTGGAAGCTTAATATATCCTAATTTAGTAAATTTCATTATCATCTGATGATAAGTATGATTCTCTAGTACCTTAGAAAATATTTGAATTTCGAATATAATAAGGGTTTTAAAAATATTTTGGAGGTAGTGGAATCAGTCTGTGAAGAAATAAACTACTTCATTCTCTTATAGTTTTCAGTACTGTAGAAGAATAAAAATGAATTGTGACTAAAATAATGTACTGAATAGGTTGTGTCATTTATTTGCTTTATGGCTGTTCTGAAAACAAACAAATCTTTCTATTCAGTATTATGTTTCAATTACAATTCAGTGTCCCCCCCCCCTGAAAACTATGAAAGAATTGCATAGTTTTTTCTCCACCAATCTATTAAATTAATGAAAAATATTTCTTGGAAAGGAGTAAACACCAGTAATATATAAAAATTTATACATTCTCAGCAGATATGAACATTGCATTGAAAAATGGAATGATGGGATAGAGTAGGTTTTTACACTCAACTAAGTTACAATTGCTTGGTTTTTCTAAGAACATGTTTCAGCTTCAACCATCATTGTGGTCATCCTCAGCTATATTCCGCAGGGTCTATGCAGAACCTCTACACCAGATGTTGTAAGTAAACATATCCTTTTGTAAAACATTTTAACCTGTTAAGGAAACTTCCAGGATTTTTCCATGATGGGAGGGTGTACAGGATGCATCTAGTCCCACAAGCGCAAGTATAGCCCCTAAAAAAGGTTAAAAGATCATGGACAACATGTCCCCAGACCCTATATAGGATGAACGGTTTCATACTTTTAATTTAATATAGTAAGAGCTTTATAAACAAAGACAGGTATGTAGTTTCAGCATCCTGGAGTAAAAAAATTAAGAATTTTTGGTATTTTGAACCACACTTATAAATATGATATATGTAGCCTATACCAGGGTGTCCAGATTATGGAAAATCAGGGAAATTGAAATTTGTCAGTCAGGGAATTTTGTAAAGCAAAGGAAAGAGTCAGGGAATTTAAAAAAAAAATGGAATAGTCAGGGGAAATAACTAGCTTCATTGAATAAAATGTGAGGGGCATATATTTTGCTCCAATATGCTGTAACCAAGATTGCATAAGCAATTTTCTTTTCAGTACTTCAGCTAATCATTTCTTATTTTTACTATGCGGATGGAGGAGGCTGGATTTTTTTTATTTCATTAACAAATAACCTTGAAAACTCCATTCTTGTGGTCAGGGAAATGAAAGTTTCTGGTCATGGAAAGTCAGGGAAATTTATTTTGAAATTTCTGTAGACGCCTCTGTAGTTCTCATCTGGCTTCAGGTTTACCAGACCAATGCATTGCTTTTCTTTTATTCCTCACACTTTCCGCTGTTGTGTCTACTGCTAAAGTATCATTTTTAAAGATTAAATTAATTAAAAACTATTTAAGTACCATGAATCAACAAAGGCTTAGTTCACTCAATATGTTGAGTACTGAATTTGAGAATGCTAGGGAATTTGAGTTATTTTCAGTAATTGAATTATTTGCTCTATAAAGACCAGAAAACAAAAACGATTGTTCAGAACAACTTGAAGTGAATCGTATTAAAGGTATTTGCCTGACCATCATTCTTAAGCTCCGAAAGAACATCAGGTAAACTGAGAAAAGAAGTTTGGTCACTTCCTTGCAGTGTTTCTCGGTTAACTTTAAAAACCACGTAACATAAATTTTACCCATGTGAAGAATAGGTACCAGCTAGTATGAATTATAGGCCTATGCTTTCACTCAATGACACTTCACTTTCACTCCATTTCCAGAGGAGCCATAAACTTTAAATTCAGAATACCTAGCTTTTAGCCAGTAACCAATGGGGAAATTCCAAAAAGTTCAAATTTAAATTTTTGTACCCCTTGAAAAACATTCAACATGGCGGACACAACTTTTAACAACTTTTAAGTCTGTGCAGAAATAATTCTGATAATTTTCTTTTGTAACACGAATATCCAATTTACATGAATACCTGCAGCAATTCCCCACACTTTTATACGATAACTGAGATGTGAATAAATTATACCATAGCACATCATCTCCATAACATTATTAGGGTCTGGATTTTTACGTACAGTGAACGCCACTTAATGTAATCACAGATAATGTTATCAGTCGGGTAATGTTATCACTTTTATGAAGTCCCTTACGGATTAATACTCATACATTGAATAAATTCTGTTTATTGTAATCAAGGATTCGATTTATGTTGATGCATTTTTCTTTTTGCAGCTTGTATGTCATTCAAAATTTCATTTTTGTCTCTAACTCAACTGTATTGTGTTGAACTGGGAATACTGTTGCCAGCTCACAGGATGACCAGTTCGAGGGGGTGGCATTATCAGACTTTCTCTTTTAAGCAATAATACATGTTTCACCCCACAGTTAAGCTGCAGCTTTTGATTTATGAAGATAAGTGTTGACATGCAGTGATGGCTAGTGTAAAATGAAAAGACTCGAACAGACAGGTGTTAGATACTTTGCTACGTGGTGTTCACCACAAATGAGTATAGATACCCAAAAATATTCGTAACTGAGTATGGAGTACTGGTTAATGGACTACTAAAGGAAAGTAAACACAATTAAAAGCTTAAAAAAATAGTTGCTTGCAGTCTATTACTGTATTAGCCTAAGAGTGGTACAATGATTCACAGTTACGTATAATTTTAAGAATAAATATTTTAAATTCTGTTTTGTAGTGTATGAATAAATAACCATTTTATTCCTTCGGCTGTTGTTATCAATCAGTTAATATTATCAGATTACCAGCGTCCCGAAGTAATCACAATAAGTGGTGTGCACTATAATATCAAAGTGCAAAATGTGTACATAAAAACGTAGAAAATATCAGGGAAATATGTAATAAAATATGTAATAATCACAAAAGATGTAGTTTAAAATTAATATTTTTAATGCGATAAATATACACAAACTTCTACACGTGACCTCTAATTTCGACAGTTAGTGCTATTTATATTATCTACCAAATTAAAACCGTAGTAAAATTGCTTCAGTTATTTTTTAAAGTTTGCATTTAAGTTTGTGAAGAAATATCTATTGTAGCAAAACCTTTTGTCTTCGTGCCCTGAAAACTCACTTTTTGAACCCGACCTATTTAGAAGACACATAATATTTATTATATGTGAGCAATGCACTAAGTAAATGCTGATCAAACTGTGACTTCATGGAAGATCTTATAGTTTTGATACACACTTAAAACATTACTACTTTCCCGTCCATTGTAAAACTCGACCGCTGCCTTAGTTTTGACACAAGACTAGATGCAACAGAAGCTACTGCATTTATAACAAGTCCACTTCATGAACAGACTGATGCAATTTCAGCCTTAAGACTTCTAGAAAAACTCATTTGTATCATGCAAGTGCTTACCTAAAACCTGACTGTAACCCTTCCTAATTAGCTGATTTCAATTTGTACAAACATACCTGGCTAGCCCAAGTTCTGAGAAACGATAAGTGCTAGGGTATATAGCCAAGGCACCCAGTACCCAGGTATTTTGCATATGTGCTGGAATTCACAAAGTCAGAAGAATTACCCCTGCCTTTGGCAACTGAAATGTTTTCGTTATAAAAGAAAATTTGCTTATTATTTTATTAGTCACTGAAAAATAAAGCATGAATGAATAGAATCTATATTTTTTTTAAATGATTTCCTAGATTTTATGTACAAAAATATGTAACATATGTAATTTAATATTACTATGAATATGTGAAAATATGTAGGCTAAATGAAACTCAACTATAATCATATCAGAAGCTCAAATAGCAGACATTTTTAATTTTTAGTAGTCTACAAGAAAAGGAGTAGAATATTTAATTACATGGTAGGAATCCGGGCCCTACTTATTATTTAAATAATCCCTCATTGGCTTTAAATAATATGCATTAGACTAATTAATTTTGTACATATACAATGCTGGCACTTTACTAATATGTTTATCTCAAGCTAACCTATTGTCATGTTAGATTCACAGAAAAGTGTATTCAAGAGTAATCATATCTTTATTAAGTACTTCCAATTCATTTAATTTTATTTTATTTGCATAAAAAGCTTTAATCCTTGTTTTATTCGTGTACATAGCAGTATTACCTGCTTGGAAATAGCCTTCTAATTCTGTTATTGTATTTTTTATTGAATTTTCAAGAGAATTAAAGATTTTCCCAACATAATACGGTACTATTGTATTATCTGCTCATGTAATACTAATAAAAGAGTCACCTAATTGTATATCATTAATGTACAGTACGAATATAATAGGACAAAGTACAGAACCTCGTGTTACACCAGTTTTAACTTTCGGTAAGGGGCTTTTATTTTACACACTTTATTTTTCTGTGCATGTACGGTATAATTTCAGTGCACTGTGCCCTGTCCCTCATGTATGATGTTAATAACTTACAGCATTATAACATGAAGCATTTACATTAACTTTGCAAACCTTGATTTGAGCTTCACGTACATTTACTAGCATGAGCTTCAACCACAGGGTATAAACGAAAATGGAAGATTGAACCTATTTCAATTGACTTCGAAGATAGTGATAATATTTTAATTTATTAATGAAAAAGAAAAAAATATAGCCTATAATATTAATATGATTTTTATTCAGGGGCGGATCCAGAGAGACATTTTGGGGGGGGGGGGGAACCAAAGTAGAGAGGGAAGTTTTTACTCATAAAAATTAATTATTCCCAGTACACAATTGAAAACAAAATGAACATTTCAGCATTTTCTTACAAAGGTATTTCAAAATAATGAATGTCGTTGCTTTAATTTAAGTATTTGGGTTATGTTCTAATAAATTTTGAATAATTTGTGCTTAATGTTACAAATTTTGGGGGGGGGGGAAATTTCCCCCATTCCCCCCCCCCCCCCGTGGATCCGCCCCTGTTTTTATTTACCGGTCGGAAAGAACATAATCTGAGTGTGTTCGAAAACAGGGTCCTTAAGAAAATATTTGGACCTAAGAGAGATGAAAATGGGGACTGGAGAAAGCTGCATAACAATGAGCTTCATGACCTGTACTCTTCACCAGATATGGTAAGGGTAATTAAATCATGGAGGATGAAATGGGCTGGGCATGTTGAATGCATGGGGAGGAAAGACATATCTCAAAAGTATTGACTGGGAGACCTGAAGGGAAAAGACCACCTGGAAGACCTAGAGGTAGGTGGGAGGACAATATTAGGATAGATTTAAGGGAAGTAGGATTTGCGAGGGATGATTGGATGGAGTTAGCACAGAATAGCGAGGGTTGAATAATTATGTAGGCCTACCTAAAATTAATTTTGTTCAATATGTGTAGCCTACTCTACAAAGCCATGTAAATCTTTTACATTTGGCTAATAAATCTTGAAATCTTTTTTTTATTTTATAGTGAGGGTATGATCACTGTCTGGGATGATTAAATTCAAATTGATGATCATTTGTCTGTGTCAAGTCAAAGCCTTCTATGTTGTAAGCTTCACTAGAGTAATTATAATGAATTACTGGCTTTGAATTTTCTGGGGATTATGGGAGTATTATTGAATTTAGAATTTTATTGTTGAAAAACTACCGATATTCGATGCATGGAAACGCATGATAGTAACTCTGGAAACAGTTTGCGAAAAGTACGGTCAGTTGCCTACGAACAAGACACATGCCGCGGGTGAAAGAAGAAAATTTTATCCCCAACAGGAAACAAAGATCGACGACGTCTGTGGATGTCTTTGCAGAAGTACGACCTACGATGAGAGGTGGGCGAACCCCAAGAGCCTTGAGAAGATGTAAGTTTTCATAAAATAAAATAACTTTTACTCTTTTAATTAATTGTACCCATACAGGCCTAATCATACATACATTATTGTACTTAAGTTTGTAGTATTTTAAATTCTTATTGTAAATTTTCGACGTGTCCCATGGCATACGCCTAATTATAAAATAATATGTTCAGCTTAAATTTTAAATTCTTATTGTAAATTTTCGACGTGTCCCATGGCATACGCCTAATTATAAAATAATATGTTCAGCTTAAATTTTCGTCAGCCATTTCGTTTGTGATGTTCCCGCATCTTCAGCATAGGACAGTGTATCAATTAATGACAAATCACTCTGTTAAGTTGAAGATGCGGGAACACAACCCACGACACCGGCCAATCAGAAAGTTTACCAAGATAAATAGTATTGTGCTAAGAATGTATCTTCAATTCAGTAGTTTTTATGTACTTAGTGTTGTGTGAGTGAATTTTTATGGCTTGGTTGGAAATAACATTAATTTTGATGAATAAAACATACAGCTTTTAGGTACAAGGTATAGGCAATATTGCTTATTAGTTATTTCTTTTACAAGGCTTACAAGGTTTAGGCAATATTGCTTATTAGTTATTTCTTTAAAGGCCTCTCTGCTGGGTGATTGTTTACGTAGTTTTAATTTAACTATTTTCTTTGGAAGTTTGTAGATCCCGGTAAGTTGTGCGCATTCTAGTTATATAATTCTTGAGGCATCGATGTAGTTAATAATTTACAGTATTTACTGCAACGGACATACATTGCACAGCTCATATTATGTAATGAACAGGGAGGAGTCACAAAAATGTCAATAGAAAATATTAACCTATTATAGTCAGGCTCGGCGTAGGCTATACACTTACCTATACGTTTCCTTTTATCTTTGATTATTCACGTCGATCCATATTCTTTACATATTATAAAATCGATTAATATGTTGAAATTCAAATTAAATTGCATTTTTAGATAATGGAAAAAATAGAGCTGCAATTGTGGGTACAAAATATTTACATTTGCTGTAGAAAGCGAATTTCTAAGGGCAAACATTTCGTTGTGGAAAGTCTGATGAAAACAAGTCATTAATCCAGTAAAATAAGTGGGCATACAAATCTTTTAAAACCTACAACGCTTTAATATTTATATAGGGCACTATATTTTAATTTTTAGGTGATACCCTGATAAGCTTATAAGTAAGTTAAGGGAATAGAAATGTCACCGGCAATTTCAAATGCGCGGGTAATCGAACGAAATTTTAGAACACTCTGCATAATTATTACGCTATATATATTTTTTCTCTCTCTTTGGATATCATTCGCAAGAAATGAGTTCAATCGGTTCACCACTGCGATCGTGCGATTACTACTGTGTTCCTAATATTGGGCGTGGGGTTGGTCTTTGCTGTAGGTAATCTTTGTATGGCATATATTGACATCACACCCCAGAAAACGTACGCCGCTATAAACAGAATCGTGTGTTTCAGGGTTTATTTTATAAAGAGTTTAATATTAGTTAACATTATCACTTATTTAGGATTACAGTACATCTGAACTTTCATCTAAAAACAACGGCAGTTAATGACACTAATCAAATTATAGTTACATTCATGCGCATTGTGATCAGTTAGCAACTGATGCCGTAGCCATAGACACGAAGCCACCACCGTCAACAACAAGGAAGGTGAATATCTCTTCTCACCTTTTGTTTTAATAATGTATGCTTTAAGCATGTTTCCGCGTTTATGTATCTCCGCTGTCGTCTTTGTCACGTGTATTTGTGTGGTAATTGTGTGTGATTGTTGTTAACCTCTACAGTTTGGGCAAAATATGAACCTCGGCACAATGTTATGTTAAGATGGCGATGTTGTACTAGCAACTGACTTTTACGGGAATTACCAGCTATCAAAGACTGTTCTCGTGTTGGATGTTTAACTTTCAAAGTGATGTGATACTTTGTGTAACAGCATTCTGGGTCCGAGGAAGACGTCCGTTGCATTGGCACGTAAAAAGGGTAAGTAGATTGTAGTAAGTGTCCCTGGAGTATTAACAGAGTAGGCTAAGTTATATTAATTCGAAAACATACTTTTACTGTTGATACATATCTTGGCTTTCTCTGCATTATTGTAAGTTTGCCTGTTTCTGTGCAGAGAAAATTCTCAAGGACGATTAAATAAAATTCAGTAGTACCAATATGCTTTTGATTAGACCTAGCTCGGATCTTAGCCTAAACAAATTGGTTGATTGTGAATTGTCATGTTGTAAGTTAGTACCTCAGTTACACGGAGTGCTATTGTTGAAGATTTCTTCTGCTTGCTTTACTGCTTGTTAGTCGGTGGTTTTGTCAGGTTTAAGGTAAACACACTGTCCGTTGCAGGGGATGTACATGGATGTTGCAAGTCTTGTAAGAGATACTGTGCAGAGATATTTTCAGCATTTTCTGTTCTAGGACTAAAATATTTGCATAATAAAAGCACAGTAGACATTCAGTGCGTTTCTTTTTAAAGCGAAGCTAAAGTGCTTTACCATTGCTGCATCAAAACCGTTCTTTTTTACATTTTGCTGCGGCTTCGCTTTACCCCCACTCTGCTGCCCGTGCAACAAACTCAAATCTCACTTTACGACTGCTGCATGGTTTTGCTGCATGAACTGTCATGACGGACTAGGTGATTGTCGAAAATTTCCTTGATGGATTTAACATCATTGTTCAAATTCCCGAGCAACAACGTCTTCTGGAGCACAGGTAGTATCATTTGATTTTACCTGTACATTGTATTATACAATAATTATTATTGCCATCCCAGCATAACTGTTATTTGCACGTGTCTTAACCATGTTGGAAGGCATTACACAGTGCCGGTTTCATTGAGCAAGCTGTCAGCTGATTGACTTTGCCCATTCTTTTTTGTCTGGAGCAGTTGTAAAGCGATACTGCAGCACTCGTAAAGCGCTTTACAGGTTTGCTTTAAAAACCTTTATTTTAATAAGTTGATGAAGTTGATGCTTGTTATTGTAACAGCCAAAAAACGAATAAAAAATCTTGATTCTTGAAAGAAACGCACTGTATTTAGCCTGTTGCTAAATAAACATGTTGATTCTGACCCTTAATTGTACATGTTTGTGTTTTTTCTTGAGGTTGGTGTTGCCTTTGCTTCTCTTTCTCAGTAGGCCTATACTATTCCTTATGTCAATAAGTCACAATTAGGCTAATTAAGTAACTGGACCTAGGCTTAAAAGCATATCTCACACTTTTCACTAGATCTACCACCAATCATGTACTTGATGGGTCCTGGGTTATGTTGGCAATGATAACTCCCACTATTATTCTAATATGATTGCTGTGTTGCTAACCTAACATGGCTCGGGACCCTTGAAATAGACCATTTGGCCTAGCATTAAATTAGCTATGGACTCCAGGGAGGCACTAGGGTTTATAACTTAAGAGCTTTCTTTTCCCACTTTGTTCAATACATTCCATGTTAGAGTAAACACAGAACAACTCTGAACCTGAGGCAGAGCAGGCAGAATCACGTGACGAGTGAATGAGGTTGGTGCGGTGTTGTACAGTTAATGCCTTGCTAAAGATATGTACTTCACTTATTCCTTTGTGCGCTCAAGATCTATTACATATAGGTAACCATTGGAAAGCTGTATTTATTTGGAAGCTGACTGTCCAAATCCCATATCTGTACGACGTTCCGTTGAGGAGAAAACTGCTTATTTAAAAATAATGAAATACCTTAATACAATGCTTGCTTGTTCGTCTTAGTGAGTAGGCATGCCTCCCATCTCTATCTGTTAGACAGAGACAGCTGCACACTGCTGAGTCGCCAACGCCGTACGTTGCATAACATTCTATTGATTTATCGTATGTTCAGAGTTGATTTGTGTTTAGTATAGACTATGCAGGCTGTACGTTGTATTCTAACTTGTTGATTGGCTGTGATCTTTCACCTCATTGAGTCTTTCTGAGAATATTAAATACAGTGCTGCCATAGCTGTAACCTATTTGCATGCTTTCCAACTGTTAGACTGGGCATGACACTGGTTGATGTTTTTGCACAACTCCACCCATATGTGTCTTGAACTATTGCAAGCAGTGTAGTACTGCATTAAATGTTATTAGGAATATGGTTTGGGGACTCAAATTGAGATTCAAAGTCTGGTGACTTGGGGCAAAGTCCGCAACATGAGTTTGCTTAGCGAGATCAGAAAGCAAGTGACAGCTAGTAGTACAACGATCATGAATGTTAACAAGGGTATGCTGGATTAGATCGCCAGAGCTTCCTTCACTTCACGGTCAAGAACATTTCCAAGAATAGCCTACTTGTAATGAAAGGACACAAAGTACCTTAATCATTAGGCCTATATCTTTCTTTGTCTTGGGAGAATGTCAATATGCTCCAGTGGCATTGTAGACATCAATGAAAGTGACCAAGCTACAGAGACCACCATCACGATCATCTTCTCTGACAAGTTTGCTACCCTGAGTTTTATCACATGATTCTTAAACACCCACTGACTCCATTGCTCACCATGCCACATTTCTCATGACCAAATCAAGATAACTTGTGTACCGGTAACTAGAGGGTACTGCGTATAAGACTAATATGGCCTGCTGCTTGTTAGGTTACAGTAGCCTACAGTTTCCACTTCACAATTGTAATGAACCATTTTTCACACACGTCTAGGAATAAACTGTGTTGATAAGCTATATGGATGCTTCATACATTTAAAAAAAAACTTTAGAGAAGAAAATAGTAAGCCAGCTATAATTATCCTTCCCACTGTGTACTTGATTCTCAAATTTAACACAGGCCTTAGGTATCCTTCCATCACTCTCATTGGTGGAATCTGATATTTCTTGTTGGTTCTATTACCAGCATCAATATTTGTACATATATCGGTGCTGGTAGTTTTTCTGCATTGTTTCTAATCTGTTACAGATCAGTACAGGTAGCTGTGAAGTGTGCCATGTTGGTTGATAGAAGTTATTTTTTATTTTCATTAAAAGCAGGCCTACCGTAAGTTATAGATTATTATTCTAATGGCCTATAAGGGATGGTCGACGACACTGCTCCCTGTGATATTTTTATTTTAGAAACATGGAAAAGAGCCAAGTTTGATGTTGTATTATTGTTTAGAACCTATAGATTTCATATAGCCTATAATCATCTTACATTTGTACGAATATTATAAATGTAAGCAAAATTGCTAAAAAGTGGACACAAACCTGAAATGGCGCTGGGTCACGTGGACAATATTCAATGCTGGAAACCTACTGGTGCAAATGTGGTCTCTGTGGCTCAGTCGATAATCAAGGATTTCTGCCGGATACAGAAACTTAATACCGGTATCAGCCCCAGGATCCCCTTCTTGTTTTTCTATATTGGGGGCTTTGCCCCTCCCCCAACCCCCACCAGCCCCTGGACCCCCTGCATACATCCACCAGACCCCCTTCACTACCAGCTTCGAACTTACGGTAACTCTGTATCGGCCACTTAGTTCAAAACATTCAAAATTGACTCCCTCCTTTCTCAACATGGACATTCCTTTCTACGACTTCCACCTTACCACCCTGACCTAAACCCCATAGAATTAATTTGGAAGTCACTCAAAGACCACGTGGAAAATAAAATGCACATTTTACTTTGGACTCTGCAATGCAATTGGTAGTAGAGAAATGTCAGTCCATGACATCCGAAGACTGGATTTCAAGATGCCGACGTGTTCGAGACATTAAAGAAACGTACATTGCCCAATAACCATTTATCGATGTAGTAACAGAATAGTTGGTAAATCAAATGGGAGATGACATTGACACAGATGACGATGGTGGTGATGATGACGACGACGCTGGTACTATTATTCACTTTATTTTTGCAGGCTATTATGAACCGCATAGTTTGGAATAAATAGTACAGTATATGCATTCTGTTCTGCCCCTACTCTATTGCTACCGGCAGACGATAAGCTTTCTCCGCGTGTTTGGTTCAGATCCTCGTGTCCCAGTTATACACAATGGTATTTATTACCCATATAACAATAATAGGCCTATATTGAGGAAGCACATGTACCTGTGAATAAAACAGAATAGAATAGAATATTTATTTATCAAATAGCATGCTTCAATGAAGTTGTACATGCAATACAAAATGAAATGTAGGCCTACCTGTGATGATTGAGGTCATGCTCGTGGGGTGGGGCCTGATACTTCAGTAGGAACATTTGTTCCTCAGCTTTACCAATATCTCCTGGCGTGGATGTGGAGTTGTAAAACACTTCAGCGATAGTTTGAGTTTTGTTAGGAAACCGCTGGAAACATTTAACTATGGCTGCTTTACTTTTTCCATAAATCACAGAAGTGGTATCGCATCCAGTGAAGCAATGGATAAAGAGAATGTACTGACTGAATGGCAAGGCCTGAAGTTGTTGAGAGGAGTACAACTTGTCTACTGTGTTGCCTCGTCCAGGCTTCATGAAAAACACATTTGTGTCTCGTGGTGTGAGTGCCACAAGCAAGACGAGCAGGTCTATCTCTTCGCCAGCTACCACCATAGTTGAATGAGGTATTTTCTAGCCCACACCTGACAATGTTGCAGTCAGCGTCTCCTTTGGCCATGGTGAACTGTATAACTTTTGCACCCAAGGCCTGCGCTAACATACTGATCGGCTTGTTTTATTCCTTTCGTTGGAAAGGAAGTTTTCCTGCTGAACAGTAGCCAACATGTTCTCATCAAAGTCTTTATCCACTGATGTTTTACTTTTGCTCTGCGATGTTGTTCGACTCTTTTCGTGGAATTTGTGCCTTTGTAACCGTCAAAAACCACAGCAGAGTTGTAGCCGTAATGGTTGATGATCAATGATGGAGAAGAACTTGGTGTTGTTGTTCCACTTCATTCTATGAAGGAGGAAGCTGCCATCAGTTACCGTGAAACTGTTCTTCAGGTTGACCATTTTATTGCACGAAGGAAAGGCATCTTAGAGAGTTGACTTTTTTGTTTTCCTCATGATCCCTTCGTCGAAAAGAATCATGGGATATCGGGCTAACTCACACTTCAACAGCTCCTCTACGTCCTCTTTAGTTTTCTTGGTAATTATGGTTATCTGGAAAATCATTAAAGGCTCGACCACCATCACTTCGTTGTCCAGTTTGACAGCGTTGCTCATAGCAGTCAATGTTACTACTGTGTTCTTCTCATACTGCTTCATTTCTGCAAAGTTCATTCCAACAAAAGTTTCCATTGTATGGGTTCCGATTTCCACTGCTTGATAACAGTTGATGTTGTTGGTTCCTATTACTCCAGTTGAAAGGGACATCGAAGAATCACATACAGCAAAAGGCAGGTGATCAGCCAACCACTGAACAAGCTTAGGTAAAACCGTTGTACACTAACTATGTAACCTACGTTGCTTAGCTAAACAATAAATAACATACATAAACGTTCACTTCATAGGCCTCATACATTCATATATATAGGCCTATATATAATATATAGTTATATGGGTAATAAATACCATTTATGTTTACATAAACAATAATTAAAGTAATACAGCACTTAAAAACGGAAATAAAATTATGAGCAGTTTACTAGCGGAATCTCGAAATCGACCCCAAAACTTCAAAACGCTCTAACTTTCGACTGCTTGAAAATAAAATAGGAAAAGCATATATATTCTTAAAGGGACTTAATGGTCTACCACTTCTTTATCACGAGTTTCCTGTAAAATAGAAAACAAAAGAATTGGAAGGGAAAGTTTGACAAAAAACGTGAGGTGCTACAATTTTCTGCAAATTTTCCATTTTCGCTGGCTCATTCTCGGAGACTTTAATACATAGAGATAAATCTGAATTTACCGTTTTGTAGGGAATTTAATAATCTTTAATTTTGAAAGGAATAACATTTTCTGTTCAACGCACCGTTTTAGAGATTTGCGCCAAGAACTGAAAAAAGGGACCTTTGAGCCCCCCTCACCCCCTGCGGCACCTGAAATTGGTGGGAAAATATTTGGCGTTGTTCAGGGGACCTCCCACTACACAGTCCTGAAACATTTGAAACTACATGATTTAATGCAGCAAAAAATCCTAATTTGACTGGGCTATATGCAGTCTTGTTTTGGTTTTGACTGAGCAAAGGAAAAAGCAATGACGAAATTGTTAATATAGAAATTATAGTTGGCCTACATAATACTGTATGGCTGTATACAGATCATTTTGCAGATGTTCTTATTTATACGGAACATATTAGATATATGAAGACTATCTACAAAGCAAACCATTAAAAAATCCATTAAATGCAGCAAAAACTGTAGTGCTCCTGATGTAAAATAGTTCCTTATTCAATGAGAATGTGTTATGAATGGCAGTGAACTCCCAGAAATGAAAAAAGTAGCCACTTCAAGAGCAGCTATTAGAGGACTAGCATGTGCCCGCGGCTTCGCCCGCGATAATTATTTCAAAAATTAAAAATTAAGAGCATAATAGTTAAATCATTATATTTATTAACACCTAAATCACGTGGACTACATACCACGATTAGATAGCATCGCCTGGTAAAAGCGACCTCAGATTCGAGTTCCTTGGTCCAGAAAACCCCTGTATAGTGAGTTTCGTCCAAATAAAACAATGTTTGACCATATTAGGGCTTACAACATTCAAGCGATCGCGAAAGTTTAATTTCCAAGGTATGACAAAAATAGACAAAGCCAACTGTAATTGAAGAGCGTTTTTTCAAAAGCCGATATCTACATGGATATCTCAGTGCAAGAGGTGACTAAGTGCCATCAAGAAAAGTGCTAATATTTGTGTGTATTGACCAGCAAAGATCGTATTCTATCTAAGCCAAACATGACAAACAGCCTTGCTGTATCAGTTACAGACACAGTAATGGCTGCTAGTCATGTTTGGCATAGATAAAATACAATCTTTGCTGGTCAATACACACAAATATTAGCACTTTTCTTGATGGCACTTAGTCACCTCTTGCACTGAGATATCCATGTAGATATCGGCTTTTGAAAAAACGCTCCTCAATTGTCAAACTTCCATTTAATTTAATTCCAAACCCATCTGAAACCCACTGGCAACAATATGTTTTAATGTCAAATGTGATTCAGATTCGATAATTCTGTGTAAGAAGGGATTAAATATTCTCAAAAACATTTGATTTTTGGCATTTAAAATCAGAATTTTTCGAAATCCTTTCTTAGTGAGCACCTACATTATGAAACGAAGGTACTGTCAAAATTTCAAGACTCTACCTGCTATAGTTTAGGCTCTACGTTGATTCCTGTGTCAGTCAGGACAAAGCCTTTTATATATATAGAGATACCAAGAAATATAGGTTGCAAGCAGCAGTGACAGAAGAAAAAATGGAAAAATAGTAGTAGGCGCCTCATCCGAGTCCCCCACTCCAACTCTCTAATGGGACCCACCTGGAAAGTATGGGCTTTGGGTGGGGAGACATCTAGAGGCGGCATTAGTACTAGCAGCAAGGGTAGTGTTGGTGCAAGGGAATTTTCCTGCATCAAGTAAGCCATATTTTTTGTAATAAAATGGCGTTTTTTATAATTGTGAAATATTATGTATGGTGCAAGGTGCCGTATTTTTTATTGTGAAATAGCCTATTTTGTTGCAAGGGTCGTTTCTATGATTGTGAAATATTATGTGTATGTGCAAGCGATCGATGTCGGCATGCGCTGCGGGCAGGGTTGGAATGTTTAAAACAAAACGTTTAAAACAAGTGCTTGTGTTTTTTTATGTTTGTTTAAAACGTTTTAAACAATCCGTTTTAAACATGTTTTTTTTAGCATATGTTTAAATCATTTTTTAATTGCGTGTTATATTTAATTATGAAGACAATTTACATTTTGTCAAGTCAGTGACACCCTGTTAGTGTTGTAAACAAAAAACAAACAAAAAACTAGGGCCAGAATACCAGAAAATCATGTGAGGTGGTGACTTTTGTATCGTTTTCCTCCAGACTTCTCTATCCTCTGTCGCCAGCTTCCAGTTTCTGATTTTGAGTAATTGATTTGAATTTTTTCTGACTGCATCCTACCATCTATTTTGTGGTTTTCCTTTTTAAAGAAAGAGATTATTAATATTAAATATTGAATGTGTCAATTTGGCAACACTGTAGTAGGATATCCCTTGTAAGTTTGATAATGTAAGGCGGCTAAGACCACATAAAGCATGGTGAAAGTCAATCATCAGTTGAGCAGTAAAGGCAGTAATTAAAAACAGTAGTTTGTATTATTTTTTATTAATCATGAACTATTTAATCATAAACAAATACTACTGGTACAAAATGTATTTTCAAATACTATTAAGTCTACGACTCGTAAATCTTGAACATCTTAGCACAGGGTGTCATTGGATTGACAAAATGTAAATTGTCTGCATAATTAAATTTAACACCCAATTAAAAAGTGTTATAAACATATGCTAAAAAATGTTTAAAACAAAGTGTTTAAAATGTTTTAAACATTCAACATATACATACATATATATATACCAGTATATATATAATAGGCCCTATACATTAAAATGGTTGATTTAAACAAAATGAACAATTTAAACTTATTTTTAAACAAACAACATTGTTGTAAACATAATAAACGTTAAAAAAACACGTTTAAAACAACCAACATTGTTGTTCACATATAAAACATTTTAAACAAAAAAAAAATGTTTCTTTGTTCTTTTTAAAAAAAATGTTTTTTATCAACCCTGGCTGCGGGGCAGGCGGGGAAAGGGTGAGGTGTAGCGGCCAGGCGGGGAAAGCGTGAGTGGTAGTGGCCAGGCGGGGAAGTGACCATGCTGAGCAGAAGGGGTACTCTGTTGTGGTGCATACTACTAACTTGCCAAAAAAATTATTCTTCAAATCCTTGCCGAGTTAATAAAGCACAAGAGGAGGGGGCAAAAGACAACTTTAGGACACGCACCAGCCAAGCTCCGCCTGCTCTCGCCCACCTTCTGCTTCCCCTTGCTTCCGAGCCTTGTGTGCACACTTTCCTACTTCCTCTATCCCGGCTATAAAGCTGCTTGAAGCCGACACTGTAGCTTACTGTACTACCCTCCTTCAAATATGCATAAAAATATACAAAATCACAGCGTTACAAAAATGGCCCTTGCACCATATCAAAGATACACAAAATAAAATATTTAAAAAATTACAAAAATGACCCTTGCACCATGTCAAAAATAAACAAAATAAAAAAATTACAAAAATGACCCCTGCACCATATCAAAAACGGTTTGCCACCCACAAGATGACCTTTGCACCAAAACAGCTGTTTTCAGAGCCAACATAATATTAAACAGTTATAGAAAACGACACTTGCACAAAAACTGCTATTTCCCATGTATTAAAGCTCTCTAAACTTAGATTAAATTCCCTTCACCAGTCAGCAGTCCTTCATGGTATAGGGAATGTTGTTAGAGATCGTCCTGGTTACGGTGCTAGAGATCGTGAGTTCGTATACCGGTCAGTCCAAAATTTACAGTTAGGATAGGTCCCAGATAGGTAGATAGGGCAAGGATGAGGCGAGAGAAAGGGAGGAAGAGGGTGGAAAAGGTAGAAAATAAAGAAGAAATGGATTTTTTCCCAGTTTCACCCTTTGCACAATAGATGGCGTTGGTAGTAGTTAAATAGAGAGACATCTAGTAGATGACATTTTAAGTTACTCTCCACCCTAAACACTTTTTCCTAGGTGGGTCCCATTAGACAGTTGGTGGGAGGAGCCTTGTGTGCGACCTAAAATTTTTCCCCAAGGAGGGAAATTCGAAACATGGCCTATGCTCTTTTTGCACTGTAGCATTTCACAACTGGTGCTGTACTTTGAAGCATTATTGTAGCTATACAAATTGAACAATATGCGCAGTTAAGCACAATCAGAAGCGAATAGACGCAGGAACTACAGCTAAAGGTGTCTTCGATGCGCAACCAAATATTCACACGTACGTGTTATTTAACTTGTCATACTATAGCAGACCTGTTTAGTGCCCTATAAAATTTGTATTTCAGTGTTTAATTTTCTTTATTTATAAAAAATTACAACCATTTAAATAGAGCAGGAGAGTGATATATTTAAAGAGCAGGCATTCTGTGCGAGGATGAATGTCTGACCTATAGAGTTGACCAGCCCGCTACAGCAGTCGGTCACGATTATGTACATAAAATTTATTTGTTAAACTTGATTATTTGCCAAAACCATGAATGTGAGAAAATCAAGCCATGGAAAGGGTTGTAATCACTTTTAAATGAATATTATGACATACATACTTTTCTAACTGCCGATATGACATATGCCAATACAAATATTCAATTCGTTCGCAGGCTTCCACGGCCGATGTTATACAATGAGATGCTATGGCGGAGTAGTCACTGTTGTTTTGTTTCTGGTGCCTGATATGTTCTTTTCTTCTGGCATCCAGAGAGCGTCCCAGAAACAAAACAACACTGACTACTCCGCCATAGCATCTCATTAGGACGAAACGGGCCACAAAATACTTTTCAATGACATAACTCTTCTTAAACATGAAAACAGAAAATTCCCTAGACTTGTTACAGAAGCCATAGAAATTATTAAACATCCCCATAACATAAACAGGGAAGATGGGTATAAGATCAGTGACATCTCGCGTGAAACAATTAAAACTTTAAAACTGACGTCATGACAACTACGACTGTTTACTCTCCATAGGCACTTATTTTTATTGCGAATCTTTCTCAGAGGAAGGACACGATATGATGTCCGAAACGGCAGAAAACTCTAAAAACTCGATGCGGCCCAACCCGGATAGCAATTACTATCACTTAATGAAATACAAATATTCACTTATTTTTTAATTGCCGGTATGTAATTTTACGCTCTCAAGTTTCATTTGCGTTTTTGTCAAAACTAGTAAAATGCACATTCGTGGTTCTGCCATATGGGTGACGATATATCTTATTTTGTACGGTATTTAACCTTAGTCAGGGTGTAGATTCAGTAAAAAATTATTGAGGGGGAAGGGGAGAAAGTCCAAACTACAAGTTAAGTTTTGTATTTTGAAATTGAAAATTTGTGTATTGAATAAATAAATAAATACATAAAAAAAGCATCAGTCACCGTTACCCGGATTGCTCCTGTTACTCATTTCTGTTAGAGACTGTGTCAATCCCAGAGCCACCAGAAAGATTTGGCCAAAGAAAAAATTTCAACGACCTCATCAGTGATTGACCCTGTGACCGCCCAGTTTTTAGCACTGTGCCTCAACCAACTGTGCCATGGCATACCCCATAGCCACCTAAAAACAAAACAACCATATATTGGTTTTTATTCACTTTGTGAAATAATCTAAGAGCTATAGTAGGCTAGTAGGCCTCATGGAAGTACTACCTCATGAAAGGATAATTCTTGTCAACCATTTATTCATATACTACTCAAGGCATTATGAAGAGGGCCGTATATTGTGACTTTGAAGTTCCCTCCAGTGTGGCAAAACATCACTCTTTTGTTGTCAGCAGTGCTTTTTTCTCTTTCTTTTTATTGTAGGCCTATGTGCTCAGTTACGTAAAATCGTATCTAATAAAAACAAATTTTCTATATTAAACTGTTATAGCTTTGTGGCGGAGTGTTACACTTCCCACAGCGCTAGCATACATAGGGCATTGTGGAACAAGGTTGTGCCATGCTAGGAGGAACTCGTTGAGGACCAAGTAATGTGAGGCAGAGCTAGCAATGTATAATGTAAATGTAATTTTTGTATATTTAGTAACAGTAGTATAAGTTAGTAAACAAGCGTTTCAATGTAATCACTTCGATGACCCGCCGAACGAAGAAAGCACATGTTATGCCACATGCTCCTGTACAAAGCAAATAATCTATTCAGCAGCTGTACAATTTTTCTGGCAATAATGTAACATGAGGAGTAAGAAGAGTTAGAACACACGTGGTTCAAACGACACAGCAACAGTTATTTTAACAATAGTTAAATCAGCAGGAGTACAACAAGCCATGTCTCAACATCAATACCAACATCAACCAAAGCAGCAGCAGCAACAACTCAAGCAACAATGTACGACTGACTTTTGTCTTCAAGGGGATGTTCTGCTTCTAAACTCCTATTATCGAAATGGTGGGAAGGACCTCTGTGGCTAAGGTTACATAATTATGAGTGGCAAGAACGAGAAAAGGAAAGGAATTTCAACCTCAGTGCTTTTCCCAGACTCATAAAAAATGTCTTCAATACTTTTTAAATAATATCGTTAGAATGGCAGGATGAATTTTTCTTTTTATTCACACCACTAGAGCGAAAGATGAAAGATGTATTTCAAAGTTATAACAGCCCAAAAAAATACAAGTAGCTGAAAGCAGAAGGATAATACAAATCCCTGAAAATATGTAAAGACCAAAATGGAGTATTTAGATTTAAAACAAGTAGTAACTATACTGCGTTTCATGTAAGAGTTGGCCAATCATGCGGGTTTCTGCATCACTGCGGCCGTAGCTCTAACTCCTGAGCGATTGGGTGAAATATCTTTGCAAATAAGGCTGCTAACAGTGTAATGATTCAGGTTCTCACAATTACAATTAAAATCATAATGAATTTAACCACATACCTCATCACAAGAGATGTTGTAAATGTTCTCCTCTTGCATCCACACAACACTTGTATCTTTCTAGGAAATTCTGTTTCACGTACATAAGTTCAGCTTCCGAGATAGAATTAATTTCTCTTGTGATATGGTTTTAGAGTTCTTTTAATGTATGAGGATTCAAACTTGAGACTTTATTTTCAATTCCCCCATAAATAATAGTCAATGTTAGAAGAACTTTAAGATAATATCACAAGAGAAATTAACTCTATCTTGAAAGCTGAATTTATGTGTGTGAAAGAAAATTTGCTAAAAAGGTGCCAGTGTTATGTGGATGCAAGAGGAAGACATTTCCAACATCTCTTGTGATGAGGTACTTGATTATTTTCATTCTAATTTTAACTGTAATGGTGAGAACCTGAATCATTATACCGTTAGCAGCTTTATTTGCGTAGATATTTCACCCGATTGCTCGGGAGTTATACCTGTGGCCATGGCAACGCAGAAACCCGCACAATTGGCAAACTCTTATGTGAAACAGACTGTAGAAGAGCTGTGTTGTGCATACCAAAATGGTAAGATTGCTGGGCGAGAGGTTAGAACAAGGTGTGGGAGAAAATAAAACTACCCACCCGTCTCAGTTTGTAAATTTCTATCATTTCATTTTGTCATTGTTTTAAATAGACGTGATATTTAAAAGGTGGGAGGATGTTACAAAAAGGACCCTATATTATGTGATCTTGAAGTTCCCTCTATCAGCACTTTTTTTGTTTCATTGGCAGCTGTTTTTTTCTTGTTTCCTTGTTTTTGTGTGTGCTCAGTTTTGTAACTAACCTTCTTTATTTCCAATATTCAGCACACAAGTTGCTGATGTAAGTATCTATTTCTCTTCTTTACATTACATTAAGGTGCTTTGAACCAAGAACTCCTGATTGGATGGCACCCTATCATTCTGTGAATGGAAGTACAGGGCCTCCTAATGAAGACTAATTTAGTGAAATGCTTATTTTCCTATAGTCCACCTCCTCAATGGCCATCTCTAGAGAAAACTAAAGTAAAAGGGCCTGATAATTTTGTCCAGAGGCTCTAATTTCAGTATCTACATAGGTACAGAGTACTTCTGGAAGTTCAGGAAATGACTAATCAGGCAGCTGATGCTGAAAGCATTGTTACATCCTACTGCTAGGACTATTGATTTTTGAACCTGTACATTGTCTAATGGAGTCATGGATGAGTGATTTGGCTTAGTGTGTTGGGAACTATAGGATATGAGTAAGATTTTCTTTTGATGTTTTGCATTTGGTATATCTATTTGCATTTGGTGTACCTATTTGTCTTTTAGAGTTTAAATAAGCTGATACGTTTTTTGGCTAGGGTTCATTTTTACCCTAAATGGTTCCAGGGTCCCATTATCAAGAATTAGCAAATCAGTCCACAGTGTATCCAGAACAATTCAATATTAAATAAATCAGTATGGGCAGAGCTAGGAAGGTGATTGAAGATACCTTTATTAGTTGGCCTAATTACTATTTTTGAAGGTTTAAGACATATGGAAATCATCTTAACCATCTCGCTGCCAGTCCAGTTTTGCGCAGGCAGCACGATATAAAATTGAGGTTCGTAATTCTAAAACTAATCAAATTAGATCAGTTTTGTAGCAAGGTTGAGTATGGAAATGTGTACACTAACTTCACTATTAGGTAACTTATATTTACCCAGAACGACCGTTTCAATGGGTATCCCCATTATCTGCTGATTCCAACTGGCTATCTGGTGGCAGGTGGATGAACTTGTTGATCAAAGTTCCCTGGAGGCTCTCTGAGGTGTCAAAGTTTAGACGTTTTCGGCGGTTCTTTTGAATAAATATTTTCTCCCATACCATAAGCTCTAGTGGTTTTTGAACCTGTTTTAGTAGTTCTGTTTCATCCCCGATTTCATGGCCTTCTTCCCAGAAATGGGTTGCTAAAGCTGACTTCTCTATTTGTTTGTTTATAATATTGTTCCTTTCTCTTTGTGTTCAAATTCCTTTTGGTTTGGCCTATGTAACACTTATCTTTGCAGCTGATTTTGTATACTCCGGATTTATTATAGCAAGCACCCTTAAGGAACACAAAACACAACATCAAGGCATTTCCGACAAATTGGCACCCAGACTCACGTATATAATAATGAGACACAAGTTGCTTTGCTTGGCCATATGAAATTCCATTATTGCAGTGAACGGCATGCAGCCAGCTCTGTATCTGTGACATCACTCCGTTGGTAGCTGCATCAGTTATTCTTTGAATTTGCGAGAATGAAGTATCGTAGAAACATGGTGTTTTCACTACTATATTTTACTAATAATCTTTATTCTGAGTGTCTCTTGATTTTACGTTAACAGGGGGTTTAAGAAAGTGTTGGCAGTTGTCATCGAAAACATGAAAAAGTTGACCACAGTCACACCACTTGCATAATTTTTACTTCCTCTGCCCGTACCATGTAATATCAGTGATGACACGGTTAAGTTTTTAGGCTTATATATGGATTGCAAGTTATCATGGGAACCTCACATTAAGTACATTGCTAATAAACTATCTAGAGTCATATATTTATTAAGAAATTTGAAAAACTGTGTGCCTGACAGTTACGTAAGATCAGCATATTTTGCCTTTTTCCAGAGTATTATTTCATATGGAATTTTACTTTGGGGAAACAGCAGTTACATTCAAAAGATTCTAGTGCTACAAAAAAAGGTTGTTAGGATTATTACAGATTCGGAAAATATAGAACATTGTAAGCCATTATTTATTAGGTTTGGGTGCTTAACAGTAATTAACTTATACATATACCATGTTTTGGTGTACACTAAAAACAGATTACCAGATTATTATTGTAGGAAGGATGTACATACTCATAATACCCGTAATTGTAAGAGAATTGATGTGCCTTTTCAAAGACTCTCTAAATCATTAAACAGTTTTGAAATACTTGGCTTAAAAATGATTAATAAACTGCCAATAAAATTTATAGAGTTACCAATAAAACGATTTAAAAATGAACTATATAGATGGTTAACAAAGACACCTTTTTACTCTGTGACAGAATTTTTTGAATGTGAACATATTTTAGTGTCTCGGGTTTAAGTTGATGTTAATATAACATTGACTTTATATTACTATTTTATTTAAAGAATGTAAAATTGGAATATTTAAAAACAACAAAAAACAAGAGATATTACAAGAGGTATTACAATTAGTAATACACCCGAATGAGCAAGACTGCTCGTGCTCGGGTGCCGTTTCAAAAATATCAAAGTGAAGAAAGAGGAGAGACAAAGAAATAGAGTGTATAATGTGCTTAACTAAAAAAGAAAGTAAAACAAAAACATTAAACATAAAAACATAAATACATAAAAGGAGTGGAACAAAAATTACTTAAAAGCTAAAAAATTACAAAAAATTCTTTACATATCTATTAAATTTAACAGTGGAGTATGCTGAGAGATCAGGATTTTTTCTGATAATTGAGTTATAGAAGCGCGGTCCAAAATTAATGCTATGCTTAAGGAACTTTGTTTAGGAATAGGAACTTTGTTTCGCTTTTCTTGTGATATTTAATTATCTCTCATTTATGTAATGTAATTTTAAGAATGACGTTGTCTATTACTGCAAGTTCAATGACAATAAAATACTTATTATTATTATTATTATTATTATTACCATAGGTAGAGGAAGTATTGTTTTCGACCCCCAAATTCGAAGTTGAGTTTTTAACATATATACACCCAAAACATATCTGTGTGTCAGTGTGTGTGTGTGTGTCTGTCTGTCTGTCTGTGTGTGTGTGTGTGTGTGAAATATCTGTGAACAGGCTAGCTCCAAAACGGAAAACCGTATGAAAACAACATTTCATATGAGTCATTCCGTGTCAAATCAACACAGTGATTTTACCTGACCATCTCAGATTTTAATGAAATTTAGTACATAGGTGTCCTCTATACAGACTAAGAAAAATACAAAATTTTGTCTTTATATATGTCAACTGGTTTTGAAAATATGGCTATGTAAAGTTTCAGAAATCTCCCAAAATCGTAACATCAGCATATTTTTAAATTGCTATTGCAGCTCTCCTAATTAAGGTGGGAAAGGTGTCATTTTGCAGCATTTTCTAGGCTCTTTTATTTGATATGCAACTTAATATGGGTTAAAATAAATGAACAGTGTCAAATTTGAAATTTAAATTTTGATTTTTGATATTTCAAAATGTGCCGTTTTGAAAAAATTGAAAAAATATTAAAACAACCCTTACATGTTTATAAACTGACTGTGTAAGTTTAAACTTGGGATTGTAATGGGGTTCACATGATAATTTATATAGATACTCAGCCTTACAGAAGGTTTTGCTGCTAATACCTGAATTATAAATACACTAATACAATAACAACATGTGGCATTGATTTGCTTACTTTAAATTAACATAAATATTATGTAGCCTAATTCTAAACTTGCAGTTAACTGTTTTGAAGTGAAATCACTACTGAAGATCCTTGATATAGTCTTCAAAAGCTTCAGTAGTTTGATGTATTTCTTTTTCAGAGAGATTGTGGACTCTGCCTGTCGGAGTCACTGGATTTACTTTACACAAGACATAAGTTACTGGAAGCCATAGTATATCTTGACTTCTAGGGTAGGAGAAAGATGTTGATGGACCAGCTGGATATAAAAAAGAAACCTTACTTCATCCTTGCTCTTTTCTTTTGCCACAACATATGCTAGCAACCAGTTGTTTTCATAGATTACGGTAATGTAACCACTAATGTCTGTTATTTGCAGTCTTTACTTTTGAGTTACTTAAGGGGATAGGAATAAACGCATGAAGTTTCTGAGTACCTTGCACTGTTAGAGACTTGCTTAGGCGATTTTCCAAAAATCTGTCTGTTTCTATGTATTCTTTTTGACTTACATGTATAAAATTTGCCACAAAAATGTTCTGAATTGCCCACTCGTACAACTGAAATGGTGTATGAATTTGGTTCTCGTAAGTGCTTTGTAAGCTGGTTCGGGCAGCTAACCTTTTCACCATTCTGCCAATGCCATCACATGGCCCCTTTCCATGTGCTGTTGCTGAAAAATGCCATTCAGCATCAATGTCAAAGTCATCTTTGCGGTTACACAAGTTTGTAAAAAAATTTCTGTTTTTACTGGGTTGCAGACCCATCAGAGGAGTAGTAAATCTTTTTGATCCTGTTACCAAACCTACTTTTCATGAAGCCAATAAGTTTTGAAACAGTAAAGGCAATTGTGTTGTGCTCTAAACATTCAGAAATCACTACAAAACTCACATGTTCAGTCTTTTCCCTTTTGTAATAAATGACAAATGGGTGGACTGTGACTTGCCCACTGGTCCAATGGTAGCTTTGGGCTTCATCTTGAAGAATAAAACTGCAATTTTCTTCAAAATCACATACTGTGTTTTGAGATTTTCATTAGTATTATTCATGAAAGAGCTTTGCTGCTTGGCAATGAAATCATGTATGACCAAAGCAGAGAGATTTCCACAAATAAATATATGTAAGTCAAGAAGAATACATAGAAGCAGACAGATTTTTGGAAAATCGCCTAAGCAAGTCGCTAACAGTACAAGGTACTCAGAAACTTCATGCTTTTATTCCTATCCCCTTAAGTAACTCAAAAGTAAAGACTGCAAATAACAGACATTAGTGGTTACATTACCGTAATCTATGAAAACAACTGGTTGCTAGCATATGTTGTGGCAAAAGAAAAGAGCAAGGATGAAGTAAGGTTTCTTTTTTATATCCAGCTGGTCCATCAACATCTTACTCCTACCCTAGAAGTCAAGATATACTATGGCTTCCAGTAACTTATAAATCCAGTGACTCCGACAGGCAGAGTCCACAATCTCTCTCCCTTTTGTAATAAATGACAAATGGGTGGACTGTGACTTGCCCACTGGTCCAATGGTAGCTTTGGGCTTCATCTTGAAGAATAAAACTGCAATTTTCTTCAAAATCACATACTGTGTTTTGAGATTTTCATTAGTATTATTCATGAAAGAGCTTTGCTGCTTGGCAATGAAATCATGTATGACCAAAGCAGAGAGATTTCCACAAATCTATATTAATAAAAGGAACTGTCTGTCTGTCTGTCTATCTGACCGCGATGCCCAGCAAAATCTACTCAACGCAGAGATCTGAAATTTTATACATAGGCGGACTAAAGGGTCGGAATGTGCACCTCGAAGCCGGAATTTTAATTTTCGCTTTCGTTTGTGAGTTATGAGTGAAAAACGGGCAGAAAACATGTATTTTTTGCGATTTCGAAGCATGAGTTTTCAGTAATGAGCCAATCCATAGTGACGGGTGTGACATTTGGACAGATTTCATTACACTTATTTCTTTCTACCTCTGAACCATATTGCAGGAATGTCATCAAAGTTTTTTGTGTTCACATACCAACCCATTGGAAGTACAAAATATGATCTAATGTTTTTTTCAAGGCTGTATGCTTGAGCTGGAAAATATATTGTGCATGTGACGGGTGTGACCATAATTGGACAAAGGTTTTTTCTTATGTAGGTTTAATTGAAATTTCTGTGAATTGATTAGCTTCACTATATTTGTTTTATTTTTTCAAGTAAGAGGACTGATAAACATACTGAAATGCATAATTAGATTTTACAAAAATATTTATATAGTTATTGAAAATTTATTTTATCAGTGTGACGGGTGTGACGTGACGGGTGTGACATGTCGGATGGGACAACATCAACTTATATCCGAGACTTAAACTAAACTAAACTCCGTCCCTGGACGGACTTGGCCTACCACCCAACCGCTGCATCATCTACCTTAGGCAGATGGTAGGATTGGGGGGCATGTGGTCAGCATGCCGACACCCACGGCCATTAATGGTGGTTTTCATGACCGGAGACGCTACTTCTCTATCAAGTAGCTCCTCAATTTGAATCACGAGGTTGAATGTACCCTTACCAGACCTCCCTAACTCAGAAAAATTCGAGGTGGTACCGGGGATCGAACCCTGGCCGATGGATCTGTAATCTGCAACGCTAACCACACTTTGCACCTTCTGCCTCTGTACCATTTTGCATGAATTTCATGAAAATTTTTTGTGATAATATACCAATCCTGTGGAATCCCAGCACATGATCTCAGCACAAAAAAGAATTCCCTTGTTAGTCTTTTTTCTCACTCTGTCCATATTTTTAACAGGCTTGTGTAAAGTTGTGGTCAAGTGAAATGTTCCTCCGGTACTAGTTAGGCAGTTTTCGTTGTCCTCTACTCTAAAATCCTGGACTACTTCACAAACTTTTACTGAATTGATGTGGATCTGGTTATTCTTGTCACCAGGACATTTTTGTTGTCTCTCATACAAAAATAATATTGTGTAGCTATATTTAGATTGGCTGATTGTTTTTCTATCTGTTCTCCTTCATTTGTTTCCATGTAGGCCTACTCATTTCATCGGCTGTTAGAGGTATTGTCTGTCTGAATTTCTTGGCAGTTCTAAGAAACACAGTTACCAGTACAGAAATCAGGCACAAAATTAATTAGGCTATCACTCTCACTTCTTTATTGGGGTACAATGTCATGCTGCTGGTTGAGGCACTGTGCTACAAACCTGAAGGGCAAAGGTTCAATTCCTCTTGAGGTTTTTGAGATTTTTCAATTGGCCTAATTCTTCTGCTGGCACTATGGCCCTGAGGTCAACTCATCTTCTAACAGAAATGGGTACCAGAAGCAATTCTGGGATAAAGGCAGCCAGTGCATAAGACTGACAACCTTACCACCTTCATGTGCTAAAAGTCTAAAATTGTTGGAGGTTGAACGTTTGAATCCTAAAAGCCTTCATGGCCTCTATAGGGATCACTAGATCTTTACCTCACTTCTTTACCACCATTAAAACATTTGTGACATTTCCACCGGTCATCTGTGTCATCCATAGCCAAAGCTGGTAGATCGTAGTCTTGCAAACTACGAAGTTCTGTTCTATACCACGGAAGTCCAAGAAGTCCAAGAGCCATTTAAAAGATAGTAATAATGAAAACATATGATTTATTCAACATCTGCATGAAATGATCACTATACAAAAGCTACAAAAGGCATTTTCCATAAGTGCCACACCCGTCACACAACATATGTCACACCCGTCACGCAACATGTGTCACACCCGTCACATCAAAATTAAGCCAAAATAGTAGGCATTTCAAAATTATATTTTAGGTGTGTCTTCTGTATTGTAATATCTTAACTTTTACCAAGTTTCCATTTTATACAATGATTACTTGGCTTTCTACCCAAACTATTACATGTTTTTTGTGACGGGTGTGACAAGGGTACCTTGAAAATTGATTTGATGAATATCTTCACTGAAACTCATCTTAAAAATTTGTTTTATGATGACAAAATCTTCACTTATTTGTGCTTTTGTGGGTGAAATTAAAAATTGCAGCAAATCTACTGATTCCATGAGTATAATGCAGTACTAGCCAACATGTTAAATTATAAATTTCAGTCAACGAAAAAAATACACATTTCAGCAGTTGTTATTATATAGATACCTTTAATTTAATAGAATTGTGAATCTATTTTCAAATTCTACAGTCTTTTACCTTTACTTTAATATATAACATGTCTATGTCACGTAAAAAAAAGATGTAACCACCTTTGTCCACTTTCACATGGATTGGCTCTAATACAAATCAATTACACTAGGCTTTGGCTATTTTTGTCATTCCTTCGACATAAAAGCATCGCGATCTCTTGAATGTTGTAGCTCACGCTGGTCGATTCATTTGTTTTTAATGTCAAGGCACGCAAACATAATATGAAATTTTCAACCTACACCGAAGAGGATTATTATTATTATTATTATAGGGATAATCAATATTAGCCTAAATATGGTCAAACGTTCGATTTGGACGAAACTCACTATACAGGGGTTTTCTGGGCCAAGGAACTCGAATCTGAGGTCGCTTTTACCAGGTGAGGCTATCTAATCGTGATATATAGTCCACATGATTTAGGTGTTAATATAATGATTTAACTATTATGCTCTTAATTTTTAATTTTTGAAATAATATCGCGGGCGAAGCCGCGGGCACATGCTATCTTAAAATAATAAAAGGACGTGTTTGTCTGTCTGTCCACGATGCCCAGCGAAATCTACTGAACGCAGAGATCTGAAATTTTAAACATAGATGGGCTGAAAGGTGGGCGAATGCGCATCGAAGCCGGATTTTTAATTTTAGCTTTCGTTCGCAAGTTGTGAGTGAAAAACTGGCAGAAAACGTGATTTTAGCGCTGTCGAAGCATCAGATTTCAGTAATACATTTCAATATCAAATCAATTGCAGTTGGCTTTGGCTATTTTTGTCATACCGTGGTAATAAAAGCATCGCGATCGCTAGATTGTTGTAAGCCCACGCTGGTCGATTCATTTGTTTAGAATGTCAAGGCCCGTAGACATATGAAATTTTCAACCTACACGGAAGAGGGATAGACCTAAGTATGGTCAAACATTGTTCGATTTGGATGAAACTCACTGTACAGGGGTATTCTGGGCCAAGGAAATCGAATCTGAGGTCGCTTTTACCAGGCGACGCTATCTAATCGTGGTATGTAGTCCACGTTATTTAGGTGTTAATAAATATAATGATTTAACTATTATGCTCTTAATTTTTAATTTTTGAAATAATTGTCGCGGGCACATGCTAGTAAATATATGTAAGTCAAGAAGAATACATAGAAGCAGACAGATTTTTGGAAAATCGCCTAAGCAAGTCGCTAACAGTACAAGGTACTCAGAAACTTCATGCTTTTATTCCTATCCCCTTAAGTAACTCAAAAGTAAAGACTGCAAATAACAGACATTAGTGGTTACATTACCGTAATCTATGAAAACAACTGGTTGCTAGCATATGTTGTGGCAAAAGAAAAGAGCAAGGATGAAGTAAGGTTTCTTTTTTATATCCAGCTGGTCCATCAACATCTTTCTCCTACCCTAGAAGTCAAGATATACTATGGCTTCCAGTAACTTATGTCTTGTGTAAAGTAAATCCAGTGACTCCGATAGGCAGAGTCCACAATCTCTCTGAAAAAGAAATACATCAAACTACTGAAGCTTTTGAAGACTATATCAAGGATCTTCAGTAGTGATTTCACTTCAAAACAGTTAACTGTAAGTTTAGAATTAGGCTACATAATATTTATGTTAATTTAAAAGTAAGCAAATCAATGCCACATGTTGTTATTGTTTTGGTGTATTTATAATTCAGGTATTAGCAGCAAAACCTTGTGTAAGGCTGAGTATCTATATAGATTTTCATGTGAACCCATTACAATCCCAAGTTTAAACTTACACATTCAGTTTATAAACATGTAAGGGTTGTTTTAGAATGTTTTTCAAAATGGCGCATTTTGAAATATCAAAAATCAAAATTTAAATTTCAAATTTGACAACGTTCATTTATTTTAACCCATATTAAGTTGCATATCAAATAAAAGAGCCTAGAAAATGCTGCAAAATGACACCTTTCCCACCTTTCTATCTTAATTAGGAGAGCTGCAATAGCAATTTAAAAATATGCTGATGTTACGATTTTGGGAGATTTCTGAAACTTTACATAGCCATATTTTCAAAACCGGTTGACATATAAAGACAAAATTTTGTATTTTTCTTAGTCTGTATAGAGGACACCTATGTACTAAATTTCATTAAAATCTAAGATGGTCAGGTAAAAAAAGTATCAAAATTGTGTTGAGTTGATACGGAATCACTCGTATCTGAGTCAGGTACCTTCCGAAGATGTGAGCTGAAGATTGGCGACAAGTTTCTCTTATTTTTAAGGGGACTTTATATGAAGAATTTTTCGTTTTTCGCGATTTTCTCGAAAATGGCTCTAACGATTTTCTGTAAATTTTGCACATGGGTTGCTTATACTAAGAGCTAAAACTTTTATTTGAAACATTTTTTTCGAAAAAATTCTCTGAAGGGTAGTTATAAGCCACCCACTGTGAATATACGCTCTTTGCAATACGTCCTCATGTAACGGAAAGTCATACAAAAACAAAATTTTGTATTTGGGTTAGGTACCTTCTGAGGCTGTGACACGAAGAGTGGCGACAACTTTCATTTACTTTTAAGGAGACTTTACACGAATAAATTTTTGTTTGTCACGATTTTCTCAAAAACGGTTCTTACGATTTCTTTTAAATTTTGTACATGGAGTGCTTATACCAAGAGCTAAAACTTTTATTTAAAAAAAAATTCTCTGAAGGGTGGTTGTAAACTATAGATAGGCCTACTCTGTCTTGCCTGGTGAACAACTCAATACGCGGACATTCACGGCCTCTTATTCTATATAAGTACGTGAAGTGAGAAAGATGTATTGTTGGCCATGCTTACAGCAAGGAAATATCTGAGGGGAATATTCGATAAATTTCGGAAATTATTCTGAATGGCGGAAAGTTCAATAAACGTTTGCAGTCACTTGTTTTTTCTTCTTTTTTTTAGTTTGTCCATAGCCTGCGTTTTTAGTCGCAGCATTCAAATGAGGGGCTATAAGGTATTTACAGCATAATTAGCGAAAAATTGTGTCTTGCGATTCTGTACAAGGATATGTGAATACTGCTAACTTTTATTTGGGCAGAGGAAGTTATGTGACTTTCACATCAGATTTTTAATCAATCTCTATTCCTCTTGGGATATCTTAAAGAGTTTAAATTTAAAAATAAAATAAAAACAGACCGAACTTCCTTCATGAACACCCTGGCAGATATGCAGTAGTAGTAGTAGTAGTAAGTATTCTGCCTTCCGGCAGGTTTTCAAACTTGGTACGCGAATTTTGTTTTCCAAAACTGTCTATCCTCTGCTTCCTCCTTCAGCATCCAATATTTCCGCTTTTCCCTTAAATCGTCCAACAGCTGAATTCTTCTTCTTCCAAGTCCAGTTGTACCCTCCAGTCTTCCTTCTACGACATCATGTAATAAGCAGTTCCTTCTGAGAATGTGCCCAATCCAGTTTGCTTTCCTCTGACGAATTGTGTGTATGATTGACTTCTTCTCACCCACTCTACTCAGAACCTCTTCGTTTGTCACCATGTCCATCCACTTTATATTTTCTATCTGTCTCCAGCACCACATTTCAAAACTTTCTAAATATTTCTTTTCTAATTTCCTCAAAGTCCATGTCTCTGATCCATACAAACCAATTCTCCAAATATAACACTTCACCAGGTTTTTACGTAGCTCTAGGTTCAGATATGCATGGACTGTAAATGCAGACAAATTAGTTGACCAGTTGTCATTTTCATAATTAACTTGAATCATTAAAAAATACACATATACACATATACAATGGATCTTTAACAAAGATCTTTAACAAAGATCCATTGTATAAGTGTATATGTGCATTTTTTAATGATTCAAGTTAACTATAGACAATGGAAAAAGGACTATATGTGAATACATTTTCATAATGTTGATACTTTGTACCTTTGTAGGAAACACAGGTCTAACGACAAATAAATAAAAATAAAAAAAAGTTTTGGCAGACTTCATCATTAAAAACACACAAAAAGAATAAATTGACTCCAATCATACCATTTGCATAATTTTTAATATGATACATTTTCTTATAAGATCTTTAGGCAGTACCAACTGCAATCGGTCACATTAACCTATTTACATAAATACATATCTTCAACAACCTAAGCTATGAGTATTTACAATCTTACAAACTTAATTACATTAGTCAAAATTATTATTTTAAGTTATACCTAAGTGACACTAAATTAACAAAATATACTTACAGATTACACATGTAATCAATCATTACTCATCTCAGGACATCTCAAAAAGCCTAAATCCAAAAAGGCAGACTGAAATTCCTTTACGAATGCCCTGGGAGTTGTGTGTAACACTCTGAAAATGGTAACATTTGAGTAATCTGCAACTTAGCTAACCACATGCATGTAAATGAAGATTGACAAAGTTAAAAATGATACATTCAAGAAATTACACCGTACAACAGGTTTGAACTTTTTTCTATCCTTTATATGAAACCATGCGATTCTGATTCTCGATTCATATATCAAAACCAAAATTATCCATTACGTACCGTTTTTGTAGGAGACACACTTCTCACATTTACGTAAAAAGCAAAATTGTGGATTTTTGGGAAAATGGTGCGTTGTAAACAAAACGTAACTACAGATTTGTTATTTTCAGCCAAAAAATACAAGAAACAATATTTTCATCTAAAGGACATTTTTCATGTTGTACAGTGTTATTTAAACCTAAGTAGACAATTTCAGAAAGGTGTTAAAAAGCAATTTCATTCATCCTTGGATACATAGTCATCTTCATGTTCAGATCATCAGTATCTCATCAGTATCTGTTTTGTTATCTGAAACAAAGGACAACAAATTGAACATACCGCTACTATTAGTTAATATAACATATTTTATGTACACATATAGGCCT
This sequence comes from Ectobius pallidus, assembly GCA_964059195.1. Classification (NCBI taxonomy): domain Eukaryota; kingdom Metazoa; phylum Arthropoda; class Insecta; order Blattodea; family Ectobiidae; genus Ectobius; species Ectobius pallidus. Next base: position 78,370,631 of record CAXKWD010000003.1, read on the forward strand.
ACATAATAATAATAATTATAATAGGCCTACATATTTATAATTCCAAGAAGAAAAACATTGAAACATAATGGTATAATATTATTTGTAGGTAGGTACCTTTTTCATTGAAGTTCTCTCCTTTTTGTATACGTTGGTGACGTTTAGCAAGTACGGTATGGCAATTGATCTCATTCAGTCCACAGTAATTCCAGTTTCCCATCTTGTTCTATCCAACCATGTCTAATTACTTTTCCTGCAGTGTATATTAATTACAATTTAATTTTCTTTAACAAAATCTGATTATGTAGGCTACCTGATATAATTATTCAGTACTTTACAGATAGGCCTAGCTATGAATATAAAATGTGTAATGTACTTGAATCCATGGAAACTTTTCAATAATGTAGCCACCAATACTAAAATTATTAGATAATATGTGCATTGTTGGTGGGGGTTGCATTGTAGCCACAATTGTAAATGCTTTTTTGTCAATATTTCTATCTATGGAAACTTGGATTTTTTATGATCTTTTGAGCTCTGAAACACCATAAGTCCAGCAATAGTTATTTGCATGTTTCCAGTGTAGCCAAGAAACCTTTGTAGCAACTTTATTTTTAGCAAATTTCTTCTTCAGTAAATAGAGGGATAAATTGAGCCTGTTTCTTTCATCTTTTTCTCCATGTTTCTTTTATTATAGGCCTATGACCTTTTCGCCTTGGAGAATTTTGATCAACTATAAGCATCTTCTGTAAGCATATCTGAAAATCAGAGAAAATTCCAGAATCCGTTACAGCAAAACCATAGTTTTTATTAGGTCTACAGAAAAATATGTATACGATAAATTATGTGAACTTAGGCTCAAACAGTTCCTGGGATTTTTTAAACATATTTAAATGATACTTAACCGCAGATACAGTTAAATAAGTTATGCTGAAACTCAAAAAACTTTTGAATATTAACAGACATCGTTGTATGTCAACATTCACAGTGGTGGTATAAGTGAATGATCAAAACAGTATATAGGCCTATTGAATAAGTTTTTAATCTTTTACCAGTGAATGCCATTTTCTTAGAGCGTATTGAATGTTAAAACTAATATTTTCTTTGCAACATTGTAAGGTGTTGTAATTAATTATAATTAAAATAGTAAAAAAAATGAAATATTGATCAGGTGTTATTAAAGACAATTAAAAACTACAAAAAATCAGCTCCTGCGCCACCAAACCAGGTTTATTTATTTCTGTTTGTCTGCATTTTCATTTGCATGCTCTTCGATGAAATGGAGCATGCCCCTCGCTTTGTCTCATCAGCGATACAATATTGGAGGTAGGTAGATATATAAGCTTTCATGAACCACAGATTATTGTCTCTGTTGGACATTGAACTCCGGCTTAGCTCAGTTGGTAGAGCATTGGCGCGAATAGCCAAAGGTCCTGGGTTCAAGTCCCAGTGTCGGAGGAATTTTTCTCCTATAACATTCTCATGTAATGTCCAACAGAGACAATAATCTGTGGTTCATGAAAGCTTATATATCTATCTTGAATGTCAACTGTACAATAACAGTGGGAGCCCGGTCACAAAAATCACTAATTAGTGTGCCTCACAGTACTGCATATGACATAACTTGCCTGTCTGTGAGGTAGACCATTAGGGCAATCAGTCATAGGAGAGAGGTTCCATCCGGCGCTGTGAATTGAACTCTGGCTTAGCTCAGTTGGTAGAGCATTGGCGCGAATAGCCAAAGGTCCTGGGTTCAAGTCCCAGTGACGGAGGAATTTTTCTCCTATAACATTTTCATGGAGGTAGGTGATAAACCTATCACCAAAATGTAGACCAAAGAAACATATCGTTCCGTCAGAAGTCACTAACTCCAAAAATGGCCATTTTGAGTTATATATACTACTACATTGATGAAAGGATGCTTTATAGGCAGGTAGAGCTAACTGATATACTGACCCATTTCCAAGTAACTAATGCTTCTAACTTCTCCAATTCCATATGTGCAATGGTTTTTCATACTTGAAAACAGCTGTATCTGAAAACAAACATTTTGGACTTAATAACTTCTGTGAGAACAACAACAGTATTTTGTGGGATGTAAGTAATTGTAACGGTTAAATCTGTATTCTAAATAATACAACAATGAGATCAAATCCAGTAAGCTCCTTCTCACCAAAAGGCTCCATTGAAACTAGAGTACATATGTGTTCTTGCAATAATCAATACTGTGATAATTTGCTATCTGAATTCATACTACAATCGTTTTTAATTCATATACGAGACTTCACTAGAAACATAGAGCTGTCTTTCCTGAATGTTTCAAAACTGTAACCTAAAAATGGCCAATTTTGTAGATACGATGTCTCTTTTCTTAACCCTGTCACAACCTTATCAGTGTCTAGTCTCATAATAGGCACTCCTGCATTGAAAATTGACAGTGTATGAGTTTATTTATTAATATTTTTAATTCAAAATTTTCAGCGTGGATATATATGGAATCGAACTGTCGTGGCTGTAAATATCGAGACTAATTTGTCATGCATCACTACTATTTCAAGTCCGCTGCAGGCAACATTATTAAGTTTGGACTTAATTGAATAAAAATTTTAGATTTTAGAAATTCTAAAAGTACATTGACTGAAACTGTAGGGGGCTAAGCCATTTTAATTACATATTCAATTGAAAATAATTTATGGTCCTATTCTTTCCACTATACTTTTTATTAAAACACAATATAATATAAACAATGACACTTATTTATAACAGTGGATAAAACAAGGTTTTTACAAAACACAACATTTCAACCTGCCCTCCAGGCCTTTTTCAAGTGTACTGAATTTTAATTACAACTACGGTAGTTGTTAACCCTCTTATTAACAAATTATTTTTAAAAATCCAATCATTTTGAAACAAATATGAGTGTACATTTGGTCCAATTTGAAAAGAGGAAGTGTAGCAGGTATTTTCTATCATAACAGCATAAAGTTAACAAGTAAACAGGTAGGGGGTGAGTGATAAATTAAAAGTTGGTGTGACTCAACCTATATTGAAACATATTAGAAAAGGGGAGGAAATAAGAGGGAAAGAGAATGAGGTTAGGGAATGCAAAAGTCCCTCTATCATCACCCCCCCAATTAGACCAGATAACAAGTTTCCATGACAACCCCCAGGTGCACCAAACCCTACATTAATCTACCTTTCCTTTTCAACAAGCTCATCTAAGTCATATCTAACATGAGGGGAGAAAATAAGTTGAAGCATGAATCACATTACATTCAACCAGCTATTTGTTAGTCTGGACACACAACACTATAAATATGCCCTCTGGAGTAGGTTACTGGTGCACAGGGCACATGCAACTGGAAGGTATTGGGTTCAACTCCCTTGTCACTAAAAATAGAAGTTGCTCAAACCTTTTAGGATAAATAACAGATGAAATATTGTTCTGACAAGTGAAAGCAGAGAACTGAATATTAGGCTACGAACCAGAATAGATATGGTCAGCCTGTGAATCACGTTTTATTAGATATACATCACTTCTTGACTAGATCATTATCAAATTTTTAGTATTTCATTACAGTCCTGGGTGGAGATCAAACACAAAATTTCTGCTTAGTACACCTCACATACAAGGGAATTATCCCAGTGTATACCAAGCAGAAATTCTTAATTCAATTCTCACCAGGATATGTTTTCGTCCAAAGAATATTATTGTACACATTGCCTAAAATATGATTTAAGGAATCAACCTGTCAACATAGAAAAGCACTAGATAAAGTTCCATACCTGATTTTTTAAGATCAGCTAACATGCAGAGCCCACGAAAAGTGTGATCAGTCAATCCAATTACTGTGAGCTCGAACTGAAACACGAATTAGCATACTTCAAATAACCTTTTTGGCATTCAATATGTCTTTCTGGTGCTATGTTTCTGCACATACTGACATTATTTTATTTTTATACTGGCCTTCTAGTTTAATTTACCATACTTTAATTTTATTTTATTTCCATGGCTTCAAAGCTGCCCAAACAAACAAAACTTAACAGTTAAACTTTGCCATTCTTTAACTAATAATAATTACCTACTCAATTCATAAGAAATGCATAACATTTCTAACTGTCCAGTGTAAAAAGTGGAATGATCACAAATTTATAAACAACTAAACGACTTAACCCATTTCTATGTAAATAACTACATGAAATAAAATTTATGATCGCTGAAATGAGACTTGTAACTGACCAGCCTCATGGTCAAGTGATAAGAACTTATGACTGCTAACCATTAGGTCCTGTGGTCGATTCCAGCCCAGCTGTCCTTGTTGTATATGTTCTTCTGGTAACCTTAGACCAATTATTAAGTATTTAGATTTAGATCAGCTAAGTCTACATAATCACAAATCTATGATCTAGGCATACATAATAAGTGTTCCAACTAAAGAAATGGGACTATATTTGGCCTTGTCAGGAGGGGGATTTTACAAGCCCTAACAGAGAATAAAAAAGGATTTAATTTCAACCTAAAATTTATTGATTTTTCAGACATTCCTTTTAACAGATTAATGATTTTGATTAACCACGTTTCTGTAGTATCCTCAAATTGATTGAATGTTGACATGAACAGTCCTTTTTTGTAATGTGAAGTTAAATTCCTCTTATGAATTGTACAATGCAGCTACCACTTTCAGGGTTCAACATGCATATCTGGCTTCTAGTGTCCATGAACCTTTGGCTTCACAGAGTTTATTTATAGGCTTGTGTATTAATTAATTATTTAATTACTCACTCTGTTCACAATAGTTCTGTAAGTGTTGTCCATTTTCCATTTCACATATTCTTAAGAAATTTATCATGCATATGGACCAATTCTTTTGTACTAATGGTCCTAAATTGTATGCAAATGTTTTTCTTTTAAGTTTCTCCATTTATTTCTAAAATATATTTTTAATATGTGCATGCACAAACTCATGCTGTGATTCAGTTATATGAAGAAGAAAGAAAGAAAGAAAGAAAGAAAGAAAGAAAGAAAGGAAGGAAGGAAGGAAAAAAAACACAGGAAAGTGAATTCTGAATTAACGAGGCACCAAGTCAAGCAAAATGTGCACTAATAAAACTGTTGATGCAGGTGATGTATGTTTAACTCACCAAGCGGCATGTGACCAATATACCATCACTAGCTTAAAAGGTCCGGCATTGTCCGGGTTTTGTATTTTGTAATTCAAAATTAACTTATGAAGGACTTCCGATTTTCAAATTATAGGTCCTTATACAGGTATTTAGAATTTGAAATGAAGAAGAACGACTTATGCCACTCAAACCATTTGTTCAGAAAACGCTTGATATAGCTTTTTATGGCTCATAGAGATTGTAAAATTTTGCACCCCTTTGCTTCTACACACCAAGCCTGGTAGGAGTTGAAATAGGAAGAAACAAATTCCGGAACATAAAATTGAATTGTCTTTGCGGAATATTTTATTTCTCCCTCTCATGTTACCATATAACCGTTTCGGGGATGAAATTAAAAAGAAATTCAATATCACTTTCATACTTCCCTCCCCCCAAAGAAACCATACCTCATATGGTATTCTGTATGTCCAGGGTAGAGAAAATTATGTGACTGCAGCACATTGTGCATTATTTTCGTGGATTTCATTCTTCAATATTTATTTATACCATGAATTATATCAATAGCTTCTCTAATTTCTCAAAATCCCATTTCATTTATTTCGAAAGCTACCTGTGTCCACTGCCAACAATACACTATTGTCATGTGAACTGTACATGGAATGTGATTTGGATTTGATAATTGTTTGTAGAAAGGTATTATGTTTCCTTGAAAACATTTGATTTTTGGCATTTAAAATCAATTTTTTTTTCTTCAAAATCCTTCCTTAGTGTGCACTTACATTATGAAACGAAGGTACTGTCAGAATTCCAAGTCTCTACCTATTATAGTAAAGGCTCTACATTAATCCTCTGGCACTCAGTCATTAAGTCAGAACAAAGCCTCTTATATATATAGAGAAGATTACTTAGCAAGATATGTCTTAAAATAGGCCACTTAGGCCTAATTATATTTTAGATCATCCGAATAAGTTTCATTGTGCTTGCACTGAAGTATTGGCTTATGCAGTGGTGCAGCATGTGGGGATGCTAAAGGAGCTAAAGCCCCCTCTCCAGTCCCCCAGGTTAGAGAGATTCTTTATATTAATGTCTCATTTTTACTGGCAAGAGGGCAAGATAGTTTAAAACATTTCACATACAGTGTTTGAAATAATTATTAGTTGGATTAATAATTAGTTTTCATCGTATGTAACAGAAATTTGATAACTTCAAATGCATTAATTTTCACCATCACTTTACATTTGCTAAATCGAGTTCAAAACCAGCTGCACTAAGATTGCTGCAGGATTCTTAATAACAGAATATGATAAAATCATCTGCTAGCAAAAATTTCAAGTCATCACAGAAGTTGAAACAATTTAATATGTTTAGTTCTTTATATGCCTATTATAGCAATAACAACAACCAGTGTTAAATTCTCCGTCATTCAATCAGCTGACTGTCTGAATAACATTCTTTTCAACTGTTGTGTGCTAGAGCACTTCACATTATTACTTTAAAAATACACGGAACCCAATACTATTGGCAAGCAGATTAAGTTGTTGTTAGTCCTACTGGTACTATAACTATGTATTTCAAAATGCCTTTGTTCAGATGTGTTAAAATATAAATATTGAAATAATAATAAAAATAATAATGTTAATGTTAATGATGCTTGCAATAGGACAGTAACCTCATTGAATAAGAATAAGTTGCAAAGAAAATTGAAGAATTAATCCCACCCATCATAAAATAATTTTTTTTATTAGTGTGGTATTTTACAATCTTTAACGCACTCCAGATTAAAATCCTGGCTGCACCACTGGACATATGGTGTGGAATTTTGTGTGCTCAGTCTTCTGTGGACCCAATTTATAGAAAGTGAGAAAACTAGAGAAACCCCTAAAATGCAATTGGAAATCTGTAGATTGTATTTCAGAAATTTTATCATAAGCTTTGCATTTTGTATCAGCTTTGGATAATATCAGGAATTCAGTGAATATGAAAAATTAAAGCATTAAAATAATCTGTAAGACCATGTTATTGTGAATTTCACCTTTTTAATATAGAATGTGTAAATGTGTGTGTGGTGTATATGCCCCTTTTATGTTATCTTTTTAGCACATACCTTATGTTTAAAGTGTAGACTTCACCTGCTAGCTTGATGGTTTTATTGCTTGCAAGAAATTTCCATTCCAACCGTAGGAATATGATGAAGAAATGCAGTGAATATATTTTAAAAATTAGTACCAGTATTTTAACTCCCTAGGCACACATACCACTTCTAATGTCAATGGAGCTAGAAAAGAAAAGAGTGAAAATGCAGTGAATATTTTAGAACAAAATGTACTTGTAAATAAATTTATAATTTATGATTTTTTGATATAATACCTCTGACCGTTTGGAAAGGGAGATGGAGTTAGTTTTTCTTTGTAATTCATTGTAGCTTAAAATTTTTGTTTTAAAAAACTATTCCCAGCATTCAGACAAAACACAACTATTAGCTAATAGCCTACTTGTAATTTGTCTGAATGCTGGGAGTACTTTTTTTAAACTAAAATTTGAGGTTGCAATAATTTACAAAGAACAACTCCACCTTAAGAGATTATGTTATTGCCACAGTGGTGAAGGCATTAATTAACACTTGGCATGAATCACATTGGTCACAATGTCCACCTCACTTATCCCCCCCCCCTTATAGAAATAATTAATCTAGGAATGTCTAATATTTTTGCATAATTAATTACCACTGTTCTTTTCTAGAGTTTCCATAGTTAACCATTGTATTGTATCCAACAATGAATAGCCTATATGTTGCAGCCCTACGTTTCATTGTGGCATAGTTTAGATTTCAGAGACTAGAACAAACAATGATGTGAAAAATCTTTTAAATGTGTTTGTCTTTTTTATGGTCATGAAATCATTTTTACTTATCTTTAAATAATGCTCAGATGTTATATTGAGCTAACATAATAGTAATTTTCAGTATTTCTGTGCATTCCTCATAATGTTGTGGGGTCATAGTATGTGCCTCTAGTGGAGATCAAACTGTACCATGGTAGCAATTCATGCACACTTTACAATAATGAATTTATATAAAATTTTAGAAAATTAAGGTTTCTTCTCTAAAGTCTTTTGATAAATGTTCTACCCATTTTAATTTTTACTTAGAACTTTCAAGCAATTTTTATTTTTGTATTATTTATTGCTATTACATTAGTGGTATAAATGCTTTGTCTATGATAAGTTTCCTTTATTACCAGTGTTGTTATATTTTCACCTTAAAAAACTGTTTTGTAAAATATTTTTGACCTTGCATTTTCTGTGGAAGTGGAGTAGGGTTAAGGTATTAGCCTGTGTTAAATAAAAGAATACTCCTATTACACTGTAACAACAAGATCTGCCAACATAGAAGTTGTAAAGCATTAGGCCAAGACAAGTACCCAATTATCTGTTGAAGAATTTAAATCTTATTATAATTGGTGTGTTTCTGTTTACAGCCAGAACGAGAGGATCTGAGAGTGGCGGGCTTGTTGCCATGGCAACGGCACAGCCAGCTTTCAATATGGCTGCTGCGTCATCTGCGACAGCATCAGGAACTTCAGCAGCTTCTGACTTGGTGGGAGGAGTTGGAAACAGTACGAGTGGGGGAGGAGGGAATCAACAAGGGCAGCAGGGAGTCAATTCCACAGCATCAGTCACAGTTGTCACTAGTCCTGCAAACCAGCAACAGCAGTCTTCTCAATCACTAGTGTCAGCTAACACTGTCTCTATCACAGCAGTCACACATCAGTCACTTCAACAGGTAGGTCAGATAGGTGATGAACATTACAACAACACACACATTCTAAATTTATGTTCACATGCAGTTATACCCTAGATGTTACGTATGATCTAAAAATACTACGTAGCTTGTCTGGTATGATAATTTAACCAGCATGAGTACGCCTACATACTTTTTCCTCTAATGTTTCTACATTTTAGTAACATACCAATATCTGTTTGGACTTGAATACACTACAGAGATTCGTGATATTCAAATAACTGCCATTCATCTGTGACATAATGTACTGTAATAGGTAAGTAAATGAATTATGAAGAAAAAATAATGGGACCTTAATCCTTGCAGTGCTGAATTTGTATCATTACATAAACGATCATCAAATGAGACCATCAGTGGTCTTTAAGTTTGAAATCAGTGAAAAAATTCAGGAGAATAGCTGTTTTCCATAAATAATAACTGTAAATAATAATAATAATAATAATAATAATAATAATAATTAGGGGGCGGATTTCTATGACATGTCATATTTTTCCCCTTTGCTATTTCAGGTTTCCGACTAATTTAAACCCGATTCCAAGCATCCTGGTGAAATGGAACGGCTTTTATTGTGCATATGACTGCATATTTAGGACATTTTCAACGATTGTAGCATATTTTGTATGAATATGCATATTTAGGTCATTTTTTTTCTTCTTGCATATTTGTGTGCATATTTAAAAAAAATTGAAGTTTTATATATCATATTTTGTAAATTTGCATTCTAATGATACTCTTTGAGAATTTACAGATATTTTAAATAATTAACATTATAATTTAATAAAATGTATTGTAATGAAACTTTTAAAAAATATACACAATGTGTAACTGGTAAAGTCATATTTTAAATTTTATTGGTCATATTTTAATGTTTTTTAGGTCATAAATACATGCATATATCCTATTTTTAGGTCATAGAAATCCGACCCTAATAATAATAATAATAATAATAATAATTAAATATACTTTTATTTGTATTTAACTATAGCCCTAACATGCTGTAGTGCAAAATAGGGCTGCAATAAATGGAGATTCAATAATAATAATAATTGCTATATGTTGATAAAAATCATTTTACATAAAGTATTACTCTGTTAGTCTTACATCTCTACTTTAAACAAGTGTCGTTTCGAACACTTGTGTATGTCAGTAGCAGTGAAAAAGTTAATACCAGTAACAATAGGACCCAATTTAACACTATCTTGATAAATGTATTCTTACATTTTCCGTTAAATTTTGAAAACTCCAGATATTATCAAATATAATAATATAATTGGAGTATTAATATTCCCCGTTATGAAAAAAAGCCACATTTAACTTAGGCCTGTACAAATTTCGGAATTACCTTTTTTCTCTTAGAAATTGTGTATCAGTTAATTCTGATAGTACTGTAATTTTTTGACACATTGCAAAATTTAACAATCTGGCAGTGGGATGTTTTTGCTGCTCCTTCCTTCCCACAAACAACTGGTTCTGTGTAGCATGGCCTTGGTCAGTCTTTGTTGTGTGCTCACACCAGATAACAAATCTTAACAGATTGAGCTTGTTTTATCATAGCTCATGTACCAGTTACATATTGCTTAGTATGTTGAGTTCAACTCGCATTGATAGAGGAAGAGGAAACCATTTTCTGTAAATTAAAAGTGCATATTATAGGTCTCAATAATAAACTAAAAATATTGGAAATGGCTTGCCACAATAGCCTATACTAAGAAGTTTTACTTGTGACATTATAGTTCATAAATAAAGCACTTTAAAGTTTGATAGTCTGCTTTCTTTACTCCCATTGTTTTCATGAATCTCTGTATATAGGTATTCTTAATAAATAGAAGGTACATTATAAACTCCACTAGGCAAAGTAACTACAGTCGGTCAAATAAAAAACGTCGGGCGGTATTTGATTAAGTATCACGAACGAGCATATGCGCATGTACAGGAAGACTTAAGGTTAGGTTCACACACGCCTCTTGTCTATCCATGTATTTTCTTGATTATTTAGTCAGTTTTGTTCCAAAACAAACATGTATAGAAGGCTGTGGCTATATGCCTCAAATCCGCCATATTCTTGGTTGCAAATTTTTATAATATTAATAATTAATAGATTCCCCGAGGAATATGTTTATTCAAGGAGCATATTTTAAAGATTTTATTTTATAATACCGGTACTTCTAGTGCAAAATCAATTACTTACGCTCAACTTCTGCAACCAGTCTAGCATCGAAAAACGCGGCCTTCTGCAGATCCACGCTTCCTATGAAAACTTCCGGTCGCATTATAGTAAAGTTCGCACCACTGCACTGAGCTGCTCTTTCATAAATATGGAACCTTCTCGCTGCTTCAGAGGCCGAAAAATGCAGGTCAATTACAGCCCTAACTACACTTTCTCTCACTTTAGCATTTGTATGTGGCGATGACACAAAGCAAAATGAATTATGACAATACATTAAGTTGAATATCGTGTGTTGAGCTTTCCGCGTTGTTCATTTTTTCCCTCGTTCATTTTTTCCCTCCTGTCGCATGGCCTCATATGTTCCGAAAATGACCTGTATTTTATGTTTTTTATAGGAAACTTGTGAACTAATGCGCTAAAACTTTAATTTTAACTGCATACGAGTCCCGACGTTTTTTATTTGACCGACTGTACTAGGGCCCTGAATTCTAGAGACATTCATACTGGAATTCAATGTATTCCTTATAATCGAGAACTAGAAAAATAACCATGCACATAGCAAAATATTAAACGGTTCTACACATTATAAATTGTGTTATGCAAAATAAATAAAGAGTTTTGAATAATACTAACTTATACCATCTAATATTCTGTGAGGTGTGCTGAGTTACTTAAGAAAATCCATATGAATAATTTGTAATATCTCCCAAAAAATATAACACCTCTTAGAGCCCAATTTTATTATGATATTATGATGATGCGTGTTCTGCTCGAAGGCAGATTCAGACTTGGAATAATGTCATGGGATGAAGACAAAGAACTCATCCAAGTCTTTGCAGAATCAACCTGGGTGACTGGGGTGGAAGGCATTCATGCTACCAACTCCCCCATGCAGCAGCAGTTATGATTCGGCTATATGGGAACAAGTTTTATTTTTCTGTGTGTACCCCAGGAAGTTGTTAAATTAACATTTTGCTGTTTTCTGGGTTTTTTTTTTTTAAATTATTTATTTATTTTTAAATGATTAATGGTAACTATATTAACTCTTCTTCAAGATCCTCTTATAATTCCCTCTTAAGGATATATGACCGGCTGCTAGTGGTTAGAGCTTCTAACAGTTTATCATGAGACTTCGGGGTTCGATTCCCAGTTCAGTAGAAACAGAAAATGTATACTTAGAAATAAAATAAAATATGTCAGCAACACCCATTGGTTGATTTGATATGGATTGACCCGAAAGTTAAATAGCACATGGAACAGTGGAAATAATAGGTCCACATTTACAAGTTCAGTATTTATTATTAATTAAAATAATTAAATCTTTGACAAAATAGGACTTAAATAACTATAATGGAATTTTAGGTTTTGATTTCGAAGCCGGACCCCCCCCCCCTCCCTATGCTACTGACTACAGTGAACATGAACACGCTTGAATAGACCTACTAATTCTTTGCAATTATTCCAAAGAGGAACTTATTACTCTTCAGTAAAAGTTTATAATACACTACCCACTTCATTGAAATGGTTTTGTAATTTGAATAAACTTACACCTTCTACACTATGGAAGAATTTTTTGGTGTAAACATTGTGTAGTAGGCTATATTACCTAGTAAAAAAAATGCATTTAACATTTTAGTCTATTATACAGTTAGATATTTGCATGTTACATACTATATGTTACTATACTCTAAATTACGGTACAGCATTATTTTTGCTCCTGATTGACATGTTGCACACCCCTGAACCCGGCTTCTCATGGGATTTACAGAAAATTCACAATTCGCAATGGTTATGTGGAAGTCTCATTTCAAATTATTAACAAAAAGTAGGCACTTACAGTGGCGCCAACTTATATGGGCCCGTGGGGCTCAAGCCCACCCAATAATTTGGCATGTGTTATTATCATAATTACTTATTGTTACTACTAAAAATTGTGTTTATTTGTTGAATCGCTGTAAAGCGAAAATGAGGCTATTGTAGACATACATAGTACGATCTTCTCTTGTTCCAATTCCCTCAAGATAATTGAAATCGTTCCACAATTCATTATATTTTTACGTTTCTCAGTGCAGTTTCCACAGCCACCGCTTTTGTAAAGACTGTGTGTAACTTATAAGGAGAGAAAAGCTAGATTTAGAATTTAGACGGTGCTTGTGAGAAAAAAAATCACAGGAAGGTCTTAATGGTCAAGGCAAAAAATTGTGGCATAAGACAAAAATGTGGACATGGGTAACTAGTTGAAAAGAAAAAGTGGATGGAACACGTAGGAAGAATATATTAAAAAGGTCAAAAGGTCACGAAAAAGATAATGTGATTGGGGAGAATAGGCTCCTGGTCTAAGGAAAGACGAAGAAGATAGTTTACTCCAGTGAGGAGATGTGTCCAGAATGACTGAGGAAAGACTAGTAAGAATTGCAAGGGGCTGCACCCCAAGAGGCAAAAGAAACCCAGGAAGACCCAAAAGAAGATGGAAGGATGACTTGATTCACCATTAGAACAGGCGGTTACGCCTAACACGAAGAAGAAGAAGAGAAACACGACGTGCTACATAATTATTTTATTTTAGTAGGGAAGTACCTAAAACAAAAATTCTTTTTCTGGCGGTTGAATTACGTTGATTGTTATTTATTATTACAAACAACATATTTTATTATTTGATTCTATATTTATTCGAAAATCCTTGAGCCCACCCAATGTTTTTCAAAGTTGGCGCCTCTGGGCACTTAGGTATGTACTTTGGGCATAGGTGCTGGCTTGTAAAATTTACTGGGGGTGCTCATTTGGAAAAGTAAAAACACATTCAAGTATAGTATATTTAATTATGTTGAAAGTACTTATTCATTGCAAGGAACATTATTAACTAATTATCAGAAATGCTCTTTTCATTTAATAAATAATTTATGTATTATTGCATTAATATCAACTCTACCACTTTCCTTGAGGGTTAATAGAATCTTAAAATGTTGTGCTACAGAAAGGTGGCCTTTTTGCATATTTTGTTTCATTGCATATGTTTGCCTGTGAATTTAATTTCTAATTGTGAACTCTTTTGCTGTTTCATCCAAATGCAAATGCATAGCTCTTTCTCTGTAGGAATGAATGGATTGCTACATTATTCATTTGTTGTTGATCCATTGTGGACTTAATGAAGGATTTAAGTCTCTTACTGCAGCACCTCTCTTTGTCAGAGCTCATACCACAGACAATCTTGTATCATAGTTTTGGGAACTGGGAAGTATTTATATAGGCCTAAATATTATTGGGGGTGCTGAAATTGCAAAGCACCCCTGAAGTCAGCAGCTACTTTTAGGTATTGCCTAGCATTACACAATCAGTTAATTAAATAATTATATATGAGTAGATTTTGTACATGGTTATTAGGACTACAGGGACAAGTGGCACCATCAGACATAATTTCATGTGTGGTTATGCCTAATGGCAATGTTTTTGATTTAACACCAAAGTTTTTTGCAAGTATATGTAGACTTTTATGTCAGTTTTAGCTGCAGATTACTACAACACTCTTTATTGCTGTATGTATGTAGAGAATGCTACTGCTGTATGTGAATTAATACTGATCATTATTCTATTTCAGAACGGTAGTGTTGACGGTTCATTGGACAGTCCAAGTGATTCTTCTAACGGAGGTGGCACGTCAAACGGATCTACTGCACAAGTAACAGCGCAAGTTGTTGTGAGCAGTGATACAGGTGGGAATACAGAACAGAACAGATCTGGATCCAATCAAACAGCTACAGGAACTGCTGCCATCGTAGGCTCACCACATTACATCACAGTTACAGGTAATATCATTAATATTTAATTTGGTAGGGTTATAGTAATTGTACCTTGTGCTGTGTAGTCATTGATGGCCATTTAGCTACCTGAACGCTTTTATCATTATCGTATTTTGCTTTAAGCTTGGTCCTTTCAGACACCGAATTAAACCTCCCTTTAAGTCTACAGTTTTTGACATGTTATTTATTACTTGTTAAGAAGACAATGATTTTCACATTATTATTCTTTTTGTGTGCCAATGGTATAAAGAAGAATGGTTAATATATATACACAGGGTCAGGGTTTCCACTGGTCGGGAAAATCCGGGAAAAGGCCGGGAATTTCGTATGGTCGGGAAAATCCGGGAAAAGTCAATGAATTTGTTAAAATATTCGGGAAAATTCTAAAAATTGCAAAGTGTGATCAAAAAGACTTCTAGGCAATAATAGGCCTATATGAAAGTATATTTTATTTATTTTATTGTTCCTAATTTTTGTATCTGTTATAGCCTAAGTAATTATTGTTTGCAATTACTTTTGTTACTAAAAGTTTTTCTTATTTAAAGTTTGTATAATCCTATAATTTTTCTTACACAGTTATTAGAAAGTGCTTCATATTTTGGTCGGGAATTTCTGAAATAATCAATGAAAATCAGGGAATAAGCCGGGAATTTCTTCAGCATTACTTGGTGGACACCCTGAGAGTGCTTCAAAAAATGTATACACACTTTGAACTGTCATAGTAAATTTATTTCCCGTTCTACAAGGTTAAATTTCTGGAAAAAAGTGATGTTATGTTTCTTCAATAGGGGCAGCAGAATAGTTACGTACAACAGTCGTGCCAATAATCATCCTACAATGAAAAGCACCTAACAATGCTTGCTGATTCCATATTCCCTGCCAATCGTGCATTATACGGTTTTTATTACCAACAAGGTGACGCCCCGCCGCACTATCATAGGGACGTACGAACATACCTGAATAGAAATTTGCCAAGGCAGTGGATAGGACGCAGGGGGCAAATCTGAGTTTCCTGCACTCTCTCCAGACCTTACTCCGCTGGATTTCTTCTTAAGGGTCACAGTAAAAGATGAGGTGTACAAACGTAAACCACGTAACCTAGACACACTTTGGAATGAGGTTCAAGCAGTGTGCGCAGAAATCTCATTGGACATTAGGGTCCGATGTATGGAATCAGTGGTGACTCATACTCAGAAATGTATTGATCCTGAAGGCCTCCATTTTGAACATTTGAACTAATCCATCTTCATCAGAAAGTCATTTATTTTTCAAATTGGAGTTTAAGCTTTCCATTTTCAGAAATTTAACCCTGTAGAACGGAAAATAGATTTTCTGTGACACTTCAAAGTGTGTATACATTTTTTTGAAGCACTCTGTATATATAATATATTAAAGTTGCCAGCTCTCACCCTGGACCATTTATTATACTTTAGTATGAAATTAGGAGTTTTTTACTCTTTGAAGCCGAGTGGAAAGCCTCTGTTCAGCTTATAATTAGTTGTAGATGACTCACAGAGTCAGCTAACACCTGAGTCCTAGCTTTTCAAAATCTTCAAGCAAAGAATGTAGAAATGAAATGACAAACTCTTGTTTTGGTTTACTTGTTGCAAAAAAGTAAGGAAAATATTATATGAAAGATAATTCGATTCATTGACCAAGCTCCACAGAAAGGACGGCATAAAATTATACCAAGAATGCACTCCTGCCAATTCCAGGATTCGGCATCGAGACAGTTTAACATAAAATGACTGGCGAGAAGCCCTTACAATATCAGACCATTTCTCACTCTACCTGCCAAGACCTCCCTTAGTTCTTGTCCTCGTGGAAAAATACTTTGCATCTTTCACCACCACAGAATCATCAATGATGGCAGTACTGTTTAGCAAATAGTGATAGCAGGAGGAGGATTGGCATGCTTGCCATCCCAGCAACAGCACTAGATTGCATATTAGGCCCTACCATTAGATTTGAGAAACACATAGACCAGCACACAAAAAAAGTGGACAGTATATATCTGCCTATTGTATCTAGAGTGACCAACTTTTTAGAGAGTCATCCCGGGACACACCTCCCAGTGGTGAGCTGGAAGAGGGGAACAAACATACAACAGGAAAATACCAAGATACATATTAATTTTTTATATTGTTATATATTATTTTATTTATTAAGCTAAGACACGTACAAATTCAAATGCTATTTTCTTTTACAATAATACTTTTCCGAACTACTTGCAGCTTTTAGAACATATTTCTTTTCCTTTAAATAGTGGTAGAACTGAGTGTAATCAAACTTTAAGTTAACCCTAATTTTAGGGTTACCAGATGGTTATGGATGGAAAGGAGAACATTTGAGACTAAATAGAACAAGAGCAGGACACATTAAAATTACTGAACAGCTCTGTTTTGTGGCCTACATTTATCTAGCAATTTTAATTTAATGCATCTGAGCTTATATGTACATTCTTGACATAGTGGTGTCCACATTTATCTGATGACCTGTTGACTTTTAGATAATCATAAAATTGAGAACTTGTTAATTCTTTCAAGTTGAACTTCACAGATATCAAGGGCTCCACAGTTAGCATCAGAGATGTAAGTTTTAGTTTAACCAAATAAACACTCAGCTTCATAATTTAGAATGGCCCTTTTTTAAGCATCTGTGTCTCATCTCCAACTCAGCAGTTAACTTTTCCCCGTTTAGGCCTGTGAACTGGATCCATGAAATCAAAACTCGCAGCATAATATGGTCCTTAATATTCTGTAACGTTCTGGTCATTACTACTAACAGCAGAATCTAAATTAGAAATGTTGTCAGTTTTGAATTTGTTTTTATAATAAGATAAAGGTGCACTCAAATGTGCATTGTTCATTCGTTAGTATAATTCACCAGTGATTTTGTCGTTTTGGCACACACTAGTACATGATAACGCTCACACTGTTCAGTACATAGCCCTGACACTTCTGCTTGAAACTCATGCTCTTTATTCTGAAAGCTTCCCTGCTGGGTTTTTGTATAGGAGGAGGGCTTTTTCATACTATCTTCTATGTTATTACCTCTTAATTGCTTGCAGTTTTAACAAGCAAAAATAGACCATTGCATGTCAGAATTTAGAAATTTATAGATCCAAAACAGATTGAATAGGGCAAAATTTTGCAGCCGTAACATAACTTTTTGCTCGTTTTAATGGTTTTTCTCAGACTAGAGGAATAGGAGACAACAAACTTCATTTACTTGTTATATTCAATCTTTACAATGCTTACAGTAATGCATACTCATGCTTTAAAATCCAAGAAAGAAAACTGCCATAAGAGTCAAGAGCCTCCATAGCAGTCTGTTGTCAATGTGTTAAACAAACAGACATACAATATTAGGAAAGAGAAGGATGCAAGGGTAACTGGCATCTTTCTACAGTGAGTCTCAGACAGATTGGTGCCGCTTGTCGTGCGCGCCGTGTTTCTCTTGTGATGACTCAACACTACCCGCGTCGCAGCCAGCTGTGGCCCCGCAGATAAGTAAACAATTCCTGCATAGCCTGCAGTTGAGCATTGTTCTCGTGCTGTACAGACGTGAAAGTGTTATTCTGTAGTTTGTCACAACTAAAAGAAAACATTAGGATAGAAACAAACTCAACAACGGAAGAACAATTAATGCGTATTAATCGGAATTTCCTATCACGACGCCAAAAATGTGTGGATGTAGGAGGAGGACACTTCCAGCATCTCCTGTAATAAGGTAGGTGCCTATTTTCGTTATTTTCAAACTTATTTCATTTATTTTCATTGTCACGCACGGACAAGTCAGTCAACTGCCAGGGAGTTCCTTTGCCGCATACCGGGGATAGGAGCATCATCTGGGGGGAACCCAACGCGCGACGCAGCGGCACCAATCTGCCTGAGACTCACTGTATCTAGCAGTCATTGACTATTTAGGACCTTAAATATTGAAGCTAAAATATGATGAAGCCACCCCTTATGCAACTCGTAAATTTTAGTGATCCATCACCTACCACTGGCTAAGTTATGTAGGTCTTCATGTCCCATAACCAATGTGTTAACACGATCTCCAGTTACAGTGATAGAAAAAATTACACCTGCTGTGCAGTTGGTCAAAATAAAACTGGCCACTACTCCAAGAACTAATTCCCAATTATGTATTTCCGTGAATATATGGGAAAGCCAGCTTAGTTCACAACATTGTGTAGCTTTCTTATGGTTATAATTGATGGATAGCTGTTTATAATGTTAAGAGCCATGTGAAAAAAACATTATGTAAATGATAAATGGATGCATGTAGTCTCAATGTGTTAATAAATAGCATATGCCTACTTAATCTATCCAATAGATGAACGATTGATTTAGTAATGATTACTTTTCAGTATATCTGTATACATTGTAAGCAAAACATATAATAAGTCTCATTTGATAGAGAGATTATTATTTCTTGAAAAAATGAATAGGGTTTAAACAAACCTATCAAGTACAGAGTATAAGTTCTAATACTATCTCCAACATCTGGAAGGCTAACCATTAGTCTAGTAGAAGCCCATAACAGAAAGTTATTTACAAGAGGGTTTTTTTATTATTCAGTTAATTTGCTCTCTATTCTCTTAATTGCTCTTCTCCCTTGTATTATATGCTATACCTACCTTATATATGAGTATTACTTGTATTCTTAAATTAATTTGTTTTAATTTTAGTCTATTAATAAGTATTGAACTCTGGTTCTATTCTATAAATTACTACTCTCTTTTGTCATTCTATGTATTTTTGACAGATAGTTTGTTTGTTTTGTATGTATATATATATATTTTTTTTTTCTTCTTCTTCTTCTTCTTCTTCTTCTTCTTCTTCTTCTTCTTCTTATAATCTGTGCAGTCTCTATTCTATTACTTTGTAAAGTCTGCCTATGATGTACTTTTGACTGTCCCTTTATGCGAGCCATATGTGCTCTTTGGGACCTTTAAGAAATAAATAAATAAATAAGTTTTTACATGACTGTAAACTTTCCTAAGAAAGTTTTCCTCTTTTTTTAAGTCCTCATCTTATAAAAACTTGTCTCAAATTCACTGCTAAGTGTTGGAGCCAGTTTCAACTTGACCGATTGTACATGACAGAGTAATCTGGTGGTCATTTCAGCTTATATTGTTCATGCACCAGGTGACACTGAAATGTTAACCCCATTGTGCAGATGAAAAATATGTTACATAGAATATGACACAAATTAAAAATTATTTAGTTGAATAAACTGTGTAATGTTAGATGAATTCATGACCAACGGGAGTTGTATATATTACATGTAAAGAACATGATGCACGCCATCAATTTGTTAGATTGTCTTGGAAAAGATCTAGATGAATGGTCTTGTTAATTGTAGGAATAAGATTGACTCCTTTATTGAAAATATTTTATAATAACCATCCACAATTTAATTTTGGCATGATTGGTCTACAACAGTGTTTTCGAAACTTCACATTTTTTTATGAATTTACTTCATCCTTGCTGCTAATTTTCATCATATTCTTCAGCATGCACATGAAGAAATATAAATGGTTCTTAGCAGTAAATAAAGAAGGGGATATACACATCTAAGAACATTAAAAGAATATTATTCGTAAGGGTATGATGAGATCTATGTAATAGTCCTAGTAAAAAAAGTTTTCAATTTCAGTTCATTTTGTTGAGCTGTATCCCTCTTACAGATGTCAGTGACACATCTGAATCTTTTTCAGTAATTAAAAAGATCACTAGAAAAGTTGTATCCCTTGATTTTCTACATAAGGGCTTACCTTCAAATTTTCTATCCATGTCATAATACTTAATTTTCAGCTTTCGTTAAATGTTTCTACCTTCTCTTTTCTTTCATTCTTTTCGGAATTCTCCATTTTCAGTTGTGATTGAATTTTTCCATCTTAAAGAAAGTTGGTCTGATAGTTACCATAGTTATTATGCATTTCTTATTTGTTTGTTGGATGTTTGCTTTGTATTCTTATCACATTAATTGTCAACACTTTGGATACTTCAGTTTAAGGTATTACAGATACAGTTTAGTAAGCAAAACACAAAATTGATTTATTAAAGGACACCCTATCATTTCATTCACGTACTGTGAACAAAGTTGAGTATGTGATGCAATTTATCAGTTATTAGCATTTCCTTCAGTGAAATGTTGGTTAATTACGTTATTTAATGATGGGGTTGTGCTGGAATTTCTACAGACATGGACCTGTCACATCTTTGCACACATCAATGCCATCGACCTCGGCCAAGATCAAACCCGGGGTTAGTGAAATAAGTGGGTCTCCCACCCACACGTGCTTTTAATTGCCTGTTAGACTTTCTCAGTTTACTACAGATTTGATTATAACTGGATGGTAGTAAACTAATGGTTATTACTAGGGCCCGGATTTTTATGCTTTTATGAAAGGCCTTTTATTTTAGTGAAATAATCCTTTTTAGGTTTTAAACAAACAATTTTAGCAGTCTTAATAAAACACTGATATTAACACCAAAAATTTTATTATAATTTTGACACAGCTATTCTAGTTTTTTTAAGAAAATTACTAACTATTCCTTATATCAACACTCGAGAAATAGCATAAACGATTTAGATATTTACCCTTTAATGACATAATTATTCTTTCTTTTTATAATATTTTAATGAAAAGTCTGTAATTCAACGAACAAACACTATGAAGATGGCAGTAATTAAAAAAAAAAATATTGTGTTCATGAAAAATGTCAACTTCATTTGAACCACATATGCATGTTAGTAAAAGTATTTTAAATTTAAATTTCAAAATCCAAAGAAGAAATGTGGTAGATAAAATGAACAATAACTTAACTTGTTTTTGACAGGCTTGGCAGAAAATTACTCGAATATCAATTGTGAAATTGGGATCTTCCTCAATCCACTGCTGGAAATGTCCTATTTTTTAAGATTTCTATTTAGGCATATCAAACTATCTTAAGCACAATAAGGTCTATACATCTTTACTTCCAACCTACAAAAATAAGTAAACTGGAGTGTCGCAAATTTGTTCCTTTAATAAACTTCTCTGTCGTCGGTCAGCAACTTGTTATTTGAAAGTTGAAACGACAATGGATTAGCTGCAGATTTCAAAGTGTTGCAGACAGTTCAAGTTTCATTTCCTGTTTTGGCGAGAGGGCATATTTTAGAGAGACAAAGACATTGTTAAATTCAGTGCATTGTATAAATTTATTTTTATTATGTCTTTAATTAAAATGCACAAATTCACATATTTATTTTCTTTTCTGCAAAAGACCTCTTGAGCCCCAAGTTTTTCAACACAAATCCTCCTTACAAGGAACCTTTCACTACCCTCATATCGAAACATGCCTCAATATTTTTCCTGGGTCATCTAGATGCTGTAAGAAGTCCACGCTCCAAAAATTAGCTGCTGGTTTCAACTACAAGTACCCTAAATCGAACCTGGAAAATGTCGGGTTGAAGCAGTGCAGTGGGAGAAGTTGGACAGCCCTTATTGCAGTTCGAAGTTCCGGATGCGCGGAGACAATTGACTGTCGAAAACAAAACAGAAGTGACTGGTGTTGATGCAGTGATTAAAACACAAGTTCCTTCTGCACCAAGCACAGCAAATAATCGCGTCTTTATCACATTCTTCTTAACATGTTTTTACATTTGTCTGTAGAGAGAATTTGATCGCTGAGTTGTATATTTGATTGCAACTAGACAGACAACAGAAGCTAGGTTAAAAGCTTGATCCTTTCATTTGCGAATCCAAGCCCATGTAAACAAATGCATGTGATCTGAACCGCAGTACACATCATGCTTCAAGACAATATAGTGCGGTTCTACATTTGATTTTTATATATTTAAAAACTCATAATATGGGACGAAAATTATTAAGATAACAATATTACCTTATTACAAATGTTTCAGCGTATTGCGAAACGTGGCATTCGTAATATAATCCTTCAGTGTGCAAGTTTGTTGTGAATAATTAGGTGAAAGCACGTTAAAGTTCGTAGGCTTGTTCCGATATGTTTCTGATTTGAGAATTACGCCACTGCCGGAGAACTCCGCTTAATGTACGTAGGCCTAATTATTTCACAGTAATATTCTGTATATATTCTGTACATACCATTATTCATTTAGCACTCAATTTCAGCTTGAACAATGAAATAAGCAAATAAACATGTCTTTGTTTTTAACGCATATGACAGCTGAAAGTAGCCCTCCTGGATATTTATTATTATGGAAGGAAACACGGCCCACTAGAAATTTTTCGTTGTCCGCGGGAAGGAGATCATTCACGTAGGTTAACAGTTGACGAATCAAATACAGATAAGGGCGGAATGATACCAGTGCAATGTTTATATGGACTTCCATTCTCAAAATGAATGGATGACGTATTACTCCCGCCAGTCAGGGTTGTCCAGTCCCGTCTCTAGATTACCATGTTAAATTCCCTATACGTTCCAAGATATTTGCAAAGCATTTTAGGGTACTTGGAGTTGAAACCAGCAGCTAATTTTTGGAGCGTGGACTTCTTACAGCATCTAGATGACCCAGGAAAAATATTGAGGCATGTTTCGATATGAGGGTAGTGAAGGGTTCCTTGTTAGCCCCTTTAGGCCCTTCAGTCTGATTTAACCCTTTTTAGGTTCTATAGGATTCATATACTCAGAAACAAGGGGCATGAAATGGAAAAAATACATTAAAATGTTCTAATTAGGAAGCTTGGGAAAAAGTAGGTTAAAACCTTCAAATCCAGGGCCTAGTTATTACATCTCAATTTTTTTTCTATTGTTCTTGAAATGAGGAAAATGAAACATGCCTCTATTTTTCCCTGTTCTTTATATATATGTATGTATACATAAAAAATACTGTGATCACATAATTTATTTTTATATGTATGTGTGTGTGTGTGTGTATCTGTATGTTTATCTTTTTGTATATCTGTTTATATATATATAGGCCTATACTTGCTTCACTTGGGGCTCTGCTCCTATAATAAACCTAAAAAAGTGCGGGAAGACTGTGGGATTTATTCGAAGTAGGAAAATATAAAAAATAGAACTTGTTAGAAGGTATAAGTCTGCCAAATCCCAGGTTTCTAGCTCATCTGGGAGTGGATAAACATTAATAGTGTATTTTATGGAGTAAATTTCAAATGATATTAATTTAAATGGATATGACATCCAGGATGAAGTAGCAAGAATGATTCATGTATATATCCAATTTGGCATTTGCCTTTATGACTGGGGAGAGCATGAAAAAACCCATGTCAAATTGGTCAGCTACAGATTTTGAACTTGGACTCCTGTATACAAGTCAAAATTTTACCATCTCGGCCACATTGCTCGGTTTACAGAAATTATTTCGTTTGCTAGTACAGTAGAAGCCCGAAATAGCATGGTTCGAAATACCGCGAATTCGGATGTAACGCGGGGGGAAATGTGTCCCCCAATAAAAAAGCACCATAGTTTTTTAAATAAAATTTTTATTTTGGAAGTTGTGTTAAAACAGTAAAAATTCTGCAAAGAGCGGTTCTGCAGTAGATTTTGTTTACTATTAGACCTGCCCTCACCCGCTAGTTGACCGTCACCACCGCATTCCAAAGGATTTAGCAGAAGTAACGGGACATGGAATGAATAGTGTAGTTCTATAAGGATTTTAAAAAATCTGCACCTGCCAGAAATTCTTAAAACCTAGGAAAGTTGAAATATGATTTTAGTTTGAATCACTCATTCGGATTGTAAAGTCACAAGTTCGGAATACAAAATGTCGCAGAAGCAGAAAGCATATTCATTAGGAGATAAGCTGAAAATTATTGATAGTCTAAAAAACGGGGAAACGATAATATTATACCTGAATGTTACAGTGTATGTTTTAGTAAATGTTGTACGTTACTCTCAGGAATTAGAAAAATTCTCGAGCCGTAAATTGAGATCAGTTACAGGACTGGATTAAATAGCATAACTGGTGAGTAATTTTTAAAACTACTGTATTTTATATTGCTGTCTAACATTGTAATTTATTAGTGAACCAATGTTCTCCTCCGCGGGGTCGATTTTTGTCACTTCTTCGGTCACATTTTGATATACCGCGGTAAGGTTATAACGCGGGGGTAAAGCATTTCCCCCATCAACCGCATTATATCGGGCTTCTACTGTATGTCTAATGAGTTGTTAATCCCAGTGTACTGCAGCTTCCCACGCCCTATGTGAACACTACAAACAATTTTATTGTCATGAGAACTGAACAGAGACTTTAAAATGCATCTGCCCTTTTAAAAGTTTTTTTTTTTTTAGGGTTGAACATTAAAAAATTGAACTTTTTGGTATTTTCCCTTTTGTTTCAGGCTAAAAGCTTTTAAAAAATTGAACTTTTTGGTATTTTCCCTTTTGTTTCAGGCTAAAAGCTTTAAGTGTGCCAAATTTCAAGTTTCTAGCTCATCTGGAAGTGGGCAAACATTAAATGTCAGCGAGTCAGTCAGTTAGCCATGTGGCTTTATATATATATATATAATCAGTTATATACAATTCAACCAACTTTAATCAAGACAATAACATCCACCGAAACAAATTCGGAGATAGCGCTTCTTAGTACTGGTCTTGTATCACTGTTGCATAATACACTGCTTCCTCCTGCTTCCCCCTGCTTTATGGGGATTCCAGGAAAGAAAGAGATAATGGGGGATAATCTAGGGGTCTTTGCTCAGTGTGTTGGCTGTTGTGGGAAAGGAATGTTCATGAAAGCTGCTTAGAGGAGAAATGTGGAAAATGGCTGATTAGGATATCAGTACAGGGTAGGATGTCAATAGAGTATATTTACCAGGGAGTTGATATATCAAAATTGTAGGTTAGGAAAATGACGTCACATAACCTGATAGGTTATGTGACATCCATTGTGGATTTTTAAACTGTTGTGTTTTGAAGTTTTATCTTGCATACAATGGAAAAAGGACTATCTGCAATTTTGTGTAGGAAAATATGAATTCTTTGGAGTGAAATAGCTATATAATTAAAACTTCAAAAAAAAATTTGTAGATAAGGATACAAATCCAAAAGCAAGAATTGAGTTAATCCTGTAATTGTTCTCTAAAAGTTGCAAGGATGTAACCAAAAGCTCACCATGGCTTGCATCACATCAAAATTGTGTTCTTAATCAGTGTACATTTAAATAGTTTTAATCTCCAAATAAGTTATATTGTAAAAAAATATTTTTTTCATTATTATTAATCACTGCATATTGGTTTCTTGATGTTTTCAGTATTACAGTAACATTTTGTCTGATAAAACTTCTTTTTGCAAGTATATATAAAATATACCACCACGATTGGTTGAGGCATTGTTAAAACATTATCCTCTTTGAAAAATATATATTTTTTAAAAATTTGTTTGTTCCCCCCCTCCCCATAAACCAAGTGCATTTTTAACCGTGGATTGTGAAAAGTCCAAAATCAGTAGGGTGTCTGAGAGTCACAGGTTGTTAAATGGCTAAGATTCAATGTGTTAAGATCTACTTTTGTTCCATGGATGTTGTTGTATAAAACCGACTCCATACTTTTCCAGCTCTCCGTCTCACTATAGACCTATGTAACCACCATTTTACGCATTTTATTCATGCTTTGCCCAGTTTTAAGCATTAATAGTACCTTATTTTTCATTTTTTGTTTATTTTTATTCTTTTTTTACCATGAGGTGTTGAAATGTTTTGAAGCATTTACTTTTTGCTTTGCTTTCCATCAATATAATTCATAGTTTGCTAATTATTCCACTGGATTTCGACATGTTTTAACACCTTTATACAATTTTAGTATTCTGTTTCTGTGTTTATATGTTTTTATCCACTTTTCTTTTTAGTTTTTGTTTTGTTAAGAAATTCAAAATACAACTGAGACGTTTTGTTGAATTTTGGATGGCAATTGTTTGTGTAGCTGTAGATGTCTGTTTTTTTGGTGTTGGCCTAATATGGAATTGGCATTTTAGTTTGATCTCTCTAAGTGAGTGTCTATTCGTATGTCATGGCAACTGTTTTTAGTCCTGAAATGTGGGCAGCATTGCAAATCTGGTACACATGTTCAAATATTAATGGTATAATCTTCTAATAGGTGATGAGGGTGTGCTGTGTATACTGTATAATGTGAACCCATCTGAAAGTTAAATATAATTACTGTAAATAGTAAATTAACGCTAGTTTACATGATACAGTTCTCTAGTTTTTCTCACCTCCATTGTCATTTCCTTTTGTAGTCTGCCGGATTATATTATTGTTTATTGAGGGTAAACGGTAATTTAGACTCTCAAATCCAGGCTCTGTTGCTAAGTCAATTCAATAACAATAGCAATATAATACAAAGTTTTAGCATTTCTTCGCTTCTCTTTTCCGGCTGACACATGATGACACTTCATCATTTGACTTGTGTCCTTCTGCCTTAAAGAAACAACACTTCAAAGACCGCTCCGCTGGGGACAAGTATAGCGAGGCGGCTATACTAAGTTTAATAATTACTTGGCCCCATGAAAGTGATACGTGAAACTAATTACGTCCATTTCCTTCAAAACAAATTCCACTGCAGCTGCATACTTAGAAAGCTCAGGTTGTTGAAATTGCATTTGGACCACTTATAAGTCCAGACATTTCGCAATTTTGTTACTTCCCCACTTCATTTTACAAAATGGGAAACAAGCTGAACACATGTATAACATCGAAACTACCACTTTCGTTTCATACATAGAATGTATGAATCATTATACAGCTCACGCTATACGAAGGAAAATGGTGTGCGCCAATCCCTGCTGACTCTTTGTGCACTATTGCGACACTTGACAGGAAGAAAGAGAGCGTAGATTTCTTGTTGCTACTCCCGTGAGGTGCATGATTGTTCACCAATGTTACTTGTCATTCAAAACCTCATTAACTTGACAACCACTTACCTTAAAAATATGGTTTTTGCACCTCTGGCTTCAGAAACGTTTCTTCTTTCTCAGGGTACACTTGAAAATTTTGGTTTGTGTATAGTTTTTTGCCGCACAATTGAAATTACTCAACATAATGCTTCTGTTAGGCACGGAGTTATCTGAACTGGGCAACATTGCCTCCTTATCATTCGCTACTTGCACAGGCGGCTCCAACCCAATTTTCCTTCATATAGCGTGAGCCATATAGGTGAAACTGAAATGAAAACTATGTAAATGAATCCATTTCTGGGATGGGAACAACTTTGATCTCCAAGTGATAATGTTTGTTACAAGGATGAAGGCCAAGGATCCTACATCTGTATGTGGAAGTCAAACCTACAGAACTGTTGTATGTTTGACATGGAAGAACGAGTAACATAATTTTAAAAAGTCTGATAAGTATTTCAACCCTGACAGTTTGAAACATTTCCCTTTTGTTTATTATTATCATCATCATCACCGTTATCATTATTATGATTATTATTATTGTTATCATCATCATCATCAGAATGTGTAAATAGATTACAGTACAGATGACATTAATAGGAACCATATTTTTTTGGTAATAGCAATAAGTGCAAGACTTGACGAAACTGTTTTCCTGAGTTATATTTGGTTTTACAGATGCTTAAAATATCACTATTAAGCCTATTACATCCACGAAATTTGTTGGATAGCACGAAATGCATAAATAAGTGCAAAATACGAGGGCCGTTCAATAAGTAATGCAACACATTTTTTTCCTTCAACAATTATTTATTGAACACAATGAAACTTACACACAAGAAAGAATTATGTTTCTACTACACTCCTTATTTTTTCATGTAATCTCCGTCTCGTTCTATGGCCTTCCTTTAGCGAGACACAAGGGTGTGTATGCCTTGTCGGTACCACTCCTTGTTCTGGTCGCGAAGCCATTTCTAGCACTGTGCGAATCACCTCTTCGTCATCCTCAAAATGTCTTCCGCAAAGGCATCATTTAATGGCCCAAACACCCTGGAAGACTGAGGGAGCTAGGTCAGGGCTGCAGCGTAGATGAGGTAACACTGTCCAACCCTGTTTAGTGATGTGTTCCGAAGTCCTCAAACTTGTGTGAGGCAGCACCATTAATTCTGAAGCTTATGTGAAAACATTAACCAAACTCAAGAAGTGCTTCCAGCGACTTCGGCACCATAACAACCCAGGTAAGTGTTTGATTCAACATGATAACTCTCCACTTCACACAAGTTTGAGGACATCGAACACACATCACTAAACAGGGTTGGACAGTGTTACCCCATCCACCCTACAGCCCTGACCTAGCTCCCTCAGACTTCCACTTGTTTGGGCCATTAAAAGATGCCATTCACGGAAGACATTTTGAGGATGACGAAGAGGTGATTCGCACAGTGCAGAAATGGCTTTGAGACCAGGACAAGGAGGAGTACTGACAGGGCATACACACCTTTGTGTCTCGCTGAAGGAAGGCCATAGAACGGGATGAGATTACGTGGAAAAATAGGGAGTGTAGAAGAAACATCATTTTTTCTTGTGTGTATATTTCATTGTGTTCAATAAATAATTGTCGAATAAAATAAAAAAATGTGTTGCATTACTTATTGAACGGCCCTCGTACATCCCTCCAAGATGAATGTTGAGTTACTTGGAATATAGAGAAACGCACACAAAACTATGTTTTAAAATCCGTTAGTGTTTCTAATTATAAATATTCTTCATTCTCTTCATAACTTCTCCTACTATGACTGCTCAGGCATTACAGATACTTAGGATTGATTACTGCAATGATTGAAGAGTATAGAGTATTTAACAGATTTATTATTTTATGGAGTATGATTCACAATTCTGTTTTCAAACGGATGTTTATTATTTACCAAAAAAAAACCTTCATTAGAGGGATATAATTAAATAAACAGAACTTAGATTAATACAGCGAGTTGAAATTCACATGTAGAATGGTCCAAAAACTAAAAGAAAAGCATCCCTTCATAAGGCATACACTAATAATTATGTATTATCTATTATCGCTGAAATTAAAATGTATTTTCATCCCCAAAGAATGTTTTATAATAATTTTGGCTGTATTTCTCACTGTTATATGAGTATTAATGTAAATAAAGGAGCAAATATTATCTAAGTCAAATTAGTATAAAATAATTATTCCACAAAATATCCACCGAAGTAGAAGGGAGTTAATGCCAAAATCAGCCATTTTTATTTCACCAGGAAATCAGACTCCTATACATGATTCAGCAGGTGCACTGAGGAAAAAAAAAGGTTGCCATGACTTAGTGATCCTTGTATTATTAATTTTATTATTAAACATTTGGAAAGAAGATTTCTTATTGTGAAATGGATACTATAAAATATTGATTAAGGAATAAGAATTTTTCCAGTAACTGCTACATTTTTTTATTAAAATTTCCACCTGCCTATATATTGATAATTTTATTTAAAACAAAACAAAAAGCAGCATTACTTTTACATGCTGAAAGCTTGACGCTTCATTGAATGATAAGAATGCATTGCATGAAACTTTATTTTGAAAATAGTAGTGACTAAAATCCTCTACCTACTTAATTTCCATTCCCAATGGGTACCATTAAATTTTCGTTATAACTCTAGCACATAACATCTTGTTTTCATGCTTCCACTACTAGATGGAAACAGCACTCGGTCTTACACGTCCCTCACCCCAGTTAATCCTACTGTAGGTAAGGATATGTGTCACTTCATTAACGGATTTTTTTTTATAAGATATTGTACTGATAAAATGTAAAACTTAATATTGAATTTCAGAGTCATAGAAAATTATATGAAAAATGTAAGGAAAATTAAATGATAATTAAATGCTAATAGTTTTATAATTCCAGATGACTTTTTTAGAAGTTATGAATATGGTGATAAATATGTAAGTCTCTAAGATGTCACTTGAATATTTATAAAAAGGGTACTTTTGGTCAAAAATCAATAAGTTTTTTTCATTAGATTTTCTACTTTTGTAGCCTGTTGCTAATATTTCCAAATCAGTCTTTCCAAAGTGTATATCACAATAAACAATAAAGCTTGATTCAATATAATTTTTCCCTGGCAATATAGTGTTATAATTATAATAACATGTTACATTCATGTAGACAACAAAATAAGTCTATATTTAGAGTATTTTTATTGCAAGGAAATAAACTGCTCGCCCCCACCCCAGAAGCTGTGATATAAAATTATAACAATCTTGTTATAAGTGAATCATGTTCTTAAGGCAGATCTCACTAGAAATTTATTTCTCATGTTGTTATGTATTATGCTGGTCTGACAGGGATCTTGTCTTCATAAACTAATATTCTTCCACAACCCATTAAAATAAAAATATTAAGTGGAATTCACCTAGATACCATACTATTAAGTGTGTTTTAATTTAATTCTTCTCCATTTCAAAAATAGCATTGGAGCTCAATTTTGAATGAATATTAGTCCTTTTACAAAGTCATACATGCAAAAAATTACTTATAAGTAGCATCTGTAGTCATTTGTTTATAGAAGGCTGAAATCTGCTCCAGAAGTCAGTTGTGTAACCACAAAGTCTTTGAGTGAATGAAATTCAGTTGGATGTTAAAATAGTTTTGTAATTTATTCTCCCATAACTTCTCAGTCTTTACCAAATTCTCTCTGCCCCTTTACCTCTTGACCAAGTATTTCCTTTTTTTTTCCCCCTCTCTTCTCTAAAGAACTCTCTCCCACGATAATTCAAACTCATTTTTGTTTGAGCAAATTCATAATAGGCCTTTAAGGATTGTCAGAATTACATTTTTAGTCTTGGCATCCATGGTTAAATACTTAGCTAGAAACTGACTATACTGAAGGCAAATTATACATGTAGGTATTTCATGGGATAAGTAGCCATAGACATAACTCTGTAAATTTAAAATGTAATACAGAATGAGAGAAGTGTATTTAAGATCACTGGTAAATAAAAATAAAGCTCACAAAAACTTCTCTTTCCTCTCTTCTCTCGATTCACTGTCTAGAAAATTATATCTGAACTGAAATATTGTAATTTTGTAAGTATGCAACAGATGAAGATTGTCTCCTGTCTTGTTTTTTTGAATTGTCTAGTACCAGTAACAGAATATTATGGTGAAAATAAATGTGTTATGGTACTGTTTTGATATGTGAGAGTACAATACTTTCATATTGTTATAATTGTAATATTTCTCTTCTACTTACTTCACTTACTGCACATGCACATATGCACAGCAATAGCACAGTGATCGACTTTCAGATATTTAAGTTTTCACTATAGTTGGTTTAATTTTGGATAGTTACAATTCATTTAATTATTCCTTCACCTAAGAATTTATACCCTGTAACATGTTTAACATGTTTTGAGAACTGTTGCTCCCATCCTCACTAATATCTGCTGGATGCTATTGTTCTCCTAGTTATTAATAGTCAGGCATTGAAAGAAAAATAGGAGAAAAAACGTTTTGTTTTGAAATTTGGCAGAGTTGTCAGGGGTGTGTCCTGAACAACATACTAAAAGTCCCTGAGGGTGGAGGTGAGTGGGGGCGCAGGGGGCCGTAGAAGGTCCCTTTTAATGGTTTTTCGTTTAAATCTAAACAACGGTGCATTGAAGAGGAAAAGTTATTCTATTAATGTATTTTCCATTACATATACTGTGTTTGTAACATGATCAGATTCTTAATAAATGCAACTTTAATGGTTGTGTAATATTTCTCTGCTTGTTTCATGATATAACTACACAATATACAGCTTATATACAAAGATATAACTGCAAAATAAAGAAAAAGTGCAATGTTTGGTTTTCTTTTGAAATCTCAAAATTCGTCCGAAACTTAAAATTGCTGTAACATTTGAACATTTGAAGAAAAATAACAAAAGACTACTCATTTTAAAGGAAATTTTTTATCACTGCAACTTCTTTTATGAGGGCATTGCTGTACACTTAAGGGCTGAAGCGCTACAAGGCAGGGTGTGTCAAAAAGCATGAGGCGAAAGATTTCACTGGCGGATATCTTTAAAGCTATTAGGAGTAGGAAAAAAAAGTATAGGATCAAACTAGTAGGAAATTTTATCAGCTTGAATTTTAGTAGAGTAACTTTTCCTGTACAGTGCACCATTGTTTAGATGGTAAGTGAAAAGACAATAAATGGGACCTTCTATGGGCTCCCCTGCCCCTGCTCACCCCCTACCTTTGAGGACTTTTAGTATATTGTTTAGGACAATCATCCCGACACTCTGCCAGATATCAAAACTACAAGGTTTTTGTTCCAATCAGTATTTTTTTACCTTTGTTGACTGCACTATATTGTATTAACCTTTATGTATGTATTGTCTTTCATTAGTATTAAAAAATGGTTAATTATTTGTTTTGTGAATACTCTCTCACACATTATCGAAACTTGTGGCTTTTCTACATAATTTAGTAATATAATCTCTGACCACACTCCAGTTTAAAAAAATAAATTTTCACTTTCCACCCTTGAAGTTGTAACAAATTAAATTGGGAATTTTATATCATACTATCCTCCCAAAACAAATACCACAAAAGAATTTAAAAGAAACAGAGAACTGCCAACAGAAAAGTGAGTCATCTATTGGATACAATGCAAGGACTTTAAAAATATAATTTTAAAGCAAAAACAACAAAAAAATATGAATATTGAAATCCAGCAATTGTGATTAGCTCCCAAAACATGTTGTAGGTAGTAATTCTTAAAAGTGAAGGACATACAGTGAAACCTCGGTTATATGTTACAATAATGTAAAAATAAGAAAAAGTACAAGTGAAAAATGTTTAATTTTCAATTGGAACCCAAAATTCCTTAAATACCATATCGTCCTAGAGAGCATAGTGAATAATAATAAAGTAGTCACGGGTTTGCATGTATACAAGCAAACAGTAGATCTGCTCAACAGTCAAGTATTAGAATCAAAACCTTCCTGCCTAGAGAATAGGCCTATTGTAGTAAACAAGTAATAAAATATTGCAGTAAAAATATTGCAAATCTTATATTTGCACACAAATATAAGATGTAGTATTAAAATATGTTAAGCCGGTATATAAAATTTTAGACCTTCAGGTGGGTAGATATTTTGCATTCATCTTACAATCAAACCAAAGGTGAACATAACTATGAAAAAATAATGTTGAGATGATTGTAGTACGCTAAACTTCATGTAAATTTAAACTGATCTGGACTTCAGTTTCCGGTGACATCACTCACCCACGCTTTTTAATTTTAATTTTAAGTGAAGTTAAGGGTATCAAATCAATTTGAGTATCATTTTTTCACAATAATAACTTCATTGAATTAAACTTCCCAAAAGTGATGATAATACGTATGTCTGTCACACTCTTATGTAGATAACAAGTAGTGTGTACTTCTTCCTGTTTACTTCAGGATTTGTTCTAACATGCAAATGAATGGAAGAAACATAATATGATCTTTATTTTAATAAAGTCAGGGGCTGTGTTTAGCAGTTTTACAGCCTGAATGATTGTTGCTGTAGTAAGATGTAGAATCGGCAGAATCGTTGCAAAAGAGGTGTACATAAACTTGTCACTACTGTAAGCTGCATGGAAAAATCTACACGAGCAACTTATGCCTTGCCATTTTCAAATCAAGCAAAGAAACATTAATGTATAAATGATACAATTTCGTTTGTGGAGATTGAAAAAAAAATTGTGAAAATATATAACTTAGACGAATTTTTAATGGAGAGAGGTTAAGAAGTTAGCATATAAATGCAAAACACACAGAAATAAATAATGTATAAGTGAGGTTCTGCTGTATTATGTTTGTTCTTGAAAAACATGACCAATTATTTTGAGAATGCATTTTTCTAATCCCAATATTAGTTTTGAATTTCTCCGCTTATTCTAAAACAGACCTTTTATACCCTCATTGTAGGCATGCTGTTGAAACATTGAACTTGATAGTTTTGACAAATGAACTACCCACTTCGTTCTAGGAACTGACAAGGAAATACCAATTGGCTGTATTCGACTTGAACATTCGATATAGTATGATCCCTCATTTCTCATTTTCATTTTCTTCCAAGCAGCAGTTCACAATATTTATGTAATATACTATTATTCCGAACCTCTAATATTACACAAAGGTTTATACAGTGCCTTTTTTTTTACTCGTGGCCGGGCGGTCGGCTGGAAGTAGCTGCGAGCGCACAGTGCTTCTCACCGTTCCTGGCTCCCGCCTTTCTCCCCGTCAGTGCACACACACAGCACACCAAACACCAATTTTCTGGTCATGCAATGGCATTTCGTGTACAATATCGGGGTTTTCTGCACTCCAGTATCTGTTGTTTTGTGTCGATGCATGACCATGTAAATGAATCCATGCTTCGTCTGTGAAAAAAATTAACTTTGGGTCCATAGAGCCATCATTAACTTTACCCAACACCCAATTGCAGAAATTTACTCTACTCACAGTATCACGTGGTTGCAGTTCCTGAACTATGGTTATCTTATATGGTTTTAATTCATAAGTTTAGTGGCTTTCCAAGCCGAGAATTGTGAAAACCCCGTTTCCTGTGATAACCTACTCAGAGATTTTCTTGGGCTACGTTCTAACTTCTGTCCTATCTCATCGAGTTTTCTCTCTGTAAGCACACGGCGAATTTTTATTATTTTTATTTCTTATCAAGAACAGAACCCGTTTCTCTGAATCTGTCTACAAGTTTACGAACTGTCTCTCTGTGAGGCACAGGAATACCAGGGAATCTGTCTACAAATAGCCGTGTCACTTCTCTATAGAACTCTGTTTGCACATAGGAATCATACATGAATATGCAGTGTGCTAAAGTATACACACTTCTTGGCATTATAACAGAACTATCACAATTTAACCACAAAGAAGAAAAAAGAACCTCCGCTAGCAACAACCGCACATGCACTGACGGGGAGAAAGGCGGGAGCCAGGAACGGTGAGAAGCACTGTGCGCTCGCAGCTACTTCCAGCCGACCGCCCGGCCACGAGTCAAAAAAAAGGCACTGTATAATGGGACACTGATTCAGAGCAGCAACATTTTTCTTTGTTTTTTTTTTTTTTTTTTTTTTTTTTTTTTTTTTTTTTTTTTTTTTTGTTAAGTTGCCTCACTGCAGTGGTTGTAGGTTTGTTCCCCATGTTTTTTTGAGTTCATATTCTTTTAAGATGCAGATTCAGTATACAATTTTTAATTTTTTAAATTAGCTCCCTTAAATTGTTTTCAGTAATACAATTTGTAGTTTATAAATTTATCATTATCAGTAGTCAAGCCATTAACCCTTGGTCAATTGAAAAATTGCCTTTAGTGGCGAAACCTATCAAAACTCGCTTTCAGGTAGGAGCACCAGGTGTCCTACTTTTCACAGGATACTCCTCTTTTAACACTTTATCCTGTAACCTGCAATTAGGCTTGGAAATCTCATAAATAGGTCCTGTTTTTTAAAAATATCCTGCATAAAGTCCAGCAAAGTCACTGTGAGTTATAATGTCGTAATATATAAATAAGCTCATAAGCATTAATAGTAGATTAGTATAGTTCTATATGCGTTTTTTCAACTGAATGCAAATTATTTCATTTGTTAGTTGCATCCAATAAAGAGAGCACATTAGCATTAAAGTAGTTGCTACGTTAATAAGATGGTTCTATTCCAGACTTCTCCTTAGTGCGTATGACTTGAAGGCATACATCACTGTTTATAGTGGTTCATCCGTCAGATGGGGACGTGAAGTCAGGTGGTCCCCTTGGTACCTCTCAAAAAGAATAGACTAATGCCGGGACTGGGTTTCTACGCTTCCTCATCTTATCTTCATCCCTAGTTCTCTACACAGACAACAGTATACACACTGGTTTCTTTATATCTTACACTTCTACCGGGTACACATCATGTAAATTGAAGGCATACATCACTGTATGCATAACTTGAAAATGGGCCACTATCCACCTCAGGTCCTCAAATATGTCAGAGCAAGGACTGGCATTAGATACACTCACACAAACTCTAACATCTGTTATTATTTCACAAACTTTAACGACTGTCTAAAAAATAGTGTATGCTATACATAGTAAAATTATTTTATTTTGTTTGCCTACACTCACCCATTAGGCTCTTTTCACTAACATAACCTACTCACAAAATAAAATCTTGTTTAACACTTGGATCATAAATAACAATTTTGTTCTAAAAATATTTGTTTTAATACACAGTACCTGTAATTTATATTTTTATAAACATAATTAAATATAATTGAGTATATGTGTTAAAATTACCAAATATATTAAATATTTTTGTAAAATATTACACAATACAAATATTTTCAGAGGTTTTAGGTATTTATTTTGTAAGTGAAATGTAGTAATCATGCATATTTTCCCACAACATAATTATTTTTATTTTAGAAAAAAATTGTTGTGATTACTGGCATTAATAAAATGCTATCGGGGTACTATTGATTGATACTTCAGTAAAACCCAAACTTAACACTAAAACAATAACTTCGGAATGGGGGTGGGCAGTAAATAATGAAAGGGGTAATTGTTACAAAGCTTTTCCCAGGATGCAAAGTATGTGAAATTGGGACCTGCCCTTAGAGGACTTCACAAAAAAATATAAGGCAGCTAATTTAAAAAATAAAAACTGTACACTGCATTTGAGCCTTCAAAATATAATGAAAGGAAAATTTTCTGTCCCATGATCAAGCATCTTAACCATTGAGCTACCTACAACATTGGCAAACAACCGTGAATATTACGGATGTGAACAGCTTCCTCCTATCCTCATAAGCCATTGTGTGTGAACCATACGACTTTTACAATATGCTATATGCTGCTCAGATCAGAATAATTGTGTGTTTATATCAGTACTATTAACATCAAGACCTAATGCATGAAATAACAGAAAATTGAGAGTAGCGAGTTGAAGCAGCATGCAACGTTTCAAGCTGAATACAGCCGAATGACTTCTCCTAGTTAGTCCCTAGAACTGCAGTGCAACCTATGTAAGTAGGCAGATAGGTGAGAACTGTCACGTGCAGGGTTTTAGCTCCTTTAGTAATACTTCTGTACATGGAATTAAGGATGCTTCACTTATAGTATCCAACTTGATGGAACCCATAAAGGGAGTGGAAATAAGGTATTTCTTAATAAGTAATTACATATTCTTGGATATTTGTTAGCTGCCTTTGATAGTTATTCTGTATAGTTTGTTCTTCGATTCATAGGACAATATTTTCTACAGTTTCAGATTCGGATGCTGTGGGATCAGACACCGTGGCTGCACAAGGTGTTCATCCCACTTATGTTCAGTACGTAGAAGGTTCAACTGACCAAGCCATTTATGCAGCTACCAATGGACAGATGTGAGTATAAGTAAAACTAAAATTGTTTAAAACTGGGTAAAACTAGCATGTTACTTCCATGCTAATAAAAGAAAAATTATTAAAACTTAACAAAAACCACTTTTTTTCTTGAGTTGGTATTTTAAAAA
Organism: Ectobius pallidus; assembly: GCA_964059195.1. Classification (NCBI taxonomy): domain Eukaryota; kingdom Metazoa; phylum Arthropoda; class Insecta; order Blattodea; family Ectobiidae; genus Ectobius; species Ectobius pallidus. Next base: position 78,408,948 of record CAXKWD010000003.1, read on the forward strand.
ATGGGATACGAACGGGATGAAGAATTAGGTCTTTTCCTGCGTACCCTAAACATTGTCATGCATTTATAATAGAGCTCACGATTTACCAACATTTCCAACCATTAAATAAATGTGCATGCATGTCTGGTAGCTACTGCCACTGTATGAAAATGTAGCAAGGGTAAGGAACTGCTTGCCAAACATGAAAGGATTGAGAAGACTCGCCCCTTATCACTCACTTGCACAGAGGTGTATATATACAATATATATAATAAGTGTATCCTGCCTTAGCATATAGAACCATATAACACAAAATTAAAATTTTCCCCTTTGTCCCATTGAGATTGAGACTCATTGGAATGTGGGTGTGTACATAAGAAACATCTTGGGCAGGGAAGCGTATTATAGGGGAACTGCAGCAACTAAGAGATATGCACTGAAAGGATTACAAAGACATTAAAAATAACTTTAATTCGTTGGATCTTCAAGTTATAGGCCATATAATTTATTATTATAATAATTGCAATAAAAAAAGTAGAATGAAAATATCAGAAGAAAGTAAAGCAGTAGACTCAAAACGAACCAAAAAATGGTGAGATGAAGTGGTGTGGACTGCATAGTTCGTCAGGTGTTCACTGCTGCTGCAGGTGGGGAGCAGTGGCATTTGTCACATTGGAACTAAACAGTGTTGGCAACCTTACAGTGATGGAATTAAGAAGTCATAGGCCTATTATTTATGAATCAAGTCCTATTGATATCAAAATTAATCTACCACATTCTGCTACGGATGCTGCCTCCGCTCCGCATGCTTAACTATGTGGATAATATTATGCATTATTTAGAGTATCTGTTCAAAAGTTGTTACTTAAGAAGTTAGTTGTAGAATTAATTTTAACGTAACATGTCCCATTGCAGTACAAACCCCATTCAATATAATAGTGCAGTATAACAGTGAGCTGCATTGCCGGCAAGGACGAATAATGGTGTTGGCAGCGTCGTAGGATCGTTTGTAGACAACCGACAGACCGCATAACCACACGAAGCAGCAGTCGCATATGTAGTGTACCCGAAAGATATACTGATATGTATATAACATGGATTTTTAAAGTTATTTTTATAGTTCGTGAACTCTACATCACCAAACTCAAGTAACTTATGCATTTGGATCATTTTGTAGAAATAGTTCCATAATCTACAAACTCCTGCACCTGCAGAAAGTTTTTTCCATCATAGAGTAAACACTGAATCAAAGCCTATCTTAGCAAAATAAGCAGAGAGCTTGAGTCATTATGATACTATTAGCTTATTCTTTGGAGAAAACTCACCACTTCTTAATTCCACACAACACTTGGCAGCAGTAGAAGCAGCAAGAACATTTACCACGAGAATGCTTCTTGCAATTTATCCCAATAGATTAATAATACACTATAATACTGCATAGTTTCTTCGTTTTTCACATCCACAATTGATCCTTAATACACTACAAACTGAATATTTTATGGGGATGCAGCATACAAAAGTTCTTTAAAGTCTGGCATAAAATTTGTTTCTTAGTAACTAGCATAATTTAATATGTACACTGGTGACTGTTGTTTCTCCAGTTTTGTTGTGTGTAATGTTATTTATTGCATTCATAAACAATGCAATCAGTTTCTGGAACGACTCTTTACCTAGAAGCACAACTGTGGATAACACTTGGATGTGTTATACATGCAAATATTCCCAGAAAATACGTTAAATTCTGTTATGTTTTAATATGTGATTTACTTAATGGATTATGTAATTTTTCTAATGAAATTTGTGACTTTCTTACTCAGTTTTTATTCAGTATATACAGTAACCTTTGGTAAGATAGGGGCCGAACAACATCTTAGGCAGGAAAACGTATTATAGGGGAACTGCAGCAACTAAGAAATATAGCACTGAAAGGATCACAAAGACATTAAAAATAACTATAATTCATTGCATCTTCAAGTTATAGGCCTACTGTATACAGTACTAAGAGTATGAATATGACAAGCATTAAAACAAATTATATTATTATCTCAGGAAGTTGGGTATTTTATCCCAAAAGACACTGTGAATTGTTTTTGTGATGAAATGTTATTTTTGGCAGATTTTGGGCTTACTGATTAATGATATTCATTTTCTCACCATTAGAAAATTCCTTTTTCTTCCTTTCAGCCAGAACATGTAAAACTCACGATCACGTCTGTACATTTACTGCTGATGACTTCTATATTGTTTTTGCATAGGTTATTTACTTCCTTACTACCTGTTTTGCTGTTGGTGGCAGTGAGAATAAAAATACCATTTTTTTACAGTAACTCTTACTGTTATGTACTGTATTGGTATCCCTCTGCACCCAAAGGGAGAAAGATTCAGGGCTGAAACTGCATTGTTCTGTAAGGCATAGGCCTACTCTGAAATACATTTGCCACATACATGACAAATCCACCCCACAGAGCTACTGGGAGGTGGCTTACATTCTACATTTCCTGGAAGAAGTTTGTTATGGCATGTTTCAGACACATGAGCATCTCAACCTAAATTTCTCCCACTGCATAGACATACTGTTAGGATATTGTATATTTTTAGATCTACAATACATATACGAACAATTATTTTTTGTTAATAAAAACAAAACCATCCCTTAAGACCCAGGAGGCATGTACTGCATAAATACGGTATCCCCTCAACTGGGACAGGTAATTCCCAGAGAAAAAAGAAGAAAACAAAACCCATCACAGAAGTCAATTATTATCGGATGGGGCACGTTTTTAAAGTCATCGATTGATTCCACTGGGAAAGCATCAGGCCGTTCATAAACTCACCAGTGAAAGTCCGGTGGAAGTCACCGATTGCAACCAGACTCACCGAACTTAAAGTACGATGCTTCTTAGATGACAAACATGGCGGAGCAGATAAGCAGACGATACTTGCCACTAGCATTAATACATTGAGTTTATTTTCGTGCGAAAGCTAACGAACTGCTCTTCATCAGAGTTTGAGTCCTTCGAAAATGAAAGTGATGAGTTGATTTTGTTTGAAGACGAGAAAAGAAAGAAAAAATACTCTACATAAGAAATCTATTAATTCCAAATATCTCGAATAATAAGCTTTCATGGGACCAACAAATAAACAAATGCTACTGCTAAGCTGTCTCGAGTTATTTATTTTTCTACTCCTTAAGCTAAAAGCCTCAGTTAGTCAAGATATGTTAATAACAGCGTATTTTTCATCCACATATCCTATATGGCATCCGGTTATGGGGCAGTACCGGTAGTTCAGGGTCAATAAAGGTGTTCCTATGTCAGAAAAAAATCATAAGTATTTTAGCAGGAGTAAAACATTGAGATAGTTGTGTAGGTCTACCTGATATTTCGTCAATTAAAAACAAACACAGTTCCTAGTCTTTATATAAATTTAGTACACGTGAAAGAAAACCTACAACAATTCACACAACGCTTTTATATACACGAACACAGAACTAGAAACAATTTGAAATTAGATTTGCCGTCATTCAGATTAAATAAATGTGTTGACAGTCATTTATATAAGCAATGTACATTTTATAATAATTTGCCCTTTCTGCTGTTGAAGTGCCTACTAACAAATTTAAGAAAGTCCTAAAAAGTTGGCTCATATCAAAAGCATTTTATACTGTAATGTAAATGATTTCCTAAACATGGAATGGACATACAATTTTAATTAGGCCAGATTAATATTTATAAGTATATGGTATTTTAATTGATCACATAACATAATATAATTTATTGTTTAATTTACTTTTAGTTTTAAGGGTCATTGATGCAATTGTAAATAGTTAAGTAGGCCTATCATCTTAAAACTTATTTTATTTCTTTTGTGTAACATTGTAAGTTGTATATATCCTTTTCCCCCCTGATTGAATGGAAGATAAAGCCTTAACTCTGCCAGGTAGAATAAAACATTATTGTAAACTGACAGCACAGGCTATCTATAATGAGGTCAGGTACCGCATTTAACTATGCAATATTTTATGGATTTTAATATGCTCAAAATATTATTTATGAGAATGGTAGCACTCAGTTATTAGTTCCCTGCCCATCATATATTATTATTTCCATTTCTATAATTCGAATATTCCCGCTGGAATCCATCAACCCGTTCGTAAATTCAACGGCTCATCAGATGAAAAAAATGGCGGATGACGTTCATCGTACATTCACCGGACTTTCACCGTACTTTCCCACCGGTGGATTTACTGATGACTTTAAAAACGTGCCCATGACAACTTGAAATGTGAAAAATCCCTTTAGGCAGGCCTACAGGCGGAGGTAGATTTCGAAGTGCTTTTGGTTTAATTTATTGTCGCTGCATAGCACTCTTTTTCTTTAGCCTTGGCATGGTAAACCTGCAGTAATAAGAACTGAATTCGGTAAAGAGGAAGAGCCTACAATCATTTGTTTTGACAACAAGAATAGGATATAATATTCTGGGAGGCCGTGCGCAAGATCAGCAATGAATAAAATTAGTAAAGCCGCTAAACAAGACAAAATTATGATATTATAATAATTCTTTTAAGTGTTATTATTGTCAAACATTAAAATCTCGCGTCATATGAGAGCTATCAAGAAACTATTTATTGATTTGTAGAGTACTCATCAAGAGCTTTTCAACGATACCCCACAAGACGTGGTTTCAAAAGTTTCGAATTTTCATCCCCCACCCCCACCCCCACCCTCACTCGAACCCCCGAATTGTTGGTGTCACTGTGAACTCCATAGGGAGTACTCTAATTTATTCAAACAAAGTTTCCCTTTATACTTCATAGGGGCCGAGATATAAATGTTTTAAAATTTCAACCCCCTCCCCCGACCACCCCCTTGGGCCAATTTTGCCCATTAACGAACTTGTCCGAACTATTGGGCCTAGAAATAACATAATAAAATTTGGTTCAAATATCTTCAAAATTACGGCCGCTATCGTGTAAAGATATATATAAATATATAAATATCACAAATTTTTTTTTTGAACGGGCGGTGGTTTCGTACTTAGGGGAGCCTGAAACGTAAAGATATGAAAGAATTTTTCGAAAATCATAAAGTGGTATCCATTGCAAATCAAAAATCTACCTAATAGACTGGCCACAGCATGAGCATTGATTCTAAATGTTGAAAAAACTTTTGCATCAAAGGAGGATATAGAAATCCAGAAAAATTAACTTCCACTTATGAGTGATTTCATATTGTGGATTGCTTTTGTTTGAGCTGTTCTTTAATGCTGCTCTGTTGCTTATAGATTATAGTTCTCTGCATTTTTTATTCAAATATAAGTTTATTTCTCATTGATATAAATGTGAAAGTGTATCGGTCAAAGAAATGGGTATAGATTTTGTTTTAATTTCACAGAATGTTTGGCAGTACAATTTAATTATTATGATATTTAACAAGGTGAGGTACTTTTTAACATAGTAACTAATTCTAGCAAACAAAGGGTTTCAATTCAGTTCATGTTACTATGTAATGTATGATTCTTTTTCTTTGTTTGTTCTGGATCTGTATGGTCACCTGGATTGCCAGGCAGATGACTTGAATAAAGTATTTCTCTCTCTTCTACTGATCTCATTGTGCAATCAGTTGGAGGCCTCTACATAGGTCCAAGCGTATTTGGCCTGTGCCAAAATACCCACTGGTTATTATGACACTTCAAAGAAATTTGAAGCATGTTCCAGAGTCTTTTTCATTATGCTAATTAGAGATGGATCCATCACACACTTGCAGAATCAACATAATAGGTTATAAATATGTCTGCAACCACCCCCTTAAAAAAAATTTAAAAACTTTTAAACAGTTCTTTTGTATTCAGTTTGTTCGCCCATATTCTCCATTATTTGCAACACATTGTCTTCAGCAGAAAGCATGAAGAATGTGTCCAAATCAGTTAGTTAATGTGGAGTGGTATTGTGCTGTTATGTGTGTAAGAGCAGATATGAACGAAAATTTTCTGGAAATCTTACTATATTTTTTTGTTCTTCAATGACAGAGAAAATTATCCATATTATATTTATATTGCTGAAATATTTTTTTAAATTCAGAGCATTTTCTTCTGAGCACAAATTGGTAGATTTTGTTTTCCATAAATCCTAATACCCCAGATCAAGCAGCAGCCATGGGGGATATCCTAATAATAATAATAATAATAATTGGAAAACTGGAAGCCAGAAAAAGTGTTTTTGGAATGATGTCTGACTGCCTGTGTAGACCCATTGCAGGAAAATCAATCATTGTATTTACTTCTTCTTTTGGAAATGGGCCTTGATGAACTCTATTGCACCTCTGGTCTTTTGTTTTGATAACTGAATTATTAAGGGCACTTTTCATGAAAACTTTTTTTAAAATTTCTATTTAAAAAAAAAATTAGTTCTAATGATTTTGATGAACATAAATTTCAAAAATACTATCCGTAACTAATAAATTATGTTAGTTTTACTGTAAAAGTTACTTCAGGGGTAGTTTACTCGTGTACAGTCGGTCAAATAAAAAACGTCGGGCGGTATTTGATTAAGTATCATGAACGAGCATATGCGCATGTACAGGAAGACTTAAGGTTAGGTTCACACACGCCTCTTGTCTATCCATGTATTTTCTTGATTATTTAGTCAGTTTTGTTCCAAAACAAACATGTATAGAAGGCTGTGGCTATATGCCTCAAATCCGCCATATTCTTGGTTGCAAATTTTTATAATACTAATGATTAATAGATTCGTGATGAATATGTTTATTCAAGGAGCATTTTTTAAAGATTTTATTTTATAATATCGGTACTTCTAGTGCAAAATCAATAACTTACGCTCAACTTCTGCAACCAATATAGCATTGAAATATGCGCCCGGCCAGATCCACGTTTCCTATGAAAACTTCCGGTCGCATTATAGTCAAGTTCCCACCTCTGAGCTGCTCTTTCATAAATATGGAACCTTCTCGCTGCTTCAGAAGCCGAAAAATGCAGGTCAATTACAGCCCTAACTACACTTTCTCTCACTTTAGCATTTGTATGTGGCGATGACACAAAGCAAAATGAATTATGACAATACATTAAGTTGAATATCGTGTGTTGCGCTTTCCGCGTTGTTCATTTTTTCCCTCCTGTCGCATGGCCTCATATGTTCCGAAAATGACCTGTATTTTATGTTTTTTATAGGAAACTTGTGAACTAATGCGTTAAAACTTTAATTTTAACTGCATACGAGTCCCGACGTTTTTTATTTGACCGACTGTACATATTCAATTTTTCTTGGCTATCTCCATTTTGATAGAAGGTACACAAAAACCTAGCATTGTAAAGCTGTAGAGACAATTACAATGAACATATTTTTGTCATACATAATTCTTTATAAATTTAATAGGTATTGAGATAGAAATGAAATAAGTATGACTTCAATGCACAATATCCACACACAACTTTAAAATATGAATAATGCTATTCTTTTGTTTCCCATAGTAACAAGAAAACTAGTGTAATTTATTGTTGTAAAATGTATTTACCTAAATTGCAATGCACACACTAAAATCATTCTGAGCGAGATAGAGGAGGTAAGAGGTCTTGGGTTCAAAACTCAAATCTCGAGGCTGACCAATTTGACTTAGGATTTTCATGGTTTTCTCATTCGTAAAGGCAAATGCCAGATTGTAGGATGTGTTTACTTTCCATAACTCATTGCCACTGTGCCAATAACGTAAAGTTATCAGTCAAGAAGACCTCTCAGAACAGTCAAAACAGGTGCTCACGAGTAAATTATTACAAGAGTCTCTGGTAAATCCAAAGATACTAAACATGTGATATGCAGTTGAAGCATGCAAAATATGCTGAGTAGTAATAATAATGACAACAATATTCATAATAATATTAGTAATGAAGGAAATAGTAGACCTAGGCTTAAAAATAGATTGATCCTACTATATTTTCTTTCTTGAGCAAATCTGAATTTTTTTAAAATGGAAAGTACTAAGATATTGTTCTTTATGGGTCCCTGAAAATGAACCCCACTTAAAAATAATAATAATTAAAGTTGACCTAAGTCAAATATTTCATCAACTTAGTTTAATTGCTTTATTTCCTCTCTTTTATTATTTATTTTCTTGGCCTATTAAATCCAAATGGATAGTTGGAGGAATTATTTATTCAGTTAGTGTGTTTGTAAGGAAATTATTATGTGAAAAATTGGTAAGATCCCTAATTTTGAATGGTGCACACTGTTTTTTTTCCATATACCTGAAAACCCCAATAAAGAAAATGTTAATAAGTATATGTGAGAAAGTTTGTGCAACATATATTGCACCATTTATTTACTTTGTTTTAAAAATTGTCACTCTTGTTCTCTATGCTGAGTTCTGGTTCTTATATTAGCTACATGCATAGAAAACTCTAACTTGGCTTGGCTTGGCTTTCTTTAAGCTCTAATTAGACTCTTAACCTCATTTTTTGTCTTATGTACTAAACTGCATCAGTTTTTTGTTTGGTCTTGTTTTAGGGCATATCCAGTTTATACTGTGGGGGAAACAGGAACCATGTACACCCCTGCTTCTGGCCAATACTATTCTGGCAACAGTACTGCAGTTACATATAGTCAGGTAAGAACAAATTTTTTGCAGAGGAAACCCATAAGAGTAATTAATGCATTATTTCCAAGCCCAATAACAGTGTGAATTCCATTACGGATTTGTAAATTAATGCTTAAATACGAGGGTTGGTCAATAAGTAAGGTCTCCAACACTCTAGCCCAAGCTCATAACGTCGGACGAGAGAGTTGATGCCACTGCCATGTCCCGTTATATCCCCTCTTTCAAACGAGCCATTGCTGCAGGCGCTGAATTTTTTAGTGTCCTAGATAGAGCTGTTTGAAATGGATCTCCCGATTTCAGTCTCCGCCAAGTAATAAGTAAGGTCTCCAACACTCGAGCCCAAGGTCACAACGTTGGACGAGAGTGTTGGTGCCACTGCCATGTCCCGTTATCTCCCCTCTTTCAAATGAGCCATTGCTGCAGCCGCTGAACCTTTTATTGTCCGAGGTAGAGCTGTTTGAAATGGATCTCCCGATTTCCGTCTCCGCCAAGTGCGGCCTCCGCGAACACACCTCGCACAAACCTTATGGAACATCAATTTGTCACTCAAAATGGTCTGTATGGAACCTTTAGTAATGTCAGGAAGCAATAAACAAAGTTCACGGGTAGTGACGCTTTGATCTTGTCGCACCAATTCATCGACTTTTGCTCCCATCTCATCTGTTGTTGGTCTCCCAGTTCGTTCTTCATCATGAATATTTGTCGGGCCCTGTTTAAACTCACGAACCCATTTACGCACATTTTTTATGTCCATACATCCCTCTCCATAAACTTCGCAAAGCTGTCTGTGAATTTCAATCGGCGGAAGATTTTTTGCAGTAAGAAACCGTATGACTTCGCGTAGGTGCACTTGGCGGGGATGGAAATCGGGAGATCCATTTCAAACAGCTCTATCTCGGACACTAAAATGTTCAGCGGCTTCAGCAATGGCTCGTTTGAAAGAGGAGAGATAGCGGGACATGGCAGTGGTGCCAAATCTCTCGCCCGACGTTGTGAGCTTGGGCTAGAGTGTTGGAGACCTTACTTATTGACCAACCCTCGTACAAAAACTAAACTTAATGTAGACGTGGTTATGGTAGTATATTATGCAACGATCCTATAATTTGAGATTTGCATATGTTTATGAAATGAGCATAGTGAGTTTAATAATCTTTATACAATTGTCTTAATTATCTAATAATTTCCACACAATTGTCTTATTTATCATTATAGACAAGTTGCATAGAACTATTTTTGTTTGACTATAACTAAATGTCTAACTTTCGAGTTCTTAGAATCCCTGTAACTGATAAAGCAAAGTTTCTCTATGGTCAGCTAGTAGTAAGTTTTTGTCTTGTGATGGAGGGCAGGTGACAAAGGTGTGCAGAGAACAGAGCTTCCCTTGGCATTTTAACCTCAAAGTAATGCACATTAAAACACCCAAAATGTACTCAATTTAGTATAATACTCAAATTAACATGGACATCATTTTTATTTTTTATTTATTATTATTATTATTATTATTTTTTTTTTTAAAGGTTGTTTATTGTGCAGTTTGAATTCCAGCTTTCAAGGCTTGAAAATTGCTCCATGTATGATATTCATTAATAGTTGGACAATAGTGTTATAATTTAATTCTGTACTTTAATGAATGTAATTACAATATTGTTACGTCACATATGATAAGCATATTATATTGTGGTCGAACAATATTATTGTCACCGTGTGAAGAGATTGAAATCATCATAACAAAAGGGAGTCATTCTTTAGTACATATCATATTCAACACAGGTATAGTGGGGTGTATAGCGGTGCAAGTTTTCTAAATGCACTTTGCTTTTGCCATGCTTTTTCTCACTGTAGGATTGCTCTGTTCTCTTATGTCAGGCATCCCATAACACTTTTATTCCTTGTCTTGTACTACATGGAGGAAAACAATAATAGGGAGAGTAGTGTCTAACATTTGTGAGAACAACTTCTAAGTGATGAAGGTGATGAATATTGATGTCTAAGGTATAACAGTGTTATTGCATAAAATACTTTCTTTAGGTACTTACAGTTATTTAACTATACAGAAAAAAGATTATTTTCTTTCCCCATTTCGTTTTTAATGTAGTGTTAAGATGATATCTTTAGGCTCAGTGTTTTTAATCGTCTTGTTAATAACCTTCTATCCTCTTGTTAATAACCTTCTATCCTCAAATCTCCATAGTCATTATCAGTCCTCCTCAATCATACTAATCCTTCTCCTCTCCCTCACTGTTATGTGGTTCTAAAAATTGATCAAACCATTGATCTTCTCATCACATGCCAAAATACAGACCCACTAAGAATAATTGACTGGTCATTTTAGTAATTTTATGAAGTATACTTAAAATATTTCAGGTGGCGAACAATTTAACACAGGCTGCTACTGCTGGTCAACTGCTGGCTCAGAGTAATGGAGCTTATCTTATACAACAAGGTGTTGATCCTGACACTGCCCATACTCTCATTGCAGCTCAGAGAGCCAGCCCCCAGACTGTCACTGCAGTAAGTCATCCGTTTTCTCGTGTTGTCTTCCCCCTCCTTTTCCTCATTTACAGTATGGCATGTAAATAGCCATAGGTTCACACAGAGGATAAATCGTGCTAATTCTAATTACCCTCTGCATGAATTCCTATCCAGGTTCTTACCTATTGAATGGATCCAAATTTCAAAGGTCTGGTAGCACCCACTCGAACAAAATCTTATTTTTTTCTTCTCTTAGCTTTTATCCAAACACCTCCTCTCATCCCCCACCCCCAAGATCAATCTCTATGCATTACAATAGTCAGCATTTTCCCACTCATACTACAATATTTTCCTATTCACACTACAACTTTCCCATCTAAGGCTGCATGTTTTATGAATGCCGTGTGTGGTCAACAAAATGAGAGATTAATCTTTTTTGTTACAAAGTTTTCTCCATTGTTCTCTTCGCTCAGCTTACTTCATTCCAGGATTCAAGATCCTTCTCCATCCTGTAAATTCTTTTCTTGTACAAAAGTGTTATGAAGTATCTTGGCGCAAATTCTTGCAGGACATGTGTTAGAATAATATTCTATCAGTTATCTTAAATGATTGGTAGGCTGATTCTTTTAATAATCTGTTTGGTTGACTATTGATTAGAGATAGATATTCTTGAACATCAGTGAAACAGATTCCTCTAACCAGACTTACATGCCATCAGATTCTTTAGGTTTCAAGATCATAAGGCATAGCAACAAGCATTTCCTGAACTTTTCCCTAAGGTTTTTTTTTTCTTTTTTTAATATATATTATATATTTTTTTATTTATTTATTGGGCTTGTAAATTTTAAACATTATGATAAAATTTAATAGCGTGTAAAGCCAAGAATTTTGTTGTATTTTTATCTTTGACGTCAAGAATGGTGCATGAATGATAGCCATAAGATTTAAAATTGCCTGATGATGATTGAAGGATGAAAGGGCTTGGCTTATGTAAAATAAATATTTTAACACTTATGTGATGAATAATGTTGGAAAAATACAATTTCACTAATAACAGGAAACTGACCTGAATATGTTTTGAGGTTACCTTGTCCCATCAGTTTTACACCAGCTATACTTTGAGCTTTCTTTTTGGTAATATTGTAGAATTCTAGAACTAAGGTTTTCCCACACTTCTTTAAAGTTTATTTGATATGTTTGTGATTAGAAAATTTGATATTAAGGATAAAGAATAACAGTCTTACTAATAATTCAAGTGTAACATAGTTACAGTAGGAATATACACAGCCGAGGGGAAAAAATGTTACTAATATTCCCTTGTATATGACTAAATGTGTGCAATTCAATATTGACAAGTTGCATACATTTTACACAGCCTGACACCCTTGTTTAAACTTCACTTAAGTAATAAAAATCAGGTAAACTGATGTAAAAAAGTGCCAGTATGTTTTTTTAATCAGTTATGACTGCAATTATGATATGCAGAATATGTTTTTTTAATTGATTTACAAGTTAAGCTCCAGATTTATTCATTAAGCAGGGCTTAGGGAAGAACAAAGGTCTAGTTTTCTTTTTAATCAGATTAAAATCTTCCAGCATCAGCTGAACTGTACAGATTTTTGATATCTTGACAATCGCACACTCACATAAAAATACGAAAAAGAAAGTGAAATTGGCTGGTTTCGGGATTTGAACCATGGAACTCCATAACGTGAGGCCAAAACGTTACCATCTCGGTCACCTGGGTCAGTTTAACGGTCTAGTTGTAAGTTATAAGCGCATGTAAAACAATAGTGTTTTTGGTCATAGCTATCTCTATTTTAATTTCCAAAGCCATAAAATATCACAGTAAAACAATTGACTATGTTGTCATGATAAATGATTTGCTTTTTTTTATATAAATTCTTTCGAATACATATATCATCATAAAATAGGCACCAAATTGAGCATTACTCCGAAACAGGTGAACCGATTTCATCCAGTATCAGTAGACCTCTTCCCATGAACACTATAAATGTGTATACCAAATTCCATAAAAATCCGGTAAAGCGTATTTGAGTTACCGCGTTTTTAAAATAGACTCTAAATTGGGTTTTACTCCGGTACCGGGCAACCTATTTGGTCCAATATCGGTAGACGTCTTCCCATGTACATTATAAATGGGTATACAAAGTTTCAGGAAAATCCAATAAAGCATATTTGAGTTATCGCGACTTCTCATATATTAACATAAAAGGCAATAAATTGGGCATTATTCCGGTACTGGCCAACCGATTTGGTTGAACATCAACAGACGTCTTTCCATGGATAATATAAATGCGTATACGAAGTTTCATAAATATCCGATAAGGCGTATTTGAGCTATTGCGCCTTTAAAATATACACTAAATTGGGTTTTACTCCGGTACCGGTCAACAGATTAGGTTCAAATTTAACAGAGTACTTTTCATGGATGTCATAAATGCGTATACCAAGTTTAATGGAAATCCGATACAGCGTATTTGAATTATGGCGCCTTTCTATTAGAAAGGCGCCATAATCTATTAAAATAGGCACTAAATTGGGCATTACTCCGGTACCGGTGAACCGATTTGGTTCAATATCAATAGGGTTCTTCCCATTGACATTATAAATGTGTTTTCCAAGTTTCATGAAAATCCGAAAAAGCGTATTTGAGTTAGAGCGCGTACAGACACACGGACGGACAGACAGACAGACAGACGGACAGACATTTTTCGTCCCCCACACAATCTCATAAAGTACCATACTGGCACTTAATAAACATGCCCAATATCTGTAACAGCCAGATGCTTGAGGAACATCGTTAACTGCTCTTACAATGTTGTTAACATTGTTCCTTGTTTGAGAGTCATTTGTTAATTTTACTCATGATTACAGCTTTCTGAAATCAGTTTAGTGAAATATTTAATCCAGATTTTTTTTTAGCAACAGACTACATGCTATTGATTGTTCAAATAGATGGCAGTACTGGTGGAATGCAGTCACATGTCTTCTTCAGTGCCGTGGGCTATAAACTGCTTTCCAAACTGTGATGTCTTTGTTGAAGTTTCACACTAATTGGTGTAACTTTTGCCATTCACTCAGGGATTATTAGTGGAAAATTTTTAAATAGCTCTTGTTGAACTTGCTCAGTAATCAACCAAACAACAGTGTATTAACAACCTTTATTAGTAAGACTGTAAGAATCTAGTAAAATCTAATACTTCCTTAGTTCATGATCCAGTTTCGGGCACTTGATACCTACCTAATAATACTCGAGATGGAGATTTTACATACATACTTCACTAATTACGGAAAACTAACCTGAACTTGTTTCGAGCCTGCCTCTGGACTCATCCTCAGCTATACTCCATCTAAGGTTGGGACAGCAGCTGCGACACCTGGCAGATGTTTAACCAATCTCTTGACTAAATCATCTTTGGCGGGTATTTCAAAATTCATCAGCTGGTCTTTGTTTTTGTAGATATAAATTTTCTTCCAAACTGTGAGTTGCTTATGTGTGGGAAGAAGATCATGAAATTAATTTGGAGCCGGAACTTAAAAGTTTGTGTAAGGACATAAGCAACTCACAGTTTGGGAGAAAATTTATATCTACAAAAACTAAGACCAGCTGATGAATTTTGAAATACCTGCCGAAGGTGATTTAGTCAAGAGATTGGTTAAACATCCGCCAGGTGTCGCAGCTGCTGTCCCAACCTTAGATGGAGTATAGCTGAGGATGAGTCTAGAGGCAGGCTCGAAACTTGTTCAGGTTAGTTTTCTGTAATTAGTGAAGTATGTATGTAAAATTTCCATCTAGAGTATTATTAGATATTTTGTAACTTCACTATATAAACTTCCTATTTATTTGAAGACTCGATACCTAGTTTCTAAAAAATAAAAATTATTATCCTGCTGTACTTACAGTGCATGCTTAATTCTGGGGCTTGGTTTCATGGCTAATTGGTACTTTGTAAGCTTGTTAACCAACCTATTATAAAGCATGTTTGGATTGTTCCCTGGCTCCTATCTAAGTAACAAGTTTGCTCACCTTGACTCACTGCATCAGGATGGTGGCGGGGTGGCGTATATGGTCCCTGGGAATTCAGCTACTAACCCTTCTTCTCTGGATGGTGATGGGCATCCCAACCTCTCACATGCCACCCGCGTCTCGCCGGCCACTGTAAGTCCTACTTTCTCTCTCTCTCTCGCTCATTTTCTCATAGTCTTTTGTTCCATAACTAGCATGTAAGCTTAAAAAGTAGCAGCTAACATTATGATTGTAAATTTAGTTTGTGGAAGCCTTAAACAGTATTTCCATTGCTACAAAATTTAGTGTCTACATCTGTATCTTTAATGGATAAAGTTTTAAGTAAGACAAGATCTACCCTATCCTCCATAAACACCTCTCTATTTCCGTCACTAATAGTTATTTATGTATCATTATGTAGATGTTTATGTCCACAAGGTTTATTAATTGCCCAAGGGATATCCCAATTTCTATACGAAAGTTTACGGTTTACTTCTTCATCGCCAAAGGAAATACCTTATTTGCTTCTGTGGTTTGCTCTGCCGCTTTTTTTCACACATCCTAATTTTTTAACAGTTATTTTTAACCATATTTTGCTCCATGTATTTTATGCACATTTTTGGTGTAGTAGAAATATTGAGTTTCATAGTCCTTTTACCAAGGTCAGTTCTTGAAGTCCATGGTAGGTTTTATTCATTTACTAAACTCCACTACCTCCTTCACAAAGAAATCCTCCAAAACCATTAGTTCAATACTGATGCCGGGTCAGTGATGACACTATAATATTGCAGTTGCTTCTTAACAGTGTAGTTTGCACTTTTGTTGAAATTTCAAGATTTGAAAAGAAGAATAACTACACTGCATTGTACAAAATGATAAGTTTTATGAAACAGTTTGGCAACTGTTCAACAGAAAGAGAATTCACCATTTTATTAGGTAACTTAATGGTCCAAAAGCTGGAGAGTACCCTGCTATAGAAGATGAATTTCTACATTATTTTGAAGTACTGAGAAACAATGGCATTGCAGTTACACATAATATGCTGCAACTTCATGCACATGACATCGCTATATCTGGCAACATACTTTTATCAGATAACGCCAGATGTGGATGGCTTCAATTATTCATGAAATGAAAAGGTCTTTTCATGCTTAGAAAAATGACATTGTGCCAGAAATGACCATGAGATTATAAAATAAAGATAAAAATATCATTGCCTTATCAAGACATAGTTTTTTAAATCTGAATATTTATGAACCCCTATTTTTCGGTGACCAAAATAGGATAAAAAGTGCACAAACTACAGAAGCAAATAACAGTAAAACATGACATCAAACTAAAAATGTGTGAAAGATCTAAGTTTTGAAAAGTCAGACAACAATAAAGTTCTTAGGGATGTTGGCCACTTCCTGGCTAAAGTTCTATGGTTATTCGGTGGTACTCAACATTTTGTCTGCTGCAGTTGCAGATGAAATGTCTAGTTTCATGGACCACCGTGACACTCTAGCCCAGAAGAAGTCTGAATGTGCCTTCACCAGCTGCACCATTGTGCACTCCCATTGCAGTTATCAAGAACATTATTGCAAACAGTTGTTATTAATAAATTTTCATTTTAATGCTCGTGAAAAACTTTTTGAAATGCTACAATTATAACCTGGGTATTTTGTAAAGGTAGGGCTAAATTACATCACTTACAAAGTTTCATAGCAGTCGGTTCACTGTTTTCATGCCTATTGTGATCAGAGATCAGATTTTTGTGCAAATTGTTGGATCCACACGCTTCATATAATAGTAATTTTAAAGATAAGAAGATAAGTACTAAAATGGCATGCTGCAGGACATTTCATTTCCGGTTCGAATCCTTGTCAGTTGCTTTTTAAAAAAAATGTTTTAATTTAGGTATAATTTAGAAGTCAGAAATCAAATACAAACCATTTCTCTCAGACAAAGATTAAATGAATTACATATCTTTATTCACAGTGGAAACATTTTTGCACTTTTGATTTTAAAATGTTGCAATCTTGTAGAAAATGAAGTACATTTCAGTTTGGAGTATCAGAATTTATAAGAATGATGTCTTGTATGCAGTAGACTGACATTAATACAAAATGGAATAAAACATAAAGAAATAAAAAAATACCGTTTGAATGAGTTACACACTAACGTGCTCATTTTATCATAATCCAAAACCTCTGTTCCAGAAATTTCTTAAACTTAAATGTGCAAATTAATATTTACTGATAAACAAATATCGTGAAGTAGTAATGGAAATATTGCCTTATCAGAGGTCACGTGCCAATAAACAAAACATATATTTAATCTAATTTTAGGCCTAGTATAAATATCTGACTCAATATTTTGAACATTTTTTTGAACAAATGGTGGTTTGAAAATTGTTTCTTGGATTTTTACACCTTTTATTTCTTTGTGATATGTTTTTATGGTGGTAGTCACTGGCTACTACAATTCCAAATTGCAGACCATAAATTGAAATCCATTAGTTTCTTTCTGAAACTTGACTTAGTCCACTTGAGCTTGCACACATGTATGGAACCGAACATTGACGTAAATTGAGCTGCAAGTTTATACAACCTTGGGAAACATGACTAAGGAAAATGTTGATAGAACTGCATTAAACATTACCATCAGAGCAGCACTGATTCACTTATGTTTCCCCCATCCATAGAATGACCGGTTTCCACTGCCCACTGTGTCCTTTCACAGTGCACCCTTCCACAATTTTGGTGAGATGCCTGCCATTGCTGGCAGACCAATGCTTTTGTCCACACCCTCACACTGTCTTCTTTCTCAAGACAACATTGGAAATGACAGCTTACTGTTGCATCCATCCAAGTTCAAACAGTATTCGTGTAGAGGAAGAAGAATTGTCATAGAGTACCAAGAATCCAACCTTCAACCACACTGTTGCCAATATTATTTTGTAAAAATATACATTAAAAGAAGCTAGACATGACAAAAGCCCATGTGTCTTAAAGTTAAAAATGCCCTATTTTGGAGAAAACTATAATAGTGCAGAAAAATTATATACCATATTTGTTTCATTTCTTTCCTAATTGCATGCACGATGGTTTCTTTCAGTAAATTTATTGTCATCTGAAAAAAGTTGCAAAGACATTGAAATCCGGGCCCTAGTTATCAGGTTGAAAACTATCACACTGCTCTCTTGAGCACATTTCTCATTCAACTAATTTACTCTTTACTCAGAACATTTGGTATATTCATTGTCGTTTTACAGGTTGTAGGTTTAGATTATTTTTATGTTAGATCCTGCAGACAAAAAAGTAGCAGTAGTTAAGCTTTAATTTTAATGTCATTAAAGCAGACAAATGAAATAACTACTAACTAAAAACAAATAGAACACGTAACATGTAATTTAACATCTAATTCGGAGTAACAAATATGCAATAGAAGTACTTAACTTAGCTCCTACTGCTAATTACAATAGCATTGTAAGATTTTCATAATTCAGCCTTTTTAATTTCCTGGGGTAATCGGACAATGTAATTTGTTAATAGCACACCAGAACAGAACTTTCTTACAATTACTGCATCAGTATACTTTGGATGTGTAAGTGGATCAAGTATAAATTTGAAAAGAGAATTTATATTATGAACGACAGATACTAAGATATTTTGGATTAGTGTAATTTATTCTTAAAAAATACAGTTTTAACTTGAAAATTTAGTTTAGTGGTTTCTGTGAACAGATACATTTTTATGAATTTCAAAGGGCTTAAAGCCAATCAAAGATACTACCAATAAGAATGTGATGTTAGCTTTCGGAAATAAGATAAATTTATGGTTTATTACAGTGAGTCCCACGCAAGAGATGGCCAATGATGCGGGTTTCTGCGTCGCGGTGGGCACAGGTCCAACTCCCGAGCGATCGGGTGAAATATCTATGCAAATAAAGCCGCGATCGGTGTAATGATTCAGGTTCTCACATTTACAGTTAAAATGACAATGAAAATAACCACATGCCTCATCACAAGAGATGTTGGAAATGTTCTCCTCTTGCATCCACACAATACTGGCACCTTTTCAGGAAATTTTCTTTTAGGTGCATAACTTCAACTTCCGAGACAGTGTTAATTTCTCTTGTGATAGGCCTATGTGATAATGTCTTTAAGTTCTTCTAACAGTATGTGACTATTATTTATGGGGGAACTTGAAAAATAAAGTGTATAGGTCAATTCCCCATACATTAAAAGAACTTAAAGACAATATCACAAGAAAAATGACTCTGTCTCGGGAGCTGAACTTATGCGGGTGAAAGAAAATTTCCTAAATAGGTGCCATTGTTGTGCGGATGCAAGAAGAGAACGTTTCCAACATATTTTGTCATGAGGTACCTGGTTATTTTCATTGTAATTTTAACTGTAAATGTGAGAACCTGAATGAATCATTGCACCGATCGCAGCTTTATTTGCGTAGATATTTCACCCGATCACTCGGGAGTTGGAGCTGTGCCCGTCGCGACGCAGAATCCCATGTCATTGGCCAACTCTTGCGTGGGACTCACTGTATAATGCTTTATCCCAGCAGTTAATCTCAATTTTGAAGTATTTTTTTGCCATGTACCTTCCTCTCTCTCCTCATAAGGCTGTGTAGATTGCTAAACAGTCCTACCAGAATCTTAGATCTCTTACTGTGCTATTCGAAACAAAATGCTTTATGGAATGATATATGAGGGATGGAGCATAAGTTATGGAAACTATTTTTTTCCTCAAACTAAGATGATGGTACCATGAGATGTTGTATGCCACGGGAGAGTGTGGCATCCCTAGCATATGGACACATCATTTGGTAGCATTATAATATATGGTTATACGAATAGAGGCGCTGGTAAGTTAGTTGTGAGTCAGCTGCCATGCGGAATGGATATAACAATATGTGATCAGCATTCTTATGTCAAAATAGTTTTTCTCCAAGGGAGAAATACCAGAGAATACCACAAGGAGCTGATGGAATATATATTATGGTTTGTAACACACTTAAACTTCACTTCTATAGTTTTTACCTTAGGACTATGTTGTTTCAATCACCATTGTGAAATGTAGCTGAGAATGATCACAATGGTGATTGAAACTATGTAGTCCTAAGGTAGAAACTGTAAAAGTGAAGTTTAAATGTGTTACAAACCATAATATATAATACATATGTTATGACTTCACTGTGTTCTTCCCAATGTCAGTATCTATAGCTGATGGAAGCTTTAAGGAATAATGTCCATCCATACTGAACTTGAAGGGATCATGGAGTAGGTACGTGTGCTTTCATACTTCCAACTACCGCTGTACATCAGAGTGGCAGGATGCAGTCATGTATGGATGTTTATGGGTGTCTGTATCCTTTGCTATCCTGCATCTAATAACCCATAATCTGCATTTTATACATGCATTCCATACCTTCCCTTTCATTTGTACCATATATGTCAAAATTTTAAAATGATTCCACATTTTAAAAGAAAAAATAGTTGTCAGGGCTTATGCCCTATCCCTCGTATTCAGCAATTGCAATAATTTCCTTATTGTTTTTGTGATACTTGTACAAATGCATGAGTGTTCACACTTTTCTGTATTTAGGCAGTGTAGTATAACTGTGCAGATTTTAACGGCTTATTCTTAAGGACCATATTTTTTGGTAACAGCAATAAGTGCAAAATTTTACAAAATAGCTTTCCTTAGCTGTATTTAGCTCTGTACAGGTAGGGGAAAGAAAAAGCAGACCGACTAAAATATCTAAGTTGTCGGTATGAGCCACTGTGCATGCTTAGCAGCATTCACAGGATAGCAGGGAATGTATTGAAATTTGTTCTACAGCCGATAAATTGCTTGAATTGAGAAACAATCTCACATAATTTGCATTGCTTGTGAAAACAAACATTTCCGTTACATCTCTTACATTTATTTATGTATCACAAGGCTCTTAAATCATCTACAAGAGTCAGTCCGCTTTCCCCCCCCCCCTACCTGTACATGCTTATAATACCAATATTAAGCAAATTGAATTCACGAAATATTGCCAAATTTGTTTGATTGTGCAAAATGTCTAAATAAGCGCGAAATATCCCTATCCTTATAAGGATGTCAATTGAGAAATGTGTACAAATATTTTATTAAAAATCTATGGCTGCCGAGAACTTATCGATACTTGTGATCGATTACAGCAAAGACTGAGGAATGTATGCTATTCATTGATTATGATACACTCCTTTTCTGTTATCTCTGTGCCAAGTTGGGATGCCTTATGTTAGATTGCGGCAAAGAGTGTAGATTCAACAGATTTTGCATTTTGTCCAACATTAGTTTAGTTGGCATTTTGTGCGTATAAATTATGCCACTGTAGGTTACATAAATGCCCACTTCACAAATTGTCTTTCATTTCGCATATTTTTTAGCAACAAACTGAGTTTATATATGAATTCTATAGGTTTTAAAGAACATCGTGAACTCAGATGTGGCCATTTTTCATGTTTCTAAAAAAGAACACAGCATGCAGAGAGCCCTAACATTCCCATGAGGATAATTGTGTAAAATATTTTATTTTGTAAAATGCCCATTATATAGAAGGAAGTTAACGAGACCAGCCATTTAATTTTACCAAAAATTATGGTTCCTACTTATTCCTTATTAGCAGAGGAAAAAATATTGAATAAATTTTCCCTTTCGTGATTTTTCAATAAATTTGGTAATTTTTGGGCAAATTAAATACAATGATTATTACATATACCACAAATTCCTTGCAGTTTTAACAGTGTCAAGTCAAATGACATAGTGTGTTCGTTTTGTATGAGTGGTAGACAAGGTTGCCTCTGCATCAGTAATCTGTTGCAATTCATTGTAACTAATAATCTAAATATCCCTTAAATCATGGGCTTAGATTACAGCAAGTTAGGTCTTATGTTCATTTTAATGTATTCTACTGCCCTCTTAATCTACACAGTTATACTACTTCCACTGTGTATAATAAGTTTTTCTGTGATTGAAATAATGTTGTTGTTCTTAAATTATTATTTTAATTTTATTCTGAATAGGTTCAGTGGTTGCTAGAGAATTACGAAACTGCCGAGGGAGTTAGTCTTCCTCGCTCCACATTATATAATCATTACCTCCGTCATTGCAACGAACACAAACTAGATCCAGTGAATGCAGCATCGTTTGGCAAGCTTATCCGTTCTGTTTTCTTAGGTTTGAGAACTAGAAGACTAGGTACAAGGCAAGTATACAAACAGTATCTTAGATGAATAATTACCATAGTATAATTTATAATTTAAGTGTTCAATTCTTGTTCAATATTCATATAAATTCAAATGATTTTAATACAGTATAATATTTGGATGCATGTTTCCATGCACATCCATTGCCTCCTATTAACAAGACAGTATTCAATTGTGAATTTAATTGAAGCTGGTCTTGCTCGATTGCTGTTTTGATTCATTTGTTTATGATTCGCAGAGATCTGATTTTCTTACTCAGATGGGCAGAAGGGGATCATGAATGCATGCCTAAATGGGAAAATGTTGAATGATTTGGACGAAACTCACCATGTGGGGTTTTCTGGGCTAGGGAACTCGCATTTCTCTTTTTTCCCCAGGCAGTGCACTTCAATTGTGGAATATCACCTCGAAGCTTGGTTTTTAGCTTTTTAATTATCAAACATTACAATGAAATTGTTTGGGTAAGGTTCATGAATCTGTGCTTCAAAACAATATAATTAAGAATAAAATAATGTAATTCCTGCAATTCATGTAAAAAAGATGTCATTGTTAGTAAGTATAATGTTTTAATAATTTTTATGTTTCATAAATTATTTAAATAAAAGATTTAGCGCTTGAGTAAATAATAGTGGGCGAGGTTAGTTACGGTATATAGCAACAAGTTCCAGTATAAGTATAAGTTTCATAATATGTTCCGGTCTTAGTAAAGTTATCAATAAATGCTTCCACTAATTTATTCAAAGCAAATATGAGAAATTGTAATAAAAAAAACAGCTTTATAATATGGATTAGAAATCTGATTGCTTAATAACAGTCAGTGATGAGAAGAAATGGAGTAAAAGTAATTGGATTACAGTAATGGTTCCTTTTTTGGTCCCAAGCTTTACTTGTAATTTCTTGTTATGTATATATAATTTTTACTCACAATTTTAATTCTGCAATTAAAATTGTAATCGTAACATTTTAGTAATTATTACATTAGAGTAACCGAAATATATCAAACTGAGAATTTGGCAGTGTTGCTTTCTTCTGCTCGCTGGTGGTTGCACTAGCAGCGGTTCTTTTTAAAGCGAACATTAAGGGCTTTACAGGGCTTTCACCTTATGGTCACTGCAGTGGTGGTAAAACGAAGTCAAATCTTGCTTTATTGGTTGTGGTGGATGGAATGCCATGGCCATTCTTTTTTACACTTTAGTTTGCTGCAGTGAAACTGAAGCACTTGATGCAGCGGTGCGACATTCAATGTTTATTGACTAATGACATAACAGCATTTCTGCAGCAAAACGTCATGATGGCGATGTGACATCAGCTGAGATGAGTGGAAATCAAATGTGTTTTGTTTTTCATTGGCAGCCAGATACGGGGAGCAATACTACATTTAATTAGATTTCTATATGGTTTTTATTCATTTCAGGATGTGTTCAAAAAATTTAATTTACTGTTCTCATCCTATAAAATTTATTTATAGCCCTTTCTTTGAAAAAGGTTATGTATTCCACGGTATAAAACTAAACTCAAACTAACCTCAGTTTCAAAGTTACTTACCAAGCAATAGAGGCTCTGCTGGAAATCTTGTTTCTGGCATTGAAAATTTATGCATGTTGTATGAGAACCTGTGATTTGCAAGAAGGATACATAAGACATTCACATAATAAGTTCTGATAGTAGGATTTTGCATCCTGATTAAAACAGTTAAAAATGAAACCATGGTACCGGTAGTTCATGCAGCTAAACGAATAAAGTGGCATTTACAATAGTGAGAATCCCGTGACACGCGGCATAATTTTTCAGTATCACATTGCATCAAGGAATTTGTTTACAATAGATTAGATAAGATTAGAATTAGAAAACTTTCAACATATTAAAAACCAGGATTGATCCTACTTTGGTCAGATTTTTTACAAATATTCTTATGTCCTGATTGGTACGTTGGCCTGTAACTGTCGCCGATGAACCGGGATTAGGTCCTACAAGAGTTCTTATACATGCCTGTAAAAGTACAGACATGGGACTGTTGACTTGCACATAAATTCCATTATCCTGGGCGAGGATTGAACCCACATACTTGGAAACAGAAAGCCAGGTTTTGGATATAAAGAAAATAGCATAAACTCCTATAATCATTTGATTTTGATATTGTTAACAGCAATAAAATGCAGCATAAGAAATAAATCATATTCTGCCCCTTACAGGCCTAGGGCCTATTTAATTCACCACATTTACCTGGACTATGGGCAATTTTATCAATAATTCTGGACATAGAGCTTTTTCTGGTAACATATCAGATTTTTGCTTACAGCGTAACAGTTTGGAAGTGTGCAAGTTTTCTTGGAATTTCATTTGAACACAGTTTCTAACAGGCCATGGAAAATTTGTGTTTTAAGGTTCAAAAGTTTCACCAAAAGAAATCATATGTCTGCTTATGTCAGTTATTAACAGAAATAAAAAAAAAACATTTTATTTCAGATAGATATATGCATATGCATTCATGAACCACAGATTATTGTCTCTCTCTCTCTCCTATAATGTTTTTCATTATTTTCTTTTACTCACACCAGAAGATCTTTATTACATAAAGTAGTAAAGTAGTTTGTAAACCACATCTTGCTTTTCTGGTAAAATAGGTTTTTCATCTTTGGACTTTAAATGATAACACTTTGATTTCATTATTTTCTTTTACTTACACCAATAGATGTTTATTGCATAAAGTGGACTATGCATTAATACTGTATAGACATTTTTTCACTTGTCCTAAAGGGAAAATGTAACATTTACATTTTGTAATTATCTGATATGCCAAAGGATTGTGTGTCTAATCTGATGTTGGTTTTCCAGAGGAAATTCTAAATATCATTATTATGGAATCCGAGTTAAACCTGGATCAGCATTAAACCAACTATCTGAAGATGGCACATCAACAGCTGTTCGCCAACAACCTTCAGCACAGAAGCGTTACAAATTCCTGACAGGGGCTGGTGGTCCTCAGAAACTTGAAAATCAGTACGAGCACAATCATTCATCTGGTTCTAACCATTCCTCACCACAGGTATTCATGTACATTTGACTATTTTTAAAGTATTTGTAAACCATTGTGGTGGTGGATAGGTTGTGTAAGTCAGCAGTTGTAATCACTTTTGGAAAGAAGGTTCTGACTTAAGCTCTGAAGCTAAATTATTAAGTATGAGTATCCAGTAAGCTATTGAACTTGCAGAATGGAAGAACATTTTTACTTCCTCTGCTTGCATCATAGATACCATATAGGTAGAGGAAGTGTTGTGTTCCACCACAAAATTTGAAGTTGAGTTTCAACATAAATACACGTTTTAAGGTCCCCTGAATCCAGAGCTGGATCTAGATATTTTGGCGTCCCTGGCAAGAAATAATTTCAACACCTCAATCATTCCATTTTCTACTATTAAATTAATCATGGAATTTCACCTTCTCTAACCTGGTATTGGTAAGTAGTTAAATAAAAGGCTTGCAATTTATGAAGACATTATAACATAGAATAATTATAATTTGAGTTGAACTTAGACACTAAGGGCGGAATTCTGGAATCCTCCTTTCAAGCTCCTTCACTTAAAATGGGCCTTCAATCCTCCTTACATAGCCATTCGTACTCTGGAACCTTCCTTGTTTCGCTTTAGGAAGGATGGCTCCTTAAAGGTGAAAGAGGGCCTGTGATGTCCCTTAAGAAGCACCTTTTCTTATTCTCGAACCTCCCTGTTAGTTTAAAGGAGGAAGTAAGAGAGTTTCCTTATCTTAAATACTGAAGGAAGCCGAGTGGTCGCCTTTTTCCATCCTCTATAGTTTTCAGACGTCAGTTTTCTCACTTCTGTGATATTAGATGGTGAATTTATTGAGTTTATGCAACTTATATCAAATTTCAGATTGTACTACAGCAACGTAGGTTAAAGGAAAAGTAAACTAAAAATTCAGTATCATTTTCTTCATACGGATTGAAAGAAAATGTTTTTAAGAAATGATATTCACTGTTAGAAATGTTTTACACCTTCACATTTAATCACAAAACGAATATATTTATTGTAAAGCGATGGGCGCGTGACGTCACGCTTGACGAAGGCTTGGCTCAGTCTCGCCCGGTGAAAGACATTTCACAGTATTCTGTCTACTGTTACAGTTTTTTAGTGAGTATCTGTTCAAACAATGGTTTATTGTTGTGTTGTGGGGTGTACAAACTCATCGTCGAAGAGTGATAACACACTTAAAATATCTTTTCATCGATTTCCCAACAGAGATAAGTCATCCGAACGTAAATAAGCAATGGCTGATAAAAATAAAAAGAGAAAAATTTGTTCCTACTAAATACAGTACGGTTTATTCACAACATTTTGAAGAAAATGATACCGAGCTTTCGGTACAGTTACGAAAACAGTTATCTGGAGAAACCCCGCAATCTGTTTAAAAAAGAAGTGCTGTGCCATCACTTCTTTTGCGTGGGAAATCTGAAACACCGCCAATGAAGTAAAGAAAATCGTCGTACTCGAGGAAGAAGGAAATGAGAGAGTTATTGCAAGATTTGAACAGTAATCCTTCAGTATCCGGGAATGGACAAATCATGAATGTGGAATCTAGTATTTATGACGAAAATTCAGTTTCTAACAGCGTAGGCGTTCAGTGTGAACTAGGAAATGAAACTTATGTCAATGTTTGCACAGATCCATTGAATGTTTCTTCTAGAAATTGTGATTTGGATTAGATAGCTCTTTTAGCATTTCAGAAATTTCTACTACCGCAAAAGATGATTCTGAATCTGAATGTGACTCTGTTCGTATCTTGAAAAAATATTTTGTTTTTGAACTGTATTAGATCTAAGTATTAACTGATAACGCCTGGCAACTAGTGTATCTTTATTTATAATAACGCTATCGAATGAGCAATGTCGTGTTATACAGTCTACAACCCCCTTCTGTTCACAAATTACTTCACAGTCCCAACAACACACACTTTCGTGGCCCGTTTTCATATGTATACACAGCCCACATTTACACCATTCCGTATTTTCTTTTCTTCCTTGCAATTCTTTAAATAATTCCTTGTCATTTTCTTTTCGTGTGATATTAATTTGTGAATACCGAGATTTGTCCTTAGAAGGTAACATTGCAGGCATCTCTGTCAACAACAAACACAAATGAGACTTGGTGGTGTATTAGAAACACACGCGCGAGCATTACAGCAGCTGTTGTCCTGCTAGCGAGTTAGTCAGGTGTGACGTCACAGCAGCTTTTCACTTCACCCGTACAAGGCGTAATATTGGGCACCTGAAGTTCACGAGATCACCATTCGTTTCGTAATTCAAAGCTCCGTGCGATGAGATTAAAATAAGAAAATGGTATTTTTTTAGTTTACCCTTCCTTTAACGATAATGCTACGAAATAATTATTATATTATCTAGAAGTATTAAATAAAAATATGACTACATAGATACGACACAAAAAAATTAAACTCATTATTATGAGCAAAAAAACCGTGAATTTCAAAATAACAGTCCATTGTGAGCAGAATATCTATGAAATAAGCTCCATAAATAACTATTTTTGGAAAAGAATAGCGTACTGTATGTACGGTAGTTCATTATTGTCTATTTATTAAAAAAATTAAGATTGGATATAGTATAAAGTGATCAATGTCACGATAAATGACATTGAAGCGTGGATATAAAATACGTAAATTAGGCCCATGAACATAACCCTTACATATCCATATAACAAAGGAAAGGAGTACTGTCTAATTAACCTTAAAGAATACAAATATATATTTTGAAAGCCAACTATTAGGCCTACAACTGTTTAATTGCACGCATGTTTGATCTCAATACTTATGACAAAACAAAGAGGAACATAATAATAATGATAATAAATACAGAAATAATAGCAATAGACCTAACAATGACAATACCATTAAGAATAATTATAGTAGTAGTAGTCTAATAATAATGCAATATAAATATCATAATATAATAAAAATAATAATATAATACAAATATAATAATAGGCCTATAATAAAAATATAATAATAGTACTAGAAATAGTAGTTAGAAATCTAACAAAAAATAGTGAAATTCATAATTATAGCACAAGAAGTAGCTTAGATTGTCGTAGATATACATGCAAAAAGCAAATTATATTTAAGGACGTAAGTGTAATTGGAACTATACTATACAACAAGCTACCTGTAGAAATTAAGAATGCTGACAAGAAAAATTTCAAAACACTTCTGAAGAAATACTTAATAGAAAAATGTTTATATTCTTTAGATGAATTTTAATAACCGATTAGCACATATACATTATTATATTTTGATCAATCACACACTTTTATCCTTAGATCTAGGTTGTATAATATTAGCTCTTAGTCTGTAAGCTTGACAATGTCAGAAACTTGTATCAAGTCAATTGACAGCAAATAAATTATTATTATTATTATTATTATTACTAATAATAATATCAATATTAATGAAGAGTACCGGTAATAGAAGCAGCTGCAATATTATAAAAATGCTAGACACAATTTTTATATCTTAGACTACATAGTCTTTATGTTCTCAATAAAATAGTACAGTATGACAATAAAAAGAGGATAGTTCCACCAAGCGGTACGCAGTTTTGTTCTGAGTAGTCCTATAGGCCTATGCACTTTTAACTTTAAAGCAAGTTTCTGTTCATGAAATAACATTTATATGCTTATGTTACCATTCTTTAGGCCTGATGTTACAGGTTAATGTAAGAAAATGCACAAGTCAACGAAAGACGATGAATTCCCAGTTTTTTATTTATTTTTTATTTTTATAAGAAGAATATAATACTTATTCAAGCACATTGATAAAATAGAACACAAGAATGGAATGTGCACAATTTCACATAAATAAAAAAAAAAAGTCGCTTTGGGGTGGATTTGAACGTGAGACCTCTCCATTACTAGACACGCACGTTACCCCGAGACCACGAACACACTGTGAAGTTGAATCGTCCATGCGGGAAGGAAAGAAGGCTATCGCATCAGTGGCTCATAGAATAGAAAAAACACTTACCGTATTTCGACGTTTGACTTTACTTCGGAGCCCTGCTAGTTTTCTTATGTTACATTATTGTATTATTTCATTCATTGGTACCATAATACGCTGAATATTCGAGTGATAAATTCAGATGTGTGCCTCGCTGCAGTCCCGTACAACGGAATAAAGACGCTAGTTACTACCAACCTATGCATATCCTCAGAGCTTCATGTTGTTATTTATTAAGAGGTCAGGAATTACTAATCTGACATAAAATGAAGTAAACTTCAATCCTGTAATTTAATTGTCATCAATTTTCATAAAATAAATAGTCATTATACAACAGCACTTAATGTATAATCGAACATATGGGAACATTTGTCTTCCATGCAGATGCCAACTGTCCATGGCAACTGAAGGAGGCTTTATAAGCTGTCCTTCATTAAGGACGCTATAAGAAAGAACCGAGAATTTGATTTTGCATTTGAAGAAGGTGCCTTCTTTTTACCCTCCTTTACTAAGGAAGGTTTCAGGAGGAGTTGAAGGCTTGTTCCAGAATTCCGCCCTTATGCTTCAACTTATGCTTACCAACTTTTTGGTAGAACATGTTTCAAGGACCCTTGTTCCCCATCCTCGGCTACTTGTCCAAGTTCAACTCAAATTATAATTATTCTATTATAGTTGCTTCACTGTTTATGTTCCAAACATGAAAGTACATATAGATAGTATAGTATAGTATAGTAATAAATTGGGGAAAGTTTATATAAACACATTTGCTTATGTTATCCACTTTTGCTAAATATCAACTTTTAGAATAACTTTTCTTTTGAATAGGTGTTAAAAAAAGCTTAAAATCCCAAAGGTACTTTTCTTACTTCCATTTTACCAAAATGTTTGACAAGATCTTTTATTTAAATTTGAGTGGATAACCCATTTTCCATAGAAATAGCTTTTTTTTTTAAAGTCTAATTGCTACCATCCCTAAATGTTTCCAAACATTTCCCGCCCTAGGCGGCTGCCTAGTTCGCCTATATGGACAATCCAGCCCTGCTTGAATCCAAAAATACTATTTCCAGAAACATGTCTGTGTGAAGATAAATGGCTGTTTAGATTAAAGTCTTGGATCTTAACTCTTTTCTTTGTTTATTTACTGATTTTTTTTTTTTTTTTTTTTTCAGCATCCACATCACCATCAGTATCTAGGTGATGGATCTGGAGCAATACCTGAGTTTCCTGAAATCGAATTTGCTCCTGGTATTACCCTTCCAGAGGATTGTACGTTGGAAGATGTTGACACTCTGCGTAGTATCTACAGAGAACACTGTGAGGTAAAGCACAAGGATTGTGGTTAGATTAGCTCAAGAATACTTTATTAAGAAAGTTTGGTTGAATCAATTCTCAGTTTTGTGTGGTAAACATTAGAGCATATTAAAATCTCTTACAATCTTGTGTAACATTGAAAGCACAGAAAAACTTACAAACTATATGAAAGACTATCTATAGGAATAGGAATTTTTCGCGATCGCGAATTTAACGATTTTTATTAAGAACTGTATTAGGAATGATAACTAGCTTCAACACACACAGCAGTACCCTGAAAAATGTTTTTTGTACTCGCGAATTGATGCAAATTTTGCATGAAAGTGTGATTTTTGCATGAAAATGCGATTTTGGCATGAATTTTTACTTTAAAATGCGATTTTGGCACGAATTTTTACTTTAAAATGCGATTTTGGCACGAATTTTTACTTTAAAATGTGATTTTGGCATGAATTTTAACTTTTATTCAAGAAAGAGGCCGAAAACGAAAAAACCGGTTGATCTACCGTAGCTGGTTACTTTCTTCCAAGCACCGCCACCTATCGATTATCTCGAATCTCCAGGACTATCGATATGTGAATCGATTTAACATCGAAAATATATCGATTTAATTGAAACATCTTAAAAGAGGCGTAAAAATTTGGATGCAAGTGATGTTAATTTTATTATCTTTGTTTTGCATATTTTGTCATTTTTTATAGCGGTATTACAGAATATGCGTGTATTATGAGTTGCTCAGAAGTAAAAAATAAAGGGCTGTAACATATGGAAATGCAAATAATGGTAACAAAGTGGTTGTGAAAAATAGAAAAATCACGCGAAATTCAACACTGAAAGTCATATGAAGTGTAAAGTACAGATTTCTGTTTTCTTTTCCGTCAATTTTATTTAATTGTATTAACTTAAGTCAGCTGATACTTTCTTTTTCTTATCAGGCCTATTTCAGCTAAGACATGTGTTACCTTAATATTATGAATATGGGGCAATTTATTGTTTCACTTTGGGGTTAATTTAATTATTTTTCCTTTACTTACTGTTAAAAAGGCAGGTGCAGCTTAAATTCAGGGGTGGCTTATATTCGGATAAATACGGTATTAGGATTCGATTAGTATTAGTACAACGTATTTAGTTCTCCTTGGAGTTTGGCATTGTGGATGCCGTGCGCAAATGCAGACTGCGAAAGATTTTTTTTCTGCATAGCGTATTGAGTGACAGGCGCCATCGTTTGTCACAAGAGAACATTGAACTTTTTAGTGAGATGTTCTTTGAAGGATAAACTTTACTTAGCCTTGTACATATTGTGTCTTGATCGAGTTTAAATGTATTATTTAGCCTTTTGTAAATATTGTGTCTTGATTGGGTTTAAATGTGTATAATTTAATTTGATTGTATGGTTTAAACACCTAAAAGGTGAATCTGCTATAGTTTTAAAAGTACCGAAAAGTTCATTTGAAACCACCGAATTTCACATTTCAAAGTACCGCTTTCTCCGGTTTGAAAACACCGAAAAATTCCCATCTCTAACTATCTACTGTACAGCCTGTGCATTTAGACGTGAACACTTGCTTGCTCCGCAGACATAGGGCGGGACGGAAGGGGAGTGTATTGCTAGTATGCATTACGTGATGACTGATTCCATTGCGCATTGTGTTTACAGTGCTCACGTCTAAATGCACGGACAGTAATTAAAATATACTCATATTAAACACTATCTTACTGATTTTTCACATTTTCCTTTGCAATCAAAGCTTGTAAGAATTTGATTAAAACAGCTTTGATGGTGCTCCATTTGGCAATATGCATTATTCCTTTTATCACTGAGGAAATATAAAATCTTCCTTTTTACTTAAAAATACTTGTACTTGCTAGCATATTAGGGGGGAAAACATTGCACCTTACTTAATCATAAATTAAAGTCCGTATGTGTGTGCCCGTGTGTGCTATGACAGTTGTGGTAATTAATTGATCATAGAAAATGAAGATTTTGATCTGAATATTTTAAAATAGTGTGTTCAGCATTCATGATTGCATGTTCAAAGGAAGTTTGAAGGTTTGTTTTTAAGTATAAGATCTTACATTTACTGTATGTGAAAAAACAAAACCAGGCCCTTTAATTTCAAAACATACCAGTAGTTTTTTTGGCTTGGTTTGAGCTTATGTAAGATGGTGAGTACGGAGCAAGGTGCCGAGATAGTATCATTTTGGACTCTCATTCAGGTGGTCCCAGGTTCAAACCCTGTGGATGGCCATTTTTCATGGTTTCCCCAGCAGTAAAAGGCAAATGCCAAATTGAATAAATTATCATGACTCATCCTTGCTATTTCATCCTGTATCATCAGGAGTATAAATACAGATGAATTTATATTAAAAAGAAAAAGAAAAAATGGTGAATGGTCACAGATTTTTATTGCTGTGATATAATGTAATTTATACTGTGCTTGTAATACTTTTATTTTGTGCACAAATTTGCATTACTTATTAAATTTATTATGAAGTTCAGAATGCTGGTAAGTGCTTCATTAATCTAATCTTATAGGAATTTGCTATTCAACAACATTTTCAGTATGTTCCGATTAAAACAAATATTTAGTTGAGTTCATTATTATACTAGATTCTTTGTTCTAGTTGAGATAGATTGTGAATTCATATGGATTTATTCCTTGCCAAATAACATGATTTGTTTTTCTTAGATTTGCCATTCCTTCTTCCTTCATTCAGGATGAACACACAGCATAATTTACAAGAATTAAAATAATTAACTTTTTTTTTTAACATTATCATGTATGTTATAGAACAAGTTATGTTGGAATATTACTTGAAACCCTCTTCCATTACAGGCTTTTCTAGATGCGGTTGTGAATCTAGAATTTCAAACTGTAGAAAGCTTATGGAGAGAATTTTGGAGAAGTCAAGATAACAACAATGGTGATGAATGTGAAGAAGAGAAGTATTTATCTAAGTATGTATAAATTTAATCCATAGTTTTAAAGTGCTTTTTATATTTGTTTATGTACTTTACATTACGTAGATTCTACCCAAGTTCTTGCTCTGGGATTTTGTATACAGATTGTCATATCTGTGACTTGGTTCTAAAAGGGCCAATGTCAATTTCTTGCAAAAATGAGATCTATGCATTATTGAGCTCAGCTAGTCTTTATCTTCCGTATAGGCTAGTAAAAGTGCCAATTTCTGTTGCTATTAATAGACAAAATACAGAAATCTTAGGGGCCAATATCGGAAGTTCTCAGCAAAAAATTTTAAAAAATGTTACTTCTATAAAGGTTTCAAAGTCAGTTATCTCAAAAGCAAGTTTTATGACATTGGCCCTTTCAGAACCAAGCCACAGATATAATTACAACAAAATAACCATTCATTTCTCTCATGACATCTGTTTAATTTACTGAAAATAATTGAATTGGATTGAGGACCATCAAATTTTGAAATATACTGCATGTTGAAATTAATCCCTTGCTCTAGATTCAGATGGACAAACACTTAATTTATTTTTATTTCAGTTTTGAATCTTTTATGTGTTCTGGAGAAATTTGACGTAGATCCTACCAAGTATTATAATTTTGACAATGAAACTCCCTTGTCATATTCTGATTGATTGCTGGACGTAATTAAATTGAATTCTGGGTAGAAAATGTGAAGTTTTGTTGAGAGTGATCTCCTTGCTCTAGGTGAGAATATACAAGTTCTTCAGTCATTCCATTTTTTGAAACTGTAGCTTTATGTATTTAGGGGGGGGGGGGGAAATAATTCATGTGGATAGACAGTGGAGGATATACAATCATGTCATAAGAACTTCATTGTTTCTTTACGAAACAAAATGGATTGGAGAATATTGTCATAGTATTTTTAGAAAGTATATTTTGTATAGTTTATTTCATTTCTTTCAGCATACAAAAATATGTACGTGCAGTGAAATATCAGTATAACATCACATTATTTATACTTTATTGTAAAAAGTACGTAATACTAAAAAGACAGGTTTTTCAAAAACGAGTTGTTCTGATTTTACTATTGGTAGAAAACCATTTAACAGTCTTATATTGATCACATTAACTTTATTTCTATTCCAATAAAAAGAAGTGTTTAAATATATATTTCAAGTCAGTGGATTTGGGACCGATATGGATGTTTCATTTATTTCTATTGTAATAAAGTCGTAATAAAATTAAATGTGCAATTATATAACAATAAGTTGTAATAAAATTGAATGCGCAGTTATATAACAATACTGTCTAGTTATGGATAGTGTCAAGAGCTATGGTATACTTAATTTGCTGCTCATTTGCTGCCTTAGAGAGTATCCGTTATACCCATAGACAATGAAAAATAGGGACCATGTTATACTACAGTGTGTTTCATATACGAGTGATAATTTATGAGGCAGGTATCAGTATTCTAGTACTCTCAACTGAAAATCAATTCCAAATAATTAAATATTTAAAAATGTTGACATAGTTTCTCGAACCCTACTTTTGAATGCCGGCTGAATTCGACGAAGCTGCAAAGTTTTTAAATTAACAGATTATGTTCATCTGAGCAACAGTCTTGGTGAAAGATTATTATAAATACAGGGATGCAATTATAATTGTATACTTGCTAAACTCATGTGAAGTATTTATATTTTTTATTCTCCCTGCAACAAATTCAAGTTGACAGACATAGAGTAGGCCTATCAAAATACTAATGAGGCCATAAGTCATTCCGGGGGGGGGGGGCATCTGCCCCCTCTTGCTCCCCCATGCCGACACCCATGATTAGCAGTGTACCAAAGTAGCAGTTTTTTCAGAGGTTATTTAAGTTATAAATACATTTATGAATTAGATATCTTTTTAGTTGTAATTTGAATCCCTTATTTGTGCTAATTTCTTGAAGGTTGCTGGGTAGTTTATTATAGAAAAATTCACCTGCTACATATGGGTCTTTATTAACAGACTTCTTGTTAAAAACAACGCAATGGAAATTCCCTCTTTGTCTAGTTACATGGTTGTGTCTGTCCTTGTTTCTCTTATTTAGTGATTGTGCTATTAGCATTAATATGTAAATAGCTGCTAAGTTAGAATTTCTTCTTTTTGGAATCATCATTCACTCAGTGTTGCACACAAGTGTTGAAAGTCGATTGATAAAGGTTTTTCATTGTCCACATGTCTTGGACAGTTCATTGCAAACCCCTTTGATGTACCACTAACAAATGGAGCCTCAGGACTCATTGATTCATGCGGCACATATTGCTGTCTTGTGACTTGTCATAATATCCACATAATTCACAAGCATATCGAATCCCTCAAGCACAAGCACAAGTAATATGCATGGGCTTAAAAAGGATTTGATTAGTGTACATTTACAGATTTTTATTTTGTCAGTTGGTACAGTACAGGCATTGACATAATATAAGATACAACATCAACATAAAAACACATTAAGGTGTAGATTTAAAAACTCTTCCATAGTATAGAATGGGTTATCTTTGCCATAAACGTTTACAATAGACGCCAGCTTGTTGCAACACTTAGGACCTAAGTAGTGATATACTGAAGTCATCTATACCATGAATTCATTATTGCCCTGTAATTGAATTTATTATTAAGTTAATCTTAAGTTAAGATAGCCACTAATCTGTCATCCTTCAGAGTTTTGTTTTGTTTGGAGTGCTCATATGGTCAGAGTCTGGATGTTTCTGTACAGCACTTCACAAGATCTTAACTGCAAGATGCCCTCCTTCCATTAACCTTCCAAGAGGGGATGGTAAATGGAAGTGGTGTTATGACTGAGAAAGAAGTGGCAGAATGACAGCAAAGAAATATTTAAAAAAGAGTGCGTGGAACGCCACGCGACAGAAGTAAAACTTTATTTATTTATGTATTTTCTTCAGTTTTCCTTTTCTTTGTCACTTTCATCCTCTCACGGTATCCTCTTGCTCTTTCTGCAATTGATTTCGGTTTTTTAAAGTCTGTGTGTGCCTTTTTATGAGAATTATAGTTTGTATAAGGCAAAATAGATTTTACCATAGGTTCACACGTATCAGTTCTATCATGCACTTCACTTACTGATGCTTCACGAGCATTTTCTAATGCTATTCTTCGTGATCGGCTTTCTCTCTTGCATTCTGCTGCAGTTTTGGCCGTTACACTTCATGTACTTTCTTCAATTTTCCTTTTCTTTGTCACTTTCATCCTCTCACGGTATCCTCTTGCTCTTTCTGCAATTGATTTCGGTTTTTTAAAGTCTGTGTGTGCCTTTTTATGAGATTTATAGTTTGCATAAGGCAAAATAGATTTTAATATAGGTTCATACGTATCAGTTCTATCATGCACTTCATTTAAAATCGTATGCGTTTTCTGCTACGACTTTGTTGATTATAGTGCTGTTCAACTTTTTTCAAAATGTACACAGTCAAACGAAAAGAAAGATGCAGTGTAATTCTCGAGAAGGCGGTGGCTAGTGCTGTTCAACTTTTTTCAAAATGTACACAGTCAAACGAAAAGAAAGATTCAGTGTAATTCTCGAGAAGGCGGTGGTTTTAACACACTTTACCATGTCAGATAATTTATTTAAATTTTGGATAAGCTTAATCATTGAGTTTATTGTTTTAATTTTTGGATGTTTTAATTTTTTTTTTTAGTTTTGGAAATTTGTATTTTTTAATTTTGGATTTGCGCGGTAATCAACCTCTGGGTTCCATAAAATAGATAATATACCTTTAGATTGCTTAGGAATTGTCTATTGCCATTGAGGAAGTAATGTCTGAAAAATTTCCTTTGATTACTCCTAATCATTGAGTTGATTGTTTTCTGTGCAGTCCGCTCCGAAACACGTAGTTTTGAGTGTGACTGATTTTGTGACTGATTTCGTTTAAGTGTGACTGATTTTTCCGATTTACCCCAACCGCGAGAAAAGTTTTACTTCAAAAAACCTGAGAAAATTCACTCATTCTTCTGTTTTGTCCTTTACAACTTTGGATTATCAGAGATCAGACCACAGTTTTATGCTGTTCTAAAAATGGTGCTGGAGGTTCTGAAAAATTCAAAATCGGCTCCATTTTTGGACTGAACAATAGTTTTATCTGTGCCTCAAGAGTGTTGATTAATTATTTTTACATTTTACAGAACAAAACTGTACCTGCTGTGCAAGTGCCCACCTGTGCAGCAGTTTGTCCGTCGTGTGGATTACCTCTTTTACCAGAATCTAGTCGAAGTACTTATTCCTGATGTTCTTAGGCCGATACCAAGTATGTATTGTTTATAATATATTTAAACTTTGTACAGTTTATTAATATTAAATGGAAATCTACAGTGAAGTGTTGATATCTGTAGCAAGATTGAGATCGGAAATATGCACACTAAATAAGTGGAGGGAAAGGAAATAGACATTAAATTCATGTCTGGGATATTAATACAAGTAAGAATCAGCGATTCTTACGTGTATTAATATCCCAGACATGGATTTAATGTCTATTTCCTTTCCCTCCACTTAATTAATAGTATATAAATAATAACTTGGCTTCAAAGTACCTACAAATGTAGGACACCATTGGATGTGTGTTCTCAACGGAGAAACCTCCCGTGGTCTGCCTTGTATTCTGAATCAGTTGAGGAATTTGATGTTGTACTGGCATGTTGTCATGGTAGCTCAATGGTAGAGCATCAGCGCGTTAAGCTGAAGATCCGTGTTCAAATCCCGGTTATGACATAAAATTTTTCAAGCTGATTCTTACTTGTATGCACACTAAACTTCACTAAAAGGTATATTTACCCAGGATGATCATTTCATTGGGGTCTTCCCACCATCATCAGCTGATTCCGACTGGTCCTCTAGCGGCGGGTGAATGAACTTGTCGATCAAAGTTCCTTGTTTGCCAACTGAAGTGTCAAAGTTTAAGAGATTTTTTTGGTTCTTTTTAATGAATATTTTTTCCCAAACTATAAGTTCTACTTGTTTTAGTAGTGCAAGTTGAAAAACCAGAGGACCAGTTGGAATCAGCTGATGATGGTGGGAAGATCCATTGAAATGATCATCCTGGGTAAATATACCTTTTAGTGAAGTTTAGTGTTTATATTTCCGATCTCAATCTTGCTACAGATTTGTACAGTTTGTTATTCTACTTCTGTTTCTCTGGTTTTTATATATGCTGCTATGGTTTCTTGAAATTATTACATCAGTTTTTGTATCTTCCTAATATTGTTCTCACCAAGTACAGTAAAACCTGTGTTATAGACCATCCCCCTTACAGACTATAACATCATTAGAGTTTGCACTTCTATTAACAGATTACTTCTTCCTCCTGACCACCACAGCCAGTTTCTGTTGCTTTTAACTCCTTTTTCCAACCAAAGTTGTAAAGTACAATAACTACTTTTACAGTGAGGTTAAAATCAGTAAGTACTTCATGGCAACACAGCCAGGCATTTCTGAAATTTTCAAGATTCTTAAATGAATACATGAGTATACAGGTATGATCAAACAATGTTTTGAGCTTCTGTTAGATACATAGCCTATTTGAGAAGTTCTATGCTATTCTCATGGCTGGATCTTTTTCACACAGTTTTAACTGTAAATAGAGACTGGATGTGCTAAGGGCATGTGTTCTTTTTCTATATATTATTACATTTTTATATGCCTAAAACAGTTTGGAAAGTGCCATTGTAAAAAAAGTCAGCCATGGCCTATTGTAAATACACAAAGGGATTAATAATTATTTTAATTATCTTGATATAACAATAAATAATATTTAACAAAATGTTGAATAATCTTTGTATATTTTAAACTTCCACAGTGACATAAAAATACATTCCTGCTATTATTTATTATTATTATTGAATTCCCAAAAATACAGAACCCTATTTTACCAGATGGCATATTAGGGTTATAGATTAAACATATGTACAGAGTATACAGTAAACTACATATATATATAAATTACAAGTTTGCAAAAACACTATTCATGAAACTTAAAACAACTTTATAACTTTGCTTATTTCGAAGAGACGGTAGATTGGTGTAGTAAAGTCAAAATTTAGAAAATTTAAATATAATATTAACTGATAACGTTCGTGCGTAAATAATGGACAATGAAATAAGAGGTGCCTAACAGATTGGCTTTCCTCTTTACATTTACAGAGGTAGAAATTTTAAATCTATGTAAGTATTCACCAAATTTCCCATGCCCTGTTAAGAATTGAGTCATAACATAATCCGGAATCAAAAGTGTACAAGCTATTCTATCTTGCACTCTTGGGAAAAACAAATCTTTCGTTGTGCTGCCGTTATTCCTGCTATTATGAGACCACTTCCCTGAAATGCCAATTTACTCTGAAACCATTGATGGTCTTTAAATAGAGGTTTTACATTTATGTTTCATATTTTATGTACAAAATTATCAAATTTTACACACTGTGTTTATTTGTGTGTCATAAGAATTTGGAATCTTATGCAAAGAATCGTTCACACTGCTGTGCACTGTTTACTGTTACATTACAGTTTTCTTCAGTATAGTATTTTGTAATATGAGACAATTACTCAGTTCTAGACTTGGTGCTTTTTCTTCAGATTCTAAATGTAGTAGGTTCTGTTACTTATTATTATTATTTTTTTCATTTTTTTTTTTTTTAATCATGTGCCTATACATCATCTAACTAGAGTTCGAAGTGGATGTAATACAAAGCAGTGTATTACTCCACTGCCCATGTGAGGTCAAATGCAGGAAATGCAGACGAAATAACAATGTTGGGGAAAACCTAGTAAAAAATAATTATTTATATCTCAGAAACTAACACACTTATCACCCTGTGGTTTTCACACTTATGAAAAGAACCTTAGCATTTTATTAACTCTCTATTCCATCTCAATTGAGCACCATACTTTGTTGCATGGGTAACATCCAAACAAAACTCAAACTCCAGCTACATGTGAGAGATCATTTCTGGAGTCACAAGTGCTATTGCTTCAATATTTTGACGGCATAAATCTGCCAAGTCTGCCACAGGCGCATGATAATACATTCGACATCCTTGACAGATGGCCACAAAAAGAAGTCTAGTGGGATCAGGTCCGGAGATTTTGGTAGCCTTGTTGTAGGTCCGATCAGGAATCAGGAAGCCTTCTGTTAAGAGAGGTGCATACGATATTGTAGTGGCGAAGAGGAGCTCCATTGGGCCTTTTTTTTTCGGTGAGCCTGCAGTTATTTCTGCTACCTATCTGGACATGCAGGAGCCTTTCCTTAGTTACTATTTTCCAACAGGACGGAGCCCCTCCTCACTACTCCAACATCGTAAGTACCTCTCTTGAAGAAATGTTTCCTGATGACTTTTGGATCAGCTGAGGCAGATCTACACGATGGCCACCAAGATTGCTGTATTTGTCCCCAGTGGACTTTTTTTGTGGTTATTTTTCAAGGATCTAGTGTATCATCATGTACTTGTGGCAAACTTGGCAGATTTAAGCTGCCGAAACATTGAAGCGATAGCACTCATGCATGTGGCAGGAGGTTGAGTTTTTTCTGGATGTAACCAGTGTCTCAAATGGTGGCCATATTGAAATTTAATAGAGAGCAAACAAAACCTCAAAACAATAAAGGAATTAGGTCTAGGTTCTGAGATATAATTAAATATTTTTCACTAGGTTTTTCCTGGACACTGAGTGTTATGAAAAACAAAGAATACTAACATTAGTATGAATATTGGTAACATTATTCAGAAGTGAATATTGACTCAATTCCATCTAGCTTTGAGTTTTCACTGTCGATTTCAGAAGAATTTTGTGAATCATCCCCAATATTAATAATTATTAATATGCCCACTATATTATACATTACTCCCTCGAAATTCAGAAAACAAACTACCATATACCCCCCCAAAAAAAAGGGACTTGAAATAAGAAAATTCACTCATCCAAATGTGATTTGAAATACTTTTTTATTTTTTTATTTATTACCGGTAATTTTTTAAGTTGTTTAATATGAAACTTTCATGGAATCGCTCTATTTTCAATCACTGTTAATTATTGTTGATGTTCCTTACAGGTTCTTTAACCCAAGCAATTCGGAATTTTGCAAAAGGCTTGGAGTCCTGGTTGACTGCTGCCATGACGGGTTGTCCAGAGGAAATGATGCACATTAAGGTGTCTGCTGTGAGTGCCTTGGCACAGACTTTGCGACGCTATACATCACTTAATCATTTGGCTCAAGCAGCCCGCGCTGTTCTTCAGAATTCTTCTCAAATAAACCAAATGCTAGTTGATCTGAATAGAGTTGATTTCCACAATGTTCAAGAGCAGGTAAGATATCACAAGGTAAAATTCCTCTTTGTTATCGGTAGCATTCGTGTATTTCTCGTAAATAATAGCATACTTCCTGAGCTTAAAAGCCAGCAGCAGGCATTTGAAAAGCTTAAGAATAAATTAATCTGTGCTGTCCCTATTGAAAAACTAATGCCTTTGCAGGCTCTTTCAGTGTGAAAATCAACAAGATCATCTGTCACCTGCAGGATATAATGTTGAAAATGCTTTTACAGTAAATAGCAACTCCATTTATATTCTTGCATTCTTTTATTTATTTGTTTATTGTTCAAACACAATATCGGCTCCCCGTATTTACAGGCTGCCAACTTGGACAGAGCAGACAAAAGGCAATTACAGAATTAAAGTAAAAGAACAACATTATTGCTAGTTATATAAATGATGGCAAAAGAACAAATATAACCTAAGAATAACCTTGAATAAATAAATATATTAAATAATATTAAATAAGAATAACCTTAAAGACAAATTAATCTGCTTAATCACCCTCTAAAAAACAACACACCCAAAATAGACTCCTCAGGAATTTACCAGATGCAATGCGAAGACTGCCATTTGACTTACATAGGACAGACCAAAAGAAGCTTAAAGATCAGGATGAATGAACACCTCAGAAACATAAAATACATGCAAACCGAAAAATCAGCGGTAGCCCATCATTTCTGGACAAAAAACCACCATATCAAAAAATACATCAAACTGTTAAAACACGTAAAGAAACCATCTGAATTAAATACATGGGAGAAGATATTTATTACCAAGAATAGCAACAGCATAATGAACTTTGAAATACCGCCAGTGGATGACGTCATAAAACTTACAATGAGGAAGGAAGAGGGCAGCACCGAACATACCAAGACTGCCAGCCATTATCACCAAACTCCAACTCCAGTAGACCAACAGCCGATGATGGGGTAACTCCCGAAACTAGTCCTGTGATTCTAATTCCAGACGTAAGTGGAGCACAAAGTGTTTTTATATTTCAACTATCTTGGTAAGAATAACCTTGCAGAGCCGTGATGATTGCATCTTTTTTCCACACAGAAACAAAATGTTGTGGAATGGTACCACAACACCAACCACCACCCAACTACTTCAATTTCTTGAAGAGCAAACTTTTCTTTGAATTATGGGATTGTCGGGTTGTAGATGTTTTGTTTCTCTATGTGCATTTCTTCAGATTTCCTTGTGTTTCTCAGAACAGATTGTTGGATCTATGATATATCCCTTGTTGCTAACTAGAGGAATAGCAATCATATCAATTCTCCTAGTGCTACCTTCGGATGCTAGGCCATGAACTTCCTCGTAGACCTGGGAATTTGGCGATCGAAGCTCTTGTGCGATCATGAATCAAATGTGATGACTGGTGTTATGGAGCAGTTTTCATGGGCAGGAATTCAAAACACGTGCAAGTGTTTTAGTCTCTCTGCAGCATCACTGACAGAGGTGATTGTCCTGGGTCCAGCCTGGAAGAAAATGAACAGCGCATATATCAGCCATCATTTTAAGTGCTTCCTGTAAAATTAGTATAGTAAAACCTCTATTTAATGTTTTCTGAGGTTACAGAATATTGTACTTTAAATGGGGATTTAACTAAATGGAGGTTTTGTTATTTTTAAGAATTAAAACTGATATTAAATTACATTAGAAGTTAACACAGTGATGTTAGATAAGATAAGATAAGATATATAGCATAATAATTATATAATGAGTTGAATTTAACACTAAACTTCACTTTTGGTATGACTTATCTGTACTAGTTTCGGTAGCTTCCTTACCATTGTCAACAGCTATACTTCAACTGCCGTGTCAGCCTCCCGCAGACAGGGTACAATTTTTGAGATGAGGTTTTCATTGGTTGGGATGTCAAAGTTCATAAGTTGGTTCCCCTTCTTGTGAATAAAAATACAAGAAAATTACATTCCAACCTTGGGCTGACAAATTCAGAAACGTTTTGAAAAAT
This sequence comes from Ectobius pallidus, assembly GCA_964059195.1. Lineage (NCBI taxonomy): Eukaryota > Metazoa > Arthropoda > Insecta > Blattodea > Ectobiidae > Ectobius > Ectobius pallidus. The sequence goes on from CAXKWD010000003.1 coordinate 78,452,875, forward strand.
CATGGCATCACAACAGCACTTTAGTGTGTCTGACGTTCTTCTGGAGTTTGAGAATGATGCCTGTCTGCATCTAACTCTATGCGAGCCAGTTTATTGTGTAGCTTCACCTATATGTGTATGCTTATATCAAATGTTTAATCAAAAGCCACCGCATTGTCATCTGCACTTGAAAATGAGCAGTACATTAGAAGTACTGTTAGTTCCTGGTGATATTTCTCATATAGATCTAAAAACTGTTCAAAATAATTTTCACCTCTACGAAGGACGAATAAACAGCTAGTTAAAAGTAATAATAAAATAACAGTTAAGTGATAAAACCCACATTGATCTTAGTTAATATTCCTTACCTATTTTATTTCCACAAATTAGTGGTGTAAAGTGTTGTAACTAAGTAGGCCTATCTACTTCTTTTGCGTACTCCAAAACGAAATATATTAATCTATATTAAATTATATTGGAAGTTAACACCTACTGATTGACTGACTTGTTCTTGTAACCCTTATGGTGGGGCATAGGGCCTCCAAGGGGAGTTTTCATTACCTATACTAATTTTGTTATGCTTATTTTCCGAGAGAGGGCAGAGGGATAGGTGATAAGCCCATCGCCACTCAACCCCCCCCCCCTCCAGAAACTAAGGTATTACTTGGACGTGAAAGGGCTGAGAAATTTTGTCCAGAGGCTCTAATTTAGGCTTGGAGTTCTTTTACGTGCTGTAAATCTACGATACCCCAGCTTAAAGTCTCTCCCAGAGGACTCTGTGCCCAGGATTTTATGTCCTGAAAAATCTATCGATCGGGTTTGATCATGCAGATCTAGAGGCGGGCACACTACCTCTAGACCACCAAGGCCGACGGAAGTTAACAGAGTGAAGTTATATAATTATTGTATTAATCTATGATCTTTTGTTTTACCAATAGGCCATGAAATATTGTTGTGCATCTATTCATTTGTTATTTTATTTTGACTTGTGTTCATTTTAACTCAATACTGAATTTTAATTGTCATAAATTATGATATTAAGTAAAATAGTGAAGTGAGTCAACGACTATAGTCCTATAACCTCTCCGGGAACAAGTACGTTCATACAGAATTTCAGCTGTTTCAGTAGTTTTTGCAGCAAATCAGTTCAGATAGAGATGAACTATTGCATCTTTATATCAGTATAAGATTTTCTATTTTATCTTGTTATTTTATTTTGAATGATAATAGATTTCTGAATGTCAATGAATAAAGTTCAGGTGAACAGTTTAAGGAGGAGAGTATAGGACAATAGATACCTTCATATGGAACCGTGCCGCCTTTCAACTCAGTGTTGAGTTTGAGTGTCAAAATAATACGTTAACTTCAGCCCATGTTTGTGCATACCGGTAATAGGCCAGCAATAAATGTAATGAAGTCAAGAATTACAGCTATGCATTGTTACGTATGTGATCAAACTTACTGCCAAACTATGGAATGGATTTGCATTCAGATATAACGCACACCCCAATTTTGAATGGTGCGAGTGGACAAAAAAAAAAGGTGTGCATTAGATTTGCATAAATTTGGTGTATTTTCTGCATTTAATACCTTAATGATTGTTAAGAACAATGCTAATTCACGTTGTTTTGTTTTTAAAGGCATCTTGGGTGTGTCAATGTGATGATGGTATGGTGCAGCGTCTTGAAGCAGACTTTAAAGTGACACTTCAGCAGCAGAACTCATTGGAGCAGTGGGCATCATGGTTGAAGAGTGTAGTTACCCAGGTGCTGAAGCCATATGAAGGAAAACCAAATTTTGCTAAAGCTGCTAGACAGTTCTTACTGAAATGGTCGTTTTACAGGTAAGATGAGATTTAGGAAAAGTGTTATATAAGGAAAGACAAATTTAGACCTGCTGGGTCGATTGTTAAAATGGGTTCTTGATCACGGTTTGAAGCAACGGTTTTTAAGTCATGGCCGAGGTCTGAATCTCTGTGATTTCTAAAATGAAGACCAGGCATGGTCTAGATAGAAACCAAAGTCTCTTGTTTTACAACTATCATCATAGAAACAATCTATATTTTTTTAGTGTTATGTTCAATATTGATATGCAATTTTCTTCTTTTAGCTCAATGGTTATTAGAGATTTGACCCTACGTAGTGCAGCTAGTTTTGGATCTTTCCACCTAATCCGTTTGCTTTATGACGAGTATATGTTCTTCCTTATTGAGCATCAAGTGGCTGTAGAGACAGGAGAAACTCCCATTGCTGTTATGGGTGAGGTGAGTACAACAAATAACATTAAATTAATATTTTCATTAGAATGTTCATACTTTTTTTTTGTTTTTAGTACACTGTGTTTTATTTTTGGCAATATTTCAAAGTATTTGTATTGTTATGCCTGAATCTTAGACTTTAAAACTTGAATGGTTTTTGTTAGAACAGTATAATCGTTTCGGTTTTGGTAAATCCTGAGAGGCCATGTTGAAAATATGAACTACCATATTTGGCCTCTCCTTTGCAGTGATTTGTTAGCTTGTGCACTCAAATGCCAGAACGTATATTCAGCAAGACTGCTAGCTTTTCTTAAATGCCATATGTCATCTGCAGTAGCTTATATATTAATGGCCTCTACAATACAAACATTCAGTTTAATATGATTCTGTTATAACTCTATGCATAATTACTTTAAAATGAAATCAAGACTATATACAGTCCACTAAAGAAAATTAACAATTTAGTAATAACAGCATAGGTGCCAACGGATTGTCCATAATTATGAGGTAAGTCAATATATATCTGCACTCTCTTTTCTAAATGTATTGCAACAACAATACAAAACTTTCAATTACGGTACCTCATTTTTCAACATAGTCCCCTTGCTTCTCAATGCACATGATCCATCGTTGCACAAGCTTCAGCTGAGTAGCAAGCCACATATGCACTAGGGTGGAGTAAAAATACTTTTTTTCGAAATCAGATTTTTAATAACGTGGAAAAGTTCTCATTTGGTACCATAAAGACTGAGCTAAAATAGTTTTACTCTATCTTTCCATCTTGAGGTTCCGTTCTGACCTTGAATTCTACAAAACTTGCTTTGTTTTTATAACGTTTTATTTTTAATATAGACAAATTCTTTTTTCGATATTCAATTTTTATCAAAGTGGAAAAGTTGTCATTTTGTACCTTAAAGATAGAGCTAAAACATTTTTATTCTACCTTTTTATCTTGAGGGTCCACTCTAACCTTGACTTTCGGAAATTTAAGATTTTTCTCCTGAAAATCAATTTCAAATATTGCAAAAAAAATTCAATTTATATTACTAAGACAGAGATAAAATAACTTTATTTTATCTATTCGTTCATCCCGAGAGTATACTCTGACCTTGAAACACTCCACCAAGTTGCAAAACAAACTGAAAGTACAGCACCAATGTTTTCAGAATCAAGTTAGAAATGGACATAAACGATGACATTTTCATGGCTTCTACTTTAACTTTTTTTAATGAACCACTATATTCTACGAAGCCACTACCCAGTTCACAACAAATGCGAGTTCCTTTACCAACATTGGCAAGGGAATGTGTGTTTCAGACAGAGCTGCACCAGCAATCTCAAGTGCCATGCTTCAATATGTGGGTTTAGTTACGGAACAAGATTCTTCAAGCGTGATTGATCACATCACACAAACTGGCTTGCAGCGAATCAAAATTGTGTTTTTAATCAATACACGTTTACATTATTTCAGTGTCTAACATGATATGTTGTATAAAGTAATGTGTTTTCATTCTGTTGACTGGCAGCATGTGAAGTATTAATCATGGCATGATGATGCCTTATGTGTCCAGTAACAAGCTGGCGTTTTATCAGATAAAATTTGCCTGTTTGCAGCCCTAGGAAGGAAGTCATTGGTCAGTATCAAACATGCTGCATATGAATGGAATAGTCTTAATAAATCCAACTCGATATTACAAGTTTCATCACATAATTCGCTCCTGTTCCACAGTCGCGAATCTATCGATACACTCATAATCTCTCATGGGATTACCTATGTTAATACACTACTCACTTCACTATTTATTTTACCATAGGTAATATTCTGGCAGGTGGTTTTATAAAATAATGGCTGTTTCGTTTATAATCTCCTAAGTCTTGCCTACAACAATCACTTGAAGCAGACGTAGCTGATGTCTGGTTCCTGCTAAACGCTTGATCACATGGTGTTTCTTACAATCTTTGCCATGGTAATCTTTGGTTCTTGATCTCCAGCAGAAGATATTTCACCCAACCAACATAACACATTACCATTTCCAACTTTTCTTTTCACCCAACCAACATAACACATCACCATTTCCAACTTTTCTTCTTATGCTCATTACTGTAAAGCTAGTCACAAGTATCATTTTCTTAACAAAACTCCTTCAGTGCTCCTCATAGTTATAATTGAAGGGGTCAGTGGATGAAGGAGGTTTGTAACAAAAAGTAAATTAAGTTTTTTATTTATTAATTTTTTTAGTTAATTAATTTCTTACTGAGTGAGGAATACTACTTCTATGAACGGAAAATGTTTAATGAAAGATAAAGAAATGTGTAGATACTAGAAAATAGCCCATGTAAAATGATACTTAGCAGCTCTTTTCTATTCCTCTTTTTCGTTCTGTTCTATAATCGATTCCCCAATATTTAATCATATATAATTTTTCAAGGGAAGGAGTGGTTTGTTTGGATTTTTATTGTCCGCGATACTTCCAGGGTTAAACTATCAATATATTATAGCTGGTACCTGCTGCTTTGCCCGCCATTATTAATTGACTCCAGGAAATTTCGACTGGCAGTTTATTAAAAATGTTTATGGTTCAGAGCTATGAAAATTGTAAATAAAAATAAAATTAAAATATTTGTTCATTGTGTTCATTGGTTTTCCTATTTTTTACTCTTCATGAAAATTTACACTGCGAGAATCGAACATCGCCGAGTATATCCCTCACAAAGTGAGGGAGTGAGTGAGCATGCTATTGAGGGCCGTTGAATTGTATAAGAGTAGATTTGCCTTAAAAATTTACAAACATATTTTTGTACATACCTCCTCCTTCTAAGATCTTTAAATGTGATTTTAAATTTTTCTCAAGTTTTGTAAGATTCTGAGAACATGGTAGGCAGCAACTGTTAGGGCATAGTCTAGCTAAGGCCACTGTTTTGGCAGGTTTGACCTCCCTTTGAAATTTGCCATTGTTTTAAGAAACTTTTGAGTGCATGAAGGAGTATGTTAACACAGCTGTTTGTAAAAGTCCATGAAGGAGGTATGGGCTAATATGCCACATTTCAAGCCTCCTTCATCCATTGGAACTGTACTTTGTTGTGGTCACACATCTCCTCCATGACACTGGTATCTCTGTAAATAAGGCTTGTAGAGAGCATCTGTCAGTGTCAAAAAACAGGCCAACACATACCTCCTTCATCCATGATAATAACTCGAATTTTTTTTTAATTTCATATACCTCTTCCATCCACTTGCCGCTTCAATTGTTATGAAAACAATACATTTCCCTATCATGTTGGTCACTATGATTGGCTAGGTTAGCTTGACATTATGTATCTATGCAGTTGCTATAACGCTGCAAAATCTTTCCCCTAGCAGGCTTTAAGATTCCCTTTCTACAGCAGAACTCTAGGGTCTGTGAGAGTTTGGATTGAATTACAACTTTCCAGAAAATTCTTCCATGAATCACATTCTGTTCATCTAATTGATCCGAGTACAACAACTTATCTTCAAAATTGTCACAAAATGCAGCCTTGTTCCTTGAATGCAGGCTTTAAGCATTTAACCAGCCAACAAAGAGCGGTCAAAGTTTATGGTTATTATGTTTATTTTAACAGTGGCTAATTAGTTTTAACAGACATTGTATATTAATAATTATTCCACTTCATTGTGTTTCCCATTCCATGTGAATTTAATTACGTTCTAATATTTTTACACTAATACAATATTTTAGGCTTGGTATCTTTTCAGGACATAGATTGCAACTTTAAAATATAAATTAATTTGATTAATTGCTGGCCATGCAAACGATGCATGTATATGACACACAACTTTGCATGCCAATAATTTTTTTTAAGGGTGTTTCAAAGTGAGTCAGCATATTGTGTCATAATATGACAACATATTATGTTGTCTAAATCCTGACACCATAGTTCTATGTTCTCTGCTCTGGGCTGCCATCTATAGCTAAATATTTCAAGCAATGTATTGCACCATTCATTAAAACGCATTATAACCTTGCCGTGTTGTGACGACATGCAGGCTTCCCTGGGATTGTGTAACTCTGTCTAAACTTCAAGAAATATGTGTTGTGCTCTTGTTTCAGAGGAAATTGACAAATTATTTGCAATTGTTTGTCCATTTTTTATTACAGAAAAAAGTTGCTAATTAATTCAGCACCACTAGTTTGCACAGTGAATAATACAAGGTGTGGTCAAAAAATATGATGAATAATTATATTACAAACAAAGTAATAAGCTTACATAGGATTTTAATTAATCTCCTTCGAAGTACTGTCCTTGACTAGTCATGCACTTGTCTCAACGTTAATCCTTGACTGGAAGCATTTCTGGAAGGCTTCTTTCGGAAGGGCTTTTAGGTGCTGTGTCATGGCCATCTCAGTGTTGGGAATGGTGTCAAAACGTTCTCCTTTTAGCATGCTTTTTATTTTTGGGAAGAGCCAGAAGTCGCAGGGTGCTAAATCTGGAGAGTAAGGTGGATGTGGACAGACAGGAATACTTTTTCCGGTTAAAAACTCGCAAATCAAAAGCGACGTGTGGCATGGCACATTGTGATAAAGAAGAAAGCCACTGGCCATTTGCTGGTCTCTTTCTTCGTACATTATTTTGCAAACGTTGCAGTAATCTCTTGTTACCTGTTTGAACAAACAAGTGCTGCCACTTTTTGCATGTTTTCGTCTGTTTTTGAGAACTATGGGCATTCTGACCGTTGCTCGTCTTCAACAGATTCATTCTCGCTTTTAAATTGCTCATATCACTTGTAAACAGTGTTCAGGGTTACCACATCATCACCATACACTGATTCCATCATTTCAGAAGCTTCTTTGGTACTTTTTTTTTGTAACTTAAAACAAAACAATGTTGATGCATTGTTCGAAATCCATGATGTGCAACACGACCTCACTCTAGCGGCTAGAACATGTAAACTTGACACTGCCTGTCTCAAGAGATCAGGTGATCGGACATATTAGATCAAATGGATGTACCTTCAGCAGTTGCTGCTATAAAAAAGTCCTTCGCCATATTTTTTTATCACACCTCGTATGTTAGCAGTGAAAGGGTTAATTAACTTATTGTATTACAGAAATACAATAGCAATCCGTCCAATGTGAGTGGCTACCTCCAACCAGGACCCTGCAATGGTGGTGTAACCCTTACTATGGGAGTTCCTGTTTCTGTAGGAGGGAAGATGGCTCCAACAAACTTGCTTGTTGGGGGTAATGAAGTTAGTCATCATTCAGTACCGACAAAGCGTGTCAAGATCAGCTAACAGTTACGTCACTTCTAGTCATGGGAAGATGAAATTTTACCATGCCATACCTCAGACTTCATCTTGCCATCTTTTCCTGCATTCTTTTGAAGCTAGTTATAAACTGGCAGCAGCTTGTGAAATGCTATTCATTATAGCAGAAAGATAATATATATAGTATGGGACCATCCACGCTCTTGGTATAATTGCAGGTTTACATTAAAACAGTTTTACTTTTATTTAATTAGGATTGAGTGTTTCAACTTGGTAATGAAACCTGAAGAAATGAATATATATTATTTGCCAGACAGACAATGCATTAAATACTAAAATAGCTACAAGAGACAGAATTATGATACATATTTTACTTAAAGTTGAGAAAACTGAAATATGCTATTTATGTTTAAATGTAGATCTAGAAAAAAGCAGTTAGAAAGCTATTTTATTAATAAAAATGCTATGTTTGTGGTTTCATGGTGCTGTAGATTAATTTAGTAATTTGATGTCTTATACTAATACCTCTGGACTTCTTATAGAGGTTATAAGTAAATATACGGACATTACATTTACCTATCTTAAGACAAATTATTTGACATTATGTTTTAAAAGATTTATTTTTTACATGAAGTTCAGTACTTAATTATTGCTACTAAATGATCATGTGTTACAATTAATTCAGCATTATATGCCTCAGGTCTTTTGTTAATAGAGGTGCTTGTTAGATAGAGTATTTTGCGATTTTAGTTTTGGAATTTTGTAGTTGAGCAGAACATTTGATAAAAGAAAATATTTGGTTAAAATAATATAATGAAACAGCACCATGTTGCCCAACAGCAAACAGTTCAAAATAAAATATAGTTACTATTTATGTTCTAGACAAGAAAAGAACATAAAAAATCACTGAATGCTGATGAGCTTATTCAGAAAATTTGAAGAGTTAGGCACATTCACACCAAAATCTTGATCAAGCAAGAATTTATACTAGTGACTAAAAATATATATTCTTCCTGCTGCATTTTTGCTCAAGATTCCATCCATCCATAAGTAAATTATTCTTTTTAATTGTTAATTATAATGAAATAAATTAAAAGGATCAGAATGTGTAGGGTTCAAATACATTCCTTAAGATACGAGTACAATATTAGTTTTGTTAATGATATTGGTAACTCACATTTGTTAAATATAAAATAAAAAATGAAGCATGGTGACACTTATGAATTTTCAGAATAAAAATAAATCATACTTTTTGTTTAATATCAGTGCAGCTGTGCTTTGCTGTTAGTCACTTTTGGAAGGATGTCCATGGTTGTATTTCCTATTGTGAATAATGTATTATTTGGATGTGTTTGGAGCACTATATGTTACATGGAAAATTCTTAGTGATCATCATGCTAGAACATTGTGTGTTGTGTGAATGAATTGCTACCATTAATTATGTAGTGTGTTTCCATCTTGCCATGCTAATGGTCTGTAAACTTGCTGTGCTAGGATACATTTCAGGCCTAAGATATGTTCAGGTAAAAACTTTTAAGATGTCAATGTTTTTCTCTTCTTTCTTTCTGTTAATTCAAGTATGTACGTACTACTTTCTTCTGGAATACAAATATTTATCATAAATGTTTTGCTGACATGATCAGGTGTTCTTATTATAAATTATCTGTACTATAAATTTAAAGATTGCACAAACTACCCACTACTATCAATATTAGAAATTGTATTAAAATTTTAATGTTTCTAATTTAAATTTTGACACTGTTTCTGAGGGCAGTTATAAGTTTTCCTATTGATGTCTTATTTTCTAATGAATTCTTTATATTGCTTCAAAAATCATTATGTTATGAATAAATTTTTAATTTGAATGTATCTGCTGCTCATATACAAAATAGAATCTTGTTTTGATGTTGTTCGTACAAAGTTGACTTGTAAATTTCTCATTTGCTATTGTTTTAACTTAATTGTTTTGTTACGTAATACGTATGAATTATTTATTTGTAAAAAGATGACAAATGCACATCAGTTTAGATTGCATGTCAAAAATGTTATTAGATCACACTTTTTCTTTTGTTCTGTCCGTTATTAAATTATTTTCTTCAAGCTGAAGTCCTGTTTGTGTTTTGTTATCTTAATGATTTTATGTGTAAAAATTGTGATTTGCAACTTGGGAGGTCTAAATTGAACTATAATAAAAAATTTATAAGGTGTTTCAAGCAGAATTATTTTAAAATCCTTTTAGTATTCTTAATAATTCATGTCTTCTTCAAATGGCTATGTATTTCTGACTCTCAGAACTGGTAAAGGTTACGTTCGTTGTTTGGACTGTGTATTAAAATGGATTCTAAGCTCGTTCAAATTGAAAGGTGTGTGCATGCCACATTTGTGCCGTACTCTAACAGGGTATATATTTCAGGTTTATGCTTGACATAACATACCATTATGTAAAATCCAATTTCATAGGAAGTTTGTTGCAAAATAATGCATTTTATATTTGTCTTCATTATCAAATACTTGCTGTATTGTAATTTGAAAGAAATGCTTGACTAATACAGATGACAGATTAGATGTTATATAAGGTATCTATTTGTGTTCACTAGTGGTCACTTGTGTCTAAAACCAGGACCTTCTCCATCTTCTTCTAAACTTTCAAGTGTTTATAATTTTACTGCATTTTCAGAATGGAAATTTGTTGTGTTAAGAATTTCACATTTCACATACCAGACTTAAAACAGAGATGTATATGTATTTTCTTTAAATTATCCATAGCTGTGTGTTTATCATGTTATCTTAATGGTAATAATTGTTGTGAAGAATTTTTACAGAAATATGTCAGCATCCAAGGAATCCACTTTTGAAATATCTGTAACCAGTGAAGTATATAAACAGAGTTCGGTCATAATCACACCACTCAGATTTCATCTTTTCAGGTTAAGCATGTTAAAAATTTACCCTATTACAAATATTTAGCAGTTCTCGTGTAATTATAAGAGAAAATGGATGGCATAATATTTAAAACTAGTAACAGGAACGAAATTTGCTGCTTTATTACCTATTCACCTTAAAATTTACGTTAAGTTGCAATACATTGTGATGTTTAGTTACCATCATTTCCACTTCAAATTCTTCCATTCATTTAAGCTGTCAAGACCAGTCGAAGCAATGACAGAGGCAGCCTTGCATGATCTCATCTTGTGCTATGTGAAGCAATCTTGGCTTCTTTCATGAGTTGTCAGTATTTTGGAGTGCTCAGAGCACCTTAGGCCAGTATTCATAGTCGCAATAAGTCGTACTTATATTCAAGTCTAACATAAATCTCATATTAAGTAAAATTCTGGCACAAACAAGTCATACTTATGACGTAGTTACTTTATAAAGTGAGACTTGACAAAGTCTAACGTATTGCTATTCAGCGTCACTAAAGTACGACGTATCAGGGGTCCCCCGGACTTATTTCAGTTTAAGCCAGAATCATTTACAGTGATTTTGAGGATCTGGGCAAGGTATTAGAAGAAAATCACGCCCCAAAGCGTTATTTGCAAAACATGATGAATCCATTTAAATTCTACAGCGACATGAATTTAAAAAGAGGTTCCGTTTGGAGTAAAAAACAGTTTTGGAAATATCAATCGCCGTTCTTTTATCAGCATTTCTCTGCTGGCATTTCATATCAGCCCAAAGCTTCCTAAGCTGTCTTGAATCTCTCTAGAACCTAATTAATATCAAAATAAATACATATGCATACCGGTATTAATTCTGAACAATGCCCAGGTTAAAATCTACATCGGCTTACTTACACACTGCATAATATGTATGGATGTATTATTGAATTCTTTTTACAATGCACAGCGCCATCTGTATTTCTGTATTTTTATATCATGACAGCGAAATACATGGCTTTGCATTACACGAAATCTGAAAAAATCTTAAATACGATCTGCTAATTCAATTGTTACGGCTGTGAACGTGCAATTTTTCAGATTATCATGTTCGACTTAAATACATAGAGCAAGTAAAGCTTTATGAAGTGAAGCTTTTTTAAGTCACCAACTATGAATTCCGGCCTAAGACATTTCAACTCATGCTGAAGATGTACTTACACATTCTATCTCGGTAATCATCCTGTTAATCTATACCTAAGCCATTAAAACATTGCACTTGGCAGTTTAGACGTTATATTGCCAACATCGCAGATTGACAAATGAACTATTAACTTCGTTCTAGGTACTGATAAGGAGATGACAATCAGCTCTATTCAGGTTTGAACATTCGATATGGTTTCTGATCCCACGTTTCTCATTTTTCTGTTCTTCCATGCAGCAGTTCACGATATTTATGTAATGTACTATTATTTTGAACCTATAACATTTCAAAAAAACCATCTCATTTATGTACACAAAGATTTATTTTATGGGACATAGGAGGAACCCTACTAGTTCAGAGCAGCAACATTTCTTCATTTGTGTTCTTAGTAGCTCAGTGGTTAAGCTGCTTGACTGTAATGTGAAAGATTGTAGGTTCGATCCCCATTCAGGTTTGTTTGTTTGTTTGTGTGTGTGTTTTTTTCCCCTCGCTTTCATAATATTTTTAAGATGCAAATTCAGTGTACAATTTTTAAAATTAACTGTTTTAAATTGTGTGATACAATTTATGGTTTACAAAATCTTATCATTAGTAGTCCAACCATTAACCCTTGGTCAGTCTTAAGATTGCCTTTAGTCAGGGGTGCCCACAGGGGGGGGGGGGTTAAGACGCAGACTGCGTCATTGAAATTTCTGGGGGGGGGGGGCAAAATATTATCATTTTATGAATTTTCTGGGGGGGGGGGGGTTGAAAATTGTTGAAAAATTAGAGTTTTATATGTTAAAATAAAAACGGTCAAGTTTTATAACTTTAAAAGGTCTCTTCTAATTCTTTAGAAGTGAATAGTCAATAAATTAGTGCCCATACCCGGGGGTGGGGGGCGCAAGGGAAAAAAATGTATATTAATAATTATTAGTCAGGTGTTTTTATTTTAAGATAATTATTTGAAAGTCAGTAGAGACATAAACAGTTTGGTGAAGTTTTACCAAATCGACAACATGGAAGCAGAATCCACAATGGATTAGGAAAGGGGGGGGGGGGGTTCAGGGGGTTTTGACCCCCAAAAGTCAAAACCTAATATTCTATATTTGTATTTTTAAAAAAATATTTAATTAAACAAGATTTGTTGGTGTGTCAAATATGATATAGCAGTTGTTTTCTTCTCATAACATAATGAGTAGACCTATTATGTCCACTGTTCCATGTGTTATTAAACTTTTCTTATAAATAGTAATAAGTATGATAACTTAGGTAACAATTCTTGTTTAAGTTGCCATGTCTTAGAGTATAGTAAACAAATTTGCTAACTAGTTTTTCTGTGCTAAAATAGCGTAAAATGTGATTTTCATTAGTTCAATACTTAAAAATTTTCCGGGGGTGGACCCCCCGCTTAAGTAATGATTTCTTATTTACATTGGCATGTCTTAGAGTGTGGTAAACAAATTTCCTAACTAGTTTTTCTGTGCTAAAATAGCGTAAAATGTGATTTTCATTAGTTCAATACTTAAAAATTTTCCGGGGTGGACCCCGTGCTTAAGTAATAATTTCTTATTTACATTGGCATGTCTTAGAGTGTGGTAAACAAATTTCCTAACTAGTTTTTCTGTGCTAAAATAGCGTGAAATGTGATTTTCATTAGTTCAATACTTAAAAATTTTCTGGAGGTGGACCCCCACTTAAGTAATGATTTATTATTTACAATGGCATGTCTTAGAGTTTTGTAAACAAATTTCCTAACTAGTTTCTCAGTGCTAAAATAGAGTAAAATATGATTTTCATTAGTTCAATATTTAAAAATTTCCCGGGGGTGGACACCCAACTTAGGTAACAATTTCTTGTTTACATTGGCATATCTTAGAGTATGGTAAACAAATTTGCTAACTAGTTTTTGAGTGCTAATGTAGCGTAAAATGTTATTTTCATTAGTTCAATATCTAAAAATTTTCCAGGGGTGGGCCCCCGCTTAGGTAATGATTTCTTATTTACATTGGCATGTCTTAGAGTATGGTAAACAAATTTCCTAACTAGTTTTTCTGTGCTAAAATAGCGTAAAATGTGATTTTCATTAGTTCAATTTTTAAACATTTTCTGGGGATGGACCCCCGACCCCCTTTTTTGGGGGTTTTCCAAACCCCCTGGCACGTTCAACCCTCCCCGCAATTATTTTCTGGCTACATCATTGTTGCACTTATTATATTATTAATATAATGTTACAAAATGGCCCAAGAAGTTAAAGCGACAAAAAATAAATTAATTAAAAAAATTGCCCCCCTCTAGAAAATATCATATGGGCGCCCTTGTCGACAGCCATCAGGTTGGGGGGTGAGCAATGAAGTTGGGGGGGTGAGTCATGAAGTTTGGGGGGGTGGGCACCCCTGCTTTAGTGGCAAAACTTATTAAAACTTACTTTCAGGTAGAAGGACCAGATGTCCTACTTTTTGCACTATACTCCTCTTCTAACACCTTATCCTGCAGCCTGCAAATAGGCTCGGAAATCTCATAAATAGAACCTGCTTTGTAAAAATATCCTGTAAAAAGTCCAGCAAAATGGAATTTTTTGTGAAATATAGTATTTTACCATTCCTATCAAGTGTTTTTAATAATTAATAGCTTATGACTGATAGAAAATTAACTAACACCCATAATGGCAACTATATCTCATTAAACCTTGAAGTCGCTCTGCGAGTTGTAATGTCGTAATGTATAAATAGGCTCATAAGCGTTAATAGTAGACAAATGTAGTTTTATATACATCTGTTTAACAGAATACAGATTATTTCATTTGTTTGTTGCATCCAGGAAAGAGAGCGCATTAGCATTAAATTAGGTGCTATAAGTCTTCCTTTATGATCTGTTAAGTTAGTAAGATGGTTCAATTCCAGACCTCTCTGCAGTGTTTATGACGTGGAGGCAGTAACTGTAATTCATATTTTTGTAAACAATTAAATATAATTTAGCATATATTTTTAAATTACCAGATATTTTAAATATTTTTGTAAAATTTCAAAGATTGATTATAGGCTATTAGGCCTACATATTACAGATATTTTTTAGAGGTTTTAGGTATTTATTTTGTTAATGAAACTGCAATAGCAGTCATGCCTATTTTGCAAAAATATGAAAGATTTTAGAAGTAAAATGTTGTGAAGCCTAGGTAGTGATTGGATTACTCACAATAATAAAATGCTGTTGCCATACTATTGTTGATATATCGGTAAAGCCCAAATTTAACACTAAAACAATAACTTCAGGGTGGGGATGGGTGGTAAAAGTAAAAAATGAAAAGGGTGAATATACAAAGCTTTGCCCAGGATGCAAAGTACGTGAAACCAAGACCTTCCTTTATGGAATTTACGAAATATAAGGCAGCTAATTTTAAAGATTAAAGATTAAACACTGCATTTAAGTTTTAAAAATATAATGAATGTAGGGAAAAAAGTTACTGTAACAGGGCTCGGCTCCAATCCACAACCTTCCATACCATGATCAAGGATCTCACCCATTGAGCTACTTACAACATTGTCAAACAAGCGTGAATATTATGGACATGAACCATTATGTTTCATCCTATATCCTCATAAGCCTTACGGTTTTTGTTTAATATTGTATGTGTCGAGACCTAATGCAAAAATGAGAAACTACTACAGAAGCAGGTGCAACGTTTGAAACCGAATATAGCCAAATGTCTTCTCCTTGTCAGTCGCTAGAACCACAGTGCATCCAACGCAAGTAGGCAGATAGATGAAAACTGTCAATGCATTGTTTTAGTGACACACCGATAATATAATATGTTGTGTTTGTGTAATAATGGAAAATGAAGAGTGTCATAAGTTAATCTAATATGACATATTTAACATCTATGTCAAACAACCTAAATACAACAATGATATGAAGGCTTAAAGGGAGGATGTATTGAGAAATATAAGTGAAGAAATAAGTTTACCAGTTGCAGAACTGAAGGGGAAAAAGAATCTACTCTGCTCATACCAAATAAATAAATAATTAAAGAACATTAGATTGAGAGTCTCATTACAACTGTGTACTGTTATGACTTCTCGAAAATTTGTACCATTCTTTCATGTTTTAGAATCAAGAAATGAACACAAGCACTCAAATTCATTTAGCTAATCCATTTTGAACAATATTTTTTGTAACCATTTCTTGTGAATGTTTTATTTCTATACTCCAGTCTGTTTTTAATGCTCATCATTCAGACATGTGAGGTGTTTAAATAAATGTTGGGTACTGTTGAGTATCATCGGTAAAATAAAATCAATGTATGGTATAGAAACTAATATTGGGAAGAACACAGTGAAGTCATCATATAAATTATTAAGGCTATATTTCACACTTGAACTTCACTATTAAATATTTACCTAGGACTACGTAGTTTCAGTCACCCTTGTGACTATCTTCAGCTACATCTCATGAGAGATGTAATAGTGAAGTTCAAGTGTGAAATATAGCCTTAATAATTCAATGTATGGTATTAACTTTTAATTTTATTCTTCTCAGGCCTTTTGCTGTAGTAACAATATCCTCAGGGCATAAGTCAAAATTCACTAAAAGCTTTAAGACATCATCCTCCTTGCATTGATTAGTGTTCATCATTGAGGAAAACTTACGTTGTTGGATGCTTTGTTTACACAAAGGAAGAATTATCAACAACGCAAAAAGAACTAAAAGCAAAGTGTGCTAGTATTTTAATGAAAACATTTTAAAGCTTTCAGTGAATTTTAATTAAAATAAAGCTATAGAATACTAATTTTAAATAATAAAGTATCAACTCTTCAACAAACCAAGAAAGTTTGAAAAACATTGAAAGGTCTAGGCGAAAATAAAATTGTAAATTTACCAAAAGGTACTGTATCACATCTTCATTTTATTTTACAGACATGTAGTTTTATTTTTCATTCAGTGGCTGCAACATGTATATGTGACGCATACCTCAGATGAGCAATTCTGTCTCATGAAGATTTTTCACAAGTCCAAGGTGGCCATATGCAAAGCAAACATACCAAGGCTGTCTTCTGATGCAGTTTGGCTGGTCTGATTATATTTCTACCATAAGTTTCTCTCCCCACTGATCTTTGGATTCAACTTAGTGTTTTTTTAAATGTTCGTAACAAATTTTAAGTTGTGTGACTTGAGGCTTTCCTGGTGTTGAGAACGTATTATTGTTTCTCGGGCTTCCAACCGGGTGAGTTGGAGGTTTGGTTCCAAGCTTTCAGCAGCTATCCATGCCATCTTCTGGGAGAAGTGAGCTGGATGTGAAAATACCGTTCCTTATATAGGAAAAGACTAGATGTACTAGGGTAAAACGGGTGGTGAGCCAATAGGAAAATTAGAAATTGGATTCATTGAATGGAGAGTTCTGATTGGTCGGGAAGGAAAAATAGAATTTAATAATGTTGAATGTGAAATTGGTCCTTATGAGGACCAATAATTTATTGGGGAGATAGAGTTGCCAATATTGGCTTCCAGGCCTGGCTAAGTTGTAGACCGCTATCCCTATTGAAGTTCTGTTCAGTGAATCCAATTTCTAATTTCCCTATGGGCCCACCACCCGTTCTAGTATATCCAGTCTTTTCCTGTTTAAGGAACAGTTTTTCCCATCCAGCTCACTTCTCCCAGAAGATGGCAGCGGAGATAGCTGCCAAAAGCTTGGAACCAAACCTCCAACTCATCTAGTTAGAAGCCCGAGAAACAATAATTCAAATTTTAGTTATTTTCATATCTGGCAAAACAACTAAGAAGGGCTTAAGAAAGAAATATTATTGTCTCTATTAATGTATTATGAAAGTGGTTAGGAGAAAAAATCTTGTGACAACAGGGCTTTGAATTTTGAACCTTCAGATTATTATGCTGACTGGTCTACAAAGGAACTGTCCTGAGTTCATAATGTGGTGGCAGATGGAATCACTCTCCCTAGATTACTCTAAATGCTTGACTCCTAGGCTTTGTCAAGTACTATGAAACACATTATTTTGTAATTTTTCGACTGAGTTTTCTCATTTTCTAAATACCATAAAAAAGTCAGAACTTAATAAATTAGATTCAAGGATGGGCAACTAGCAACTCCTTATTCATATATCTTGCAAAGGAATTTTGTGTACCCTGTGAGGAGGCTTGCCAACTTTCAAAAGTAAAAATTAGAGACACAAATATCACCGATTGTGTACTTCTGATTTACACTGAATAGTGAATATTAAGATCATGAGCTCCTCTATCCAAACTTTGCATCTAGCTTTGCCAGAATCGCCAGAGATTTTCTTTACCCATGGGAAATATTTCTGAATCAAAAAATGAGGGGATGTTTCTGTGATTTACCACGAGTGTTTTACTTGCAAAGATGTTTTCTTCTTTCATGTCTAAATTTGATATCAAGGTAGGCTTATTTTTTTTTACTTCATACAACAGAACAAATTAACTACCGGTACTTAACAGAATGAAGTCGACAAAAAGCTATATAGCAGTCATTATATTTTGAGACTTGACTCCCTGAACAAATGGATTGCATGATTGACATTGACAAATGACTGCCAACCTAAAATGCAACATTATCTGCATTGGACCCATGTAAATGCAAGCTGTGCAGTGAGCATGTGCTTCAAGGCAATGGCAGTTCCCTTTGGATCTCCTACAGTGTGAAAATGGCAATACTTTTGTTTCAGCTTCATCCTGGTATGAACAAGGGATGGAGAAAACCATTGTGTGTGTTTTGGCTGCAAGATTGGCATGTTGTGAACTTTGCTTCTACCTGGGCATAAACTTGGCGGCAAAACTGTACATATTCAAAACAGAAGCGAGGATTGTCTGAAATGTTCCAAATATAATGTTGACAGTACCAGTAATTTCCCTATTGATAATGCTTTGGTCATCAGCCACTGTAGGTCTGGTTTTCTGGAGTGTTGATCTTAGCAGTCAGTCTATTCTTGAAATGTAAATGCTACTCAAAAACACTTCATCCATGTCATTGCTTCATTGACTGTAGGCTTCCTTGAACATTTCAAGGGTTTCGGTTGTCGATTTATAGGATTTCATGCACTATTTGATGTATGCTTTCTCCTCAACTTTCAAATCCATAATGAAATTACAAATGCCTCTAATCATATGGTTATAAAAACTTATATAAAACAGGTCACAGTGCAGATAACACTATGAAACTTGGTGTAGCCTCTGAGGAATTTCATTTGCTTTCCTTGCTATGCATGCATATCAATCTCGTGGGACATTCGTTCCCAGCAGTGTGTTGATGCACCTCGTGTGCTGTTTCACTGAACTTCTTCATATATTTATTTCTCTCACAGCACATTTCATGAAAAGAAGTTCAAATAAAAACAATTTTTCCAGTTGGCCTAAAGATCAGGATTCAGTTCATTTCCCTCAAGCCAGGAGTTACCATATTTATTCGAATATAAGCCGCACCACCCTTTTTAACAGTAAAGTAAGCGCAGTATTATTAGTGGCATGGTAAAAACAGTAAGGTTGAGTATCACTCCCAACTAAAAGCCAACTTTTCCAGAACTGGGGAAGATGCTTTTCAAGCCAGTTGTGTATTAAATACAGAATTCAAGGTTAATTTTTTAAATTTACAAACTCGTGTTTAATATTTTCTCTCAGCTATTTGAACATATATATGGAAATTGTAACCAAATGATCAATGGGATGCTAATAAACTAAACTAAACTAAACATCTTGGAAAAAGATTCTGAAAATAAATCTTGATCAATACTTTTTTTCACTCTCTCTCTCTCTCTCTGGTTTGACAGCTTCTTCTAAAATGGGATTTACTCTTCAAGCTTATAAAAGTAATATTGAATTCTAATTTTTTTTTACTGTCTTAACTGTAGGCTTATATTCATATAAGAGAGGTCTGGTGACTAATATTAGTGACCTCCTTCTTTAGACCATTTTACTGACTTACTACATGAGAACTGACTGACTACATACTCATGAATAAATATTTTAATGACTGACTACATAGAAGCTTACTGGTGCTTTTAAGAATTTATTAAAATATCATATATAAAAAGGAGAGGAAGGTGCCATTAAAATATCATATATAATATTACACTTTACATTACTGTTCCAAAGAAATTTTGCCTAATGCCTATTGGTCATATAAAACAGATATTTATCCACCTGTACTCTTTCTTTGTAATAATAATATATTACTTTTGGTAATACATTGTTTAAATATTATTAAAATCACATTATTTTCTATTTTGTCCTAATAATGCAACCAACAAATTAACCAGTACTACCATGAGACAAATGGGAAGTTCAGAGGAAGTACTGCAGTTCAATTGCAATCATCTGCCACTACCAGAGAATAATCTTATAAGAAAGAGATAGGCTCAACGCTTGAATTGGACCATTGGTGCTATATATAGGCCTACTTCTATGTTGCAGTAAAAATATATATATACCATATTTGCTCATCTAATTAGTGCAATTTTTACTTTATTTGGGTCACTGAAAATGGGGATGCATAAAATATGCAGATTTAAAAAAAAAAAAGTATTGATATGACAGTGCTTTTTTTTTTCTATAAAAAATTTAAGGGCACTATAAATGGAGTAATTTTCACAAGGGCACATATAATTTAACACAAGAAATGTCTGCAGAATAGCCAGAGACAGAATGTCATGTGCAGCAGCATTAGTGCAATATATGCAATTTGCAGCCAAGAAAAAAGGTATACAACAGACTCTTGAACACATGCTCATGTTGAATCAGTAACGTTGGCAACATAGTCAATGTAGCACTCATTTGTTTTCCTCATCACAGTGCTAATGTCAGGCCCCACCTCTCGAAAATCATGAGATAGATAATGTACATAACACTAAAATTAGCTAAGTTATTGCTACAATGTGTACAATCACTTTCATTATTTTGTTTGGCACAAATTTCTCCACATTTCAAAATTGAGGAAATTAATGATTTTATAGTATATATGTAACTGGAAGAATCTTTAAGGGGTGTGCGTACCCCTGCATACCCCCAGAAAAAAAGCACTGGATATGGTAGTTAAAAACACAGTACTTTTGTCATGTGTGACTGGAATGTTGTTTCTCAGTTCTTGAAATGCCCTAATATCACTTCTTGCATTTTTAGCATTATGTCTTGTTCACAACAAAAAGAATCAACTTTAATACTGCACAAAATATGCAAAGGTGCAAATTATGCGAGCAAATACGGTACATGTTTTTATAAAAAATTACATAAAACAGATGTTAATAAATTTTTGTAAATTAATGAGCATATAATATTATGTTCCTGTAAGGAGAGAGTAGGGGTGGATAAATTATTTTATTTCTTCTGTAAGTTTGTACCTGTATGTGTACATTTCATATCGTTTAACTACCTTGGGAGAGAAAATATCACTGGTATTTACAAAACACTCCATATCAGTATTATGTTATAATCAAATCAGTTATCCTATCCTAACAGTAAAAGGCTTCGATGTGTTCCCTTGTATTTAAAGTTTCAAATGATGGATTTACACTTAAACCTAGTCATACATGTCATCAGTAAAAGTATGTCATGCTTAACATTTCTGAGAATAAGTTACTAGAGTTGGAAACTCTCTTTAATTATTGGGCACTATAATCATAACCTGTGTAATCTAAATAGAAGACAATTTAATGAAAATTACTGTCATTGCTTTAGTGGGCAAATGATTTTTATGATGCTCCAATTAGGTATTCAAGATTGTGCCTGTAACTTGAGTTTTCAATTAAGGTACTAGCTTTTATGTGAACCTACATTTTAGAATGCTGGTAGATATAAAAAATGAAATAGATTTAAGATAAAGATGAGTACAGGTTTTTGTTTTGAAATTTTTAAAGTGTACTCTATATATATATATATTATATACATATGCATAAAATGGACATTGCCTATATATTTATCTGATAATTATTGTGTGTTATCTGGTTCGTTTTTAAAAGTGGGTACTTGTAAGCTGTAATGTATTTGATTAGCAGTACCTCAGAGAGGAGAAGGAATTATACAAAAAAAGGAAGGACATCAATCTCTTGGAAGGAATTTCTCACAGTATACTGGAAAACATTTAAATCAGTGTTTATATGTATTGCCTGTATGAAGAAAAATTAAATGTTTTGTTGTTTGAGCTCATGTTTATAGGTTATAAAATGCCTTAATTATATTGAGAGCAAAGTGTTGTTGCTTTTTATGTTGATAAATCGAAATGGTAGTGAACACACTATCATTTTACAGTCTTATTTGAGTTACAAGTTAATACCTTTCTAGGTGGTTATGCCTTCTGTCAAATATTTTAATGATTTGTTTACCTATGAAGAGGAAGAAGCAAAGATGGTGACAGACCAATAATTATTATTGTTCTTTCTTAATATATAAAAATTGTAAATTGATGTATTTTCTATAACTGTAGACATTATGAAGTTGTTTGAGTATATTTTTTAAAAATCATTACATATTCGTTTTACAACGTAAGACTAAAAGAAATACAGCAAAATGTACAGAATCAGTAGGAAGCTTTATGCTTATGTTGTTTGTGTGAAAGTATTTGTTTTTTGGATAAACGAAAACATCTCTATTTGTGGCAAAGCTTTATACCAATTATACCCTGAACTATTTCTGTGTTGCACAATGATTTGAAATATTTTAATATACATTAGTCCATGTTGCGTGTTGCATCACAATGAGTATGATTAATTTAATTTCTTTTTAAACAGGAAATTGCTAGTCATTATTTTAATTAAATTCTATAATGTAGATACCTTACCTTGAATAGTATTCATCAATGTATATTTGTGAGAGTGGGTGTATGCCTAATTGTTTATGTGTGTAATTCTATACATAATTTTTAGTCGTGTGGAAAATGTGTACTTTCATGTTCTTTTTCGGAAGATATGACTCCATATAAGAAACAGGCTGAGCACCATTTAAATAAATTGCAAAGCTTTGCTTCTTCCACAGATTTTGATTTGGTTAACATACACGTTTCCCCCAAAATTCTATGTCATTGTGTTAATTGTGTGTGCCTCACCAATGTCACATATCAAGATTGGGAAATCAGTGTATCAATATGAAGATGAGTAGATCATCTTTTAGGTTTGGCACATTTACTTCAACAATTGCCTTCAAAAGATAACTAAGAAAAAATTACTCTCCCCTCCTTTTGTGATTTATTGTGTGTCTGATATTAGATAGACCTGTTTTGTACACCTGTTTGGTACTGTGGAATGTAAACAAAATGTCCACAAAGAAATTGTAATTTGATTATTTACTTGACTCATCCCTACATAACTTGACTAGCCTATAGATCCACATTCCATCTAGCCTACTCCCAGAAAATATTAATGGATGCTCTCCAATCCGATTTTCCTGGTAGGACAAAGGGCCTCCAAGTGGAGGTTTCAGTACCTAGACTAATTTCATTACGCTTACTTTCTGTGAGAGGACAGAGGGACAGGTAATAGGCCCATTGCCTCACAAACCCCCTCATGAAACTTAAGGTATTATTTGGATGTGAAAGGATAGAGAAATTATATCCAGAGGCTCTAATTTAGGCTTGGAGTTCTTTTACGTGCTGTAAACCTATGAAACAACTTAAAGTCTCTCGTAGAAGACTCTGTGTCCAGGACTTTTACATCCTGAGAACTCCATCAACCGCTGCCAAATTTGATCCCGCGACCTTCAGGTCTACAGATGGACACGCTACCTCTACACCACCACCACAATGCATGTTTTAGGGTTACCATGTTTTATTGGATAAAATCTGGGGTTACTTGACAGATTTTATGATTCCATTTATTATTACAAGTTGATTCTATGTTATTTACACTAATCTAATCCTAACCCCAATTTGTAACTCTTTAAATAAGTTTGTTGGCAAATGCAATGCGAATCAATAGTGGAAGGTTTTATTTTATTTTATACAACGATGGATTTGTACATAAATTATCAGAACATTGAATATACTGGTATGAGTTGCCCATTATTACTATCTTTAAATGCCCTGTGCAATAATAGGCCAACAATAAATGTAACCAAGTTGAGAATTACAGCAGTGCATTGCATTATTACCTTAGTGATCACAGTGACAGCCTCACTATGGATTGGATTTGCACTTGTGCACCCCAATTTTGAATGCTACAAATGGACATAAAAGGTATGCATTAGATTCTCATAAATACAGTATGTTAAACATTGTGACAGAGTGTAAATTTCTTTCTCTGTATTAGGAATTTTACACAAAATTCTCAACAAGTCATAATGAATTTTTTGTTTTTTTGTTTGTTTGTTTGTTATATATGAACAAAACTGACCGTTGACAACCTTAGCCTTTGTGATTGTCATAAGTTTGTGTATGAGAATATCAGCAGCACAATAAGCCTTCTAGAATTTATGCATGAGAATATCAGCAGATGCATAATGCCGGGCAAACACATGTCTGTTCCACTTACTTCCTTAGCTCCAACACAGGGCAGTAATTCTGTTCTTGAATATTTTTTGCCATCCCACTCTAGTATTTTCTCTGGAATTACAAAACTCTGCAGGAATTTAAAATCAGGGACTCTTCTCGGAAACCTGGACATATGGTAACTCTAAATGTTACATCAGGACTTTTTATTTAACGTGGATAATTAAATATTACAGACTGTGAACATTTCAAAGACCTATATTACTATCCCAGCTATTTAAAGAATGCCATACAATAAAATTACAGTAGAATCCCGCTAATCAGGACACCCGCTCATCTGGTTAATCTGGACAGGATTTTTAAAAAAGCCTTATCGGTTTAGTACTGCAGTTTTATTTTACAGTCCTGTTGAGAATTTAAAGTTTCTTTCTTTTTCAAAATTCTTTAACAGAAATGAGTGTGTGTGCTTTTTTTGGGGGGGGGGGGGGTACTGAACAATCAATAAATTTTGAATTTAAATCACAAAGTTGTTCTGTTTTGTTAATCCTACATCAGTTTGTGCATTAAAAACTTATATCTATGAATATAGTATTAGTATTAAAACTAAAATTAAGTTGTAGGAAAAGTTATAGGCTATTTTTTAATTAAAATTATTTAAATAGAAAAAATACACGTACATCTTATGACAAAGTAAAAAATTTCCTCTAGCACAAGATTTTTAGGGAAAGTACCCATAACACAGGCAGCATTTCCCCTTTGATCTCTGTCTTCGGAAAGCTGTTGATTGAGAATCTCCGTTTTCAGTCGCAAGTTTCTTCCCAATATCTGAGGTCAGTCTCTTAGCCTCGGCACACCAAGGTCCCATGGTCTTAACTGTGAAAGCAATAAACTCATACCTATGTAGCAGATATCTGTATTTATTTATTTTTTATGTTTACTGCAGACAATGCTGCTGAACCTGCGAGTTTTGATGTGCTATGTAAATGGGTTGAAGCCAAGGTGTCCAGACAAGTGGCATCCCACAGAATAGATTTTCCTCGAGACCATGGAATTGTCAGGTCATCTGGAGGTTTCCCATTACTGTGGCTGATACCAGCAGGCTCCAGAATTGAAGAAACTCCAGCTGAAGTAAGCGCTCTTTGGAAAATGTCATTGAGCATGAAATGTCTAGAAAATCTCACATTATTTTGGGGCAGCTTAGACTGTGGAGACCAAAGCTGTCAACAACAGCTCAACATAAACATTTATAGGGATAACAGATTTTGTAGCCTAGTCTTAGAGCAGACCTTTCCAACTTGAGCAATCTGCGCTGGGGCAGCATTCAGCACCACACCGTTGCTCTCCTTCCCCACATATCGGCCGATGCAACTGCATGTGTGCGTCAGACAGCACAACGTCTTATTTAAATATTTAGTTGCAAAGGAGAAATTAGTTAATTAGCATCATGTGTGACAGAATTAAGGCTTTCAAAATGCAGAATTTATTAATTAAAGTCTGATATTTTGACAATTTTCCTTCATTAAATTTGTCTATTTACGAAAACCTCGGAGAATATCAGACATTGTTACATAATTTGCACAGTGAATTCAATGCCCATTCAAAGAAATTAATGATATGGCACCTCAACTTGAAATATTTATGATGCCATATTTTGTCCTGAAAATCACCATCATGTTTCCAAACAGAGGTGATAAAAGTACAGGTTCTACCACTACACCAGTGATTTACTTTTATTTTACAAAGGTATTCATCCACAGAAATTTCCCATACTTCACGCACTTGCCTTAAAATTTACGCCAGTGTTCGGTACAACTTATGCATGCAAACAGATGTTTTCAATTATGAATTTAAATAAAAGTAAGACCAGGACTTCTCTGTCTAATGTTGCCTTAGAGGCTGTACTTAGAATTTCCATTGCCAAATCGATTGTAAGCAATATTGGTAAATTAGTTGGGGCAAAACAATGTTAACAATTAAAACTCTATATAAAATTTATATCAAAACACTATTCACTATTAGACTGTCTAATTGAAAAAGGCCTGGAGGTGACAGGCTGAAACGTCAGTGAAAGGTTTTTTAACCATTTTTATTAATGTTTTTACCACTAAGTGAATAGTGTTTTGATATAAATTTTATATAGAGTTTTAGTGGAAAGTTTGGACATAGCATTTTATATCTTATTAATGTTAACAATCTACTTAAATTCTAAATGTACACAAAGGCAACACAATATAATATGTAGAGAATAAATCGCATGTTCATCACAAAATTATTGTTAATAATTGCTTTCATAAGCTGAGTGCTGGCTATACCTGTGGAGCTGCCTCTGGTGCTGGCCTGGGCCATGGCAGCACCCAAGTTGGAAAGGCCTGTCTTAGAACAATCTCAATCTTGAAGGACTTGTCATCAATTAGTGTTCCAATATGAAAAAAATCAATTTTTATAGTTTTACCCATCTATAACATGTATTACAGTACAGTGTTTAACCCCTTATCTGGCAGACGAAATGAAAATTTATGCCCACTGGATAGGCAATGTTGCTCTCAGGCAACATGGTATATCACAAGTCTAATGGTTATAATCCAGCAATTATACTTCCTAATTGGCAATGTGCCTACAGGCAACAGCTACAGTATCCCAGTTAACATCTACCAACAATTTATTTAATATTCTAACAGATCGTCGTAGGAAGTGTTTTTGTGGTCT
Source organism: Ectobius pallidus (assembly GCA_964059195.1). NCBI lineage: Eukaryota > Metazoa > Arthropoda > Insecta > Blattodea > Ectobiidae > Ectobius > Ectobius pallidus. The sequence goes on from CAXKWD010000003.1 coordinate 78,479,557, forward strand.
GGTTGCAAAAGAGGCTTGCCAGGTTCAGGGAGGTATTCATAGGTGTTGCCTGAGAGCAACACTGCCAGATAAAGGGTTAAAGGCAAATTCCATTTAATCCAGACCCTGAGCAGGGCCTCTCATTCCCTTTGAACTTGCTGCTCCTCCATCAGCCTCATTTTAAGAAGACAGGCTTTGTTCAATCATGCAAATATTATTTGTAGTGTAGCTGTGAAAATTATTCGTAATAGTCAGTTACTTCTTTAATGACGACTCTAATCTTAATCATCTCTTTTAATCAACCATATGTTATTGGCATATTGCTAATCGGAAATTACTGTTGATCTCCTGAATGAAGCAATTACGTTGAGCTTATTCCTGAAAATCCCACTCTGAAGTACAATTAAGTTGGCTTAGTGAATTAACTATTTATTTATTAGAAAGTGGTAGGCCTATACTGTTTGATGCATTGTTTTTCTTTTAATTTTTGTAATTCACCAGTAAGTGTTTAGTTTAAGTGAAATAGATTAAAGTATCTAGTTTTAAATGTAATTCCATTTTGTATTGCCTTATTTTAGAAATTTGGGTCATTTAAAGTATGCAATTCAAAATTTTTATATTTGAATGGGTAATGGCTTATTCAAATTCCAGACTTAAAGGGAGTCGCACCTCAGTGCCTACCAAACACACTGGCTGGAGAGGAAAACATAGAATCAGGGTATCAGAAAGACATGCCTGATCTGTACTACAGTGTGTCTCGCGTAAGAGTTGGCCAATCATGCGGGTATTTGCTGCCGCAGCGGCCACCACGACGCAGAAACCCGCATGATTAGCCAACTCTTACGTGAGACACACTGTATAAATCTTATCTACAATATATTGTCCAAAATGGCCATTTTGAGTTATATATACTCGATTGAGGAAAGAATTCTTGATAGGCAGGTAGACCTCGCTAATTAATATCCCGGACCATTTCCAAGTAACTAATACTTCTATTTTCACTAAGTCCATATACACAAGAGTTTATTAAAAATTTAAAACTGCTATATCTCAAAACTAATATTTTGTACTTAGTGACTGCTGCCATAGATATGATGATATGTTTGAAACCAAAGTCTAAAATGTTATAATTACCAGTTGTAAAGTAAGGGAAAAGATAGGCAATTATGTACTTTATTGAAGATGCAACACATATAAATTATATCTATTTATGTTGTGTGTTGTTTGATATGACTAGGGTCCGGATGTCAATGACTTTTCATCGTTTTTATGTTGATATTAAAGTTAAGCTCTATTGAAAATAAGCATCACTCATGCAATCAAGAATCAAATGCAAAGAACTTTACATAGAAGTTTTTCTGCAAAAAAATATGGCATTTTTCGTTGGTAAGCACAATTTTGGGAGCAATTTGTAGGGGGAAAACAGTTTTTGTTACTTCTAGCTCTTGTTAATGCAATATTCTCAGAATAACGGCAAAATTCAATTAAAAAAATATTAGCAATGATGTGGTTTATGGTTATTGAATTCTTGGGATCCTGTGACAATCTCTCCCCTACATAAATATGTTTGAACTTTTGACTCATTGTACATTTTCATGTTATTAAAATCCAGACCCTAGTTTTGGCCATTTAAATACTTATTAAAACTCAACGGAGTGCAAATTAATGAAACTGGAATGAAAAAATATTTTCACTCGTATGTGCTGACCCAATATTTGCTTTGAAAAGTGTAAAATGATTTTGGAATTCAAATCTCTAAAAATAATAATAATACTTGTGTAATTGAAGCTTTTTTTTTTTTTTTTTGTCCTTGTGCACCAAATCTAGCATTTCAATCAACTTGTTCTCAATGTTAACATTAATTTTATTGATTTATTGTCCAGACAAAACTCTTTAAGTATTAAGAACTCGGACTATCATACTATGTATTGTGCTCGTTAAATTTAACAATTAATGGAACTAATCTAAACAGCACACAGGATTCACTTTGCTAAACCTAAACACTTTAAACAGGTACTCGTTCATGACTTCTACTGGAATACAAACTAACAAACATGTTTATTCATTATTTTAATATTATGCGGTCCCATAGTGATAAGGAAAGGCTAATTACATGTACCGTGGTCTGCAACACTGTGATAACCATCATGGCACACTCTGGGTAGCGAAGGTCCCAACAGCTGTGTGAAGCTATGCAATATTTCGAATTTCCAGATTTGTAATTCATTTGCACCCACTAAAAGTTTATATGAGCAGCTAATTTTTAGCGTGTATGTATAGTTGCCTTGCTCAATTCGTTGACAGTTAACATCAAAGAAGTCGCTGCCCGACCTTGTTGCTTGGCATAGTTGCCACACTGCATAGTGTTAAAAAGAGCGGAAAGGTATAGATGCAGTAAAACACTTGTTAACGTTTTAATTAACAATGAGAGGATTGGCAACAAGAATTCAGTCAGAGATTTCTTTTGAGAAAACCTTTTACAGTAACAACAAACATTGTATATGAGAACAAAGCGAGCCGCCCGTAAACGCTATGAGCGAGGCGACTATATCTGTAATGATGACCTACCGATGTGCTAAATTTGAGGGTAGGTTTCGACATGACAACTTGTAAGCTCCTACCTATTTTCGAAATTCTGGTAATTATAAGCTAGCTGAAAACCCTAGTAATTTTAATTCATCAGTAGGCCTAACACTGCATGAATGTTATGATGAAACTAATCATGGATTAATTCTTTTAATTGCTTTGAATTCTGGCGAGCAGATGGGGCCAATATTAATAACTTATATGTTTATTGATTACATGTCAATAATAGTTGCTGGTCTGAAAAATATAATCATAATGCCGTTTTTGTATTCGAGTAAAAGGTTTCAGGTAATGTTATTTGCGATTTGTTTTCACCGCTGCTGCTGCTGCAGCACGAAATTTATGTTGCCTGCTTTCCTACACAGGGAATTTTGTATTTCGCTAACTAGGGAAACCTTGTTGCTTGTTATGGCAACAGTGGTTGTCATTTGACTCCACTGTATTGTAAATAATATAAGTGTTAATAAATATTATGTAAGATACTAATTAAGTGTATTTAGAAGATTAATTCAACAGCTGACACGTTGATAATCCGTGTATTACTGTTTGCCGAACTTGCAGCATAGGTAATCTAGCTGAGGGAAGATAGAACAGAAATTTAAAGAATGGCGGAATTTGAGGGTTCAGCTGTGTTGGAAGTTTCGGCAGAATGCAAGTCTCCTGTTCTGAGGAAACAGGATAGTAAAGATACAGATATGTCGAATTACAGCACTTCGCTGGAAGGATCCGTGGTACAAATTTTTAATTTGGTTTCTTTGCGTTGTCCATAATATAACGACGTCACATCAAATGAAATGTCAAAATTTGCATGTAGGCTAATTTATCTCATACTTTACTTTTACAGGTGGCTTCGCCATCAATAGAAAGCTTCTCCACTCTTCCTGATCAAGACCTATCAGAATTCTGTCTGGATTCAGGTGATCTCCAAGTGAAAGTTGACAATCCTCAGAAGCATCTCGATACACTTGAGACATACATTACATTCAGGATCACTACAAGGGTAACTTAATAATATACTATCCATTGCATTGCATCAGGGTTTACAACCTTTCGAAGATGTATGAAATAAGTTTGGGGAAAAAAAAACAAATATAAGGTGCACCTTCGCATGAGACATATCCTGCCCAACTCACCCTCAGTGAAGCAGTTCGTTTTATACCACGATCTAGCAAATTCTTTGAGGATGAACAGGCTGATAAACCGTTGGGTACAAGGCACTTACTTTCGCATTTTTTATATTTGGTACAAGGGGCACTCTCACATTTTTAATATTTGGTACGGTCGGGAGTGTCAGCGACAGTATACAAGGATAAACAAAACAAAATGTGAATATCGAGTGGGCGGAGCTTAAAGTGCACCTTGTATTTGACTTTCGCCATAAGTTTACATGCAGAATTAAAATTGATCTGAATCCTGTTTCTCGTATAGAGATTGTCATGTAAATGTGAACTCAGTCCAGAATGATTTTCGATTTAATCCTCTACAAATGGAGAAACAAATCAGATTCAGGTCGAATTCTGTTCCATGTAAAGATCACACACTTTATCTTGAGCTCCACACTCCATAATGCTGAAAACAGTCCATTTCGAGAAGGCCTCGCTCAAAAAAATGAAGAACGCGGTCCGTTCCCAGTGTTGCCACAACCAAATATTTTTTTGTAGCGGCATTTGTGAACTACCGTCTATTTTTTTCCGACCGTTTACAAACTATCGTCTGAAAATGGAATGTAATCCAGAGTTATCAGAAACGCTGCGAACTCCAACAAGAAAATCTAATAGAGTATTTCACCACAAAGAGAGAAAGTGATCGCTAATATTGTGAAATGTTGCGAGATTGAAAAAAAGAACCAACAACTTCTAATCCCATTAAAAAATGCACTGAAACGAGCTGCTATTTATACAGGGGCAAGCAAAGCCACAATTAAAAGGATTAAGAAGTACAATTTGGAACACCCAGGAGAGTCTCCAGAAACACCAGGGAAAAATAGGTAAGTCTAAGCCTTTTTTTTATCTTTTTTAGCTGTTAATGTGAAGGTTATTTTTTTTTTTACTCATGAGTTATAAAAAAATTACAGTACCAGTAACCAAATATTTTTTGTGTTTTAGATCGAGAACGCAGGGCAAGATTTCCTTGGATGAATTTGATAAAAATGTTAAAAGGAACACAATTCAAGAATTTTATACAGTGCAAAAGGTGGTTCCAACAGTTAGCAAGCTACTCCCTGTATTGAGAGAAAGGATAGAATGGCAGTGGGGAGCCACATCTCTTAACAAGGAGTTGAAGAAGATGGGTTTTGTTTGGAAGAGGATACAAAATAAGCGAACCCTGTTATTAGAACGAGCAGATATTGTTGACTGGCGATCTTGTTTCATTGTGCAAATGAAACACTTCAGGGAAGCAGGCCGTAAAATATTTTACTTAGACGAATCCTGGATAGACAATAATTTGACAACTGGGAAATGCTGGCAAAAAGAAAAAGATGTTCTGCGCGTAACAGCTTGGGGAAGTTCCACAAAGAGACTTATCATTGGTAGTGTTGGATCCGAACAAGGTTTTCTTCGAGGAGCTCAACTAATGTTCCAAGCTGGTTCTACTAAAGGAGATTACCACGGTCAGATGAATTCTGATAATTTTGAAAAATGGTTCCGCACCCAAGTGATTGTTGATTTGCCTCCTGCCTCCATAATCCTTATGGATAATGCATCCTACCACTGTAGGCAAGTGGACAAAACTCCGACCAGATACGATACAAGAACCTCAATGCTGGAATGGTTACAAAAGTGAGGAATCCCCTGCGATGACGGCATGAGAAAGGACATTCTGTACAACTTAATAAGTGCAAATAAACCTCCCCACAAAGTGTATGCTATTGATGCCATTGCTGCTGAAAAAGGACACCTTGTAGATAGGCTACCGCCCTATAACTGTGATTTGAATGCAATCGAACTTGCATGGGCAAAGATAAAAAGGATTGTTCGGCAATACAACATCACAGGGGACATGTCAGCCCAAAATTTGCTCAAACTTGCAAATGATGCCTACTCTTCCGTCACTGCATCAGACTGGAAAGGCTACTGTAGTCATGTAAAAAAATTAGAAGAGCAGTACTGGGAGAAAGACGGTGTAATGGAAATGGCTGTTGATGAAATAATAATCAACACTGCTGATATAAGTGAAAACGAAGAAAGTGACGATTCTTTAAACCAAGAATCGGATATTAGCGAATAACAAAAATTAAGCAAACAAATGAGAGAAAAGGTGAGTTAATTTGTTTGTAAGCTGAGTTTGTCGTTGGTGAAAAGAACACGTCAGCTTTGATAAAGATGCTTCTGTCAAACTAGCCACCGAGTAATCTGAAGATACCTCCCTGTCTACAAACTGTCGTATAGAAGCCATCTTAAGCTATCTTTAGAATTGCATATTTCCATGACTGTGACACACATCTTATAAAAAGTGCCAATGACAAGGCCACTGAATTATTGGAGCTAGACTTACTGTGGCTGATTGGAGTACACATACCAAGTCGTCTGTCTGGGATTGTGTGACTATGCAAGAACAGCATGTCTTTTTTTGGACGCAGTTCCAACATTTGAGTCGTATGAACTTATTGATCTACTATCACACACTATACCATACTTTCTGGTATGATTGCCTTGCCTCGCTGCGAGATGAAGAAGAAGCTTGAAAAGATTTCAGCCCTAACATAAGTGCTATCTGTTGCCAAAACTGTAGTAACATGTGGTTACAACCGTCCAGATGACAAATTTGGAGGAGCTGTTCTTGAATACGAGCAAGGAATATTGTACCAGACAAACTATTAAGGATGGAGACACTAAGAAGTTGACCGTAGTCTTGGACTTTTGAATCTGTATTGTTTATTCAGTTTTTAAATTTACTATGAACATGTATTTTGTGTTGGATTCGTCATCTGATCTGGTTTTAGTTCTAAGGCAAGAAGTATTGTGCAAAACAACTATATCAAGCAGGGAGACATTCTGCTCAACCGGCTCACAGGCTTCTGAAACTAAATTTTGTTTGTTCATTATTTTAAATGTATTATCGACGTGCATTTTGTTAAACACAATCATTGGGTATTCCCAAAATAGTTCAGTAAGCCCTTTTTTATGATGCTCAATTCAAAATGTAAAACTTACTTGATATTCTGTTGAAAAGTTTCCATGGAGGTCCTCAACTTCCGAATTGTAACACCTGTAGGCCTACTTTAAAGATAGAAACATGTAATCACAAGCCACAGAATACTGTCTGTCTTGAACACTATAATGAGTATATTATAGGAGAAAAATTCCTCCGACACTGAAACTCGAACTCAGGACCTTTGGCTGTCGTGCCAAATGCTCTTATCATCTGAGCTATGCCAGAGTTCGAATGACAGCGCCAGACGGAACTCTCCTTCTATGACTAATTGCCCTTATGGTCTACCTCACAGACAGAGAAGTTTATGTTAGCCTATATACAGTACTGTGAGGCACACTAGTGATTTTTCTTTTGTTAGCCTGGTGGAAAAAGACTAAATACAGTCAGTTCAATTGTATTCCATAAAACTACACACGTTATATTTTATAGTAAATAAATAAATATAATTTTGTCATTGAGCTCATACATTGTGGTCTGTTCTTGCATTCCATCACATGGTACAGTTGGGAGCTGACGAGATGATCCCTGGCATGACTATGGAGCTCTTATCTGCAGCCAATAGCAGCGCTCCCCTACACTTGCAGTTATAGCACAACACCGTCTTCCCCCTGCATGACACCACCAAATCACAGATCATCTCATCAGCTCCCGACAGTATCTCCCACACTTGTTCCCACATAGCTTACACTGACACTGATCACTTAGTTGCTGGAATCTCTCTGTTCTGCACACTTTATGATGGACAGCATATCGCGTCATTACATGGATACATTTCTTCGGCTTGGATACCCCTCAGAGTTTGCTGTTAGCAGTGATAATTTCCTTATTAACCATAGAGTCAAAACAGTGGGGCACATTAACATAAACCACATTGGTGTTACGAAGACCTTCCAATGAGGATTCCAGAGCAGTCACAGCCTCGCTAGTTTCATTACTATAGATGTCATTAGCTCCACCTATAAGGACAATCATATCTTCAGGCGTTAATGCCCCATCCTTGCCAGGATCATGTAAATGCCTATCCTTAGGAGGAATATGATACAGCTTATCTTGACCATCCCCTCAACACTGAAATTGTTGATGTGTTCTTTCACTAGGCTTAAAATTGATGGAGCGTTTAGCTCAAGATAAAATGTGCGGTTAATATACCTCTACCAAAACTGTCTGAGTATATCTTGGTATGATGCTTCAGTTTTAGGTTAGGTTTAGGTGAAGGTTTATGTATGGATATTTTAAAAATATCATTAAGTATACAAGAGACTTGAAGGCTACAATCCTCTGTGGCTAGAGATAGTAGATCATATTTATTCTTCAATGGTGGAAAATAACTAGACTCTGAAACAAACCTGGGTTTAATTGTTTCTTTTGGAATTGACCACGATGAACCTGGTATAGTCGAAAGTTTTAGTATATTGCTAAGTTCTTCATTTTGTATTTTCAGAGATTCCACTTCAGATTTAAGAAGTGAAATTACTTCATAATGCGAAGCAACCTCAGACGATATATTTTTCACTAAGATTATCCTCAACAGCATGTTCCATACACACAGAGCATTTCCACTCACAGTTGACATCCTGTAATTCGGTCACTTCGAGTCACGCACACTTCAAATGCAACCATCTGTCGCAAAAATCACATAAGATATCATTGCACACCTTTTTATTACATCCTGAATTACTTATAATCCTACTTATGGCTAAAAACTTCTTTACCAGTTGCCATCTTGGACGAATCGTAGTTGGCAACCCTTTAGAAATGACGTCAATTTTTACTCACCGCCTTCTGCAGTAGTCAGTCTCTTATACTGCATGCAATATCAGCTCCCCTCACCCCGCATTTTTTCGGCTCAAGATAAAGTGTGAGCATAATAAACACTATTGAACTCAATTCTGATGTGCATGCACACACTAACATGGCCAGTCATCATTTGGGGTTTTCTTTAGCACATGGCGTGGGATTCGCCCTATATTGCATCGCAGGTTATGCATTCCATAGATTGTTTCCCAATACTGATTGGGTGCCTATGATTTTCAACTTACTTGAAGTGACTAGACATCCTAATTTGGCAAGGACAATTCTGATTTTTGGAGTCAAGTCCCTTGTCCCGACCAGATTCTGCCAGAACAGCTAAATGTTCTGCTTTTTAGAAATCAAATAAAATTCCCAGTCATTTGAGGTTTCTAATTTTTCTTTTTGTTGAAATTGAAGAATCTGCAATACCTTGGCTCTCACTTCACTCTCCGCTGCATGGTGATGGCCGCTTCCCTTTACCTTCCCCTAGCAGTAAAATTTTTAGCATGCAGTTATAAAATCACAAAGCAATGTGATTATTGTCCTTCTATTAACTTTATTCATTTGTAATTCTTGTAATTGAGTGTGTTGATTTCATTGATTTGTTTGTGTTCTTTTGTTGTTGTTCTTAATGTTGTTTTCTTTATTTGATTGTCAGTAGAGTCTACTATGGAATTCTTTAGTTTAGTAGACTTAAAATAAAATAAATAGAATAAAATAAAAAATAAAAATACTTTTTAATTATGGAGTACACATTGTGATTGTTTACATAGGTTAGCCACATACATAACCAAGTTAGGCAACAGTACAAAAAATCTCAATATAGGCTACTTCCAAAACTTCCAAAAATCAAATTCAGATCAATATCAATCTCACATGCAGGCCAAAACATGGTAAATATGTGGTGATCTTTGAATATAGGTATCTCACAGTCTCACTGCTGTCTTCTGATTGTAGTTCCACTATCTGAAGATAGGATCGCATGAGTGCACCACAATAATTAAAAGAAGAATGTTTTTAACTATTCACCGCCAAACTTTAATGTTTGTAATTTTCTCAGTTTTCTGAAAAACACAACCAAGTATATTTTATTCTGCCTGTACTACATGTTACAATTATCAAGTTATTTGTTCATACTGGGTGATCTGTTTGGGTATGGATGAAATTAAATGTTATTATAAAAGCCAATATGATTGTAGGACAGATTTCTCTCTGGTTATATTATACTTAAAAGGTGGGAGTTTCCCTATATGACAATCAACAATGCATAACGTGAAAGGACAAATAAAAATTATAGATGCTTCAAATGGCTACTAAAAATCAATGGCGGACACAATGTGTTCTTTGGTACACTAAATTTTAGGAATTTCAGCATGAGTATGATGGGCGTAATGTGCCTAAATATGATTCTATAATGTTGTGGTATTGAAAATTTACAGAAACAGGTTCTGTATTTAAAAAAAAAAAAGGAGAAGAAGAAAACATAAAAAAGGTCACTGATTAAATCCAGTAAGAGAAGCTATGACAAGGAGTCTTATGAAAAGTTGAAGATGACTGTGAGCAGAGATGAATATAACATATACGTCATGTCAGCGTATTGTTCGAAAGTATCTGAAACTGTACTCATTTCACTTACAACATTTACAAGCCTTACATGATGAGGTTCATGAAGCTCATTTCAATATTTCATCCATGAATGTGCCAACGGATTGAAGATCATGGTGGCTTTTTAAACAAATGGATATTTACAGAAGAAGGTTTCTTTATGTCAGCGGGAAAGAAAACATGGACAACTGCATTATTTGGGCAAGAGAAAATCTACGTGTCTCCTACGAGCTTTAAAGATCAAGTCCAGAATTGAATGTATGGTGTGGAGTGAGCCGCAATGAAGTGTATGGACTGTTCTTTTTTGTGGAACAGATAATACGTCATGAATCTTATTTGGATATGTTGCAGTTGTTTCTGTTGACACAACTTGAGCAAGACATGAACATTGTTTTGCAGGAAGATGGTGCATTCCCTTACTAAGCATGGGAGGTTCGTAATTTTCTACATGCCACTTTCAGTGGTATGTGGTATGGTTGTGGTGGACCCATTGCTTGGCTCAAAAACTCCCCAGATCTAATCCCTTCTGACTTGCTCATGTGGGGTTTTGTTAAAGACACTGTTTGTGCACAGAAGCCCAGGAACATTCATGATCTGAGAGTAAAAATTACTCAAGCTTTTTCATAAAATCCCCCCCCCCTCTTATGTTACAAAGGACATGAGCTGAATTGCATCACCGTTATGAGTTATGCAGAGAGCACAATGTGGGTCATGTTGAGACTGAGGGATCTTTCAGTGTTGTATACACTAAATTTCAACAAATAAAGTTCATTAGTGAGTGGTTTACAATTTATTTTATTTTATCCGTATCCAAACGGATCACACTGCATTTCTCATACTAGTTGAATGAATTGTTAATTGTAGTAACTCTGTTATGTATACAAGAAGACATTGAATAGTCTATTGTTACTTTCGTAAAATCAAATTACTTCTGTTTTCAGACTACTCGTGCAGAGTTTGATGAGTCAGAATATGTTGTTCGGAGACGTTATAATGACTTCGTATGGCTTCGCCAAAAGTTGGTAGAAGCTTTTCCTACTCACCTCATTCCTGTAAGTTGAAGTATTAAAACATAATACTTTTCTGGTGTGTGTATTGTATAGTTTTAGAAAGGTTAAGTTACTTCATTCTTTTTGTTCAAAAGCTTGATAGCTTGTAATTAGATAAAACTAACGAGAAAAGAAACTTAAATACAGTTCTACATATTGACACTGAAAGTGATATTTATTAATTTCACAAAGAAACATGTATTATCGCCGCACTCAATTCGTTGACAGTTAACATCAAAGAAGTCGCCGCCGCTTGGAATAGTTGCCACACTGCACAGTGTTAGTAAACAGAGCGGGAAGATGTAGATGCAGCAAAACACTTACGTGGCAATGACATTGAGCAATGAGAGAATTGGCAACACGAATTCAGTCAGCGGTTTCTTTTGAGAAAACCTTTTACAGTAACAACAAGCATTGTAATATGAGAACAAAGCGAGCCGCCCGTCAACGTTATGAGTGAGGCGATAATACTATATTTTATAATATCAGATACAGATTTATAAGTTTACTAACATGTTATCTGTGCATTGTACAGGAGAAAACATATTTTGCACGGTTTTAGCCTTACCCAAGAAACATTACTAGAAAGTAACCTTAATTCATGTCTTGGTGGCCCTGATGAGAATTATGCCTGTATGGATTTTAGTCCTTGGGAACCAGTTTATTTCAATTTTTTACTTACGTGTGTATGCACATATGAAATATTTGGACAAAAGCCACAGCAGTGTCATTTGTACGAGAAAATGAATCAGATAAAGCCTGTCAACAGAGATTAGAATCAGACACTGGAAGGCATATTGCCCAATGCTCTAACGAGACACCAATAGAGCATTAGATTTGCAGTGAGTCATCATTCTCGAGACTGGAAGAATATCAGGCACACTAAAATTGAAGTACGGTTACTTCCTCATGATGTTTCTCAGGTAAGCCTAAAAAACTTGCAAAATAATTTTTCAACCATGTGAAGGATGGATAACCAGCTAGTCAGCAATAATTATAAACACAAAGTCTCATAATTCATGTTTTTGTTATGATAAGTATTTTGGTACAGTAGTCTTGTAAAGTGCTGTAACCAAGTAAGCAATACAGTAGACTCCCTCTAATCCGGCCACCCCGGGACCGGACTCTCGACCGGATTAAAAAATGGCCTGACCAACCGATGGTCTTTTAAACGTGTCAAGTATAACCTATTAAAGCAAAAATCAATTTTTAAGATGGTTTTGTCCATTTTTTAAAGCGTACTTACCCAAAAATTAAAATACAGCATAACAATTACAATTTCAAAATTTAAAGAAATCTGTTATTTTCTTCTGCTTTTTTAGTTGACCTCTTTTTTTGAAAGCATAATCACACCACTTTTTCATGAACATTACATCGATAGCTGATGCAGCAGCCTGTTGCTCGACATAGGTAGTCGCCAGTTCCAGTGCTGTGAACTGATGTGATTTGTTTACACTTTAAGACTGAAAACTAAACAGGCATGTTTATTCAAGACTAAGGCTCCACGCAAGATTAAGTGGGTCTCCCGATTAAGTAACCTTTGACAACGGCTTCACAAAAGGACAATAAACAGTGGTGAGTGTTGCCCAATAATCTATTTATATTACGTCACATTCCTCACCATTAGAAGAATGTCATTCAGTAATAGAATGTTTATTCTAGTCGATTACTGTGGTGAGAAACCCTTCCGCGCGCAGATGACTCATTCCAAGAAGTCGGCCGGATCATCCGGCGGCCGAACCATCCGAGGCCGGACTAGAGGGAGTCAACTGTATTATATACTCCAAAACAAAGTAACTAAAATTATGATCTTTGGGTTTACCAGTAGGCCACGAAATATTAATGTGCATTTTTTTATATTGTTATTGTGCCATGGCTTATTTTCAGTTTAATTTTATTGATTATTATATTAGGTCAACAACTATATTCTTTCCAGGTATAAAAACTGTTTTCATGCAGAATTTCAGCTCTATCAGTTTAGTAGTTTTTGCAACAAATCTGAAGAGACAGGAACCATTAAATTTTTTTGATAAGTATAAGTAGTCTTCCCTATATATAAGCAGAACAAATTGAAACCACAGCACAGCATTTCACAATATTCTTAGAAAATGATGTCTCTTGATTGATAGTGTGATACTGAAGATTGTTTCATTAATTTTTCCTGTTGTGAATTCTTGATGTACTTTTAGTATTGTTCTAAACCAGTAGCCTGCAACTCCTTGCAATTCGGACAAAACTATGTGGTTTAATACTAGGAGAATCAACATAATTGATGAATGTTAGGCAAATATATTTTGCCCTGATTGCAGGATATTGATAAAAATTCAACCAAACCAGCTTTTCTTAGTTCTTTGTGAGTGGAATATGGATGTATCTGTGGATGAAAGACTTTAAGTCTAATTCCCTAATGCCACATTTAGCACAATTACTTTATAATGTAGTTTGTAGATGGTACTAGTTAACGAGCCTGCTTATTTTAGTAAGCTCCAGATATGACAGGTGGAGATATTAGAAGGAACATAATGTTGTGTGAACTTTAGGGACTGGCTATGATCCTATATCCTTTTCAGGAGTTATACTGTATGATTAGGGACCGTATTATTTTGGTAAAATTAAATGGCTGATTTTGGTGTTAACTTCCTTCTACTTCATTGGTATTTTGCAAAATTAAAATATTTTATACAATTATAGTGCATTGTGCATTGTGTTACGATACTGCACACTGTTATTTTTTGGAACCATGAAGAAGGGCCATATTTGAGGTTGAAATGCTCTTTAGAACCTATAGAATTCATATGTATAATCTCAGTTTGTTGCTAAAAAATGTGTGAAATGAAGGAAAATCATGAAGAAGTGGGCACTACTTATTATTGTTCTTTGAAAGATAGCCATCTGCAAACAAAGCTGGCAACTACTGTGGATAAAATATGAAATCTGTTGAATCTACACTCTTTGCCACATCTAACATAAGCATCTCAAACCTCGTCAGAGATAGTAGAAAAGGAATGTATCATGATCACTGAATAGCGTACATTCCTCAGTCTTTGCAGTAATCGATCACAAGTATCGATAACTTCTTGGCAGGCATAGAAATAGCAGAAATTGAAGCATGCTATAAGAAATGAAGGAAAAAATAACATTAAAACAAAATATTACAATTTTAAATCAAATTTTTGTACATATTTTCAATTTATGTATGGATTGCCCGTATTTCACACGTATTTCATGCTTTCATGACCTTTCTCACAAACGAACAAATTTCACGGATTCAATTTGCTTAGTAGTGGTAATTTACGCATACAGCTAAGGAAAGCTCTTTTGTAAAATTTTGCGTTTATTGCTGTTGCCAAAAAATATGGTCCCTATGTATGATGTAGCCAAGATTTCCACAGGCTGAAGCACTATACAACATTATGATGCTCTTATGTATTAAATGATCATACTCAATCTGTTACAGCCTTTACCTGGAAAGCACACTCTACTAGCCCAACTTGATCGCTATTCAAAGGAATTTATTATAGCACGGATGGCTTTACTTCATCGCTTTCTAAATCGAGTAGCTAATCATCCTGTGCTGAGCTGCAACAATAGTGTGAAAATATTTCTTACAGCAAAACCATCAGTAAGTTTTGTAATTTTCAAGTTTGATTGCAAACCAGTTGCATAAAAATTGGCATTGACTGGGATAGTCTTAACTCTAAGAGACTAGAAAGAGACACTTAATTAGATTTGTCATGGTTTTGTGCATAAGTCTCATGAATTTCAATTTTCTTTATAGATCACTGATGATCTCTGTGATCACTGTCTTTGTAATTTTAATTACCAGAATTTGTTTTGAAGGTATAGTGTTCATAATATAAGTAAAATATTAAAAAATTGCATGTTGACCAATATTAAATAGAGCTTGACATCAAAAAACAACCATTGAAAATCAGATTCCTTCAGATTTACAGCATGAATTTCGGAGTGGATTTTAAAATCTACCATGTTGACATGCCACTGCTTGCTGGAGGTATAGTGTTGGACTCAGCTGAACTCCTCCGGAATGTGGGGAAAGACCAATACATCCCCTTATCTTTTCTCACATTCCAGTGGAGTTAAGCTCAGTCCAACACTGTACCACTTATGTTTTGATTGGTGCTGTACTCCAGAATCAGAATGCCTGTTTGCAGATGCAACAGCTGTCGAGTGTTGCATCCGCTAATAGGCATTCCTGCTCGTTCCTTCCCATTTTGTCATTTATTTGCTGTTGTAAATTCTGTTATGGATTCAGCAAAGAAAAGAGGTGGTGAAAAACTTTGTGTGTTGATTGCAGAGAAAGTGGAAAACTAACTAACTAACTAACTAAAAAAAAAAATATATATATATATATATATATATGATAGCGACATGTCTGTGCGAAGCATTTGTGAAATGTGGCATAATTGAAAATCTGACACTCCTGGGGTCCGGAGGTTGCCGGATTTTTTAATGCCAACCTGCACAATAATTAGCATGGAAAATGCCAGTACTGTAAACTGCTACCATATGCATCTCACTTCACTTTCTGGTTAATGATCCCACTGCCAACTTGTTGATGCAGTACTGCTTATCAGTAACCATCGCACTTTCATACTATTTCAGTTTCTCCCAATTCTTCAAACAAAGTTTTCTCAGAGAAAGAATGACTGTGAACATCATCACCTTCCTGCTCTAAAATAGTTATTCCTGAAACAAGTATCTGAAATAATAATTTTACTTACTATTATTTAACTTTTTTTAAACTGAAAATTATTCTGTTTTTGGCAGGAATTTTCAATTCATCGTAAGAGTCGTCAAGGTTTGCTTGGTCGTGTTTCCAGTTCATTCCACAATCTAGCTGCAGTGTACATGATGCGTCAGAGGCCTACAGAATTTGAAAATATTCGGGAGTATGTGGCTACGCTAGGTGAAAAATTAAACAATGTGGATAAGGTTAGCCAGCGTATCCATAAGGAGAGACAAGGTTAGATACTGTTTGTTAATTTAATGTTTGTTTTGTAAAGAAAGCAAGCTTAATATTATAATCCCAATTGGTCCACCTTCCCTCACTTGGATTTTTATTTCTAATTCCAGAATATCTATATGAACTTCATCAGATGCATCCAATTTTTACTCTGTGGTCAGCATCAGAACCAGAATTGAGTCCAGTTTTATTGGCTATGGCTGCAGCAGTGGAGCATAATGCACAAGCACAGCAACATGTGCTTGTCACTTTTACTCCTACTATAGCTCAGGTGTGTAGTGTGTACATTTTATTCATGGCGTATGTTTTAAAGATTTAACAGGGTGACTAGCGTCCTGGAAAACCAGGAAAAGTCATGTTTTGTTTTGTTTTTCTGGAGTAATCTTGGAAAAGTCTGAATTTTCAATAAAAACCTGGAATTTTGTTAAAATTTAGATTTGGAGTATAGTAACCGCGCTCAATTACCGTATTTACACACATAATAGATGCACTTTCCCCATAATTTTTTATAACAGAAAACTAGGGGGCATCCTTAATGCGAGGATTTTTTTTGTCAAACACGTTTTAAAAGATGCACCAGCTGAGGATCAATAGCTTGAATATTGATATATCAGCAGCGATCAAAATCTTGCTCTCCCTTTACTATTTATGGTCAGGGAACATTCTTCAACAACATAGAAAAGTCAGGGAATTTTCTAAAGTCACTTTGCTAGTCACCCTGTGTAAATTGTAATTGTAATTGTAACATCCACTTTTTTAATCAGTTAACTAAAAATTTTTAACTATAATCACTTCTTCAAAACACACCCCCCCCCCCAATCACTAATTTAAATTCTCTAACTTAACATCTTTTAAGTGGTAATTATTATCAATGTATTTGTAAGTGTTTAGCGACAAAGAATTTTCAGCATATTGATTTTTATATATTCTTAATAATAGGGCTACATGTAATAAGATATAAACTTGAGAAAATGCCTTTTACCACAGCCTGTTTTAGATTTTTAAAGTTAACCAAATTTAAAATATTTATTATTTTATTTTATAGAACATAATCTGAGAGTGTTTGAAAACAGGGTACTTAGGAAAATATATGAACCTAAAAAGTTGAAAATGGGGACTGGAGAAAACTGCATAACGATGAGCTTTATAACTAATACTCTTCATCGAATATAGTAAGGGTAATTAAATCACAAAGGATGAAATGGGCTGGTCGTGTTGCTCGTATGGGGGAGAAAAGACATATCTAAAAAATATTGACTGGGAGACCCAAAGGGAAAAGACCATTTAAAAGACCTAGACGTAGGTGGGAGGACAATATTAGAGTAGATTTAAGGGAAGTAGGATTTGCGAGGGATGGTTAAATGAAGTTAGTTCAGAATATGGTTGAAGGGCGGGCTCAGGTAAGCGCGGCAATGAATCTCTGGGTTCCATAAAATAGGTAAAATTCCTTTAACTTGCTTAGAAGTTGTATATTGCCATTAAGTAAGTAAGTAAGTAGATTGTCATGTATTAGCAGGCTGGGCTAAAATCTGATAATGTTTCGTTTAAGTGGAAATAACATAAGTTTGAACATTTACTCCAAAGAAAACTTATAGTTTGTTACTGTATGTTGTATAGTTGCTTTAGTTTTTCTAATCATTTTTATCTGTTTTTGCTTTAAAGCCTCTGAAAGAATATTTACTATATATTGAAGCTGTCAAAGAAGCTCTGACTCGACGTGATTCAGTACAGATTGAATATGAACTGACTGTGGAAGAACTAAAGAAGAAGAGGGCTGAAAAAGAAATGGTAAGTTGTTAATTACTATAAGACGTAGTCATTACTACAGTTTTCTTTAGGTTGAAAATATTTTTAATGTTAATTACAACTGTACTGAATAAAATTCTGTTCGCTTAATCAAATTTATACAGGAATTTTAGAAACATTTCTTATTTGGGTGACGTTTAAGAATTTTGAAATTGAATTAGAATTAAACCGTTTTATTGTCAGAACATTATAATGTAACATGTAGCAGTGTCAGTAGACATTAATAAAGAAAAACAGAAGGGCTTAAGCTATGGTTTGCTTATGGCTAAACTGTCTGTTCCTCTCAATGAAAATCAGTGCAGTCATTGATCACCAGCAAAGATTGCTGTATCTGTACCATAACTTCTGTCAAACAGAAGACGAAATAATAAAATATTTTATTTCTAAGCACAATTCTGTGTGATTCGAGCTTGAAATTCCTGAATAGAATTTTTCTGATGAACATAGAAAAATAAATTTTAGTTTCGTAAATATTGCTTCAAATCAGTGAAGAACTCCCCAATATAGGCACCTCTACCTCTAGCTGGGTAGTCCCCAGAGAGTTGGTAGGGTTTGCAACAATATGACAACTCAGAAAATATGTAACACGAATCTTAGCTGACTTCACCAATTTGCCAATGTGATAAAAAGAAAGTTCATATTTATTTGCACCCATGCAATTTTTTTAACAATCTTAGACATCATTATATGTGTTTACTCATGAAGTGATAATATTTACAAATATTAATTCCTTTTCTTGATCGTGAGAAGCAGAAGGTGTTAACAAGAATAGCCTACATCATATTGATAATAAATATTGGCAATTGTGATATAATAAGGTTGGCATGCAAAATAACTTCTGCTGGGTATATTTTCTATATGCTTAATATTCTGTTCATTTTAAGTCCCTTCTCATATTCTTCATTCTTTACTCTCCACAACAAAATAAACTCCATTAAGAAAAATTGGAATTTTAATACCACCATTACATATTACAAAAAGGAAATATTGTCCAAACAGCACTGTCCACCTTCAGACATTTGTACAGTGCATCTCAGTTAGATTTCACCCGCCGCACCGTGCGTTGAGTTCTTCCCCGATGACACTCCTACCCCCGGTATGCGGCAAAGGAACTGCCCTGCAGTTGACTTTGTCCTATTATGTCTATCCGTCAGTCTGCCTCTGTGTTTGTACGCACGATAACTTAAATATGCTTTATCAGATTTTCATTTTGGAATAGAGATAAACTCAATAACGGAAGAGCAATTAATGCATGTTAAACGGAATTTCCTATCACGATGCCAAAAAATGTGTGGATATAGGAGGAGGACATTTCCAGCATCTCCTCTATTAAAGTAGGTGCCTGTTTTCTATATTTTCAAACTTATTTCGTTTATTTTCATTGTCGAGCACAGATGAAGTCAGTCAACTGCCGAGCAGTTCCTTTGCCGCATACCAGGGATAGGAGCGTCATCTGGGGGGAACTCAACGCGCGGCACGGCAGGTGCAATCTGACTGAGATGCACTGTGGTACAAGTTATGCTGTTGCTTAATAATGATTTCAAACCCAGTTTCATTTTATAAAAGACTTATACAGAACATCAGTCACCAGTATACACCATGAGGGCTTTAATTGAAAAAAAATATTTGGAGGGACTCACATTCTTTATGGTAGCTTTTATAAAGAAGGATACCACAGAGAATGACACTGTTGGGGATATTTTGATATAAATGTGTAGTGTATAAGACAATTCCTGCAAAATAGTTTTCGCCAATTATATGGAAATGTAATTTAATTTTTTAAATCTTAAAACTTCATATATTTTGGGGGGCACCATCCCCCCGCATCCCAACCCCCCTGAAATAAAGCACAGCCTCTAGGTATGTGTCAGTTGAGAAGAAAGTACACAACAAGGGTCTTCAATTGGGCACTTCAAACTTTGATATTACACTGTGAAAGTCTATTCTAAGAAGATTCATAAAACATAACAATCTTGAATCCTTATCATTTTGTTGTGAACTTGTATATAATTATTTCTTTATATTTTTATTTTCAGTTAATTGCTGGAGAAGATGGAAGTTCAGCACCTAACAATGGAGGTAGTGGGGGATTTGGATCATCCCTTTGGAGAAGTGCTGTGGAGACAAGAGATGACAAATTACAAAAGTTAGCGCAAGCTATTCCACAGCTAGTAAAACAAGTAGAGGTATGTGCAAATTTAATTTCGTTCAGATAATATTGATATAGAATAGCACAGTAAAGTGCTAACCTAATAATAGAAAATTGTTGTCAATTTAAGTGCACAAAGTGGAACTTGGACAGGGAAGCAAATGTAATAAATGTTATATCATTTTGTGTGGTTGGATTTTAAGTGGTAGTGAACTTAAACTGTTCTGTGAATGTGGTGTAGTAACATAATAGGAGAATGACACGATATTATCCTTGTATTGTTGGTGAGAAATCAGCTGATGATGAAATATATCTGTTTGCACCCATGCATATACCAATATTGATAACTTAATACCTCAATTTTTGCAGGCCTATGTATTTTTCATACTCAAATTTACTACATTCAATTCACTGATGTAAATACTTGAAAAGGTAAGGGCATAAAATACAGTGAGTCTCAGCCAGATTGCACCCGTTTGCCGCGCGCCGTGTTTCTCTTGTGATGACTCAACACTACCCGCGTCGCGGCCAGCTGTGTCCCCGCAGATAAGTCAACAGCCTGCAGTTGAGCATTGTTCTCGTGTTGTACAGACGTGAAAGTGTTATTCTGTAGTTGTCATAACTAAAAGAAAACATTAGGATAGAGATAAACTCAATAATAACGGAAGAACAATTAATGCGTATTAATCGGAATTTCCTATCACGATGCCAAAAATGTGTGGATGTAGGAGGAGGACACTTCCCGCATCTCCTGTAATAAGGTAGGTGCCTATTTTCGTTATTTTCAAACTTATTTCATTTATTTTCATTGTCACGCACGGACAAGTCAGTCAACTGCCTGGCAGTTCCTTTGCCGCATACCGGGGATAAGAGCATCATCTGCGGGGAACCCAACGCGCGGCGGGTGCAATCTGCTGAGACTCACTGTACTAGAGTTGTCAATGTAAGCTTAAATATTGGAAGAGAATTCAGAGTTGATTCCACAGATGCTTTCAGATCCCCCTTGCATAACTTGATTTTGACCCATAGCGGCTGCCAGCTGTAATGACACAAAATTCATATCTGTTGACTTGTCCCAAATCCCTATCACATCTGTTTACCAGTATACTTCACCATATCATACAGCAGACTGTGTTTCACAAGTAGATGCCATCACGAACTGCCATAGACTTCCCTCGCTTGTTAACTCTCTTTTGCTACCACATTACTGCCATAAGCCATCACTCATGACAGGCTCCTCTACAAAGAAAATATATTAGGTTATGCCCCTAAAAAGAATGTGTTCAGAAACAAAAACAAACAAGCTCAGAGTTTCAGCCAGAATGCGCATAACTATAGCATCAGTAACCAAAAACAAATAGTACACCCAAAATACCAAAAGCAAATGAACATAAACACAAGTAACCAAACAAAAAGGAATAAATACAAAATTATGTGACAGCTTCTGATCATCACAGCAAGAATGTTAAAACAGGATTTTAATGCATTTGTTTTCTTTTTTAATGGTAAAAATCACCTACACCTTATTTTGCCTTTTTTCAAAGTATAATCTCATATGGTATTTTACTATGAGGAAGCAATAGCCATGTGAATGATATTCTCTTACTGCAAAAAAAAAATTATAAGAATAATAACAAATTCACACATGCAAACCACTGCAAATCATTCTTTATTAAATCAAGAATAATGACTTTACATTTATACCGCTATCATGTATGTGAAAAATAACAGAATTATACAGCTCAGACAAGACATACATTCCTACAATACTAGAAATAATCAGTGTATTAACATACCATACCATAGACTATCTAAATCACTGAATAGTTTTGACGTGTTAGGTATAAAATTATACAACAGCTTACCAGTAGAATTTTCAGAGCTATCTGCTACAAGGTTTAAACAGAAGCTGTACGATTGGTTGGTTCTCACACCGTATTATAACATACAAGAATTTTTCAATGACAGAAGGTAAACCTAAACATACTTGTTTGTAACAATTAGAGCTCATTTTATATATCTTTCAATTTTTATCTCCTTATGTGTATAGTGTATATTACTATATGCCTATGATTTTTTAATTATTCTCTCTTTCTTTATACAGAGTGTCTATAAAAGAACTCCAGGGTTTTAAAATTCATATATTATTAATAGGGACCGGATTCTTAGGTTTTTACCTATTTTTTTCCTTACTTCCAAAACAAAAAGCGCTCATACACTTTTTCGAATCATGTCCATAGGATTCACCCACATTAATTCTGTGGCACCTAAAAATACCTAAATCGGGTATAAAAACCTAAATATACCTAAACGGGGTATAAAACCTAAAATATCTCATTTAGGCTACTTTTTTGTCTTTTTTGTATGTCAGTTGAGAAATCGACATTTTGCGGAGAGACAATAATTTGTGTCGGATTGAAATTAATACCACCAGCGTTTTGTTCAACCCATTGTCGTCTAGGATGGACAGTATCAAGAGAGGAAGTGTAAGAGTACCGGCGTATTCCTTTTAAAATATTCGTACGAACAACCATTGTTGCAGTGTCTGAACAAGGACATAGATTTCTGTGTTTTAAAGCGCTTGTTTGCATTTATTACTTCCCTGTTATTCATATTGAGTGGTCCATTGTGAGTTTTAAGAAGACGTGTTAATTATGGGGAAACAAATGAAATTGATTTATTACGGCAGTGGATTGTCGACGACCTGAATTTCACGACAGATGACAAAGTAATATTTTGTCAAGCCTCCCAGAAACACGTACGTATTATTTACCTTTCTAGAAAAGGGGGAAGTTTTCGTTCCTAGTTGATCTCTTGTGCAGTTAGCATGCGTAACAACCGAAGAAATGAAAATAATCAGTTTCACATTATCCACATCCAACCATAATGTATTTTACTCACTAAATTAGAAGCATCGGATTCGAATCTTGAGAAGGGTAGTGTCTAGATACAGTATCCTATTAACTATTAACTAAGAGATAACAGGAAGAATTTCACAGTTGAGAATCTTGAAAGATACAATGTAACCAGGAAATATGAGGCAATCTTATTTTCACTGCTTCTTTTGATTGTTTGTTTTCTTTATTTAATTGTACTACTGCCCTAAAGCAAGTTGATACAAATTTAAGTCAATTTTGTTAAGTTAAACTTCAAAACTATTATGTATTGAATCCTATGTAGCACACTCAAATTCATTAAACCACTTATTCCACCCGAAAACTATATTTTGGACAAAAAACCTAAAAAAAACTATTTCACCTAATGGAAAACCTAAAACAGTGTTTTTAAAAACCTAAAAATCCGGTCCCTAATTATTAACTATAGAAGATAGCAAAAAGTAGTTAATTTCTCCGAAATGAGTAGCTCATCAAGTTTTACTCATACCAATTGGGAATGTTTTTATCAACAGTTGGTAGCGCTGCGGAGCGTTGACCTTGAAACAACGTAACAATCAGTGCCGTCTGGAATTCCTCACTATGGCAACGCCGCAACAAAAGGCTCAATGCGTTATTTGGCTTATAGAAACTAATTCTGTTGTTACGGTACAAAGAAACTTTCGATGTAATTATGGTGTTGACCCGCCTACGGACAAAACAATTCACCAATGGTTAAGTGCTTTCAAGGAAACAGGAAGTGTTTTAAAGCAAAAGTCACCGGGTAGGCCGCGTGTGTCACA
Source organism: Ectobius pallidus (assembly GCA_964059195.1). Lineage (NCBI taxonomy): Eukaryota > Metazoa > Arthropoda > Insecta > Blattodea > Ectobiidae > Ectobius > Ectobius pallidus. Next base: position 78,503,337 of record CAXKWD010000003.1, read on the forward strand.
AGAGAATGTGGACAGAATCAGAGCTTTATGCCTTCGAAGCCCTAAGAAATCGTTGACAAGACGCAGTCTGGAGTTGGGTTTATCAAGATCAACAGTTCATAAGGTAGTTCATAAAAGACTTCGTTTAACTGCTTACAAGATCCAACTGTTACACCAGATTAAACCGGCAGACAAGATTAAGAGATATGACTTTCTGTTTCTATGATAGACGAAATTGATGGAAATAATGATTTTTTTTAAATGTTATTTTCAGTGATGAAGCTACTTTCCATGTGAACGGGTCTGTAAACAGACATAATTGCAGAATTTGGGGTTCAGAGCCGCCCCATGAGTTCATTGAGTATGAATGTGACACGCCCAAAGTGAATGTTTGGTGTGGTCTTATGCATGATAGAGTCATAGGTCCCTTCATTTTTGCTGAAAGAAGTATCGATGGTGACGTCTACTGTGACATGTTAGAGGAGTATGTTTTTCCTCTGATAGATGACATTGAGGCGGAGAAGGGTTTAGTCTATTTCCAACAAGATGGGGCACCGCCACACTTCAGTTTGCGTGTGCATGAGGCACTTAACGCTCGACTCGGCAACAGATGGATTGGAAGGGAAGGACCTACTCCATGGCCTCCAAGGAGCCCTGATATGACTCCCTTGGACTTTTTCTTCTGGGGACATATCAAGAATCTTGTGTATGCGGAGAAAATCCGTGATGTTGGCCATCTCAGGGAAGGAATAATCAATTGCGTGGCAACCGTCCCCCCAGACATGCTGGCCAGGACATGGGAAGAGGTGGAATACCGTTTCGATGTGTGCCGTGCCACTAACGGGGCTCATATTGAACTACATTAAATTGTAAAAAAACTTGAAAATGCAACTTTTCCAACCACGTATAAAGCATTTATATACGTTTTTTTACTTCATTAAAATACATTGCCTCAAAACCCCGGAGTTCTTTTATAGACACCCTGTATTTTAACATAGTTATAAAAAGGTAAAGTGATCCCTATACAGGCCATGGAGGCCCAGAGGGTTTACAGGAGGTTGAGGCTCCCAGATATTGGACATTTGGCACATGAAGTTGGTAAGGTTGTCAGTCTTACGCACCGCCCGCCTTTACCCCCAGGACTGTCTCTGGTACTCATTTCTGTTAGAGGCTGAGTCGACCCCAGGGCCATAGTGCCACCAGAAGGATTAGGCCAATTAAAAAATCTCAACAACCTCATCGGGAATCGAACCCGCAACCTTCCAGTTTGTAGTGCAGCGCCTCAGCCACTACGCTATGGCGTATCCCCTTATCATAGTTATAACTGTCATAAATCTGTCTAATGCAAATCTTGAATTGTCTTGTATTTTTAAATTCAGTTGTAACCGTGTGGGACAAATCTGTCTGAAGTAAATTGTGTACATTGTTTTATGTATAACATAAATTAACTGAATCATCATACACCTTGATGTTGTCAATAGCTGTATTAGCTCAATGACAATAAAATCTCATTTATTTTATTTATTTATTTACAGATCTTGGAATTCTTAATCTACTAGAAATCTTACATACTTATTACAATCTTATTACTGCTTGTTTTCTCTTGATTAGTTTGAAATATTCCATAGACCACATTAGCAAGAACCCAGTGTATGACCATAGATTTGCTTTGTGACTTTTTTTTTTCTTTTATAGGAAAACCAGGATAAAGTAGAGTGTGCAAATGAAAACCTGAGGGCTGATTTGGATCGTTGGAATTATGAGAAGAAAGATGATCTGAAAAAACTGTTTGTGGCACTGGCTGATCAACAGATCAAATATTATGAGCAGGTAAGTCATCTTGCAAGAAAACAAGGTAATCTTCTTGATGATGGGGAGATGTATTAGGATCATCAGATGTGACAGTAATTGGTCGGAGACTTGGTATAAATGATAAAATTTAGTATAGCTAGGCTACTACATTCTGCTTGCAGTTTTGGTGACCATTGTCTTTTAAATTCTCTTCACTAAGGATTTTTTGCCATCTAGTCACATGATTGAGCTCCTTATGTGTCCCTATATGAGTAAATCACATTTGCAATTGATCTTTTTTCGGCAGTGATCACTACACTCTCCAATAACACATGGCACCAGTTGATGTTGGTTTGGTGTGACTATTGCTATGGATACTGTACTTGCTTAACATCAACAAGAATATTGCTAGGCATGTTTGCTCCCTCCAGAATAAAATAATCTGATTTGGACCCTGGGACTTGGGCAGCCGACATGGTTATAGGTCTAAGTAGTGAAAGATACAAATTGTATCCAATAAAGAAAAATATATTACAGTTTGAAGTATTAGCATTTGCTATAATATTAAGGAAATTAAAAGGCATTGGATTATGGAATTTCCTTGGATAATAGCGTAATATGTAATATCTTAATCAGTAAATCTAAAACAGAAACGACTTATCATGCTTGATCCTGGATTTCCACTGAATAATTTTAACAAAACTATCCATTAAATGCACTTTATCTCACAATGGATAAACTTACTGCATAGTTGGAACGATGTTTCAGCTCTACCTTTGAGCCTTCCTCAGATGATTGGTTGCTAACAGACAATAAATGTAATAATAATAATAAATGTAGTTACAGATGCTGCAATGGCTAATTCTAGTCATGACGCATGTTTGAAAGCTGGTAAATGCCTAATGATAGAGAAATGTTAATTTTCACCATGAGTGGGAGAACCCTTATTAAGACGAGAATAACGTTTACCACAAGAGTTTTGGACTCCTCTATATATACGAGACTGCAGAACCCTAGCACAAAGTCACTCGCAGGAATTCACAGAGCTGACACGTATCGCTTTGAAGTCTCCAATTCAGCACGCAGCCTGCCTCCGAACTGTTACACCATAGTAGTATAACATTAAATAAGCGGCACACTACTATATTATAAAGCCGTAACAAAGTTGAATAAATTTATATAAAAAGTATTCCTACAATCGTGCTAATCTGACCATACAATCCCTGAAGAGAATCATAGCTCTACTGAGAGATGGTGTAAACCTAATACAACAAGCTAGCCAGAGACAACGGTAAATACACCACTTATGGGAACTACAAGAAGGAAAGGTACCTTCACATCAAACTTGGCTGCCCATCTCACATCAAATATTGTTGATCAACAGTTCGGCAATTACGAAGCAGGCATCTCCACATCAAATATAGCTACCTAACGCAGGCTAGGAGACAGCCATCCCACATCAATGTTAAATGAATTCGCAGTAGTGGCAACTAGTCTTTTAACAAAGAACAATTGAGTTAACAGTGATTTGCACATATCCTAATAACGCTAAATATCTGGAAGGAAGATACCAATAATTGTTACTGAAAACCGTTAAAACAGTCATTATTCTGAAAAGGTGAAACTTTTTGAAATGGCTATTGTTCAATGTACTTTCCAGGTTTAAAAAACTATGTCCGTGCTATAGTAACTGAAGTACTCCAGTAAACCTTTCTTTGTTAACAATGTAGCATTTAAAAAAGTTGTAAGTGGGATTTTTTCAAGATTGTGTTTGTGAAACATGTGGTATAACAGGGTTACTATGTGTTCATAATATTCTTGATTGCAGTGTGGTTTTCCCTTTATTAAGTGCCAGGATGGTACTTTCTGAGATTGTGTGGTGGACAGGAAAATGTCTGTCCTTCTGTCTATCTGTGTGTATATACTCACGATAACTCAAATACGCTTTATCAGATTTTCATGAAATTTGGTATGCACTTATAATGCCCATGGGATGAAGCCTATTGATTTTGGACCAAATTGGTTGACCGATTAGCGGAGTAATGACTAATTAACGGTTACATGCTTTTTAAATGGCAAATCATCACTATACTACACTGCCTTCTTTTCTTAACCCTAACCACGGCCTCCCACCTCAGTTAAGACTTCATAATATACACAACATCTATAGCAGGCCAGGTTTGCTAGTGAAAATGCATGAGTCGGCCATTAAATCTGTTGCACTGGATGAAAATTGTATTTTGTACAGAAATAGGGAAGATGCCTAATAAGTTTTTTGTTTTTGGCTGTATTATAGTAATAATGCCAGCGGAGAGTCTGTCAAAGTGTCTGTTGCTAATGCTCAGGAACTTGGATTTCCTCCATTTTCCTTCTGTCAAAGTGTCTTAATTTCCCAAAAATGAATCCAGATGGATATCTGCAATCCACAGAGAAAATTTTATATCTTCACATAACTCATGGTAACCAAAACACGTTAATGATAAATATTTGTCAGTACTTTGTTATTAAACCCACACGGTGGTTGCAATTGTAATTTATAGTTTGTGAGGGGTATTTATTTACATTACTGCTAATGATTGCTTACTAAACATATTATTATAATATGTAAATATGTTACTCTATTAATAACAAACATTTATGTTTTATATAGCCTATATGATGGGCCTATAGTACAAAGTCTGTGCCATGTACTGTATATCAGAAGCATGTGAAATATGGCTTATTAACTCCATCTTATCTTATCTTATCTTATACTTTGTTATATCAGTTTACCTGATTTTATTCTTCATATTACAGTGCCTTGCAGCATGGGAAGAGGTGCTCCCAGATATGAAAGGAATAGATACTTCCTTCTCATCCAGCAATAAGCAACAGTTACAAGTTTCAAGTTAGCTTCTTAGTTCATCACATAACAGATAATATATATATATATAATCATAAGTGTGCATTAATGCTATTCCTTTTGCACCGATAAGATAAGGTTCTAGTAAATGTAGAGAATGAACAGTTGTCATTTTTCTACGTTTATATGCAACTTAACTAAAAAAATTAAGGTTTTATACTTTCTCACTCGCGCATAGAATAGGTCTCTCCCCGTGTCCATGACTGAGCCAGACAAAAATGTCAGCCTTCAGTTATTTCAAAGAATTTCAGCATTAAAACCTGGATACTACACTCTCATCATTAAGGACTTTCACTCGTACACTTCAGCAACAAGTAATAGTAACTACCCTTATAGTTTCAATTTGTTACAATACATATGTTAGAAAGGGTGTCAAGGGGCTAGTTTATTAAGTCATTAACTAAACACATGCAACTCTACCTAGCAATCAATTTATTTATGTAATAAATTTACTCCCACTCCTTCACAGTAATCCATTTTGCCCCATTTCATCCCTTTCACAACTTCCATGAATATGGTTATTACATGAATACAGTTTACCTTGCACTGTTTGTACTTTGCCAAATACCGTTTACACTCGAATACTACCCACATATTTTTTTTTCAAAAATTGCGAATGAAAAACTGGGATGTGGGTATTATTTGAGTACTGGGCTCCTCACATATGAATTTTGATTTTGTACCATATCGGTTCAGTATAGATGCTTTGTAGTAGCATCACAGTATAATATAACAGTAGCAAAGGTGTAATGAAAGGAAAATGAGACAGACACCAAGCAAGTAACAGTTCAGTACAAGCAAAAGCACTAATTTGGGAAAAGGTCGGTGAATTTCCGCATGACTTTGACCTTGGGTCGGACACATGTCATTGCGTGTGGATTCCCCTGCACATGAATGGCGTGTTGAATGCAGGGCCATAGCTAGGCAGTGGCAAGATGGGCCCCCGCCAAGGGCGCAGGTACAAAGAGGGCGCAAAATTAACCATGAAAAATACCGCCTTTTTTAAACCGGTGCAATTTATCGAGCAATAAAAATTCTATGTTAATGGAAGAAATCTTTCAGGTTATTAAAAATTACTGCACGTGAACTATTTGTAGTATCATGCCGATTGTCTACAAACAAAAAAACTGTCATGCAACATTCTTTAATTAACACATTTCTTATTGACAGAGTATGATAACATAAATCATGAACAGTATGGAAAGATATAACTACAATAAAAATTAAAATGTATGTCATTATTGAGATGAAAGTGGTTCAACTCAATCCCTTTCCAGCTACTAAAAAAAAAAAAAGAATTACCTATATTAATGTGTTAAACATTTTAGTAGGCCTCAGGCCTATTATGTACTTTACTTTTGATACTAGATTTTATGATTTAATTATTTTTTAAGTAGTTCAATCGTCTGATAATAAGGTTTAGTACCTTGAAAGTCCAACACTTAGTTCATTTTCAAATTGGGGTTTACATTTTCTTTGATAATAACAGTGTTTTTATATTAAAATAATAACTAATTTTATAGAAATTTTTAAAAAAATTGTTTACACCCCCAGTATATGAGGGTGCAGATTTGTCAAACTCACCAAGGGCGCAGAAGGACCTTGCTATGGCCCTGGTTGAATGTTAGGCTGCACGAATAAGACTGGCTGTTACCATGCATATTATTTTTATAATTACAATTTAGACTACCATATTTAATTCTTTTATGATAGTCTATAGTCTATTCGCATTGCCGGGGATTCCAATTTGTCTTCTAGAACTAGATCCACCGGCATTGTAATTGGTCTTCAACATGTTTTAAAATATATCAGTGATTTCATTTGTACTCTTTTTCTTTTACACTTGCTATCCCTTCACAGATCACAACAAACTAAAATTTAATTAAATTACTATGTAGTAGCACCAGTTTCTCATGCTAGATGTACCATACATCACTCTAGCTCAATTTGGCTTGGCTTTCTCCATGTAAGAAGTGACGGTGAGACCTATTCTTTGTGCACTCCCATTTTTCACTTCAAACTTATTTTAATTTCAAAATGGAAAATTAATATAATGGACTTACATTGGTTTGTTTTTACTCATTTTCTAAATTTTCATTGATCCAGTGAGATACTACTAAACTGTTAGAAACTCTGGGTACTGGAGTATTAAGTTTCTTTGCTTTATTTTTTCTTATTCTTTTGCCTGAGCATAGGTTGTCAAGATATTATTGGCCTGTGCTCATCAGGGTTGCATTTATAAAATGCTTGCTTCAAGTAACACCCTCAGTCACTTCATAAAACTGCTTTCTTGAAGTCGAATAAAGTGATTGTTCATAATACTCTTACTCTCTACAGGCTATTCTTTTTACTCCATACCAGAGGTGTAACGAGGGGGGGGGGGGTTGGGGATTTGAAACCCCCCCCCCATAGATTAAAAAAAGGAAAATTGTACAATTTTGTTAAGTCTGCTTATAAATTACTTAATATGAGTATAAAGCGTGGGCAGCTTAAAACTCGTTATTGTGCATCTTAATTTTTTTAATTTTCCGGGGGAGGACCCCCGATCCCCCCCTCTCCCTGGGAGGTCCAGATATTATAACCCCCCCCCCCCATATGGTCGGCCTGGTTACGCCTATGCTCCATACAATCAGAAGAGTAAAGTTAACTCTTCATGCATGGCATTCTTATAATTAAAATTCTGGCATATGCATCACGACGTATCGTCAGTGTTATATTGTTTATTTCACTTCATTTCCCAAAATAGTTTTTGCTTATTTTATGTGTTCAGTAAGAAATGAGATAATTATACTTATTCCTTCCAATACTAAACACCCATGCAATCAAATCGTACCCTGAAAGTATTCAACAGCTTGGTTAAGATGTCACTGCATTAATCCAACATAATAAGCATACAAGGTAAAAAGCAAGAATATTATGCATCTACTCTTTTATAAGATCTTTCTTGAACAGATATGCATGTGATCACATCACACTGTTTGAACTTAGCTAAAGGCATTCTCACATTACAGCTATTTGTATAAAATTGTATGTACTCTTCGAGAAATTATTTTTTCATAAGGACATATGCATTTGTATGTAAGATGTATAAAATTAGGCAGAAGAATATTGTCCTTGCTGTTCATGAAGTATTCTCGATGTTAAGATCTATCACTTCACTAACTCTATCAAATTATTATTGCATTTCATTGAAAGGTTTTCATGTATTTATTTTACATATATTTATTGTTGTACCTGTTATAAACTTCTCGTAAGATGTTTTTATATATTAAAGAATGTGTTTTAAATGTTAAAAAGTTCAAATTGAAAACAATTCACTGTTTGGAACTGTACAGTAACATTTTTATTGAATTTATTACAGTTCTTAAAACTAATAAAGGAACTAGGTGATTAAAAGTAAATTTTGTTGTGTCAACAAATACTAGTACTTAATCTTTCTATTGTAATTATAATATAAGAATGTGAAGTATATAGAAAGTTTAGTCTCCATCATAACCTCATTGTGTACATATACCTAATAGTGAGTAATTAAGAAATAAATACATTCTCAGCTCCCCAAGCATTTGTGAAGTAGATATCTTTTATATTCCCATAATTGCTTTAAATTCCTCATGAAAGCTTAACTTAGTTGATGCTGTTAGATCTTTCTGTAGGAGTTTAAACCATGAAGTTGCAATTGAAGTGATTTTGAACCTATTTCATTTACTTTTTCTCCTCAAAAACTCTTTTGCATCTACAGTAGCTCGAAGCTTCATCAGTGGAGGACTACTAATGATGCTTTTTGATTTAAAGGAAAGACAATTGAAATATATGTTTTGCTATACTCTTATGTTGACTTCTGCAGAATGGAAATTTCTCTTGTATCTTACAGATCTTACAGCTTACCAATCATCAAATAAGGTATTCTCTCTAGTCAGGTGAAGTTATCCTTATGTGGGCCTATTGACAAATACAGGCAAAGGTCAACAGATGTTCACCCATTCCAACAATTTCAACTAATGTCATAGAGGATTATACCTATGGTTGCTTGTAGGAGAGAGGGGGGAATCTTGCCTGGTGATGCAAATATATGAGCTTAGGCCAGGCAACCCTGGGGTACTTGCCTCTTAAATAGATAACTCCAACTTCTTGAGGTGTCCCCAAACCTCGCCACGTTATCGAGTCAGGTGGAGCTCCTTTACTGCCCATTATTGCAGAAGGCAGGGATGGGTCCTTGAGCCTCTTGCACATTCCCACACAAATAGACTCTCATTAATGGTAAAGCTCTACTGGGTAATAGATTGTGGTATTAAGGAGGGAGCTTTCCCCTGGTTCAGTGGCAGCTTAATACCCTACATAGATAATCATGCCAGTCATCCCCAAATACAAATCCCTGCTGGATTAGGTATGGCCACTGGAAGTTATAGTGGCAGAAAAATAAAAACTTAGGAATATCTTTACATTGATAAAGTTAAAGTAAGATAGGAATAATGTAGAAAATTGAGCTGAAATAATCTAGTCTCAAATGAGGTAATATGTCTCGAGAAGGGTTGTTTTACTTATGAGCAAAAAAGGTAAAATTCAAATTCTGTGAAATGTTGTCTAGAGTTCCCTGGCTTGGAATTTAATCATGCTGAGCTATCATCAAATGGTTTTTTAGATGTAGAAAAAATAATGTAGTAAGTAGGCAACTAGTTTGTCCTTTACAATAATTAATCGTTTATAGAATATAGCAATAGGAATGTTAAAATAAAATTGTTATAAATTGTATGAAATTATGCAAAACAACGAGCCACAACACAGGAGGTTTCTGTTAAAACCATTGTGAAAATTGTTAATCATTATATTTTATAGGTTGCAACTGTAATTTTTTTATCACTGCAGAAAAAATCACAAGCGCATATTTAGCCTAAGTTGTACCTCATAATTTATTAATTAGGGAAAATGTAACCTTCACATATTATTTTACATGTCTTGCGTTATCTGGCAGAAATTTCAATTGGCAAAAATTTGTACATTAAAAAAATTGCATACTTTTTAAAATTTTTGGCCTGGACATGTCCGTACACTGCAGAATTGCAGATTATCTTTGAAATCTGTGACGTGGCAACCCTACCTTCCAAGATACTTGTCAGTTAAAGAAGGCACAAATTTGTAACAACTACTGCTTTAATGTTTTTATATTATGCCAATGAGGTGATGCGATGATATTCCATGTGTTGTTCATAGAAACCTTTTAATACAGTTTGATCCTAAATACCCATGGTACTACATCAGCAATTCTTTTTCCAAAATCCCTGTACTATTCTTGAGGGAAAAAGTCATGAAACTGTTTGACCATGCATTTTTACTACTAGGTATACATTACTACATTCCACATTATCTGTTTAACAAATAAGTAAAATAAAACAGTATTGTGTATTAATTAAAATAGGTTACCATATGTTAAGGTATTTTAATACTTAACATTTTAAAAACACACCAGTATTATAATGGCAAAAAGTAGAAGGAAACAAAAATAAATTGCTTATTGTATTGATCTGTATAATAGTACATTTCTGTATCTGACCACCGTCTGCTTTCACAATCATTCTTTCAAGTCTGAGGTCATACCATATAAAATTTACAGCATTATCTGGGTCATTGGGTTAATTCTCGTTTTCATAATTAGAGAATTGTAGAATGAACAGATCAACCTGATTTTCTGAAAGCAAAACATAATGTCATGTCATGTGAAAATACAATGAAGAAATAATTGCCAAGTTACCTTTGCAAGTGAGAATACGAAATCATCCTGACATGTAGGGTTGTACTAAGATTTGTCAGTACAATCAATATTCACTCAGAATATTACAACAGCAATTTTGTGATTTTATCTAAATTGATCTGCATGAAAACCAGTAGTATAATTGTAAGTAAGAAAATTCATGAGACAGATTTTGCATTAGAGAAGTTTGTTTGAATATTGTGCCCTATTATTGTTCCTCTGCTGGAAGAATTTTAGAAAATATATTGTGTGTAAATATAGCAGATCAATAAATTATGTAATAAGGTTTAAAAACTATTTAATGTTTTATTATAATCCCAGGAAATATGAAGAACAATATTGATGTTTGTCTAACTGGCTTCCATCTATGAGCAGAACGTTTTAATATTTTTAATTTTTAGTTGGTGCTACATGGGACAGTTAATTAGGTGAATGCTTAAGACCAGTTCCTTAGACAATTTATTGATGAAAGGAAATGCAATCCTTATGAAACTAATTGACAGATGGAAGTCATATCTTACAAAAAATTGATTACAAGCCAAAAAAATATTTATCATTTTTGCAGAGTGTAGTGTTCTTTTGTTGAGTTGCTACTTTTAGGAAATGCATATTTTTTCTTCATATCTTTAAGCATTTTCAGAAAACATAATACTGTATATTTCTAGTGTCTTAAAACTTTATAAACTAGGGATAGTTTATAAACTAAGACTAAGAGCTAGTTATCTAATAGGTTTTTGCAAGAGTTTATGTGAATATTATATCCATTAGTACCTTACATACATCGTGGCATTTTTATGTCAGGAAATAAACTTCACTCTTTAAATCTATTAGCAAATAGTAAGTCCATTTAAAAATCACTGACCTTAGGATTTTAACAATATTTCATAATTATAGGCCTATTAATTTGTTGAAACAAATTTTACATTATAAAAAATAGAAGGAATAATTAATAAACCTTATACCACACTTTATTATTATTATCAAACATGAAACAATTTTGAGACCTTGAGAGTAGGAGAGTAAATAGCCTATATTTAAAATAAAATCAATTCTGTTCATGTTAATTTTAATATCATACTAAAATTAATTCAATTCTTGTGTAAAAATCCGTTGGTTTCAAGAAATCAGCCATAAGGTAGCTTCTATTTGACTGATGCCATGATCTGCCACAGCCTGCAATCTCTCATAGAAGACAAGAACTATGACAATCAGCTGACTTGAAGGGTGTGGAGGGCTTAAGTGAATCTAAAATCTCGTGAATAAAGTGTGTATTATATTGATTCTATTGATGTACTGCAAGCAATAACGTAATAATGTAAATCTCCTGATGGTTAGAAAAAATTAAGTTTTCGAGCAGATAGGAATGAATTTGAAGCACAATGTAAAGTGTGCATATCTGGAACATTGATTTCTATTCCAGCAGACCTAATAGATAGAGAATCACGTTAAGACAAATAAACATACAAAGAATTTTAAAAATTTACCCATTTTGCCTGAACCTGGAATGTAACTATGTTCCTGCAGCACCAGTACTTTCTTTGGGTTTTCATGGTGTGAACTTGCATAATATGCAGAGGTACCGGTATGTCCCTATAATATAAAGCCACCTGACTGACTGACTCATTCACTGACATTAATGTTTGCCCACTTCGAGATGAGCTAGAAACTTGAAATTTGGTACACGTATAGCTTTTAGGCTGTAAACCACAGGAAAATTCCAAAAAGTTGATTTTTTTAATTTTTAGCCCTTAAAAACTCCCGAAAAAGGGCTTGGTTTCCATGGCAACGGTATTATCAAACAGTGTTCACATAGGGCTCTGGTAGGTAATAGCCAATACGGCAAACTAAATACACCACTCTATCTCCCATAGATCTTTTAAAAACCTTTTCTGAGAACCTCAGCGGGGGTTTGGGGGCTGAGCCCCCAAGGAGCGAAGCTAGTTTTTATGATAAAAATATACATCTTGCTGACATGCTTGAAATGATTTTCTAAAGTTTTTAAAAGTTTGATTCCTCATATGATGTGTTCTACTTTTTTAGGTGCATGAAATGGTCTTGAGGAATGTTCGGAACATGTCAGGACATGGTTTTGGGGAGTCTGTTGTTCTCAATATAAGCATACAATAATTACAGAGAGCTGAGAACATGGATTTAATTCCTGCACAAAACAATATAGAATTTAATAGGGCTTTCCTGTGGATATAGCACTTCTCCAATTGATCACAGCTTGCTTTGGTGAGAACTCAGATGACTGCTTCACCTGTGCATGTTATGTGAAGCAGGCAGGAGTCTCAATATGGTTTGGAGCTCACATTCGACTGTGGGTCCTGGCTAGTCATCAACCCACATTGGTGGGATATTCTCTATCCCCTATGGCAGTGGTCTTCCGTATGCTGCCCATGGCGTAATTTTTGGTGGCCCATAAACAAATATATATTTTAAAGACAATTCGGCCCATTGCTACAATTCACAAACTGTAGGGTTCATTAAATGTAAAACTACTAGGAGGTGCCCGTGGCTTCGCCACGATAATTCTTTTAAAAATTAAAAATTAAGAGTATAATAATTATTAAAGCATTATATTTATTAACACTTGCACGCGAATCATTCATAAACTAAACCATTAATAATTAATGAAACAGCTAAAATTCCTGCTTTAGAGTACATTCCACGACATGAAAGCGCCCCCTGGGAAAACTATATCAGAATCGATTATGCAGTTCCAAAGAACCTGTGAACACATAATACGTATTGTTTCTCAGCTGTTTTTTGACATGAATATGATGTGAATTTTATTTGATCAATTCAGTGTAGTTTTCAGAAATTATATAATGTTTCAAGGGAAGGAATGGTTTGTTTGGATTATTATTATCAGCGATATTTCAAGAGATAAAACCATCAATATTTTACAGCTGTTGCCCCCGGCTTCGCCCGCCATTATTCATTGACTTCAGGATGATTTTTAAGAAAATTACACTGGTAAAAAAAAAAAAAAATGTTTGTGGTTCAGAGCTATGAAAATTGTAAGTAAAAATAAAATTAGAATATTTGTTCATTGTGTTCATCTCACTTAGGCCTTATATAATAAAGAAACGGTTTTCCTTCCTAATTTTTTAGTCGTCATGAAAGTTTAGACTGCGAGAGACGAACATCGCCGAGTATACCCAATGTCTCATGAAGCGGGCGAGCAAGCACGCTATTTAGGGCCGTTGAATTGTATAAGAGTAGATATTCTTTGAAGACTATTCTGAAACCACTTTTCAGTTCTTTAAAGTTGACTTTAGGACAAAATTTAAAATACACACATGTATAATGTTAGGTAATCCCTATGGTTATTTATGATGATATATTCTGTTACGTATCATGTTAATAACTCAATAAACCAATACGACCAGTTAGTCTTACACCAAAAATAAATTGGCCCTTTAGTTTGAAGACTACTGCTCTTGGGGTTCGGCTAGCCACCGTTCTTACAATTATGCTTTTTTCTTTTCTTTTCCTTTCTTTCTTTTCTTTCTTTCTTTATTTTTTCAATAATTATTATTAGACATTAACTGCATGACCCATTATAATAATATTACGTGCGTAACAGGGTGAAACGGCTACATAAATTTGGACAAATAAACAGGTCCTAGGCCTAAAAGAAGAGGAAGAAGAAGAGTGCAGAATGAAAAGTAATTATCGATAATGCAATCGACTATCGCCCACCAATGAAATTTCCCTTGCTCACGAGTCACGGCCGCTTTGATGCGGTTCTCGTGGTGTGCGGTGAGATTAGTGAGGAGGGCGTGTTATTTTAGTTTTTAAGTGCGTTCGTGCGTACAAGTGCTAGTGCTGAACAAAAAGGAGGATTTATATTTGTCCCGACGTTGTGCCAAATGCACATTGTCATGTTTTCTAAATTATTAAGCACGTTTTGTAATTTTATAATATAGGCTGCTAAGGAACAAAACCAAAATGGTAGACTGTTAGCCTTGTACTAATGTCAAACCGGTAATGTGAGTAGTACGTATTTAATTTCAAAAATGGACAAGGACGGAAATCCAGAAGAGGACTACAGATTAGATGATGATGCGATCAATTCCGGAATTTTTAATGACCTAGACCCAATGCCATGGATAAACGATGATGAGTCAGAGGTTAACATGTTCTTCCATAGGGTTGATTCAGATCAAATTATTTATCAAACAAAGAAAAAGAAATGCAAGATGATAGGAAAATATGTGATGGGAGATTTGTTAGGTGAAGGTAGCTATGGAAAAGTGAAAGAAATGTTGGACTCAGAAACACTCTGTCGCAGAGCAGTAAAAATCTTGAAAAAGAGAAAATTGAGGAGGATACCCAATGGAGAGCAAAATGTCCAAAGGTAAATTTTCTTCTTACAGTAGGTTATTTCAACAGAAGTTCTTTTGGTGATAATTCAACTGACTTACTCTTATGAGTTGCATCTTTCTTGTGGTAATCTGTTATTGGATGCCGCACATATTTATAAAAAGGCACGTTGCACGCAATGTGCTCGATGTTCTTACATGATGTTAGATGATCCGGTAAAAGATAAATGTAACTCGCCCCTTATGCTCCGACCACTGCGTTGGTATGGCGACCACACGCTTGTTATCTCGGCACTCACGACCATTCCTTCTCTTGACACTCCCGACCATACCATATACCAGCTACCAACCCTTGTACCAAAATGACAACCCGCTAGCTCACTCGGCACTCCCGACTGTACCACAATCACCTCTGCATATTGTCTAATGCCAAATAATGCATAACACTATCCACGTAGTTAAATGCGCGAAGCGGAGGCGGTAGCCGAAGCGAAGTGCCCTTGCATTTTCAAATAATGCACGATACACTGTTTGTAGCTTTTGAAAATGTGGCATATTACATCTTTCAGAGGTTTGTCAGCCTGTCACCTTTTGTTTAGCGGTATGACGTCACACCACCAACGTCCAATCACGAGTTTCTTTGTAATATAAGGACAGAAGAATTCGCTAGATCGTGGTATAAAAGAAAGTGCATCGCGAGGGTGTGGTAGGCAGGAACATTCATCCCGAGGTGCGACTTAAATTTATTTTTTCCCCCAATGATCCACTGATTGTCTCCCAAGACTGATTGACTACCTATGTTCATTCCTGTCATTAAATTGGTGCATACAATGGTGTCAATAGCTTTACATTGACTACCTATGTTCATTCCTGTCATTAAATTGGTGCATACAATGATGTCAATAGCTTTACATATGGATTAGTGATATCCTATGTAGCTGTGGCTAGTGACAGGTTTTTATTTTTATTTTACAAAGGTCCCAATGAGCTCATGCTCGTTAACAGGGACAGTCAAATTACACATTTGAACATAAATCATAAACGATCAAGGAGGCAGTATAAAACAATTATTAAATACAATATAAAACACATACAGGAACTACAGACATTTATAAGTCTATTAATTTTTTACAGTGCGTCTCAGTCAGATTGCACCCGCCACGCATTGAGTTCCCCCCAGATGACGCTCTTATCCCTGGTATGCGGCAAAGAAACTTCCCGGCAGTTGACTGACTTCGTCCTATTATGTCTATCCATCAGTCTGCCTTTGTGTTTGTATGCACAATAACTTAAATATGCTTTAGCAGATTTTCATTTTAGGATAGAGATAAACTCTATAACGGAAGAGCAATTAATGCGTGTTAATTGGAATTTCCTGTCACGATGTCAAAAATGTGTGGATGTAGGAGGAGGACATTTCCAGCATCTCCTGTAATAAGGTAGGTGCCTATTTTCGTTATTTTCAACCTTATTTCATTTATTTTCATTGTCGAGCACGGACGAAATCAGTCAACTGCTGGGCAGTTGATTTGCTGCATACCAAGGATAGGAGCGTCATCTGGGGGAACTCAACGCACGGCGCGGCGGGTGCAATCTGACAGAGACACACTGTATAAGTGAAAGAGGACACAAGAAGTTAACATAAATATAGCAAATAGATCCCTAGGAGTTATTTGCAAATTGGTAAGTTATATTAAGTAAGACCAGGCATCTCTTTTGAATTTAGTCAGAGATTTACATTGGCGTATATGACACGGTAGTGTATAAAAATCTTTAACAGAAGACAAAATTATACTATTTTGTCCATATCTACTATAGTTACTGTGCTTCGCGAATATTTTGTCAGAATTCTTGTAGTAGCGTGAGATTCAAGATATGTAGCTCTAGCGACATCACCATCGCCATTGTCAAGTTTTCTGCCCTTCTTCACAATGAGATCGAGGGGATGCTTTGACACTGAATGCTGTATTCTTTTTCTTTTTAGAAACAAATAAACTGCCATATTTGAGAGTGTAATGTTCTTATGAACCTATAGAATTCATGTGTAGCCTAAAAGTTGGCAGTTTGTTCCTAATATATGGGTGATTCTTCAAATACGGGAAAATTTGCGTTCCGGAGTGATATTTCCCTTCAAATTCAACTTAAAAAAAATTAAAATAAAAGTTTGTTTCTTCTACTTCCATACTATAACTATCAGTTTGAAATGTCACTAACTTTAAATTCTGATATTCCAAAATCGAATTTAATTCAATGAAATGTCATCCACATGCCCTGTCCCAAACCTCGGTTTTGTATATTCTAATGCATTTTTCCACAAAACAAAATGTTATTTCCTTTTCAACTTTTTTCCTGTCAATGAGTATGAATGGGTAAAGAATATTAACCCCTAAAAAATAAAATGAAATAAAATTGTCACCCCACCTAATGAACATAAAGAATGTCCCAAGGGTTTTTGGTCATCCACATGGCTGAAAAGAATGGAATTTTTTCTGCAGAAATGAGAAATTTGTAAAACTGGCAACAGGGCAGCTTGTGGTTGAATTGTAAGGTTGAATTTTGCTTGCTTACAAACAGTTTGGGATTAACAAAGGACTTTGTATCATTTTCAAGGAAAACGTTTTTATTCCCCGTCATTAACATGGCTTCTAGAAAGTAGGCAGAAAGTGAATATTAATTAATTTTGATTATGCACTATGATAAACCTTCCAATTCAAAGTACCTGACTGAAGTTGAGCCTACAGAGGTTTAGAAATGGCTTGCTGAGACCACTAAAACTCCTTTTTTGTCATCCACATGCCTGATATTTGTGTCATCCACATGTCTCATGAAGGAGAATGTGGATGACTCTCAAGTCATGTAGATGATAAATGTAGGATACTATTGTGTTTGCAGTGTCTGTGACCTGTACTTAAGATCTTAAAACTGATTAAATGAATTTCTGCTTGATTCCCCCCTCCCCCAAAACCATAAAAACACAGTCTCGTTAAAATTACATTAATTCCGGAGTATGCACACAAATTTGCAAATTTGATGCAAAATCAACTGAAGTATGCTGAGAAAAATATGAAATCACATAAAGAAAAGCAGATTGTTGCCAAAGTTAGTCATTAATGTGGCCTTCTGCCATCCACATGTACACGGATGTCATCCACATGGCTTTAAAAAATGAATTTACAAAAGGGTTGTTGCCGCATCACTTGAGAACGGCTAAACCGATTTGGCTGATTTCTTTTTTGTTGTGTTCGTAATTGTCAGGACAAGGTTTGTATGAAAGAAAATTTTTGGAAAATCCACGGGAAAAGTCGGAAATGTGAAATGAGGCATAGTTAGAGAGTCTGCTGTCAATTGTTTACATAAAAAAAAGATTTAAAAAATTGAAGTGTGACAAAAGAAGTGTGACATGTTCACAGTTTGAGAGTTCCGTTTTCACATGTTTTCATAATAAAAAAAAAAAAGTGAAGTGTGAGTCTTGCAACCAAACCAAATCAAAAGTGTAAACAAATGCACGTGCACACCGCAGCACACATCATGCTACAAGACAATATAGTGCGGTATTAGATTTGATTTTTATAACAGTAAAAGCTCATAATTTGTGACGAAATTATTAAGATAACAATATCATCTTACTACAAATGTTTCAATATATTGCGAATTGTGGCATTTGTAATGTAACCCTTCAGTCTGCGAGTCATTGTTGTGCATAATATTGAAAACATAAATTTCAGTGGATAGCGAAATGTGGCACTTATAATTTATAACCCAGTCTTCGAGAAGCATTAATCATAATTACAGAAATTTAACCCGGTCCGAGTGACATAGCCTATTTAAAAATAAGAGAGGTAAATCTTTGCGAAGTGGACAAAAGGAAATAATATTGAATGTGTTTAGTGGATTTCTTAAAAAATATCCAAGACTTGCAATAGAGGACATTGTAAAATTGACATTGGAATTCACTGATCCGGAAAGTGACTGGAAAGTGGGTAGTGAATACAGAGACTCTGATGTAGTGAAAACTCCTCCAATAAAGGCCCAAAAGCCACGTAATGTTTTATATAACATTGATGACTTTGTGAAAAGTGCTATTCGAGCAAAAGTTTATCAATTATTTTTTGATAACATACCTCCAATTGTGGGTAAACTTCATGAGGACTCCGACCTCCTAATTTTAAAAGAACGACATTTTATAAGTTAAAGCTGGAAGTTGAAATGAAATAATTTGCAAAAAGAAGTGAAGTTAATGATTGTACTTTTGGAGATGATGTCAGATTATTCGGATTTGAGAGTTACGCCACTGCCGGAGAACTCCGAGTAAGTAGGCCTAATTATTTCACATTAATAATATGCCTTCTGTATAGGCCTATAAAAGTATTAATGTAGCACTCATTTTCAGCTTGAACGAAATAAGGAATAAACACGTCTTTATTTTTAATGCTGAGAGTAGCCCTCGTGGATAGATTATTATGGAAGGAGACACGGCCCACTAATTTGTTTTCGTTAACCGCGGGAAAGAGATGACTAACGTAACACATGACCAATCAAATGCCGTTAAGGGCTGTCCGTGTGTCTCTACACACCATAACTCAAATACACTTTTTCGGATTTTCATGAAACTTGGAAAACACATTTATAATGTCCATGGGAAGAACCCTATTGATATTGAACCAAATCGGTTCACCGGTACCGGAGTAATGTCCAATTTAGTGCCTATTTTAGTAGATTATATTAGAAAGGCGCCATAGCTCAAATACGCTGCATCGGATTTCCATGAAACTTGGTATACACATTTATGACGCCCATGAAAAGTACCCTATTGAATTTGAACTTAATCTGCTGACCGGTACCGGAGTAAAACCCAATTTAGTGTCTATTTTAAAGGCGCAATAACTCAAATACGCTTTATCGGATTTTTATGAAACTTCGTATACGCATTTATAATGTCCATGGGAAGACGTCTATTGATGTTCGACTAAATTGGTTGGCCAGTACCGGAATAATGCCCAATTTAGTGCCTTTTACGTTAATATATAAGAAGTCGCGATAACTCAGATATGCTTTATTGGATATTCCTGAAACTTTGTATACCCATTTATAATGTACATGGAAAGACGTCTACTGATATTGGACCAAATCGGTAGACCGGTACCGGAGTAAAACCCAATTTAGTGTCTATTTTCAAGACGCGGTAACTGAAATACGCTTTACCGGATTTTTATGAAACTTGGTATACACATTTATAATGTTCATAGGAAGACGTTTATTGATATTGGATAAAATCGGTTGACCTGTTTTGGAGTAATGCTCAATTTAGTGCCTATTTTATGGTAATATATGTATTCGAAAGAATTTATGAAATGGACATCATTTATCATGACAACATAGCCTATTGTTTTACTGTGATCTTATAAGCCTTTGGCAATTAAAATACAGTTAGCTATGACAAATAACACTATTGCTTTATATGTGCTTATCCAACTAGACCGTTAAACTGACCCAGGTGGCCGAGATGGTAATGTCTTGGCCTCACATTCTGGAGTTCCATGGTTCAAATCCCGAAACCGGCCAATTTGACTATTTTTTTGTATTCTGCATATCATAACGGCAATCATAACTGATTAAACGAAAACATACTGGCACTTTGTTACATCAGTTTACCTGATTTTATTTCGTGTATTTTTGATATGGTGCAAGGGCAATTTTTGTAATATTTTATTTATATTGTGTATTTTTTATATGGTGGAAGGGTAATTTTCGTAATATATATAATTTTGTGTATTTTTAAAATGGTTCAATTGTTATTTCTGTAATGCTATGATTTTGTATATTATTATAAATATATCAGGGAGGTTATAATAGTGAGCTGCAGTATAGGCACTGAGCAAGTACACAGCAGTGATAGGAAATGTAGTGGAAGCAAGCAGTGGCGTGCGCATTGACTCGGAAGCAAGAATTGAGTGGGTGGAGCTTGGCTGGTGCGCGACCTAAATCAATCTTTTGCCATGTAGGAAACCTGACTAAGTTGATGGTGGTTATTGCATGTGGTTGGCGCTAGAGCTATCTGTCACTAAATTAATGGGTAATTTCATAGAGCGCATACATCTTGATGACGTGCTACCCCTTCCACAAATGTTCAATATATTGTACATGTACTTCTGGGTTATAATAATATAGTGAATTGTGCACAATGTGCGTCCGCCGGCGTGGTCTTGTGGTTAGCGTCGCTGACTACAGATCCGTCGGCCCGGGTTCGATTCCCGGTACCTCCTCGGATTTTTCTGAGGTAGGGAGGTCTGGTAGGGGTGCACTCAGCCTCGTGATTCAAAATTGAGGAGCTACTTGATAGAGAAGTAGCGGCTCCGGTCAAGAAAACCACCGTTAACGGTCGGGGGTGTCGGCATGCTGACCACATGCCCCCCAATCCTGCCATCTGCCTACGGGAGATGACGCAGCGGTCTGGTGGTAGGCCAAGTCCCTCCAGGGATGTAGCGCCACGGAGTTTAGTAGTGCACAATGTGCAAATGTTTGATTTTCTGTGATGTGGTCAGGGAGACAAGCCTTCTCATGCATCGCATTAGATGGCATCTTTCGCAGGCTGCCGGTGCATTTTTCATTTGATGTATGAGAGTGTTTCACATAACACACCCTATGGTGAAAACCATGAATGGGGAATCGTGTAACAGTCTATCTGAGGTCATATCCTGCCTCTTGCCAGTCTGTTACTACCATGGCTTCTGTTACGAAGAAGCTGCTCCATACTTCCTGTGCTTTGCTCCTTTCGCTCAGTACAGCTATATATACAGCCTCTGTTGATGCCAGCATCATTTGCCCTCAAATATCTTCAATGAAGACGTTCACCCAGGCCAATGGACAGACTAAGAGAGATGTCATATATCTGGATAGACATAGCACACCCTTGAGATATGCTGCTTTCACTTTTTCGGTGGTTTTGAGGTTATCCTGAAACTTACGAACCGGTAGTCCCAGATCACTGTGTGAAAAAAAATAGTTTTAGGTCGTGCACTAGCAGGGTTGTAAAAAAGCCGGCTAAAATTGAAAAAGACCTGACCAGCGGTTTTCTTCAATTTTAGCCGGTTAAAATCATGATTTTAGCCGGCTAAAATCAAATTTAGCCGGCTAAAATCAATTTTTCCTGGTTGGGGGAGGTGGGAGCGGGTTGAAATTTTGAAAAAATTATATTTAAGGCCCTATGGGGTTTAGAGGGAAACTTAGTATGCATAAATTAGACACCAATGATTCAGTGGTTGTGGGGGTTAGGGTGGAAATTAAAAATTTTTTAAAACCATGTTTGTGGGGTATCGTTGAAAAGCTCTTGATGAGTAATCTCTAAATCAACAACTAGTTTCTCAATAGTGCTCATATAAGGAGAGATTTGAATTTTTGAAAGTCAAAAACACTTTAAAATATACCTCAGCCAATAGGCATGCCGAAATGAATTCATGAGGACCAACTGAGGCTAAAATTACCAATGAAATAAAGTTTGAAATATTAAAAATAATAGTTAAATATCTTTAGAACAATAATCCTTGACCAAATTAAAAATGGATTAATAAAAGATATCAATTAATACATAATTAACAACTCTCTTTTTATAAAAAAAAATATTTCAGTTTTTATTATTTATAAAAAAGTTTATAAATTCATAAAAAGCACTATGAAATCTACATCAGCCTGTGCCTTGTAGGCCAACCTATAGGGATTTTTTATACTTATTTCTCCATCAATTACACAAATCTGAAGCGTAATCACCTATCACTGGAATTTTGTCAAGCCATTTACATCGTATGCCAGCCAGTTCTGCATCAATCGAAAGAGTATTTTCTTCATTTGGGTTAATACAAACAAAATTGAGAAACAGACTAGGCAATGAAAAAGCCCAGAATCTTGTATACATCAACAGGCAGAATAAAGCAAATATGCAAGAGTCTTATGATGAATGGTGAATTTACCATATTTACTTGAATATAACGTGCCCTATTTTTGTCCATTTATAGATTTCAATACTGAGGTGCGCGTTAAATTCTAGTGCAAATCCGTTTCGTAGGTCGGAGGTAATATTGATCTACATAACAAGGCACTGCTATAATTCTCGGCTTCGTTCATTTTATCGTTAGCCCACACCATATGAAATTTAATTTCTGAAACATAATGAAAAAATTGTTTTTGTCAGTTCTATAGTGCAAATGTGGAATATTGTGCATTGTCGATTTTAAACTCATTTAAGAGTGGTATCAGCTTTTATTGTGAAACATGCATTTAACATTTTGTTTGTCCATTTAGCAATAAAAATAAGCACCTCTGAGGATTCCAGTGATTAACACATTAGTGAATATTGATGAGCCATGCCTATAGGTCTACTTGTAGGCCTAAAACTGGCAGTTAACTGTAAATGTTTATGTGTTGGTTCATTATTCTATAAATACTCAGACAAAATCCCAAATAAAATATCCTATTGGTGCGCATTACATTCGCTAACAAACTTTTTTTTTATGATTTTAAGTTTCAAAATCAGGGTGCGCATTAAATTCGAGGGTGCATTATATTGGAGTAAATACGGTAATTAACTATTGCTGGGAATTACACAGTGAAGTGGTACAGTGAGTCCCACGCATGAGTTGGCCAATGACGTGGGATTCTGCGAAGCGGCGGGCACAGCTCCAACTCCTTAGTGATCGGGTGAAATATCTACGCAAATAAAGCCACGGTTGGTGTAATGATTCAGGTTCTCATATTTACAGTTAAAATTACAATGAAAATAACCACATACCTCATCACAAGAGCTGCTGGAAATGTTCTTCTCTTGCATCCACACAATACTGGCACCTTTTCAGGAAATTTTCTTTCACACGCATAATTTCAGCTTCCGAGACAGAGTTAATTTCTCTTGTGATATTGTTTTTAAGTTCTTCTAACAGCATGTGACTATTATTTATGGGGAAACTTCAAAAATAAAGTGTATAGGTCAATTTCCCATACATTAGAAGAACTTGAAGACAATATCACAAGAAAAATTAACTCTATTTCGGAAGCTGAACTTATGCGCGTAAAAGAAAATTTCCTAAAATGGTGCCAGTATTGTGTGGGTGTAAGAGGAGAACATTTTTAACATCTCTTGTGATGAGGTATGTGGTTATTTTCATTGTAATTTTAACTGTAAATGTGAGAACCTGAATCATTACACCGATCGCGGCTTTATTTGCTGTGCCCTCCGCGACGCAGAAACCCGTGTCATTGGCCAACTCTTGCATGAGACTCACTGTATTAAATTACACTAAATACAATTTTAGGTTTCTGAGCTTGTATCTTTTAAATTTGTGATGTTTGGAAATAAGAACATGAAAGAAACTTCAATTATTTTTACTCAATTTGATTTTATCCAGATAAAATGCCTGGCATTTTTCAAGTGGACAAGACTGGTAGCTCTGCATTTGCACTCAGTAGGCCTAAGTAGGCCTACTACAGGTTCTGAGCTTGTAACTTTTAAATTTGTGATGTATGGAAATAAAAACAAGAAAGGAAGTTCAATTATTTTTATTCAATTTGATTTTAGCCGGATAAAATGTCTGGCTTTTTTCAAGTGGATAAAACTGAGGCCTACTACAGGTTCTGAGCTTGTAACTTTTAAATTTGTGATCTTTGGAAATAAAAACATGAAAGGAATTGTTTTTATTCAATTTGATTTTAGCCGGATAAAATGCCTGGCTTTTTTCAAGTGGATAAAACTGGTAGCTCTGCATTTGCACTCAGTAGGCCTAAGTAGGCCTACTACAGGTTCCGAGCTTGTAACTTTTAAATTTGTGATGTTTGGAAATAACAAGAAAGGAACTTCAAGTATTTTTATTCAATTTGATTTTAGCCGGATAAAATATCTGGCTTTTTTCAAGTGGATAAAACTGAGCCCTACTACAGGTTCTGAGCTTGTAACTTTTAAATTTGTGATGTTTGGAAATATAAACATGAAAGGAACTTCAATTATTTTTATTCAATTTGATTTTAGCCGGATAAAATGCCTGGCTTTTTTCAAGTGGACAAAACTGGTAGCTCTGCATTTGCACTCAGTAGGCCTAAGTAGGCCTACTACAGGTTCTGAGCTTATAACTTTTAAATTTGTGATGTTTGGAAATAAAAGCATGTAAGAAACTTCAATTATTTTTATTCAATTTGATTTTATCCGGCCTGGCTTTTTTCAAGTGGATAAAACTGGTAGCTCTTCATTTGCACTCAGTAGGCCTAAGTAGGCCTACTACAGGTTCTGAGTTTGTAACTTTTAAATTTGTGATGTTTGGAAATAAAAACATGAAAGAAACTTGAATTATTTTTATTCAATTTGATTTTATCCGGCCTGGCTTTTTTCAAGTGGATAAAACTGTTAGCTCTGCATTTGCACTCAGTAGTCCTAAGTAGGCCTACTACAGGTTCTGAGCTTGTAACTTAAATTTATGTTTGGAAATAAAAACATGAAAGAAACTTCCATTATTTTTAATAAATTTGATTTTATCCGGATAAAATTGCCTGGCTTTTTTCAAGTGGATAAAACCGGTTAAAACCGGCCGGTTAAAATCAAGCCGGCTTTTTTCATAACAACCCTGTGCACTAGGCTCCTTCCACCAACTCTCTAATGGGACCTGCCTGGGAAGGAGGGGTTTAGAGTTTCAATTGTCGCCTAATAGATGTATCACTATTTTAACTACTAGCAGTTTGCCAATCTATTGTGCAAAAGGTGACGCTGGGAAAAATTAAATCTATTTCTCCTTTGTTCTCTTTTTCTCTACCTTTTCCACCCTCTTCCTCCCTTTCTTTCACGTTCTTGCCCTACCTACCTATTTGGGACTTATTACTAACCGTAAATTTTGGATCAACCAGTATACGAACCCATGACCACTAGCACCGTAACCAGCAATAGCACCCAGCAGCCTTAACCACTACACCACGAGCAATTGCTGAGCGGTGAAGGGAAAATTCATCTATTTAACTTTTGAGAGTTTTAATGCATGAGAAATAGCCACTTTCGTGCAAGGGTTGTTTTTATAATTGTGAAATATAATGCCGGCTCTGAAAAGAGCCATTTTAGTGCAAGGGTCGTTTACGCTGCATTAATTAAGTCATCTTGTGGATGGCATATCATAACTCTTCGCTGTACCTCTAGGCAACGGCACGTGCATTGGCTCGGAAGCCGGCAGGCAAGAGAGGCGGAGCTTTGCTGGTGCATGACCTAAAGCTATCTTTTGCTGCCGTTTGTCAAGATCAGTGTGATATTTATTGTGAACAGTTTCATTTATGCTGAGTGTTATACTTCTCAGGTTGGCAATATCATTCATCGCTATCATTGTACATGCTGCTTTATCTTTAATATGGTGTATGAAAGATGATCCTTGTGTTTGTAGGGTCACTCCAAGGTATTTAAAGGTGTTCATTATTGTCAGTGGTTGGCTGTTGAGGTAGATGTTGTCTTTTGCTCCTGTCTTTCCTCCTTTTCTGAAAATCATGAGTAGGCCTACTATTTTCTTTTGATTTAGTTGTAGTTCGTTTGTTTGAGCCCAGTGTGTGAGTCTGTTGAAGGCAGTTTGTACTTTCTCTTTTGAAGCTGAGACCAGCTACACAGAACCATGTCATCTGTGTAAATGTAGGTCTTGACATCTTCTGTGCTTATTGAATGACATCATATGTAGCCACGTTGAAGAGAAGTGGACTTGGAGTGTTTCCCTGGAGCACTCTATTTGTTTGTTCTAATGATTTTGACACTGACACGTCGATTTGTATACTGTTTCGGGCTGATCTGTTTGTAATCAGCCTTGTTAGATATTTCTTTGTTCCATCAGTTGAGTTTCTGTGTACTTGTACAGGGTCTTTATTATAAGTTGAGACGGGGCGACCGGTGTTTTCACTCTCCGCTGCGGAGTCCGCATTAGCCACGGGTGGAGTGCGCGCGGCTTCCCTGCTTAAAATGTAGGCTATATAAAGTATTACATATCTTACCTTATAACATATGTTGGAAGTGTCGTCCTTCCTGTGTTATACAGGCATTGTATCTGGAAACCACATTCTGGCTGACGCGAGTGAGTTCTTCCACTGTAATGCCCCTAATTTCATTCGTAATGTTTTCTTTCAGCTCCTCCAATGTGTGAGGATTTGTTCGATAAACCTTATCTTTAAGAGGTCCCAGGTTCAAATCCCCTGGCTGGCCAATTTGACATGTGTTTTTTCATGGTTTCCCCAGTTGTAAAGGCAAATGCAGAATTGGATATTTACTTACCATGAATCATCTTCACCATCTTCATCTTTAGTCGAACTTCTGCAGGAGACTTCCTGGGAGGTGTTTAAAAATTCACTCTACAGCCCGGATCTCTTTGCCATTGATTTTCATCTTTTCCTACACCTCAAGAAATGACAGAGAATGACAAAGAGGCGGACATGGTTGCCACACAATGGTTCAAATCCCAGGCGGCAGACTTCTCCGACACAGGTGTTCATTAGCCTCACTGAATGAAAAATATCTCAATTCCAGTGGCGAATATGTTGAAAATAGCTGAACACTTGTATTTGTTGCAATAAACAATTATATTTCCATTTCCACTTACTTTATGGACGGCCCTCTTAATTTCAATATTGTAGGTGTACTTCTGTACTCTAGGAAACATTCGAAGTAGCCTAGGCAGGGCTGCAGTGAGATTCTTTAACTAACAGTATATCATCTGGAGCATTTGTGGTCACTCTCAACCACGATTTTCTCCCCATAAAGGCCTATGTACAGGTAAAAACACTTGTATCCAAAAACTGCAGCCAGCATTTTGCGCTCAATGTTTGTATATCTTTGTTCTGTGTCAGACAGCCTTTTTGAGGTGAAAACCACTGGTTTGCTTTCCTGCATGAAGACTGCTCGAATGACTTGTAATGATGCGTCTACTTGTATTATTGATGCGTCTATTTGTATTATTGATGGTTTTGCTGGGTCAAAATATTACAGCCTACTGTAATATACTTGACCAATATGCACTATTAAACACAAGTAAAAAGCAAGGAAAACTTAAATCAAAATAGAAAGAAAAGAAAAACCATAAAAATATGTAGCCTATTGTAAGTTGTAACACTTTAATTGGAGTGGATAAGAGATGGTTCAGATATTAGAGAACTAGATTTGAAAAGTTGTACTGTTTCATTTATTTCTTTATTTGTAATAATTATCAATACTGTTTCTTTTTTCTTCCAGGGAGATCCAACTTCTTAAAATACTGAAGAATAAGAATGTGATAGGATTAGTTGATGTTTTGTATAATGAAGAGAAAGAAAAAATGTACATGGTTTTGGAATACTGTGTTGGAGGGCTTCAGGATATGTTGGAGAGCACACCAAAAAAGAAATTTCCTTTATGGCAAGCTCATGGGTAAGTCAAAAGAACATGACAGAATTAATTGGACCGTGTCTAATCTAATGATGTTTATTATTAATTGAAATTGAAGTGTTGTCGTAAAGTGTTCTTATCTCAGAGCGTAGAGATGAAGGTCAGAAATGATATGTAATCACTGTTTTTATAACATACTACTTGATGTCCTAAATAATATTAAATTGTTAGCCAAGTTTTCACCTTTGAACCAAAACACAAGGGAATTTTTAAGTCTATTCACACCATACAATATTTTATACACTACTTCTGTGAACATATAAAATATGATGTGTTTTTTGTTTTGTTTTTTAATTAACTTGTTAACAATAGGTCTCGACGAGCCAATGACATTAAGGAACAATATTATAAAAGATGAATTGTAATAATGTAGTCACAACAGTTTACAAGAATGCAATTACAATAGAATAATTATATATTATTTTCTGTATTCTAAGCATGCAGCTTGCATTATTCCCATAACTATTCATTCTGGCAGAATATAGCCTATCTGAGCAGGAACTTATACCCCCCCTCATGCCAAAGAAAGATTTTGCTAAATGCAGATTTATCATTATTAAAAACCTTTGTTATACAATGAGTTATTATGTGGAGTGTTTCCCTATGTACTAACTTATTTCAACAAATAACTTCAATATTTCAAATAAAAGTTTTAAAACATGAATGAAAACAAAAAGTAAAGGTAAAGTGATTTTTGTACAGGCCTTGGAGGCCCTAAGGATTCTGGGAGGTTGAGGCTCCCAGATTGAGAAATTCAACACATCAAGGTGGTAATGTTGTCAGCCTAATGCACCGGCCACCTTTAACCCAACGATTGCTCCTGGTACTCTTTTCTGTTAAGAGGCTGAGTCAACTGAAGGGTCATATGGTTTGTAGCACTGTGTCTCAACCAACTGCACCATGACGTACCCCCTAATAAAAGAAGTAATTATACAAAATTTGAACAAAATTATAATTAATACCCATTGTGGGGGAAATTGTGCAAAAACAAAATTACTCAGCATAGTAGGGGTAGTATTATCAAGGGAAATTAGAAAAGATGTAACTAGATGTAACATACAGATGTACTAACACAGATGTTTGTTTTCTGAAAATTATTTTTTCTTTTTTAGCTAAGGGACCTCAAACATGCATTTCTGGTTATCAAGGCTATGTAATTTACTTTCTGTATCATAAGTAGACTATAGACTTAATTGATTTGTGCTGAATATTGAGGATAAAATTTTGTTCTACAAGTAATGAACAAATGTTCCCATCAGTAATCTTGACACACAAAAAACAAGACATAAAAACTGATGTCTTATGCCTGTTGCTCACTGATTCTTGTACAATAAATTTAACGAAAAATTTGACCATGAGCAATAGGCATAAGGTTTTACAATATTTTGGGCTCAAGTTCTATCAAATAGCAATTTTTTGTCTTCTCTTATTTCTAGGCCTAGTGCCTAATCTGCTTTAGTGTGTGGGTTGTTGTTTTTTTTGTTTTTTTTTTAACCCAAAGGTACCGTAATTAAATTGTTGATACACTAAACGTGGTGTCTCCTGTAACTGTACATTCACTCTACCATAACATTTATTTCCCCATTTATTTATTCATGTGGATCACCATGTGATAAGGTTACCAGACATCCTGTTTCCTGGGGACAGTACCTAGTTTTACAAATCTGTCCCCGGAATGACCCCGTATTTATATGTGTGGTCCCGGATTTTTATTTTTTGAGGAGATATGTCCAGCCATGCTGAAAAAGTGGTTCAGTGCACCTATTTGTGGATGTGTTTTGCTGTCTCAATTCTGCCACTTTTCCATGATTCCATACTCTAAGCCGAAGGAGGGGAAGTAACAGCAGTGGAATCTTTCATGATTCTCGACAGTTTTATTCCATTCTTGGTGAAGAAACTTTTATCATTTCTCCAAGAAGAAGGTTCCTACAAGAAGGAAGAATTTCTTGCCATATCAAGCAACTTCTACACTTTTGCTATTGAATATCCAACTGTCTGGAGCTCCACTCTGAAGATATTATTTAGGTATATGGAGTGATTTTTGCTTAGAACTTCTCCGCAGAGAGAATACTTTGAAGAGTGTCTCCAGTATTTTTCATCAAGAGTAGGAGGAAGTGATTTAGATCAGCTGTTTGATGAAATTTCTTCTTTCTATGTTACAAAGAAAAAAATCACAAAATAGAATAAAGGTGGTGCTAATTTACTGTATGTTCAGGATGGAGTGACATTTTCTCATTCTTCTCACAGAAGATGGCCCCCTTATTCACAGCTACAAAAGTTGGTTCAATTCTGTCTCTATCTACTAGGAAGCAATGTTGCATTGGAAAGAGTGTTTTTTCCATGAACGTGATGTGGACATTTCAAAAATCAAGTCTTGGTATTGACCCTATTAAAGCTATGTTAGCTGTCCTTAGTAACTTTTCCATGACTTGCCAAGAATTTGCAACAAAACTGGAGTCAAGAAGAGATCTTCTCAACTAGGTGCATTCTTCTGAAAAATACAACTAGTTAATAACAAAGGTTACTTCTGAATTTCATTAATATAATTATTTTGATATATTATAACGGTAATAAAGACATACTTCCTATTGAATTACCATCTTGACTGAATTTGAAAAGTGTCCCCAGATTCACTAGTATCTGGTAACCTTACATTAGGACCTCAAATCTTTATATCTTAAACCTTATTGATGGACAGAATTTGAACTGAAGCCAGCACTAGAAAGGTATTGTAGCTACCATAGGGCATGAAATTTCAAGTCTGAAGGGAGTAGCCAAACCAAACATTTTAGTAGCCATTATTCCCTCCTTTATTTGTTCTTTGCATATAA
Organism: Ectobius pallidus; assembly: GCA_964059195.1. Taxonomy (NCBI): domain Eukaryota; kingdom Metazoa; phylum Arthropoda; class Insecta; order Blattodea; family Ectobiidae; genus Ectobius; species Ectobius pallidus. The sequence continues at coordinate 78,534,331 of CAXKWD010000003.1, forward strand.
AATGTTACAGCTTATAGTGCTTTTAAATATGCAAAATTAAATAAAGAAACACACTTCCACTGAACTACCCAAAAAAATGCTAATTACTGATTTGAATTTTTAGCAAGACCCCAGCTAATTTTTTAATTTTTTTAAAACAAACTAGCAATTTTGACTGTAAGCTCTAAGGGCAGTAATAAAGAACAGCTAAACACAGGAACTAAATTGTTTGTTGCTGGAGGAACTAGAGCAACGATTGGCTGAAACACAGGGAACCAAACCAATCAAAGTCATGAGAGAATTTCAAACTATATCAATAACTTCTGGATATTTTTTTAATGCTTCCAAGTAAATTCAGTAATTTTGTTCATATCAAAATTAATTGCTTGTGGCAGTATCTACTATTTATTTGAATTTTGTAGTGGAAACCAGAATACTGTAATATAATATAAGTTAGCAGTTTTCAAAATGTAATCTTTCTGGCCAGCCTCAGAATTCTGGTCGCCAATGGTAGACCAGAAATTTTGCACCCATGACTAGCAGACATCTGTAGTTAAGAGGAACTGTAGTTCATGTCATTCTGGTTTCTTTTTCCCCCCAGGTATTTTTGTCAGCTCATTGATGGCTTGGAGTATCTGCATAGCAAAGGCATAATCCACAAAGATATTAAACCAGGAAATCTTCTTCTTACATTAGACGGAACATTAAAAATTTCTGATCTTGGGGTTGCTGAGGTAAGCTGTGCCTATTTATTTTTAACAGTTTTCCTCTTTCATTTATATACTTGTATACGAGGGTGGATCAAAAAGTAATCCACAATATTTTCTTTAGAAAAAGTTTAATAGGTACAGTTACAAACAAATGCACACATGAAGGGACATCTTTTATCTATCTTTCTACAGTGAGTCCCATGCAAGAGTTGGCCAGTGACGTGGGTTTCTGCATCGTGGCGGACACAGCTCCAATTCCCGAGCGATCGGGTGAAATATCTATGCAAATAAAGCCACGATCGGTGTAATGATTCAGGTTCTCACATTTACAGTTAAAATTACATTGAAAATAACCACGTACCTCATCACAAGAGATGTTGAAAATGTTCTCCTCTTGCATCCACACAATAATGGCACATTTTTAGGAAATTTTCTTTCATGCGCATAAGTTCAGCTTCTGAGACAGAGTTAATTTCTCTTGTGATAGGCCTATGTGATATTGTCTTTAAGTTCTTCTAACTGTATGTGAATATTATTTATGGGGAAACTTGAAAAATAAAGTGTATATGTCAATTTCCCATACATTCCCATCAGGGCCGTAGCAAGGTGCTTCTGTGCCAGGGTTGCCAGTTATCTGAAATCAAAATAAGGGACAGATGCATGGTCGACGAAATCGACGGCTCGTATCTCAGAAGTTGTAAACTTTATTTAATAACGATAGTTTCGTTATGATATTGGCATCACAGTGCAGCTAATTAATAAACAGTAAACGACTTTCTGTTGGTACTTGTATTTGTGGTATCGTATAAGGTGGATAACTAGTTACATTATTAATCATTTAACATATTTTTCATTACTCTGAACAGATTTAAACAGTTTCTTGTTGTTCTTGTTAGCAATTTCATAAAAGTCTCTGCACGACACTGATGATAAATTTACAGAAACAAACAGCTCGGACTTAATCAAATCTACAGAACATCTGCTTCTCGCATCTGACGATTTCACATTCATGTGCGAAAATACCCTCTCTACAAAAGCATTTGAGGCAGGAATGCTTAAACACAATGAAACTATTTTCACCAAGTTTGGTACTTCATGTACCCCCACATTTTGGAATACTTTTAACCATTTTTCACTTACACTCAACTTAGCACCGGTATTTGTTTGTACATATTTTGTACATGGCTTTATAATGGAATATTCATCATAAAGCTTGTCTAGATCAATATCACTCTGTAGGTTTAATTTACAAACAAGGACACTAATATCATTGAATGATATCTCTTGTATAAGAGCCAAAAATCCCATTGTCCTTACAGGATTGTCTTCTGACAAGTCAAACCACTTTTTTCTAGGTAATCTAATGAAGTTTCCAAAAACTGTACAACATTTTCAGAAAGCTTTCTCTTTCTATCTGAATCAGCATGAACATCACTAAATGCAATAGATACAAAAGAACCAAAATATCTATATTGTACTCTATTCTGTAACTGTTCATACAATGTATGCATTATTTTATAGGCATCAATACCTGTTGAGTGATCAAATTGTAATTGTTTACTGGCTGACTGAAAACATTTCCAGATGTCACTAACAAAGTGTAAAGTAATTTTTACATCGCTGAAGTTATGATCACTTACATCATTAGAATTAGACTCAATATTCAGTAGTTTTCTCACTGTTTTGGGTATATCTGAACCTAAAGATAAAAATTATGATACTACAGCCTCCCAACGCACTATTAGTCTATCAACAGCAGGACCCAATGTCAACCAACGAGTTGTTACATGCCTCAGAAGTTCATGCCATTCTTGTTCAACGAATGTAGTCATACTTTTCAGTTCATCTCTCCTAACTATAATGCAACATGGCATCAGGCATCCATTATTTAGTTGTCCACTCTTCTTCATCCAAGACCAACTTCCCAACAGGCTGGCCAACGCGAAATCGCCAAAGTTGTACGCTGCAACCTTCAACGAATCAAACAGCACTGTCTATAGATTGGTCGGCACCAATGGTTATAGGCTATATGAGGAACAGCGCACAATGAGCATAAATATTTTAACGTTTTGAGCACATATTAAACATTTGCATCACTTGCATACTAGCTCAGAGTAGAGTACCAACGATTATAAGTTCCAAAAAGTTTCAATCCTGGCGAATTTTTTGGGGAGGTTTCAAAATTCTCCGAAATACGGGACAATTGCCGTCCCGTGTAGGAACTCCTCGGGACGCGGGACAATTAACAAAAATACGGTACTGTCCCGTAAAATCCGGGACGTCTGGCAACCCTGTTCTGTGCCCTTGACGAGTCTGACAAATCTGCGCCCTCCAATACTGGGGGTCTGAACAATTTTATTAAATTTCTGTAAAATTGTTTATTTTAATATAAAAACACTGTTATTATGAAAGAAAACCTAAACCTCAATTTGAAAATGAACTAAGTGTTGGACTTTCAAGGTACTAAAACCTTATTTTCAGACGATTTAACTACTTAAAGAATAATTAATTCATAAAATCTAGAATTTTTATTGCTTGATAAATTGCCTAAAAGATGTGGTATTTTTCATGGTTAATTTTGCGCCCTATTTATACCTGCGCCCTTGGCGGGGGCCCATCTCGCCACTGCCTAGATACGGCCCTGATTCCCATACATAATTTCACACTTTTCTTTACAATTTTGTCACACTCTCACTTTGTCTGACAATTTTGTTATATTAATCACAATTTTTAAAATATTGGTAGATTCTAGGAACCAGTTAAAACTTTTGTTTAAACAAAAAATTTAAATGTTTATCAGGAATTCATATTTCTATTTCAATTTCGTCATATTCTGAAAACAGACATGTCTGGCAACAGTGCTCAGATTCTCCATAAGAGCCATTCTGCCTTCAAGATGTGAAAAGGACAATAAAGGCTGAACAAAGTGTTTTTTGGATTAATGTCTTTCTGTTTATCTGTACTGACCTATTGTGGATAAACAGTTTGTTCTATTATATTATAATTAAGGTAATAAATTCACACTTAAATACTATTGAACCCCCTAGAATTTGGTTTCTATTATTATCTTAAGGGATAGTTTTCATGAAAACTTTTTTATTCCTAAATTTTCATTTTAAAAAATGACTCTAACAACTTTTATCTCCTTGAGTAAAAAGGCAGATGTATTTGTTTTTCTGAAGAAATGACTCAAGTTATGTTAGATGAATTAAGCTTATCGATACACAATTGACCAATGAAAATCAAGTTACACTGACTATTTAGCTCAGGAATCATTGACCAATCCTATATAAGAATGTGTGGAATTTCAACCAATCTCAAGCGACTATCATCGTAATTTTATTGCTTTATTGTTATTTTCATTTTATCACACCTACGAGCACTTGTTTTTTTTTTGTAAATTCATAAGAACTGAACCTGAAACATCTTCATGCATGTAGCTTCTTTGATCAAAAGCAAATAATCATTGAATAGAGCGATGGGTGTGCATAAGCTGTATAATTATGAGGAAAAGGAGACATGTAGAAAAATATATTTAGATGATGAAGCATTATAAATCTCGTATAATAATAAATGCATTAACAATAAAACTAAATATTTATTAGTAGTACCAAATGGTTTACTCTAACTACAGTGAACTCCCAATTATCCGGGTGCGGATCAACCGGTTTGCGGATTAACCGTTGAGCTTGCCCTTAAAAATAAATCTTTAAAAATATATTCACTTAGTTCACTTAGTGATAAGTTGACGTTACGCAGGCTCCGTTCCGATATTCGCAAGAAGGAAAATTTGGTCAAAAAAACAAAAAGTGTTAACAGACTATTTCAGCAAAGTGTAAAAATTCCTTGAAAGTGCCAAAACCAAACTGTTCATACAGTAGTCTTAGTGTTTTATTGTTTTGCTGAAACAGTTTGTGACCTCTGATGGTGAATGATTCTAGCACTGTAAGACGTTTCCACATAGGCCTATGTAAGTTTTAAATAAATTTTCAATTACAGTATGTTTAGATATAATTTGGTTTTAACCGTGTTTTCGTTTATCCGTGAGGTTGCTACCACCCATTATCCCGGATAATCGGGAGTTGACTGTATAGCAAATGATCTTAATGAGGATCTAACAACCACATGTAGCACTTATAGTAGTATCGTTTGATAACAATACCTATTTAGTATTGAAGGTATCGAGATACCAAAAGTATGGAGAATCCTTCTCTAATTTATTTTATCTACTTCAGCAATTTAAACAGATACTACCATTCTGTGTACTCAATAATGTTGTGTTTCTACAAGGGGAATTAATATTATATCCATAATTGCTTGGATCGCTAAATGTAATTAAGGCTGAAGGTTTATATTTTCAGAAGGTAGGCTAAAAATCTTTCATCCACCTAAACAGCAATAATATAAATCTCAATTTGTAGACCTGTATCTGTATGTGAGAAAGTTTTGCAGCCTGTTTGTTAAAATGTGCATTGATGTTAATTTCTGCATTTGGAACAAACATCAAATTCATTATTTTTCCTTCCACTTCCTCTTAAGCCTTTAGCCTGTTTACTTCATCCCATTGACAAGAGAGTTTTGAGCAGTGATCTATTCTTTGGCTTTTATTCATAGGCATTGGACATGTTTGCTGAAGATGATACATGCTTCACTGGACAAGGATCACCAGCATTCCAGCCTCCTGAAATTGCTAATGGTCATGAGAAATTTTCTGGTTTTAAGGTTGATATCTGGAGCAGTGGAGTTACACTGTGAGTTGAATAATGTTTCGATAACATTTATATGTTAGTGAGACTTAATTTTAATCAGTAGACAAAAACCAAAACGTCAAGAGTAAATAATCACTTCCTTGGGTCTTCAGAAAGCATACTCTTGATAGTAAATTTCATACCATTCTTATTTCATAGTTTGCTGCATATTCATTATGTTACAGAATTTGTTGTCATGTCCATTGGATTTGCATTCATTAGAATTTCTTTCTGAAAACCAAAATACTGGACTAGAACAGGCAATATTTTAAAATGTCTATGTCTAATTAATAGCATGTGTGCTGAGACATTTTATTTGTTACTATTGCACATTTACAAAATACATGGGAACAGTAAAGAATGCAATAATTTCATTCATTCGTTGTTATCTGGCAGCAATTCAAGAAATGTTAAAAATGTTTAACATCAAAATAGAATCGTGAACTTTTGGTCTTTTCAGCCTGGATATTACGTTAACTATAAAATTGAGGATTATCCATGAATGTTTCTAAGTTAAAAACATTTACTGTAGAACGCTGTCCTAATGTTATTTAGTTATTAAGTGCCAGAGTGGTACTTATGAGATCATGTGAGGGATGGGAAAATGTCTGTCCGTCCGCATGTCATGAATGGATGTTATATATGCATATACTAAGTTTCATGAAAATCTGATAAAGCGTATTTGAGTTACCATACATATAGACATGCGGACGGACAGACACAGACAGACAGACAGACATTTTCCCATCCCCATGGCATTCTGCACGCAAACATGCATCCGATATGTGAAAGACTTGATGAATTGGACTTAGGGGATATTTGGTTCCTACAGGATGGAGCAACGGCTCACACTTCAAGGGCATCGATGACAGTTTTGAGGGAACACTTCCTGGAGTGCCTCATCTCAATACGGGGCGATTTGGAGTGGCCTGCCTGCTCCCCAGATTTGGACCCATGCGATTTTTTTTGTGGGGTTATTTGAAATCCCGCATTTATGTCAACCGTCCAAGGACCCTACAAGACCTGAAGGCCAACATCCAGTCAGAAATTGCTAACATACCCACTGTTATGCTGGTAAGGGTCATGACAAATGCCAAAAATCGGCTTATTCAGTGTATTGGCAATGGGGGCGTCACCTACCTGATATAATTCTCAAAACTGTGTAAAACAAAATTTTAGATATGTACCTACATTATAAAAAATAAAATAAAAAATTCTGTTTCCTAAAATGGGTTTTATTGCGTTTTGATAGGGTGCGGCAACATAACTTCCTTTTTTCAAAACGCAATAAAACCCATTTTAGGAAACAGAATTTTTGGCGTTTGTCATGACCCTTACCAGCATAACAGCGGGTATGTTAGCAATTTCTGACTGGATGTTGGCCTTCAGGTCTTGTAGGGTCCTTGGACGGTTGACATAAACACGGGATTTCAAATAACCCCACAAAAAACATTGCATGGGGCCAAATCTGGGGAGCAGGCAGGCCACTCCAAATCGACCCGTATTGAGATGAGTTCCCTCAAAACTGTCATCGATACCTTTGAAGTGTGAGTTGTTTCTCCGTCCTGTAGGAACCAAATATCCCTTAAGTCCAATTCATCAAGTCTTTCACATATCGGATGCATGTTTGCGTGCAGAATGCCATGGGGATGGGAAAATGTCTGTCTCTGTCTGTCTGTCCGTCCGCATGTCTATATGTATGGTTTATCAGATTTTCATGAAACTTAGTATATGCATATATAACATCCATGGGAAGAAGCCTATTGATATTGGACCAAATCGGTTGACCGGTAAAAGAGTAGTGCCCAATTGAATATATTAGAAAGAATGTATGGATTTTCATGAAACTTGGCATATGGATTTATAATGTCCATGGGAAGAAACCTGTTGTAATTGGATCAAATCGGTTGGCCGGTACCGGAGTAATGCCCAACTTAGTGCCTATTTTATGGTATTATATAGGGTTATATTATTGGTATTATGGTATTATTATATTATATAGCAAGATTGAAGCTCTCACTACCTCAATGTTCTCAGGTGATCTGATGGGCCGAGGGACTCTAGTTCTTCGTCTTGTCACACTCGCGGTTTGCCTGAACGTAGTGACCCATGTAACAATTGATTTCCGGTCCGGGACAGGGCCCAACGGGACTACATTAAAGCAATTTCGGAAGGCGCGCAGGGTTGCGACCACAGAACATCCATTTGAAAAGTAGGCCTCGACGGCAAAGGCACGCTCCTCACTGTTCCAACGCATGATGGCAATTTGACATGGAAGGAAACAAAACTTTAGAACCACGCCAGTCAAATGAGACCACTTCCTCCCCGCAACGACCCCTACAGCCTGAATAGCGCACATTTCAAAAAAGGAAGATATGTTGCCGCACCTTGTATTAGAAATAACACAGGTCTGCAAAAAAAATATTTTTTCAGCTGCATGAGATATTTTTACTAAATTATATGTTTTAAAATGCACTGATTCCAAAAATGGCATCCATTTTCCCCTATCACGTAAGGTTTTTTTGCAAAACTAAAAGATACACAGTATTGGTAAAAAGCACTCGTGTATTAAGATTAATCAAACATATTAATTTTTACAACAAATTAAACATTATTTTGTGACATTTACTCACAATTTTATGTTATTCATCTTTTTTGTGAAACCTTTTCTTCTTCTCTTTGATGCTTCGCCGGACTCGTTTCCGATTTCCATCTTTGGTTTCCCGCTTCAGCGTCCAACAGTAGTCCGCAAGCATATTGACATCCCACCTTCCTTGGTACAGTCTCTCGATATCACGGACATCCTGGTGAAACCGTTCACCCATTTCTTCACTGTAAGCTCCCAAGTTTTCAGGAAAATAGTCTATATGGGAGTGTAAAAAATGAACCTTTAAGCTCATCTTGCATCCTTGAGCTTTGTACGCTGCCATCATACGATGCACAATGGTTTTGTAGTCAGGATCCTTAGTATTTCCCAAAAATCTTGACACTACAGCCTTGAACGATTCCCAAGCTTCTTTTTGCCTTCTCATTCATACTTTGCACAAAGAGGAAGTCGGAAAAAAGTTTTCTTACGTCGGACCACTGAAAACTCCCTCTTTCAATTTGGCTTCAGACAGCTTCGGGAATTTAGAATACAGATATCAAAAACAATTCCCATCCTTTTGCAGTGATTTTACAAACTGTTTCATAAGCCCCAATTTAATGTGAAGAGGGGGCAATAAAACCGTTTCTGGTGGAACCAGAGTCGTATTGATGACGTTTTTCTCGCCGGGTTGTAGGGTTTCTCGCAGTGACCCGTCACTTTTGGTCCAATGCTGCTCTCTGGCTCTACTATCCCACAAGCATAGAAAACATGGGTACTTTGTATAACATGACTGCTGACTCAGAAGCATGGTTAGTATTTTGAAGTCCCCACAAACCATCCATTGATGGTCTTGATATTTGATTTTTTCTAGAATAATGGCCAAATCGTTAAAGTTTTCTTCCATATGCACCGAGTGTCCCATAGGGAGGGATGCAAAAGTATTTCCATTGTGCAGCAAGCCTGCTTTAAGACTAGCTTTGGACGAATCAATGAATAGGCGCCATTTAGATGAATCATATTCTACATCAAGCACTTCATGAGCCCTTGTACATCATTACAAAAAACTAGATGTTCCTCTTTGGAGAAAAACTGAGTAAATTCTTTCTCTCGGTGCCTACATCACGAAAATGAGGTACCAGATGACAGAAGGTTTTTCTTTTTTAGTCTCGAACCTAGCAATTCGGCTGCATATTTTGAAAGACCTAAATCTCTTACTAGGTCATTGAGCTCACTCTGAGAAAATAGTTCAGGCCCCTCGTCAACAGAAAAATCTGAGCTAGATTCGTCCTGGGGAGGCAATGTGTCTTCGTCCTCTGACTCACTCAGGTATTCATCTAAACTGGAAGGTGGCTGTGGGATTGGTATTTCAGAGCTATGGGGCACTGGACGAATAGCTGAGTCAAGGTTAGGATAAGATGTGTTCTTTCTATTTTTTGTATTAAATCCCTTTACATATACTGAACAGAAATAGCAATCGGTTGTATGATTTTTCTGCTCACGCCATATCATAGGAATTCCAAAACGAAATGAGTTTTTCTTACCCTTAAACCACAAACGAAGATCTTCCTCACATCTTCTACACACCTTGTGGGGGGCCCATGGTTTGTCTTGATCCCCAAGTTTTAATTTGAAGTAAGCAAAATAAACCTTCTTCACAAAGTCATTAATGTTTCTCTGTTGACGTTTCACAGTGTATTCACCACAAATAAAACAAAAGCTACCAGGAGACATAACACAACCTCTTGGAGCCATGATTACAAAATAGAAACAACAGCACTGTTCAGTTTGAAAGCGATGCGTCTACTGACGGCGGCTCTACTTTCATGTGCGATACTGAACTTCTTTGACTTGTGCCGCCCCCCTCCACCACTCACCCCTAACAGTTAACATTATATATTGTATAATTAAGCTATAATTGAATAAAATAATGTAAAAATCTATTGTTTATGAGAATTTGTCAGATAAAATACCGGATTTTCAAAAAACCATAAATTTTATGAAAAATAAATATAACCACTTCACTTACACAAAAAGTGGATGTGATAGAAGTTTTTTGGTAATTTTTTAGGTATTAGGAAGTAAAATTCTGTACGAAAATTAAGAGACATCCTATGCAGTTTTTTAGTTGCAGACCTGTGTAATTTATGAAATGCAAATCAGTTCTCATGGCAGTATATTGTTTTACAGTGTTCATATATGGCTTTGGAAGTTGCAATACAGGCAGCTTTGACAAATAACACTACCCACACATTCCTTCACATATGCTTATCAAACTTTTGTTTTTCTGTAAGCCCTGCTTAAAGAATTGATTCGAAGCTTAATTCGGATCTCAAATACAAAAATAACTTATTTTCTGCGAAACATAATTGCAATTATCACTGATTAAACAAAATCATTCTGGCACTTGGTTAGATCAGTTTACCTGATTTTATTTAAATGAAAATTGAAGATGATGAGTCGACTTAGAATTAGTCAATATCAGTTCTGTGTTTTTATTGTTACAGGTACAACATAACAACTGGAATTTATCCATTTGAAGGAGATAATATTTATAGACTGTTTGAAAATATTGGTAAAGGAGAGTTCAGTATTCCAAATGAAATAGAAAACCCTTTAAGGTCTCTTCTAGAGGGAATGTTACAAAAAGAACCAAAAACAAGGTTCTCATTACAGCAGATAAGACAGCACCCGTAAGTACTTTTTGTATACATTCCAAGATATTTCTTGAAATAAAGAGCTGTCTACAATAAGTTAGTGACAGCCATAACTTACATAAATTTAGCTATCCTTAACCATTACACAAGGGATATGCCTGCACCAATTATTAGAACCCACGAGCCTGGAAATAATATGAAATAAGGCTGACAGAATGGGTTGAAATCTGCATAATGGAATGAAAGAATCTGTTTATATAGAGTTCTCTCTCTCTTTTATTTATTTATTTTTAAACACTTTCCAGTTTTTTAATAATTCTGGTTCTGTAACATGTCAGTGTTAGGGGCATCAACATCATTCCAAATACAGTGATTCTTATTTATTGGGCTAAATTATGCAGTAATCTATAGTAAGAAGAATTAATTTACTATCGTGAACAATTAGTGATATTACTACAATAATTTAAATAAGTGTACTGTGAGCTAATCCCTAATTGAAATTAATCCACATTCAAGTGATATGAATGATATTTTATGATGATACTCTGTAAACCAATCTCGGATCTCAATTCCAAATGATTAGGCTATATACATTAATATTCACATACTGGTATTTTCCCGCCCTGTAGTTTTGAATCCCTGCTGAATTTGACAAGGCTGCGAGGTTTTTAAATTAACAGATTATGTTCTTTTGAGCAACAGCTTTGGTGATGGATTATTATAAATACACTGAGGCAGTTATAATTACAATAAGTTAATACCTTCTAAACTCTTTATAAAATATATATATACAGTGGAACCTCGTTAAGAAGTTTTTCTAGGGACTTAAAAAAATAGACGTCTTAAACGGGAAAACGTACTACTGAAAATAAAAATAAAATCGTAGGGAATATGTAGATAGGCCTATGTTTTCTAAGTTGCTCAGAACCACCCAAAAGTGCATCCTAATGGCTCTGAAATACCCACAGTGATACACAGGTGCTTCAATGCCAAGCCATTTGTTACGAGAGATTTATATTATGTAAACGAATACATAGGCCTAACAATTTTATCTGGAAAAAAAAACTTTAAAAAATTGATGGAATGTATGGGAGCCATATTTAATGATAAATCAAGACGAAATTCACAAAGAAAGCATCTATTTTATTCTGAAAATCACACATGAAACAAGTTGCACTCCAGAATCTATTACCAAACACGAAATATTGTAATTGTGCAAAATTTCGCACGTGCCAGTTCTGTAAACAGTCGTGTACACGGTCATGTTCACAGCCACAATTTGCTAATGAAATGCGATCCAATACCGACGTGAGAAGCACGATCTGCTTTTTTGGCATACATTTCTTCAAACATTCTAATATTTTCTTCTCCTCACCACACGAACCGTAAGAAATTTAAAATATATTTCACTACTTCAAAATTATCACGATATAAAATGGCGGCCTAACAGCTGACTCGGCAAAATCGGCGCCAAGTCAAATGGCCAATGAGAAGCAAACTGCAATGGTTCAAAATGACTGACGATTGGTCCCATAGAGCAAAGATTGAGACTTGGACACCAGAGAGTACAAGAATTCTGACATAGAGATCACACAATCGGATGCGCGTTCAAAGCTTATGTTTGACAAAGTGTGGTTGGCGAGCCAAATACGAACGTACTAAGCGTTAAACCAAAACGTGTTAAGAAACATTTAAACATGCAATTATTAAGATCGGGACCGGGACTTCCAAAAACCGACGTACTAAGCGGGAAAACGTAGTAATGAGGAACGTGCTAACGAGGTTCCACTGTATTTGTTATTCTCCATGCAGCAACTGCAGGTTGACAGATGAAAGATTACCAAAAAGTAAATGTATCCATAAAACCCATGGTAAGTGTCTTGAATTATTAAAACTTAATGGACAGACACAGTTGGCTACAGATTGGCAGGCCCAGGTTCGATTCCGAGTACTTCCTCGAATTTTTCTGAGGTGGGGAGTCTGGAACAGAATGCACTCAGCCTCGTGATACAAACTGGGGAGCTACTTGATTGAGAAGTATCGGCTCCAGTCACGGAAACAGTCATTAACGGCCGTGGGTGTCTGCATGCTGGCCACATGCCCTCAATTCTGCCATCTGTCTTTTGTAGATAACGCAGTGATCGGGTGGTAGGCCTAGTCCCTCAAGGGATGTAGCACCATGTATATATATATGTGTGTGTGTAAGATTATTACTTACCTTTGGATTTTATTTCTACCCTGTGTATGCTGAATTAACCTCTTAACATAGGCTAGAGATTATTTGCAAAAAAAAATTTTATATCTTATTTTTTAATCTTTATTTCCACAATAACAGTAGTAACAATGAAACTACTGTTTTCGATCTTAACAATGAAAAAGAAGTGTCTGAAAAGTTCCTAATTTAAAATTTAAATCCACCAGTGGCCTGTACTCAAAATAAGTACATGATTTACTTTCAATTCATCATGGTTGGTCCCGGATTTCCGCTGTATTTTTAATAATACTATTAAAATATATTATAATTCACTTTATTTATAATGGATACACTTCTAAGGCATAATTAAACGATGTTTTGGTTCAGCCCTCAAACCTGTTTATTAATAATAAGCCATCAACAAGACGATACGGAATTTTCTCCCCAGCAGTGAATCACCTGAGGATGGTTCAAGGGCTGAACCGAAACATTTTGTAGTTACGCATTAAAAGTGTATCCATTGTAAATAAAGTGAATTATAATAGTTAAGTGGAGGGAAAGGAAATACACATTAAATCCATGTCTGGGATATTAATCCAAGTAAGAATCAGTTTGAAAAATTTTATGTCATAACCGGGATTTGAACACGGATCTTCGGCTTAACGCGCCGATGCTCTACCATTGAGCTACCATGACAACATGCCAGTCTGACATCAAATTCCTCAACTGATTCAGGAGACAAGGCAGACCACGGGAGGTTTCTCCGTTGAGAACACACCATTGGATGTGTGTTCTCAACGGAGAAACCTCCCGTGGTCTGCCTTGTCTCCTGAATCAGTTGAGGAATTTGATGTCAGACTGGCATGTTGTCATGAGCTCAATGGTAGAGCATCAGCGCGTTAAGCCGAAGATCCTTGTTCAAATCCTGGTTATGACATAACATTTTTCAAACTGATTCTTACTTGAATTATAATAGATTTACTTTCAGTCTACAGCTTATAATATTAACGTGTCTTTCAATTACAGATGGTTTACACGAAAACCTGCAAGAACTCTGGAATATGTTCCTGTGCCTCCTTTGCGGGGCGATGAATTTCACACAATGACTGTACTGCCCTACCTGATGGAATACCACTATGGAGACGATCCTGCCAATGCTGAAAACCATGCTGAGTATATCACTGAGCATGAGCTGAATGGTAATTTAAAATGCTGTCATTGTTTCTGACCTTCTTGCTTTTTATAAACAATTTTTTCCTGTACCTTTTAAGGATCAAGAAGGTTTTTGATCTTCTAAAAGTAATCTGCTTTGGATGAACTTGATAAATTATTTCATGTAATCTTTTGTATTATACCTATCATAAGAGCCACATTAAATATTTATTTATCTAGCATAAATATTAAAGATTTAGGTAAACATAATGAAATTGTTGTTCATTAATTTATTTATTCCTTCTTCCAAAGCTAAATCTATCAATTTATCCTTCCACCTCTTGAACAAGAAAAAAAAAACGTACTTTCTGTAATATTTGAAATTCTTTAAAAATAAATCTGTCAGACTATACATTTTGTATAGTTTTGATTCATTCTGGCCTTTACTTGTTCATTGCTTCTGCTTTAAGCATTGGTAGGTAAATCTGGTAGGACAAAGACAAAAAAGTAATGGAAGTAAACATCTAGATAAAGGAAATGCTTTTTTACATGCCGTATTTCCAGTTCCTTAAAAGTTACTAGGAGAAAACATTTTATTCTTTTATTTTCCATAATAACAAATTCTTATATGTAATTATTTTTCTTTTTTAATAATACTGATAGTTTATACTTTAGCTTGTACTCTTAATTGTAATGCTCGTAATTTCACAATTTTCTATCTTCTTCCGCTTTGGATGCAAAATCGAAAATTCTGAACTTAGGAAAATCATTCAAGTGACACAATATGTTATTTGTCAGTATTATTAGGATTACTTATGATTTCTGTCACATGTGGAAGCCGGAAGAATATTAGTGTATTTAATTCTGCACTTCAAAATTTCCTTCAGCAAACTTACAAATCCACTCCGATTCAAAACATGTACAGTTTTCTCATACTAACTTAAGATATGCTAATATTATGATTTATTGTTGAGATAATTTTCCAATTTAATATGTTTTAGAACTTGTTATATGTCTTGTCCTTTATGGTGCATTCAGTTACTTCGTTACCGTTACGAGGCTATGAGGTCTATTTAACTAACTGTATGTTCTCTTAGTAGAAGTGTTAAAATGTTCCTTTTGCACTAAACGTAAAAAGTTCAACTAGAGAGTTCTGCTTATTTATGAGAGGCTTCCAGTTCTTCTAGGAGAAAGAGGACCTCCCTCAATTCTCTTTTCTCTTCACATACTTCCTCGGTTTCCTTGTTGCTGATTAAAATCTCATGAATGGAAAGTGCTTATACTAGTAGTTCTATTGGAGTATGCTCTTGTGGCATTGCTGAAGAACCACTGAAATCAGTTAGACATTACTGTATCTCACCTACTCACCACCGTAAGCGAATGGTAGAAGATCTCAGTGATTGCTGTCCAGTGAGATATATTGGGTTCAGTAGACCCATGCCATCATCAGATTTTAACCCTGGATTTATTTCTATGGGATAACCTAAAGATTATGGTTTACGAAACAATGTCACAAACTCGCCTCTGTAGCCAACTCAGGATGTAAGCCACACTTAAGATGCATGTATTGTGATAACTAAGTGTCTTTTGCCTTGGAAGTACATCTCCCCACGTCTGTTGATATAAGGACAACATTTCAGCTGGCAGCATGGACAGATGTACTTCTCTGGCATCATCTTAGTTGTCTATCACAGTCTGAATGTTACTTTATTCAGATAGGTTTTCTTGTAAAAGCTTATTCCCAAGAAAACTGAAAAATGATAGCTGAGATAATTTTGAAGGCAGCCCAGTACTTCGTACAATATTTGTGCATGTGTATCTCTTGCTTATTTGCCCATGAGAGCAAATTATTGAGCATGTGTGTCTGATAGCTGTAGACTGAACACAATCAAAGAGGATGAAGAAAACAGCAGAGAATCATCGATATATCTGCAGAAGACCCTTTGTTGGTATATGGATTTTGTTTTCTGATAAGTCATGGTAAAATGTCGTGAAGTACATAAATGTAAATATTGTATCAGTTACTGGACATCTTCAAAACAATTTCTTTTAAATATTATTTTTCACTTTTTTTACTATGTGTTTATGAAAACTTGGAGTTTCTCAACGGATCGCAAAAAATACTGCAACTTGTGCATATTTCAGTATGTGGGAATGAGCAAGTAATGTGTATCACTGTAACAATACCACTTAGAATGACTGAATCCTCCTCCCCATATGGAGCATAGGGCCTCCTGGTCATTTACCAAAGACGAATTTAGGTAACCTATTTTCCTAAAGGAGACAAATTGACAGATGGTGAGCCAATCCCCTTACAGTCTTACTAATAATCCAGTTTTAACATTTATACCAGGAATATACACAGCTGAGGAGAAAAACTGTACTAATAATCCTTGCATAAGGCTAAATGTGTGCAACCTTTACACAGCCTGGCCCCCTTCTATAAACTTGACGTAAATAATCAAGATGGCCGATATCCGTAACAGCCGGTCGTTTCGTAGATGTCTGAGATTGAATTCGAGATTGAATTCATATTCTGAGCTGCTTTTGCGGAGTTATAAACATTGTTCCTTGTTTGCAGGACATATTTCCATACTTGTACCCATGATTACAGCTTTCTGAAAACAATATAATGAAATACTGAAACTTTGCAGACGATCCATCATTGTTTGCCGCTGCACCAATAGATGGCGTTCAGCAGTCCCTTCATAGCCAGGTGCTAGTAACGTCACAAATAGAGTGACGTATTTGATGACAGATATATAAGCATTCATGAGCCACAGATTATTGTCTCTGTTGGACACTACATGAGAATATTATAGGAAAAAAATTCCTCCGGCACTGGGACTTGAACCCAGGACCTTTGGCTATTCGCGCCAATGCTCTACCAACTGAGCTAAGCCGGAGCTCAATTCACAGCGCCAGATGGAACTTCTCTCCTATGACTGATTGCCCTAATGGTCTACCTCACAGACAGACAAGTTATGTCATATGCAGTACTGTGAGGCACACTAAGTAGCGATTTTTGTGACCGGGCTCCCACTGTTATTGTACAGTTAACACTCAAGACAGATATATAAGCATTCATGAGCCACAGATTATTGTCTCTGTTGGACACTACATGAGAATAGTATAGGAGAAATCAGTCAGTCATAGGAGAGAAGTTCCATCTGGCGCTGTGAATTGAGCTCCGGCTTAGCTCAGTTGGTAGAGCATTGGCGCGAATAGCCAAAGGTCCTGGGTTCAAGTCCCAGTGCCGGAGGAATTTTTCTCCTATAATATCCTCATGTAGTGTCCAACAGAGACAATAATCTGTGGCTCATGAATGCTTATATATCTGTCTTGAGTGTTAACTGTACAATAACAGTGGGAGCCCGGTCACAAAAATCGCTACTTAGTGTGCCTCACAGTACTGCATATGACATAACTTGTCTGTCTGTGAGGTAGACCATTAGGGCAATCAGTCATAGGAGAGAAGTTCCATCTGGCGCTGTGAATTGAGCTCCGGCTTAGCTCAGTTGGTAGAGCATTGGCGCGAATAGCCAAAGGTCCTGGGTTCAAGTCCCAGTGCCGGAGGAATTTTTCTCCTATAATATTCTCATGTATTTGATGACGTTGGACGTACAAACCCGGTGTAAACTTGGCAGTTACACACCCTTTATTGGTAATACGGCTTATGCGGAACTTGCACGGTGAACAACCAAACAACCGTTCAACGCAGATATAAGCAGCTTTTACTAGTAAGGCTGTTTATGTCTATCTAGTAGGAAATTTAGATATTATTGTATTTGAATTAGTTGGCAAGTTTGGTCCAGAGGCACCAATTTAGGTGTGGACTTCCTTAACGCTTTTCAGTACCAGCCCACTACTTTGTACCTGTACCCAAGAGCCAAGCAATTTTACTAAAAAATTCTTCCCCTGTGTATAATCAGTGGATCTTAAATTGTGATGTACCATTTGATAGATAATATCTTCCACATTTATATACCTTCTATATTCAATGAACTCCATCATTCCAGCAAAAATTCATTTTGAGATGTAGGTGCCATAATTTTAGTGTCGCAAGAACAGAAAATGTTGTGTTAATAGCACCATTTGCCCATATACAGATTGTACAATTTATGTTGTAATACATCAATTTTCAAACTAATTTTCATCTACACAACAGTTGTGCAACATGTCAGTCACTGCCCTGCGCTATCAAAATGGTTGTGCTACATTACTTTTTGTGCAACATGATCGATCCTGAATGGGTCCCTTATGTCTCATTGATTTTCCACCATTGCTAGGCCTTACCCGTATGTAAGTAAGAAGCATATGCCTATCAGCAGCATGACATTTTGTATATTATGCAAAAGAATATGAATATGATACCAGATAGATAAAAGTAAACACTTCCTAAAAAGATACTGATATTGGGAAGAACACAATGAGGTCATAACATATATATTATGGTTTGTAACACACTTAAACTTCACTCTTATAGTTCTAAGGTAAAAACTATAAAAGTGAGGTTTAAGTGTGTTACAAACCATAATATACGAGGGCGGTTCGTAAAGTAAGTTCCGATATATTTTTTTCAGAAAACCCTTTATTGTAGGGACTTTTATTACACACCAGTGAACAGTACACTCTTTCAGCTATTTTCAACATAATTTCCGCTAACATTCAGACATTTGTCATACCGCTTCACAAGCTTCAAAATTCCTTCTGCATAAAACTCTGCCGCCTGTGCGTGTAGCCGCCCGTTGACGCTCTCCTTGAGCTCCTCATCCGTTTGAAATCGCTGCGATCCGACAGTCCAACGAATTTGTGGAAAATGCTCTGAGAGTGGAGACATGGTGAAACGGAAATTCTCTCTGACCATTTCATCCACTTTTGCAACAAGTTCATCATTCACAACAGACGGTCGGCCACTTCGTTCTCCATCATGGACGTTAGTGCGTCCGTCACGAATTTCACGACCTCAACATCGAACCTTAGTGTCACTCATAATGTTCCCGTACACTTCAGTAATCTCACGATGAAATGCTGCCGGTGCCATTTGTTTTTCTCACAGAAATCGTATTACTCCATATACCTCACACTTGGTGGGATCTCTTATCGCTGCGCACATTTCAAACGCCTGTATTATTGAGATAAATGGCCGAAAACAATCTCACAGTTATACTGCCGTGAACGTAATGAACCAAGCTACACAACGGAACACAGTTCGCGATGCTAGCGCCACTCATTCGCGTGTTGTGAGAGATCGGAACTTACTTTACGAACAGCCCTCGTATACTAAAATACCATAATATATGCTAATATTTGCAGTGGTTCCTTATGCTTAGCCTACAATTAGAAACTTCCTGAGCATTACTGCAGAACCTGAGAAAAGCATAATAAGTTTGCTTAAAAGCAGGATCAGTTAACATTTATTCAGGGCTTCCAGCATCAATTCAAAATGTTTTGACCGGTGCAGCCGAATTAATTATGGAAACAAAAATCAATTGGGGACCACCATGGCAAAAAAGGAATTCTAACTGCATATATTTTTACTTAGTTTCTAATGCACATAATGGCTGGCAGCACCGATGCTAGAAAATTGATAATTTACATTGAGAAATCAATTTTGGATTTGTAGAATTCGCGTTACATAAACAGAAAATAATTTGGCTGTGCAACACGCTCTTTCCGCCGGAACCAGCAAGGTAAGTAAAATACAGTGCCATCTAATTAGTTATGCCCTCAGCCCAATATTCTGTAACTTGTGCACAACGCATTGTACATGTGATTGTTCTTGATTGAATAAACAGCACCCTCCCTTGTTTTAATCTCATATAATTCATATTTCCTTCTAAATATAAACATTAAGATGTATGTACTAATATAGTTTTCTTTTTACTTCAGATATTAAAAGTTGCTGCGATTCTCTGTCATGGAGGATATGTTCAGAGTCACGACAGTCCTGGAGGCAGATATGAGGTCTTGCATCAAGCATTTTCATCCTCCTCCAAGCAAAGGATACAACTTACTGAACATTGTAATTGGATCCAGTTATGCAATATGGAACCATCCACCACTTTTTGGATTTCTGGTTTTCTGTTGCAAAGCTTGAAGGAAAGTATGTAGTTTGTCAAGCAAAATAGAACCAACTCCTATCTACTAGCTGCTGCCCTCTAGAGAGATATAAATCAATCACCAAAAGCAGAACCCATGTTGCACTGACTTTCAATCAACTCCAAGAAAAGGCTTTATAACCCAGAAGATTATGTCAGTGTCATGGAAAAAGTAGGAATGAACATAAACTTTATGTCCATAGGATAACCTCAGAGATGGAGCTGGCCATAGTCAACATGCTTGTTCAGAAATTTACTTCTTTGTAGCTGTACTGGCACATTATAATGCTTCCATCAGTAGTGAAACTAGGAAACTGCACCCATTAACGATATAAGGAAGCTTTAGATGTTTTAAATTAGGCATTTTTCACCTCAAACTACAGAACTACACTTTGACAAACATAATCCAAGACTGTGTGAAACTGGGTTCTGAAATATTCACGCTGATCAACATGGACAATGAAGATAGCGGTTTCAGGTGACCCTGGAATGTTCATGTACAAGAAAAATAATAATGTCGGGTAGCAAAATCCAAACAAATTCCATTTTAAGAGGGTATCCCAAATCCATAAAAACTATACGAACTTCCAGTTCTTAATTTCCATCTCAGAATTATTCAGTACTGTTAAGAGAGTACTCAAATATTGAAAAAAAGAAGAAAGAAAAAAAAATGTATAAAAGCAAAAGAGGAAAAAATAGGCAAGATAAAACTTCATCATCAGAAGGCTTCATTTGTTATAATTTGGACATATCTACTACCAGCCTTTAAATATATACATTCAAACAGGATAGGATTTTCCTAAACTTCCAATGCCTATCAATAAGCATCTCATACCAGGTGATGCTAAACAGTTTTATGAAATCCTGATCTCAGACCCAAACTTTGAGGAGGATGATGATGATGACATTGACGGTCTCCTTGACTTCACCTTGGAGTGGATATATGAAGATGGATCGTGTATATTTTTAATTTGACATGTAACTTGAATGTTTAGTTTTTCGAAAATAATGACCAAATATGCACTGGAAATGAGCAAAAAAGGTGACAATGGATTGAAATCAGTATTCATGTTCTTACTATGAGAATTTTCAGGTAGCACTTTATAAATACAGAGTGCTTCAAAAAAATGTATACACACTTTGAAATGTCATAGAAAATTTATTTCCCATTCTACAAGGTTAAATTTCTGGGAGAAATGTTACATTTCTTCAACAGGGGCAGCAGAATAGTTTCAACAAACGTCCAACAATCTTGCCAATAACCATCCTACAATGAAAAGCACCTAACAATGCTTGCTGATTCCATATTCCCTGCCACTCGTGCATTATATGCTTTTATTACCAACAAAGTGTTCCCCGCCGCAGTATTATAGGGATGTACGAACATACCTGGATAGAGATTTGCCAAGGCAGTGAATAGGACGCAGGAGACAAATCGAGTTTCCTGCACTTTCTCCAGGCTTTACTCCGCTGGATTTCTTCTTATGGGGCACAGTAAAAGATGAGGTGTACAAACGTATACCACATAACCTAGACACACTTTGGAATGAGATTCAAGCGGTGTGCGCAGAATCTTATTGGACACTTTGGTACGATATATAGAATCAGTGGTGACTTGTACTCAGAAATGTATTGATGCTGAAGGTCACCATTTTGAACATTTGAACTAAGCCATATTCATCAGAAAGTCATTTATTTTTCAAATTGGACTTGAAGCTTTCCATTTCCAGAAATTTAACCTTGTAGAATGGAAAATAGATTTTCTATGACACTTCGAAGTGTGTATACATTCTTTTGAAGCACACTGTATGTATATAGCAGAGATTGCCGATCAAAGTTTTCATGTGGTTTTGACATGGTAGGGCGGATCTTAAGATCCTCGTAACTGGGCGAGTTTCAGTAAGAATTTAAGTAATTGATGAAGAAAGGATTAATTAATTTGTTCCTAATCCCATATCCCATATTTGCATGGGATGGTTCATGCAAATAAGTACTCCGTATAGAATTACATATGATTTCAATGAGAAATTCCAACATTGAACAAGAACGTACAAGAACACCTAATCATGATAATAGCCAGATAAAACGTTTTGTTCAGAAAATGTAAGCTACTAACTCTTAAATGCAAACAATGTGTGTGTGTGCATGCATGCGTGCATGCGCATGTGTGTGTGTGTGTGTGCGCACGCACGTGTGTGTGTATATATATTTAATGCCAACCTCCTTGTTCTGACACATTTGGGATCTGCTCCAAGGCAGAAAGATGGTGATAGTGTAGCCCTTTTTTAAGTTACGCACCACTTTATATGGTGACATGTAACTGGCAGAAGCTTAAGGTGTGAAGAGATGAGTGTGTTTAGAGGTTTTTATGTAGTGTAGTGTGGGATATGAGTGATGATAGTGAGGAAGGGTAGAGAGGAAACTCGGTGCCGGCATTAGCCTACTCTTGTGGAAAATCACCAAGTGACCGCTAGGCATAACGTCCCCATTTGTTGGACAAATCGCTATCAACTGTGAAGTATGCCTCCATGTCATATGATCTTCCAAGACTAGACTTGCTACAAAAAATACAGACTAAAAATAAATCAATACTGCACAGTTGAAATTACTGAAAATTAAAATACTAACGTGTATCAGGTGTTTACACACTTTAAATTATAGACCTACATTACATAATTACATGATAAAAAAACTAATTACTCTTAACCGTTCTTTCATGAAATCATTTACACCGTAAAACTTATGGTTGAGGAAACAAGTTTTAGTTTTCCTCTGAAAGTTTTTATATCCAAGTTCTTTAACATTTTTGTAATTTGTTATACATTAAAATACACATGTGGGAAATGTTGCTTCGATTTTTCGTAGTTCTTGGGGATTCCGAATACTGTATAAACCTTTTGATTGTCTTGTATGATAGTTGTGGAAGTTTAAATTTCTACCAAAGTGGTTGATGAAAGTAGTTGTATAAAGTTCAGTGTTTCCAAAATGTTAAAAGGCATGAGAAAGGTAACCATGGCTAGAATGTTAACAATATGAAAGTCTTTTATCAATAATTTGGCCATATTTCCTTGGAAATAACATTAACACATTTCAAATTTGTAATATGTTATAAAATAGAATCTTTGAAAATATGTCTATTTTTTTAAATATGCAATTAACAGTAGGTTTTCTGTGTGCTTTTTAGTACTGGTAGACTACTGTTAATTGATTGGTTTTTATTTATTTTCAGAGGAGAGGAAGTTCCAAGAAGATGAAGCCTGTGAGCAAGCTGTGATGCGTGATAGTAGTATTACTAGGCATACTGGGGGAAGTGGGACTAAAAGACGATGGAAACGCCCAATCTCATGTATTAGTGTTAAGAAATTTCCCTCCTGCAAGCAATCATGATGCTCTACTACTTATTTTATAATACCGGTACCTATTGGATGATGGCATTACCCATGATTATTCATTGTAAATTATATAACAAGTCTTCTTGTTTTGGAGATTTGTGTTATTTGAAATTAAGAATTATTGTTATTGTTATTTTGTTACAGTATGAGATGTGCTTTAATTGCTTTTGTTACATGTTTAAGTGGTACATGTAAGAATTGGTGTGCCATCTATATACTCCCTTGTTTGTGAGACGGAGAAAAGTGGGACATGGTCTCTAGCCATTTACTTGTGCATTTGTTAGTTATAATGCACTGATGCTCAAGACTTGAGGATTTTGTGATATCAATAGCTTTTAATGTAGAATGTTGTTACAGTATTTAAATTAAACTTTGACTAGAAACAAAATAATTTTAGCCCTTTAACAGTGTGAATTATCACGAAATTCCCCAGCTGGCAAAACTTTCTCCTTGGCAGATGACAGCAATATTTTTCCCCTCCTCTCTTGCCATAACCTGTAAGTCATATTTCTTTGGCTATTATCAGATCTGTAAGTTTTAACATTATAATCCCGGTAAACATGACATCTACCTATTGCTTTTGTTTTGCCTAATATAGCACCAGACAGGAAGTACTAGTACTGTTATTTACTTTTTTGCATGACGTAACTAATTACTTACGAATATTGTTGCCGTGGATCGTAACTTGACATTCCCACACGCAATCTGGTTGCTATGAAAACAAAAGAACTCTCCGTGTGGTAAAAATTACAAAAAGCACAAGTGCCGTAAGTAAAATTATCATAATACAAGCCTTTATGGAAGACCGGAACCAAGGGCCCCCCCCCGTTTGTGGCGACTTAACAGGACAAATATTCAGTTCCCATAACCAACACATGCGAATCACTTTCTGAAATATAACATCTATCTTCAATAGTGTATATACATAATATTTTCAGCTAATATCTCAATTAATATAATTAAATTGATATAAATAATCATCATGCAAAAAATAGCCTGCAATACTTGTGTCGTAAGCGCATAACGGATCTCGGAAATTGAAAAAACTCTTTCCTCAATCCGTATGCACTGCTTACAGCACTTGTATCACAATGTACTATTGAAATTTCATTGTGCAAAGGATGATGATGCAGGAGAAATTTACCTGTTTTTCCTCACCCCCTTGAAGAAGCTTGATTCGCACTGTATCATATAATAAATATTGTGTAATATAATACCAGTTATGTTATAATGACCTTCTCCCCCAAGAAATGCAACTGTAGTAGGCTGACCATACAAACCGTTTTGAATGGGACAATACTGTAATTTATATATTTTTTTGCCATTCCGTAGTTTTAATGAAAATCACAATTTTATACCGTTTTTAATACAAACTCTATTATACTCTAATATTGATCATGTTTAATTGATTATTAGTAAAGCCCGGATTTTCATGCACTATCAAACTTAAAAACATGCATGCATTCATGCACTATCGTATCTCCAAATATGCACAATGAAGGGCGAAACATGCACTATAAAAAATCCGCACTGTACTGCAATATATTTCAATTTCTCTTAAAACAATATACAACGAGTTTTTTCCAAATTCTCCTCACTTAAATTCGTGCGTTTATCAGTTTAGGACATTCTTGAACGCAGAAAAGGATATTTCAACTTCTCAAGAAGTAACAGGTGCATACTTAAGGGAAGAAATTTGACTGAGGGTGATATCGAATTCCATGTCTTTTACATTTTTTCCACAATAATACGTCTTTCACTGTTTTCAGAAGTTTTGATCAGGATTTGAACTAAGTACCTTCTTAAGTTTTTCCCTACTTAACTGTCACACCCTTTTCTCCACAACACGATTCTAAAGATAATTATTCAACGTCTTGAACAATGGCTAGTGACTGACAAATTCAAGCAGAGAACATTCTGTTATAGCAGTTTTCTTTCAATAAGATGGTGGGGGTAAGCGAGTCGGAATTTTCTTTTGTAGCCTGGTGTATTATATTACTGTTTATTTAGGGTAAACAGTAGTTTGCACTCTCAAATTCATGCAGGTGGCAGACTCTGTTGCCAAGTCAATCAAATAACAATGGTAATATAATACAATACAACTTTTTTACGTTTCTTTGAAAAGCCGAGATTTTAGGGAGGCACATTCATAATATGCACAGTTATGCATGGTAACTTGATATTATGCACTAAAACCAGATAATGAGGGTTTATATGCATTAAAAACGTCTGAATATGCAATATTAAACCAAAAAAGTCCAAAACATGCATTATGCATGAATTTTGCCATAAAAAGGCCGAAATATGCAAACATGCACGGAAAAAGTATGTTTATTTGGAATCCATAAGTCATGTAATGAGTAACTACAAAGTTTGAGAAATGTAACCGAAGTATATAAAAACATGCATTTGCATGGAAATCCGGGCTCTAATTATTAGTAACCTATAATCATATGTCAATGTCATTATTACCAGTAAATTGAATACGGTAATCACAGAGTTGTATTGTTCAATACTAAGCGATCTATTCAGAGAAAGTATCACAATGTGTGACGTAGTGAATGGTGAACTGCGATGGCAAAGTTCTGTTCCAGTGAGGTCATATTATTATTATTTATTCCGAGAAGAAGAAGAAATGCATATTGGCAACACTTGCTTTTTCAATATGGCAAGAAGTTAATCGTGGAGAAAGAAGTGTCAATTTTTTAAGAAATTTCTATAGTATATTTTTTTTTTAAATAATTTTCCGAAGTTTAAAACAATGGACTTTATTTTAACAGTTTTCAGTATGTTTACAAATTGTAGATTATTGAACGTCAATGGCTTGAATTTCACAATTTTTAAAATTCAAAGTTTTATTTTTAAATCTTAAGGCGTAAGTATATGCTAGCAATGTCAAAAAGGTGAAAGTTTATTAATGATCTTCAGAAAGAATTCAGATCCATTACAGTGGACAAGCAGTGTAGTGATGGAACGAAAGTGGTATGCCAACATTGTCCATTTTTCCGTTCCCCAATTTAACCATCCCCAATCTTCTGCATAATATGGTCAGCCTAAAGTGTAGGTTTTATAATACTATCTCATTCAACCCCATAGTTCTGTCAATCAGTGACTAGAATGTTAATTAGCTGTACACAGGTCTTAACGTCCTCAGGTTTAGAAAAACTTTCCCCTTTTAGCTTACAGTATGATGTAGCTGACACTTGTTTAGAGCCAACAACAATACAGAGTAACTTCAGACAGAATAAGGTGAGCAAGGTGTCATGCTTACTCCAAGTACTCCAATTCAGAAATTGCAAAGAAAAGAAATAGCAGTAACATTGGGAGATAGCACCAACATCTGTACGTGTTCAGTACACCTTTTTTGGATTAGGGGAGAGTGCTATATATTCTAAGAAAAAAAAATATATATTGTATGGGCAAGGTCTTCTTAACGTATCCAACACTAGGGTATAACGTGTGTATACATTTTTGTTGTTGCATATTTTACGAAGTAGGAGCAAGTAATATCACCAGCCTTAAAAGAACTCATCCGGTTAACATTACATATTGGTACTTGCTCACTACTTTATTTTAACAAGGCAGTCAAAGCATACTTAACCAGACATACCTTGAAGTTTTAGTGAAAGAACCAATTTCAGTTGCCACATGTAAAATGTTGGTTCCCTGTTTCCTGAAACAGAGCCCTAAATTAGGCATCAGTGAAATAGGAAATTATTGGTTGCTTTGTACAGTCCTTGGGGTTTGCTATAACATAATGCTTACAGAACTCAGTTCACCCTATATCGAAACAGTGTTGTCCAGTTGTTAGATGCCTTTATTTGCATGGCATGTAATATTCAAGTTTCAATTTCATTGACTTATTTAGTCTGATTTTTTTACTTAGGCCTTGTTATTGACCATTGTATCAGCAGTCACTCATTAATGCCACATATGCTTCCAGCTCCCAGCAAAGACTAATTACACTTGGCTAAAGGTTTTGCTTGCAAGCGGTTATGCACAGAAACCTCTTTGTCCGGGGAGAGTGACTCCAGTACTTTGCCAAGAGTTAAAATTCCTCCCCCCCCCCCCTCCCTAGAATTAGCAGAAGGTTGACAAGAAATGGATTTAAAATTTGAATTGCTAAGAATGCATTTTTTCAAGCATCAGGCTCATCAATCTTAAGTGTTCATTGTTTTATTTCTTTACATGTTTTAGGTACTGTGTTACCTCTCTGTTGCCGTACTTAATTTTTGTATTGTGTACTTAGATGTTTAAATACTGTCTTCTACCATTGCTGATAGAGGAATGTTTTGAGCATTAACCTTTTATTATTACTCACACTAGGTAGAGTAGTATCAATCTTCAGTGCGGTTGCCTTGCCGTTGTACCTGGGTAAGGGTTGATTAAGGTCAGCATCCTGATAATCCTTTATGTGGGTAAGCATGGACTCCTGTCTTTTCTTTTTTTTGATTCCACCGATTCTCTTACCAAAATTTCAGTGTTTGTTTAGATATAAAGGATTTGATACTTCCCGTTTAAAGAATTTCTTAAATATATTCGTTATCCAAAAATTTCACTCAAGTCAAGTAAACTCTCTATAACAAAGAGTCTTGTATGTTGAAATTTATATAATTAAAATAGAAAGTTACGAAAATAGGTTTTAATTAGGAACACACCAACCACATGCTTGCAGGTTAAAATACCATATTAATAGTACAGATGATTAACAGTAATTTATTAGTGTCACTTTCATTCTTTGTTGCACATACTCTATAAGGAATTTGAAAGTTATGTTATCTATTCTCATCCTTTCTTATTAAAATCTGAAGCTGTGTTATTTAACATGTCTTATCTTATATATATTGTTTATCTCATACCATAAAAGTACTAAAAATAAAATGGCATTTTTCATCTTTTAGGCACAATTTATGTTCTCTCAATTAGACAAAATTTTCATAACTCTGTCAGATTCCTGCCCTTTTACTACAGTTACTGAGAGTTGACCCACATTAAATGCTTGCTGGTTTTATGATCTCTTAAAAATTTGTACAGCTTGTGTTTTGATATGTAATATATTGATTGTATATTATATTAAATTGTACAGAAGGTGTTAACTTACATTACATATATTGCATGTATTACCAGTCTTAAATGTTCCATAATACTTTTTTATGATTTTCGTTGACTGATACCTTAGTCTTCTGTATCATCCTTACCATTTAAGCTGATAATTGTAAAGAGAGAAAAATCATATCAGTAGGGATTCTATTTTAAAAGTAATATTTTTATTAACACTGTATTCCCAGTTTGACATGCAGTCAACTAAAGTATTTTAATAGCAATTATAAAACTTGTTATAGTTTCACACTGGTAAAGTTGAATTGTGTGAATGTTTATGATGTAAATAAATATATGCAGAATTATTAAATATATTATAACGATGAAAAAAGTATCTACAACAGAATATATACTGTATTTATTAAATTGGTCTGCAGTTGGCACTTTCAGCTCATGTAATCCAAGATCCTTGCCTCACTCACTGAACACTGGTACATCTTTATCTTTTCCTTAAAGATATCTTGGGTTATCATAACCAGCGGTTATTTTTAACTGTCATCAAACTTCATTGCATTTTAAGGTGTGAATGGGTAGCAAACTAAATAATCATTTCTGTGTTTATTTGAAGTTATTTATATTGTGACATTTCTGTCTGTCGTGTATATACCACTACAAATATAAAATAATCTCTATATATATAAAAGGCTTTGTCCTGACTGACTGACTGAATGAATGACTGACTGACTGATTGACTGAATGACTGGAATCAACGTACAGCCTAAACTATAACAGGTAGAGACCTGGAATTTTGACAGTACCTTCGTTGCATAATGTAGGTGCTCACTAAGAAAGGATTTTGAAAAATTCTGATTCTAAATGCCAAAAATTAAATGTTTTTGAAAATACTTAATCCCTTTTTACATATAATTATCAATTCCAAATCACAGAATATATTGTTGCCAAATGGTATCAGGTGGGCTTGGAAAAAACAAATGAAATGCACTTTTGACAAACAAGAGAAGTTATCAAAATAATTCATGTTATAAATAAATATTACAGAATGAAATCCACTAAAATAATGGAATCACATAACTTTCTCTACCCTGGACATAGAGAAAACAAAATGAGGTATGGTAATGTGTATATTATTATATTATATCGCAGGTTTTTGGAGAGAAAAGTATGAAAGTGATAATGCTTCCTGTTTAATTTCATCTCCAAAACGGTTTTATGGTAACATAAGAGTGGGAAATTTCCCGCCTCGATATTACAATTTTATGTTACTGGAATTTCTGTTTCTTCTTATTTAAACCTCTACCAGGCTTGCTGTGCACTGTACAAGCGATGGGATGCAAAATTCTAGATCCTCTATGAGCCATAAAAAACTATATCAAGCGTTTTCTGAGGGAATAGTTTGAGTGTAATAAGTCGTTCTTCCTATTTCAAATTATAAATGCCTATATAAGGACCTAGAATTTAAAATTGAAAATCCTTCATAAGTTAATTTCCAATTACAAAATACAAAACCCGGGCGACGCCGGGTCTTTTAAGCTAGTGTTTTTATATGAGCTTTCCTTCTCGAGCTATATTGATCACAGACACACACACACAGACATGTTTCTGAAAATAGCATTTTTAGATTCAGAAGTTGTCAGAATATATATTTATGTTGAAAATGTTACATAGGATTTCAGGGTAGAATACTTTCTTTATATTATTATTACTAGGGAAATAGCAAAGTGAAGTGTTGATATCTGTAGCAAGATTGAGTATGGAAATATGCACACTAACTTCGCTATTACGTATATTTATCCATAACAATGGGTAAATTTACCTAATAGTGAAGTTAGTGCGCATTTTTCCATACTATGAATCCTCAGTCTCTACCTACAGACTTAGTACCTGTGGTAATTGGTGGAAGAACAGAATAGCAAAACTATTTGGACAACATAATAACCAGATGCAAATTCTTGGGCTTTAAGACTGCATGGCACCACCTTTACATGTAATTTGCCATATTTGAAATGTTTTTGAATCCTATTTTAGCCTTTCTGCGTTTGACTTGGGATGGACATTATCATCATAAACTAAAACTGTCCACTAGCTGAACAATTTAAGCCAAAGAAATTTGGAAATACTTTTCTGTCTGCAAAACCACTATGCTGGAAAAGAATTTATGGGAAAAGTTATTTTGACAGTTTGGAATCTCTTGAATTGGTGAGCTTGAACCAGCTCCTGTGGAGAGTATTATTGTTGAATGAAAGTAGTTTGTTCAACTAATTCTTTGCTAACTTTTTTTTTTTTTTAAATTGTAGAATATCTGTGTAACAAGATGGATGGCTCAAACTTGCGTTCCTAGTGTTGTTTGCTTACCTCCAAATCTTAGGATCACAATTGAAACAGAGTAAATGGAAATTTTAAGAGCAAAGAATATTCATTATTGGTCCTCTGAAAAGGATTTCAAGTTGTGGGTCTGGAGTTCAGTATTTTAATAATTCCTTTATTGCAACCAAATGGTCATATTATGATGAATGGAGCAACGGTAGAATGATATATGGCAGAGGAAATGGGAGCATCCCAAGAAAACCTGCCCCAAATCCATTTTGTCTACAAATTTTGCATGGATCCACCAAGATTCAGTCTTACGTCCCCACAGTGGAATTCAAGCGGTCTATCCACTAACCCATGGGACAGCCTAAGTATGATATTTTAAGCTCTTGATATTTAGATTACAACTCTGAGCAACATTTTCATGGTTCACATACCAGTAGTTCATTACCTGGTGGCTTATGCAATAAAATAACTCAAATTTACATTGACTGAAACAGGTGCCTTGTCCCTCAATATTTAAGACTTGGATGCCATTTGAGATGACTTGATAACTATGTAAGAACGAACAGAAGTACTGTTTACACACCGCATACATTACCAGTACAGTTTTCCATATTGCACAATTTGAAAAAATCAACTCGCCCGAAGTTAATGATGCTTTGAGTGTTTACACCATGCTAGTTATCTAGCACAATTTTTTACTTAGTTATTTACTCATTTATTTATTAATTCATATTTTATTTTTGGTTTGTTTGTAAGCCCAAGAGAAGTAGGTGAAGTGGCACTTCACCAATAGTTTTATCTTACCAGACATTTTTAAGGGTTTATTTTCTATATCACGTATGTTGGATTTTACTTGAAATATATTTCCATGTTTTTTTTTTTTGCTTTGTTTGTGGCAACAACCGCGAGATCAGGCCGGCAGGCCAGCTTAGTGGTTCTCTGCTTCCTGACTATGCTGTCATGTGTTGTGCAGCAAGCGCATGATCAGACCGGCCTACTTGGTGAAGAATAGTACTTCCTCCACATTCTCCTACTTCCAGGGTGGAACTGGATGGCTGGACATGGCGCCCCCTGGGACAGCCTAGAAGTTATGGGTGGCTTCAATGGCAACCATGATATCACCTGCTTTACTTTGTCTGTAAGGGAACTCGCGGTGAGAATAACAGCAACAAGCCAAAAAAAAATGGCAAAAGAGAAGAACTGATAGCCCCCTTAAGGTCTGCTCACTCTGGCTGTACATTGCTATGGCGACAGTCTGCTTCCCCTAGCCACCAACCTTTCCGTGCCAGCACTGCAACTCATTGCATAGTGCAGTATTAACTCAGCCCACGAGAAAGAACCTTGTACCAAATTATAGCACTAATTCTACAATACAAAAATTACCATTGTACCAAATCATTCTCAGAGCTTCTTTAGCATTACTCAGGACCCACTACGTGACTGTAGAGCTTGATTTGGGAACGAGACGAAACGAGAGTTTTATATTTGAATGGTATGCCACCCACAAGAGTTGATTAATAAAACCAAAATTATTTTTGTACCATTTAAAACTTCCCTTAAACCAAAACCACTCTTTTCGGAGCCAACTTAATATTTCACAATTACGATTAAAACAAAATTATCAATATCTGCTATTTCATATAGCTCTCTAAACATAATTAGATGAATTCTTGCTTCACACCGCAACGACCACTCATATGCAATGGCATAGTGGTTAAGACAACTGGCTATGATGCTAGCAGTTCCATGTTCAAATCCCGCTTGGTGCATTAATTTGTAAGAATGGGTCCCAAATAGGTAGATAGGGTAAAGAATAAGGGAGAAAAGAAGAAAGGGGGAAAAAATCCAATTTTCAATACTGCTAGTAGTTTCACCAATACTTCCTAGATGTCTCTCTGGGTCCCATTAGTGAGTTGGGTGGCAGAGCTTAAGGGGGCGACCTGTCTTCCTTTTTCGCTAAAAGATAACCCTAAAATGCGCTAAATTGTTACTTGCACAAAATACTTCAATATGCCGGACTTGAAAACAGTTAACATTACGATTAGGCTGATGCAGTGGTGGACGCAGGGGGGGGGATATAAATGCAATGTAAGTGGCCAGTTTTATAAACTAATTATATATTTAAAGTTAGTTAATTGTCTACCCTATTCAAATCCCCCCCCCCCCGAAAAAAATTCTGCGTCCTCGACTGGGCTCATTGTTTATTTCTTGTACCCCATTCTTTAAATTGTATTGTGAATTTTTCGTTATTTTGTTACAAATTTAAGGCAAATTAGGGAAAAGGAATAAATTGCTTTTAATAGTAGGTATTTGGTTTTTATATACCACATCATACTACGAACGACCACAATCTTGGTGGTACCACAGAATACAGGGCTGTACTCTGTGTAAAACGACAGAGCATAAGTGCTTCCTAAATCTTTTCTCCTTGACCTCGTACTTGAATTCGATTGGAGGATGAATTGATGACGAGTTGCGACAGGTTTTATTTGAAAGGTGTCCGGCTGTCTGTAGTTGTCAATATTGCGGTGTTACGCTTTACATTAGTCTATTAAATATGTGAGTGAAAACTAAATCTGCTGCAGCGAAGAGGTATTGTGGGTTCATTTTATTCTTAATATTAGTTCTGTAAGGACTAAGTTGTAAAAATCTAAAAGATACAGTACGCCGTTGATAGTTGATGGCCATCCATGGGGTTTTGATGAAATGATACGGTGTATTTATGTAGCATATCCCATTATAAAATTTCCAAAGTATCTGTTTAAAACACTGAAGAGGCTGTTTGGAACTGATAATCTGCATGTGAGTTGTCATAATTACGAAATATTCAAGCACCTAGTTCACAGGCCTATAGGCTATACCGTAAACTCGAGTTCATTACAGACTATTTGCCGTTAATCAAATAAAAGCACATTAATTCAATATCTGGCTGTTTGAATTAGTACAAACTTTCATCCAGGACACCCTATGTTTATTATGTGTGAAAATCAGTAAATCCAACTACCGTACTGGTGTAAGAAATAGTCCTAGAAACTAACCTGGAAGTGGGTCTATGTAAGGCCTTTTTAGAAGTTTGGAAAATTTCAACAGAATTCTTGGGGTAGTCCAGCGGTGTGCTGGATGTGATATTTTGATTGTAGAAACACGAAAAACGACCAAATTTGAGGGAAAATAAAAAAACAGGGTGCACCTTGGAGTTAGTGGTAACCCACCCAAAATGGTGCACTTTCTTATATACCACGATCTAGCGAATTCTTCTGTCCTCGTATTACGTAGAAACTCGTGATTGGATGTTGGAGGTGTGACGTCATATCGCTAGACGACTGGAGACAGGCTAACAAACCTCGCAGGAAGTGTAATGACAGTATACAAGTTCAGTTGGTACAAGGCACTTGCGACAATATACGAGGACAGTTGGTCATACCTTTTTCGCTAAGAAACAAAATACATCACACAGTTCATGCAAATGTGATTATCAAATGGGCGGAGCTTAAGGGGCCACCTGTTTTTGGATTTCGCCAAATTTGATGTTATATTTTTTAGAACCTATATACCTAGATTAATCACATTTTACCAAGTTTCTAAATGTAAGTAAAATTCCTAAGAAGTGGATGAAAAACTGCTGTTAAATCACGATCTCCTTGCGCTGAACGATGCTGTATTGTCGGACCAGGAGTGAGTGATTGGTTACATGCAGAAAATTCAAGCTGGAAACCTAATGGTACCCTAAAAACGGTGGCTCAGCACCTATTAAGGTTGAGGTATCTAATGGGTACAAAAGCTTCATATCTACCGTTCCCTTGGATTCCCTTTCTGTGTTTCTAGGCCTATATTGCAGGGTGGTACATGTCCTACTTCCTATCACAACCTCCTTGATGAACAATGACTGGTGGCCCATAAAATAAACTAGAGAGAGACTGCTTTCCTGCATAGGCCCAACAGCCAGACATGTACCTGGTAACTCGGTATGGCAAAAGATAGATTTATGCCGTGCAACAGCCAAGATCCGCCCACCGGCTGCTTCCTCTTGCTTCCGAGCCTGCATGCGCACTTCACTATTGTACCAAGGCTTCCATGACAGTTGTAACGATGTTTTATGAAAGGTGTGGAAGTGTAAAAGACTTCTGCATTTAGTTAAATAATGATAGGTAAATTCTAGGTCAGTGACAAGTTTTGTTAGGTTAGGAACGTTAGGTTAGCGCAAGGTTTATTATGTCTCACATTTAATCTCTTTTGCGACGAAACCCTCAACTTACCTTCCCAGGCAGGTCCCATTAGAGAGTTGGTGGGAGGAGCCTAGTGCGTGGCATATAACTATTTTTTCTGGTTTGCTTTATGTTTGCTGCAGTATCCTTAAGTCTTGCTTAGGGTTGCCACCTTTTGTTAAGGCTAAGGAGGGACACTTATCGAATATATGCATATCGCCAATCTTCATACCTAAATTTGTACATGGAACAATTTATTAACAAGAGAAAGATAGTATATATTCGTTACAAAGCCAAAACTGAATAGGCTATGTAACAGTAACACTAACATTAGAAAAGAGAAGGCTAGAAAAATAATAAAAATATATATAATGCGTCCCTCTTAGGCATAATTCGGGATGCTGAAAAAGTTCTTAAAATGCGGGATGTCCCGCCAAATTCGGGACAGGTGGCAACGGTAGTCTTGCTCTATGGAGTTGCTGCATGAACTGCCATGGCTTTTTTTGTTTGTTTGTTTGTTTTTTTTTTTTTTTTTTTTTTTTATCTGATTTGCTGTCAACTTCTCTTTGAGAGTTCACTTACAAAAAAAAAAAAAAATGCATGGTAGCAGTATGCCAGAACACATGACAAATAAAACAGTAGGCCTACAAGTGATACTATAGCTTGCTACGCCCATGAATTTTTTTTTTCACAAAGAAGTGCTTTCAGAGCATAATGTGAAAATAGTATGTGGCAAAAATTCAGCTTCCTTTATCATTGCATAGGAACAGATTGCACAATGAATCACAGAAACAGATGAAATAATCAGAAGTGTAGAGAGAAAGCCAATATTAAAAGTGTTTGAGTATTTGAAGGAAAAGAACTAAAGACATATAAACTGGTTGTAGCCTATTGGCTATCTAGGTTGAGCCAAATCGTATTGTTAAGGTTTTAGACATCCTGCTGTCCTTTGGAGAGTGAGTCACTCTCTGAAGAGGACACTCTTCATGTCCTTCAGCAAGAGAGACAATCTCCAAAGAAGAGTGTCCTCTTCAGAGAGTGACTCACTTGCTGAAGAAGGACATGACAGCATGTCTGAAACATTAGATATTAACAATAGACCTATGACGCTGCCCAACCCAAATAGCCAACACAACCAGTTTGTATTTGACACCGGCCGTGGAAGCCTAAGAACTCATGTAGGCCCTACAGTGTTTTGCAGATGACAAACCATTCTTCCTTCTCCTGCTTAGATACGCAGTTCAATCAGAGACGGCGAGACAGAGAGGAGACTCTTACTGCTAGCGACACTTTGTACGCTCTTACATGTGATTGGCAGTGAAGAAATTTGCTTCTCATTTGAAAAATACTGTAGTTAATTGTTTGTTATTAGGGTAATATCCCATCTATGGGGACCAATTTTTAGAACCGAGATTCTCTTTATAAAACACTTATATCACACGAATTTTGTTATAGATAGATGTGTGGAGAGGTGATGTTGTCTTGGCGAATGATTTGGTCCAACCCGCCCACCCTAATTGATACACTTTCTGGCATAATCCCAATTACGGGGACCAATTCACGCGATATTCACATTTCCACGGACTGTGTGAGCGATAGGCTACACGGTTACCAACTGTTAGGTTAGGAACGTTAGGAGCAATGGCATACTGAATAGCACAACCACCATTTCTTACGAGCAGCTAGTGGCTTGTACCTTTGTAGGTTTGTCACACTGTTCATCCACAATCATATTTGTTTAGCGATATGACGTCACACCTCCAACGTCCAATCAGGAGGACGAGGACAGAAAAATGGTGGAGAAGAAGGGAGTTTTCGCTAGATTGTGATATAAAAGAAAGTGTAGGCCTATCAATTAGGGCGGGTGGGTTGGACCAAATCATTCGCCAAGACATCATCTCCTCTCCACACATCTATCTATAACAAAATTTGTGTGATATAAGTGTTTTATGAAGAGAATCTCGGTTCTAAAAAATGGTCCCGTAGATGGGATTTTACCGAAAAAAGTAATAAAGGAACCATCCAAAGGGGTTATAAAAAATCTAGACAAATTAGGGTGGAGTACAAAACCAGCAAGGAGGCAAAATGTAATGATTTTATTCACAATGCTATGCTGTGCAGATTTCATGGGTTTTTACTAAATTTAGAATGACTCCCTTCCCCCTACAATTCAGTCTGTAATGAGAGAATTAAAAGGGATGGTTTCCATGATTTAAGCATTATGTTTATTCACAGAAAAAAAAAAAAGATTCAAAATCAGTGATTTTTAGCTTGTTGTTTTCTTCACAAACAGAGAAACCTTATAGTGATTAGTTTTCCTGGAAAGTGTCCTAAATACCGAGAAAATGAAAATGAAAATGTCACTTTTCTGATCTACAAATGACAGTCTCTGAATATAAAATGGCTGTTGGAAGGCGAGAATTATGACGGGCAGTAAATTGTGTGTGGGTCTTATGTGATATAGGAACAGGGCTATAAACTTCAATGGCGATCAACACTAATATCACCATTCCAAACCTAACTGCCACCAACCTAGCTCTACATGATACTAAATTAATGCTAATTTCAATATCCCTAACTTAACTGCCACTTACCTAAAATTGGAAGTTGGTGTATAGCTGCATTCCGAAGTGATCACAGTAAGCGGCTTGTATATATGTATGCATATATACATATATAGGCCTAGTGCTTTTTTTTTTTTTTTTTTCTAAAAAAAGATTTAAGGGGCACATTGAAAAGTAACTATACATGTATTTTTTAGAGTTGGGGCCTGACAGGTTTGCAACCAACCTCGGAACTACTGCCGGATGTTGCTGATCATCTGGCATGTATAAGCTGAGTCATTTTCACAAGAGCATATATAATTTAACATGTGAAAAACAACTGCAGAATAGCCAGAGACCGAATGACATTTGCAGCAGTATTAATGCAAATAAATGTAATATCAAGACAAGAGGAATGGGATACAACAAACTCTTAAGAGCATGTGCTAATGTTGAATCTGTAACATTGGCAATGTAGTCATGGCTACCATTGCAGCGGTGCCATAGCACTTGCTTGTTTTGCTGATTACAGTGCTAATGTCAGGCCTCACCTTTCAAAAATCATGGGATAGATAACTAATGTAACACTGAAAATAGCTACTTTAATGCAAACGATGGACATAATTTTTTTTTTTAGTTATTTTGTTTGGCACAAATTTCTCCAGATTTCAAAATTGTAGAAAATAATGATTTTCTCAGACATGAAACTGGAGAAATCTTTAAGGGGTATGCATACCCCAGCGTATGGCCAGAAAAAGGTATATTATATATATACACACACACACACACACACACGTATGTGGTATGCATTTCTTTGGTAGGATGATTCTAAATATAGGCCTAAATAAAATCATGAAGAAGTTGACACAAAACTAATGTGAAATGATGCATACTCACATAATTCATGTGCTAGTCACTGGTGCACTGTGGGTGAGGAACAGTGGGCTGACTCTTGTAGCAATAAAACAATGTTAGCAACCTGACTATCGAAGTGCTGAGCTCGGATAGTCAGTTGCAGTCACTGCTGTCCTTAAACATTATTTTTACTTGGGGGAGGACCTAAATTAACCTTACCTAACCCTTCATAGTTGCCCATCTTCAAAGCAATTTTCATTCTTTTCAGATCTGGTTACTTCTGAAGTTGGATATCAAGGAAGAATATAATACTGAACAGTTTGTGTGTTCTTCTGCTTTAAAGAAGATGTGTGGTAAGTAATATTTCTATTCTGAACATTGTAATTCCAAACCTTTTATAGTCTGTTTTTCCTAAGGAAGGAAAGATCCCGCCAACTCGTTTGAACACGGCGAGAGAGAAAGCCAATGATGTTTAAGGAGGATGGGGAGGAGTGGGAGGAGTAGAAGTGACCTTGGCTACAGGGTGAGTGATCGCTGTTTACCCCACAGTGAAGGTTCCTATGTGAGTGTTTAGTGCGTGTTTGTTCAATTACGCGACGTTTATGTAGGAAATAGGAAGTTAGTGTAGTTAAAAATAGCGTTTTGTGTGAGTTGCAACAAAATGGATCTAAGCTATAAAATAGTGCAATTACACAAACCAAAATTTTAAACCTACATATAATAGACAATATGGCTAAAACATATGGGCATGAAGTTGTACGCTTACCCCCTTATCACTGTGAGTTCAACCCTATTGAACTCATATGGGCACAAGTGAAGGGGTTTGGTAGAAAGAATAACACGAAATTCACTATGCAACACCTTAAAACTGTATTTCAAGATACCGTGTCATCCGTTACTGCCGAGAATTGGTTTAAGGCCTGTCATCTGGCTAAAGGAGTGGAAGAGTATTACTGGGAACGTGATAATTTAATGGATGATATCCCATCGGTTCATCATTAATCTTGAAGAAAGTTAATCTACGGAATCACTCTGATGACGATAAAACTCAGGCTACATAATATAACCCTTTTTTAACTTGAAGTAACATTCGCTTTTATAATAGGTATTCTGACAAAAGTATGGTTTCTTTCTTTGTCAGGGAGAAGTGCGGACCACTCAGGTATAATGTGGGTTTTCTCAGCAATTATCCCTTTTCAATGAGACATATTGTCATGACAAACTTCTATTCAATAACTGCTCCTTCTTTGACAAATTCTATTTTACCATTCTGGGAAAAGAAAATAATTTCTACTGAAGAGTTATGACCTTAATGGAGTGGAAAGGATTTTGAGAGGATTAAACTTAGGCTACTATATATTTCCAAGAAACATTATAAATGTGGTTTCAAGCCACACCATAATTTGGTATGTATAGGGTTAATTAATTATTCTCTATAGGCCCTAATAAATTACATGTTCAACTATTTCTTGTTCTTATAAGCTATAATTTAAATATAGTTTTGTGCATGGGTATTATAACCACGTATTATGATCTCAATCTTCAATGCAGTTGTAGTTGTATAGTCGTAGTTGTGAAACGTCCTATACCACTAACTCCGCCGTAGAAGGGGAAGGTTGTACGGTTTGAAAATAGTGGCGGGATCTTTCCTTCCTTAGGAAAAACAGACTATAGCATTGCTTTGTCATGTACAGTTGAGTGCACCGAATCTTTCCAATATAATGCGGAGTGATTTTTGTTAAGAGTATACATAACCGGCTCCGTCAGAAACATCAAAACACCAGAAGCATCAAAAAGTTTCTGTGCACTTGATTTTACTCTAAACTCAGTACATATCCTACTGGAAAATTCTTTGGATATCAGTGAGGGAAAATATATTGGGTATCACTGTTAAATATTCACTTGCGACAAACAGTGAACATTAATATGATTGTAGCTGCCCAAATCCTGTTCTAACTGTTATGCTTAATGTGTCAAAAACAGATCTTGAGCTGTGAGAGTAAGGCAGAAAGAATTGGATGTACAGAATATACGTTAAGGTAAACCATGTAAAATTACTTCTGTTTCAGATGATGGATTGCAGAATTTTATTGACTTCAACAGTCCTCTGAAATTGAGACCTGAACTTGGAGAAATCACCCCCCTTGTTCCTCTTCCAGAGAAATTAGAAAACAGTGAAATATCTTGTAATGAAAATATTTTGTTAAATAGTTTCGATGGCAATAATAGTGTTTCCGATGATAACAATCCTTTTGATCTAGTTGATCATCAGAAAAATTTAAATGAGAGAATGCTGAATGATCCATTTGAGCTGGTATACCAGAAAGCATTTATTTTACCTCAAGATGCAAAGGAGTCGTCACCAAAGTGCACAAATGAATATGAGGTTGAAAGAATGGAAGGATGTGAAAACTGTAGATCAGTTAGTCCATCTGATTTTTCACAAAGCATGGAAAGGAGTATGAATGATCAGTCCTTAGGACTTTTAAATCTGTCTTTTTACAATAAGGGAGATAGTTCGTTATTTTCAGTAGATGGCTGTACAGATTTAATTATTAGCATACCAGCAATAGATTCACTTCCTGAAGCAAATGACTTACTTATTCCTGTAATCAAAAGTAATTGTGAAGGCTTGAATAATGCAAATGGCAAAGAAAATGCTTTTCCCAGTGGAACACGTCTTGAAGGTAGAGAGGCTGATTCATTAGTCAATGGCTGTGCAAATAACTCGGACGAAGAGCTAAAAACCATGGTTGCCGGAAGAGTGAGCATTTGTATTCAAAATGCTTTACAGCAGTCAAGGTCTACTATTACTAATAATTTTGTTCATGACTTAACTCCAGAAACTGAGCATCCTATATTCCATTCATCACGAAAATCATCATTGCCACTTAACAAATCTTTTGCATACTTGTCTGCCACTGGAAAAACATCCACTCCAGAATGTGTTGAAGTTGCAAAGTCTGCTCAAGAAAAGAATGATTCTGATGATATGAACAAACTCAAGAGAAACTCTGTGAGTCGATTTGAATTAACAGGAGGATTATGTACTACTAAGAACTGGAATTCTGAAGTTTCTCCTCTTGAAGTAGGTATAAAAAGCACTAATGGTGACTTAAATGATGGATTCTATGCCTCCAGAAGCTCTGAGACCTCTCACCAGACGGCAGATACAAAGAGTACTAACATTGAATTTAATGAAGTTTTGTGTATGACTAAAGGCACAAATTCAGACATGTCTCATCAATCAACAGATATAAAAACTACTAATAGTCCGAGTCATAGTTCCCTTAGCTTTATACAGAAAGCTAAAGAAAAACTAAAAAAGTTCAAAAAACAAAGAATGACATCTGAAGTGGATTTTACATCAGAGAGAAAGTTGCACTCAGTTCTAGATTCTGATAAGGAATACAGGGAGGTTTCACAAATTACAAGTGGAGAAACTGAAGACTGTGGAAATGCTGCTTCAGAAATACAACTACAAGGTAAGACTTTATTATGTCTTTTGGTTTAAAAAATTAATTAATATATCCCATGATTGTGTCCCGCGAGAGGCAATGGCAAATCTCCGCGGTATCATCCTTGCCTGAATCGCCTCGGACGAGTCGTGGTCATCACCCCATGGCTTCGTCCCGGGTCTAGACCTGCCTTCAGGCAGAACACTCATCATCATCATCATCATGATTGTGTAAACAAAGTCTTCACAAGAATGATGATTATACTCTTCGGCACTAGAAAATAGACATCAAGGTCAGCACCCCTTACCCCTTGAGTCTAAAAAAGTTTAGCACTATGTTGCTGATTTGCAGAACACGTGCGTCTTACACTCTCCACACCCTAACATTCCAATACAATAAAACTAGTTCGCTGCCCCCGTCATAACATTCCAAAAGAAGGGTATTCACTTAAAAGAGAGCTACTGTACATCTTAAAATTATCAGTCTCCTGTCAGAAATCTTGGTGGAGTTTAATGATTTTGTTAGAAGCAAATTTTCATCGACATGGATACTTTTTAGTTTCCTTTTAGTGTTGATTGTTTTATTATTCATATGTCTTTTATATGTTGATGGTTCCTTTTTATGAATTTATAAAAAATTTATTTATACATTTTGGTATTGATTTGATGGGGGTATTGTTGAACGTTCTCCTTTTTTCTACACCAATCGAAAAGGAAGAGGAAATACCGACGTGAAACTATCTTTTAATGTTTATGGCTTTGACATGGATATCTACAAGTAAAGGCCTATTGCCTCAAGAAAGGGTGTAAATCAAGTTTTGCAATTTAGTTAGTTAGAACTATTGTAGGCTCTATTAATTTTTTATGTCAATTTTTCTTTTGTATGTTTAATTATATAAGATCGGAATTAATTTTAATGCAACAGGTTTTATTCATTATAATAATTTACTTATGTCATCGCATATTTCCCTCCCTATTTATTTATATTTTCAAGTTAATGCTGTTTAATGTCCACATTTTCCGCAATCAAAATACAATCAATAGTGCCAGGGGTGAGCTCTCACGGAAGGAAATTTAGCCTGAGTATGCTATCCACAAGCCTACTGCAGGAGTTTTTAATATTCTACGAATAGTTTACTTGGTACAGAACCTCTTTACTTCCCATCCAGAAAATAGGCATGTCCTCAAATTTTCTTCGCCCAAAAACATTTAATTACTCTTGGCAGAGATGGAAATCGCGTACCTCAAGTCCAGAAGTAGACATCCAAACCCCTTGACCACCAAGAGTAACTTCAATGTTTTTCTCCGATGAACAATTTTAACGCAGTTGTAACATTTTATTAATTTTATCAATGTATTAATATTATTGCATTATATCTAGACGAATTTTAAATTATGTGACATACAGAGAGAGCCAAAAGTTTTTGAAAGATCTATAAGCTACTAAGTGTCATTTTTGTGTCATTTGCTTCCTTATTTTGTCATTTTCATGTATTTACATTGAGTGTATT
Source organism: Ectobius pallidus (assembly GCA_964059195.1). NCBI lineage: Eukaryota > Metazoa > Arthropoda > Insecta > Blattodea > Ectobiidae > Ectobius > Ectobius pallidus. The sequence continues at coordinate 78,577,793 of CAXKWD010000003.1, forward strand.
AACTTTTTTTCGTCGCTAGCGGTGCTGTCTTTGAAATGATGTTCGTTTAATGCAAGAAGGAAAAATTCAGAGTTAAAGTCTTGACATGTCTCAGTCGGAAGTTTAGATTGACTTGGCACCAGAGTCTGCCACCTGCTTGGATTTGAGAGTGCAAACTACTGTTTGCCCTCAATAAACAACAATATAATCCGGCAGATCACAAAAGTATGTGTCGAATTTTGACTCACCAGTCCCTCAGTGCCAGTATAAATTTCTGTGAGAAAACATAGTTATTTACAGTTTTTACAATTATGTACGAACTAGTCCATAACTTTGTGTGTACAATAATAATTTTTTATAAATAAAATATCAGTTTGTAGGTCATTTTTTACAATTATTAAGTCATTTCCTTTAAAATTCTGGTCATTTTATAGGTCATTTTTCAAACAATTTTAGGTCATCAGAATCTGGGCCCTGGTTATTATTTACCTGTAATCATATGCTTTAATTAAACATTATTTAGCTTTACCCATATAAATTGATTGAGGAATACATCACAGCAAGTATAATTGTACTTAATTCATTTCAGGTTCTGAAAAAATGTCTTCTCCAACAGATGTAAGTATTTTCGTAACAAGACTATCCTCTTACTGTAGCAAATGTAAATACAATGTGTTGAAAAGATTTTCTTCCATACAAATTATTTCTTAAGTGAATGTTTACTTATTTTCCAGGACAACTTTGATGATTCTGTGTTCTTAGAAGCCAACAGATTGTCATTTATTTTCAAAAGTTTTACACAGCCAGGTAGGTGCAGAAATGTTCACAAATGGTAAATGTCTTTTGTTTATAAGTCAATATAATAATGAGATTTTTCATGTAAGTGCTTAATTTTTTTAACTTATCCAATTAAACATTTTAGGCAAATATTGATAATAATTCTTGGTTTGCTTCTCGGTCAAAGATTTTGCACCAAAGCTTTTGGCAACCCTATCACACCACACACTACTGCGTTTTGGGTACCATTGTTGTATTTCTTTAATAAAGGCAACAGTATTTTCTGTGGATGTAAAGCAAAGGGAGTGAGATATACAGTGTTTTCATTGAATTCTATGCTTTATTCAGTCGTAAGGTTATTTTTTGTTGAAAATGTTTTCTGGTCCTTTAATACAGACTTAAGACATAACATTAAAGTGTCTGGAATTTTTTGTCTGTCAGTATATTATGCATAGGGTATCATTTTGTGTTGTTAAGGCTCATCTGTGTAAACATCCCCAGCTATTTTCATTAATCCAATTTCCAGAACCAAAAATTCTAAAGGCCTTCCTTCCAGGAAAGGTTTTCCAAAAGTAAAATTGCACGAGTAAATAAATACCAAATTCTTAAAAGCAATAAGCAGTTAATTGCTAAGTTATAAACAGTCAATTCATGTTGTACAATATAAATCTCTCTCTAAATTAATATTTGTCTCCGTTTTTAAAATAGTTAAAATTTAGAACAAGCCAAGAATTCTAACGTATGAGAAAAGACAAAAGGTTTATTACATACATTACAAAAGTAAAAACACAACTGAGAAAAAAAACTTCCTGAGATTTTAAGAAACTTACACAGAGGGAGTACAATGCAAGTAGTATAATAAGCCAAAGTACATTCCTAAGAATTGTTGAATGTAATATTAACCTTTTAACTGTTGTGGATCACTGAAAAAAATTTCAGTAAAATAGCTGTATACTTATATTTTATAATTGCCAACTTGATGTGGAGACATGTAAGCAAATTTTCTGCACGTTATGGAAACAACAGTTCAAAAAGCAATACATTTTAATGCATTTAAGAGGGAAGAGGCTCAAGGCTGAAAAGGTAAAAGCAAACCTCAAACATAATTACCACAAAAAAATGTATTTCCTCATCTTAGGTTAGAATATATGTAACTTTTTATCCGCTCCAAATTAATTCTGTATCGCTGATGTGTTAGTTATGAATGATTTTAATTATTCCAACAGCATGTGAACATGATGATGATGATGATGATATCCATTCTTGCAAACCTCCATGGGAGACTTCAAAAGTGGAATTTCCTAGACTCAGTTCTGAAGAAGAAGAAGAGGAGAATAACCCAATTGCTGAAATCCAGCCAGAACAAGATGAATGTAAGAAGATGAACTCTGGTCATAAACAAGAAAATGAGGATAGCCCTAATGGTGGAGTCCAGCCAGAACATGATGAATGTAAAAAGATAGCCTCTGATGATAAACAAAAAAATGATGCTCCAAATAGTAGAAAGGTTAGTTTTAGAAGAAACTGTGTTCTTGCAAAAATGGTATCAACATTTTAAATTGAAAATGTTTAAGAACTATACAGTGTTTCTCAAACAAAGAGCCTTGCCCTTAAAAGGGTGTTGGAAAATAAAAATATAGGAAGTATGGGTGGGAAACTAACAGATTCCAAAAGCATTTGTTGGGTGTAATTGTTAAAAACACATTTCTAAGAACAAAATCATTTTAAAACTACTCTCCAAAATCTCTTAGTCTTACAAGGCTTTACGTAACTGATAGGCCTAGGAAAAATAAAAGAATTAGCCTTATGATTAAGGTTTTATCTTGTTTTATTTTCTCACTTAGCACTTTGAAACAAATTAGATAAATATTTTTAAGTAATGAGTAACTAAGTTTCTGTATTTTGCTACTCTGAAATTGTGGGTGACACCACACTTAGATGTTTATGTTCTTAATGACATCAGCATAATGGACAATAACATTTTGTTGCAGTTGGAAGCCTAGTGGCATAGTTCTGCACAGTTCCCTTGCATTCAGTTTCTACTAACATTGTTCATTGCATTGCTTGTAAACTTCGATAAAAATCAGAAGTCATTAACAAAATCACTTTTTATATTTTTCTTCTATTATGTCTAGTTTTATTGGATTGATTGCATTTATATTTTGCAGGTTACAAGTAAATTGGACATAAGAGCTGTTAAACTTCCAAATATTGATATTCTGCCACTCCTGCCTATAACACAAAGCGCTGAAAATGATTTGAGGCTAAAACCGAAGTTGAATAATCCAGTTGGAAAGAAAGGTCCATTGAAAGCCACAGTTCCTTTCGGTAATATGATGTGCTTATCTGGAGATGAAATAAAAGGTGAGATAGACTAAATCGGTTATTGGTTGATAACCGGTTGATTATGCATTATATCTTTAATCATGACTAGAGTCAAGACTTCCATACAAATGCACATTTTTATAAGACCTTATGACATAGTTCAAACTGTATTGTACTGTTATCCATTGATTATTTTACCTAAGAGGTTAGATTATAATGCAAGTAATATTGAACAGTTATTGAAAAATTTCTTTATTGAAGCATGCATTTGGGAGGTCGCAGGATCAGTTCACTTGGCTGCACAGTCTGAGGAGGGGGGGTTCAGGGTTTTGCCCCAGTCATAGATATGAATATCGGATTGGAATTCACCTAGTGTTTGGAATAAATGTGTATAATGAAGGAAATAGGCTCAAATTACATATCAGGGAGGCTGTAGTTCAAAGTACATAAATAATTATATCTCTATATATAATCAATAAGAAATTAAGAATATTATTATTCACACCTATTTTGTAAGTCAAAACTTACCAAAAGGACGATCGTTTCGGTGAGTGACTTCTCACCATCATCAGCTGTTCTCAACTGTCGTGTTTCCTTCTTTTTCCACCAGATGTCCTCCATGTAGAAATTTAGCAATGAGGTCATTGTCCTTTGGGATGTCAAAATTCATAAGTCTGTCTCTATTTTTCTGTATGTATACTTTTTCCCACACCGCTAAATCCAATGGTTGTTGAACATTTTTCACAGTAATTTTGCCTCACTATTGAAATTATGAGTCCGCCGGCGTGGTCTTGTGGTTAGCGTCGCTGACTACAGATCCGTCGGTCCGGGTTCGATTCCCGGTACCTCCTCGGATTTTTCTGAGGTAGGGAGGTCTGGTAGGGGTGCACTCAGCCTCGTGATTCCAAATTGAGGAGCTACTTGATAGAGAAGTAGCGGCTCCGGTCAAGAAAACCACCATTAACGGCCGTGGGTGTCGGCATGCTGACCACATGCCCCCCAATCCTGCCATCTGCCTACGGGAGATGATGCAGCGGTCGGGTGGTAGGCCAAGTCCCTCCAGGGATGTAGCGCCACGGAGTTATTGAAATTATGACCTGTAGACCAGAAATGATGAGCCACTGCATATTTTTCTATTTCTTGGTATTTAATGTTTCTCATATGTTCCTTGTACCTTATATTTAAGTTTCTTTTTGTTTTGCCAATGTATACTTTTTCACACGTATTACAGTCTCTCCATTTTTGGCTAACCTATATCTGAGTTTCATGGAAACACACATCATAGAAAGTTTTCCGCATATTTTCAAATCATGGCATAGATATGTAGACGATGTATTCGCTGAAGTGAACAAGAAATTAGTGGAAGATGCTGTTAGATTACTTAATCTCCAGGACAGTTCAGTAAAATTCACTGCAGAGATAGAGTCAGACAATATGCTACCCTTTCTAGATATCAAGATCATCAAAAATGGCAAGAAATTGGAATTTGGACACACACACCGACAATTACATCAAGTAGGACAGCTATAATCCAACTCCTCATAAATTAGCAGTAATAAACAGCCTTACTTACAGATTAGTCAACTTACCTATGAGCAACAAAGAATATAAATTAGAATACCAGCATATTTTAGAAACAGCAAAAATTAATGGATTTACAGAAAATACAGTCAACAAGAAAATCAAGAAATTTGAAAACCAAAAGCAAGTTAAAGAAAACACCACCTTATGCAATGCCAAAGATCAAACAACTTTCAAGAAATTCACTTTCCATCCATTAATGCATCATAAATTCCAAAAAATTTTCAAAGGACTGAACATCACATTGGCACCTATCAACAAGTACAATATTAAAAATCTCTTAAGATCAGACATGAAAGATAAAATTCATCCAAGTAAGAAATCAGGCATTTATGAAATTGACTGTCATAATTTCAATAGTGAGGCAAAATTACTGAAAAATGTTCAACAACCATTGGATTTAGCGATGTGGGAAAAAGTATATATACAGAAAAATAGAGACATACTTATGAATTTTGACATCCCAAAGGACAATGACCTCATTGCTAAATTTCTACATGGAGGACATCTGGTGGAAAAAGAAGGAAACACGACAGTTGAGAACAGCTGATGATGGTGAGAAGTCACTCACCGAAACGATCGTCCATTTGGTAAGTTTTGACTTACGAAATAGGTGTGAAGAAGAATATTCTTATTGATTATATATAATATACACTTCACAATGTTTTCCCGATTAATTTAATCAAAAATAATATCTCTACTTATGGAAATTACTTATTAAATCATCAATTTGTATGTAGGGTAACAGTTCTTAATGAATCCATCTCCTCCTCTATGACTTGATAACCCATCACAACAAATTAATCATTATTGTGAATTTTTATTTACTAGTACTTTTTATTAAAAATAATAACAAATTTTAGTAATACCTTCTACTACATAAAATGGCCTTACATACATTGCCTACTGCACATAAAATTAATAGCAGGTAGAATAATGATGCTTGATGCTCATGATTAGGGCCCGGAAGTTACGAAAAATATTTTAAATAATGCACACTTTCCCCTACTTTACCCTCTTCAGACTGCATCCTTGACTAAAATCCCATTATATATCCTTGATGGTCTAGATGTTATAATAAGATGAACTGTCAAGGAAATTGTTGGCTTTCCTAAGAGAGTAGCCAGTGCTATGTTATATGCGCCACTGAACTTACGAGGACTTGGGCTAATTAACAGTAAATGGAAAGCTCCATTCCAAGATTTATCTGTTGCTCACAAACTTTGAAATTGTGAAGATACAAGTTCCCTTCAAGTTTTTAACTACAAACAAGAAATCTGAGGTAGCCTTGCTCGCATAGACATGGCAATAAAAATAATAAATGACCATAAAAGATCTAAACAATTCAGAAAGTTATTGTGCCTTAAGTCATTTGATGAATTGTCATGCATGCCGAGGCAAGGTATTGGAGGGTCAAGTTCTAAAGAATATCCTGCTGCTAACAACTTCATGGTGGACAAGATGCATCTAACATCATATGAATGGACAGCCATGCTGAAACTAAATTTTAATTATGTTAACCTATGTGGAGCCCCTGTTAATAACAGTGTTATTAATGGACCTTGGTCCCTTTGCAGAATATGTGCAAAGGAGCCAGAAAAACCAAGTCATGTACTTGAATCATGTCCATTTAATTTGCTGCTTGTTAATCAGACACACCATCAGGTAAAACACTCATTGTCCATTTAAGGAAGTTCACGCTATAGGTGGATTAGAATCTAATCGTTTCATAGATATTATAGCATTCAAGGGAGGAGCTAAAACAGCTTATATTCTTCATCCATTCATTCGCTTATGAATCTAATGACAATCATCAAGCACTAAATGTTGACGTAGAAAAAAAAAAGAGTAGCTACAAGAGCTGCATGCCATTCCTTAAAGAGAAATACGAGGCTGGATAAGAAAGTAACACAATAATTTTTTTTACAGAAAGTTTAATAGGTACAATTACACACACACACATGAAGGGGCATCTTTTGTCTATTTTTCTACATAGTTGCCAAGTTTCTCAACACAAATCTATTGTGATACCAGTTTTAAAATACACTGTTCATAGAAGTCCGTTCGGTTGGAGTATAGCCATCTGCGGACTGCTGTTTTTACTTCTGCATCTGGAGACAAAGCATTTACCGGCCAGGAATTTCTTTATGGGACCAAACGAATGAAAGCTTAACGCGATAGGTGATCCAAGCTTGTCATCATTCGCTGGCCTTGTGGTCGTCTTGTCAGGTTCTTATGCACCCAGCAAGCACTAACTTCATGAAACTTCAGTGTGTTATACACAATATTGTACACCGTATGAAATTTTGAACTGCTGAGAGCGAGTTTGACTGCCATTTTGTACTTAATACAGACAGAATGCAAGTTTGATTCCATTCAACCAAGAAAGATGCCAGTTTGTTGGGTAATTATTTTCTTCACAATATTTTAATGTTAGATTAGCGACTTGAAAGATAAAAAGTTCAATTTGACACTTTTTTTTTTTTTTTTTTTTTTATTGAATGAATACAGCACTTAGATAAAAAAAATAAAAGGGCTTTTTAGCATGGTTAATATGATAAAGCAAAAGCATTTTGTACTTCAGTAACAATTCCTTGTTTGATTAGATACACCATTGTTATGCCATGTAAATATTAGTGTAGAAATGTGAACTAACTGCATATTAAATACTTAATACAGTTCAAGGTAAACAGTCATCCTGCTGCTGTGTAATTTCTTTCATCTTAGATGGGATTTACAATTTACATATAAAAAATCTATATGGATACTGCTGGTACAGTTTAAAAAATCTATATTGCAGTTCCTGTCAAAAATATCGAAATGTGTTTCTCTTATTTTCCTATTTTTGTCTTTTTAAAAATTGGTGAATAATTTCTTCCCAACAATACCATAGTAGCACAGGCATGAAGCTATGACGATGATTTAGGTACAATGAGCAGAAATTCTTTTGCTTTAAGATTTAGAATTCCAGTAGTTTCTCAAACACATTTTCTGATGCAGCAGTTGAATGTAAGCCTTTTTTGAACAGTTAGTGTTTTCTACTGAAGGGATATACAACGTTTTGTGGAATTAAGGATTAAAATCATGAAAACACCACGTAGTGTAGAATGAGGCAACTTCTCACCAGTAAATAAATTTTTATTTTAATGCCAATTTTTAGAACATCCATCCAATTAAGATCTTTATATTTATGTTCCAGGATCGAAAAATTCTAGTGAAGAGTTTTCTGATAGATGTCCAACACAGCAGTTAAGTAAACCCAACATTGGTGTTTCTAAGGGACTGCCCAAGGCTCAGATATTGGTAAGACTATTGTCATTGCTGTTGTTGTTATTGTTATTATTATTTTTATTATTATTATAATAATTTTATTATTATTATTATAAAGTTATTTATTTGTACCATAACAGCCAGTTACCTGTAATTTGTACAGGTAAAAAATATTTTGCACTTTTTTAATCCTTACCTGCAAAACATCAAGAGGAAGTAACTTCTTCGGTTTTTAGCTTGCCTAAACTCTTGTAGGCCAGTTTGTTTGTTTATTTTTCCAGTATTATTTCAGTATTTGACCTATCACTATATGTGTAAGTTATCAAAAACAAAAGCAATGTTGTCTGTGCTAGAAAATGTATCTAATTAGCCTGGCAACAGAGGTTACTGGACGAAACATTGCCCAACGCTATAGTGGGAATTCATACTTTAAGTATGAATTCTAAAGAGTTTATTTCTCTTAATATAATATTGAAATTGAATTTATGAACATCCAAGGATATTCAGAGCCAGAGGATATCATAGTTGGACGCAAGAAACTTTCTTCAACTGTCTGTTTGTGAAATACAAGACATAATTAGGAAACTCTTTGGTTTGTTTACTTTGCAGTCTGTCTTGGTATGTTAATACCCAATTTACAAACTATTAAATGGTCGAAACGTAGCGATATTAGAAAGTCTGACATCCTCTGGATTTTAAATAAAAATGGTAAAGCCCATTTTTCTTAAGACTATACACAGTGGAAAGCTTAGGACCATTCATCTAACATGCATAAGCATTGGGATCTGTGTTATAGGTTATGTTAAAGAACTCAGAGTTTAAATTACAGCGTCTAGACTAAAGTCCGCAGCCCTTTACATCAAGATTATACCTTTGTTTCTTACTATATGACCTCCAAGGTGATGGTCTCATCACCTGTTACTCTGTCCTCAATAGGAAAATATTTCTCATTAAATTAGTTTTTGGTAAGTGAAACTTCCGACCAGGAGGCACTTTGTTCCGCATGCGAAGTCTCAAGAATCCATTTTGAATTTTTTACAGTATATATTAAAAAGTCCTAAATGAGACATGGTTCTTCTTATTTCAAACCAATGAAAAGTAAAAGTATTCTACTGTCATTGTTGAATGATCATTAAGGTTGTTATGGTACTGTATAAGTTTTTTCTTATATACATGTTTAGGTGTCTATTTAATAATTTATTACATATTTATGAAGTGCAAATAATTTATTTCTTCCTTTTGTTGGGAAACTAGATAAATGAGAAACCAATAAAAAATGGTACAGTGAGTCCCACGCAAGAGTTGACCAATGACACGGGTTTCTGCGTCGCGGCGGGCACAGCTCCAACTCCCGAGCAATCGGGTAAAATATCTATGCAAATAAAGCCGCAATCGGTGTAGTGGTTCAGGTTCTCACAGTTACAGTTGGAATTACAATGAAAATAACCATGTACCTCATCATAAGAGATGTTGGAAATGTCCTCTTGCATCCACACACCACTGGCACCTTTTTAGGAAATTTCCTTTCATGCGCATAAGTTCAGCTTCTGAGATAAAGTTCATTTCTCTTGTGATGTTGTCTTTAAGTTCTAATGTATGGGAAATTGACCTATACACTTTATTTTTCAAGTTTCCCCATAAATAATAGTCACATCCTATAATGAACTTAAAGACAATATCAAAAGAGACAATTAACTCTGTCCCGGAAGCTGGACTTAGGAGCGTGAAAGAAAATTTCCTAAAAAGGTGCCAGCGTTGTGTGGATGCAAGAAAAGCACATTTCCAACATCTCTTGTGAAGAGGTACGTGGTTATTTTCATTGTAATTTTAACTGTAACTGTGAGAACCTGAATCATTGCACCGATCGCGGCTTTATTTGCGTAGATATTTCACCCAATCGCTCGGGAATTGGAGCTGTGCCCGCCGTGATGCAGAAACCCACATCATTGGCCAACTTTTGCATGGGACTCACTGTAGAATGAATATTATCTAAATACAAACATTTCTTTTAGTGACTTATTTTCTATGTAACCCTCATAAATTGCAAACCGAATCACGCTTGACTCTTGATATTAAATTTAGTTTAATATGTGTGCTCATTCAGATGTATTAAATTAAATTTTTAAGAGGTTTGAAGTTGTTTTTATTTATTTATTTATTTATTTTGACTGTTATTACTTTGATACTTTTATCCCTCATGCAGTACATTACAGGCTACCTTTGAAATGTGCAGTGTAGTACTGTAGAAATTTAACAACATTGAAACATGAAAATCGTGACCTGAGGTAGTTCTTAGTTCTATTTGAAAGCATGTAATTAGTTAATATAACATTTTGCTGTAAAATATTAATATATATTCTACAGAGATTATTTTTGTGATGTGGCGGAACGCATGGTCTGCCCGGCAGCCTGGAAGCAAGTCATCGGCCAGTAAAGGCTCATGTACATAACCCCTCAGTTCTAGCGCACAGATTTCTGAATTAGGGCTACAGTTGGAATAATCACCTATCTTTGTCATTTAAGGTGTTGAAAATTATCTCCGTCTACCGCCACACATTTCTGACATCTTTTAAGAAAGTTTGCATTGACACGCATTAATTCTTCTTGTGAAATTGGTGCAGTTTTTCTTCTTATGTCCTCTTCCAGTTCTTCAATTGTATGAGGATTATTCTTGTGCATTCTAAGTTTCCCCAAAAATAAAAATCACATAACAATAAGATCTGGATATCTTTTGCTGGTCCATAACTCCTTACTAATCACCTTATCTTCAAACATTAATTCAATTAAATCTAACGAGAGATCTGCAGTATGCACTGTAGCGAAGTCTTGTTGGAAAAATTCAAATTTACATTCGTCTGATAATTCTTCGAAGAATGGGGTGATTATGTTATTCGTGTATCACTGTGCATTTACTGTGCCTTCATAAAATATAGGGCCTATTTTTTGGTAAGCATATCAAGAATAACTTTCATACAATTGAAGAAGTGAAAGAGAACATAAGAAGAGAAAATGCAGCAATTTCATAAGAAGAATTAATGCGTGTGAATGCAAACTTTCTTAAAACATGTTAGAAATGTGTGGTGGTAGACGGAGATTATTTTCAACATGTTCTATGACAGAGGTAGGTGATTATTCTAACTGTAGGACTAATTCAGAAATCCATTCGCTTGAATTGAGGTCTTTACCAGCCGACAACTTGCTTCCAGGCTGCTATGTGTTCTCAGTGCATTGCAAAAATTATTTCTTTGTGCTTGAATTTTTCAGTTATCAAAGCCATCTAAAGGCATTGGAGATGTTCTGCATCGAAGCTTTGAATCGGAACCAGCCAGTACAAAGGGGTAAGTTCTTCTCTACATCAATATTTTTTTAATTAATTGAATTTATCTTCACATTTCTGCGGAATCCTACTTTGTACAATATTGTCCTGATACAATAACTATTACACAACATACAATCCAACATTGAGATAAAGTAAAATAAATATTGCATTGCCTGTAAATCCCTAAGGTTATAGTGAGATTGCCTTTGTGATAAAGCCTCTTTGATTACACAGATATTTTTTTTTTACCTTAGAGCTTCAAGATCTTACCATAAATTCTTCTGGAGGTGTGGCTTTTTAGCCTCTCCCCATAATTTATATTTTGAAATATTTCTCAAATTTATTACTCAGCTTATATCTTATTTCCTCCACACTGTAAGACAAGTTATGTCATATGCAGTACTGGGAGGCACATTAATTATTTTTGTGACCAGGCTTCCACTGTTATTGTACAGTAACATTCAAGATGAATATTTGCATTCATGAACCACAAATTATTGTTTCTGCTGGACATTTCATGACAATATTATAGGAGACAAATTCCTCCGCTACTGGGACTCAAACCCAGGACCTTTGAATACCTGTGCCACCACTCTACTAGCTGAGCCAGCTGAAGTTAGTGTGCCCAATTAGTGTGTCTCACAGTACTGCATATGACATAACTTGTCTTTCATTGTAAACCATTGAGGGCAATTAGTCATAGGAGAGGGGTTCCATCTGGCGCTATGAATCAAACTCCGGCTGGCTCAGTTGGTAGAGTGGCGGCACGGATAGCCGAAGTTCCTGGATTCGAGTTCCGATGTCGGAGGAATTTTTCTCCTATAACATTATCAATTGAAGTTATTTTTCAGCTATTTTTGTTAACATGGAATTAATAAACTGAAGCAAGTTTGTTGTTATAGGTCACAAAATATCTTCTTTGAGATTCATTAAATTTTGGGGGATTAATGTGCTGTGATATATGAATATTGAATTTAGTGTGCTGCACAGTAGGATTCTATATCCTTATCCATTCTTCTGCCGTATATCTAGTATTTATGGTTTCTAAGGAAACTTGTAACATTGTAGCTGGTAAGTCCTTTGATTTGGATATCGGCTGCGTGAGTGTTAGGATTTTATATCCATGTATTCTAGTGGGTTTATGAGTGGTGGGTTGGGTAGAATTTTGCTTGTTGCTCTTTGTGGATTGAGTTCTTTTACTTTATCCTTAAAAGTTTTTTTGAATGGTCAAGGCTGTTACACGTGTGTTGTTCTGGTACCAGGGATGTTTATGTTTGTTTGCACTTGGTTTCTCGTGTAAAATAAATATTGCATTGCCTATAAATCGCTAAAGTTATAGTGAGATTGCCTTTGTGATAAAGCCTCTTTCATTACACAGTTATTACTTACAACATTTCAGTATTTTCAAGACTGGAGTAGCATCTATTCCAGGTGAAGTGAGTAGTGAATTTAACTGTATTGCCATGGTAACAAGAATAGCTGAAACACAACTTCAGTTTAGTATTTCCATGGTAACCAGAATAGCTGAAACACAACTTCAATTGTTTAATATTTCCATGGTAACAAGATTAGCTGAAACACAACTTAAGTTATGTTCATGGTTACAAGAATAGCTGAAACTTAACTTCAGTTGTTTATTATTTCCATGGCAACAAGAATAGCTGAAACATAACTTCAATTGTTTATTTCCATGGTATGAGCCACAGAACACCAATATTATTATTAGAAGTGAACAGCGCATGTCAAAACTGCAACAAAAAGTGATTACAGCGCTCGAAGGGGTCGGGCAGTTAAGCTGTAAGAATGAAAAATTTACGTGCCAGAACACATGTATGAAAATGCATTCCAAATTCTGTAAAACCATAGCCCACTACCTGGGTAGTAGTATTAGCGGGCTACAGTAATGACCATAGCTCACTAATACTAACAGGCTATAGTGATACAAACAATTATCTTTTAAAAGCATTGACACAGAATGCACTAAATGATGAACACCTTAAGTAAGAAAAAATAATAACTTGCAAACAATATGCGTCAGATCTTATACAAACCGTAGTGTAGAATGCCTTCTAGAATTTCTGCTACTCACAACATACATGTCTCGGTGACTTTATAAATAAAAAACAAACATCCTTGATTATTGAATTATATTTATAAAAACTGATTTTAAAAATATTACATTACCGTAAATATTAGTACCTTCCTGTCACTTCCTCAGTCATACACAGCGGTATGAACCTACTTTCTATTTTCACAAAAACCAGGCGAGGCTTCAGATCACTTCCCACATTAGATTGGGAGCTCACAGGGATTGGGTCTCTGTAAATCACGAGTCCCAGCTGCTTTGGGATAACTTCGTAATTTAACCTATGTCTAGTATGGTTAACGAAATCTTTCTCCAGGAAGTGGTCTCACACATTAAATAATTAGCACAATTCACATTATCATCTAGATTGCACTGACGTTTCCGCTGTTTCAGTTGGTTCACGTTTGATTTTTGGGGAAACCTGTAGAAATGTTTGTTTTTGTAGTTCATGTTGGATTTCATACTGAAGTATTTACTTCCGCAGCCAGGGAACTTACAGGAATATTTTACTAGTTTCTGAAACAAAGAATACAAAACATTAATCTTAATAATTCGTAGAACATGGAATAAATATTAATTCACGATTGTTTTAAGTAGTTAATGTATTTTAACTTACCTTCGCTACTTGACATCTTTATAATAAGTTAATTAAACCTCCTCCTTTTCCAAACACTAATGCATACAGATCGTTGGCAGAAAAAACCAGATATTACGCCTTTTTGTATATTGCTGTCATATGTTTCGAAACAAACCTGCCGCCATAGCAACAGCGATCACAGTGCACCAACCGGTCGGGCAGTGAACTTGTTGCTATTCTTTCAATGTTACTTTCACCCCCGTGGTATGAGCTGATACATTAATGCAACCATAATGTTAGTGATAAGGTGTGACCTTTAGCTTGAAACTGAAACATTTGCAAATATCACTTCATTAAGAAAAGTGTTTATTTAGATTCCTTTATCACATAAGAAAATTAGAAATTGCTTTTCAGTAATAGCAAATGCAATATCTATGCTATGGACATAAGCTAAAAATTAGGTAGATATTCTTTAATTAAAAGAATAATGTATTTGAACAAATCTCAAAGGTGAGGGGATTGATCTCTTTCAGTGATTATAAAAAATAGTACAACAAAAATTACTTAGGAACGAGATCAGAATCTTAAAGCTTTTTATACTAAGAATAATACAAATAATTTATCTTAAGAATGACTCTAGGTTCTCTATTTCTTTTTAATATTGAAAATAAATCAAAAGCAAGCTAAAAATTCTTTAATGCAGTGTATCTACTATATAGAAACCATCATTCGTCTATGTCATGAACGCACAGCCAACGCCACCTATTAACAAGACAGTATTCAATTGTGAGATTATTTGCCATAGCAACCGGGAAAAAAAGTGCACTGAATGATTTCAACGAAACTAACTATGCGAGGGTTTCTTGGGCTAGGGAACTTGAATCTGAGGTAGTTTTATACCTGGGCATCTCACTTTAATCATGAAATGTACATTGAAACTGGGATTTTAGTTTTTTAATTATCAATTGTTTTAATTGTTTATGCATGATTTGTGTAAGGTTTGTGAGTCTGGTATGTTTTAATCATTTCGTTTTGAATCTTTATGTCGTTCTATTTAATTATTTATATTTGTTACGGAAATACAATATACTTAAGAATAAAATTATGTAATTCTTGTAATTTATGTGAAAAGATGTGTTAATAAAAGAATATTATTTCTGTTAAATAAATTGAATTGCTGGCACATGCTGGTAGGATAATACAATTAAAATTACCTCATGTGCAAAATACAAAGTATAACCATGTTTTAACAATTGATTCTAAGTGTTGTACCTGATAAGAAAGCTTGTTCTTTCCCCACTCATGATGCTGTCACTTTGGAAGTTGTGTGTCTCACATTTACCCAGGTCTCTTCAAAGTATAACAACTAGGTGATGTTTTTCCTGCAAAATTAAGTATAATATAATAGATAGTTTTCAAAACAAGTTGAAAACTCTAAATACTACACATTGAATTAATACTATTAAAATTATCTCTGGAGTTATATGTGGACACAAATTCCTTTGATGCAAAGAATAATTTAAAGATATCAGTAGAAGAGGAGTAAAAATTAATCAATAAAAAAAATATTTAAGAATTTAAAAAATTATTATAATAAGCTAGGAACATGCTGTAAATATTTGTCACATTTAGAATAATATTATAATAATTATAATGAATATGACTAAGTCAGGAACAGTGAGTGATTGGATTATCACATCTTTTCATAATGTTATTAATGTAAATAGTGCACTTCAAGAGTGACCCTTCGTGCTCTTTAAGTTTTTGGATATTAAAAATACTGTAACACAATCAATATTACTGAGGAACTTGGAGAGGAACTCTAAATCTTTCAGTATATAGAATGATGCAATTATGATTTTCTAACAAACTAGAGCTGAAATTCTTTGATACAAAGAAACTCAAATTCTATTGATACAAAAACTAACGCAAGAGATATTCCACAGGACAAATTGAGTTGAGCTGAAAACATTTCAGGCACCCCAACAATGGGGATACAGGTCTACAAATAAATTCGGCGTGAAGTGCTCTGTTTACCATAGACAGGCACTCCCATGACAACCATTCACGTCAGGTAACCAATAACGACCTCATGCGCGACCTAGCAGCCAACTGACTAATCAAACCGTCACCATATAAAAAAAAGGAGAAAACAATACATCATAGTTCAGTATACCCAGAAGAAGGCCACAACATGAGGGCCAAAACGTCTGTTTTAAACATGATGACACAGCGCCACCCAGACAGTCAAGATGATTATTGTTCATTTAGCCATGGAAGCCTACGAGAACATTGGAAAATATTTAATTAAAATGGATAATGAAAACATCAGTTACTGATGACTCAACGATAACCACCAGAAGCCGTACCAGATTATTAAGTTTCAAACAATAGAACTTAGCCGGGAGTTTTCAAATAGTAACTTGTGATGAAGTGTTAATTTAAATAGATTAAGGTTCAAAGAATGAATTGCCAAGGAGTATAGGGAGAAAGTAGAATAGTTCAAATCATTATTGTAAGATTAGGGAGTTGAGGATCAAATAATAATTTAGTGTCTAGTATCACATCCATCACACGTCTCCAGCGTCCATGATAGCGTGTGCCCTATGAAGATATACGATCGGCAGTTCAACAAAGGTAGTGTTTAAGTACGAAAACTAATGTGATTGATGACGTTGAACTATCTGCCACGTGTTAATTATGTATGTATGTATTATCTGGAAAAGGACCTGCCAGAAACCGGAAGGTAGGTACGGCTCCTTTTCGAAAGTGTATAACTTAAGGGCCAGTGTAAAGTGTCTTAGAACAAATAAATCATATCAATCAATCGATAATGAAAACATCAGTTATCATCAGTTATCAAGCGTTTTATTCGTGATTTAAGAATAAAAGAAGAAAGAGATTCTCACAAATGATTCGTATGAACATGTTTAGAAGCTCTAAAACTTTTACCACTAAAACCATTAACTATTATTGCCCCTTAAGAATGATTCTACATTATGTAATTTCTTTTAATAAGCAATCATGTAATGAACAGTATTCAGGAACAAGTTGAAAATTCTAAATCCTTAACATATAAAAAAAGAGCAAAATGTTGCAAGTTGGTGAAGTGCGGTATCCATTCGATACAATAATTTAGAGAGAAATTATTTGTTGAATTGTTGTACATATTATAAAATAAATAAAAAATAAATAATAAAAAAAAGCACTCAGGCTTAGTTGATATGGAATTAACTATGTTTAAAGATTCCCCCTCCCCTAAAATTCTTCATACTTCCCCATTAACAGATCTTGCACAGATCCATTTAGATCATAATTATGTTCATATTATGTTCATTTTAGCTAGGGTCATTCTCTAATTGAGTTTCTTCCAAAATGCTGGGAGAAGCAATTTTTTGATCCATACAACTAGCAGACTGTTCATTTTGAGTAAGCTGTGTCATATGTCTAATAGAAGTTTCTGTATATTTTCAGATTTGGAAACCTGTCATTGACATCACCTTGCACAGCTCCATTACAAGTATCGAAACTAAGGCGAGCTAATTCTTTAACAAGTGGCACTCCTTTACTAGCTTCTCCTGCTAAATTGAACGAGAAAGGAAATTCTTACACAACAACTTCCTCAGGACCCAGCACGCCTAGCAGTAAAAATATATCATTTCAAATGATGAAACCGAAGAGCAGATCATCTACTGGTATACCCCAATTGGATTTATCTGGTTTGGTTGCAACATCTACTCCTGCTAGAAGTCTTTCAAACCTTGCTCCTAGGAGTCATCTACCATCACCTATAGCTGTTAAAACTAGTAACGCAAAAGTTCTGTATGTAGACACATCGATGGATTCATTAAATACTAATAATATTTCCAAGAACCGATCTTTTGATGGCACTGATACAGGAAAACAGGAGAAAGAACGAACAATTCTGCAACACGGCAGATCAAAATCTGCAAGTAATATGAAAGCACTGCTGCAATCCAAAAAGAACACACAAATTACGGGTAGAATAATGAAGAAGGAAGTGTTTACTCAAAATAAGTCCCAAACTTCTTACAATGCCAGAGCTCAGCCAGGAATCTTGAAACCACGTATTCTGAATGGAAATAACAACAATAAACCTTCTCCAGTAAATAAACCTAAACTGGCTAATTCTGTACCTAGTAATGATCAAAGGAAAAAATCAGTCACCCAGGTAAGTTTCAAGATATAAATTTATTATTAAATACTAGAACTTATATATTTTCTTGTATCCTCTTGTAGATGTGAAGCCTCGCTGATTTAAGTAATAAAATTAATTCTTTCTTTAAAAAAACTAAATATGTAGTTAGCCTGGGTAAAGCAGCCTGTATGGCAATGTCATTCTGTTACCAACTTTGCGGGTTTGATACTCGGCCCAGGGAAAAAGGCATTTACAGCATGCGCCAATAAAATGTACCTGTTTTTATCATTTAATATTTTGTGAAGTTGGTAATATATCTTTCTGTTCTTTTCTACACATTGTTGTGCAAGCCTGGGAGAAAATTCCACAATGGTTTTCACTACGCCAGAGAGAATTATAATAGTCAAATTGTATTTGGAAATAAAATGTACAGTAGAGACACAGCGGAGATTCCGCAATCATTTCCATGTTCGAGAAGATCCAACACCAAAGACAATTCGCAAATTTTCTCTTGTGGGGCTACACAAAAGACAATGTGTATACACGACACCCGAACACAATCTGCCAGCTCAAGAGAAGAAACGAAGAATTTATTCATGCAATTCCAGTGGATATGTGTGCTAGAGTGATACACAATTTTGGGTTTCGTTTGAATCGTTGTATGGGCCTTGCAGGTGGACATATTGAACATGTAGTTGTTAACAGATGATTCTCCCATCTTTGTTCTCCATGTCTGTATTTTTACAATTGATTTATGTCATTTATTCTCGAACTTATGTGCATCTAAAAACATTTACATTTTATTGGCGCGCCCTGTATATATGTACAAATGACACAGTCCGAATTCAGGAAATTTGTAGACTTATAGAAGAACCGTCAAGCTCGGTGGTGCACAGATCTAAGGTTCAAATCCATAACTTTTTGAAGATGTAAAAACCCTTGGCATGAAGTCAAGGAGGAAGTATGAACTGGGTGCCAGGTCGTAAATAGGGACATTACAGAACTAGAAGTCAAAATGAGAGATTGTGGACAGAATTTTCTAACCCTTTTGCATCCTCATGCCTTAGTTTTCTCCCACAGGGCTATTGAGTTGGTGGTACATTACCTGTCACTGCCCTCTACAGGCAAATAAGCATCCAGTAAACTCTTGTTTTCTGCAGGTAGATTATCTTTTTCCTCTTTCTAGGTATAATTTTGGAGTATTTATCTTTAACACACACAAAAACAGTTGATCGATTTCTTTATAGAAATCAAGTTTGTCATGTTAGAGGCAGCCTGGAGCCAATAATCTTGCAACATGACAACGCTTGTCCACACACCTCATGCGCAACTGCAGAGGCTCTGCGAAACCTGAAGTTTGAACCTATTCCACACCATCCTCACTCCCTCGATCTTGCGTCTTGCAATTTTTATTTTTGTTCCTCTACTCAAGCGAGACCTCAAGGGTAATCATTACACCTCAGGTGATGAGGTGAAGGCAGCTGTCAAGTCCTGGATTCGAGAAAAGTCGGAAGAATTTTTCAGTGACGGAATGAAAAAACTTGGTTATACGTTGGGAGAAATGTGTTAGCCTTAACGGTGACGATGTTGAAAAATAAATACATAATTTTAAAGCTTAAGAATTGTACTTTAATGTACTTTTTGCCCAATCTTGCTATTTGTTTTTGTTCATGCTGTACAAGCATGTGTGCATTTCTTTTCAGCCTACCCTCGAAGTTATCCAGAAAAAAGCAATTACAATAATAACCAATGCTAAAATTTATAGAACTGCAAGCCATTATTTATTGAGACAGGAATGCTAACAATAATAAATTTGTACATCTTTGATGTCTTGTCATTAATAAGAAACAACTTAACATCTATCAAACACAAAGTCATTTGCATTGCCTACATACCAGACCAGAAATCACAATAAACTTGATGTGGTTAGGTGTAGGCTAAATAAAACTAAAGGATACCATAACATTATTGGGATAATATTATATAACTACCATATAAATTACAAGAAAAGTCCCCAGAGTTATTTTCAGAAAAACTATATTCCTACCTTCAAAAATCCTTTTTAAAATGTTTAAAAATACTTAGAAAAAGATATGCTAATAAAACAGTGCAACTTAGTGTAAGTAATTACATGATATGAAAATGTATGGTTATTAGTATAATCTACGAGGACTATTTTTTTTAAACCTCCGATGGGGCATAAAATGAAAACCACAGTGAAAATCTAAACTTTTTTATTTGGAACATTTATGTACACTTTCTAGCTACTTCTCTACATAGTCTCGCTCAGATTGAGTCATTTGTTGTAGCGTGATACCAACTTTACTATGCCCTCTTCATAGAAGCTTGCCACCAGCGTATTGAGAAAGGTCTTCACGGAATTTTGAAGTGTTTTGAAATTCTTTGTTGGTGTCGAAGCCAGATCTTGGGTTTGTTCGGGAAATTTGTGTGCATCCATTGTTTGGTTTGTTCTTTTGATTCTGGATTGTAACGAATCCATGTTTCATACCCTGTCACGATGGATTTCAAAAACTCATTCCTGTGCTGAGTGGCTTTCATCTTTTTCGGCAGCTGAAGAAAGATCTGGGACTTCCACACCAACAAAGAATTTAAAAACACTTCAAAAGGCCGTGAAGACCCTTCTTAATACTCTGGCGCCAAGCTTCTATGAAGAGGGTATAGTAAAGTTGGTACCACTCAGCGACAAATGACTCAATTGGAGCGAGATTGTGTAGAGAAGTAGCTAGAAGGTGTACCTAAATGTTCCAAATAAAACAGTTTTGATTTTCACTGTGGTTTTCATTTTATGCCCCATCAGGTTTAAAAAAAATAACCCTCGTATAAATATATTTTGTTCATTTATTGTTACTTAGGTTATGGTATTAGTATAACTCAGTTTGATAATTTTGACTAATGTGACTAAGTTTGTAGGATTGTAAATAATGATAGATTGTATTAGCATAGCTAACATGACCAATGACAGTTTGTTACTGTCTAAGGGTGTTATAAATAAATATGAAAAATATATATAAATATGAACATGGGGTAATATGGGGGCTTTAAAAAAGGGGACATTAAAATCCTGAGTATACTCATTTTTTCATAAACAATTTCTACAATGATTGGAACTAATAACATATACTGGATTAAATGTTTTATTTTCAATAAGTCGTTTTGAAAAATGTTCAGTGATTTTAGTTGGTTATAAAAAAAATACATTTTCTTATGTGTAGGCCTACATAATTTCACCTTCAAATGTTATAGCTCTTTGAATGCCTAATCACTTCCATTTAAGTTACTTTTTATTATTATTATTGTTGTTGTTATTGTTATTATTATTATTGTTATTGTTATTATTTTATTGTTGTTGTTGCAAGAACTCAATTTATTTCTTAAAAATAGTAAAACCCCAATTTAAGATTTTAAAATTTTGAATCTGGATTCTACTATTATATGCATTCATTAGTTGAATGTTCTTTATTCTTTTTTACAGCTGTTTTCAAAACTGAGGACTTCTTCACTACCACAGCTGGATAAGGAGAATCTTAAGCCACAGAGATTGGTTAGCAGTAGAAAATCTTTTAATTAAATTTGGTGAGATTATATTTGGATTGGGCCATAATAAAAGGTTGGTTTCGTAGTCTGTTGTATTTAGTAATGTATGAAAGTAACATGTCTTGAGAAATGGTTTGGAATATTTTTTCTTACATACTTCCAGTTTTAAACATTGTAATAATGATGAGATATGTGATGTTTTATACTTGAATAATTTTTTTTAGCAAGTTTTCAATGTTTTATTATACTTGACAGCTTAAAATAATAAAGAATGTACTTTAATTATAGATGCATTTGTCATTAGGACATTATGACCTCTTATGACTAATCGCATAAAATTACCAAGGGAGAATTTTGGAAGTAATTCTAAATGCAGAGAAATTTATTATTCTACCTTCAATAACAAAATTACAGCATTTCTTTCATAGTTTGCAGCACTTACAAATAAATATAAATTTTAAAATTCCTGTTTTATTAAGTGCCAGAATGGTATTTTATTAGACAATGTGTGGGTCGGGAAAATGTATGTCCGTACGTGTGTCTGTATGCACGATAACTCAAATACGCTTTATCGGATTTTCATGAAACTTGGTATACACATTTATAATGTACATGGGAAGAAGCCTATTGATGTTGGCCCAATACCGGAGTAATGCCCAATTTAGCATCTATTTTATGGTAGTATATTAGGAAGAATTTATCAAATGCAAATCAGTTCTCATGACAACATATTGTGTTTTAGTGTTCATATATGGCTTTGGAAGTTGCAATACATTTAACTTTGAGAAATAACACTACCTACATATTCCTTCACATACGCTTATCAAACTAGACCGTTAAACCGAGTGAGGTGGCTGAAATTGTTCTTGGACTCTCATTGTGGAGGTCCCTGATTCAAATCCTGTAGCCGGCCAATTTGACATGGATTTTTTTAATTCTATTTATTTTTTTAATTTGAGTGTGTGATTGTCAAGATATCACAAATGCTAGATGATTTGTTTAACAGAAAAATAATTAAGACATTTGTATATTAACACTGACATCGTTTTACATAAATTACAGGAATTACATAATTTTATTCTTAATTATATTGTTTAACATTAAATATATAAGTTATTAAATGAACAAAACAAATCCTATGCTGCCATATGGGCATACAAATTCGAAATGAAACAATTAAAATAACCATAGACTCATGAACCTTACTAAAATCATGCATAAACAATTAAAGCAATTGATAATTAAAAAACTAAAATCCCGGTTTGATGTACATTTCACGAATAGTGTGTGCCGCCCGGAAGAAAAAAAAGATCTCAGATTCAAGTTCCCTAGCCCAGAACCCCGCTTCCCAAACGCATAGTGAGTTTCATCCAGATCATTCAATGTTTTCTCATTTAGGCATGCATTCATGAACCCCTTCTGTGTAAATCAGATCTGTGCAAATCGTAAACAGATGAATCAAGATAGCACCCAAGCAAGGCCATCTTGAATTAATCTCACAATATTGAATACTGTCTTTCTAATGGGAACGTTTTCCACAACAATCAAATTGCTGGTGTGTTTTTTATGGAATGTATTTTTTCTGAAAAACAATTGATTTTGTGCATTAAAAATCAAAATTTTGCAAAATCCTTTTTAGCGTGCACTTACATTGTGAAACGAAGGTACTGTCACAGTTCCAAGTCTCCACCTATTATAGCTTAGGCTCTACGTTGATTCTCTGTCAGCCAGTCAGTCAGGACAAAGCCGCTTATATATAGATAGATTTAATAATTAATTGTTACTTAATTACATCATGTGTACCTAGGTATAACACAGGTTTTTTATATTATGTTTTTAAGTGTAAATTGACTATAGCTAATTACTCGCTCAACCTTGGCAATAACAACTCTATTAGAAACTTGTATGTTATCGCCTTCCTTAAGTACCTTGATGAAGATATGTATACTCCAATGTGTGATGCAACGGGTATTGCGTATTTTTGAAAATTGTTCCAATATTTCCTCTATGAGTGTAACTAAAATAATATTTATAATTATTATACATGGTTTAGCCATACCTTTAAATAACAGATGCAAATACTCTTACCATAACGTTGAAAACCTGTTGTATAATTTCTATTCCTCTAGCTCATAAATTTGATTGGATGCTACTACCATGGATACCATTAATAATGAATTTTCAGTTAACTGCAAATATGAATTCAGTTGGTGTACAACATTCAAACACTTTGGAATATTTTGTAGCAAAATAGATGAAGTTTTAACTCATGCAGTGCATTGTACCAAATCGCATTAAGTGTAACAAAGATAGGATGCAACGGAAGTATGGAAAGACCCTCCCAGTAGACCTCCCATTTATAAGTGGCATAAATGTTGTGTTGAAACCAGGTATTCAGTAAGCTATAAGATCTCCTCAGTTCATCCCCCTATGACCGACAATGTTGTAGAGCAAATGAGGCAATAATTATTAACACATGATAGGGTTACTCGTAAGGAGTTTTGTGCTGGAATATTTTTTTGATTGGATGAAGACTAGGATTTCATTGCAAAAATAATCTTCAGTGATAAATTGACTTTTCATTTTTGTGGGGAAGAGACACAACTGTTGGATTTGGGGCAGTGAAAATTCGCATTTCACCTTCAAAGTTAGCATTTTTTTTTTAATCTCCGCACAAAATCCTACATGAAAACCTGAAAATGCAGAAAGTGTCCTCCAAGGTGGCTGCCATGAGTAAATGACACAGGTTTTTTTTATTTTTTTAAATAACAACGCTGAAGTGGTTTTTTATTCTCCCTACTCACCTGACCTGGCTCTTAGTGATTTCTTTTACTTTTTCTGACAAGAAAGACACTCTTCGTGGTTGTACATTCTCCAGTCTTGCTGCTATTGCATCAGCGATTTTCCAGTGGTCAAAACATACTCCTACAGAAGCATCTGCAGTGGCCATGGAATCATGGCATCAGCATAAAATAAATGTATGTCTGCAGGGAGATTACATTCAGAAGTGACAGAAGTTTTAAATTTTCTGAGTGAATAGTTTGTGTGAAAAAAAAATGGATACTTTAGAATTTGAACGCACCTCAAACTACTTGTATGGTGACTCTGAGATAGCTAAGTTTATCAAGCTGAGTAGACTTAGATTGGCTGGCCACATCATCAGACTACCTGAAAGTGACCAGCGAGGAAAATGTTATTAAATGGACCAGGTAGATAGTGCACAAAAAGTAAACCAAAATTACGTTGGGATGATTGTGTCGAGGAGGATGCAGCAAGAGCAGGATGTAGAAACTGGAAAAAACACGGCTGCCAACCATGATGAATGGCCGAATCTCTTGAAGGAGGCTTTTGCCCACTTTGGGTTTTTACGCCAGTGATGATAATGTGTAACAGGAAGGATTTCCAGTTATGTTTGATCTTGATGTTCTTCTTTTATCAGATTAGCTAGAAGGCTATTTTATATCTGTTGCAATTTACAAACTTGCTTTTGTCATTGTGGGCAGCACAGTCAGTATGGCTCTGGCTTAAGGTTCTGGGTTCGATCCTGGTCCAGTTGATGACATTTATGTGTTCATAAATGTGACAGGCTCATGTCTGTAGATTTGCAGGCATTTAAAAGAACTATTGTGGGACAGAGTTCCTGCACCCCAGCAATAGTCACATGCCTAAGTTGCAGTACACCCCGTGATTAAATAACTATGTAACCAACCAACAAACTTGCTTTTGGGGACATCTGGAGCATGTAGTTGTTTAATTTCATTTTCATGTTTATAGTACAGGGTCTTTATTATAAGTTGAGACGGGGCGACCGGTGTTTTCACTCTCCGCTACGGAGTCCGCATTAGCCACGGGTGGCACGCGCGCGGCTTCCCTGCTTAAAGTGTAGGCTATATAAAGTATTACATATCTTACCTTATAACATATGTTGGAAATGTCGTCCTTCCTGTGTTATACAGGCATTGTATCTGGAAACCACATTCTTAAAGATAAGGTTTATCGAACAAATCCTCACACATTGGAGGAGCTGAAAGAAAACATTACGAATGAAATTAGGGGCATTACAGTGGAAGAACTCACTCGCGTCAGCCAGAATGTGGTTTCCAGATACAATGCCTGTATAACACAGGAAGGACGACACTTCCAACATAAGATATGTAATACTTTATATAGCCTACACTTTAAGCAGGGAAGCTACGCGCGCGCCACCCGCGGCTAGTGTGGACTCCGTAGCGGAGAGAGAAAACACCGGTCGCCCCGTCTCAACTTATAATAAAGACCCTGTAGATACATTCCCTGCCTGACTTTAGAATAAATTACATATTAATTATGGGTAGAGTTCAGTAAATCTTAATTCGCTCTCACATTTGATATGTCCAAGGATTGTGAAGTTTCTGTCAATTATATCCTGTAAATATAAATTTGGATTGGCCATGATGGTACTGCCCTTTATGGGGGAGATAACCTCGTTATTGTTGAAGAAAATGGCTCCATAATAAAATATGCTCCAAATAACAGTTTAGGAATTTTTTGCATATTATCACTAATTTGGACCTCCTGCTCTTTTGAAAATGGTACACATGAGTTTGTGATAGATGATTATACATCGTCGAAAGGAAGACATGAGTTGCCATGGATGAGATGAACAACATGAGTGAAAGTTTTACCTGAGGTTCTACAAAATATCTGCAGATATTGCAGATATTTTGTTGGGAATTGCAGATATAGGAATCTACCACAATGAAGAATAACAAGACAAGGTTTGGCAAGAATGGGAGTATGGTTCTAGGTTGCATACATCAAACTGCTTTTTAGTTGAAACTGGAAATGTTTCTCTAAATATTAAATTACTCATTTAATGTAAGACAAACCCCACTCGTTGCTTCAACTAGATTATCTTTCTCCACATGGGCATCGGCAGGGGAGGGGTCAGATGCCCCCTCCAGATTCTTGAGTCTTATGGTCTCATTCATTTTTTGGTAATCTGTACCTCTGTTAACTTGCAGTTCTTGCAGGGGGAATAAGAAAATGTAAATATTTTATCATGAGTTTAGCAAGTATTGTTATAACTGCATCATTGTATTTATAATAATTCGTCACGAAGGTTGTTGCTTAATTAAAAAATTTGTACACAATGAAAATCACCGCTCATGTTTTATACCAAATTGAAAACCATTTCCTGATATCTGAGTCTGCAACTGTGTGTGCATCATAATGCTACCAAATAAAAAGCGTTAAATCCATAACAATGAAGAATATATACAGTTAATACGTATAATAATAAATGTTCCATGCAATGCACAAGAGGGGAAGGTACACTTGTTTCCACTGCGGTTCCTATAAACATTCCTACCGCTGTCTACTACTGCTCTACACATGGCACCCTGGATGAAGATTATCATTGGTGTCCCCCTACATCAGCACCCAACAGTGCATATTGCCAATATTAGTTTGGGAGGGAGATGTCCTCTAACCCTCTTTCTAACAAGGATTGTTCCATTATCCACCACCTTTGGACCCCGCCGTATGCCGACACAGTGTTGAAAACTTAAAAGACGATGTCACACTGCCTTGCAACTGAAGTTCGTTCACACCAGGTTTACCTTAAACTGTAATTGAAACTACCAAAGATGTATTCCTTAAAGCTTTTTGCACACAAAATGCCAGTGCCAAGTGCCACCATGCCACATATTCCTACACAAATTTTGATTGACTATGTAGCGTGCCATTGTAAATTGCATACAACAAACAGGACTTCACTTGCACATAATCAAGATTTGAAGTAGACTGAGCACCTGTGCTGCTGATGTTCTTGGCTTAGGACTGACCAGAAAGCGGGATCATTTCCCTGAACAAAGGAGGAGCTAGAGAAAAGGTTGCCACACCTTTTAGTCTTATATATGAGAATTGTTGTAGATTTTTGTTCATGTTCTCTACATGTTCTCAAGAATTGTTGATTTTGGAATTATGTTGAGTTTAGCCCCCTTAATAAAATTCTTGACGACGCCCCTATTTCTGCATAATGTTGAGTCATGCTGAAAGTAAATTGATTCTGCACATTTTATGTTACTGTGTTACTTCTTATACACTGGAGTTAGTTACATCTAGGAGATCAACACTTTTTTCGTATAACTCCTTTGGGACAGGAGGATTCTCAGGAAAAAGGAATGAATGTGAACAAGTTATTCCTTCCCCTCAAAACAATACTCACATCAAGAGGATACCTCTTGGATAAGACTAAACGTGTTGTTAAAAAAGGAACTTTATTCACTCAGAAGGGCCTGTAATGAAGATTTACAGTTGTTAGCTTGAATTGTTCATCAGAGAGCAGTGACCATCTGTATCCAAGTATCTGCGACACTTCTTTCTCTGTAGCTTCGTATGACTTCGAAGATGAACGAAGCCACTGATAAAACTCTGAATTCCACTCAGGACTCTGTGGCCAATCACAGTGCAAAATGACTGCATTGCGACGAATAAATAGGTATTGTAAGTTAGGTGCTGTGTGCGTTATGAGCAGCACGGTTGCTGTCGAAATTATTTCTCTTACCATCTGAAAAGTAACAAAAATTGATAACATTTGGAGTTGCATCTATAAACTTGTGGAGATTAATGCACAGAACTTCAATGATGTTATGAAAAGTTCTATGTATTTGATCTCCATTAATTTGTGTGGATCATAATTCAACAACTTCACTGTGTAAAGTTTTATATTAATTAGCAAATTTAAGTCCAAGCTTCAAATTTTATTGTTAAATAGAAAGGGATCAACGGATTGATGGCATGATATTTTGGTGAATACAAAAAATTACGCATAAAAGATTATCTTTGCAAACTCGTCGGGTAGTGGGTAGCAGTTAATCTAGAAAAACAAATTTATAAGACTCACCCAAAGTGTACTCACTGTTTACAAACAAGCACATTTCATGTTATGGTATGAATGGAGATTTCAGTGAACAGTGGAGATGTCATTTACCTTTAAACTAGGTTAACTATTATGTTTATAGTAACATTCACACACTTATTACAAAGCTACTGCCAGTTGTGTAGAGTCAAGTGTCATTATAACAAATTTCTGGCAACTCTGAAATTAATTTTATTTTACTGAAATTTTATTTAATTGATTACAGCAGAACCCTGCTAGTCCAAACTAATTAGGGCCAGGGCCTGTTTGGTTTGGCAAAATGCATATTAACGGGGTTAATTTACGATTACATAATCTCTTATATATATAAAAGGCTTTGTCCTGACTGACTGAATGAATGACTGACTGAATGACAGGAATCAACGTAGAGCCTAAACTATAACAGGTAGAGACTTGGAATTTTGACAGTACCTTCGTTTCATGATGTAGATGCTCACTAAGAAAGGATTTTGAAATATTTTTATTTTAAATGCCAAAAATCAAATGTTTTTGAGAATACTTAATCCCTTTTTACACAGAATTGTAAAACTCAAATCACAGTTCACATGACAACAGTGTATTGTTGGCATAGGTAGGTATGTTTGGAAATAATTGAAATGGGACTTTGACGAAACTATTGATATAATGCATTGCTGTAATTAAATATTGAAGATGAAATCTATATTATTATATCGCAGGTTTTTGGGGAGGGAAGTATAAAAGTGAAATTGATTTACTTTTTAATATCATCCCCAAAACGGTTGTATGGTAACATGAGAGTGAGAAATAAAATATTCCGCAAAGACAATACTATTTTATGATACCGGAATTTCTATTTCTTCTTATTTTAACCCCTACCAGGCTTGGTGTGTAGAAGCGATGGGATACAAAATTCTACATCCTGTATGAGCCATAAAAAACTATATCAAGCGTTTTCAGCGGGAATAGTTTAGTGAGATAGGTCGTTCTTCTTCATTTCAAATTTTCAATACGTATATAAGGACCTAGAATTTGAAAGTCGGAAGTCCTTCATAAGTTAATTTTGAATTACAAAACACAAAACCCGGGCGACGCCGGGTCTTTTAAGCTAGTTAAGCATATATATGAAGTCTGCAAATTAATTGTACTCATTTACTATAATCTGCAGTGTTATTTTTGTGATGCGAACACAGTTGTTGAATTCAGTGTCTGAAAAGCAAAGATAAGTGATTGGAAAAAAAATTGATTTAAGACGGAACAATTTTGCGGAACTATGACTGAGAAGGTAATCGAGGAGTGCCATATACATAACAAATTTCAAACATTGACAAAGTTGATGAAGCTGTTCTTGTATGCTTTTCACAAGAAAGACTGAAAGGGGTTCCACTGAGTGGTCCTATAATCCTATAATCCAAGAAAAATTATAATTAAAGTGAGAAAAAAGTGCCGTCAATTGTCAAAGCAGTAAGTGTCGCTAATGAATTATGGTAATTTTCTGTGTGCATGGGAAAATGATCACTGACCTCTATCAACTTATAAGATTTTAAACTTTTCTTTTAGAGAAAACTTTTTTTTTAACCTTTTGCTACTCAGTTGGTTGACATAGTTTAAACCACACCTGCTCTGAGCACACTGAAATTCCCGTCTTACATAGGTTAAACCACGTTAGAGAATAAGCAAATGAAACAGAAGTTTATCATTTAATGGTACCTTTAAACAGATTTTCAGACTTCGGAACGTGATTAGACAAAAGAGACCTTTTGTGACAAAAGCTGAGGCGAAACATTGTATGGTCGGGGATGAACAAACAAATTTGTTCAGTCAGTCATATATTCATTAAGGGGAATTTCTTATTTTCGCTATACTGAGATTTTTGTGTTGTACTGACGTTCGTACAATTGAAATAATTTAACATAGTCGTTTATGGCAATATACAGAGACATTTTCTTGAAGTGATCGGGAAAACGGCGGGTGTGGGGATCCCCGCCCGGTCGTGGAACTTCCGCCAACTTGGCAGTTTCTCCCGTGCTGCTACTGCCCTGCTACTGAATAAAGACGTTAGTTGTAGTTGATCTCCAGTCGCATATGTAGTGTATTAAAGTCAGTGTGTATATTGTGTATTGTGGTAATGGCTAATCTGAAATACTCTTTGCGTGAACGTGTATATCTGTACAATGCGTATATAAAATACAGATAATCATGTGCAGAAACGAGACAAAAATTTCGAACAAAGTTTCCAATGAGACCTGTACCTTCTGTCAGTACAATTAAGAGACTTACTAAACGATTCAAAGAAACAGGCTCAATAATCAAACCGAAACCGAATTTAAAGCGTCGAGTTCTTACAGAAGAAAAAATTAGATGAGATAGGCCAAAGATTAGAACACACCCCTCAGAAATCTCTCAGACGTTTAGCGCAAGAAACTCGTGTGTCTATGTTTAGTGCAAGAACAGCAGCAAAATTATTGAAGCTAAAGCCATATAAAATTCCCGTAGCGCAACAGTTAGTCCCGACAGACTATGTAAAGAGAGTCAATTTTTGCAACTGGATGCTAGAGAATGTTAATTCAGGAGCAATTGATCCGTCGTCAATATTTTTTTCAGATGAAGCGTGGTTTCACTTACACGGACATGTATGTTCACAGAATAACAGATATTACAGTGCGGAAAAACCAAATTTTGTTATTCAGAAGCCCTTGCACGATCAGAAGATAGGTGTTTGGTGTGCGATAAATGGGCACCGCATCATTGGGCCCATTTTTTTTTAGGAAACAATAAACAGTAAACGCTATATAAATTTAATCCTGGATCCATTCTTCGATGAACTTACATATCAAGAACGCATGTCGGTATATTTCCAACACGATTCCGCCACTGCGCACACAGCAGACGCATCAATGAGGGTATTGCGGCGTATTTTTGATAGGAGGGTAATTAGTAAAGACCTGTGGTCTCCACGAAGCCCTGAATTAACGCCCTGTGATTTTTATTTGTGGGGGACACTAAAAGGTAGGGTTTACAGGAGGAATCCACATTCTATCGAACTAAAAGGCTACATCAGAGAAGAAATTGAAGCCATCACTGCAGTAGAACTTGAAAATGTTGTTCATTCTTTTATTAGAAGATGCCAGCTATGTGTACAATCAAATGGAGAGCATTTTCAGCAACACCTGTAAGCTTGGTGAGTACAATTGAACGTTTATTATCTTAGAAGATCGTAGAAGTGCCGGAGAGATGTAGCACGCGCGCCGGGGACCTAGAGTACCGGCTGCCGATTACGCAACCCGCCGTTTTCCCAAGCACTTCGAGAAAATGTCTCTGTAGAAGGGGAGTTCAGGTTTTCCATTGAATTGAAAGATTCGTTAAAGTGGCAGTAAAATGCATTTGACTTGTATTACTAATTATTTGTGTAATGATTTTAATCCAACAACAGTAAGCAGAAATCACAAGAGAAGCAAGAGAGGAAAGTGTGCCTACATACTCTTGGAACTTTTCACAACTGACAGCCATATCAGAATATTAAAATATTAAAGGTTGAGCCATCTTTAAAGCACTTTGAGTTGAGCAAGAAAAGTTTATTTTTACAATATAACTGCCACTCGAATTGGCATAAAAAATTCAAGAGAAAAGAAATTGTTTCATTTGAAAGTGTCTTTACCAATGAAAAATCCCCAACCCGGCGAAGAATCGGATTCGGATCACCAGAGTGGAAGGCAGGCATGCTACCAATTCACCCAATGGAGGTGGTCTCAAGAAGTCTAGAGAGATATACTTTGTGCTTGTTGGATTTAGACTCATAGTAATGCAAGAAGGAATATTTATTAAACCTACTTAACTTACCAGTGTATGAAGATAGGGACATTGTCTGCACAACAGTAGTAGCAAGGAGTCAATTCTTTCATGGAAAGACTCCGGCATAAAGAAGTTGGGTAAGCCTTGATGAACATAAACTCGTAGGTCAATTTTGTATAGGTCTATTGCAGTGAGCACAGACTCTGATAGCATCTGGAAATTAAATATCATAAAGAACTTGATGCGGACTTAACAAAGGTAACATTCAAGGTAACTACTATTCCAGAATTATTAATCCTTAAATATTAATTTTAGAGATTGGAGAAAAACTAATAGACTTTATTATTTACAAGAGCTAAGATTATCGTGGGGATGACACAAAATCCTCTGCTGTCTTTGACAGCTCCATCCATTTTCTTTTATAGAAGAAATTCTTTCTCATATTTGATTGACAGCTCCATCCAATTTCTTTTATAGAAAAAATTCTTTCACATATTTCATTGACAGCTCCATTTTCTTTCATAAAAGAAATTCTTTCTCATATTTGATAACTAATAAATGCCTGCAGCTTCACCCGCGATTATTTACTCAACTGCTAGATGTTTTATTTAAATAATTTTTTTCACAGAAAAATAATAAAAACATAGCCTATTTATTATTACTGACATTTTTCATAAATTGCATTAATTACATAATTTTATTCCTATTAACATTGTTTTACATTGTACATAGAAAATATAAATAATTAAAGAAATAAAATGACTTATGCTGCCATATGGGCATGCAGATTTGAAATGCAACAACTAAAACAAACCACAGATTCATGAACTTTACCCAAATAATGTATAAACAATTTAAGTGATTGATAATTAAAATGCTAAAAACCTGGCTTCGAGGAGCATTTCGCAATTAAAGTGCGCTGCCTAAGGAAAAAATTACTTCAGATTTGAGTTCCCCAGCCCGAAAAATCTCCGCAAAGTGTGTTTCATCCAAATCATTCAATGTTTTCCATTTAGGCATCCATTCATGATCCCCTTCTGTACACTAATTAAAAAAAAATCATCTCTGCATGTCAAAATGTTATAAACAAATGAATCAAGTAGAACGGGTTAACAAAATCAACGAGATCAACAAATTGATGTGTTATATTGGAAAAATGATTTCAGGTTGCTATGGCAACTGAGTAAGGATATCTTCAATTAATTTCACAATTGAATACAATCTTGTTAATAGGTGGCTAGCGTCTACTGAAACACCAGCTCAAATATTATATTAGGTATTATGACCATGCATAGTGGATAAAACAAAATTTTGAGAATCTCTCTACTGCCACTGATGTGAGGCATAACCAAAAACTTTTTTTTTATCTCTTTAATTCAGTACCTATTTTACCAGTGTTTGTGATATATTAACATACCTTTATGTCAGGACAGTTATAAACAATTGAGTGCACAGGAGCCTGACTTTGCCACAACATATCTCTGTCTCTTCCTCCCTCTAGTTCTAGATGAACAACCAGTCTAGGATTTTCACGTTTGCATTGTTTCCAGACACGAGCAGATACAGGCTTTATGTTCACTTCTCCTGGAGTGTATTTGTTCTGCACAAGGTGTAAATGCTCTAAGTTTGTAAATCCCAACAGCTGTACCAGATCGTCCCCTAGGTTTTGTGGACTTAACATCAATACCTGTAAATGTTAATGTAAATGTAAACTAACAAGTAATAACATTACTTTTTAAATTTGCCAATTGGATATTATTAATTACAAATTCTTGGCCAATCACCTGGGTGTGATAAACACATTTCAAGCTTTCAATATTGCACTCTGTTGCAATTTTCAGGGACACGAATATAAATTTCCTTAGCGACACTAAAGTCATATTTATTTTCAGTGTCTCTGAATATGACAATGGTGTGTGTTGCCAAAAGCTTAGATGTGTCAATTTCACCTAGGTGTTTGCCTTAGAATTTGTAATTACAGTAGAGTCCCATAAACTCGACCTAAGGTAAACTGACATATTACCGAAAATGTTAAGTTTTACGGAATAAGAGTAGATTATTCACAACACATTAAACTTGACTGCATATTACTCTAAAAGTTCTAATAATGTATAGGATACAGGAAAGTACAATGCACCCTAAAACAATTGAAATTTTAAAAATTTACATAGGAAACTATAGACCAGCAGATATAATTTTGCGATTTATCCTTTACAAGGCTGAATTTATACAATAATATAAGAATCAAGTGAAATCATCAAGTGGGACTAAACTTCGAAATCAATGAGGGAAATGCCTGTTGAATAGCTGATTTCCATGAACAGCAATCATTACACAAGGATAAAAATCATAATATTTTACATAAGATTCTTCTATAAATCATATTTATGCTTGTATACAGTTTTTGAAGTGACGAATTTATACGTCAGTAACAGTGAAAATGTTAAATAAACTGATCATCAAGTTATACGGAATGCTGAGTTAGTGGGGTTCTACTGTAATAAGATTATGCAAATACTTCTATAAAATTAATTACTAAATCGCTACTAAATCTAATAATAAACAGTACCACATTTTTAACATTTGACTTGACCATTATTTGCTTTATTGATCATTCATTGAACTTAGGTGTTTTTGGTACAATTCATCTGTATAAAGAAAACTGAAAACATTTTTTAGATAAAAACTCATATTGTTTTTCTCATGATTATTAATATATCGTGCACATTGACTAAACAAACGTTTATAAGTATACATACTAGAACTATTTCTGATACGCTTACGTATTTTAAATAGTGGAAGATTTTTAGACATATCTCTATATTAGTTAATGTTTTATACTTTTTTGAGTCACTTGTGTTAATGAAGAAAATATATTTTCTTAACATCGACTGATCAGACTATTCGAACTACAGTAAGATCACTTTACCTTCAGATTAAGGAATACTCCTGCATGTAGAAGCTGGTATGGTAACTTTGTTGCATTAATTAAAATTAGTTTACGAAGAGTGAGGCAACACAAACAGCACACTTCATCCAACAAATGCCTTGCTTCACGAGGATCTAACATTAGATCTATAAGTTCCAAATGTCTCAGGGCCACAAAGTTTCCCATCAGTCTCTTCACTGCTTCAAGTAGTTTTCCTAAATGCAGAGCAATGTTAAAAATTATTATGTTGGATGGTGGAAGTAATGTTAAATCATAGTTATTAGAGAACATTTGTTGCCCCCCCCCCAAGAAAAAAGGTTTTGCCTCTTTATTATATACAAATTTATAGTTACCACCATTAGCTCAATTAGTTATGTATATAGGTTAAAATCGCAGTCAGACCACAATTGCTCATGTGTGCCTATTATAAAACACAAGTCACCTTGTATGTAAAAATATAAAATGAATAAAACTTAAGTATATTATTGCAAAAACTTCTCTTGTGTTGGTGATATGTTTCAGACTCACTTTACCAGCACCTCAAAGCAGGATTTTTAATTTTCTCTTTCGTTTGCGAGTTATAAGTAAAAAACTGGAAGAAAACATGAATTTTTTGCACTATTGAATCATCATTTGTCAAATCAATTGCAGGTGGCTTTGCCTTTTTTGTCATAATTTGGAAGATACACAGACACACTGAGCTGTTTCTAAAAATAGTGTTTTTGGTTTCTGCAAACCTCAGAACATGTATTATTGCTGAAAACTCCATATTTAATTTGAGGATTGATCACATCATTTCCTCTACCTGTAGTACCCACAGCACAGGTAGGGAAAGTGAAAATTTGACGAAAAACACTTGATTTTTCTCTACACCAATTATGGATCTTGTTATTTTCTTGCTTCTCATGGTTAGTAGCTGCACCAGAAGTTAATATTTAATTACCTCAGCCTCAGGCAGTGCCACATAGTTTTTCAGACGGGACTTGCAACCTTAAGATTGTGAAAGGGATGGCTATGTTAAAACTACTACTCAGCAATTTTTATGAAAAATGTTTCAAACGAAAGGTTTAGGTTACAGTACAAGCAGTTGGTATAAACAATGCGAACATAATTGTTACTATCATTTTTGAAATGATCTTGAAAAAAAATAAAATTAAGTAAACTGATGTAACAAAGTGCCAGATTGCTTTTATTTAATCAGTGATAATTGCAATTATGATATGCAGGAAATAAGTTATTTTTTAATCAATTTCCGAGTTAAGCTCCAGATCGATTCATTAAGCAGGGCTTACAGAAGAACCAAGGTCTAGGTTGATAAGCATATGAGAAGGAATATGTGGTCAGTGTTAGTTGCTAAAGCTACCTGCATTGCAACTTCCAAAGCCTTATAAGAAGACTGTATAACAACATGTTGCCGTGAGAACTGATTTGGATTTGATAAATTCTTTCTAATATATGCACATTACTCCAGTACCGATCAACCTATTTGGTCCAATATTGATAGGCTTCTTATTGATGTAAATGGGTATACCAAGTTTCATAAAAATCCGATAAAGCGTATTTGAGTTATCGTGCATACAGACACATGGACAGATAGACTTTTTCCTGTCCCCCACACAATCTCATAAAGTACCATTCTGGCACTTGATAAAATTTCTTTACGTAAAGTGATAGTACGAGGAAGTAGCTGCCATACTTCATGTCACATCTCGTATATAAATCTCATTTTGATACCTTTTCTTAGCATTTCAACTAAGCTTTTCAAAGACAGAAACACACATATTTTACAAGTATAGTTTACACATTTAAAGTTAACACACCTCCAGTACCAAATATCCTTGCTGACTCTTCCTCTGCAGCCATGTTGCATGGAAAAATAAAGCGCAAAGTCTTGACATCACTACCTATAATCACATTTTCATCAGGTCTTTCAACAAAATAAGACAGCATGTTCATAAATTCATACAAGTTGAAAAAATTCATCATAGGGCCGAACACAAGCGTGCGAAAATGACGCCCCACACTTGTTATACAATTCTGTGTTCGCATGTGGTCCAGTACATGCTGAAACACAAGTAACATTGAAAATAATACAACTTTTCAAATCAAAATCATTTTTAGTAGAATGTTATGTAAAATGTCTGCTGAACTGCAGAAAATTCTGAGATGATTGCTGAAAATGTTCAGTTTTAAGAAAGTTATAAGAAAAAAAAAATACTTTAGCATCAACAGAAATTTTACAAGATACTAAATTATAATAAAGTAATTAATTAATGGACGATTTTAACTTTAGCTCTGAACTCAATTTTCTTAGTTAATTTACTAATACTTTGTTAATTTACTAATACTATCTTGTGTGAAATTACTTTCGTTTGATTTTGAAAACAGATTTTAATATGGTTAAAAAATAATGAAGCTTTGACGAGAAGCTGTGGAGTGTATTTGCTCATATACCTGCCATCCATAGTAATAATTGAACTTCCTTCTTGTAAGTGTAGAATCATCCAGAGAAAATGTAGACCACACGTCAGGAAGGTGAAAGGCTCTGTACCATGATCTACAAACCATTGATGCATAGTAACGCTCTCGCATGGATAAATATGCAAACACCTTTTCCAGGATCAAATCTGGTAAATAGGACCAGTGGCTGAATGTGATACTTGTATCATCATCGGATCTTGGCTCTTCTTCAACATCAATAAACACTGCTGTAAATTCAAGAAAAAGAGAGGTTTATTGTTTATTTATTTATTTATAGCTTTCTTGATTACCAGATTCCCAAAATGACAAAGCTTACTATGTTTCTATTAACAGTGAAGAAGAAATTCAACTTAGACTTATACCTGAAAAGTGGTAGATATTATAAATTCAAGAATTCTATCAACTTAATAGGAATTGAAAGTCTCTTCATGAAGTGAATTATACAAGTGATGGTGCGTGAGACAGGTCCCTTCAATGCCAGTTTCAAAATTTGTAAAATGGTAGAATTAGGAATCCCTAATTATTTAAACGTTACACTAATAAAACTTAAGACCTAAAATTGGAACAAGATAGCCAGTTCTCTTCACAATCTTGATGCACTCATGAAGAAATGCTTGGATAAAAGAAAGGGAAAAAAGTGTTGTACTAAGTGGATTGATGTCATTACATATGAGTTCTAGAAAGTGATTTGAGATTATTCTGTTTCAAGTTCTCATTCTTGTTCCTAGCCTGCTGAAGAAGTAAATGAATAAGAAGAATCTGCCAACTATTTGTAAGTAGTAAATGAATAAGAAGAATCTGCCAACTATTTGTGAACCAACTGTGCCCACCTATAAAGATATACATTGGTGTGAAAGGACTTACGATTAATGCTTGTAGAAATATCCATAAATTACTATCAGAGGTTTTGTTCTCCTTGGTCAGCTACTGAAAGATACCAGTGTGTTATTCAGTCTTCTATTTTAATCCTTCAGAACATATTGTTATATTCAACTATAAATTTTGTCGGAGAAATTAATATGACCTTTCAAAACATATTCAGTTGAATACTTTAAGAATTACCTGGGAAAAAAAGTCTTAAAGGTATTAAGGAGTCATTGTCTAGGTCAGCAATAGAAAATACCGTAACTGTCATTCTCAGAGTGGACAAATTCATTAAAAATGAACTGTAACATTTCAGCAGGCAAAAATCCAAGCACAGCCCACTGCCGTTTCCCAATCTGCAATCCCGGTTGTGCCGCAAAGTCAAAGCTGCTGATAAACACATGACACCACAGAGTGAGGAACATTTTGACATCGTCATTGAGTCCTCTAGGCTGGGAAACTCAAGAAGTTTACTGAGAGTTTCAACAGGAGAGGAGATGCAGTTGCATCGGAAAGGCTTCATACTATTTGTTTTGAAAGAGATTCAAATCAAGCCGCTGACGTAGATGACTAGAAAAAATCAATTAATGAGCCGTGCTTGCTCTGCTTAACTGAAAAATACAACATGCTGTAAGAACAGTGAGGAGTTATTATGTTGAGTTAATTCAAACTATTGATTTAGAATTTTGAGTTTATACATGTAAAATATTTTTTCATTTTATTTAAAAAATTTAAATGTTTTCAGAACCCCTGGTGTCACATGCTAAGCTGATATCATCATTTAATGAACAATTCACCAAAATGGTGCAGTTGGCGGCACACCTAAATGAGTTTGATCTTTTTTTATCAGACCTGAGGGCTGGATTAAGGAGAGATGGAGGTGTTCAGCCAATAATCATTAGTTTAGGCACCAAATATACCTGGGTTCAATCCCAAAAATCTCTGTAGTGCGTATGACATGGAGGCATATGTCACTGTTGATAGTGATTCATCCATTGAATGGAGATGTTAAGTCTGGCGGTCCCCTTGGTGTCTCTCAACAAGGCTAGGCTAGAACTTCTGTGGTAAAATGATATTCCTGTTACTGTTCATTGTAGCTAACCCATTCAGCTAGTTCTCTATTTTGGTGCTATGGAGATAGGTTTTTATTTTTCAGAGCACAGAAAATGATCTCTCTGAGCCGTAAGTTGTGATAGGCAGAATCATATTAGTCATCTAGTTCACAACCACTATCGGATTAATTATTATTAACTGTACTAGTTTATTACCTCGTCTGTGGGGGCATGTGCCCCTGTGCCCCCGTCTATATCCGCCGCTAAACATAGCTGGCTGCCAAATAAAAGATTAGATTCATTTCTCAATACTTCCGCGAATTTGTTTGAGGTTTAGAAAATCTTAAGCGACGTGTATTCACCGTCAGATATACCTGATCGTAAATGTTAAGAAAACCACCGTTTTCGTTGGTATGCAACCTGGACACACCTATCCTGTCATCTATCAGTGAAGCAGAAAGGCCGAAGTAGCAGAAGTGATTGTCAGACAGTGGACAGTATTTCTCAATGGGATATAAAACTATTGCTGATCTAGCTGTAAGCCTAAATTCTGTTTTATTAATTAATTTATTTTATTTTCGTCTTTTATTTATATATTTCAGTACTTGGTTTTGTCCATTTCTTTATATTTATTTTTCTTAATACTTTTATTCTATTATGCTTTTTCTTTTTTGCCCTTTTCCTTGACTTTTTCATTTCCTTTTTTTTTTTTCTCTCTCTCGCTCATTTTTTTTCGATCTGCTCCGAAATTACGTGGCTCAGTTGGCTCCTTCCAAACTACTACAGATCAGTGATCAGTAATATAATACCTTTTATTGGATTTATCAAAATGGTGAATATGAACTTGAATTAATGGCTCAAAATGTTTGAAATCAACTGTTTGGAGAAAGGGGACTCTTGTCCAATTTATAGATTACTAGGTTAAAGTGTATTTCTTTGCTAGGATTTCCTTTCTGGTTAAAGTTATATACACTCACGTTTATTTAAATAAAGATTGTTAAACTATTCAGATAGCTTTCAACATCTACCCCATAGTTTCGGAACAAAAAATTTGCTAAAATTGTACCAGCGCCGATTACACTCAAGAAGTCTTATTGATATTAAGGTATGAAAATAGTAGGTAATTTTTCTCTGATCACAGCACTTCCGGTTACAAGTTGACATAGCCTTATAACACGTCACAGAATGACATCGCCAATCATAGTGTCACATCCCCAGAAGAGACGTAATCCAAATACGAAATTTTGTTTTCATAAGGTTTTTCGTTCCGGAACTAGCTGTTCACAGACAAGATTTTTAAAATTGTATTTTTGGATTCGGGGTACCTCAAAACTTGTATTTATGATAAAAACTCAACTTAGAAATTCGGGGTCGAACACAATACTTCCTCTATTTATAGTATCTATGGTAGGAGCGTTAGTTACTAAAAAAGAGTATCACTTTGATTAATTAATTATTTTTTAATACTTACTAAAGTAACTTAGAAATTTTGTATCGTATGTTGTATTTGACTAATTTCGTGGAAATTGAATTTATAACCAACTACAGTAAAAACTAAAGTGTACGAGCCTAAGCAACAGGATCGGACATACGAAACGTTAACTTTTATATGAGAGGAAATAAAATCAGGTAAACTGATGTAACAAGGTACCAGTATGTTTTTGTTTAATCAGTTATGATTGCAATTATGATATGCAGAATAAACAAAAGTCAAATTGGCTTATTTCGAGATTTGAACCATGGAACTCCAGAATGTGAGGCCAAGACGTTACCATCTCGGCCACTTGGGTCAGTTTAACGGTCTAGTTGGCGCATGTAAAGCAATAGTGTTATTTTTCATAGCTAACTGTATTTTAATTTCCAAAGCCTTATAAGATCACAGTAAAACAATAGGCTATGTTGGCATGATAACTGATTTGCATTTCATAAATTCTTTCGAATACGTATATTACCACAAAATAGGCACTAAATTGAGCATTACTCCGAAACAGGTCAACCGATTTTATCCAATATCAATAGACGTCTTCCCATGGACATTATAAATGTGTATACCAAGTTTCATAAAAATCCGGTAAAGCATATTTGAGTTATCGCGTCTTTAAAATAGACACTAAATTGGGTTTTACTGCTGTACCGATCTACCGATTTGGTCCAAGACGTCTTCCCATGTACATTATAAATGGGTATACAAAGTTTCAGGAAAATCCAATAAAGCATATTTGAGTTATCGCGACTTCTTATATATTAACATAAAAGGCCCTAAATTATTCCGGTACTGGCCAACCGATTTAGTCGAATATCAATAGACGTCTTCCCATGGACATTATAAATGCGTATACGAAGTTTCATGGAAATCCGATACAGCGTATTTGAGTTATGACGCCTTTCTAATATAATATATTAAAATAGGCACTAAATTGGGCATTACTCCGGTACCGGTGAACCGATTTGGTTCAATATCAATAGGGTTCTTCCCATGGACATTATAAATGTGTTTTCCAAGTTCCATGAAAATCTGAAAAAGCGTGTTTGAGTTATGGCGCGTACAGACATACGGACGGACGGACAGACATTTTTCGTCCCCACACACAATCTCATGAAGTACCATACTGACACTTCATAGAAAAATACAAAACCATAAGTTCAAATACGATTTGAAGCCTTGGCGTTCAGTCTCATTGTAACATAACTTTTACCTGTTTACTATTAAATTAGTGGAAATAGTTTAGCAGAGTTATCTGAAATTTGAAAACTAATTACTTTGTGTAACAGTACTTTCGGGAAAAGTACGTAATAGCTAACCAGACTGGTTAGTTGATATCTGACGCTTTGTTTAATACACACAACACTATGGAGTTCAATAAATTGGTCATCCGTGAGTTATGGGTATCCATGAGTATTGATATCCCTGCTTAGCATTAAAGAAAACTTTAAGCTACCTGTTGTGACAGCCTAGATCTGATAACAGACACGGGGTTCGATTAATAGCAAATATCTTGCTGGATTCGTACGAGCTTACTTTTTTTGTATCCTAGACTATATTTTTTTGTCTTGGGATAATTTTATAATGTAACAAACAATAACAAGGAAGAGACAACCGGCTAATGACTTGTTGCCGATTTAGAAGTTACGTACGACGTGTAGTACAGTCCATTCAATATACAAGAAAAATACAAAATAATATAATTACCTTCATCATTTTCGTCTACCTTCCATGCTCCTTTAAACATATTGATTTCAATGAAGTTTGGTTTCTGATTATTAAAAATCTTCGTTAACTCTTCAAGTAAAGTGGAAACAGCAGAAGAGCAGACATTGTTCCATAGCCTTGCGGTGTTTTTGGTTTATTTTTAGAGTCCTCTGCCGTCGCCGATGTAGTCTAATATAAGATCTCCGCTCCTTCATAATGCATTCAAATTAGCTTGTAGCAAATCGAAAATGTCGCTAGATGTCAGGTTGTATTTTTTCGAGATCCATTAGCAATTATGTTACACTTACAGCAATTTCTTATTAGTTTTTAGTTGTTTTGCACGATATCACTAAAATGTACGAATTCTCTGAAAATATAATTCCATGTGAATCTTCATAATATGACTGTATTGTGCTTTGTCATTTAAAATCCTTGCATAGATGTAGAGTGTTATTGAAATTTATATTATTATGGCAGTTTTTATTTTGTATATTTACGAAATCATGAATAATAAATTGTAATTCTTGCAGTGAATAATATAGATTCTGTTTACTGCACGGATTTGTATACAATATAAAGCGATGTTGTAGGCTAATTAGTGATTAGTACTTTTTGTGATACAACGTATGTTTATTTTTATTGGTCATAAATGAAATTCTAAGTACTGGTCATAAATGAAATTCTAAGTATCTTTCTTAACAGACATTGCCTACTTTCAGTTTTATCTATATTAATAAAAGGAAGTGTCTGTCCTCTGTCTGTCTGTTCGCGATGCCCAGCGAAATCTACTGAACGCAGAGATCTGAAATTTTATACATAGGCGGACTAAAGGGTCGGAATGTGCACCTCGAAGCCGGAATTTTAATTTTCGCTTTCGTTCGTGAGTTACGAGTGAAAAACGGGCAGAAAACGTATTTATTGCGTTTTCGAAGCATGAGTTTTCAGTAATACAGATCAATTACACTAGGCTTTGGCTATTTTTGTCATATCTTCGACATAAAAGCATCGCGATCTCTTAAATGTTGTAGCTCACGCTGGTCGATTCATTTGTTTTAATGTCAAGGCACGCAAACATAATATGAAATTTTCAACCTACACCGAAGAGGAGGATTATTATTATTATTATTATTATTATTATTATTATTATTATTATTATAGGGATAATCAATATTAGCCTAAATATGGTCAAACGTTGTTCGATTTGGACGAAACTCACTTTACAGGGGTTTTCTGGGCCAAGGAACTCGAATCTGAGGTCGCTTTTACCAGGCGACGCTATCTAATCGTGGTATGTAGTCCACGTGATTTAGGTGTTAATAAATATAATGATTCAACTATTATGCTCTTAATTTTTAATTTTTGAAATAATTATCGCGGGCGAAGCCGCGGGCACATGCTAGTATGTAATATTAATGTCGGTGAGCCGAGCCAAGCCCTTTTTCGGGGGGTTTTTAGAGCTAAAAATTGAGAAAATAAACTTTATAGAATTTTCATGTGGTTTACAGCCTATAAGCTATATCTGTACAAAATTTCAAGTTTCTATCTCATCTGGAAGTGGGCAAACATTTTCGTCGGTGAACCGAGCCGAGCCCTTTTTCGGGGGGTTTTTAGGGCTAATAATTAAAATAATAAACTTTTTGGAATTTTCCTGTGATTCACAGCCTAAGAGCTATAAGTGTACCAAATTTCAAGTTCCTAGCTTATCTGGAAGTGGACAAACATTAATGTCGGTGGGCCGAGCCGAGCTCTTTTACGGGGGGGGGGGGGTTTAGGGCTAAAAATTAAAAATTAAAAAAAAATAAACTATTTGGAATTTTCCTGTGGTTTACAGCCTAAAAGCTATATGTGTACCAAATTTCAAGTTTCTAGCTCAT
Source organism: Ectobius pallidus (assembly GCA_964059195.1). NCBI lineage: Eukaryota > Metazoa > Arthropoda > Insecta > Blattodea > Ectobiidae > Ectobius > Ectobius pallidus. Next base: position 78,622,483 of record CAXKWD010000003.1, read on the forward strand.
CTGGAAGTGGGCAAACATTGTCAGTGAGTGAGTGAGTGAGTCAGCCGTGTGGCTTTATATTATAGGGACAAACTATTCAACTAAACACACATAAAATACGCAATAGTTCCATAACATTTTTCCCCAAAAAATGATATTAATAAAGACCACTTGCCATAATGATTTCACTACCAAACCCTCCCTTCATTACCTTGAAGATAATTTCGTTTACCGAACAATCGTGTTTCCTGAAAAAGTAGATTCTTTGACTTAGCGCTGTTAGGAAAGTCACTCTTCAATTGGAATTGAACCAGAAAATCCCCGAATGTAAGTCCGCTATGTTTTGACCATCTCATCAAATGATTCTTGCTATGATTAATTATTCAGAGCGTACATTTTATAAAATCCATGAATTCGAATGCACTTCAAAGATAGGCAACACTCAATGTTCGTGCGTCAAACAAGTTGCCGATTACCGGCGCTGATATATCTGGTATGGGTTGGTGGCAAGTCATGAGATTAAGTGGAAGAAAATGCCTTTAGGACTTAACTCCAGCAGTTGGTGGCTGTCAAGCAATGTATATTAATAATTATAGTCAGGTGTTTTTCTTTTAGGACATTTATTTAAAAGTCAGTAGAGACATAAAAAGTTTGCAGAAGTTTCACCATATCGACAACATAGAAGCAGAATCCGCAGTAGATTAGAAAAGGGAGGTCCAGGGGGTCTGGACCCCTAAAAATAAAAACCTAAAATTCTATTTTTGTATTAAAAATATTTATTTAATTAAACAAGTTTGATTGGTGTGTCAAATATGATATAGCAGTTATTTTTTTTTCATGATAATCAATAGACTATTATTTCCATAACTTTTCTTATAAATAGTAATAAGTATTATAACTTAGGTAATGGTTTCTTGTTTACGTTGGCATGTAAACAAATTTTCTAACTAATTTTTCAGTGCTAAAATAGCATAAAATGTTATTTTCAATATTTAAATATTTAACAATTTTCCGGGGGTGGACCCGGACTTGGGTAATGATTTCTTGTTTACGTTGGCAGAAGTATAGTAAACAAATAAGCTAACTAGTTTTTCATAGGTAATCCCACGAGAGTTTGCGAGTTTATCGATGGATTCACGACTGCGCAGCAGGAGCGAATTTATCTGGTGAAACTCGTTAACTTGAGTTGGATTTATTAAAACTATTCCATGAATAAAAATGTAACGGATTATACAAATAATAATTACTTTCGTGCTTTGTTGTATAAAAACAAAACTAACAGCTGCGAGATCACTGCATACTATGAATCAACCATCCATGAATCAATTCGAGTTAACTACCATGTTGTGACCAGTGCTACCAATGGTGCTTATAAGACATAGTTAACTTCGTTCAGGTAAGCTAACAGCAGAACAGAATAAAAGCACACGATCTGGCTTGCACCGAATCGAAATTGTCTTTTAATCAATGTACATTTCTATTATTTCAATTTCCAAACAAGTTATGTTTTCGTGCTACTTAATGACAGCATGTGACACTGCACACTATTGCTTACGTGTCCAGTAACGAGCAGACGTTTTACCCGATAAAACGGCACCTTCGCGATTCCTACAAGAATACTGTAAGATAAACGGCCGTGATAGGTCTATATCCGAGGAATTGCTAAACGTTTAAACCGCGCCTTATGAGGGGAATAGTGTGATTTTCATTGATTCAATATTTTAAAATTTTCCGGGGGTGGTAATGATTTCTTGTTTACGTTGGCATGTCTTAGAGTATGGTAACAAATTTTCTAACTAGTTTTCAGTGCTAAAATAGATAAAATGTGATTTTCATCAGTCCAATATTTAAAATTTTTCCGGGGCGGACCCAGACTTAGGTAACGATTTTCTTATTTATGTTGGCATGTCTCAGAGTAGGGTAAAGAAATTTGCTAACTAGTTTTTCAGTGCTAAAATAGCGTAAAATGTGATGTTCATTAGTTCAATATTTAAAAATTTCCCGAGGGTGGACCCCGACCCCCTTTTCTTGGGGGGGGGGGGTGTACCATACCCCAAACCCCCTGGCACTTTCGACCCTCCCTGAAATTATTTTCTGGCTACGTCATTGTTGCACTTATTATATTATTAATATAATGTTACAAAGAGGCCCAAGAAGTTAAAGCAAAAAAAATTTAAAAAATTGCCCCCTAGAAAATATATGGGCACCTTGGTGGCTGTGTTGAGTATTATCACACTTATTCTATTGTTGCTGTTAGGGTTAAAATTATCCTCGTTTCAAGTCATAAGTTAATTCAGAGTCAATTTAGACCGTACAATAAATTATTTTGTGGTAGGATATTTTTTGGAAAGTTGGCAGAATTACTACTTTTTGCATAAGACTTCTGGAAAGACCTGAGGATTGCTATTCTTATTATTATTATTATCATTATTACCGCGTCCGTGGGCCTGCGGTTAGATTTGCTGTCTACGGATTTGGAGGTCTGGGATATATTTCTGATCTCTCGATTCTTTCTGAGGTTGGCAGCTCTAGAACGGGGTGGACGCAATATCGTGAGGCGACTTAGTATTGAAGTAATGCTCGAGTCGAGTAAACCACCATAAATGGCCATGGGAGTCGGCATTCTGAACAAATGCGTATTCCTGCCATAGATAGAGATAGGTGATACAGTGATTGGATGGTATGCCCTATTTCTCCAAGAGGTGCACCACCGTGGAGTTTAGTTTTATTATTATTATTGCTGTTATCATTATTGTTATCCTTATTAATAGTAATATAACCATATCATACGCACTACTATAACCATCATTGTGATTTTTGAAGACTTTAAATGTTTGGGGTCATTGTCCTTATTATTATTTTATTAGGCCTGTTGTTTTATTTTCTCTGAAACGGATTGGGCGCTATACAAAAACTATTTCGTATTAATTTCATTCTATAGGGGTTCAATTCCCAGCATTCTCTCGGATTTTTCTGGATTAAATATGTCTGAAATGGGCTGTACTCACTACTCAGTTTCATAAACAGAGCATCATGATTAAAGTAGGCAATAAACATGGGCCTACGGTGAAATTCTGTTTAAAGGGGGTTGAATATAATGTTATCTCAGCTCCATGTCCTTGCGCACATTGTAATTTAATACACTATTTTTAATAACTAAACAGTTGTATTGTGATTATTACTATACTATAAATAATACGTTAGTTATGCAGCACAGCATTTCAAACTGTTTTCTTTAGGTATCTGTCCATTTCTTGTTTTAAATAACTTAGTTCATAAATAAAACCTTTCTTTTGAGAAATTATCATAGTAGGCTACCATAGAATTTTACTACTTGTGCTGGTTTCTGGAGCTAAGTTCAATCCAGAAAATTTAGTCTGACGTATTGAAAGCTGATATTCACTGGATTCCTGAGATCCAACCGATCACGCCACATAGGCTACATATCCAGGTTATCGTATCATTTATGAGAAATTCCGAAGGAAATTCTGTATTATTTAATAACAATAGGCCTATGCTTTACTGTACAGTAGATGTTATATTTCAGATCATTTGCTCATTGAGATGAAGTATGTGCATTAATATTAAATAAATTAAGAGAGTGTAGAATCATTAAGAAATTGAAATTTACAAGATTTTTTTTATAATAATGCTGTGTTATGTAAGAAATTATAATAATAAAATAACCAAATCAAAGTTTTTTTTAAAATGTTGAACATGATGCTATCTTAAAAATCGCAGATATTTCGGGAGGGGGTTCAACCCCCTCAACCCTCCCCCATGGCAATAAACGTGTACTAGGCCTATATTATAAAACCGGTAATAATATATCAAACTTATTTTTACCAATTAATAAACTGGTAATTTTACTGCATGTTGCATAAATAATTGTAATCTGCCACTTGGGAAAAATTATGATTAAGTGCAAAATGGCTGTCTTCTGCTTTTCTTGACCTCCTATATACATGATAATCTGCGGCGATCAACGCCCTGAATTCGCCTCAAAAAGCAACTATCGGCGATAGCGTCGAACCCAGCGTACAGACCACGTACAGACAAACCGGCTGCACTGATTTTCAACAGGCAGCGATGATCGCCAGATAGCTCTGCTTTGTACCACAGCAACTGCACAGTTGAACACTAGGATCGCTGATATCTACCCTTACTCGACTGTCTTTAGACTAAAATCCTAAAACGTAAATGGTTGGTTTTGGGCGAGTGGGAGGGAGCACCGGAGCAGTCGACCAGTCTTATCCGGTCCTTGCCAATTGGTTTAGTGATGTTCAAAGTGTAAAATGGAAAGACGTGCATTATTATTTACCACGGTTGTAGGGAATAACATGAAACACAAATTGAGAATAAGGGCTGTGCGATTTTGAAATGTGAAGTGTGATTTATATAGAGTGTGACCTAAGAGCATACTTGGACTGTTTTACCAAACCTTTTTCGTAGAAGTTTAAACTACGGTGAGTGTTATAATATAATTTTAATATAATCCTATTGGGCAATTATTTGTAGTTTGAAAGTCATGATTCTATTTATGTGATATTGCTTAAGGCAAATTTCTTAAGCACGGGTAGAAAGTGACTTCCAAAGCAACGTGCCATTTAAAAATTTGCTAAAAAAAGACTCAGGGAATTGAATGCTGTGACCTAATTTACAAAGAACTACTATTCTCTCAGTCATTGGATAGATGGTTATTAGAAACCCTTGTGTCACTAACCACACTTAAATTCTCCAAGTACGAAACGGAATGCACAAATTTACCTTCAACTTTATAGCAGGGCTTTGCTACTTTTGAAAATAGGAGTACCAGTATTCAACTGTACCATTTTATGAAAGTAAACATAGACTTTTGGATATTCTAAATAATATGAGCACTTTACATTCCACATTTAAAAAATGATTGTTTTATGTAAAATAGTGGTCAATCACCTAGCCTACCAGTATATGAAACAATTGCCCTGAGTTTGTTGATATTTGAAGTTATGGTACAAGCGATTGGATTGGATAATTCTGTCAAATAAAAGTTGGCATGAAATACATTATCACACTACAATAATACCAAACATAGGCCCTTTCCACATAATACTCAATAAACTGCCTTAGGCCTATAGGCAGTCTAGAACTTCAGAGGAAAATAGGATGCAGTATTCAGATTTGGTAAGTTAGTACTTTGCGACTCACCCTGCTCCCCTTTCCACTCGCCACTCGCCTGGCCGCTTCCATGCCTGGCTGCTTGCCACGTGCTGCCTGCACTGCTTCAATGCAGCCCATGCCGCCATGCCTGTAGCCGCTGCTCAGCGCCAGTAATGCATGATTGCAATTGACATGTCACCTAATATTTTGCAATAAAAAAATACCCTTGCACCTCCACATAATATTTCATAATTATAAAAATGACCCTTGCAACAAAATAGGCTATTTCACAATACGGTACAAAAATACGCTTGTACCATACATAATATTTCACAATTATAAAAACCGGCATATTATAACATTAAATATGGCTTAATTGATGCAAGGGCGAGCGGACGAGCCCACCTCGTACGAAAATAAACACGAAAACGTCCCTGATTCGCGGCTACACTCTTTGTTTCCGCGTAAAACAACACTGTCTTCACTTTCTGTTCGAGCGTCCCTTGTCCGCCATGTTTCACAAATAATGACAATGTTAAATGCGCAAAATGTGCAATGTTTCACAAATCGAATCGGGTGACACCACGCATGCGCGGCATTGACAAGTGCTGCCTTCTAACGAACCATGCATTGACAAAGGCTAATCATCATAAAATTTGAAAGTTCTAAACCCAAAATTAAACGTTTTATTACATATTTTCAGTGTATGAAATTTCATGCGCCACTCTGTAGTAGGTGACATTTGAAACCTTAAACCCCTCCTTCCCAGGCAGGTCCTGTTAGAGAGTTGGTGGAAGGAGCTTGGTGCACGAACTAAAACTATTTTTTCGCAAAGAAAATTAGAAAGGAATTATGGAACCGATACAAAGTTACAGCACTTGAAGCTCCTGATCCCTTTTACTGTTTATAATATAGCCTAATTAGCCCTACTATACTCAAAGCTCCAGGTGAAAACTGGAAAGGGGGTCCAGGGGTGCAGTCCCTGCCCCAAGTTTTCAAATCCAGTAAAAAGCCTCGATAGACTACAGTTTTCATCGTTAGGTTTCTTAATATCTACTCCTGTCCCGATAATAAAATGTCGTTAGTGCAAGGGTAACAAGATTTAACAGCTATTCAAACTGCCATTTTAGGTTAATTTTGTCTCCATTTCATGATTTCACTTGTATTTAGAATTTTTGAACAAATATAATGGGGGGGGGGGGGTTGTATGAAGAGTATGGTGTATGAGACTCCTGTAGAGACCGAGGAAGAGCTGCTGTCACAAGCGATGGTCGCTGCTCATGAGATTAACGGGACACCAGGTGTGATGAAACGAGTGTACCGAAACATGATTCGTCGGTACAATGTGTGCAACGACGTTGGTGGTAGTCACATCGAGCCTCTGTTGTAGTGAGCAGTTTCGTATGGGACATATCCAGTGCAGAATACAAAAACAAATTTGTTTTTCCAATGTTGACACAAGTGTTATCGTGATCAATGAAAGTTTTATGGTTACCGTACTTTGGTATTGTTATAAAAAAATTTGACTTTCGTCTGTAATGAGCCAAACATTTACTTCTGTACCTTATGTCACACCTCATTTCACACTGTGCTCTCTCTGACGTCATGTACTGCCTCTCCGGTTGCAAAACAACGCCGGCAAATCCGAGACATTGTAATGGCTGCAGCACGGAAACGGTACGTTTCCAGACATAATTTCCCATTCGAAATATTGTCTACTAAGTCCCCTCTACTAGCCCTAGAAGTTTGTAATATGAATTTCCGAACATTCTGTATAGGCCTATGGATTTAAAGTATAGACATCAAATCAAAGCATGTAGTTATCTTTCCAATTTATTATCAGCCACAAATAATATTCTTCTCCCGAAACTCCAGTGCCTACAGACTCTTCATCAATACATCCCTGCCTCTCACGCTTCTAATCTTGACGATCTTACTTCGTTGTGTGTACATTTTCTACAGTATCCACAGATCTATAAAACACCAGTACAGCCTCAATATCTGATGGACCCTAGACCTTCAAATACATTCTGTCAAACAGATCTTAGGCCATCAGCTCGATGGATCGAATATATGGAATCATTATCTCAGGATCTACCACCCACCATATATTTTACGGATGGCTCGAAGACAATGGGAAATGCTGGAGCAGCCTATTACAACTGAATATGGTCGAACTTTATCCACAGATCCCAATTTATACGGCAGAAAATATTGCTCTTTGCATGGCACTTAAGGATGCATCATGCCATCAGTATCAGAAATTTATTATTTTCTCAGACAGCTATTCCACTTTACAGGCCCACTCAAACTCAATGTAACATCCCATTCATATATGGGTGATTCTTCAAATATGGGAAACTTTGCGTTCCGGAGTGATATTTCCCTTCAAATTCAACTTTAAAAAAAAAAATTGAAATAAAAGTTTGTTTCTACTACTTCCATACTACAACTATCAGTTTGAAATGTCACTAACTTTAAATTCTGACATTACAAAATCGAATTTAATTCAATGAAATGTCATCCACATGCCCTGTCCCAAACCTTGGTTTTGTATATTCTAATGCATTTTTCCACAAAACAAAATGTTATTTCCTTTTCAACTTTTTTCCTGTCAATGAGTATGAATGGATGAAGAATATTAACCCCTAAAAAATAAAATGAAATAAAATTTTCACCCCACCTAATGAACATAAAGAATGTCCCAAGGGTTTTTGGTCATCCACAAGGCTGAAAAGAATGAAATTTTTTCTGCAGAAATGAGAAATTTGTAAAACTGGCAACAGTGTTAGAAAGCCAACAGGGCAGCTTGTGGTTGAATTGTAAGGTTGAATTTTGCTTGCTTACAAACAGTTTGGGATTAACAAAGGACTTTGTATCATTTTCAAGGAAAACGTTTTTATTCCCCGTCATTAACATGGCTTCTAGAAAGTAGGTAGAAAGTGAATATTAATTAATTTTGATTATGCACTATGATAAACCTTCCAATTCAAAGTACTTGACTGAAGTTGAGACTACAGAGGTTTAGAAATGGCTTGCTGAGACCACTTAAACTCCTTTTACTTTCTCCCATATACGTAGTATAGAGAAAGTATTGTGATCGTGACAAAAAATCGAAGTCGAGATAACACCGGGAGAGCATGTTTCATGAAGCCTAGAAACCGAAAAAAGTATTTTTGGAATGACGTCTGTCCGTCTGTCTGTTTGTCTGTCCGTCTGTCTGTGGACAAGCACAGCGGGTAAACGGCTCGTTGTATTTACTTCATTTTTTTGAAATAAGGACTTTTTCGAAATTTTGTCGAACCGCCCAGAAATTTAGCTTTACAACTGAAATATTAAGGGGACTTTTCATGAAAACTTTTTTAAAATTTTTGATTTTTGAAAAAATGGCTCTAACGATTTTAATAAAAATTGAAAATTGGAAACTCTTATCTATGACCAATAAAATGGCTATATCCGTATTTCTGCAAAAATGACAAGGGGTACTTTACTCGTATCCATTTTCAATTTTTGTAGATTATATCCATTACTGTAGGCGATACAGGAAAACCTACCACAGTAAAGTTGTAGAGAAATTTAAAATGAACATTTTTTGTTTAACACATTTCTTTATACATTTAATAGATATCAAGATAAAAACGAAATAAAGACGGCTTAAATGCGAATTTCAGAACATAAATATCAATTAAATTATGAATGACATTTTGTTGCCCCTAGTAACAAGAAAACTATAGGCCTAATGTACTTATTGTTGTGAAATGCAATCAGTTTAGCTCAGTCGCAATGAACACACTAAAACCAATTACAGCGAGGTGGTAGGCCTATGGGCTAACAGGGAAGAGGTCCTGAGTTCAAATCAAATCTCGTGGCCGCCCAAATTGACTTGGGTTTTTCATGGTTCCGTCGTTCGCAAAGGCAAACGCCGGGTTTGTAGGACTTGCTTATTTTCCATAACTCATCGCCGCTATGTCAGTGGATATTATAATCGTTTAAACTGAATATTACATAAGAAGACATCACTAAACAATAGATGCAGATGAGCTGTTACTATAGACTAATGGTTCACGCAAACACGTTATATGACCTACATGCAGTTAAAGCGTGCAATATAACCTAAGTAGTAGCAGTAGTGGCGAAATTCAAATATAAGTCGCTCCTTAAGCTCCGCCCATTCGATATTCACATTTGCATGGACTGTGTGATGTATTTTGTTTCTGAGCGAAGCAGAGTGACCAACTGTCCTTGTATATTGTCGCAAGTGCCTTGTATCCCCCTCTACATATAACTAAATAATGCATAACACTAACCACATAGTTAAAGTGCGCGAAGCGGAGGCGGCAGCCGTAGCGAAGCGCCCTTGCATTTTCGAATAATGTACGATACACTGTTTGTAGGTTTCGAAAATGTGGCATATTATATCTCCCGCGAGGTTTGTCAGCCTGTCACCTCTCGTCTAGCGGTATGACGTCACACCTCCAACGTCCGATCACGAGTTTCTTCATAATACGAGGACAGAAGAATTTGCTAGATCGTGGTACAAAAGAAACTGCATCGGTGAGGGTGGGTTGGGTGGGACCGATTCATCCCAAGGTGCGATTTATATTTGAATTTTCCCGTAGTAGTACTAATAATATGCAGTTTTACTGGCATTCATTATTATTATTATTTCACGGTAAAACCATTGAACATAAAGATCGACTCTGATGCTTTCCGTTCTAGATATTTGTTAGTTTTTATGAAAATGTAATAAGTAAAATTTAATTATCTCTTTAATTTACTTTTCTCTGTGCTAGCCTTTAACACGTATATGGGAGAAAGTTTGTGCAATATATTTTTGCACCATTTATTTTGTCATCCACATGCCTGATTTTTGTGTCATGAAGGGGTATATGGATGACTCTCAAGTCATGTAGATGATAAATGTAGGATACTATTGTGTTTGCGGTGTCTGTGACCTGTACTTAAGATCTTAAAACTGATTAAATGAATTTCTGCTTGATTCCCCCCTCCCCCAAAACCATAAAAACACAGTCTCGTTAAAATTACATTAATTCCGGAGTATGCACACAAATTTGCAAATTTGATGCAAAATCAACTGAAGTATGCTGAGAAAAATATGAAATCACATAAAGAAAAGCAGATTGTTGCCAAAGTTAGTCATTAATGTGGCCTTCTGCCATCCACATGTACACGGATGTCATCCACATGGCTTTAAAAAAATAAAGAAATAAAAATAAATAAAAATATAAACATTTAAGCTCTGCTGGTGTCATATTATAATCAAGTAACCCCTGAAGTATTTTTGTGATTTTTTTGAGATTTTTTAAACAAAGTAAAAAATTTGGATGTTACACACTCCAAATTTTCCCGTATTTGAAGAATCACCCATATATGAAATTATTATAAAATTCCTCCTGGACACACTCGTCCAACAAGGAAGGCATAATACTTTGACCTGGATAGGCCTACCATCTCATCAGGGATATCAGGTAATGAAATAGTGGACAATTTGGCAAAACTTTCCCAATTCAAAAATAAAATTGACACAAATTTTCTTACACCACTTAGGGATATTGCTACCCACATCAAACAAAACCTGTTAACTTCTCATGATATTTTACAGTATGAAAATCGCATAGATCACCAAAATAGGATGGATATGGTAAAAATTCCTAAAAAAATTAAATTATGCACCCCACAGGACTACCAGCCATTTCTAACACCTTAAATTTCATACATCACAGGTGCCGGTCTACTTGCAAAAACTCCAGCCAGATATTTCACCATACTGTGAACATGGTCAACTAGGGACGATTGATCACCTTTTCTTTGGCTGTTCTGACCGCACACGACATATAACTCTTCTCCAGACAATTTATCAACACCATCCTCCTGGCCCTATAAAAAATGGACAGCTTGTTACTTTTACATTCCTGTCATATCTCCAGAGCTTTATTTCGATATGTGACCAAAACCCAGATGAAAATATAACATCCTCTCTCCCTACTTACTGGACAGAGACATACCTACGACTATGTCTTCTCAGCGGTCAACAGGGTTGGCCATGGGAATTCCAGACTAAGGGTGCAGTAGCCAACTCCCTCCCTCCAACAACAACATTATAGCCTATTATTCTTCCTTGTGGTGTAAGCAAAGTTATAAAGGTAAATTCAGTTCTGAATATAGGTTTGTTTATAAACTAACTGCATAGTGTAACATTTGTTACAGAAAAACACAATTATTTTATTATTAAGTGCCAGAATGGTACTTTATGAGATTGTATGGGGGATGGGAAACTGTCCATCTGTCTGTCTGTGTGTCTGTATGTGCGATAACTCAAATAGAAGCCTATTGATATTGAACTAAATCGGTTAACCGGTACTGGAGTACTGGTAATGCCCAATTTAGTGCCTATTTTATGGTAATAGCCTATATTAGATAGAATTTATCAAATACAAATCAGTTCTCAAGGCAACATATTGTTTTACAGTGTTCATATATATGGCTTTGGAAGTTTTGATACAGTTAGCTTTGACAAATAACATTACCCACATATTCCTTCACATATGCTTATCAAACTTTTGTTTTTCCGTAAGCCCTGCTTAATGAATCGGATCTGGAGCTTAACTCTGAAATCGATTACAAAAATAACTTCTTTTCTGCATATCATAATTGAAATTATCACTGATTAAACAAAAGCATTCTGGCACTTTGTTGATCTGATTTTATTTTATTTATCCATTTATATTTTTTTTAAATACAATGTAATGGATGTTACAAAATTTATAGTTTTGCAAGGACTGAAATAATAAGTGCATGTAATAAAATATATTGTGAATAGATTTTGGTTATAAACTTGTTTATATTAAAACATTTTAAATTTAGTACATAAAACTTTTTTTTTGAGTCTGTATGGAAATAATGGGAAGGATTTTGTGATATGAACAAAATTGACAAAAGTGTTGATTTTGATCAAATTTTAGGCAATTTTACCCACACCGTCTGTAAAAACAGAAGAACACAAAATAATGTAAGCATCTCCTAGTGGAATCCCTGTATTTGAAATGTAAGAAGTTTTTGTGAATTGCCAAAGGAAAAAGAGGTACTGTAAGCATAATTAGGCTACACAATTTTACTGAGTTGTAATAGTCATTAGCCGTACACCAGAGTAGCCGCCCACGGTTTCCATCATCGTGTATGTAACCAAGTGGGACGCCATGACATCACCGACAGGTGCCAGTACACGCTCTGCGGTCTACCGTGTAGAACTTACCATATCATAGACTGTAAGAGAAGAACAATGCCTCTATCGCATTATGCAAATGACTAGCTCTTTACGATTTTTGTACACAGTGTGTTTAATAAATCCTTATAATAGTCATTAATATTTTTAATATTTGTTTTGGCATTTTTTAATTTCGTTTCTTCACATGTTTCATATTTAACTGCGATTTATATTTTAAACTTTACTTTACTATCAATTTTTAATGGATATCCTAGAACGAACTTGAATTGTAATATTATTACATTAGTAGATTCGTGCAATGTTTTTTAAAAAATATACAAATGCTTATTTATTCTTACTACAAATATAAGGGCAGGACATAATGAAGCCAATTTTTTAAAATAACTGGAACTTTTGGTTACCGGTACTTGTAACATCTGTTACAATTTAGTGTAGCATCCGTTACACAAGAAAGTTGAAAAAAAAAATTATGGTTGTTTTTTCCCATACTTGTTTCTTTTAATATGTATAGCCTATGCATTTAGACAAGAGCACTTGTATGCGCCGCATAGATAAGGGCTGGACGGAATTGGAGTGTGTTGCTAGTATGAATCACTGTGCATTGTGTTTACAGTGCTCTTGTCTAAATGCACGGATGGTACTCTGTTAATAAGGTAATAGAAAAACTAGATTAAAATACTTATTTCATCATGGGAGGCAGACTTTCCTGAACATAATTAACTTGACAAGAATTGGTTCACAAAGTAACAACAGTTACTTAGTAAATCCATTATTATTTGCTCACTTGGTGAAGTTATCAATTTGATATTGCATGTTATTGGAATCCTTACAAATTCTGAATTATTCATGTGAAAAGTAACTTATATTTTTAAAAATATGACTAGAATTGAAGTAAAGGTGTAATATGAGTGACATACGGATCGACTGAGTTAATTTTATTTTAACAAAAAAAAGAAATCACATTTCTCTCTCTCTCTTTTTCTTTTCTCAAATTTTTCAGTCCGTTTTCTTTTGTGATCATTTCACAAACAATGGCTTATTCCTCAAAGGATGCCGATGTTTAAAGAATATTTTTTAGAATGCACTATACCAGCGGTTCCCAACCGGTGGGTCGCAGAAGGGTTACAGGTGGGTCGCGACTTGATCCTAAAACTATCAGAAACTATCGAAAATGATAAAAATCGAAACAAATCTAATTGTGTTTTGATTGTTTTCGTGGTTCTAGATTTTTGGCAGCTGGGGCCAACCATTTTCAAATCAGAACACAAATTGTTTATCAGTAATCAGTCTGTATATCTTCAAAAAAGCATATACAAGCTTATATATATTTGCAATATTTGATGGTAAATTATGTATACATAAGGAAGGGATACGATACAAATAAGGGTTTTTACTCCACCTTGGACCAATGGGCGGTGGAAGTATTCCGATAAGGAAAGGAGGGGTTGCCAGCTAAAAAAGGTTGGGAACCACTGCACTATACAGTTAATTTGTATAAGTTAAGTGTTTCTAGGGGTAGTTGAATACCACTGGCACTGAAGTTGTATGCCATTCCTGTTTGTTTTACATCCATTTCTAATAAATTGAGCAATGAAAAGGAATAGATGAAACCTGCTTTATTGTTTGTTAAGGGACAGTTTAGAGAACAGGAGGGTCATTTTATTTCCTAATTGAAGTGTTTAGCTTTATAAGGGTGTAAGTACCAAAATCATGATTGTATAGAAAACAAGACATAGACCCACAGAAAGGCGTGCCGGAGATATATCCAGTGTTATATCTTGAAACTTATTTCTACTAACGTGGCTTTCCCTCTTTGGGACCTTCTGAAATGCATTGATCTGGGCTCATAGATCTATTTAAAATTATCAGCTTGGCACTTTTGGCAGTTAGACCCTTATAAAACTAAACACTTCAATTTACAGAGGTACCGGTAGTATAAAATGTTATTTAAGTTATTTTACATTTCAAGATATAATTGGTTAAAAAAATTGTTGGATTTTTTTTTCATAAATCAGTACAATCTCTCTGAAATTCAGAATTTATACTAAATTATCTGTATAGTTTTAAAATAATCTTAAACAAGCTTGTGTGTATGTTTACCACATACCTATATATATATATATATATATATATATATATATATATATATATATATATATATATATTCCAAGAAATACGGTAAGAGTAGGTGCCCTATTTTTGTCAAATTTTCTCAATCCAAAAGTGTTTTACTCTGTTTCTTATTTTCTTTTGATTTTTCAAAACGACTCCAGTAGGTTATCTCTTTTGCAAGATTAATCAATTATAATGTAAAATCATGACCTAAGACAAGAAATAACATTTTGTTACTTAACGAAAGTTTCTTAAAATAAATAAAATTATAGGTTATTTATTAAGTGCCAGTATGGTACTTATGAGATTGTGTGTGGGGACGAAAAAATGTCTGTCCGTGTCCGTACGCTGTATTGGATTTTCATGAAACTTGGTATACGCATTTATGACGTACATGAGAAATACCCTATTGAATTTGAACCTAATCTGTTGACCGGTACCGGAGTAAAACCCAATTTAGTGTATTTTAAATGCACAATAACTCAAATACGCTTTATCGGATCTTGGCCAGTACCGGAATAATGCCCAATTTAGTGCCTTTTATGTTAATATATAAGAAGTCGCGATAACTCAAATATGCTTTACTGGATTTTCCTGAAACTTTGTATACCCATTTTTAATGTACATGGGAAGACGTCTACTGATATTGGTCCAAATCGGTAGACCGGTACCGGAGTAAAACTCATTTAAGTGTCTATTTTAAAGAGGCGGTAACTCAAATACGCTTACCGGATTTTTATGAAACTTGGTATACACATTTATAATGTCCATGGGAAGACGTCTATTGATACTGGATAAAATCGGTTGACCTGTTTCGGAGTAATGCTAAATTTAGTGTCTATTTTATGATAATATACGTATTTGAAAGAATTTATGAAATGCAAATCAGTTATCATGGCAACATAGCCTATTGTTTTACTGTGATCATAAGGCTTTGGAAATTAAAATACAGTTAGCTATGACAAATAACACTATTGCTTTGCATGCGCTTATCCAACTAGACCGTTAAACTGACCCAGGTGGCTGAGATGGTAACGTCTTGGCTTCACATTCTGGAGTTCCATGGTTCAAATCCCGAAACCGGCCAATTTGATTTTTTTGGAAATTTTCTTTTTCGTTAAATTATATATTTTTTTAAAAAATACTTACTCTGAAGATATTTCAAAGATCCTAGATTATATTGTTCACATGATATTAACAAACCCACAGTAAAATAATCACTCAGAAATATCTATATTTGTGAAAGTTATCAGGGAAACGGCTGTTCAGTGCATGAAACGTGGCAGCCATTTTGAAACGATAACTACCCGTAATTGTAACAATTTGATTAATTTTGAAAATAGTACGCAATTGTAGAAATAGTCAATAAAGAGTATGTCAGATTGCAAGACTGCAGAGCAATTCATTGCTGAGAGAGAGAAAAAAAATGAAATTCACATTTTTCTCACCAATGAATTGCTTCGAAAGCTGTATGTCCCCCCTTAAGGACGGAATCGCAAGTTGTTGAGCATACTGGGGAAATTGTTTCTCATACCTTATTGCGAAGATGAGCCATATCCCGAATCGTCACGCGGTATAACATATCTTACCACCATCGGATTCAGATCTATTCGATGGATGTGACCAATCCGTTGTTATATACATGTGCCATCAAAAATTAATAACATTGACAATAATCATTCAGCAACGGCATTGCAGTTAGGCTATCCTTGATTTTATCTTTGTATGCCATCAAAACACACCGCAAGCATTGAGTCGTTAGAATACAAGATGTAACATAAGCTGGCATTACTTCAGGATGAGAAGTTTTATACAAAGGATGCATTCAAAACAGTTCTTGGGCGCTTTACTTGGTCAGTGGTAATTCTAGTGCTTTGATTTACGGAGTGTGCGTATATGAAAAGGACATTTTCACCGTACTCATGAAGAAAAGTACAGCTTACATTAAACTGAAATTGACAAGGGCATTGCTGTAAGTATACAGTCAGATTTGAAGCTCGGGTACTGAAGTTTCTATTTGTTATGAGATTCCCTCTTTGTGAGTGTTGAATTTTGTGTACGGAAATATTCTGTGTGGGTGTTCAAGTGGCTATGGCTTGGGATTCCCAAATTTCCTACTTCGGGGAGAACAAAACTCCAACACACGCTTACACAAGAAAAATCATACATAAGGACACGCACACAAACACTGAAGTTCATATGTTAGATGCAGATTCTTTAAGAATATTAATTTCGTCACTTGTGGTATACATTATAAATCTAATAATACAATAAACAGTAAAACAGGTATTTACAAGACACATAACTGCATGACCTACAGTACAATTCTAAAATACAAAGTACAAGATGTACAAGTAATTAACCTTACATTTACATCCTGACATTATTCATGTTTTGCGTGACCATAGCATATTTCTGTCAGCGGTAGCAGCTTTGTCATTATGAAATTAGGTACGTTTACACTTTATCAACATCATATAAAGTATACACACAAAAACACATGATCGCATAACCATTTGTATTACAGACGCAAATAATGCCAAGTTAGTGCCCATAGGCAGAAAGAATTCGGCACTTTTAGAGACTGACTTTAATCTCCCAAATTATTAATGTTTTCAAATGAACATGTTGCATTTACGCTCTAGGGTATTTATAGCTTATACATCAATAAATTCCCGCGATGATCGATGCGTGATATAAAAGAATATCCATTCCGTAGAAATTTTGTAAAGAATAAAAATTGTCGGAATATTACTTTAATCTGTTTTTATATTTACTGTTTCAAAAAAAATTCTTGGCCGCGTTACTTTTGTCTTTACTTCCTAACATATAATTATATATATATATATATGTATATATATATATGTATATATATATATGTATATATATATGTATATATATATATATATATATGTATATATAACTACCTTAAAAGGTCCGGCGACGGCCGGGTTTTGTATTTTGTAATGGGAAATTAACTTATGAAGGACTTTCGATTTTCAAATTATAGGCCCTTATAATATGGGTATTTAGAATTTGAAATGAAGAAAAACGACTTATTACACTCAAACTATTCCCTTAGAAAACGCTTGATGTAGCTTTTTATGGCTCATAGAGGATGTAGAATTTTGCATCCCATCGCTTGTACACACCAAGGAGTTGAAATAAGAAGAAACAGACATTCCGGTAACATAAAATTGTATTGTCTTTGCGGAGTATTTTATTTCTCATTCTCATGTTACCATATAACCGTTTCGGGGATGAAATTAAAAGGTAATTCAATATCACTTTCATACTTCCCTCCCCAAAAACCTGCGATATAATAATATACATATTACTATACCTCGTACGGTATTATCTTTGTCCAGGGTAGAGAAAGTTATGTGACTGCATCACATTGTGCATTATTTTCGTGGATTTCATCTTCAATATTTATTTACAGCAATGAATTATATCGATGGCTTCTCTAATTTGTCCATGTCCCGTATCATTTATTTCCAAACCTACCTGAGACCAATGCCAACAATACACTGTTGTCATGTGAACTGTGATTTGGATTTGATAATTCTGTGTAAAAAAAGGGATTAAGTATTCTCAAAAACATTTGATTTTTGGCATTTAAAATCAAAATTTTTCAAAATCCTTTCTTATTGAGCAGTGGCGGACGCAGAATTTTTTTCGGGGGGGGGGGATTTGAATAGGTAGAAAGAATACTAAAAAAATTAATTAACTTACATATTATATAATCTATATTAATAAAAATGAATTTACAAAAGGGTTGTTGCCGCATCACTTGAGAACGGCTCGACCGATTTGGCTGATTCTTTTTTTGTTGTGTTCGTAATTGTCACGACAAGGTTTGTGTGAAAGAAAATTTTTGGAAAATCCACGGGAAAAGTCGGAAATGTGAAATGAGGCAAAGTTAGAGAGTTCTGATGTCAATTGTTTACATAACGAAATTATTGTTTACGATGTTTACATAGGGCTTTGGATTCTATATTATAATACAGGGCTTTAACAAATGCTGATACTATCGAAGTATTTAATACATAATTGTGAAGATAATTCTTGACGAATAAAATCCACGAAAATAAACCAGTCACATAACTTTCTCTACCCTCGACATGGAAAATATCATTTTCTAACTTCACATTTTGATGTAGAATAAGCGATCGTATTGCAGGGACAACGTAAGTGTGTGCCAGTGAGTATGCTATATCAGAAGTCGGTAACAAATCCTATCCACTGATACGTCACTCATAGCTGTAGGCTTTGTATTAGTTGAGAAATAGGCCTAGGGATGTTTATCAGAGGCCCTAAGCATCTAAAAGAAGACAAAATGGGATGGAACATTTTCAGTCCTACGCGCACAGTATATTATGTCCCAGGTTTTCGGAAGGAAAGTATGAAAGTGATATTGAATTTTTTTTTACTTCATCCCAGAAACGATTGTATGGTAATATGAGAGTGAGAAATACAATTTTCTGTCAAGACAATACAATCTTATGTAACCGGAATTTCTTTTTCTTCTTATTTGCCCTCCTCCCAGGCATGGTGTGTAGAAGCAATGGAATGCAACATTCGACATCCTCCATGAGCCATAAAAAGCTATATCTAGCGTTTTCTGAGGGAATTACGAATTCTACATACATATTATGTAAGGACATCGACATGAACATCGAAAGTCCTCCATATGTTAATTTCATATTACAAAATACAAAACCCGGGCGACGCCGGGCCATTTAAGCTAGTTAGTTTATAAAACTGGCCACTTAGAGTGCATATTATAGCCTTTTTTCAAATTTCGGGGGGGGGGGGATCTATCCCCCAATCCCCCCCTCTGCGTCCGCCACTGTTATTGAGCACTTACATTATGAAACGAAGGTACTGTCAAAATTCCAAGTCTCTACCTATTAGCAGGGTTGTTATGAAGAAAGCCGGCCTGATTTTAACCGGTTTTATCCACTTGAAAAAAGCCAGGCAATTTTATCCGGATAAAATCAAATTGAATAAAAATAATGGAAGTTTCTTTCATGTTTTTATTTCCAAACATCATAAATTTAAGTTACAAGCTCAGAACCTGTAGTAGGCCTACTTAGGACTACTGAGTGCAAATGCAGAGCTACCAGTTTTATCCACTTGAAAAAAGCCAGGCCGGATAAAATCAAATTGATTAAAAATAATTCAAGTTTCTTTCATGTTTTTATTTCAAAACATCACAAATTTAAAAGTTACAAGCTCAGAACCTGTAATACTTACTGAGTGCAAATGCAGAGCTACCAGCTTTATCCACTTGAAAAAAGCCAGGCCGGATAAAATCAAATTGAATAAAAATAATTCAAATTTCTTTCATGTTTTTATTTCCAAACATCACAAATTTAAAAGTGACAAGCTCAGAACCAGTAGTAGGCCTACTTAGGCCTACTGAGTGCAAATGAAGAGCTACCAGTTTTATCCACTTGAAAAAAGCCAGGCCGGATAAAATCAAATTGAATAAAAATAATTGAAGTTTCTTACGTGATTTTATTTCCAAACATCACAAATTTAAAAGTTTCAAGCTCAGAACCTGTAGTAGGCCTACTTAGGCCTACTGAGTGCAAATGCAGAGCTACCAGTCTTATCCACTTGAAAAATGTCAGGCATTTTATCTGGATAAAATCAAATTGAGTAAAAATAATTGAAGTTTCTTTCATGTTCTTATTTCCAAACATCACAAATTTAAAAGATACAAGCTCAGAAACCTAAAATTGTATTTAGTGTAATTTAATACAGTGAGTCTCATGCAAGAGTTGGCCAATGACACGGGTTTCTGCGTCGCGGCGGGCACAGCAAATAAAGCCGCGATCGGTGTAATGATTCAGGTTCTCACATTTACAGTTAAAATTACAATGAAAATAACCACATACCTCATCACAAGAGATGTTAAAAATGTTCTCCTCTTGCATCCACACAATACTGGCACCATTTTAGGAAATTTTCTTTTACGCGCATTAAGTTCAGCTTCCGAAATAGAGTTAATTTTTCTTGTTGAAGTTTCCCAATAAATAATAGTCACATTGCTGTTAGGAGAACTTAAAAACAATGTCACAAGAGAAATCAACTCTGTCTCGGAAGCTGAAATTATGCGTGTGAAAGAAAATTTCCTGAAAAGGTGCCAGTATTGTGTGGATGCAAGAGAAGAACATTTCCAGCAGCTCTTGTGATGAGGTATGTGGTTATTTTCATTGTAATTTTAACTGTAAATTTGAGAACCTGAATCATTACACCAATCGCGGCTTTATTTGCATAGATATTTCACCCGATCGCTCGGGAGTTGGAGCTATGCCCGCCGCTTCGCAGAATCCCACATAATAATAATAATAATAATAATAATAATAATAATAATAATAATAATAATAATAATTTATTGTTCGTTGATTGCACATTTTACAATTTTGAACATGGTCATTGGCCAACTCTTGCGTGGGACTCACTGTACCACTTCACTGTGTAATTCCCAGCAATAGTTAATTACCGTATTTACTCCAATATAATGCACCCTGATTTTGAAACTTAAAATCATAAAAAAAGAGTTTGTTAGCGAATGTAATGCGCATCAATAGGATATTTTATTTGGAATTTTGTCTTAGTATTTATAGAATAATGGACCAACACATAAACATTTACAGTTAACTGCCAGTTTTAGGCCTACAAGTAGACCTATAGGCATGGCTCATCAATATTCACTAATGTGTTCATCACTGGAATCCTCGGAGGTGCTTATTTTTATTGCTAAATGGACAAACAAAATGTTAAATGCATGTTTCACAATAAAAGCTGATACCACTCTTAAATGAGTTTAAAATCGACAATACACAATATTCCACATTTGCACTATAGAACTGACAAAAAATATTTTTTCATTATGTTTCAGAAATTAAATTTCATATGGTGTAGGCTAACAATAAAATGAACGAAGTCGAGAATTATAGCAGTGCCTTGTTATGTAGATCAATATTACCTCCGACCTACGAAACGGATTTGTACTAGAATTTAACGCGCACCTCAGTATTGAAATCTACAAATGGACAAAAATAGGGCACGTTATATTTAAGTAAATATGGTAAATTCACCATTCATCATAAGACTCTTGCATATTTGCTTTATTCTGCCTGTTGATGTATACAAGCTTCTGGGCTTTTTCATTGCCTAATCTGTTTCTCAATTTTGTTTGTATTAACCCAAATGAAGAAAATACTCTTTTGATTGATGCAGAACTGGCTGGCATACGATGTAAAGATTCTATGGCTTGACAAAATTCCAGCGATAGGTGATTACTAAAGCCCGGATTTTCATGCACTATCAAACTTAAAAACATGCATGGATTCATGCACTATCGTATCTCCAAATATGCACAATGAAGGGCGAAACATGCACTATCAAAAATCCGCACTGTACTGCAATATATTTAAATTTATCTTAAAACAATATACAACGAGTTTTTTCCAAATTCTCCTCACTTAAACTCGTGTGTTTATCAGTTAGGACATTCTTGAACGTAGAAAAGGATCTTTCTACTTCACAAGAAGTAACAGGTGCATACTTAAGAGAAGAAATTTGACTGAGGGTGAGATCGAATTCCATGTCTTTTACATTTTCTCCACATAATACGTCTTTTACGTTTACAGAAGTTTAAGATCAGGGTTTGAACTAAGTACCTTCTTAAGTTTTTCCCTGACTGTCACAGCTGTTTCTCCACAACACGATTCTAAAGTATTCAAAGTCTTCAACAATAGCTAGTGACTGACAAATTCAAGCAGTGAACATTCTGATTAGCAGTTTTCTTTCAATGGAAGGTGGTGGGGGTCGGCGAGTCGGAATTTTCTTTTGTAGCCTTGTGTATTATAATTATTACTGTTTATTTAGGGTAAACAGTAGCTTGCATTCTCAAATTCATGCAGGTGGCAGACTCTTTTGCCAAGTCAATCAAAATATAACAATGGTAATGCAATACAGCATTTTTACGTTTCTTTGAAAAGCAAAGATTTTAGGGAGGCATATTCATAATATGCAAAGTTATGCATGGTAACTTGATATTATGCACTAAAACAAAAAAATGAGGGTTTATATGTATTAAAAACGTCTGAATATGCTACATTAAGCCCAAAAAATCCAAAACATGCATTATGCATGAATGTTGCCATAAAAAGACCGAAATATGCAAACATGCACGGAAAAAATATGTTTATTTGGAATCCATAAGTCATGTAATGTGTAACTACAAAGTTTGAGAAGTGTAACCAAAGAATATAAAAACATGCATTTGCATGGAAATCCGGGCTCTAGTGATTACGCTTCAGATTTGTGTAATTGATGGAGAAATAAGTATAAAAAATCCCTTTAGGTAGGCCTACAGGGCACAGGCTGAGGTAGATTTCATAGTGCTTTTTATGAATTTATTGGGGTAAGTGTAGAATGAAAACTGAAATTTTTGTTTATAAAAAGAGAGTTGTTAATTATGTATTAATTGATATCTTTTATTATTTCATTTTTAATTTGGCCAAGGATTATTGTTCTAAAGATATTTAACTATTATTTTTAATATTTCAAACTTTATTTCATTGGTAATTTTAGCCTCAGTTGGTCCTCATGAATTCATTTCGGCATGCCTATTGGCTGAGGTATATTTTAAAGTGTTTTTGACTTTCAAAAATTCAAATCTCTCCTTGTATGAGTGCTATTGAGAAACTAGTTGTTGATTTAGAGATTACTCATCAAGAGCTTTTCAACGATACCCCACAAACATGGTTTTAAAAATTTTTAATTTCCACCCCCACAACCACTGAATCATTGGTGTCTAATTTATGCATACTAAGTTTCCCTCTAAACCCATAGGGCCCTAAATATAATTTTTTCAAAATTTCAACCCTCTCCCACCTCCCCCAACCAGGAAAGATTGATTTTAGCCGGCTAAATTTGATTTTAGCCGGCTAAAATCATGATTTTAACCGGCTAAAATTGAAAAAAACTGCTGGTCAGGTCTTTTTCAATTTTAGCCGGCTTTTTTACAACCCTGCCTATTAGGCCTATAGTTTAGGCTCTAAGTTGATTCTCTGTCAGCCATTAGTTAAGTCAGTCAGGACAAAGCCTTTTATACTGTATATACATAAATATATAGGCTAACAGGTATGCTAAACTGAGAGACTTTCTAGGGTCATAAGGGTCACATTTGTTTTATCACGAGGGCCACAAATAACAACTAATTGAAATTATTGCAAAATATCTTTATTACTTAAACTAGAAACATATAGACTAATGTCCATACAAATTACTGGTTTAGCGAGTAGACACATTCATGAATTCAAAGTATTGGAGTAGTGTAATAAAAACCCGACAATTTAAGCGACAACAGACTTGTATGCAATACCAACACGTACAGTGTATGAAAGTTGACTCAGTTCAAATTGAACATTTATTGACGACTATTTTTAGTGTTTTGTCTTTAGGCTTGACACTACGGTACTTTTAAATTACAATTTTTGCCATGCCTGACTGAAATGTTTGTGCAGTTCCGACTTTGATCAGTCATCCTTGATTTCTAAAAAGTTTTTGATATCATGAAGGAAAATGACTGTTTACACATATAGAGTTAGAACCGAACATTGCTAGAATCCTTGTGGTAAACTTTCTGCGGTTTTTAAACTTTTCAGGAAGATTTGAAAATAAACCAGGTATTCTCAAAATCGCCGATTAAAAACTTAGACGAAGTTTAGACCAGCTTATGTATGCTTTGTGAGGACGCAGGTGGGCTTGCAAAGGGGCGAATGCAGCCCTTGACATACCTTCCTTGGAGGAAGTATTGTGATCGTGAGAATAAAATCGAAATAAAGATAACATCTGAAAACCTATTTCATGATGCCTAGTATAGGAAAATGAAGTAGCGGCTCCGGTCAAGAAAACCACCATTAACGGCCGTGGGTGTCGGCATGCTGACCACATGCCCCCCAATCCTGCCATCTGCCTACGGGAGATGACGCAGCGGTCGGGTGGTAGGCCAAGTCCCTCCTGGGATGTAGTGCCACGGAGTTTAGTTTTTAGTATAGGAAAATGTATTTTCAGAATGTGTCTTTGTTCAAATACTAGGAGGTGCCCGCGGCTTCGTCCACGATAATTAATTGAAAAATTAAAAATTAAGAGGATAATTATTAAAGCATTATATTTATTAACACTTGCACGCGAATCATTCATAAACTAAACCATTAGTAATTAATGAAACAGCTGAAATTTCGGCTTCAGAGTACATTCCACAATTAGAAAGCGCCCCCTGGGAAAACTATCTCAGATTCGATTATGCAGTACATGTGAACACATAATAAGTATTGTTTCTCAACTGTTTGTTGACAGATGAATATGATGTGAATTTTATTTGATAAATTCAGTGTAATTTTCAGAAATTATATAATTTTTCAAGGGAAGAAATGGTTTGTTTGGATTTTTATTGTCCGCGATACTTCCTTGGTTAAACTAACAATATTTTACAGCTAGTGCCAGCGGTTTCGCCCGCCATTATTAATTGACTCCAGGATTTTAAAGAAATATACACTGGCAGTTTATTAAGAATGTTTGTGGTTCAGAGCTATGAAAGTTGTAAGTAAAAATAAAATTATAAAATTTGTTCATTGTGTTCATTTCACTTAGGCCTTACATAATAAAGAAACGGTTTTCCTAATTTTGTACTTTTCGTGAAAGTTTAGTCTGAGAGAGACGAACATCGCCGAGTATGCCCGATGTTTCACGAAGCGGGCGAGCAAGTGAGCACGCTATTTAGGGCCGTTGAATTGTATAAGAGTAGATATTTGTGAATTTTGGACTCTTTTTGCCATCGAATTTGCTTTCTACGTACGTAGGTCTTGCAGAAATATTGAGTTTTCATTATTTTTTTTCCAAATTTAGAATTAAAAAAAAATGTTCTATCAATTTTTATGTATCTAAACTTTTCACTTTTACTAATGAAACCGCTATATTCTTTTTTTTTTCCATAACAATTCTTGACTCGATGTTATTTGATTTTTCTTGGCTATCTCAGCTATGATAGAAGGTGATGTGCGTGAAAAGTTCAATGCACAGTAAAGTTATAGAGATGATTAAAGGAACATTTTTTGAATTCCCAACACGTCTTAAGCGGTCCATTCAATTAAAAAAAAAAAAAAAAAAAAAAATTGATGTCACAGGTTTGAAAAAGACGCTTCTACTTGAGATATCAAGCAATTTGTTGTTTCAGATTTCGCCCCAAACCCATGCGAGTTTCTGCGCCACCCTAAATAATTTATATGTATACATCGTGGAACGTAACGTTCATGTTTATGTAAAAAACGTGAGAAAAAGTAAGGAGTATGACTCATACAACCCATATTCTGTATCCACCTTTTTGACTTCTTGACGTGAAAAGGCTCAAAATGAATCGTCATTAGCGGATGAATGTTAGCTCAACATCCAACGAGGATGTTTCAGAATTTAAAAAAAGAATCCGAGCCAGGAGGTTCATTTGAATCTTTGTCACAGGAAACCGTGATAAGGAGTGTTACCCGGTCTAATGCACACTAGAGAAGAATTAGAGGGTGGGGATGCGGGTGATGTAGAGGGGATGAAATATTGCGTCATCTTTTCCAATACGACCAATTTCCGACCAGATATCGAGGAAGGACAACAAGAAAAGTGAAAATAAGATTGAGGAAAATTGTTTTGGATAACACTCCTTACGTAAATTGGCGTGTCACGTCTTTTGTAAACTATTTTCATTCGTCTCCAGCATTTCAAGACAAAGGTATTGCTACCTTACAACGGCTCAGTCCATTTCTATTTTTAAAAACCTGAAAACATTTTGAAATAGGACATGAACAGTGGCAACGCTCATTACAAATTCAACACGTTCCACTAACTTGAAAACTCCTTATTCCTATGCGGTTTCGTAAACTACAATAGTGGTATGATGCCATGGAAAACCAGTCGTTCAGAAAAACCAAAATTGAATGTTTACTTTAATTTGGGGATCCTGTCGAGAAGGCAAAACGGCAACTTGTTTGGCAATGACCTAAGCAATATTCTTTCACTGCACAAAAAAACAGAAGACATAAAAATATCCATTATAAGTAGAGCCCGGACTTGTAAGCGAAATGCATATTTATTTACGGACTCCTAAACGTAAACAGTAATGTTATATTTCATAAGTCAGTCCTTCCACTTTACAAATCTGTCTTCACTGATTACGCACATACTAGAAAATCTGCGGATGACCTTTCTTACGTAGCTGTGAATAAGATAAGATTTCTACGAAACAAACAATTTGTGTTCGTGTAATTGGTTTTTGCTTTTGGTGCTTATTTTACCTACTTACTTACTTGCTTACTCTGTGGCAATAGACAATTCGTAAGCAAGCTAAAGAAATATTATCTATTTTTTGGAACCCGGAGGTTCATTACCGCACTTGCATGAGCACGCCATTCAACCCTATTCTGTACTACCTCAATCCAACCATCCCTTGCAAATCCTACTGCTCTTAAATATAGTCTAGTATTGTCTTCCCACCAACGTCTAGGTCATCCGAGTGGTATTTTCCCTTCGGGTCCTCCAGTAATTATTTGTGAGACATATCTTTCCTCCCACGTGCGCGCAACATGTC
The DNA here is from genome assembly GCA_964059195.1 of Ectobius pallidus. NCBI lineage: Eukaryota > Metazoa > Arthropoda > Insecta > Blattodea > Ectobiidae > Ectobius > Ectobius pallidus. The sequence goes on from CAXKWD010000003.1 coordinate 78,649,617, forward strand.
CATCCCATATCGTCCTCCATTATTTAATTACCCTTATATTCGGTGAATAGTGTAGGTTATGAAGCTCGTCATTATGCAGTTTTCACCAGTCTCCATTTTCATATATCTTAGGTCTGAATATTTTCCAGATACCTTGTTTTCGAAACAGACTCAGATTAGGCCTATGTTATTCCCGATAAGTGAGGGACCAGGTCCCACATCCATATAATACTACCTGCAGGATAATCGTCTTACACATTTTTATTTTTAAATTTCTGGACAGAAGACTAGAAGATAGAAGCTTCTAGATTGAATCAAAGTAAACTTTTCCAGATTTCAGTCTTTCTCAATATTTTGAATGAAGCATTATCTGTAATTGCTACTCCCAAATATTTGAATTTGTCCACTTGTTTGAATGCTTTATCTGCTACTCTAATATTTTGTTGTCCATTATTTAGACGTTTCCTGACCATATATTTAATTTTTCTTTCTGTTTTAATTTCCTATCCAACATTCCTGCAGATATCGAAAAGGCTTTCTGCATTTTTCCCGATTGTGTGTCATCGCCCAATAGACAAACATCGTCTGCATAAGCCAATATCGGATGATTGCCATGATTTCCTAAACTTTCCTTATGACATATTCTAGAGAACAATGTGTAAGCCAACGGGGAGGCTTACATTATGTGGCTTTAGTTTGCTGATTATATTTTTATCCAACAGGGAGGCTAACCTTACGTGGTTTTAGTTTAGTAATCATTTTTAGCCAACAGAGTGTCCGTAGTCAGGGGTGGGCTTGAGCATTTAAAATAGGGTTTGGATGTTCATGGCCTAAAAAAGCGAAAACTTTGACTGCAAATGTGCCCTTAAAATGACTAACCCAAAATTCCTAAATATGACCTAATAAATTAACGTATTACAAAAAATAAATGTTCCAATTTATAGTATATTGCGATAAAAGTGCCGTAAGCGGTGCATACGGATCGAGGAAAGAGTTTGAAAAAACGAGGCTCTTGCGCCGAGTTTTTTCAATTTCCGAGATCCGTTATGCGCTTACGGCACGAGTATTGCATGCTATTTTTTGCATGATGATTATTTATATCAATTTAATTATATTAATTGAGATATTAGCTGAAAATATTATGTATATACATTATTGGAAATAGATGTTATATTTCAGAAAGTGATTCGCATATGTTGGTTGTTATGGGGGCTGAATATTTATCCTGTTAAAGTCGCCACAAACTAGGGGGCCTTGGTTCCGGTCTTCCATAAAGGCTTGTATTATGATGATTTTACTTACGACACTTGTGCTTTTTGTAATTTTTACCGCACGGAGATTTCTTTTGTTTTCATAGCAACCAGATTGCGTGCGGGAATGTCAAGTTACGATCCACGGCAATAATATTCGTAAGTACCACTATTTAGTTACGTCATGCAAAAAAATATATGGTCAGATGACATGTTTAAAGGCCCTGTTAACTTAAAAAATGCATTTTTAGGTGAAAGCTGGTTTAAAAAGAGGATATTTAGAGATTAGTTTGTGCGAAAACCCGAGCTTTCTATGTTTAACCGTTCGCCTGCAATCCAAGTACAGAAGTTCCGCCTATAGTGCAGTATGACGTCACCGCGCCAAGCCAGCACTGTAAGGAAGCATTGGAATGCCAGCCATATGTAGCCGACACATCAGTCTGTGTTTGCTAATTCATTGCTGGTGTCATAGGCGTAACGAGGGGGGGGGGGTAAACCCCCCCCCATTGATTTAAAAAAGGAAAATTGTATAATTTTTAAGTCTGCCCATAAATTACTAAATAAAAGTATAAAGCGTGGGAAGCTTAAAACTCGTTATTGTGCGTCTTAATTTTTAAAATTTTCCGGGGGAGGACCCCCGGAAGCTTAAAACTCGTTATTTTGCATCTTAATTTTTTAAATTTTCCGGGGGAGGATCCCCGGACCCCCAGACCCCGCGGATGTTATAATCCCCTATACAGTATGGTCGGCCTGGTTACGCCTATGGCTGGTGTCATCTCGTGTGTTGAAATTATTATAAATTTAAAGTTTCTCGTGTCATGTCTGGAATCAGGCCACATCAATTCGAGCCGAAATTATAAGGTCAGATGAAGAAAATACTGGGAATGCTGACCGTGTAAATAGTACTGATCAATGCAACTGTGGTGAATGTGTTTTTTCAGCGATTCATAATGAATGTTTCTGCTGTTCTGAAAGTGTTCTGAAAGTGTTATGATAAGGGAAGTGCTGACTGCATTACATTCTCATAATTCCCTTCGTTCTGTTGTATTAAATAGGGACACATTGAACACTGCTAGGCCCCTTATGATGGTGAGAGCTGAATCCAATTTTGAAAGGGAACAGTTACGAGTAGCGAACAATAGGAACATGCGTTATGTAGCTTACAGACAATTCGTCTACTGGATTAATTCTTGGAAGCCCTTCGGAAAAGGCAATAGAAAAATCATACCTTCATGCATAGTTAAACAGATTAGGGACGAATACCCTGAGCCTAACAAAGAGTAAAGACAATTTCAACCTGCTGACGGAAGAGATATTTCGTATTTTGATTAATTGAAATTTTAACCCTGAATCCACAACTACGGTGAGGTTAAAACATGTTATACAGAGTTTTTAAAGTCAACTCAATCTTCTTTTTACAGTACTAGGCTTATGTCTGTAAAATATTTACTTTGGTCATTTATTTTCATGCAAGTGAAAGAAAAATTAAATCCTAGAAAAAAAAGTATTTAATTTAAATTTTGCTGTAAATAAGATCAAAGTTGTATACTAAATTTAAACTAATAATTAAATACCGGTACTGTAAATATATATCGAAAGTTACTACTGGACAAAGTTGTTACTGCGGTATCTTTAAAGTTCTTGGAATCTCGAAAGAGAATCTCTCCAAAGCTTCCAGCGATTCAGGATGGGCCACTGGAGCGATACATCGTGGAACATGTTTAGCCAGGTAGGGATCTTCCACAAATTCAATGTTTGAATTATTCACGTAATGTAATACCCTGTTCACTATGTCATTACGCCACTCGTTACTTTTACTTTCACAAACTGAAACCATTACCCACTTTTTTTTGTTGGTTTTGAGTATTTCAGTTTTTCACTTGTAACGTTTCTGTTTACATTATAGTTATAATCCATAGTCGCCAACATCGATTGTAGTACCATTCCGTCGTAACTAAAGTGAATCTTTTTCGGCTTGTATTTTAGTGCTACATTATGATAAGACTCTAAATGTCCTGTATGACAATAGTTCTTTGCGTGCTTCAAATCTTCAATGAAATTCCTGTTTTTATAACAGATGACAGTAACATGTAATCGTTTGACTCCGGTCTGATCCATTCACTTGCTTCATCTTCAATAATTTTTTCATGTTCGCACTGATTAATTACGTTATTTCCAGTCCAGCTATGTACATTGGAAATATGAAATAACACCGATTGAAATTTTTAAACCAACACGGTTAGTCCCCTCCACAAGTCTGACATGACCACCATAGGTGGTTAACAATGCTGTCTTTCCAATAATAATAACTAGCATGTGCCCGCGGCTTCGCCCGCGATAAAAAAAAGAGCATAAAGTTAGAGCATAATAGGTAAATCATTATATTTATTAACACCTAAATCACGTGGACTACATGTCACGATTAGATAGCGTCGCCTGGTAAAAGCGATCTCAGATTCGAGTTCCTTGGCCCAGAAAATCCCTGTATAATGAGTTTCGTCCAAATCGAACGATGTTTAACCATATTTAGGTCTATGTTGATTATCCCTCTTCCGTGTAGGTTGAAAAATTTCATATGTCTACGGGCCTTGACATTCTAAACAATGAATCGACCAGCGTGGGCTTACAACATTCTAACGATCGCGATGCTTTTATTACCACGGTATGACAAAAATAGCCAAAGCCAACTGCAATTGATTTGACATTGAAATGTATTACTGAAATCTGATGCTTCGACACCGCTAAAATCACGTTTTCTGCCAGTTTTTCACTCACAACTCGCGAACGAAAGCTAAAATTAAAAATCCGGCTTCGATGCGCATTCGCCCACCTTTCAGCCCATCTATGTTTAAAATTTCAGATCTCTGCATTCAGTAGATTTCGCTGGTCATCGTGGACAGACAGAAATTAAAAATTAAGAGCATAATAGTTAAATCATTATATTAACACCTAAATCATGTGGACCACATATCACGATTAGATAGCGTCACCTGGTAAAAGCGACCTCAGATTCGAGTTCCTTCGCCCAGAAAACCCCTGTATAGTGAGTTTCGTCCAAATCGAACAACGTTTGACCATATTTAGGCTAATATTGATTACCCCTATAATAATAATAATAATAATAATAATAATAATAATAATAATAATAAAAATAATCCTCTTCGGTGTAGGTTGAAAATTTCATATTATGTTTGCGTGCCTTGACATTAAAAACAAATGAATTGACCAGCGTGAGCTACTACATTCAAGAGATCGCGATGCTTTTATGTCGAAGGAATGACAAAAATAGCCAAAGCCTAGTGTAATTGATTTGTATTACAGAAAACTCATGCTTCGAAAACGCAATAAATGCACGTTTTTTGCTCATTTTTCACTCATAACTCACGAACGAAAGTGAAAATTAAAATTCCGGCTTCGAGGTGCATTTTCCGACCCTTCAGTCCGCCTATGTATAAAATTTCAGATCTCTGCGTTGAGTAGATTTTGCTGGGCATCGCGGACAGACAGACGGAGGACAGACAGTCGGAGGACAGACACTTCCTTTTATTAATATAGATAATGGTGAATTTTTTCCGATCTCTTTGAGCTTTTTAGCAAGAGACTTAGACAGATGCCACACATCACACTACAGCAACGGCGCGCGGGCTGTGAACAGCTAGTGCTCTCTGACGTCACTCCGCTGGAAGGTCACATCAGTTTTTCTTCGATTTCGCGAGAACGAAGCATCGTAGAAACATGGGGTTTTCACTGCTGTATTTTACTAAACAAACTCTTTATTCTGAGAGTCACTTGATTTTAAGTTAACAGGGCCTTTAAGAAAAGCCCCGTGGAAACCTCGATTATTTCGATCTCAGTACTAACTCCAATTTCATGTAGTCTGTGTGTTATAGACGGATATCATACTATTAAATGCAAATTAAAATCCTAACACGTTGTAGCCTATAGTGTGCTTAATGGTGATGAAAGCCACTACCTTTCCACACTGACTGTACTGACACCACGACTGGCAACGAGCAGTAGGAAAGTTATTTTAGGTTGGACATCACAAATATCTTCTGCTCGTCGTACTGTATATTTTGCGTATCATGCGTTCTATGCACACTGCCACACGAATATTGAGCCTTGCCAGTAACTTAACATTACCCCCTTACATTTTTGCAGTTATTGTTTAGTTCAGGGTGAATTTATTGTGTAAAGAAGAAGAGCGCCATAAGTTTTCTTGTGGTTGCTTTTAATTGTCTGAATCTTTTTCATTATGAATACAGGAAAATGTGTTATCTTCTTGGGGTATTTTGACATTATATTACATTAAAATATTGGCAAGTTAGTACTTTGCAACTCACCCTGCTCCCCTTTCCACTCGCCTGCCATGTCACCTAATATTTCACAATAAAAAGAAATACCCTTGCACCTCCACAAAATATTTCATAATTACAAAAACGACCCTTGTAACAAAATAGGCTATTTCGGATTGAGAGTAGGGGTGGGGGACTCGGGTGAGTCGCAATGTATTATTTTCCCAAAATATTTAGCGAACAAGCCAGAAGAACACAATTTTACATTAAGGAGGGGAATTTCTAAAATTTTAGTGATTTTGATTTAGTTAAATGTTAGTTTTTTTGACTGAGCTAATTGTGTTCAAATGCTAATAACATAGGTCTGTTAAGTTAATCTGGGAATTGAATTATATTTTATCTGTTGTTTACATTTGTTTTTAATCGACAAGCCTACTATGACGTATACTTATTGCTACCAAAACAACTATGACATCTGAGTTAACGAAAGGCCTCCGAAAATGAAATAAACATTATAATAGTTCGAGTTCTGATATATCTTATTGTCCAGTATATTGGTAGTTCAAACGACACAATGACACTGTCCATACATCGGAGTTGCTTCTTTTCTCAGGCATACTTTATTATTTCCGTTCCCCTAAGAGATCTTGAAAGCACGCACTAATTTCTTTGGAAGACATATTCGTAGTTTTAGTACACTTTTACTAACCCCTGGGAGAAGTACGTCGTGTATGAACTAACTTCGTGTTTTAAACAATCTAACATTCCCCAAGCCTAACATATTGTGTAAAGTGTATTCAAGATTAACCATGCGGTAATCTATTAAAGGAGCCAATAATATATTTTTAGTAACTCATGATTAGGGTTCGGATGTTTATGACATGTCATATCTTTATCCTGACCTCCATTCTCGCCCCAAACACAAACTAATCACGAATTGCACGCTTATTATTCTAATCGAACCGTTTTTATTTTGCATATAAAGTCATATTTTGGTAAATCTTATGGTGTTGGTCATATTTTGGTAAATCTTATGGTATTGGTCATATTTTGGTCATATTTATAATTTAACATATTTCAGTTATAAATTCGGTAAAGGAGCACTAAACGGTCGAGTTAAATTTGAAAGTTACGGTATGTCATTAATTTAATCATTATGCCCATTTAATAGTAACTTAATTTCAACATTAATATAATTGTTCATATTTTATAGGGATACACTTGATCTACAAGATATTTGCAGCTAATGAAACGAGCAAACAGGAGCAAATTCTTTAAAATTGGAAGATCTTTACAAGTAAAACTGTAAATCATGTGTAAAATTGTTAAAACGTGATTATCTGATTGAATTCATGTGATGTAACAATTTAGTGCAATTAACCGTTTTAAATTAGAACATTTATTTTTATAAAATATGTTTTAATAGGTCATATTTAGTCATTTTAAGGGCATATTTGCAGTCATATATTCTACATTTTTAGGTCATGAGCATCCGAACCCTACTCATGAAATATTAAATTGCTTATGCTTCATTCCTCTGTCAGACACTTCAGTTTATTACTTTTTTTTCAGACTGCTTTGCATAACGAACGATGAACAATTTAAAATCTTGACAGAAGTACCATCCTTTGTATTTTATAAGTGATTATAATTTTCCTTCTTGAATTACTGTTAAATGCTGTAGGGCTCACGACAGTGTGGGCCAGAGATGGGCAAACCTCTGTGGGAGTGGGCCAAATGACAGAACAATTTCACAAGGCGGGCCGAAATAGTTTATTGAAATGCTGGAATGATCTAATTTTCAGAACTATTTTGTCTTGAGATGAGTGGAACTGCGACTGTATTTTCGATAGGTTTTCATAGTTCGGGTGCAACTAAACGGGATGAGTCTCGGGAGTAAAATAAAAAAAATATGTCAGTCTGTTTCTGACACAACTTTTTCGAAGCTCCAAAGAAATAGAAATCACTTGCTCGTGCACGTATAAAGATGCAAGCATGGCGATAACCTTCTGGGCACGAGAAATCAACATTTGGAAACTACTAGTATAATTCAAGTTATGAGACGTTCAGCAACAGCAATTGAATGTTACTTTGCAGCTCAACTAATTTGTGCTGAATGCCCGGTTTTACCGTTTGCAGTCGACAATAAATGGAACGAAGAAAATATCCAAGGTTTGTTCGATGCTAAAAGTATGGAAATTCTGTTAAAATTCGCAATGGCGTCATGCAATAGAAGGAAAAGCAATCGAGTAAGAAATCTATTTTTCTCCTGCTTTCCTTCCGCCCCGGGTCGCATTGAATCTGCCTAAGGGCCGAATCTGGCCCGCGGGCTGTGCTTTGCTTATCACTGATGTGGGCTATACAGTAGGCATAAATTATAGTTTAAAAAAATTATCCTGTCACTAGTTTATATTATTTAAAGAACCATTGAGTGATACTTTCCTGTTTTAAGTACTGCTAACATTATTCGTAATTAAAATAAGCAATATTATGCTTAGTATTTTAATTGCATGTACTGTTGCCAACAAACTCATATTGCGTCCATGTGTTTGTGCTGTCCTCATTATGGAGCAGTAGTAAGATGGTCGTAGATCTTCATTGACCTTACCGTGAAAATGAATCGACAAATACCTTCATAGCATGTCAGTGTAACAGTACCGGAATAACATTGGCACCTGATTGAGTTGCTATAGTCTTGGCGTAGCTTTTCTTTAAATAGGATAGACAGCAAGGAAACGTATTGTGTACAGTAAGAGTACTGGGATTTCTTGCATTTCAGTACTGTATTGATAAATTCGACTGTCCGTAACTAAAGTCAGCATCATTCGCTGGATAAACATTTGGTGATTTAACGCTTCCTATAGTAATTTTAATATATTACTTGTATTGTATTGATTATTGATTGTATTGTAATCAATAAAATACAGTACAAGTCTCCCCCCCCCAATTAAAGTACTGGCGCTGCCTTAATTAATATATCAGTTACTGATGGAGGATGAATTTCACTACTACATCTTAAGAGTTTTTAATTGAAAATAGCTATTACCCACTTCTGAGAAGACAATTTATTCATGTATACACAATCTTGCTACCACCAGGCTGTGTCTTCGTGTTTCCCCGAATTCCGAATTCATGCGTGGGATTTTATTTGCTGTTATAAATCCTGCAGCCAGTGTTAAATCTTAATTCTGTAAGTCTAAAGTAGAATTTCAACCACTTTTGTCTGGATTTCATCCTTAACTTGGGTTGAAGAATAATTTCTTCTTTGAATAATAATAATAATAATAATAATAATAATAATAATAATAATAATTATAATTATAATAAAATCAGGTAAACTGATGTAAAAAAGTGCCAGTATGTTTTTTTTAATCAGTTATGACTGCAATTATGATATGCAGAATATGTTTTTTTAATTGATTTACAAGTTAAGCTCCAGATTTATTCATTAAGCAGGGCTTAGGGAAGAACAAAGGTCTAGTTTTCTTTTTAATCAGATTAAAATCTTCCAGCATCAGCTGAACTGTACAGATTTTTGATATCTTGACAATCGCACACTCACATAAAAATACGAAAAAGAAAGTGAAATTGGCTGGTTTCGGGATTTGAACCATGGAACTCCATAACGTGAGGCCAAAACGTTACCATCTCGGTCACCTGGGTCAGTTTAACGGTCTAGTTGTAAGTTATAAGCGCATGTAAAACAATAGTGTTTTTGGTCATAGCTATCTCTATTTCAATTTCCAAAGCCGTAAAATATCACAGTAAAACAATTGACTATGTTGTCATGATAAATGATTTGCTTTTTTTTTATATAAATTCTTTCGAATACGTATATTATCATAAAATAGGCACCAAATTGAGCATTACTCCGAAACAGGTGAACCGATTTCATCCAGTATCAGTAGACCTCTTCCCATGAACACTATAAATGTGTATACCAAATTCCATAAAAAATCCGGTAAAGCGTATTTGAGTTACCGCGTTTTTAAAATAGACACTAAATTGGGTTTTACTCCGGTACCGGACAACCGATTTGGTCCAATATCGGTAGACGTCTTCCCATGTACATTATAAATGGGTATACAAAGTTTCAGGAAAATCCAATAAAGCATATTTGAGTTATAGCGACTTCTCATATATTAACATAAAAGGCAATAAATTGGGCATTATTCCGGTACTGGCCAACCGATTTGGTTGAACATCAACAGACGTCTTTCTATGGATAGTATAAATGCGTATACGAAGTTTCATAAATATCCGATAAGGCGTATTTGAGCTATTGCGCCTTTAAAATATACACTAAATTGGGTTTTACTCCGGTACCGGTCAACAGATTAGGTTCAAATTTAACAGAGTACTTTTCATGGATGTCATAAATGCGTATACCAAGTTTAATGGAAATCCGATACAGCATATTTGAATTATGGCGCCTTTCTATTAGAAAGGCGCCATAATCTATTAAAATAGGCACTAAATTGGGCATTACTCCGGTACCGGTGAACCGATTTGGTTCAATATCAATAGGGTTCTTCCCATTGACATTATAAATGTGTTTTCCAAGTTTCATGAAAATCCGAAAAAGCGTATTTGAGTTAGAGCGCGTACAGACACACGGACGGACAGACAGACAGACGGACAGACATTTTTCGTCCCCCACACAATCTCATAAAGTACCATACTGGCACTTAATAATGATGATGATGATGATAATAATAATAATAAATAACAGTAATGATGATGATAATAATAACAATAATAATAATAGAAACACTATAGATTTTGCACTAATGTATAATTCATGCGTTCCGAAATACCATTAACTAGTATGAAATATAATGAATTTCTTATTAGTTAGATAACACTATTATAGGCCTACTAGGTTCATACTTGTAAGTATACAGCCGCATGAACACCGTGGCTAATAAAAAAAAAGAGTGCGAAAATTGTCATGTTCAAGTTCTTCACTTGTAATGAAGTAACAGTAAACCTGCAAATTAGGTGAAAAATTAAAATGTCATATAAAAGTACAGAATTAATAAAGATAATATGAGTCTATTTAATTTAATTTAATTTTATTTTATTTTATTTTATTTGGACTTTCCTCATAAGGAGATTATTTTGAGGACGAAGTATAGCAAACACAAGTGATGGACTTTTATAAAATTTCGTTAAAATTCCCGTTTTGTTTATAAATACCGGTACGACATAAAAGATGGGATTCTAAAATCTTCAACATGACGTATTGTGCTTTAAAATGTAAGCAAAGCTTTCGATAGTATTGTACATAAACATAAATGATAGTAAAGAGTGAGCATTTGCCAGAATGTATAAAAACATTCCTCGTAAAGCTCCCCTCCAAAAATAAAACGCGAATACAAACCCCCAACAGGATAACAGATGAAATAAGTGTGAAGTGATGCAAGGGGTCCCATTTCACCTTTCCTATTTATTTGGGCATTAACCGTATTCTAAACATGTCGGCCTGGGTGGTTCATTCAGTATCTGTGTCTAAGGTTGTGGTTTCAGTCAATTTTAAATATAGATCTAGGAATCCAAAAATAGGTGAGTTTACAATAAAGAAGTAAACAAGAGGTATTTGGGGTTCTTTATTGCATTGTAAGGAGGCAAAACATGCATGTAGTTTGAAAGCTCCCGTTACATCGTGGCATTGTCCTCGTACGTAATTGGCAATGATGTATTGTACGTGTGATTGTTCGCACTAGGATTTCTTATCCCATAGTTTTATGATTTCATTCTTGGCACTGTTTTATGTTTACTTAACTCTGCACGCACAGACTACTTTAATTGACATTAATGTCTGAAGAGTACACGAAAATAAAGAGCAGGGTTCATCCAAGATGAAATGAAACTAAAGAAGATACTGCAATAAATTACATTAGCACCTCATTTTTGAACCAACGTTCTCAGTTCGTAGGTGTCTTTAACTTTACAGTTCTTTCGGTTTGTAATTCTATGGAACTGCCAGCTGTGTGTGATCTGTAGAAATTCCACGCTGTCTAGTTCTTCAGTGAATTTTAGTTTGCAGTTCTTAACATCTGTATTATAGAAATATTAATTTAATTGAACGTCAGCATGTCCAGGGGATGCGTTCGCTCTTCTCACGCAGCGGGCCCGGGTTCGATTCCTGGTCGGGACAAGGGTGAGGTTTTTTCTGTGAGACAAATGTCGGGTAACTTTAGGCCCTTGTCGTTCCCGGATATCATCTGGCCGTCATTGTCATCTTCATCCCATCCTCGCCGTGTTCGGAGTGTGTGGGTGAATGGTGTGTCTCGTCCTATGTGCTCGTGTTGTCTCGGAGGTGGCCCCGGAATTGGGCTGATCACTCATCCGGGTAGGCCCTCCATGTCCTTGTCTGGTCAAAAAAGTACAGTATATCTGTCTGTGTTGTGATCCATAGTTCATTCCTCACCGCATAAAGGTCCCTATAAGGGAGAGGTAAAACTACAAAAGAGAGAAAGATAAGGAGAGAACGTCAGCTTTTGTTTTACGTTAATTGGGAATGGAGAAATGAACTGGTCTACAACCCCTTCGTTTATTATTAGTAAAGACTAGATGTTAGGCGAAATGCTTATTTTTATTCTTCATATTGGGTATTAGGTTCAGAATTAAGGTTGTTTCCGGTAACCTAAAACATATGGTGGGGCGTGTTATGTGAAAGTCTGTTTTAAAAACTCTCCTTAAATACAAACAGTAATTTTTCCACATTAGGTGTGGTATTTGGGTACGTTGTTCGACCATCTAATTTTTACAGAACTAAGATATCCTTTCCTTTATGCAATTACGGAGTGGTCATAAACGCAAATTTTAAATAGAGTAATTTCAGAGTTGACGAGTTTATCGACTGCGACTGAGCAGCTGGAGAGAATTTATCTGATGATACTCGTCAACTCGAGTTGTCTTTATTAAGATAAGACTATTCCATGAATAAAAGTGTAACAGATTATACAAATAATTACTTTCGTGCTTTGTTGTATAAAACAAAACTAATAGCTGCGAGTTCTTGGCCTACTATGAATCAACCATCCATGAATCGATTCGAGTTACCGTGTTGTAACCAGGGCTACCAATGGTGCATATAAGACATAGTTAACTTCATTCAGGTAAGCTAACAGCAGAACAAAATAAAAGTACACGAACTGGCTTTCACCGAATCGAAATTGTTTTTAGTCAATGTACATTTCTGTTGTTTCAATTTCCAAACAAGTTATGTTGTAAAAAAAAAAAATGTTCTCGTGCTGTTTAATGGCAACGTGTGACGTATTAATGACTGAACACTGTTGCTTTCGTGTTTAGTAACGAGCAGACTATTTTACCTTCATAAAACGGCATCCTCGCGATTCCTACAAGAATATTGTAAGATAAACGGCCGTGATTGGTTTATATCCGAGGAATTGCTAAACGTTTTGGTCAATATCAAACACTGGGCGTATGAGTGGAATAGTCGTTATTAATCATTGCTGTGAAAAAAATTGATGCCTCAACAGTCATTGATTCCTGTAAATTAGGACGTTCTATTACTGACTTTTATTTATTTATTTATTTATTTATTTGTTTATTGTACTAAGAATATTACAGGCTAATGCCCAATTACAATATTCTCGCTTACATAATACACCAGATTCAAAAATTCAAGTGCTATTCAAAATAATTAAGCTAATGCTACAACAATAAGAAAAAAACACTCAGAAAATAAAAACACAAACACAAAACAATATGACAATTACACAAGGGAACATAATATGAAAAAAAAAAACAAATAATAATATAATAGTTTTGGAGGAAAATATACATGTCAGAAAGATTCAAGTAAAGAAAATGACATGGAGCAAAATTTATTAATTATTATTTTAAAATTTTCAAATTTTTTTCACATATATTTTTAAACCGCTTATTGCTAGAATTAAAAATATCTATATTGTCCATTTTGTGCAACTGATTGTATAGTCGGAGTACATTATAAAGAGGACTTATAAAGAGGACTTCTTCCATTTAACATAACTTACTGGTACTCATCCATTTACCGCAACCGAGAAGGATATGAAGTAACAGTTCCCTTGAATCGTTTGGCATCCATTCTACACACTCCCATAATATCTTCTTGTTTACTAATATTGCTCCACCGACACCTTTTAAGTTAGAGGTTAGAGTGACTCAGGTTAAGTGTCTCCCAAGGCCATTCTGCTAAACGGTAATTTCTGGCCCCTTCTTCAAGACATTTTTCTATAACTACAGAGCACGGAAGATTAATTTATGATACGGTACTAATTGTTACTGAACTGTCTTAAAAAAGACTAGGGTGTGTCGTTGCAGTAAGTCGATAGCCCAGACCCTATGCTAAGTAACGAACTATGAATTGCAGTTAAAATATTAATTGACTTGGAAGTGAGAGTAAAATTTTGGAACAAAGGATATGGAATTTACTTTTATACTCCATTTACCGATGGAGAGATACTCAGGATTCTATGGTTTCTGATTCTGATTCAGTATAATGGCTCTTTTTGACACCATCCTTCATTTGATGTAGTCTTTTATCAAACTTGGCATATCTAATATTCTTGAATAATAGAACACTCAGATTCAACCGAGTATTTGTCGCTACTTTTAGACGCCTCCAGAATTACTTCTTCCCACGTGTTCGTTTTTTTCTTTCTTTAGACCTGATTCTTATCTCGAGGTTTAATTTGTGTAGCTTTTATTTAACTTATCTTATTTTTTCGGTTTAAGCCGTGTCGTGTTATTAAAGTCTGACGTTTCGGTCATTATGCCATGTCCTTCGTAGGATAATAATTGAAACAAAACAAATAAAACTAAGTGTTGCGTCGGTGCAGTGTCATTTTCGCTACTGATGGTGACGTCAAGATAAATGTGACTGGTCGCGGAAGCCTGACTATTCATTTCATCTGGAAAAACAGCAGAGTTTATGTACCTCAGATATTTAGCGACTTTCCTTAACGAAAATAATTCCTCGCACAAATATGTAGATCTGAAGACGCTTAATGTTTTCTGCGTTAAGTGATACAATCTTGAGAACCTCTTTGGCGGGAAGTGGACATAAAAGTTAATCAGATTTCTTCTGTTCCAAAATTTGTCTCTCATTTTAGTGGCACACTGGAAGTCAGTTAATTGATTCTAACTTGCAATTCATAGTTCGCATATCCACTGAAAATGTTGTTGCAAACACCTACAAATCCTTTTCCAGTTTACCAATATCTTGAAACCTACAATCAAATTGTCCGTGGGTCATTCTCAAACGAATTGCCGCTTTGCCTCTTTGACAGGATCCCCAGATTGAACGTTCGACTTCGGTTTCTCTGAACGACTGGTTTCCATGGCATCATACCACCATTGTAGTTTACGAAACCACATAGGAATCATGAGTTTTCTCGTTTTGTGATTGTATATGAGTTTTTGAAGTTGGTTGAACGTATTGAATTTGTAATGAGTGTTACCATTGTACATCCTCTAGACAGTTTCATTTGGATGTTGAGCTAACATTCATCCGCGAATGACTATTCATTTTGGGCCTTTTCATGTCAGTAATTCAAAATTTTGGATGCAGAATATGGGTTGTGACAGTCACATTCCTTATTTTTCTCCCACGTTTTTTTGACAAAAACATGAACGTTACGTTCCACGATGTTTACATCGAAATTATTTAGGGTGGCGCAGAAACTCGCATGGATTTGGGGTGAAATCGAAAAAAAAAACAATTGCTTCATATCTCAACTGGAAGTTCCTTTAACAGGCCTGTGACACCAAAACGACATTTTTTTTTAGAATGACCCTCATACAATCTCTTTGAAATCTCCACATACTCTTCTACATTTGAGTTGGCATAGGTCTCGGCAGTTGAATTTGAGATACGTGCTGTGTCTTTGTTCATTATTGACTTTCCAAGGGTAACATTTTTTGCTTAGAAAGCTGTAATAATTACGATAAAGCGAATACTTCTGTAGTCTCTGCTTTGTAGGTATGAATTCAGGTTATTGATATAGCTCAGTGACGAATAAAGCCACCACTAGGATTCAGGAGTTCTTTCCTGTCCTCTACTCACTGCTTTTGCTCCCCATCGCACGAAGTGCAGAGCAGGGGCGCTCCGAAGCAGTCGTGCTCTGAATTGGCGATCTATCTGACGGTCTTCGAGTTGTTTCGAATTGCAAGTGTTTTGATGACTTCAGTTGTCCATACTTTGCGTTTATGGTCACTTGCTTCAAGACGAAAGAACTGAGAGTTTTAATACAACATGGATGTCTTTAGAATTGCGCCTTAAAAACTGCGACAGTGTTAATTTTAAGTTGAATAAAAATTGCAGTGTACATTGTACTCAACATCATTGGTGAGTTTTCAAGAATGCTCTCGTAACAAAGTATTACATAGTGTAGAAAACAGTACCTGTATAAGCTAGGTAAAATTATTTTTTAATCGTGCTTTTTTGTTTGTCTGTTATGAAACGGTATACGCCGCACAAAGAATAACTGAGTAGTCATTCACAGAATCTGTCGTGATTAGCAAAAGAGCACTGTAGAAGGCAACAAGGACGCAGCACACTTGCTTGTACGGTAGTAAGTAGGTTTGTGATTCAAATTACATTAATTTTCGTTCACTTTTCATTCTTTATGCGTATAGATTGCAGTCTTTTATTCAGAATCTGAATGTTACACAAAAACGTTTTACTAAGTAAAATTAAGGTTTGGCTTTAAACACGCTATATGTTTAAAACCCGATTTTATACGCGAAATTTTTCCGTTCTCTTATTTGATCAGACTTTGCTACTTCTCTTTCAAGTAACAAGCATGGATTAGTACATTTCACTTCAATAGTATGGTTTAAGGACTTCTATTATATAATACAGTGCAACTGGTCATATGTCACATGTCCCATAAACGGCTATCTACCAGCAGAAAAGCTATGAGCAGGTTTTCCTCGCAAAACAGAATGTTCAAGTGAATAAGAAATTAAGGAATGTTTTGGTTTTTCAGTGAAATTTACTTGCCCTCTTTAAGGATTGAAGAAAGACCTGCAAGAAAGGGATGATTACAAGCCAACTTCTCTTGCGTTACAGCTGTGAGCACATTTTTGGATAATTGTACTTGTATTTTGCAATAACCCCACGTGCTCCTCTCCGTATAAAGCATTAAGCTGGCGTTTGTACTGCAATCACGGAATTCTTGGCTTCACCTTCAGGTAGTAAACTACCTTCTTGTGAAATGGTAATGAGAAAATCATTGTCAGACTTTGTCCGCAGTTGTTTTTAGATGTTAAAGTAAACACTGTTTTCTTCGTGTTTGAGTTGTTTTTAAAAATAAAAAAATTACGTGACAGGAGGTCCAACTAGGAAGAGGTCTGGCACCGGTGAGGGGGAAAGTGAGTGGAAGGGAAGTCTACCATTGTGATGCACAGTACCAAGAGTGCATGCGAGCTCAAAACGTTTTCATAGCTGGTCAGCTCTCTTTCTTAGTACACATCAGCGAACATTCTCGCATTTTGAAGTGTAAGGTCTTTAAAATCAGTCTTATGGGGTGGGGACCACGTGCTAAATTTTCATGTAATAGAAATAGGTGTAGTGGAAATATTTCAATTCTGGACAAATGATTGTAAAAACCCCGACCTTCTTAAGCTTATTCCATTCTTGATATTGAATGAAGAGGGTCTTCACTACATTGCAGTCAGATGTTTGTAAATTTGTTATACCACGCTTTGATTTAGATGTACAAATTTAATGGAAAATGTATGTTAAATTTAAGTCACATTAATTTTAAAATATTAACTAATTAGAAGGCTATTATAATTATATGAGAAGCAAGTATACCTTCTGACTCTCCAAATTTAACAGAAAAAGGTAGCCCTATGTTAAATTATAGCTATTTTGATTTTGAAGTACATAAATAGTAGGTTATAAAATACCAGAAGTGGTTGTACGTACAGTCTTTCCTATTTACTGTAATTATGTAAACAATTCGTAACCTATGGTTAGAGCTAAATTTAGGCTCAAGTGTTTTTTTTTTTCTTTCTTTCTTTTCTTCCTCTGCCTGTACCATAGGTACTATAGGCAGAGGAAGTATTGTTTTCGACTCCCAAAATTCGAAGTTGAGTATTTAACATAAATACAGGTTTTGTGAATCCAAAAATACTATTTTCGGAAACATATGGGTGTCTGTGTGTGTAAACAGCCTAGCTCCAGAACGGAAAATCGTATGAGAACAAAATTTTGTATTTGAGTTAGTACCTTCTGAGAATGTGACAGGAAGATTTGTGACTTTTTCTTATTTTTAAGGGGACTTTACAAGAAAATTTCGTTTATTGCGATTTTCTTGAAAATGGCTCTAACAATTTTCTTTAAATTTTGTTTTCTTAGGGTGCTTATACCAAGCACTAAAACCTTCCCTTGAAATTTTTTTTTTTAAATAAATTCTTTAAAGGGTAATACGTTGTGGTAATGACATTCTCTTCATTTTTATAACCAATTTACATGAAGAGAATGTCATGCATAAAGAGGCAAACTTTATTTGGGTAGAGGAAGTTATTTGAGTTTCACATCAGATTTTTTTTCTATACAAAAATAAGCATTAAATGCATTCTGGCAAAGCAAAATTTTCTAGAGGGAATATTGATAGTTTCTAGATTATTTTTAATTTTCAAGGGAAGGTATTAGGTATTACTTTAATCAATATTTCAGGGAACAATTGATGCAATTTCATGCAAATATAATTCTTGCTTCTTATCACTGTTGCTTTAGCTGCTTTAATCAGTTTAGATTGTTTATCCTGGTCATATGACCTTGTTTGTGTAGAGATTATTTATTTTTACTTGTAGGTTTAAATACTGAATGTGAGCCCTAGACTGTTGAAATAATATGAAGGTAATATAATTGCTTTGTTGACTTCTGTACAAATTAAGAGAGTTTTGTTTAAGTGCTCTTATGAAGCAGATCATGTGGAACTTTTTAGTTATCTATACAGGTGAACTTCCTGATCTCGATTTCGCACTTACTGAGTGCATTTATCCTCGGTTAATATAATCGATTGTAAAATGTGCAGGGCCGTGGAAAGAAAGCAAGGACCCCAGGGACAAATTTTCCCGGGCCCCCGTCAAATATTATATTTACTACCCAACTCGCCCTTTATAATGTATGCAACAAAAAGATTATGTAATGATATTACATAATTATTAAGTGTCAGAATGGTACCGGTACTTTATGAGATTGTCTGGTAGACAGGACTGTCTGTCTGTCCATGTGTCTGTAAGCGCGATAACTCAAATACGCTTTATCGGATTTTCATAAAACTTGGTATACCATTTATAACGCTCATGGGACGAAGCCTATTGATTCTGGACCAAATCGGTTAACTGATGTCGGGCACGAAATGGAAAAATACATTAAATTGTTGTAATTAGGAACAATTTTATCTGTATGAACCAGTTTAATCTTTTGAAAATTATCAAAAAGCATTCTGCTTCTACTTTTCAAAAATAGCAATTTTTCTTCAAGAATAATCCATTTCAGATTAACTGATTAATTCTGTGCCACCGTTATGACAGGACAATGCAGATAAAATAAACACATAAAACATAACTTAAACTGTTTATTGACTTATAACCAATTTTATTTTTAGAGTAAATTTAGAAAGTAAAAATAAAACCTGGGCGGCTGGGCCCCCTTTTGGGCCCGGGCCCCGGGGCTGCCCCTCTCTCTCGTCAGGCCTGAAAATGTGTGATTTGATTTACACAATTTTGAACTTCTAGTTGGGAAAACCTCCAAATGGAACCCGTTTCACCTCCAATCAGCAAATGTCCAGGCACTAGTTTTTCAAGTTGTGTTAATATCGTTTTGAAAGGGTGGATAGCGGAATAATATATCCTTATATATCCTTGTTGCACGCATGATTGTACTAGTGGAGATGTGCTATTAATGAACCATTTGATTGAACAACCCTGTTTCTTTTGAATTTGCTGTGGACAGAACACATAATTTTGAGGAAACATTCTGTAATACTGTCATGATTTGATGTTCCAGTTCATTTTGATTTCACTTTATTTTAAGTCAGTTGTCTCATCTAGGAAAATTGCACTTTGACATCAGGAAACACTAACTTCAGATGCTAGTGAATGAGCCAAGTTCCTCAGTTTTAAAGTACAGTGACTCACTTTTTAAGCGTGGAATTTATTGTATTGAAGGTGAATGAATGTGGTAATGACGTTCTCTTCAGTTTTATAGCCAATTTACCTGAAGAGAATGTCTTACATGTTATAGGCCTATTATACTTACGCAAGAGGCAAAACTTCTGTTTGGGCAAAGGAAGTTATTATGTGTTTCACATCAGATTTTTTTGGCATATATTTTTACTGATAACTCAATATTAAGGAATGTGTTATTTTTCTTCACAATCTTCGTTCTATTACAGTTCTCTCAAGGAAAAATTAGTGTTTAGTACTAACTGAACAGTATTTTGAAAATTATGGTCCCTTCTTTGTTTCGGTAAAATTGGCATTTCTGCAGGGATATGCACACAACTGATGACCATTCGAATGTTTATGCTATAGCATGTCTGACTGTGATTTTGTAGAATACGAAGGTATTATAATATCAGAAAACTTCCTTACATCAAATGTTTGTATGAGTCCACTGTACAATCCCTCCAACTTCTGGGACATCCTATATATATGTGCATGTTCAGTGACCAGATGGATTGGATCATTGTGCTGTTTCTGACTGTACAGGCACTTCAAACTTTTGTGTGTAAATGAGTGTCTTTATATCAGTGATTTTGATGTTATCAATTTTGATAGTCATTCTGTGCCTGAACTTCCCACTAAGTTTCTTTGGGTCGATTTATTACATGACTCATTGTCTTTAACTGGAATTATTGTAAATTAGCTCTCAATGCATCACTTTTGCTCTAAGTCCCTAATTTGTGATTTTGCCAAACGGGTCATTCCATGTCAAGTGAACCAATTTTTTGTCAATTTTGAACATGACCATCTCCGATTTTAGTCATACTTGGTTGTCATGAAGTACCACCTGAGATATGTTAAAGTGCAAAATATCAGATTTTTATGTGTTGTAGTTTTCCAGTTATACCCTTCTGAAATATGGAAAAAAACCAAATTTTCTGCATAAGTGCAATCACAAAATGACGCATAAATCAAGCTGGAATTGACATAGATGAGTGGGAAAAGTATCAAAATGTAGCTTATATTATGAGCTTTAATTTGATACGTCACACGAGTACTTTCGAAAAAAAATATTTTCAAGGTTACCCAAAAAAAATTTGAAAACTGAATTTTTCAAAAACCTATATTTTGAAAATTTTGAAACAATTCTCATAGAAACATACATATTTCAGCATCATGTCCTACAAGTTTTGATAAGGGATCGCAATGGGATCATATTTTTTTACATTTATAACAAATACTATGCACGCTGGGTAAGAATATATGGCACCGTAATCTTGCACTTAATTCTAAAATTTCATTACAATCAAAAAGAAAAACTTACAGAAAACATGTTACCTTCCCTTCTTCAATGACAAAAACGTGAATTTATTGTCTACAGTAATTTTCTAGAGCCATGGTTGCCGCATCCATCTCTTCCTTCGAGAGGTAATAACTACGGCCAGTGGGACATGTAGGTTGCACAAGGGTGAGGATCTGAGAGAGAGGCACAGTCAGTTTATTTGGACAGTCACTTTTGAAAGTAAATGATGGAGAAGGACCTGCAGGGTGCAGAAACATCAGTTCCACTATCTGTGCTGTCTCATTTTTGTCCACAACTACACCAAGCCACCAATGATTGTTGTTCTCACATGTAACATATCCTTTTACTTCTGCTAGCTTCAGCCTCTGTTGCACACGTGGTCCTAACACTGAAAAAGTGGATGACTGTTCACTTCTTGAAAATACCTTTGTCAACAACACTTTATCTGACAATGGGATGAAACTGTGGAACTTCTGTGTGCCTGGTATTGCTTTTGTAGACAGAAATCTGTCTGCAAGTATTTTTTCCTCTTTGTTGTATTGTGCTTCATTGAAGAAGAAGAACTGCATGGAGTCGATGTTTTCCTCACTCCATGTAAACAGCTGTGCTGGTGTCATGATTTGATGCTCGTATGGCCGCTGTAGGCTTGCCTTTCCTGCAAGTCTTTTCACAGTACCACCCAGACCGTCACATACTCCTTTCCCATGGGCTGTTGCATAGAAATGCCACTCTGCCTCAATTCCAAAATCATGAACATGGTGGCATAAGTTTGAAAAGTTTTTTCTGTTTTTAAATTGCGCAGCTGCACCATCTGAGAAGTAGTAAATTTTTTTCAAATCTCTAATTACTTCCAACTTCAAATGAGAGATAAGCCTTTTCTGGAATAAATGAACAGCAGTGGTGTCATGCTGTAGACATTCAGAGATACATACAATACTTTTGTAGTGTATATTATGATCATTGTAGTAGACTGCTATAGGAAAAATAGTTGCTTGATCATTGTTCCAATGAAAAGACTGGGCTTCATCCTGTAGTACAAACGAATAATTTTCTGCAAAGTCCATACATACCACAGCTTCATTTACTCCAATATTCTGCTTCAAGTGATTATAATATTCTGCCTGTCTTCTTGCAATAAAAGAATGTCTCTTCAAAATCAACAACTGTTCACACAAAGTTTCTATAAACTCATCTGCAGTTTTGATGAAGGTTACTAAATTACATCTGTCAACAGAAACCCACTGCTTGTATGTAATGTTGTCCACCAGTTCATTATCTAGCAGCAACTGTAACTCATCTTTCAAATTATCTACACCTGGACATGAAGGACATTCATTAAGGTGGCATGCTGTGCCTGGCTCTTCACACATTAACTTCGCTAAACAGGAATTATAATTACTTATATCTGTGCCATCATTCAGTGTAATTTGTTTGGATTTCAACACTTGTAGCATTAATTTAACATTCTGATGCACTGTACAAACGCATACTGTGTGGGTACCACTTCCTCCAGCCAAGACGCAATGTTTAGGTCGTAAATCAGCAAATTTCGAAAATCCAATCTTATCAGTAGGATTTTTGTTTTTGAACAGCTCGTACACTTCCTTCAAGTTGCCCATCACTAGCCTCTTCTGTACATGAATTCTACTACTGTCACCCGTTTTCACAGAAACAAAATCTTTTTTTCCAGGCATAAGACGGCTGACATCATCACTGTTGTAGAACCCTATTACCTTCTCAATCACAGATTCATTTAAAACCTTTCCTGGTTTAGGATTTGGTGTTGCCAGAATACCCTTCGCTTTCACCAATGCTTTAGCTTTTCTTGCCATTCTGTTGCTAACCTGAAATTCATTTTGTATTTCACTGCATGACCAGCTTTTAGGTAGTACTGTTAAAATTTGCAATTTTTCACTAACACTTATATTTTCTTCTTGAAACTTTTCTTTTAGCTGACAAATGACTTCACATGATTCTGATTTATGGTCAACAGTTTTCTCTGTATTTGTACTTGCTGCTGTTAGTACCTTTTCTGTCAAACATTTTTTTATTTTACTGTATTTTTTATCACAGTATGATTTCATTTGCAACTTCCTCTTAGCAACAGGTGACTCCTCTAGAGAGCTTAGAGACTTATTAAGGTACTCTAAGGTAACATCTAAAGCTACAAATGATTCATCAACATTAGTAGGCCTAGTGGTATTGGCTACTGGTACTAAACAGTCATCTGTTGTATCTGTAACCTGTTTCTGCTTTGATAGTTCTTTCCTACAACTGTCACAAATTTTCATACCTACCACAATGGTGTCAAACATGTCACACATCCAGTCAGTAACAGGCCTCACACTTCTTTTCACACCCTGATGTCTGTCTTTCTTGAAAGGGTTGCAGCAGAAAATCTTTGCTGTTTCACTTACTTTTTCAGCCATACTGGGGAAATACACAATGCCTATTTTAATCACTGAACCCACTACTTTACATGCAGCAATACAGTCTTTGTACAGCCTTTGAAGAAAGGAAGCACACTGCATGAGAGTCAAGGCACAACTGAAGCCAGGTCCAACAGGTTACAACTTGCATTCCCTGGCTGACTCACATGCTTGCAGACTGTGTTTACTCATACCCATTTGACCACTTGCACAAGTTGGTATATGCATGTTGGTAAACAACTCCCTGGACAAAGGAATGGATTTTAGAATTAAGTGCAATATTCCTGTGTCATATATTCTTACCCAGCGTGCATAGTATTTGTTATAAATGTAAAAAAATATGATCCCATTGCGATCCCTTATCAAAACTTGTAGGACATGATGCTGAAATATGTATGTTTCTATGAGAATTGTTTCAAAATTTTCAAAATATAGGTTTTTGAAAAATTCAGTTTTCAAATTTTTTTTGGGTAACCTTGAAAATATTTTTTTTCGAAAGTAGTCGTGTGACGTATCAAATTAAAGCTCATAATATAAGCTACATTTTGATACTTTTCCCACTCATCTATGTCAATTCCAGCTTGATTTATGCGTCATTTTGTGATTGCACTTATGCAGAAAATTTGGTTTTTTTCCATATTTCAGAAGGGTATAACTGGAAAACTACAACACATAAAAATCTGATATTTTGTACTTCAACATATCTCAGGTGGTACTTCATGACAACCAAGTATGACTAAAATCGGAGGTGGTCACGTTTTTCCATTGGTTCACTTGACATGGAATGACCCAAACACTGAAATGCTATGGAGCAATATTGCAGGATAAAATCCCTGTTCGGATACTGGGAATTACAGTGATCCATTGAAACCTATTTTTAGGTATTACAACTAATAGAATGAAAGCATAATAACAAAACCACCTTTAATACATTATTCTTAGTACTGGTATTAATTGTGACTTGTATTGTTTCTGAAAATACCTTCTGATCTCTCTTAGAACTAAAAGGCATTCACCATTCTCGGTAAATTACCAGTTTAATGGAGATTTGGTGAAATGCATATGTACAGTAAGTATATGAAGCAAGGGTTTACCGAAAAAATCTACTATTTCGGCGCTGCCTCGTCTGCAATCTGGATTGATGCCAGAATACAACAACCACAGTATTCAGAATATGACAGTTGTTTAGTTTACCCAGGTAAAGTCATACTCTATTTGCATCATGCTCTTACCGCTGTAAAATGTTTACTGGCTGTGAAGGGGCTGTAAAATGAGAAAACGACTGTTTTCATTCCAAGATCGAGGTCAGCAATTACATATAATATATCATATCTTTAATATCTAGGCCTGTAGCTAATTGAATATAAAAACAAGAGACAGGTGGAATCTGTTTGAAGAACGTACTGTAATATCGATTGAAATTTCCTCCTTTCTTACCTCAACCAAACCAGGTCCATCCAGTAGGCAAAACCAACTCATTGTCAAGATTGGTACAGTATCGATGGTGTTCGATTTAAAGTCAGATATATGCACCCAATATAATGTTGCATCTTATTCTTGTGACAATTTATTATTGAACATTAAGGCAACAAAGAAATGAAATATGAAAAACCAGTGGGCTGGGTAAGTGGTTAAAGTGAAGGGCTGCATGCATCTCGATATAGCCTATATATCAGTATGTAGAGTATGTAATCAATTTATCATGCTTGCATGTACACGAACATAATCATAACACCCCTATCATGGCTGTCTGCATGACTTGCCCTAAATTTCCACTAGGCGAACGGGAATAAAAGCGATTTTATGTTGAACTCAGAACAGAGATTCCATAGTGTATGGGTTGCCTTGGATTGCACATGTGTGAGAATTAATCTTGACTAGCCGAGCAGGGAGAGAGAAAAATGAGAGGCCATGGAAGAAACCAACACAAATTGCTCCATGGGAATGGCTTTGTAGCAGAGTAACCATGATATATTCGAACGTGTTAGGAAACCACGGTATTGTTTCCTTATAATACCCTAATATTACTTTTACCCCAGTTTTGAAACAACTGAGAAAACTGGAGAATGGTGCACCCAGGCATGAGTCCACTAAAGTTTCGGTGTACATGGTGCATACATTAGTTTTTATTAAAAGTTCTCTAATTTTACTACTAATGAGCTCAGGTATTAACTTATTTTCAATGGTTTTGCGTGAAGAAAGCAAATAGATAGGTGCTTGTAACAATAGCGCATCTTTAAAACATTGGCTTGCTATGGATTTGTTTTTTTTTCTTTTCTTAAAAATACTTCTAAAAACATTATTAAGATAATTTTGGTTTACTAAACTAAATGTATTTATTTAAATTAAAATTTCACGACATTTTTATCAAATTTTTTTTGCAAGGAAACTTATTATACCGGTACCTTGTCGAATGAAGCTATTCATATAAGAGGCACATCTAAACTTATTCTTTACAATTCGCAGTGTCGTTTAGTGGATAAGGCCATGGCGCGTTCCATCTCTAGTCAGGTTCAACTTTCAATGTTATTATCAGTGCTTTTTTTGTAAAAAAATATTTAAGGGGTACTCTCGATTTTCACTTGATGAAACATTACCATACTTAACCACATATTGAAAGAAAGTGGAATCACAGACAATATACATAAGCTTATATGACTTTTAAATCCTCTGAGGTGATGTCAGTTCGTAGGCCTACATATCAATTCTGCCTTTAAGATGCAATTCTATGATATGCTCACAGGGTTTCTTGCACCTTTCACAAGCACGTAAGGGCACACAACTTGTAGTCCTTTATATTCAAAGTCAATTTGTACAACACATAAAGGTAAATGATTTTAGTTCTCTATTCAGAGGGATACATCATAATGTTGAGTCAGTAACATTGGCAACGTACCGTAGTCATGGTTACGAATGTAATGCTGCTGTAGCACTCGCTTGTTTTCCTGGTCACAGCGCTTATGTCAGGCCCCACCTCTCAAAATTTATGGTACGGTCTATAGATAATGAATGTAACACTAAAATTACCTACTTTAATGCAAACGATCCGTATAATCAAGTACTTTCATTATTCTGTTTGGCACAAATTTCTCCAGATTTCAAAATTGTGGAGATGATTTTCTCCTATATGAAACTGAAAAAATCTTTAAGGGGTATGTGTATCCCCGAGTACCCATAGAAAAAAAAGCACTGATTATTATCAAATTATTTCTTGAATGCAAGATGTCCGAATTAGAAGATTTAAGATTCTTCTTAATAATATTAACTTATACGGTACACATAAAAGCATAATACCACACACCAGGATAAAACTGTGTATGTTCACTCAGTGAACAGTCTTGTGACCGATATCATGTGGAAGTGTGCAAAAAGAGAACATCTTTAAAGAAGTTTTGCAATGACGAATAACACTAACAATTCACAATGCACAATGTGCACATTTCCTCCTTTCTTATAAAAAACATAATATAAAAATAAACTTCACCAGAATACAATGTAGGTGCCACAGTTGGAACAGCTGAAAGAAGAGGTTACCATGGGAACTTTAGCGCCTAGCCAATAAGTGGTACTTTATGGCTTGTTAACTGTCTGACAGGCAGCTGTTTTAAAGAGTGTGTACTAAAAAAAGTGATATATGATTTTTCTGGTGTGTGGTTTAGGGTGCTGCTTTCAAAATATGTGTGATTATTAGAGCTTGGATTGCTAAGCAAAATGCATATTTATTTTTATACTTCTAAAAATAAGCAAAATTTATTTTGTAAGACTCTCCTTGACAAGAAATTTTAACTTCATTTGGTGGTGCTTAATTTGCTTGCGTAATTTATGATTTGAATAGCATATTTTACAAAAAACTGTCTGATTAAAAGTGCTTATTTCACTCCTAGCCGTCACTATCACCTGTTCTCTTACTTTTATTGCCTAATAGATTTATTGAAAATTCCGTCTAAAACACAGTCAGTTTTCTAAAAGGCTTTCCTGTGAAGAATCCGATATTGAAGAGGAAGTAATCAAAGAAGAACTATGTTGTTTTTCACAAGTGCCTGTGACATCTGCAGCATTGAAAGAACATTTTCCCATCATTCTTCACTAACAAGAAGCAGGAGCTTCGCACAAAAAAAATCTGTGGATGACCTTCCTTACATAACGTAACAGCCAGCAATAAGATAACATTACTCCGAAACTAATAATTTATTTCATTTCTGTTTAATTTGTTTTTGCTTATTTTTGTGCTTATTTCTGATATTTTTCGTGCTTATTACCTTATTTTACCGTTTTATTTTGCTTATAAATCCGCTGATCAGACTGAATGTAATTCAGTTATTCTACTGATTTAATGCTCTCAGTTTTTCCCGGTATGACAGAATTGATTTTTTTTTTGTCTGTTCACTGCTACTTGAAGCTTGGGCACCTTTGCTATGTTCTGAATCACTATCACTCATTTGATTCCTGAATACTAAACTAATAACGAGCTAATAATGAACCAAGTGAGAAACAAATGCCAGCTGTATTAAGAAGCTTGGTGATATTGTATTTAAAAATAATTTGTTGTTCAGTGTTGATAAGGAGTGAGGAAAGGAAACATAAAAGGCGGAGATTCATATTTTAGACATATATTGCAAGTCTTTTCACATACTAAACAAACTTGTGTCATTTTCCCATTGAGTAAACTCAATACTTGTACCTACTCTTCGTTGACAGTGATGTTCTTAGTGTTTATACCTGGTGTTAGTTCTTCAATAAAAGTAAAAATGACAAAAGTTGGAAAATCGATAGTAAATAATGTGGTAAATTGTACAATTTCAGTACATAATATCCTCTTACAGTATTTGAGTCTGTTTAATATATCCTGATATATTTTATAATGTATTCTTTCTATTGCAGATATTCCAAGATGGTTGTGAGTGATGCAAAAATTCACAATATTATGGGGGGGATGGAGAGCACGGCAGGTGTTAGACTTCATAATCATCGCCGGAAACTCAAGCAAAGGTGAGTAAATGTAATATTATGTTTTCTAAGTATTTTAGCACATAGGGTTCTGAGTCAGGGACCCATATCCTAGTCAATTCTGTAATTTGGATTTTCAGGTTACCAAATTCCTCATACTGCACTCTACAGTGGTTGAGATTCCAAACTGTAGGTCTTGGCTACTTTTATGATAACAGATTCAATTTTTTACCCACAAACAGAAACATCTCTCTCCTCTAGAAGAGTGGGTAATTGTCATCCCATGATACCTCGCACAAAAGTTCGTAGTCCATCATACAATATTAATCATAATAATGATGATAATTTAATAATATATAATGATAATGATAATAATAATGATAATGATAGTAATAAGAATAAAAATAAAAATAGAAAAGAAGAAACCTCTGGGATGAATCTGTTAGAGAAGTTTCACAAAGAGTGTAGCAGAAGCATCTTAAATACTTTATGCTTTACATTATCCAAATGCAAAATATTTTCTCATAAAAGTAATATCTTTAAACATTTTAGCAATAGTGATCATTATCTATATATTAATATGCTATCCATTGAAATCTGTCCAGAAAAAAATGTCTGAAGTTAAGTATAGTCAAAGCCCTTTTTATTCAGTAGACCAGTGGCATGTGGTGTTAGATCAGGGAAGCAATAATATGAACTTTTACAGATCTACAGTAGTTCTACAAATTTACTTGAAGTCTAAATCGACTCTCCTTTTCCTGGGAAAAAAATCATCGATCACTTTAGGGTAGCCATATGTCTTGAAGAAGTGGGATTTTCTTGAATTTGAGCGTCCAGAAAGATGGCTGAAGTTTTAAATTTGTTACGATGTCCTGAATTTTCTTAGTATTAATAAAAAATAATAAATAATTTGTTCCTCACAATACAAGATCATCTTGTAATTTCTGATGTGCTAAGCAAAGAGTTTGTAAACCTGCTTCCCAAGTTGCAAGGAAATAAAAGATATAGATATCGAAGTCTGTGATACTGACACTACCAGTCGCTCTTCATCATTCTTTGCTTTGCTTGTGGTGTTGATGATTGTGCTCGTTGTGCTCTCTTGATTATGCTTGTTCATTTCATCATTTGAGACTTAGAATGAGTAAATATGAATGTCTACTGATTCAGATAGGCTTATATTTTTATTAGATAATTATGATGGCATAAAAAAGGCTTTCAAACGGATCCAAAAAGTTGTACTTTGAACACAACAAAAGTGTTTTTGTCTGTCTCCGAAAAATATTTTTCCAAAAAAAAAGCTAATAAATTTGACCAAAAACCTATTAGGAATAAATTAGGTTTCTTAGGTTTTCATATCCCATTTAAATGTTTTTAAGTACCGTACTACAAAATTAATATATGTGAATCCTATGGACACGACTCCAGAAAGCATACAAGCATTTCTGGTTTTGATAATAAGGAAGGAATACATAAAAACTCAGAATCCAGTCCCCAATAATGAAGATTAAATGCATTTCATACTATAAGGTTAGTGTAAGTGTTGCAAATCTGACTTCTTTCCTTATGTGGGAAATCTACAATTTATTAACTGTCAAACTAGCTAGTGCTACATTTCACGAAGGGTCAGAATCTACCATCCCACCACATCAATCCCCGTCTACTGTCTTCAATTGGTAGATGACTGTGTTGAGGATATGTGATCAGCATTACATTTTGCAGGGCCAACTAATGGATATCTTTATCAGAGTTGCTTCTTTTTAAATTAAGTAGGTAATTTAATTTCACTAGGGTGGGTTCACCTAGTCTCAGACTTTACATCAGGAAATCCCAAGAAAGTTCAGGTGATCAAACCTAGCAGATCTGCAGTGAATGTAATATATTAATACATTCCTCAAAATTACCACTGTCAACATAATCTTCGCTTTCAGTATGCTCATGGAGGGATAATTCTCTATCTTAAACATTACAGAAACCTCTTATTATGTTGAATAACTGACTGTTTCCTTTGTCTGACAAGCTAATAATTACCTATACTTCTGCCAGATGTCACTAATTGGCTGACTACATTACTCTTGTTATTAGAAGAGTAGGTAACTTTATATACATAGTATTAAACACAACAATGTTGGTACTTTGTTTCGGGATGCTGACCAAAATTAACTTTTCTAATGCATGATTTTGTCTAAACCTAGTGTTCTATTAACATGATGGTTGTTCAGAAACAGTAAGAAATATTTGTTTTCCGAAAAGCCCCTAGAACCAAATCCATGTTTTAAGAACTTTTCAGTTTTACAACTACATCAGAAATGTTGAGATTAATATTATATTAATAATATAGAGTCCTTTTGAAATATCAAATTATTAATTTTATTTTTCAAAATACATTAACCAAGGACATAAACATGTTCAATCCACCTTCCCATTTTAAATATGGAAAATGTCATGCATATGACCCCCCTCTATTGTGCTGGTATGCAAGGACTGCTGATTGCTGATTGCTGAAAACTTGACGAAGTTTCTGGGTTATTGACATACACGAATGGTTTAGGGTTACCCTAAAGAAAAATTGCATGGCGTTATATTGCATGACCTTGGTGGCCATCGTTATGCGAGATGAGGCGATCCGGGAACTGCTTATAGAGCAGTCGTTTTGCAGGAGGAGTGACTGGTGGCACCATCCTGCTGAAACCACAACTTTTAAATTTCCATTCCATTCAAATGAGGCCACAAATGTCTTATCATAAATCAGTGAATTGTTGATTCATTCGATGCTTCATTACATCCCAGAATTGTCCGAAGTCGCCTGACAATTACTGCATAACGGTTTCACAATTAGCACACATTGTGCGTTAGTAAACTGCCCCATGGCTAAACACACAATGAAAAAATGTGAGAAATTCAGTCTGATGCAACAATTGTTACTGGAGTAGCAACAATACTGGAACAATAGGAATGTACAATTGATTCAAACCAGCATTCTTTTTGAACGTCCCTTTATTTTCACAGAGCCACAAAAGTTAAAGCTCAGGATATCAGGTCTTGTTCCCCTCACGATGTATCCAACACAATGGGCAAGCAGTTGCATGTTCGATAGTTGCTTCCCATCAAGCAACACAAAATGCAATTGTGATGTAGAAAACTAAAAGGGATGTCGAATATTTTTGAAATTCACTTAGACTTATAAAGCATATAATTGCTAACAATTTGGTACCAAAACCAGATGATTATCTTAAAAGTTGTTGGAGTTACAACTGTTTGAATTTAATGCGTGGAAAAGTGGTATTTTGGTAAAAAGTTAAAGTTCATTGATACCCTTTCCTAATCATGACCTACCTTCATAAGAATTTATTTTTAACAATGTTAAGGGCTGGTTTAGACCTACATGTTTTTAAGGTAAAAGAGAAGTGTTATAAAAATACACTAGAAACAAAAAGATTTTAGCCTCTCCTGTAAATTGTTTTTCCCAATAAAAGATCCCTTTTAATTTACTGCATCACAATATTATACATTGGTAAAATATTATTTTTCAGTAAACTAAGAATATTAATACAATTGTTGTATACATAGAAATAGAGCACACAAGAGTACATAACATAATATTTTTAATGTCTTGTACAGGGTGCGGCAAAACATCCTCCCTATTTTAAAGTTCAAATAAAAAACACATGGATCAAAATAAAGAAGCTGTATTAACATGAATGATTCTACACAGTGGGAAGTTTCATGTTATAAACAATGAGTCACTCAAGTGGTGTCCTTCACTGTCAATGCATTGTTGAATGCGACTTCGGAAATTCTCCATCGTTCTAACCAACATTTCTTGAGGAATAAGACCAATCTCTTCCAGTATTGCATTTCTTAGGGCTGGCAGAGTCCTCGGCCGATGTTTAAACACCTCACGCTTAAGATATCCTCACAGAAAATAATCGCAGGGTGTAAGGTCTGGTGATCGTGCTGGCCAGGAAATGTCGCCATGTAAAGAAATTAAGCGCCCGGGAAACATCTGTCTCAGCACTTGGAGAGAAATCCGAGCTGTGTGAGCGGTGGCTCCGTCCTGCTGAAACCATACCTGTTCAGTTGGCAATACATTGAGACTTGGCGAAAAAAATGTGTTGATCATGTGAGTGTATCTTTCAGAGATTACTGTCACAGTAGCACCATTCTCTTCAAAAAAAGTAAGGACCAATTATCTCGACCCTTCCAACTGCGCACCATACAGTAACACGGTTGCTATGCAGAGGTTTTTCATGAAGTTCACGAGGGTTCTGTCCACTCCAATAACGGAAATTTTGCTTATTAACACATCCAGATAAGTGAAAATGTGCTTCATTACTAAAAAGGACCACAGCATCTTCTGGTACAGCTTCAAGGTGTTTGCACTTGACCTCACATGATTTTCATATTCACGTTGACACAATTGATATGGTGAATCTTGCTATAAGAGCACGGAGACAGGATTAAGGTCTATTGACACTTCGCAGTGAGGCGATCTAATGTATTATACTGAAAACCCTAAACTCCCACTGTGTAGATATCATTAATATTAATACAGTTTCTTTATTTTGATTCATCTGTTTTTTATTTGAATTTTAAAATAGGGAGGATGTTTTGCCGCACCCTTTACAAAGCAAACAGTTTTCTACTACATCCATGGCTTGGAACTAAGCAAGCAAGCCAGCCTGCCTGCCCGCATTAAAAAATTTCCAAACTTCTCTCAAAGGTTTTGTGGAAATACACAAAATACCTCATCCACCTCGGCTTCTGCATCCTAGCTGGCGACCAGTCAGTTATTTAGTCCAAACTGCACTGCACAAATGAGACTTTTAAGAATACAGAATGGTTAAAATTATTAGAATTTACATTTTTTTGTAATAAATTTCTTCATTTGATGTAATGATCCAGGGAAACATTGCTTCCCTTGCTTCCATGGAAAGCGTGCCACTGGTCAAGACCCTCTTTATTCAGTAACATTTTTCGGTATGGATTAAAACTATTGAGGTCGTGGTTACTGGATTCACACAAATACCACAGATCACCAATTATTCTTATAGGAAGTGAACAATTCATGTCAAAACTCTGAAACAAAAAGTGATTACAACACTTCAAGTAATGAAACAGTTAAGCTGTACACATGAAAAATTTATTTACCAAATGACTGACTAAAGAGAAATAGTAGTCTGCAAACAATATGCATTAGATCATATACAACCAAAGTATTGAATTCCTTCTAGGATCTCTGCTACTCACAACATACAGGAAAGTTGAAATATAATATATTACTTTAGATGACTTGATAAATACATAAATCCTTGGTTATTGAATTATATTTATTTTCAAAAACTAATTTTAAAAAGATTACATTACCATGAATATTATTACCTTCCTGACATGCTGACTGGCATACTTATTGCAGAAAACATTTAAGCAGTTATGTCATTCCCAGCCCCACTGGTATTGGCCTACTTTTTATGTACACAAATACATATTATAATGCCGATAATTTATTTACCACTGTCATCCAGTGGCACAGGCCTACTTTCTTGTTAGAATTCACTCTACCCCCTTCCCGCTTATAAAGACTTTCTTATTTGAGTGTATATGAGGATGTAAAAATGATTTCCAAGAACAAAATGGGAACAATCCACTGAATGCAAGATCATCTTGTACATGAATGACATTTCGGAAGGCTGTCTTACAAACAGAACAAACATTCTTGGAGACCTGCCATGAACATGAGCCATTACATTGCGGTAGATAACTGGTTATGAAAACAGCAGAACCAGACAAGTATGTAAGTGCTGTAAACACCAATTACACTTTCAAATTACAAGGAAATGTTATTTCTGCATTTCTTACTAGATTTCTTGGGAAAAGTGAACTATGTCTACAGTTAGAGGGGAATGTATTTAAAATTTTTCCACTTGTGAAAAAGCAGAAACCTTAGAGTTTGAGTGGTGACATTTTAAAAAATGTACTGTATTTAAAAATTGTTGAAACTGAAGGTGATCAATAAGTGTGTTTTTTTTTAATATAAAATTTTTAAATTTGGTTCTAAAGGAGGTCATTTTCTAACAAAAATTGATGTATTGGAAATATTTCAAGTCTAGGTAAATGGAATATACTGTTGAAACCATGGTCTCAGTACTTATTCCATTCTTGATATTGAATAGAGAGAGCCTTGACTACAATGCAGTCAGATGTTTGTAAATTTACACCTTGTTATTAACAGTATATATATATAATGTGAAATTATAGCTAGACCTGTGCTATATTTATATATTTAGAAACACACACATCATTTTATGTACCCTGCAGCTGCATCCCTGATACAGTCTACCAGACTTTTATATTCTTTATAATTCTTGAAAAAAAAATATGGAAAAAAAAATGTTTTTCTTTCAAATTTTCATCATTGGTGGTAGTATCATAAAATAATTTTAGGTGCACTGCAATTCATCCCAAGGCTATTCAAAATCAGCATGCATTTTGTTTTTTTCCCCACTAACAAAATATGAACCCGTATTGTAAATTACTTAACATCTACGTGAATGTTTCCTATCCGTTGTCTAAATTCGTGTTTGAGTTGTCTTCAGACGACACTGTGCATTGTACTGATCACAAGCCAGGGAGTACCTCTGTGTCCTATTTATGACTCATATATGTTTTATCTCATCTCTTACAGCCTTCATTTCGTAAGTCCCACAAAACGGAAGGTTGCAAAGGAAAAATAAATTAATAAAAAAGGAGGAAAATTGAACATGTTTTTGTCAAAGATTACATTTTTCTTGACTTCATAAGTAGCTGATGCTGTTTATGGAAAACAATCCCTAAAAAGCTTGAAGAATAATTGCAGGTCTTTTCCAATTGCTTAAATATTCCACACAGTACAAATTAAAACATGCTGTATGCTTCTACCAGTGGCGTAGCGTGGGGGTAGACTTTGAGACTGAGTCTATCTAAATAAAGTGCTAAGAAAAGTAGAATCATAAAGAAATAAATAAAAGCATCGTCAACCAAGTTATTAATCATTATAAACCCATGAGTACTATCATTAAATTATTTTTCGCCGCTGCATACCCCACTTCCTACTCTCATTATGCGTCAACTTGTGTTGCCGCGTGCTTAGGCAAGCTCGAAATCTCATGATGCGGCAGCGGAGGCGAGTTGAGACTGGATAGTAGTCAGCCAAGTTACAGTCTCATTCAAGTGCGAGTTATATGACTTTTCCCATTAAATGCTAACCTACATTGTTGAGAGAAGGCAGGCAATTCCTTGCGCAAGAGCGACGTATGGTACCACCGCAGAGACTAGCAAGATTTATCGGGGTCGTAGTCTCATCCCTCAAATACCCGCTCGCTTGAAACCGGGGTTACATAAACATTAAATTCTCATTGCTGACCTAAACTGTGTGTTTGATTATTTCTCAGTGTTGCGTGGATAATTCCACCAATATAGCCTACAGTTGATCACCTATTAAAAACCTCGTTTTCGGTTCTGTCTTATGAAGAAATGTATGAAACTGAAGTAAATTACCAACTCCTGAGCTTGATATTGTTCTGCATGAAAATAAACAAACATTTCAAACATCTTAGTACAGTAAATTTAATTGGTTAACTAATAGTTACAACCATATATATTGTACTTGCTATTTAGCGGGGAAACTGATGGAGTGATGAAGGAATACAAAATGTAAATAATAATAATAATAATAACAATAATACCGGTAGTAATGCTTTATATAGGTATAGGCCTATATGAAATCGAATACATGTGCAAACATTCCCGGTATTTAAAACGCTATTAATACTTGAGAATTCGTGTGTCATTTAAACAATCATTATAAATTTAGTTTTTAAAACATAGTTTACCCAGAACACAATGTCAAGCTACGCCACTGGCTTCTACATGAAAAATTTACTTTATTCATGTGAAATGTACCTCTGTTCCTATTATAAGAAGCCTAATGTATGTTACAGTTTTAATTTTTATCCTTCGAAGAATTGGGGATTACTATTGTGACATTGCACCATAAGAACACATACAAAATAGACCTATAAAATTGAAAGTTTTTATGTTCTGTGCAGAAAAATACTGAAATATGCACTTTGTCAAAACAAAACTGACTTATTTAAACCTATAAATCACAATAATAGGCTATATTTTTTTCTGTAAGCTGGATCAATAAGGTACCAAATTGTTTGAAAATCTAGTGGTTTGCTACATTGCCATTATCATCATGCATTGTACAGAGTTGTAATTAAAATATTTTTATTTTGTTATTTATTTGTTTATTTTTTAGTATAAAATAAGCAAGCTTATGCAAATGAAACTCATTTTGCCTATTTGTATGCCTTTGTGTTATAGTTGTCTTTTTCTTCAGGCCTTCAATGAAGCCTCTTTAAGTGGTTATACAGTTCCTTCATTCTCTCAAGACCTAAACTGATTTGAAATTGGTCCATTACCTACAAAAAGATCAATGAGGAGAGGAAAGAATATTTCAGGCTGGCTGGTGATTTTGCCCAGGGACCTCTTTTAGAATTGGGGTTCTTCAACTTGCTGTAAATCTATGAAAAGAGGTCAACAACCTTGTTTCTCTTTGAAAGGAAGACATGCTGGGGATTATTACACCTCAAAAACTCTTGTACTAGCAGGGTTTGAAACTCAGGCTTTCTATTTAGAAAGTTAAAACAACTTTTATTTTTTTTATTTGTGGGAATCTTCCCGATTTAAGCATAGGTCGTTTCCTCCTTTCTCAGTGATTAGTTTATTGAAGATATCTGTCTTGAGACTTCTTATTGTTACTTGTGCTTTCAAGTTGGCTGAACTCCCATGGCCCTGATTGTAGTTTTGGCAGTACAGTATAAATAATTGTGTGTGGGCAGTCTGTCAGTGAAATCATTAATATATTCTAGTAGAGTTGGCCATTCAAGATCTTCAAGAGTTTAAATTAGGTGCTAAGGTGTTGGGAATAGCTGTTATTCTAGTACTGTTATATAATTCATTACTTTATTTAAAGGATGTAAGGATGCAGAGGGAGTGGACAGGGACATCCCTTTAGCACTAAGGTTGTGTGGCCTTATTGTACTTTGCCCTAAGACCCCCGCCCCACTTCAATCACTCTTCTGTATTTCAGAGATAGGCTATTTTGTAAACAACCAGCTACCACCCTAGCTTTTAAATCTGAGACAATTGCTTTGTTAGATTTTTTTAAATAAAAAATTAAAATAATTGTGATGAAATACTGGGAAGAGTTGGGAGGTTGAAGAGTATTGGTAGATTGACATTTGGGAAAAGGGAAATCCCTGAGAGAAACCTGTAAAATCTTGACTCTTCCACCAAGGATTTGGCTCCAACCCCTCTGAGTTTCAAACTCAGTTCTTTTGTCGTTGTAAGCCCACATGCTTGCACTCAGGTTTTATAACATGCTTATCTCCATTACCGGACTATACTTGCATGGCTTTGTTGGATGATTTAAATGTCTTCAGTCTAATTCATCCATATCAGTTAACTTCAGGTACCACTCAGGTACACAGGTTGTGATACTCTCAGTGGTTGTAGTTTACAGCTGGATCAATCCATACAAAACGATCCAAATAAAGCAAGGTTAGTTGCTGAGCAATTTTTAAAAAAGTTAAATTTTTTATGTTGTTTCTCTTATGTTTTAGGAGTTGAAGCCCATTTTTTTTTCAAAATTTTATCTTCACCGGTTTAGATGTGGCGGCCATTTTTGTTCCAGCTTGAACACTTTTTTTGTGATTGTGAGCATTTAAAAAAAAAACATAACTCTGAAAATACTTGTCCTAGAAGGATGAAACAAAAACCATTTTGTTGATTATAACTTAAGCTAATGGAATGGTTCTCTTACGTTTTTCCCTATCTCTTACCTTTCTATGAGAAAATGACAAGCAAAACAAAGCATCAAAACTGGTGAAATTTTACTTTTTGTAATTTTTTTTCTAAGGGAAGGAGTGTTATATACAGCTTGAGTATTTTTTGTGAGAAAGGTGAGTTATAGTGTTAACATAATTAATATCAGAACCTATACTTGTATGCTTTAATTTTTACAAATTTTCAAAATCTAGTTTTTTTCAAAATTTTTCCAACTTTGGCCTTTTATAACTCTTATGGGACTGGAGATAAAAATTTGAAATTTACACCACTTACAGTGCTTTTAGGTATGTATATGGCAAATAAAAAAATATGTTGTATATTGCACTGGTAAAAAAATTATGAATTCTCAAAAACGATGAAATTTTTTTTTAAGAGCGCTAATATTTCAGACCCTTAACAGAAGTATTATAATAGGTTTGTTTCTATATTTCAACGATTTTCCAGTGGTTTACAATAAGTTTTTATAAAACCATAAAATAAAAATGCAAAGTATGTCCTTCCATTTGTTTTTACACATCATAGTGCTGTTTTTCCAGTAACTTTAAATATATAAGAAATAAGCTTTGGAATTTATATTAAAGGCATTACCTTAAAATTACTACCTCAAAAATTACTACCTTATGTAGATTTTAGGTACATTATCTTTTTCTTACCATTACTTCTGACTTCTGTTCACTAAGAGTAGAGAAATGTCTTCACACAGTTGTCTTGAAATTGAATGCGAGCGGCCAGTTGCTGTTGTCATCTCTAGAGGTGTCAGCTTCCTCAGAACATTCTTTATGGGAACCCACACTTTGTCTGTATCTGATTTCTTAAATGAAGTTCTTGGTCCCGCAGGATGCAAGAAATGAACATAATTGTCATTATTCTGCAGACTCAATTCGAGTACTTCTCCGAGCCACCACTGCTCATCATAAACACATGCAATCAGGTCAATTTTTTTTTAATATCAAAGGTGCGATCTTGAAAACAGAGTGGTCTTCAAATATATTTGAGTTAGAAACTTTTGAGCATCTTATAATACCATCAGAAGCTGGAACAAACTTGTGGAAACTCCTTGTACCTTGAACTCTTTGGCAAATACTGAATCGCTCCTCAAGAATATCTGCATTTCTTTCTACTTCTTCTTTCCGTACCAGGATGTACTTTATTGCAGTCAGCTTCTCTGAACAGAACGCATACATATCATCAATGTCAAGGATTTGTTTTCCAAATGGTCTCTGCAAACTGGCTTTCGTAACCTCTCTCTTTGTTGTCCCTCCAATCCCATCACACGAATTCTTGCCATGTGAAGATGCAAAGAAATGCCACTCAGCTTCCAATCCAAAGTCTATTTTGTGGCAACAAATGTTGGCAAAGTTTTTCTTATTTTTATACTGACTGGAAGCACCATCAGTGAAATAAATTACTTTATTAACATTAGGAACAGAATTCTTGATTTCTACAATTAATTTCTTTTGGAATGTATGTACAGATGCAGTGTCATGCTGAAAATGATCACTAAGGACACAAATGGATGAATGTTTAACTTCGTTGTTTTGTTTGAAGTAAAATACAAATGGATGCACTGTTACCTGATTATTGACCCAATGAAAACTCTGAATCTCATCTTGGATTACAAATGAGAAATTTTCAGAGAAATTAGCTATAACCAATCATTCATTATCCATTAAGCTTTCTTTTTTTCTTTGAACCACTTTCCCTGGGATTTTGCCACAAAATGATGTGATTTCAGAGATTCAATGTTATCAACCAGACATTCAAAGAACTCATCTTTCTGCTGCACCACTGTTATCATGTCAGCTCTGTCAACTGTGACCCATTTTTTGTAGCAGACTTCATCAGGAACTAAGTCATATTCTTGTGATGAAGCAAACTTATCTATTAAGGCTTGTTTGTCTGGACAGCGCTCACAATCACCCATCATGCAGTTGTAGTTTTCACTATCACAAACAATTAGATCTATCAGGTCCTTATAGTCAACGGCTAGCTTAGCTCCATCGATTATGAGCTTTATATTTTGATGGTAACAGCAGACGCACACATTGTGTGTCCCTGACGACCTTGCAAGAATGCACCACTTTGGTCGCAATTCACAAAACTTTGAGCGGCCAATTTTATGATCTGGACTTTCCTCTTTAAAAGACACAAATAATTCATTTAGGTTTATCAGAACAAGCCGCTTCTGCTTATGAGTTTTCACACCATTAATCCTTACACTGACACAGTCTTTTTTCCCTGGACACAGTCTACTGTTATTGTCATCTTCATAAAACTGAATTACTGCTTTTACTGTCTGATTACTTATTCCTGATACTTCTCTTTTGCCCAGTTCAGGTAAAACTCCCTGCTCTTTAACTAACTCTTTGGTTATCTTAATTAATCTCTCAGATACACCAAATTCTGTTGCTATTTTCCGCCGGGGCCAATTCCTGGGTAACAAACTTATGATTTTTATTTTTTCTTCTTTGGAAGAAATATTACATTTTTCCTTGATCTCAGCAATAAGCTTACTATATGCTTCAGCAAGCGTTTCATCAGTAATGCAGTCTTTATATTAACATAAGAATAAAATAAAATTGCTTCCAGTGGATATTTATTTGTCTTTACAACAAATGTCTTTGTGTTTTGTTGTAAAGACAAATAAATATCCACTGGAAGCAATTTTATTTTATTCTTATGTTAATATATTAATCGGTGGAAATCAGGACCATTATGGCAGAATTATCGAATGCAGTCTTTACTTCCATCTTGAACACTTTCACCAAATCCAATTTCAAGGTTTCTTTTAATTTTTGAAGACATTCTTTGAACTTTAGATTGAAGAGCAACTGCTCTTTTTTCATTACTTAACTTTCTAATCTTAGAAGCTGGGGATAAGCCCAGGCTACTGCATGCAGCATCTACCTGTTGGATGGTTTCTTCAGGTGGTTGAAATGAGTCATTTTCAATACACTGGTCAAAATCATTATCTTGATCATGAATAAGTATCTTTGAAAAACAATTTGTACATAAAGATTTGCCTGGTATTAGATTTACTGTGGTATTTTTAGAAACATGATCAACAAGAACTTCTATCAAACCTTTCTTTATAACTCTTTTGTGGATTTTTAACGGATCACAGCATTTTTTACCAAAAATGTGATGCAATTTATCCAAATACTTCTTTTCTCAAACCTTTCTTTATAACTCTTTTGTGGATTTTTAACGGATCACAGCATTTTTTACCAAAAATGTGATGCAATTTATCCAAATACTTCTTTTCATGATACTTGCATGTAGTTTCTACTCCATTACATACTCGCAGTCTAAGCAATTGCTGACTACTTTCATCAAGTTCACTAACCTTCATTATTTCCTTAGTTGATTACCCATAAACATCTTTATGGCATTCTTCATTTAAATATTTTCCAATAGAACACACACCTTCCATTGTAAACAAATAAAACAGTCCTTATCATAGATTGTTTGACTAAACTGCAATACACAACACAGCCTAATTAGTTTTTCAAGAGGCCTATCATGAAATAACTACTGCCCTCTTCACAAGCTTGTGAGCTACTGAGTGTGTACTCAAGCCTAGCAGATTAGCTGGGGGGGGGGTGGAATGGATGATGTAACAGGAACTTTGTATGCTGCAACTTGAGCTATTGCTAATTATACTTCACTAATTGCTTTAGATTCATAAATAGGCCTAATGTTAATTACCGTTAAAATGAAAGTATCAAAGACTGGAGCTTACAGAATTTATTTTATCGGTATTTAAATTGTTCAGTGCTAATAATATAATATTTTTTTTGTATTTTTTTCTAAGGAAATTAATTTATATTTATGATTTCAATAACTCTTAAAAATGTTCAGCACTTACATACTGTATTAAAATTACATAATTAGACCATTCTTCACTTAACTACTGACTCAACATTACTGCTTTTAGCGAATTTTACCAGACCTTTGAGAGTTCATAACTTTTTTATTTGTGCAATATACAAGACAATTTGTTATTTGCCATATATATACCTAATAGCACTGTAAGTGGTGTAAATTTCAAATTTTTATCTCCAGTCCCATAAGAGTTATAAAAGGCCAAAGTTGGAAAATTTTGAAAAAAACTAGATTTTGAAAATTTGTACTAATTAAAGTATACAAGTATAGATTCTGATATTAATTATGTTAACACTATAACTATACACCTTTCTTATAAAAAATACTCAAGCTGTATATAATACTCCTTCCCTTAGAAAAAAAATTACAAAAAGTAAGATTTCACCAGTTTTGATGCTTTGTTTTGCTTGACATTTTCTCATAGAAAGGTAAGAGATAGAGAAAAACGTAGGAGAACCATTCCATTAGCTTAAGTTATAATCAACAAAATGGTTTTTGTTTCATCCTTCTAGGACAAGTATTTTCAGAGTTATGATTTTTTTTGTAAATGCTCGCAATCACAAAAAAAGTATGCAGGCTGGAACACAAATGGCCGCCACATCTAAACCGGTGAAGATAAAATTTTGAAAAAAATGGTTTTGAACTCCTAAAACATAAGAGAAATAAGAGAAAAAATATAATTTTTTTTTTAATGGTCTAGCAACTGCCCTTGGACCACTTCAAATGGAATGACCCAGCTATAAGAGTGATAAATATTTGTGTGTATACATTAGTGAACAATTTTTTCCTTTTATAATCATTGATGAACTTTCTTACAATAATTTTACAGATCTACTAATTTGAGAATCTTATATCAGATTTCACCGACAAATGCCAGCTTAGTTTTAGGAGGAGATTGTACACGTTTGTAGTGGGAAAAAATGCTAATAAAACCCAAAAAAGTGACATGATTGGGAAAATAAAATCTGATGTGAGACACTCACTTTTCTAAGCATGGATCTTGTGGGTTAGTGCTTTATGTTCTAACATACAGTAAGCAGCTGTTTGGCAGGTCTGGGCATTCCACTTCTGAGTTGTTTGCAGACTAGCTTTTAACTTTCAGTACTGTGGATAAGACTTATTTTGTACTTACCTTTGAAGAATTTCTATTTATAATATCCTTTAAATAAAAGTTATAGGTTTCTGTACATACCGTACTGAACAAAAAATGTAATTAGAATGATTAAAGAGATTTTCAAGAAAAATTGAGGTAGGAGAGAGAGAAAGAAAGAAAGAAAGAAAGAAAGAAAGAAAGAAAGAAAGAAAGAAAGAAAGAAACTATGATTTTTCTTTGAGTTAAGTGGCAGACCTTGAAAATGTATTTGAGTATGAAATTTATTTATTATTTATTTATATTCTATTATGCTTTATTTATTTATTTACCGGTACTATATATTTTATTATGGTTTGACCACAGAATATATTTTTATAGCTGCTCTAGTTATTCACCTCTACGTTTTATATCACCAATGTTATTATCCTATTAACTTCATATTTAGGGTTTGGTAGGTGCTTCTAGATCGGTATAAGTTTTCCTGTTATACACATTTTTTCTTTTTTAAGTTCTGTTTGTGGAAAATGAGCCATGAATGTCAACCAGTCTTAACATTAGTGGTTCTGTTAATAGTTTCCCTTCGCATGAAGTCACTTCAGAGGTCTTGCAATTGAATGTTGATCAAATCAGAAAGATACGTATAGAAAGGATCACAATTACTAAACTTCACAATGAAATAAACTCTAAATGAAAATTTTCCACATAGTTGTGGTTTTAATGATGTTTTCTACCTTGCTGAATATTTGTAATAGAATGATAGTGATATCTATATAATGCCAGATATGTAAAAAAAAAAATACAGATCTTTACATTTACATTTCAAGATACAGTAGAGTATTTAGTCATTTGCTGAAGACAAGGTCCATAAGTGCAATTTAGTATTTATTATCAATGCTTGTACCTTTCCATCCAGAAAAAAGTTTTTCTGCAGAGAGTGCTTAGAAATGAGATAAAGACATGGACCGGTAATAAAGTTGACTCATGCAGAAAGTTACAGAAGTGGGCAGGAAGGGAGATCAAAAGCTCAAAGGAGCGGAACCATAGAATATTCAGTATGTAGAAGCCTTGAGCTATATACTCTGAAGTTGCTTGAGTTCACAATCAGTTCTGTTCACCTGAGCATGAAATTTCAAGTTTAAAGGCAATAGTCAAATTAAGAATTTAAGTCACCGTTATTGTTACATAATGGTGTAGTATTACAGCCTTTTG
Source organism: Ectobius pallidus (assembly GCA_964059195.1). Lineage (NCBI taxonomy): Eukaryota > Metazoa > Arthropoda > Insecta > Blattodea > Ectobiidae > Ectobius > Ectobius pallidus. Next base: position 78,694,094 of record CAXKWD010000003.1, read on the forward strand.
TGAATTATGAAGAACCACTCCTTTTCTATTTATTCTGTAGAACATTGCAGCATTTAACCATTTTAAATATGCAAAATTAATTAAATAAATAAATCAATTGAACTATCTTCTACTTAAAAAGATACTACATACTAGTTTCTATTTTTTGCATGGAATCAACTAATATGAAACAATTTGTTAAAAGAAACTAAATATTTTGACAATAAGCTTTAACAGCTGTAATTACACAAACTACATTCCTTGTTATTAGAGAAGTTGAGCAAAGAATGGCTAAAACATAGGAAACCAAATATGTTGAAAAATTCGTAATCTCTAGTGGGGTCACCTATCGCAATTACACTATTCAACACAATAAATAAGGGCATTGTAAACAACCATTTCTAGTTGCAAATATGTCATTGTGGTCTATTTTAAGCTCAGAAATCTGACTCTACATTTTATCAAATAAATTGGATCTTTCTGACCCTTGCAAGGATATTATAAGATAAATTATTGTGATTGGACGATATTCGAGGCATTGCTAAATATTATTGGTCATTATCAAACATGAATGGAATAGTCGCCACAATTGTTTCCTTTTGATTTTGCCTTTGAAACCAAAACATTTGAAACTGTAGACATGGTTTAGGTAAGGAGTACAATTGAGGTAACTCAGCAGAGACTTGGCAAAGAAAAACAGTCACTGCCTAATTCATATCTCAACTAAAAGTAGTATTTTTTTTCTCTGCCTTGTATACTGAAGCTGCCACTCTTCTAATGTATCTGATTTATAAATGACAGGTTATCTTCTTTGCTAGTTTTCAGTTTTTAGTAGTGGAAAATATTATACTAAGGATAGAAAGAGAATAACATTTATGGCTTCTGAATTATTCTTCCATGTTTTTATTTTCTAGTTTGCATTTTTTATGTTTTCCCCCTTGCATTGTATGTGTAAATAATTTCTTACTGATGTCATTCAGAGTTATCTGCTATTTTTTGTAGCTGAGTTAATTTTGTTTCTCTGTCTGAGCCCATATTTATACCATATATTGCAAAGTGCATTACAGTTAGGTTAGTTGGAATCAGAGATTACATTCTTAGGGAGAGGTGAACCGTTGAGAAAGCACAGAGAGTCATGATTCTTAACCAGCTACAGAAACAGGGAAACTGTGATTTGTAAAGTTGGTCATAGTTTTTTTCTCCTTTGAGTTCATTTTTATCTATGTGTATGTGCATCTATTCTTCAGGAAGAACATAGTCTGACAATATTAAAAAACAGGGTGCTTAGGAAAATATTTGGGGCTAGGAGAGATGAAAATGGGACTGGGGAAAAGTGCATAATGACAAGCTTCATAACCTGTACTCGTCACCGTGTATAGTAAGGGTAATTAAATCACGGAGGATTAAATGGGCTGGACATGTTACTCGTATGGGGGAGGAGAGACACATCCCAAAATATCGACTGGGAGACCCGAAGGGAAAAGACCACCTGGAAGACCTAGACGTAAGTGGGGAACAATATTAGGATAGGTTTATGAGAAGTAGGATTTGCGACGGATGGTTGGATGGAATTAGCACAGAATAGGGTTGAATGGCGTGTTCAGGTAAATGTGGCAATGAACCTTGGGGTTCCATAAAATAGATATCATTCATTTAGCTTGCTTAGGAAATGTCTATTGCCATTGAGTAAGTAAGTATGTGCATCACCAGTCTTGGTTTATAACATGGCCACACAAAATTTACGTCATTAGTTTTGTGAATCTCCTTCCTGTTAGGTTTAAAAATTGAAAAATGGATTTTCTCCTTAATGGAAGGTTTTATTTTGGAGAAAATTAAAAGGATGATCACACAAATATTAAAATATACTGTACGAAATTAGGGCAAAAGGAAATTTGTTTCTATACAGTGAAAAAAGCATAGATTTAGCATCTGTAAAGAGAGTCTGCATTATGGGTGGAATTACTATGGAAGAAAGAAATTTAAGACCAAAGAGGAAAGAAAGGAACATTTATGAATTTAACCAAATCTGAATAAAAGGTTAACTACAACACAAGGATGGGAAAACATCAGATTCTTTTGAAGTTATACTTGTCTGGAAACTCAGCAAATAGTTTAGTTTCTTGATACGAATGATAATAGATGTAAAGTCTGCCATTTATTTTGTGGAAATTTTAATTCCAAGAAATGCTGTAATTATTTCAGATTGTAGAAAATGTAGCTACACTTCAATGCAATGACAATTTGATTTTTCCCACAGGTTCGATATCATTAAGAAGCTTGGGCAGGGAACCTATGGAAAGGTACAGCTAGGGATCAACAAAGAAACTGGACAAGAGGTAAATGCATTTTCTTCTTTTTGTTTTGGGGTTTGTAACTTTGTAATTGTAACGAACATAATTGTTAATCTCACAAAATTTCATTATGATAGTCATAATATTAACTTAGTGGTCAAGTGGGCAGTATTAAAGTGTTATTTATGTGTGAAGGAAACACAATAAAGGTAATATATCTGAACTATCTATTATATAACGTGTGATGTCCAAAAACCGAAGCAATTTGATTGGGTCTAGAGGTCAGCCAATCAGCGGCCAAGCTGCCACAAACATTAGTGTTCGTAACTAAGGTAAACAAGGCAAACTCACATGTATCAGTTTCTGCCAGTAGAAATAATAGACTAACTTAGTAAAGAACATGCTTTCATTTCCAGAAGTTCTATCCAGCTGGTTTTTACATAAATTTTATTTTGTCACTTGATAGCATTTAAACAGAAGTTGAATACAGCTGGTACTTTACATAAACTTTATTTTGTCACTTGACAGCATATAAACTTTAATACTCATTATAATGGACATAACATATGGTGCTACAATAATATTGCAAGGCCCACTCTATCCTGAACATAACCTAACAAATTATTATTATTACCCTGCCTTGATTGATAAACGATGTCAGTGTAAATAAATATAAATACAAGATGGAAAAAAAAAATGTAGTTGTTGAATAATTAAATGCAGCTACTGTTTATATAATATTGTGCATTCTATCGAAATGTATGGCTACTGATATCTGCATTAGCTTATATTTTAATGTGAGTATATTTCAGTTTAAATGCTTCTGTGCAAGTATTAAACCTAATGCAATTCCTGACAGATTGTTTTCAGATTGAATTTAATTCATTCATAACCTGTATGGTACGGCTGCTTTAAACCTATAACAAACATGTCAGTGAATCGTAGGCCTAGACTTACATAACTAATATTATTGCCAGGGCATTTTGAGAAATCTTTACATATTTTAAGACTTTATTTTATCAGTGTACATGAGTGTGTATGAATTATAGTTAAGAAGAATCATAGCTACATTAACAATGTGGGCTGTTCTATGCATTGTGCTAATATGTACTAATTTCAGTAAAAAAAAAAAAAAACAAGTTTATATAGTGAAATATTATCCCTGTTATAGCTACTATGAATATAACATGCACACAAATTTGTAGTTTACACAAGTGTGTAATTTAAATAAAATTCTTTATGCCAACAAGATGCAATATCACTCATGTTATAGCAAAAGAAAAAATAACTTTTAGCATCACATATTTATCAAAAAATATTTTCCTCTGTACACAACTGGCCACCTCGCTCACCTGATTGGACTTAATTTTTCCTTAGGTGTAATTTGAAATCACTGGTTTTCGAGACATAGTTGTGGTTGTTAAAGAACTTGTATAATCAACCAAGTACGAGAAAAACTCTGAGCAGCACGAGGAGCGGTACGTAACGTCATACCATGCTACTATTCTCTAAGAAAGCATTGTCACCTTGCAGCTTGAACACATTGCACACTGGAGGCTAATGTTTACAACGCGCATACAACAGAGAGGCTCGTCTTTTCTCTGCCCAATCAGAACGCTAGTATCCACCTGCTTGTCAACCATCCCCTCTCACCGCACTCCGCTAACAGAGTTTTACTCGTGCTTGGCCGATAGTAAGTTGAGTTGTGTTAGCATGTCAGGAGATTCAGGATACGCCAGGAATCTTCCAGAGAGTATGCCAGAATGTACATTTGTTGCTGTCAAATACATATTGACAGTGTGGATGTCATTTTGGACAGTTACTGTAAATAACATATCCACTGACATCATATAAATGTCACACTGAAGCAAAGAAAAGTAATTATCTAAAGTAAGCTTTCTGTAGATTTGTTTTGATATGAAGAAAAGTTTTCCCACAATAATGATAATTGCTAAAAGTTGTTTCTGAAGAGTCATTAAATAAATTCAGCTGTTTTGAATCACTTGGTATATTTTTGTTTATCAGTTGTTGACATTGTTTTATTTAATTTCAATATCTATAAACGTTCAGATTGTTGCATCAGTCTAAATTTCTTGCATTTTTTCTTTGTGTGTGTAGCCATGGGGCAGTTTACTGTCATACAGTGTGTGCTAAATTGTGAAAACGTTATGCAGAAACTATCAGGCGACTTCTCATGATTCTAGGGCCAAATGAATCAACAGTTCACAGATTTATGATAAATGTTTGTGGCCTCATTTGAATGAAATGGACACTTAAGAGTTGTGTATGCTTTCAGCAGAATAATGCCACCAGTTACTCTCCTCAGGAAAGAATTGAGTTGCTCCATGAGCAGTTCCTAGATCACCACCAAGATCATGTGATTTAATGCCATGAGATTTTTTTATTTTGGATAATCTTAGATCATTGGTGTTAGTCAATAAACCCAGAAACATCGTTGAGGTAAAAGAGGAAATTCGACAAAATCTAAGTGGAAATTTATCAGGCAGTCATAGCGAATTTCACGGACAGTTCTTACATGTCAGTAGAGTACATGCCTGTCAGTAGAGGGGGTCATATTCCCAACAAAATTTTCCATGCCAGAAATGGGAAAGTCAGTTGAACCAGCATGCTTTCTGAAGTACCCTTCATTTGGTTCTCCTATAACCCATGAAAGTTTCTAAAACACATTGTATACAAACCTGATTGTTTAAGATGGAGGACAGTCTTCAATATTTAAATACAGGGGGAATCATTTAGAGGTTTCCAGTGTTTGCGCTTATGATATGTTATTGATATTGATATTACCATTTATTTTTGGGTTTAGGTGGCCATCAAGACCATCAAGAAGGCAAAAATAGAGACTGAAGCAGATCTAGTCAGAATACGCCGTGAGATCCAAATAATGTCATCAGTGCAGCATCCAAACATCATTCACATATATGAAGGTGGGTTACTAATTAATGTCTTTGCACTGAATTATTCTTGTCTTTAATATCTGAAAGCCATTGCTGAAATCATTGGAAAGAAAATTAACTCCTTTTACAGTAGGAGCAGTTGGTAGTTAGTTTTAGTAAGTGATGATCTAGAAGGCCCTTAGCTAAATCTGATTGTGAATTCTAGTTATGTATGATATAAGTTAATATTTCATTTTTTCTCAATTTATTTTCAAAACAAATACTGCACTAAAATCATATGCAATTTACCTTAATAGTCGGCCTGAGAGAACCCACTCTTTGTCCCCAGTTATAGGGCCTACATATATATGATTCATTGCAGAGGATAATTGGAATTCCCATTATTGAAGTCTCACTTGGAAATAAAGATGTTATGATATAATATGAAAGTGAAAGTTAAGGGTGATTTTAAAACCTTGAAATTGACCTTTTGTTGCATAGGCTAATTCAGGCCTGTAGCTAGAGGGGTTGCTGCCCCCCATTTTTTCTTGCCCCCTGTAGATTTTTAGCATTTAAACTAATAAAAGTCTAATCAAGCAGTACTTTGGAAATGTTCTTTAAATAGCTTTTGAATTGTAAAGTAGCCCTACATAAGTTTTCATTTAAAATTTAAAGCCTCTGCTGGAAATACTAAAAAAGAGAGTGAAAACTGGAAGCAGTTGGAAAATATTGGAGCTGAAATCCAGTTGGTCACAAATCTCATTCTCTCAATCTCAAACAGACAATCTTTAACTGGATGAATAAATATGGAGGAGCATTTCCAGGGTTTCGGCTTTTAGTTGATGCGGCATTGACTATTCTAGCTAGTACTGCCACAGTAGATAGATGTTTTTCACATTTAACATCCATATTACGACAACCAAGACTTTCCATGTCACATGAAAGGAAGGGGGGGCTTAATGCTATTGAGTTATAACAAAGACTTAACAAGGACTCTTGATGTGGATCAGTTAGTATTACAGTTTGTGAAATCAAAGTCAAGAAAGTTAGCTTTATAAGTATTACACTTATCTATTCACAATTTTCAAAGGTAAATAATTGTTTAATCCTTCCACACTTCTTTTAAAAGTAGATGATTTGTTGTAATTTTCAATATCTTAATTTCAGTGTCTGTAGTTTGTATTAATAAATTATTTTATTTGGTGGAGTGGTTATCTCCTTACTTACGATTCAGTTCATGGTGATGATATATGTAGAGAAACATACTGAACCTGATAAACCCTTCTGAAGTTTGATTTGCCCCCCCCCCCCTCGAAAACTTTACCCTGGCTATAGGCCTAGGCTAATTATCAGATAATTTGGAAAGTCTAGGGTTAGTTTTTATACATTATTTTTGTGATGTTTATTGTATTGTAGTTCTAACGTATAACACTTGTACAATAGTGATTTACATACTGCTAATGATATATTTTCCAGTCTTTGAAAATCGAGAGAAAATGGTTCTAGTGATGGAATATGCAGCAGGAGGAGAATTGTATGATTTCCTTAGTGAAAAGAAAGTTTTAGCTGAACATGAAGCTAGAAGAATATTTAGGCAAATAGCTACAGCTGTGTATTACTGTCATAAAGTAAGTACTTAATCAGGTTTTGTTGAAAGAGAAAACACATTTCGTTCTAAAGTTGTGCTCGTTTTATTTTTTCTCTTAATTACTAAAATTAATATAAAACCCATTTATTTGTTTCTAGACAATGCAAAATATGATATCCGTTGATGCTCTCTGTTCATCAATATTTTCTATATAGTAAAATGGCAGTTATTTCATACAAGTGGTATTATGAAGAAACATAGCCTAAGAGCATTCAAATTTTAAACTGAAGTTTATGAAATGTAGAAAAATATGTCCCTGGGAAGGAAGGAATTTTTATTTGACGAGCTGGGAAAGTTTTTGACGAGAGGGGGAAATCCTCCCCATCCCCCCGTTAATTCGAACCCTGCACATGAGGCAGGGCATTGCAGTACCAAACAAAATTTTGATGTTATCTGCAACCTCTTGAATTACAGTCGTGTGGTATCCAGTCATTTTTAAATTGACAGAGCCACTTAAAAATTGAATTAAACCTAAGACATCTTGCTAGGGTTTCTGTGGCAGATCAGCCAAGTTCTATACAAAATATGACATTGCTGTTTGTTCCACTTTGAAACTCAGTTTAGAATCACAAAACCAAGTTAACAGGATGTAACAAAATTGCATGCAACAACCTTTACAGCCTATACGGTTTGTAGAAACTTGACAAACTGATTCTTGAGAACTGAAGCATTAACCCCATGTGGCCACGATAGTGGGTTTTCAAAGAGTATGTAGTAGGTTCAATCCAGTTACATTTTGGTAGCACTTTGTATATAGCTATTCTGTTACGTTCAAGATTTTCTCATAGAGCCTTTCATTCACTGAGTTTGATTATTTAGATTAGTTTGTCTGTGCTTCCATAATTTTACTTCTACTTCTTCTTTAGTTTATTTGTTTCTTGGGGCTATTTTTAAACATTAATTCTTCATTTTTCTTGTTTCCTTCTTAGCAAGTGTAATGTGTAGAGAGAAATTTAAATATTCAAATTATTTAAATAAAAAATCTATTGCATGACTTGATTGATGATTTTACACACTTTGTTGCTTCACTTACCATTATTTTGGCACCTGTTTCAAAGATCCTCATCCTCATTTTCAATTGCATTGTCAACTGCCAATTCTTTCTCAGGAAGATCCTGATGAAGAATCTGATGTTCATAAAATGTCGACCAGGATCTTTTTTTTCTTCTTTAACTACCCTAACTACCCTACTAACTTCTTCTTTAACTATCTCCATGAACTGGCACAGCTTCCAATGCTACCAGGATCTTCCTGAAAAAGATTTGGCAGTTCAAAATATAGTTGAAAATGAGGGTTAGTTTCCTTGAAACATGCCCTGCTAAATTGGTTCAAATCTTATCAGAGTGGGCAGTAATTGAGTTCAAGCAGATGTGTGTGATTTTTTAGGAGTATACGAGGAGTGGAAATTTCAAAGATTCTAAGTGCCATTTTTTGGAAAAGTTTTTTTTTTTGCCTTATGGTTCCATGTGCCAACACCAATAACCCATTAAGTTCTATGTGCTGTTCATGAAGAGTGAACAGATTAAGAGTGCTGCAGACACAGTACATAAATGAATAGAGAATAGATGACTTATCTCTTATTCATTTAAGAATCAAAAGCCTTTATAAAGGATGATGTAATGACATCGGACACTATTCTATTAATGTGTTATTATTTGTGTAAGTTTTATTGTCTTTTAACTGGGAATAGCTCTTGATTAATGAATTTCATTTCCGTTTGTGGTATATTAGCTTAATTGTCATTCAAAGTTCCACCTTAACCACAAAACAATAAAATAACAGAGATTGTAAACTGGATACACGGTATCTAAAAATTATTATATTCTTATAAGCTTTTACATATGAACATACAAGTCAATAAATAAATACAAGATTAAAATAGCGACTGATGTCGCAATAGTCTATATCAATTATTCTTAAAATTTTTATCATATCATATAATTACACAAGTTAAAAGATACAAGATTAAAATAGCGATTGATGTCGCAATAGTCAATATAATTATTGATACACTAGAAAATCTGGAAATATATAGAAACAAAAACAATATAATTAACGAAACAGCAATTGACCACAATGAACTTTTTGAAATGTACTGTGAACTATGCCCTCAGCAATAGCATAAGACTTCGTTAGTAGCAAGCTAACACTCATGTAGTGAAGACTTCGACGCACACAATTTTAAGGTTGGTTACTTTTAAATACATCAATATATAAAGTTAAAATGTAATTATTTATAATAATAAAAACATTTCGTTTTGTTAATTTTATATTTTATATTTTAGGACTGAAGATGGCATATTAAGCCGAAATGCGCATATCCGATTAACAGCTAGAGTACTAGATACACGGATTCTAAAATGATTTTTGTAAGAAGATAACTACAACAAAAAAGAAGTTTCAACATAAATTGCTACAAACTAACACATAAACAATACGCTAATGCCTCCAGATGTATTCTTAATAAGGTATTATAAGATAATATCTGTACTATACATGATATCAGACGATTTGAATAAGAAAAGTGGGTTACAAGGCAATATATTATCATCATTAAGTGTACAGTGGTGTATATAAGATAAACATTGTTATTAGTGAACATTGATAATAAAAGGATCGATAAGATTCTCTAAAATAGATAATTATTGTACAATAAAATATTATAATTTTAAGGTTAATTTATAATTTTTAAAACTGACATTTTAGAATTTAGCAATAATTATATTGACTATTGCGACATCAATCGCTATTTTAATCTTGTATCTTTTAACTTGTGTAATTATATGATATGATAAAAATTTTAAGAATAATTGATATAGACTATTGCGACATCAGTCGCTATTTTAATCTTGTATTTATTTATTGACTTGTATGTTCATATGTAAAAGCTTATAAGAATATAATAATTTTTAGATACCGTGTATCCAGTTTACAATCTCTGTTATTTTATTGTTTTGTGGTTAAGGTGGAACTTTGAATGACAATTAAGCTAATGGGAATAGCTCATCAAAGCAATAATTCGATTTTAAGTTTATTTACCTGTAATAGGAGCTGTTGTTCTTAAACAACTGACTGTCAAAATTAGCTGAACTTATGAGGCTTTACAACACACCTGACATTTATAGCAAAATTGAACCTAAGAATGGAATCTTGTACAATTTATGTTGAGTGTGGTATTTTATTTCTTTGGAGTGTACTTATTTCAGTTGATACTTTATTTGTTTTGATTGGTGTTTCTCTGATGGTCCTTTTAGTGGAAGTGAATTTTTATTAATTTTTCTTATTTGCAGTGTGTGATTTCTAAAATAGCTTTTTAGCTAGGTGACTCAATAATATTTTTCTCTCTATTTGAATAATTGTTTATTGTAGATTGATAAAATTTTCATTAATGTGTATCTGAAAAACATTTTTTGTTATCGGTATAACCGGGGAGATGAGACAAGAATTGTGGATTGAGGATGCACCATGAAAGGAGGGAGAAAAGTAATAAGAAGTCAAAGCAGGGAGATCGTATCAAATATTCATGACTTAATGAAACAAAAGGCAGCATTGAAAAATTGAAGGTGTCATATTTCTGTTGAGTATCAATTTATGTTTTTGTTTTGCTGTGTATAGCAGAGCAGGTGGGAAGCTAGCAGGTTAACTGCTCCTATGCAATCTCACAGAAGCCCATGATTCATGTCTTACCTCATTAGTTATACCTTAACTATCTATTTTATGGTTTATGTAGATTCTGTCGTGTGTGTGTTGTGAATGTTCATTAGCAAGAGTATTTTGGTTACCTATTTAAGAGTCTTGTGTGCATATATTTTCAGTTTCAGAGAAATATGTTTCAGTTCCAGGGTTTTGGAGGATTTTCTTAGTGAAATTTACATACATCAAACTCCCCGATTATCCTGCGCCAAAATTTGAATTTCCCACACTTTTATTTTGAATTTTGTATTTTGTCAGATTTTAAATTTCCAGGACTTAATTTCGTCATATATGCACAATATGGTGACAAAATACAGAAGATTTGAAATTAAGTGCAGGAAATTCAAAATCTCACTCCCGGCGTGGATTATCCGTGTTTTTAAAAAAATTTTGTTATTATTATTTGTGTAAGTCACTGTCTCAACACCCGATAAATGGGAGTTTGCTGTATTTGTCTTCTTAGTTGTAGTGTTTATGGCAGTTTGACAGTTTATTGTTTTGTTAACTTCATGTTTGTTTTCTATTTCAGCACAAGATATGTCATCGGGATCTGAAACTTGAAAACATATTGTTGGATGAGCATGGTAGTGCAAAAGTAAGTTCTGAGCTATCTATTTAAGGTTTATTAATATTAATTTATAATTTTCTTGGTCTTAATGTTTCATATGATATATGTGAAAAGTTATTAAGTTGGAAAGTGCATCAATTTAGGAGCTTTAGATTATTTTTTGTACCTATATGCACCCAAGCTGCAGCTCTCAAAACTTGAACATGAATTCAACAGGAAATCTGGATTAATCATATTGTGTGTTTATATTACGATTTGAATGATAAACTTCCTATAGTTTGATTTTATCATGAAGTTAAATTTTTAATTGTTCTTGTTTTCACAGATTGCAGATTTTGGATTGTCGAATGTATTTAATGACCATAGTCTTCTTAGTACATTTTGTGGCAGTCCTTTGTATGCATCCCCTGAGATCGTGAAGGGAACACCTTATCTTGGACCTGAAGTTGATTGTTGGTAAGAAACATTTTTCAGGATATGCTGTGGCAAACATGTGATTAGGTACCCACGAATGACAAGATAACTTTGAATGAGTGACAGTTATGGTAGGAATTCCCTGACAAATAGTGGAATGTTAATTTTCTTAAAAAGTTGTGTTTTATTTTCCTTGTATTGATCTAATTATTTATGGTATCTCATTGTGGCAGGTCGCTTGGTGTTTTGCTATACACTCTAGTGTATGGAGCCATGCCATTCGATGGATCTAACTTCAAGAGGCTTGTAAAGCAGATCTCTCAAGGGGATTACTTTGAACCCAAAAAACCATCACGTAAGTTATATGGATTAAATATTATTACTGTATAAATCCATACAAGTTACACTTTAACTTTGTCACAGAGATTAGGCCATTTTTGAGAAAATATGAACTCAATTTTGGCTGGCTTAAATTTCTGCTACATACCGTCTTGTTGATTACAGTTTCTGATAGTTATACATGTACAGCCAGCTGGGAAAAGGATGGGCCAACTATTGTTCGTTAGAAAGTTAAAGTGTATAGAGCGGTTCCAGAAGTGTATACGAACTTGGTCATTGTTGTGGTTTGTTCATTGACAGAACGTGTATACCCAAGATTGTGGTTTCACTTCCTGTTAATAGATTAATAACCAATGTCGTGCTAGTTTGAACCTCCTGAAGAAAGCTAAAATAAATAAACAGATTGAATTTTCTTTTTAACACAAAAATAAATAAAAAATGGCATAAATAACTCAAAAGAAAGGCCTATTGTTGGGATTACTATTTTGTTCACTTGCTAGGTATATGAGCTGAAATTTGTAATTCAAATAATTAAGGATTACTTGAAATTTGAATGTAGAGCTAGTATTGCCCACTTGTTTCGTAGGTCAGCTATTTAATGACTGCAGCCACTTTGTTTGCTAATATCCGGGGTGCGCGTGCAAAGAGAGTTAAGTCCACTTTCTTCTTACTGAGAATTAGAGTGACTTAACACACTATACCAGCCCAACATAGCTTTAGAGATGGATAAACCCATGAGGCACACATCCATAACTAACGTACAATTTTGAATATGACTTACTGGACTTAACACAAATGTAGAGAACATTTTATCTATAACTCTATGGATATATCTCAATTTTTTAGAATGGTGGACTTAACTCTCTTTGCCTGCGCACCCCGGATATAATAACCATAACCATAAATCAGTATTTGCTCCAAAGGATTTTATGTTGCTCAATGATATTCTTATTTAATTCTTCAGACAACCTGGTGTATCCAGAATTGACTCTCCATTCAATCTAGTAACAAATATCAGACTCTTAAAAACAAAATACAAACAGATTAAATGGTTTACTTATATGCTATCTTGTATATGCAGGCTATGATGGGATGACCATATACAGTAATAACTCTTATGCAGGCCATCCTTTTTGCAGTCGGCTTTACAGTAAATGCAAAGAAAGTTTTATTATTATATTATGTGGTAATACTAAGTTAAACTTTTCACTTTACAGCTGCTTCCCCATTGATAAGGGAGATGTTGACTGTGACACCTGCAAGAAGGGCGAACATAGAGAAGATATGTTCTCACTGGTGGGTGAATGAAGGTCACACAGAATCTTGTCTTGACATAGCTGAGGAATTGGCAAATCAGACTCCTGTTCGACTAGATCTGCTCTTATCTTTAGCACCTCCACCTTCTTCAGATGGCAATGAAATAGTTGTACCAGAAGAAAAGGTAAGAGTTTATGTTTTCTCTGTCAATTAAGTGGAAAGGAGAAGTGTGTCAGATCATATGCCCTGTCCCTTCAGGGGATCTAATGCCATTTTACTGCTTTTTTATTTGACATGAAGAGATTGGAAGGAATACAGATAAAATCTAATTTTATAGAAGCATAATTGTCATACAAAAATGACCTTGGAGATGTTGGCTGTATGAGAATTGGACCCGATAGCTTGTTTAAAGTTCTCGGAATAGGAGAATTGAGCGAACTGGACTGATAAATGCTGCAGGTCAAATGACAGCAACATTATTAGTTTGTTTGTTATGAGTATTTAACAACAATTGTGTGCTGCTTCTTAGGTCTGTAACTGTTGCCACTGTACCAGAAGTTGTCCTGCAGGAGCTTTTTAGATGCCTAAAAATCTACAGACATGGAATTGTTATACATATAATTGATATCAACCTAAGCAAGGACCAAACCTGCAAACTTTGGAAAGAACATTACATGTGAATTTAATTTTTCAGGTATATAAATTGTATATTTTTGACTTAATAACAGCATAAGCTCAGATGTGCTTGTCTTGAATTTTCAGGGGGAAGGTGCTGCTCCATCAGATGCAGTGTGTCCAACACGATGTCGATCTGTGGGAAGTTTGATGGACTTTGATCAACCAGCAGCAGAGAGGAAGGTACAAGAATTCGAAAGGCAAAAACAGAAGGGAAATGTAGATAGCACTACCACCAAGAGGAAACTAGAGGAAGGTAAGTTTATATTAACTATAGTTTCTCTTCTACAAAACACTATGACATGTTATTATATTTTTTAGTCTCTAGCAGTGAGTAGGGCTCAGTTTTTTTGTGAATAAAAACATGCAGCATTGGTTTAAAAATAATAATCATATGGATATGAAGATGGTAAAATAATTCACAGATAAATTTTAAAAGGTTTGTTATAATTATTAATATATTACATTTTTGAACACATGAATGAGCCTCCAAACAGTATCCTCTTATCCAGAGGCATATTTAGGCATAGGCCATACAGGAGTAGGCCAAGAGCATCAAATTTTTGGGGTGGCAAACATTTTGACAAACCGGTATTTAATTTTATAACACAATTAAGTGGAGGGAAAGGAATAACACAATGTTTAATATTAATATCATTTAGACTCACAAGCTGCACAAGGTTTTACTAGTATAGAAGCTGAATGTCTTCGGGTAGTCAGCCAAATTGTAGGTCAATTATTCCCGAAGTTTCATAGGTCCACACTGCCTTGCAACCCAGTCACCTCAACAGAGACTTGGACATCAGCATCAACATAATCATGAATCCCTGCCTCAAACAGGTGATGGACAGGTTGGCCTTGAAAAGGATCAGAGGAGGGGGTACTGACACCTGATTGGTCGACCTTACTCAACTAGAATTACTCCAGAAGGAAAACTCGGTACTTCAACACCTTGAAGATAAAGGCAGCGTGGGCCATTGAAACATTGAGCATAATTTACCTTCACACCAGGCTGACTACCCAGGAGACGTACGTTCTGTTATTTTATTGTTGTCCATAGCTTGATACACAGACATAATAAAATCACGCCAGTATTATCTCTACTTTCCAAGTACCAGTTGACAGTAATGAAATTTTGATTGCACAAGTAAGTATAAGACTATTCATAACTGCCTTTCTTTATTATTTAAAATTTATAATTTCCTTTATCAGGCATTAGAATACTACTTGAGTTCAGTTTCTGCCATGCATTTACAGTACTCATAGCAGTTCAGTGGTGTTAAATCAGAAATTTTATTATTTAATGTTCTTTTTGTTTGAATACCATGAGTAATGGTGAAATTATAAAGTTGTAGGGAATAATAATGTAACAAAATAGTGTATCTTAGGTCAGGCCCTGGAAGGACGAAGGACTGGAAGTGCAAAATAGCTCTACCCCTACATTCCCCCCCTTCCTTTTTCCTTCTACCTCCCATGCAACTAGTCCAGAATCAACCGGTTTAATTGCCTCTGCCTAGCTGTTGAAAGAGAGTAGTGGGGATGAGAGGAAGGGTAAGTTTGCACTTTCAGTACTGTCCTTTCTGAGCCTGTCTTAGGCTTTCAAGGCTGGAATCTTGAATAACAGACATATTTTATGGGATGTATTCATTGTTTGCTTTTTTCTCACTTTTAAGTCTGAAAAATTAAGCTTGTAACAACAGTACTTGTTTATAAAAGTGTTGTTAAGGCATTCTTTTTGCCTATTGAAAGAGGCTTAGCTGTTGTGTTTTTGTTGCGCCATCCTTATAATAGCCTATATTCTTTCTAAGTCCTTAACACTGAAATCCATGCCTTGGACGCTTCAGGCCTTCTTCCTTCCTTCCTTTAGCTAGTGTGTTCTTTATTATGAGGGTGCCTGCCCAAGAGTAATTAAAGAATATTGAAAAGCTATGCAAAGTTCTGAATTCCTATGACAAATGTCTCATTCTAGAAACCCTCTTTGGCAATACATGTGCAATAGATGCTTCCAGGATGTGCTTAGTTTGTGAAGTGTTTTGTATAAGGCAGTCACTTATTGACAAAATAAAAATTAAATAAAAAATTTAAGGGTTGAATACTAAATTGTACTCAAATCCACTTGAGCTATAGATTTTAGAAAATTAAAATTAAAAGCAACTATTGATCTTTGTGAATTCAAAGAATCTTATGCTGGAGAAAAAATCTGCATGAGAGGTATAAATATCAGTCAGAGACAGAGGAATTGTCAGCAGTTAACATTGACAACATCGCTCTGAAGATGCCTGACACTGTTCAGGGTGAAACGTCAGATCGTGAACCTGATAGACCATGGCCCATCAGCTCAGAAATGTTGAATTCATTAAACATTGGCCGTGAAAGCCTATATACATACAACTGAGCTTTTTTCATTGTTATTCATATTTATACCATAGATAGTCGCCTCACCTCTGGCAGAGTTTCTTATAACTGGAGATTTTCCTGGAAGATGGGATATGGTATCACAGAGTTTAGTTTAGTTTAGTTTAGTTTAGTTTTTTTCGCTGGTGAATAAAATTCTCCTGGGACTCTAGTAGATTGGATTTTTTTTCCTATTTTGAAAAGTTAGATTTACATAGGACAACTGGAATGGAAGGAAGGGATAAAAGATAAGATTGGCTAGGATTTTTAGGACTTAAGACTTTTAGAGGCAACACAGCAATATGGAAACTGGGAAAAAGTATAGTTAATGAAGTCAACCAATAAAAAAGCTAGGAATGGAACAAAAATACCTAATGGGATATATCTATGAGAGGGTCATTCAAGATGTGTGATGCCAAAATTAGGGCCAATGAAATGAAAAAAATTAAAAAAAAAAAAAAAAAAAAAAAAAATGAAAAAAAAAAATTAATAAAAAAAAAAGAGTATGGCAGTTTAGCTGTTACACTAGGTCTTGGTCAAAAAATGTGAGCCCTGCCAAATATTGTTTCATTTCATTAGACCTTATGTTGTCCGTTCAAAAATTCGCATCTATTGAATGACCCTCACATAGAATATTTTTGTTCCTTTCCCAACCTCCTTATTGGTGTACTTCCTTAACTCCATACTTTTTTCAGCTTCCACAATGGCTGGTTTCCAGTTAGCATGATCAGAAATCATATTCTGTTTAACATCTTTGTTAATTTCTTCATATTTATTGATAATCTTACAACAATACCGACCAGGAATTTGGGGATGTCGTTCTGCCCTTAAAAATCCTAGATTCAAATAACTCTCTTCTTCATTACCTGTTGTCATATTTTCTGCTTAAATAATAATTGTTGAATATACTGAGGAAAATGTGTATTCTAGGCGTATCTGCTGATGCTATTCCAAGTGAGGCTAAAAAGAAAGAACTAAGCCGAAAACAAGATAGTGAAAAGAACTTGACTCGGAAATCATCATCAGTAGCTTCCAGTAGTCAGGCAAAAGCAATATATGATGTTCAAGAACAGGATGAAAATGCTCAAGCTGATGAGAAAATGGATATTGATATGGATACTCCGGATCAAGAATCTCTTGGAGCTGCTGCCCCCATAGTTCAGAACGATCAAGGTCATGAACCTGAAGGTATGTTGCTGTTTTTCTTGGTGCTTCATTTGCACCTTTAAATATGTTTTCTTCGGAATAAATGTACATTGGAGTTTCGATAATCAGAAATAATTGGGACCAGACCCATTTTGGATTAACAAATTTTACAGATTAAGCGATAATGTGTGATTACATAAATATGTATTATTACCAGTGATGGGAAAATTACAAAAAAATAGTAATTGGGCTGAATTACAATTACTTGGGAAACATTTTACTTAATTACAATTACAAATTACTTTTTGAAAAAGTAATCAGTAAAATTACAATTACAATTAGTAAAATTACAATTACAAAATGGCAGTAGGCCTACCTAATTTTGGGGGGGGGGGGCACAAGGGCAGAAACTATTGGGCCATTCAGCTAATAAAATTGCTTGGGACGTTACAAAGTCTAAAATTATTAATGAACAAACAAACAAACAAAACACATCAATACCAATATTTCCATACACATTGAGTAACTTTTGTTAATATTACCTCTAACCTGGATATTAGTTGTGAAAACAGTAATGACGACGTTAGCCTATAGCAATTGAGAACGAGAAGCAAGTTTCAAAATATAAGATTTGAAGCTTTCACGGCGCTGATTACTAAGGATGGCTTCACAGGTTATCAGCCGTGTCAACATTATCAGATTCGAGCTTTCGGCCATCTTCCCTCTGTGGCCTTCCTCACACATTCCTGAGGAAGGCCACAGAGGGAAGATGGCCGAAAGCTCGAATCTGATAATGTTGATGCGGCTGATATCCCGTGAAGCCATCCGAAATTTCAAAATATACTTAATTAAGAAATGTTCTTACTGAAAACATTTAACTGAAAAAGTTTTAAATGGGAAGAAATAGATATTTATTTATTTTCTATTGGCTTACAATATTATGCATAATCTTTAAACATCAAATAATGAAGATATACATAGTTATTCCAATGCCATTTTAAAAATGTCTGATGTTATTGCATACCGAACCCCGTTCTGTCTGGGCATCATGCTTTCCGTTCTTTTTTAAACCGAATCTGAAAATCGCTTCAGCTTCACTGCAGCAAACAAGGGTTAAAAAGAAGGCCATGACAGTTCATGTAGCAAATCCTATAAAGTGACATTTACAATAGTGAAACACCCGCAATTCACGGCGTGATATTGCAGTATCACCGTAGGTTAGATTTGATTAAAATTAGAAAAAGACGAATTCCGGGATCCAGAATCCTACTATCAGAATTATATGTGAATGTCACATTGTTGCAAATCACTGGTCCTCATACAGCATACATGAATTTTCAGTGCCAGGATCAGAGCTCGGTAATTAACTTTGAAGTTGAGGTTAGTTTAAGCTTAGTTTTATACTGTGGAACACATAACCTTCTCTTCAAAGAAAGGGATATAAGTAAATTTTATAGGCTGAGAACAGCAATTTTAATTTCTTGAACACTTCTTGAAATAAATGGAAACCATACAGAAATCTAATTAAATGTAGTATCGCCCCCGTAAATTGCTCTGGCTTTGGTTGCCATTGAGAGGAAAAAAAAACACACACACACAAAATACATTCTACTTCCGCTCATCTCAGCTGATGTCGCGTTGCCACGTCTTTTCCGCAGAAATGCTGACTTGCCATGTCGAGTGTCGCATCGCTGCTTAAATCGCTACAGTTTCGCTGCAGCAAACTGAAGTGTATAAAAAGAACGGCTGATAGTCCATGCAGCAAAACACGTAAAAAAGACAGATCTGACGTCGCTTCACCACCGCTGCAGCGACTAGCCTATACAGCGATGCTGCAACAGCTGTAAAGCGCTTTACGTTCGCTTTAAAAAGAATGCAAAGTTCACCGCCGCTGCAGCGACTGCCAGCGAGTAGAAGAAAGCAACATTGCCAAATTCTCAGTTCGATACTTTTCGATTACTAAAATGTAACGATTACTCAAATGTAACGATTACAATTTTATTTCCAGAAGTAAATTACCAGTAAAAATTACATTTAAAAAAAGTAACGATTACAAGTAAATGGGACCAAAAAAGGAATTGTTACTGTAATCCGATTACTTTTACTCAATTACTTCCCATCACTGATTATTACATGTGCTTACACAGTTTATTTTATATAAGGTATATAAGGTATTTTATATAAGGTATATCAGGTATATAAACATAACCAAATCTCAGAACGAAATGGGTGATAAGAGATAATTTTCTTGTAATTTTCAGAAATATATTTTATATTACTTATTATCACTGTGGTTATACTTACTTTCGGTTTTGGATTAAGCGGACTTTCAGATTACTGAAGTTTGCATTATGGGACTCCACTATATAATATTATTTAATGTGTTTTTTGTGTGTTCCATGAAGTGTATTTTATATATTTTGTATCGTTTAATGCATTATTAGTCACTGGTGAAGTGATCATAAATTTCACCAGGTTAAATAAACTGTTGTTGTTATTATTGTTATTGTCATTTTATTATTATTAAATTTCACCAGGTTAAATAAACTGTTGTTGTTGTTGTTATTATTGTTATTGTTATTGTTATTTTTTTATTATTATTATTGTTGTCATAATAATATTAGTAATAATAATAATTATTATTATTATAATAACAACAACAACAATTGAGACAAATTGTGCAGTTCCTTCGCTCACTACCTGGGGTGCTAACAATGACCGAACTTGTAAATTCCTCTCTCCCACCATTGCTAGCAGATTCTTGCATACACATACTTGTGATAAAGGTGTTACGTGCTGTTTTAAATCTGCAGTCCATTAGAGAAAATATGACTTAAAATATAAAACTTGTTGCACTGTCTTAGTGAAAAACAGTTGTGTTAAATTTATTTATTCTTCTTCAGGTGCTACAGCTCTTGTAACAGAGGTCCCACCCCAGAAAACACCAGAGAAAGTCGTAGCAGCACCTTCTATAGGACGAGATAAAGTTACCAGAAAATCTGTGAAAGGTTCTACAAAGAAATCTAAACCTTCAGCAGCATCAACTGACAGCGTTCCTTCCAACACCAAAGTTCCACAAAGTCAAGACATACAAGACAAAGTGACAAATGAGCAGGTAGAGAAATCTACTGGGGAAACTGCAAATGAAAGCCCTTCACAACCAGAGGTGTTGCCAATTGATGTGAACAAAGAAAAAGATAAAGTAGAACAACCGACTGAATCTGTAAAAGAGACTGTGAAAAAGAAAAAGAAAGTTCCTACCTCAATAACCGAAGACATTAATGCAGAAAGTTTGCAGAAAAAGGCAGATGATGTAGTGAGTTCAGAAACTACTGTACCAGGTTCTACTTCAAATTCTAGTCAAGATAGTAAAACAGAATCAAATGCTGACATGAGTAAAGCTGAAACAAATGGTAACAAAGTCTCAAATAATTCCACAACTTCTCTCAAAGAAATTGATCAAAATAAGAGTGAAGTGACACGAACTGGAAGTGTTAAAAGTAGAAAGCCTCTTCAACTGAATCTTAACAAAACCAAATCATCAGGTTCTGCTGATGTGGGTGCTCCTGCAAAACCTGTTGAAAGGCGGCGGTCCAAGATATTTGAAAATTCTGAACAGTTCAATATATTCCTCAAGGGATCTGAACCAAAGTCACCGGGAGCAGATAAAGCTAAAAAAGTGTTCATACCAGGAGTCAAAGTTAGTGATTTTAAGCAAGCTTTTGAACGAAGATCATCTCTTGCAACATCAGCGTCAACCCCCACTTCACCTTTGCCTGACAAGAACTCTTCCAGTAAAAAACCAGTTGCGCCAAAATTAAAAAGCTCATCAAAAAATTCTTCCTCTGAAACTAGCTATGATGGATCTGAAGGAACAAGTACTTCAGAACAGTTACCTCTTGTGTCAGATAAACATCAGGAATCACTTCCTTCAAACAACAATGTGTCTTCCACAGAAAACAATGCAGTGCCTAATTCATCTTCTATAGAACAAAGTGCATGTGTTCCAGAGTCAGAAAGTAGTGAAGTGAAGACAGTTCAGGAGAATAAAGATGACAGTGTTGAATTGAAACTTGAACCAGCCTTACAAGTGACGGATAAAACATCACAGCAAGAAAAAGCAAAAGTTAAAAAGTTGAAGGCTGTAGAAATAATAAGTAATGCAATTTCTGAAGAATGTAAAAAGGAACTCGTCTCTCCTAGTGATAAAAAAACTCCTTCCTCAAAACCACCGGTTCCCATTAGTGAAAAAATGAGAAAGAAGAGTACAACAACGTCTCCTTCCTCTAAATCTCCTCCAATGACTCCTAGTGAGAAAAGGACAATAGTTCCGTTGACTCCATCTGATGTTAGACCTCATAGTGTAGATGTTTCTTCTCTTGCTCAAGCATTAAAGTCAGCAACTGGTGAAACAAATAAACCTTTAGCAAGTATGAAAGAACCTGAAGCAGTTAAGAAAAGCATTGAAAACATTACAGAACCTGAGGTAAGTTCAATTTTATTTTTCCCCTTTGGGTACTGGTATTTACTTGTTCTTGAACAGTGTCCCTGAATGAGGGGTTGGCTTGTAACTTTCTGCCGCAAGATGGCTGGTGTAATCGAAACAGATACGTTGAAAGTAAGTTAGGTGCCATTTATAATCGAACAGGCACTCAAAACTCCATTACACAATATGATAGGTGGCTAGTAATTATTATATTGAAGAGCACAAGATAACAGGTATTATGTGGGAACACTGGATATAATATATACAGTACCTTTGTTGCCCGGTTGTGCATAGCACGAATATAGTTGTTTTAAAATTTAACTTACAAGTTTATAGCCCACCACATAAATACATATCATGCAAGCTGTTCTATACTAATCTTATACATGGCTGTGTACTTATACCGATCTAGATCACATAACAAATAGGCCTACTGTAAAAATTGTGACTACTTTATAATTTGTGTTGGAATTTTATTACAGTATATCAGTCGCTTATACTGTATTTGCATATACAGTGATTATCAATAAATCATCACAGCAACATTATCCCCAGCATAAACTCTGTGTACTCATTTTTATAAATGGTGTGAGTGTGTGCATGCAATGGCTGTTTAAATTTGCATGCCATGAGACCATCGAACCCAAGGCTGTGAAGGACAGTGGACACAGACAGGAACAAAGGTACTGTACATATTATATCCAGTGTTCCACAAAATACCTGTTATCTTGTGCTCTTCGATATAATAATTGGTAGCCACCTATCTTGTCATATAATGGAGTTTTAACTACAAATAACGCCTCTGTTCAATTATAAATGGCACCTAACTTACTTCCAACATGTCTATTTCGATTACACTGGGATAATAGCAACACATCAGATGTCTGACAGTATAATGACTGGCCAGCATATAATACTTTTGCACTTTGTATGAACTATCAAGTAGGTGGAATATAGAAACTGTATAGAGTGTTACCGATACTCAGTGAGTTTTAGTTATTGTGTATAGTCTTGTAGTGTTTAGTATGTAGTTTGTATTTTGAAGTTACCATAATTTAAAACTCTGCTGAACTGAATCGAATCCTAATATGTTAAGTTTGTATGAGTAGGTCTATCGGATATCGAATCGTGATTGTTATAGATAGATAATAAATAGATAATAATAAATAAGACCTATTATAAATATTATAAATAGTTTGGAACTTAACACAGTGAAGTGAATCAATATTTTATTAATATGATTTGGACTTCACTTACCAATCATTTGGTAGGATGTGTTTCACAGGCCATTCGCCTGTATCTTCAACTACATGTCAACTGGGTGAACATAGATATCAGGGTGAATGAACATTTTAGGAACATTAGACTACAACAATCAGAAAAATCTGCGGTAGCTGCACATCACTGGGAGGAGAAGCATGAAATTAATAGGGATGCACAATTATTAAAATCTTTAAGAACGCCTAAAGAACTCTGGATTTGGGAAAGGATTTACATGAAAAAATTTGAAAACAGACTCATGAATTTCGATATTCCGAAAGAAGACAACCTAATAGCTAAGTACATTAAACCGACACCAGGGGAACAGGGAGAACCTCCAAACACTGAAGATCCCGCAGTTGACATGTAGTTGAAGATTTGAAGATACAGGCGAATGGCCTGTGAAACGCATCCTACCAAATGATTGGTAAGTGAAGTCCAAGTGTGTTAATCAACTCATATTAACAAAATAAGTAAAACCTGTTAACCATGGTGGATACAATTTGGCCCAATCTGCAGAAGTAACGCTCAGCAAGCAACTTTTCCATACAAAAGGACATTCGAAAGCAATGATCATGTAATTGTTATAGGAAAAATAACTTTTAAGTGATATTAAGTTCTCTGTTTCACTGAGGTTTTACAGATGAATTGCCACTATTATGTTAAGTAATTTCAATCAACTGATTTCTGAATTCAGTTGTATATCATTTTCAGTTTGATTTTCCCGCTTTGGTGATACAATTTTCAATACCTGAAACTATTACCTTAACATAATACCAGATGAATATTAATCAGTAAAATTTATGTGTTCTTCATTTGAGATGCCGGTATATTCACTTACACATTTTCACAATTTCACATCCACCTACAAAGTAGTAGTTGAATGCTATGTGTATCTGCAAACTGTGATAGGCCTATAGCTCAAAATTGAAATGCTGCTAAAAATATACTGAAGGAAGATCTGCAATGCTTCTCTTGTGAATAAGATGGTGTCTTGAATTGACTGAACTTGATGCCCATGTAATCTCAATTTTAAGCAGGGAAATGTGAAGAAATTGCATGGTTTCGAGAGATCAGTATGAAAATTCTATTAGATCACATCACAGCATTATGTAGAATTTTTTTCTTCCTCTCTTCCTCTTTTCTTGCTTAAAAGCAAAACTTCATTGGCAAAGAGAAAGTCACTTCTTCAATGGAAACTGTTCTGAGATCGTCAAGACAACATATTTTATTATTTTTACTTCCTCTGCCCGTACCATAGGTACTATAGGTAGAGGAAGTATTGTTTTCGACCCTAAAATTCGAAGTTGAGTTTTTAGCATATATACACGTTTCAAGGCCCCCTGAATCCAAAAATACTATTTTTGGAAACATGTCTGTGTGTGTGTCTGTGTGTGTGTGTGTGTCTGTCTGTCTGTGTGGAAGTTTGTGAACAGGCTAGCTCCGAAACGGAGAATCGTATGACAACAAAATTTCGTATTTGGGTCAGGTACCTTCTGAAGATGTGATTCGAAGATTGGCGACAAATTTCTCTTATTTTTAAGGGGACTTTACATGAAGAAATTTTCGTTTTTCGCGATTTTCTCGAAAACGGCTCTAACGATTTTCTTTAAAATTTGCACATGTGTTTCTTTTACTGAGAGCTAAAACTTTTATTTGAAACTTTTTTTCGAAAAAATTCTCTGAGGGTAGTTACAAGCCACCCACTGTTCACCCACTGTTTGTAGAAATTTTGTCTTGCGTGATGAACAACTGAATACACGCTCTTTCATGGCCTCTTATTCTATAAAAGAATGTAAAGTGAGAAAGTTGTATTGTTGGCCATGCATAGAGTAAATATATGAGGGAAATATTCGATGAAGTTCGGAAATTATTCTTTACGGCGGAAAGTTCAATAAACGTCTGCAGTCACTTGTTTTTTTTTAAGTTTGTTATATAGCCTTGCGCTTTTAGTCGCATCATTGAAAGAAGAGGTATTTATAGGATAATTAGCGTAAAATTGTGTTTTGAGATTCTGTAAAAGGATATGTGAATACTACTTTTATTTGGGCAGAGGAAGTTATGTGACATTCACATCAGATTTTTTTGGTAGAAGTTCCAACAATATTGGCAGCCAAGCTTAGTAGCCAGTAGGGACTATTTTGAGGGACAATTTTCATATACTGTATGTGAATACGAGGGTAAGTAAATAAGTATCCACACTCTCTTTTTGAAATTTACTGCAACAACAACACAAAACTTTCAATTACCTCATTTTTCAAAATAGTCCCCTTGCTTCTCAATGCACTTGATCCATTGTTGCACAAGTTTCCTGATGCCCTCAGAAATTGTTTTATTTTTCGGCTGAGTAGCAAGCCACTTATGCACCACTTCCTTCAGTTCTTGGTCTGGGGTGAATCGATGGCACCTTAATTCATTTTTAAGTGGGCCAAAAAGATGGAAATCTGATGGAGTGAGATCGGGACTGCATGCAGGATGCTGTAATACCTCAAAACCCAGTTTCACAATAGTTTGAGCAGTGTGGGCATTTTGTCTCCAGTGACTATTAATTTCAAAGATCTATGGAATTCCATCCCCCGCACGGTCAGAGGCTGTCGAACTCTTGGTAAATTTCAGAGAGAAGTTAACATATTAATTTTAAACCATGTAATTTAGTTTTGTTTTTCATCGTAGTAACTAGAAATCTTAATTGGAGCTCTTTTTGATATTTGTAACCCGTAGCCTAACTTCTTGTAACTATACGTTTTTCTCTTTAGTATTAGTTAGTATAATTTTAAATATCTTAGGCTATAATCCTAATTATTTTCTTTAGTATTTTTATATTTTGTAATTTAATTTTGTAATTTAATTTTGTAATTTTCTTTTGTAATTTAATGTTTTATAGCACTCTAGTTTATAAATTATAACTATGTTTAGTTCTTGGTATTTAAGTATTAAGTATTAATTAATTATCTGTAATATTATGTATTTGTGTTATGTAATAGTAATGTAGTTTTTTTTTTTACTGGTAGAGCGGAAGAGAAGGCCAAATGGCTTTAGCTCTGCCAGAATAAATAAACAGAAATAAAAATAAATATCCTTCGTTAGCAGGGCAGATGGACACACAATTGTGATTGTGCTGTTCAGTGAGCTGTTTTGGGACCCACCTTGCACCGACTTTATTAGAGCTAACCCTGTTATGAATAATGTCATATGCAGAACCATGGCTAATTTGCACATGGTTTGCCACTTTATTGAAAGTCATTCTTTGGTTTGTCTGAATCATGATACGCTCTTGCTCAATGTTTGCATCATTAATGGATGTGGATGGGTGTCCTGTTCTTTCTTCGTCCTTCACTTTTGTCTGACCAGTTTTGAACTTTTCAATCCATTTGTACATTCTTCGCAGTGGTAAAACATTGCCCCCATATTGTGCGGAAAGTCTTTGATGGATTTTGGCTCCTGGTACACTTTCAGATGACAAACACGGATCACTGCATGTTGTTCTTCTTGCAGTGCAGTCATGTTTAATGTGCAACAGTGCAACACTCGGTGGAGTCATAATGGTCAAACATTCCACAAGCGGAGACAAATGAACATCATTATTGACTTACCCTCGTATTTTGTAATAATCTTACAATCCAATGATAAACAATTTCTGAACAATACAATTGACCATAATTATAATTCTGGACAATTGTGGCAACAAACTATGGCGTTAGTAAATAGACTTTTTTGTATGTGTAATTGTACAAGTAGAGTTTTGTGCCAGTAGTAGTTGCTGGTATGCTTCATAACTTTAATACACAACAAGATGAGTGTTAGTTCTGCTTGCATAAAGAGAAGAATTTAAATTTTTTCCTTCACACATCAAAAAAGACTAGGTTTTTAAATTTTTACTATTTTTATTAAAATGTAGCACTGGGATTTGAAGAGATGCTGCTTGACAACATGTAGCATATCTAAAGAATTGATTTTTATTACAAAATGTAACATATTATTTTAAAGAATATGCTGTGTGGTTTATTTAAGATTAATGTACCTAGGTGTATTAATGTGGAGAACTAAAACGGTCTTCTTATTTAGGAAGCGAAGAAGAAAGTTGAATCAGAAGCAGAAACAACTGAACCTACAAAAAAGAAGTCAAACAAAGTTGAAATTATTCTGAAGTCAGCAACATTGCCTAGAAGGAAGACATCTAAAGCTGAAATTCAGCTAGGTATGTATGGACAAAAAAAAGAAACAAAGAATGAGGAACTTTTGAGTTATTATAACTGAGATTATATCTGCTTCTTTACTGATAATTACTATATCCTTTGGGCAAATAAAACAGTATTGTTATTTTTTAACTAATTCCTTGCAACATGGTTTCATATTATTCAAAAGTAGTCGAACGTTTAAAACACTTTTAGCTCACTTACGTACCATTACTAGGACATGTTTCAAGAGGTAAGTACCCTCCCATTGTCGGCTAGCGGTCGACTGGCGTTCTGGCGACTTTGTTGTGTGAAGTTCTGTGTGCTGCCATCTGTTTTCTTTGTGGTGAGTCTCACGACGTCATCTGCAGGCGGGATCTCGAAGTTCATGGCATGGTCTTCATTCTTGATGATGAAGATTTTTTCCCATACATTCAATTCGGATGTTTTTTTCACATGTTTTAACAGTTTTATATCTTTCTTAACATGGTGGTTTTCTGTCCAGCAGTGGTGAGCAACTGCGGATTTTTCAGTTTGCATTAGTCTCACGTTTCTTAGATGCTCCTTCAATCTTGTCTCTAACTTTCTCTTAGTTTCATATTTTACTTTTGCCATTTCAAAAACTCCAATCATTGCACATCCATATTTCAAAAGCTTATTCACTTCGTCGCAGTACCTAAGTTTCTGCACCACACCATCCAAACAAAACACTTCACACACGCACAACTTTTCTTGCATTTAAAGTTGCCTTTGTCATTACTATCCTTTCCTTTTCTTCTTCACTACACCCCATGTCACTGCTTGTGTCTGAATCTGATTTTCAAACCTTTAATTATTTAATCACTCTTCTTTGATTTTGTTCTTCTTTGATTCTTTGATTTTATCTTCTTATTTATCTGCATCCCATATTGCTCACACCTAATATTTAACTCTTCCAACATCCCTTCATCCTCCGCTATGAAGGCCATGTCGTCTTCTAATGTCATACATTTTATTATTGTTCCTGCAATTATTAAACCTCTCTTGTTCTGGAATCAGTTCTTGTCTAATGCTTTTAAATGGACATTGAATAATATGGGTGATGACAGGTATTAAATGAAAGAATGTTTTATTTTAGACAGATCCCATTATTAATACATAAGACAGCATGGGATTTTAAAAAGAAAGAAAGAAAAAAGTCTATAAACAAATGAATGATAGTGTTTTAATTCTTTTTTGTTTGTTCATGATACACATTTAGTAAATTAATTATTATTGTATTCGTGATTATTGTATGACTTTCCATAGGGTATCCACCTTCAAAAGTGCCTGTGGCTGACACCCCAGGAGAATACAGAACAGAAGTGGAGCATATGGTTGGTAATGTTGCACCTTCAAGATTGCAGACTCAGAGGTCAGAAGTTGCATTCCCAGTGGCTGCTGCCACAAACATTCAACCAGTATCTGTTAGGTATGTTGTGCCAAGTTTAGATTTGGAGACTTGCATTGTTAACTTACCAGCATATTGTAGCCAGTACTTAGTATGATTTATGCAGGTCACTGACAGTGGCCATGGTGTCTGGAAAGTTGCATTAGTTCTACCTTTTAGCGTTAAGCAATGCTTAATAAATTGGACTGATGTCATTTCTAAGAGTTAACATTCTGCTTAAGTAAGTTATCTGTTCGTAAAGTATAGAAATGACACCTAATATTAGAAGCACCCACCATGTTCAGCAGTATTCAGTATTCACTTTTCCAATTTACTTGTAATCTCATTTGTAAGTTTGATGGAGAATATTGATCTCAATTAATGTAATCTACATTGCAGCCCTTGATCCTCGTTTAAAATATTGCAGACCCTTCAGGGATTTACACACTACAGTCAGTAGAATAGAATAGAATTTTATTATCACTGAGCCTTTACAGCTATGGACAACGTCAAACATAAGTACATAATTATTAAGAGAAGTACAGCATAAATACAAGGATGAATATGTAAATACACAAAATCAAAATCACATAGAAATGACGCTATTAAAACAATACCAAAGAAAATAAAATACAAAAGTTAGGACACTATTATTACTGATTATTACTGATGGAGGTATTGTTGCTTTTTGTACATAGATTTAAATTTAATTTTTTTCCCCCCATTTAGGTCATCTTCATTAGAACCAGAAGGTACTCCTAAACATATAGTAAAACCTCGTGAACGTATCATCCCGATTCAACTAGAAGACAGTGAAGAAAGGAGTAAACCTCCACCTGCAAAGCCTCCAGTACCTCCTATGCAGCAGCAGAGATCACTGTCCCACCAAAGGTTGGCACTAAATCTTGCCTGTGCTCTTTTAGAATCTTCATACAGTCGGACTTGGATAATTCAAAGCTAAAATACTAGCAAAAAAACTCAAGTTCATTACGATTTCGAATTAGAAAAGTTTTTATTTTTGTATAGGGATGTCAAAGGACCATGCTAAAAGTTCAGACTATTCAAGATTTCAAATTTAAGAAGTTCAAAATAATCAAGTTCAACTGTAGTATACTGTGAGATCCATGCTTGTTCACATCAAGATCGTCATAGGTTGGCCTGAGTGATTAACTGTATGCTTTCCTTCCTTTGTCCAGATCGAGCAGTTTGTCACGCCAAAGTACCCAAGATTCTGATACTGATAGTACTATATCAGCATCAGGCCCAGAACCAATTCGAAAATCTCCACGAGAGTATATAATTCCAATAGCAGTGGAAGGGGGTGGTTATATCACCCCAAGAGCAGGAAGTTTGGAACCCTCTGCATCAGAGACATCAACTGAACCACCTTCAAGGCATCATCGTCATTCTTCTAGGAGTAGGCTTAGGAAAATAAGGTAAGTATTTTACAATAAATAGACAATACTTGAATGAAAACAGACTGACATTAGTAACACTGCCTCTGATATAACATTTCAATCCTTCTTACATGGGAACTGTTAATGAGCTCATATTGAAAGTTGCCTTCAAATTTCATTTACAGAACCTATGTCTTAGTGCAGGCATGTCAAACTGAAAGTCACCCTTGGGCCATGTGGGTAACGTTTGCTTTGTCATAAGGGCCTCACACAGCAATTAATTATTAAAAATTATTGCAGAATACTTTTATTACTTCTTAGAATATGTGCATACAAAATGTTTTAGTGGCTACCTACATGCAAAGTACTGCAGTAGCTGAACAAAAGAAAATAATACTAAATTTCAAATGGCAACATAGACATTTTTGCAACAACAACAAACACACTGTGCAAAATGAATATTTATTTACACCTATTTTTGTGTTTTGTCTTGAGGCGGACACTTCTTTTTAATGACTGCTTTGCTTCATCTGACTGAAATGTCAGTTCAATTCCGATTTTGATTAGAGATGACAAGACAATTGTCATAATTCTTGTCGCAAACTTTCTGCAGTTTTTAACTTTTCAGGAAGGTTTGAAAAGAAACCAGGTATCCCTAAAATGGTCAGTTAAAAAACTGGATTGAAATTTATCCTTTGGGGGCCGCAGGAATGCTTTCATGCTGCACAGGCTGCATTGTAGGCCAACAAATAGTTGTGATTTTCAAGTGGAAGGGTCCCAGATCATCCCCACATAAAGCAGCTAGCCAGTAGCATTTGGACATTCCTCACTAACTGGATAGAAGTGCAATATAAACAACTCACAGCGTGATACAGTAGTAGATGAAACTGTAACAGAAATTACTTGTGTTTATTGAATTATAAAAATACTAATACTTTTTGGGGGATAGTGTTTTTCATCCTTTTCTCATTCATGCTACCATGGTGGAAACCCAAATTTTCTGCACCCAGTGCCTGTATAAGAAACCTACCTGCATCTTTTCCTTCTCTGCAGCCTGTGTGCATCATAACATCAAAGCCTCTCCCACTCCCAATGGGGCATTGACCATGAAAAGGATAGCTTAAACATCCCACACTTGTTTTCAGATAGATTTTTCTTGATGATTGCTTATGTTAATATATGAATATAACTCTGAAAGGGTTAATATTGACTTTGTTTAATTTATCCTGCAGTTGACTGACTTGACTAGTTGTGCCAGCATTAAAGTAATTGATGCATCAATAGCACAAAATTTTTTTTAACACGAATCCCTCATTTTTCGGTCCCTTGGAATTCATGTTAACGAGGTTTTACTGTATTATTATCTAGAAGCTTAATGTTTCTTCTTCTATTTCTACCATTTACCGGTAATTCGCTGAACTTGTAAGCTTCATGTGATGACCTTAAAAATAATCCTAAATGACAGCTGCCGGAAATATTACAGTTAACATGTGTTTGTTGTAAAGATTCAGTTTTAAATATAAGAGTGTTCATATTTTTAAATGGAGGGCATCTTATAGGATGAAGACAATCTACAGCATTTTATTTTTATTTTTATAGCAGTCTTCTTAGCGATAGTGAAGATGAAGGATTCAACAGCCCATATGCCACACTTCAGAGGCATAGTTCGATTGGAAGGGAAGGAGATATTGATGATGAGAGACCCTTCCAGCATATGCACAGACTGAGGTATGCAGATTTTATTTAGTAATTTTAAATGCAATTTTATGTTGTCATATCTAACCTTGGCAAAGTTCAATATGGAAAGTTCACACAAACTTCACTTAATTGAATACACAGTGTTTCACAAGACACCTACTGCATCATCAGCTGATTTCGACTGGTCATCTTGTAGTTGATCAACGAACTTAATATTAGTCAACTGCTCAAGTAATATGTTTCTTAGTCGACCTAAAAATGTTGTTCTTTTCTTTATGTTCTTCTATTTTGCCTGCCGAGATGGATGTGAAATGAAAAAAATTATCCTATCCCAGATATGGTAATATTATTCAATATTTTCTTAAATAAATCAGACTCATAATGATGTTAGGTAGGCTAAGTGTTGCTAACATACTCTCATTAAATTGACATCTTCAGTGTCAAGCTCTTTTATTGCTCATAAATTGCACAAAATGTTTCACCAATCCAGCATAAGAATATGAGGAATTTCAACAGATCACAAGTGTCCATCATAAGTTTATTTTTATAACTTTTATTGCACCTACATGTACTTGTTTTAATGTAAATTCATATGGACTGATCATGAAACATCTCCCTACTGGTAGCTTCATTGACCAGAAAACAATTAATTATTCATTGAACAAGCGATTGGATTATATGGGCAAGAAGAATTATGAAAATAATGTATTTCAGTAATTTTATGTGTGGTGAAGCATTATAAATCTCATAATAATAATAAATACAATATTAATACACTAGATGTTAATGATAGTGTCAAAGAGTTAAAACTAAAAAATAAAACAGCTGATTTCCATAACGAAAAGTGTTGGTAATAACCACCAGCACAACCATTGCTATACTAATACCATAGATTGTATTGCTACAAATATTTCCAATGCCACGTACCCTCTGCTCCTCATTTGGACTGTTTCTACATGGTCCATATCATCGTGTTCTCATTTCATTCATTCTACAGTGAGGCTCTTGATTGGTCAGTTCCTAACAATCCTCTCCAATCCGGAACCCCTATCTGCCTCATCCTTATAAAAGAGCACACCTTTCCTGATATTTCATTCTAATTTACAATGAAGCCTCAGATCGGCCCTGAAACATTAGAATTTCTCCAAGCAACTATCTGGTTAGAAACTTGGGAAAATATTCTATATTATCAACAAGAAAAGTTCAGAAAAAAATCTATAGATGTTTGTGCGAATATAATAAAGTACTGAAAATGATTATGTTCTTACTTAAATTTTAAAGACTCTAATAAGCTCTTAGTGAAATAATACTGCTGAGTTTGTCAAGCTGTTATTGTGTGCCTCTCAGGCCATCTTTGTTGGGAGTATTTTCGTCAAAATTCATGCTGCACACCCCAGGAATTTCAATTCAACAAACCACTAACAGCACTCAACTTTTGCTGTACCTTTATATAGCATTTTGATGTTACGTTCTGAAACAAAATACAAGTGACAACAAAATGTTACCAATGTAATAACATTAGATGTTCCTTTGACATTTGCCATAAACAGCATGTTCCTAGGTGCATTATTGAGGGAGATATTAAAATTTCTTATCAATAATTTTTTTCCTCAAAATGCGGTATGTTAGATGCTTTACTGTTGAATTAAAATACAGTTTCCACAGAATAAATTGCATTTTTTAAATTTGGTTATAGGAGTTCCAAACCTCGACGAGCAACTTTAGAGCATAATGACAGCCTGAGTTCTGCTGAGGAAGAAGATGATGATGACGACGACGATGGATTTGAGATACTTACAGCAGAATCCCTCTTTTCAACTCTCCTGTCTAGAGTAAGCTTAAGTTTGTGTTTATGCATGCATGCTTTTCATTCTATGGAATAGTGTTTCATGCCCCATAATTAGCAAGTCTTGAAAGAAATAATAAAAACACTTAACTAATTATTGCTCATTCTTGTTTTAGCCTTGCTGTGGTTTATATTATCAGATGTTTAAATGAAATGATCAGTTTTTGTGTTCCTTTATGCTCATATGTTAAGTAATGTTTTGAATGATTGTACTATGACAGACTGCCATGCTTCAATTATGAATGAATGATTTATTCTTGTATCTGGAGTTGTACAAATGATTACCCCTGGTGTTACAGAAAGTTTTTCACCAGAGGGCGTCTGAATACATAAAAACTCATATATCTAAAATCAGTACTACTACTAATAAATGTTTACCTTTTGTAAGTATATCCACTTACCATTTCTAGCCAATTTCCCTTAAGCAGCTAATTTGTTTTTCCCATTTTATTTTGACTATGTATAAAAAGTTTCCCAGTTCCTTTAGTGTTTTTGTGTTTTTTGTTACAGACAATTTCTTATATGCCACTTCTTTATTTAACTTTAACATTTTTTTTATTTAAAAACTTATGTCTTAGTGTTTCAGTTTCGGGACACCTTAAAATTATATGCTCTGCATCTTCATTACTAAGACATAATGGGCAACGACCTTTCTCGAAATTTCTTCTTGCCCCTCTAAGCTTCCATATCCCTAATCTCCACCATGCTAGCCCAGATTTTTGTTTCTTCGAGCAATCAATCACATAATTTTCCATACCCCACGTTTCCTTCATTTTGATGTAGAATACTAAAGATTTCTTTTCCCTCATTATGGCAAAATGGTTCTGCCTTTGTATATCATTACATCTTTTAATAACTATTTTTGAAATCACATTGATGTTTTTTTCCTCGTTCAATACTGAATTCCATATCCACTTTAATCCTATCTCATCTAATGTTTTCCTGATGTACTGTATTCTGTTTCGATTACCATTATCATTCACTTGGGCTTGGACCATGCTTCAATTAGCAACTAAGTGTCATTACTTCTTTTAATGAAGAACTACTATCACCAATAATACATATCACAATGAATAGCAAGTATAAAAATATGTTTTAAAAAAACATTTATTGTAGTATGATTCATACTAAAACTGTTAGTAGTTTTTTAAAAAATTAAAAAATTATATGATGTAGTTTCTTTTCCCTACAGTACAGTTTAGGTTCCCCTTTTTAGTTGAAAGATACTGCTTCCCACTATAAAGAGGTACAATTGTTATTGATTGAGCATAAATTCTTTATTTTAAAATTTGGTAACTATGTGTAAAAAAATGTAATTTTAGCTTAAGTCATTCAGTTGGAATTGAAATCGAAAATATCTTATGAAACAAACATCTTATAAAAGATAGAGGAGATGGTTTGTTTGTTTGTTTATTCACCATATAAAATATTACAATTTTTTTGGCTTCGTCATACAATATACAATTTAAATACCCTGCAATATACATTAAAATTGCTGTTTACACTGGTATACAATTTGTGATCTATAAGTACAATATTAGCTGTTCAGATCCATTTAGCTCCATGCCCTACTCAGTACTTAATAAACATGTAAACGTATATATAATACCCACATCATTTTGTGAAATCAGAATAAAATAAAAGTGAAGTAAAACAGACCAGTATCGGTATGAGATTATCAAGATACAGTAATAATGCATTAATTATATTATATTTGATAAGGATAAAAATAATTATTCAGATTTAGAAACCGCACAGTATTCTTCATATTCTTTTATAGTGTAGAATGATTTGGAAATTAAGAATTCTTTGAGTTTTATCATAAATCTTCTTGTCGAATGTATTTCTTTAAGTTGGGGTGGTAGCATATTATAAAATGTAGAGCCTGAAAAGATTATGTTCTTCTTTGCAAATTCACCTCTGTAAGAGTTCAAGAAAAGGTCAGTACCTCTTCTCGTATAATGATTATGAACATCTGCATTTCTAACTAAATTAATATTTTTGTTAGTTTTAACAAATCCGTCACCATGGCGTGGTTGGCAGCATGCCTGCCTCTCACCTGACTGTCTAGGTTTGATTCTCAGTAAGGGCGGATTTTAATCTGCGATATATATATATTTTTTTTTAATTTTAACTATGTAATTCCCTCCTGTTTACTCTGTCCATAGTAGGCAGCTTGCAAATACGGGGAGCCATTATTGTATTCAAGCAATAAATATAATTCTACAGTTATTAACTTTCTTCTTCTTCTGTTTGATTTTAGGTTCGTAGCCTAACTCAAAGGTTAAATGTTGAAGATGGAGGGCGTTCTGGATTCCCATCTAGCAGGTTGATGAGTCACTTAGCTTCTGCTCACAGTCCATCAAGCTCATTTTGGAGTAATGCTTATGGTTTTCCAGGAGAGCCTATTTCTAGGTGAAGTATATTTTAAAGAATCTTTTTTAGACTTATGGTTTTGTTAACAGTTACTAGCTACGTCCCTGTAGGCCTTTTTCTAATAAAAGCAGTAGTAGAGTGTGATACCTACTGTACCTATCCATTCTGCATTGTAAAGATTTTCCTGGATTGATCTCTTTATTTCCTTGGATAATATAAATAAGCACTCTACAAGACAAGGGTAATATGACAGCTTCAGATATTTTTCTTCTGCTGGGCTGCTGCGGGAGATATGTGTGGATGTATAGCTTGTTTTTGTGGATGCATTTGTATTATAGAGCTGTATTGTATGACTGTTGCTATATTTTCTGGGCAATGTTCTGTAAGAATGACAATTACTAACAGGACCTGTTTTTGCAATGGGAAATTTTTTCAGCATTATTTTTCTGTGCAGACAAGCAATACTGCCAATCCTGCTTTGCTTTTCTGATGTTTTTAGATGTATGTTGACAAAGTGAGTGGACAAATCTTTACTTGATCCTGCCTTATTACTATTTTACCATCTCATCTTGAGAGTACTGATACTACCCTTCCGCTTAAGCACAGTAATTTACTTGTGTTTTCAATATTCTATCTTTCATTTATGAATAATCCAAAGTTATTTTCGTTTTATAACTTCTTCAGTTTTGGTGATAATATCAATTTTTGTAGTCTTGAGAGAATAAAAATAATTTGAACTCAGGTGAATATACTGCAGTACAAGTTATTATTGTAAATTACTGTGTCACTCAAAAGACAATTTGCAAAGATTCATTACCATTTATTAGATGAACAAATCGATTGTTGCATTTCTTTGTTTGAGGGACAAATAACAAAATTTGAACATATACAGTAGATTAAGACTAGTTTCCCTTGTAATAATTGCTTTTATTTTATCAAACCTATTTTTCTCATCTGACCAGTAGATTCATTAAACTGAAAAATTCTTTAGTTAAGGAAATTATTTTCATATTGATCATTTCTGTTTAGACATGGTCAGGCAAAAAATTGATTTCCATATCATTGCATTCCCCCATTAACTTAAAAAAGTGATAAGTGCCAGAATGGTACTTTCCGAGATTCTGTGCTGGGCAGGAAAAGTCTGTCTGTCTGTGTGCCTGTATGCGTGATAACTCAAATACGCTTTATTGGATTCTCGTGTACTGTAACTTGGTATACACATTTATAACATCCCTCAAAAGAAGCCTACTGATTTTGGACCAAATCAGTTGACCGGTACTGGAGTAATGCCCAATTTAGTGCCTACTTTATGGTTAGAAAGAATTTAACAAATTCAAATCACTTCTCATAACAACATGTTTTACAGTGTTCATATACGGCTTTGGAAGTTGCAATACAATTAGCTTTGACAAATAACACTACCCGCATATTCCTTCAAGTATGCTTATCAAACTAGACCTTTGTTCTTCCGTTAGCCTTGCTTAACGATTCAATCTGGAGTTTTATTCGGAAATCAATAAAAAAATAACTTACTTTCTGCATATCATAATTGCAATTATCACTGTTAAACAAAAGCATTCTGGCACTTTCTTACATCAGATTTTATTCTAAGGTTAAAAGCAATGATAAAATGAAACAATCGAGAAATATTTTCAATGCATTTTGATTCTCAATTTTAAAAAAGGACAATCACATGTCCCAAAGATTTTTCTTGGGACACTGGGACATTTCACCTACAGATGTATTCAGTACCAGCACATAGAGCAAATACACATTTTCTTCTCTAAGTTATGTTTGTACACAACAAAATAGTTCTTTAGATAGTACAACAGAAGAGAAAGGGGTTTGGTCCATTTACTTTGACTTCTTTGTACCAGTATGCAGTTAAAGTAGATAGCTAGCTATTATTATTATTATTAACCCAGCGATATAGTTTTCCTAATTTCAAAAAAATTGTTTTGTTAACATTTTCACGCAGCATGACTGGTTCGCTTAGTCCTGCCTGATAATACCCTGCACACACTGACATATTGATCTATACTTTCTTCTATGACCTAACGCTGCTGTCCTGCTTCATCTCTAACATTTTCAAATGAAAGTAAGCAATACCATTAATTTTTTTTCTGTGTTACTCTTTTG
The DNA here is from genome assembly GCA_964059195.1 of Ectobius pallidus. NCBI lineage: Eukaryota > Metazoa > Arthropoda > Insecta > Blattodea > Ectobiidae > Ectobius > Ectobius pallidus. Next base: position 78,732,177 of record CAXKWD010000003.1, read on the forward strand.
TGGCATGTAAAGCTATTAATTAAAAATACTATCAGTATCTGATGAACATTTTTTGTCAGTTTCCATACAGCTTCTCATAGGACAGTTTCGACTTTCACGTGAGTAACGTTCTTCAATTTGTGAAAATACTTCTTATATCTTACCATCCTCATATTGTACAAGTAGGGGGGGAAAAAGCAGACCGACTAAAATATCTAAGTTGCCGATATGAGCCACTGCGCATGCCTAGCGGCATTCACAGGATAGCAGGGAATATATTGAAATTTGTTCTAGTGTCAACTGTTGACTTAGCCCAAACCTAGAATGTGGTTTGTAATCGTATTGTTTTATAACTGAATAAATTAATTATTAATATTATTATAAAATACTAACACAAATTATATTCAGCTACAAGAGTTGGTCTGCTTTTTTCCCCCTACCTGTAGCCTACATTCTAAGACAAAGATAATAAATAAATACCTTTTAGTGAAGTTTAGTGTGTATATTTCCGATCTCAATCTTGCTACAGATAATAAAAGCTTGTTTGCTACTGCTTCTAGTCTTTGCTCATTGGGATATTGATACCTGTAACTCCTTATGGTTCTTTAATAGCTGGAGGTTAGTCTATTTTTATAATTCCTTTATGTTTATATAGGAATTTTTGGTTATTGGTTCAATCATTATCTTGTATGTTTTTGTTTGTGTTTTCTTATGTTTATATTTGAGGTTCACATGAGGTAGTTAGTTGATTCAACTATAGTAATTGCTTCAGCGGGCATCAAGATTGTAGCAGGTATAAGTTATAATACTCAACCCTGTCAACTGACACGCTCAGGCTGATTGACAACAGGCAGAACTGCTGCTCACATTGTCAACCACACCAATTTACTCAACACAAAGGACACTACTGGATACAAGCGCTTCAGACCAGTAGCCTTGTTGATTCAGCATTTCACTCACCTCAGTGCTAGGGCCAGTCTTTCTTTTGATGGTATAGCATCACTCAAGAACGTGTCTTCTTTATGAATTCTGTGTTGGATCATACTATGCAACTCTTGAAAGGATGACTGGGACATATGGAAATAATTGAAGAATTTATTCTCATGACTTGTAACTTGGAAAATATCCTTTTTGCTTGATTTTGTAGAAAAGGATGAACCCACATTTTTCTTAAACATTGTTTTCTTTCCAATTCTCTTCTTGTGTTAAAATAGCTTGGGTTCCAGCATTGTACAATCTGAATGTTTCAGTCACGAAAAGAAGTTGATTCCACTAGTTGCCTTAATGTGAACACAGTTTGAAGGTGTCTTCATACTTCTGTCAACTAGTTGCAAGTCAACAGGACGACTGAGTTAAATCAACTAAATTGCCTCATGTGAAATCAGCCTTTACTCTAGTTTCAGTGGGATCAGTTTTGTAGGAAAACATTTTTGCCTTAGGGTCTACAGATTTAAATATATATGAGTAAATAGGGCAAATAATTTTTAACCTTTTCGGCAATTCATATTAACGATAAAATTAAATATGTGGCTGCTAAAATATTGTTTTAACTGGAAACCCTTATCAAAGTGTCCGATGTTCACATTATTAAGGAATTAAAGTGTCTGCTAGTTAGTGTGTGTATTTATATTTGTATTTGTATTATAATTTTGACTGTTTCATTTTGCTTTTTTAAGTAGTCATTTTACACCTGTCATAAATGAGAATGTGCTTTTCAAATCTTTCTCCAGGCGAGTGTCTGAGAGTTCTCAATTCTCGAGGCCAGAATCACAAAGTACATGGCGTCGAAGTGCCAGCAGGGACATATCAGATGCAGAGAGTGTATACAGTGACGCTGATACACCCAGAGGTAAGGCTTAAGGAGAGGTGTGTATTTGTATTCCATGCATTAAAGAAGTGTCCAAATATGCATGCATTTCTCTTCTGGAAGTTACTAAAATATGTACTTTGTTCTTCATCAAGTTACTAAAATATGTACTTTGTTCTTCATCAATTTACTAAAATATGTACTTTGTTCTTCATCACAGACTTGCCTTGAATGCCCAATAAGTCAGGGAGGCTAGACTCTGTCACCTTCTTTGAAATAATTTTAAAAAGAATTCTTATTTTGATATCTTCAGCGATAGCAATCTTTGGGTATTTTCCTTAAAATTATACCACTAGTCGTTTCCTATATAAATTTATGTTGTTTGAATTTTATGATATAATGTATGAAGTTACGATATACCAGTTTTCCAGTTCGATGAAATACACAAAATTTATTGTTATCTTTATTAACTGAATATTGATTTATTGAGTTTATCTATTACCAGTAAGTTGGTGAGTAGATCAGTTTTTATAATTCAAACATGTCAAATACAATTTCTGCTTCTCCCTTCTCCTCTTAAGAGTATTGAAATTGCTTCAATACATATATTTTTGGTAGATGTGACTGTAATCATGAATACACAGAATTTTGTTTCTGTTGAACATTATATGAGAATACTTGAGAAGTATTTCCTCTGTCACCGAGATTCAAACCCATGACCTTTGGCTTTCCATGTCTATAAATTACCAACTGAGCTAGCCAGAGTTTGACTCATGTGGTATGTGTAATATAATGTATAATGAATGTACCGGTATAATATTAGAATTTTCATGCTGAGGGATTTTGTATTCAAGTTGAATTCCTGTATCTAGTTTCATATGCTAGATTTGTATTACCAAATATATGTTCATGCTAGTAGCTGTCATTGTTGTGGGCATGGGCGTTGGCAAGGGGGGGGGGGCAGATCCTTCCCTCTTGAATGCTGTATTCCCTCATTAATTTTTGGCAGGCCTACTCTTTGTGTCTGTCAACAGGGAGAATAAAAAATATAAATATTTTATACTAAGTTTAGCAAGTATACAATTATAACTGCATCATTGTATTTATAATAAAGTAATTCATCCCTGATAATTATTTGAAATGCATTTTCAATTGATGATAAAATACTGATACCTGCCTCATAACTTATCACTTCGATTAACCTCATTGAGAATTTAACGTACAGTACAGTTGTTTAATTTATTGTTGTAATACCACTATTATTGTTCACAATAATAAAGTAAATCTTAATATTATAGTCTACCGTATAATTTAGCCTAATATGTAAGATTCGTGTGTTTAGAATTATGTTGAGTGTGCCCCCTCCCCTTAATAAAATTCCTGGCAACGTCCCTGGTTGTGGGTTTAATTTTAGCAGGAACAATTGCTAGTGAAAATTCTTAATAGGCCCCATGCTCAAGTATTATAGAATTCAGCTGTTTATAACTCATTCATTTTCTGTCCTGTATATAACAGTAAGTTTGATAGTTTCGAAAAGTTATCTACATAGCCTCAGTTTCATGTATGGTTTTTTTTGTTAATTTTTTCTTATTACTGTTAAGGCATTCATAGTGATAGAGGGCTCATATTTACTCGGAAGTAAGCTGAATATTCAACCAACATCTGACAAAACCAATTTGAACTTCTGTAATTCACTGTGATTTTATAGATGTCTTGCCACTAGTAAATTTACAACCCTCGTGTATCAAGAGAAATATTGTTTATTTCAGGAATTAAAATCTTCTGATGCTAAACACCTATTGTAAAACTATATCCAAATGTATAAACATCTCAGAGAATCAAATTAAAGAATTACTTGCTCACAATGATTCTGGCAAGGAATATTTTTATGATTGCAGTGGTATTGAACATAATGAGGAAGACCTTCCAGTTGCAAATAATTATGCAAAGTAAGTGTATATGAGCCAAGTTCTGCAATATAATGGAGGGTAGTCTTGAACAAATATTTACTGAAGATTGATCCCATACCGATTTTCGATCTATTTGAAGACTTTTATAAGAGATACGGGTATGACATTAAATTCTAATCGAATTAGTTCTCATATAAATTGTTTTCAAGTGTTCTTCACCATAGAATTTGTAGTGTAGGTACCATATGCAATGGTTTTAAAAAAAACTGCCTGGTCCCTGAGTTACAAAACCAGTCCATAGTGGTAATAGTGCCTATTATCTATTGACCGACCTCCTGCATGGTCTCGTGGTTAATGTTACAGTTTATGGATCCACAGGTCTGAGTTTGATCCCAGGTACCACCTTGGATTTTGCTAGGTAGGGAGGTCTGGAACGGGGTGCACTCAGCCTTGCGATACTAACTGAGGAGCTACCTGTTGCATAAGGGATGTAGTATGATGGAGTTTAGTTATCTACTGACCAGTAATCATATTTTTGTAAGCAGTAGCCTTATCACATTTCTCTCTCGTATCCTCCACATATTTCTAAAACTTGCTTTAAGAAGTGCCACCATCTTAGAATAATTAAAAACAGATTACAGTTTGCTGCTGACATTACTGAAAATAAATGTTTTATATCCATGAATAAATATGGACTCTTTTAGCAGAGAGACAGATGCTTTGTTTTTTGATTGAATTCTGAGAATAACATTTAAAACATTCAGCCCCAACTGAACTATTTTCCCCTTAAACCATCACACGTGTAAGCATCTTCTTAAGTACCAGTATATATAACAAATTTTAGAACTCATATTTTGATATATTATTTTATTTTCAGTGATTAGTGTCACTGTAGTTTTAAAGAAGTATGTATTACTTTTTATGGCTTACTTAGAGGTTGTCCACATTATTGTCATTGACAATGACTCCCACATGACTTCATTGACAATGACTTCATTGACTCCCACATGACTTTATTGTCCAGTCTTCAGATATATGTATCATGTAAACACTTGTCATCAAAGTAAAAATTATACTTTAAGTTCTGAAAATTAATACTCATTAATTTCGTAGGAGTCAATATCCTGATGTAATCAGAGTAGCAAAATAAATATATCATTAATTGTTTAAACATCTTTATCTCTACTGAATGAATAATTAAATAACATTAATTTTAAAACAAATAATCTTAACACTTTCACTCCCATCCACCTTGTGGATGAGCTAACCATGTATACCAAGAATATATAAATAATATTGTTTTGAGAGCAAATGCACACATGACAGCCAGTTTCAAAATGACTGCCATTGATTGTGTTTAGGAAATGTATTTCCATCTATACCTGCCAGATTCTTGCTTGCATCTACACCTGCTATTGGTTTAGGAGGCTTGTAGAAAAACTTTCTTGTACAGTGCAATTATTTCTACCTGGCACTTCGCACACAAATGCCCAGTAGCAAGGAAGGAGTCTATATCAAAATATTGTCATTTTAAGGGGTGATGGTTTATTCGGTCACCAGTCTTCAAGGCAATCACATCGAGCTAAGGTTATGGTTGTCATGACTGGCAAGAGGGGGAGATGGCTTGTATTTCTGAATTCAACTCCCACTTCTGAATGCCCTTCTCTATCATGCTTTATGAGTGCTAAGAAGAGAAAATTTTACTATACATTGATATGGAAGTGGGCAAATAAGCATTTTAATGCAATTTGGCCTTGACCTTCATTAGCTACTTAAAAGCAGATCCAAAATTAGAAATAACTATTTTACAATAGTTCATTAGGGTTGTACTAATCATAAAATTATTATTAAAAATTACTGAACGTGTAATTACTTACTTACTCAATGGCAATAGACAATTCCTAAGCAAGCTAAAGGAATTTACCTACTTTATGGAACCCAGGCTCATTGCCACACTTATCTGAGCTTGCCATTCAACTCTATTCTGTGAAACTCCTACTTTCCTTAAATCTAACCTCCCACCTACATCTAGGTCGTCCAAGTGGTCTCTTCCCTTCAGGTTTCCCAGTCATTTTTTTAGATATGTCTTTCCTCTCCCATGCGCACAACATGTCCAGTCCATTTCATCCTCCGTGATTGAATTATCATTACTAAATTTGGTGAAGAGTACAGTTTGTGGAGCTCGTCGTTACGCAGTTTTCTCCAGTCCCCATTTTCATCCCTCTTAGGCCCAAATATTTTCCTAAGCATCCTATTTCAGAAAACTCTCAGATTAGAATAATTCAAGTAAATGAACTAGGAGTTTGTAGATTTTTGACTGCCAAGAACTGCCTTTATATAAAGAATGAAAACAATTAAATTAACATAGTCTGTCTCCGCATATGTGTTGAGATTATCTTTTTGTCTTATTTTGGAATCATTCAGATTAGTGTCCTATATTACCATGTATAAATTGCATACTATTGAGCTTGGAGAATATAATTTGTATCTCATTCTATCAATGTCTTCTGGAAAATATACCGGTATGTATTTTGTTAGTGAGCCTGTGACATTTTTAGTCCAATATGAATTTCATGTTGAAATACTGTCTTCTTTAGCTTGCTTTTTTAAGTATGAGATGGAACATCTTCTATAATAATAAGGTAGGTCAGCAAAAGCAGCTTTTTGCACCAATTCTGTTAAGCAATAAATAATATATTACAATAGCTTCTTTCACATAAATACGAAGACTTCTCCTAACTCTTCATATCATAAATTGATCAGTGATGCAATGCGATAGAATCGCAGCATAAAACTGACCCCGCTTTTGTTTTTTAGGTGACTTTAGAAAACCACTTCGAGCGAATCATACCCGTACAACCCATTGGTAGCTAAGGCTGAGTGTTATTTTGTTCTTTGTTTACATCAGGATTGAAGTTACATGGAATGAAGTGTAAGTTATTTATTATTTAACAGATAACAAAACTAAAATGTTAAATGTAATCTGCCTATGAGATGTTGATTTCATTAACAAACACTAAAGGTGTATTTGGGAAAGTTTGTACTTCTACTTGCCTGCACTAATTGTGAAGATATTTGCCTATTTTTGGAAGCAGAGATGAAATCTTTGTGTTAAGCATTTTTCTACAGTTCTCACGAACTGCTTAAATCAGTTCTTTCTCAGCTTTGAATGACTTGGGAAGCTATTTTTTCTCACATCAGATGTTAGTATTCTTAAATGTTTAACATTCTTCTGTAAACTAGGCTTCTCCAAACAGAATTTGTGGTCCCTGAAGGCTATGTAAGCCTGAATTCATCGCCTTTCAAATTCATCAGTTCCATTTGTGTGCATGCTACAGAAAGCTTTGTTTTGTATAAATGCGTGTTTGATAAGCTTATAGTGTGGAAAAGGATTTATTTTTTAACTCTATGCTTCTTCTACCTTCAGGTGTAATTCATTCCATGTGTCAAAACATTTTGGGCATCGGAGTTCATGCTTTCAGTTATTGACATTTGTACTGTATATAGCTGCTTTTAATAGTGAAACAAGTGTTTGAATTGTTGACAAAACTCTTTGTCATTAAAAGGAAAAATGCTATAGATAAAGATTTGAGTTTGGTCCTAGATTTTGAAAGGTGGAATTCTACAGCACTTCCTGAAGAATGAAAAACAGGGAGGATATTGTCATGGTAATCAGGTGTGCCCATCCCCCCTAGCTTCGTGACTTGCCCTCCACCCAAGTTTCATGAAAAGTAACCACTCCCCAACTTTGTATCATCCCAACCTCATGAAAAGTGCCCCCTTCACAAATAGTGGAATATTAGTAGGCCCACTCTAAAACTTCTTCCCAAGAAAAAGCTATTGCTGTATTTGTAATAAAAACATTGTCAATAGTAAAAGTATGTTAACTGAGGCTGCTTTTACGTGATGCATATCTAACAAATGATTACAGAATATATTCTAAAGAATTAGAAGGGTTTTTTTTTATTATCCTTTGAAGTTATAATAAAACTTAACCTTTTTATTTTTAACATACAGAATACTAATTTTGCAACAATTTTCAAGCCCCCCCTCCAGAAATTCCAATGATGCACTGTGCGTCTTAGATCCCCCACATGGGCATCCTTATAGTACAGTACTATGTATTTAGACTCAAATTTCAATCATTTTTCGGTGTTATATAATTGTGTGTGAAGAATAGCTAAACTTGATCTGATAAGACACTGCTAATGATCTTTACGTCTTAAGTTACCTTTGAACTTGGAAAATTTCAAGAAGCTCATGATGCAAAAACAGTTACTTTAAATTAGAAGTTCTCAATAAATTTTTACTAAAAGAAATTTGAGAATTGGGAATAGTGTAACTTTGAGAATTGGCAGTCTTGGTTTTGTAGTAGTAAATCATGTGACATAGCTTACTGTGTGTTTAATAATTTTGAGTAATGCAGTCACTTTAATTCGGTGTCTTATTCTTGTGATGTTTATTCAGGGGCCTGAGGGGCTTTGAATTATTATGACATATTAATATGTTGCACATAAAGACATTTTAATTTGACAGAATAAGAATATTGAAGTGAATATACAGTACATCGAACTGTTAACACTAAAAAGTACAAAAAGGGATCATGTTTTTACAAGAATACTTTGTGTGCTCTTAATGCTTTCCTATCAATTATACAGTAATATTCATTATTTAAACATAACATTTATGAGATATATCACATATTTTGACACTTCTGAACAAGTGAAAATTGGAGCATGAAATCCACTAGTCCTAGAGTGCTCAAATAATATTCACTGCCATAGGCTGACTTTGCCACTGTACATAGCATGTCTGTTGCCAGTCTTTTAGTTTCAGCACTAAAGAGCATTAGAAGCCTGCAAGTAAATATTTGTTTTGAAATTAACAGAAAATTATTTAAATCTTGAAATTATAAATGAAACTGATTACTTTCTGAATGGATACTTCCTTTGGTATACAAGGGCTAATACTGAAATTTGGTTGGGATTTCTATTTTGCCTGATATGGAATTCCACAGCTGTCCTGTGCCAGAATGTACTGGTGATGTGCTGGTACAGTGAGGTTATATCTAACTTTATATGACTAAATTCTAGAAAGAAGTGACAATTTGGAAAATTTGGCATGAATTCTCTTCCTAAGAAAAGAGGAAGAAGCCTGAGTTTGTTTTGCTTTATTTTGAAGCAGTGTGTGGTATGTTCACATATCCTCTCACAACTAGAACATAAATGCACCAAACATTTTTTATGTGTAGCCTTCAGGTCTGGGAAAGGACATGAAAATAACCCTCACCACTAAGACTGAAGGAAACTCTTCTTAAATGTGTCTTTCCTAAATTGCAAAAAGAAAGGAATTGCATAGGAAAGAAGTCGTGCATTATGTATCGTTATCGTTACAGGTTCGCTTTATAATTTTGTTATTGATTCCTGTTGTGTTCCTTCACAGAGGTCCACTTTAAAAATCTGTAGGTTTTTAGATGCAGACTTAAGCTAACAAATCTTGGCTTTTTTTATATATATTTATTTATTTACTCTCATGCAACACATTCTTTCTCAACATGGTTGGAAACATGCTGATCATCAGCTTCATCAACGTCTATAATAATAAGAGGAAATGTTTGTCTGTGCACGATGCCTAGCCAAATCAACAGCAAGCAGAGATCTGAAATTTTTAACGTAGATGGACTGAAGGGTGGCTAAACGCAGCTCAAAGCCGGATTTTTAATTTTTGCTTTCATTTGTGAGTTATGAGTGAATTTTTTTGCGCTATCGAAGCACTAGCTTTTACTATGACATTTCATTGTAAAATTAATTGCAGGTGGTCTTGCTTTTATTTTGTTGTAAGAACTTTGAAATAAGAGCATCACAATTTTTTCAACATAATGCATACAGTTGTCGATTGTTTCAATTTTGTTACCCTGCTCTGATAGATCCATTTGTTTATAATGTTATTGTATGCAGAGATCTGATTTTCTACATCTAGGTGGATGGAAGAGGGATATTGAATGTAGATTTAAATAAGAAACATTGAACGATTCAGGCAGAACTCACTAAGCAGGGGTTTTCTGGGCCAGGAAATTCGAATCTTAGGTCGTTTTTCCCAGGCAGCGCTTTCTAATCATGGAATGCACTCCAAAACCAGATTTTTAGCTGTTAAATTTTAATTAATAACCTTTTAGTTTATCAATGATTCACATGTAAGTGTTAATAAATAAATTGTTTTAATTATTTTGCTCTTAATTTTTAATTTTTGAATTAATTATTGAGGGCAAAGCCGTGTACGCTTAATAGTAATGTTATTGGTGCAACAAATTATTTCCCATTATGCTTTTGGTGTAGCATTATAGTGTCAGTCACGAATATGGATATTCAAGTATTGATATTGATATTCAAGTACTTACACCATTTGAAGTCCCATTGACTGAGACATGTCAGAGTAGAGTGAAATAGCTCATTGCACTGTTGCCAGAGCGACCAGTTTCTGATGCAACAGAAGTAACGTGAAATGTGTGAAAATTGGCAAATGAGCGAGTTTAGCTTGATACAACTTGCAGTGAACATGCTGTAAGAAATCAGGTGTACTTGAATGTCATAGGCAGTTTAAAGAGGATTGTGAAGATTTCCATGATGATGCAAGAAGTAGAGAACCAAAAAATGCAAAGGATAGATGCAAATGTGGACAGAGTTGAAAACTACTTCTTTTCAGATTGAAAGTATATTGTGCAATTGGTGTAGAAAAATTGAACAGCATATTGTAATGTAGTTTACAAAGAGTTCATAAAGCAGGTCTAATGATTTCTCAACCCTGTTATGTAGAAATTCTGGCAAGGTTACAGGAATCTTTTTGGATAAAAAGTCTGAAAATTGGCATAAATTATTATGTTGTGTGATAAGATTTCCTAGACCAGAAATCTGTTCCAAACTTGGCTAACCACCTTATTCCTCCTGTATCAAAGCAGCATCTCATATTGTTGGAAAATTAAATCCCAAACAAGTTGTTTCCTTACTTATGCCTTCATTATTGTAAGTGGGCATTGGTCAATGTAGTATAGCCGACCTTAACTGTAGGTTTGGAATACTAAGTTATATCACTTCCAGTTTGTAAGTTTCAAATTACTAAGAAATTAATACATGGAAAAATCCTGTAACTTTTAGCCAACAATATCTTATTACTAGGGCCCGGATTTTGATGACCTAAAGAATACTAAAAAATGGCCTTAAAGTGGTGACTTTATGACTTTAAAGTTAATTGAAAATGACCTGAAAAGACAGTGACTTAAAATTACCTTTATTTGCCGATCTCCTTTCACATAATCACTTTATCGCTCAAAACTGCATTGCAATAAGTTACAAACACCTTTTGCAAGTTTTCAGATTTGAAGGACTATCAATTGTCACACATTAGACATTAGCAGTATTACACATTGAAAAGCTTCTTTCAACGTCAACTGAAGATAGAGGGGCATACTTTCAGCATGTCAATATAAAAATATCACTTTAGTACTTCAAACACTAACTTCCGCTCTGAGAGTGTATCCAGTAGACACAATAACCCTTGGTGCAATCCTCAAAAGTAGCAGGTAGACATGAATCATTTATATGATGAATCCAATTGTTAAAAATATATATATGAATAGGAAAGAATGAATGAAGAATTTTTAGAGTTCGACTAGAATACGATTCTACTTGTATTATATAAGAATAGTGCAACCAAACTCGCTGAAAAGGACAAAGACCTGGATTTCTTCTCATAGCTAGTAGAAGTGCTGTATCAAAGAATAATATATAAAAATGCAGAAAAAATTAACTGTAAAAGTAGTTTAATTTCACTCAAAATGGCATTGCCACATTTATTTTTCACAGAGTATTGTCCAGAAATCTTCAGAAAAAAATTTTGCAAGGTATCAAAATCCAGGCCCTACTTATTACTGTTAGTAGATGTGGATTTCTGCCATCTACCTTCTCAGGATCCTCACAATCAGGAAAATGAAACTGACTCCTCATTCTGATACTGAAAATGATATTGTAAAGTTAAGGGAATCAGTCGTGGTGGTTTAATGGAAGCAATCCTGAATTAACAAAGAAAAAAATTGGCCATTTGCACAGATGTGTTTGAGTCGTGCTTTCCAGAAGGATAGTCCCAGGAAGATTAGGAATAGGATGTATGAAAATCAATTTTTTGTTTATATCATACCATGTTGACTGTAAGAAAATAAATATAAAGTATAAGCAGCACCAAAAAATTAAAAAAATTAAAATAATAATAGTAACAATGTTAACCAATGTGCTTAGTGGAAATGAGTTACTTCAAACTTCCATGCAAATAATGCAGTTTAGAGAAAATAATTATCTAGACAACATGATATTTTTTTCCCTTAATTCTGAGGCTTATAGAGTCATTTGTACATGATGCTTCGCAATTAGACCAATTTAGTGATGTGCATGTGATTTCTTAGTTTTTTTAGTCAGAGTTATAAAACACCATTCTGTAGATGATGCATCCTTTTGAAAGTTGAATGCGCAAATCATGTTCTGCTTCCCATTCTCATTAAGTAGCCAGCCTGAAATAACTTTCACAGGTCCCATTCTGCACCACTTGCACGTCAATATGTGTTTCAGCACTAAGTTCGTGAATTGTTATTTGTACTCGTAGAAAATGCATCTTTATCATTATGAAATAGCCTCTTAGACCAAGATTCCTTAGCTTAGAATTAGTCATGCGCTTATCCCCATAGAAAGAACAAAGGGTCAAATTGATATGAATTTTATCCAAAATTTGGACACCATCTTGACGGTTTCAGCCTTCAGGATGGATGTCGTATATCTGCTGATCCTGATAGCTGCAATATGTGTCTTCCTGATTGGATTTCAAAAAACTTCGGAAATGTGACACTGCATTATGGAGTGCCTTGCTTGGACTCCTGCCTTCAAAGTTTTGGACCAATATACTTGCTCTGGACAAGAATACTATTTTGTTTATAGCTATTCTGGTTGGAGTGAAGATTTCTTTCTTAGAGTTGATCTCGCTCTCTGGTCAGGTCGGTAGATTGAGAGACCATCTGTGTAGAATATGTCTTTGTCTTCTGACCTCTGTGAAGGATATTGTGTTTAGCATGGCACTTGTATTTTCCTGCCTTATTCTGCACTGTCAGGTAATAAGTTGAACTTTGTCTTGTTATAGCATCTTGATGCTTGATTAATATGCTGACAGATTCCCCATGTAGGATGAGAGATATCCATTTTATATTTGTATGGTATCCTGCATTTGGCATGAGAATGATAAGATGGGCTAGTTTAGATGAAGGGTGAGCCTTGCCAGGTTAAAAACGGCTCTTAGGCAAAACAGCCTTTTTAGGGAGGTTTTCTTGTATATTCTGGACATGTAATGAATGGTGATGAGTTGTCTTGGTTCCTGCCAACTGAGTGCATCCCTAAAGCCATTTGCCCAGACATTCCCGCCACCAAGCCTGCCTCCCAGACAATACCAGGAGGCTAACAACCTATAGCCAGTGCAGAGGTTAGACTAAGCAAATTACCAAGGACCTAGAAGTGAAGATTAGGAAGAACCACCAGACAACAGCAAACGCTCACAAGGCCTGTGGTTGGTCGTTTTTAGTGGAAGTCAAGGGTGGTGGTGAGTGACATGAAGTAAATGGAAAGATGAAGGACTGTGGATATGAATGCCAGTCTAGCATTTGCCTCATTGACAGAAAAACCATGGAAAACATGTCAGGTTGACTAGATATAGAATTTCTAAACTGTGACTTCTAAAATGTGTGGCTCAGTCACAACTTCTTCAGGCAACTAGCTCAGTGTGTCAAGAGGACAATGAATCATAGAATATTAACCCCTATGCTTTAATTTTCATTAATTTAGGAAAGAAGAAACTAAAAAACCATGCTTTTAAGATACATATCAGATACGTTTTAAAAATTTATTTAATGTTGGGAAACTGTAAAAGATCTTAGTGCTAGGGAATGAAAAAGAAAATCTAAATGGAACATCTACTAGTCATTCTTCATATAACTGAATAGTCACGTTTAGTAGCCATTTCAAAAGTAGATGTATTAAGAAACATAGTTTCTAATAATATTTGCTTGAATTGAAATACAGTTGAACATGAATTTAACTTTTTTCTGGGGATACAGAATATTGTACTCTAAATAGGGGTTTACACTAAATGGAGTTTTGTTATTTTAAGAATTAAAACTGAGTTTATGAAATGACTGACTGTAATAATAAACTAGTTATCATGAAATATTATGGCATTTGCTAAATTGTGGTATAGCTATTTTTGATATTCTGTGTTGTTTTCCTCTTTGCTACAAACGCTTATAGTTTAAAGTTCCTCTTGAATTACAAAGCAGTGTGTTCGAAGGCTATAATATTATGCCTGCTAATTGGGTAGGATTCTTAATAGACTTGTTTATTACTTCAAACAGAAAGACTGGTTGTTGGTGAAAAGAGGAAATAACAAACATTTCCCATTTTCAGATAACAATTTTAAAAAAGTAGTGTACTATCAGTTATTATTCTGATTTTTTCTGAGAATTCCAAAGTTTTTAATAACAATTGAGGGTTTTGTGCTATTGGGAGTAATATTAACTAGAAAATATTAACATATTAATTACATGTTATAATATTTGGGGTGTTCAAAATCTGATGTTAAATGCAGAAAAATGTTAAATTGAGATTCTGTTAAATGGGGTTCTACTGTAACACCTTTATTGGACCTTTCCGTATGTAGGGAGAGATATTGTTCCCTTAACTATGGACAGAAATGGAAGTAGGTGTGATAATGGAGTATAGACTTTAGTATTGCTATTACAATGATGAGATGTCTTGCTTGTGTGCTTGCTGATAAATAGTATCTCAGTCAGCCTGCTGCGATGTCATGTGTAATAAATCATCTGCTCATCTGAGTAACCTTAACGCATTGTCAGCACAATAAGTATATAATTAGTCAAAACTGAATACACATTTTAGGTAAAGTTCACTGCACTTAAAAATATAATCATATGCTGAGTCATAACCTATGAGGCTATAGTATGTTTAATATTGAACAAGATAATATAACACGTAGCCTACTGATAATTTCCTTCTGTTCTAATGTAACTGGTTGCATAAATTCAGATTTAAGTGCCAATGAATATTCAGCTTCGAGTAAATTTTTTAATGTCCATCATTTGTTAAAATCGAGCCCTTGCAATATCTTTCTTGAACAATTTTAAAATTTTTTATATTGTTTAAAACTTTGCCAGCTCATGTTATCCATCATACATTCTATTCATGTTGCCGGTCCGATTGAACCCACATAATGTGTTCCAGACTTTCAGCAGCATGCATTGTTGTCATCCTTAGCACTTGAAGGAGATGTCATTTTGGTTTTGTTTTATCAGAGGAGAAGGGATTAGTAAGAAGTTCTGTTGAATTCCGTAAAAAAAAATTGTATCACTTTCTCAAATATTGTTAACCACCCTTAATAAGACATTTTACTCTGAAAACTTTTTATTTTTTATTTTTAATCATGATTACGACAGTTAAAAACATTTCGCTTATGTGTATTAAAGAAATGCATCTCTAGTATACTACACACATGAAAACAAAGTTGTTTATGTATTTTTTGAGATTTTAGTTTTTTGGTGCATGAACATTTTTGTGCAGTTTTTTCTAGTGTCTAGCATGTTGTTCCTAATTGAGTTTTTTTTTGTATTGATTTCTATGTTCTGTTATTAAACAAACTAAACGTGAAAGTGTTGATACCCAAGTTCCACTTTATTGGATTATTACATTATAAATATTTCTCTTAAACAGCATTTTTGGAGATTTTGTTAAGAAACTAAACAAAATTTATGATCTTTCATGTCTCAATAGGTACCATAGGTCACTGGTTCCTAAACTCTAAGGAAAACTTTTTAAATTTCAAGTAAAACATCCTACAGAGCAGTATTTTCTTTGCCTTATGCCGTATAACGTACATAAAGTTAAGGTACTTCTAAAGAAATTTGCAGGTAATATTAAAATAATACTTGCATTACTACCCTTTCCGGCCTTTCTATTTTACAGGGTAGCAGAATAATGTTATAAGATCTTGCCTCTTCAAAAATTCATTACAGTAATTTAGCTACATTTTTCTTTTCAACTGTTCCTGTTGAATAACTCTAATACAAATAGTATTAACTCATTACCAGGCATTCTCTGAGATGGATTTTCTAGAAGCACCAAAATTGTGAAAAAGTATGACTGAACCAACTACATGGTGTTTTTCTGGTTCACAACGGCGGCATGCATTACCGTTTGCAGCTATCAGAGAGTAGTGCTGATGGAACCATACAAAAATTTCCTTAACTATAATTAACTTACTAACTTTATAAAAGGAGGTGCTGAAACTGGCCACCTCTTGTCAGAAGCCATGCATCACTTGCCATAGTTCACGTTGTGAAATGCTGGCAATTTCCTGATGGATGTTTTCTTATAATTCTTCCAGGGTGTGTTGATTTGCCTTGTATACTTTAAGCTTTAATTTGCCCCATAGATACCTCTGGCCTGAAATTTATCATACTGATTATGGATTGTTGTTCAGCCTGGAACCTTTTCAAACGGGAATCGTTCTGCAAATCATATTTTCACTTGGACAATTTAACCATATTAACACATACGAATCATACATAAATACATGCTGCGTAGTATTGAACATATACTGATCCATAATTTTCACTAAATAAGGACACAATAATAAATTACTCATAATAGCAGAGCAAAGCCAGCGTGAACTCGTAACAGTTGGACAGTTAACTCAATACTGCAGAGTAGAATTAAGCGAACAGGAAACACATGTCCACACATCCAGTGAATAAACATGCGCAGCTGGTTCAAAGTTCATTAGGTCACTCTGTATATCAACTTCTTCAGACAAAACATCATACAATTTATAGCACTCTGAAAAATGTGTAATTTGAAAGTGGAGAGTCCAGATAGAATGGGTAGACCAAGAGTGTAAGGGTACAGGGGGGAAAAGTGCTTGGGTTCAAGTTCATATGACACACATTGAACGACCAGTTTCTTGCTTTTAGACCTACTGTTTTGGTTCAATTGAAAATAAAATGCAATATCTGAATAGAGAGCAGCTTTCATCAACATTCATGCCAGCATATTCCATAAAATCTCAGAAATTAATAGGTGGTCATGATAGAGTTAGCAATATTTCATTTTAGACTCAAATGGATCTAGGGAGTATATGCAATGACAATCATTGCAAAATGCTTATAATAGGTGCATGAACCACAGTTTGGGAACCACTGGCCAAAATGTATTTCTTTATTAAACAAATTAACATAATTTTGTGTTACACTTGGTATTGCACTTGACATGAACAATAATATTTGTGTACCTTGCATTGTCTTGTGTTTGTTTGTGGCTTGTTTGCAGCGAGCGTGCGTGTGACCGTGCATGTCCCAAGGAGAGGCACAGGAGGGGTTGGGGGTGCTGGAACTTCCACCACTGCCAACACCACCACCCTGCTCAAACCCCAACACAACGCTACCACTACAGCAACCTATTAGACTCTTCCAACACAAACTCCATCGTCACATTGTTATTCTTGTACTGCATTACATTAACTAACCATGCCACCATTAGTAATACTGATCCCAGGGAATCAATCATTAATTATATACCTCGTAATAGTATGTGAACTGCTAAAAATTGATAGCTTTTTAGGCTTGTGAAAGGATCCAGGAGAGCATTCTAAGCCACACTTTACGATAATTTTGTGATAAGTTAAGAGAGATGAAAGAAGAAGTCTGTAAATACTGCTCTGTGATGATAAAAGACTGATAGGATAGGGTATTCTTTGAAAGTAGTAAAACAGTTCATATGTAAGTGAGTGAGAGATATAAGAGCACATCTGCACAGAGGGATTATAACTAATACAGAAAAAAGTTTATCTAGAACTAATAGGTATAGTCAGGAGATGCATAGCAAGGAAGAAAATGTATGTTTTTCTGTGCTACAGTGGATATATTCTTAAGTTTGCAACCAGTGTTTCAGAGGCTGATGCCGGCTTCAGAATCACCTCTGAAATGGAGGACATTAAAATGTTCTTTATTCTTCCACTATTTCAGGAGATGAAAATCATCTGAAAACCCATAGTCAATTCATGTACTGTAGGGTACTACAATGCATGCACACATTGTCAATTTCACTGCACGTCATATGCTCATAATGGCATTTTTCAGCAAACTCACAATGTATGCACAAGTGTAGTACTTGACAGGACATATTCTTAGCTTTAGGAACATACCTTATATATAATGCTTTACCAAACTAGATAATTATGGTTTTTCCAGGAACATAAATTTAAATTATATTGAATTATTCCAAATATTAAGCCTAATTTAGCATGATGATGTAATATTATTGTTGTTTCTCTGGAACTCATACCAACATAACCAGATTTTTTCTGTTATAACTACAGGGATGTCAATTTTGTTCTTGTTGTACATCCTTGTAATTACTAGAAGCCAGTACCTCTCTGTTCTTAACTTACAAGTGATCTGTTTCTCATGAGCTACAGTCTTGTATTACTGGAGGTACAAAATACCTTTCTCTAAAGATAATTTAAATATCTTGTTAGTGGCTTGTTAATTTTCTCTCCTCGGTCCTTTCATATGTTAATACAGTGCATTTGTGTGTTGTTACATTCTTCTTTCAGTGAAGAAGTTACTTGCATATTTTCTTTAGAATTTTAATCATTGACTAAAGTATTTATTTCTCTATTCTAACATGTTTCTTATGTACGATTTTAGTAGCTAAAAGACTTGATGTGCTAACGTCTCAGTACTGAGTACAAGTTACAGTTTTTTACTGTAGAAATTGTTTTAAAAATAAGCTTTTTAACTCTTATTTATGGCCATGTGCACCATTCTCGATAAAATTTTCACATTTTGCCCTGTTCATCCTCAAGTTCTGGTGCATCGATCATGATAAAGTTGAATGTAGTGTTTGACCAAAGTAAAACTTAACACTTGCAAGGGAGCAATCATTTGGACTTGATCAGGGTGTAGTTGAAAAGAGTGGTGGCATGTTTAGATCTCTTGATGGAAGAAATAATCTACTGTTATCGTACAAAGAATATTTTAATGGAGATTAACATCAAATTAATGTTACTGTAAAAAGAGGGATCCTTTGAAGCATGCAGAAATAGAAAATCTGAGGAAAGATTTCAACTGTTGAAGGAAACAGTGTGGCTCATTAGTGAAATAAGAAATTTCCTACTAATGGAAATAATCCCGTTTTACTTATGAACAGGGTTTTAGTAACACTAAGATTCTATGTCACAAGGACATTTAAATTGTGATGGGTAGTATTTTTAATATTTAATGCATAACACTAGCAAGTTAACTAACAAGCCAAACTAGAAATGTCCAACCATAATACACCCACCCACATAATCATTTTATCTTTCTATAACATTATAAACAAGTGAATCAACAAAGTGAGCTAACAAACTAGAAGCGATCAACAATTGGATGCGTTCTGTTTTACCTTTGGTCTCCTTTGGATGCTTTCCTGTGACAAGATACCAAGCAATCTCTAAGTTAGCCTGGGTCAAGAAGGCAATCAGCTGAGGAGGATTGATGCACTCCGAGCATATTTTGTCCATGGTAATAGTTTGGCCATGTTCGTGGAAACTTTGGGTATTTCGTTTTATGATAGAGAATGGAGCATATGGCTTTTAGATTTAATGGAAGTTACTAGATTATGAATTGAAATGATGTTGCTTTTACTGAAGTTGTTGATAATAAAAAATGATCTATTGTTTTTTATCTCTTTACAGTAATCTTACTCAACTTCTGACAAGGATTAAGTTCAAAGGAGTTATTATTTTAATTTGTTTAACTTATGTAAAGTATAACTTATACAGTACCTCCCCTAGATAATACCTTGATAACTTGCTCGTTTCGTATAACTTTAGGAAAATTACACATCCAAAACATTTAAAGTCTTCAACCCTTGATATGTTAAATGAGGTGCACCTTGGATAAAAGTGGCTGAGATAAGTGAAACTGGAACTGTGACTGGAGCAGACTGCTGCCTGTTCTCTCATTACCTACCCATGAACAAGAACAGAACCAACTTTGAAAGAGAAGACCATTCATCTAGCTCAGACATGGGCAAACCCCTATCCATTGATAGGCAACCCGCAAACTTTTGTCAACTTACACATAGTTCGAAAAGAATGGATAGATGGAGACACAAGCAGACAATAAGTGCTGTGGCGGTTGCTCATTCTTAGGGAAACACTAATTTCACTTTAAAATGTACGCTACAAGAAACAAATAATACAAACAATCTTGTATTTTTAATTATTCTTTTACGTGTGCAATTATTTCATTATACAAAGGCTTAGAATGTGTCTTAACGCCTTTCCAATCGGAACTGTGTCGCGACCCGTCACTGCTTGCAAAGAGAGTATGACTCATGCATGGGAATAATCTACCACGTACACCGAATGTCCGCAATGCCATCTTGTGTGTTATGTGGGAAGGTCAAGAACCACAAGTGGTTCGCGAACCAGTAAATGATCTAGCTATACAAAAACTAACATATCAACAAATTAAAAAAAAAAAACAAAAAAAAAAACTCTGGCTGCTATGCAACCAGTATCCCCTAACAGATAACCAGAATCAGCCAAACTATGTATAGTACTCCAAAGGAAAAAACTTCTTTGGGGGGTGTATTGCTATTTAGAGGAATGAGAGGAGGTGAGGGCTACCATCACAGGTGGCAAGACAGATTCTTATTGGTTGCCGGCGCATGCTTGTTCCTACCTCTCTTTCGCAGATTCTCTATTAACAGAGTCAAAAATATCTGGCAGGTACTTTAGTTGCTTATCATTTCTTACGTGTTTTATTTTAATATTTTCTTACTTATGCCAAGTGTGAGTATAATTATGTGTTGTTCGTTTGGTTTGAGTTGTGCAAGTGTTTCTGCCCACGAGCTAGTAATATCTGACATAAATAAAAAGGGGCAAGAGAAGAATTGTAAACCTATTCATAGTAACGGCAGGGAGAAAATAGCAACTGTCATTCAAGTATGTGATGAGGAATCAAAAAATAAACAACTGACTTTTCCTGTTAACCTTGCAACGAACAGGGTGTCCATCTCTACCAGTGTGTACACGTGGACAATTAAAAGCATCAGAAAACAGTTAAAAGACAAAGATGTGACATGCTCCCAGTCACGTTTGCATACTCCTGGGAAACACCAACCCAGGCCAGAAGAAAGGAATATCAATACATTGGAATACAATGGAATACAAAGGTGGTTTTTGAAATATTGGATGAACTGACATTGGATGATATAGACAATTGGATGAACTGTACAAGAGTTTTACACCATAAAAAAATTGTACCCACTTTAATCCGGGAAGAAGTGTGGCAGTAAATAAAAGATTCTACAATAGAGAGGCCAGATAGCTTACGTTGGCAAATGAAATAATTGATTACAATAAGGCAACTTCGCAGTGAAGGGAGAAAATATTTTACTTAGACAAAAGCTGGGTGGACAGCTCACTTTCAACTGGCAGAGTGAAGAAGTTGTTGGTGTTGGTGTTGGTGTTATTGGAAATGCAGCTAATAGATTAATAAAGATCCATGTAGGATCACGATCTGGATTTCTAAATGGTGCTGCCCTATTCTACAAAGCAGGAACCACCACCAGGAATTATTATGGCTAGATGAATGGTCAGAACTTCGAAAAATGGGCCAGGGAGAAATTACAAATCAATTAACCAAATTCTATAGTGGTATTGGACAATGCACTATACCATAATATGGAAAGCATAAGGCCCCATCACAATATGCTGTGAAATCTGAAATGGTCTCTATGAGTATGAGGAAAGAGCAATTGTGTGAACTGGTACTTTTAAAAAAGCCGAGGGAGATCTTTAAAATACATCAAGTGCTGAAAGAATATGGCCATTCTGTACTAAGATTACCTCCATGTATTTGCGATCCTAACCCCATTGAGCTTGCTTGGTCAAAAGTTGACAGATACGTGCGTGCACATAATGTTTCGGGAGAGATGTCTCTGACAGCATTGAAGGAGTTAACTGAACAAGCAATGTTATCTGTACAGACTGGGATGGTAATTGCCACCACATAGAGAGATTTGAACAACAGTACTGGGATCGTGGTGGTTTTGTAACGATGTCATTTATTCCATCATAATAGAACATCCCAATGATGACTGCGGTGATGACACAGAGTCTTCTAGTACTATATTATGTGAAGAAATTTTCTCAGATACTGAATTTGTTCAGCCGTATAAGGTAATTATTAGTGATAATATAATGTAATAAATAAAATATAATACAATATAATAAAATACAATAATTTTTTTGTTCTTGAAGGAAAATGTTTTTATAACAGATAGTGTAGTGTACTGTAATTTCCTAATGACATGGAATGGTTCCGACTTTTAATGTAATGGTTACATTCCTTACATTTCTCACAGGGAAGTTCTCTTCTTTGGACTACTATGACATATACATATCTTGTGCTCCAAACAAATTGATTATCCAAACTGTTGCCAATCACCATTATGTAGTAATCTGATTATTGAATTCTGCAGTAATTTTAAATTACTGAAATGGTTCTTCTTGAGACCAGTTTTAATACCAATTTTAAAGTCTGTGATACTTTTCATAATTGAATTATTCTGTCTTTGAAATTAGTCCTTGTCAGCATATGCATGAAGTACGCCCTGTATTATCCTTTTAATACAACATACATAATTTAATGAAGGTATAAACTTAAACCATACCAGTAGATCTTAGAATTTGCCAGACATTCTTCAACAGTTGTTAATTACAGTTTCCGGGTTATTACGGGAACAAAATATGTTATATACTAAACAAAGAGAGGGCCACTCTAGCCTTTATCACGTAATTAATATCAACAGTGCCTAAAGCTCACATATTATTATATGATTTTATACAGTGTAAATCTTTGATATTGCCAAGGGAAAGTAAACAGTTTCACAACAGCTGTAAGATGAGGGAAATGAATCATTTGTGTGCTGGGTTTTACTGTAGAAAATAAGACTGCTTTTTTAAAATTTTTAGTGCCATTCTTAGACATTATTACCTGGTTTAGTTTTTAAAATATAAGCAGAAGTAGCCCATGTTTATTTTCTTGTTTTATCTATGGACACATTAAGCATTTTATACACTGCTAAAATAGGTTTTCAATTAAAATAAAAAATCCTAGTTGTCTTATTATGAGGTAAGTATGTTTATTTTATATCGTAACCAACTCTTGTCAATTCTGCAAAGAATTCGTTTATGGTTGGTTTAGTGCAAGTGTTAAGAGGAAAGACATATCTCAAAAGTATTGACTGGGAGACCCGAAGCGAAAAGAGCACTTGGAAGACCTAGACTTAGATGGGCGGACAATATTAGAATACGTAGACGTAAGGGAAGTAGGATTTGCGAGAGATGGTTGGATGGAGTTGGCACAGAATAGGGTTAAATGGCAGGCTCAGGTAAGCACGGCAATGAGCATTTCAGTGTTCCATAAAATAGATAATATTTCGTTAACTTGCTTAGGAATTGTCTATTCCCATTGAGTAAGTTAAGTGTTATAATTATCTGAAATTATTTCAGATAATTATAACACTTAACTTATTGTTGTGAATTATTGTTTTCTAGTATTGTAAACCTTAGCTGATATTAATTACAATGAGTTCATCTAGGGCCAGGTTGCTGGCAATAACCAATTATTCATCTTTTTCTTCTAATATTACTAGAAGGCAGCACAAATCAGAATGCTTCCAAGCTATTATTCTTTTAATATGTTGTAGGGTGTAAAGATTGCCTCTTGTGCTTATCTCAGAATCAATTCTGAGATGGAGAAAAAACAACTGTGTTCATTATGAGATAAGTTTTAATTTTTGGTCTGTACAATATGATGAACATAAATGAGTAGCATAGTTACAAACGAGCCACACCCATTTGTTAGACATTTTCAATAGAAGCCAGAATTTTTAGCTACCGTAATTAGACAGTTGCAGTTTTGTACAGTTTGTTGGAAACTTAAAATAAAAAATTTCCTGAACGTATAATATTATACAGTAGAATCTCGATTAATCGAGCTTCAGTTAACTGAGGTTCTGTAATATCCGAGCCTAAACTAAGGGAAAACATAAAATTAAGGATTTGCTGAAGATCGCAAATCGCGATCATATTTTCGTTTAAGTTTTTAGTTTTTCAAAGGTATGTGTACTGTATAATTTTATTTCATGTACATATATATGTAAATACAGTACTATTGCTGCTTTCATAATTTGATCATATTTACTTATGCTGTTTTCCTGATCCACTTTTACTTTATATCCCTGTTAACCGAGATAGTTCACATGAACTCTGTTAATTGAGACTCTTCTGTACTCTTATTATCTTAATAATATGAGGTAACTAAAAACAAAAATGAACTTAACTAGTCTTGTAACAAAGGATGGTAGGTACCTGTTTTTGTAACAAAAGTTACTCAGTAAGGAAACAAAGCAATTTAATAATTCCAGTGCCTTTAATCTCTTGAATATATTTTAAATTTAAGATAATAAAATTATAGGAACACATGAAATTAGTTTTTAAAATCCTAATTTCGTTGATTGTTCTCCATTGATGCATTTGTATTGCTGAGTCATTTACAAGTATTTTGCTAAAAGCAAAAAAAATATATTTATGTTAAGTTTTCATTTTTGAAGATTCTGGTAATTTTATATTATATATCTGTGATCATCGGCAGTCAGCACTGATTGGCTATTTTATCTCCATGCGCCTGCTCTATAAAGAAGCTTACATTTCCTTTGGTCATCAAATCCTCAAGGTAAACTAAAAGTTCTTAGTATTGGAATTAGAATGTTTTAATTAAAATTCCAAAATGAAAGACTAATAATTTTGAACTGTTGTAGAAAACCAGTATTAAACATTTGTGTATCAGATTTAAACTATAAAATTACTGTATTGCGTATTTGGTATCTGATTTAAGAAAAGAATGCATTGAACAAGGATGAATTGCTCAAGAGACATTTTAAAGGCATCACACGTTCTTGTATAAAATTTCAGTAGTACCATTACTTCCTTTTATTGTGAATATATAGTAAATAGACTAACAAAGTACATGTTTATTTGAACAGGTTCATCAAGGTATGACTGCAGTCCACTAAGCGAGAGTGATCAATCTTCTCACTATTACACACCAGGCCTCAGTAAAAGACTTCAGCGATGGAGTATATCTAACCAGAATTTAAGTAACCTTTCAACAACTCCTGAGGAATACCACTCATCCATGAGAAAATCATCTCTGGGATCATTATCACCTCAAAGTAGTAATATTCCACAACAAAGATTGTCAAGAACTCTTTCTTTACATTCAAAGACAGATGACAAGAAGTGGGAAGGACGAAGGCCTCGAGATGTTCAAGCATCACCTAGTCCAAGCCTGAGTAGATGTCATTCTACAAGAAATGACTATCATCCATTATCTCGAAGATCTGTTAGTATGCTGGATACAAAAATTAATAGAAGTTTATCTGGCATACCCACTCATCGGAGCAGTTCAATTACTGATTCCACTGGCTGTTATTCGCCAACTAGGACTCTTGATGAAAGAGTGTTACCTCCTCTACCTTACAATCCAAGAGGACGAGACAGAAGAAAAGAGTCCTTAAAGTCACCAGTGTACTCTAGTCAGCGATCTTTAGACGTTAGTTCAGGTGTACACTCTGTTGGTAGACAAACTTCTAGAAGCAGTGAAGAGAATGTTCGACCCCATCATTCAATTTCACTTCCAACAATGTCAGGGACAAAAGGGAAAAAGATATGTGATGTAAAGAAAATACCAGAAGAATCAAAGCATACAGATAATTCTTTCTATGATGTTCTAGTTGAAAATAATGAACATCAAACAGAATTATCTTCATCCGTTTCAACAGGTAGTTCTAGAATCCCTTCACTTTCACGGTCTTCTTCATTGCGACGTGCAAGAGAAAAAGATGGTAATAACAGTTCTCATAAACGAGAAGACAGTACTACCAGAGTGAAAAGATCAGATTCCACCTCCTCAACACCTGATCGTTCAATTTTAAGTAAATTTTTAAGACAGCCATCAGAAGAGAGAGATACAAATAAGACATCTGAATCTACAATTGATGATAATGACCCTACTAAAAGGAAAAGACGAATATCACGTTTCCTTCGCCCAGATTTCTTTGACACACCAAGAGAAGAAAGCATCTATGCTAAAGAGAAAGATGCAAAGAAGAAATCTGAGACTGAAAAAAATGTGAAACAGAAGTCCACTGATTCAAACAGTTTGAAGCGTAATTCTAATAGTGAAAATAATTTAAGTAACGGGAAGGAGAAATCCATTGATAAAAGCGACTTGTTACCAAAATCCATTGATGAAAGTAGTTTGAAGGGGAAATCCATTGATAAAAGCAACTTGTTACCAAAATCCATTGATGAAAGTAATTTGAAGCAGAAGTCCCTAAATCCTACTGATACGAACAGTTTGAAGCGTAATCCTAATGGAGAAAATAATTTAAGTAATGGAAAGGAAAAACCCATTGATAAAAGCAAGTTGAGACCAAAATCCACCGATGAAAGTAGTTTGAAGCTGAAATCCCTAAATCCCAATGATTCAAACAGTTTGAAACGTAACCCAAATGGAGGAAATAATTTAAGTAGTGGGAAGGAAAAACCCATCGATAAAAGCAAATTGAGACCAAAATCTACTGATGAAAGTAGTTTGAAGCAGATATCCTTAAATTCCAGTGATGCAAACAGTTTGAAGTGTAATCCTAATACAGAAAATAATGTAAATAATGGGAAGGAAAAACCCATTGGTAAAAGCACTTTAAGACCAAAATCAGCTGATGAAAGTAGTTTGAAGCAAAAATCCCAAGATGCAAGTGATTTGAAGCAGAAACCCACTGATGAAAATAAGTTGAAGCAGAAACCAAATTTAGATAGTAATTTAAAACAAAAATCCTGTGATAAAAGTAATATGAAACAGAAGCCAATTGGTGACAGCAACTTAAAACAGAAGACTGGTGATGAAGGTAACATAAAGCAAAACTCTATTGATGAGAGCAATGCAGAGCTCAACCCTGTTGAAAATCGTGTAGAGCCAGAACATATTTATTTAGTTAATTCAAAGCAGAAACCTACTGATGAAAATACTGGAAACATACTTCCAGTTCCTCAAGTACAGTCCCACCTGATTCCAGCTGATAAGTCACTTAATGAACCAAGGGATAAGGCTGTGGAAAGTACAGTTCCAGAAGGTTCAGTGACAGCACCGTCAGTTAGCAATGCTGATGTTCCTACTCCTGAATCATCTAAAATCCAGTCTGAGAAAGAAGTTAA
Organism: Ectobius pallidus; assembly: GCA_964059195.1. Taxonomy (NCBI): domain Eukaryota; kingdom Metazoa; phylum Arthropoda; class Insecta; order Blattodea; family Ectobiidae; genus Ectobius; species Ectobius pallidus. The sequence continues at coordinate 78,759,306 of CAXKWD010000003.1, forward strand.
AGTAACTAAAAAGAAGACTATAAAAGCTACAAAGTCATCAGATGATTCAAAGGGAAAGAATGTTAAAAATACTGAGACAAATTCGTCTTCGCCTTCTCTGGAAAAGCAAACCAGTGAGTCTAGTAATAAAAGTGGATTTCTTCATTCTTTAGAAAAGAAGTTAGAAAAATTTAGATCCTCAAGTGATAATATTCCTTCAACCAGCAACTCTGGCAAGAGTCGGGTTGACAAAGCCATTCGGTCCTTACGTGAGCAAAGCTTATCTCGTGGTGATGAAGTAACTACAGAAAATCATCTTCTAAAGCGAGCTGTATCTGTTGATGATGTATCAAAGAACCAGCCACCTTCAAAAGACAGTTCTCCTTCAAAATTTGGAAGCAAAATTAATTCAGTTCTTGGTTTATTCAAGAAATTTGAAGACAAAACTCCAAAACCTGGTCAGTCTCCTCCTAAGTCTTCAGCATTGCCTCAAATGCGACGCACACAGTCAGTTTATGCAGGTTCACATAGTGACAGCGTGTTAATAGAACCAAAATTAGATAACCTGAAATCTAAACCTTCTTCAAGCTTGAAGAAAATCAATATGAAATCTAAGAGCCAAAGTAGGGAATCAGTTTCTGTAGGGAAAGAGATGTCTGGAACAGATAAAATCTCAGATTTACAGCCATCTAACTTTCCTGCAACTATAGATCCGGTACCTACAGTTGTCTCCTGTAATAACGGATCTGTTAAGACTCTTGAGAACACTCAGAATACAATAGTTCCAGATGCTAAAGATGCTGAGAAAAATACACCAGAAGTAGTTAAAGGAGAAAATAATGCTATTAATAGTCATTTAGAGAATAAGAATAAAACAAGTAGTCAGCTGCAGGTAGATGTTACTGATAAAACTGTGGCACATTCAAACCATATCAGCATTCCAGGAGAACGGGAAGGAGTGGAGTTGCCAAAATTAACTAACCTACAAACCTCTGCAACTGGTCCTAACGCTGGAACATCTGGGAAACATTTAGATCGTCCTAGAGAGTTGAATCTCAATATAAAGAATCCTAACAAAATACAAACAGCAGATGTAGAAGCTTCTTTTACTTTGTACAGTAAAAACAACAGTGATAAAATAGGATCTTCAAATGCGACTGCTAGGAATGATACAGTTATAACTCTAAATGCAAATGCAGATTGTGATACATTAAATAATACATTACCAGTTGAAATAATTTCATCACCATGTGAAGACTACGGTTACAATGATGATGAAATAAGATTTGCAAATATGAAACAACTTGATACTTGCTCCACTCCTGGAGGAGGAGAAGAATTTTCTCTGCTTTCACCAGCGGATGAATCAGAAAGTTTTGACTCTTGGTCTGTGTGTTCGGATATTGAAGGTAGAGAACTTCCTGCTTCACCTATTCCTCCGTTAGGAGATGAAGTGGAAGAAAGTGTTGGTGAAAGAATACGGAGAAAAAGTTTCTACTCTCGGTTTAATGATATAAAAAAGAAGCATCGAAAATCATCCCTGTCATCAATAGGATCTTTGTCTTCATCATATAAAGAGCCTTCTTTATCCAAGTATCATAGCTCATCAAGAAAAGACTACAATCTACACCCAAGCCATTCTTTCAGTCATCAACGTTCATCTCATTCTGGAAAATCAGAGAAAAATTCATCTCCTTATGGGCAAAGCAACAGGATTCCAATAAAATCGCAGCACAGTCATTCTGGTGAAAGTAATGCTAGTTTTGATGTTACAATGGAAAATCATCACGGTCAAAACAATAATTTAGAAAACAATACTTTAGTAGAAAACAATCTTTGGGACACCAGCCAGGGAATAAAAACATCTAGAAATGAATCAGCTTCAATAATTGGAAGAAGTATGGAGACACTTAAAATGCCAAGACATTTCAATTCCAACATCGGGTCTGGTGTTACATCATACCGTATTCCAACATACTCTGGCCCTGTGAGGAGAGCAAGCGACTCCCATCTTGCAAGATCCATTGATTCCAACATCGGAATCATTCCCAGATCTCAGTTTCCAACTCCATCATCATCCAGACTTCTTGGAGCCAGCACTGACTTAAGGTTAGGAGACACATCACCACACTCCAATTATAAAAGGTAACATATAGAAATAAGGTTTTAAGTAGATAGGTATTCAGATATTGCTGTTGACTGGAATGATATTTCTTAGACTTGTCCTTAAAATGTAGATGATGGACAACTGTTTAAAAATGATTTCTCTAAAATCTTCCCCCTTTTTTTATTAAATCCAAGCTAATGACAACATTTTTACCAATACTAAGAGAACATTTTAAAAAACCAAACTCCATGGTGCTACATCCCTGAAGGGACTAGGCCTACCACCTGACCACTGCATTTTCTACCATATGCAATGGCAGGATTGGGGGGTATGTGGTCAGCATTACGACACCCACAGGCATTAAACTAAAAAAAAATACCTTGACTTAGTCAAGTTAGCATGCTTGCCATAAGACCTAAAGAAGATGAGGTTAGTCCTGCATAGGTAAAATCATTTTCCCATCTGCTTAAAATTTACAGCATTCGAATTTCACCCAGTGTTCTTAACGCAAAAACCAGTAATTACACAGCCATCCTACTCCTTCCTCCCTTCCTATGGTCCTGCACTAAGGCCATAGAGGTATTTTATTGGAGGAATTGCAGAATCAGAGTGCATTCACAGAACAGCAGTATAATTTTGATTATCAGTTACCTTGGCAGTCTCCGGTTTATTGAATGTCAGGATCAAGCTGGGCCTACACAATGTTAAGTAGGCTAATCCCACATCCACTTTCCCTTCTACTTTTCCTTGTTTACGATTATTTATTTAGCATATTGTATTCTAGTTGTTATCTTGGATAAGGGAATTCAATGGTTTTATTCCCAACGATTTTAGGAAAAATCACGTTGCTGCAGCCAATAAATCAACAACTGAAAAATAATTCTTAACTAAGAAAGTTGACATATTGGAACTCAGTGTTTTAATCCCAGGATCTTAAGAAATTCAAGTTATCGGTATCAATAACAATACAATACCAGCAATCAAAGATAAAGGGACCATATTATTAACACAGCACTTCCACAATGTGACAGTTTTCTTATTCCCAAGCTCTTATTTTTTATAAACCTCCCAGATACAGAACTACTAAAGAAATGGGATGCTGGATATTGAACTTCTCCTAAAATTCCTTTCAATAATTCACAGTATTTTAACACATAGGGAGCAGAATCTGTGTTCCCGCTCCCACGGTAGCTCGCAGGCGAAATAGGGACACGGGGAAACCTCTCCGGTTTGAAGGATGCTACACTAAGTCAAGTTTAAATACATTTATTGAGCCCCTTGAAAGATACAAAGAGCACAATGGACAAAATGATAAATAGACCCTTTAAAATACAAGATGGAATTTTGTATCTTGCTTTACAAATAAATTCCTCTTCCTAGCGGTGCCGAAGAAGATGAAATGTTGATGAAGTCAAGGGGAGACGACTTAGTAAGCTCCTTCTGGAAAATAAGGCATGCTTGCCTTATAAGACTGATGAATAGCTCGGAGGACCAGAGCAGAGCAATTTTTATAGTCGCGCTTGCTCGGACGACTGAGAAAGAATTTCACTATTCTTGAAGTGAATGCACACTTTCAGCAAATTATTTTAAGGTCGACTTGCTGCTTCGACCGAGAATAAGAACCTTTAAATGTTGCTTCGACACTGCAACTAAAATTAAGCACTCTGAAATATTCACTTCACAGCAGTACTTACAGTAAATCCTTTTACTTAATGAGTTACGCATTCAAGTCCATACGGTTTGATCAGGGAAGTAAAAAACTTGGCTTCACACATTTGTAATTAAATCACAAATAAATTACTTTGAAGAACGTATTAAATTGCGTCTCTGCAATAACTAGGGCTGGGAAACTTCAAATTCCCAGCTCGACAATAATAACTAGATTCAGAATTCTGAACTGAAAACTAGCCTGGCGAAAGCTTTGAACGAGAGAATAAGAATGAATAGCAAGAATGACAGACATCACGACAATAAATAATTAATCTTGGAAATAAATCAATTAAGTTACATTAAAATACTAGAACATAAATAAGAGAATTAATAGCATTACTTTAAAACTGAATTGTTTCTTTAAAAACACAAAATTATGAATAAAATATACTAAAAAATAACACTGGTCAACATGATTTTTGTCTCATGAGTATCAATAGTTGTACTTAATGCACTTTTTTATCATGTTTTCAAATATGTTTTCGGAATTTCTCCATCACCCACAGTTTTTTTTTTATTTCAATTTCAATTAATGGATTTAAATATATTTTTTTTAATAAACGGTCATTTGTCCATTGTAAAATAAAAACTAGAGCATTGTAAATGTGATGGAACCAAATGAGCTAACTCAAATGGTACCGTTGCTACTGTTGTGCAAGATAACGATCTCATACGAGATTTAAAATTATCCAAAAACCAGTCTGAAATGCTTGGTTCCCGGCTAAAAGGATGGAATCTTCTTCAAAAGAATACAAAGATATGTACTTATCGTAGTCGTCATTCTCAATTTAAAGGCTATTTTTCTGAAGAAAATGGCTTAGTGTTTTGTAATGACATTTCTTCTCTTATGGAGACATTTGGTATTGAACATAACCCAACAGAATGGCAAGTACTATTTTATTATTAACGACTTTGCTGAGAAGATTTCGGCAAAATAATTTCTACTGTTTTTATCGGATAGACAACTGACTGTCATATATTCAAGAAGAATTATATTTTTAATGACTATTGCTGAAAAAAATTCGGCATAAGTGTACTTATTTTAACAGATGACAACAGTGTGTTTTTTAAAATCAGTGTGATTAAATCTGTATCAGTGTATATATTTTAATGTTTTATTTGCTGAGAAGATTTCGGCAAAATAATTTCTACTGTTTTTATCGGATAGACAACTGACTGTCATATATTCAAGAAGAATTATATTTTTAATGACTATTGCTGGAAAAAAAAAAAAAAAAAAAATTCGGCATAAGTGTACATATTTTAACAGATGACAACAGTGTGTTTTTAAAATCAGTGTGATTAAATCTGTATCAGTGTATATATTTTAATGGTTAGGTTTTAGTTGAATACATATAGCACCTTGCTATCTTAAATGTGATTGTATTGTATGTGACTATATAATTTTATATCCAACTTATATTTTATGACATAGTGATACATAAATAAGAATGTATAAGTGCATAAATCTAGTAAATATTATAATGTTATAGGGCTTTATGACGTTGCATCTATTGAACTTTTGGTCCATTGGGTTTGTGGTTAGGTGGATAAGTCATTTCATAATAACAAATTAATATTACCACAAACGGAAAGAAAAATGAAATTTATCAACTCTAGAATGGCGCTTGTTCATTGATTCCTCCAAAGCAAGTTTAAAAGCAGTGCTTCTGCATAATGGAAATAAATTCCCATCAATACCTGTGGCTCACTCTGCTAGTATGAAAGAAACATATGAAAACTTTCAATTTATATTGGCAAAGCTTCAATATGCAGTGTATAAATGGAATATTTGTGGTGATTTAAAGGTAATTGCACTTATTCTTGGTCTGCAGTTTGGTTACACAAAGTACTGTTGCTTTTTGTGTGTCTTTGGGATAGTAGGGACAGAAAAAATCATTACATCAGAAAAGAATGGCCTAAACGCGAATCATTCATTCCTGGAAAGAAAAATGTGAAACATGACGCATTGTGTAATCCTAAAAATGTGTATCTACCTCCCTTACATATCAAGCTAGGATTGATGAAGAATTTCGTGAAAGCCATGGGCGATACTCCTGGATTCATGTACTTAAAACAGAAGTTTTCTAAAATTAGTGAAGCAAAAATTAAAGAAGGGATATTTGTGGGTCCACAAATACGATCACTAATGCATGATGAGAAGTTTGAGGAACTATTGAATCCACTGGAGAAAGCAGCTTGGCAAGCATTCAAAAAAGTAACTCACAGTTTTTTGGGAAATCGAAAGGCGGAAAACTATCGTGATATTGTCAATGATCTTATAACATCTTATAAAAATTTGGGCTGTAATATGTCCTTAAAAATTCACTTCCTGCACTCGCACCTAGATTTCTTCCCGGAAAATCTTGGCGCAGTGAGCGATGAGCACGGGGAACGCTTTCATCAGGAGATTTCAGCTATAGAAAAGAGATATCAAGGCAAATGGAATCCTAATATGCTGGCCGATTATTGTTGGACCATCAAGAGGGATGCTCCACAGGCGAAATATAGCAGAAAATCGCCATTTCTTACTTTCTAGGTGAGTCCGAATGTTCGGATATTGTGTATTTAAGAATGTAGAAAATATTAAAGTGTATGAAATTATAAATGCCTGTCTCTCGGAAACCTTGCGTGATGGAGAAAAACGGATATCATATTTGAATTCAGGAGAAGAAATGCTATCAGAATCACATATTTTTCTTTCTGAGACAAAAAAAAGTTTCTTTTTTGTTGCCCAGTGTAATCAGACTGAAACTTTGGGTTGGAGATTATAACATGACTATCCAAAAAATGAAAGATGCGACAGTCAAATGTCATTTCTGATGCGAATTGATGGGAGAAAGAACAAACAGATAAGTAAACATATTTAAAATTATATTGAAGACACAACAAGAAAATAAAACAAGCGAAGTCACAAGCCTGTTGCCATAGCAACACGGCGAATGACCTCGCGAAACCAGCTAATGCCTCAAATCCGGCCAGACACGAATGCTGGACGGAACATATTGCCCGCGATAATTTCGCTCGTGAAATTATCTAACAGAATGTGACGTCAAGCAAATTCGTGAATGCAAGGATTCGAGGCCAAAACAACTATCAAGTCGCAATAAAGTCAAAATCGGTGGAGTGGGATGCGTCCGGCATCAGCACTCTGAATGAAAGCAGGTGTCACTGTCCCTCTTCACTGACAGGCAGAGGAGCCAACTTGATGAGGGGCCTCTTATAAGTGCCTGAGACAGTGCGCACAGTGACAACTCTGACAAGGCCGTCTGGGCCTGGGTGTACTTGGTGCACCAGACCAAGCACCCACCTATGAGGAGGTACATTGTCCTCGAGAACCAATACAGGGGTACCCAAAGGAACGTCTGGCAGTACCTTGTGCCACCTTGCACGACGCTGTAGCGTGTGGAGATAATCCACGGACCACTTCTTCCAAATGCAAGTGACCATCTGCTGAAGATGGTTCCAACGGGAACGCAGGCTGTACCCACCAGAGAGGTCAGGACTGGGCACCGATACAATGGGCTTGCCAATAAGAAAGTGGCCGGGAGACAAATATCCAAAGTCATCCACGTCCTCAGATAACGACATCAAAGGACGTGAATTCAAGAATGACTCAATTTGTGTGAGAACAGTAGACATCTCCTCGTAAGTGTACTTACAGGACGAGGACATCCTCTTCAAGTGGAACTTCAAAGAGCGTACTGCCGCCTCATGAAGCCCTCCCATGTGTGGAGAGTGAGGAGGCAAGAAACGCCAATGAATGTTCAAATGCGCAGTGGCGTCTTGCACTGCGGAGTGATGTTCTGATGACATCAAAAGCCTAGAGAGGTTCTGCAGGTCGGCGTGGGCTCCGACAAAGTTTCTACCATTATCACAAGTGATTGAACTTGGAATTCCACGACGACTTGTGAACCTTGACAATGCCGCCAGGAAGGCACGTGAGGTGAGCGAAGTCACTAGCTCAACGTGTACGGCCTTCGTGGACATGCAGACAAAAATAGCAACGTAGGCTTTGGTAGTCACCTTGGACCGCGGGCCACCAAACTTGAGAGAGAATGGACCGGCGTAGTCCACACTAGAGTTTGTGAAAGGAGGGAGAGGATTTACTCTCTCAGGAGGCAGATCAGCCATCTTTTGCTGAAAAGCCTGAGCCTCAAAGCGGAAGCAAACACTACAGCGCCTCCGTACACTGCGAACCAGCTTGCGAATGCAAGGGATCCAATACGACTCTCGCAAGTGTGAGATGACTAGCTGAGGTCCTGCATGACCTAGATGCAAGTGCACATGGAGAACTAACTGCCTGGTGAAAGCATGCTCTGCAGGAAGTAATATCTGATGCTTGTTGTCAAAGGGTAGGTTGGACCGACCTAGACGTCCACCTACACGCAGGATGTTATCCTGAATAAAGGGGCATAGTTGCCGGATCTTACTAGAAGAAGGCAAATCTTGCGAGGAAGACAATGCTTGAATTTCCTTTTTGAAAGCATTCCTTTGAATGATTCTAATGCAAGAATGCAAAGCTTCAGTAAGCTCTGACGGCAACAAAGGGCCATTGATAGGTGACTTGAGTTTCAAGTAATTATTGATGAAACGTCGCACATAAGCCATGACCCTGATTGTTTTCAAATGTGAAAACTTAGTCAGCCATGGGCTTAAGCTTGAGGTTTCGATAGTGACTAGCGCTGCTATCTTCACCTCTGGGAGAGACGAAGACTCGAGCTCAGTGGGCAAACTGGGCCACTGAGTGGAGTCGGCAGTAAGCCAAGAAGGGCCTGACCACCACAGAGAGTTGTTAAGTAGGTCAGAAGGGGTGGCTCCCCTAGAGATGAGATCAGCGGGATTGTCCTTAGATGACACATGCGACCAAGATTCAATGGCAGTGAATTCTTGGACGTCCGCGACTCTGTTAGCCACGAAGGTCTTAAGTTTAGAAGGTGAATGGTTTAACCAACCAAGTACAACCTTGGAGTCACTCCACAGGTGTACTGAACTTATAGAAAGTTGCAGCGCAGGTAACACCCGGTGAACTAACGTTGTCAACAAGTGAGCTGCCAACAATTCAAGGCGAGGGATAGTCGTTGCCTTCAAAGGGGCAACCCTAGACTTGGCACAAAGCAGACAGCTCTTGGCCTTATCGAAGTGATTAGTAGATCGTATGTACAGACAGGCGCCATATGCCACCTCGCTAGCATCACAGAAACCGTGCAACTGCACAGATACGAAGTTCTGCTGTAATGCTAGCCGAGGGATAGCGATGCTGGAGATGAACTGAAGTTGGTTGTGAATCTTGCGCCACTTGTCGGCGACCGCAGAAGGAATGGGCTGGTCCCATGAAGTAGTCTCCTTCCACAAAGATTGGAACAGAATCTTGCAGTAGGACACTATAGGGCATATTAGACCAAGGGGGTCAAAAATAGAGGCTATACAAGATAGCAATGTCCTTCTGGAACAGGTGGTGAATGGCTTGGAGGGATCGACTGAAGTTTCGATCCTGAGCATATCGTCAGAAGGTTGCCATATGAGGCCTAGCGCCTTTATGGAGGAGGTGTCAGAATCACCAAAGGTTCTGTGGTCGAGAGACTCCCGCAGCTCAGGAGGAACGTCTTGGAGCAGTTCCACAGAATTGGAACTCCACTTACGAGGATTGAATCCACCTAGGGGGAGAAGCTCTCTCAGCTGAGAGACAATAACCTTGGCCTCAGACAGCGTAGCAGCTGTGGCCACTATGTCATCGACATATTTGGAATTGTTTATGATGGAGGCTGCTACAGGAAACTTGCTTCCCTCGTCGATGGCTAGCTGTTTAAGAGCTCTGGTTGCCAGGAAGGAGGCAGAAGCAGTGCCATAAGTGACCGTGGTTAGGTCAAACAGCTGAATAGGGTCTGACACAGAAGTTCTCCAGTAAATCTGCTGGAGAGGTTGGTGGTCGGGATGGACTAAGACCTGTCTATACATCTTCTCGATGTCCGCTGTGAACGCCACTGGATTGAACCTAAAGCGTAGGAGGATCGAGAAGAGGTCAGGTTGCACCACCAGACCTACCGCAAGGATGTCATTGAGTGACTTCCCGTTAGAAGACTTCGCCGAAGCATCAAAGACTACCCTGAGTTTTGTCGTGGTGCTGGAAGGCTTCAAGACGGGATGGTGCGGGATAATATACTCATATTTCCCGAGTGAACTCCGAGAGGCAGGCTTCATGTGACCCAATTTCAGATAGTCATCCATGAACCTGTTATATTCCTCTCGAAGGGTTTCATTTGAAGACAGCCTTTTTTCTAATGAGAAGAATCTCTTCTGAGCTTGTAACACTGTGCTCCCCAGGGATTCTGGAGCTGATACAAAGGGCAACTTTACAATGTATCGCCCATCGGAGTCACGCTGAGTATTGGCAGCAAAATGCTGTTCACAAACTGACTCGTCAGGGAAGGGGGCTGAGTTAGACACTCGTTCTAACTCCCAGAACCGGGAAAGCTGGTTACTCACTAACTGGTCAGCAGTTAGGAAGGCTGAGTAATTAGAAGACATAGCCTCCGAGCATTCAGTCTCATTGGGGCTTGCGTCAAGATAACGCTTATCCGTGGATCAGCGTCGATGACCATTGGAAGTATGGCAACGCTGTGAAGGGAAAGGCGCAGAGGGCAGTTTCCCGGCGAAGTACCAACCAAGGTGCGAGTTCTGAATCGTAGGTAACTCACAGGTGGAAATTTGCCCTGGACACACCACTTGGGCGCAAATCTCCACTCCAAGAAGTAGATCGACACACTTAGGACGACTAAAGAATGGGTCAGCCAAGGGAAGATTCGGAGGAATGTTCCAATCTTTGGTCTCAATAAAAGAGTTCGGGAACCTTTTCTCCGAAATCTCCGGAACGACAATGGCCTGTGCATTGTAGCGCCATGAAGTCACTCGCGACTGAATCGTGATGCTGGTTAGTTTATGTGTGCTAACATTAGTGGACAAAATTCCCGCTAGCGTAGTCCGCTGCGCATGAGGAGCTAGTCCAAGACGCCTAAACAGCCTGTTGCTAATAAGATTGCAGTCTGAACCGCTATCCAGGAGGGCTGTGGCCTCAACAGGCGAGCCGTCTGAGTCCAGGATGCGGACAGTAGCAGTAGGAAGCAAGCAGCGCTGCTGGGTCTGACTAGAAGCCATAACACCTGCAGTGTTGGCTGCCTGGTGACTATCGCTAGTAGGGTCGTGGAGGAATGTGCTATGTCTCCCAGCACATCTCCTGCACTGAAAAGTCCTACAATTGTTGGCATGCCCTTGACTAAACAGGCATACGCGACACAGTTTGCGGTCTCTAACAAACTGGTCTCTTTGAGCGAAAGTCATGCTCCTGAAGTCGCTGCATGAAAACAGGTCATGCACAGCAGTACGACAACAGAGACATTTAGGCCTCGGAGAAGAAGACTTTGACTTGGAAGGAGCCGGAGAGCTCGGAACTGACTTAGCAGCCTGACTTTTCGTGGCAGCATCAGTCATCTGCAGTATGCGAACTCGGCTTTCCAAGAAGACAAATAACTCCTTGAGAGTAGGGAGCTTCCCTATTTTGACAGATGACTCCCATTCTCTGATGAGGTTCATCGGAAGCTTGTCGATGATAATTCTGGTAATAATCAGATCTGACAACTCCACTTCTGTATTAAGGGAATTCAGTGCATGTACCGTGCTTATAAAATGATCCAGGTATTTCTGCAGGGATTCTGCAGAATACCTCTCAATCTGAGGAGGAGAGAAGAGATTGTCCAGATGGGTGTTGGCGATTAGCCGGTCGTTATCAAACCTATCAATCAAAGTCTGCCACGCCACCTGGAAGGTCGCAGCAGAGACAGGAATATTCTGAATGACCGTACTAACCTCTGATGACAGGCAGGACTTCAAGTACTGATACTTGTCCATGTCCGAAATGTGCCTGTGTTGAATTACCAATGACGAGAAAGTGTCACGAAACTCGATCCACTCAGAGGGGTTCCCATTGAACTGAGGAAGACGGATTTCGGGGAGTTTCGGTAACAACGGCGTGACAGGGTCGAGCGAGGAGCGCTGACTGGCAGTCTGCGCTTGCTCGGGTTCATATAGCTGTTTCTTTTCAGCTATCATGGAGTCAAAGAAACTGATAACTTTGTAATAATCAGCTTCCACTGCGTGAAAGTCGAATTCATGATCCTGGTAGGCCTCGTCAATGGCCACCTGAGCATAATCTGACTTATAGGCCTTGAAGATCTCTACGAATTCAGAGCGGCGAATGCGCGCCTCATGAAGCGTAGTGAGATCTTCGATTTCGTACTCTCGCATAATCTGCATTTGACGCAGAAATTGCGATTGCAAGTACTCGAAGCGTCTTATTTTAGCCTTTCGGGCAGCTTCGGCCTGGGCGTGGGCTTCGGCTCTCTTAGCCTCAGCTTCCTCACGGGCCAGGGCGAGCTGAAGGAATTTACACAACTGAGAGTTGCCTCTGGAAGTGACGGCGTCGACTTCTGCCCTATAGGCTTCTTCAGCATCAGAATAATCCACACCGTCGATTTCAGTCTGCACAAGGTCGAACTTAGCTGCAAGTTCGTCTAACTTAGACTCATACTTTTTGAGTTCAGGATATGTGATATCCTCAATGGCTAAATTACTAATGACATTGACCTGCCGCGTAATCTGGGCCTTAATGGGAACTCGCTTGGCTTTAAGAGCCGCCAAACCGTCTGGACTCGACATAGCGACTTGCTTCTACAATGTCTGAATTAAATAGGTTGCCCGCCTAGAGCCGGTGCAACAATAAGAAATTAGAGTTTTCTTATAAGAATGGAGTGAGTTGCCCGCATAGGAGCATACGAGTAGACAAAGAAATAGTGTGTAGCTGTACAGGTGTAAGTACACAGATGTAAATGTTTACACTTTACAAGAAAGTACAAAAAACTTAATTGAAATCTGTCAGAGAGCTCCCTCAAACGCAATGCGGAGGAGAACCACAGATACTTATAGCAACTGACTTTAAACTACTTATTACTGATGGCTACTGATGGTAGCGTCTCACACCGGCGGCAAACTATACCGGGAGAACAAGATTGATATATAAGAATGACTAGAATTGTGGCTAATCACTGAGTCTCTGAAATAAGTGACCAAGACAAATTCAAACTGTAAATTGAATAGTTACTTTACGTTAATTATAGGTCACTAACTATCAATGCATCTTCAACCATAGGCCTCTGGGTCATATCTAGGCCCGGAGGAACCACAAAGAGATGTTCCCGCTCCCACGGTAGCTCGCAGGCGAAATAGGGACACGGGGAAACCTCTCCGGTTTGAAGGATGCTACACTAAGTCAAATTTAAAACATATTTATTGAGCCCCTTGAAAGATACAAAGAGCACAATGGACAAAATGATAAGCAGACCCTTTTAAATACAAGATGGAATTTTGTATCTTGCTTTACAAATAAATTCCTCTTCCTAGCGGTGCCGAAGAAGATGAAATGTTGATGAAGTCAAGGGGAGACGACTTAGTAAGCTCCTTCTGGAAAATAAGGCATGCTTGCCTTATAAGACTGATGAATAGCTCGGAGGACCAGAGCAGAGCAATTTTTATAGTCGCGCTTGCTCGGACGACTGAGAAAGAATTTCACTATTCTTGAAGTGAATGCACACTTTCAGCAAATTATTTTAAGGTCGACTTGCTGCTTCGACCGAGAATAAGAACCTTTAAATGTTGCTTCGACACTGCAACTAAAATTAAGCACTCTGAAATATTCACTTCACAGCAGTACTTACAGTAAATCCTTTTACTTAATGAGTTACGCATTCAAGTCCATACGGTTTGATCAGGGAAGTAAAAAACTTGGCTTCACACATTTGTAATTAAATCACAAATAAATTACTTTGAAGAACGTATTAAATTGCGTCTCTGCAATAACTAGGGCTGGGAAACTTCAAATTCCCAGCTCGACAATAATAACTAGATTCAGAATTCTGAACTGAAAACTAGCCTGGCGAAAGCTTCGAACGAGAGAATAAGAATGAATAGCAAGAATGACAGACGTCACGACATGTGACGTAAAGCAAGAATCCCATTGGCCAAGAAAAACAATAAATAATTAATCTTGGAAATAAATCAATTAAGTTACATTAAAATACTAGAACATAAATAAGAGAATTAATAGCATTACTTTAAAACTGAATTGTTTCTTTAAAAACACAAAATTATGAATAAAATATACTAAAAAATAATCAGACTGAAACTTTGGGTTGGAGATTATAACATGACTATCCAAAAAATGAAAGATGCGACAGTCAAATGTCATTTCTGATGCGAATTGATGGGAGAAAGAACAAACAGATAAGTAAACATATTTAAAATTATATTGAAGACACAACAAGAAAATAAAACAAGCGAAGTCACAAGCCTGTTGCCATAGCAACACGGCGAATGACCTCGCGAAACCAGCTAATGCCTCAAATCCGGCCAGACACGAATGCTGGACGGAACAATCTGTAACAATGCATTTTATGTTTTCATGTTACAGATGTGTCGGCCGCGGTGATCTAGAGGTAGCGTGCCCACCTCTAAATCCGCAGGGTGCGGGATCAAACACGGCCGCGGTCGATGGATTTTTCAGGACGTAAAAATCCTGGGCACGGAGTCCTCCGGGAGGGACTTTAAGCTGGGGGTCCCGTGACGTAGATTTACGGCACGTAAAAGAACTCCAAGCCTAAATTAGAGCCTCTGGACAAAATTTCCCGGCCCTTTCACATCCAAGAAATACTTAGTTTCCAGGGGGAGTTGCGAAGCGATGGGCTTACCACCTGTCCCTCTACCCTCTCTCGGAAAATAAGCATATCAAAATTCGTATGGGTAATGAAACCTCCACTTGGAGGCTCCTTCGCTCCACCTGGGGATCATAGGGTAACATACATACATACATACATACATACATACATACATGTTACAGATGTGCTTAATATCAATAAAATATTATCTAAGAGAGAGACTTAAGTAGTGTTTGATAAAATAAGTCATAACTCATATAACAGACAATCCCAAGAGATCAGCTCCTTCTACAGCTATACTATTCAAACAGTATGGCTCATGCTGGTTTACACCAATCCCTGCCGATCTTTGTGCACTCTTGCTGCAATCGAAAGGAAGCAAGAGAGCACAGATTTCCTGCAACTTTTCCCTGGCCACAGATGTGTGCATAGCTTGAATGCTGTTTTATTCCTCATGTAACTGAATTTAAATTAATGTTGGATGTCTTGATAATGTTAATGTAAAATTATTGCTTCATAAATCATACATTCAGTATTCCCCTGGAGTTACAAGGAATAGGCTTATTGCAAAAGGCCAGTCTATACAATCTATAACTTTTTTTATTCTTTCAGAATGCATAATAATGCACTTAAGGCACACACTAGCCATGAGAACTGCACTCGACAGTTCAGTTTTCTAGATGCACTTCTTCAGATTATTAATCCATGTATATTTAGTAGGCCTGCACTTTAAAAGCCATGACTCATGTCTGTGAATATATACATGTGTCTCTATCACTAGTAATCACTTTCAATTGTACACCACTCTATACACGTAGCAAAAATAAATAAATCCGAAACGAAGTACTGTATGACCTTTTAAAGCATGAATGTCTAAGGAAATGCAGCAGTAACATAACTGACATGAATGTAAACTCATGTTGATATATGATCAGAGTGCAGTGGTGTAGGGAAGGTCGAATAACAACAGGATATTATTATACTGATAGCACAAGGAAACAGTCATGATCCAGCGAGGCGCATGATTGCTCAATAATCTTAATCATCATTCAGTACATCATTGCTCGATAACCAGAAGTCGTAAAAATATAATTTTTTGTACAGCCGGCTTCAGAAACATTTGTTCTTTCTTATGGTACATTGAAAATTGTTTATTAGCATGCAATGAAATTGCACAATGTGACGCTACTTTGGGTGAGGAATTTTCTGAACCTGACAACATTGCCTTGCTATCATTTGCTACTATCAAAAGTAAACCTTGCTATAAGCGAGCCTTATATCCTGTATATAGTGTGAGCCATATTTTATTTATTTATTTATTTATATCATCAAAACAATAAATAGATTAAAAAATGCCTGCTGTTACATCTCTGTTGACTAGAGGAACAGTCTACCTAATTTCACATTGTAAGCCATATAGTAAGTATGTAGCGCAGTGAAGTGACGCTAACAAACAAGCACGTAATATCGTATGATCAATTTTTATAACCATAATTTCAATCGTTGCTGACTGTTAGAGCTTGAGTACATCAGTACAAACAGTAATAATTGATATTGCTGGTACTGGTATTTATTTAATCCTTTTTCTTGTTCAAGGTTTAACTTGGAAGATCCTATGGAATCATCATCATATTCTCATATAGCATTACCTACATCTGAAGAGGTGGACTCCTAGAGGTTACAGTCTTTCACTAGTAGTAGGATTTTTTTATATTTTTAACAAACCTTCGCATTTCTTGTGGTAATTGAATAAGAACTTTCAGTATTAAATCTGCAGTAAATAGTGCTGGATCAAGTAAAGGAAAGTCCTGTAACAGGTTGTGGATACATGTTTTGTGTATAACGTATTGATTCTGTTTTACCTACTGTCACAGCAAAAACCAGGAAACTCCTAGAGACGAGAAATCTTAAACTCCAAGAAAATAAACCTAATTCAGCCAGAACGAATTTTAAGATTCCAGGAGTTGGGAAAACTGAAATATGGTGCTATTGGTCATACTATTATCCTAACAGTAAACTATTTATAGAAGACTGAATCTAAATAAATATATATACTGTATATTTGTTTCTAGGGCTCCTCAGTCTTATCTGAAATAGAAAACATTTCCATACGAGTGGATGGCAACATTGCATTTTAAGTGCATGTATGTACAGTAGAATAAACCTTAAAGGAAATATACAGCAGTAAAGGAATTAGAGAGCTTAGGTTTATAAAAGAGAGCAGTCTTCCTTTCTTTTTTCCTTCCTTCCAGCTTTTCCTTTCGTCTTATTAATTAATTAATTAATTAATTTGTTCCTTTGTTCATTCATTTATATAATACCCTACTTCACCACACTCCCTTATTCTAGATATTCTATCTCTCATATATGAATGATTTCTTTCTTTCTCTCTTTTTTCTTCCTTCCTGCCTTACTTCCAGTCTTTCCTTTTGTCTGCCTTAATTATTTATTAATTTACTAATTGATTCATTCGTTCATCCATTTATACAACCCTACTTCATCTCTCTTATTCTAGATATTCTCTCCCTCATACATACAATTTTCTTCCATCCTTTCCTTATGTAGGGCCTATAATTTATTTATTCATTCATTTGTTCTTCTGTTCTTTCATTTATACATTTCCTACTTCACCACACTTCCTTATTCTAGATATTTCTTTTTCATGCATATGATGCCTTTCTTTCTCTCTCTCTCTCTCTCTTTCTTTCTTCCTTCCTTCCTTCCCTCCTGCCTTGCTTCCAGCCTTTCCTTTCACCTGTCTTAATTATTTGTTTATTCATTCATTCATTTAAACATCTACTTTATCTCACTCCCTTATTCTAGATATTCTTTCTCTCATACGTATAGTTTCTTCGTTCTGTTTTCTTCCATCCTTTCCTTCTGTCTGCTTTATTTATTTAATTATTTATTCATTCTCTCATACAAGTGATTTCTTTCTTGGTGCTCGTTTCCTGTCTTTTTCCATCTTTGAATTCATCAAGCTAATTTATAAATTGATATTAGAAATTTCTGGAAAAGTTATTATGAGCTCTAGAGAATAATTTTTTTATAACAAATTACTATTTTTCATATTTCCTAAGAATTAGCAGTTTACAGTAAAAGAAAAAATGGGGTAGGGCCTACTTCGATTAGTCCACTGCTTGAATACCATACTTCAATCATTGTACTAGAGTGAGTGAACAATACTTAAATGCTTAGTGGATTTGAGAAGAATATTATATTTAAAAAGTGATAATCTTGTAACAAGCAAAGCATTTTTGTTAGCAGGTTTGTGTTGAAAGCAAATTATGATTACCTGGTTATACTTTGGACATCACAAGAAATCCTTACATAAAGGATTGAGAAACTATGTGAATACATCTTATTTGGTGGTACTCTGGATTTATAAATTGAATTTTAGTAGAAATAACTCTCTACATGTAATTTTCCTATGATGATAAAATTGTAGTGGACTTCTGGTTGAGCAGTTGATCAATTTGTATACTACTATATTTTCTGGAAGGGAAATTGAAATCTATCAGGAAAAGTCGGGAATTTTTTAAAGTAAGGAAAAAGTCAAGGAAATTTGTACAAAAATATGGAATAGACAGGGAAAATAACTACCCCAGTAAATGAAATGTGTTATTCTCCGGTCTGTGGTAACCCAGACTGTATAAGCAATTTTGTTTTCAGCATTTGAGCTACCGTTTCTTATTTTTGTTATCGGGATGTAGGAGGACGGATTTTTTCCTTGTTTTGTTTACAAAGAACCTTGAAAACATTGATTCTTATGGTCAGGTAAATGTAAGTTTCTAGTCTTCAAAAGTCAGGGAAATTTCTGTGGACACACTGTTTTTACACTTAAACAAATACAAGCTTAGTATGGGTCATGCCTAGGTACTACTTTATTGTACACAATCTCCCCTCCCCCCAGTGGTCTGTCTAAACATCTCTTATTGGAGAAGTGTAACCAAAAAAATCAAAGTTAAAAGACTTCCAGCAGTCTTGCAGAGATGCAATTCTTGAGTTACCATTTGCTTTTAGTAATTTATCATGACCTCTAGGTGCAGTAGAGAGCCAAAAATGAACTGAACTGAATTAATATAGAAATCGATGAAATCCCAGTCTGCTCCATATGACTTAGTGTGGAAAGCAGTTTGAGCCATGTCTAACCAAAATGCAATTGATGCATGCAGAATTTCACACTTTCATAGGCCTTCGTGTTATCATAACCTGATCAGAATTTGACTCATTCCTGCCACATATCAGGATACAAAACTGTTATCTTTATCCTAAATACTCCAGCACTGACATTTCACTTTTTTTAAAATACATTTTATCAAACTGAAATGATACAGAGTTGAAAAGTTACTTAAATATCAGTCTTTTTCATCATACTACAAGTTCATTGCAGATATAAAGGTTAATAATAATAGCCAAGTAATAAAAAAGAAAGGTATTTACTGTCATAGATTGTACTTATTTCTGATAGAATAATTGTAATTCTTTCTTAACCTCTGCAGCAGAAGATCTTGTTAAATATACTTCTTTTATGAATAACATATTTAAAAAAATCATTTTAACTAAAACATAACATAATGCTGTTATAAAGGAAATTCTTAACTTGATTACACGAGTTTGATTAGACATTTCTTCCTTGGATGGTGGGTGATGTGTGTAGCAGTTTCGTCTGCTAATTTTGTTGACTTTCCTAACATGTTTCGTGAAAGAAAGTCACAATGAAAAAAGAAAAAGTTTTTGTACTTAAATAATGTTTGTGTTTCCTAGACAAGTGCTATTCCAGTAATGGCATATGTTAAATAAAATTATTTTGAAATTGCTCTTGGTTTTATTCTTTGTAATAGTAAGCCTACTGGTGTTATAATTCCTTGTGTATTTGCATCTTCATATCCAATTTCCTTCTAATTTCTGTGATACGAGGGTTTGTCAATAAGTAAGGTCTCCAACACTCTCTCCCAAGCTCACTACGTCAGACGAGAGATTTGGCACCTCTGCCATGTCCCGCTATCTCCCCTCTTTCAAACGAGCCATTGCTGCAGCCGCTGAACCTTTTATTGTCCGAGATAGAGCTGTTTGAAATGGATCTCCCGATTTCTGCCCCCGCCAAGTGCACCTACGCGAAGTCATACGGTTTCTTACTGCAAAAAAAGTTCCGCCGATTGAAATTCACAGACAGCTTTGCGAAGTTTATGGAGATGGAGAGGGATGTATGGACATAAAAAATGTGTGTAAATGGGTCGTGAGTTTAAACAGGGCCGGACATGATGAAGAACGAAGTGGGAGACGAACAACAGCCGTCACAGATGAGATGGTGGCAAAAGTCGATGAATTGGTGCGACAAGATCGACGCGTCACTATCCGTGAACTTTGTTTATTGCTTCCTGACAATTTTAAAGGTTCCATACAGACCAATTTGAGTGACAAATTGATGTTCCATAAGGTTTGTGCGTGGTGGGTTCGCGGAGCCCGCACTTTGCGGGGACGGAAATTGGGAGATCCATTTCAAACAGCTCTATCTCGGACAATAAAAGGTTCAGCGGCTGCAGCAATGGCTCATTTGAAAGAGGGGAGATAACGGGACATGGCATTGGCACCAACTCTCTCGTCCAACGTTGTGATCTTGGGCTAGAATGTTGGAGACCTTACTTATTACTTGGCAGAGACGGAAATCGGGAGATCCATTTCAAACAGCTCTAACTCGGACACTAAAAGGTTCAGTGGCTGCAGCAATGGCTCGTTTGAAAGAGGGGAGATAGCGGGACATGGCAGTGGTGCCAAATCTCTCCTCCGACGTTGTGAGCTTGGGCTAGAATGTTGGAGACCTTACTTATTGACCAACCCTCGTAACTGTAAAGCATCTGTTCCATTATGTAAAATTGTTCTGAAATTCTGACTCTTCTAAACCCATACCAAGGATAGCTAAGAATTACATTTCTTAAGGCAAAGAAAGCATTACCAGTGAAGCTCAATTCAACCCAGAAGATTGCAAACTGCTCGAAATGCGTTTGAACAGCTGAACCATTCTCTACCAAATTTTCTGTGGAGCGATTAAAGTAATTAGAAATCAGGTATGTAGAACATTTTTTCTGAAATCATATGTTCCTTTCAGGAATAATCACGGAAAATTATGCTGTGACTTAGTAAGCTACAGTCATCAATGGCTGGATAAAGTTTGTTTTTCTGATTGTCTTCTTAAGTTAAGCATTATTCACTAAATCATTTAATTTTTAATTTATATAGTAAAATAAGATCATCTATTTTGCAGGCTTTACGACTTAACAGCTTCATGACATTTAAACAAGTTCATGGCTTACCATAGAATGATAGTGAAAGGAGAACCGATGTGATTGCCTAATAGAGTACGTCATAAACCCTACCTTAAGATTTGAAACTGATGGTGTCCATGCTGAGAAGAGGAACAGAAGAAGTAGGAGTGAAAGTTCTGCAGTGATGTTCTTATAGATCAAGGACTGTCTCTTCGCTGTTTCTCCTATCAATAAAATACTAAATTTATATTCTAAAGAGCAATTTATATAAACATAGATGGCAGTTCCACCTCTACCATTATTGTTGTTGGTTACATGTATTGTTGTTATACTTTGTCCTATAAGGCAGACTACTTGGAGATTGTTCATGAAAATAAAAATAAGTCCCACAAGAGTTCCATAACCATTGAATTGAATAGGTGCCCTTAAGGCGGGAGGCGGGGTGGGAACGCCCCTAAGCACCGAAGCCGCAGGCTTATTGTACCTACCTCCGGGATGGAATGAGTTGCGTGCCCATAGGCCGCCCAGGACTGCAGATCCCCCTGCAGCCCCCCACGGAGCTCCCCTACATCCAGCAAGCCTTATTACCATGCCACGTATGCGCCACCCCCTTCGGTCCCTCCAACCGGAGCCCCGAACGGTCCACGACACACACCACCCCCTTCGGTCCCTCCAACAGGAGCCCCGACAGGTCCGCGACACACACCACCCCCTTCAGTCCCTCCAACCGGAGCCCCGACAGGTCTGCGACACACACCACCAACAACCTCTTGACCACAAGCAGCGGGAAGAACGGGAGAGGCCCCCAGAGGGCGCTGACTGTCAAAGCAGACCTGATACCAGAAGTGGAAACGGGATGATGATGAAAAGGGGGAAAGGTGAGATGAAGTGGAGAGTGTTGGTGGAATGAGAGGGGGAAACGGGAGAATCCCGAGAAAAACCCCCAAGGCACGGCTTCGTCCACCACGAATGACACACCCGCCGGCCCCGAGATTTGAACTCAGGACCGCTAGCATGCCAAGCTCACGCGCTACAGCTTGAGCCACCGCGCCGGCTGCATAACCATAGTTGGTGGTTAAGCTTGGGAAATTCGAGAATCAACCAAGCTATGCAGTTGTTAGAATAACTTGTAGCAGGCCTTCCAAGCCAGAAAAGTGTATGGTGAGAAACTGGATTAAGGAGCAGCTCAACCCTTGCATAGAGACAGAATCCATCATCAATGGCATGAGGCACAGTAATAATTTGATGATGACATTGTACAGATATTTTATGGCAGATTTTTCTCCTAGAATGCTGAAGAAAGTCAAAGAGTATTCCCCGGAGAAAAGGCTGGACAGCAACATTCCAGGAAGATAATACTTTGGTACAGAGTATGTATTTATTTCCCTTGGATCTGGAAGGAGCAGTAGGCGACAAAATGAAGTTGACTTTATTCAATGGATCAACAGAATGAAATTTGTCCAATATAAATGCAAAGCTTGGTTCTGGAGCTGCTGAGTCTGGGCAAATGTAGGTGACGTCATCC
Source organism: Ectobius pallidus (assembly GCA_964059195.1). NCBI lineage: Eukaryota > Metazoa > Arthropoda > Insecta > Blattodea > Ectobiidae > Ectobius > Ectobius pallidus. The sequence continues at coordinate 78,781,656 of CAXKWD010000003.1, forward strand.
CCATTCAACCCTGACTACAATGCTTTCTTTGTATTATTATTGGTGTCTCGTACACTGTAATAAAGGTAAACCAAATTTTATATTTTACTTTGTTGTGTTTGCATGATACTGCATTTTAGTTACCAATTTGTGATGGGCTTTTCTTATTTTATGCTATAAAGTTCCCTAACTTCTTGGATTAAATCTTCGCCAAAATTCTTCGCCAAAATCTGTGACGACTAATATGTGATTATTCTCAATCGTAGTATATAAGTTTACTGAACTCCTACAAAACAAGGTCACTCATACACCTGTCGTGTCATCATAACACTGCCTGCATAGTCCACATTCCAACGTTCAGTACAACTACCTCTGTCACCGGGTGATTGCAAATTTCCTACTCTCAGTCTACTTTCTCTTTCTTTTAACAATTTACCCAGTCTTGATAATATTGATGAAAATTTATATTAACGGGCGCCATCATCAATACGCTTCCTCTTTTCTTTTTTTTGTTATGTATCAGCCCAGTCACAAATTAAATTATAGATACACAGGCTATGTATCTACATGCCTCTCGACTAGCTTTTAAATTAACAGTGGAGACGGGAATTGGGTTCGGATTTACCTTTCGTTTATTACTCTGCTTCTCTCTATTTCTTCTTTTTCTCCTTTTTCAGTGCTCACTACCAAAGTATATAACTTAGCCCAAAAATCAGCGACTCTCAAACCATTACAAGGATAAGGGTCAAAAATCTGAACTTCACGTTAATTTACTTTGCATAACAATAACCATAATTTATTTAATATATTATTTTTTTTTCTTTTTTTCAACAATAACAATCTTACATACAATAAATTACATTTACCCAACATTAACCATTCAACATTTTTATTAGTAGGATAGTATTTAATTATTCAAGGTTAGTATACCCAGTTTAACTATATAAGTACGTTCTCTGTTCAACAATAACAAATCCCTAATTAATTACTTTAACCTTCTTTCTTTTTTTTTGTTTCCAGGTATCTACTAGAACGTCTTGTATTATTCTTCTAATTTACTACTGACTTGTGTAGTCATTTACATTTGCAACTTCAGGATAGTTCAATATATATATTATACCTTTTTTTTTTTTTTGAATAAATAAAGGTTTTCAATTCATAATCCAGTCCTTAACTCTACAGATTACACTCAATAATCCCACCTATGTCTCCTATACGAGTCTACTAGTCATCTTAGTCCATGAAGAATTGTATTTAAAGATAGATAGGAAAGACAGTCTCATGAAGAAAGAAATAGAAGTTTAGGCCTATACCCACAGAGTGACTGTGGCGATAGACCACCGATACAGGAGCGGCGTCTAGATCTTGAGTTACAAACAATCTGACTCCTCTCCTGCAACCGGGAAAATATTAATGGGCCGCAAACAAAAATAAAATTTTGTAAATCGATGTCAGAGGTCCCTGACACTCTCTCCTAGAGGCACGTGGGGCCGTTGTTCGCCTCCAACATCGATGGCTTTCACAATCTCTCATAAATTTCTTCTCTTTATATGTTACTAGTATAGGCCTTGCCTACTACCAGATTTTATTTGTTTGATTCGGGATACTTCCGGCGTTCCCTCACCTCACCCTTACAATCTCTAGTACTTGTTCATAAACTACTTATCATCAGTACACTACTCGTAATTACCTATTCTCCTCTTTCTAACCTGACCAATCATCAGCTATTATCTTTTAACCCCTTTCTTTCTTTAAGTAGAGTTCCCTTCAGCTTATACCATTGATTTAATTCACTTGGTGGTTATTCTAGTTTTCCTACTTCTTAAGTTACTACTCTTCAGCATGGGCACCCAATCTTCTTTTGTCTCTAAATTCCCTAGAATTCTAACTGAAACTAATTCACGCCCAGATTAGTAAGCTTCTCTATAACCCCTGTAGTGACTTCTACTTCTACCCTAACATGTAAATTTTCCAATGGTACACACCTACTGCACTACCACTCGTAGGCCTTCTTTTGCCCTTCAATCTTTCCACTTCTTATCCCCCTCTACCATATTCCATACACCTTCGCTTGTAGATAAATCTCTATAAAAAAACATAACTTAACACTACAGGCCAGCATGAAATCTATTTATAGATAGTCACCCGTCACCTGAAAGAAACCCAAGTGGGAGGGGCCCTCGTAAGAAGTACTAAGCATGCCCCTTAATTACCTTTCTTCCTTACTCCCCTCGCGTCCTGTCTCAAAAATAACAAAGTTTATATGAGCATCACCAATTGCCCCTAGCTATGTATTCATTCGTGGGACAATCACCCATAAAACCCCAAAGTGAAGAGATCTATCTTTGGCATTCAGCGGTTAGGCTCTTGACTGCTCTTTCATAATTAACTTAGACCAGAAATAGAAAATAGTTGGATTACTGGATTTCATCACTTTACTTCTAGAATTCTCACTTCTATGTTCCTATTCTATTCTTTTATCATACGATACGGCGTCTAATCGCCACACATTACTTAGAAACCATCCTTACAAAAAAAGGAATATCTCAATTTTCTCACTCCCCAAACAATAAGAAAAAGTCTAGACGATTATACTCAACCAGTGATGTCCAACTTATCCTCCGATCCTGAGTTGTCTTCCATTACTTCCTGATGTCCATATCTGCTCTTATTCAGAGCGAGCAGTCACGACTCACTCTCACAGCTGATGTTCGCTATAGCGGTGTCTCGTACTGGTCGACTTGGTGTATTCTTCTGATTAATGACTATCTCCATATAGCCGTGTCAAGGAAGTTCACAACCAGAATATCCTTTAGATGAAAGTCTGACACACCATTATGCCAGAACGCCTCTACCGCTGTCACACATCCCAATCTCGTCTTCTCCCTTCTGCCTTTTCAACTTCTCTCTCTCGTGGTCAGGCACGTACTACTAACCGTCTTTCAGGTTCCACACGTCTCTCTCGTCGATTCACCGTCGACGCATGCGCACCTCTCCTTTTCTGTAATTCAAATAAATTCAGGGCAGTATCGATAATCATGAAAATGTTCAATATCGATTAGTTGCGGTCCCCCAACCCTTCCTTTGTTTAGGAATGGTCTCCTATCGTTGATTATGCACGTCGCTATTTGCGTCGTGACAAATTAAGCATGAAACAGCACACAACAATATTGTGGTTATATTTTTCAACTGCAGTAAACTAATTAACATGTACTTAATAAAAAAATAAAGTCAGTTTAAAATGCTGTGTTCTTGTGTTTTCTCGTGTTCAAAGGAAACATCAGAAGTAAGATGTAGCGAGGGGATAAAATCTCATAATTCTCAAAAAAAGAAAGAAAAAAGTTGCCACAAGTGTACAAAGCATGGGTGGAAACATCACTATCCAGAACATTCTTAGGCAAGTATGTTACTATATTTCAATTATTTTCATTTTCCTACTGAGCTATATATTTGTTTTAAAAATATATTTCCACCTTTGCTCAGTATTTAAAATAGTAGAAACCTAACCTACTCTAAAAACATAAGTTATCTTATGATAGTCTAAATTATTTAAGTAGCATAAGCTACTGGTCTAGAAATATAAAACTTGTGTACAAACAATAAGTTAGTCATAAATATTACTAGGATTTCTTAAAACTGTTAAAATGTGTTTAAAGGCCATAAAAATAAGTCTTATGCTAAAATGCATTGGTTTCTAATATTTTCATTCACTTTGTTACTGTTCAGCCATACTAAAATTCGCTTATTACACATAATGGAGCGTCATATTGATACTGTGCATTAATGATTAATATTGAACATGAAATGATCTTGAAGCCTCGAGAGCTACAAATGAAACTGTGTAATGAACAACCTGTAATTAAAATAAAATAAATTCTGTTCGAGTTAATTTTAATATTATACTAAATTGAGTTAAATTAGTCTAAGTCTGTTGGTGTGAGGTTAACAAGCTGAGAGCAGCTTTGAATACAAAGTTGCTGCCTCATTAAAAAAACTGAAAAACAAAATTGCATACAGAACAAACAACACTCTGAAAAAGCACCTCACAAACAAACACACACACACAAAGACAAATTTAATTCAACAGGTATATACAAACTCATATGCCAAGATTGCCCCAGTTTCTACATAGGCCAAACAGGCAGATCCTTTCGAACCAGATACAAAGAGCGCATCAAAGCTATCCACAAAGCACAAAACAAATCAAATTTCGCAGAACACATCATCACAACAGACCACAATTATGAAAACATAAACAAAAGACATGGAAATACTACATATGCTGTTGGTGAAAGAAAGAAAACATTTCTGTGGGTCTGTGCATGAACCCAACAACTCACATATTTGTAAAACATTGAATAATGTCAGTCGCTGACTTTCTATCTACCTTTTATTTACATTTATAAACATCAAACCTTGTGTAGAAAATTATATATTTCATTTTTAGAAAATTAATACTTTCCTAGAACTGGCAATATCAAAGGAAGAAAGCAAGTGTGTGTTACTGGATTCACGCATAGAACCAACAATTGTTTAATATCAGCTGTGATTCTAGCACTAATAATTTTTTTTTTTAATTCAGACCCAAAGACTTTTCGTAGTATATTGTTAAGAGATGAATTTGCTGAACTTTCAGATTGGGACATTTATGATCTTCATGACATTATACACGTCACATCTGTGTGAAAAATGATTCTTCTCAGTGTTTGAACTGAAAATCAAGTACAAAAATAGATTGATGCATGCTCAGATTTTTGAAGTTATCCACAATTGTAACCAACATAGATCTTTACCAACTTATGCAAAAGCAGCAGGCTCAGCAATCACACTAATTCGGTGAGTAAAAAAAATCTTTTCTTCCAAGTATCTGGTTCAATTGAGTAATTTTATTTTTATTGAAACATTTATTTTTCCATCACTAGACCAACTGCTTGTCATTTTCTCACTACTGACTATAAGCGAAAATGGTCTATGAAACCACCTGAATTTCATATGCTCTCAGGCGTCAGCGATATAATTGATTGAGTTTGGGTAAATACGACAAGTGTGTGTCGGCCTACTATTGATGACCATACTGCTCTATTGGATGCCATCTATTAGAAGATACCACTAGCATAAATTTCAAATGGTCTAAATATATCTGCCACACTCTTTAAATGATTTTTTGTTACCATTAGCTTCTTCATGAGAACAATACATTTCTTTCTTTCATGGTTTGTTTGAAATTATCTTATCTTGTTATCTAGGCAGGATTTCTAATGCTTCATACTGGAACTCTTGGAAAAGTCGATCTTTGAACTGCAATAGAAATTCATTTTAACAAATTGCATTTATTTCTTTAATATATTGTAACTTCTCTTTCATGGGTCTCACAAATCAATTCTTGTAGGGGAAGTAATCAAAGCTGTAGATCACATACATTTAGACTGACATTGATTCCCTCTCCAACACAACACAAACTTGTCGAGACAATGAGCAATGAACATTTGGAGTATTAGGATTAAGTAAATTCCAATCTGACATTTTCCTTTAACAGTGATGAAAACCCCCAAAAATCCCACTCTCAGATTAGCCAGTCATGAGATTCAAACTCAAATGTGAATCTCACTTGATAATAATTTATATTTCTCTTTTGAAAAATAAGAACACTGCCCATACTTAAGCAATCAACATAAAAGTAATGCAATCCTCTCACATCTCAATTACGATGTACAGTGAGTCCCACGCAAGAGTTGGCCAATCGTGCGGGTTTCCGCGTCGCGGCGGCCCCTGCTCTAACTTCCCCTTCGATCGGGTGAAATATCTACGCAAATAATGCCGCGGTTGGTGTAATTATTCAGGTTCTTACATTTACAGTTAAAATTACAACGAAAATAACCACGTACCTCATCACAAGAGATCTTGGAAATGTCCTCCTCTTGCATCCACACAACACTGGCATCTTTTCAGGAAATTTTCTTTCACGCAAGTAAGTTCAGCTTCCAAGATTAGCTAATTTCTCTTGTGATATTGTCTTTAAGTTCTTATAATGTATGGGAAATTGACCTATACACTTTGTTTCAAATTTTACCATAAATAATAGTCACATAGGCCTACTGTTAGAAGAACTTAAAGACAATATCACAAAATAAATTAACTCTATCTCGGAAGCTGAACCTATGTGCGTGAAAGTAAATTTCCTAAAATGATGCCAGTGTTGTGTGGATGCAAGAGGAGGACGTTTCCAACATCTCTTGTGATGAGGTACTGTACATGGTTATTTTTATTGTAATTCCAACTGTAAATGTGAAAACCTGAACCATTACACCGTTCGTGGCTTTATTTGCATAGATATTTTACCCAATCACTCGGGAGTTAGAGCAGAGGCCGCCGCGTCACAGAAACCCGCATAATTGGCCAACTCTTGCGTGGGACTCACTGTATTTTTTAAGTATTTTAAATATTGTACAGAAAACAATTCATGCAGTTATCAACTTCATCATAGCCAGTGTTTTTTTCATAAATGGGTTCTAGTACTCGTATTATAGAGTATATATAATATAATTATATAAACTACTAGCTTAAAAGGCTCGAGTTTTGTATTTTGAAATTAACTTGGCCTGTATAGGGAACACTTTGCTTTGCATTTGTATAGGTATCTAGAGTTTGAAGCGAAGAAAAACGACTTACCACAAACTATTCCCTCATGAAACGCTAGATGTAGATTTTATCGCTCATAGAGGGCTTCGAATTTTGCAACCCATTACTTCTACACATCATGTATGGTAGAGGTTAAAATAAAAAGAAACAGAATCTCTGGTAATGCAACGTTTTACTGTCTTTACAGGATATTTTATTTCCCACTTTCATGTTGCCATACAACCATTTTAATATCATTTCACACATTCTTCCCCAAAAATCCAGGATACAGTATTTACTATGCATGTAGAACTAAAAATATTTCATATCTTTTTATATGCTTAGCTTACAATAAACTCACTATTTATGAACTAATGCAAAGTCTACAGCAATGAATATCGTATCAGTGGATAGAATTTTTTTTACAGACTTCTGACATAGTATACTCGCTACACTTCGTTGGCACAAACTCGGGCTATAAATTTTTAATTGCGTGAACCTGAGACAACTGAATATACACTCCCCGCAATACCACCTCGTATTCTTTATCAAAATGTGAAGAGAGGAAATTATACAGCCCATGCCCAGGGTAGAGAAAGTTATAACTGCGCGAGGTTACTGCTTCGAAACTACTGCTCTTTTTGCTACCGTGCATCTTTAAACCATGATTCGTGTCTCATCTCCCCGGTTATACTTGGGTGCATCGCATCAGATCTTAGCTTATGTGGATACCATTCACTATTATTGATTTATAGGAATTAATTTCATTGTTAGTCTTTTTGTCCACCTATGTGCCGTAGGGGATGTGTTCCTCATGCAGCGGGCTCGGCTTTGATTCCTGGTCTGAACAAGTTCCCTATGTGTGGTTTTCCTCACCTGTGAGAAGAATGCTAGGACACTTTAGGCCCTCTTGATCCCCGGAAATCAACTGGCCATCACCTTCAATCCATCAGCGCCTTTATCAGTGTGTGTGCAAATGTTATGTCGCGTCTTGTGGGTTAGGAATTGGGCTGGTCACTCATCCCAAGCCCTTGTCTGGTCATTATATTAGGTTCAATGCATAATGTATTACTTTACTGTGATTTGAAAGTTCAGTTTTTGCATACACGTGCGTAAGTAAAACTTGCTTCGTTTGTAGTAATTTTTTGTTATTTTATTTTATAGTTATCGAGTAATTTATACATTTTAGTATTCTTTAAAGTTATATGGTGAAAATTGATATACAATGTTTGGATAATTGATTGGTTTTCCATAATTTTAACTGATAAATTAGCTGCAGAACTTAAAACCTCTAAAACTCGACAATGAAATTCTCCGAAATAACATACAACTTACACTAAAGCAAGATTATAGCTAAAAGCCATACGAAATTGCTTGGACATTTTCTAGTGTGATGTGTCTCGCGCAGTATAAAGTTTTGATATTTGTAATTCGGAATTAACTTATGGAGGACTTTCGACTTTAAGTCCTTATATAGGTATCTAGAGTTAGAAGAGAAGAAAAACGACTTATCACACTCAAACTATTCCCTCAGCAAACGTTGGATATAGATTTTATCACTCATAGAAAACTTATAATTATTTTGCCATCCGTTGCTTCTACGTGCCATGCCTGTTAGGGGTTGAAATAAGAAATACGAATTCCGATAGCTTAACGTTTTACTGCCTTTACGGGCATAGGCGTACCGAGGGGGGGTTTTGAACCCCCCCCCCATTGATTAAAAAAAAGAAAATTGTATAATTTTTTCAAGTCTGCCCATAAATCACTTAATACAAGTATAAAGCGTGGGAAGCTTAAAACTCGTAATTTTGCGTCTTAATTTTTAAAATTTTCCGGGGGAGGACCCCCGAAAAATTTAAACACGTTATTTTGCGAATTACAATTTCAGAGCTAAAATCGCAAGAAAATCAATATCACTTTCACACATTTTTCCTCGAAAATCTGAGACATAATCTTTTGCTGCGTACATAGGACTAAAAATGTTCCGACTTTATCTCTTTTTACATGCTTGGCTTACAATAAACATCCATATTTCGCAACTAATACAACTCCACCGGCGATGAATACGTGGATACGTATCAGTGGATAGGATTTTTTACAAACTTCTGATATAGCGTACTCGTTGGCACTTACTCAGGCTGAGACAAGGGGATTAAGCTGCCCCTGTAATACGACCTCTTACTGTACATCAAAATGTGAAGTGAAAAAATAATATTCTCCTTATCCAGGGATAAGAAAGTTACGCTACTGCATCACATTGTGCATTATTTTAGTGGATTTCATTCTTCGATAGCTTCTCTTATTTGTAAAGCCCAGTTAGTTGCAACTTCCAAAGCCTTATGTGAATACTGCAAATAATTCACTATTGTCATGAGATCTGAATTGCATTTTGATTAATTCAGTATAATCTCAGAAATTATATAATTTTAATACTGACCGCGTTACTTTCCGGGCTGAACGGGTATGTGTGCAAAATGTCGTGAAAATTGGTCAAGTAATGTAGATTTGTATAGGGAACATACATACCCACATATCCACATACACACTTTCAATTTTATATCCTATACTCGCTTTGCTTGTTGGGGGCTCTGCTCCCAAACCCCAAGTGAGGTACTTAGGAAAAGCTTTTTTTTCTGAACTGACACCTTATCGGAAATAAGAGTCGGCCGGCTTTGTGATTTGAACCAAATGCGAGTTCAAGACATCATTTGAGTCACCTCGTTTGGTACGATCGGTAGCATGTCTAAAGATTTGTCAAAGTATTGCAACTTCCAAAGCCCTATGTGAACACTGTAGGTCATATTGTTGTCTACCGTTGCCCTTTTTTCGGGGGTTTTTAGGCTAAAAGTAAAAAAGAATAAACTTTTTGGAATTTTCCTGTGGTTTACAGCCTAAAAGCTATATGTGTACCAAATTTCAAGTTTCTAGCTCATCTGGAAGTGGGCAAACATTAATGTCAGTGAGTGAGTGAGTCAGTCAGCCATGTGGCTTTATATTATAGGGACTAGCTTAAAAGACCCGTTGTCGCCCGGGTTTTGTATCTTGTAAAGTGTGTTCCTTATTACAGGCCATGGAGGCCTAGAGGGTTCCAGGAGGTTGAGGCTCCCGGATTTTTAGACATCGGCACATGAAGGTGGTAAGGTTGTCACCCTTACGCACCGGCCGCCTTTACCCCCAGGATTGCTCCCGGTACTCATTTCTGTTGGAGGCTGAGTCGACCCCAGGGCCATAGGGCCACCAGAAGGATTAGGCCAATTGAAAAACTCCAATGACCTCATCGGGGATCGAACCCGCGACCTTCCGGTTTGTAGCGCAGCGCCTCAACCACTACGCTACGGCGTACCCCTTTGTATCTTGTAATTCGAAATTATCTTATGAAGGACCTCTGATTTTGAATTCTAGGTCTTTATATAGATATGAAGGTATCAGTAAACGCTTGATACAACATTTATGGCTCATAGAGAACCTAGAATTTTGCACCCCATTGCTTCTACACACTTTGCCTCATAGGGGTTGAAATAAGAAGAGACAGAAATTCCGGTAACACAAGTTTGTGCTGTCTTTGTGGAATATTTTATTTATCACTTTCATGTTACCATACAACCGTTTAGGGTCTGAAATTAAAAGAAATTCAATATCACTCTCATACTTTCCGCCCCTAAACCCCTGGACATAATATACTGCGGGCATAGGATTGAAAAAGTTCCATCCTATTTTGTCTCCTTTTAGATGCTTAGGGCCTATGATAAACATCCCTATTTCTCAACTAATACAAAGCCTACAGCTATGAATAATGTAACAGTGGATAGGCTACAGCATACAAGAAAATATTCGCCACTTTTAAAATCAAGCATTATTCACCTAATAATAAGAACTTCCATTAAAAAATATGGGGCCCAAAAAGATCACTTTTTAACCATACTGCATTTTTACAAAAGAGTGGATTCTAAATTCTATCTTGAAGTGTAACAGTTCCTGATCAAAATTATTTTGTTTCCAGTATTTTTCTTTGTCAAGTAATAGTACATTAAACAAACTTAAACGAAAGTTCGTTAACATTACCATTCTAAACCACTTGGACTTGACTTTTCAGGGTACTGGTTATTGTGGTAGTTGTGAAGGCCACTTTGTTGCACTTGGAGCGTATACATCGATTCAGTCCGGTCTTTGAGTTGGAGCAGACCACAGCGAGGTGCTCTACCAGTAGCAGGTATGTTTATTTATACTATAATTATGTTGTGTGTTAGGTTTGCATTCCCCAAAATCGACGTTAAATAATGTCCATAGTTCAGAATTTAGCTTTAATTGTGTATCATATACGAATTAAGTTAGCAAACTTCAAGAAATAATTTCCGCGAGCAAACTGTTAAAATTAAACCAAACAGACACGGGGTACAATGTTGCGTTAAGTTGTTTATTGTATTTTGTATTAAGTTTAATTTGTACACGATAATAAATTGCGCAAATAAAAACAGTTACACAAATCCCATATTAATTTTTAAGGGATCATTAATCAAAGTTCCCTTTGTATCAGTCAAGCGAAGAAATTTAGATGATATTAAGCAAACACGTTTATTATTGCCCAGGTAATAGTGTGTACCTTCCGGATTTAGGAGTTTATTGTATTCGAAACATTGGCGCACAATAACCACGTGGCAAATAATATTTGCAGTTATAAATGCTGAATGTTACTTTTAATAGTTTCTGTCATTTCCTCTTACATATTTTCAATTAAATGATTAAAAAGTATGGTACTTCATAAATACCAAGTAAATGATTGATTATACCGAAATGGTTCAAGATCGCGATGGTTCCTGTTTAGCTTTATCCTGTATTCGACCATGTGATGTGTTTCTTGGAGACAGAGAAGGAATGGACATGTTATAAAAACAGACTAAATTATATATTCAAGGATCTAGATTTATAGATATACATTTAATTAAGTAAAGTGTATTAGTGTACAGTATATGAATAATACTCGTTGTTTGAATCGTTTATGAATAGTAGTAATTAATAATTTTAAATAAGACCACTTAGCTTTACATAATCTTTCTAGCTGTTTGCAAACAATATTTTGCTGCTTTCAGGGTTTAGGTAAATTAGAACCCAAGGTCCATTCATTTTTGTATTATAATTATATACTCAGCTTTTTTGATGGTTTTATGATTTCTACCTCCTTTGTACAAAAATAATTTTGAGTAAAGAAGTTTTTCAGATAATCATATTGGACTATGCATTTACGGTATTTCAGTATTTTGTTATTATTTCGCAGTGCTTTTATTCGAATGTCATCCTTATATGTCTGGCTCCCCACTACATATTAAATTAACTTTTGAAATTTGCTTTGCTTCCAATACAAAGGCAAATACTTCAGTGGTATCCAAGTTATACACGTTTTTAAAATGCTCAACAGTTTGTTCATATTCTAATATGTCGATATCATCATAGTGGTTCAAGGGAGGCCAAAATCGTACAGTTAGATCTAAAGTAACCTATTTTGCTTTTTAAAAAATCAGCTGTGTTTATACTCCTTTTAGTTTCGAGGCCAGTACTGGTTACCTAATTACTTTATTACCCTGTCTCTGGAAGTCTGCGTTTAAACCTGAGCACATTAAGTACTGGTCCGCATTCATAACACCGGAAGTGCAATATTATTGACAGTTCTAAATTCAAATTCTACTCTTAAATTTATCGAATTCGAGGGAGGCCTATTGTTTATGTTTGTCTGTGTGTGTATGTGTGGGAGAGAAACTTTTACCGGCGCCCATATTGTATCCATTCATTATAACAATGTTTTCGGTGTTCATAATGACATTTCTTTATAGACCAATGTAAAAAACAATAATACAAGAAGAGTGCCGAAAAATCCGGACGCCGCTCCTCCAGACGTCCGGTTAATTCGGACGGGATAAAAAAACGAAAACAAAAGCAAATTTTGAATTTTATTCTCAAAGATGCTTTGTTTGTTTGTTTGTTTGTTTGTTTGTTTTTGTTTTTTTTTTATCCTACAACAGTCCACAACTGCAATTGAAATTGAGTAGTAGGAAAAGTTATATTTAGGAAAAAATATCGATTACTATAGTTTTACCCATTTAACATTTGTATTACAGTGTAGTATGTACATTTTAAGGTAAATTCCGTTTAATCCGGACTTTCGGTGATCCGGACAGGGTCCGGTTACATCTAGTTCGGATCACCGAAAGTCCGGATTAGCAGGACTCTACTGCATGTAGTAAGAAATTAGTCAAATATTACAAACGGCCTCAATAGTAAATAACACTGAACGCAGATCTACAGATGGATACGCCTGATTGGGTTGTTTAGGTTACACGCAATACACAGTTGCTGGAGAAGTTGCCGCGTGAGTAGGGCGTTCCTACTAATTTGAATTATATATTATATTGTGATGATGTGCATAAAATCGGCATGTTAATTCTCATATGTTGAAAGTCGTTTGTACGCTATTTCATACCTCTCCTCTGTCTCTGAATTTTTGTCTTTCATTCTTCCTTGTTCGACCATGGAACTATTGATTGTCAATTGTTTCTATCATTGGTGTATTTTTATGGAGTCAGTTTCAACTGATATTAATTTAAATGGATATAGTACAAGATAAAATGGTGAGGATGATTCATGATATGTAAATATTCAATTCACGACTGGGGAAACCATGAAAAAACCCATGAAAAATTGGCCGGCCACGGGATTTGAACCTGGGACCTCCCGAATGCGAGTCCTAGACGTTACCATCTCAGCCACCTCGAACTGTTTTGCTTTTTAATCAATAGCTATAAGACCATAATCTTCAAGTACTCTCATTTTCGGCGATTATTGGTTTTTCTAAAAAATTCAAACTTACCAGTTGTATTTAGAGCAGCGACTATTTTGCTGAGAATTATATATTTAATACCACGAAGACTTTTCCACAAAGACAATAGCTCAGGACATGGGGAAGGGTTTCAGGCTAGAATCGAACTGGGAATAAAATTAGGTTACATGGTCATATTATTGGTGAAGCGAACAGCTAGCTCAACACATATTTCCCCATTGATTTAGGACATACAAGAACGGAAAATGAAGCAATAAGAACAAATGCGCCGAAAAGTTGTTGGGACAGGAGTATGGCCTATGGTCTAGGGCTCCGGGTGTGATGGAGGGAAAAAAAAAATTGGAATAAAATTAGATTCTGGCATCAAGAAAACACCGGCGCCTCCATCCCCCTTTACAAATTCCATTCTAACACTACCACTACCCTACTTCTTTCGACTGGTCCAAAATGATAAAATAGGTGTTTTTAAATTATTTTTAATTTATCTAATGTATATTTATTAAGTGCCAGTATGATAAAACAGATAACTGAAAGGAAAAACACATGTTTAATTTTTGTATTTATTTGAGTACGGGTACTATTCATACCTGTACCTGTGACTTCTAATTTTTAGTTTATGCTGACCAAAATAACCAATAGAGCTCAGAGTTTTTTTTATGTCAACACATTTATGGTCAAATCATGTACCAGTAGAGCAAGGATTAAAATGTTTATTGTTTTAGAATAAAATATGCACACAAGTAGTGAATACAAAAATGTATATTTACATTAAACTTCCAGAAGAAATTTCGTTGAATCGTTAATAATGCCATCATACTTAAGCTTTTCTAAAACTTCCTTTTCAATGAACATCAGCATGAAAGATTACATTTTCTGTTGACCCAAATTGCATCAATCAGGTTTCACACCTCTCACTATTTTTTCTGCTTCTAACAAAATGTCAACTGGTTCCTTTCGGCGAAAATTATACCGACATGGCGCACCGGATATTTGCCCAAATGCCCGTATTGCCAGTCCTAATCTGGTTTCAGGCCCGTCATATCGTATGAAATATATTTGTGATGAGTTTCATAGCAATTGCAAAGGGCTAATCCATGTATCTAGCTTCCCAGTACTGGTTACCTAATTACTTTATTACCCTGTCTCTGGAAGTCTGCGTTTAAACCTGAGCACATTAAGTACTGGTCCGCATTCATAACACCGGAAGTGCAATATTATTGACAGTTCTAAATTCAAATTCTACTCTTAAATTTATCGAATTCGAGGGAGGCCTATTGTTTATGTTTGTCTGTGTGTGTATGTGTGGGAGAGAAACTTTTACCGGCGCCCATATTGTATCCATTCATTATAACAATGTTTTCGGTGTTCATAATGACATTTCTTTATAGACCAATGTAAAAAACAATAATACAAGAAGAGTGCCGAAAAATCCGGACGCCGCTCCTCCAGACGTCCGGTTAATTCGGACGGGATAAAAAAACGAAAACAAAAGCAAATTTTGAATTTTATTCTCAAAGATGCTTTGTTTGTTTGTTTGTTTGTTTGTTTGTTTTTGTTTTTTTTTTATCCTACAACAGTCCACAACTGCAATTGAAATTGAGTAGTAGGAAAAGTTATATTTAGGAAAAAATATCGATTACTATAGTTTTACCCATTTAACATTTGTATTACAGTGTAGTATGTACATTTTAAGGTAAATTCCGTTTAATCCGGACTTTCGGTGATCCGGACAGGGTCCGGTTACATCTAGTTCGGATCACCGAAAGTCCGGATTAGCATCATGATCCGAACTTTCGGTGATCCGGACAGGGTCCGGTTACATCTAGTTCGGATCACCGAAAGTCCGGATTAGCATCATGATCCGAACTAGATGTAACCGGACCCTGTCCGGATCACCGAAAGTCCGGATTAGCAGGACTCTACTGCATGTAGTAAGAAATTAGTCAAATATTACAAACGGCCTCAATAGTAAATAACACTGAACGCAGATCTACAGATGGATACGCCTGATTGGGTTGTTTAGGTTACACGCAATACACAGTTGCTGGAGAAGTTGCCGCGTGAGTAGGGCGTTCCTACTAATTTGAATTATATATTATATTGTGATGATGTGCATAAAATCGGCATGTTAATTCTCATATGTTGAAAGTCGTTTGTACTCTATTTCATACCTCTCCTCTGTCTCTGAATTTTTGTCTTTCATTCTTCCTTGTTCATGAACCACTCACAAAATTGCAGTCGTCCTCATTTATTGCATGGACAAGTCTCAGAGTGTAAACCTTCCATTTTTGAGCTCACAACATTCTCTGGAATATTGGACTTGTTCCTACCAATCTCAAGAGAACATTGTCTCAAAGATTTATTTGGGGATTATGCAAGCCTTCATGACTGCATCAACACTCTCGTTTTCGGTGTAACTTCTCTTTCTTCCACACCGCCCTTTCAATACGTCTTGCACCATTCCATCGACTTCAAACTTGTCTCGGATTCTTGTGCTTGTTAACCCTGTGGATAGCGGTGCACCAAATTCAACCCTCCAACGTCGTCGTACTTCAACCCACATTCTCCTCTTTTCAATGTAATTTCAGTACCCACTTACATTAACCGAACGTGCTTCTATGCTTCCCATTGCCTTCCTATTCATAAACAACAAAAATTGTATTTCTGTCTGATTTTGTTGAGGCTGAAAATAGTGTTTCAAAGAGTGTATGTATCATTTTGAGACACTCTGAATAAGGAATCATGTAAAATCATCAGCTGACTCTAAGTTTAAAATCTGTTATGAAAATTTTATTGGAATAGCTTGTTCCTATGGTTAGCAACACGCGAATTACAGTTCTCATGTGTTAACATAAACCATTATTATATTAAAATTATAGGCCTTTCCCTGGTTTTATACAATTTGTTTGTGGTGAAGTATTTATATGTCAGTATCGTTGGAAAACGTAAAAATCCTGGGCACGGAGTCCTTCGGGAGGGACTTTAAGCTGGGGAGCCAGGCCCGTGTCGTAGATTTACGGCACGTAAAAGAACTCCAAGCCTAAATTAGAGCCTCTGGACAAAATTTCTCGGCCGTTTCACGTTGAAGTAATACCTTAGTTTCCGGAGGGGGTTAAGGGGCGATGGGCTTACCACCTGTCCTCTCTAGGAAAATAAGCGTCACAAAATTCACATCGGTAAACAGAAACCTCCACTTGGAGGCCCTTCGTCCCAATATGGGGGCATAGGATTCCAGAGAGCGAGAGAGATCATTGGAAAGATTAAATTTTGTTACTATTTTATTTTTTCATATTTACTATTTCTTTCTTTCTTATATGTTTCCTGTTTTCAGCTTATCGTCTTATTTCGTGATATATTTGCACTGTCTTGAATGCTGAAGAATGAATGTGCATGTAACGTGGTTTTCTTAACGGGCCTTTCGTATTGATCTGTGCTCTGCTTGGCGCTAGGTCGTATCTACTGATGGCAGGTACAAAGATGATGAAAACGCGCGTGCCCCTTTCACAGTTTAATGAGTTATTTACTTTCCCACGGTTCACTTGTTCAGTATTAAGCTAGATCAGGTACCGTGTATATATCTACAGAATAGTAAAATGCTCTTCAATTTAACTGAATGCCTAACAACTCCATTTCTTGAAGTTTGTAACCTTTTTTGTAACATAAATGGGGAAAGAAATTCTACTTACGATCCATCTTATTTTTCTATTCTTCCCTCTTTTCTTTCATAGTCCTGCTCCTTTTTCTCTTCTAATTATTTTCCTTTTCTACTTCTCCTCTTCCGCATTTTTACTCTCTTCCCACTCTTTCGCCTTCTTATTATTCTCATTCTTTCCTTCCGTTTTTATTAGTTTTCTGCTCCTTTTTTTCACTTTCTTTCCATCCTCAGACTTTTCTTCTTTTTTCTTCTTCTCATTATTATTATTATTATTGTTATTGTTATTATTATTATTATTATTGTCTTTATTATTATTATTATTATTATTATTATTATTATTATTATTATTATTATTATTATTATTATTACTTTTCTTCTTGAAACTGTCTATCAAATCCCATATATCATAATTTTATTCCCAATACAGTATTATTACTTTAGATGAAAATGTTGCGTATTGCAATCTTAAATCTTTTCATTTGTTGAAGCTTCACCTGTAACAAAATTGCAAATATGATATTTATTCTTTAATAAGCATATATTTAACTAAATTATTGTTTATAAAACACTTAAGATTAAACTATTTTTACTTACACTAGTAAAACCTATTTCGTTGAATACTTTTTCACATCCTCAGTTGCTAGGCAAACAAAATTCATTATTTGGTGTTTCTTGTACCCTCTGTTATAGGTTTGAGGTATTTAGTGATTAAATTTACCTCTTGAGGAATTTCAAAATTCGTTTTACTACTTTCAAACTGTTGTACTGGTATATGAATTTTTTCCCATACCGGTACTTCTAAATCCTTTTGTTTTAACAATTTTACCTCCTTAAAAACACGATTACTGTTCCAACAGTGAGCCGCTACTGCTGATTTCTCTATTTGAAAAATTTCATGTTTCTCATGTGTTTTTTTTCTTTCTTTCTTTCTTTCTTTCTTTCTTTCTTTCTTTCTTTCTTTTTTTTCTTTTTTTCTTCAATCTTATGTCCAAATTTCTGTTTGTTTTTTGAAAAGTTCCACTGGTTAAACAAGATAGGCCTACATTTATTTAATGAAATTCTAATACTAAATTTCATTGTGAAAGAAAACTGTTACCCTACCATATGAAGACGATTAAAAGCTATGCATTTACTGCATGTTCCATCACTTTTAATAAAAACAAAAGTCTTTCATTTTTCATTAAGTCAAGTCAGGTTCCGGTAAACATAATTGTATTTGTGAAGGAGAAAAAAAAAAGTTAAACACATTTAAATTTATTTAAAAAAAAAATCCTTACTGTATATTTTAAACATGATGGCATTTGATGTTTGTATCTCTGCAACTCTCTCAAACTGAATTGAATAATCGCGATTGTTTAAGGTGACAACAATGTTGTGTACATGGGGAACTTGCCTTGTTGTAAGGTTTCGGGAGGATCATCAGCAAACGAAGGATCTGTTCTAGACCGTGTCATCTCACAGGCATCAGATCATGATGAATGCCTGCTGTACAGGTAAAACTCAGCTGAAATTGTTTTCAAATATAGAATGAGATATTATATTCTTTATTTTTAAAAGTAATTACAAAGAACAACATTTAGTCACATAATGCATTCATCTATTACCCATTTCTAGACTGTTTTTGTTATTTATTAAGAAGTTTTGTTTTAGGAGTTGACATTCAACCTCATTGTTTACAGTGTCTCTAATTATGGAGATACAAATAACTCCTCTCTCATACAGTTTCAAAGTCTTTCTTTATGATTGTAATTTTTACTTAAATTATTTCCTTTATATTTTCTGTAATACTACTTTACATTCATTGATTTGTAATTTGTGTCTTATGTCAGACTTGCAAATTACAAAAATGGTGGTGAACTGATTGATGCTTACAACCTTGGGGGCCAGTCTGAGGTTGAGAAACTCATAAAAGAGCAATTCGGAGTGCTGATGTATGCAGATGGGAAAGGACAGATGATCAACAGAGCAGAGTACCTGAGGTGGAAGTTCAGAGGTCAAGAACAGGTAGTGAAGTTTTTGCATACATGGTGCCTTACAATATTTTTTAGATCTCTCATTTTACAGATAATGAGCTTAGTTTTTCACTGATTTTCAATGATCCTATGTAAAAAAGCAAAGATATAGTGCTTGTACCAGTAGTGTATGTTTATAAACTTAGCTCCGGCCTATATAATATACAGGCCCCTTCCACCTTCTCACCACTTTCCCAGAAGAAGGACTCAGAGATGGAGTCCGAAAGCTCGGAGTTTTTTAAACCCTTGACTCGGCTGTTAGCCTGTGAAGAACTTTTATATATAAACTTAGCTTGCTTTGGAATTGTTTCTTTTTCTTAAAAATGCGTTTTAAAACATAATAAAATTAATAATTATGATTAATTAAACTAAATGTGTCTACTTCAATTGAAATTACACATCATTTTTATAATGTTTTCAGCAAAAAACTTATTATGCCTTGTTAAAAAAAAAAGCAATTTGTACAAGAGACTCATTCTATTCAAATGGCGGTTTGGTCTAGTGGTTTAAGCGAGTTCATTGACAATGGAAACATTGCACAATTGAATCCCCTTTTAGTTGGGTTCAACATAAAATATAATTATTATAAAATTATTTATAGATTTCAAGATGTCCGAATGACAAGGTTTATGATACTTCTTAATAATATTAACCTATACACATAAAAAAAATTAAAATATACTTCACTGGGTTAACAGGAAAACAGTGTAAAGAAATCTACGTACCATAGTCGGAACTAGTTAAAAGAAGAGTCCGCTAAAGTTACTTTTGCATGTTAACAGTCTGACAAGCAGCCATTTTAGAGAGCATGTACTAAAAATTAAATTATCTGAAATTCATAGAGTCAATAAGGTTTTTTAAATGCGTTATCTTGTGGTATATTGCAGTCTTCTGGAAGCGGTAAAATCATTCAACTTTTGCATAGATTGATTACTATTTTCGTCAACTACTGTGTGAAAATGTATGGGCATCAAATACTTGTGGTTGTATTTAAATTTTATTAACATCAGATCAGCAAAAAATGCAGGTTGGGCCCATTTAAACTTTCAGCATAAACATTGCTATAATTTTGAAAAATATAAAATGTCCATTTTATTTTATTTGAATTTTAATTTGATTTTTCTTCAATCATCCAACAAATTACCGGTAATAAATTTTGAGAGCATTGTAACCTCTTTTCTATTCCAGGTTGTTCTTCCAATTGAAGCATCTTTAAGTCCACATGATCCACTTGCAAAATGGACTGATCATGAAGCATGCTGGCAAATGCAGTATCGAGGTTCATTGGGAGAAACCTTACTCCATGTTTTAATCATCTGTGATACCAAAGTGCACACACGTTTAGCTCGCACTTTGTTAAAATGTTTTCCGAAACTAGCTTTAGATGTAGTGGAGGGAGAAGAATACCTTGGTGCTAGTTCTCTGCATCTTTCCATTGCATATGCAAACAATGAACTTGTACAAGACCTAATAGAGGCTGGTGCAAATGTTTCACAAAGGGCCATAGGTAAGTTCATAAGAGTGTGTTTTGAATATTGCACAGTAAGTAGAGAATAACTGAAACCAGTGAAGTATGCTCTATCGTTTAAATAATTTTAATACTTTTTTCTCTTGTTAGCTGAATTACATTATAAATTACAAAAAAATAGTACAAGTTGTATAAATTACATTACAAAACCTTTTTTTAAAACAAGGTCAATGCAACAAATTTTTGGTAAATTGAAAACTAATGAAGTGAATCATCGTTTTAATAATATAAAATCAATTCCGGAAACATTAGACTATGTGCAGCCAGTTCTCAAAGCATTCACTTAGTCAAATATGCTGTAAATGTTTGAATTAACAGAGATGTGCACAATATTTGAAATCTGCCAGAAATTTGACTAGCTAGTACGAGTAAAATATGCACAAGTATTTTAATATCAAGCAAATATGATGCATTATCACAAAGCTAACAAAATATGCAACAATATTCAAATGAAACCATCCATTTTATGTTATTTCTTTAAAATTTCTTTATTTTAACACTAGCATGTAATATTATTTTTTGCACGGCGTAACTAATTGGTGGTACTTACGAATATTATTACCGTGGATCATAACTTGACATTCCCGCATACAATCTGGTTGCTATGATAACAAAAGAAATCTCCATGCGGTAAAAATTACAAAAAGCACAAGCCTTTATGGAAGGTCGGAACCAAGGCCCCCCAGTTTGTGGCGACTTTAACAGGACAAATATTCAGTCCCCATAACAACCAACATATGCGAATCACTTTCTGAAATATAGCATCCATCTTCAATAGTGTATAAACATAATATTTTCAGCTAATATCTCAATTAATATAAATAAATTGATATAAATAATCATCATGCAAAAAATAGCTTGCAATACTCGTGCCGTAAGCGCATAACGGATCTTGGAAATTGAAAAAACTCTTTCCTCGATCCATATGCACCGCTTACGGCACTTGTCTCGCAATATACTATTTTATAAACTCCTAGGCCTTCATAATGAGTCATATGCATTTATCTAATGGGTATTTATTTTGTTTTAGGAAGTTTCTTTTTGCCTAGGGACCAACAAAGAGCAAGGCCTACTAAACATACAGATTATGAGGGACTGGCCTATTTAGGAGAATTTCCTCTAGCTTGGGCTGCCTGCTGTTCTAATGAGAGTGTGTACAACTTGCTTCTGGATAACGGTGCTCATCCTGATGAACAGGATTCTTTTGGAAATATGATTCTTCACATGGTGGTCGTTTGTGATAAGCTGGTTAGTAAAAGTCTTACCAACAAGTCTCTTTAACTGAATAAAAACTTTTCTTTCATTGTTATTTTCCAGAGAGGAGTTCTAAAATATATAAATTACTTAAATATATCTTGAAATTTTCTTGGTGCTATTAATGAATAAAATTCTCCCAGGATTCTAGTCATATTGGAAGGAGTTTCTTTCCAATGTTTTGGAACCACACTGTGTACCAGTATTCATTTTCAAGAAGTGAAATGTCAAGGCTGGAAGTTGCCAGCCAATAACGAAGTGGGAGAAACATATGGATTTAATTAAGTTAATCAGAAAGTTTACTGAAAATATTGTTTATGTAAGGATTCAAATATTTAAACACCAAAGAAAAAAGGGCAATAAAAGTAAAACAATAATGTGGCAAGCTTGATATTATTTGGCCATCTTGAGATACTCAATAACAGTATAGCAGTGCTGAGTTGGATACCTCTATCCCTATTTTGAGATTAAGGATCTAGTGGAATCTTCATGGCTTCTTGTACCATCCCACCGCCTATGAATTTTGAAGGTCCTCTCATTGAACTTGCTACAATTATGGGATTTTGTCCAGTGTGTGTCCATGTCATACATCAGCACTAGAATGATACTGTACAGGGGCAGCGTACCAAGGGGGATGCGAACGGGGCGGCCACAAAGAAGGGGGCGCCAAAATTGAAAAAGTATTTTTTTAGTTTAAGACAAAATAATTTTTTCAGGCAAAATATAAGGTTTTATTGGTCAAATTTTCTTTATTACTTTGTTAAATACTGCAGTAATATTATTTAGAAATGAAATAAACGTTTTGTTTTAAACTATTTTATAGACAATACGAAATAGGTCGTGGGCGTCGAGCACACAGGAAAAGTTTACGGTGTAATTTAGCAATTTTATCGATTGAACATGATGTGGCTGCTTCTATAGACTTCAATTCTATTATAAATAAGTTTGCATCCATCAAGGCTGGAACACATATTTTAAAATTTTTGTTATGACTCTGAAACTTCTTTTCTCTTTATTTTTTTTTCAAACAAACTAACCTTATAATACTTACAGTTTTATTTCATTCATATTTTTCTCTTTATAATGTGTTAAAGTAACATAGTACGTATTAAAAATAAATAATTGTGAACATTAAACTGTGTTTAAATTAAACTCATTGAACCTTGAACCTATTAGTGTTAGGGGGCGACTACCATCTAATTAGCCCCGGGCGTCAAGTAGCCTTGGTACGCCACTGTACAGGGGTATAGTAGTACAACAATAGAACAGTCTTTCCTTCAAAGATTACTGTTTAGTAGTTCTTGTTGTAGGGAAATGCTTTACTCGTAATATGTTAACAGATTTTAGACCAGAACAACTCTATGCAGTACTTAACATACTATGATTTCCCCCACAGAATGGGTAATGCATGCAAACTTGTGATGGAATAACATATCTCGCAACCAATGGTATTGAAATGTATTCCTCATGATGTAGAAAAATACTGTGTAATGGTGATTGGGGGTATTTCTTGATGCAGTTGGTTGAGATACTATGCTACAGTCCAAAAGGCTACTGGCGTGTGTTTGTGAGGGTGTGTGCATGTGTATGTGTGAGTGAATGTGGATGTGTGTATGAACAGGATTGTTCCAAAATGAAAATTCTTATCAAAACAGAACTTTGTATTCTCTTCAGATATATTTCAGGAGAATGACATGGCACTGGCATAACTGAAGACCCTGCAGATCCCACGATGTAGGGGGGGGGGGGGCGAGATCTTAGGAAAATTAAAACAGAAAAAAAAATCTATGTATATAGAATGTCATAATGGGAGGAGGGAAACTAGCAAAGGAGTAAAAGAAAAAGAGTTTGCAACTTTCAGTGAACATGCCAGTACATGTCAACTATCAACGAACTGAGCATTGAAAAATTAAATTTGAAACATATCATGAGCCTGTCATTTGCCACTGTGCCACGGGCCGTCAACAATACATACTTACCTTAAACAACTGAAAATGCACTGGATGATTTGTCTGTTGCATTTATTAATGCATTATTATTTAGGCAGATGCAGTATTGGAGTGTCGTTTAGATGATGCTTATGGTGGATATCAGACGGCAAAACTATGTTATTAAATTAATAATTAACAGAAACGAATTCACAGATTATTAAATCAAAAGCCTGGGTGCTCTATATTCACCAAAATGAAATGGACATTGAAGCATTTCCAGAGTTAATGAACCTATAATAATTTATTACCATATATTTTCTGCAGCCGAAGACATGCTACTGAACCCATATACTTGTATATGAATCATTTGGTTAGTGGCCCCAAATTAAACTTCGCAGGGGGCCCAACCCTTCTCTGTTATGCCACTGTGACATGGAACATGATGACTTTCTCTTACTGCTACATGAAGAAATTTTTTTTCTCAAGTTTTTCTTCAATACTTTGATGATTTTGTTTAAATGTTTTACACAAATTGCTTGTAGTAGACCTCCTAAAACTTTAATTTCAGATGTTTTGTTGTGGAAAATGCTAATGAACAATTAGTTATAAGCTAGCTCTCTCTTTCATAAACTCAATTTTAAGGACTGTGTCTCAAAACAATATGACTCTGCATTAGATTAAAACAACTGAATCTGAATATTCATTTCAGCAATGTGGATAATTAAGGAAGTTACTCCTCTGGGTCGCGAGCGACCCCTGGGGATCCCGTAAGGGGATATTCACAGCGGATTTGTTACCGGGGTGCGCCAGTCCCCTACCTACTTAAACCTAATACACATACACACACCCAGTCCAGAACCCGGGAAAGAAATTTTTCACTACTGAAAAATCCCCAACCCGGCCGGGAATCGAACCCGGGCCGCCGGAGTGGAAGGCAGGAGCGCTACCGACTCACCCACGGCGGCGGACATGGATAATTACTAGGCCTATGAAAGTTGTATGAGTGTTTCACATAAGATTTTTGTTATTATGGTAACATGTGATACATGATTAATTTCACTGTATGTGCTCCATGTTGATGTAAATATTATTTCAGGACATGTTTGGATATGCATTGCGACATCCAAAGTTACCTGCTAGTAATGGAATATTGAATCTTGAAGGTCTTACACCTCTTACATTAGCATGCAAGCTTGGTCGAGCTGACGTGTTCAAAGAGATGTTGGAACTAAGTGCAAGAGAATTCTGGCGCTACAGCAACATAACATGTTCTGCTTACCCTTTGAACGCACTGGATACTCTTTTACCAGATGGACGGACAAGTATGTATACAGATACTCAATTTATGTAATGTAAATTTCTCCATTACAGTAGAGTTCCACAAAATCAACTTAATCTGGATTCAGAGGGTGATGAGTTATAAAATATTATTACTGATATTTACAAACAGACATCTAAACTATTATTTCCTATTGTTAAAATATTATTCCTATTGGTTTCGTGAATGTAATATGAAATTTGGGACATTAACATTCTTTATTGAAAATTGAAGAACTTGAGTTTCCTGAAAGTAGTAAACATTCTAATTGCTCAAAGGGCTAAAATGTTCGCAGTTCATTGACGTTTCAAGAATGGTGACAGTAGAAACCATTGAAAGTTTATTTTAATTAGCATTTTTATTGTATAAAAGTGATTTTTGTTACAAATTTGTTTAATCTTTGGTTTCAAAAATGTCTCATTTAGATTGGAATTCTGCCCTGTTTATAATTCTGAATGGAACAAAGGAAGAACATTTGGATATGCTGGATGGTGGAATTATTCAGAAGTTATTGGAAGAAAAATGGAAGACATTTGCTAGGGTAAGTCGTGGGTTTGTTAAGCTATACTCTTCACAGATACACACACGAGCATATACAGAAACACAGACATTTTTCTGAAATAATATTTTTGGAATCGGGGATATCAAAACTATGTATTCGTGGTAGAAACTTAACTTGTCAGGGTCAAATGAATATTTTCCTCTGGCTTAGATATAGGTAATAAATTATGATAGGCTTATATTTATTCTTTATTTCTGTATATCTAGACTACTATGAACTGCAACAGTTATGTCTTGAAATTTGTTCAATTCTTTTAACTTATTGTATTTACTTGCAGCTTTTACAGTTTGCTATTAATGTTATAATTTTGTAATTTGTGTTTCTTTTAATAAAATAAACATTTTTCTTCTTACTAACTCTAAATACAGTACAGAATAATTCAGGACGCTTACTATTTTCACAATGGAAAAATGGGGGACAGATTTTGCAGCAATCCTGGTGGCACAACCTGGAAACTTTGGACCAAATTAAAATATTCAAAACATACATAAACTGTAACATTTTAATGTTAAACCAACCACTGAGGACCAAAATACTATTTAACTAATTATGAGAATAATAACAAGCAAGCAAAACATAGAACTTGTGAAATAGTTCACAAAATATTAATGAAAACAGAATAAATTATTTCAACTTTAAATTCAGTGATTGCTAACAACAACCCTCTCTTACCATCATCTTCTTTTCAATAATTTGTCTTTTTTTCAATAATTTGTCTTTTTTTATTTTTTAAAATTGCATTTGTTTTCTACAAGGAAAATTGCTTTTCCGGACCATAGACAAATAGAAAAAAACATATCTCTTATACTAACATGCGGAGTTTGACAATATTGTCTCCTCTAATAGAAATTGGTTTTCAACTTTGTATGTAGATACTGAATTGCTGACTCTGTATTCAGTAGTTCCAGGTTCAGAAACTAGATGATGCCCACAACATTGTCCTTTGATATATCGTGGAGTGTCCTGTATTATTCTCCATTGTATTTGGTAGCTCTTTGCCTAACTCCATAGCCACGAGCCACCACTATCACATTTTAGTATGGGGTAGATTAAGAAATTCCATACATTTTTGAATATTCTAATAACAATTTGTATAGTTTTGTTTTCAATGAGGAACAATATTTTCTTTTTAATTTTACTACTAATCCATGTAGCAATACTGGTAATACAGAAGACCTATATGGTAATGTGTTGATTTCTTACCATCATAATTGACTGAATTTATTTCTTTCACAGAACCAATTTCTCAAGCGACTTGGAATTTTAGCTTTACATCTTTTTTTTATAAGTATGGCAATATATTTAAGACCTGAAGACCGTGATAGACCCCTGCTAGGTGGTACGGATTGGGATGATTTGGCTCGATATGGATTTGAAATAGGAACTATACTTGGTGTGTTAAGCTATGTGATATTACAGCAAGGCGAAGAAATAAAGAATCAAGGATTCTGGAGTTTCCTTAAGCAATTGGTATGTTGTGAGAAATTCTGTAATCTCTTTAAATAATGAAAATCACACTGTTTTCCATATTAAGGGTACAGGGAAAGGAGGAGGAATGTCAAAAAATCAAAGTTTCTCAGGAAACTATTTATAAACTTTAGGTACTCAAAACCCAGTTATACATTTTCATTATAAAGTAACAATAACGTGTTATACACTTGGTGTGAGTTCAAAGTTCCAAAATCGAATGAAACATGTAAAAAATCACCAAATGCAAAAAAATGCACAAATATTTTGAGGAAGTAAGTGAATAGTATAGTTTGAGAATGGTATAAAACCCAAAACAAAATAATCGCAGTTGCAGGTAATAATTAACTCTATAAAAATTAAAGCTGTAGAAAATACTTTTCCCTTACAATTTCCAAAATTCTTGATTTTTGTACAGTGAAAAGATGAAAAATAATTAATTCTACAAGTAAACAAACAAAGTATACATTGTGCAGTCATTAAAATAGAAACATAGAAAATAAAATTGAAGACAATTATTATTATTATTATTATTAATTTATTTATTTATTTATTTATTTATGTATTTATTTTTGTTGTTGTTGTCTAGCATATTCAGGAATTGTTTGAAAGCATTTCAGACTTCTAGAATGGAAATCCATGGCTCAGAATATGTATTTTCTTTCTCACTTAAACCATTCTGTCAGGTTTTTCCTCTTCCTACATGTTTAACACTTTCTCCTTCAATAGCTCTCTCACAGGTATTACTGTCAGTTGCACATTGCATTTACACTCCACTTTGCTTCTTACAACAGTCATTAAACAATGGATTCTAGATAAACGTAATATCCCACCTAAGAAATAACCTTGCCAAGCTGTTCAAGTGGCCGCCATGTGCAGTGAATGTCATTGTCGCTATTAATTTTCTGCCTTCATTTCCAGTAACACATGGATTTTCTGCCTTCTTAGCCAGTACGGTGAAATTTAAACTGCTATTTTTTCCCCTTATCATATGCTTTCTTCATCAGTTTCATAAGCAATACTACAAAGCCACCAGGTGGGATTGATAACTCAAATTTCCAATTTTGGTTGACCTTCCGCTTCTTCCCTTGTACCCTTGTAGCATGTGTGTATATATATATATACACATACACACATACACATAGGGTATATATTTATACAGGGTATTCATGAGTTTCGTCTATACATTCAAGAAATGATAGCTATCATCATTCCCATGCAAAAATTGTAATAACACTTATCTTTGTTTTATTAATTAAACTTTTTCAGTGAGGCAATGTGCTATATTTTTAAACAAATTAATTTTACATGAAGAACTTGGGCATTTGTTCATATCATCAGTTCAAGAAACATGTTTTGCAATTAAAGGTTACATAGTGAAGTCTGAAGTGATACGTCAACTTAATTTGTTTAAAAATATAATATGTGTTCTATTTCTCAGAGATGTATAATTACCAGTATTTGTAATAGCTTCTATGAATCTTTTATTTTAAAAGTATGGTAGGAATAATTTCATCTTACATGAATGAATTCACTTATGGATTCAAGGCACTGTGTTTAGTGGACATTTTCAGCATTGTAGTGAATCATGTGTAAGTGAACAGCTTGTGAATCCTTTTTTCCTTGAGAAACCATGGTGCTGGAACATTTTAGTGGAGCGATATATAATAGGATACAATAGAGTTATATCAAATTTCATATTGGTCCCAGTGGTGAAGCGTAGGGCCTCCAAGTGGAGGATACTGTTACCTATTTGAATTTTGTTATGCTTATTTCCCGATAGAGTGTAGAGTAGCCTATTATGTGGTAATTCCATCACCTCACAACCTCACCTCCTGAAAATTAAGGTATTACTTGGACTGAAAGGGCTGAGAAATCTTGTCCAGAGGCTCTAATTTAGGCTTGGAGTTCTTTTGCATGCCATAAATCTACAACATGTGCCCCCCAGCTTAAAATCCCTTCCGGAGGACTCTGCGCCCAGGATTTTTACATCCTGAAAATCCATCGACCGCGACTGACTTTGATCCCGCAACCTTTGGATCTAGATGCAGGCATGCTACCTCTACAACACTCTGACCAACAAATAGTATAGTTATACATAGTAGTATATTTATATAGTAGTAGCATAATGCTGAAATTTGAAATCATCATATGAATCAAGTTTTAGTTTCAACATTTGTCATCTGTAGTAATAGTTGAAATCACTAGGATTTTGCAAAAGTTGATAGATGTATTATTTCATGTAAAGATGCTACTGTCTTATCATATTAATTTGTTCTTATAAGAACTCACTATATTTTGGAATTGAATGACTAGTGACTGAACTAAACTTTATTATTATTTTCAACTCATTTTTAAGGATGTATGCACTATTCTTGTCGAAAAAATACAATATCCATTTCATTATGCTTTGCCCATGGGCATGCTTACAAATTCTGGAAAGTAGTAATAATTATAATAATAATAATAATAATGCATTTTCCTGTTATTTCAGATGCATTCTCCTGACAAGGCAATATTTTTGGTGTCGAACCTTTTAACTCTGGCTTGTATTCCATTGCGCTTTAGTGGTGATGTAAAATCAGAGGAAGCCATACTGTTATTTGCTCTTCCAGGATCCTGGTTTCTTCTTATGTTCTTTGCAGGGTAAGCAAAAATGAATCAAAAAGTATATTATGTCGTCTTTATTTTCAAGTTCATCATTTTGGCATCCTCATCAGTAATTATGTTTATCATCATAATAACAGTCTATAACAGTGTTACTGGAGTAGTACAGCAGATATTAGCCTACATATTGTCTTATTCTAAGAGTTTTCCACCTGTGCATTTATTATTTCAGCAAGAGATTATAACGTAAATATCTAATAATGACACCATTGTTTCTGTTATATTTTCGGTAAACAAAATTTTGAGTCATTACAATGAGAATATAACAATTAAAGAGTAAGATTACAACAATTTCGTAGTTATATAGAGAGTATACAAATACAGTATTACAGGGCTTAGAAACAATACACCATCTTAACACACCATTTTAATAACAACACTCTCTAAGATAAGATAAGATAAGATTTATTTAGTCCAGTTGTAAGTTACCAAGGTATTGAGTTATTCTGTTTGTTGATGATAAATCAATGAAAAAAGCAAAAGCAATCTAAAATCTGAAAAGTTAATAGCAATTTTAACAATATAATTATTCCAGTTAAAAATAACACAATATTTAGTATAGCCCGATTGTAATTAATTGACTAGAAAGACTAATATTAATTTTAATAAAATCAGGTAAACTGATGTAATAAAGTGCCAGAATGCTTTTGTATAATTAGTGTTTATGATATGCAAAAAATAAATAATTTTTTAATTGATTTCCGAGTTAAGCTACAGATTGATTGATTAAGCAGGGCTTATGGAAGGACAAAGGTCTAGTTTGATAAGCATATGTGAAGGAATATGTGGGTAGTGTTATTTGTCAAAGCTACTTATATTGCAACTTCCAAAGCTGTATATGAACACTGTAAAACAATATGTTACCATGAGAACTGACTTGCATTTGATAAATTCTTTCTAATATATTACCATAAAATAGGAACTAAATTGACATTACTCCATTCAACCAATATGGTCCAATATCAATAGGCTTCTTCTCATGGACGTTATAGATGCATACACCAAGTTTCATGAAAATCCGATGCGTATTTGAGACAGACAGATAGAAAGACAGACAAAAGGACAGACATTTTCCCTTTCGAGAAAAATCAAATATAAGATGCACCTTGGGATGAATGTTCCCACCGAACCCACCCTCGCGATGCACTTTCTTTTATATCACGATCTAGCGAATTCTTCTTTCCTCATATTACGAAGAAACTCGTGATTGGACATCGGTGGTGTGACCTCATACCACCAGACGAAAGGTGACAGCCTGACAAACCTCTGGGAGATATAATATGCCACATTTTCAAAACCTACAAACAGTGTATCGTACATTATTCGAAAATGCAAGGGCGCTTCACTATGGCTGCCGCCTCCGATTCGCGCACTTAACTATGTGGTTAGTGTTATGCATTATTTAGACTATATGCCGAGGTGATTGTGGTACGGTCGGGAGTACCGAGTGAGCTAGCGGGTTGTCATTTTGGTACAAGGGTTAGTAGCCGGTATTTGGTACGGTCAGGAGTGTCAAGTGAGGGCACGGTCGGAAGTGCCGAGTGAGCAAGCGGGTGGTCGCCATAGCAACGCAGTGGGCGGAGCATAAGGGGCGACTTATATTTGATTTATGCCTCCCTTCCCCCACACAACCTCATAAAATGGCATTCTGGCACATAATAAAACACCAAGATATTTTACTGAAATAATTAAACACTATCCTAACATGTACATGGATGTCCATAGCTTTTCCACAAGTCATCACTGTGCTCTATATGAGGCCATATTGGTCCATTCGTTTCAAATTGTCATCACAATTTATTTATTTATTTAAGTTACACACTATCAAATTACCTACAAGGCCCATAGATGGTACCTGTTGAGCAGTCAGCCTTCTCCCTGTAATGAAAAGAAAAATTCATCTAGTGAATACAAACAATGATATTGTAGAAGTTAAATAATTTTTTTACTATAACTGGAGCAAATATCTCTTTAACGTACCAGGGTAATGTATTACCATTATCGTATATAATTTGAGACCAGTGTATGTGAAGCTCTTTTCATACAGACTAGTACTGTCTGGGATGGAAGATAAATTATTCTTCTTCCTTGTGTTATATGAATACACAGTTGAGTTCTTTTGGAATGTACTATGATTGTCTTTTGCATATTATTTAAGTGTCTCTAATATGGAAGTAGGTAAGAGTAAAATACTTAGTTCCTTGAACTGTGTTTATCCATGATTTGTGAATTTGCTTCTTATAAAAAGTACAAATATAATGTTGTTTTGTTTTCAGAGCTATACGTCTGACAGGTCCATTCGTTACTATGGTATATTCAATGATTGTTGGTGATATGCTCACATTTGGAATAATCTACTCAATTGTTTTATTTGGATTCTCTCAGTCATTCTACTTTCTGTACAAAGGATTCCCAGGTGTTAAAACTTCACTGTATAGTTCATATTCTTCTACTTGGATGGCACTATTTCAAATTACTCTTGGGGATTACAATGTGAGTATAAAGTTAACTTATTTGTTAACTTAACTTATTTGTGTGCTGATTTTAAAAACAAATGTTATTTGTATATTTGATTTCTTGATTCTTATTGTCCAAGCTGATTTTTATATCTATTCTAGTCCATTTTCTCTATACAGGGTGAATAACCTAAAACTTGCACTGCAGATATTTCAGACATAGAAAGTGCTATTGATGTACGGTTTTCACAGCATTGATTGGTAGTCAGGAGCTCATACGTTTAGCCTATAAACAGATTTGAATAATACTTAGAAAGTGTGTTTTTTGAGCAAACATACAATTTTTTTAATGGAACAATGCCTAGTTACATAAACAAAACAAAAGTAGAGTACCGGTAAATTAGAATATCAGTGGTGTTTATCGCAGGATTCTAGTGCCAGTTGAAACCTGCTATGGTATTGAATTTTTCAGTCTGACTTCACCTTTCCAACATAGATCCTTAATTTGTAAAGTAAAATATATAAAAAATTTAAATAACCTTCCCATATTGAATAATATAGAATCTCCATTATTTTTATCAAATGCTTGACTTCATTTTTTCTTGGACACTTGGTGCAAGTGCACAAAATATAGGAACAACTTAGTAGTGTAAAAAGATACATAATTTGATAGGAAGATAACATTGATCTTTTTGTTCAATACCAATACAAAATACTCAGAGTAACCCAACCATTACTAGTTCATTATTCATTCTATGTACGGTAATGCTTCAGTTTCACTGTAAAATTTATCAAAAGAAATATTATTTATTATGAACGTGTTTAACTTAATCTGTCATAATGGTCCAGATTTCCACTGATTAATATATTTACACACAGTCACCTGAAGAAGGTCTTATGTTTTGACCGAAACGTTGTGTGTTAATTACAAATAAATATCCACTTTAAACAATTTTTCTTTAATTTTGTGTAAATGTGTTTAACTTAATTCAACTTCCTTACTGACATTTACTATTGTGTGTGTGTTGTTGTTGTTGTTGTTGTTTTTTTTTGTATTGGAGTGCTTTCAACTGCACAGGCAGCCATCTTCAGTAACTGAATCCCATATTTTACATTGTGTGATTTCAACACCTACAATTCAAGTTAATAATGGTTTCCTCAGGCTGCAGAGATGTCAGCGACCGAAAGCTTGGATGTTTTATATCCCTTCACTCGGGTTATAGCTCGTGAAACCATTATTAATAATCAGCGCCGAGAAAGCCTCAAGTGCCACTGAATTCAAGTGTTTGATTTGAAAAACTACAGTTCAAATCACATATACTGTACAACAAAATCATACACAAACATTCTCCTGACCACAATGTTGGCAGCATGGGAAACAGTTGCTGAAGATGTCTGCCTTTCCAGTTGAAAGCACTCCAGCTAGGTAGTTAATATTTATGTTAACCTTTTCACTGCTAATATATTATTCACTGTGCAAACTGGTGTGCTGAATTAATTTGCAAATTTCTTCTGTCAGTTTCCTCTGAAACAAGAGCACACAGCACATATTTCCTGAAGTAGAGAGTGATTTACAAAACCATGGGAAAACCCACATGAACTCACAACACAAAAACGTTATTATGCATTTTACTGCATGATGCAATAGATCTCCTTAAATATTTAGCTCCAGATGGCAGCTCAAGGCAGAGAACAGGGAACTGATGGTGTCAGGATGTAGACAGTGGATGACATTATAATATGATCACATGCTTTCAATGGCTCTCAAGGAAAATTTCTTTCATCTATAGGCATGCAAAGTGGTTCATTGTAGCCTATATAATTTGTTAACAGCACGACCAGCAGTGATGCAATCTGATGCATATATACAGCTGTAGCAGTGAAAGGGTTAAGTTATATCACTACATAATTCAATGAAAAGTTAATTCTTTCTTAAAATTGTATAAACCATCAAATTCAACTACATATTATGCCAAATATTAGAATTTTAAATAAGATATGTGCTAAATTGTAAAAATATTGTAATTACTAACTTATGTTTAGTTATAAGATTGTTATTTAGATGTAAGTTTGAAGAAGCCATGATTTCTTTGTAAATCTTACGGTGAATAAATATCAATATCAATGACAGAACTCATTTTGTTTCAGTATCAAGAACTGACGCTTACATCATATCCAACATTGGCAAAAACAGTGTTTACCATCTTCATGATTCTTGTACCCATCCTTCTACTTAACATGTTGATTGCCATGATGGGGAACACGTATGCTCATGTTATTGAACAGAGTGAGAAAGAATGGATGAAACAGGTACCTAGAAGATAAATGGGAATCTAGACACCATTATTCCAAGTTTAAGGGAGCACTCACACTGAAGTAGCATGCTACATGCCTAGATGCATGCTGCATGCTACTAAAATGCTATGTTACTTGGGTTGGTGCATGTGTATTTATGACTTTTTAGCTGTTATCTAATTGTTAAGGAAATTCAGTGCATAATCGCTTGCTGTAGCTGTGCAGTATTGCAAAGATGGCAAGAAAATTAGTGGGACATGAGCACTTTAACATAGAATTTATACAAACTGAAAAGTATCCATGTAGCCTATGTATGGTATGACATTGAAAGAGTATAGCAATTAAAACAAACAGGAAAAAGCCTGGATTAGAATTTCTGGAACTTTATCTAAGTAAATTACATTATTTTAATTTTTTTTTCAATTAGTCAAGTGATACATAAAATAAACTGCAGGTCACATGTACCACTAGCTTCTGTTCTGTTAATAACTGAATAGTAACCAGTAGACACAATAACTCGTGGTGCAACCTTCTAAATTAGCCGGTAGTTTCACCCCCACATTCCTTTAGAGGACAAGTCTGTCTTACAATAGACAAGAATCTATTAAAATAAATAAAAACGAAGTAATATAAACAGTAGAACATACTAAATCAATAAAATGAATAAAATTGCATACACTGATGCTCCACTAAGTCACAGTTCTTCAAACGCAGGACTAGTTTCGGGAGTTTTCTCCCATCCTCGGCTGCTGGTCAACTGTAATGTGTGTATGTAACGGGGGTGCTATACTGACATGCCCCCAAAGTCTGACTGTATTAAGTCTGGCAATCAAGCTGGCCATGCTCTTAAACATCACATCTGCCAGAGTCAGTTGTGCGATAAAACGTTATCCTCTTGGTGAGACCTATCATTCCTTATAGTTTATTGCAAAGGTTCTGAATTACCCTATATATACTATATGGTCTGTGAACTCTTTCTTTCTATTTGACAGTGGGCAAAGATTGTCGTGAGTTTGGAGAGAGCAGTTAATCAGTCTGATGCCCACCAGTACCTACAAGAGTACAGCATCAAACTGGGGGGAGATGACCCAGCAACTGAACAGAGAGGAGTGATGATCATCAAGAGCAAGAGCAAGACAAGAGCCAAGCAACGGAAAGGAGCTGTCGCAAACTGGAAGGTAAGACAGTACATACTTTGAAAGAAGCTACAAAAAACCTTAGAGTTCAGCACCAAAGCAAAAAACAGGACAGGACATGAAACAAACATTCATACAGAAATTAAAAGAAAGCTAGAAGCCAAATTCCAATGTCACTCTCTTCTTGAAATTCCAGAAACCAAGTAGCAAGATGAATAGTTTCATGAGGTCACTGGACACTCACATTTGATTAAGAATTGGAACTTTACAGTCATTTTCACCATGGCACAACTCCTTAAGGGTTAATCCCTAAAAATCTTCTTGTGTACTGTAATTAGAGGACACATATTCATTCACTATTCAGTAGGCAGCTGTTTAAAAATTCTTATATTTTGCACAGTTATAGAATGTGAATACGGGTTTGATAAGGATTAAGAAAATAACTATTGAACTTCTTTAAATCTTTTTGTATACACTTAGACTTTGAGTGAGAGCACCATTAATTCATATGCTCGCTATCTTGGTGCTTAATATACCGGTAATAAAATAAACCCAGTGCTTTTTGTAGAACTACCTGATCTCATAATTGATTATTTTAAACAATTTCAGCGTGTGGGAAAAGTCACTATTCGTGAGCTCCACAAAAGAGGAATTACTGGAGAGGATCTCAGAAAGATTATGTGGGAGAGAGCAGAAATATCAACTCCAGTACGAAATGTGGCAACGTAAGTGCATATTCTAAACTCTTGTACTCATAAAAATAAGATGAAAGAATATAAACATTAATGTTAATTCAGAATTTAAAAAATCTTTGTGGGCTGGTACCCAGATTTTTGCCATACACTCAGAAATCCACTTGATGATGTCATAATACGAGGTTCATCCAGAAAGTAAGTTCTGATCTCGTCCAGAGATGGTATTACAAGTCGGACACGCACGCACATTCATAGCAGTAGAGAGAGGGTAAGTGGGAATGTTGCAGTGCAGTTTCAATCTTGTGATGCGAGTGGTTGTTGAACAGCACTAGGAGAAAGTGATTGCATTGATATTGTCTCCCGCCAATTGCTAACAATAGACATTATGCTTTTGCATGACATTGCACTGCCTCATACAGCCAACGTCATATGAAATCAATTGCTTGAGTTTGGGTGGAAGATCTTCAACAATCCACCCTATAGCCCCGACCTCGCACCAGGTGATTTCCATCTCTTCCGGTCTCATGAAACACTTTCTAGTGGGAAAATGTTTCCACAATGATACTCAGGTACAGATGGCAGCGATTTATGGCTCCAGACATTAGCAACAGAGCCCTATGACATGGGCATACAATATTGTTGGTACACTGCTACAATAAATGCTCCAACAACGATGATGACTATGTGGAGAAGTAGCCAGTGTAAATATTGCAATAAATATTTCTTAGTTATTGATGCTTTTGTTTCCTTTATTGGCAAACGGAACTTACTTTCTGGATGGACCTCATAGAATTGGTTGGAGCTAAAAGGAATAATTATCAGATTCTACAACTTTTCAGCAAAAAGAAAAAAAAAATTTTACCTAGAGAAAATATTGTTAGTACACTCAAATTGATGTAATGCCTTTTACACATAAATCTGTTTTCAAATGATTAAGTGAACATGTAATTTATGCCCAAAAAAACAAATGTTTTACATATGTAAAGAATCATGAAAACGAAGTATGGGAAAAGAAAATATAAAAAATTTAATCAAATATAACATAATCGCTGGTTAGTCTGAATTCTCTCTTGTGGATGAGCAGGCCATTTCAAAAGTTCTTTGTTAAAACTCAGTGCTTTAGTTTCCGTCCATGTTTAACTGCTGATACTATACTTTTATTACACTGAATTTTTTACGGGTTGTTTGGGACTGTTTCATCATAGTTCCACTGTTCCACAGAGTAGTAGTTTTTGCGATAAATCATTACAGACAGACAAGAACCATTACATTTTTATAAAAGTATATGATCTGTGTATAATTTTTCAGGCCAGACCTTATGGCAGATCCCAGCGCTGGGTTTGGAGATGCATTGACAGCAGCATTAGATGTTATGGCTTTTACACAAGATCTGGATTTGGCAAATCCACAAGCTGTGGTGTCTACAGGTCCAATAGCACCAAGCACAGCACAGATAGCTCCAACCTTACCAACAGCTATCACTCCCACAACTCTTACTGTACCAGACCAAACAGCAGGTAGGCCCTACTGCATTTATTATTGTCTATATTATTCAACAATTTTTTTTTCTAAAACATCTTGCTGTATTTTATCTTTATACTTAAACTCACTTTGCTTGTTGGGGGCTCTGCCCCCAAACCCCGAGTGAGGTTCTTAGGAAAAGCTTTTTTTCTGAACTGACACCGTATCAGAAATAAGAGTTGGGCGACTTTGTGATTTGAACCTGGGACCTCTCCAAAGCCCTATGTGAACACTGTAGGTAATATTGTTGTCTACCGTTGCCATGGAAACCGAGCCCTTTTTCGGGGGTTTTTAGGGCTAAAGATTTAAAAAATAATTTTTAAAAAGTTCCCTGTGGTTTACAGCCTAAAAGTTATAGGTGTACCAAATTTCAAGTTTCTTGCTCATCTGGAAGTGGGCAAACAATAATGTCAGTGAGTGAGTGAGTGAGTGAGTGAGTGAGCGAGCGAGTGAGCGAGTCAGTCAGTCAGTCAGTCAGCCATGTGGCTTTATATTATAGGGATGATTTGGTTAAGGTTTAGGAAGTTAATGCTCTTAAATTCATTTTGATATGCATGTAACTATGTCCTTAAAATTTGTGAAATATTCACAAGATGGACTGGAATTATGAATTTAGTAAAAATGTAATAATGCAAATAATTTACATTTGTTGTGAAAAGTAAACGTGAATTTCTCCAAATCCAAAATAAGAATTAAATTATAATTTAATACCATTGTGTGACTATAGTTTCAGTGGGAAAGCTTTGCCTGTAGTCTCTCAAGATCACTACAAATTCAATTTGGAAATTTTTAAGCCTGTTTGCATTACCTAGTTTCACTTTTGTCATTTTCAACATTGTTCCTTTCAGCATTCAGAAATGCCCCTTCCTTGTGTAATATTCTCCAGCAAGGAGGCTAAGTCCCTTCTTCTCCAGATAAAAGCAATATCAATTACTTCTTTACCAGGCATCCGTTGCATTTAATCACACTTCAGGTGAGAAACAATTAATAATTAGTTAAATTCACTTGGAATGGGAAACACAATGAAGTGGAAAAATTATATAATATCACCAAGATCACTTGATACTTCATTATAAATTATTAAGTCTTCCTAGTAACCGGTTTTCAAGAGGACGTTCCTCTCATCGTTAGCTATGTACAGTTCATTAGTTTGAATGATACTGATGTCATGATGTGGAATCTTATTTTTATTATTGTTTCAGTTGAGAATAAGAATAATAAAAAAAAATGTTTTTAGTGTTAAAATATGCTAAATAAACATACATTTACTAAAATATGATGCAATAATATAAAAAGAGGCAAATATGTTCTTACATGGACGATAAAAATCAGTCGGAAGACTAGAAAACTCATAGCTCCTACAAATAATTTAATAGCATGTCAATAAAAATATTTTTAAAACATATGCAAATGTTTAAACATCCTAACCCTCCTGATAACACATTGTCTCCTCTGGTATTGATGCATTCTTGAAGAATATCAACAATTCATTGCACTGAACAATGAACAAGATGAGCAAGGGTATTAATGTGGGCTCTCATTTGGGAGGTTTCTGAATTCTTGAGAAGAGTTTTCAGAGATTTTTCCACTCACAAAGGTGAATGTCAGAGTGTTAATTTACTTACTCTACTTTGGAATGTGTATATATAATTTAAAAAATATGCTGGAATGACTATTATTTTCAAGAAGTAGTAATCTGCATATTTTTCTAAAAACCATTTTATTGTCCAATATGCATTATTCATAGTTTTGATCTCAATTAAAGAAAAATAAATCTTAAAAATACTGCTGGATACTGCCTATTCAACGTGCAATTTTTGCAATTTCTTGGAACGTGATTTTACTCGTAACTGCAACATTAGTCTGCTTCAACGTTGACTGCTAACATCCATGTATGGTTAAATAGCCCATTCTGGCCATCCATAATAGCCCGTTCTGTTATGATGAAGTGATTTACACCTTTAAGGCAGTGAAGATGTTAACAGTGACTGGCAGAGGGATCCCACAGCTTAATGTAGGCTCTGACTGGCAATGAGCCTCTTGTATTCTTCAGTTCACCTATCCAAATTCTGTGATTAACTGGTGTTTATTAACCTGATGATCAGCTTGGAAGTAATATGTCCATTAGTCCTCAAGAGACTCAAATATTTGTCATATTTCTGTACCCAGTGTCAGAGCAACATGGTTGCTCTGATGCATTTGAGATCCACACTGAGGCGGATAGATGGTGATATGCACAACTTGAGCGGGCCACATTAAATGAATAACTGGAAGAAGTGTAAGGTGTGAAGAGATGTGTGTATATATGTTTGTGTAGTGTAGTATGGGGTATGAGTGATCATGTGAGATGAGGAAGGGTCTGGTGCCGGCATTGTTGAAAGACACCAAGGGGACCAATAGACTTAATGGACGAATCACTATCAACAGGGACATCTGCGTCTTTTGTTATATGTAACACCACCACCACCAACACATCTAAATCCAGCCCTCAGGATCAGATTAATAAATCCTTCTATATGGGGAATCAAACCCAAGCCACAAGGGTGGAAGGCAGATGTGCTTCCAACCATGCTATGGCAGCAGACAGATTTGTCACATTTTTTAAAAATACATTCTGTATAACAAATACATCTATATAACAAATAAGATCCACCTTAATTTTGTTTTAAAGTAACGCTGCTTCTTGCAAACGTTTTTCAGATTTGAATAGTGGAATAAATAATATGGTTCAACTTTATGTTTGGGTTTGTAAGGCATTATTTTCATTGTAGTCTTTTTCAAGATTTTGTTTGGGTATGGTATCCATTATATTGTGCAAGACCTACCATTTTTCTACTTCCTTTTGCAGGAGGAACTGCTTTAGCTGATATGTTGTCTCAGCTAGGTAGCGATACAACAGCTCCCACAACAAAGCCACCTGTACCTTCGCTGTACCCCAAACTGGAGGCTGACATGGAAGATAAGGATCACCTTCGACAGCTGGTGTTGGCATCAGATTTACCTCATGTGACATCAGCAGACTTACAAGGTTTAGCGAAAGCTGCAGCTACTCTAGATAATATAGAAGAAGTGTCTCCAAGAGAACAGCATCAGTACTGCTGTCTTTCTTTATCTCAGGAAGCAAGAAACCAACAGGCCTCTGCACTCCGACTAAGTGACAGTGATGAACTTGGAGGTATGTATTGAAAAAGCTCCAAAGCACCAAATCTTGTGATGTTAAAAATTGTTTTCATATTACTTAGAACTGCATTATTCAAACTGATTTTTAATCTAATTTTCGTTGAGTAAATTTGGACTTTGATTAAATAATGTATCCGTACAGACCAATTAATTTTAATTTTAAAATAATTTAAAATGCTAATTGATGTACATCACTATCATAAAGTTCAGATTATCTGTAAACCATTTAATCAGTAGCCTACATTCTTAAAACAGATAGGCCTATATGATATTGAGTTTGCAGTAATTTATTAAAAAGCTTGATGCTTATATATTTTTAATGGTTCTGTGTTTTGCCTAGTCTATTTGTTGCTTATGTCAGACCTCATAGTTATGGACAGTGCTCCTGGAGTTAAAACTGTTAATAAGAGTATTAAAATATATTTATAATTCACTTTATTTACAATGGATACACTTTTAAGGCATAACTACACGGCGTTTCTGTTCAGCCCTTGAACCTTCCTCAGATGACTCACTGCTGGGAAGAAAATTCCGTATCATCTGTCGATTGTTTATTGACACACATAAACAAAGTGTTTCTAGAGTGTTCTCTTCTCCATCCCTCGGGAATATTGTACCCAGCATCCTCCAAGCATTCTATAGGTGGAGGGGGAATTTTTACTGTATGTTGACCACTCATTCTTTTAATTAGGCTTAGCCACTTGTCCCCTAGGTCGCCATCATATATGTGGGGAAGGTTTGAGAGCTGAACCAAAAGTCGTGTAGTTACGCCTAAAAAGTGTATCCATTCTAAATAATGTGAATTATAATATATTTTAAAACTATTATTAAAAATACAGTGGAAATCTGGGACCAACCTTGATGAATTGTTAAAACTGTTTTCTCTTGATATATATAATAAACAGATGAATATATAAGGTAGATATTGGGTAATGTAGTTATTTTTAAGGTTTTAAAATGGTCTTGGCAAGAGGTACAGTTGAGATTTTTTATTGATCTAACAGCCCTTTTTTCCATTTAAAAATTCTTTAGCACCATTTGAATTCCCCTGTAGTAACACTCCATGTAGTAAATATGTATGGAAGAAGGCAAAATATTCATTTATAAGAAATCTTTCATTCACTGATAGTATTAGTCTGTTAAGTAAATACAGTGTATATTGGCCAAGATCATTTTGTACAGAGCTGCTTGTTGTGAACTTCCCAGCCCAAAGACGAATTTAATTGAATACTTAATATTTTAAATTATTTATTATTATTTTCACTAGTTTGTTGCATCCTAAATAATACCGGTATCTTCTCAGTTTTTGTTTCATTGATAATAAGCTTGTTCATATGATACCATGCAATGCATTTATTCCATGTAATTGAACCTGTTTCTTTTATAGTTTCCATATCTTTACCGGTTATTACATAAGTTGTATCATTAATTAACAGTTAATGTTAATGAATAATTAGCACAGTTAATTTATTTTAACTTCTTAGGTAGATATATTTATAGAAATTCTTTCCCTGGTCATTAGTAAAAAAATTGATCTCATCTGTTAGATGTTCCCCTGCTGGGTCATGGTGCCCGCAACAGGAGAGCGAGAACAGCTAGAGCAAGAACTTCAGCTTCAAGTAGAAAAAGCGACAAACCACCAGATAAGGAACATCTATTTCATCATTTTGATGATGCCAGTTCCAATACATCATCAGATAGTGGTGGCATTGTTAATCCAGCTTTTGTGAAAAAAATTCCAAGGCCTTTTACAGCATGTGCGGCATTTAGAGATATGCCAGCTGTTGAAAATGGGGTAAGTTATAGTTGCATGACAGTTTTAATTTCAGTTTAATCAGCATAATCATTGTAAGGTATGGTAAAGTGATCCCTATACAGGCCATGGAGGCCCAGAGGGTTCCAGGAGGTTGAGGCTCCCATATTTTGGACATTCGGCACATGAAGGTGGTAAGGTTGTGAGCCTTTAGCACCGGCCGCCTTGACCCCCAGGAGTGGTCGTGGTACTCATTTCTGTTAGAGGCTGAGTCGACCCCAGGGCCATAGTGCCACCAGAAGGATTAGACCAATTGTAAAATCCCAGTGACCTCATCAGGAATCGAATCTGCCGCCTTCCGGTTTGTAGTGCAGCGCCTCAACCACTACGCTACGGCATATCCTTATAATCGTTGTAATAAAAATAATTTTTATTCACCTGATTTTTTTTTTTTTTGCAAATTCTAATACTAGGATCATATTCAAATATTAATACTAATATAAGTTTGGTATAATTGAAATAATTAGAAGTATAACTATATAGACTCATACAAAACATATTACTAAATTATGACCTATCTTTGTCACATAGTGCAAAATCAAAATGTTCCTATATGAGCAAATAAAAACATTAATTACCTATTACAATATAATTATTACAAAATATTTTCAGGATATTTATTACAAAATGTCAAGAGAAGTAAATATTAATTTCAACGGATATTAGATACCTACATTAGAATTTATGATGAAATGTCTCTTTCTAATAGACAATAAAGGTCTAATTATACTGAAAAATCTTCTATTTGTGAAAGCAAGGAACTCTTGAACAGAAAAAGGCTGATACAGTAGTAAGATTTTTTTACTAGGTTTTTGATGTTAAAAGCTTTTATTTTTTCACTTATTGTAAAGATTTATGCAACCTGCATAATCAATCAGAAGTTAAATTAAGTTAAATTTTAAAAGTTAACCTAATGCAGATTTCTTATTTAAATTTAAATTTCTTA
Source organism: Ectobius pallidus (assembly GCA_964059195.1). Taxonomy (NCBI): domain Eukaryota; kingdom Metazoa; phylum Arthropoda; class Insecta; order Blattodea; family Ectobiidae; genus Ectobius; species Ectobius pallidus. Next base: position 78,825,518 of record CAXKWD010000003.1, read on the forward strand.
ACTTGGAATTTGGATTTAAAAAAATTTCACTCCTTACTGCGTAACAGTTACGTAATATGTTTTTTGTGTGTCCCATAATATTAATATGTTCCGATGGACTAATAAAAAATTCTAATCTAATGTTATCTATAGTGTTAAGTATTAGGATGTGAACTCATCAGAGCTCATCAGAGCTTACAGTAATTTTGAACAGTAGATTTGAATAATGACTACTGCTTCCTCTGTGACAGTTATTAAATGAAGTACACACGAAGTGGTGCAGACTCCACTAAGCTGTAGGTTCTGACAACTGATGTAAGAGATTCAATAGTCATTATCTATAGTGTTAAGTATTAGGATGAGGTGAACTCATCAGAGCTTATAGTGGGATTTTCTATGTCTTCTTGTGGGGGACCAGCAACCTACTAATCTCATGAAAATGATTGAAAAGGCTTATAGCTCCCCATAAAAATGTGAAGTAAGTAAACTCTTATCTCTTTTGGAGCCATGAGCTGATATGATCGTTCTTGCCCTCACCGTCAGCTGTGCCACCCTTTGTATTGGTTCTACCTGCCCAAGAGTACCACGACCTTTTGCACAAAAATACACAGTTGTAGAAAAGTTTATAAAGGACGGAGTTTTTTTTCCCCCTTTTGGGGGATATATTTCTAATTGTAATAACAGAGATATGCATATTTTAATGTGTTATGTTTCCGTTAATATCAGTACGATCATTTTGTCATTGTCACTATCAGATAAATCATTATAATTGTCACAGGGTGAACATCTGGGTAAAAACTGCACATTCTAAGCCCTCTAATAGTTATTCGTCATCAGTTCTAAAAAATATGGCTGGCAAATGTTCTACCAAAGATGAAATTGCAAAGAAACAACAAGGTCAGACAATCAAACTCTGAAGGTCAAAGCCCTCACAAAGTACGTCCTTGGAAAGAGGGGAGAAGCCTGTTCCTATTTTCATAAGCAATGTGCATGAGAATGCACCGATTTTAAAAACATACCCCATTTGAAGGTACAGTCTGTCTCATTGTATATTTGAAGGTAAAGTCTGTCTCAGAAATATGTATATTATTTTGTAAAACTTAATTCTGCTCTGATTGGCACTGGCATTCAACAATTCAATAAAATTAATTTGTCATTAAACATTTTACATGTAATAGACCATGGGAAGCAGAAACTGAGTGAATTGGCAGATGGTATTTTGGAAACAGTTTTCCTGCAAAAAGCTTTGTGCTGAAGAAGTTAAGCCATTAATAAGAAGAATAGGAAGAGGAGCATACTAAACAACAACTCGATTGAATTTTATAGTTGAAGCATACATTAAAAATTTCATTACAGTATTTATCTATTATTTATTCACCATCACTGGTATCATTCTTTTTTCAGAAAAAACAAAGGAAATCAGCTGTAACAAGAAGTACTACTTACAAAGAAGAAGATGGGGCAGTTGAACCTGAAGCTCAGAAACAAACTGCTGTTCGTCCTAGACCAAGGCCCAAGACAGCAAAAGTTAACAGGTGAATGCTTTTTTGAAATTATCAACTTGATATTGGATTGTTATCTTAAGATGTCAGAGTACCTCTATTGTATAATGTAGGGCTACTTTCTCTGCTTATGTTTTCCCCTCCATTTCAATTTTTTTTTTTTTTTTTTTTTTTTACCTTGTAAGTTATGTCCAATGGTTTCATGGTCTCTTGATGGTTTCAGTAAGAGGAGGAAGAAGAAGAATATTCAGGCTATTTAATGAAAACAATACAGTTTCATTGTCTTTAGTAAGTTGTGACTAAACTATCAACTGAAGTAGTGCAGAGGTAGAATGCTTGCCTCTGGGTTCAAAGATTGCAGTCTTGATTTAAAAAGCAAGGGCTTCAGCAAGTTGTGTCAGCTTTCCAGAGTCGTCTCGTGGGTGTGGCTATTGGAGTAGACACCCCAGGCTCCCCATTTGAGGGGACTTGTACCCCTTGAAGAAAGAGCTAGCTCCTTCAAGAAAAAATAAGTTTACTATTTCTAATTCATTCTTGAAATTCAGAATGTTAAACGTTAAAAAACCATCGTTTTGTAAAACATGTAGCAGTAAAATTAATGAAACTTTCATTTCATAATCAACTTTATGAATTGTATTCTATTTTAATTTCTGCTATATTCTGTTCATAGAGTTGCTCCTTCAAACGTACCGACCAGAAGAGGTGGCTCAGCAGTAACTGTACCAAGTGTTCAGCAAGAAGTAAATGGCAATATTGAACCTCCTGCTTCCCCTCCAGATCCACTGGATGCTTGGAGCACTCGAAATATTACGAATATGAATGCTTTGCTAGAATGGGAGAAAGATGAGAGTCTTTAAATATAAGTACTACACGTTCACTTTAATTTTCCAGGCGGCAGAAAGAGGAACTACTATTGTTTTGAATGCATACAGCCGAGTGTACAATCGACAATGCATGAACATTACTGAACTGCAAGCAGTAAGTGAAGTGACTCGCTACAGTCTCACGTCCTGCCTACCAAACGGTAGTGCCAATAGGAATCTATGTATACAGTTCGCAGCGTAATACAATACGCGTAATACAATATGTTGTTGTTTTGTTTGCTAATACTCAGGAACTTGGATTTCCTCCATTCTCCTCCGGGCATTCCAATAGTAATGTGTGAGCTGCATTGGTAGATCAGCATCAATCTTCTTGATTGCCGGTCAAGTCAGTAGGTGTTCTCCATTCATTATTGAAGCTGGATCGTTGCACAGGGTACATTGTGGTGAAGGATAAATGTTGATTCTATGAAGATGTGAAGCTAAGCAGTCATGACCTGTAGTTATGCGGAAAAGAGTAACTTTTTGTCTTCTGGGTAGATCAGGAATGGCTGATACAATACAATAATACAGTACAATATATAACTATCTATTTTCATGTGTATGATACATGAACTAAAGTGAAAAAAAAGAAGTTCTTGTCAAGAATGAAATTTTAGAATTATTAGAATTCAAACTTCAGCAGGGATTATTTTAACTGAGCTAATCTCAGACCTGGTATTATACTCTGCGTTAGGGATTAAGGAATAAATTAAACTCTTTCCACAATAAAAAATTATCCATGTCCCATATTCCAGTTGATATAAATAGACCAAACATGCAATGCACCTCCAAATTATCACAAAATGCTGCCATATTCTTCTTGTACTGTATGAGTTTATGACCATTAAGTATTTATTTGATCAACAACGAGCTGTTAAAGTTTATGGTTGTTAAAGCTATTTTAATGACAGTTAAGTGTTGATGCACCACAAAACATACATTTCTGTCATGGAATTGAAAGTTAATGCCAGCAATTCCTAATGGATGCTGGTACACTGTGCCCTAGGATTAAGTTTCTGCCCTCATTTCTCCAATGTTATAATGGTGAATAGATCAGGCATGATTTTAAGAGAGATAAAGAACATTATTTTTGTGGTTATAGTTAGTGTTAAAATGTTAGAGAGAGCGATATGCATTCAACTTTCTCTCGGCTTAGTCTCCATTGATGTAAATTATATATTCCAATATATTATCCAGAAATTGTAACTGTAAATACAGTATTTCATAATATTAATCACTAATCATTTTCCCAGGATTCTGGCAGTTATTAAGAGTTAATCACTGAGAGGTGAACAGCTACAAATAGCGCTGCCCATTATTTATAACATACTTGAAATGCTAATTCAAAAGACACTGGACTAGAATCTTGACATTAGGCCTTGAATAACGCCTAAGCTAAGCAGGCTGCAGCCTAGGGTGGCATGCCTCTTGTCCACTCCTTTTTATTTCTTTAAAGAATGAATTTATTTATTTATTTATTGTCCTAGGAATATCCAATATAAATGGCATTTCTGTGTTACAAATTTCATATTTTTTTGCAAGGCATAATATTGTGAGGTAATTGAGGATACTTCTGCAATGATAAAAGTATATAGCATGGTGTTCTTATCCACACAAAGGAAAAGGTGTAGAACTGTTTATACAAGTACCCAAAGCTAATAAATGGATATTGAATAAAAAAAAAATATTTCAGTTGCAATGAATGGAGAGAGCTAAACAAAATATTAATAATGATCATCTGTCTGTTTTGAAATCAGCAAGCGACAACGTAAAGAACTAGATCATAGAAGGAAACAGATTTATCAGCTAACAGTCCCTTTATCACCTAAAACGACTTTGAAAAAAAAATCTTCTTTCTGGTGGTGGATGATGTCATGATGGTGATATTTCTTTGTAGATCAATGAGACAATGACCTTAAGGTAGGGTGACCATATTTTAGAAATGAAAAAATGGGACACTCAGATGCATTGTGCAGATTACCAAGAAAACATAACCCTTAATTAGGTAAATGTTATAAATATTCTATTTAAAAATTAAATTTTCATTTAAACCAATAAAGTGAGGAATTTTAACTTTAAAAACTACACAATCACTACAGTCACTGTCAGAAATATTTTAAAAATATGTGTGGCTACCTCACAAATAGATTCCAAAAATATTTGTACCATATTAAATCATTGCCTAGTCTTAGCATTCAGAGTTCAATCACTGCAGGAAGCGGTTGTGTGTGGTGCTGAGGCGTGCAAAGTGTTGCCTGAAGAATTTAAGTGCAAGCCCGTGAAAGTGAGTGTGGTAACTTAATGGGGATTGATATTCAAGCACACAGGGTAAGAATAGGCCTATTCTCAGCAAGAAATTGCAGATGCAAGGGGGTGAAGAAAGAGGCCGACCAAAACAGGAAAGTTCCATGGCACATAATATTAATATTAACAGTTTTATTAGTAATCGGGGGGGGGGGGGGGGGGGGTTGAAATGAACCCAGGACCCGATACAATGGAGGGAATCTGTGGCAGCATGGAAGATAAAATAAATGCCATCTTGGAAACTTTGCAGGCTTTTTCAACGAGCATCAACAATAAACTAGATAGGGCCCACGAGGAATGGAAGGGTCTAAGCTCGGAGATAAGCGAAGTGAAAAAGGAATTAAATATAGTCAAACAGGAGGTGGATGTTATGAAAAAGCAGGCACAAATACCAAGCAGTGTTGGGAAAGACACAAGGAGGAAGAATATTATAATTTTCGGCTTTGAGGAGGTCCATTACGAGAAAAGATGGGACACCTGCTGCAGGGTGCTTGAATTTTTCGCGCAAGTACTACACATGAACTTATCGAACCTACATATTGAAACCATATACTGGATCGGAGGACACAAGCGGAGACGCCCTTTGCTCGTGAAATTCGTCAGTCAATTGACCAAAGACACGATAATGGAACGTACTAAATTATTGAGGGGATACAACATAAGAATTTCAGAGGATTACGATTACAATACCAGAGTGAAAAGAAGAGAATTGGTAAAACACATGATTGAAGAACGAAAGAAAGGCAAGAACGCAGTGTTGGTGCATGATAAACTAAAAATTAACGGGAGGTTATACGACTTGGAACATTTTAAGGAGAACCCTAACCTGAAGACTGGCGAAAGGGGCAGGGAAAGGAGTCCCTCACAGGAGAGAAGGAAACAGCTACAGCATTCAGAAGACAACACGAATAAGGGAAGACGGGGTTCGATCGGCGCTAAGAAGACAGGAAGCACGCCTGGTACGAGTGGACATCAACCCGCCGGCGAGCAGATAACATCAGCAGTTCAACACCCTGGAAGGCGCGAGTCATCTGCAACACGCAAGACCCCGATGCGCACGTGGAGGGCATCCAGCAATACGTCGATTCAGCTGGATAATGCAAGTGCGGTGGAATGTGACAATAATGACGGACAAGTGCAACATCCTGATGACCCGACCCCAAAAGGTCTGAGGGATTGGAGACGGTATCATCTCCACAGGGTAGCTTGATGCAAGTCTCAAGACACCCTAGTCAGGGCTTTTACAACCTCAGAAATTGGGCTATTAAAAAACCGTAGGATAGTATTAAGAATGGGACTAACTTATATGTAGGATTTATCAATATAGATGGGATTTTAAAAGCTATCGCTAACAGGGAGATATACAACTTAGTAAGGGATGTACATATTTTAGGGTTAGTAGAAACTTGGGCGAATAAGGAAATTAAGGTCAATATAAAAGGTTTTACATATGTGAGTAAAAATAGAGAAAGGATCAGCAGATTCGGAAGAACCCCAGGAGGACTGGCATTTTTAATTGAGGAAACGGTAGCTAAGAATATGAAAGTGCTAAACGCCAAGAATGAGGGGAGCCTATGGATTGAGTACTCAGAGACTAGCAGTAATAGTAAATTATTAATCGGACTATATCAGCACCCACGGGATTCGAAATTGTATAATGCTAAATTTTATGAGGAGATAGAGGAGGATATTATGTCGTTCTCAAAGGTATTCAAAAATCATGAAATCTGCATTCTCGGTGATTTGAATGCCAGAATAGGCAATCGGGACAGACAAGAATTCAATATAGAGGACACAAATTTTCTCGAAATAATCAATAGGGCGGAAAAAACTAGACAAAGTTGTGACTGTATAAGCAATAGGGAAGGGGATAAATTGCTGGAATTTGTTGAGGCGAATAATCTATTCATACTCAATGGTAATTGTACAGGGGATGAGAAAGGAAATTTCACGTATGTGAGTAAATTGGGAGCGAGTGTGATTGATTATGCGTTAGTTTCACAGGAATTAGTTAACCAGATTGTAAATTTTTCAATAACCGAAACTACAACAAGCCTAGTCTTAGCTTAATAGAAGTTTCTTAGGCAATATCTTAATTACACTTCATTGCATCCAGGATCTGAATCAGTCTTTCTTTATATTTCTGTGAGTTCTGTATTTCCTACAAAACTTTGGGTGTTCTAACAGAAAATTATAGAAACCTATGCAAGATACATCACACAATTGTGTCTTTACCATAGCCTTAATAATTTCAACATTAAACCTGCTATTCTCGTCTAACTTCACAGAAAATTTTCATAGAAACGGGATATCGAGAAATGAATTTTAAAAAAGTAACTTTTGCATCCCATCAAAGTTTTGTTAGGACAACAATCAAATTAGGGACAATCTTGTTAAAAAGGGACGTCTAGTCACCCTATCTTAAGGCCATAGTATCCATTAGAGGTATCATAATAAGGATCATTATTCAGTTCGCCACTTTATTAAAAAGAATACCTTAATAATTAAAATACAATATGATTATTAACAATGCTCTTATAGAAAAAGCAATACAGTATAAGTTTTCTATTCATTTTAGTTCTTTTCAGTCAGTCATTTTATTTCTACCTTATATCTTGTTTTATATCATAAAAATTCTTCAGGACTGTAAGAGAAAATAAGGATGAACATATAAATTATATAACTTATATAAGTTTCTCTTGTTTCTTTTATTTTTTCTGCATGATATTTTAATAATACATAGGTCTATGTGTGTACGTCAGATTATGAACAATTCTTAATGCACATTATTTGGTAGTAGGCCTTTTTATTCAATTTTGAAAGGATCTTCTGTAACTTGGTTTTTCCTATAATTTGTGGCAAATTTATTCTATTCTTGGCTAGAATCTTATCAGCAAATGACATATTTAATTATGCATTTATTTAATTTAGTCACTCTATTTGCCACACATTTTCTTTCTTTTATCTTGCAATTTCATTTTAAAATCCCAAGCATTATATCCATTTCCCTAACAGAATCTTCTTGGAAGCAAGATGAATAATCATAACTATCTTCATCTTCAGTGAATTGGAAAATGATTCTACAGAACTAATGAACTTACAGAATATACTATATTTTTTCTATTTTGTATTTACTAGTTAAAAATAATGTAGGCTACTTTAAACATATTATTTAATAATATTATCACTTCCAGTTTACTGTATATTTTTTGTTTCAGACACTGCATTAAAAATATATAAACTTCTAATGTATCATGATACAACAATGACATTTTCATATACTGTAATATAAGATTGTTGTGAAAATGAAATACAATGTACTGTTATTAAAACCATAATTATGTTAAACTATCTTTTAAGTCTGCCATGAATGCTGTGTTTCCTTATTAATTTAGTATACAAGTTTCAGATCACCATTCATCATTACACTCTTCTGAGTCACTCTGAACCATCGTGGTCTTCAACTTTTAGCTTGATAAAACAGATTAAATTATTTAGTGCTGTGGTAATAACTTTTACATCCTTTACCCATACTAATGACAAAAGAAATAATGAATTTACTATTATGTTTTCACCAGAAATAATATATATATATTGCTTTTTTTGTTTTGAGGTCCCTTAGTTAAACTATGGCATGCCATTTACACACAGTCTTTCCCCCCCCCCTTTGGACACCTTGGGGTTGAATATTTTTTTGTGACATTCAATTCTTAAATTACCTCCTTCCTTGGTTACTCCCATTCTCAAACAACTAAAATAAGAATGTAGGTCTATACAAGAACTGCAGCTTATTTAAGAATGTTTAGGGATCTAGGATCTATATAAGAAATGTAGCTTATATGTGTTTTGATATAAATATGTAGGCCTATGCATAAATGTAGAGTAGCATGTCACTTCCAAAGTTAGGACTGCAAGAAAAAGTTATTTTCTATGTAATTTTTCTTAAACATCTGTATTATGAGGGTTAAATATATTACATTTTCTGCGTTCATTTAACTTTTTTTAGAGGTCGGTCAATTTGTACATTTTAAACATTGCGCGTGTCAGACATTTTGGACATTTTTCCATCTGGTAGACAATTTTCGAACTCATGATTCGCAATTCTGTGACGCAATACGCATAATGTGGTGCATGCGGCCTGTTGACATGCGCACGGGAGTCGATTTGCTGTTTCGATACAGAAGGCGACGGGAAATGACCGCAGAATGAGGACAAGTCGTTGAATACTGGCCATATAGGCCCTGTCCAGTTCCACAGTTCCTTCAAACAACCTTGAGAAGTACAGAATTCAAATAAACCTAAGAAAGGACAGTATGTCAAGATAACCTCTGTGACGGCAGCTTACCTTTAATGTGTCAAAACAGAAAGTGAACACGAACAGAGCCAATAAATACTCAAGGTAATAATAAAAACGTCAAATTTATTATCACCTTTTTAGTACAGTTTTAAGGGCCGTCGTTTTTTAAGTTGTGGGGACATTGAGGGTTTGGTAAGGCTTTAAAATAAATACATTTATTTAATAAAACCAATTTGCTCGAATTTTATGTGCACCTGACTTAAGGTGGATGGATGAGGGGGAGATCGACGTTATTATTGTTTATTTTGTAGTAAGAAAGAGTACTGAATATCCTGTAAGGGATGAAGGATGAAGGTAGGGGGTGACTATCAAGAGAGCAACAAGAAAAATATGTTGTAATACAAATTGCAAGGAATTTTCACTCTTGAAGAGATGAATTGGCATCCCGATGAATTCTCAGACTTCTTTCTTAAACAGAAAATGATCAATCAAATGACAGTTGGAATCCTAAAAAAAAAAAAAGAGAAAATATTTTTACAAATTTAACCTCTTCCTCAGTTTATACAGCAACCTATTGTAGTATAATTAATAGGTCTGTTCTCAAAGGCAATTCATATAGCATACTGTCATGTACCATGACATACGCATGCATTGTCAATTTTGCTTCACTACATATGCACAGTGGTCATTTTTCAGCCTAGGCCTACTCACAATGCGCACGGGCATTTTTTACTTGACAGTACATGACAGATTTAGGAACAGACCTGTTAGTAAATCATAAGTTAGAACACAGTTAAGAAACAAGCAAAATATGAAATAATGGTACCGGTATCGTTAGATATCCTGGCGTAGTCCCATATAGGCTTATGGGTGTTCAGCATCAGTGGTTTGCATTTATTAGGAAACTGACTTGTTTCTTGTTTGTTCGGCGAAAGTCAAATACAAGGTTCACTTTAAGCTCCGCCCACTCGATATTCACATTTTGTTTCTCAGCAAAGCAGGGTGACAAACTATCCTTGTATATTGTCGCCGACACTCCCAACCGTACCAAATATTAAAAATGCGAGAGTGCCCCTTGTACCAAATATTAAAACTGCGAGAGATGTAGATGTAGATGTAGATGTAGATGTAGATATCTCGTCCTGTAGATCCTGTGTTGAGCGGGGCTCAAGGATATAGAACACGTCAGATCAAAAAATACATGCATGTTATAACAATAATATAGGTCTACAGAAACTGCAAGCTGCCAAATTTATCCAAGCTGGAAATATTCCTCCAAATTGTAGAAGGTGTGAGTTATTAAAAATTCCTTGACAGCTGTTTTGAAAGGTTTGATCTTTCTTTGAATACATAATAATTTAATGTTGTTTGGAAGCTTGTTATATATCTGTACTGCAGAATAATACGCACCCTTCTGAAAGAGTTTTAACGAGTTATTTGGTCTGTGTAGATCATTCATGTTTCTGGTAGTACGTCCATGTACACTAAAATTAGTTTGAAATTTATCAATATTATTCACTACAAAACACATAACAGAGTATATATACTCCCCTGTAAGAGTGAGGACTCTTAATTTTTCAAACAGCGGTTTACAAGATTCCCTTTTTTTCTTTCCACATATTATTCTTATTGCCCGCTTTTGAAATCTTGTACCAAATATTAAAAATTCTAGAGTGCCCCATGTACCAAATATTAAAAATGTGAGAGTAAGTGCTTTGTACCCACAGGTTTGCCTTGTACCCAATGGTTTTTCAGTCTGCTTATCCTCGAAGAATTCGCTAGATCGTGGTATAAAAGGAACTGCTTCACTGGGGGAGGGTTGGGCGGGATATGTCTCATGTGAAGGTGGACCTTATATTTGTTTTTTCCTGTTTGTTCTCTTGGCGATAAAGTAAAACTACATTATACTGTTAGCACCAATGCTTCTGACGTAAGTGATAATAGGCTACCGGTAATTGTCTTTTCTGATCATATGGTACTGTAGACTGCTCGGACAACTTTAGTATTTCTTCCCCGTTAAGAATAATGACATTTTATTTCCTCCTATAAGTACCACCAGTGACATGTTTTCTGCATTACAATCGCGATTGCGATCGCTATGTTGGAAATGTCCTCCTCTTGCATCCACACAACACTGGCACCTTTTTAGGAAATTTTCTTCATGCACATAAGTTCAGCTTCCGAGACAGAGTTCATTTCTCTTGTGTTGTTGTCTTGAAGTTCTTCTAATGTATGGGAAATTGACCTATACACTTTATTTTGCAAGTTTCCCCATAAATAATGTTCACATACTGTTAGAAGAACTTAAAGACAATATCACATAAGCCTGTCACAAGAGAAATTAACTTTATCTCGGAAGCTGAACTTATGCGCGTGAAAGAAAATTTCCTAAAAAGGTGCCAGTATTGGGTGGATGCAAGAGGAGAACATTTCCAACATCTCTTGTGATGAGGTACATGTTTATTTTCATTGTAATTTTAACTGTAAATGTGAGATCCTGAATCATTACACCAATCGTGGCTTTATTAGCGTAGATATTTCACCCGATCGCTCGGGAGTTGGAGTTGTGCCAGCCGCTCCGCAGGAACCCGCGTCATTGGCCAACTCTTGTGTGGGACTCACTGTATATGTTCAGTACAGTATAAAGGCGATTTCACTTTGTAATATCATTTTAGGTATATTTGACCAATTTTTTTATTGGATAAATATGTGTATAGTACTGCTAGTGTAGCCTTCTATTGCATTTCAGTTGAATATAAATTCTGTAATTTCAGAATAACCAAGTTAGATTGACAGTCTTGAGAAAAAATTGCCAATTAATACCCTTTATACCTTAATATTTAGAGCCCGGATTTGTATGCAAATTGCATGCTCTTTTTTATATATTTAAAAGTACGGTATGCATAAATGATATATTTTTAAACTACCACATTTCCAGACAATTTGACTGGTATTTCTTAATGCATATACATGCAATTTTCTGGGGGAAATGCATATTTTAAGTTTTAAATGAAAAAAGTTCATGTTTTTCTCCTAAATTATATTTTCCCCTTTAGATAGTTAATAATTACTGATACTTAATAAACTCTTTGCAAAGAGTAATATGTAGCCTAATAAATAATAAAGTAATAAATTTATATGTTTATTTATTTATAAATGGATGGGTGGTTGGATATGTAGGCCTACTCAGGAACCCCTGAAGCTGAAACTGAATAATGTGCAGCTTCGGAGCTTCTTAGGAAAAACACACACAAAAGTTCTCAGATGAGTCTATGTTGTGCAAAAACTATGTACCACAGTGCTTTCAGGATTCACTGAAGAAGAGTTTTGGCGTTTTTCATATGCACGTGTGACACCATACGATGTAGAAAGGACATTTTCAGTGTATAAAACCTTCTTCACTGACAGACTTAGTAATTATCCTCCAAAAAATGGTTTATTTGATTTTTGTTTATTTGTTTTTGCATAATATGGTGCAAAGTTTTAAAATTATTCAAGCATATTTGCATGCTTATTTTATTATTTGAATATGCATACAAATCCAGCCTGTATTAATATTGTTTAGTTCATGATCTAGAATATATTAAATAGCCTACCTATCTGCCATTATATTCTGCTGTGTAATGCACTGAAATATTTTAAACATTAGCTTGTCTCATAACTGGAAAATAAAATCATGTACCGATGGTCTAGCAAACTGGCAGTCAGACCTAATAACGGGAATAAGAAAGGAGGAGTGACTAGAAGAAGAAAGGAAAAGATCTTGCCAATTTTTTAGTTTGCATTCTTTTTTATCTTTCGTACTATTCTGGACAGGAAATGGTCTTATTACATATAAGTTAAAGGCTATATGCGGTATATTAAACTCTAAAGTCACTAAATTTATATGTTTATTTTCCCCCTTTTCTATATATGTCTAAACTACACGGTCATTATCAGAGAAACAATTACCTGAGCAGAGACCTTCTAGAAAGCTAGATCTGACAAAACTACATGATGTGAAAGAGGTGGAAGAAGCAAGAAAACTCATATCACAAGATAATCTAGAAGAAGCTGTGCACATCACTAATAGATTGATTAGCAAAGCATTCATATCAAAAAGGAAAAGATACGCACAAAGATGGTTCGACAGTCAATGCTATACTAAACGGAAAGACACCCTGCAAGCTTTATATAGAGCAAAATCCACAAATAATGATGAAAACATGAAAGACTATGCCTTACAAAGAAAAGAGTATAAACTACTTTTGAAAACAAAAAGAGCGAATTTCATAGAGGAAGAAGCCAGGAAAGCAGCAGAAGAAGCTAGAACAGATCCATTCACTGCCTTAAGGAAAAAACAAGCCCCCACAGCAAGAGAGATACCGGGTGCGACCTGGGAGAAGCATTTCACTGGGATTCTCAATAAGAGTGGCACTGAAACAGCCTTCCAGACAACACTTAAAAGTAATACAGCAGAAGCCCCTACACCGATCACTTCAAAAGAAATCAAAGACGCCATCAAGACTACAAAGAGAGGAAAGGCAGCGGGACCGGATAACATATTCATGGAACATATCATTGAAACAAAAGATCTACTACTGCCAATATGGACCGACCTTTTTAATCGGTGCCTCTCAAGTGGATCAATTCCAGAAATCTGGAGAACGGCACAAATGACAATTTTGTACAAAGGTAAGGGACCAACCGAAAATCCCAACTCGTACAGGGGCATAGTACTACAGAACACAATCTTCAAGATTTTCTCAAAAATTTTAACAAAAAGACTAGCCAAGGAAGTTGATTTGCGTATCCCAGATTGCCAATTTGGGTTCAGAGAAAACAGGAGTACACTACAAGCAGTGAATTTCCTTCAAGAAGAAGCAAAACAGGCACTGAGACACAAGAGAGGAAAGTATCATGTGGTATTCGTAGATTACAGAAAGGCGTTCGACCTGATCGACAGGAGTATACTAATAAGGAAGCTTATAGGGATGCTGGGTGACTCTCACTCCCTAGCGAAAATAATTGAGACAATACTAACTCACAATTATATTGTCATTAATGATGGTGTTGTTCTATCAGAAAGAGTGAGACAGACGAATGGTGTACCACAGGGTGATCCCATGAGCCCTCTGTTGTTTAACATCATAACAGCAGACATTACAAACATCATTAAGGACCTACCCACAGTGAGCCTAATCATGTATGCGGACGACATGGCATTAGGGTCGCAACACAGAAAAGACCTGCAAACAGCACTTCAGAAGCTAGAAACATGGGCCTTCGAGAATAGCTTTGAGATCAACAAGGACAAAACAGTTCACATGGTTATCAGAAAAGGGGGAAAAGTAGCAGCGGACGACATCTTAACCTTGCAGGGAGAACCCCTGGTAACAGTGAAAAGTTTCCGATATCTAGGAGTCGGCCTACAAGCGACCATGTCGTCATACAGAATTCACATCCAGGAGAGAACAGCAGCAGCCACGAAAGCCATATATAGAATACAGAACATCAGCAGACTCTCCTTGTCCACAGCTATGACCCTCTTCAACGCAGCTATAATGCCAATAGTCACATATGGTATAGAACAAATATGGGAGCACCTGACGATCAGCGACCTGGCCAGAATAGAAGGAGTGAAAGCAAGGTTCCTGAAGAAAGTAATAGGAATTGGGATATATGCGCCCTCCAGGATCGCCTATGAACTAACAAGGGAATCTTTCTTTGTAGAGGAGCTGAAGATGAAACTGCTATTACCCTCCACTGAACCATATCAAGCACATCAAAAATCACGAGAGGAAAAAAGGAAGGACATCGACCCTGATTTCTATGGTATGAGCGCTATGATAGACCGGAAGTGGACGGAGGCGTGTCAGGACCAAAGGCATATCGTGACCAGACTCGCTACACATGGTTTTCACTACAAAATATGCAGAACCCAACGTTTCCATCAACCGAATGAAGAGTGTGTATGCGTGTTGTGTAACCAGAAATGTGAGCGTTATCATTTGATAGCATGCCCCAAGAGAGTAAAATCAATAAGAGATTACAGTACAGACTAAAATAATATGAACAAATGCTCTTTCGAGTGCTCCTTACTTATTATTATTAAACTCTAAAGTATACTTTTCCCAAACAGTTAAATCAAGTACTTTCTGAATACATTTCAGTAATTTTGTCTCGTTATTTAAGTCATGACCTGTAGACCGGGAATGATGAGCCATTGCAGATTTTTCTGTTTGTTGGTGTTTAATATTTCTCATGTGCTGTTTGTACCTTAGATTTAAAATTTGTAATTTTTTTTAATATCCTTTCAAAGAATACCATACCTCCTAAAAATCTCACATCTACCACAAGGGTATACTTGTCATAGTCTGAGGTCAATTTATTAAACCATTCAGTTATTGCTGATTATTTTTAACTTACTATATTAATATGAAAAGTACTTAAGAACCGTAGTGGGGTTATGTCATAAATATTGCACATTTATGAGACATACAGTTTCAGTTCCTGTTTACCCGACCTAAGGTTATCATAAAGAAGTCATGATAATATTCTCATTCAGTGTAGAGAGCGGTACAATCAATCTCTTTGGTGTCATGAAGATAACATGCTATTTGCGCGTGGTTTGAAGAATAAGTCAAGTTTTTTCAGTGTGCAAATTGTAAAATTTGAGAATGGATTTTTACAGGAAGATGCTTCTTTCATTTAAAGTTACTAATTCCAAGGCTATAGTGTTTTTATTCACTTGTCTGAAAAGGTTACAACAGAACATTTACATTATAACTGGAAACTTCCTACTAGTGTTAGGTTGCAGGGTGCTCGCAAAGCATGTAAGTATGACAAGAAGTTAGTAACCCAATACACCTGCTCCTCCAAAAAAACAAGAAGTGCTTTGTGTATTGCAAAGTGTGGAACCTAATATTTGTAGCAAAGGCTCATTGTGATTCAAGAAAATAAGTCCCCAAGCAATCTCATAGGCTTACCATAAATGTTGTCTATTAGCATATTTTTATTTATTTATTTATTTATTTATTTATTGTTGTTTTCTCATATAGGCTCCATATGTAGTTTATATACAGTTTAGTTTAGTTTAGTTTATTTTCATCCTTCTATCTTACATAAGATAATGGACACGTCAATACAAATATAAATAAAAATATAAATACAGACATTCTAAAATACAAAATACAGAATTACAAAGCAAAGTGTAACATAATATACTGTAGTATGACAAACAAACAAACAAACATACTTGGCCTATTCATGAAATACAATTTCAGTATATGAGAAAATGAAGCGAATTGGGTTTCTAGAAACTCTTCTGTAGAATAAAAACATCTTTCAATTAAAAATTTGTGAAGACTTTCTTTAAAAGTTTTATCTATGCGCTGTTCTTTTATATAAAGTGGAAGTTTATTATACATTTTTATACCATTATAAGTAAAGGAGTGTTTATAGTATTATGACTAACTGTTGCTAGATTTGAGCTTTCTCTTGTATCGTGCTGATGCGTTTCTGATTACAGTGTAGTGATTGTGAAAAAAAAAAAATTGAGACAACACTAACAACACGTTTCGTGATTTCTAGAACCCATGATTTTTTTAAATATTTTTATTTTTATTTTTTTAAAATGTATTTGTCAATCTGTATGTAGGCCTGAGATTACAGATCTTGTATTGTGAACTTTGTCTGGCTCTTCTTGTACCCCCTTTGAGTTCATGTAAAAGATGCCTTCATTTCCTTATTTGATTTTTTTTATTTTAACTGTGATTTTTGGCAAGTAGAAATGTGTTTAATGAATATGATTGGACTGGAAGTGATATGAGAGAGAATAGCGTAATTGATACGTAGTAGTATAGCAGAATGAACCAAAATGATTTGTTTCAGCCCTGTTGTGTAGGTCCAGCAAACTTTAAACATTTTTGCTGACACATTGTTCCCTGAAATATACATATCTGCATTCTTCACGCAAAGTGAATAACAAACATACTTTGCAACGTGTTGAACCAGTAATTTTCTTATGTGTTTCTTATACTGACCTGCATTCGCCCCTAGGGCTTATAGAATTAATGTTGTACCAGATTTCCTGACATTTGGCCCGTAACTTGTGACGGGTTGTAATCCACCAGGTTTCTTTACCTGCAATATTTCTCATCGTTCTCATTTTTGTTAAGGACATAGCCAGTCTCAGAATGTTAATTGTCAAAGACAGAAATCTGAACTTCCTTCTTGCTTTTATTCTCGATTTTTAAAAGAAGAAGCGTGCACCTTTTTAAGTTCTGATATCCTTGTGATTGAATGGTTAGCATGCTTGATATTACACCCAAAACATCAGGTGTAAGATTTGGGGCAAGAGCCCTTTTAAGGGGAGAAAGCCAATAATCTTGCATCATAGATTTAAACCTAAAGCATATAGGCCTACTCCCAGGGCCGTAGCAAGGTTCTTCTGCGCCCTTGGCGAGTTTGACAAATCTGCGCCCTCCAATAATGGGGGGGTCTGAACAATTTTTTTTTTTAATTTCTGTAGAACTGATTTTCTTAAATTCGCT
This sequence comes from Ectobius pallidus, assembly GCA_964059195.1. NCBI lineage: Eukaryota > Metazoa > Arthropoda > Insecta > Blattodea > Ectobiidae > Ectobius > Ectobius pallidus. The sequence goes on from CAXKWD010000003.1 coordinate 78,842,997, forward strand.
TCCAGAAGGTTTTTTTGGTCACATTTCTTTAAGAAAACCACTGCCTAATAGATTAAAACTAATAATGTAGTTTAGTTGGCACATTTTTTTACTGAAATCATTCTTACCTATACAACAGAAGCAACGCCAACATCAACAAGAGACGAAACAACACAAACATTAATATTGTTTCACTGCTTAATTTAAAAATCGCTTAGTTAAAAAATACAATAATAAATTATCATGCTCTGTCAATAAGAATCATGTTAATTAAAGGACGTTGCATGACTGCTTTTTGCTTGTAGACAATCGGCATAATACTACTGACAGTTCACGTGCATTAATTTTTAATAACCTGAAAGATTTCTTCCACTAATGTGGAATTTATATTGCTTGATAAATTGCACCAGCCTAAAAAAAGGCGGGATTTTTCATGGTTAATTTTGCGCCCTCTTTGTACCTGCGCCCTTGGTGGGGGCCCACCTCGCCACCGCCTAGCTACGGCCCTGCCTATTCCATAGGCTACTCTCAAAGGCCTGGGTGGTGCAGTCATTTTGGCACCAGGGCTTTCTACCCCCACGGTTGCATATTTGATCGCAGGTCAGGCTGATGTGCATAAATGTGACAGTCCCATGTCTTTAGCTTTACAGATGTCTAAACAAACTCCTGTTGAAGAAAATTCCATCACACTAATGACAGTCACAGACCTATTAATATGGTAGTGGGCGTACATCCGTCTTGTTGAATAAACATCACTACCAACTCTCAAAGAAGGTCCTTGGGTAAAATTACTGGTTGTTTCATGTCCAACATGTTGGGTTCTTTCTACTGTTCATTATAACAGGTATCAAAAGAATGATGGGACTGCATAACCACTTTTGTTAAAGATTTCTCAAAATAGGCTTGTAGAAAACAATGTAAGGTGCAAGTTCCTTGCTGACACATACACCATTTTAGTGCATTTTTCAGTTTAAAAGAATACCATTTTCATGTTCCCGTCGCAGAGATATTTAATTACAAATTATTACAAAATGATAGAACCCCAGGCAGAGCATGAAGTGGTTTTAAATAGTATGACTTTTTTTTTTCTTTTTTTTTTTTTCTTTCTTTATTTTTTTAATACTTGAACCTGGAATCCAAAAGCTTGGATTTTCCTAATTTACAATTTTTATTATATAAATTATTATTGTACCCATTATTAAGTGTTACTAATGAAAATTTATGTTTTTATGACATTTCAAATTTTATTATTCTGCCACATCTATGATTGTATCTACATTCTTTTTTTTTCTCTGGTTTGTGGGTGTTGGTTAGTTATATGGTTATTTAACGACTGGGTGTACTTCAACTTTAGGCTTATGACCATTGCCAGTGTTCTTAAATTTTGTCCCGCTGGAGTTCTTTTACATACCTGTAAATTTACAAACATGGGCCTGTCATACACACATAAATGCCATTGACCTGGGCTGGGATTGAACCCGCTACCTTGAGCACAGAAAGCCATCACCATACTCACTGCACTAGGGCATGTTTTTAAAGTCATCTGTTATATAATAATTATTGTATCATGGAAATACAGCAATAACAGAATGGTTTTGGAAGACCATTCTTTTTTTATTAATTCATAATTTCTTCTTCAATAGAACAAAGTTCACAGTTTTTACATGATTTTATCTTTATTAATGAATTTCATCTTTTTATTTGAGGGTAAACTTAGAATATATATGTATGCGTATTTTTAGCCTAAACCCTCAAAGAAATTTCAAAACCTAAAAGCGAAGGATCGAGCAGCCTGAAAATATAGAATGTATTATGGGGATTATATATGGTCAATGAAAATGTTAGGTTAGAAGAGCATAATAGATAAAATATGTTTCTCTAAAATAATTTATCTTTTTCTCAAGTACAGTGTCCTGTTAAAAATAAGAACTAAAATAGACCTATGTTACATGTTTGTAGAATGCATATTCCAAGTCGTTAATAAGGTCAATATTATTACTTGATTATTCGAAGAATAAAAGTCACGAATGAATAGTATTAGTGTACTTAGTAAATGATGAACAATAATTGTTAAGTATTTAAAAAGGCTTAGTGAGCCTTTACAATAATGTTAAAATTATTACTTATGCAAAATTGTTTACATTATTACAATTCTGAATAATTTCTAAAGTTATAAAATCTTATTGTGTTAAATCAAACACTTGTTAATTGTGACGTAAAATGTTAAAATTGTAATATAGCAAAATTAAAATACAATTTATATATATACAGATTAATATCCAGTAATTAAAAAGTTTCTACAATAAGAAACTGTCAATTAAACAATTGTCATTAAAACACTTATTGGTAGAATTACAAAGTGGAGTATTTCAGCATATAAATTATATGTAAGCAGTTACATAATCTAACAGTTGAATTGTCTATTTAAGAAAAGTGTGATAAATTCTATGACATGACATACAGTATTTCCACTATTAATCTTATAATATAAAATTTTTTCAGTTGGATAATTTTGTTCTCTATATTTCATTTATATATACCTGAAGACTAGATTTCTTAAGAAAGGCTCACTAAGCCTTTTTAAATACTTAACAATTATTGTTCATCATTTACTAAGTACACTAATACTATTCATTCGTGACTTTTATTCTTCGAATAATCAAGTATTAATATTGACCTTATTAACGACTTGGAATATGCATTCTACAAACATGTAACATAGGTCTATTTTAGTTCTTATTTTTAACAGGACACTGTACTTGAGAAAAAGATAAATTATTTTAGACAAACATATTTTATCTATTATGCTCTTCTAACCTAACATTTTCATTGACCATATATAATCCCCATAATACATTCTATATTTTCAGGCTGCTCGATCCTTCGCTTTTAGGTTTTGAAATTTCTTTGAGGGTTTAGGCTAAAAATACGCATACATATATATTTTATCTTTTCCTAAAGATAAGCTAGTAAAATCTATTTATTGATATTTCTCACTTTTTTACCCCATGCAGAGCATAAGGAACACCTTAAAAATATAATAGTTTTTACGAGAACTGTAAAGCTTTTTAATACCGGTTAGCAGACTTTACAGAAATTAACATTAACAATACATTTTCACCCTTATGAAGATATTGTTAGGAATAAATAGGATCAGAATCACAATTAACAAGACAATTTGATACAAGTAATGAATGCAGTCATCTTTTCTGCTAAGTTGCTAAACTTCCCAATCATGAATAAAATCTAATTTTACTCTATTAATGGTACCGTTACTACTGTCTTTATGCCCTCTAAAATTCTTTGTATTCAGTGAGTCTCTTTATTTAGTTTTTATGTTCTTTCCTTGAATCATTATCTTTTTAAAGCGTCATGTTCTGATTCTTTTTAAAGTACTATAAATAAACTAGTTTTTCCACTTTCCTCTTGTTTGCAAAATAGAAATGTGATATGTTTTGTAGTCTTGCATCTTGTCTTCTTCCATTCTTATTGTTCCCTTTGAAGTAGTAATGTATGCAAAACGACTGATCAAGTTTCATGTCTCCAAATGTCAGTAACCAAGTACATTTCGTAACTTTCAGTCCTGTCGGAACTTTCTTCTAAACAGGTAACTTCATACATTTCTGCCATTCATGAAGTAGTTAAATATTGGAGTCAGAGATTTGTGTAACATCACCTGTGCTAAAATGCCTATAATTTACTGTGTATTGTTAATTGTTAGGGCCTACTTGATTGTAGGCTATTCTAAACCACTCCATTATTAATTTTCTTTCATTCATTGGTGTAATTCTAATTTAAAGTTTTTTACAGGTATTACGGAAATAATAAATTCTTATAACATGTTATACTTATATTCTGTATATGAAATTATAAAGAGAATTTAGTGAAATTTTGAATGCTGTATTTGTCTAGTTGGTGAGTTATTGGTAGGGGAGCTGTGTTTCTCATTTGTGCAATAATACAGTAGTGAAATTGTGTTGTTTAAGATAAGTTATTGATTATTATGGTTGAGTATTCTTTAGAACAACATATTGTTACTTCCTCTTCCTGTGCTGTAGGTAGAGGAAGTTTTGTTTTCTACTTCCCAATTCGAAGTTGAGTTTTTAACATAAATACACGTTTTGAGGTTCCCTGAATCCAAAAATACTATTGTTGGAAACATGTCTGTCTGTGAACAGCCTAGCTCCAGAACGGAAAATTGTATGAAAACAAAATTTTGTATTTGGGTTAGGTACCTTCTGAGGATGTGACAGGAAGATTGGCGACAACTTTCTCTTATTTTTCTTTATGATACTTATGTGGTATACTCTTCTGCAAGAATGAAAGTGTCGGACAAAATTCCATTGTAAGTTTCCAGATGTTAATAATTCCTAGCAGGTCAACTGTTCATTATCTTGTGAATAAAGTCAGGCTTAGAGGATCTTAATTGAACAAAAAACGAGTTCAGCAACACCTGTATTGACTGAAGAGAAGCTTGAAGAAACAGGAGCCAGGTTAGAATACACACCCCAAAAATCACTGAAACGTTCGGCACAAGTCATCAGTTGCAGAGGCAATGAAACTTTTGAAACTTAAGCCATTGGAGGTTATTGTAGTTCATGCTTTCCAACAAGACCCTATAAGTAGAGTGTATTTTTGCAATTGGTTTTTGCAGTCGAGGGCACCATTTTCAACACCTTTATGATGCAGGTAAGCCAGGTATGTACTGTAAGTGCACAATTTCACTTTTGCTTGCCAACTGTTTACATGTAAATCTGGTGGTAGTTGTGGTAGCCCTCGCCAAATCCAAGGTCGCCCACCCAGCGGACTGATAGATCTAGATGCAGAGTATTAAAATTTGAGCTTTTTTGGGGGGGAGGGGCAGACATTATCGTAGGGTTAGTGATAAACTATCATTTTCTAAGAGAATATTATAGAAGAAAAATTCCCAATGTCAGAGGAATTTTTCTCCTGTAATATTCTCATGTAGTGTCCAACAGAGACAATAATCTGACATTCATGAATGCATGAATCTTTTTCTACTTAAACTTACCATGTACATCCTGCCGTACCAATAACACGGCTTTGACTTTTCTTGAGGTTGGTACAATTGAGTGGGCACTCACGCTATGCAACATCTGTTTTATATTGGAATATGAAGTGAGGAATTTGCAAGATCAATTATGTTAACCGCTAATTAAAATTTACTTACTTCACTAATAAATTCAATATTAGTAATTCCAAGCAGGAAGCAACAGAGTTGATTAGGTCTACGTATTTGTAATTTAATTTATTTATTTATTTAGGCCTATACATTACTTGTTTCACATCCCTAGTGAAAAGTTTACCTCAACTATTTTTTTTTTCAGCTTTTTTCTAAAATGGTCCAACGAAAAAAGAGCTTAACCTCCATTGGGCCTATTCTTGGATTTGTTGGTAATTCTCCAGGCATTCTTCACAATCAGATACGAGTTTTGACTTTGAATGATGGAGAGCATCAGGACTCAACATTATATCGTCTGCAGAAAGGTTAGAGAATTTATATTTTAAGAGCATTAAAATGATTAGAGTATTCTTAAATAAGCACAATGATATGAAAACAGTTATTTGATTACACTTTGTTTTGACAGTCTTCTATGAAAGGTGTTCAGGGACGGCAGTGAACAAGCACAAATGCAAACAGGACATGATGTTAGTCCCAGTACTCTTTTTAACTGTCTTGTGATGTGATGAATGGCAGTTGGCCTGCCTCTGGATCTGTAGGTTGCAGGTTTAAACCTTGCCATGATCAGAAGATTTTTCAGGATGTAATTATTCTGGAGACAAAGTCCTCCAAGAGGGACTATGAACCATGGGTCCCATGTCATGGATTTATGGCACATTAGAAAACTCCAGCCTGAATTTGGACCTCTGGACCAATTTCCTCGACCCTTTCATATCCTAATAATTTCTTGCTCTCCCCTAGCTGATTGTTGTGCAGAAAATAAGCCTAATAAAATTAGTCTCTGGTACTGAAACCTCCATTTGAAGGCCCCTATACTCCCATCAGAGGATAGGCTACTTGGTGCATAACAATACTAATTATGATTTTACAATAATATAATATAAAAATGAATTTATACAATCTAAGTTTTTATCTCAGAGTATATAAGAAAGCACCGGTTATATGCTGAGTGCTATTTCTCTTCTTCAACTGTAAAAGTATTGTTTGAATATCATAGTGAATTTAGTAAAACTACTTACAATTTCACTGAAGGGTAAATGGAATAGAAAACTGTGTCATGTGATCTTTTAGATGGGAAGTGAAGACACAAATTAAAATATTAAAGCAGCCCTAAGATTTATTTTTTTAGGAAATACTACACATGAGGGTCTCAGTGTTAGAGTTGACTAAGCACCATCAGGGCTAATTTGTATTGGCTAGTAAACATCACCAAACATTACTGTGTCTGCAAAGTGCTGACACCTGGAAGCAAGTCTAGCACTATGATTTGTGATCTTTGAGCTATAAATGACGGAGCACCAACATTGGGATTTCAGGTTTTCTGCTATTAGCATCAGCAATTAAATGTATTTACCAGATAAAGTAATTTCTAATAATGAACCAGTTAGGTTCACAGGTTGTGTTTCACAAAAATGGCATGTCATGGACAAGTTTGTCACCAGCCATGTGGTAACTAATTAAAATATAGGGGTGCTATGAATGTTGCAAATTTTGCACATCTGCTCTGATTGAATTTTAGACCCAGGGCCCATTGCTTCAAAGTCTTTCCAGAAGTCTATGCTGAAGATTTTTCCTTCAAAAGATCTATTTCCCTCTATTGAGTTAAAATCTGCAGCCCGTTGGGTTGTAGGCCAGTGCCAGCAAACTGTTTAATATATCTACTAGTATACCTAAACCATTTCCTTTCAGTTATGAACAAACATTTTTATTGTAGAGTTAGGGTATCTAAGCTCCAGAGATAATAATATCCGATAGTTTGACTGTTATATAAATTAATAATTTGTTTTTCTAGGTTGGAGACTTCAGTTTCGGCTTGGTCCATCCTTATTTGGAAGGAAGGTGACAGTATATTGTAACCATCCAGAGGAAGTTGAAGATGAATATATTCGGAACCGATATCTTAAGTTAAAGTGGCACTCTGATGAAGATGCCCATACAGGAGATGATATGTCTTCATATGCAGAAGTGGCAATAAGAAGAGCTGGATCTTTTCATTATTACTTCATCTATGATGGCAGGTTAGAATTCAAAGTGTTTAGTGGACATTCCTGACTGTTATTTAAAATGAACAGAATACATAGTACTTCCTAATTGTCGTCTTCCAAGTTTCTTTCTTTGTATGTCTTATTTTCCTTAGGGCTAAGATTTTTTAGGGTGTCTTGTCTTTCTTCTCTTGACAGGGCTTTAAAAAAAGGTTGTGTGACCATCTGCCCTTCATTGATCATACATGTGCATACCACAGAAGCTGACAAGGTGTTGACAAGATGTATCAATAAATTTCTTAATTTTTTACATTTTTAATTCTTGAGGGGTAAAGCTGATGACATGAATATTGTGAGCATAACCTGCAACTGGAAGGGGGGGGGATAATTACGACACTGGCGATAATCAGGTGTTAATTACTGAAGGGGTCATTTTCAGGTATGTGTATGAGATTGTCTCGGGGTTATATTTATGTCCAACACTCCACATACCTTTGAAGAATCATTGCTTCTGTGCTGTAATTCCTCCAGTCGATTACGTAGCTCAGTCATGCCGATGAGACCTTGGTTTGCAGAGATAGGGGGATATATCACAAGCTTTGATTTTCACTTAACGTATTTATTCAGCAATTCAAACACAACTTATTGTCCTCTATTTAAAATAATATAGCATAAAATAATTCAAAGTGAGAATCTCTTTTTATATCTGAGTAAACATCTTAGAAAGCATACGAGGTGGACTTCCGGACGTCAGTTGTTTGATTAATTAATACAATTGGCTGTTATATATTTACTAAATCACTTATGGCAGCAATATCGGCACTCTGGTGAAACGTTCCTTTATAACAGCTAGGTATTCACTTGTTTTATCAGTTTTCTACGGCGCTTCTTCTAACGTGGTAAATAAGATTCACACACAGTTACTCTGAGAACAAATACACTGTTCATTTACTAACTTTTCTTGCTCATCTTCGCCCGTTCAATTATATACCGGAGTTCATACCACTTAGCATGAAAAAAACCGGTACATCGCCTGACAGCTGCGAAATTCCAAAAGAAGTGAGTCCCGATCAAAAGTAGTCTCTCTATTTATATGTAATTCTCTTATTCCTATAACAGTAGAAAAATAGTGCAAAGGTTGCAATAAGTCCGTGCCCTTTTACCTAAGTACTTGTGACAAGTCCTGGGATAGGCTAAAACACAGCATCACCACGCGAAGAAAATCTTCAAGTCTTAATGGTTTGGCTTGGTGAAGCTAGCATTTTAGAAAGTTTCTTTAATGTTTTACACTTCCTGTGCACAAGGGTTGACTGACAAAACCTTATGTAACATTCAAGGTCCAGAACTCTAGTGCCTGCCGTAATAGTTTTATGTACGAATCGGCACAAGTCCACATGTCTTGTGAATTCCAAACTCATGTATTCCAATTTTATACCTTAACTGATCATTCAGATTTTTATCAATATATTTCATGTTTAGTTAACTGAGGGCCCATAATTACTGCTTCAATATATATGCTTGCACATGGCAAACTTAGGGCAGTTACCTTCTCCTAGTTTAACTGACAACTCCACTTTCAAGCGTGGTGACCACAAGTCTGTACAGGGTTGTAGTAGAATAATTGGGCAGAGACCTATCGTATTCGACTATTAATGAAGACAGTTCTCAAAAACCGGTCCTTAGCCCCATGTGTGCCTTGAAAGATATATGGACCCACATTTTGCAGTTGGGCTTTGATGGGTTCTGTGGAAGTGCCATTCACACAAAATTTAATAGAGGAATGGAATTGTGTGTGGGTCATCTTCCAGTTTGAGTTTGACTTTTAAATGCTCTGAGTACTGCCCCTAAGATGGTAGGGTGTGCTAGCTCTTCCCAGTCCCGCCAGGGATCAATCTGGGAGGCATCGGTGAGGGGTTTGGGTATTTGCTTATCTGGGTAAGATGGTGTGGCTGTCAGGTTGAGATACACCTAAGTAGGTAGTACCTAGAAGCACCTATTTAATAGTTCATCCATTTCTTCAGTCAGTTATTCATGTTCATTTCTGGAAACTTCAGGTGACCTAAGAAAGCCAGTCCATTTCTTAGCCAAAACAAGGAGTTTTTTTTTTCCTCTCCTTAAGAATACCTCAGGTTCATATACACCATGTCCATAAATTTTTGTACGATTTCATAAGGCTATATTTTTCTTAATACTTAACATAAATAAAATATGTTATCACTATTTAAAAGAGGGAAGTTTGAAGTTTTGTAGTGACTAAATGCACTCGATATGAGCCCCATGTGTAATATGGCACACATCCAGGTGGTGATCTCATTCTCGCCAAACTCCCTCAAGCATGTCTTGTGTGACGTTCCCAATGGCTGCAGTATTGCACCTTCTCAATTCTGGCAAATTCACTGGAGAAGGAGGGATGTAAACACTGTTCTTGGTGTAAACCCACAGGATGAAATCACATACTGTGAAATCCAGTGAACGGGGTGACCATGTGAAGAAAGTATCTGTGTCCATTGCATGACCAATCCATCGACCTGGCTGGTACCCTCGCACGTCCGAATGCCATTAGGAGGGGCCCCATCTTGTTGGAAAATCTATTGCTGTTTCTCTTCATCTGTGAGTTGTGGCATTAACCAATTTTCCAACATGTCCAGGTAAACGTTGATAACGCAGACATTTTCTCCGAACAACGACGTTTCCCACTACATGACAAATGAAAATCAGATTTTCACTACAAAACTTCAAACTTCCCTCTTTTAAATGGTGACAAGATATTTAATTTATGTTAAGTATTAAGGGAAATATACTCTTAGGAAATCGTCCAAAAATTTATGGACATGGTGTATTGCCAGTAATTTGAGATTCAACACCTTGTTTTCAAAGATCATCATCTAATTTTTTTTTTTTTTTCAGTGATAGTGTAGGTCCCCAAGGGTCAGGGTTTTTCACAGTGGATCCAGTCCTCACGTATGGTCCTGATGATGAAGTTCTGCCTCAAGACTGCATACAGTGCCAGACTGTTTTATCTAAAAGCTTGGGCCCTTTTAATACATGGGAGAAGAAACTGAGGGTAGCTAAGGAGAGTGGATACAATATGATCCATTTCACGCCCATTCAGGTATTTATTTAGCTTTTTTTAACTAGTTAGGTTATTACAGTTACTATTATATTAGTAATATTGTAGTGGTGTTATATTTTTATGTAATCTTTGTAAACAAATTTGTCTCATATGTGTTCCTTGACCTTTTTTTGAAAAATGATTAAAACAATTCTCATCTTTTTAAAGTTCTATTTTAAATTACTTTAAACCTTTGCATGACATTTAAATGAAAATGTGTATTTGCATCCTCGTTAGAAGTACTCAGCCTTAGAGCTGATTTTTTAAAAAATTAATTAAACATAGGTACATAATATTTTTTAATACAGCAACTAAATAATGCTAATTTTGACCAAAAATGGTGAATATTTTACCCATATGTTTAAATTAATTCTATGCTTGGCTAATTTCTGCCCATAATATCTGTTCTTCAGACTTGTATAACTACTTATTATATAATAATATATAAGTCCTGAAACCCCAAAAGAGCAGGAGCTCGTGCTTGGGGGCAGTTCCATACTTATATACATAATTTAAATATAATTTTAACCTAAAATTACCTTAAAACTAAGTAGACAAAATATTAAGAAAAGACAAAAGCTGAAAGTAAAGGCATGACTCAATTGATTAAAAAAAAAAAAATTATCATCCTAGTAGTAGGTACCAAAATATAAAACCTGTCTTTGAAGGGATGAAAATCTAATTTATATGTATGAGTTTTTTAATTTTAGATTTAAAGACTCCATAACTACATTTGGCTAAAACTGGATGTAATGTGATTTTAGAATTATACAGCCGAGTACCATAACTAGAGCTATGAGATAGACCAGCAGAAGTGAAACATTTGGGTCATACTATTGTAATAGTTTTATTTCATCTAGTGCAGTGTTCATGTCATATTTTTATGGTAGAATTACTAATGTTGTCATTTTTGTTTCAGGAACTTGGTGGCTCTAATTCATCTTACAGCCTTAGCGATCAACATAAACTGAATCCAATCTTTAATGAAGGAAATAAAGATATCAGTATTGATGAAGTGGAGAAGTTTATAGCACATTTAAGGAGTGATTGGAAGGTAACATTAAACAGTGAAAATGTTATAGATACAAGATACAATTATTTTACAAGTAAACACTAACTTACCATTAATAGTGCTTGCACTGCCGGTATTAATTTTTTCATCCCCAGTCAATAATAATAAAAATAAAATAAGTGATTATAATATTTTATTCAGCCATTTTAACAAAGTACATTGATATCATAGAAACTCGTTTGATTTTGTTAATATACACTCCACCTATGCTCAGTATGTATTAAAATTTTAAGACATCTAACCTATTTTAAAAAACATAATTTATCCCATGACATTTTACCTTGTTTAAAAGTGTATAAGCTACTGGTCTATAAAGAAATAAAATACTTATGTACATATAATACAATAGTCAAAACCTTATTAAAATTCTTAACTCATTTAAAAAAATGTTTAAAGTCCTTAAAATTTTTCAAGTCTTATATTAAAATGCAGATGTCTCGTATATAATTCCTATTAGCACATTAATAAATTTGTGATTTCAGATTGTGAGCATATGTGATATTGTACTGAATCATACAGCCAATGAATCAAAATGGTTGTTGGAACATCCAGAATGTACCTACAATTTAGTAAATTCCCCACATCTTCGTCCTGCATATCTTCTAGATGCAGTTTTGAATCAGCTAACTGTTGAAGTCTCTCTGGGCAAATGGGAACATTCTGGAATTCCTAAAGAGGTCACGTGCGAAGAACATCTTACGGTAAGTTTTTCTTTACTTTAGAATATGTTGTTCTTAATTTGGAGACGTGTGTTTTTATATTCGTTGAAAGATCAAAACATCTTCTAACCTAAGCCCAATTTAAGCCCAAAACAATTCATGTTTCATGCAGCTCTCTTTTGATAAAACTGAATAAGACTATGGAAAGATAAGTATGGTATCGATATGTAACAGAAATGATTCTTAGAGTTTGGAACTCAACATCATTGACAATATTGCCATTCCCAAAACAAATTTAAAACTATATAATGTAAATATCTATGCCCTGTTTTCAGATTTAACAAATTTATGAATAATGCAGCAGAAAATATTTAAGATTCATCGAATGAAGTTCATACCCCAATATGAATAAGCTGCAATGTATTTCCTAGCCATAAAAGAGTATTTCAAGTGCCATCTCATTATTGTGAACTGCGATAACTATTATGTAGAAAATGTTTACCTCTCACTTCTCATCCATAATTTCGTCTCTGTATAAAATGTGCACATAATTATAACAAATTTTGTAAAACATTCATTTGTACTCCCATTTGAAGTCTTACAGTTAACTTATTCTTTTATAAGGACTTATTCAAGGTAATAAAAAATGTAACACCATAATAGGAGGCATTGTAAATCCTATCATTAAATTGAGTTGATAATCATTTTTCAGATTCTTTCATTTGTGCTCTGAATGAACTGTCTATTGTGAACAAATTTTACAAAGTATGGTGCCATATACTCTGAGTTAACTGAACTTACATGTAACATATTATTAATACAATGTATTATTATATTATTACTACAATTAATAATATTATTAATACATGTCATAATATAATGTAACATATTATTACTACAATTAATAATATTATTAATACATATCAAAATGTAAAATATGATGTAACATATTATTAATTAAGTGGAAGGAAAGGAAATAGACATTAAATCCATGTCTGGGATATTAATACAAGTAAGAATCAGCTTGAAAAATTTTATGTCATAACCGGGATTTGAACACGGATCTTCGGCATCGGCGCGTTAAGCCGAAGATCCGTGTTCAAATCCCGGTTATGATATAAAAAATTTTCAAGCTGATTCTTACTTGTATTAACATATTATTACTACAATTAATAATATTATTAATGCATAGGCTATTAATATATAATAAAATGTAACATATTATTAATACAGACAAAGTATTAAATGCTTGAATCTACACACCTGACTGAAGATGTTGTTATGCTTTCAGTATTTAAATATTTTGAAAAAGCATAATTTTCTGTAACATTTTAAAATCTTTAATTGTCCATAGATACATGTTAAGTATGTTCAGTTTGTACATTTCTTTTACAAAAAAAGATAACACCAATTTAATGCTAAAATATAATCATACACTAATATTTTGAACATTAAATTTTTGTTTAAAATTCACTAATGTCTAAATAATTTATTGCATGCTGCATATTTTTCAATGTGAAGATAAAATTTCAGTAGCATATTTATCTGTTTTTGTCAAAATAAAGAAGGATACATAATACAAAACAGAAATTACATGTATGTAAATCTATGCATTTAAACATGCATGCTGAATTGCACCATGAATTCCTTTCGTAAGTATCAGTATTGATATACTAGCTTCCTGATAATGATATAATAAAGTTAGTAGGCCTACTACCAGTACCTACATTTGAAAATAACCGAAAGTTTGAGAATATTGAAAATATATGCCATTGATTTGAAAGTTAGAATCATTATTATATGCAGTGATTAATAAATAGAGTCAATTTTTTTGGTAGGCTATTCGATCAGCTTTGTTTGGTTACTTCCTACCACAAGTGAAGATTCCAGAACTCTTTGTCTTGGACATTGGCAATCTAGTTAATGAATTCTACAATATGGCTCGCAGTCGTTTGCCACCTGTGCCAGGAGCAGTCACAGAGTTTGGTCACCTCAAGATCATACCCGATAAACAGTTCCGTCGCCTCAAAGCAACTGTTGATATGGAATTAGCTTTGAGGTTATACAACATCTACAGGTAGGATAGCATAGACCTCACATAATATATATCTGTAAAGAGCTACTTCTTTCTTTCACAAACTCTCTTTACAAAAATGTCCAAATTACCATGCTTAAAAGAGTCGATTCATAATATTAAACTTTACAGATGCATTAAAATTTGTTATCGTGTTTAATTCAAAAGACAATGTTTATTATTTATGTATTATCCAAAAATTTACCTTATTTCACCCTAAGGTTTGCTAAGGTTATAGTTATTTTATCAAAAGGCAATACAAGCACACATGTAAATGATGTTAAAATATGATCTAATATTTATAGATTAATGTTTAGAATAAACTATATTGTTAACTTCTTAAAATAGTAGCATTAATAAAATTTAATATGTAATTTCAGGAAAGGAAATAACCTTAAAAGTATAATCTTCTTATTTACAATAGAACTCTTTGTGATATATCTGTAACAAATAATTGCTTAAAAGGTAACATCATCAGAACCGCCTACCTAAACTGATAATTAGCTTTTAGACAGAAAGTAGCCTAAGACTTAATTAATTTTCAGATAAGGATTGATTCAATATCTTTTAAATGTAAAAAATCCTCACACTACTGAACAAATACATTATGAAAGCACTTATTTCTATAGAAATTCAAAAAAAAATTTATGAGGCTATTGGGTGTAGAGAATGTATTAGGAGTCTTGCAAGCTATGTAATTGATAATTTTGAAATGCTTTGGGCAGTGTTGTTGTTGCAAATTAGTCCCCTTCATTTTTTACTTTTAGATTTCAGTGTAGTTTGGTAAACATACTTGCAAATAAATCAGTGCAAATACTTCAACTGGAAATTGCACTATTATCTAAGTTGGATACTAATCCTCTATTTTAACTATTTGGCTCCTATTACTTTATCCACTGAGGATACGATTTTATTCCAAAATAAGTGTAAGATTGAGATCTGCATCTGCATTTAATATTACAAGAAGGATGCTAGACCAATCTTAAATTATTAAAATTTCTGTTTTAGCAGTTTATTCTTCTTTTCATATTTGCAATAATTGAATAGTGCAGTTGTCAAAATGTTTATTCTCAGTATTTTTTAATCTTTTGAAACTACATTGAACTTCATTATGATCCTGTAGGGGTGATTGCTTTGATGACGATACTCGCTTACGGAAGTGTACAGAAAATTTCAAGGCACGCATAGAAGAGTTGAACAAAGAAAAGTGGGATGAAATTCAAGGTCATTTGCAAGCTGCTGTAGAGAACTGTATAGCTGGTATGCGATATTTTCGTATCCAAAATGATGGCCCACGTATTAAAGAAGTTTCTCTGAAGAATCCACTAGTTCCAAGGTAGGACTTTCAGCTGTTATACAAAAAGAGTTTATATAATATTATATCTTAGTCTCTTATAATTTGTATTATGTAAGAATATTAGAATGAGAATATCATGCTTATTATATTATTATATTATGCTTATAAATCTATCTTGTATTATGTAAACTTAGTTGGATCAATCCATCCAGGAAAAAGAAATATAGTGATTATTGTCAAATATTCATCATAGATCATGTTTTATCTCAGCTGTTTTTTTAAACAGCTCCTGGTAATTTTTTTGTGTATCTCTGAAGAGTGTAATTTTGGTGCTTCTTAGTTCTGGAACCCTTAATCTAATCATGACAGGAATTTTTTACTGCAGTTTAGACTAGATTACTCCTAAACCTCTAATTGGCAAGCACTGTGGTTCAGTTTTGTTGATGGTCTTCGAAAAAGGTTCAGGTATTTATACAGAAAGAGAAAAGTTTATGTGCTAGACCCAAGTCACCATATATCTTAACCGTACGCAGCAATTTTTTTGGCTGTAAGCGGCAGATTCTCCTTAAAATTAAAAAGTCATGTAAATTATGAAATGTTTCCTAAAAGGCACGCAATAGTGCATAACATCAAGCATTTACCTTGTTCTGAAGATAATATTCACAGTTGGAGTAAGTAGGAGCTTATAGAATACTAGCATGTGTCCGCGGCTTCGCCCGCGATAATTATTTCAAAAATTAAAAGTTAAGAGCATAATAGTTAAATCATTATATTTATTAATTCTTAAATCATGTGAATTACATACCACGATTAGATAGCGTCGCCTGGTAAAAGCAACCTCAGATTCGAGGTCCTTGGCCCAGAAAACCCCTGTATAGTGAGTTTTGTCCAAATCGAACAACGTTTGACCATATTTAGACCTATATTGATTATCCCTCTTATATAATAATAATAATGATATCGCATGGTCCACAGTACCTGAACATAACATATTTTAATGAATTATATCGATACCTGTGATCACAACAAAATTTTCTCAAGCGTGGAAATTATCCTATACCGAATTTTGTATCCTGTCGCTTGTACACAGCAAGCCGGGTAGGGGTTCAAATAAGAAGAAACATAAATTCCGGTAACATAAAATTGTATTGTCTTTGCGGAATATTTTATTTCTCGCTCTCATGTTACCATAAAACCGTTTTGGGGATGAAATTAAACAGAAATGTAATAACCCTTTCATACTTCTCTCTCCAAAAACCTGCAATATACTAATATATATATATATATATATATATATATATATATATATATACCTCGTATTGTTTTCTCTATGTCCAGGGTAAAGAAAGTTATGTGACTGCATTATTTTCGTGGATATTGATAGTTCTCTAATTTGACAAATCCGAGTTTCATTTTTTTTTTTTTCCAAACGCATCTGAGACCCACTGGCAACAATATGTTTTAATGTCAAATGTGATTTGGATTGGATAATTCTGTGTAAAAAGGGATTAAGTATTCTCAAAAACATTTGATTTTTGGCATTTAAAATCGAAATTTTTCGAAATCCTTTCTTAGTGAGCACCTACATTATGAAACGAAGGTACTGTCAAAATTCCAAGTCTCTACCTGTTATAGTTTGTTGATTCTCTGTCAGTCAGTCAGTCAGTCAGTCAGTCAATCATTCAGTCAGGACAAAGCCTCTTATATATAGAGATATTTTCTGGGACTTAGTTACCAGGAGAGTGGCATAAGGGATATTCCACTATATTCAAAGATCTAATCATCAAAGAATAAAAAGTAATCTATTGGATCTGTGCTTCTATTGAACTGAGATGGTAATATGGGACCTTGGTGATTTGGTAAATGGGGATGGGCCTGGATCTTAGTAAGTCACGTCTATTCAGTTGAAACTGCTAAGCCTACATTTACTGCCACTCCACTGTTACTTATGTCGTTGTTGCTCTCAGTAGCTTCATCTGGTATAAATTCTTCCTTGCCCTTACTAAAGTCACTTATATGTTTCATTTACAACAGATTCTATTACATACTTAAGCTGTTTGTCACTTGAATGCCATTTCACTACCAAAAGAGTAAATAAATACAAAAGAAAGAAGCAAGAAAAATTTACGGCTGCCCTTCTAGATAATTTATATATCCTCTCGTCAGAGAGGCAGGGCAGTGACATGGATTTAGTACATTAAATTCCACGCTATCATAGAAGACATTGGATTTAATAGTTTTAATTTTGTGTGCAAAGGGTTAAGTTATATAACTTTAATGGGCCAATAATATATTGAATATCATATGTGACTTCCTTTATCTTTCAGATATTTCCAGCCTTTTGGAAATGCAAAAGATCTAAAAGAAGAAGAAGAACTAATTTATTCTCCAGACTCTCGCTTTATTATGGCTCATAATGGATGGGTCATGAATGATGATCCCTTAAGGAACTTTGCTGCATCAGATTCCATGGTATATTTACGTCGGGAACTAATTGCTTGGGGTGATAGTGTCAAACTTCGGTAAGTATAATGAAATCTGCAGTTTATGGTTAGCAGATAAGTTAATATCAGGATAAATCTTTCATGCCTAGGGCTAATATTAATTTTCTCCAAAGAAAATAGTAATTATATGGGATTAGGATTATCCCACTGCTTTCTCTGTTAATGCTGTGATTGGTAAAAATTATTAAATAGGATTAGAGATAAGAAACTAAAAATCCTCAGGATATAAGCTCCAAAACTATTTCACCCTCTCAGCTTGATCATTACTCGATGAACCGTTGTTAATAAAGCCATCTGTGCATTCAGTGTTAAGTTATTTTAAGGTAAATCAGACAATTTCAATGAAAAAGTAAAATTGAAAGATAGTAGGGCTTCAGTACAAGCAGTGTACAAAACTTAAACAAAATCGTATAAAGCCTTTTCTGAGAAAATTTCGAAAAACAAAACTTTTTATTTAAAGTGGTAATAAGAGTAACGTCTGTTGCTCACGGTCAAATGTTTCGTTAAATTTATTGCACAACTATCACTTTTGAGCAAATTGGTATTGCTAACGATCAAATTCACCTTTGGGCAAACGTTTGGTTATTTGTTTCGGCATATAGGACATGTTCTAATTCCAGCAAATAATTTGTCAAACCAGCCAATCAGTGCAACGAACATGAACTGCCTGCGCCCCCGGCGGTATTGTGGAGAACTTGTCTGCAAACTAAAAGACTGCAAATGCAGCCATTTTCCTATCTCACATATTCTTCTTTTCCTAAGCAAAGCAACTCCATCAAAATAGCATGGGTATATGCCTGTGTAGATACCGTTATTCCAAACGGATTAGTATTAAAAAACATTATGAGAACACGACTCATTGACATACAGCAACGAAATGAAAATGCGAAGCGGGAAGAGAAAGGAGCTGTTCTTGCATGATTCACAGACACTTCCATTATTCCTTGATAGCTCTGTGGTAGCAAGCTAGACTGTGGTTCACGAGATCTCGAGTTCAATTCCCGGTATGGTAATTTTTTTTTTCTTCTTTCATAATTATTTTAAATGATCATAAACAATGTATGATTTTAATAATTCAAGGCTTCACGCACTGTTTGCTTTCTTTTTTATGAAAAATTCAAATACACAGGGCAAAGGAAATCTTGCAGCAGAGTATGAGTGGCTCAGTATTTAGAGTACAGGAGTCTACCACTAGGTGGCAGGGTAATACTATGATGTTGCGAAATTTACACCACAGAGGGAGAATATTTTGCTAGAATGCATTTGATGACTCATTTGACCATTAACAAGAGGCATTATTATTATTATTATTATTATTATTATTATTATTATTTGACTACACATTTGGTTAAATTAGTTGTACAATAAATTTAACGAAAAAATTTGACCGTGAGCAACAGGCATAAGAAAAAGTCATTGACATGCCTTTTATCGTGTCCTCAAAAGATAAATAGCTCACTTATAAAGTTTAATTTATATTATATATATATATATATATATATTGTTAATTGTATATTGAACAATTTAAATGCACTAAGTGTCAAATAAAGAAACAGTTGTGGATAATTGAAAGAATGTGCATCAGCCATTTTCAGATAACAATGTTTTGTGCCTTAGGAAGTCTACATTGTTTTAATGATATCTCACATACTGATTTTGTTGTAAGTTTAGTGGAAATTTGATGCTCTCTTCTATTATTTTCTTAGATTAATTATTTTAGCACTTAATGCTTTTAAACTTTTCACTGTACAGTTATGTTTTCACTTTTATGCAAAAAACAGTTTCTCATGTTCAGGTATGGAGACAAACCAGAAGACTGTCCCTTTTTATGGCAGTACATGAAAGAATATGTCGAGATGACAGCTAGACTGTTTGATGGTGTGAGATTGGACAATTGCCACTCGACACCAATACCTGTTGCAGAGGTAAGTACCGTATGTCGGATGCATACTTTCCTGTCTGTGAATTGTACCACAGCTTCCTTTAAATATATCAGTGTATTCCATTATTCCGAAGCTGACACATTTAATTTAGTTCTAAAACTTTAAATACCATCACTTATGCAAAATAACGGAAAACAAATTATTACCTGTGTTATTGGTCAAGTATAACATTTTATATACCTTAAAATCAATTTATCAAAGATAATTTTCATAGGAAAATTAACAATTAACCTTTTCACTGCTAATGTATTGTTCACTGCGCAAACTGATGGTGCTGAATTAATTTACAAATTTCTTTTGTAATCACAAATGGACAAACAAATTAAAATAATTTATTATTTTCCTCCCAAACAAGAGCACAGCACATATTTCTTGAAGCTCTGAGTGTTTACACAACCCTGGAATGCCCCTCATGTTGTCACAACACAGCTGATTTAACATGTGTTTCAATGGATGATTCAATATAGCTTCCTAAATATTTAGCTACAAATTACTTTTTAGTGAAGCATAAGAATACATCATGGAACTATCTATATTTTACTTGTGTGTTGCAGAACTTTAAAGGAATTATGTACATATGTCCATTGATCTGGTTTCCTATTGTGATGTGATTTAGTTAGCTCAGATTTCAGACTACCGTATTTATTCACCTATAACACCCCCCTTTTTTCACAATTTTCAACTTCTAAAATAGGGGAGGGTATAATAGGTGAAAATTTTCACATGACATAGGTTGGGTTGTCATGCTTTAAAAGCAGAAAAAGACACATTTAGCGTTTTTAAATCAACACGCAAAATAGTTGTTTAAATCCATTTTTTTTATTTACAAAAAGTTAAATTATCATGTCAATTTAACTTTAGAGTTTTAAACACTTTGGTATAGCTCCCTCCTGCATTACCGCAGCTGACTGGGTCATGTGACTAAACGCTGCGCATGCCCGCGTGGTCTTCAAGGTTAACTCAGCATTGCAATGTTGTCATCCAACTGGGCAGCAACTGCCCGAATTTCGTATCTCCCTTTCTTCACACCACAGAATGATTTCAACATTTTCTTTGCTCCTGATATATTGTCTTTCTGTTTACGCCAATAACATATCGTACATGGCTGCATATTTTAACACACTCAACTTGAAGGGTGCTGTAAAACTTGCTCTCCAACTCATTTTTCACGTGCAGGCAACAACACAATACATGCGTACGGCAGAAGTTGAACTCAGAAACCTGAAGGGCATTGAGAAATCTATGGGGGAGGTGAGAGTAACTAAGGCCAACACACAGGTGGCAGGGAAGCGTGGGTTTTACCGTTAATATGTATGTTTCAGTTGCCGATCACTTTAAAAGATTTTCTGAATTTTTTTTTTTTTTTTTTGTGGGGTTGAAAATTGGGAGGGGGGTATTATAGGTGAGGGGGTGCTATAGATGAGTAAATACGGTATTTACACTAAATTCTTGACCAGGCTATAGTTGGATTTTAAGAAAATACATAAAAAACACCCTATAAAGCACAAGCAGCTAGTACAGTTATTTTTCAGAGGTTAAACTCCTTGTATAGTTGTGTTTTCATGATTATCTATCCCCTCTTCCTCCTCTTGATATAGGTCTATTTGCTACTACGTTTTTAAAAGAGAAAGAAATAAATGCAAACTTTCTTAATCCGAATTGTGGTTTCCAGCTTAAAAAAATTTTCTGACTAACATACTCTTGTTATATTATGTGAAGACATGTTGAAAGTTGTATGAATTTCACTAAATAGTAGGCACTGGTATGCAATTATTTTAAGATCATCATTGTTTTCTTCCAGTACTTGTTGGATGCTGCAAGAAGAGTACGTCCGGACTTGTATGTTGCTGCTGAACTTTTTACCAATTCTGATCAAAAGGACAATATATTTGTGAATAGATTAGGCATTTCATCACTTATTAGAGGTAATGTATTGTCATCTTTAGTTCAGGAAATTCAACATCCTCTTATGCATTTTTAATTAACAATATGAGATAAAACTTCCTTAAAAAATGTTCTTGCTGCTATAGAGGAGTTGAATTGAAGGGGTTGGCAGAAGATAGTGCTAACCAATAGAAACCTCATTTTAGATATTACATTTTTAAAGTTTGCTCAGATCTGCAAGTCTTGTTTTTATCTTTCTTTTGGTACATAACATGTTATTAACAAGTCTTATTGACAGAATTAGTCTATGCTCAGAAACATTGAAATAAATAGTGGCTAAGAAAATATATAGTGAAACAATCTCAATTTTTACAAAAAGAGGGTTATCACCATCTTCTGTCAAACCCTTCAATTGAAATTGTGTTATAAACTCATATCCTTTACAGAACTCAAAGCTCTCTTGAATATGCTCAGCTAACTGGTAGACATAAAATTCTTTATAGATAACCTTCATTATTGTATTGCTCATCTCACTGAGGTGTTTTACAAGTGCCAAAGTTTTCATAACTTTTAACAAACAAAAACTTATGAAAGCCCTTACTATTCTAAGAGTAGTAAACATATACAGTTGATATTTAAAAAAACTCTGGTCGGAGCGTTCACAGTGGAGTGTAACAACATTTGAAAGTGATGCGAGTTGACTACACACTATTTTCTCCACTTACCAAATTTTTTTGGTAGAACATGTTTCGCATATGTTCATATGCATCCTCAACTACTTGTCAACTGCCGAGCCTTGCTTGCTAGGAGAATCTCCATGAGTCCCTGGTGGCGGTTTTATGTATTTCCTGATCAAATTATCTTCTGCGGGAATTTCAAAATTCATTAGCTGGTTTTCAAATTTTCTCATGTATATTTTTTCCCAGACTAACAGTTCTGCCGGTGTATGGACTGATTTCAATAATTATCATACACCAGCAGAACTGTTAGACATATAATAAGTAAGAATACATTAAATTATGAAAGTAATTTCTTAAAAATGAATTAATGTTAAGATTTTGTCCAAATAAAACAATTTTTGCTGGAATTTGTTTAAGAGTGGGATAATGTTTATTTTTCTCATTATTATATGAATTCACGTTATTTTGTTATTCAAAAGTATGTATTTTGGGGTTATGGTCGATGGTAAAAGAAATGTTTGCAAACATTTGTGAAAATAAGAACAATTCGTGTTATCCTGTCTTCCGAATTTCATGGATTTTTAAGATTAGCTCACCACATGGCTCATGAAAAGAGCTTTCCCCTTTTTGTAATAGTTATATATTATTTATTTATTCATTTATTCTTATTCCTTTTAACTCCAAAGTCATATCACATGTTAGAGTCTATGAGAATGCCAGTAGCCCATGTAACTATAGATGTGCATTTGTTTCTTTTCTCTCTCTGTTATGGCTTCCGTTTATTTTTAACTGATTAATTTTTTTGCGAATGTGATAAGATGAAATAGCGATGATGAGTCACTGAAATATCCGGTTTGGCATATACATTTGTGACTGGGAAAACCATGAAAAAATTCAGATCCACTGTTGTTGTATTGGTATAAACAAAATTACTGTGGGTTATGTCACAGTAAAGTCTAGTGAAACGAGTAACATATTTTGCTATCTACTAAAAGACTCAGTTTCGTGTTACTTTTTTCTTACTGTATTTTATGTTTGTTTCAGAGGCAATGTCTGCATGGGACTCCCATGAAGAAGGCAGGCTGGTCTATCGTTATGGAGGTGAACCAGTAGGGGCATTTTTTCAGCCTTCTCTCCGTCCATTAGTGCCATCAGTAGCACATGCATTGTTCCTAGACCTGACACACGATAATCCTAGTCCCATAGACAAGCGTTCCGTATTTGACTTATTGCCAAGCACTGCACTTGTGTCCATGGCTTGCTGTGCATCTGGTAGCAACAGAGGCTATGATGAACTCGTACCACATCATGTAGGTACCTGCGTATTTTTTGCATTACTCTTTATTTATCCTTGCTTTCCTTCTTATACTATACTATAAGCCATCAGGTTTAGATTAGAACAAACTGGAATTGAAACTGTTAGCTTAACCAAATATTGCATTTGACTGTGTTGCAGGTTTTATAGCAGGAATTTTGAAAATACTTGAAAATACATTTATTTTTATTATGATAATACAGGGTGTTAATGAATAATGCCGAAATATTTTACCTGTGGATAGAGGGAACATAGACAAGCAACTTTTATTAGGAGATTTTTGTTCTATGGATTCAGTTTTTCCTGTTAAAGCATGAAATCTCCCAGGGCATGGCCACCGCTGACTTACAACATTTGAAAAAATGCAAAACAAAGGAACTTATTCGTTATACTGGAGTTATGAATAACAGTACTAATGCAGTGGCGGCCAGTCATGTGATTAGCCTGTAAATTTTGCAGAATATGGAAACACTAAATTATGATATAATTGTTGATGAATGATTAAGAATCAGGTTTGTATTGATCACTAAGAAGGCATAAAGTCAATTTAAGGAAAATTTTAATCTTATTTCACTTCATTATTGACTTATGAGCACCAAATTTTAATGACTTTAATGCCCTGTAGCATACACATTTTATGTCATAGAGCAAAAATCTCCTAATAAAAATTGCTTGTCTATGTCCCCTCTATACACAGGGGAAATATTTCAGTGTTATTATAAATGCTATAAAAATAATTTGATTAATGCATAAGTTATTTGAATTGTGCATTGTGACTAATGATTCTAATGTAATTGTGAATTGTGATTAATGATTCTAATGCAAACTAATCCATATTCAAGGAAAGTATATAAAATAAAACAGAAAATACTAGGATTAAGTTATACATTAAAATTACATAATTTGCTTCTATCTACCTTGCTTCCTTCATTACTCAGGTACGAATAATCCATATAATCATAGAAGTAACAAAAGCATTATACCTGTCTAAGCAATGAGTCCTTCGTTCCTGAGGATACTTCTTTCTTAGAGTACTAAATTTTTTTTCTTCTCATTTTTCAGGCAAATTAATTTTACAATTGAAATGTCCATAAGTCTAGCTGTTTCCACCTCTTGCGCTTATAACACAATCCTTATTTGCTGTTGATCATAATATAGAATAAACCTGCAATGCAATTTTTTTTCTCCTGTTGTTAATGGTTTACAATTTTTGTTTCTTTTATGAGGAACTTTCCAGCAAGTTATATTATTGTAATGGTTTACTATTTCTATAAATCACTTTGGCAGTGGGTATCCTAAAAATATGTGGCAGAGTACAGTGTTGACACATTCTTAACAACACCCCCTCCCACTCTCTTCTCACCCAGATTATAATAGAAACAGATGCAAAATTCACAACCTCATTGTATGTATATAGGCTTTCTGGTTCCATTTAGTTCTCATCTAAAAGTTGATGGCTTATGTAGTAAAACAGCTTATATGCAGCTATTGTAATCTACTAAATTGCTAGTATCTGTTTTGTATCACGAAGTTCCACCCTTCCTCAGCAGTCAACTATTTAACAAGCACAAAAAATTACACTCGATTATTAAACAGAAAATATAGTCTTAAACTCGTGTCAAAATGGCTATTCTGTGCAGTTATGGGAGTAGATTAGTGAGAATATTGTACTGATTATAGCACTAACAACATTTTCCCTGCTACTGAATATAATTATCCAGTAGCAAAATATGAATTCTGACTGATAGCAGCTCTTCTGAGCATCTTTCATCAGTTGTTTTATTGTTATTTCATTTTTTAGAGTACTAATTTGGCAAGTTTTTACTAACAACAAGTATATAAAGTGGAATGTTCTAAAGTTTAATACATAATGTTGACACTTCACAGTGCTTTTCCGATTAATTTAATCGAATGATTTTGTAATACCTATCCTGGAATATTACCAGCTTGTATTATTGGGTTTTTTCCCCCTTGCAGTGTGTGACACACACTTTACTTTGTGGCCATTAAGGGGGGGGGGGAGAATATTAAGGACTAAGCATGAGTCTCATTTAATAAATTTATATAATTTGAATATGTTACCTCTGCTTTTATTAGTGTTAATTAATGTATCCTGATATTTGTAATTACTGTCTGCAGTTAAGCAGCTAAAAGTTGTAATAGGTAATTAGAAACCTAACTATAATCTGTATTTACCACAACAGTTTAGTTATTAGTTCTTTCATTGTGTAAACATAACTGGCATCTATCATAATAAACAGAATGAAGTAGAACAGATTTATTAATTCATTTTATAAAACACTTCATTCTAACTTATATTTAATAAATACAAATTTTCAAATAGCCTTCTCCTTCTCCTGATCTATTTGTCAATAGGTTTTTTTCTGAGCAGTATTCAGTGGCTGTCATTGGATGCCCAGCACATGCGCACACAGGGTCATCCTGTCAATTTGCAGAACCTAGGGCGAAGTAAATTGCAGGGATAGGGACAGTTTCATTATTAATACGCAATATCTCCAAGATCACTCACTACTTATTTATTATTTACTAGTAACCTAATCTATTTTGTCCTCTATTTTATATGCTTCCTTATTAAGAACTGATTCATAAATTAGTCACCAGAACCCTTAAAACCTGAAGTCCAATACTGTCTGAAATATAAGTTTGAATAAATGTATTTTTATTTTCTTTTTTTGTGTAAATAATCACATTAGCCATTCAAGTATAGTTGGTTGTTTTTTCATCAAATGGAATAAATATAATACATTAAGTGATTTTTGATGTATCATCATCTGCAGATCCATGTTGTCGATGAAGTTCGTGAATATGCTGAATGGTCAGAAGATGGAACATCTGGTGTAAACTTGCAATCTGGTATCATAGCAGCAAAGAGGGCCCTTAACAAACTCCACTTCGAGCTGGGAAAATCTGGATTTAATCAGGTAAATAGAAGAATAATTTGTGATTCTGAACAGTTCATGATGAACGCCTGGTGTTTAAAAGCTTATTGCTGTTCATTTAATTTTTTGTGTCTGAATCTATTTCAGGACTGAATTTTTTTTGTCTGTTTATCATTATTGAACCTGATTATGTCACATTGATGCTTGGAAAAATGATTTAAAAATATCTGGGTGGAAAAGGTACTATTACTATCACGAGTGTTAGATCTTTTGTATTAATCTGCAACAGAACAACTGAATTACAGAAATGTTTGAATTATGAAAATAAAAACGAGTATTGTACATTAAACTTATAAAAATCTTTCTGGCATATTGACAACATATCGTATGAAAGGATGAATGTATTATTGTTTGCTGTACTAAACTACTTGAATTTAATGTGTGACTTGAGGTTTTCCCAGTGTTGAGAATGTATTATTGTTTCTTGGGCTTCCAACTGGGTGAGTTCGAGGTTTGGTTCCAAGCTTTTGGCAGCTACCTCTGCTGCCATCTTCCTGGGAGAAGTGAGCTGGATGGGAAAAAACTGTTCCTTATATAGGAAAAGACTGATATACTAGAATGGGTGGTGGGCCAATAGGAAAATTAGAAATTGGATTCATTGAATGGAGAATTCTGATTGGTTGGGAAGGAAAAAAAGAATTAATAATATTAGTCCTCGTAAGGACTGATTATTAAAATATTAGCCTATTATAAAATAAGCAAGATAGTATTGGTTATCCATATAAAAAGGTCATGGGTATCATGTATAATCATGGTTGATGTTATCTGATCTTGAAATACTTACATATGATCAGACTGTTTTCTCATGATCTTTGAATGAAATTGCAGGTGTATGTGGACCAAATGGATGGAGATGTTGTGGCAGTGACACGTCATCGTCCCGACACTCATGAGTCAGTAGTACTGGTTGCATTTACTGCATTTTCCTATCCTGATCCAAATTATATTGGAAGATTTGTTAGACCTCTCAAAGTGGAAGGTACAGTTGATGAAATCATCTTGGAAGCTTATCTTGTACATAAAAATACCAAGTAAGTAGTGTATTTAGATATAAATTTAGTCTAAGTATACTAATTCTGATATAGGCTACAGTCAAACCTACCTATTGCAGCCACCAGTCATTGTTTGGAAAAATGACCGTTATTATTATAGGTGACCACTAAATTAAGGTTACAAAATTTTTGAAATCAGTGAAGATTTCTGTTCATTAAATATAGGAGGACTATAGTATAACATATGTAAGAAACATGTGTATGCATGGAGTGATTAACACATTATTTAATTTACTTACAGTACAGTAAACTAAATCAATATACTGTACATAATAATGTATTTACTGTATGTACTGGTACTTTATGTCTATATGAACTGAGGAATAATGATGCAGAAGACCCCTTTAAATTATAGTATTGTAATGTAGAGAAACATTTTTGCAATTCACTTAAAAAAATCTTTTAATGTGGTTTGCTTTGTACTCTTTTTAATGGCAGATGTTTCAAAGGATTCTTAAAGTTTATTCAGATGTGAGACACTATTCTTGCTGTACAGTGGCCTATGTTACGGAGAGCTGCAATCCCTCCTTTAGAGACAATAGTGGTTTATACTCTTTGAACTGCTGAATTGCACTTGTGTTAACAAACTTTTGACTTCCAAAAATCATTGGCAAGCCTGTGTGACAGTTTCAGGGATGAACCAAGTATTTGAAATGGTTATGACTGACCATTTAATCCAGGTCATTTTCTGAAATTTGTGTATATATTTGTATTGGTACTCTCAATCATAATGCTAGTATGGTGTTTACTGTAATCTTAAGAGATTTCTTTAAACCTCTGAGAATTTGTTTTTACAAATAGCTTCTAACTACTTTTCCTTGTGAAATCGTAGTAGGAAAAGTAAAATCAGAAGCCTTGGAATATAAATATTTAGCATAACCTTTCCTCCTGATTTTATAGATGTATTAAAGTTTTTATGTGTACAATCAATATTAAGATTCTCTGTTACAGGACTGGAGGTCCACGTTTTGCACGACCTGATGGATTTGTCAAGGACAATAAGTTTATCAATGGTCTTAATGACTATGAAGTAAGAGTTAGAGAACACATACAGGTGGCTCAGTCTGAAATATTAGAGCACTATGATATTGGAGACCAAAATATTACGCAGCTTAATTTCAACAAGTTTAAGCCTGGTTCTGTCGTAGCCATAAGGTAAGTTATTTATTTGACAAGTTACAATTTTTGTAAGGAATACCGTATATGCTCGAATACTACCTGCCCTTTGAATAATACCCGCACCCAAATTTTTCGAAAGGGAATTTGAAGAAAAAATTTACAGGCCAATGTATAAAATTATTTTGCCAGTTGTATTCTTAATTAAACAGTTATAATTAAAATTACATATCATAAAAGAATTAAATATGATAGGTTAAAATAACGTGCATGGTAACAGCCAGCTGAAATCTAGCCGTCTTCAACGCACAGCGTAAGACTTTCAACAACAACAACAACAACACACTCAATTCAGCTGTTCAGCAGGAATCCACATGCAATGACGTGCATCTGACCAAAGGTCAAAGTCGCGTGGAAAATCACCGAACTTGACTGGCGTCTATATGCGAACCATGTGCATAAGAAAGTGTGTTCTTTGTCTCATTTTCCTTTCATTACAGCTTCGCTGTACTGTTATACTGTACTGTGATGCTACTACAAAGCATTGTGTTATATGCTTTGAGCTGTGTTATATATATATATTGAGCTGATATGGTATAAAATGTCGAAATTCAGATGAATACCCGCACCTCAGTTTTTCGTCCGTGAATTTTGAAAAATATATGCGGGTAGTATTCGAGTATATACAGTAGCTTGATTGAATTCTTTTTTGGCAAGAAGAAATTGCTTTTCGTACTATTACTTTCGCCAGGCTCTAACATTACAGTATTATGTCGTGTACTGTTAGGTCTACTTTCATTCATTTCACATAATTGAGTTTTTTATGAGGATACAAATTGATTGAAACTGCAGTATTGTTTGAAGAGGAACTTTGCTGTTGACAATTGTTACTGATTGCTTTCTATGTTTTACTGATTGATTCTGGTTTAGGCTATTGTTAGATTCAATAAATTACAGTATTTCATACAGTAAAATATCAACAGAATAAACAGAACTGGCTTTGTATGTTTTATGATGACTATTCCACTCAAATGCCACGTGTTTGATATTGACCAATTACATTTAGCAATTCCTCGAATATAGACCAATCACAGCCATTTATCTTACAGTGTTCTTGTAGGAATCGTGAGGATGCCATTTTATCGGGTAAAACATCTGCTCGTTACTGGACATATAAGCATCAGTGTGTGCAGTGATTAATACGTCACATGCTGAATTTTATTCAACATAACTTGTTTGAAAATTGAAATAATAGAAATGTACATTGATTAAAAACACAATTTCGATTCGGTGCAAGCCAGTTGGTGTGTTTTTATTCTGTTCTGCTGTTAGCTTACCTGAATGAAGTTAACTATGTCTTATATGCACCATTGGTAGCACTGGTCACAGCATGGTAACTCAAATTGATTCATAGATGGTTGATTCATAGTATGCAATGATCTTGCAGCTGTTAGTTTTGTTTTGTTTTTATACAAGAAAGTACAAAAGTAATTATTATTTGTATAATCCGTTGCATTTTTATTCATGGAATAGTCTTAATAAATCCAACTTGAGTTGACGAGTTTCATCAGATAAATTCGCTCCTGCTGCATAGTCGCGAATCTATCGACAAACTTGTCAACTCTCGTGGGATTACCTATGATAATTTTTTCCATAGGGTTTCTGTACATGGTAAAGTGCATAATGCATTGAGCAAGCTACGCAAGGAGGTGTCCAGTTTTACATCAAAATTAGTTCCAAGTCATTCTGAACTTGAAGAAATTGTATCTCGACTGAACTTAGTAGACCTAAATCGAGCACTGTATTGCTGTGATCAAGAAGAACGGGATGAAAGCAAAGGAGCGAGAGGAGCATATGATATTCCAGAGTCTGGCCCTATGGTCTATTGTGGTCTTCAAGGTAAAAACTTAAATAATGATTTTAAACTAGAAGTTAATGTGGATAAATATTTATTAAACCACAGAATATTGTTTCTGTTGAACATTACATGAAGAAAATTTATGGAGAAAAATTCCTCTGTTAGTGAGATTCAGACCCACAACCTTCGGGTTTCCATACCAATGCTCTCCAGAGCAAGCCAAGTTCAATTCACAGCACCAATGGAATCTCCTATGAATACCCTTAATGGTCAACCTCACTGAAAGACATTTACATTATATACAGAACAGTATTGTGAGGCACACTAATTTGTTGATGTTTGTGAGCTGGTTTCCACTATTACTGTACAGTAACATTTAAGACATAGGTAAGTATTTCATGTAAAATATTCTCATGTGATGTTCAATGGAAACAATATTCTATGGAATTAAGAATTAGTCGAACAATAAAAACACTTCTTGCCCCACTTACACTGTGTGGAACAAGTGGAGCAAGAAGTGTTTTTATTGTTCGACTAATTCTTAATTTTAATTGAGCATGCTCTACTGTATATATTAAAAATATATAAAAATCCACACTAATTTAGTGATTTTTGTGACAGAGTTTCTACTGTAATCGTACAGAAATATTTATGATGAAACCATAGAATATTATAAAAATCAGTATAATATTCTATGGTTTCATCATAAATATTACTGTACGATTACAGTAGAAACTCTGTCACAAAAATCACTAAATTAGTGTGACTCACAATACAGCATATGATGTAAATGTCTTTCAGCCATTAAGAGCCATTAAGAATAGTCATAGGAGAGAGATTCCATCTTGTATCATGAATCATATTGTGGCTAGCTCAGCTGGGCGAACATCAGCATGGAAAGCCGAAAGTAATGGGTTCCAATTCCATTGTCAGAACAATTTTTGTCTTTAAATATTCTATCAGTTACTAATTTAAATTAGAACATAGTGTAGACATGTCAGACTCAACGTTATATGAAGCAATCTTTGATCTATCAGGTCAGTTTTCTTTTTTCTCCATGGACTTCAAACATCATAAATTCATATTTAATGGCAGAAATGGTAATGTTACAGACTCACATTCAGGAGGATATGGGTTTGAATCCCATGGTTGACCAATCTGAGAGTGGCCTTTTTGGGGGGTTTTCTTCACTTGCAATGGCAGTTGCTAACCCAACACTTATTATGAATGTTTCTTGTCCAATCTCTGTGCATGTTTGTTTAGGAGGAAGCCTTGCATTGTTCTAACCACACAGTGTGGACTCATTGTACAGTACGTCCATTGTGGATCACAGTAAGTGATCCAGAAATTTATCCCCTTCCCTATGGACACTGGAGTGTAAGAACCATGAAATGAGAGATAATTCAGTTAAAGAAGACATCATGATATGTGTTTTTATTAAAAACTAAATTATAGAATTTAATGCAGTAGTACTCTACCGTAAGTAAAAACTGAGAAAGAAAAAATTGTTTTATTCTTCAGTTTAGAACTCGCGTTGTGATAACTTCATTGTAGTTGTCTTGATTTTTGTTGTGCTGTTTGTAAGTATTAAGATTGCGTCTTTGAAAAGAATTGCTTGAATTTGTATTTAACATTTCTGTACTTATTTTGACTGATACAAAATTATTGTGGGACCATCACATTATTAATTTTCAGCTTATTTATGCAGAATACGCTCTTTACACTTTTCAGTGATCTGGGAAAAATTGTTTTCATTTTATGGGAAAATATAAATATTAATGTCAACTGCATTGGGAACCAGTAATTAATCCATATAAATATACAAAACACAAGTGCATCTTTTGCGCTATTAAGTGATGCATGTAGAAATCAGGTTGACAAATCAGATTTTGAAATAACTCTATTGTCTTTACACTTTTTCCAGGTTTCCTATCACTTCTAAGTCACATCCGTCCGAATAATGACCTTGGACATCCTTTCTGTGCTAATTTAAGGGCTGGCAACTGGATGGTGGGTAAGTAGCAAGAAACATTTATTGTAAAGTTAGAAACTTGAATAACTATGTTATTTTCTCACTGAGAAATTATTGAACTTTGAAATTAATATTAAGCTGATTCATTTGGGTATGAAAAAATTAAACAATGGATATAGTAGGTTACATTTCCTGCTGAATATTTTATTCTTAAAAGAAGGTACAGCAAACTCCCAGTTATTGTGGGCTGATTATCCATGCAAGGTTCCTTTTCCTCTTTGTAACCCTCTGCTTGCAGAATATAGACAACTGGGTGCGAGATTTTGAATCCTGCACTTTATTTCTGCATATTGTGCATAGAGAATGTTTTCATGTCTTCTGAAGCCAATTAACATTCTCTATGACAATATGGCAACATAAAGTGTGGGAAATTAAAAATATCACACATGATTATATACCTACTAGCGTGTGCCCGCGGCTTTGCCCGCGATAATTATTTAAAAAATTAATAATTAAAAATTAAGAGCATAATAGTTAAATCATTATATTTATTAAAACCTAAATCACGTGGACTACATACCACGATTAGATAGCGTCGCCTGGTAAAAGCGACCTCAGATTCGAATTCCTTGGCCCAGAAAACACCTGTACAGTGAGTTCCGTCCAAATCGAACAATGTTTGACCATATTTAGGCCTATATTGATTATCCCTCTTCCGTCTATGTTGAAAATTTCAGATATCTACGTGCCTTGACATTATAAAAAATTAAATCGACCTGCGTGGGGTTTTATTTCCAAGGTATGACAAAAATAGCCAAAGCCAACTGTAATTGATTTGACATTGAAATGTATTACTAAAAACTGATGTTTCGAAAATGCAAAAAATACACGTTTTCTGCCCGTTTTTCACTTATAACTCATGAACGAAAGCGAAAATTAAAATTCCGACTTCGAGGTGCATTTTCTGACTTTTCAGTCTACCAATGTTTAAAATTTCAGATCTCTGCGTGCCTTGACATTATAAAAAATTAAATCGACCTGCGTGGGGTTTTATTTCCAAGGTATGACAAAAATAGCCAAAGCCAACTGTAATTGATTTGACATTGAAATGTATTACTGAAAACTGATGTTTCGAAAATGCAAAAAAATACACGTTTTCTGCCCGTTTTTCACTTATAACTCATGAACGAAAGCGAAAATTAAAATTCCGACTTCGAGGTGCATTTTCCGACTTCGAGGTGCATTTTCCGACTTCGAGGGGCATTTTCCGACTTTTCAGTCTACCAATGTTTAAAATTTCAGATCTCTGCGTGCCTTGACATTATAAAAAATTAAATCGACCTGCGTGGGGTTTTATTTCCAAGGTATGACAAAAATAGCCAAAGCCAACTGTAATTGATTTGACATTGAAATGTATTACTGAAAACTGATGTTTCGAAAATGCAAAAAATACACGTTTTCTGCCCGTTTTTCACTTATAACTCATGAACAAAAGCGAAAATTAAAATTCCGACTTCGAGGTGCATTTTCCGACTTTTCAGTCTACCAATGT
The DNA here is from genome assembly GCA_964059195.1 of Ectobius pallidus. NCBI lineage: Eukaryota > Metazoa > Arthropoda > Insecta > Blattodea > Ectobiidae > Ectobius > Ectobius pallidus. The sequence goes on from CAXKWD010000003.1 coordinate 78,877,211, forward strand.
TTAAAATTTCAGATCTCTGCGTGCCTTGACATTATAAAAAATTAAATCGACCTGCGTGGGGTTTTATTTCCAAGGTATGACAAAAATAGCCAAAGCCAACTGTAATTGATTTGACATTGAAATGTATTACTGAAAACTGATGTTTCGAAAATGCAAAAAATACACGTTTTCTGCCCGTTTTTCACTTATAACTCATGAACGAAAGCGAAAATTAAAATTCCGACTTGGAGGTGCATTTTCCGACTTTTCAGTCTACCTATGTTTAAAATTTCAGATCTCTGCGTTCAGTAGATTTCGCTGGGCATCGCAGACAGACAGACAGAAAGACAGACACTTCCTTTTATTAATATAGATTCTGTGCTGAATAAGCAATCCTAAATGTTTGAGGAAAATGGGATTGTTAGATCTGTTGTATGATCCCTGGCAAATATATCTTCTGCACTACTCATCTGATAATAATAGTTGAGAAATTTTATAATTGAGATAATCTTTTGCTTTTTGTTTCTCATAGCTCAGCATCGCAGAATGAGTAATTAACAAGGGCAACAATTGAGTGACTCATAAATTCAGTAGTTCATGTATTATAATAACACAAATAAATTGAAACTTTTCAGGAATAGGAATAGGAAATAGTACAGTTTAGTTGACTACATTACAGTATGATCAATGTCATTAGAACAAATTAATGTTATGTATATGTATACTGTAGATTGACACTGCTAATGTAATTCCTCGACAATTGACAATGCACAGAAGGATACAATTTATTTATTTCACAGTTTATTTTCTTTAAGGTACTGTTCATCATTATTTTCTTAGATGCATATTCTTTTCTCAGTGAGAGGTATTTTTGTACTACATTTTAATATATTGCATTTATTGTAGATTATGTTTCCCATCGTATGAAACAAGATCCTGGAACTAAAGAATTTGGTATCTGGTTGGAAAATAACCTTGAGCCTGTAAAGGAGCTGCCAAGGTACCTTGTACCAAGTTACTTCGATGTGGTGATAACTGGAACCTATGTAATTTTGCTGAAACAAGTTTGGACGTTGATGTCAGAGTAAGTCAGTTTAAAAATATACCGTATATAAGTAGTTATATTGTTTTTATTTTTTTTTAGTAATGAAATTATTTCTTTGCATCCAAGAATTGAAAACAGAGATGTCAGGAATGTATGCATGTTTACCTGTACAGGCTTCTTAAGTGCATGACTCTAATATGTTTTCACTGTAATGAGATTAGGAATTTGCAAGAACTAAATACTGTATCACCTTTCTTGGTTATCACCTTGGTGCCAGTTAGAGGTCATGGACTATAATTTACTAAATGGAATGGATGATTAGCATGATTTGTCATTAGTTGACTTCTCTAGAATATAAGGTTCTTAATACTGCAAATACATAGATTGGATTACGGCAACTGCTCTTGGATTTATTACTTAAGACTATTCCATAAATAAAATGTATCATATTATATAAATAATACTTACTTTCTTAATTGTGTTGTTTAAAATCAAATCATCATTGTGTCAGCTGTCAGTTCATGGCTTAGTAAAAGAATGAACGATCAATTATTGAATATGTTACCAGATTCTAACCAATGCTAACTCGAATGCTTTCAACAAATCTAAAAACAACCCCATAAAAAAAGTGCCAGTATGGTACTTTATGGGATTGTGTGTGGGGGACGGAAAAATGTCTGTCCGTCTGTCCGTCTGTCTATCTGTCCGTGTGTCTGTACACGCCATAACTCAAATACGCTTTATCGGATTTTTATGAAACTTGGTATACGCATCTGTAATGTCCATGGGAAGAACCCTATTGATATTGAACCAAATCAGTCCAGCGGTACCGGCGTCAAACCCAATTTAGTGTTCTTATTTAAAAGCACCATAACTCAAATACGCTTTACCGGATTTTCATGAAACTTGGTATACACATTTATAATGTCCATGGGAAGACGTCTGCTGATATTGGACCAAATCGGTTGGCCGGTACCGGAATAATGCCCAATTTAGTGTATTTTTATGGTATTATATAACAAAAGGCCCCATAACTCAAATATGCTTTATCGGATTTTCATGGAACTTGGTATAAGCATTTATAACGTCCATGGCAAGAAGCCTAATAATTTTGGACCTAATCGGTTGACCGGTACCAGAGTAACAACTAATTAAAGGTCACATATTTTTTAATTTTTGTCTACCGGTATAATTTGACAGTTAACACTATTCCTTCACATATGCTTATCAAACAACACCATCAAACTGACTGAGTTGGCCAAATGGTAACCTCTTGGACTCGTATTCTGTAGATCCCCGGATCAAATCCCGGAGGTGGCCGTTTTGACATGGATTTTTTTATTTAATTTTTTATTTAATGTGAGTGCGCGATTGTCAAGGTATCACAAATCTGTAGGTCTGCTGACGCTGGTCGATTTTAATCTGATTAGAAAAACTTATTTTCTGCATATCATTATTGCAATTATAATTGATTCAACAAAAACATACTGGCACTTTGTTATATCAGTTTACCTGATTTTATTTCATGTGTATTACTTCATAGATACTTTTAGGGAGCTCTGTGAGTGCTGTTAAGTTGGCTTTTTTTTTCATTAAACTCCATGTTGTTGTTTTTTACCTTTTCTTTTGACACTTTTTAATACAGCAGTTTAACCAATGGTGCTACAATAATATTGCATGGCTCACTCTATCTAATGCATCAGTTTGTCATTCGCTTTGATTTTGTTAGTCCGCTTTGCTTGATTCATTTATTTTATATAATGTTACAGCATGCAGAGATCTGAAATTTTTTACATAGGTGGATGGAAGGGGAATTATGTGTGTAGGCCTAATTGGGAAAATATTGATAGATTTGGATGAAACTTTTTATGCAAGAGTTTTTTGGGTCACGAAACTCGAATCTGAGGTCGTTTTTACTGGGAGTGCACTCTAATTGTGAAATGCTCCTCAAAGCTGGATTTTTAGCTATTTATCAATCTTACTAATTGTTTATGAATGATTGCTTGTACTAGTAACTTTTCATATAAGGTTGTACATAATATGTGTTTGCTTGTTTCAGGTTTGTAAGAGGAGGCTCCAGCTTTGTTAAAGGTTTAGCCCTAGGTTCTGTTCAGTGTGCAACTGTCATTGGTTCTGCACCACTTCCAACGCTTTCTCCATTTTTATCTCCACCTAAACCTCCAGTCAGAACCAATGATAAAAATCAGATAGAGCAAGCTTGTGTGACTTTATCAGCAGGTAAGGTGTATTTGTTTGGATTAAATAATTTCATACTACTTGTAACGAACAATACTAAATTCACAAAATTTTTCTTTTTCCTTTCTCTTATCTAATAAAGGAGAAGAGCTATAATTCTTGCTCTGAAAAAAATTGAATTGTAAAAATTAATTTTGCGAATTGCAAATGCTTCATAGTGAATACTGTATTTGCAAGATCTGTTTTATATGTTTGCCAGTATATTTGCTACTTTTCCTTGATTTTTAAAATATGAACAACTAAGAAAGAAAGAGCTAATGGGATTTATTCAAACAAATCTTTATCTTACCATTATCTTTACAATTTCAGCTAAAAGTTTGGAAATTATTCACCTTTCATAAAAATTTTGTTATAAATTATAAAATGATGTAATTTGAAGGTGGCAACCTTAGATGCTGGCAATTGTGATTAAATTTTTAAAGGGGAAATATGAGGATAAAAATTCTAAGTTGATGTTTGAATTGATTTTGCAACCTATTGGTATGTACTGAAAAGAAGAATTCTTTAACATTTTTAACAAAGCCATTCCACATCAATTAAAGTTTGCTGAAGCTTTTACTCCTTGAAAATTCTATCAAAAATAGCAAAATTGGTTATGAAATTAAATAAAAAACAGTGAAAAATATATTAAAATAAAAAATGTGATGAAATCAAGCAAAACTTTTCACCTAAACAGGAACCTTTAGTGATTGCTAAAAGGAGGTGGTCTTTGATAGAGGTTTTATTGTATTTATATTGTGAGTAAGTTGCTGTCAAGCAAATAATGCTGATTTTTTATTGCAGGATTACCACATTTCGCTACAGGCTACATGCGTAACTGGGGACGTGATACTTTTATAGCTCTAAGAGGTCTGTTTATTTTAACAGGAAGATTTGAAGATGCTAGGTACGTATTTCTGAATCTCTGTTCACAAACATGCCTAGCTTATCTCTTTTGTACAACTTGTTTTCATAAACCATAAGTCTTTGTGTGTTGATTTAAAGTAGCCTACTCTTAATTAAAAGTAAAATGAAAAAAGAAGCAAGTAAAAACAAAGTTTTAAATACTTTTGTATTCTGTAGAGTAGAATTTTCCTGGATGCATATCAAACCCAAGGTTTCCAACTTGGTGTGCTGGTGCCGAGACCACTCTGCTCTTCAAGAATGTATCCTGTTCCGAAAACCTATTAATAATAATACCAAGTGAAAGTCTTGGTTAACTTAAAAGCCTTTAATATAATAAGCATCAGAGTTAGCTGCCTCCTATTTTATTTTAACAGTCTTCCTCTACATCAGAGGCTGCCAATTGACAAAGAATAGCATAACAGCATGCAGTATAAATGTGTTATTGGGTTATCTCTAAAGAAGAAGAAGAAATAAGAAATCTACTGTTTTGAATACAGATGGTATCTTAGTACTCTTATAGAAAACTTTAAAGTCTGTAAGGCAATTCCTTTAAAGATCGATGTTGTGACTGCCAGATTTTGAAGTAGTGTGACACACTTCTGAGGGATAGTGCCTCTTGCACCCACCATTATGCCTCGTACTTCAGTGTCTTCTAAATTATATTTTTCCTTATAAAAGGGCACTGTTGGTTCATATATTTCCTGTTTCTCTAAGTGCACTTATGAGGTTGGTCGATATGAGTCTCAAATCTTATAGTAGGATCCAAGATGTATCCATTAGAGTACGATTACTTCCACAAAGTCTCTGGGTTTTTACGCATATACCTTAGGAGCGAGTCTCACCGTTCCTGGAGTTCCTGCCTAGGGGAGGTAGCTGCACCCTGATTGGCTCAGCTCTTCTATCCCACTCCACGTGTTGTCTGTCTCTGTCTCGCTGTGGCATTATCCCTCCACTCAACTATTATAGTATTTTCTACGACTGACAACGTGCTGTGTGATCTTCACTCTGTGCTCAACAGTAGCTAAGTGATCTTACGCGCATGAGAGTCTGCGCCAGCTGGTAACGAGAAGCTCGCTGGCTGGGTTAGTCTTCAAGGCCAGAGACTTTGTGGAAGTATTCATACTCTACTATCACCTGGTTTTATAGGGATAATGTCGATTCTCCTACAGCTGCCATTAGTGGCAAGACCGTGAACCTCTTCAAAGACATTGAAGCCATTACTTCGGAGGGCACTGGTAATAGTCGATCGTATGGTGTGGTGTATAGTATTGCGCAGTGCTTCGCTAAACGGGCAAAAGCCAAGGACGTGAGGCAAAGTTTCAATCTTGTTGCATCTTCTGCAATGGTTTCCGTCCCAACTTCTACCCGGAACAGCATGCACTGCTGCTGGTTGGCTAACATTTTCAGAGCCTCCTTCCATTCAGATGAGGACAGGCCAGAATGCTTTACTATCCATCTGTTGGCAGGAGGATATTCTTTATATAGACAAATACCTTTGCCTTTATGACTCAGACTGCACCAGTTTTGATATTCCTCATCCTGAAGAAAATGCCTGATTTTTTTGTATAAAAAATCCACGATCTTTGAGCTACTCAGAGTCAACTGTAGATGTAGAGACATTCAGTTTGTTCATGCATCTTGACAAATCTCCATCAAGATTCCTTGTTTGTAAAATGTGTTCATTTTCTGACTTGATCAGGATATTTATTCCATCTATTCCTTGAATCAAATCTTCCCAGTTGGCTTGAAATAATCCAAGGCCCTTCATTTGCTTATTACTGTACAGCATTGAATCGGGAATATCCATAGGAAGGCATAATGTTTGTTTTAATGTAGATTTTATCATTTTGTCTGTGTCTAACAAAAATCTTTCAGGGAATTTTTCGGATGGAATGGATATAAAGCGATAGGTTAAAGATGGACAAATCACAGAGTTCAATACTTGGAACTTCTGGTTAGAATTTAACCAAGGACTAGACGACAGTGTATCCAGCTTCTCCTGGAGGTCAGTCAATTCTTTTTTACCATCCAGAACGATGTCATCGGAAAAATTTACCCCTAAATATTTTATACATTCATGGTCAGAAATACAACAAATACTATAGTTGTTCAAACATTTATAGCAAAGTTGCTTGGGGTCTAGAGGAATATTTGAAATTTAACATACCGGTACTCAGGGAGCCGAGTGGTCTCGGCAACAATATACCAAGCTGGAAACCCAGGTCCGATTCTCTTCTGGAAGAATATTCCTATACAGAATACAACAATTTTAAATCTCTTCAATGAGATAAGGCTGAAAACTTATAGTTATTTTAAATGCATAGTAATATTGGTATATCCTAAGATCTAAATTATGTAAATAATCACAGGTATATAACTGATACCAATTCTTCTCAAGAATAGGTAAAAGGGTGTTATATTCTTGTATCTATCTCTTTGTCTATAATTAATATGGTATTAGCTATGAATGGAATTAATGTTTAAAATTCATCTGTTGAAAATTTTGATTATGATGCCAATGTTGAAAATGGGTATACATTAATTCTATTCATCCTTTTGAAACTAACACTTCATAGACATGAGAATTAGAAATTATTGAATATTTATTTTTTATTTTTTAAATTTCAGAAATATTGCACTTTGTATTTTCATACAGAATATCAACTGATTTACCTATTCTGAGGAGTTTATCTTATGCTGAATTTTAGTTAGTTTCCAATTTCGAATGAAGTTTGTTTGGATAAATTAGGTTCAAGCTAGGGACTTTTTCTAGAGTGAATCAGTTTGTGCTTGAGATAGGGGATTTTGCCGGAAAATCATCTGAATTGCACTTCTAAACAAAAAAGTGGTAGTCCAAGTTGCACTTCTTGTTCTAGAGAAAGTGAGGGAATTGTGGAAAAAGGGAGACCATAATAAATATGGACTTTATTTACAAAATAGTCTTCCCACTTTTGCAGACAAGAGTTTATGACATAGCAAAACAGTTGTGGTTAAAACTTGATGTAGGCCTATGCTGGTAATGCAGCACGGTATTGGTGCATGGAATGTCATATTCAGTGCACACCGGCTTATTGTGATCACTTCGGGACGCAGCTAATCTGATAATATTAACTGAATGATAACAGTAGCTGAAGGAATTATATGAAGCTTATTTATTCATATATATAAGATAATACACTACAAAACAGAATTTAAAATGTTTGTTCATACAATAAATTATGTAACTGTGATACAGTGATAAACTGCAAGCAACTATTTTTTCAACCAGTAACAAATTTTCTAATTCCAGTCTGTTCAAGTAGTTTCATTTTACACTAGCCATCACAGCATGTCAACACTGTTATCTTCATAAATCAAAAGCTGTAGCTTAACTGAGGGGTGAAACATGTTTTATTGCTTATAAGAGAAAGTTAGGTAATGCCACCCCCTCGAACTGGTCATCCTGTGAGCTGGGAACAGTATTGCTACCTCCAGTACAACACAATACAGTTGAATTAGAAACGAATCCCTTAAAAAGGAAAATGTGATAACATAAACCAAATCTTTAATCGCAATAAACAGTATTGTTTCACCATATGAGTATTAATATGTGCGGGACTTCATAAAAGTGATAACATTACCTGATTGATTACATTAAGCGGCATTCACTGTAATTTGTTTTTCACATAACACACATTTATTTGTATTAAAGTAATACAGCTGTATCTGGTACCCTATGATCCCCAGGTGGGGCGAAGGGGCCTCCAATGGAGGTTTCATTACCTATACGAATTTTGATATGCTTATTTTCCGAGAGAGGGTAGAGGGACAGGTGGTAAGCCCATCGCCTCGCAACCCCCCCTCTGGAAACTAAGTATTTCTTGGACGTGAAAGGGCCGTGCCCAGGATTTTTACGTCCTGAAAAATCCATCGACCGCGACCGGGTTTGATTCCGCGCCCTGCGGATCTAGACGCGGGCACGCTACCTCTAGACCATCGTGGCCGACACCTCTAGACCACCGCGGCCGACAAAGTAATACAGCAGTGGTATGAAATTAATCACTGTACTCTAAAAAATTGTCCCTAGTGGATGACGTGATGCTGTGTGCTTTTGGAGGTGAAATAGTTTTCTTTCATACACAGGACAATAGAACAATAAGTGTTTAACTATTTGTTTGCTTTCAAATATGCAATCAAATCAGTCTTCAACATTAATTCTGAATCTTTGAAAGTATGCTCGAAATTTGCCATGGCCGTATAAAAATTGTGTTGTTATAAAGTCTGGTCTTAACAGTTCGCACTTCAGTCTACTATTTACAACAGGGAAAAATAATTCTTTAGCGATGGAGCCTTTGCAACTTTGAATCCACAATCTATTCCATCCCTAATTACCTATGTATTTGATTTTTGTATTCAGCTTTAACTCTTGTTAGAGATGCCATGTTGTATGCAACATCTGCATTGCTTCTAGCAGCCAGTTTATCCAGTTCATCTGCTCTTTCGTTTCCTAAATTGCCAGTGTGCCCTTTCACCAAATCATGGAATGCACTTGATATATGACGTATTAAAGTTATGTGGGATATTGTAAGGAAGAATGTATAAAGGAGTGAGGAAGTTCTATTCTTTGGGGAAAATAGAAGAAGGGAAATTTAAATACAACTCAGATGTTTGTAATAACCACCTTTTTTCACAATTCATTTAATAAGTGCAACTTGGTTAAAGTATTCTTCTGTTGTTGGTAGTGCTGATACAAAGATCTTAAAATACTTTATAATCAGGTTGTCTGTGAGATGAATTGGTCTCAAGAAGAAACTTTCTTTCAGATAATCTGTCATTATTGCTTAAGGCCAAATCATCTCCAGGTTATAGCCTGCCTTATATATTTAGAATGTTAAGAGTTTTGGTATGTTCAGTGCAGTAATAATTCCAGTTGATTCCTATCAGCTCAAAGAGATGTTTTTCAGACAATAATAAATTGTTTAATTGAAATAATACTTTGTACTGTAGCATGGATCATGTGTTGTTTTATTCAGGTCTTAAAATATCTCCACTTTTGTAAATGAATGCTGATACCATAATTAATTTTTAATATAGCTTATGGTATAGTGGATAAGAATAACATAATATTATGTATTAATTTATTTTATGTTTATCTGTACTAAACTTTTTAATATATTGTCAAACTGTTCGGTTTTCTTCAGGTGAGTCCGTTATTTCATTTATTTATTTATTTTGACCTCTGTATTGTGCTGATCATTTCTTCTTTATAACACTCAACAGTACCTAAAATCAAAGCTTAAAATTCCATGTTACAAAGTAATACAAACAGTGTTCTTGGTAGAGCCTACATATGTAGAATGGATGAACAGTGCTATAAAATATGGCCTTTTATAGCACATATTAAATGAACATATCCTTCCTTTTTCTGATTTCTAAATATATTTTTTGTAAATCTCTGATTTTTCTTCTTGTCCCCTTATAGAGTTAAAATATTTATACCATATTTACTCATGTAATGGACTCCCTCACATAATGGACACACTCCAACTTTTTGTATTAAAAAAAATAACAAATCCCCGCTTTATAGTTGCATCTCATTTTTAACAAAAATCATTTTAATAATACCTGAAGTCGTAAGATTGGATGGCCTGCTTATCTTTGAATTCAAGTTTTAAACAACAATGCATGGAAATAGTATGCCTAATCATGATTGTTCTTATAAATGCACAAAATATACTCAAAGATTGTTGATTAATATTGCAGTATTCTTAGGACATCTGCTGTAGACAGAAGTGTTGATAAACTTGTGTTTGGACAGTGGATAAGAACCGACTGAAATGCTCAAGTTATACAGCGAGTTTTAGGCTGTTTATGCAACTAGTAACTATCAATCTTCATATGTGCGATACAATCAATATATAAATTAGTCGCAGCTGCTTTATTGATATGTACGCTATTGATCATTAGTTGGCAAATCTTTTAATATGTCTCTTTTCACTAAAATGTTTCCTTCCATAATGGATGCACCTTAGTTTTTTATTATAAAAATCTGGGAAAAAAGTGTGTCTATTACACAGGTAAATATGGTATATATATATATATTGATGTTCAACAATAATAACATAGCATTTACAGCCAAATCGTCTAGGGAAAAGCTGATTACTTCAAATTTTGTAAATAAATATATTGCTTCTTTAACTTTCCTTACTTTCCCTGTTTCAATCTTTCTCCATCTTTCTCCTTTCAATATATCTTCTTCCCCTCTTCTTCCCTTTGTATGCCTCCTATCCTTACTCTTCCCCTCTCATTCTCTCCTCTCCTCGCTTCTAAATTAATCCTTTCCATGCTTTCCTTTTTTCATTCTCACTGAACTTAAAATTCCATACCACTGAGGAGATCTCTGCTATTGTGTTGTTCTCAGTTAATGTTGAATCCAATGCCTTGATGTTAAATATGTTTACTACATTTTTGACACAGATTATCTAAATAATTCTCATCTAGTTTGCCAAACTACACTGTTTGTTTTATTTTGCAACAGCAAATTAAATTTGATTGCTTGCTTCTGCTTCCTGAACTAATTGCCATTGCAGAGATCTAGCATGATAGGATGAGCTTACAAGCTCCTGTGTGACATATTATAATGTATAAGCATGTAATATTTAGTCTAGATAATAGAAAGCATATTGATATCTTTGCTTCGTTAAACTATAACTCATATCTCTTAAAAAGGCTGTTCATGAAATTGCTCAGATGAGAAATATATCCAATCACATCATGATATATTGTCTTGAACTAATAGAAAACTAGAATTATTTTCATTATCAGTTTTTATCAGCTGAGTTTTTAAGTTCTGATACTATTTTCTTATAATCTGCTTTAGGATTAATAGAAGTTCAAGTGCACGGCTGCATCAATGCTCTTATTCAATCTGCAAGTCTCTTAACATACAAGTCCTGAAGGATTAATACCTGTTTATAGTTGCACACATTGAAGTCTCCCCACTTGTAACAGTTCATTAAATTGTCATTGACTAACTTTTAACATTATGTTTTCTATACTGTCATAGTTACCGTATTTTTCAAGCTATAAGACGCTTCGGACCATAAGACGCACCTTGGTTTCAAGATGGAAATTTAAGAGGAAAAATCAATGTGATCCTAAATGAAAAATTTTAAAGGGAATAATACACTTCATTGCATACACAAATCATGACTTTCTACAACGGAATCGGTAGCCTTCTCAGTGTCAGGCTGTTTAGAGGTGATTGCCTTAATTTAGACCACTTCATAGAGGCAACTCCTTTTGTATGAAAAAATTGAACTTTCCTTTCTTTTCGCCTTGTACACCTGACTTCCAGTTACCCTTATTTTACCGATTGTGATAATAATTTATGCACTGACTTTGCCATAATTTGCAACTAACTTATCCTTACAATACTTTCTTCATGATTATGGTACGTATTACAGGCAATATTTTATTTCATTTATTAATTTGTTGTTTACTTTGGACCATTAGACGCACCCAACTTTCAAGACTCTGTTTAAAGATAAAAAAGTGTGTCTTATGGTCCGAAAAATAAGGTATATACTTAGTGGTTGTAGTTTAAGTAAATTTTGTTCCCTATTAGTAGTTAAGTCTGAGATGAGCCAGTTTACAGGCATCTTGAAAATAAAAATGTAGATAATTTTCCTATTAATCATTGAATGTCCATCCTTTTTTATTCTTATACTTGACAATGCACACTGCTTGAAATTACTCCAGTCTTGACACACATATATCCATGCACCATTTCTGATAATGCACACCAGTAATGGATTCACAGGCTTCCAGCTTTGAAAAGAAAAGAAGAAAAAATCAAGCAAAAGAAATGCAGGGGATATACTATATTTAATAGTCTGCAAGGTGTAGCTTAATGTTTAGGATTTTTTTTTTTAATTACATATTAAACATTTGTCATTAACTCGTTAGTTTACCAAGTCTTTGTTTAAGAAAAAGCTTTTACCATTGGCTTATGAAAGCAAACCAATGTTTAAAATTCCAGGATCTGAACTTTCTGCTTCCTCTCCAAATGTCTCACCATTGCCATTGTCTTCTTCCTCTTCATATTAAAAAATAGTGTACATTTCTTAGTTTTTTCCCTTTCTTTCTTTATTTGTTTTGGAGTCTGAATCTGAATTTCAAGTTCTGCCTCGTAAAAATTAAGTATTTTTATCATGTACACCAATAGTGAGGATTTTTGTGATCCCATAGTGCATTTAATATCAGATAAATTAACATCAATTTCCCATTGCATGTTGATAATATTACATTTTCAAATCACACTCTACAAATAAGATCTTTCTATTTTGATCTAGGTTATCCGTTGGGTTAATTTCTCCAGTACTTGAGTCAAAACACAGATGTTCCTGCTTCGTAGAGTTCATTAAAGAGGTGGTTATTCAATACTTACGGAATCCTGGGGGTTCTCAGGAATTAGGTAGGATTTATAAATGGGCCATCTAGCCTCTAGGTGAACCTGGTTCTCATTTATGGACCATTTATCAGCATAAGTCCTGATCTGGCTTACATATTTCCCCGAGCTAAATAACTGCCATATTCCCTAAAGCATTTAACTGGCTGGAATCCTGGTAGTCCATTGTATAGTATCAGAGAAAGAAAAGATCATACTACAAATTGTTTTGCATAGTTCTCTGCAAACCTTATAAAAAGTTGTTTATTTCCAGGTATCACATCCTAGGTTATGCTGCATGCCTGAGACATGGACTTATCCCAAACCTACTGGACGGGGGGCGTAGTTCTCGCTTCAACTGCCGTGATGCTATTTGGTGGTGGCTATATTGTATAAAGAGTTATGTTCAGGAAGTTCCCAATGGACATGCCATCTTATCTGATAAAGTTTCAAGAATCTTCCCAAATGATAATTCACCACCTATTCCTCCTGGAGAAGTGGTATGTACAAGTGGTATTGTACCATACTTTTATTATGTACCATTCCTTATTATTTCATCTATGAATCTGTTTTCTTGCTATCAGTGCATACTGATTGTGCCAAGGAATTTTTATTTATAAGTTGTACAGTGTAAACCAAATTTTGACATTGTTGTATGAAAAGTGCATATAGAGATTCTCTAATTTACTTCGTTCGGAGAATATTATTGTATCTATAATACAGAATTATTATTTTGTATTCAATGTATCTTACAGCAAACAATTTGAATTAACTAAATAGTATTGACAAAGTGAGTTAATACAAAGTGTGTTTTTCTTGAGTGAAACTTGTATATAATCACTTAACTTGCTCGTTATGGTAAGAATTTATATTTTCTTTCTTATTTTAAAATAGCACTTATTTCAAAATTAATTTTGTATCCCTGCAGGTATTTGAGAGTCTCATTATTTAGAAGCTCCCATTTGGCAAACTGCGGAAGTCTGTCACTAGACTTAGAACAAATGCCAAAAATTACAAGTACCACATTCACCTCCAATCTTTATTCTAAACTGACAAAGATTTTAAAACAGAAATACAGGACATTTTTTTCTGACCTGATTCGCTTATCATTAAAATGCTAAGAATTGATAAGCAAGAAAAACTTCACAGTATACAGTATGCTTGTTTCTGAATTTGAAGAACAGACTTGCATTAAAATGTGGCAAACAAATTTAGTCATTAACAGTAATAAACTATATTATGAAGGCATTAAACTGCACTTACCATACATTATCTCGTGTATTTTCCAGTTGATCAATGAGTCTGTAAGTCATTTTAGTGATTTTTCCAGAGAAATTAAAAATTTGAGTTGTATTTCTTGTGACTATTTCCCAAGTAAAACAAGCTAAGGTAAACAACAAAAGTCATAAATAAGGTCCATAAAATTATATACCTAGGTATTTTGAATACTTAAACAATAAAGCCTACATCATGTTATAATAAACCATATCTTTAAAACCTTCGGTACCCTCCATGCAGTGACTTGCTCCCAACTGTAGCCCACCCATTTTTGAAGGTTAGCAGAACGTTTAACTACAGTTTACATAGGATCCCTTAATTTCTAGCAGTCTGCTATCAATGAATAAAACTCACACAATTATGAACATACTGTACTAAGTGTGTCTCACACTAACAACTTTTTCACAATCTAGTTTCTTTTTTGTATCACTGCAAGCACAACTTTTATTAATGCTTCCATTTTTGCACAGTTAGAGAAGCTTGCGACAGCTTACGAAATGTGTAAATCATGAAGCTACAAGTGAAAAGAACATGTTTTTTGGATGGGAAAAGCAAATTCTTTACATAAGTTGAGCTAGATTTGAGAGAAAGAATACTTGCTTAAGTCTTCCTGGTATCAATATACAGTGAACGCTGCTTAATGTTATCGTGGATAATGTTATCAATCAGGTAATTTTATTACTTTTATGAAGTCCCGTACGGATTAATACTGATACATTGCAAAAATGCTGTTTATTGTAATCAAAGATTCAGTTTATGCTATCACATTTTCCTTTTTGCGGCAATATTTGCAAGCACTGTACGTCATTCAAAATTTTGTTTTTAAGGGATGGAAGTATTGTTGTGTTGGAAGTATTGGTACTGTTTCCAGCTTACAGGGTGACCTGTTCTAGGGGTTGGCATTATTTATCTTTCTCTTGTAAGCAATAAAACATGTTTCACCCCACAATTAAAATGCAGCTTTTGATTTATGAAGATAAGAGCGTTGACATGCAGTGCTTGCTAATGTAAAATGAATAGACTTGAACAGACAGGTGTTAGATGTTTCACTATGCAGTGTTCACCACAGATTTGTATAGACTTTCAAAAAACACTTTTAACTCGTAACTAAGTATGAAGTATTGGTTAATGGACTCCTAAAGTTAAATAAAAACAATTAAAAACTTGTTACTGGTTGAAAAAATAGTTGCTTGCAGTTTATACTGTATTAGCCTTTGAGTGGTTCAGTGATTCACAGTTACATATTATTTTATGAATAAATATTTTAAATTCTGTTTTGTACTGTATTATCTTATATATGATTAAATAACCTTCATTTAATTCCTTTGGCTACTGTTCTTA
The DNA here is from genome assembly GCA_964059195.1 of Ectobius pallidus. Classification (NCBI taxonomy): domain Eukaryota; kingdom Metazoa; phylum Arthropoda; class Insecta; order Blattodea; family Ectobiidae; genus Ectobius; species Ectobius pallidus. The sequence goes on from CAXKWD010000003.1 coordinate 78,892,423, forward strand.
GTTGGTTAATATTATCGGATTAGGTGTATCCCGAATTGATCACAATAAGCGGCGTGCACTGTACCCTGTAGGAAAATTTATCCATAGATCTGTGCATCAACAACCAGCATTACTCAAATCTGTTTGGCAGCCTTTCACTGACTGTTTATTTTGTCGAATATATATTTTCCCTCATAAAAGATTCATCACATGATTGTTAGAAAATTATGCAACATGTTTGTCCTTTATCTATGTATTTATAGTAACACAGTAGAAAACTGAACAGAATATATCTGTGTATTTAGACAAGGAAGAAAAATAATGTACGGTATCGAAATGATTCTAAAACAGCTTAGTTTATTTTGCAAAGCTGTTAATCTTCCTTTTGATAGTTGAGAGTTAACTGTTTGGGTACTGTTTGCTTGTTTAGGGGAAATATATTAAGGTCATGTGGAATTTAATCATATTGTTGCAGGATCAGCCTTTACATGATGTTATTCAAGAAGCTCTATCTGTTCATTTCCAAGGACTCTGTTTCCGAGAAAGAAATGCTGGCAGAAGTATTGATGCTCATATGACAGACAAAGGCTTCAACAATCAAATAGGAGTTCATCCAGAAACAGGTACCAGAAAAGTATTATTATCAATACTGTTATTTGCTGACCAACAGTTCAAATTTGCCCAGTCCCTAGTAGCACATTTCGTTGGCCCAACGGATGGATTTGGTTGGCATGGAAGGGATGTGTTGGGATAAGGTTAGTTGTAATTTCCTCGGTTCTGCCAACGCATTTATTGGTATGGCTCTCGCGCACATCCTACCGTTGGGTTATGATTGTTGGGCCAACGCGCGCTCTCTGTGGCTCTCCCTACCGTTGGGGTTATGGTTGTCGGTCCAACAATATTTCGTTGGAATAATCCTGCTTACGTCCTTCGGAAATTTCCGGCATAGCTCGTTGGTCATCGGAACCTGGACGAACGGACGAACCACGCAAACATTCATATAACCGTCAATCGCCATCTTGATTGTATTAAGGAAGAAGCCGAATTATATTTGATTCTCATTCTTTTACATAATATTAGGTAAGCCCTTTGGTTTTTCTCTGAATATATAACGTTATCATTTTTACACAATACTGTATTATGAGTGTTGCATGAAATACAGCCTCTAAAAATAAATAGGCCAATCATTTATAGGCTATTCTAAATTTACATTATAATTGTTGAGGTACCTTTATTTGTTTCAGATGATTTACTGAAATCAAGGCAGAAGGAAATCAAAGCAGAGGAGGAGCATAAGCAACGAGATTCCAACTAAATTGGAACAGTTCTCAAGATCAATTGGGATTTTCAAGATTTCAAACCTGCATATATGGAGCATGCAGTTATGTGTCACAATCAAGTATTTCGATTTATTATACCGTGCATGTTACAGTAGGCCTTAGTATTTCATGTAAACGCATTTTATATAAATTTATGTAAGTCTTTCCACGTTATGCCCTCATTATATAGTCTAAGAAATCCAGTAAATTGATTCTTGATTCAGGGAATGTTGCCAGTAACATTTAATTATGATGTCTTTATATTCTCATATAAGTTATAATGTGCACTTTTAGCCTTTAATTGCCGGTACTTTGATTAATTAATTTGTTACCCAGTTGTCTTGTGACCAATTATGCCATCATTATTAAGCTCTATCCACAATGTGCAGTTGGCCGCTTGAAAGCTGCAGTTAACATTAAGGTTAGGGAAACATTTTACAGTACAAATAATGGGAAGGAATCGATTTATAGTGCACAATATGTAGGCTATAATAAACACATCTTGCTTTTCATAGTAACCTAATCTATTTCTTTGCTCTAGTAAATAATTTTCAATCTCGTAATATGTAACTTGCAGTTGGTAGTCGAATATGAATTTCTCGACTGCCAAATACCAACTGCTGACTGCAACTGTACTTTGTGAATGGCGTACATTACTCACCACATGTTTTACTTTGACTACCAACTACAGGCTGCCAACTGCACATTGTGGATAGAGCTTTAGGCCTAATACGTTAGTTATATAATCAACTCTACCAAGTAACTTGCATTTACATTATGTTTGAATAACCGTCTAAATCTGATTAGCTTAACTTGATTGCTAGAATGCTTTTCCATCAAATTGTTTCATCTATCCCTATAGGCCTATATGTGCACTTAATAGATTAGGTTATTTAAAACATCTTTACGAAATCATGTAAAATCTCTTCACAAATTTCTAAAGAATTCTATCTGTTCTATTCTTAATTTAGGCTTACATTCAGTCACAATTTTGGTTATAACCCCAATAGGCTTCAGTTTGTAGAATTCAATTTAAAATGAACTCTAAAATGTTGTGTGTAGGCCTAATCAATTTCGCTAATGATCTTAACATCAGTCTTTGTAAAAGTAAAATATTACTAGTTTATGGAATAAAATGGGAATAATGGAACTTTGTGCCCCACGCGTTCCCCTTTCCACTCGCCTGGCTGCTTCCCGCATGCCACCTGCCACGCTTCCCCGCAGGTCATGCCGTCATGCCTGTAGCCGCTGCTCAACGCCGGTAATGCGTAATTGCGATTGGCATGTCACCTAATATTTCGCAATAAAAATAAAATACCCTTGCACCTGGCATTCAACCCAATTCTGTACTAATTCCATCCTACTATCCCCCACAAATCCTATTTCCCTTAAATCTACATCCTAATATTTTCTTTCCACCTACGTCTAAGTCTTCCAAGTGGTCATTTCCCTTTGGGTCTCCCACTCAGCATTTTTTAGATGTCTTTCCCCCCCATACGCACAACATGTTTAGCCCATTTCATTCCCTGTGATTTAATTTCCCTTACTATATCTGGTGGCGAGTACAGATTATGAAGCTCGTCGTTATGCAGTTTCCTCCAGTCCCCATTTTCATCTCTCCCATAGGCCCAAATATTTTCCTAAGCAGCCTGTTTTCGAACACACTCAGATTATGTTATAAACTGCATCTTACAGTCAAAATTGTAATTGAATGTAAATTAAGAATATAATAAATAGAATTATTATTAATTTTGAAGAGATTTTACACAAATTTTTAAAGCTTTTTTAAGCCTATATTGAAGTATTTTAAATATTATTTGATAATGAATAAGCTAATCTAAGTGCATAGGTCTATAGGAATAGATGGAACAGCATTTTAGAAATAAAGCTCTTACAGGTTAAGCTAATCACATTAGACTGTTTTTCAAACATAATGTAAATACGCCTTTTAACCCTGTTATGAACTATGTTTTATAAATTATACAGGCAAATAGAATGGAAGTTACTTGATAGAGTTGATTATATTTCTAACGTATAAGCCTAATAATGGTGATGCTATAACTGGTCACAGACATCAACCATCCCGGCAAACTATCTATTGGAACGGCAGTAAAACTCTTTAACCTGAAAGTCAAACCAGTGGCGACCTATGGCATAGAACATGTATGGCCTCACCTACGAGCTAAACAATTGGAACTCTTGGAGAAAGTGAAGGCGGGATACCTAAAGAGAGTGCTCTGCGTGTCGAAATATACACCATTATGTCTTATTTATGAACTGGCAAGAGAACCATTCTTTATTGAGGAGCTGCATGTTAAAATGTTACTGCCTGTGACGAAGGCGTACGTCGGTGCCCTGGAGGCCTTGAAATCAAAGAAGGCAACTAGGCCTATATGGGAGGCATTCTACAGCACGGATGCATTTGTGAACCGTGAATGGATGCAGGGGGGATATAAGCTGAGGCATGCGGCGACAAGATTCTCAGTCCACGGTGTCCATTTTAAGTTTTGTGTGCCACTAAACATTATCACGACCCAGGAGCGGGATGCATGTGCACTAAATGTGGTGAAGCATGCGACAGGTACCATGCACTAAACTGCAAGAGGCGAAACGAATCCCTAACCGCTTTCTGCTGCGAAGACTGATTTACTCACAATACACATTGTGCGCAATACTAATTTATTATTAAAACTGGTCACAAGACAAATTAAGTAATCACAGTAGGCTAAAAGATTGCACATTGTTACTTATATGAGAATATAAAGATTAACACCATATAATATTGTAAACGTTAATGGTAACATTCTTGGATTTCCTAGACTATATTGAGGGCATAAGGTGGAAAGATCAACTTACATAAATCAACTATTCTCACATTGCTTAAAAATGAAGTTTATTAATACATGTTATGTAGTTCATAATATATATATATATCTGACTTATCCATAACTTGTAAAGCAGCAATAACAATAAACTATTCATTACGAAAAAATAATATTGAGATAGATAAATACACTGCTTCCCTTATTTTAATTACTAACCTGAACCCAGGTTTCGGTGAGCCTTCCCACCATGTTCACCAGTTATACTCCATCTGACTGTTGGTCTTCATCAGCATCCTCTCGTGGGCTTTTGATGAACTTCTTGACGAGGTCATTTTCCGAGGGAATCTCGAAATTCATTAGATTGTTCTTATTTTTGTGGATGTAGATTTTCTCCCAAACCGTAAGTTGTCTATGTCCCTGAAATGTATTCAGGGACATAGACAACTTACGGTTTGGGAGAAAATCTACATCCACAAAAATAAGAACAATCTAATGAATTTCGAGATTCCCTCGGAAAATGACCTCGTCAAGAAGTTCATCAAAAGCCCACGAGAGGATGCTGATGAAGACCAACAGTCAGATGGAGTATAACTGGTGAACATGGTGGGAAGGCTCACCGAAACCTGGGTTCAGGTTAGTAATTAAAATAAGGGAAGCAGTGTATTTATCTATCTCAATATTATTTTTTCGTAATATTAACTTCCTTGTATAAACTTTCTAAAATTCTATATAAACTATTCATTATTCATTTCTCTGAATTTTATTTAGCCTATAGCCAAGATTTTTTCCTTATGTTATACCATGTATCACCATTTTTCTGAGGTATAGAATTCTGGACCAAGGTGCACATAGCCTCATGAAGACGAGGAGCCACTTGATAAAGAAATAGCGGTTTCAGTAATAATAATAATAATAGGCCTAATAATAATATATTTTATTGTCTTTAAGCAATACAAAATTGCAATAGACATTGTCACTAAAAAGAATTGTTTAAAAGCTGATACATTTAAAAGAAAAATATTCGTTTATGTCATAAAATGGATTTTGAACAAGCCATTTGTGTAAACTTTTTTTGAACAGCCCATAAGTTAATTGTTTACTGGCTTCACTTAAATTGTTATGCAACTTTACACTTAGTACAGCATAGCTGTTTTGACTTTTGGTCAACCTATTGTATGGAATGTCCAGCAAATTACGGTTTCTTGTATTATAGTTATGAGTATGAGATCTATATATTGCAGAATCAGAAATAGAGATCTTATGAGCATAGGATAGGCACAAATATATATACAGATTAACAACCGTCAATATGCCACTATTCACAAACAATGGCTTGCAGTGTGCAGTTATGGAAGTCTTATTTATTATGCGCAGAGCTTTCTTCTGCATTAGAAGTACCTTATTTATGTGGCTGCTATTACCCCACATGATCAATCCATAGTTTAACACTGACTGAAAAAAAGCAAAGTACGCCACTTTTACGTAATTACCGGGTACAATGCCAATAAGAGATCTAAGCAAGAAGATTACCCTTGATAGTTTTACGCAAACAAGTTCAATGTGGGCTGACCATGTGAGGGAGCTGTCAATACTTAAGCCCAAAATCTTAATTGTACTTTTACTTATCTGACAAGACTTCTGTGTTAGTAAACTACAGTAGAGTGTTTGTGTTTTGTCCATATTTAGTAATAAGCTATTTGCATGAAACCACATGGTTGCTTTATCGATTGTTTGTTCGGCCATATGCTGCATACTGTTATAATCGGCATGGGTACTAAGAAAAGTGGTGTCGTCTGCAAACATTATAGTGGTTGAATCTAAGTTACTTGGGAGGTCATTTATCACCACTATAAAAAGAAGAGGCCCCAAGACAGACCCTTGTGGAACTCCTGACATAACCTCAGAAACATTTGAAGTACACCCATTTATTTCCACATATTGGTATCTTCCTGTTAGGTATGATTTGAAAAATCCAAGTTGATCACCAGCAATCCCATTGTATTCTAATTTACTCAATAACATGGCATGATCGATGCAATCGAAAGCTTTGCTAAGATCACAAGCTGTGACCCTAGCAGTACTTCCGCTCTCATATGCCGAGAGAATCTCTGAGATCAAAAGCATTAGGGCATTGGTGGTAGATTGGGTTTTACGAAACCCAAACTGAAATGGAGAAAATATTTTATGTATTTCCCAAAATTTGTTTATTTGCTCTTTAACGATCGCTTCAATAATCTTGCCTATTATGGGAACTAATGAGATTGGCCAGTAATTCCTTAACTGAGTCCTATCTCCCTTCTTGAACACCGGGATCACTCTTGAGATTTTTTGTGATCTGGGGAAGATGCCGCCCGTGAGACACATATTTATGCAGATAGCCAGGGGTAATACTATAGCAGTGATTACGTGCTTTATTACATTTATAGAGAGACCATATGTATCCTTACTTCCTGATGCCTTCATATTCATTACAACACTGAACACACTTTCACAGGTAACTTGACTCCACTTAAAGTTGGAACTGGGCTTTTCCACATGTTTTAAGAATTCCGCGGAGGATACTGGGGACGATGGTATATTCCTTTTCACGTCTGCTACGGAATCCATAAAAAAATTGTTTAAATCATCTGGAGTGATGGTAGCCTCAACCTCTTGTTTTTTACGGGCAGACACTTTCCTTATCAAGGTCCATGCTGCTTGGCATTTGTTGTTAGATTCTTCTATGAACCTGGCATTAGCCAGTTGTTTTACTGCATTAACTTCATGCTTATATTGATCTCTAGTGTATTTGTAAGCTTTATAAGAAGCTAGAGTCCTGGTATTTTGGAATATTGTATAATATACCATAACAGTATTTTTCATTTGTTTCAATTTGGGCGTATACCAGCTTACACCAGTTTTGGTTGCTCTTGACGCATTCTTAGAAGTTCTTTGAGTTTTAACCGGACAAGCCAAATTAAAGAGCTCTATAAACTTAGTGAAAAACAGTTCGAATACTTCCTCCGCATTGCCTACATTTTGGTTTAGTAGATTTTCCCAATCCACCTTGCTTAGCAAAACCCAAAATATATTCAGGCTACCTGGAGAAAGATTTCTATATAGCGAACTTGTCAATGGGCGAGAATCAGATTCTGATGCGAAACACACGGTTAATTCGAGACCACTATGGTCCGAAATATCAAGGGGCTTCACACAGGTATTACATTGTTCCAGTGGGATGTTCGTATATATATTGTCTAAGCAAGCGTCCAAACGTGTAGGTTTGTCATTTGTATAGTTGCAATCAAACTGTCTGAGAAGGTTTAATAGCCTATTCACACTAAATTGATCGCGTAACACGTCAAACTTGGAGTTTACATCTCCGCCAATTACAATGTATGCATTCATACGACTGAGAACTATTAATAGTTTCTCAAGGTTTGCTAGAAAATTGTTTACATCACCAGCCGGTGAGTGATATACACTAACTATAATAACATTTGGGATCTCAACCCTTATTGCTACACATTCAATGTCAAGTTCGATGCAAAGCCATTTAAAATCTAATACGCTGCAGCTTCCCATCCAGCGGTCGGCAACAAAAATTTCGACCCCTCCTCTTATATGTTGTTCGCGACAGTACATGGTAAGGGGAGTATAACCCTCTAATAACACAAAGTCAACTTCCACATCCCGTAACCAATGTTCACTCACACAAATCATGTCATACTTATTTATAGCACCTAAATGACTCAAAATGTTTGTCTTACTATTTAGTCCTTGAACATTTAGGTACAAGAGCTTTAAATTTGTTTGACCTCTAACACTGTTTGTTGGAACTATTAAATCTTCAGATATGTTCTTTGTTAAGCTGATACATTGAAAATTACCATGAGAAATATCTTGACCCTGTCTTGCGGCGATATTTACACAATCGGTACTGTTTTGATGTCATGTTGGTGAATGTTTTCCTTCATTTATACTTACTTCTTCAATTTGACTTGGGTATAATTTACCATAGAATTCAGAAAGAAGTACACCGGTAGGCCACACAGCCGGGTTAAATAGGCCACCAAAATGCTCCTCTTGAGTTTCAATATGAAAAGAAGCATACGAGTCAAATTTAGTCTTCATTTTATTTACCACCACTTCACAATAGCCATTTTCATTCAATAAATCTTCGATTTGCTTTGTAGTTACAGATGGTTCGAATCTAGATACAAATAAAGCCCTGCATCTAGATGGTTGTACAGTTGCTTTAAGTTTAGTTTCTGTATTTACTCCGCAAACGATTTCCTTCTCTTTCCTTGTAGGCTTATTCTTGTTCAAGGATGCAACTTTGGCCCATGTATCTATCCCTTTAGTTGATCTAGAATTTACATTGTTGCTCAAATTAGATGGACCAGGCTTGGATAGAATACTTGGTTGTAGTAGGCCTACACTATCGTTCTTCTCTGGCTTCTGTATACTGTCCGTGTGGGTTATGTCATTGGGAACCGTTTGGATTTTTGGGGTGCCCTGTTTCTGTTTATCCTGAAGGAGGTCTATGATGAGTTCTTGATCTTTCACTCTTTTCTCTAGCTGGTCAATCAGTTTACATGTTAGCTCAGTCTCACAGGGAAATACCGTGTAGCCCTTCTCTTCACTATTCAAGCTGGATTTTATAACTCCGGAACATAGACTATTTATATCAGATTTTCCATTTTTTGCGCACAGTAGATGTTGAAAATAGTTTCTTACCGTCTCGCTAACGTCTGTAGGAACATTCTCACTAACCAGAATCTCAATAATAATTTTCTTGCTCAGTTTGTTTAGCTCAGAAGCTAAGAGCTCACTACTTGTAACGTTGACCTCGACCATTGAAGCTAACACGTCCGAACTCCACGGCGGCTAACTACTATGAAGAAGTCATGAAGACAACCATCTGCCAATGTAGAAGAATGGAGGAAGAAGTTGCAACATGGGTAGTAGGCCTTGTCCCCTCATGGGATGAAGTTCTCGACCATTAGTATTACAGTGCTTTCACTGTACGACTTGGCCAGCAATCGCGCGGGCCGACTCCGTGACTCATGCATCAAGCTCCAGAGTGATGCCTCGTCTCACCGCTGAAGTCTAGCATGTGATCTGATTGTGTTCACACATGAATAATTATTACAGCAGTGTTTGTGTTTTCTTATGGTTAAAGTAGTTTTTAGTTTTGCTTGAAGTGTTTTAAAAATGCCACAACATAATAATAATTATACATTAGAACTACTGCATGTCAATAGGTTTGTTCGCAAAGCAGTCAGAAACCAGGAACATATCGTTCGCGCATGCGCTCTTTCTCCACACGCGTTCGCAAAGCGAAAATCCGTGATTCTGATTTCAATCTTCTGTTCGCAAAGCTCTCACGGACAGTTTCTGTACTATAAGAAAAGTTTGCAGACTCTAGCATGAATTGTTATCAGAGACATGCGCAGTAACCTATTTTCACGCGCCTGACTCCTCCCTCCTATAACATTGCGCCAGATTTATAAACATAGGCTACTTATATGTATGAATAATGGAAGATAATTAATAGTTTCCCAAAATATAGATTATATTGTCGATGTATATTGTATTTATAACATGTCAAAGGGAAATATATATTTTATTTGCATATCATATCGATTAAACGCAGAAACTATCGATTCCAAATTCTTGTAACCGTTCGCAAAGTGCAAATCACGGGTAAGTTACAGACTGGACATGCGCAGTACAACATATTCTCAAGCGGTCACGGATTTGCTTTGCGAACAAACCTAATAGCAATTTCCTCAAAAGGTGACGTAGATGTAATGATGCAGAAGGACGGCATTTCCAACATCTCCTGTGATAAGGTAAGTTTTTATTTTTATTTTATATTTTCATATTTTATTGTGATTACAATTATGGAAATATATCGATTCGCCTGGAGTACCGTGATCTGGCCCCGCATGCGGTTAACCTGTGTCGGTGGAGCGGCCCGTGCGATTCCCAACCTAGTCGTACAGTGAAAGCACTGTATAACCATCAATAAGCCATCCAAATCCAATGATTTCCCTATATTTCTCCATTAGGTTCTGCTTTTTTGTCTTGGTTTCATGTTTATTTTATCATAATTAGGTAGTTTATAAAATATTTTCCTCAGCAACTGCAATTTAAGAATGATTAGCAAGTCCATGCAAATCTTTCGCACTTCACCCCTTTTGATAGGTGCCCAGGAAAACTAGGCATTTAGCTAACTAATAAATTCATTCTTATACATTCACAAAATACAGTATACGGTTGAATTAAGAGCAACATATGAACTGTATACTGTGTTTTGTGAATCTGTATGAGTGGATTTATTAGTTAGCTAAATACTTGGTTTTCTTGGACTATTATCAAAAGGGGTGAAGTGCGAAAGATTTGCATGGATTTATAAGTCATTCTTAAATTGCAGTTGCTGGGTTAAATATTTTATCAACTACCTAATTGTGACAAAATAAACATGAAACCAAGGCAAAAAGCAGAACCCAATGGAGGAATGTAGGGAAATCGTTGGATTTTGGTTGGCTTATGGATGGAATTATGTTGGAATTCGGATGGCAACAGTTGGCATTCTGTTGGCATTACAATGATGGCCCAACAGATCGCCAACAAACATTCCCAACTGTTGGGATTTTGTTGGATATTGGTTGGCTACAGTTGGCAATTGGTTGGGGAAAATGCACTTTGCCAACGGAACCTCGACGGACATTCCTAACCGTTGACCAACGAAACATGGCGACCATTTCCCAACATTGGCCCAACGATCTGTGCTACTAGGGGTTTTGCTGTACTGTACTTCTCATATAGTATGCATATGATCTAGGCTACACCCAACTGATATAGGACTGAAAAGTTTCCTGACATAGAATTTAAAAATTGCAATTTCTCACAATATGTGAAAAACTGCACCGTGTGCTTAATTTACCTCCTCTTGTTGTGAAATACCTTTATATCTAACTGAGCAATACATTGGCTCTACCAGAAAAAAAGATGCATATACATTGAAAACCAAGCCCAGATTATTGCAATGGGCTTACGGTACTTCCGATGTGGTTGTTTCTAACTGATTTTTCATCTAATTAATTGTTTAAAAAATGTATAACACTGTTTAATAGACAACTATTTATTCACTCAAATTAAGATTTGTCACTGGTCTGGTAAAAATGAATAGAAAATGTTGGGGCCTATGTTCAAAGCAAGGCCTGAAACAGACCGCCCCTCCTGCCCCTACCTTGATACACCATTGCTATTTTAATACAGTGTGATCCGTTTGAGATGTCAGAAAAGTAAAACGTTATATTTAAGAGGTTAATGTATATAGGTCTGTGCAATTTGCTGTAATGTAAGTGGAAAGGATGGGAGTTAACAATGAGTGATGTTTCAGACTTCAGCCACATGGCTTAGCGGCGCTATCGTGCATAGAAGACAAAATGGTGGTTACGCCACATCAGTGCGCTCAGTGTTTAGTATGGTATGCGAAGTTTTCTAATACAAACACAGCAGGCTTTCCGACCTCAGTACAACTGTCGGTAAGCCCCTTCGCATCGAGACATTGTTAACTGGTATCACATGTTCTTGGAAGGTGGTCTCAAAATGCCTCGTACAGGCGAAAGGTTACGTGATAGGACTTGACTCCTCCAGATTTTTTTGAGTGGGGTACATCAAGTCAACTGTGTACACACAAAGACCACAGAATGTAGCTGACCTACGATGGATGATTACAGCGGCCTTTCAGCAAATCACTCCAGAAATGATCCGCGCCACGTGGCGGAACCTGTCCGCAAGGTACGATCTGTGCCGCATTCACAATGGCGGTCATGTTGAGTGCTAATGTGCTGGAATACAAAACTTTCAGGTTTTTTACACCTGTTTGTACCATTAAAAATTAATAAATTGAAATAGTTTCTTGTACACAATGCTTTACTTTTCTGACATCTCTAACGGATCACCCTGTATGTGGAGAGTGCAACCAGGGAGGGGGAAGTTGTGAAATGTTCAAGAGCCAATCACGGCGACTGGAATTAAGAAATAGAGATCCTGCAATAATGTGGTTTTGTTTACATGTACTTCATTGTTTAGTTGGATACTGTACGATCATTTGTTGATGTTAAGACACTAGTTTTCATGTCACATTCATTTACGATAGATATATGCATGCACATTCTTGTACCACAGATTATTGTCCCTGTTGGACATTACATGATAATATTACATTTACATTTAACAGTTTCATTTGAAAATAAAAGTACTGGATTACACCAGGAAATATTTTTACATACTACTATCTAAAATGAAGTGACTAGCCACTATTGTGTCATTTACATTTATTTTATTTATTTATCAATTATGACCCCAATAATACTCATAACTAGGGACAGTACATTTATAACACGAGAACAACATTATATTTACTAAGAGCTAGGAAAAAGTACAATTATTAAACATAATCTAATGAAACATGGCACATTACTAAGATTATCACAGAAGCCTTAAATTTAATAGAAAAAATAGAAATTATGAAAGTAGTTGTGACCAGAAATAAAATTTAATCTTTGAGGCAAAAGTCTTTATGTTTCTAATATCCTTAATATCTTGTGGTAATTCATTACAATTTTTGCAAAGGGAATAATGAATTCCTTTAGTACCATATTTGACTGAAGAATTTTGTGGTAAGTGCATAAAATTATAATTTCTAGTAAAATAATCGTGAATATCATTAAATATAAAAGAAATGTTATGATATGTGATATTTTTTATAATCTTCTGCACAGAACATAAGGACACAAAAGAATAAAATTCGTTCATGGTAAAGGTATTGATATTTGGTGGCAATTTAAAAGATTGAAATTTTCATATATCGTAACAGCAAACAACAATGTTGTTTTCTAATGTACTGCATTTGACACCAAAATCATTAGCAGGAAAACAAAAGTGGACTTTGTAGTCTTCTTAGCTCTTATATTGTTAAATTATGGATTGTCTGTTACATACTGCAACACTGCTTGGGTTGTTAAAATTTAATGTGCAATAGCATTGCTGTTATAATATATCATATTAATAATTAATGTCCGTCTTCTTAGTAATATTATTATTTATTTGTCATGTACCATCAGGATCTGTCTATTTTATTCAACAATATAATATAACTTACTAAGATAGAGGGCAGCTTTACAACAGGCAGGCCTGTCACCATGTGATATGCTTAGACATGAACTAAGGTCTGTTACTAAGGTGGTCAACACTGGCGATTTTGCTCAAATCCTGCACTTTTTTAGAAGTTACAAGCTGAAATCTACATCAGTGCAGTTTTTCAGTGCCAAGGGATTGGAGAGCATTTTAATCAGAGTGATATAAAAAAACATTAATGTAGAACATATTTTCAAAGCACATGTAAGCTTACAAGCAGAGTTGACAGTCCAAGCATGGATGTGAAATAGAGGCAGACTAGTCTAATAAAGATTTGTATCGCATGGAGTGGTGTATGGGTCAGTTGTGTCAATGCTTTCAGTGCGTTAAGACCGTATAATGTAATGTAGTTAAGAAACAAGAGACCTTGTTCGCTTCTCCTCTCTCTAGTGCAGTTCAACATTCTTATCTTTCCTGTGCTTCTTCCCATATGCATAACCTCCCCTCATGCGCATCTGGCTCTTGCCCCTGATTAATACCACTGAGATACTGGTCCTTCTGGTTTTCATTTAATCATCTCTTTGTTGAAAGGTTTTGTGTTTGGTGGCAATGTATGGAACTGTGGAACTTGGATGGATAAGATGGGATCAAGTGATAAAGCTGGTAATAGAGGGAAGCCTGCTACTCCTAGAGATGGCAGTGCAATAGAATTAGTTGGTCTCAGCAAAGGAGCCTTGCTGTGGTTGTCAAAACTGAATGAAACAGGCTTGTTCCCATACGACAGTGTCAAAAGACAGAACAAAGATGGTAAGTATCTGCTATTTCTACAAGTTATTAACATAATATTTTACAGGGTGAAGCAAAACATCCTCCCTATTTTAAATGTCAAATAAAAAACAGATGGATCAAAATAAATAAACTACATTAATATTAATGATATCCACACAGTGGGAATTTAGGGTTTTCAGTATATTACATTAGGTCACCTCACTGCTAAGTGTAAATAGGCCTTAATCCTGTCTCCGTGCTCTTATAGCAAGGTTCACCATATCATTAGGCATTATATCCACGCCTTGAAGCTGTACCAGAAGATGCTGTGGTCCTTTTTAGTGATGAAGCACATTTTCACTTATCTGGATGTGTTAATAAACAAAATTTCCGTTATTGGAGAGGACAGAACCCTTGTGAACTTCATGAAAAACCTCTGCATAGCGACCGCATACTGTATGGTGCGCAGTTGGAAGAGTCAGGATAATTGGTCCTTACTTTTTGAAGAGGATGGTGCTACTGTGACAGAGTAAACTCTGAAAGATACACTCACATGATCAACAATTTTTTTTTCGCCAAGACTCAATGCACTACCGACTGAACAGGTATGGTTTCAGCTGGACGGAGCCACCGCTCACACAGCTCGGATTTATCTCCAAGTGCTGAGACAGATGTTTCCCGGACGCTTAATTTCTTTACATGGCGATATTCCCTGGCCAACACGATCACCAGACCTTACACCCTGTGAATATTTCCTGTGGGGATATCTTAAGGCTGAGGTGTTTAAACATCGGCCGAGGACTTTGCCAGCCCTAAGAAATGCAATACAGGAAGAGATTGGTCTTATTCCTCAAGAAATGTTGGTTAGAACGATGGAGAATTTCCGAAGTCGCATTCAACAATGCATTGATAGTGAAGGACACCACTTGAGTGACACATTGTTCAAAACATGAAACTTCCCACTGTGTAGAATCATTCATGTTAATACAGCTTTTTTATTTTGATCCATCTGGTTTTTATTTGAACTTTAAAATAGGGAGGATGTTTTTCCGCACCCTTTACAAGTAGGCTATCTATATAGATGAACTTCCATGAGAATAGTCAGTGTTTTGAAGTTCAGTGTAAATCCGCAAACTTAATTGAACTTCCATAATTCAAAATTCAATTTAACCTGAGATTACAAAAATGAATAAATGAATAAAATTTTAAAATGAATATTACTCATTAATCATAATTCAGGCTGAACCAAAGATGAAGCCACAGGACTATTTCTGTGCATAGCATGTGACTCTCACTGAGATAGGGAGACCGATGGATGTGACAGTTTTTTCTCTCACTGCTATTTTGCTAGGTAAGATAATATGTAAATGTATTTCAGTATTTAATTCATCTTTCTTAAAATACGAATGTTGGAAATGATGTCCCTTCTTATCTATACTTATCTGACATTATGGATGAATTTTATAAAAATGTCCTACCTTTTTAACAAAAATTTGGGAAACCCACGTTTAAATCTATTGCACTGTTTTAATTTAATTTTTAATTTTAATTTTTTGGCCTTCATAGGACCACTTTAGTCAGGTTTCTGGTTGAGGTTTTTCTTCTTTTTGTCAGCTCAGTACTTCTTCATCCTTTCTGACTGTAATTTTCTTTCTGTTTCTAGAACTACCCTTCCTATTCTCCATTTGTTGATTTTTATCTGTAGTGTAGTATGTTTGTCTTTCAATATCTTGAGTGTGTCTGTCTTGTATATTAATCCTCTATTGTAATACGTAGCTCTGTCATATCTTCCTTAAGTTCTGTAATCCATGTTATATTTTTCTTATTCTTACTCTTCCATAATTTGTCTATTATTTCTCTGCTAATTCTATTTTCTGATGTCCATAATATATGTCCCAAAAATGATATTATTTTTTTTTCTTCTTCTTCTTCTTCTTTTTTTTTTTTTTTTTCATTCATTGTACTTGTCACTGGTTCTATTTCTTTATATACTGTTTCATTAGAAGCTAGTCTCCAGACTCCATTTACTTGGTAATTTTTGTTTAAACAGGTTCTTATTATTCTCCTTTCTACCTTGAGTACTCTGTCTATTGCAACTGTGTTAGTTGTTTTGAATAGTCTTTCACATGCATATGTGATTTGCGGTTGAGTGACTGTTTTATAATGTTTCAGTTTGGTTGCTATTGCACTGTTTAATAAACTAAATAAGTTTATTCACAAGATTAATATCTTACTGCGAACTGAAAAAATTCATCTCAGTTTGATTGTATTCCTCACATTGTTTGGTTGTATTTCTCTGAAGATTTAGCATCTTTACAAGTATCACATCTTTTTTCACTACTTTATAAACATCTTGACAGTCCAGTTTTAAATTAACACAGACTTGCAATTTTGATTTCATTTGAACAGTGGAGCAACTGTTCCTGCTCTTTGACCATTTTTGATTAATTGTGGAAAACACATGTTCTACAGGAGCATTTGAACCAGGAATTGCCAGGACTGTACCAATGAGCTTCTGCATTGATTGTGGTGCTTCAGTTATTGATTATCGATGTGGTGCTTATTAATTAGTGAGCGAAAGATCTTGATCAAGAGAGAACTTGCATTCATATCGAGGTCATTGAGAAAGACATTCATGTACAGATACTGTATAGATATTATGTTATTATCTAAGGTGTTCAAAGAACCAAATACAATATTACCAACCATGAAAAATTAAAACTGCTGAAATTTTAATTTCAAGTTCGGCAATATTGCACAACTTTTATTGATCTGCATATTAAAACAAGCCAAAGTCAAATGCTTACCATTTGAAAAACATAGTAGTGAGTTCACACAGACAACAGCTTATACAGTGTGTCTAGTTTTTCCACTTACCCCCATTTATTAGTATTTACATTCATAGTAAATTTTCTGAACTTAAGAAGTAATTTTCGGATAATTAAAAAACTTTGAGAGTCTGAACAGCTCTGATCTCATTTAGTCCATGTTAAAGGGACTCCCGCTGTATTAAAATTTAGATCTTACATTGTACCGGATAGTCTCGTGTTTCTGTGGAAACTTTCAAATATTGAACATACCCTCTAGTATTTTAGTAATTTGCTTATAAATTCCTATATTTATGATTCAAGAGAAAGATTCTTATGTTTTAACCCACTTTATAGATATTAGTAATTTCTATTCTAGGTACTTTCACAACATGGACTTATAAACAGTGGGCAGATCGTATTGCTGCAAACTTCGAGAAGCATTTCTTTGTGCCAGTGAAACCATCCCCTAGCGAACCCCGACCTGATTTAGTTCATCATCGAGGAATATATAAAGACACAGTTGGTGCTGGTCAACCTTGGGCTGACTATCAGCTTAGGTGCAATTTCCCAATAGCTATGGTCGCTGTAAGTATATTTTTAACAGTGTTCATTGCAAGTAAAACCTGCCTTTAAAGAAATTGTAAAGAATTAGTCCTTTTTTTTTTCATTAAATCCAGGTTTCTGTTTTATAAAAGTGTGGTATAAAATTTAAAACATAAACATGCAAGTAACACTATCTTTTATTCATAGTGTAACTAAGCTCATACAAACAGAATCTCGTATCTTAGATTGAACATCTTCATAATCTGCTTAACAGTGTATCACTCGCATGTTAAGAATAAGCACAACTTTTGGGCTGATGAAAGTTCAATGTAGGGTTTGAAAGAGACAAAATAATAATTGCATTTCAAGGCAGGTAGAGATTTTCCCTTAAAAGTTGGATTCCAGTGATTGAAGGCTTGCGAACACAGAAATAGAATACAAATAAGAATTTTAAGAGGAATTGGGGCATTGTTGATTATTCTATAGAACAGTGTTTCTCAACCTATGGTCCGCGGACCCATAATTTAAAAATATCATAAAGCAAGTGGAAAGTAAAGAAGTAAAATTTTTTCACATATTTCGTTATAATGACCTACAATTAATACCCCAAATATTAAGAATATAGGCCTTCTTTTAAAAGTGGGATGTAAAATTAGGGCTCCGTAAATTTTTTTGGACATTTTAGAGGTCCTTGGGTTCAAAAAGGTTGAGAAACGCTGCTCAAAATTTATTTTGACTCTTCCAGGTAAAGCTGAAACTCAATGATGATTGACAAGCCTTTAGAATGGAATGAGAATAATATAGATAATAGTCGAAAAACACTATTTACCTACAATACAAAATTCTCTAACAAAAGACTGTGAAAGATAAAGTAAATATACATGTAAATCAAAACAGTATTAGTAAAGATAAATTTCTGTAGAATACTGTATATGTAGAATGTTTAAAATTTCTGTAATTGATGCATTATGGGATGGAAGTTTTCAGCATAGTGGCTTATTTTGCTTTTCATTTTTGCATTGGAGTGTTTCCATTTAGTCCAGGGAATTTAACATGTTATTCTGCCCAAAATTCATGGGACAAGAAAACATTTCCATTTAGGACAAGTTTCTGTTAAATAAAGAGTCCGTTTAGGGCTGGTTCTCTGTTTATATTTCATGCAAATCACCTTTTTTTTTATACACATATGCATTTCATACTCAGAAGAAGAGAATTCATCCTGGATGGGAATCAAATCTGGATTTTCAGTTTTGTACACTGATGCAGAGACTAATTGACTTTCCAAAACATACCCAATCCCATTCCAAACATTCCTCTAAAACCCTCTCACTTCTGCTGCTTGCACATCTACTGTGTAGTGGGGATACAGCTCTGATGCTTATTTAATTATAGGGTTTTATTATAACCAAGCAGCCAAGACTTTTACTGGTTATTACTAACATGTTTTCAGTTTTATCTCAAAATTTTTTAAATTGTATTGTGTAAAAAAAAAAAAAAAAAAAAAAAAAAAAAATTAAATAAATAAATAAAAAATAATAAAAAATCAAATCTAGATTGACTGCTTATTATGCTGGCGCTGAGTCTACTCGGCTCTCCACAAATGCACTCAGTCCCATTCCAAGTATTTCTCTAGATGCATATCCTTTTTGTCGAAGATGCTGTCAGATTTACGATGTAGCAAGTGGTTCATTCATGCAAAACAATAGCTCAGAAACCCTCTTGGTCACAATTTGTTCCATTTTAACGTATTTTCATTTTAATAGGGTCTGTGTGTTATAAACAGAGTTTTGAAGCCTTAAGCTGCGTATACATTTGCGCTCCTCTCGCGTTCCGCTCTGTCCGCGTGTCGACACGCGTATCGACACGCGAACAGTTCGTTGAAATTATCCATAGGAAAGCGACGAACATACCGCGAACCACCAGCAGTGATTTTTCACCCACCACGCATATACTAGCAATCATGTCTTCATATCATATCAAATCATATCACAGCCCATCAACATGACAATTACCCTAATATAGTAATAGGGCCCACAACATCTTTATATTAAAATTTAACTCAATAATAATAATGAAATTAATAATAATAATGATATTACTATTGTTATTATTGTTGATATTATTATTATTATTATTATTATTATTACATATCTCAAAAGTATTGACTGGGAGACCCGAAGAGAAAAGACCACGCAGAAGGCCTAGACATAAGTGGGAGGACAATCTTAAAATGGATTTAAGGGAAGAAGGGTTAGCACAGAATAGGGTTGAATGGCGGACTCAGGCAAGCGGGGCAATGAACCATCGGGTTCCATAAGATAGATAATATTCCATTAGCTTGCTGAGGAATTGTCTATTGTCATTGAGTGAGTGAGTAAGTAAGTAAGTAAGTAAGTAAGTAAGTAAGTAAGTAAGTAAGTAGGCCTAAGTAAGTAAGTAAGAAAGATTATTATTATCAGGACCCGGATTCTAATGACATCTTTTTATTCATGCTGCATAGGCATTGCCAACTTGTAGATAAATGCTAATCATGGACTCTAGATTATAGAAATAAATTTTTATTAAGTCATTTTTTGTCATTTTATGCAATTTTATATTTTTATGGCATTTATTTCAATTTTAAGTCATTATTTTGTCATTTTCGTGTCATTTGCTTCCTTATTTTGTCATTTTCATGCATTTACATTTAGTGTATTCACTTTTTTCGTCGCTAGCGATTCTCTCTTTGAAGTATTGTTTGTTTAATGCAAGAAGGAAAAGTGTTGTCATGTCTCAGTCGGAAATGAGAATCAAAGAACGCCAAAATTTTGTATTATATTACTAATGTTTTGACTTGGCTCTGCTTGGATTTGAGAGTAAACACTACTGTTTACCCTCAATAAACAGTAATATAATCCGGCAGACCGCAAAAGGAAATGTCGAAGTTTGACTGGCCAGTAAAACTGCCTGAGTGCCACTATAAATTTCCGTGAGAAAAGAACATTCACACCATTATAGTTATTTACAGTTTTTACAATTATGTAAACATTAGTCTAAAACTTTGTGTGAACAATAATAATTTTTTATAAATAAAATATCAGTTTTAGGTCATTTTTTATAATTATTAAATCATTTTCTTTAAAATTTAGGGTCATTTTATAGGCCATTTTTAAAACAATATTAGGTCATCAGAATCCGGGCCCTGATTATTATTATTGAACCTTGTGATTAACAAATGTATGCTTGAGCGGAGCGCAGGAGGAAAATGACACGCGTGTCGACACACGGACAGAGCGCAACACGTCCCAATATGAAAACGGAAATCCTTTGTGTTCGCCGAAAAAACCGACAGGAGACGGATCGCGGCGAACTGTCTGCGTGTCGACACGCGTGTCGTCACACGCGTGTCGTCACACGAACACCTCAAATGCCGTCCCAATCTGCGCTCTGTACGCGTGTCGACACGCGTACAGAGCGCAAATGTATACGCACCCTTAGAATTACAATTCTTATGATGTGAGTTTTGAAGTATTTAGCCATCTGCATCAACCCTTTTGTATTTATTTTTTCCCTGACTTCACTATAATTCAAAATGCCTTTTGAGTACATGCCTTCTAAAACAGTTGCTTGTCTGACTTAAAAAATGATGTAGAAAATTTACTCTTAGTGGATAAAATACCTTAAAAATTAAGCACGACGTTTCAGCTCTTCCACCGAGCTTTCTGCAGGTGCGCTCCACTCAATGACTGACTCTCTGACTGCAAGTTTAGCTTGTCTGACTGTTAACATTCCAAAAAATAGCATTTAAGCTGACTTTAGCTGGCTCTTCATGTATTTCAGACTCAGGTTCGATTCATCCGCTAAAGCCTTGCTTTGTGTTCAAGTAACATAAATAGCTATTTTCAAAATATTGATGTAAAGAAAGAAAAAAAAACAATATTTTTTAATTCTTCAGCACAAAATTTATCTGAAAAATATATTCATTGATAAAATACATAAAATGGGTACTTAAAATAATAATATGCAATTTGTAAAAGTTTCATAATCAAATCTACAAAAATGGGCTTGTAACAGATTAAAATGTACTCACTCTGTCATGGTATTCCTGCCCCAATACACTAGCCGCTATGACTTTGAGGTGCTATAGCTGGACTACTACATGTATTATCATGTGACAAGGTGGTGGAGCCAAGTGGTCACTGTGCCAAGCTGATAACCAATTTTGAATTCCCACCCAGGGCAAGTTTTTTCTCTTTGTCTCATAATACAAATCTCTTTAATGAGATAGGACTGGAAACCTGTCAGTAACTTTGTAAATTTTTATTTGTCAATGTACACATGTACTCATGTTCTAAAGCAATAGCTTGCAAAATCGTTATGATTTTCCTTTTTCACAAACCTCTCTGTATAGTTTTATTGTGTATATAGTACAGAAGATACCTCATATGACCTTTTTTTTTTTCATTTTATTTTTTCATTATCATTACTTCCATTCTGACAACAGAATTTCTACAAGAATATGTTGTCTTAAGGGAATTAATGGACATAATTATTAATAAACACTTACTCTGTGGATGATGTTGGTGTATTCTTGTGTGTTAATGCAGGCACCAGAAATGTTTGATCCTGTAAATGCATGGACAGCTTTGAAGAAAGCTGAAGAATTGTTATTGGGACCACTTGGTATGAAAACTTTGGATCCTGAAGATTGGAGTTATCGAGGAGACTACGACAATTCTAATGACTCTGAAGACGAGAAAGTTGCACATGGGTTTAATTATCATCAAGGGCCTGTAAGTATATTCTGTTAAAAATATATTCTGTTAAAAAAAGTTCACTAGTTTCCTTAGAATTATAATTCATATAATGTATATCAGGGGTGGCCACAATGAGGCTCGCAAGCTGCATGCAGCTCTTGAAACCAACTTAAGAGTAAATATGATACAGATTTTAAAAAGTACATAGTTAAAATAATTTAATTAAAACATATTACAAGGAAGTGAAAACTTATTTCTGATTTAGCGCAGAGTGTATTTAGTTTTCAGAGCAAATTAAGACTCTTTCGGAAAGACCTTCAGACTAAAACATTTGCCCATTTCAAATGTTTGAAGAAAAATCACTGAAAGCCTTCCTCACGTTCAGGTGGAAATAGAAGATTATTTGTGTAAAATGTCTGGTCTTGCTAAAGAAATCAATGGCAGATTTAATGATATGAGAACACAAACCTTCATTTTTATTCCTGGAAAATCCCTTTGCTGTTGATGTTGTGGGTGTAGTATAGTTGGAGCTACTAGAACTGCAAGAAGATGAAGGACTAAAAGGACTTAAACTAAGTGGTGTTTCGGCCATAGAAATTTGGAAGAAATGTCCAGAAGATAAATACCTACTAACAAAAGAGTGTGCTAAGAGACTTATCTCAATATTTGGGACTATTTATGTGAATCTTTGTATTGAATGCTTAAGTTCATTAAGTCTAAATATCAATCTGAATTGATGAACATTTAAGTGAACTCATGCGAACTGCGCTTACCTATTATTATCAGCCAGATTACAAGCAACTAACACAATATGAACACTAGAAAAAGCATTTCTCAAAAGTAAAATATTATTTCTTTTTGTGTAATTGAACAATAATGTTTATGTGTATAGTAAAAACAATGTGACTCGCTTCGAACAGCTTCATAAATTTGCGGCTCCCAAAGTTAAGGTTAGTGGCCACCTCTGATGTATACCATTAATGGTCCACCATTGTGGCATAGAAGATGTATTCGCTCTCTTCATGCAGCAGATGAGGGTTTAGGGTTTCAGGATGTAGACAACAGATGATACTATATGCTGACACACTTGGAATTGCTCTCAAGGATTTCTTTTGTCTATAGGCGTGCTAAGTGGTATATATTCATCAATAACACTGCCAGCAGTGATGCTCACTGATGCACATATACGTTTGTAGCAGTGAAAGGGTTAGATTGTGCTCATATAAACCTGGCAGCTAGTTCAAGTGTGCAGCCCCCTAGTTCAAGAGAACACTGCATTGGATGATAGTGTGTTCATAAACACAGTCCCTAATGAATAAGGTTACGCTGCTGAAAGTATATGGAGTATACCTGCATATACCCTTGACTACTCCATTGGACTTGAACCTCAATACTTATCTTTCCTAATATGAACTCTGCATTAAACTGAAGAGATGATGGGCAAATTCACATTACAGAAGAACATTCATTTTCCATCTTAAAGGGTGTAAAACTGAACTGCTAATCATTTCTCCAACTGTGAAGATGATTGGTACCTAATTCTTTGTTTTTAGGAATGGTTATGGCCAGTGGGATTCTTCCTAAGAGCTCGACTCCACTTCGCAAGAGAAGTTGGTGGTGAAACAGAACTGAGACGTACAGCTGCAAATACACGAGCGTTTTTGGCACATCACTTTTCAGAACTTCAGAACTCTCCATGGAGAGGACTTCCAGAGCTGACAAATAAGGATGGAGCTTATTGCAAGGACAGCTGTCGAACGCAAGCTTGGAGCATGGGTTGCATCTTAGAGGTAATTTTCCACATTCTCTCCCTCCTAATGTCTTTGCAAATTTGTATTACTCTTCCATTGTTTGGCAGAGGTATAGCCCACTTCTGGTGATATACCATAACCGCAAAGATAAAGGTAATACATGACTCTGTAGTTGTAAAAACTAATTACTTTTAAACTAAACTGGGGAATTTTGAAAAGGAAGGTAAAATTTCAATTACAAAGCTGGGAATTGAACCATAGTATGACAATTTAAATTAGAAGCTCTGGCCAGTAGGCCATGAGATTAGTCAATTTCCAGTATACATTACACTAATTTTCATGCAGCCTCATTTACTGTTCAGCAAGGAAAACATCTAGAATTGCTATCTAGAGAGTTCCCGTAAATTCCATGGTTATTTGAAGGGGCTTTTTCTCATTGATCTTAACTCTGTTTGTCTATTATTTTGCCTTTTGGAGGATAGACCTCGTTTTAGACCTGACTGAGCTGCCAAACCAGAAAGAAGTTGAAGGCAAATGTGAAGCCATGACTATATCTACCCTATACAGAAATTACAAATACAGAATGGCCACGTAGTCCTAGTAAATTACGTGAATAACATGGTTGTCCATATATAATAATACTATAATGTTAGTATCCACTGCAGTATGCCACAAAAAATACTTCACTAACATAATATCTACTGTGATAATTTTGCTTGCCTGCCATATGTGTTGTTTCAGCACTTGCTGGTTAGGAACCTTGGTTCAGTAAACTGTTGCTTGATGAACTCGCAGGCAGAACCAGGTGTCTAGATACAAAGTGATCCTCTTCCTATTCACCTCTTGGAAACTTCTCATTGAATAAATAGGCAAAGCAAAGTGAGGTGGTGCTCCTTCTTGTTGAAATATCACTGTTTCAACTGATACCGTCATGTTAATAACTGTGGCTGTAGGGAAAGGAAAAAAATGCACTTGCCAAGTTTTCCTGAAATCCCACGATGTATAGATAAGTTGTGAGCCATACTTTCTTTAATAAGAATCTGAAGCTACACTGTAATTTTAGTATGCATTATTCTTGAAGTCTTAATTAATTAAAAATATGTCTTAATTAAAAATATCAAAATGTAATAGTAATGATGTAACAGAAAGATAACAGTTCAAATTCCTGACAAAGTTGTTGTAGGTAGGCCTACAGTAGTTGTTTGCATATAATTCTCATAAGATAAATTAACTAAGGACCTGTGTTTATGGCATTGCATTTTAGATAAAACATTATGGGTGTGTGTTGAAATGTATGGTGAATAATTTTAGTTCTCTTGTTATTTCTAGGTTTTACATGATTTACATCAGCTAGATGAACAGCAACCTATAATTCTTAATTCTACTGCCAACTGACTTGGCTATGCGTGTGCAAATCTATCTCAAAATTTCAAGGGGGTCACTTCACACGCAGCTTTCTCAGACCCCCTCTTCAATAATATCAAAAAGCCCAATTCAATACTAACTAAAGAAATAAGAACTCAAGACTATGAAAAAATTGTTGTGTATAGTGACCAATATTTTAAAAGTGGGCTCTGTTTAACTGGAATGATTTTTCCTTTACAAATTACCAATCAAAATGCATTTACACTGCCAGTTGTACAAAAGAAATGTGCACATAGTAGAGGCTATATGCCTTTATATGATTCCCTTAAGTGCAAATTTGGGAATTATCCTGGAGTTTTACTGACCGAAAATCAAAGTCAGACAATTGTCACAAAGACAGAGTATGAACCTCATAAAATGTTGCCTATTATAAAATGTATTGTGCCAAATGAAAGTGCTGATAAAAAATATGTCATAATGCATTGTGATATTTGCAACATTGAAAACATGAGTCTTGCTCTTGAACAGTCACTGAATGAGAGCCAAGCAGCAAATATGGTTCATAAAGCTAACAGAGTCACTGGCATCTCAGAGAGAAATGCCACAAGAGATAGCAAGTATTTATTTCTTGGTTTGTCACCTCCTGAAACAGAGAAACCTAACTTAAAAGATGATGAGCAGATTAATCCATTTCTTCGTATGTTATCTGGATCTTACAATGCAAAAAATTATGAATGCAAAAATTATTCGGAGTATGAAATTCTCCCTGAAGAGCCTGACAGTCCCGGAACAACAAGTACGTTTCTGTCATCTCCTACAACTTCTTCGTTGAAGTCTTTTTATCCAGTTAAATCAAAATCTATGCAGTTTAAACTGTTGCCAGAAACAAGTGAAAGAAGTGCTGACATTTTAAAAGATGATGACAGGGAGTTAGCAGAAGGCCTTATTGATAACCAAGAATCAACTGCTTCAGGAATTATGAAGCATAACTTCACACCTAATTCAGAAACATTTGGAAGTATTCAAGAATCATCATATTCTTCAATTGAGCCTTATCCATTACCTGAAACACCAAGCATTCTCTTGTTGGAACCATTATTGTTAATGCAACAAGATATTTCAAATGAAGTAACTTCTAAAAAACGAAAGAGAAGAAAGGAACAGTTGACTCGTTCAGAACAGCAGAAAGTAACACGCATAATGATTGGATATACGCTTGCTTTTTTCCTTTTGGCCATTGTGACATTTTACGTGGTGTACTTCGTATAGTGTTACAATGAGCAATACTATCAAGTTCTCATTGCAGCAAAGTCCATTCCTCTTCCAAGCAATCTCGTCACTTTTGAATCATAACACTTTTTACTACTTATAGATAGATTATTTTAAACACAATTTATATACAGATCCACTTCTTTACACATTGTTTAAAAATTAATATTTTTACAACATTTTAACTTTCTCGTCTGTCGTCTGCCTTAAGAGATGGTACGTGAAGTTCTAATCCTCAAACATTTTGAGCATTTTTTCTCAAAATCTAATGCCTGCACTTTGGTGCTAATGAAATTACAATTTGTAAATTCTTAATTTTGTAATTAACTGCAGATACCACTGAAGACTTTGAAAACAAGAATTCCCTTTCTCGGTTATTATCACATGTGTTGACTAAAAGAGACCCTTAACCTAGGTGACAGATTAAATTAATACTGTATAGGGGCATTATTTTATTGTGAATGGGAAATATTAATTTATATTCCATGTAGAAAACCCAGATTGATGTTTAAATATTTCTTGTTCACAAAAGTATAATTTTACGATTTTAGTAAGACAAACTTATTTGCATAATACTGAGCAATTAATGAATTATTGGTTTACACACAAAATCTGTTTTGTTTGTCCAACTGTTTGATGTCTTACTGCCAATTTTAATATCAAATTCCGGTAAATTTTCCTGCTTTCATTGTCATACATTGTTTGCTACTGTATTTTGAGACATGAATGCAGGATCAATGTAGTATGTGTGTTTTTTAACTAAATCTAGCACATTGAACTACGTTCGAAAAATGCCATATTCAATTAGTAGTGCTGACATAGAGATGCAGCTATTTTTCAAAATCTGACACATGGTTTTCATGACTTGCCACTAATACTTGATCAAGAAGTTCTTCAGTTGTTCTCGTGAAGCTGATTGCATCCTGTTCCAGAACTCCCTAAATGCAGGGACGTACTGGGGATCGAATCCTCTTGCTTTGTAATCAACAATGCTCATCACTAGATCATGAATGCAATCTAAATTAAAAACTAAGCTCTGTGGCTGTACAATCCTGGAGGGACTAGGCTCCCATCTGATCGCTGTGTCATGTACCATAGGCTGACGGCAGGATTGGGGGACCCACGACCATTAATGATGGTTTCTGTGACCGGAGCCGCTACTTCTCAATCAATTAGCTCCTCATTTGTATCACAAGGCTGAATTCACCCCATTCCAGACCTCCCTACCTCAGAAAAATCTGAGGAGATACTGGGGATCAAACCTGGGCCTGTGGATCCTTAGCCAGTGATAATAAACATGATACCATGCAGGCAGTAATGAATGCTGTCATCTGCATATATTATTGCTTAGAATCTCAGCTTAACTATAACATACCTAACCACCCTTTAAAGATAATTTTGTTTGTTTTATTTTTTGTAAATTAATGACCATAATTTTTGTACCAATATTGATTGTTTTTATTTACAAAAAATCATGCCCTTAACCATAATGTTATAATTTAAAGTAAATAAGTGTGCCAAAATTAAAGTAATATTATGAAATCGAATGAAAAGAAAGTACAGAAATAATAATTTATTGTAAATTAAAGTTACTAGTTTCTAACTGACCATAGAAAATTTGAAATTACAACAACCTGAGTACAGAATATTTGCTGGTTTGCATAATAAAGAAGTAAATTACAGTTTTGATCTTCTGTAAAATAAGTGCTCTTCTATCATCATAAGGAAAATAATTTAGAATCCTGGAAATTACTGGGGATTACTATACAGATGATTCATTGTCTCTGTATGACTTCGATGAATATTACTTCTGTTGATAGTCGGTCTAGGTGGAGCACTCAGTAAGGCACTTATTTTCTGTTTCTAAATTCACAGAAGTCTGCAGATTTATTGACGTTTAAAGAATTCCTGTGAGGGAAAAAAAAAGTTCAGGACACTGTTGATGGTTACAGGCATAAGTAGCATACAACTTTTGCTAAATATATTTAACAAACAAACAGAAACATGTTTAAAAGATGCAGAAGCAAGACCAGCATTTGTGCAGTTGATTCTAGTACTCAGTTGTGCTGTGTTCTGGCTTTTGTCATTGACTACTTTGTATGCCTGCACACTGACAAGATAACTTGAATCTATTCAACCATGTGTCTTTAGATAGTCTTATTATGTATTATAAAGGACACCATGGCAAGGCTCAGGGTTATTACTAAAAGAGTTATCTAGATATGAACTAAGGTATGTTTTAACAGATTTTATTTGATCACTACTAAACTAAACTAAACTCCGTGGCGCTACATCCCTGAAGGAACAAGGCCTACCACCCGACCGCTGAGTCATCTACCACATGCAGATGGCAGGATTGGGGGGCATATGGTCAGCATGCCGACACCCATGGCCGTTAATGGTGGTTTCCATGACCGGAGCCACTACTTCTCTATCAAGTAGCTCCTCAATTTGAATCATGAGGCTGAGTGCACCCTGTTCCAGACATCCCTAAAACTAAACTAAACTCCGTGGCGCTACATCCCTGGAGGGACTTGGCCTACCACCCGACCGCTGCGTCATCTCCCGTAGGCAGATGGCAGGATTGGGGGGCATGTGGTCAGCATGCCGACACCCACGGCCGTTAATGGTGGTTTTCTTGACCGGAGCCGCTACTTCTCTATCAAGTAGCTCCTCAATTTTGAATCACGAGGCTGAGTGCACCCCTACCAGACCTCCCTACCTCAGAAAAATCCGAGGAGGTACCGGGAATCGAACCCGGGCCGACGGATCTGTAGTCAGCGACGCTAACCACAGGACCACGCCGGCGGACTTCCAGACATCCCTACCTCAGAAAAATCCGAGGAGGTACCGGGGATCGAACCCGGGCCGACGGATCTGTAGTCAGTGATGCTAATCTCAACACCATGCCGGCGGTCTTTGCTCACCACTCGTTATTTAAAATGAGATTTTTTTAACGAACATGAATTGCATATCTTTTATCAAATTAACTGGGAAATCATTTTGAAGTGTCAATATTGTATATTAAACTTAAAGTTTAAAGTTCAATATAATACAGGGTGGCTTAGAAAGGTATGCATTTTTAAAAATGTGATAATTCCTTTGCTTGTAATTATGCAAATATTTTAATGAAATATACTGAAAATACAGACTTTGGAAAATCAAGCATGAAAAATCACATCATCAAAATGTCAACCTTGACAGTGCTGGAACTCCTCCAAGTGTGACCTCAAATATCCAGTTACTTGTTGCAACATATACCCAGGAATTGGTACAATTTCTGCTTGAATGTTGTCCTTCAGTTGTTGCAGATTTCGTGGTGGTATATTATAGATTCGACTCTTGAGGTACCCCCAGAAATAGTCACAGGGGGTTACCGTAATTCATGACTTCTAGGGAGCCAGTTAATGTCACCCTCTCTTGAGATGACTTTCCTGGGAACAGTTCTCTAATGGCTTGTAACGACACATTTGCTATGTGGCTCTTAGCCCCATCTTGTTGGAACCATATTCCAGCATTGAAGCCATCGAAGTTCTGAAATGCGGGATCAAAGTACCCTTTGATCATCCTATGAAAGCGATCTGCATTCTTTGTTGCAATATGTCCATGCCGAACCAGTAGATAATTGTTTTGGTAAAATGTCTGTTCACAGAAGGGACCCTGTTCATCGCTGAAGTGATCCATCTCAGTTGAATTTCCAATGCCATTTCCACCTCTGAGAGCATTGTTGCAAACCCCATTCTAATATTCTACGCATAATTTAAAAACAAAAATACATTCCTTTTTGAGCCACCTATAATGAATTTGCATACTAAATCAAGTTCTGGTCTTTATGTCTCAATTCAACATACCAATCTTGTGGGTTATTCTCATTATTTTTATTATGAGGAGGACAAAAGCTTAGTTAGAGGTGTATCTAGCTTTATAATTTCTGCTTTTCTCATATTTTTATTTTTCAAATATTATCCAATTACCCTTACTTTAGCTTTGGTGGAATCTGAGCTGAGAAACAAAATTACCGACCAGATTGTTAACACAGATTTCTTACTAGGGTCTCAGTAATTACTATACAGGTAACACATTTCTCAAAGTTATTAACTGCCAACTCTTTCACACAAGAAACATTATATATAATCAATTCAACCTCTAAGTCTTAGATACACTTTTTATACATACTGCACATTCTGTGATAAGACTCAGGGTTATAACCCTGATATAACCATAAATGTTTTTTGCCCTTGTATTAACATAAAACAACCTTTAATGCATTATAATTATTACATTATCACTTAATTTTACTTATTCTAAAATATATAAAGTAACGTTAAAACTGCTTCTTATTGTCTTTTTCATATCATTCCTCTTACAGTATTGTGCTTCAGCTTTGCTGTATACGTGGAATCTGGTTACTATCCTTTATTTTAAATATTTATGATAGATTGAGGATAGATTATTTAGCATAATAAGTTAATATGATATAGAAATTAAAATGTATTATTAGTGCAAAGTCACTGTCATACTATTTAAACTTTTGTTACTTGAATTTGTTTTTATTTTTATAGATAACTGATAACAGAACTCAAAATATTGGCCTTACTGGAAAAAATCAGTAGATTATCACTTTTCACCTTTATTCTTATTGTTATCTTTATTTATTATTCTTAGTAGGATGTAAGATATGTTTCATTTAACACTTTTTGGTGATTTTGTTTCTTGTGAACATGAAGAAGGAGACCCCTTTACCTTGATATTTAACTCTGGAATGAATTGAACCAAAGGCATGACATATCTTTGCTTTCTTCTGTAATGACAATCTTTTCCCTCATTCAAAATATTGGATTCATCGATTCACAATTTAATTGCAAAAAAGTGTTTACCCTCATTTAAAAGATTGTAGCCTATTTATTGAGTTTTTTTTTTTTTTTTTTTTTTTCACTTACTGGAAATAAGTATAATTTCAGTATTGAAGGTAACACAAGTTTTGAAAGTTTTCGATATTAATATTAACTTTTCAAAAATCACAGTTTTTCATAGCAGTTGCATTATGGTATAAGTTTTAACAATTTACAACATGTTACATACACCATCAATTAAATGCACAAATACACTATAATGACAAAGCCAAGTTTCAAAAGTTACTTCACAATAGTCGATCTTAATAATATATAATTATGAACTTATACAAGTAATATTGAAGGTCAAGTGATCAGAAGACAAATGAGTAGACCTTCTGTTTGTTCACTTCCACACTCAACTGACACTACACTTTAAGTCCACAGCTAACACTGGCTCACTTTGTGCTGCATGTACTATGTTAGAGTTCTGGTAACACGCAAAGGTTGCTCATTGGCAATGAAATATGAATTGTCATAGTTCAGTCAAGCTGGGATCTATATTGAAGAAATATGGGACATTTATTCCTTTATTTTATATAATGATAAATGCGCACAATGTGCAAAGATGTTGCTTTTTCCTAGTCTTGAGCACAAAAGCTAGTCGGGGATGAATCTCTGTTTCTGCAGACCTTTGCATGGTATCGGTCACATTTCTCCGCACACTGTTCACGAACACATTCTTCCTTTGGGTCGTGAAACGCTTTTTTTCATGCACAGCCTGAAGTGAAAGCCATGTGCCACGAATCTTGTGATTGTGTGTCTTAGCTTGTAATCTTCTTCTCTATACTGAGCCGTCATCATTGCATCCATGGTGAAGAAGTCAGGCCAGATCTCTGGTTCCTTCTGCCTTCATTCTTACATGGCTTCTTCCACCGAAGATGTCCATGGGAATAGGTAACGGCATCATAGATCATCGATAAGAAATGTTTTTTTGGCCATAGCATATGCTATCCTAGATGGGGAATACAGCTACAGGCATAGCACTCTCTTTAGATACCTCGCCTTGAACTTTTCTAACTCGAGTAATTGATTCTTTGTTAGCTTATCCCACACAAGCTCGAGGCAGTATGCGACAACAGGGAGGACCTTCACCTCGAATAGCTTCAATGCCATCTTGATTGACTTTCTGCCTAGATCTTTAACATTGCTGAAGCTCCTGATGGCTGCTTCCACCTTGTCCTTCACATGGATTCCAAATGCTGTTCTAGTTGTCTACAGAGTGACTCCTAGATACTTGAAAGCATTCGTGATTTTAAGCGGTTTTCCGTTGTATTGTATGCTGTCATCTTTGCACAGCTTTCCTCCTTTGTGGAACACCATCAATTTGGTCTTGAGTGGATTTATTTCCATGTCATTTTTTTCCGCCCATGATGCCAGTTGGTCCATTGCTTTCTGTAGATCTAACCTGTTACTTGTAGCTAAGGCCATGTCATCCGCATAGGCATATAGAGCTACACTTGGGGCAATACATGTATTGCCACTGGCTGGCTAAGCACGTTGAAGAGGGTAGGTCTTAGGGGGTCCCCTTGAGGCACACCGTTCAGTTGACTGATCCATCTGGACTTTGTCTATTTTACATTTATCCAGTGTGTTCATTCCCAAGTTAAACATTGAAGTGATACGGACTCCTCATAAGGTCCTTTTTTTTTCATATTAGATTGTAAGGATATACCAATAGTTTATTAGTTATTTTAAACATATCTACAAATTCCTAATAATGTGATATTTACGAGTAAATTATACAGTTTATTTTGGTTCCGTTTTTTGTTTAATGTCCTTCACTTTTATTCCAGCAGCTATAGCCTACACATGCCATTTAAGAAAAAATTACTAATTTTTTACAGACTTCCTGTAAAATAGTTAAGCAAAAGTTCTGCTAATATCAGTGTACAAAGGAAACATAGTAACAGATATTACAAAAATAATATGCCTCATAGAATGTATTACTGAAAACTTCCTTCGGTGAAATGAGTCTCTAAGGGTAATGCAGGGTGAGAGGTTCCATCTTTTCACCTTGCCATTAACTTTGATTGTATCATTCAATAGCATAAGGATGATAAGATGATCTGTAGCTTACCTGAATCAAGTTCAGGATTCAATAGAATTTTGCTCCTAATTACGTTGATTAGAAACTAGGTAAAGTAACTTCTCAAATTCATTTTTGTGTTCATGCCTTGTAGCATATTATTTAGAAGCTGTATTCTTTCCATTGTATCCATTGAGCTGTTATTTATAATGGTTGTGTTTATTTTAAATATTTTTGTCCTGAGAAACTGTATTTTTTCCCCTCTAAATATTTATTTTCTTGCAGTATGAGCAAAATGATCGTTAACATAAATTATATCAGTAATGTAACATATTGAAATCTTGTAAAATATTTTATTACAGTAATGGTAATCACCTATTTTGTCAAATCCTACACACTTTTACCCAGTACAAATAAAGGGCAAGAATAATTAGGAATAGACCCTTTTGTTTAATATAAAATTGAGCTTAAATCATATATGCACATATATTATACTGTTCAATCAAATAATTTTATAAGAGTGGCAATGAATCATATGCCTTAATATTAATAGGTAGCAATAACAATTATATATCTTCTTATCTTTGAAAGAATTTAATTGCTAGATGACTGCTGCTTATCATTAAACTGCTTGATTTTAGCTTTAGGCAAAATAAGGCAGGTCAAGGCAAGTTCCTATTAGTCTATAGTTTTTGTTATACTATACCAGTAGGCCTACTTCAGAAGGTAACTGTCCTTTGAGAGTTTAGCCTAGAAAAACATGTAAATTGGAAAAGTTCTTTATTAATTTGTCTGTATATGCTACTGAATATAAATTTCTCACAATATCAGGAAAGAAATCTGCTTATCCTCCAGAAAATATTTTATACCGTATATATTATGTTTTATACTCTAGTCTTTTTTTATGCTGGAAACCCAGCCTATCCTGTGCCAAATCATTTCTTTTCTCATAAATCATATGAAGAAAAGAGAATAGATTCTTTAAAGTGGCCAATTTGAAAAGACATTTTTGTAATTTTTTTCCTAATATGTAGGAAATTATGAATAGCAATACTAGTCAAAAAATAATAATTATATATTATGTATATACTATAGTTTTAATATTAATTATTTTATTATTGCACTATGGTACCTACTGGAATCAGTATTTAGGAAGACATGTAAATATTCATTCAATATTTCAGGCTTTTAATGCTTTGTAGCTGCCCTGCTGTTAAGCATAATGTATTAAACTAATGATAAATATATATATATATTAAATATATGCAAACCGAAAGGAGATAGAACTTTTAAAGTTTACCTAAGACATGTAAAGGAGTAGGCTATATTTATACATTTATACCTTATACACCAATCATTTTTATGTGTGACTTGCTGCAAAGTGATCTTGATTAACGTGAATTATTTTTATGATTAAAGGAAAAAGCAAGTGAGTGTTTTGCTATGTCTTTGCAATCCAGTCCAAATACATCATTTATATCACAGCCATTTGTGTAGCATACATAGGCGCAGACTTCAGGGATGTTTTGCATTCTCAACACCTGGGAGTGCTGAGCACCCCAATATTTATATACAGAACATACTTTCCACGCTAACCTTCTTTAGCACAACATGAGAAGATTTTACAAATCCTCAAGGAAAATGGTGGGGTTGTTAATGATGCAATAATTAATTCATTATTGATTAAACAGACTATGAATATTCTGTTTAACAATTCTAGAGTGTTAGGGGAAAAAGCAAATAAGTCAAAATACCAGAGTTTCAGGAAAGACAAAAAACAATTGATTTCCACAGCATTGTTACAATATTTAGATCAGCCCACCCAGATATTTTTGCAGAGCATAATATACTGTGTAAAAATATGTAGTGGACTGAACTAAATATTGTAACAGTGCTGTGGAAATAAATTGTATTTTGTCTCTCCTAAAACTTTGGTATTTTGACTTATTCGCTTTTTCCCTATCACTCTAGAATTAATAATGTAGTTTGTTCTAATGCAGAAACACTTTCAACATAAATTATAAAACTTGAATCTGATCTTTCCTTTTCTGAGTGAGCAACCCCAATAAATTTTAATAGTCAGCGCCTATGGTAGAATATAATATTATTTATTTAATGCCTAGCTTTGTTTCTGCAATAAAAAAATATCCTTAAATTTTACTAGTTTGTAATAAATAACAGTAACCATATTCTCAATTTATTCAAGCTACTGTGATTTCTGCTGATAAGTGGGATTTGGGAAATAGGGGATGATGGCTCAAGGTCATTATATTATAGGTATACTAAAGAGATAAAGTAATCAAATTTTTTTTTGACATAACTTTTTTTTATCCTTCATGCTTCTATTTTAATTATTTATTAAGTTATAGGTCTCTTGTCAGTTTTCATTCTAATTACTTTCCACTATTTCATAATAGATTAATTTAGTTAATAGTAAGGATGTACAGATAAAGGAAAGGTTTAACATAATCTGCTTCTTTATATTTTATGTAGATTTTTAAAATTATCTCCTATTATTTTATGTATTTTAGTACTCTTTAATGCATATTTTATATCTTGTTTTATTTCTTCCAAATTGGACTGTGTTATTTTTATTCTTGTTTTATTTTTCTCTTTAATTTTCTTGAATTCAAAATAGTTTACTTTTCTTACATCTGTTTTCATCTAATGATCAAGTTGGTTTTTCACAATCTATTAATTTAGTGTTATAATTTTATAATACAGATTTTTTTTAAATACTGGAATGCTTTTTATTTCTTGAAACTATAGGCCTATGCAGTTGATTAAGGTTTGATTTTGTGGTTGAGGTACATAGGCCTAAGCGTAAAATAATTATACTGATAAAGAGCTATTAATATTTTCACAAAATGAACTATTTATCGCACTAATTGCAAAGCAATTTCACAATAAGTTATACTGTGTTCCTCCTCTAAATCATGATTATGATTTAAGAATATCGTTGTGGTGTAGTGATATCAGTGGTTTCACTGGATTGGTTGAGAGTTAAAAACTCAATCATTAAGCTTATAAGTTTTGCTTTCTGTTTCGAGTCTGATTTTATTTCTAAAAAAAAATTGAGTAATAATATTCCTTTCCAAGTGTCTATCATGCTTGCTCTTGAGTATCTGGTACTGGTAATTATCAGTGCTTGAAGCTCATTCACCGTCGATTATAATTGTAATAGCCTAATTTATTGTGAAGTAAATTTATAATTCTAAACTTTTTTGTGGTGTTGCTCGGTTCCTGCAACAGGTTTTTATAACAAGATCTTCTAGTGTAGTAATTCATATTCTTACCAGATATGTTATGCATCTAGTTTTGATTTTGTTTTAAAATAAGGAGTGATGCTTTGTTAATGATAATGTGGATATGAGGCAGCATCAGATTTAGAAGGTTTTTCTTAATGACCATCATATTGTAAATGATTGTTAATTGAAACGAATTTATGATTTTTAGATAATATTATGAGCAGTTATCAGCAAACTGTTTTTTGCATAATTTATTTCACATCACCAATTGAACAAATTCCTTTCTGATAATCCAGAGCAATTTAATATCCCATGTCCACTTTGTGGTACAAGCTGTTCCTTGTGTGTTACCAGTTCCATAGATCCTGAAATGGATGGATTTGTTTGGCTCCTAGGGCAGGATGAAGACTGCTTCGTATCTTTGAGCTTTAAAGCAAAGAACAACATGTGTAACCGCTCCATATTTTCTCTTTACTAAATTCATATGACCCGCGACATCAACCCCTACAGTTATACTTCCCACGCTACACACTTAACTTTAGACGTCAATAACTCACGATATACAACGAGCACAACAAAACGAAATATACCAAATGAAAGAGGACAACTATAGTTACAATTTGATATACTACATTACATAATTAATAACCCCTTTATAGCATTTTACAACCTTGGTAGATTAAGGTCAAGTACTATACTACCGCTGAACTAACTAGCCGGCAACCCCTTCAAAAATCCCAATAAATCAATTGCTACACTTCGACCCAATATTAATTTTACCATTAGGTTTTACCGGAACAGCGAACTCTCACAAAATAGTCTCCCAACTTAGGGCATAACTTTGTCCGCACACACATGGAAATAAATGCAGCCTTATTTAAACTCATATTCAATTGAAAATTATTTATGGTCCTATTCTTTCCACTATGATTTTATTAAAAAATAATATAATACAAACAATAATACTTATTTACAATAGTGGATAAAACACTATATCCACTATTGTAAATAAGTATTATTGTTTGTATTATCTTATTTAAACTTCTTCAAAATCATTTTCCAGCTCCACTTTACAGGCCGAGTAAGTGTTCACTAATCCCTGCTCTTATACTGTAATTTTTTTCTTTCCAATTGATTTAATGCGTTGTTCTCTGATTTATCTATATTTACAGGGTGACCAACGTTTTAGAGAGCCAACCTGGGACACACCTTTCAGCGGTGAGGTGAAGAGGGGTACACTCATACAAAAGTAAAAGACCCAGAGATATATTGTTATTAAATATTTTATTTATTAAGCTAAAACACCTACAAATACAAATTTAAATATTTTTCTCGTTTCCTCAGTACTTTTCTGAACTACTTGCAACTTTTAGAATATCTTTTTTCTCCTTTACATAGTGGTAGAACTGAGTATTCTCAAATTTAAAGTTACGGTAACCTTAAGTTGAAGCTCAGCTTTTATTAACATAACATTACTCTGATTTCTTGTGTCGGTCCAGTTAGATGAATACCCTCTATAAAAATACTTGAACAGGGGATTCATAGGATTTTACTAATAAGTTTTGTTAGATTGTTGAACTTGCATTGATTAGTTAGCAAAAATATCCACCCACTTTTTATCTATAGGCTTGTCTTGATGTGTCAACTGTTAATTAAATCCTTTGCATCTACAAACTTATCATAAAGACTGTCCATGCACAAAATTTCCATCATGTTTAAACACTCAGAAGTACGTTGAATACCGCTATCACTAAATATCACACTATTTTCCTTCAAGAAAAATTATTGAAGCACACAAAGATAGTTAGAACTGTTGAAATCAAAGTTTGCTTCAAGATATGCTAGAGTTTTCATAAGTAAACTGAGAAAATCCTGCTTTATTTGACATTCCATTTTTGTGATACCTTTTTTAGTTTGTTTGCAGTTAAATAGTCAAAAGATCATTTAGGCCTATTTATATAGATATACATATATATATATATATATATAGATGAGACGGGGGGGGGGGGGCAGCCGGTGCTGCAGGGTTTATGTTTTACCTTCTAAATTTACTCTAACATAAAATGGATTATAAGTCAACAAACAGATCAATTTATACAATGTGATACTTGTGGAGATGGTTTAATAGATTTCTTCCCTATTATTAATCACTAACCTGAATCCAGATTTCAGTGAGCTTCCTCACCATTTTCAACAGTTAAGTAAGTAGTGTATTAAACCATCTTCACAAGTATCACATTGTATAATTATAACTTCCCTGTGTAAACTTTCTAAAGATCTAGAAGATCAATTTATGTTTTATGTGATTTTTATTTGCTTTGTCCCATCGTATATCGGTGACACGGAATCTTTAGTTCAACTGAAATGGATTATTCTTAGAGAAAAATTGTTATTTTTGAAAAGTAGAAGCAGAAATCTTTTTGGACTGAACAGTAGGCCTCACTAACGTTTGGCATTTAAAATAATAATTTTCAAATTTTGGTACATACAGATTAAACTGGTACATACCTGTGCAAAGTTATCCCCGGGATTCCTTTTGTTTTCCTATTCTTACATAGTTTGGTCTATAATTTAAGTGTGTTTATTTTTAGTTGAAAAGTCGAAGACACAAGTTGTACAGTGATTAGTTTTTATGCTTATTGATAGCATTTTGCTAAATCACATATTATTATTACCTCTTTTTTTGGGGGGGGGGGGGAAAATATTACTAACTTTTTTAATCTCTAACAAAAATAGGTTACTTACATAACATTACATACAATTATAATAATTATGTTATATCTTTACTTAATCTTTTTGTTGCATACATTATAAAGGACGAGATTGGGTTTCAGTGGCGAATTTAATATTTGACGGGGACCAGGAAAATTTGTTCCTGGGGCTCTTTGCTGTCTCTCCATGGCCCTGCCTATATACGAGCTAAGGGTAGAATTCCTAATGTTTTGAATAGATCTCTACAAGATGTCTGTTGATTTACTCCACAAATTATTCTTACCACTTTTTTGGGGGGGGTTTTGAAGTCTTTTTCAGCTTCTGGGGAAGAACCCCAGAAAATGACTCTGTATCTCATATGACTATAAGTAAAGTTTGAGCTTCTAAGTAGGCTACATGTGCATTTGTGACATGTTTTAAAGTCTTTATCATATAGCAGTCTGTGCTCAGTTTATTGGTAAGTGGCTGAATATGTGTTTTCCACTTTAGCTCTTCACTTATATGTATGCCTAGAAATTTTGTGTAGTTTTGAATTGAATTATTTTATTACCTAATTTTACCTGAGGCTTCATAACATGTTGATTTTGGGTTGTATGTAAGCTCATTGCTACTACTGGTATATTTTCTGCTTTCATGAAAAGTTTATTTGCAATTAAGTCATTTCTTTCAAGGCATTCTAATGGTTCACTGATGGCTGACAAGAGGGAAACAGAGATTCAACATTCAATGCAGAATTCCCCCTTCTCTTATGCATCCCAGGAAGGGTATGCCTGGGACCAGGAATTTTGGAGTAAAAATCAGGACGTCCCAGGCAAACTGGGATGGTTGGTCACCAAACCCAAAATTCGATGTCAAGTTTCAATAGTAATATCCATTCTGAGGTCCCTTGAATCCAAAAACACACTTTTCAGAAAAGTGTGTGTCTCGGATCAGCGTAGTTAAAGAACAGAAAATCATATAAAAACAAAATTTTGAATTTGGGTAAGAGATCTTGCAGGGATGTGACATGAAGATGGGC
This sequence comes from Ectobius pallidus, assembly GCA_964059195.1. Classification (NCBI taxonomy): domain Eukaryota; kingdom Metazoa; phylum Arthropoda; class Insecta; order Blattodea; family Ectobiidae; genus Ectobius; species Ectobius pallidus. The sequence goes on from CAXKWD010000003.1 coordinate 78,932,822, forward strand.
AATGATATTTTTTTTGGGGTTTTTACCATTTTACATGAAAGTTTCATTTTTTCCCAAAAACAGCTTTATAATACAGGCCTATTTTTTTAATTTTTTTTTTTTTGTTAATAATAATACAAGGTGCTTATAATAGAGCTACTGGTATGTTTTAAAAAGTTTTGTTTGAAAAACTTTTTCGCAAAAAATTATCCAAGACGGTATTTAGGATAATTCAGTCATGTTATGCAGTTTGCACGAACTTGGCGAACAATAAGGTGCTCCGGGGTTTCTGGGCCATGGGGTTATTCATATCCACATCTGTGGGAATTAAAATGTAATTTGTTTGGGACACCTTCATCTTCTTTGTTTCTCTCTAGAACAACAACAACAACTTTGTTTTGAACCATTTTGTGATGGTGAGAGGTTCAGTCATTTTCAAGAAGAAATTTTCTCAAACAACTTCGTGTTTTTTAATGTTTAACGGGCTTCCACCATTTCTTGGTAAGTATATCTTTTTTTACTAGTTAGGCATAAACATAATGAATGATTTTGTCCATAAATAGTGCTCTTTACCACTCCTGGCTTCTTGTTATTTGTCTGGCAGGGGCGGTCCAGTTACTCCGAAAAATTTTCAAAAAAGGGTAACTGGGCCGTCCCATTGGGGTAAAGTACTCATGACTACTTGTCTAATAATGTCGATTTTTTTTTTTTTTTAATATTACAATTAACTTAAGTTACCTGTGACCTCACACAACACACTCCCTCAAATATTTACAGTTTTAAGTTAACCTGATTGTTTTTGTTCTGTTACAGAATATGGTACAAAGGAAAAGGACAAAAACTATCAACTGTGAAATAGTAACTACTGCAAAATACCTTTAAATGAAAGAAAGAGAAGAGGAGGAAGAAAAAGCTTTGATTGTAAAAGAAGGGGGGGAAAAAAAGAAAAAGGCAAAAGCAAGAAAAGAGAAAAGTTATGAGAAAAAAAGCAAAGAAAGGAAAAGGAAAATCAAAATGACAAGAAGTTCATTACAACTACTCTTCTAGTGATGAAAATGATTGTGATGCTTATTCTATCCAAGAAGTGAAGAAGACTACCATGAAAACTTTTCAGAGTATGAGGATGAAGAAAAAATTACACCTGAATCTGATGAGTTTTGCAATGCTAAAGTTTTTGGCAAAACAGAGAATAGTTTCAGATTATACATAGCCAAGGTAGTACAAAAAGAGGATAAAGGTTCATCATTCATTCATGGAACTTCTGCCTTACGGCAGGTCTACACTCCCATGTAAAATTCCATTTTCCAGCTCCTTCTATTTTCTGCTGCATCCTTTAACTCTCCATAATTTCTTTTCTTCTTGATGTCATCCAGTATCTCAATTCTTCTTCTTCCTAATCTTCTCTTTCCTTCTATTTTTCCTTCTATGGCATCTAGCATGAGTCCTCTTCTTCTCATAATGTGTCCCATCCAGTTGGCTTTTCTCACTCTCACATCTTGCAAGATGTGTCTCTTTTCTTCCACTCTTCTTAAAACTTCTTCATTTGTGATTCTATCCGTCCATCGAATCCTCTCCATCCTCCTCCAACACCACATCTCAAAGCTCTCCAGATATTTCTTTTCTCTTTTCCTGAGTGTCCATGTTTCGGCTCCATACAAAGCTACACTCCAAACATAGCATCTCATCAGTTTTTTTTCTTAGCTGCAAATTTAGTTTTCCTGTGAGTAAATTTCTATTTTTGTTGAAGGCTATTTTAGCTATAGCAATTCTTTCTCTGATTTCTTTGGTGCATTGGGCATCTCTGGTGATAAAGGTTACATGTTCTTTTTTACAAAAGACATTCTCATACAATGAAATTTAAAAAAAACCAATGAAGAATATTACATTAGAGAGCTTGACATCATACGGAAACTTCCACAGCCTGTAACAATTAAGTGTTCTACTCGATTTAATAATTTTATTTATTTTATTTATTTATTTATTTGACAAAAAAGATCCCAAAGAGCCAATGGCTCGTAGCAGGGACAATACAAGAAAATTGAATTAATACAGAGAAAATGGCAACAGTAGCCTAAGTATGATACATAATAAACATCATAAATACAGTAAAACACAAAAAAAATGCCATATTAGCATACATAAAAGATAAGTTTAAATAATAATCCCAACTAATTTAAGTAGCATAATATAAAGGTAATTTATCACAATTTACATAATAAATAACTATAGATTGCACAATTTGACACATTAAAATGAAACTTAATTATTAAAAAATTCATCAAGGAAGTGTTTTTTGGACATTTTTTTAAACATAGTTAGTGAAACGCTTTCTTTTATCTTATTTGGTAAGTTATTGTATTCTGTAACAATCATTTTAAGAATTCCCTTCAAACCATATTTGGTGATATTGGTTGTGTAAGTTAAAATGAGTTTGTTTCTTGTCAGGTGATCATGCATTTCATTGTTTATGCACAGATTTAGATTGCTGGCACAAATGTTATTTATTACTTTATAAGCAAAATTCACTGAGGATAATTTTAAGGTGACTGTTAATGGTTCAATCCCTGATATATAATATACATCTTTAGTTGGAGTGTAATAACCAGGGCCCGGATTCTGATGACCTAAAATTGTTTGAAAAATGACCTATAAAATGACCCTAAATTTTAAAGAAAATGACTTAATAATTATAAAAAATGACCTAAAAACTGATATTTCATTTATAAAAATTATTATTGTACACACAAAGTTATAGACTACTTTGTATATAACTAGCAGGTGCTGGCACTGAGGCACTGGTGAGTCAAAACTCGGCACATCCTTTTGTGGTCTGTCGGATTATATTGTAGTTTATTGAGGGTAAACAGTAGTTTGCACTCTCAAATCTAAGCAGGTGGCAGACTCTGGTGCCAAGTCAGTCTAATAACAATAGTAATATAATACAAACTTTTGGCGTTTCTTTGATTCTCACTTCCGACTGAGACATGTCAACACTTTAATGCCAAATTTTTCCTTCTTGCATTAAACAAACAACACTTCAAAGATAGCACCGCTAGCGACGAAAAAAGAAAAAGTTAATACACATGAAAATGACTAAATAAGGAAGCAAATGACTCGAAAATGACAAAATAATGACCTAAAAATTAAATAAATGCCCTAAAAATATAAAATTGCATAAAATGACAAAAAATGACCTCAAAAAATTTCATTTCTATAATCTAGAGGCCATGATTAGGATTTATCCACAAGTTGGCAATGTCTATGCAGCATCAATAAAAAGATGACATGTCATTAGAATCCGGGCCCTGGTAATAACTTAGACCAAATATAACTTTAATTGCTCGTTTCTGTAGTATTATAATTTCTTGTAATTGTGTTTTAGTACATCCTTGCCAAATTATATTCATGTAGTTTAAATGACTGTGTATTAGTGCATAGTAAATATTTCTTAGCATGGCACTTGGCAGACCAGAGTTGCTTTATGCTGCATGATTGCTTTTGCAGCAGACCTGAGTAATCTAACATCCACTAAGACTTTCTTAATGTATAAAGACTCAAATAGTCATTGTTTAAACTCCAATTTTTTTTAAAATGAATGAATTTGTAATTAATTTTTCATTTTTTTGTCATTTTATGATAAATGTTGTAATTCTTCAAATTTTGTGTAATTTCTAGGTAAGAAACAATAAGTTTCCTTAAATAAATGTATAAATATATTACTTTATCCTAATATTCTGATGTTTTTCTTTGCCCGTTTTTTCCTACGATCTTACTAGGGTCATGATACTATGGGCGGAATATGTTCTTGAATTGATCAATTGATCGTACCAATATTTTTTCTAAATCAATCGAATGTACAGCAATAGGTCCACTTACTCCAGAAATTTACTGCAGTGCTGTTATAGAATGTAGCCTGGGGTGGTCCAGTTACCCCAAATTCACGGGGCAACTGGACCCATAGGTCAAATTAATTATAAATATATAAAAAAATATATAGGCCTACTATTAAAAAGTTACTTTAAATGGTATGTAATATGTTTGTTTGTTGCTAAATAATCATACAATATTTATAGGAGTGAAAAATTGCTAATAACTTGTCCTAGCGCTCCTGCCTTCCACTCCGGCGGCCCGGGTTCGATTCCCGGCCGGGTTGGGGATTTTTCAGTAGTGAAAAATTTCTTTCCCGGGTTCAGGACTGGGTGTGTGTATGTGTCCTTAGGTTTAAGTAGGTAGGGGACTGGCGCACCCCGGTAACAAATCCGCTGTGAATATCCCCTTACGGGATCCCCAGGGGTCGCTCGCGACCCAGAGGAGTAACTTCCTTTAAATCACTGCTTTATGTAGGTAACTGTTGGTTGTATTGTAAAATCATGGCCCAGTTACCCCGGAGCACCTGACATATTTGCATATGGCCAAAACAACCGAATATGGCACTTCCTGCAATACGGCCCATTATTCTGTATCAGTGTAAGACGTGAGAAAATTGGGACTATAGTTACGCGAGTGTAAAAAAATCAGGTTCTTAAGACTATATTATCTACATAATACGGTTGTTAAGTAAAAAAAAACATTGATCTTATTGTGGAACCCCTCATACAGCGTTGTAGGAAAAGCAGGGTATTTTGTTTTGCGCCACAGATACATGCAGCATTTGGTGAGTGGCGACACTGTTCACGTTCATAAGCAGACGGGTTGGTTTTTTTTTTAATGGCGTGAAAGAAATACGTTTTGAGGGTTTCACTTCGTTATTGATCGGGATCTATCAGGATATAATATTGCACTTAAATTAATATTCATTCAACATGATGATTACATGACGACCACATTTTAGAAATCAGAAATACGAACTTCGTTTGGGGTTCGTTGAAATGGAAAATATTTGACATAAAATGGCTTTGCCCACATCAGATAACCCTATGAACTTCACGGAAAATCAGCATGGAAGTGTAGTTTTAGAGAAACTCAAGACACAGAGAGAGGAAGGAAGATTCTGTGACGTTACATTGTATGTGGAAGGAAAGCAGTTTAGAGCTCATAGAAGCGTTCTGGCTTCATGTTCTCCTTATTTTGAGTCTGTCTTAAAGATGCATAGGACAGTTAAAGAACATTTGACAGTAACTTGTCAGAATTCAGAAATATTTAAATGTTTACTGAACTATATGTATACCGGTTCAGTAGTAGTGGATAAAAACAATGTCACCGAATTATTAAGACTTGCAAACCATTTTCTAGTTACAAAGCTGAAGAGTTACTGTGCTGAATATTTGGATAGGTATTTAGATGTTACCAATTGTCTATCAGTTAAAGAGATGGCAGAAAAATATAATATGCCTGCATTATTAAAAACGGCTACATTGTTTGTGCAAGTTCATTTGAATAAAGTTATACTTCAGGATGAAATACTGAAGTGTTCGCTCCTAAAACTTGAGGCTTTTCTCACAGACAAGGTATGGATGACACTTCATCATATTAATGTATAATTTCTACATCTGTTTTGTTATCTTATTTTCTGTACTTTTAATAGTGTTTTTAACACATTAATATTATTACAGGCTTGGACTGTTCCTCAGAATGCTGTCTTGTGTTTAATAACTCGCTGGGTGAAACATGATATGAAGTTGAGAGAACACCACATGAAAACATTACTCATGTTCGTCGATTGGAATACTTTGGATGGAGTAGCAATATCAGAACATATTGATTGTGAACCACTTTACTCAGAAAGTGAAATTTCTTTATATGCGATTCTTCAATCACTAGTGGATCAGAATCTTCTCTTTCCAAAGTATCAGAGTATATACCAAGCGCTGCAGAGTAAATTTTCACAGGTAAGATTTCTATTTCTAAACTTTTTTTCGTTATATTTGCTAAATAGGCCTACCAGTTTTATAAATACAATAAAATTAAAATTGGGTACCAGTATCAAAATTTATTGGAAAAAAAAAAAGACTAGGCTTCTCCCACCAACTCTCTAACGGGACCTGCCTGGGAAGGAGGGGTTTAGTTTGGGGAGTAACTTAAAACCGGCTACTAGGTGTGTGTATTTGAACTACTACAACCGTCATCCATTGTGCAAAAGGTGAAACTGGGAAAAAATTAAATAATTCATTTCTTCTTTATTCTCTTCTTCTCTACCTTTCCCAACCTTTTCCTCCCTTCTTCTCACCTCCTCCTCGCCCTACCTACCTATTTGGGACTTATTCTTAACTGTAAATTTTGAATCGACCGGTATATAAACTTGTGACCACTAGCAGCCTTAACCACTACACGACGAGTGATTGCTGGCTGGTGAAGGGAAAATTCATCTATCTAAGTTTAGAGAGCTTCAATACATGAGAAATAGCCATTTTTGTGCAAGTGTCTTTTTTATTTGTGAAATATTATGTTGGCTCTGAAAAGAGCTGTTTTGGTGCAAGGGTCGTTTTCGCTGTATGAATTAAGTCATCTTGTGGGTGGCATACCATTCCAAAGCTCTTCATTGTACAATATTGTAATACAAGGTGCGGCAGAGGAAACGGATGTTTTTCAAATAACCATAACTCAGAAGATTTTCAAGTTAAACAAAATTTAATTACACAGAAATGAAGCTTGTATAATGCAGTCTCTGTTGACTGTTTCAGAATTACCTCCGAAAAATAAATACCGTCAAGTGACGCAACAATGAAATTATCTAACATGCAATCTCATTATTGGCAGAGGAAACGCATGTTTTTTAAACAGCTTTATTCATGCAGTTTCAGAAGCCATGGCGCCATGGACCTTGGAGCATCAAAATTTTGCCTTTGAAACTTATATCGAAACAAAGTCTATAATTGCAGTTCAGCGCCGTTTTCGTATACATTTTAACGTGGAACTTCAACTCACATCAATATCATGTTACGATGAGGGATGATTCCACGGCGCTCCACATTAAAATGTATACGAAAACGGCGCTGAACTGCAATTACAGACTTTGTTTCAATATAAGTTTCAAAGGCAAAAACTCGATGCTCCAAGGTCCATGGCGCCATGGCTTCAGAAACTGTTTGAAAAAACATGCCATTCCTCTGCCAATAATGAGATTGCATGTTAGATAATTTCATTATTCCGTCACTTGACGGATGTTATTTTTACGAGGTAATTCTGAAATAGTCAACAGAAACTGCATTATGCAAGCTTCATTTCTGTGCATTTAAATTTTGTTAAACTTGAAAATCTTCTGAGTTATGGTTATTTGAAAAACATCCGTTTCCTCTGCCGCACTTTGTATTACCTCTTACTTCTTCTTTCCCAGCTTTCGTCCCAATACCTGTAATATCCCAAACCAACCTCTAGGCTTACGTACTGTCACGTGGCGGGTCCTGAGAAATGCTGAAGAGGCTCTGGTGATTCTGTATTTTGTATTTTTGATATGGTGCAAGGGTCATTTTTGTAATTTTTTTTTTAATTTTTTGTATTTTTGATATGGTGCAAGGGTCATTTTTGTAATTTGTTTTAAATTTTATTTTGTGTACTTTTTATAAGGTGCAAGGGTCATTTTTGTAATATTCTTTTTATTTTGTGTATTTTTGATATAGTGCAAGGGTCATTTTCATTTTCATCCCAGTAATAAGCTATATTTTTATTTTTAATGTGGTGCAAGGGTAATTTTTGTATTAGGCCTATATTTTTTATTAAATTATGTATTTTTGATATGGTGTAAAGGTCATTTTCGTGTTATTTTTTTATATGGTGTAAGGGTCAGTTTTTGCAATATTTTATTTTTCATTGTGTGTTTTTGATACGGTGCAAAGGTCATTTTCATAATATTTTTATTCTGTGCATTTTTGATATGGTGCAAGGGTCATTTTTGTAATATATATATTTTTTATTTTGTGATTTTTTATTATAAGTATGGTGCAAGGATCGTTTTCATAATTTTTTTTATTTTGTGTATTTTTGATAGGGTGCAAGGGTCATTTTTGTAATATTTTTTTATTCCGTGTATTTTTTATATGGTGTAAGGATCATTTTTGTAACACTGTGATTTTGTATACTTTTATGCGCATATGATGAAGGGTACATTAGTGAGCTGCAATGTCGACATTGAGCAGCTTCATAGCCGGGATATGCAAGGTATGAAGGTGCACACGCAAAGCTTGGAAGTGAAGGGAAGCAGCCGGTGGGCGAAGCTCGACTGGTGCATGATCTAAAGTTGTTTTTTTTTTTGCCTATTTATTTATTCTACAGGATGCGGTAGAAAGAACACCCCGATTACAGAAGGCAAATATATCCAAACCCAATAAAATATGAAAAAAAAAAAACTTATGTAATTCTTTGAAAGTGCACATGATGCCATTTACATCAACGTGTTTTGAAGAGAACATCATTCAAGTGGCGGTCTCCATTGTTCATATACTGATTGAGCCTCTCTCTGTAGTTGTCCATGACTCTCAGGGTCATTTCGGGCGGAACAGCAACAAATTCCTGTTGGATTGCCTCCTTAAGAACTTGCAAAGTTTGTTGACAATGTTGGTACACCTTGGGTTTCAGATGTCCCCAGAGAAAGAAGTCACAAGGTGTCAAATGTGGTGAACGCGCCGGCCACCCGATATCACCATGCAAGGAGATAATATGTCCAGGAAACATTTGTTTGAGAATTCCTAGTGAAGCATCAGATGTATGGGATGTTGCACTAATACCGAGCGCTGTTCACAGTAGCAGTTCTACCGTCCTCTGGACCCAACACACCAAATTTATGAACAGCACCCCACACATTCACTTTGGAAATTATCAGAAATTTTGAGTGCCTGAAGTGTGAAAATTTGCCTCATCCAAAAAAATGACAATGTCGGTGGGTTCAATGTTCAGAAGGTCATGACACAATCTTGTACACATTTCAAAGTCTCTTTCCAGGAGCTTATGTGTGCAATCACCATTTTGTAAGGATGCATTTTCAGATATTGGTGCAGAATTCTCCTGACACTTCGATCAGATAACCACAGTGCAACCACGTGTTTCCGAGCAGAACAGCGGGGAGATTGTTGAACCGAAGCTCTAACAATGGCCACGTTTGCTTGTTCTGTTGTGGTCCGAGGTCTGCCTGGAGATTTCCGTTTCAATGCAAAACTTGTTTTTCTGAAGTTAGACACCCAACGGTATATTGTTTTTTTGTCGGGAACAGGGTCCTGTCTTTGGAGCCTGAAAGGTATGCAAAAGGCACGCTGCGTTGCTGTCGGCAACTCGCCATTTTGAATAAATTGCTCTACGGCGTAAGCACGATGCACTCCTGAACAAGCCATGGTCTAAACTAAAACAGCACCTAAGTTGCTGTTCGGCAATATTCACCCTGCTTCTCTACCCCTACCCACCACATAGATATCTAGCTCCTAAATCAGGGCGTTCTTTCTGCCGCACCTTGTATTTTCAGTCTAGGCTACTCAATAGAAGAATGGCTGAGTAGAATGTTTATTCTAACATAACAAAGTTAAGTTACACAGGAGCTGTAACGTTAAGTTTAATGGTTCATTGTTGAAAAGCTTGGGTCTCTAGTGCTCTGACACTAATAATGGTAAGCCTACATGACTCTCTAGATGACTCTCTAGTTCTGTTATTCTGAGTGTAGTACTGGTATTGTAGAAATCAAGTCATGCTTAAGTATTACTCTAAACAAGATAAGTTATAATAAACAAATATTGTAACTGGGATTCACAGTGAAGTAATCAAATACACACAATTAATTCTGTTTTTCACTCAACTTCACTAATATAGGTAATGACTTACACATGCATATGCGTAAGTCATTACTTATATTAGTGAAGTTGAGTGAAAAACAGAAGATAAGTTAGCTTGAAATTTATCTTTCCGGTACCAAAATGAACTGAAGCAGAAATACAACTTTTGCCAGGAATCGCACAACAGATCAACAACTTGAAAGTGTAGTCAACCTTACATTTAAATATTTTAATAAAAAAAATATAATTTCTTTTTCGATTAAATTAATCAGGAAAACATTGTGAAGTGTCAATATTATGCATTAAACTTTAGAACATACTTCACATACCTGTTGTAGACCTAAGTATAAACTACCAAATTAGAATGTACGTTGCGATGGGTTCCCCATCATCATCGGCTGATCTCTACCCACAAGTTTGTTTCTCTGTCGACCAGACAACCTTCAGGTTGTATAAATTTTAAAAGAGGCTATTGTCCTTAGGGATGTCAAAATTGATAAGTCTGTCTTTGTTTTTTTTGCATAGGCCTATGTATACTTTTTCCCAGACAGTTAAATCAAGTGGTTTCTGAACACTTTTCAGTAATTTTGCCTCACTAGTGAAATTATGACCAGAAATGATGGGCCACTGCAGATTTTTCTTTTTGTTGGGATTTAATATTTCTCGTGTGCTCTTTGCACCTTGCATTTAAATTTCTCATCTTTTGCCAATGTATAATTTATGACATTTCACTCAAGTCAATTTCATAAATGCCTGAATTTTTACTTGGTGGAATTTTGCCTTTTATGTTCGATCTGAGGAGATTTTAAAATTGTAGCTATTTATTGATAGGTGCCAATGTGATGTTCAGTTCTTTGATTTTTGTTTTAATGCACTATGATGCACTACAATGTTAGTTTTAATACAGGTAGCTCATTATTTTGATCTTACCAATAAAACTATATCTAGAATATTTTGTGTTAAATGTTTTTCAGGGATCTGAAGCAGACATACTCAGAGACGTTCATGTAAATAGTACAAGTGAAGAAAGACCTAAGAAATGTAACACATATCTTTCGATTCCAAAGACTACAAGATTACGACATAAATTAAGTAAGTACCATTCATAAAATATTGTGAGCACTATAGCCTATGTGAATCTGAGTCGTCAAGGAAACATAAAATAAATCTAGTATTTATTTAGGTCTAGGCTACATGTAGAAACTGATTATTAAGTGCCAGTATGGTACTTTATGAGATTGTGTGGTGGACGAAAAAATGTCTGTCCGTCTGTCCGTGTGTCTGTACGCACCATAACTCAAATACGCTTTTTCGGATTTTCATGCAACTTGGAAAACACATTTATAATGTCCATGGGAAGAACCCTATTGATATTGAACCAAATCGGTTCACCGGTACCGGAGTAATGCCCAATTTAGTGCATATTTTAATAGATTATACAGCGTATTTGAGTGATGGCGCCTGGTTGGCCAGTACCGGAATAATGCCCAATTTAGTGTTTTTATGTTAATATATAAGAAGTCGCGATAACTCAAATATGCTTTAATGGATTTTCCTGAAATTTTGTATACCCATTTATAATGTACGTGGAAAGACGTCTACTGATATTGGACCAAATCGGTAGACCGGTACCGGAGTAAAACCCAATTTAGTGTATATTTTAAATACGCGGTAACTCAAATACGCTTTACCAGATTTTTATGAAACTTGGTATACACATTTATAATGTCCATGGGAAGACGTCTATTCATAATGGATCAAATCGGTTGACCTGTTTCGGAGTAATGCTCAATTTAGTGCCTATTTTATGGTAATATACGTATTCGAAAGAATTTATTAAAAAAATGAAAATCAGTTATCTTGACAACATAGCCTATTGTTTTACTGTGATATTATAAGGCCTTGGAAATTAAAATACAGGTAGCTATGACAAAAAACATATTGATTTACATGCGCTTATCCAACTAGACCGTTAAAATGACCCAGGTGGCCGAGATGGTAGACCTTTCTTCTTCCGTAAGCCCTGCTTAATGAATAAATCTGGAGCTTAACTTGGAAATCAATTTAAAAAAAAAACATATTCTTCATATCATAATTGCAGTCATAACTGATTAAACAAAAACATACTGGCACTTTGTTACATCAGTTTACCTGATTTTATTGTATTTGCATAAATTACTGAAATTGAACATCCTTCATCTCTTTAAACAACATTATCCAAACCAGAATTAATGCTATTATAATTTGTGGTATATTTTGGCAGAAAATACAATTCTATCCTAATATATTTATACCACCTGAAAATGAAATTCATAGATAATTTTATTGATCAACCAGCTGTTAATCTTGGATGTTGAAAATCTGTTGTTTATAAGATGTGTTTTCTTATTCTTATTCTGAATTTGAGACAACTGTAAAATGAAATTACTTTCAGTTCTGAGGAGGTCATATAGAAGAGGAAAGCAAAAATTATTTGGAATGAGACCCGGTGCACGTTTGGCTGCTCTCAAAGCAGCCTTAGTAGCCAGAAGAAATAAAACCTGTCATGTAAAACATGATGGAGAAAATGAGTCATCTGATTTGTCAGGTGAGTTACTTAAATTCTATTTTGAACTAAATTATGGTTGAAAGATTTAGGTAAAATCCCATAGGCGTGGACCCATGTTTTAGAACCGAGATTTTTCATAAAGCACTTATATCACACAAATTTTGTTATAGATAGATGTGTGAAGAGGAGATGTTGTCTTGGCGAATGATTTGGTCCGACCCACCCACCCTAATTGATACACTTTCTTTTATATCACGATCTAGCGAAAACTTCCTTATTCTCCGCCATTTTTCTGTCCTCGTCCTTGTGATTGGATGTTGGAGGTATGACGTCATATTGCTAAACGAGATATGATTGTGGGTGAACAATGTGACAAACCTACAAAGATATAAGCCATTAGTTGCTCGTAAGAAATGGTGGTTGTGATAGAAACCTCATGCTATTCAGTATATTGCTCCTTAACTAACATAAACGTTCCTAACCTAACAAAACAGCGGAGCTTGCCTCGTGCTATTCAGTATATTGCTCCTTAACTAACATAAACGTTCCTAACCTAACAAAACAGTGGAGCTTGAAGAACAGTTGGTCACACTGCCTCGCACATAAACAAAAATCAGCACTCAGTCTGTGGAAATGTGAATATTGCGTGAATGGGTCTGTGTCATTGGGATTACGCCAAGATTTATGGTAATTTCTGTTATTATTTTAGCCTTTCCTGTTTTAAAATTACGAGACTTGAAGATAAGATAAAATAGAACAAATCAATGTTATACTGAACATTATACTATATTTCTGTATATAATAAATTAATATATCTTAACTTAAACTTAACTCCGTGGCGCTAACATCCCTGAAGGGACCATAGGCAGATGGCATGATTGGGGGGGCATGTGGTCAGCATGCCGACACCCACTGCCGTTAATGGTGGTTTCCATGACCGGAGCCGCTACTTCTCTATCAAGTAGCTCCTCAGTTCGAATCATGAGGCTGAGTGCACCCCTACCAGACCTTCCTACCTCAGAAACATCCAAGGAGGTACCGGGGATCAAACCCTTGCCGACGGATCTGTAAGTCAGCGACTGTAGTCTGTGCCTCAACTGGGAAAGACACTAATCAGAATGGGGAAGAAAGAGAGAGAGAAGACCAGAATGATCACATTGGCCTGTGACCTTGTACTCCACCCTCTACTGAGAATTTTTCTTACCGTAATTTCTAAAGGTGGCTTAAGGGTTCGCACCAGCTGGAAAGGACACTAATCTGCTACTTTCTAGCGTCAGCAGGGCTAAGTTGCTGATCTAGAAGGCAATTTCACTTCAAAGTATGGTTCGTTATAAAAGGGTGTTCATGAACTACCTTAATTGCTATAATGAGGGACAAGTAACGTTATTAAGATAGGAAATTTGCCGGGACCGTAGAAAATATTGTTTAATGCAGGTTTATTGATATATCGATCTTCGTTATATGGAGGTTCAATTGTGTGTATGTATACAGTTGAATCCCTCTAGTTCGGCCTCGGATGGTTCGGCCACCGGATGATCCGGCCGACTTCTTGGAATAAGTCATCTGCACGCAGAAGGGTTTCTCACGGCAGTAATCGACTAGAATAAACATTCTATTACTGAATGACATTCTTCTTATGATGAGGAATGTGATGTAATATAAATAGATTATTGGGCAGCACTCACCACTGTTTATTGATCCTTTTGTAAAGCCGTTGTCAAATGTTACTTAATCTTGCGTGGAGCCTTCGTCTTGAATAAACATGCCTGTTTAGTTTTCAGTGGTAAATGTAAACAAATCACTTGACGATTGCATTAATTTCAGATGTGAATTTTACTCTTGTGCTGTTAGTATCTTACTGTGAGTTTAATTTTTATAGTGCGATTACCTATGTCGAGCAACAGGCTGCTGCATCAGCTATCGATGTAATGTTCATGAAGAAGTGGTGTGATTATGCTTTCAAAAAAACAGTTCAACTAAAAAAGCAGAAGGAAATAACAGATTTCTTTTAATTTTAAAATTGTAATTGTAATGCTGTATTTTAATTTTTGGGCAAGTACACTTTAAAAAATTGACAAAACCATCTTAAAAGTTGATTTTTGCTTTAATAGGTTATACTTTACACGTTTAAAAGACCGCTGGATGGTCCAGCCATTTTTTAATCCGGTCGAGGGTCTGGTCCCAGGGTGGCTGGATTAAAGGGAGTCTACTGTATATATATATATATATCTATATATATTTCTTTTTTTTGCAGGTGATGGACAACCATTTGCAGTGAAGAACAATTTAGAGCCATATATAGCAAGTCCATATGTCTGTGACACATGTGGATTTTCAACTAAGTACCTGAGTCATCTGATTGCACATAAGAGGATACATTCAGGTATGAGAAAAGATGTAATCTACCAGTATACTCAGTCATTACCTCATTTTTTGTATTCTTTCTGTTGTTATGGACGATGATTCATTAGGCCTTTCTTGTCCTTCTCTTTGGTAATTCAGCGAAACTCATTTCTTAGGCGGGGAAACGTTTAAGCCTGATTCCAATGCACATACATTTTTATCTTTGTAAGATTGATGTCTCGTAGCAAAAGGGTGCAGCTTATCGTTGAAGAATAATTTCATTTCAAGAGATGCAATCTGAATGCTATATATTGTGTTTAAAATAATTTCTCTAGGTCAGCAGTGGGCAAACTTGTCTATAAGCTGGCAAAAGAAGAAATACATGAGGCGGACTAATAGTTTACTCGATAGCTACAATTATATACATAATACTGGGCTTTAACAAATTCTGATGCTGTCAATGTAATACATTTGTGAAAATAATTAATGTAGAATGGAATCCACGAAAATAAAGCACAATGTGATGCTGTCACATAACTTTCTGTACCCTCAACATGGAAAATATTTTCTCAGTTCACATTGATGTGGAATAAGAGGGCGTATTGCAGGGACAACTTAAGTGTGTGAGTATGCTATATCAGAAGTCTGTAAAAAATCCTGTCCACTGATATGTTATTCATAGCTGTAGGCTTTGTATTAGTTGAGAAATAGGGATGTTTATCATAGGCCCTAAGCATCTAAAAGAAGACAAAATGGGATGGAACATTTTCAGTCCTATGCCCGCAGTATATTATGTCCCAGGTTTTTGGTGAGGAAAGTATGAAAGTGATATTGAATTTCTTTTTTATATCAGCCCCGAAACGGTTGTATGGTAACATGAGAGTGAGAGTTTGAAAATCGAAAGTCCTTCATAAGTTCATTTCAAATTACAAAATACAAAACCCAGGCAACGCCAGGCCTTTTAAGCTAGTGTATAATATTAAACAAGAGATTAAAGAGCTGATTGACATAGGCATTGACTTGAGGGGGCACCCTACTTTCTGCCTCCTCTCCGGCATTTAACTTTTTATCATGTAAGGCATATGAAAAACTACTAAAAATCCAATCCTTGCCTCCCCCAACATTTTTTCAAGTCTGTGCCTGTGAGTTATGGATCTTAGGGCCGGATTCTTAGGTTTTAAAGTATTTTGTTCCTTACTACTCTACCTGGGATACTTTAACATAATTACCCATTTCATTGTCATGGCAGTCACATAATCCAATCTTATAAAACCTAAAAATGGCTAAATAAGATGTTAGAAACTAAAAATGACTAAAACTGTGTTTAATTAAAATATGATAAAACGCTTATGGCTGAGTGCACCAACCTTGGTATTCAGAATACCATGGTAAAGTTGCTTAGTTTACTCCGGTAAAGTCATACTTTTGTTGCACCATGCTCGGTTTTGACTTTTACCATGGTTTTCTTTCCAACATGGAGATCAGCATAATGTATCGTATTTTCGATATCTAGGCCAAAAGCTAATTGAACATAATGAATAACGAGAGACAGGTGGGATCTATTTGAACAATGAACAGTGGTACATATCTTTGCAAATACTGTGCTGTAACATCGATTGAAATGACCTTCCTTTCTTACCTCAACCAAACCAGGTCCATCCAGTAGTAGAACTCATTTTCACGATTGGTAAAGTATCTATGGTGTTTGAATTCAAAGTTTTTAATTCAGACATATATATACAATATAATATTCCATTTTATCTTTATGAACATTTATTACCGAACAATAAGGCAACAAATAAATGAAATATGGAAACCAGTGGGCCTAGCCAAATTTACAGTGAAGGGCTGCATGCATTACTATATAGCCTGTGTATTGGTATATAGAGTATGTAATCAATTTATCATACTTGAACGTACACGAACATAATTATAACAGCCCTTTCATGGCTATGTACATGACTTTGCACCTAAAATTTCCACTAACGGGAATAAAAGCAAGGCTATGTCAAACTCAGAACAGAGATTTCATGGTGTTGCTTTGCCTTGGCAAGCACACATGTGAGAATTATTCTTTAAAACATAAATGTTATTTTATTGAAATGTACAGACTGTTAGAGAGGATACATTAACACAAATAATGAACAGAAACGCTGTAAACATTGCACTTTATTCCTACCAAGAATAGATAAGAGTGTCACCGTGACTGGCAGACGTGCAGAGAGAGAGAGTGAAACTAGCGGCTATGGAAGAAGCCAACACAAATTGCTCCATTGGAATTACTTCGTAGCAGAGTAACCGCGATATATTCGAGCATTTGGAAACCACAGGTTTTCTTAGAATACCCCAATATTATTTTTACTCTGGTTACAAAACAGCTGAGAAAACTTTAGAATGGTGCACTCGGCCATTAAACTAGTTAACCTGTAAGCCTACTATCACTCTTTACAGCTTAAGTAAAAAAACCAAATTAACATACAAAATTCCCATTCTTGCCTGAGAATATTACTATTTAGAGTGCGCCTTGTGTAAAAAAATAGGCTGCTTATATAGCTAATAAAAGAGATTATCTTTACTCAGGAATTTGTAATACTTTTTTTAACATGTAACTAACATAAAATTAACCAACAACAAAACAAAGATTTTTTAACTAAACAAGTGATAAAGTATGAACTACTTGGTGCAAAATATGACTTTTTTTTATGAATGAATAATGTCATGTACCCAGAACTATCTACAGTATGTCCATAGCATAAGATTAGACTGAGCAAACAAGATACAAGTTTTACAAGCAACAAATAGTATTGTCCATATGAGGTATTGTCACATTGTTGCTAATTGCCAAGAGTTTACAGCCTTACCTTTTTATCCTATTTGCCTGTTTCAAAGTCCATATTAAAAGGTATAGAGTGCTGAATACATTCATTTTTTCCATGCCTTCATTCTTTCACCTCACAAGAAGGCTTCTCATGCTGGTCCCGTTGCTTAATCACAAGTCTGTCTTCAGTCTTAAAAAGTGGATATAAAAACTGATTTTAATTCCTTTTTCAGGTTACACACCTGTCTGAGGGCTATATTTGGTTCACAGGTGTACTTTGCCCATCACTACTTAGATAATAGTAAAGTAGCACATAAGTTAATCTAAATTAACAGAGTTCGCTGATATCTTGTAAGCCTACACATTTTATTTCTTATTTATTTATTTATACTGATGATGATGAGGCCATAAGACCTTCTTTTCTACGATAAATATTGCAAGTAATATAAAATTTGATAAATATTAGATATTAAAACTAAACATTTGTTTTGTTATAGGAGATGTGTATAGATGTTCATACCCACAATGTAAATATTCAACGCCAAAGAAATCCCAGCTAGGTTCTCACACCAGAACACATGCTGGTGTTCGTCCGCATTCATGTAACATCTGTGGCCGTGGCTTCCTTGAAAAAAGTCATTTGGTATGCTAATTTGTTAGTTCATTCTTAATTTTGTTGTAAGTTTTTGTAGTATTACTAACATTTATTTTATCTCAATTTTAAAGAATTGATAATATAGCAGCAGGGTGAGTAATTTAATTTATGCAGAATATGTAATTTTTCTTCTCTTGTAGGTACGACATGAACGGATACATCTGGAAGAAAAGCCATTTAAATGTACCCAGTGTGAATATGCGAGTTCTCGACGTGATAAGCTTAAAGAGCATTATGGCAGACATCATGGAGAGAATGCATCAGCCAAAGTTCCATATAAAGCTCGTCCCATGAGGGGTACTAATTCAAACGGGACCAGAACTGTTCCAAAACCATGTCAGGTAAGATACATTCTATACTTCTGTTGCTAATTTGGCTGGATTCTTAACAAAAATGCAAGACTTTACATCATATTTGTCAGAATTGATAAAAACAGGGCAGTTTTCTTTGTCACTCATAATAACTGAAATGCAGTTGTCCTCCATCCCTTCTTCACATTTACTCTGTCTTTCTGCAAAGTAGACCCCCACATACTTTTTCACTTTATCATTCAAGTCCTCCATGGCCAAGGAAACCTCATGCACAAATTGTCTTTTCTCCTCTGCATCCGGTATCATTCTCGACCCCTGAATAACGGGTGCCAAAAGGTCTTCCAAGCTATACTTGTTTATTTTGGGCGCAAACTTAAAGCCATATTTAAAAATATTAGCAACTTTTCCCGGTATCTCCTTTTCAGTTAGGTTAACAAAATGATCCATCCTGGCGTCTTAATATAAAAGATTTGGCAGAAAAAATGACAGAATGGAATCTCTGGGGGTGTATTCTATTTCATTTATGGACTGTGTAACGGTTCACGGGTTACGAAACCAATTACAGCCACGGTGTCGCTACAGTCAGAGCAGAGATTATCTTCAGTATCAAGGGGGCAAATCTGGGTATTTATAGTTCTTACAAACAGTCTACTTTATATTCTGATGCAATCAAAACTCACTGGTTAACTGGTAAGAGTGTTGTTTATTTTACTATAATTATCAAACAGTTAATAGGCTTTTGCAGAATACTCGTCGTATGAGAACTTTGACTTCAGATGAGTGGATGTCGCTATTAAGGTGTCTTTCTCCCTAATATCGCGTATTCGCTAGAATACCTTGTAAAGTCGTTGATTCACTGGTACTTACAGTTTGATACACACTGAATTTAAGTTGGTACTCAGCTATAATTAAGCCGTACCCCAAACCTGAATATATTCGTAGATTTAAATAATACTGCAGTAAATGATACTTAAATCATTTACTGACCGAAGAATATTAATAGCTTCCCGACTCCTACTAAGTCGGAAGCTGGATGCTGTGTAGAATCGTCCCGCTCACCCAGAGCGTAGACGAGAGAGTGTCCATACCATTTACTGCGGTTCCCCACTTCTCATCGTTCAAAGTCCAATACGCCTAGTATTTCTTTTACCCTCTAATAGCTATGTTTACATCAGATTACATTGTGTTTCCGAATCTTCGGATACAAACCCTTATTTCATTGGCTATGCTCCTTACCCAGCATAGACGCTAATACACGTGGATAGCAGTGCTTGGCCACGCTGTCAGTAATAAGAAATGAAGCTAGATTCCCCGAAGCGCTATAGAGTAAGAACTTTCCCACTTACTAAGCCTTTAGATTTCAATAGAGTCAGTAAGCTCTCCTTTCTCTGCGTTTTTAGTTCAATAGCAGTGAGTTTCGTGATGAATGACTGTCTCCTACACCCCACTGAGATCCTTTAGTTTAGTTCTTAAGCCCATTCTTACGTTCCGGGAAATCTGTCTCGTTTCAATATTCACACAAGTCCAGCCGGAATATAATATTGCAAATATTATGTTCTTATTCCATTTCTGCTGTAACTTGTTCAAATAATTTTAGTTGAATTTTACTTATTCCTATACTGTTATTAGTAATGCAAAGCCCTAATTGATTAATATTTATCTTATTATTCTAATTAATAAGTTTATATAATAAACTTATTTTGTTCATTATAATGATATGGGCGGAGTAATTCAATTGCAAAGTAGCAATCGTCTCAACTGTGATAGGTTTTAGATTGGGGAAACAGGTAGATCCTTTAAAATTAGACTACAGATGTACACATAAGGGACATTAGATGTGAGAAAACCTCTACTGCCCTTAGCCAGCAGTTAATTGAAGATAAAAATCATATGGATGCCTTAATAGTTTTAAAGATCAAACATGATACCATTAGGAGGAAAGTGTGTGAGAGGCATAGAATATTGTGTGCAATCAAAAGACTTCTGAATTGGTTTGACGGTGACCTAGGTGACGAGTGATTGGGAGTTATCAAAAGGATAAAAAGGGGTAAATATGTACCACATATTCCACTTCCACCTTGGGTGTTATTGAGGAGTCCCCTTATGAGATTCCTGGGGAGTGGATTGACATGCATTCTTGGTTTCTTTTAATTCTGTGCTTGCGCATTTCACAAGCGAAGAGTGTGTGTTTTTGAACCAACACGGAAGCGGATATAGATACGGACGAGAGAACATACCCCTCTCGGCATGTGGTTAGGTTTCAACAGTCACCTGAGGAAGGCATGGAGGATCAGGGCAAAACATTATGAAGGTTTGAAAAACACGTGATCCACTGAAGGCAATTTTATTTTAATTTGACTATATATACGACCAAACTTGACAATTGCAAATTATTTTTGCTGTCCAACAGTACACACATGTCATGTATATATAGCTGTGGATTCAGTAAACAATTACCAAAATCACTCCTCCACAAGATGAAATTTGCAAAGAGAGTTGATAGTTCATTTTATGTTCTGAACAGTAGCTAAGCATTCATATTATGCCTTTCTTGCCTGCAAAAGTCATGCTGCATGCTGGAAAATAAAGTTAACTAAATTTATATATGTCTGCTCGGGTAGTCTTTGGTGTTCTCGAAAACTTTTGTTCTTGTTTCTTATTCTAACTTTTTACTTCTCGTTCATTAAAACATTCAGTTGTAATATTTTAAATATATATGAAGCTAAACATAGCTAAGCAAAGTTTATTTATTTATTATTATTATTATTATTATTTTTTAATTGTGCACTTATTATTGTTACAAAACATACGGTCCCTAGTAATATAGATTGTATTTGCGTGCATAAAAATTAAAAATTATATAATCAGTTTCGTTCATCAGACATTGTTCTTCCTCCCTAGCAGGAAAGCAGTAATGGAACTTTCAACTCATCTAACAACATCCCAAATCAGAATACTTCCAACCCACAGCACCAACATCTGGGAGGCAGCGAAATGGGACTTATGATTCCACAACATAACACATCTTCGAATACTCCTGCAAGTAATGGGTCGCATCCTCAACCTCCAACTGCAAATTATCCGAACTTCCCAAATACACAGCATTCCTCTATGGAATTCCATGCACATCATCATCATCATCAGTTGTTAAATAGACCTGCAGCCAAAACAGATCACCCTGATCTACATCACCTTCAGAATCCACCACCACATCACATACTGCCACCCAGGTCTCAGCACCATCAGACTTCAGCTGCAGCTGTAGCGGCTATGATGCTAGATCCTAGGTTCCATCATCCTAATCCGAGTGGTACATACCATTCAGCACCACCTCCTGTGCCAATGTTAGCTCAGAGTGATGGGAACCAAAATCAGCATCATCAAGCAGAATACCCTTGTATGCCGCTTTTCTGAGCTCCACAGCAACACAGTTCATATTACTAACAGAAAACTAGAGTTTCCAGTCAAATGTACCTGAAATTATAACAGCAGATAATTACTAAGGTGTAACTATTTGTATCATGCACATCATGTCTGCACCATGCGAAGATTTATAGGTTCTTATAATGTGGTTGAGATTCCTGCTGCATTGCTTTTCCACCCTCATCCCCTCCGTAAAGATTCCCTTCATCACATTAATTTAATATTCGGTTAAAATAGAATTTGAAGAACTTACAAAATCAGATATATTTATTAACTAACTTCCTCTACCCTTAATATATTGAAGTATACAGTATATTGCTCTAGTACACATCCAGTTATCTCAGCAGTTGCGCTGTTTGCAAGGAACTTGGATTTTAAAGAATTTATTGGGAAAAACTATTCAAATAAAAGTTTTAGCTTTTAGTATAGCATATAGTACACCATATATTATAATGTATAAGCATACTATGAAATTGGGGTATGCCATACCGTAGTGGTTGAGGTGCTGAGCTACAAACCGGAAGGTCGTGGGTTTGATCCCCGATGAGGTTGTTGAAGTTTTTCAATTGGCCTAATCCTTCTGGTAGCACTATGGCCCTGGGGTCGGGTCAGCCTCTAACAGAAATGAGTACTAGGAGCAATCCTGGGGGTAAAGGCAGCCGTTGCATAAGGCTGAAAACCTTACCAACTTCATGTGCCAAATGTCTAAAATCTGGGAGCCTATGTTCCTTTGAGTCATAATATAATAATTATTTTTCGTGATTATTCATCCACTCGTACGTTTTCATCATTCTCATTATACAAGGCTGCGATGATAACTTGTGATGTTTTTTGTTGCCATCTTAAAAATATTTCTCGGTTACAAAATGTAATTTTTATATTGTTTAAATAGGTCTTAAATAAATAAACTATACTCCTTGACGCTACATCCCTGAAGGGACTAGGCCTACCATCCGACCGCTGGTCATCTACCATAGACAGATGGCAGGATTGGAAGTATTTGGTCAGCATGTCGACACCCCCGGTCGTTATTGGTGGTTTTTGTGACCGTGAAATACTTAAAGGTCTATCAGTTGACAGTACAAGTTACTCTAGTCTTGTGTTGTGCTGCTGCCTGGCAGCCATCTATAAAGCAGAGTTACTCATGGAGGAAGTTAGTTAAAAACACCACCAAGTGCCCTGCATATCACATAATTATTATGTTGTAAGGGACGGACTGTGCCTTTTTTAAGTTGAGGTATGATAGGGAAAAATTTTGGGATAACTTAGCATACGGCTTCTGGATTTTTCCCATTTACTTCACTGTTTATATATATATATATAAAATTGTATTGGAAGTTGACACAGTGAAGTGATATACATAATAATTATACAAGAGTTGAATTTTACTCAAAAACTATACCAAAAGTGAAGTTTTTATGTTAAATTCAACTCTTATATAATTATTATACTTGAAACATGTATTTATGTTGAAAAAAGGACATATGGCATGGGTAGAGGAAGTAAAAATGATATACCTATAATATTCAGTATTTTGTATTATATTTATTTATTTCTGGTTAGAGTTTCTGAAGATAGGATCTCATTACCGAAACAGCAGAACAAAAGAGTAGTAGTTTTAATACAGATATTTAATAAATTTAATATTTAAACAAGTGATTTTATTTTGTGATTATCAACTTACCAAATTTATTTAAAATGTTATATTTGAGTGTCATTAATAGGGTTCGGATGTTTATGGCCTAAAAATGTGGAAAATATGACCTTAAAATGACAAAATATGACCCAAAAATCCTAAATATCCCTTCATAAAAGAACATATTATCTAAAAGTAAATGTTCCAATTTAAAACTTTTATGACACTAAAGTATTACATCACATTAATTCCATCGGATAATCACTTTTTAACAATTTTATAGGTGATTTACAAGGTTTGTTTGTAAAGCATTTCTAATCTGTTAATGTCTCCAGATACCACTGTAACTGTGAACTGAAGATCTTTTAAAAACATGTCTGTTGGAAGTTGTTAACAGCAAGAAGGATAAGGTAATTTTGCTATTACTTGTTATTGTCCCTTCACATTTCAGTTAAAGTAAAACCAAAATATTCGTGACTCTTTTTCCGAAAAAAATTAAGTCGACAATTTAGTGCACACACTGCATGATTGTGCTCTTTTACCAAATTAATAGCTGAAATAAAACGTTAAATTACGAATATGACCAAGACCATGAAAATGACCAGAATATGACTTTATATGCAAAATAAAAACGGTCCGATTATGATAACAAATGTGCAATTTGTGTTTAATTTGTGTTTTCGGCGAGAATGGAGGTCAGGATAAAAATATGGAATTTCATATACATCCAAACCCTAGTCATTAATATTCATGGAAATAAACCAATGTGTGCTGAACACAGCTCTTAAATCCTAATTACCATTTGAAAATAAGTCTATTTGACCCAAATCATTCAAGAAGCTAGGCTGCCATGGCTGTATATAATTTTAGTGGAATGATAATTCTTTCACACTGGCCGTGTGTAGGCTAAGATGGAAAGGTGAAGTCAGAATGAAAAATTTAACATCATAGCCGGCTATGGCATTGAATTTTTCATTCTGACTTCACCTTTCCATCTTAGCCTACACACGGGCCAGTGTGAAAGAATTATCATTCCACTGTGAGCTACTAGTGGTTTACTATGAAGCCCAGCTCTTAAAGTACTTACAGGTTGTAAGTTGCCACTGGGTTCATATCTCATATTGAGAACGCCTGGTGGTATACTGCGATTGTGAGTCAGTTGGAGAATTTAAAGTTGTACCGGCACGTTGCCATGGTAGCTCAGTTGGTTAGAGCATCGGCACGGAGAACCGAAGATCCTGGTTCAGATCCCGGCTATGGCATTGAATTTTTCATTCTGACTTCACCTTTCCTGTATATAATTTTGTTTTGCGATGATATTTCATTGGTTCTTAATGACATCGCTAAAGCAATTTCTCTTTTGATTCTGAGGTTGCAATTATGAGATCCTATCTTCAGCGTCTGGAACCAAAAACAAAGAATGAAGTTAGGCTGGCCAGATTTTCCATGGAAAAAGCAGGGCACTTTGTTTTGAGCTTCACTTCATTATTTACTTTCTCTGCAAGTTTGTTGGTATTTAGAATTTCTGAATTTTCCAGATTATTTCCTGTTGAGTGGACCAGGTGTCTCTCTCTCCACCTTTATTAGCCACCTTTTTTCTAATTTCTCTGAGGGGGATAGATCTTCACATTTCACATTTTTATTATTTGGTGCACATGAGATGTGTACATACACTAACTGGAACATTGTTTTCTAATAGTATATGATACTGTGTATTTTTTTACTCTGTTTCAATGCAATGAAGCACAAATATATTGAAAGTGAGATTATAGTGATAAACAAGAAATGTCTAAAAACTGAATTTGGTCATCTAAAATATCATTTTAGGATTCTAGGAACATCATAATCATCCCATCCCATTAAATGGGTTTTATGGGTTGGTTGTATTAATGATGTCCACGGTGAATTCTTACTGAGAAGTATGTTGTCTATCATATGTGATATATATGAAGTCAGATTGTAAAGATTGTTTGGTAAATGCTTGATTTATAGAAATTTTTGTTTAACGAATTCATAACCTTTTCAACTAGGAGTGTCTGGTTAGAGATGCCATGCATTTGTTCACACAGATTCAAATCAGAGTAACATAAGATTCATCACAAAAGCTTTGTCATCCAAAACACATTTTTATTCTTCTTGTGGAAGACACAAGGGACAAGCAAAATTTGAACCCTACAATTCATTGTGGGTCTGTGTTGGTTATTTCACTATTGGAAACAGAGAATTGGTAGTAATTTGTAAAAAAGCTGTCAGGTTTCTGCTCCATTAATTCCACATACTGGTAGTAAATAAATTTACCAGTAAACTACAAAAACATCAGGTAAACTCCATTAAAAGTCTAGTCTATGGGTAAAATTACAAGGAATTCCCTAGAAACTACACATGTAGTATACACTGTAAAGAAAGGGATTATGAGTAAAACTACAAACAAAATTTCATTTTTAACGTTTCATAAAAGAAAAAAGACATAATGGTTTTTACTTCTGGCGTGATCTTTTAAGGAAATGAGTGGCATCTTTTAAGCAAGTAATACTAAATAAAGGCAGTAGTAATCTTTAAAAAAATCATCTCTAGAATGGAGTAATAGAGAACTTCCAGGAATAAATTCTTGTCTTGTTGATTTATCTCTGAAGTTTTCAGTTGTGCTTAAATAATACCACTCTTTCAGTGCCTGTTTCTAATTCTGACATCTGTAGAAATAAAAATCCAGCATTTGCAAAACAGAAAAAAAAACAACTAACAAATTAGCAAACAAACAACTGCCATGTGAAATTATTAAGAACTGTAAAAAAAATTGATTTCCAAAGAGAGTGTCACTCTTACTGATTGTTACTGTTTCTTTCAATATCTTATGACACAAGTGGATCATTATACTTGCATATCCACGTGAACATATCAGATATGGAGTCACAAACTTGTTTTAACAGAAGTAGAACTGAACTAAGGGTTCTATCATCCTGGTATCCCGATAGTATTTGAAAGGAAAATTTGTACATGTAAAATTTGTGTATACAAAATGTGATTCTGTTAGAAAACTGCACAAGCAAAAAAGGAGTAAGCAGTCTACTGGATAAACATATTTTCATATTAGAGTACCCTAAAATCCTTGAAGTAATTAAGTTCTGGTAGGTATGTGATTCTTCCTTGTATTGTGCTGTACCAGTAAAAGATGCAATAGAGAAAGTAAAAATCTAAATGCATAGAAAATTACATTCAGCATGGAAATGGAAAATTGTTTTTCATTTCAAGTGAGCAGAATACTTTACCCATACTCCTTATTTCCTATAAACCTGTTACTGCAAATAATAAGAAAATCTGCCTTTCACTTACAAGGAAGCATTGCCCACGTTTTTGTGTCAACAGATTCCTAACATTTCCAGCTATCATATACACAAGAATATTAATATTAATGAGAGTTTTCTGCAATATCCTTCAATCATTTATTCCCCATAAATACTATATTCACATACAAAAATATTTCACTTTGGAGGTGTATGATTGATAACTAGGGCCCAGATTTGAAGGTTTTAACCTATTTTTTCCACAGCTTTCTAATTAGAACATTTTAACATAATTTTCTGTTTCATGTCCTTTGCTTTTGAATATATGAATCTTATAGAACCTAAAAAGGGCTAAATCGGACTGAAGGGGCTAAGGAGGACTTTTGTTGAAAAACTAGGGGCTAAAGAGGACTTTTGCATGGGGAAAAAAAAAAATTTTTAAATAAATTTTAAATAAATTAATGCAAAGGAAAATAATTATGTGAATTTGTGAATTTTAGGAAAAGACATAATAAAAATAAATTTATACAATGCACTGAAATTAACAACGTATTTATAACTTGTCTTTGTAACTCGAAAATGTACCGTCTTGCCATCGCAGGAATTGAAACTTGAGCCGTCTGCAATACTTGGAAATTGTAACTAATCCATTGTCGTTTCAACTTTAAAATAACAAGTTGCCTGCCAACAACAGTGAAGTATATTAAAGAAACAAATTTGTGACACTCGAGTCTACTTATTTTTGTAGATCGGAAGTGAATTGAGTGGTGTATTGAATAAATATATTATTAAAGGGTAAATATTTCAATTGTTTGAGCTATTTTTCGAGTGCCGATATAAGGAATAGTTACTTGTGTTATTTTGTAAAAGAAACTAGAATAAATGCATCAAAATTATAATACAATTTTTGATATTAATATTATTGTACATTATATGTTTTATTAAGACTACTAAAATCGTTTGTTGAAAGCCTAAAAAGGGCTATTCCGCAAAATTAAAAGGCTAAAATACCTTTTATAAAAGCCTAAAAATCCAGGTCCTATTGATAACTATACAAAATTATTTAAAACATGAGCTCATGTCCTAAATGTTTTAAGTTACACTATTAATATATGATGCTCTCGAAAAGGAAATTTACTGGTAGAAAAAGTGTACCTTACTACGGAATAACCCTGTGTTGTATATTTACAACACATTAGAGAGCTCTGTACCTTGAAAGGAAACATTCCTGGACGAATTTACCACGTTTCACACAACCTATTCTTTCCTCTCCTAAGGTCTTTCCGTAAATGATGGTCTCATTTATCTCTACATTAATAGAATTATGGAACTGTAGAATTATTAAGACAAAAGAGGTCTCATTAGAGACCTATGGAAACTGTAAGTTGTAGGTCTGTATTTTGTTATTTACCCCCACTAACACTCAAAAGTGACTCATCCAGAAAACTCACAATTCTAAGGAGATGATAGGTTTCTTCCAGTACACAAATGCACAAACTGTTTGTCAAATGATAAACTGTCATTTGTGTGATCCTGGTAGCGCATGTGCAATGTCTTAACACACCTAATCAGGATGCTAATCCAACTTCTTCGTTGGGGGTGGGGATTTAGCTAAAGTTCTCCTTCGTGTACATAAATAAAAGCCCATGCTATACCGTACCATACCAGTCATGTTTTATATGTCATGTTTACCACGGTGGTTGCAGTGATTCGATTTGTAGATTCTGGCAATAGCTAATAATCATTAATATGAGAAGGGAAATAATTTTCCCTGGTATGGAAAACCTTTGCTAACATCTGCCAGTGAAACAGTTTTACCAGCTGGGGAATTTTCCCCCTTTCCTCTCTTGTTAATTCACACACTGTGCCTAGTAGACTCTGATTACTGCTGGAACAATAATAGCTCAATTGATAATTTGTATATATTGTCGATATATTTAGTTATTGTTCCTTTTATGGTGCTCTTTCCTTCAATTCAAGAGACTGAAAACCAAACTTCCAGTAAAACCAGAATTCACAGTCATTGTGTCAGGTCATGGAAAAACTAAATTGTATTTACATCTATTTAAGATCATAGATACCCGGACTGCACATGCAACCGGGACAACAGATAGTCAATCATCTTATTTATGAATGTACTGACACAAAAAATCCTACAATCATCCTCATAAAAGATATATACAAAATGGAGGTACATGGCTCTTCAGAAATCAATAATTAATGTCTCGTCATAAACAAAGCTTTGGCAATTATATTAAATCCTTGGATATCTAAATTAGATAGAAAATATAAATTTAGAACAAGCATTATTAAGGAATAAATGAGTATGTGAAAGATACAGATTTAAATCAAAGAAAGCTGGTATAGTAAGTTTATATTCTAAAGGTAATATCAGTACAAAACTGTAATTAACAATGTTATAAAAATTTATTATGAATGTTACGAATGCATGTAAAGTTAGTAAGGTAAGGGTCATGCTGATGAATTCTAAATAAATTTTTAAAAATTGTGTATATATATTATAGCTGATATCAATATTTAAAATCGTGGTTTATTATGCTTAATAGCTATTGTTGCTAGCTAAATTATATATAACATTTCGATTCTTAATTTTCATGACATAAATCCCAGCTTTTGTGGTTAAAAACATCTCAAACTCAAAGGAGCCATGGCGTCGTGCAGGAAATTTCCAGTATTAAGCTTCTGTGCATGTCTAATAAATAATTCATTCTACAGCCAGCTGATTTTTCTAGCAGCTCTAGAACTCAGGTTCAACTGATATAATCATGCTGCAGGAACATCTGTAATTGACGAATTCACAATGTACATCATCTTGATATTCTCCACAAGAAGCAGGGATGGAAAACTTCATTTCATTGAACTTTTTTAAATCTTGGGGTCTCTATTTCATTTAACTTTTTTAAATCTTGGGGGGGGGGAGGCTCTGCCCCCAAATCCCCTTTACAATTATCATGTCCTAGCCTTTTTTAAATCTATGGGGATCTTCACCCAAACCCCCTTCAAAAATATAATTAATCTTTTTTAATACGAGATGTATTTGAAAAGCGCGCGCATAACAATTTTGACAGCAAAGTACGGAACGGACCAATGACATGCAAGGTCGTTGGCAGCCAATGGGAGTGTTGATATGCAAGCCAAAGCCCACATAACCACTCCGAACACCGCGTGTGGAAATACAGTACAGCAAAGTGGGAAAATAATCCCGCGATGGATATTATGGATATAC
Source organism: Ectobius pallidus (assembly GCA_964059195.1). Lineage (NCBI taxonomy): Eukaryota > Metazoa > Arthropoda > Insecta > Blattodea > Ectobiidae > Ectobius > Ectobius pallidus. The sequence goes on from CAXKWD010000003.1 coordinate 78,962,755, forward strand.
ATGTTATCGAAGAATGTGATCTTACTTTCTTCCGATACCGTAGGTCCAAACCTCTCTTTTCCCATTATAAAAGCTCAAATTTAGGGTCTATAACCATAGGGATATTTATTTCCACGAACCTCATTCAATTTACTGTGACAGAACTTGCGACCGCTGTCATGTCACCGTGAAAAGCGTAACGTAGCGCTCATAGAATTTTGAAAAATTCAGTGACCTCCAGTAAGTGATTGACTAAATACTCTGTACATTTATTATGGGTTTTATTTCCATTAGGTCGGGATTTTTATAGCTCTTAGGGATTTTGTTTTTAGAAAAGCAGCTTGGTAACACTGATTCGATGGTCAGATGTTTTCGACATTGCCCTACTGTGCATGCAAGAAGGGCCTATATTTTGTGTATGATAGGAATCGAAGATTATAGATTTAAAATAAAATGTGTCCGTAAATCTCTTAGGAAATAAAATAATGTAGTAATTCACAGGAAAATATTTATATTTAGTCCACTCTCGTTTTGGGAACTAAGACAATGCAACATTAATGAATTCAACAGGCATCTTGGGTATTCTTTTACGGGAATATTTGTTTCAGTTCTCTGTGTTTTAACGATTACTTGTAAGGTAGAAAATATTTTCGTAACATGGAAGTGGTGGTGGCGGCCAGCGAATCTCCTATATTTAGTGCATTCAAAGAAAAGGTAAGCATATAACATTCCTCTCATTGGTAGTGATAGTTGATTAGTTGTTCCAGGTAACAGATGCTATGCTGATTGGTTAGACGAAGTACTGTCTCTTAGTTAAAAGTTTGGCTCGTAACTACAAATTAATATTGTTCTTGAATATAGTCTACTGAGTCTTGCTTTTCATTTATTGCAGATTGAAGATGCCATCGCTTTGGTTCGCGCGATGGATGCTGATGAAAAGCTCAAAGCTGTCCAGTATTGGAATGTTGTTTCTAAAAGATTACAAGATATTGTTAATAACTCTGTTGAAGATTTCACATTTCAGATGGAAGGAGAGAAAGTAAGCATTCTTTTATTACATGGTTTAAACTTTTATGCTCTTTCAAATTTTCAGCACAAGATGTGTAACTTAATTAATTTATTTAAAAAATTCAGTTTTATACTGATAATGTGTTCCGAAAAGCTCATGTTCTGTTGAGTGCTGTACGGGAAAATTTGCGTTCCGGAGTGATATTGTCATGGTAGTTCAATGGTAGAGCATCGGCGCGTTAAGCCGAAGATCCGTGTTCAAATCCCGGTTATGACATAAAATTTTTCAAGCTGATTCTTACTTGTAGTGATATTTCCCTTCAAATTCAACTTAAAAAAAAAAATTAAAATAAAAGTTTGTTTCTACTACTCCCATACTACAACTATCAGTTTGAAATGTCACTAACTTTAAATTCTGATATTCCAAAATCGAATTTAATTCAATGAAATGTCATCCACATGCCCTGTCCCAAACCTCGGTTTTGTATATTCTAATGCATTTTTCCACAAAACAAAATGTTATTTCCTTTTCAACTTTTTTCCTGTCAATGAGTATGAATGGGTGAAGAATATTAACCCCTAAAAAATAAAATAAAATAAAATTGTCACCCCACCTAATGAACATAAAGAATGTCCTAAGGGTTTTTGGTCATCCACATGGCTGAAAAGAATGAAATTTTTTCTGCAGAAATGAGAAATTTGTAAAACTGGCAACAGTGTTAGAAAGCCAACAGGGCAGCTTGTGGTTGAATTGTAAGGTTGAATTTTGCTTGCTTACAAACAGTTTGGGATTAACAAAGGACTTTGTATCATTTTCAAGGAAAACGTTTTTATTCCCCGTCATTAACATGGCTTCTAGAAAGTAGGCAGAAAGTGAATATTAATTAATTTTGATTATGCACTATGATAAACCTTCCAATTCAAAGTACCTGACTGAAGTTCAGCCTACAGAGGTTTAGAAATGGCTTGCTGAGACCACTTAAAGTCCTTTTTTGTCATCCACATGCCTGATTTTTGTGTCATCCACATGTCTCATGAAGGGGTATGTGGATGACTCTCAAGTCATGTAGATGATAAATGTAGGATACTATTGTGTTTGCGGTGTCTGTGACCTGTACTTAAGATCTTAAAACTGATTGAATGAATTTCTGCTTGATTCCCCCCTCCCCCAAAACCATAAAAACACAGTCTCGTTAAAATTACATTAATTCCGGAGTATGCACACAAATTTGCAAATTTGATGCAAAATCAACTGAAGTATGCTGAGAAAATATGAAATCACATAAAGAAAAGCAGATTGTTGCCAAAGTTAGTCATTAATGTGGCCTTCTGCCATCCACATGTACACGGATGTCATCCACATGGCTTTAAAAAAATAAAGAAATTAAAATAAATAAAAATATAAACATTTAAGCTCTGCTGGTGTCATATTATAATCAAGTAACCCCTGAAGTATTTTTGTGATTTTTTTGAGATTTTTTAAACAAAGTAAAAAATTTGGATTTTACACACTCCAAATTTTCCCGTATTTGAAGAATCACCCATATAGCTGGCTGCATGCTGTGTGCATTTTTTTTTATGGCAACACCAATAATGGTTGATTTTAGTTGATAATGTTCTTTAGAACCTAATGTACCACAAGAAAAGCTTAAATATTTTGAGAATCTTAATATTCCGCAGTAAATATATCTGAAATAGGTAAGCTACTGGGAAATCGGCTGACATGACCAAGATCGCCAACCTTTCTTATAATATAGAAATTTGTGTTTTACCAGTAAATTTTCTTCTATACAGTGTGTTCACGTAAGAGTTGGCCAATCGTGCGGGTTTCTGCGTCGCTGCGACCACAGTTATAACTCCCAAGCGATCGGGTGAAATATCTACGCAAATAAAGCCACTAAGGGTACGTATACATCTGCGCTCCTCTTGCGTGCCGTGCGGCACGCGTGCCGCACGGCACGCAGATGTGTACGGCATTTTGAGGTGCACGCGAACCGCTCGCGTGCTGCTCGCCACGATCCGTCTCCTGTCGGTTTTTTCGACGAACACAAAGGATTTCTGATTTCATATTGGGACGTGTTTTTGGTAGTTGCGTGCTGCACGCGTGCATCTCGCTGAAATTATTTTCACAGCGCTCCGCTCCTCAAGCTTTACTGTACAATTGGCAAATGAAAAAATTATATGAGAGGTTGATGCGAGTCACTTACTCACCTTTTGCGGAATGATAGGTATACAGAAGCAGGAGCTGAGTCAGATGTTGTGTACGTTACTTTGCACTTTCTGAATTTCTTTAAAATACGCTGGAGAAAATCGATCTTTATGTTTGGCTTCTTCCTTCATGCAGGCCTACTCATAAACATTAGCAATAATCTCGCTACTTTGACTGTAGAGTTTCCCCTTTTAGTTTTGACAGTATAGGAGGCATTATCACGTTATTAAATAAATAGCATTCGTTAAAACAATTGCATGCACCCGTGTTGCATGAATTATATAGCAGTGAATTGTCGTCTCCAAACAGAGTACAGGAAATTCGACTGTTTGTTTATTGTAACATGTTCTATTTTGCTGACGTTATAGCTAGCCCACTGGTCCCTCTCTGAAGGACATTAGTCAAGATTGAATGGGCTAGCTTGTATGTGATATAATCATGGAGTGGTCCGAGGAGAAGATACTGCAGATGAAACATATTTACAAATCAAAACCTCTACTGTGGAACCCAAAACATAAGGATCACTACAAAAAAGTTTAAAGGAGGATGCATGGAGGGAAATAGGAATGGAAATAAATACGTCCTCATAAGAGTGCAAGAAGAAGATGTTATCTACAGTGGCGGACGCAGAATTTTTTTCGGGGGGGGGGGGATTTGAATATGTAGAAAGAATACTTAAAAAATTAATTAACTTACATATATAATTAGTTTATAAAACGGCCACTTAGAGTGCATATTATAGCCTTTTTTTTTCAAATTTCGGGGGGGGGGGATCTATCCCCCCAATCCCCCCCTCTGCGTCCGCCACTGGTTATCTATGCTTTCTTGTAACCGGCGAGAGAAAATTAAAGTTAACGCCAGCAACGGTACAGGAAAAGTTAAGTTATAAAATATAAATAATAACACTGTTTACACACTTTTCAACTCTTGTTTAAAAATGGTTTTGTTTCGATATTTAAGCCGTAGACAAGTTTTGCAATTGAGGACTTTTTTTCAAAACTCGTTTTCTAAGCAAGACAACACACAAAATAAGGCCTAATGATGAAAGCTAGTGGTTCGCAGTAGGTTCGTCGCTTTCCTATGGAACGCAAGAGGAGCGCTGTGAAAATAATTTCAACGAGCGGCACGCGTGCTGCACGCGTGCCGCACGGCGCGCAAGAGGAGCGCAGATGTATACGTACCCTAACAGTGTAATGATTCAGGTTCTCAATATTACAGTTAAAATTACAGTGAAAATACCCAAGTACCTCATCATTGTTTTGCGCATAAGTTCAGCTTCCGAGATAGAATTAATTTCCCTTGTAATATTGTCTTTAAGTTCTTTTAATGTATGGGCGTTTGAACTTGATACTTTATTTTTCAATTTCCCCCATAAATAATAGTCATTTACTGTAAGAAGAACTTAAAGACACCATCGCAAGACAACTCTATCTTGGAAGCTGAACTTAAGAAAATCTCCTAAACAGGGGCCAGTGTTGTGTGGATGCAAGAGGAGGACATTTCCAACATCTCTTGTGATGAGGTACTTGGTTATTTTCATTGTAATTTTAACAGTAATCATGAGAACCTGAATCATTATACCGTTAGCGGCTTTATTTGCATAGACATTTCACTTGATCACTCGGGAGTTAGAGCTGTGGACGCAGCGACACAGAAACCCACAAGATTGGCCAACTCTTATGTGAAACACACTGTATTTTATATCCAATGGTGGTAAAATTAGGTGGTCATATTATATGCCTCAAATTCTTAGTAACATCAACATTATTCTACAATGCTCCACTATGTCTGCCGCCTCTGTTCTGCGTGCTTATCTATGTGGATAGTATTATGCATTATGTAGACTACCTGTATCTGTACAAAATTTGTTACTTAAGAAAGTGAGTTGTAGAATTCAATTTAACGTAACACCTCCCATTGTGGTACAGGCCACAGTCAATATAACAGTGCATTATAACCATGAGCTGCATTGCCGGCATGGTGGACAAATAATGGTGTTAGCAGCATCATGTGATTGTTCATATACTACTGACAGACTACACAATCATACAAAGCAGCAATTGCAAAACTGCAGTACCATTGATGATGTTTGTCTTACAGTGTTTTTCAAAATTGTGTACAAATTTAAGAAACAGATCGCTTTATTTTATAAAATAATTGGAAATTTGGTTAAATAGGATGCAAATTTCATTCTCAGAGCAAGTATTTTGAAGCTGATTTCATATATTTGCTTTATTCAAACAAATTTTTCTCTTAACTTGTATGAAATGTCACTAAGGACATATATAATAAACTTCTGCATGAAATAAAATAATTATACATTTCACAAAAGACAATTTTTTCTAACAAATCTAAAATTCAGACGAGAAATTATTAATTTACCAATCACTCATTGACTTATGAGCCTTCTCCACAGAATCTAATTTTTCAGTGCATGTGTTACAACTGTATGACTTGTGATATTTTTTCTTCAAAAAATTTGACTCAAAAGATTTCCTAAAAACCCTGTTCAAATGTAGTCAGCCTTATACCAAATGTTTGATTATTGCAAAATGTTCAGCTTTCAGATTACGTAGATGTTACACAGTTGGTTTCATTGGGCTTGGCACCAGCGTTCGTAACAAAATATATTTCAAATAGTGGAGAAGCTGCAAACAAGACTTACAAGCAAGGTAATCTTCAGTTATTATTAGTAATAGTAATAGTAATACTTATTAATCCATTAACTTATATCACTGCATATGAACAGGCTTGTACAGACAGGCGTTAGATGTTTTGCTACGTAGTGTTCACCACAGATCAGAATAGACTTCTAAAAATACACGTAACTCGTAACTGAGTATGGAGTATTGGCTAATGGATTCCTAAACAGGGTGTCCAGCAGTCTTGAAAATCGGGAATTATGCTTGAATTTTCCATGTCGGGAAAAATCCTTGAATTATGCTTGAATTTTGTGAACCATCAGGAAAAATCGCATAGAAGAGAATATATTTTTTTTAAGTTGATAGTTTTTACGAAAATTTTACCATTTTCAGAAATATTAGTCATTAATAGGGCTCGGACTTTTAGGTGCTGATAAAAACGAAAATTTTATTTTTTATGTGTTTAAAAAGTTGAAAATATGTTAAAAAATATGAAAATATTTTAATTAACTTATTTAACCAATATTTACAGAAGTAATTTTAATTTTCCTGTCATTATGTTTATGATCTAACTTGTAATGAAAGCTTGTAATTTTTTTTTTTTTTTGTGTAAGTGTATACTTTGTTGAAAGTTATTCTTTGTCTGCAAGGCAATCTGCGTTGTGCAGAAAGATAAATAAATAAAATACTCATCTAGTCATTCTAGTCAGCAAGTGTAGAACTGTTGCAGTGAACGACAAAAGTAGATCTTAAGTTGTGCATCTTAAAGCTGTGACGATTTTCACGGAACAGAGACTTGTATCTTGAAAATGTACGTTCAACATCTTGCATATTTGTAACACTGACACTCAGATGTTCCATCTGCTCCAAGTTCTCTACACTGTTACCCATTAAAATTTCTGAAATCTTGCGCAACACTTGTAACCATTCATTCTTATTTAGGCATGACTGGAATTTTTCTTTAATTTTGTTTGCTTTTGAACCACTGATTTTGTTTAGTTTGCTTTCAATGTGTTTGATTTCTTTTTATTGATTCTGTCAACAATTGTTTTGTTGTTTCCAACTTAGTAATGCAGTGTGAGAGGAAACAGAAATTTGCACTAATGAAGGCCAAATCCGCCCTGATTTATTCTCTGACTGAACATAACAACGCAACACATTGAAAATATGGCGCAATTTTACAAAAACTGTCAAAATATTCATTTCTAAACATGATATGTGGTAAAATATTACAAAAACTGTCAAAATATTCATTTCCAATCATGATATGTGGTAAAATATGTAAAAATAATTAAGTTACCAAAAATATTTATTAAAATAAGAAATATCAAAAATATTTTTCTTTTATGTGATATGCAACTCAGTATTTTGAATCCAAAGGTCCCAACCGAAACTTTGACAAAGTCCAGAAATCATAAGTAATAGCAAACAAAATATGTATCTACCTAAAAGTCCTAGCCCTAGTCATTAATATTTTTTTAAGTTGATAGTTTTTACGAAAATTTTACCATTTTCAGAAATATTAGTCATTAGTATTCACTTTTTATGTCCTAGGTTCGTACATTTTTAATATTAGTAAATAAAGCTATTGTTTTGAATTTTGGAAATTCAAGCCTTGAAATCCTTGAATTATGCTTGAATTTCTTCGGCTTGCCTCACTGGGCACCCTGCTAAAGGAAAGTCAAATCAATGAAATACTTTGTTACTGGTTGAAAAAATACTTGCTTGCAGTCTTACTGTATTAGCCTATGAGTGGTTCAATGATTCACAGTAACGTATTATTTTATGAATAAATATTTTTAACTCTGTTTTGTAATGTATTATCTTATATATGAATAAATAACCTTCATTTAATTCCTTCGGCTATTGTTATCAGTCGGTTAATATTATCAGATTAGCTGCGCCTGAAGTGATCACAATAAGCGGCGTGCACTGTATAGTTAGTGTATATTAAAATTTTTAGTGTTTCGATATAAATTATATTCAAAATTTTTAGCAAACAGAATGATTTAGCTGCAATTTCACAACACAAACCATAATATTTGTACATGAATATGATGTTTACTGATAATAGTAGGGTGAATTTCATAAATATTGTTAGCAGTTCAGTGTTACACATTACATTTCTTTGTAGTGAGTATTGTCTGAAAGCAGGATGACATAATTTGAGGTTGCCATTCTTAAAATGTTCTCTAATTTGACATCACTTAATGAAGAATGCTGTTAGTTTTTGTTCAAGTTCATGGCAGATTTTTTTTCTAACAAGCATATGTACCCCTATACATTCAAAGTACCTGGTAAGAAGTATTCCACAAACTTCTAAATTTATCCCCATCCACAATAAATTAAAACTCTTGTAATGTATTATCCCTATGTATTACCCCTGTACACTGGAGATCTATCATTTCTGTTTGGAGTTGGACAGGTAGATTTCCTGCTTCGTCAGAAAATGGATCTTAAATCACTTCAATGTGGATTTTGTCTAGGTGAAAGTCTTCAAATTTCATTTTTGACCAAATGATTAAGTATTTTAAATCTGGTATTTCTGTCTGTATGTTGTGCAGGCCTGATTTTTACCATGAATAAATGAGCTTGTATTCTTTTATGTTTCAGTTAATGGTCACTTAATACTTACAGATGGTATAGTACAGAATAATAATTTGCATACAGTATTAAAAGTTAAACCTGGAATAGAGGATCATCAAATGAGTTTGGAGGAAGTGGATATGGGAGCTCAAGAAACTGTTGTAGAATGTGTTAATAATACAGAAACCGAAAGACTTGCAGAGGAGGAAATTAGTTCAGATACACAGTCTAAAACGGTATGTTAACATTTTTTGTTAATTAATAATTATATTTCAATTGCAGTAGTTGTAAAAGCCGAATTTCAATGGTAGCTTATTTTCTCTCATTTTAAAAATGATTTTTAGATTTAGAATTTCTTCTTCTAATTATTTATTCACATGACTAAAAGAGCAACTATTCTAAATTTTGGAAAAAGCATGTGCTACTTTGTTTCTAGTTCATTCAAAAATATCTGTGGCATTTTGCGTAAGATCAATTAATCAATTAAGCCATACCTGTAACCTGAAAGTTGCAGAAATCTTCTGACCCACAAATATGTCTCCAACTTGAACTGAACTAGTAAAGTAAAGTGAGTGATCCTTATTAAAGACCTTGGAGAATCTTAGAGTTCCTGGGGGTCAAGGAGCCTGGTTTTGTAGATAGTTTAAACACAAAGATGGCAAGGTTACCAACTCCTTGCACTGGTTGCCTTTACTCCGAGGGTTGCTTCTGGTGTCATTTCTCAAGATGCTGATTCAGCCCCTCTAGAAGTGGATTAGACCAGTTGAAAAATCCTGATCAGACTTTCTCCCTTCCCTGTTGGGTTCTTTAACCCTATGCTTAATTTCAATAGAAGAGTCTGCTTTGATTTTTATGGTATTGTCACTCCATAGTTGACACGCGTTAACCCAAGTTTCATCTAGAATAAAGAGAATATATTTTCCTTCCCTCTTGTCTAAATTCTTTTAGTAGTAGTAGGTGGATTTGCAGCTATTGCCACCTTCCCATTCCTAATCACCATCTTGCTCGATCCAAGGCGTCCTCTTCTTGGAGTCCTCTCCTATCAATGATCTCTTTAATGCTCTGGTACCAGGATCTTCTCAGTCTGCCCAGTCCAGGTGGTTTCCACTGAAGCATTTTATTCGGCCATCTATGCTGATCCATTCTCCTTATGTGTCCAAACCATCTTAAACCTCTTATTTCAATTCTATCTAGGACTGTCTCCTCCGCTCCCATCTTCTCCTTATCTGTTGATTCCTAATCTTTTAGATTCTTGAAACTCCTGCTCTTCTTCTTAAGTAATCCTTTTCTACTGCAGATATCTTCCTTTTGTATTCAGCATTCAGTATCCAGGCTTCACTACTGTAGCAGAGGACACTTTCCACTAATGCTTCCCCCATATGTAATTTAGTTTTTCTAGATATGTTTTTATCCCATCATACTGAGTTCAAGGATACCAAAACTTTTCTTGCTTGTTCAATATGTGTTTTAGTATCTTCTAATCCAATTCCATCCCCAGTGACCAAAGTGCCTAAATACTTAAATTCATCAACCTGTTCAATTGTCTCTCTCAGTAATTGAAATGCAGTGCTTATCCCTTGAGTTAGGTTTTACTTATATTTATGGTCATTCCATATTCCTGGTATTGCATATACAGTCTTCTTATCATGAACTATATTCTTTTATCTAGCATAAATAATGCCTGAGTCATGAAATTATATTATCTTGGTCCACTATAGCTTTTGGTTAACATGTTCAATACCACTTTCAATCAATAGTTTGTAAAGGGATGATTTATTGCAATTGGTAAGATCAGGATCACTATTTACTATTGACAAGCCCTTTCTTAATGTAGGGAGTTCATTGTTATGGAAAAGCACAATTTTTTTTAAATATGCAGATTTCACAAATGCATCTCATTGAACATAAACACTTTCCTGGTATGGGAGTCATAACCTTACCGACTGTTGGTATCTCTCTATGAATACTGTAGTGTACATGCTAGTTTCTGACACACTGGTGAATTCCAATGTGAAATTCATAGATTGAAAGATGAGTGAACTTCTTAGAAAATGTATTCAATATGTTTAATATTAGGCCTTGTGACAGGAACTCTTGTTGAGATGAAGAATGATTGGTACTCACCAAACCGTTGCCTTCTGCGATGACGTTTGCTGTATGCAACCGGCTTGGTTTCAATCACCCATGTGCGTTGTCTTCTTATGTAATCTTTCACTAATACTTGCCTATGCTAAATTGGCTCTTATTCTCAGGGTACAGCGATACTGGGAGGTTAGCACGGTTAAATGAAAGTATTTTATTAACTGGTATGATTAAGGTGTATTGCTTCAATTCAAAATATTACCACACTGAGTAATGAGTGTCTGATTCCAAGAATAGTGTTAGGTTGTGTAATGTTTACTATTGATTGATGTGTAAACATTCCAAATGTAACTGCCTGCGAGTTCTCGTGAAGTAACGGGATTATGCTAACTTATTAACAAGTGAATTCGAGGGGCTCAACTGTAGATTCTACTACACTCATAAGGCAGTACTTTATAAACACCATCTCAATACGGGATAACAGTTAATACAACTTTATCTTTTAGGCGGACTTCAACTTTTGATCCACTAAATTCACTTTTAAATCCATCCTGCGCTGCGTGCCAATATAAAAATCCCATACTTACAAATAAACTTTCACTGCTGTTGGCCCCATCCTAGTACTTCAGGTACCGTCACTTCTCGAAGATGTTATAAAACTCCCGCTTGAAATTTTTGTCACCTTGCAGGAAACCTCACATCACAGTTACACAAAAATTTGTTCCAAATTTTGATTGGTGGAAACCATAGTTAAAATCAATGCGGTCTTCACCCAAAATGAAATCCTGTTGGTTGGAGCATAACACCTGTCCCTGCAATTCCAGTAACTCTAATTCTTGGTAACTTACAGCGTGCCTCTTATTGTTCGTTAAGTTTCGAAAGGGATACGGATTTTCCTTTGTGCACAATAAAATCATCTCTTATCTACAATTTCATTGTATTTCCCTAAGTTTTCAGACAATGCCTTTCCTTGGAAATAATCAGCCAGCAAACCCACTCGCTATTGTGCTAACTAATGTATTTTCTGACTCCCGTTACTTTGCTTCTTTGTTCCCATCTTTTCACGGACCAAAAATCATCCATGCAGCAATATTCTAACATCTTATACTTTCAAGTTACTAGTTTTTACTGCTATAAAACTTATTAATTTATATATGAATTATATTAATTATCATCAATATTCATTATGTTAATTAATTGGAAATACTTCTCCTTCCCTTGATATTATTCTAGGCCATAGGCCTGTTTTGCCTGAGCCTTCACCGCTCTTTATGTTTCACAACATGGAATGGTGAAGCATGTTTTCTATTTCTCTTTTTTATGCCTAAAACAAGTCTTCCAGTATTAAAAATATAGCTTATATTATTTAATATTCTGTTTCCAGAGAAAAATGACTAATTTGGTTACCAAACATTATGATAGGCCTATGTAAATTAATTGTAATGCAATATAGTCATGAGTACAGTATACAGTACATTACCATTTTCTGTATTTAATACATGATTATTGTAGAATGTGGAGAATGCATTGGTGAAGGTGGAAGTGTGAAACGTTCAACAGCCAATCACAGGAAATGGGAATTGAGAAAAGAGATCCTATAATCATGTGGTTTTGTTTACATCTATTTATATTTAGTTGAAATGTGTATAAAATGTCAATTCTAGCAAATGTGTACTCAGAAAAGGCATACAGACAAACTAGTATTTGAAGATATGACCTGAAAGACCATTAACTGTAGCTGGACAACAGTATGTTTGCAAATAAAGTTGTTACATTTTGTTGCAGGTAATAGAAGAAGATGTTGATGAAGAAGATGACACAAAAGAGGGCTGTGATGAAAATACTGTATATTTAATGATAACAGCAAACTCGAAAACTCCACCTTCTGCAAAGGAGCCAATATTAGATTTAGTACCACAAAAAATGAAAAAGGAAGGTGAAGATGGCCAAAAAGTTGGATCTGAAGATGCTTATGAGTGTGCATTTTGCCAGAGGACATTTAGCAAACTTTCACAACTAACAGGTATGATTTTTGTTGTTTTTTGTTGTTTTGTATTGATATCTTATTTACTAGACTATATGACAACTCTCCTATTTTGAAGGGGCTTCTTAAGAGTTTTCTTATTTTAACATTAATAATAAATGTTATTCAGAGGTTTATTGGGAGGTGGTAAAGCATCATCACACGCCCGAAGCATACACACATTGTCAGTTCATAACACCTTTGTCAACAAATTGACAATATGCACATGTATTAGCCATCCAATGAAACCACTGAATGTTGCTGAATCAATATTCTACAATATTTACTCTTTCTTAATTTTGCTCTAGTCGTTTAATATATCATATATAGGTCTAATTCATGATAGTTCAATTCCTTCTTCAATGATATGATATCCAGTGTACAGGGGTTAGCAGTTTGATCGTTTGTTCTAGACTGGTTAGGAACATTTAACTTGTAACCAAGCTTGGTGACATGGAAATGCTTGGTTGACTACTGAGTATTATCTAAATGACCTTGATGCATTGGGGCATTAATGTTAATCTTCTTTCTGTGAACAGCTCACTCTTGGAAACATACCAAACCTTATAGCTGTACAGATTGTGATGCCAAATTTTCAGCCAAAGGAAATCTTATAGGTAAGAAATATTACATTACTTGTCTTACTATTATGGTGATATTGTACATATTCCTACCATTTTCGGTGGAATAGAAGTTATGGAATTTTGTCTTTAACTTCATTATATACTCCCCTCTGAAAGATGGTTGTATTCTTTGTTGCTATGTTAAAATACAGGAACGGTTTTAAGTTTGAAACAGTGACAAATGCCATGAAACATAATCGTTTAAATTAAGCTGAAATATGTTCAAACTTTTAGAAAATTCTCAGTTGGTAGCTATCTGTGGCAGTCACATATATATATATATATGGCTTGTAAAAGAACTACAAGACAAAATTTCACCACTGCATCTGGGCATAGCCTGTCTCGTCCTAGAATTGACTGATTCATTCCACTGTAAATTTTGGTGCATTAATTCTGTAGTCCAACTCCTCCCCTCTTAATTCTCAGCACGTTAATCCTATAGCCTAGCTCATCCCATGTGATTATGAAGAGATACAACCAGGTAAAGACAAAATATTTCTTCCCTCTTAGTGCAGTCTTTCAGGGTATGAAAGCATTGTCAAGGTATGAACGGAAGGATTCACAAGCATTTGTAGTTTTGGTGAGAGAAGCAGATAAATCAGCCCATAAAATATTGTCAGTGGGTATGTAGAAAACGAAAGCAAATAAGTGTCCATAAAATACTTTTCAAATTTCACCAATAGTTGATAATTTGGTGTCATCGGCTGCATATGAAATACAAAATAATTTTCAATTTCATATGAATCTAAGTGCACAAGGACAAAACACCACTTCAGCCAGGCACAATATTATTATTTTCTTTATAGTAATTTGACATAGCAAGATTCAGAACTTTCGCCCACCAGGACTTTTGCCAAATGAAACCTACAGCCACTTACTTTTGCATAAAGCCATACTTTGTTAACATCATTGTGAATAGTCTTTTAAAAAATATACCAATCTGCTAATAGTCCTTGCATGAGAATTGGTGTATCCTATGAAAATTAGTTGATGCATGAGAGAGATGGGCTTCTGGATTACTAAAGCATATTTCAGCAGAGTAAGAAAGCCATGTTTCCTGGATTAAAGAAACTCATTTCAGTCGGGGACCCACTTTGCCTCACCCTCTTACATAATCTGATTACATGTAATCCTTCTGGTGACACTTTGGCCATGGAGATTGACAGAAATCAGTACCAGGAAGAGTCTTGGGGCTAATTCTGACAACCTCCCACATTCATCTGCCAATTGCCTAAACATCTATTTGATTTAAAATCTGTAAAAAGAAATTAATGAATACTTCAAAAAACTTAATAGAAGATATTCTATTACACATAGTGCATAATGAGCCTGAAGTATTTATTGTGTGAATTTTCACACAGTTTGACCTAGTATAAAATATTTGCCAGTACATACAACCAGATCAAATCACACTTATATCAGATACTAGTAACTTGGTTGAGTTATTTAAATTGTCAGATTGAAGTTGCACTACCATTGAAGCTTTTTCTTCTTCTACCGTAACCTAAACATAATTTAAACAAATTACCTAAAAAGTCTTGCGCTGTTTTATATTTTTATCAAAATCTTGACAAATCTGCATCATTTACTGATTTTACATTGCCTCACGCTAAATTGTAACTTAATATTGATTTGTTATTGTATACAATACAGCAGCATTTTGAGGTAGGCCTACATGTTTATAAGTTTTATTACAGGTAGATAAAAAGCCTATCAGTATGTGTTGTAAAAAAGGTTTTTTTTTTTGCAGTACATCGTAGAAGTCATAGTGGGGAAAAGCCATACACATGTACAAATTGTGATGCCAAATTTAGCACAAAAGGAAACATGAAGAGGCACTTGAAATCACACAGTGGTGAAAAACCATGGCATTGTACTCAGTGTGGATCCAGTTTCACTGAAAAGAAGTCTTTAAAAGTTCACATGAGACGGCACACAGGGGAACGACCTTACCAGTGAGTTAATGCCTTTCATTTACATAATAGTTTTACAATAGTTACAACTTAGTATGTCCAGGCTGCTCAAATTTGTAGGTCTTTCAAGATGTACCACATATCACTAGGCACTAAGAGATGAATTGGGAGAACTCCATGTATGCAGCATAGACAATGCACAACCACAACAATCTAATGAGTAGGGCCCGGATTTTTATGTAATATCAAAGTGCAAAATATGTACATAAAAATGTAGGAAATATCAGGGAAATATGTAATAAAATATGTAATATTAAAAATATATGTAGTTTAAAATTAATATTTTCAATGCCATAAATATACATGAAAATGTTCACACAAGCTTCTACACGCTACCTTTAATTTTGACAGTCAGTGCAACTTACATGATTTACCAAATTAAAGCCATAGTAAAAATGCTTCAGATATTTAAAAAAAAATGTAAGTTTGTGGAGAAATACGTATTGTAGCAAACCTTTTGTCCTCATGCCCTATGAAATTTCAGCCTTAAGACTTCCTAGAAAAACTAATTTGTACCGTGCAAATAACGGTATTTTTGCTTCCTGAAACCTGATTGTAATCCTTCCTAATTCGCTGGTTTCAATTTGTAGTACAAAGACCATCATACCTGGATAGGCCAAGCTCTGGGAAACAATAATGTATTTGGTTGAGGCACCCAGAACCACCGTATTTTGCATTTGTGTAGGAATTCAGAAAGTTAGAAGAATTAACCCTACTTTTGGCAACTGAAATGTTTTCTTTATAGAAGAAAATTACCGAAAAATAAAACAAAATAAAATAAAATCTTAATTTTAATGATTCCCTAGATTTTATGCACAAAAATGTTACATTCTTTACATAATATGTAAAATATGTAATATTACTGTGAATATGTAAAAATATGTAAAATGAAATTCAACTAATAATCATATCAGAACCTCAAATAGCCGACATTTTTCATTTTTAGTAGTCTACAAGTAAGGGAATAGAATATGTAATTACATAAGAATCCGGGCCCTACTAATGAGAGGTAGATACTTAGTTTTATGACAATTCTTTACAGATTATTATTATTATTATTATTATTATTATTATTTTTATTTGTATTAATTTATTCTCTGTTTAACAAAACAAGTATGTATATACAGCTTTACACACTTTATTATTATTATTATTATTATTATTATTATTATTATTATTATTATTATTGCTGCTACTAAGTTACTGATGAATAAACGTTTAAAACGATTGTAATTTAAAAGCTAAAATCCCAATTTCAATATGCATTTCACAATTAAAGTGTGATGCCCATGGGGAAAATGACATCAGATTCAAGTTCCGTAGCCTAGAAAACCCCCGCATAGTGAGTTTTATCCAAATCATTCAATGCTCTTTTTTCTCGGTTGCTATGGGATACCGAGCAAGGCCACCTTCAATTAATTTCACAATTGAATACTGTCTTCTTAATTGGTGGCATAGGATGTACGTATGGGAACATTATTTCACATATTATATCAGATGATAATTTTTGGCTAATCTAAACTGAAATAAAACAACATACAAACAAATTGCTAAACTTACTTAACTACAAGAAACTTCACATTACTTAAAACTAACATTATGTTAAGTTTGCTGGTGTAGAATAGTCAGTTGAGTAGAATGGTTTTGACCTTTCTTTTGAATTGTGAGTTGTTTAGATTTCTTAGTAGGACAGGTAAATTTTTTTAAAATTTATTATTATTTTTTTTAAATATTGAACTCCTTTGTGAGATGGTTATGTGTCATGGTTATGGATATCTATATTTAGTTTGAATAAGAGTTGGTTGTTGTGTATGCATATTAATGTTTCTAGAAGTGTAGACGGTTAAAGGGAGAATTTTTAACTTTTAATCCTTTGCATGCAAAATTTAATGTACTTGTATTAAATCCAATGTCTTCTGTGGTAGCGCGGAACTTAATATATTAAATTCACGCCACCAGTCTGCCTCTTTGGCAATGGAGTGCACAAAATTGATAATAGATGTCATGAGAAGTCTCTTTTGAACTTTCTGCAGTGATTCCCCTTCGTCACATGATTTCCTCGTGGATTGTATCAGTCAAGGAAATATAAATTATGTTGAAGAGCAGCTGTAAATTTTTCTTGCCTCTTTATCATCTTTATTTACTGTTTTGGTAGTGAAATGTGTTAAACGAAACAGATGTGTTAAACAAAACAGATTAGTGACTTTAGTAAGGGTGAGGAAGAATTTATGCCAGAAGACGCTACTGAGACACATGTGACAGTGACACAGTAAATGTAGGCTTAGCAGTTTTGACTGCATAGACGTGACTTATTCAGATCCAGGCCCATCCCTATTTACAGTATCAACCAAGGTCCCATATTACCATCTCAGTACAATAGAAACATAATTCCAATAGATTATTGGATTTTTATTCTTTGATGATTAGATCTTGGAATACAGTGGAATATCCCACTATTCTGGTGACCAAGTCCCACAGAAATTTTTCTTTAATCTCCTACTTAGTCCAGCAGTGAATATTATCTTTAGAACAAAGTAAATGTTTGATGTTATGCAATATTGCATGTCTTTTAGGAAACATTTCATAATTTACATGATTTTTTAATTTTAAGGAAAAAATCTACCATGTACAGCCATAAAGTTCGCTGTGCACAAAGGGTTAAAACATTTGTTTAGTAGGAGCTTGTATGCCATAATTCTAATAATTTTCATTTCTAGTTTAATTACACCTATGATATCTATTAAATTGCCCCAGAAAGGTATTGCAAAAAAGAGAACAGATAGTCCAGTCTACATTCAGTGACCTAATAATTGCCCAACATATATTATTTTAAAATAATACATACAACAAAGATTACTGTTAAAGTAGAATGTTGAGAATTATAAAAAATTAACAATCAGACAACTGATTACCCACTACGTGAATTATGGGGATTTTTTTTTATTATTATTATCATTTAAGGTATTTATTAACTGCATGATGATGTTTGAGAAAGAATGACTGTCAGTATGGACAATGCATTACACAGAACGGTAGATTATAAAATATTATCGATATGCCCAAATATATTATGTTAATCAATTATTAAGCCCTTGCTTATTACTGCAGAATTAAAGAGAACGATTTAAACAATTTAATCTGTATGAGTCACTCAGGTCAAGAGAAGCCTCCTAGGAGACAATAAAGGAGGTACCGTATTTTACGGACTATAAGACGCTCCGGACCATAAGACACACCTTGATTTTAGGATGGAGATTTAAAGGAAAGGAATTTTAAAGGAAAAGAAATTTAATACGATTCTAAACGACAAATTTTGAAGGAAATAATATACTTCATTGCATAAACAAATTATAACCTTGTACAATGGAAACAGTGTAAGTCACTAACTTAAAACCTGCGTTGTACGAAAATCTCTTTTGTACAGGTGGCATCGCATAGATTTTAATTAGCGAACTGATATCTCATAAAAGACTGAAAATTCTTTTTCACCCTCTAACCCTCAATTCGCCATACAGTAAGTGTAATGGGACAAGGCTGTTTAGACGTCATTGCTTTCATTTAAACCACCTGACGGAGACAACTCCTTTCGTATAAAAGTACTCAGCATTCCATTCCTTTCTGAAACTATCATATCGTTTATAACACCTTGTTTATAACTATGGTATTCTGGCAATATTTACTATATTTCATTTATTTTTTTGTGTACTTCGGACCATTAGACGCACCCAACTTTCAAGGCTCGTTTTCAAGGTCTTATGGTCCGTAAAATACGATAATAGAAGCAAGTCTATGCATGTGCTAAAATTGTGCTATCTTGGTTATTTAGCATATCTGAATACCACTTGTGTAGCCAAAGTTTGGATAGTGCTAACAAACCATGCAAATTGCCTGGGCTAGTACAAACTCTGTGAATAAGATGTATAGTTTTAATTAAATTAATCGGGAAAACATTGTGAAGTGTAAATTATATATAATCAATGAGAATATTCGTCTAAACACATTTTTTGTAAGTAAAAACTTACCAACTACAGGTCATAATTTCAATAGTGAGGCAAAATTACTGAAAAGTGTTCAGCAGCCACTGGATTTAGCTGTGTGAGAGAAAGTATACATTCAGAAAAGTAGAGACAGACTTATGAATTTTGACATCCCAAAGGACAATGACCTCATTTCTAAATTTCTACTACATGCAGGACATCTGGTGGATAAAGAGGAAAACACGTCAGTTGAGAACAGTTGATGATGCTGAGAAGCCTCTCGTTGAAACGATTGTCCTTTTGGTAAGTTTTTACTTACAAAAAATTTGTGAAGACGAATATTCTCATTGATTATATATAAGATTTATAGTGCTTATGCTGTAAATTGAACAAAACATTTGAGCAGTGTTCTTCTAACTTCCAAAAAAAGATTATAACATCAGTGCAATAGCTAATTTGTACTAATATATTTTTTAATGTATTATTATATTATAGGTGTGCTGTGTGTTTCAAGTCATTCTCCCAAACAAGTATACTGCAGTCACATATGGCAATGCATTTAAATCAGCGAGCTCATCTGTGTAATCAGTGTGGAAAATCCTTTAGACAAAAATCTCAACTTAGGCTACATGAACAAAGGCATGCTGGACTTCGGAAATATCAGTGCTCATTCTGTACATTCAAGTTCCTTACAAAAGGTAATGATAACTTCCAGATATTAAATTTACTGGTTTAAGATGCATCCTTATATTATAAACATTATTATATTATAAACATTATTTTTTTGAAAAGACACACACCCATTTCTCATGTTCATAAACAAACATCAGTTCATTTAGTTACAATTCAGCACAGAAGATTATATATATATATATATATATATATGTGTGTATATATATATATATATATATATATATATATATATATATATATAATATGTATATATATATATATATGCATATGTATATATATAACGATTTTCATAATTAAATGCCACCATACAAGCAATGAAATTTTGAGTTTAACATTGTACCACAGTGAAACAAAACTAACCATTTTTGGCCCCTCTCCCCCTTGAAGAAAGAAAGAAAGAAAGAAAGAAAGAAGAAAAAGAAGAAAGAAAAATACACACACACTCATACAAAATTGAGAATTAACAATAATCTGGATATAATAGCTTATCGGGTTTCCAGTTGGATGAGTATGAGGATTGTTTCCGAGGTTTTCACAGCTTGCTTCACTGCCATCTTCAGGAAAAAGTGAGCTGGTTAGGAAAAGGTTTGTATTGTGTAGAAAAGACGAGGAAAGGCTAAATGGAGTGGGAGACCAATAGGAAAGCCAGGAAGTGGAACAGATAGATAGAGAGCTTTGATTGGTCACAAAAGAAAAATAAACCCATTTGAAATCATTTAATTCTTCCTTCCCAGCCAATCGGAAATATTATCTTTCTGTTCTTCTCCACTTAGCCTTTTTTTCTATATAACACAGACCTTTTCCTAACTAGCTCACTTCTTCTAGAAGAAGACAACGGGGCAAGCTGCCGAAAGCTTGGAAACAATCCCACTACTCACCTCATTGTAAGCTCGAGAAATCATTATCCATTCTCAATAATGGGGAAGTGTCAAGTCACACATAACAATCTGTCAAAACTGTAAATAAACTGCAAATAATAACTTCAATATGTGATTTTTTCCCCTTTGTTGAACGTTTTTTCAACTCATCCCAAGCTTAGCTCATGCTCATCACTAATACCCATTTGTTGTATTGCGTTTTTTCTTCACTACTTTCATTCAGAATGTCTAAAATACGCTAGTCAGTGCTTTCGATTATCCTTTTGATTTGTTAAGCATTAAAATAACATAATTGCTATTTTTTTATTACTGTATATTGTTATTAGTCCTATTCACTTGAGTTCAGCATGGTTGATGTCAATTTCTTGTAGTGTCGATTTGTGGTAAGCTCTTTTGGATGGTCTTTCTGACGTACTTGTAGCTAATTTTGAGTTTATTGTCACAATATGGCGTATTGTAATATGTCCAGTTAAGTGGTACTTTCTATTTTGTTCCTTTTTCATGTTCTGCTGCTGTAATTGTCTTGCTATTAATTATCCAAGCCTTTTTTCCAATATATATATTAGATCTATAGATCTATAGATCAATGATGGGCATACACTGATTTCATAAAGGGATATGCAACTTATAATAACATACAGCAAGACTTGAGTGGGAGAGTAAAATGTTTGTATTTGAACTATGGTGGCAGAATAGAGGTGTGTAACTGTTGACAGTGGTGTTGTAGTTGGGACCTCATGGCATGTTATTGAATGAAAGTCTGGAGTGAAATCTGAAGCATAATGGGTCATTAGATTGTCATTTGTTCATTTCTTATGTGTAATCTGGCTTTTGATTTGGCTAATGTTAATTAGTATTTTGTTTGGAAATAATGTTTGTCTGTGAATATTTAGTGTTATATAACATTCAGAAAATATCAAGGCTTCACATTTATGTTTCAGAACTATGTCTATAGGCAACCTCAGAGCTAGACAGGTTAAAAATTTATATGATGGTGGTAAACAATATTTGTCCGATTAACTTTTATTTCTCCTATTTCTCTAAAATGGAGTACTCCATCACATAGTTTGTTGAAGCACTGTGCTATGTAATGGAAGATTGCTCAATTCCCGATGAGGTCATTGGGATTTTTCGATAGGCCTCTTCCTTCTGGTGGCACTATGGCCCTGGGGTCGACTCAGCCTCTGGGTACCAGGAGCATCCCGGTGGTAAGGTGGCCAGTGTGTAAGGCTGACCTTCGTGTGCTGAATGTTATAAAATCGGGAGCCTCATCCACATGGAACCCTGAGGGATTTCTCGGGATTTGCCTAAAATGTTTATCATCTGATATTCACATCTGGCTTCAATATAACAACAGCAATAATAATATCCACAATACGTACCTTCAATTTCTGCATGTTTTCATATGTGATGTTAATAATACCCAGAAATCTTTACTCTCCAAATTAATATTTTGGAGCATAACATTTAACATTGTTTCCAATCGTTTAGCATTCCACAATTTTTTTTTGGTATGACATTGTTTGTTCTTGGCTTGCCTGGCACTGTAAGTAAATGTGTAGAAAAGTATTTCAACAGACTTGAAAAGGAGGAAAGGGGTACACCATAACTGCATTGAAGGTCATGATTATGACTATTCATAAGGTTCATTTTGCCTATCTCTGGTTCAGATTATTGAATTTTTGTTGAAATTTGAATTCAACCTCAATTTTACTTTTATTTTATTTCATAGGTGATATGGAGCGACATAAACGGGTTCATACAGGGGAAAGACCATTTACGTGCCAGGAATGTGGGAAAAATTTCACACGACAGCAGTCTCTTAATGAACACATGAATCGACACTGGGGTTTGAAGCCATATAAATGCAAGTACTGTAGAAAAGGTAAGTCACAGTTTAAATATTCGTTTTCATAGAGCAATTAAAAACTTAACAGTTTCATAACTGTTTCTTATAAATAATTGTAATACAGGATTGAACTGCAACTGAAAAGAAAGAAATGATCTCTAGAGTTTTGTCTTGTGATCAGAATATGCACTAAACGTGTACAGCTCATTTCACAAGGCACTTATATAGAAGTGGTTATTTATATTTTCTTGTCATACATGGGATAATATGTCCACATCCATCTTAATGTTGGCACAACAATTTATTTAACATTGCCTACAAGGGAGGCTACATGTACAGCTGGCTGCAAAATGGCTAGGCTGTCTCTTATCCATTAAAAATAAAATTTGTATGGAGTGGTTCACAAGTGTAAAAGAACTTGGCAAGAAATGTCTCACAAAAATGTTAAAGCCATAATTTGTATATTTAGAACAAGTGTTTTTGTTCAATTGAAAATGATATCAATTAAATTTCAATTCTTTTCTTTTTTTCTACCCCTAAATAAAATTCCACTATTAGAAAGTGTTTAAAAACTAGTGGTATATGTACGTGGCAGTATTTAAAGTCAGTTTAATCTTTCCATTCGCTCATAAGAATTTAAATATATGAATTTGGCGCTAAGTTCACAGGTTGTGCCACCAGGAACGCTGCAGCAATCTGTCCCCCAATTTTCCATTTTCAAAGCAATAAGTGTCCAGTATTGTTCTCTATTGTATTTAATAACATGTAGCTAGCTTACTGGCTGTAATTTCTTTTTCCAGGGTTTGTGGAAATGTCAGCCTGTTACAAACACATAAAAAAGCATGAAAAAGAAAAGTCAGATAATGATGAACCAGAAATGCACATGGAAGTTGTGAATGAAAATAAGATCACTGCACCTTCTACAGAGACTGTATAGTACTGACTTCAGAATCAATCGGATATTTGTAAAAACTATGTAACATAAAAACTAGTTAGAGGATTGTCTGGTAGTCACCCCATAGTAATAGAAACATTTTCCAACTTTCTTATTAATCCTTTATGCACATGCCTTAAAACAGGGTGGCAAACTTACTTTTCTTGCATTTGTGCTGGATAATCTGAAACCATTAATAGGGCAGGCAATATTTACTTTTAATCCTCATCTGTTATGCATTGTGCTATAGCAAAACAAGGACAAAAGCAATAACCGTGATGTCATGTAGAATCAGTGCTGTAATGCATAACCAAACCTGGCAGCCATTGTGGGCCTTGAGCTCTAAGGGAAGCCCAAAATGTTATAAACAACAAGAACTTCAGCATTCAAGCTCAATTCAAATATCAGAAATTCTGAAGCAAAGATTTATTCACTGAACAATTTACGATTGACTTGCTGACTGATAAACAATAATAATACAATACCAGGCTACCAGCATCTTTCTGTTGCTCCCCACACTTCCCTCTCTCTTAAAATGTTTTTATATTCACCTTCTTGTTTTGCTTAAAACCTGGCTTTGCAAGTCAGCAACTTTATGCCTACTCCTAATCTTAAATGAAACAACCTTAAAAGGAATACAATTAACATTGTAGTAAATAAAGCCATTAGAGCATTTTATTAATTTATTTTTTTTCAAATATATCATTTTAAGGGCTGAATCCAAAATACTGATTTTTTGGGATAAATATATATTCTTCTTCTCTGCGGGCAACTCGTAGGAATATTACTTCTAACTGCAAATGGCAGCCAGGTCCAGTTACGTGTACATATGATATATTGGGGATTCTACAAAAGCAAGACAAGTCTAATGCCTTTCTACCTTGTCTCCTGTTTGGAAAATATGATAGAGTGCGCTACTGTGCTATCCCCATATAATGATTAAAATAGCCTCTTAACGTCGTGCTTACACAGTTTCAAGTCATTGTCTCAATAGCATTCGAGAAGGCATGTTACTAATCCTGGTGTGTGGTCAAAAAGACAACTGAAAAAGAAGAAAAGGGAATGTATTATAAGAGATGCAAAAAGAATTTGGTGAAGAACATGTAAACCATGTTAGAAAGCTTGTTCCAAAGCGAACAATTGGTGAAGATTGTAGGTAAGTTATTCATTAATATTTATTGATAATATTGTTAATACTCTTCAATACTTGTATAGTTCATTAGCATTCCATTCCATCATTAACTAAGTTGTTTTATTTGTGTAGGTGCATGAGGCTCCAATGCTTTAAGAAGATCGATATTGGTAAACAGCATCATGTTTTGGACGATTTTAACAACTTGGGTACAAAGGACGACCAGGACTCTCATCTTTGTGGACTAATCACAAGTCACATAATTTCAAGGACGCAGCCATGGAATGCCGACCAAGGGAGAGACCATGCAGATGTCTACACTTTCCAAGTTCGCATTGAAGGTAAGGAAATCTCTGTTTGCCAGAAGACTTTTTTAAGCTTCCATGCCATTTCTAAGAACAGGCTCAGTGGATTATAGCATAAGCTTATTGACAACTCGGAAGTCACCTAAAAGCAAACAAGGTTGCCATAATTCTAGACCTAGAAACCTCCCCGACTGTGTGAAATATCTTATGGAACATCACATTAATTTCGTATCAGGCTAGAAAGTCTCATTACTCAATTAGGGACAATCCCAACCGGAGATACCTTCTTGATAATTTGACCATTGCTGTCATGCATAAATATTTTCTGAACTTGTATTTGATTAATGCATGCTACAAATCACAATGGTCAATTTTCAACATAGGTTTTGGGTTTGCAAGGTCTAATACATGTGCGCAGTATGCGACTCGCTTCAGTAAAAGATCAATGCAGTTCCAGATGAGATAGTAAAGACCCAATATACAGCAGAGAAAGCTGATGCTTATGTGAAAGAAATGAGAAGGTTTGTTGTGAAAGGTAAGGCAGTTGATGTAACATGCCTATGCTTTGATTTCATGCAAAATCTCCCTTTACCACACATTCAGAGTGGTCCTGTTTATTATTCACGACAGTTGTGGTACAACATTTTCGATGTTCACAACTTTTCAGGTGATTCTATGAGAATGTATCGATACCTAGAGCATGAGGCTAAAAAAAGCCCCAAATGAAGTGACAACTATGCTCTTAGGTACAATACACATCCTTTCAGAGGATAAAATGCACGATGAACTTGTTCTTATTTCAGATGGGTGCCCCAGACAAAATAAAAATAAGACAATGGTTCAGTTTCTATACTGTCTGGCTCATGTTCTCAAACTTTTCAAAAAAGTTGCATACCTCTTCCCTATTGGAGGACACAGTATTGTTTCTTTCCTAATGATCAGGACCTTGGTCTCATTGGTAACAAAGAAATGAAAAACAATAAAGTAGAAATACCTGAAAAGTGGGACAAAATGGTACAAGAATGACTCATGAAGATCTCTTCAATGTGAAGAGTGCTGTAAAACCTTTGTTCTTGAAATGCAAACAGTTAGGATGATGATGTTCAACAAAGATGATCAATACATTAACTTGCAGCAGGCAAAACCTATCGAGAAGACATTAGCTCTCTTAATCTTCCAAAGCTCTCTGAGTCTCCACCTGGATTGCAACTGCTTAAAAAATGGTCTTTAACCTCATATAGTACCTTGAGGACCCTGAACATCGCAACTACTATGAGTCTTTATTGGAGGAATTATTGGACTCGCACGTAGAAGATTGAACTGCAGAGGAAAATGTTGATATTGATAACGATGGCAATTCTGATGGATATGAAGATAATTACAGTAATTACATGGAATGTTTAGCATTAAATAATAATTTGTAATTTGTTAGTTTTTCCATAATAAATATTTATTTGAAGATTAAATATTTTTAATTGTTTCATGTGACTAAGATTTCAGCAAAAACCAGACAATTCCAAAGATTTTTTCATATTTTCTCAACTATCCTGTTAAAAAATATATTAAGTTTTTCTATTCAGCACAAATGAAGTTACACAGTTTCTTAAAGTTTTGGAAAATTTTACTTTTTTATCCAATACATAAATAATGAGAATATTTTATCTGCATTCCCAATATGGTAATTATTATAAGAATTTTTCCTTCCTTTAGGTTTCATGTATAATCTTCCCATTAATCTAATATATTTTGTATGGAACATGAATGGTTCCATTTTTATCCTTAATTGCAAAATTTCTGGGTTTAAATTCCTTTATGTGTACTTCATATTCTGAAACATTTTTTATTGGGTCTGTTCTGATTTTCTTCAGTTGTAAATCTTATCTTTGTCATGTCTGGTTTTGCTTTGAAAAATTCTATTCAGTTCTTATGCGGTACTTTTCCTTTATCACCAACCTTCTTAGCATTTCTTCTTTTTTTTCACTTCTTATCATTTTACTCATTTGTTCTTGTAAGTCTATGTTGCTTCAATTTTTGCACGACAATTTTCTTGAAATCATCTTCATTTTTGTCCATTTTGCTTGATCTTTTGTTGACAAGAATCTCTGGTATGATGATGGAATTTTTTCAAATCACATTTCAATCATGACTAACAGCTCATGTCTGTACTGCTTTCTATTTTGGAATAAATGTTGATTTTTTAAACTGATTGTTCTCCATCTATATCTTTCTACTATGTAATCAATTTGGTTTTTCGTCTGGAGAAGTTCATGGGTGCAAAAAATCTTCTGTTTTCATGAACATTATATTTAACATCATAAAACTATTACACACAAAACTCAACTAGTTGTCTTCTCTTTTATTGCTTGTTCCAAGGCCAAAATTTTCAGTTATATTTTTAGTGATTTCCTTGCCAACTTTGGCATTCCAATCTCCCATTAAACACAAGTCACTTTGTAATGATTTGACTGCTACCGTACTTCTTGCAGCTTGTCATATATTGACTGAAGCACTATGTCATTTGCTTTCTTTGTATGAGCATAAACTTTAATTGAAAGACTTTTTGAAGAAGCCTTGATGCTTAAATAAATAATTCTATCACTATAGACCTCCATACTCTAGAACTGAATTCTCTATTTTAAAAATTGGAGTAAAGCGATCCCTGTATGGGCCATGGAGACCAGTAGGGTTTCCAGGAGGTTAAGGCTCCCAGGATGTGACATACGACACCTGAAGGTGGCAAGGATGTCAGCCCTATGCACCAGCCGTTATTTTACCCCCAAGAATACTCCTGGTACACATTTCTGTTAGAGGTTGAGTTGACCCCAGAGCCATAGTGCCACCAGAAGTATTAGGCCAATTGAAAAATCTCAACGACCTCATCGGGAATAGAACCCACGACCTTCTGGTTTGTAGTGCAATACCTTAACCACTACACCACGTCGTACCCCAAGTTTCTATTTAGTTTGACATTAATGTAGCTACACTGTTCCTCATCAAATTCATGACCTCTATAAAACACAATACATTCACTGCATTAGAAGCTCAACTCCTCGTCATTCCAGCCATCTTTGAAATACCTTGTTAGACCACAACTCTTGGCCTAAGCTTTTCGTTGCCATCACTTTTTCACTTGTCAAGATTCTGGCCTTAAAACATCTATACCTTCCAAGGCTCTTCAGTTCGTCACAAAGTATTTCTCAAGCCATTCCATTATTTTTAATATACTCTGTTACATCATTTACATTAGTTTCCCCTGCCAACTTTCCAACGTATCACCACAACTGTTGCATCCTTGCTTCCAACAAGGATTTGACTTATTATTGAAATGAATCAATAGACGATTTTTCCATGTCTGATTTTTGTATTATGGTCTTCGTTTAAGTTTATCTTCTGCTATGCATAATTCTTCCACTGACATTTTCTATACTAAGGACTGTGGTGGTGTAAATAACTTTTTAAAAGAAACAGTGGTAAGTGCATGTTCTGAAAATAGAACCTAGTAATCATTTGTTGATATAGGAATGTGAGTCATAGGTCACACAAAACCTGTGAGATGGCAGTACCAAGGTGATTGTAAGATGCTTTCTCACTTTTTCATATGACTAAATGAATTATGTCTGACTGTACATAAAGATAAAGGAAGAGTGGCATAAGCTGCCATGGCTTTTAACCTATCTGTATCTATACCACATTTAACCTACTCTACACTAGTTTCCTAATCACCTTCACTAGTTTCTTCTGATCTGTTTCTCCCTGAATTCTTGTATATGCATAATCTACTACTTTGTTCTTCTGCTTAGCACCTCTTTGAAACTATTTTTCCTGCTTCTAACTTCAATTTTATAGTCTGTTTCTCATTATATGATGCTCGCTTCTGTATTGGAATTTCATTAAATCCAAGTGATGTAGTTTCTTCTGTGTTGTTTCTTTCCTTATCTCTCTCTTCTTTTTTTTGGGGGGGGGGGGGGTAGGAGCACCATAATCACAGATTTTATTTATCATCTAATACTTTAACATCATTTAACTATTGCAGGATTACCACTTTGTTGGCCTTCACACCTTGCGTATCTGCTTCTATTCTTATTTCTGTCAACAAGAATTTGCTTTGTGTAAATGAACAATATCCCATTACGCCTACTACTTTGTTGCTGAGAACATTGAAATTCCCTGCAAGATTGCCACACGTTTTACATGAGATTTCTGTTTCCATTGGCCCAACTTCTACAGAGTCTTTTCTTTGCCGCTAAAGAATTCTTACATTCCCCGCAAAGAGAGAGCATTGACTTTCTGCATTCTCATTAAGTAACGATCTTCAACACAACATGGAGGTATCCATTGCTTTCACATGAATAGTTTTTGTATTTGAATAATAACAATGTTTTGAAATCAGGTTTGCTAACAATCACATGATCTCCCTGTGATTGCTAGAAACTTCATTTTGTCTTACACACTAACTCTATCTAGATACTCTGTGCTTTGCACGTTTATCATGATTGGTTTACTTGTTCTTTATGGTTATGCCCAAATGTGAAGATAGTTTTTTTAATTGATCTAAGTTATTTCTGGTCCTTTGCTATCGCACAAAGAAGTAGGAAGAATAATAATCTGTATTGTGGATCTATTATGTATATTTCTTTCTCATCATGGTATCAAAAGAATTTTCCATCCTGAAAGTAGCCACCCTGTTTCTCACTTGTGCACTGTTTTGAATTTGGGAAATAAATTTTTTGTAAGATACAAGCTGTAAATATTTATTCATTGTTGGACTTATAAGGGAAGTATATAGAACACAACCCAACCAAAACGTTGTGGAAATGATAAAGTTGATGAATGACCACATAATATTTTATGCTAGTTCCTTGTGTATTGATTACATAAATTTTTGCATAAAATTAGCAATACAACAGGCAAATTCATTCTTGCAATACCCAGCAAACAAGTGGTAATGAAGTTATGGAATCCAGATTACATGAGTTGAACTGTGACACTTATGCTTCATTTACCAACTTTTTGGTAGTACATGTTTCAAGAATCTCTATCCCCATTCTCTGCTTGTGAACTAGGGACGAAGGTCTTTGAAACATTTACTACAAAAAGTTGGTAAATGATGCATAAGTGTCATAGTTCAACTAATATTATTACTATTTTATTATTGTTGCTTCACTGTTTAAGTTCCATCAATTTAATTACTGTATATTAATGAAATCCAGTTGCCCTAGAAAGGAGGATAGTACAGTATACTCTCACTAATCTGGCAGATATCAGATCTGGTTAGTGCCAGATTAGTGAAAACGCCGGAATACTGGAAGGTCGTTAATAAAATCACTTGAAATGCATAAAAGTTCTGTTTTTTTTTTTTACAAATATTATTATATTAAAAATGAATTTTGATGTAATAATACTGCTTTAAAATAAAGTATTTTTCAATTGTCTTTTAAAATTTGTTGAAACAAGGTTTTATATGGTTAAACTAGTACAGTAAGAAGAAACTCACCTCTCTAAAAACAGCGCTGGTCTGCTGGAGGTGATTAACGAAGTGCCAGACTACAGAGAGTCTACTGCATATGTGTAAAACAGATGAATATCAAAGGCTCAATGTCAATTGGTAATACTGTATTTTAAGAATATCTGAGTTTTGAATTTTGCTGGAATTAGCATAGAGTTATTTTCAGATTCTCTTTAGTTTTTAAGTGTTTTAATTGTGCACTCAACTGTTTGAGTTGGCATTACATGAGTGGGGTGTATGCTTCTCTTGTTAGAAAAATGTTTACTATGTGGGTAACTATTTAAAAATCCTCACTTTTTTGGTTAGTTTCTTTTTAAAACGTATACTTTATTACTCTGTAGATAATCCTTGTGTATTTTGATAATTTTTTACATTATTGTTTGTTGACTGTATGGTTTTAACATCATATTCAGATTCTATTAAAAATATCCTACCTAATTTATGAGTAAGTGTTTGTAGTTTGTAGTTGTTTCCCGATTACTTTGCACTTCAAGTGCTGAATTAGAATACAGTCTACTATTCTGATTAAGAGTTTTAGGGCTGATTGTATAAACATCACTGACTGGAGATCAATTATGATCTAAGTTCAGAAAATGATCTGAGTTCAGACTCAAGTCATATTGTATAACACTGATCTAAGATCAAATAATTGAAGTTCAATTTTGATCCTAGTTCGTATATGAGCGCTTGGCAACATCTCAGAAACAGCTGAGTATTGTGAGACGAGAGCATTCCTTCGTGTTCAGACTATGTGTTGTGTGAAAGGAAGGGAAAATATGATCAAAATCAAGCAGAAAAGGATCGTTACCTTAATTTTTCCGAGAAGGACAAGAATGTCCTGATTGAAATTGTCTTGGGAAAATATAAAGACAGTATAGAATCAAAAAAGACTGATGCGATAACATGTGCAAGAGCAAAATGCGTTGAAAAATGTTCTGGTAATTTCAGTTCTGGCAATATAAATCGGCTTAACATTTTCACTGCTAATGACGTATAAATGCTTCGTCTCAAGAATTGTGTAAAAGCGGAGATGTCACATTAATAGAGTATTGCTTTATGTAAAAGTAAGGTTTTTTTTGTTCATCTGTTACAGTATGTTTGTCATTCATGGAAACCAGGTATTCCCTATCGATATTAAACTAAATGGTACTGTATTATTGTTGTGGGTACAAATGTCTCGTCCAAGCAGATCTTTCGAAAATATTTCTAGGATTATGGAATTTGTGTTGTATCTTCCCTGTACAAATAAACAGGCAAGCATATGTTTTATTTTATGATTAAGACATGTACAGCTGAGAAAACTCAAATGAGATTCAGCACCTTACATAAAACAGAATATTTAACACTGAATTTTGGGCAAGTACCGTACTTATGTCAGAGACTGATGAAATTAAGCATGTAAAAAAAAAAATTAAAAATTAAAATCTTTGGTCCATTAGAAGATCGTTATTGGAATCTTTAATTCTGTATTAGTATATTATATAGTTGAAACAAAAAATAATTTATCAAGCTTTTGTACATAGAAATGTGGACAACTAGAGGTGGAAATTAATTTCAATTAACAATCTAGCCCCACAAGGAAATATAGTCTGGATAAGATACGAAACAGTTGTACCGTATTTGGGAAATTATGGAAGTGAAGAATATTCTAGATAAAACAGAATAACAAAGACCAAGTTAGTAAGAACTTTTGAATGGCAGATGAAAGGATTCCCAAGAAAATAATTAAAAATGCATGACTGTAAACCACTATAATCCTTTAAAATGAAAGTCTGGAGAATGTTTGCTTTGTATTTGTCTGCAGAAAGTGAAACTAGAATTTAGCGTTTTGGGGATTTAAGACAGTATGGATAAATCATTGAACGACTGTAGCACTGATTAAGGAGTTTTTTCTTAATTTATTAAACAATTTCATAATTGTGGAATTAATGGGAATAATATGCCATTAAGTTGGAGTTATGGAACGAATTCGCAAGAATGTTGTTGTTTTAATGTTGGTAGTGTAGTGTGTAGGCCACGGAGGAAAGAATACACGGAGACGCCGTGCTTGCGGTGTCGTATGGGAAACAGATGAAGCCAATGACCACGCCCCCTTAGATGACCAAAAGGGAGGCTTGCTATATACAATAGCACACAAATACTCCGAAGTTTCACGGGTTATAACAACGTAACGGTAGGGAAAATATGTAATATCCCAATTTCATATATTAACTACATACTCTGACATCATAATAATCCCGGTAGTAAGCATTAACCTATCTCAGAAGAGCCAAAAATGTAACTTTCAAGTGAGCAACTTTACATGTGCGAGTATAAATACTGAGTCAGAAAATGATTAAGTGACCGTGCTACTATGATAATTCAGAACGAGAAAAATATTCTGGACAGTTATATAGCTACACCATGTGGTTATTGACTCTATTAAACGCAATAAATGGCAACTAATATAAATATTGAAAATCTAAAGCAATAAATTACTTAGTATAACTAATAATTCAGATAAATGCACTTTATTTGATTAATTACAAGTAGCCTAAGGCCGTTATAAAGAAAATACATCAACAATTAGCAGCCTAGTGTAAAATACAAGTAAATTATGCTTAGCAATTATACCCATATTCAGGGGTGCCCACCCCCCAAACGTCATGACTCACCCCCCCCAAACATCATTGCTCACCCCCCTCAAACTTTATTGCTCACCCCCAAACTTCATTGCTCACCCCCAGCCCAATTGGCTGTCGACAAGGGCTCCCATATAATATTTTCATGGGGGGGGGGGCAATTTATTAATTAATTGATTTTTTGTCACTTTAACTTCTTGGGCCACTTTGTAACATTATATTAATAATATAATAAGCGCAACAATGACGTAGCCATAAAATAATTGCGGGGAGGGCCGGAAGTGCCGGGGGTCCATCCCCAGAAAATTTTTAAATATTGAACTAAATCTAATGAAAATCACATTTTACGCTATTTTAGCACAGAAAAACTAGTTAGGAAATTTGTTTACCATACTCGAAGACATGCCAATGTAAATAAGAAATCATTGCCTAAGTGGGGGGCCCACCCCCGGAAAATTTTTAAGTACTGAACTAATGAAAATCACATTTTACGCTATTTTAGCTCTCATAAACTAGTTAGGAAATTTGTTTACCATACTCTAAGACATGCCAATATAAATAAGAAATCATTGCCTAAGTGGGGGGTCCACCCCCGGAAAATTTTTAAATATTGAATTAATGAAAATCACATTTTATGCTATTTTAGCACTGAAAAACTAGTTAACAAATTTGTTTACTATACTCTAAGACATGGCAACTTAAACAAGTAATTGTTACCTAATTTATAATACTTATTACTATTTATAAGAAAAGCTGAATAACACATGGAACAGTGGACATAATTGGCCATTATGTTATGAAAAGAAAATAACTGCTAGGCCTATATCATATTTGACACACCAACAAATCTTGTTTAATTATTTTCTTTTTTAATACAAATATAGAATTTTATGTTTTGACTTTTGGGGGTCCAAACCCCCTGAACCCATCTTTCCTAATCCACTGTGGATTCTGCTTCCATGTTGTCGATTTGGTAAAACTTCTGCAATTCAAATAATTGTCTTAAAAGAAAAATACCTGACTATAATAATTATTAATATACATTTTTTTTCCTTGCGCCCCCCCCCCCGGGTATGGGCGCCCATGACTGTCGAAATTCTTCATCTTTATCTTTATAAAGAATTAGAAGTGACCTTTTGAAGTTATAGAACTTGACTGTTTTTATTTTTAACATATAAAACTAATTTTGCAACAATTTTCAACCCCCCCCTAGAAAATTCGTAAATGATAATATTTTGCCCCCCCCCCCAGAAATTTCAATGACGCAGTCTGCGTCTTAACCCCCCCCCCCCCCCCCGTGGGCACCCCTGCCATATTCATTCATCCCAAAAATTGACTATTTTCAGTACCTAAATTTTACAAAATTATTAATTTTTAAGGTAGGTTCATAGAATAGTGCACAACATGCACTCATTTTCACTTCTGAATTGTTCAAAACAAATAAACAAAAACGAGTAACCACGCTATCCGTGCACACTATAAACATATAAACACAGTGACACGCCCCCTTAAGTGCCAAACGCTCGGACAGTTGGCTTCACGCTTGCGGTCTCAGGGCATCTCCGTGTATTCTTTCCTCCGTGGTGTAGGCGTAGTCTGTTTTAAGTGGCAGGACTGGACTTGCACTACAGACTGGTCGGCTATTGGCTAGTGGGCAAGGCTGGCAGCTGTTGTAAAAAAACATGGCTGGGGTGGTCCCAATGACAGCCAAGACTTCAGGCAGAAAACAGTGGACATTGCATGGTAAGTGTAAAGAATATTGTTGATAAATTACCGAAATTCATACGAAGTATATACATTTCATGTCTATACAATGGCAATGTTTCTGTGTTATATGAGGTAACCATTAAATTTCTGCCCTAACCTTATTTGGAACCCTGCAAAACGGTATTCATGCTCTTTATAGTGAGAGATTTCTGTTTGATATTAGTCATAGGAATGTTGCTTATATAGATTTGATTGTGCATGTGCAAAGCCTCTTTCGAAGTCTTGTAGTGTATTCTTGAATGTTACGAAAATCGGCTTTTTAGATTCGTTTATTTAAATTACACCCACACACTTGCTGCTAATGGAAAGGTCATTCATTTAGGTAAACATGATTTCATAATTCGGCATTCATTGTTGAGTCCCCCTTCCCTTCCACTCTTTCAATTTGATCTAAACATAGTTTTTCATTTGTAGGCCTGTTGTTCTATGAACAGCCTAGCTCCAGAATGGAAAATTGTATGTAAACAAAATTTTGTATTTTGTTATGTACTTTCTGAAGATGTGATGCGAAAATTGACTACAACTTTCCCTGATTTTTAAGGGGACTTGACATGAAAATTTAGTTTTTTTTATTTTCTAAAAAACAGAGCTGTAATGATTTTCTTTCAATTTTGTACATGGGATGCTTATACCAAGAGCTAAAACTTTTATTTGAAACATTTTTTTTGAAAAATTCTTTTAAGGGTAGTTATAAGCCACCCATTCTGAATCCTTGCTCTTTGTAATATGGCCTCTTGCAACAGAAAATCGTATGGAAAAAAAAATTATTTCTGTTAGGTACCTTCTGGGGATGTGACATGAAGGTGGCAACGACTTTCTCTAATTTTTAGGGGGACTTTACTTGAAGAAAATTTCGTTTTTTGCAGTTTCCTCGAAAACAGCTCTTAACGATTTTGTTTAAATTTTAAATTTGGGGTGCTTATACCAAGAGCTAACACTTTTATTTTAAACCAGCGGCCACCAACTCATTGCACAATGAGTACAGCAGCAAGTGCAAGCTTACCCTTTGCACGCTAGAATCATTTAGTGTGCACACACCACACGGTATACTGCCTCTCTTGAGTTCAGTGGCTGCATGATCATTAGGCTTTTAAATTCACAAGTTATATTTGAGTATCAACAGATGATTGTTGTATAATTGTTTTATTACATTATTATTTCATTATCATTTTCTTATGCTTTCTACAAAGAACATTTGTGAAGTCTTGATGTTTGTAACAATGCAAATAATGTACAATATATTCCTAGCAAAATAATACACACAAATTAATTCTGTCGTTTTGAACATAGTTGAAAAGTCCCTGATTTTATTCAATTTTATAATAATTAAATTGTGATGCCACAAGTTCTGTGAGATGAATACAAAATCTAGACTCATTCCTTTAAATGACACAGTTCCGCATTTATATTATTGGACACAAACATTAATACTAAAGTTATATTTCAAACAAAATTCAGAGAAACTATAATCTCCATGTAATACAACAGTATTAAAGAACAGCTCAAATAAAGCATTTCACACTACAAAATTACTCACTAAGTAGTAGAAGCTAGTTTTCTTGATTTTTGTTGTCTCTTTTGATGCACTAGTTTTTCAATATCTGGAATCAGTGTTTGTGCAGCGGCCAGTCTAAGTACACATTTTACGTTTTCATCTGACAGTTGACTTCTGCTGCGGGTTTTGTTTATTTTCATCAGTGGGGGAGGGGGAAAAAAAGGTTTGCATATGTACGTGAATCTGCACATAGACAAAATACTAGTAGCATGTCTATGCAGTCGGGGAAATATAGGTTGGGAAAATGTCATTCAAACTTCTTTATTGGTATATATTACCATAATTGTAGGGGTCGATGGCCTACATATTGGACCTGACATAATGTTTGGAAGTTGGTGAAAGAGACGACCCAGTTTGTCTACGGAATCCCGTCTCAGACTGACGTAATGTGGTGCACAGGGGTCACACGGTGCAAGCCTGTTTGCACGCGCACAAAGTACAGCGAGTTAGAGACCACTGTTTTAAACACTTAAAAAAATATACAGTAGAACCCCAATAATTCGAGCTAATTGAGGCTGAGGCTACCTCGAATTACAAAAAACTTGGATTAGGCCTATACGGGAATATCGCTAAATTGAAGGGTAAATCATAAATAAATATTTAATGTGGACAGTAATGTTTTAAAAAATACATAAACAAACAATATAATAGGCCTACATAGGCCAACCTGTGTTACGCCTGTAGCCTATGTATATTGGCAAACATTTAAAATAATTTCTGTGTATTATGAACGAAACCCTGAGTGGGACAGTTTTACCTGCATTTTTGTACACGGAAAAATTGAAAAAAAACTCAAAATGTAACACATTCGGAAGTGCGTAAAACTTACATGCGGACACCGTATAAAAACGGGATTTTACTCTAGTTTTATGGAAAATTTTAATTTTCTTAAGACCAGCTCGAATTACACGGAACCTCGAAATACCGGGGCTCGAATTACCGAGGCTCTACTGTATATATATTTGAATGGTTTCTGTTGGGTTGCAGCTAAGCTTTCTTCATGTGCCTTCTAGTCTCCCACTGATGCTTATATTAATGTGTCTTTGAATAACAAGGCCTTCAGTGCTACTCTGCCTGAATAAGATCTATCTCTCTCATGCTAGTCCTATTCTTCTTACACTATCTTCTGTTGGCTGGGTAGTTTTCGTTTTGCCTTGAGGACATGTAACATAAAACATGATGAGTATGGCATTATGGAAAAGAACATCTAAATTGTGATTTTGTTACTATAATATAGTTTTTATTTTACAGATGGACCTAAAGGTTCATTAAGACGTCTTCGAAGTCAACTGGCTGAAGATGGATGTTCTGAATCTCAAGTTAAATTGGCTAAGCTTCTGCTTGAGGAGAAATGTGGTAAGAATGCAATATACAGTACTTATTTTTACCTCAATATATTTAAATATTTAATAACAGAAGTTTTGTAAATACCTTTTCAAAATTACACTTTAGGCTAGTAAGAATTCTAAAAAAATGCTTCTGGTGGCTTTCAGTCATAACCGGGGTTCGAATTAACTTATTGGAGGGGATTGGGGGAGATTTTCCTCTCTCGTCGAAAGATTCTCTGGCTCATCAAATAAAAATTTCTTCTTGCTAGGATTATATTTTTCTACATTTCATAAACTTCAGTTTAAAATTTGCAGTTACAAGAAACATGCACCACCTTCTTGATAGTGTTGTGTTTTAATGTAACAGTATCATTAGCGCAATGCATAGCAACACAATGTATTTAATAAGCATATTTTGAAATGCACGGAATAACAGAAGCATGGCAAATTGGCTAAGTTGATGTTTACATGTTGGGTTGTTTTGCCGGCAACAATACAGTTAAAGAATATTTTCTATGACCATTAGTGATTGGTGTTGTGCGGTAGTATGTCAAGTACATATTTTGCAGAGAGTGGATGTTCTTAAACTTGGTTAATTACTTGGAGAAATGTTTAATAAAAAACTTAAAGTAATAATGTGAAATGTAGTACCAGTGTCTTCCACAGAATATGAAAGATGTTTTAGTATAATGAATAACACTCTTACTAAACTACGGAATAAAAACAAAAAAGAAAAACACACACACCAGCATCTGTGATATTAGTGAACATTAATGGGCAATGTACAAAAGATTTTTTTCTGAAAGATTTGAAGCAGAGTGGGTAAGGGATGGGCATCATTCTGAAAAAGACACTCCTCAAAGGAAAGTGTCTTCCAACATTTCGTCACATCAAAGCAAACTGTTCCCGCAAATTCAATGAGTGCGTTCTTATTATTAAAGATAATTTATATCCATTCAAACATTTTTATTTTCAGCTGTCTGGTAGTACTACATTAATTTTTATATGAGATTAAGTACATTATACCCATGTTTAATTTTACCCCTTGTCAAAATGTTTCACTGAAACCCTAATCGTAAGTATTCTATATTTCCTGTATCAGATGGTTTAGGAATTGTTGCTAAATGTTGTTTTACTTATTCATTGTTTATTTAAATGATTTGTTGAAAGTGCTGTAAAGTGTTATCTACTATACACATTCACAAAGTAAAGATCCATAAAATAACAATGCTATCTCGTCTGCCGTGTGATGATCTGTTAAAAATCTGCAATCTGTCAACACAGAACTGTCTCAAGTGCATGGTAGCTGTGCATTCATATACCGTATTTTATGGATCATAAGACGCTCCGGACTATAAGACGCACCTTAATTTTAGAATGGAAATTTAAAGGAAAATAAATTTAATGTGATTCTAAACGAAATATTTTAAAGGGAATAATATACTTTATAACATAAGCAAATTATAACCTTGTGCAATTGAGTCGGTGTAAATCACTTCTAACTTAAAACCTGCATTGTACGAAAATCTCTTCTGTACAGGTGGCATCGCGTAAATTTTAACAACTGAACTGTTTTCTCTTGACAGACTGAAAATATTTTACACCCTCTAACCCTCAATTCAGCATACGGTAAGTGTAATGGGACAAGGCTATGTACAGGTCATTGTATTCATTTAATTACCCGGTGAAGACACTACTTTTATATAAAAGAACTCAATATTTCTTTCTTTTTGCATTGTATACCTAACTTCCAGCTACCCTCATTGTATGATTGTGACAAGTGCAGTGATGTACAGTCTGTGGTAAAATTTGTAAACTGTCTTATCGTTTACAGTACCTTATGTATAACTATGGTATTCCACCAATATTTACCATAATTTTAATATTTTTAGTATACTTCGAACCATTAGATGCACCCAACTTTTAAGGCTCTGTTTTCAAGGTAAAAAAGTGCGTCTTATGGTCCGTAAAATACGGTATATGCCTGCAAAAAACTTATACCGCATTGACGAAGTTAACCGAAGTGATACAACTGAGCAATAACTTAAGAACTCTCCTCACTTCATGTTTCTCATAACACTAAGTCATTCAAATTATCATTTGATTTCTTTATAAACAATTCTTGGTAACTTGAGAACTTTCTAGAATTGAATAATTCCGATTTTTTCATTCAAGAACTCCCATAACTAGATTCCATGTCCTGCTAATTACTCTCTCAAGATAATGATGTTATTCTTATTGTTATTCTCATTACCAGGGCCTGGATTCTAATGAATCCCATCTTCTTATTGATGCTGCATAGACATTGCCAACTTGTAGATAAATCCTAATCATGGCCTCTAGTTTATAGAAATGCATTTTTATTAGGTCACTTACTGTCATTTTATGCCATTTTGTATTTTTAGGCCATTTATTTTAATTTTACGTCATTTTCATGCCATTTGCTTCCTTATTTAGTCATTGTTGTTCTCATTACCAGGGCCTGGATTCTAATGACATCTCATCTTCTTATTGATGCTGCATAGACATTGCCAACTTGTAGATAAATCTGAATCATGGCCTCTAGTTTATAGAAATGCATTTTTATTAGGTCACTTTTTGTCATTTTATGCCATTTTGTATCTTTAGGCCATTTATTTTAATTTTACATCATTTTCATGCCATTTGCTTCCTTATTTAGTCAAAGAAATGCCAAAATTTTGTATTGTATAATTACTGTTGTTATTAGATTGACTTTGCATCAGAGCCGGCCACCTGCTTGGATTTGAGAGTACAAACTACTGTTTACCCTCAATAAACAATAATATATTCCAGCCGACCGCAAAAGGAAATGCTGGAGTTTGACTCGCCAGCCCCTCAGTTCCAGTATAAATTTCCGTGAGGGAAGAACATTCACAAAAGTTACAGTTAGCAGAGTGATTTTACTTTTTACCACATTTCAAGTATGCACCCATTGTTTCGGTGGATGTTGGAGAGGAGCTTCTCCATGTACAAATGTACCCTTTCATACAGTCAGAGGTAATTTACCTTCGATAATCTCCGTATGCTGACAGTAATTTACTGCAATCCTGAATAAGGTAGGGTTTACAAGCATTTTTTTTTTCTTCTTTCTTTTTTTTTGGTCATACGGATAATATTTAAATAAGTTACTAGATTATGATAATGCAACATTTTTGTAGGATCTACTTTAAAAACAATTTTCTTACTTTTCTTCTGAAATGCTCCTATCAAGAACAAAGAACAAAGTTTTTAGACAACATCGTTTCTGCATGTACAGTTTTTACTATTATGTACAAATTAGTCTATAACTTTGTGTGTACAATAATAATTTTTATAAATAAAATATCAGTTTTTAGGTCATTCTTTATAATTATTAAGTAATTTTCTTTAAAATTTGGGTTATTTTATTGGTAATTTTTCAAACAATTCTAGGTCATCAGAATCCGGACCCAGCTCGTTACCATATCAGTAGGCTTATCATTCATTTATCAGTTGCATCTAATACTGGCTACTTATATTCTGTAATTCATAGCATATGTTTCCTTTTTTACAGAGTTGGAGATGGAAAAGGAAGAAAATGCAAAAATGGGGGTTTATTGGTTGATTAAAGCTTCAGAGCAAGGGAACAGTGAAGCAACTAATATCCTAAAGCACTGCTTAGAAACAGGACAAGGTATTCATTTTTATAATGTTTAAAATTGTGCACAGAACTAAGGCCATGCCCAAAAGCTGCATTTTCAGCTGAAGTGAACTAGATAATTGACTAAATAACTGGAAGTGATGTCAAAAGTCATGATCAAAAAGTACATAGTTCATTGCAGTCATGCCCTTAGCAGCTAGCAATTGGTAAGGCTTGCTTGGTTCATTGATGACTCATAGCAAGGGCTTCTTTATAGAGGCTGGAAGGTTTGATATAGCAATGTTGCACTTCGTCAGCTGTTGAAGCCACAGGTTCCACTTCTGAAACATGGTTAATTTTTCGTTAAAATAAGGGGAATTTTAAATATATATATATATATATTGATATTGGGTACTACAAGAATTAATCGCAGTTGTGTCCACATTTTAATTCCTCAAGAGATCACTGTTGGCTAATAATTTGAGTTTGGATTTGAGGAAGAAATTGGGATATTGGAGCATTACTTTATATGGATCGGAAACATAGACACTAAGAAAAATAGAAAAGAAGTTCCTGGCAAATTTTGAAATTTGTGGTGGAGAAAAGTATGTTCAGTAGTCTGTAAACAATACTGTTAATGGCTGCCATTTTGTGGTTGAAAGGGTTATTAGAATCTCTATGTACAATTGTGTCCATATTTGTGGATGTGAAGCTTATTCCTAAGCCTATGGATTCTTATGTCCTGGAAGTTTGTTCGTGTTATTGACCTCTTTTTTTTTTTTATGGTAATTTTGAGTTTGTCATTGATTTTATTAAAATTTTAAAATAATCCTTCTGTTAAGTGTTGTTGCATAGTAAGATTATGTCATGAATACATCGGTGGTACGCTCATATGTTATAATTTTTGTCATATTCTTGATCCAAGTTTCTTCTTTATGTTCCGGTATGGTGCCTGAATGAATGTTTGTCTTAAACACTAAATAGCTATAAGGAGCATTGATTTTAAAATAAATAAGAGCGTTTATATGGCCCGATTTTATCTATGATAAAATTTGTGATAACAGTAAAATTTTATGCTAACATTCATAATTATATCAAGTGGACATTTAATTTATTTGCACAGCTGTCCTTGGTTTTGGTATTCATATGTGAGGATATAAGGCGAAAAAATCACACTTATATTACATATTACCTTCATAAAAACCTGAAATTCATTAATGAAATATGTTTGCAGCTGCAACACAAATTGCACAGTTGACACTCTACTTGTCAAGATATAGTATGATCCCTAGAACTAGACTGGTGAAGGCTAAATTAACTATGGGAATTCAGTTGGTTTAGGTTAGGTGGCTCTAGGCCATTAAGCATGAAAAAGATATAAAAAGGAGAGGAAGGTGCCAGAGAACTTACCAATTGGCAGGAGAAGCTGGTCTTCAATTGGTGCTGGCTCTGGTATCATATGGGAATTCAGGAAATTCCACTATTATATTTGTTCAGATTCATCATCTACTTTAGAATGACAGTCTACCAATAAATTGATGAAAAATAGCATTTTCATTACTCA
Source organism: Ectobius pallidus (assembly GCA_964059195.1). Classification (NCBI taxonomy): domain Eukaryota; kingdom Metazoa; phylum Arthropoda; class Insecta; order Blattodea; family Ectobiidae; genus Ectobius; species Ectobius pallidus. The sequence continues at coordinate 79,005,608 of CAXKWD010000003.1, forward strand.
ATTTTTGTATACATAAATATACAAAAGAACAAAATATTTACCCATAAATCAATTTACATACATAGACCTTCAAGTTAAACCATTTTCTATTTAATGATGGGTATAGGATTGCACATTTAATATCATTTTATCCGTAGTATGGAAATGCTCTATTCCTATTGCAATGAAACTTCTATGATCTGAAAATGTCTACATTGGTACTATATGTTTTTTTCCTTTGTTCCAGGTATAACAGAACATAACTACGTTGATGTGAAGGCCTGTTTAAGCATGTCACAAGATGAAAAGTTGGCAAGAAAGGCTGCTCGAGAACTATTCTCAAGGTAATAAATATCAGAAGTAATAGATTTAAAGTGTATGCCAATACCTGAATTTACATATTATCTGGTTTGATATGGTTCCTAAAATTTTACAGGAAGTTTATATAGAGAAATTATTAAATTTACGTTAATGCTTGAGATGGAGATTTAATATACAACTTCATTTAAATCAGGAACAGTAACCTGAATATGTTTCAAGTGTGCATCGTGACTCATCCTCCTCTACTATACCCCATGTGACGGTTGGACAACAACAGCATCTTCTGGTGGGCATTTAATAAACCTCTTGGTGAGATTGTTATTGCAAGTATTTCAAAATTCATAATCTAGTCCCTGTTTTTGTGGATATAAATTTTCTCCCCAACTCCGAGTTACTTATGTTCCTGGACACACTTTTTCAGTTTAACTCCAACCTTATTTCGCATCCCTTTTACTAAATGTGCGCAGTTACCACTGATTTTTTTTTCTATGCATAAAATGTTATGTAAAATACAGCAGTTGCTGTATACATTTTGGAAAATTGTCACAAATAAGATTGGAGCAGGAAATGAAAAAGTGTGTGTCCAGGGACACCAGCAACTCACAGTTTGAGAGAAAATTTATATCCACAAAAGTACGGACTGGGGATGACCACCTCATCAAGAAGTTCGTTAAATGCCCACCCAGGTTGCTGCTGTTGTCTTGTTCAACCATCAGATGGAGTATAGGCTGAGAATGAGTTGTGATGCACACTCAAAACATGTTAAGGTTAATATTAAATTGTATTGGAAGTTAACACAGTGAAGTTATATAACATAACAATTATATAAGAGTTAAATTTTTACACAAAAACTTCACTTTTGGTATAGTTTACCTGTACTAGTTTTGGTGCCTTCCTGTTCTTGACTAAGTGAAGTTGTATGTATTAAATCTCTGTCTCAAGCATTAATGTTAGAATATTGCTGGCTAAGGCAGTTTCATACAAAGATGCAGAAATATAGTATAAACTCAATGGTGAAGAAAGATGCAATTAATCCATATGAGAATTTGAATTCTGTTGGAAGTAAAAATCATTATGTCTTTCATAATTGACTTCAAAAGTTCCGGAAGCATCTCCAAAATCTAAAAACAACAGATAATGTAATAATACAATTTAGAATTATATTTAGATGCACCACAATCACATTATATTAAATTTATGTACCGTATATTATTGAGTGTCAGCTGTTTAGAAGTCAGGGAGACAGCCTGTGCGCCATTAACTCATTTTGGCAAAAATGAGGACATGAGGGGTTTCTGGTTATAGCGATTCAAATGAATTACAGTGTAGAACCTTTACAAGATGAAACATTTCTGAATATTTGTCCTAATGACAAACATACACGTCAGCTGCAAATCCCCCAGATAATGATTCCCTCCTAAAGACAATAACAATTTTCTGTTTTCAAAGATCAAGGAAATGATACATGGGTATATAGGGAAAATGATGTAAATGGTATTAATTGTCAGATTTTTTTTTGGTGAAAAAAAGGCTATAGTGTGTAAGTAATTTTTGGAATGAACATGCCATCTATTTATTTTACTTATTTCAAATCCAATCCTTGAATTATAAGATATTATTTAATAGATTTTTAAATTTAAATTATGTTTCTTCAGTCTTTCTTCAGGTCAGGATTTTATAACCACAAGTCAGTTGCAGAGACAGATGAGGTTGCTGGACAAACATTCAGTCAGAGGATCAGAATATAAACAAATAACGATAAAGGAGAGTGATCAAAACAGTATAGGAGATGGTGAAAATTCGGCAGATAAGGACAGCATAAATCATCAAGCTTTAAATGAAATGGCACAGAGTGGAAACGATGGTAAGAATAAAACTATTTTACCAGTCATATTGTGTGTATGTATGACTAACATTCCACAAGGCTACAGATTTATTTTAAACTATGTTCTGTAAAGAATAATGTGTCTTGGGCAAGAATTGAATCGGGGGGGTTTCAGCTTGGCATGCTTATACCAAGATTACTTGGCTCCTCTAAGCCATACCCAGTTCCATTCTAAATATTCCTCTAGACTAGGCTGACCATATTACCTTGAGTCCAAAACTGGATACTGGGATGGTAAAAACGGGGCAAAGGAAAAAGGACATTACAATGTTGGCATAAAACTCTTATTCCAGTACTTCACTGCTTGTCCACTGCAATAAATTCAAATTCTTTCTGAAGGTCAGCATTAAAACTGTGATTTTGACTTCTTGACATTGCAAAAAAATACTTAAAAATTTAAAAATAAAACTTTAAACTTTAAATTGCTTATGTACAGACTGAAAAATACAATCTCCAAAAAAAAAGTACTTAAGACAAATTGTTAATAAATTGTAGAAACATTTTTTAGGAAATTTTTTAACAAAAGAATAGCACTTCTTCTGTAGAATCAACACCTTCTTGTTCACAGTGAAAACACTAGTGTTGCTAACATGCATTTCTTTATTGTCTCTGAATAAATAATACAAGTAACAATACAATCTTATCAGAACAGATCTTTGCTATTGAAGTATGTAGTTCACTACACCAAATGATGTGATATCTTCTCTGAATAAATCACTGCAGATATTGATACTTAGTATACAAACAATCCAACTACATGGTTATTCAGTTTTTTGGTAATCTTGACATTGATGTATGATTATATGTTATGAATAATAATTGTACTTGACCAATATTAAAGCATAGTAGAGTTACATTAAAAACGCTACAAAATTGCCATTTTTACTAAAATGATGAGATGGCCAATAATTATGAAAATAATGGTACTGTCCTGTTCAAAATGGTATGTATGATCAGCCTAGTCTAGACCTTTAGCGACCTTGCTGCACGTCTACGGCATAGCAAGAATGAGTCTAACATTTTTTAATTAATCAAGACTCTCAGTGGTATTTATTCCTGCCTAGACTGAAAACCTGCCAATAACTTGTTTTAATCTGTTTTCGCTAAAAATAAAACCACTACTTTTCAATCATAGTTTCATAGAGTTTTGACTTTGTATAAAAATTAAAATGAGGAATATGGTCGAACCTCCATATACCAAAAACTGATATAACGATAAACCCGCATTAAGCAATATTTTTCTATAGTCCCAGAAAATTTTCCATCTTAATAAGGTTACTTGTCCCTCGTTATAGTGATTAAGATATTTTGTGAATACCCTCTTATGATACATTTTTGAAGTGAAATTGCCATTCTAGACCAGAAACTAGCCCTGCAGGCGGTAGCAGGTAGCAAGATTAGTGTCCTTCCCAGCTAGTACGAACCTTTAGAAATTCCGGAATAAATTTTATTCTCAGTAAAGGATGGAGTACAAGATCACTGACAATGTGATTGTTCCGTGTTACAACCCTCTTTACCTCTTTCTGTGTTTCCCTTTTTCCACCCAGTGGATCACCCTGTGGAAAGAGGGAAGAGAGGGATGAAAGACGGAACAATTACATTGGTCAGTGACCTTTCTGCAATGTAGGCTAAGCGATGTTAAATAGCTAACCAGTCTTTAAAGTTATTTTTCAGTGGGCGGGCAAAAATTAGCTATGGCCTCCGATCAATGAAAATCAGTAAGTCTTGAAACAAAATTAGTGGCGTTTAAAGATTTGGATGATGGTTTGAAGCAGACAGAAGTTGCAAAAAAGTACGAACTTTCACAATCTACGTTGGCTACATTTCTTAAAAAGAAGAGAAATTGAGGAAAGTGTTGTGTTTGTTACAGTATATGTTAAATAAATTCTTCTGTTAGGTTGTGTAAGTAGTCTATATAATCTGGTTTTTTTTGTTTTGCATGCAGTTTTCTTAAGATGTCCCTCAATATAACAATAACCCTTATATAACAATATGATTTGCTAGGGCCCGAAAATATCGTTATAAGGACGACTGATTGTTGGTTAACCAAGTTTACTATAGTAATGTAATACAAAGCATATTATGCAGCATTGAGTATGTCTACCACCAGTTTGAAAAATCACTCAATTCAGATTAGTCAGTATTTATCTCAAAAGGGATTGGGAGTCTAAAACCCCTCTTAATAGCAACTGTATCTGCTCTCTTGTAAGATCCGTTTGAGGACTCACACTATATTTCTTTGTGAGTTTCCCAGCCTAGAGGCTCTCTTAATGATGCCAAATTGCTTCCCACTTGGGTGTCGACTGTTTATCAGTAGCTTTGCCTGTAGCATGATCCTAGCATTTGTCTGAGGGTATCTAACAGCAGTGGGTTGTGCTTTAATTTATTCCTGGTACTGCATGAACTGGGGTACGCCATAGCGTAGTGGTTGAGGCGCTGTGCTATAAACTGGAAGGTTGCAGGTTCGATCCCTGATGAGGTCAGAGTTTTTTAATTGGCCTAATCCTTCTGGTGGCACTATGATCCTGATGTCGACTCAGCCTCTAACAAAAATGAATACCAGGAGCAATCCTGGGGGTAAAGGCTGCCAGTGTTTAAGGCTGACAACCTTACCACCTTCACATGTCAAATGTCTAAAATCTGGGAGCCTCACCTCCTGGAACCCTGTATCACACTGTCTGGGCCTCCATGGCCTGTATAGGGAACACTTTACTTTACTTTTTACTGCATGAACTACTGAAATGTTATAGGACATTTTTAACACAGTCTTTTTCTGTTGCTAACCCACTAGATAACTAGGCCTTTGTTGCTTAATTCATGTTGAGACCAAGACTAAAATGTTTCTTTTCTCAGGTGATTTCTTATTTGTTGACTTGACCAATCATAAGCAGAATTTATTTTTTCTTTCTTGCTTCCAGAATGGGTTGCAAGAGGAGAATACTTCGGTGAAAAACTTACAGAAGAACATCTTCTTTCTGCAGCTGCTATGTATGCTGGTGGAGAATTACCGCTTGTTCATCAAGCATTATGTCTAATAGATCCTCAGCTCAGAGAGATAGGTGCAATGAATTTCCTTCATCGCATTTTCTTACACCCGTTCATAACCTTCCAGTCTGTTTACAGTAAAGTTATAGAAATCCTTGCGAAACAAGGTGTACCTCTAATCGCATCTATTTTTCCCATAGCTCTAACTCATATTCAGACGCTGATATTGCTCTTTTTCTATTCAGTTCTTGGAACTGAGAGTTTGCTTTTATTTATTCCTATGGTATTATATTACATCTCTTTCTGTATTATGGTTGTTTCCACATTTCAAATGTTACATAGAAAACATGAGTTTAACAATTTCCGAGTGTGGTCTCAACTTTTTCTTAGTTATAGCGGAGGTAATCTGAACCCTGAGGAGGCTGAATATCAGTACTGCAGAAATAAATTGAAACCATATGCTAATTTCTTCCTTGCTCTCTTAATTAATCTTGTCGTGTATCCTATAATAGCTCCACAATGGACGCCACAATCAGAATTTACAATTCTTGCATTTTTCTTAACCATTCTAACTCTTTATTCTTTCATGGACGATAAAACTTTTCCAGATTTTTTGACCTTATTTTCATTTGCTGTACATGTTCTTGCAAAATATCCATATGAATCTGATGCTGTTGTACGGCAAGGTTGGAGATTTTTAGATATTCAAATTCCTACTTATGCCTCATATGTAGTTGGCAATAGTGTTGAATTCTGCCTAAACTTCCGAGCAGTTTTCTATCTCCTTATACCTGCTGTGTTTGCAAAGATTGCTGCAAGAGACAACTGGCGTGGGACATACCAGACATTGATTCCACATTGTGTAACACTGTCATGGTGGCAAATGGCTGTGATATCTTCTCAAGGAGCTACCTGGTATGGGTTGATCCGAAGCACTCTAGCGTTGGTTGGATTTGTATTGTTTCTGCCATTAGCTGGACTTGCTACTATTCTTCTTCCTGTTGCTGCTGTGGGCAAATACTTGGCCGATTCAGCAGTTCTAGTCCGTGTACCTGCCACTGTGATTCTTGCTTCTTTGCCTCTCGCTTTGTCATGGTATTTGCGTCACTGTAGATCCCGTGGAACAGCTGGAGGATTTATTGACACACTCATTACAAGAATTCAGGTAAGTGTTTCACCTGACTAAATAGCTAATTCCGACTTTTGTTTACCAAAGAATGTCTGAAAAAAGAAATGATGCAATTAGTAAACTTCTGTAACTATTGAGCACATTCTAATATTTTTATGTTGTTGGATGGTATTAATGCTAAAAAAAAAATCTTTTCAATTAATAATCTCATGCAATATTTCTTTGTTAACTATTCAGATGTAACATTTATACGAGCAATGTACACAGCCTAGGGCATAAAGTTACTAATAATCCCTGCATAAATGACTGAATGTGTCCAACTCAATATTGGCAAGTTGCATACACTTCACATGATCTGACACCCTTGTAAATTATTATAAGGATAGCCAATATCTGTTGCTTGGCAGGTGCTTGCAATTGAACTTTATGTTACATACCCATTTTAAGGCAGTTAGGAAAATCATTAGCTGCTTTTCCTGTATTGTTACAGCTTTGTTCCTTGTTTGGGGTCTTCTATTTTCCCAGTAGTTGATGGCTTTCTAAAATCAATTTAACAAAATAATGAAATTAAATTTTTCGTGACAGATGAAATACTGCTAGTATTATTCATATCTCGTATAAATGGCTGCACTAATGGAGTGCAGTCTTTCTTCAATATCTCAGGCAAGAAACGTCTTCCTGTGTTTTATGTTTTTGATGACTTACGACATTCAAGGTTAGTGTAACTTTTACCAGCTACATGAAGATTCTTGGTGAATAATTTCAGTAAAATTTACAAAGCTTTTAGTAAGACTGTAAATATACATCATGACTAACTAATCTAGTAATTGTTGATTATACTTCAGGAACCATAAACTTGGTTCTTTGTTCCTTCCTTGTGTTTTTCTGAGACAAGGAGTTGTATGGATAGGTTAAGAATTACTTTAATAAAGAATTAAATCTCAATTTGTGCAAATTATCATAATGGCTGAGGAGTCTGCATGGTGATCGCATGATTCCAAACTGAAGTAAAAGTAAATTCTAATCTGGAAATTTAGATTCATAACTGTATTGTCAGTAATATTGTACCAGTTTATTATATTCTGTTGTATTTTCCTCCTCCTTATTTTTCCTTTCATCCCCCTCCTCTCTTCTTGTATTCTTTCTCCTCCACTTAATATAAGTTTTGATTCTATTTACTTAACTGCAGATTTATGGTAGATTATTACTATGAGTATTTTCCATTCTTGGATGAAGAATGAATTGGCCGTTTTAAAATCCATTTAAGTATTCAAACAATTGGATGACTAAACGTTTTGATAGATGCTAAATTTCGCAAATGTAAAAGAACTGTCTCTTGTAATGAAAAAGAGAAGGCTATAGTATTTCTTTGTTCAAACTTTGTTATTTGCAAATATGCCTAGCATTTTGTGGATGTGTAGTTGTGCATGAGCTATTTTATCTGCAAAGTTGGAGACATAGCAATTAATACCTGTAGGAGGATTACCGTATTTACTCACATAATGAATGCACCCCAACTTTTTGCATTAAAAAATAAAAATTATCTGCATAATAATAGCACCTTATAAAAAATTGTTTTAATAATATCTGAAGACATAAGATTGGATGGCCTGCTTGTCTTTACATTCAAGTTTTTAAACAACAATACATGGGAACAGAAATCGTGATTGGTTCTTATTAACACACAAAATAATCTCAACGATTGTCGAATAATATAGCAGGACATCTACAGTAGACAACTGTACGGATAAATTTTTGTTTGGACAATGGCTAAGAACTGACCGCAATATTAAAGTTATACAGTGAATTTTAGACTGAAAGTTATCAAATTCGCAAAAGAACATGGTAACAGAGCCGCTGTACAAGAATTTACAGCGCCTGATTGTGATGAACATGTTTCTCATCTCTTTATGCAACAGCTAACTATCAATTGTCATGTATGCAACACAATCGATACATAAATTAGTCATGACCGTTATTTTGATACTTACACTATCAGTAGGGATAGGAATTTTTCGCGATCGCGAATTTGACGATTTTTATTAAGAACTGTATTAGGAATGATAACTAGCTTCAACACACCCAACAGTACCATGAAAAATGCTTTTTGAACTCGCGAATTGATGCGAATTTCGCATGAAAGTGCGAATTTTGCATGAAAATGCGATTTTGGCGCGAATTTTTACTCTAAAATGCGATTTTGGCGCGAATTTTTACTGTAAAATGCTATTTTGGCGTGAATTTTTACTTTAAAATGCGATTTTGGCACGAATTTTTAATTTTCTTACGAGAAAGAGGCCGAAAACCTACTTAAAACACCTATAGTCCAGAACCATACATTTCAAATCAAATTAACTTCCTCTAGAGAAATTGAAAATATAATCAAGTCACTCAAAAGCAAAAACTCTTCTGGATGGGATGAGATAAGTAATAAGTTGTTAAAAAGCTGCTCATCTGAAATTAGTAAACCTCTTAGTCATATTTGTAATTGTTCGTTAAAAAGTGGAATATTTCCAATAAGACTAAAGCATGCTATTGTTAAGCCCCTCTTTAAGAAAGGTGACAAAAATGTTCCATCAAATTATAGACCTATATCACTCCTAACCTCATTTTCAAAAGTTTTTGAAAAAGTTATGTACAACCGCTTAATACACTATCTTAATTTGAATAACATTCTTACACCATCTCAGTTTGGATTTAGAAGTGGCATGTCCACTGATAATGCTACATTTCAACTCACTACAGAAATATTGGAAGCGTTAGATAAAAAGAAACATGCCCTAGGAATTTTTTGTGACCTAGCTAAGGCGTTTGACTGTATAAATCATGAAATTCTACTTCAAAAACTGAAACACTATAGGTTGGATAATATAACACTAAAGTGGTTCAAATCATACCTGTCTGATAGAACTCAAAAGGTAATAATAAATGGAAATGAATCAAAATTAGGGACTGTTAAAAATGGAGTACCTCAGGGATCGATACTGGGACCTTTGCTCTTTTTAATTTTCATCAATGACTTACCAGATAACTTAAGTGACGAATCAAAGGCATTGCTTTTTTGCAGATGATACTAGTGTACTCGTAACAGGAAAGTCACAAGAAGATTTAGCAAGACTAGCTACAAAGACTTTTCACGAATTAAATACTTGGTTTCAAGCTAATAAAATGTCACTTAATATTGATAAGACCCACTTTATTCAATTTAGAACAAAAAATAGATATATCTCAAACATTGTAATCAATTATCAAACACAAATCATAGAGGAAATTAGCAACATAAAATTCTTAGGACTACAAATTGACCAAAATCTTGACTGGAAGAAACACATTGTAATGATAAGTTCTAAGCTAAGTTCAGCATGTTTTGCGCTACTAACTTTGAATGATATATTACAACAGGACGCATTACTCACGGTATATTTTGCATATTTTCACTCTGTTATGAGGTACGGAATCATTTTTTGGGGTAACTCGGCACATAGGGAAAAAATATTTAGATTACAGAAGCGAGCAATAAGAATAATATGTGGAAAGAAAAAACGAGAATCTTGTAAACCGCTGTTTGAAAAATTAAAAGTCCTCACTCTCACCGGAGAGTATATATACTCTGTTATGTGTTACATGGTAGATAATATTGATAAATTTCAAAGTAATCACAGTATACACGGGCGTACTACTAGAAACATGAATGATTTACATAGACCAGCTAACTCATTAAAACTTTTTCAGAAAGGTGCTTATTATTCCGCAATACAAATATACAATAACCTTCCAAAAGAGATTAAATCACTATGTATTAAAAGCAAATGCAAATCTTTCAAAAGAGCTCTGAAGCAATATTTAGTAACTCACACCTTCTACAATATGGATGATTTCTTTTCAGCTTGAGTAAGTGTGACATAACAATTCTTGTATCATGTTTTTTTTTTATAACATGCATGTATGTTTTTATCTGACGTGTTCTATATCCTTGAGCCCTGCTCAACACAGGATCTACAGAACGAGACATCTACATCTACATCTACATCTACATCTTGCTGAACGCTAAAGTACCGTATTTATCTTAATATAAGCCGCACTTTTTTCCTAGATTACTCCCAGCAAAATGAGCCTGCGGCTTAAAATCACGTACAAGTGTTTTTAGGCAGTAATGGTAAAATTGAGCACAATATAGCCGGTTGATCCATCGTAGCTGGTTCCCCTCCTCCAAGCACCACCATCTATAGATTATCTCGAATCTCCAGGACTATCGATATATTAATCGATTTAACATCAAAAACGTATCGATTTTAATCGAAGAATCGTAAAAATGCGTAAGCAAGTGATGTTTTGCGTATTTTGGGCATTTTTGATAGCGGTATTACAGAATATGCATGTATTATGAGCTGTTCAGAAGTAAAAAATGCCGTAACGTATGGGAATGTGAATAAAGGCAATTTTGAACTGATGGTAACTGAAAGTGCAGTTATGAAGAATAGAAAAATCGCGCCAAATTCAACACAGAAAGTCATGAAGTGTAAAGTACTGATTTCTGTTTTCTTTTTCGTCAGTTTTATTTAATTATATTAAATAAAATTAGAATATCATAACTTAAGTCAGCTGATACTTTCTTTTTCTTATTTCAGGCCTATTTCGGCTAAGAAATATGTTACTTTAATATTTTGAATATGAGGCAATTTATTTTTTCACTTTGGGGTTAATTTAATTATTTTGCTTTACTTTATTGCTAAAAAGGCAGGTGTGGCTTAAATTTGGATAGATATGGTACCTTCATATTGTGTTTTTACAACCTCTTTGGACTTTTACTGCAAGACGTCACGATCAACCTTCAGTATGAAAAAAAACTTTGTATTGTATTTTTACAAGCTCTATCGATTATTAGGATTAGTATTAGTATGACGTATTTAGTTCCCTTTAGAGTTTGGCATCGTTTTGGTTTTGTTTTATGATAAGACCTCACATGATTGTGTGAATGTTGCTGTGAAAATTGTCGAATAGTAAATTAATAAGGCCTCAAGATGCTAAATAACAAACTAAGCACAAAGGATAGGGCTTTCCAATATCAGAAAGATGATTTTTATTCCATTGAGCACATAAAAGGTATGCTTTCCCGTGAATCTGCTATAGTTTTGAAAGTACCGAAAAGTTCAATTGAAACCACCGAATTTCACATTTCAAACTACCGCTTTCTTCGATTTGAAAACACCGAAAAATTCCTATCTCTAACTATCAGTCATTAGCTGGCACATCTTTTAATAAGTGTTTTTTTTTCACATTAATTTTTTCCTCGCATAAAAAACACACCCTAGTTTCTTCTTGTAAAAATCTGGGGGAAAAAGAGCATTTATTACATAGGTAAATATGGCATATGTGATAATTTTATATTTGTTTTAATATGTTTGTAATTGAATTTCGTATATTTATAGATTCTGCTTGGAGTGGTGGCTGCTTTAGCATTGCTTCTTCCAGCTCTGTATGACATAGCGGATCATACAGATAATGTTGTAGACTACTCAGATGGAAATGGTGGCAGCTTGAGCTGGGAGCAGTACCAAAGGTATTGCCATCAACCAGCATGGGAGCAATCATCAATAGCTGTAGTACAGTTGCATTGTTCACATCTTGCTGGTACTCCTATAGGATGGGATGGATATGTGACGGATATCCGAATTCGCAGCATAAGCAATACAATTGATGCTATAATTTCAAGGTAAATTTTAATGTGATTAAACATCAACTAAAGAGACTGATTTATTCCTCATCTGGAGATTGAGTAGTGTAAACTTTCCTTGTCTTGTGACCATCATAGCTAATGTTTTTGAAGCACTGAAGCTAAGCTTGTTCATGCGTCTCCATGAACGTAATAGTTTCAAGGGCTTTATTAACATTGTCTTAAAGAGAACTAGTGGTCCAAGATTTAATAGTAAAAGCGCATCAACTGCTTAAGCAATTAACTTACAACCTCTAGGAAGGTGGTGTTGAAGATCATCAACCCAGAATTCTCTGCTACATACTGAGCCTCGCAGGCACCCAAGTGTGATATTGTTTTGTAATGGTTTCATCACTTACAGACTATTGGATTTGTTTCTCTGTAATGAGGACTATAATTTCTGGGGCAGTTTTTTGCCATTAGTCGATAAAGTGTCTTGGGCCACCAGGCATAATCAAATGAGGAGTATCGTTGCAAACATATGTTTACCCCTGGGCAAAATCAAGTTTTACATGAACTCGCATAGTTTATAGCATGCTCTTTCGTGCTGTAAACTCTGTTTGCATCAAATCATGTTTTTTCCCAGTGTAAATGGCATGTGAAAAGCAGCTGTTGCAAATTGTATTTTGTCCACATTCATGATTGCTGCAAACCGTATTATGTCCACAGCTATTTTTTCTTTTTTTTTTACGGTGGTTACCTTGAAAGTGAATTATGTTAGTTAAACTGACAACTTGATCAGTGCTAAGTGTAGAAAGGATTCTTTTAAATTGTGCTGTGTTTCAAAGTCGATAAAAGCATAAGTGTAAGGGAAGAAAACAGATGCAGTAAGTCAGCAAGGCAGTTGCATTCTGAGGGTAGATTTGTTAAATAAGAAGATAACAATTAGTAATCTGATTGTCTTCATAACATTGCCACTGTGTGTCATCACTACTGTAACTTAGGCCTATTAAGGAACAAACCTTGAATTTCATGATTTCTCCAGAAATAAAGCTGTGCACTGAAATAGCAGCATACATAATGCACACGAGGTGATACTAAAGGCTTTGATTTTCAACAAATATTTAGTTTGCCACGCTATTCAATTTGGGATATGTAAAGACAAGTTTTATTGACTTTTAATTTTTAAATGCCTCACTAGTTTAGGCGTAATTTATTTTTTGGCTCTGTTGTAAAATTTGGTTTTTGGGGACATAATACAGTTTGCAACGATACTTCTCAAATGCACTAGATATATTTAGTGATATCAGCAGCCTTATTTCCTTCTTTGTGAACACATGTGACCAGTCTATAATATTACAAACTGCATCTTCTGTTGATTTTTGTTGAATAAATCTAAACTGATTGTTGTTCAGACAGCTATTTTTGTACAGTTTGTTTTATTTTCAACAATTCCATTGCCATTTTTGTCCTTTCAGAAAAAAAAAAAACACATACCCTCCCTCCTCCCCCTTTACGCTCAAAGGCCTTATATTTATTCATTGTTGCTTTAATTATTCATTACTTACTTATTTTTTATTTATTTGGTAAATAGTCACAGTAAAAAGTATAACTCATCTGGATTCTTCAAAGATAATTTTAAAATTTATTAATAAAATCTTGACCTCTGTTGATATTACCTATGAATAAATCAGATGAAGTTAAACACATTAGACTACTTAATAAAGTATTTGATCTTTATTTTCAGATTACCATCTCCTGTACAAGATTCTCTTACCTGTATGTTCGGTGAGCGATATGATGCTGACTGTGATCCTGATAGGACCCCTGAAATTGCACTCAGGAAATGCAAGCTACTCAAAAATCTGAAATTGAGACGTCCTGCATGTCATCTGGAAATGTGGAATAAGTAAGTCTCTTATTAAATGATAATTTTCTTAATACTTAATGTTGTTTTTTATAATTGGTTTTGTTATTTAATATTAACAGTAAATTCAAGATGGACAAAAAAAAAGTTGCATACATGATGAGTAAATCCACATATAGTTTATTCTCGATACTTTAGTACTGCAGTTTAGAGTACTTTTGGAACTTATTTTAAGTCCCCACTCATATCCCATAATATATTATAATAGAAAAATATTTCATTTTTACAGTTCAATTACTTATGATCATTTCAGTAATAAGTACAACAATTCAAACATTAAAATTTAATAATTGACTTTTACATCCTTATTTTGTTCATAAATGTTCAGTGAGTTTATATTAATATAGGCTACTATTTTTTTTCCTATGCTGTTCTGGCAAGAACGATCAATTACTGAAGTGTATTTACTTCAAAAGTCTAATGATCGATAGTGAGAGAATACAATATGGTGCCTACATGGAAGAACAAATTTCTCCAAAAATGGCTCGAAGTGTAGTGTTATCATTATTATTATTATTATTATTATTATTATTATTGTTGTTATTGTTGTTATTGTTATTGTTTTATATATATATATATTTTTTTTTTAAAGACTAGTGACAAGCTTCCAGCCTTATCGCACTGAAGAAATATATCTATTGTATAGAGTAGTGGTCTTCAGCCTTTTGTAACTAAAGGACCATTTTCTTTTTGGTAAACAACTAGCAGGTCACATTGATTTATTGAGTATGAAGAACATGGTACAGTCGGTCAAATAAAAAACGTCGGGCGGTATTTGATTAAGTATCACGAACGAGCATATGCGCATGTACAGGAAGACTTAAGGTTAGATTCACACCTGCCTCTTGTCTCTCCATGTATTTTCTTGATTATTTAGTCAGTTTTGTTCCAAAACGAACATGTATAGAAGGCTGTGGATGGTCTCACATCCGCCATATTCTTGGTTGCAAATTCTTATAATATTAGTAATTAATAAATTCACAAGGAATATGATTATTCAAGGAGCATTTTTTAAAGATTTTATTATTTTATAATACCGGTACATGTAGTGCAAAATCAATAACTTACGTTCAACTTCTGCCACCAAACTAGCATCGAAATACATGGCCAGATCCACGATTCCTATGAAAACTTCCGGTCGCATTATAGTGAAGTACCCACCTCTTTAAGAAATATGGAACCTTCTCGCTGCTTCAGAGGCCGAAAAATGCACGTCAATTACAGCCCTAACTACACTTTCTCTCAAGCTAGCATCCTATGTGGTGCGAAGACAAAGCAAAATGAATTATGACAATACATTAAGTTGAATATCGTGTATTGCGCTTTCCACGTTTTTCATTTTTCCCTCGTTGTTCATTTCTTCCCTCCTGTCGCATGGCCTCATATGTTCAGAAAATGACCTGTATTTTATGTTTTTTTATAGGAAACTTGTGAACTAATGCGATAAAACTTTAATTTTAACTGCATACGAGTCCCGACGTTTTTTATTTGACCGACTGTACTTACATAACACAAATACTTATATTACAATATCTGTAGGGATTACTTAACTATATACATGTGTGTGTTTTATATTTTGTCTTCCACTTTGCTATGTAAATTAATAACACAAAGCACGGTAACATTCTTGAATTTAATGTGGGGCCTGACACTGTTTCTCTGTCACTAGATTTTCAATGTTGGCATTATAGTGAGGCCGCATGTGCCCCCCAGGCCGCTCGTTGAAGAACACTGGTGTAGAGGAAAATTTGTCCTGTGTGGGAATCAAACCAAGGTTTTTGCTTTGTACTCTAATCCCTTGACCACTAGTCTTCTACAGAACTTAACTAGCTCCATTCCAAATATTTCTCTAGATCAGTGGTTCCCAACCTGGGGGGGGGTTCCCAACCTGGGAGGCACGGACAGTTTAAAAGAAAGCAGAAACATGTCAAACAAGTGGGAGCATCCTTAAAGAAAAACAGTTTCAGCCATCTCATTGATGATCTGAATTCTTGTAGTTTCTTTCATCACATAAAAAATATATGCGAAAAGTGTTGTTCAAGTGAAAAACAAAATCATTAGGTATTGTAAAAATACCTAAAAATATTTTATTCTCAAATAAATAAAATAAAAATAAATTTAAGCAAGACATTAAACATTTCTGTTTCAGCTACAAAGTCCAGAAACACAACTGTACATAGTTTTGTGTTACACTACATTTCATAACCCTCTTTGCTAAAGTGTGGATTGTTGAATGTTGTCAAATAAAGTTCTCGGTAAGAAGGAAAAAAAAAGTAAAAGTAAAAAAAGTAAATGAATAAATAAATGTAGGAAAATGGAATATTCTGGGGTTGGGGTTGCAAAGAGGTTACTGGGAGGTAGAAAAGTTGGGAACCACTGCTCTAGAGCCTTATTGATCTCGTTATAGATGTTTGCATATCTAGATTTGTGATATCTCTGAGATAAGATTGGAGGCTTGTTACTAACTAAACCATTGAAACATTAGTTAACTTAAAATCTACAATTAAGATAGATCCTCACAACATTCTAGATGTGCTAATGGTCGATGGGTTTCTAGAGGAATGGGACTGAGTATTTCCTGTGTGACCCTAGTAATCTAGGCATCACTATATGATGCTGAAAACCGGGTTTGATCCCCATCCAGGACAAAATTTTCTCCATACATTACTCTACCATGGTAATGGGTGGCCAATAAGATCCATTTTGATATGAATGGTAAAAATGTGAATCATGATTTCACAATGAATTTTATTACTTGACTAGATCAGAGTTCCTTTCAAACTTTTTCTCTACTGATAATAATTCAGGGTTGCATCCATATCAATTTGATATCCATTTATTTTCACCACCCATGCAGTGTACTATTAAATCATAAAGATTAAAAGAAAAATGTACAAACACACATGAATGCTTATAGAGTGTTCTACGTTCCCTATTTCCATAAAATTTAAGGCACTGGTAAGCCTATGCTATGTTATTTTATGAACTAAAGAAAATTGTAAAAAATATTAAGATTTTATAAATACCATGAAGTATACGGGCTTTGTAAAAATAAAGTCAGGATAAGGAAAATTAACATAAAAATTGCAGATAGTTGTAGTCAATGCATAAGTAAGTTAAGCATACAAAAATTATTGTTCCACGAATAATTGTAATTTGACTGTAATGAACTAAAGAGCACATTTTTGTCTCTATTTGCCATTATGATTGTTACTAATTAAATGTAATTTTGCTTTTCTTGTTTGTTGCCTAATTTTTCTTGTATGCTTTCACAGGTATAAATTTGAAGTGGGAGTAAAAATGAAATCAGGAATGTGGGGAAAAGAAGCTGAAGTAACTCTCCTAGCTGATGATTCATTCCGTAACTTTACTTTAGCCCTGCGTCCAGGTGATCGTATATGGTTCTCAGGATACTTAACTAGTGAAAGTGGAAGCGATGGAAAAGAAAGCAGCGATAGGTTACTGGGAGGAAAGAAACCATTAGTAGATTTAGAAGAGGTAGGTTGCCTAGGATGTCATAGAAGTGAACTTCAAATACATAAAAAAGCTATGGGACCATTAAAAGATGGCAGCAAAACTTCATTAATGGTTTATGGCTATGCAGGTTTAAAATCAGTGCTGAACTTCCTATTCAATCCGTTAGTAATATTTAAGTGAATAAATTAATATGAGTAAGTGTTGAGTTCTTGAAATGTTTAGCAGATGTTTGTGTGAATGTTGTTCTGTACTGTTTGTGATACTAGAAAATATTAATATGTGACTGCAATAATAGTGTATTTTGTTGTATAGCTTTATAATAATTACGTAAGAAAAGGGAGTTTAATTATAATATTTTCTCTTTTTTTAATATATTTATAAACTATTTTGAAATAAGCTTTCTGTATTTTGGTACATTTTCTTTCAGTATTCAGCAGTTGGATTCAGTTATGCAAAATCAAACCTTTTTGAAAAGGAATAGAATTGGCAACTTGTATGTACCATTCGATTTACTAAATATTAAAGATGTGGATCATAGGGCAAAAACCTCTTTCCTCATATAGAAGTTTTTACCAGAATAATTATAATATTTTTTCAGATCATTTTTAAGTCTCTGTTTATATAAATCTATCCAGAAAAAAATTACTGTAGAAGATTGAGGTCATGAAGTTCTAATATCTCACTGGAGGATTTTAAAGTCATGGTGTTTAATCTCAGAATATTTCTATGTATGTATAATCTTGCAACTAATTTGATAAATTTCTTGCATACAAATCAATCTTAGTTAAACCAGATAATTAACCCGTTACACAGGCTGGGGAAAAAAAAAATTATCATTAAGTGAATTTTGCCATGAAGCGAAAATAATGACATGTAAATAAATTCACTATGTGCAGATATTGACCCAATACAGAGGTTCTGAAAAAGGAATGATCGATGCCCTCACAAGGCTACAACTTGGCAACACTGCCGCTAAATTCAATTGCAGTCTATACTATCAGTGCAAGAGTATGTTGTATGCAGTCCATGCCATAACTGTATAGGACTGCATAAAGCACAACAAATAACCTTAATCAAAATTAAAAATTAAATTTTGACTGAACCAAATCATGAAGAACATATGATGAAAATTTCAGACTTCTATGTCGGAGGAGTAAGCAAACACACACACATCTAAAGGCTCATTCAGTATAATAAGTATAGATTCTCCTACAACATAATCCTTTGCACACTGAAATTTCAGGAGTAAGTTAAGTAATTTTATTTTTTTAAAAATAAATATTCAACATTAAATTAAAAATTAAAGTTGTTTTCCTTCAAAAGTTTTAAAAATGCTGAAAACTAGTGTTTCTGTGCAAACTCGGGTAGCTGAATTTATTAAGGCAGGGCAGTTGAATGATGATAAAATTCTGATGTACAAATTTTGTGATAGAAGAATGGAGTTTGAAAGATGAGACACATTTTTAAAACATATTGCAAGCAATACACACAAATGTGCAAAACAAAATAATCATACAAGACACCAGTTATCTCTTGCAGACTTGCTATCACAGGCAAAATGGCAAAAGAAGATAAGACTGAGTTTATTTTGGATACTACCGAAGCATTTCTGAGTGCTGGTATCAGTGTTGAAAAGCTTAACAACCCAAAGATCTGCGAGTGGCTTCCAAAATACATTCCATGTTCCTACCATAAAACATGAAAAAGGAAGAATTTCTCGATATCATACTGACATAGACCCTTAATTAATTAACCAATAATAACACCACCTTACTTAAAGATTAGCAACAAAATCTGCCTTTTTAAAAAACTAATTTAACTTTAAAATAAAACCACTTTCACAGATCCCTACCCTTTGTAGATCTAATGTAAGATTTAAGTCTAAGGAGAGAGAAGAATGATTGGTCGACAATAGATGTAGGTAATGGTGTTGTAAGAACTAGTCTTAAGCCGCGTTCACATTTGTGCAACATTTCATGCACACTAGATGGAAGTGCATGTTGCATGTTGATGCAAGCCGGGGCATACTACGGTGCAAGGTGAGGCATGCATGGAATCTGTGTGCATGGTCTATCCACCTTGCGTAGGCACACATAGGCCATTTGAGATGGGGAGACACGTGCAACAACCGTGCGTCTTCCAAGGTTCTGTTCTATTCATACGAAGATTTTTCATTATGACGGAGTGGTCCTATGAAAAGAATGTTGAGTTCGTTGGGATTATTGCTCTTGTCCATGTTTGTGGATGGCTAGCTCCTCGGACTACAAAGATAGGATTAAACAAAGTGATTCCTTGTAGTTTCTGAGAAATAAATATATCACAAAGATGTTTTGTTTTGTTAATCCTACATCAGTTCGTAGGTTAAAAACTTAGGTCTACTTAGACTATGCTATTAAAACTAAAGTTAAGTTGTAGGAAATGTTATATTTATTTAAAAAAAATCAATTTTTATAGTTTTACCCATCTAAAACTTGTATTACAGAATACGTCCATTTTAAAGCAAACTTTCGATGATTTGGACTGGGTCTGGTCCCACTTAGTCCAGATTAGTGGGACTCTACTGCATTCATATTTATTTTGGCTTTTAACTTGACACTCCTATCTTCCTAAGGTGATATCTAACTTACCTTAATACATCCTTGTAGACACTTTATCAGAGCTTTGCACATTTCCGGAATGATAGCACATATTGATGATTTAGATACTTTTGAATTGGAACATCAGACTTGGGTAATTAAGTCTGGTCGGCAGAAATCGCAATGTAGAGCTAATCTTGTGGCCACAGGTAATTGCGTCTCTGTATTTCGTATTTTTTTTAGTGATATATGGTCCTACGAGCTGAGTAAGTATGTCCAAGTTGCTCGAAGACATATGAGTGAAGGTTTTGGGGAGCACATTGCTTGCTGTCTTGACTACTTCTACTACACCAATTGCACCATGTACAACTTGAGAGATATGCATTAATCCAGCATTCACGCTTCTTACCGTTTCGTCTTTGTTGAAAATTAACAACACCTGCAGCAGCTAAGACACCTAAATCCAAAGCGGACATTTCTACAATAATCATGTGGCAAGAGGCAAGATGCTTGCGTGAGCTGGCAATGTTGCATGCACATTGGCACTGGAGAGATACAGAAACAAGGCACACCGGTGTAAACGCGGCTTTAGTAGCATGTCACCAAGAAAAGCTTTCCAAAGGTAATAAACAACAGTCTGGGTGCAGTTTTGATTGTGCAATATTTAATGTAAAAACATGTACAGGTATATAAATATTATTGGCAGTGGAGGATGCAGAAGTGGAGGGGGGCAGACGCAGTTTTAATGCGAATCTGTATGGCAAATTTTACCCACCTTTTTCTGTCTGTGTTCAGAAGTAATTAAATTGCTTCCTTGTCATCAATTGAAAAAGAAAGCATAGTAGGTTCTAGAATATAGAAAATATTACATATTTTTTGCTTGTGTTTGAATATGCATAGTCCTTAGTCAACTGTGTCCAGTTTGAATTTTTACCTTACATCCAGTCTCTCTTAAATCTATCCTGACATTATCATCCCGTCTTTGTCCCGGTTCCCCTAATGGTCATTTTCCTTCTGGTCTTCCCGTTAAAATTTTGTTAAATGTCTCTGACCACTCCTGTTCAGCAACATGTTCAGCCCATAATAATATATGATATATATATATAATCAATCGTACGATATTCGGAGAGTGATACAGACTGTGAAGTTTATCTTTGTAGAGCTTTCTCCATTCTCCAGATATCCAATTCTTTTTGGTGCGATTATTTTCATTAAAACTTTGTTTTCAAATACTTCCAACTTGTGTTCCTCCTGGAAAGAAAGTGGCCATGTTTCACATTCATAATTTACTCAAACTTATGTATTTGAGTTAGAGAATGGTTGAAACCTGAATTTTAGGTCCTTTATGCTAGAGTTCTAACATTTAATGCCCAAAAGGCTTGAAACTTGGAACTCCTGAAAGCTTATGAATGAAATTCTGTGTCCTTATACGTAATTTTGAGTGTCCAACCACCAATTTGAATAGGTTAAATACTTTGGTGAATAAGTTCATACTATGACCCATTAGCAATAATTTTGTAATCTGCATTTTTACGCTAAGTATTCAGCCAAAAAATACTAACATTGTACTAGTGATTAGAGATTTATGTATGCAAACAAATAATAAAGTACATACAAAATGTATTTAATATTGAACAGGAATACATAGCCTACATGCTGGTTTAAAATACAATAAAACATATTAAATCATTTAAAGAAAACATTTTCTCCATTGTTTGATTCAGCTATCTCATTTTAGAGCTTGACTCACAAAGTTTGCTGATAGCTAAATCAGTTCTAATTGAATTTGAAATATCCCGTTCAGTTTGCATCATATCAGAACTTGGGTGGGCAGACAAACCATGCATATCTTTCAGCTTCCCTCTATTCTCACTATCAATTATGAAAACTAAAGTTTTTATATTAAAGAAAAAAAAGATTTCAGAGTCCATAGAAGAATTGCATGTTAATTTAGGCTAAAGTGCACAAATTTTTTAAGTTAAAGAAAAACGAGAAAGTAAAGACAAATATTAGTACCATTTAAAAATATTTAACCAACATTTTTTTTACAGTAATTTAGTTACAAATATAATTTTTCTGGTGACACAAGGGTATAAGGGCAGGAGGCGGCAAGGTTGCAGGAGGACATGTCTCCCTGTCCCTCCTGGCCAGCATGAGCCTAGAAATTGTGAGTAATTGTTAATACCCATATTCTTAAAATTATTTATTTAATATTAATAATGAAATACCGGTAGGTACAAAAATAAAAATTAGAAAATGGGGATGGATTGGCCATACACTCAGGAAAACAGAAGGAGCAATAGTAAAAGAGGCACTCGACTTGAACCCACAAGGTGCAAGGTGTAGAGGATGCCCTAGGACAAAATGGAGGAGGTAGATAGAAGAAGAAATTCAAAATTAAAAAAAAAAAAATTGAAAGAAATCAAAGCGCTGGCGGCCCAGAGAGGATGGAAGTGCTTCACAACTACCCTATGTTCCAGAGGGAACGACAGGAATTACCGTAAGTCAAGTAAGTCATATTATTAATTAGCAATCTAGGTGTAAATACATGGTAATGAATGAAGCAATTGCTAAATGACTCACAGTGACCCAGCTGTGGTTCTAATGTTGCAGCAAAAGATAAAACACTAATTTATTGTTTAAGTTCTGTACTTTAATTTTTTTACCAGAAGCAATTTATTAAGATCCTTGTGTACTGGAAATCAACAGACTATCATGGGAAGCAATGCTAAATGTTTGATGAACATCAAATTCTGAAATAGACCTCAAGATTCAAAGTAATATACTATGACAATCATGGAAATACTAAAAGAAATAAAGACAATTTGAACAATTCTGTGAAGAATGACAAGAACTCTTACCAGATACTCCAGTTGAAGTATAGCAATTCTGAAAAACTAGGATACAATTTATCAGAAGGGCTAATGGAGAGAAATATTTAGTAAGAATTCAAAGAACGTAAGCACTGGTAAGTTATTTCTGTGAGCTTTCATATGTAACATAAGTAAAAGACTTAATGTAAAATAACAATATTCCTATATACTTTGTGATTTTACTTTATTGTAAAACTCCATTTAATTATCCTTGTAAGCTAGGTTTACGAGTACTTTTCTTATGTATCTGCATGGAACTATTTTCTTGGGCTCATATTTTGCTATGAATGCTGTGCTTAATTCTTGTGATACTAGGTGAGGTCATCGGAATATTTCATTTGGCTTAATTAATCTGGTGGTACTGTGGCCAACTCAGCCTTTAATAGAAACAAATGCCGCTACCAGGAGCAATCCTGGTGTAAAGGCAATTGATGTTGAACTACAAGTATCTAAGCTCTATTTTACAACCTGAAAACATTATGCCATTGAACACTTTTAAACTGTAGTTAAAAATTACCAGTAGCCTACCAGTACTGTATCTAGTTTCTTACTGCAGGCACAACCTTAACTGTTTTTTCTTGGCATGCCTTGGCACACAAGTGGTTGTTATTTCTCTGGGAAGTCAATGGCTGCCTACCTGTGCTGGTATTCTAAAAATCCAGGAGCCTCAATTCCAGGAAACAAAAGGACCCCTCGTAGCCTGTATTAATAAATTCCTTTGTTGTAACCAAATGGTCATACTTTGATGAAGCTCTGTAGCTTTTACTGGGATGCCAGTACCAATATCGTTGGTTCTACTGATATTACAAAACATGTACTGCTGGTACTGGTAAGTTGATATTAAAAACATATTAATAAGTTCGAGTGTTCAGTAAAATGCCTTATTAACCTTCCAGTAGCAGTCAGTTCATGATATTGAAGACAGGGGTGGATCCAGAACTTACTGATGGGGGGCCAACATAAAAGGAAAGTTTGCAATTACTGATGGGTGCAGGGAATATGCAGGGGGTCTCCCCCAGAAAAAAGTGAAAAATGAAGTCCTTTGGCAGTTCTGTGTGATTTTACAACTCCTTCAAAGTTATACCTTTTGACACCTACAGTGCTGTCGGCTGACAACTGCTAGAGATCCTGGGTAGTAATTGAAAGTAAGGAACTCGAACAACTGATGTCTTGTGGGTTAGTCATGGCTAGTCCACGTATTTGACACAAGGCATCTAAACTCTAATATATTTGAGCTGGTGTTTTCATGTAGACCCAACACCACCTATTAACAAGACTTTATTCAGTTATGAAATAAAATGAAGATGCCCGTTCTCAGTTACCTTAACATCCGAGAAAAATGTGCCTTGCTGAAATCGATTTTTAAAAATGTAACACATCAATTTGTCAATCGCTTCAATTTTGTTAACCCACTCTGATTGATTCATTTGTTCATAATATTACGACTTGCAGAGATCTGATTTTTCTTAGATGGTGGACAGAAGGGATCATGCACGCCTAAATGGGAAAACATTGAATGATGTGGATGGAACTCACTATGTGGTGTTTTATTAGGCTAGGGAATTCGAATTTGAAGTCGTTATTTCCCTGGGTGGCATACTTAAATCACGAAATAGACCTTGAAGTCGGGTTTTTAGCTTTTTAAATATCAAACTCTAATCTTTATTAGTTGTTAAGCAACTATTGTTGCAATAGACTTTGTCAAAATTACATTAGCTAAAATACACATAATTATTATTCGATATGAAGTATATATAAAATAAAAGTACATTGTATTCTATTCTCAAATAAAGAATAGTGATTAAATAATTCATAACCATATTACATCATATGAGACATCATGAAAGACAACAAAGTGGCGACTTGGTGTATCTATATTGGGAAGCCAGAAGGAAGATGATGATCATATCAAATCCTGCCATTGGATAACTAACTAACTCATATGAGGTATGTCGTTATTCAATACATGACGATTTAAATAAAACGTCTAGTAGTTGAGTAAATAATTGCAGGGGATTGCATTTAACAATTCTCAGGTTGAAATGGGGCCGAGTACTGGAATTTATATATGTTTGTTTTAGTTTTGTATTCAATTAAAATTGAATTTTATTTTATTAGGTAACTAAGCAATTTTCAAAGAATAAAAAAAGTAAAATAAACGTTAAAGGCTTCTATGAGATATGGAAAGGATATTTATACTGCAGCAGAAAGTTCTGCGTGCTATGTTGAAAGTAAATCCATGAACATCATGTAAAGCGCTTTTTATAAAACTTAATATTTTGACAGTACCTTCCCTTTTTACATATAAATCAATTTTGCATCTTGTAAATAAAACTTGGTCCCCCCTAAACTCTGACGTTCATGAATATGACACTAGGCAAAAGAGTAAACTTATGAGGAACATAATCTGAACCTCACAGAGAATAGTCCAATATACCAAGGGGTAAAAATGTTTAATAAACTTCCGGCAGAGCTTGTCTCCTGTATATGAAATCCAAAAGTATTTAATACAAAGCTGAAGGAACAGCTACTAAAATAAGCTTATCACAATATAAAACAGTATTTAGATGTAAAAATGTAAGAGGATTTTGATTCAGGATGTTTATATTGGTGATTTATGTATCAAATAATTTTATATATGTATTTATAGTGTATGACGTATCTGACAACATGTATTTGTTCAAGAAGATTATGAATGAATGAATGAATTAAAGATATCTACATCTACGACCCATCCCTGGATCCGCCACTGGGTAAGGTCGATCTAGCAAAGTGGATACGAACGATCGAAGTTGGCCAACCTGCAAGCCGGATCAACGTTTCTGTTGGCTAAACTGGGGCTACGGCTGAATCTGGCACTGGCTGAACAGCGAACGAGCGAAATCGGAATTGTGGAAAGAATTGTTTTAAATTAGTGCTCGGAGTTAGTGTTAGGATTTAGTAGTTCAATTTTAGAGTTGTATATAGTGATACGATGACAAGGTAAGTGCCAGAATATCAAATTGGTGTATCTTTTTTAAATGTTTGCAAAATACCAAATCATTGTAGCTTTTATAGGTTAGTAATCTTGAACGTATTTAATTTCAGGTCAAAAATCGAACTGGGAGATGTAACGCCGCACAACATCAAGCAACTGAAGCGGCTCAATCAAGTTGTGTTTCCAGTATCGTATAATGATAAATTTTATAAGGATGTTTTAGAAGCAGGGGAACTGGCAAAATTAGGTAAGTCTACTGCATTGGCCTTAACACGTGATAGCTTATTTGTATATTTTTCCCTCGAATTTCTCATAATTATATTTACTTATGGTGAATTATAGCAATGTTTTCTATGGGCCTAATTGCCAAGATGGGTTTTTGGGCTCTGTGATGTTGTTCGTTGAGTGTGCTGCTCTCACCCTCAGCAAATTGCTCTTTGTTCTCCCTCCACCTTAAGCATTGCATGGTAAGGGAAAAAATAATATTAAGTCGCACCTTGGATGAATGTTCCCACCCACCGCTCCCTCGCGATGCACTTTCTTTTATACCACTTCTTCTGTCCTCATATTACATAGAAACTCGTGATTGGACGTTGGTAGTGTGACGTCATACCGGTAAACAAAAGATGAACAAAAGTTGACAGGCTTACTAACGTGTGGAAGATATAATATGCCACATTTTCGAAACCTACAAACAGTGTATCGTACATTATTCGAAAATGCAAGGGCGCTTCGCTTCGGCTGCCGCCTCCGCTCGCGCACTTAACTAAGTGGATAGTGTTATGCATTATTTAGATTATGTGAAGAGGTGATTGTGGTCTGGTCGGGATTGCCGAGTAAGCTATAGAGGGTTGTCATTTTGGTGTATGGGTTGGTAGCTTGTATTTGGTACGATCGGGAGTTTGGAGAGAAGGAACGATCGGGTGTGCCGAGATAACAAGCGAACAGCTGCGCATTGTTTGGAGCGTAAGGGGGCGACTTAATCTTCTCTTATGCCCATGGTAAAATTGCAGTTTTGTCTGTTTTGTCCTGGATGAACAACCAGGTGTGGAGGTTAGGATAGAAAGCACTAGGTCTTCAATATGTAACATGCATCCTGTCAGTTTTAATGAACATAAATCAAATCTAAATCGCCTCTTATGCTCCGCTCACTGCGTTGCTATGGCGACCACCTCGGAACTCCCAACTCTGCCCTCACTCGGCACTCCCGACCGTACCAAATACCAGCTACCACCCCTTTTACCAAAATGATAACCTGCTGGCTCACTCGGCACTCCCGACCATACCACAATCACCTCTGCATGTGGGTCATTCTACAGGAATTACGCTCTTTTTGTCCTCTCTTAATACTCTGTAAATAACATTGTTATTTCCATATTTTTATTTATCCATGTTTAACTATGGAACCCATTGTTATAAACCAAGTAATCAATGACAAATTTATGGAAACTTTTCATAGTGCATTTCAGCCCTTTTAAGTAAAAAATCACTCTCCTGGGCTGTCCCCACTCCAGGTTTACAGTACTCTATTGACTATAGAAACAATGTGTGGCATGATTATTTTAATTCACTTTGTGACATTGTTCTTTATTGTATTGGGGACTAGTTCACACGTATGTTTCAAATTTTTGAAGTTTGAATAAATTTGTACTCTGTTCAAAAGTTCAGTCCCCAGCTTCTGAACTCACTCTCCTGGCGCTATAAGAAAAAATTGAGGAAAAAAGAGGGAAGAAAACTTTTTGCTTCTCAATGTGGCAACGCTGTTCCAGACCAGTGAACAAAGAAGACCAGTGAAGAAAAGACATTTTTGTTGTGATTCCTGGTGCAACTGAGCAAAATACATCTTCACTTTTAAGTAAATATGTTTATTGCCAATCACTCTCCTGGTTGTAGTATTGTTTTAAATTTAAGAGTAAAAAAATTGAAAATAGAGCAATTAAATGCTTTTGGTGATTCAAAAAGTCTCCCTAAAAGCCTAACATCAAGCTGTGTCTGTACTACCTGCACATGGCAAAAGTAATAAAAATCCTCACTCTCCTGGCTAAGAAAATTAATCACTCTCCTGGCTAACTTTTTCCAGGAAAGTGAAAGTAGAGTGATTCGACATTAGTCCTGTAAGATACTTGTGCACTTTCTTTATTTTTACTTCTTGGCTTAAATAATTCTTTTTCCCTAATAAATGTATAACAGTTCCTAACATTTTAAAACATATTCCATCAATGCTTTGGAAAATTGTGAGGACAATTTGTAATTATTTTTTCCCAAAACTAGGCCTATGTTGTTTTGTGAGTTACATCTCAACTCCCATTCTGACCTAGGTCCTATATAGTTTTGAAACCATATATACTGAAAAATTAAATTTGGGGAGGTGTGATTCCACCTCCATCAGTAAGTAAAATCACTCTCCTGGAACTTAAAATCAATTTTGGTTGACAGTAACCTCAAATTTGAGTAAAGTGTATGCATTGTATGCTGAAAGTTTCTTCTTTGGATAGAAGAACAACCAGGATTTTTTTCTGATTTTTTAAACCAAATTTAAATTTTGTGTTCTCTTTATGTAAAAAGCAGACATTTCTGTAGAATGACCCATGTAGTCTAAATAATGCATAACACTAACCACATAGTTAAGTGTGCAAAGCGGAGGCGGTAGCCGTAGCGAAGTGCCCTTGCATTTTCGAATAATGTACGATACACTGTTTGTAGGTTTCGAAAATGTGGCATATTATATCTCCCAGAGATTTGTCAGTCTGTCACCTTTTGTTTAGCGGTATGACGTCACACCACCAATGTCCAATCACAAGTTTCTTCATAATATGGGGACAGAAGAATTCGCTAGATCGTGGTATAAAAGAAAGTGCATCGCGAGGGTGCGGTGGGTGGAAACGTTCATCCCAAGGTGCAACTTAAATTTTTTCCCTTTTAATGAATGAAAATTTATTCTTTAATTTGTGAAATTCTTTACAGAAGCAGTTTTTGTGTAAATTCATGCATAAACATTACATAATGGTTTAGTATAGCACTCTACTATAGCACTTCCACGCTTGTTGTTCAGAGTGGTTATGCGACCCAAAGGTTGAGTACCAACACTCCCATTGGCTGGCTGATGATCTTGCATCTCATTGGGCATTCTCGCAAAGGCTACCAGTGCTACCAATAAGTTAGTTCCATATATGCATGCTCTCCTTCTAGTTATGTGGTTAGGTTCCCCCCGTTAGTTTATAATGGGTATCGCACTCGAAGCTCCCGGTGTGAAGGGGTCAGATGGAAGCTTGGAAGGGGGACCAGGGGCTGTGGGGGCGAAGCCCCCAAAAAGTAAAACAAGAAAGAGATCCGGAGCTGATATGAAGTTACCTTCTCGAAGTTCTCGGTGAAGGGGGCCTGGTGGAAAGCTGGAAGGGGGTCCAAGCCTCCAATACAGAAAAATAAGAGGGAAATCCGGGTCAGATATGAAGTTTTGTATTCAATAGGTACCGCGGCCTCGATACCGACTGAGCCCCTGACACAAGGTTTTTACCGTTAGGTTTCCAGTATTGGATTAACACCACATGACCATTTGTACGTGACAATAGAACACTCGGCCAGCGCATGGAGTTTCATGCTTTGACAGCAGTTGTCAGTGCCATTTTAGGTTAATTTTGTTTCTACTTCTTCAAGATTTTACTTATATTTAGGACCTTTGTACAAATATATGGTGCTTATAAATGTAATCTGTAGGTTTAAAAAAATAATATAACATCAAATTTGACCATTTTCCATGCTTTTAAAATGAAAATATCACGAACAGTAGAGTGCTCGACCCAAAGGTTGAGTACCAACACTCCCATTGGCTGGCTGATGATCTTGCATCTCATTGGGCATTCTCGCAAAGGCTACCAGTGCTACCAATAAGTTAGTTCCATATATGCATGCTCTCCTTCTAGTTATGTGGTTAGGTTCCCCCCGTTAGTTTATAATGGGTATCGCACTCGAAGCTCCCGGTGTGAAGGGGTCAGATGGAAGCTTGGAAGGGGGACCAGGGGCTGTGGGGGCGAAGCCCCCAAAAAGTAAAACAAGAAAGAGATCCGGAGCTGATATGAAGTTACCTTCTCGAAGTTCTCGGTGAAGGGGGCCTGGTGGAAAGCTGGAAGGGGGTCCAAGCCTCCAATACAGAAAAATAAGAGGGAAATCCGGGTCAGATATGAAGTTTTGTATTCAATAGGTACCGCGGCCTCGATACCGACTGAGCCCCTGACACAAGGTTTTTACCGTTAGGTTTCCAGTATTGGATTAACACCACATGACCATTTGTGTGACAATAGAACACTCGGCCAGCGCATGGAGTTTCATGCTTTGACAGCAGTTGTCAGTGCCATTTTAGGTTAATTTTGTTTCTACTTCTTCAAGATTTTACTTATATTTAGGACCTTTGTACAAATATATGGTGCTTATAAATGTAATCTGTAGGTTTAAAAAAATAATATAACATCAAATTTGACCATTTTCCATGCTTTTAAAATGAAAATATCACGAACAGTAGAGTGCTATACCATCCCCGAATAATAAGTTCTTTATGTGCACTTGTAAGTAAATTGGCATGTTTCAAAATGGCTATTACGAAGTGCCTAGTTCTATCCATACTCCTCACGTGCACACTTACACCTACCCGTAGGCCAACACTTTGTGTACAAGACATTTGGAACCGCACTGACTCACATCACTTCCGAGTGAAAGTAGGCAAGTACACATTTAAATGTACTCAATGCTTAGCATTATTAACAAATACCAACTTTTGTGGTAAAATCCAATATCAATTCCATTTTAACACGAGATTATCTTCATAAAACAGTTAAAACTCAGATTTCATTCTCAGGAGAGGAGATGTCTTCAAGACTGATTTAGTCCAACCTGCCCACCCTAAATAGTACACGTTTTTTTATAGTATGTAGTGGAAAAGTAGCGATATTTCCACCGTTGTAGAGATGGGAGAAGAAGCGCTTAATTGGACGTTGCCAATGTGATGTCGCCTTTGCGAGGAACTATGACCAACATAAAACGTGGGACATTAAATATGGTACATAACAAGTTGTGCTCAATTTGTGCTACTACTATTAAAGTAATAAATGCATTTGCGCTCCATTATAGCTACTGCCTCCACTCTGTGCACTTAACTATGTGGATAGAATTATGCATTATTTAGACTATGTGTTAAATTTATCATACTGCTGCAATGAGTATAGTTGGTATGGTTGAAAACAAATGCATCACACCAGCCGTGCAAAGCAGCCATACAATAGGGGGAGTTATTAGACTTTGTTACTTTTGTTTAGAATCTGTGGCAGAAAAATAGCTATCTGCTATCACAAACCCCCAGTGAGTCATTAGGTGATAATTGTAGAACTTCCACTCTTCTATGAAATACAGACAATGCAACTTAGAAATTTTATCTTTCACAAAATTAAATTTCTCTAAATTAGGATGATGGTAAACACCTTCTGGTAGCAAGAATTTGAAAATGAGGAAAATATTAAATATATTTTTCTCCTTCTGTTCTTCTTTCTCCTCTTTCCTCACTTATTCTTCACCCTTCCTACCTATTTGGGACCTACGACAGTCTTGTAGCATGCTTGCGGCAGTGTCTAGTTTTCCTGCTTCTATGAGTCCCATCACCTGGTCCTGTTCAAGGGTCAGGGTGAGGGATGCTGTGTCCAACAGCCTCGGTGTCCATCTTCGTGTTTCTTTGGGCTCTTGACCTGGGTTCTTTTGCACCTGGAAAGTTGCTGTTACTGGTAGATGTTTCCGGGTGGTATCCCAGGAGTCCTTTCCTAGAACTGCGTGACCCCTTAACTTCATGTTTTCTCCATGATGGAAAATTAGGTCGATGGTGCTCGTTCTGTTGAGCGCGATATATGTGGGGCTTTTTTCGCTGTTGACTAGTTGGAAACCCTCTTCTTCCATCAGCTCTGTTAGGGCTGTTCCTTTTCTGTTTGGGATGTCCAGTCGGCAGTTGAAATCGCCTGCCATTATGGTTGACTTTTCCGGATCAGCTTGTTCTAAGATTTTTGCTATGCATTCAACAGTTTCCTCAGCTGTAGTCTGGGGACGAAGATAAACTCCTATTATTATGAAGTCCTTGATGTGAACAGTGACTGATTCTTCGGTAACATGGGTTTGTCTTGCCTGTCCTAGTTTGATGCTTTATGGAAACAGGAGATTCCGCCTGAAGGTCTGCTGTTTTGGGTGTGCTTTGCTAGTGCATGAGCTGTGTAGTATCCACTGATGTTCAAGGGTTCAGTTAAGAACGTTTCACAGAATATTATTATGTCTTGCATGAATAATGAGTTGTTGGGTAGTATGGTCAAAGCTGATTTGATTCCTTCTATATTCCATGTGGTTACCCCTATTGTTGGGTTTTGTCTTTTGCTTTGTTTATTGAAAAAGATAGGGGTGAAAAGTAACCCCCTCTGGCCAGAAATCTTCTGAGTCTATCTTGTCAGCTTCTTTCTCTATTATTCCTACTCTAAATGCTTTTGATCGACCTCTGGTTCTCATCTCTTTACAAGTATATACTGACATGACGCCCTTATCAATCATATACTCTGTGATATCTTCTACTGTTGTGGACTCATCCAGTCTTCCAATGAACATCCATTTGAGACTTTTGGTTGGTTTCAGTCTGTTTGTTCTGGTGCCCATGCCTAATTTTGGGGCTGGGAAAGTTCCTCTCTGAGCGGTTTGCAGTCCATTTTCCCTGCTTGCGTTGTGATTTGCTTTGTTGGGTCATTATCTCTTTCCGCGGTATAGCTTGTCCTCCTACTTCCGGTGCTGGATCCCAGGACCACATCCCTTCATTCCCCCCTTTGTGCGTGATTTTTTTTCTCTGTTGCTATTTCTGATGGGCTTTCACCTCTCCCTTTTTCGGTTTCTTTTATTTCTGTTTCCTTTGGTGTTTGGTTCAATTTCTGGTTGATTTTATTTTCAATTATGGTGTCTAACTTATTTGTCAGAAAATCCGTTATGTTTTCTATGCTTGCCCTTATCTGCTGCCAATTACACTCTTCGTATGTTAGCATATCATCTCTTTGGTTACTTTTGGGCTCATGTGTTGGTAGACTGCTTCTTGGATTTGCTTCTGCAATTGAACACTGTGGGTCACTACTTGCTCGACCTCACTACTCGGAGTTTCTTCTAGGTGGTATCTGACCGGTAGGTGTCATTGTGTCCATAGAGTGATCAACAGATGGCGCCATCTGTCCTGTAGGGGAACCGTCCGCTTCCTTCGCTTTGTCTGTTTCTGTTCTTCTCTAACCTGACTTACTGGTTTCTTCTTTTTTGAATCCTTTGCTTTTAAGGCATTTTTCATCGATTCGAAACATTTGTTGTGCCCCATTGAAGTTTCGATAACACTACACATGTCAGGATTGGCTTTAAGCCTTTAGAAAATGGATAGGCACTGCTGTGGATAATATAGGATAACATGCAATGTGATTAATTATTTTCATGCACCATTAAATAATAATCATAAATACTAAAAATATAAATATTAATTTATTTTAAATTAATATAATAAAATTCTCTTTAAAAATTGGTCTAAATTTGAATTATTTCTATTGATAAAAATATCATTATCTTTTCTTATTTTGTCTATATTTCTTTTGAAATAAACTACTGAAATTATCTTTATCCTTTACTGAAATAAATGTTTAAACTTACAGTTTATTCTTGACAGAAATTCCAGCGTCATCATCTTGATCTGCAGGATTACTTCATAGCGGTGGAAAGCTGAGCAACAAGAGAGCTTTTAGCGGCAATGCCAGCCCTTAAATAAGTTTTCTACATGACGCTAGTACCCGAAAAACCTACCGTCAGTATATCGCGGGAGATTTGATAATTATGCGTCTATTTCGGTACATAAGTCGTTATTAATATCAAACTTTCATTAAACACTCTGTGATTTAATGTATACTTCAGTAAACTAAATGCAAAACAGTATTATACAAAGTTCGACAATAATCGTGAATATTCGACATTCCGAGATTTTAACCAATAAAATACATTTCTGAATTATGCACTTATTTGCTATTCACACACACTGTGTGTTAAAAGAATGTCAACTCATCAACCTTGAGAAGCAAGTGAACTCAAGCTACTGCTGACATAAACACATTCTTATCCTCTTGACTTTTCCTGTTCTCTGCTTCAATATAGCCTTTCTTCATATGGTAACTTAAATTATCAAAATAATAAATATATATTTATTTCATTCATTAGGACCTAACGTTCTGGCACATAACACAGCCCTTATCTCTCTCAAAAGGCGTTACTGCCACTGTAGTACGCGCTTTTCAATTTGTTTTCATCCCTCCTGCTGGGTAGGGCCGAAATGTATAGGGTGGCTTGCGAAAGACTTATCTATTCGCTTGGACCCCCCTCTATTAATTCATACACATGTCTAAAGAGAGTCCATTCTCGACACTGACCTATTGCCTACTACCCTCAGGGTAAGGTGATTTCCTTCACTCCTAGGAGACGGGTCAATGTTGAGCCAGAATGAAATGATCCTTCCATTAATATTTCAATACTAATTAATAATAACACTGCCCAACAATGGAAATGTTTCGGGCTCAAAAATAGCTGATTCTTATATATTTCCACCTGCTGAATTCAAAAATCACCATAGAAATTACCGGTTAGCTCTTGTTTTGGAGAAACAGTGACATTTTATATTCTCTATAGTCAACATTTTCAGTTTCGGGAAAATTTGTTTTTGGATGTTGGCTCACTTGTCAACTGTCCAAATACAACAGTAATCTAGCTGTGGTTTATCTCAAGATCCACCACCCATTATATATTTCACGGATGGTTCGAAGACAATGGGACATGCTGGGGCAGCCTATTACAACTGGAGTGAAGAATATGGTAGAACTTGGAAACAGACCTCAATTTATACTGCAGAGAACATTGCTCTTTACACTGCACTTAAGGACGCATCACGCCAACAATATCAGAATATTATTATTTTCTCTGACGATTGTTCACTTTACAGGCCCAGCTCAAACTCTGTAACATCACATTCCATA
Source organism: Ectobius pallidus (assembly GCA_964059195.1). Lineage (NCBI taxonomy): Eukaryota > Metazoa > Arthropoda > Insecta > Blattodea > Ectobiidae > Ectobius > Ectobius pallidus. The sequence goes on from CAXKWD010000003.1 coordinate 79,040,446, forward strand.
TATAAAATTATTATAAAATCTCTTCTGGACACACTCGTTCGACAAGGAAAACACATTACTTTGACCTGGATACCATCTCATTCAGGGATAGCAGGGAATGAAATAGTGGACAATCTGGCGAAACTTTCTGAGTTCAAAAATAAAATTGACACGAATTTTCTTACACCTCCTAGAGACATTGCTACCCACATCAAACAAAACCTAAAACTTCTCAGGATATTTTACAGTATGAAAACCGCACAGATCACCAGAAAAGGATGGACACTGTAAAATTCCTCAAAAAGTTAAGGAACTTACCTCACAGGACTACCAGTTATTTCTACCGACTTAAATTTCATACGGCACTTGTGCCGGTCTTTTTGCATAAACTCCAGTCGGATATTTCACCGTACTGTGATTGTGATTTCACTATCACAAAAGACAGCACACAGAAACATAAATTCAAAATATACAGAAAACCCACAATGACAGACACACTGATACACAACAGCTCCAATCACCCAACACAACACAAACATGCTGCATTCCGATCCATGCTCCACAGACTTGAAAACACACCACTATCCGCTGAAGACCACAAAGAAGAACTTAACACCATAAAACACTTAGCCATTACCAATGGCTACAACCACACAGTCATTGACAACCTACTACACAAAATCAGAACGAAGAAAAATGACCAAAACACAGAAAAGAAAAAAGACAAATACATCACACTCACATACTTCAACACACATACACAGAAAATCGCCCAACAATTCAGAAAACAAGGATACAAAATAGCATTCAGAACAAAGAACAAAACAATCAACAAAATACAACACACAAACAAATACAATAACCCAGGAGTCTACAAACTAAAATGCAACGACTGCCCAAAATTCTACATAGGACAAACAGGCCGAAGTTTCAAAACACAATACACAGAACACATACGAGCTCTCAAACAAAACACAGACTCTGCCTATGCAAACCATATAATAACCACAGGACACGAATACGCAGACATCAATACAGACATGGAAATCCTACACATTAACCACAAAGGTCACACACTCAACACACTCGAACAATATGAAATATACAGACACACCACACAAGACAACACCAACATCCTAAACGAACAGTTACAATTCAAATCGCACGCGCTGTACGATACAGTTATCCAGAAATGTCTTCCCAACAACAACAACAACAACAACACCACGGAAGTCAGTTGCTGAAGATGACCGCTCCATGCGGTTGAAAGCGCTCCAACAGGTAACAAAATACCGCAATTTAGTAGTGAGTACCAGTGATAAAGCTCTATGCTATACATAAATCATCGAGAAAAATTTGTTACATCAACATGCCATGGAAATTTCTAAATTTAATGCACAATTTTTGTTGCATTTATGGTGAAATAACATTTTCGTCACAGAAACGCAAACTGACGCCTCTTGTGAAGACTGCCTACCAACATTATTTTGGTATGAAGGTAGGGGATCAGGATAATGTATGGGCTATTCGACCTATTCCACATTCAGACAGTTTACCCCCAGTTCCTACTCCACCCCGAAATTATGAGTTGGAAGTAGAAAATGAAGGCAGTGTGGAAGAAGAACTCAACAAGCCTTCAATATCCCATGACCCTGATTTTAAAGTAAACATTATCAACCGCACAGATTGAGCCAATCGGAGTTGAGTGATCTCATTCGAGAATTTGACTTGTCACAGGAGATGGCAGAACTTCTAGGGTCAAGGTTACAGACAACGTCAACGGAATCTGCTTCCTTTTTTTGAGAAGAGAAACAATCTTGTTTTTTGCTGTGACGTTAATGGTTTGATGAGAAGTTTGAATTTGAAGCATGATCCCACTGAATGGAGGCTATTCATAGACTCCTCCAAGCTTAGTTTGAAAGCTGTATTGCTTCACAATGGCAACCGTCTTCCTTCTATTCCTGTTGGTCATGCAGTTCACATGAAGGAGACTTATGCAAACATGAAAGCCCTCTTCGACTCAATCAAATATGCTGAACATAAGTGGAAAATCTGTGGCGATCTAAAAGTCATTGCTGTACTCCTAGGAATGCAATTAGGGTACACTAAATACTGTTGCTTTTTATGTATTTGGGACAGTAGGGATAGAAAATCGCATTATATTAAGCAGATTGGTCTGCAAGAAATCTTGCACTCTAGTGAGAAAAGTGTCATTGCTGTGCCTCTTGTGGATTCAAAAGATGTTCTCCTTCTTCCCCCTCTACATATCAAGCTGGGTTTGATAAAGAATTTTGTCAAAGGCATGAACCAAGAAGGCCAGGCTTCTAAATATTTGAGAGAGAAATTTTATGGACTAAGTGATGCAAAAGTCAATGAAGGCATCTTTGTTGGGCCGCAAATATGTCAACTTGTAAAGGATCCTGCGTTCGACCTACTTTTGGAAGGGGAAGAAAAGGAAGCTTGGGAAGCTCTCAAGGGAATTATGCATGGATTTTTATGGAATAAAAGAGATGATAACTACACTCAGTTGGTGACAGTACTTCTACAAAAATACCATCAACTCGGATGCAACATGTCCCTTAAAATTCAGTTTCTCCGCTCCCATCTCAATTTTTTCCCACCTAGTTGTGGAGCTGTCAGTGGAGAAAGGTTCCATCAGGATATTTCTGTGATGGAACGGAGATATGAGGGCCGCTGGAATGAAGCAAAGCTTGTGGATTATTGCTGGTTAGTGTGTACGGATGCTCCAGAACTCAATTACAAGAGAAAAGCCAAAAGACAGCGATCTCATGAAGTCACCAATTGATTCTCTGTAGATCCAACGACCTGGTAGGTTTTGTTTAATAAATTTAGGATGTTATCTGTCATTAATAAAAGAACGATCACACTTTTAATGTTGTTAGCACATTATGTAATTAATATTTATAAATGTTAAATTTACCGTTTTCTCTTAATCCTTTAAAATTAATAACTTTCACCTATTGTTTATCTCAGAAACAAGAGCTAATAAAATTCTTTCTTTGTCATATTCGTTTTTCTTAATCCAAAATTAGTAAGAATTGACTCATGGAGTGAAGGAAACATTTAAAATTTTGTTTTTTGTTGGGCAGTGTAATCATTGATCACAAGTTACCATAAGAGATACAGCTCTCAAACTATTTAAATTAAAATATATTGCTTTCAAACAAAACTCTATAACATAAAATTTAAATTTGTTAATCTCGTCAGCATAACTTTTCCCACACAAAACTTTAAATATAACTTATCATAAAATATCTAAATGCTTTCCAAAATTAAATTTTTCCATTAATTAATAAGTTGCTCAACTTTCCATTCAGCTGTTTTTAATAAAATCTAAATTATCTATTTCAAAATACTTTTAAAATGCTAATTAACTTTCCTAATTTTCAAAAAAAAATTTCCTATAATAATGTCTTTTGTTTATGCTTTATATCTTCCTTTAACGACTTAAAAAAAAACTCTGTTGATTCCTTTTCGACTTTGGTCGGTCGAAGGTCTCGGTGGTCATTATAGGTAGGGTCCTTCCCCCTAGCCGGAGTTTTATTCTGTCCTAAGGAAGCATGTGTACTGGAGCTACATATTTTGATCCTCAGGGTCACTGCCAATGGATGACCTATTTAACACAATAATTACCAATACATTACAAAACAATAAAATTATCTGACACCACCAAAAAAAAAAAATTTTTCTTTCTCTTTATTCTTTTCTCTTGTACTTTACTTTACTCTCCAAAAAGAATTTAATTGACTTTAAAAATAATTTTGCGGTGTAATCAAATTCAAAACTGATTAAATTTAAATTAATTTAAAATTTTCTCAAATTATTAGCAATGATTAACAATAAAATACTTTTAAACTATTACTTTATAAATTATCTAAATAATATTTTAATTATTTTCTTATGTACTTTTTTTCTTCAAAAAAAACCCATGGATGATGAAGTCATCCGTAAATAATCTTAAATAAATACTTAAATAATCTGCAATAAATAATTTTAAAATTATAGATTAATACATTTAAAATTCTCTCAAGTTCTTAACAAAATTTACTTTAACAAAAAAAAAAGTCTCATTTTACCATTGGTATTGTATACCCAACCGGTTTTCATCCTCCCATACGGAATTCGTTGAAACTCATCGTTCATTACATCAAAAAATCCTTTAAAAGTCTGGTCTCTGGTCCATTTAACGAAACTGCTGGGTGCTGTAAACTGCAATGCTGAAAATACAAAAACAATCTACGGGACATAGGGATTTGGATATCACCTAAGGATGTTTCTTTTGTCTAGGAACGCGTATATCCGTCATAATGACGTGATATAAAATTACTCTCTCACTATCTCACAATCGATCTAACCATGGACGAGTTTCTATCTAGTAACGATTTCACTTAATTCAATTTAAAATATCGCATCATGTCAACGATGAACAGTAATGTTTTTTTTTTCTTTCTTTCTTTCTTTTTCTTTTTACTATAACATACTCTGTGCAAATAATTAAAATATTGTATTCCCTTTTCTTTTCTAATTACAGTAATTTTCTCGCAATAATAAATGCCTACTATATTTGCCTATAGTTGTTAATAAATATTTCATTTCACAAAATTACTCTATTTGAATTTTAAATAATTTTAAAATATTAATTACTGATTTAAACGAATAAACTGTTTACTACTTATCTTTAAATAATCAATAATAAATGAAAGATAAATGTATCTGAAACACTGTAAACAAAAATATGAAAAATACCCCGTGCTGACCTGCAGCAAATGTTCAAAACAATGATAATACTCAGAATGAAAAATTAAAATTACATGTATTTGGCATACGTATGCTCACTTCATGTATTATTATGTAAATAACTCCAATATTTAAAACACAATTTGTTTTTCCAATTACTTTTCAAATTGAAACCCTTCCAACCTTATGGGTTCCTAATTATTTTACCATTATGCATTCTACTAAATAATTTAATTGTATTACATTTGTTAAATCCATTTAAACTACATAAATTGTTTCAATTTTCTTTCACAACTGTTAATATCTATAAACCAAACAAAATTTATTTATATTGCAACGAATAATTTAAACTCATCTTGTTCTACTAAATTAATCTGAGTGTAATATACTTTACTATATTTCTGTAAAAAATCAATTTCATTTTCTGAGTGCTAATTCTAATGCATTACTTCATTTTAAAAATTCTGTTCTCGTTAAAACAATGTACTCATTACGTTATTCAAATTGATATATCACTTTTAAAATCAATTACAGTTTCCTAAACATTTCATTCAAAACTTCATGTTTCCATACCAAAATCCGTAAATTCTGTCCGTTTATCTCCTAATATAGGTATCTCGCTTTCTAACTTAATCCCAAAATACTAATTCTTGTTTAGATTGAGGCCGTCCTGAGACGAAAATTCATTTAACAGGTTCAGTGCTGCTACTATGAATTTTATCCCTGCAACTAAACATATAAACTAACTTAAATAAGTTCGTATTTTGATTTACCATTTAACTCGTATACGTCCTGGTTAAGATTCAATTATCTGACTTTCCAATAGGTTATGTAATTTGGCCTTGGTTTACTTTCATTGGTCTATGGCAATTCCTTTTAATTCATTCGCTTCTTGTCGTATGGCACTAACTATATCTACAGGTGAGTCTTTTATCCTCCCTAATCGTCATTAGGGACCAATCATCTCAGGGGCTTTACTCCCTCCCTGGATACACAACGAGATACTAGAACTGTACTTTATGATTCCTTCTTTTGGAAACCTGGGCTAGCCACTCGAGCAGTACTACTCTTTTTAATCATCATCATCATCATTATTATTATTAACATCTAATACCCTTTGATTAGATCACCTCGACTGGATGTCCTCCCCTAAAGGATCTCTTTCTAATATTTTACATTTTAAGCTTATTCATCTGTGGTTCTACTCTGCCACTATCAATCTACAACCTGACATAGTTGTAGCGGAAGCTTCCTCGTGACAACTCTCTCCTCCTGTTACGTTTAAAGTACATAATCTATTCTGAATGCACATAAGTTTACGCTTTATTATATTTTGAATAATTCTCTCTATTAAAACGTTTTGTATAAAACTGGTCAAAAACTTCTAAATTCTTCGTAATTCAAAAGATCTCTTCGATAAAAATTAAAATAAAATTTCTAACTTATTTTGTAAAAAATTGATATAACATCACGTGCAATAATGTTAACTACATATTTTCTAAAATAATCTTGACTATTCGGTCTGAAATAGTTATAACTGCGTTATACAAAATTTTTTTTAAAAATATCAAATTGTAAATGTTATCGTAAAAAATCACATAAATACTTTAATAACCCTCGTTAAAATTAACTAAATTTCCTTAATTGCTCTTTATAAAAGTAATTTATAAAATTAATTTTGTCTTTCTCACGTGTTTGTTCTGTTTAAATATTCTAACTTACAATCTTTCAAATCTTAACAATGTTTAATGGTTTAAAATTAATAAATTCTTAACTTTTTTTTTTCCAAATATTTTTAAATTATTCACTTCTCTATCTGCACATCGTTAATTTTAATCAGCTGTTCCTAAAATAAATTTAACTCTTATCTCCAATAATTAAACTACTCTTTACGAATATAACCTACAATACTTTTCTCTAACAAAATTATTATTACAGTGAAATCATATGATTAATGCCGCCAAACGAAGATGGATCTGCAGCTCTGTCTAAGTTCGGAATGGCATTATACCACATGTTCGCTGAGTCAATCAACGGTATAAAATTTCAAAATTTAAAGTCCTAACAACACACAACAAAAAAAAAATCACAAAATATAATGTTTTATTGTCCTAGTCTTTTTCCTACTTTATCACATGGAAAATATCAACAAAATACTTAATAATGTTAAATGTGCACTAAATATCAACAACAGAGTGTCACTACGAAAACAGGCTTTCAACTTTTTTTTTTCCATGAGGACACACTAACTTACACACACGTCCTGTTTTCTTCCACGATAAGGGCTACACCGACCTCTGATTAGCGAATACTTTATTTATTCCGTAACACTAAACTCACAATCGCACAAAATTATTCTTTAATCTCTATCTTCACCCGATTGTGCTTCTATAGGGGAAATAGGTCTCATAGTGGGGCGGTGTAGTGAAACTAATACTCTAATAATCCACTATTCTGGCATCTTCAGTGTAACTGTTCCATACACTGTATCCTTACATAATTTAACCATAACTTCCACGCCAGTTCAGACCCGAGATGTTATACAAGTCTGGTAACCAGGATGGTTCATTTCTTTAGCAGTCCCCTAATCGCGTTCTACTTGATTCATTATCGCCTTTTTCCGTACTCAAGGAGCGAGCGAGTATTTTCGGTTAATTACTCCGAACTCGACATCTGAACCCTTTCGCAACGAGACGGTTCGTGCTATGAAATTTTACCAGTACGTTTGTATTACTCTCTCCATACGACACCAGTCAGTACAGTTCTCAACAGGGAAATCGGTACCTATTTCATTGTCCTGTCGTATCTCACACAAGTTACCCTCCTTTCATGGGGTACTTCAATTACGGGTATCTCGACGGATCCCTAATCAACCATAGTGAAATTCCAATCGCTCACCTTTCGCCTACTCTTATTGTTTTATTACATCTGAATTTATAACAAACACTGCTGAATCTATTTAAATCTGCAAACCATGAGTCTTTCTTTCCTAAGTTGCCATAACCATTACTTCAGTGGAATGCCCTGGGATCGATCTAATTAAATCTCTTCATCGAGGACCTTGCCAGCCTCGAATATTTTCTTCGACCAACAAATTTCGCTTATAACTCTCGTATCCTAAATCCTATCTTAAACCCTGTTTCAAAGTTGATTTCAAATAACAAAATAAATCTCCAATAACCTATTTTAATTTCCCTGCTTTTATGGTTCATCTTGCCTACTTGGTCACTGTTACTTTCGTGTTTTCTATATGGTATATAACGATTCGCATTTCGCACATCTCTCTAGATTTCAAAAACATTTCATAACATTTCGTAACACACGAGCAACTTCTTATTTTGCTAGGCCTAACTATTAACAAAAACTTTTCAATATAAATTTTCTTCGAATCACAATATTTAATTAAACACAATGATAATAATTATCTAATAACCTTTCCTTATGTCTTTCTATAAATTCTAATCACATCACACCGGTTTATTTTGCTATAAAATCTAAAATTTTGCTTGCAGTATTCTAATAACTCCTTTTAATTTTCTTTTCACCTGTATTTCATACTGCTACTGAATACCACTATTATTAACACACATTATGTTATTAGCAAACTAATAAAATGACCTGATTATGCCTTGAGGTTTTCGTCCAAATTTAATTATGTAATTTAATAAAATAATAACCTGTACTCTTACACCACGGTTCGTAAATTAAACAAACTGATAAAATCAATTGCATCGATAAAAATATAACATCAATAACTTTCCTATTTAATTCTCGTCAATTAATAAATTAAAATAGAAAATCACTTTGGGTGACTAAATTTTCGGGAGTATCAATATAATAATCTTACATAAATGTTAAAATAATTGATTATACTTACATATAAAAGTAATTAAACATTAATAATGATTTACTTGATAACTCAAATCTATGGATCATAATTTCCCTCTAACCAATACGATAAATGTACGCTACAAGCTAGCATGGATCACTCGTTTACTTTAAATATGATAAACATTAATTTTTAATAATCTCTTTTAATGAACTAAACAATCAACAATCCTGGAATATAAACCTGCAAAAATTAATATCTCATTACTGATTTATTAATCAGTATCATTCTTATAACATAATAAAACTTGTCGCATTACTTCATTTTTCTTGAAAAATTTTATAACCGTTGCACTAATATGCACACAATAATCCTTTCAAATATATCCGAATTTAATAAGGTTATTTCACATTAACTGTTTAATTAATCTCGTTAATAAAAATAATAATTTCTTAAATGACTGAAATGAAACTTAAAATCTTAAATTGTAAAAAATCATGAATGGCTGCAACATTATTCGTATTTTAATCAATTACACATTTCGTCTATCGCCATTTAAAAAAATTAGTTACGACGAATCCTCAAGACATACTTGTTAACTATTTTTACTACGTAAGCCTTCTACTTTAAATTTCATAAATTCAAATTAAATTGGAATAAATCTTAAATATTATCTTCACTACACAAATTCGAATAAATTTAATTTTCTTGATGGTAATGATTCATCTGAACTTTCGGCAGTCAAATTTTATTGTACAACAACTGGCTAATATATCATAATTCCATCGGCCGACTTTAAAAAAACTGTCCTATCATTTTCTCATGAATTCGTTTTTTTCATTAAAGAAAAACACACTCTAGCAAATACAGTTACGTAGGTGAATCCGTTGATTATTCACAAAAATCTTCCAATAATAATAAACTACTTATTTCTGTACTCTACTGGACCATATGCAAACACAAATTATTATTCCTGGACCACACTTATAACCAGGGCTAAGATTTATATGGGTCATTCTACAGAAAACCTGCATTTTAATGTCACAGGACAATATATTGGAAACTAGTTATAATATTTGCAATTTTTCAAAATCAGATATTAAAATACAATATTATCTATTAGTTAGTACTTTACTTTGGAGAAATTTTTAAAAAATTAGCTGTAAAAAGTTGTCCACAGAAGGTGATATCTCACTTCCGTGGACTGTCACAACCCTCAGGTAGAGAACTTCCAAAGATCATAGATACTGTACTTCTTAACATTTTCACTTAAAAAATATAGTATCTAGTCAGAAAATACTTCAGCTTAGCATAATGATGAATGAAATATTTTTTTTTTGTCCCCACTGTCAATATTTTTCAACCTGAGTTCATGTCACAAGGTTTGCCATCACTTCTGTGGACACTCAAAAAATGCTAAAAATATTCACCAGTGTGTGCTAGTTACCTTTTTCTGAGAGTCAGCTGAAGAGCAAAGGCACTCATATTGCAGAGTGGAGTATCTTTGTTCTTCTGGATTGGATTTTTTTCATGTATATATCAAGTTTCTATTCACTTTTTGCATGTGGCATAGCTCATCCAGTCACTTCTGTGGTCTTTATTAAAGTTTAGTTTTTAAGTTAAAAAATAATTTTTAGTATACATGACTTTTAGAACGTGATAATCTCAATAACCTGAAGAGCTTTTGTTTCTGACCTCACAATGCAAGGCAGTTTGCAAAGAAACGTAACTTTTTATCACTTCCGTGGACATCACTTCTGTGGACATGTGGATTCCACGGAAGTGATAACTGTCCACAGAAGTGATTTTATTCATTATTTTTAAAATTACACACTTGCTGTGATGTGTCCAGTTGACCACTAACATTAAATTTTATAACAACATGCTGAATAAAAAAAATATCTATTAATATTTTAGTTCCTTACCAGTATTGTAACATTTTATCTTTCATAAACAGTTAAGTCTTATTCAATGAGTACACTATCATTAAATTGTCATTTTTTAAATTAATATTCTACCTATACATTAGGCCTCTTTAGTGCCTCCTGATATAGGTCTACTCCTGCCCATCATAATTAATGGGATGGCTTGGGGAGGCTACTTACTAGCCTATATTATATCTTGAATGGTAGGTTACTTATTATTTTCAAAACAAATTATAGTATCATGTATTTGTAACAGCATGGTTTAGAAGATTTCATGACTAATATCACTATAATATATATATATATATATATATATTATATTACCATGAACAAGTGTAATGTTCATTTTTAAAGCATAGATTGAAAATTTTTGAAATTTGTAGGCCTACCAGAATGGCAAGAGTAAAGAAAAATTATTTGAGGAAGAGAAGGAAACGAAAAAAAGGAAGTATGAGAAGAGCTAGAGTAAAAATGTAACAGGATTCAGCGAAGCATGAAGAAGAGAAATTAAAAGATAGGGAGTGATACCAAAGGGGAAAAAAAACAGGAAAGGAAACCTGTGTCACAGCTGACACACAGGGAGAGAAGGAAAGTTCAAAAAGAGTGGAGAAAACGTTCAACGAATTACAGACAGTCGAAAGAGCAAAATAATCATACTAGTTGATTTCACTGAGAGTCATACTCCGCCTACCAGTCCAGAAATTCAAGAACCGATGCCAGGCTCCACTACTACTCCTGATTTCGTTCAGTCACACGATTTACATTCATCAGTTATAAAAATGAGGATCAAGTAGAAGAGAAAGGGGTGAGAAGATAGTAAGAATACAAGACAAGAGATTACTTGAAATTACAGAAAGGAAAAATGCGAAGCTTTGACAGCAGAACCATTGTTTAAAAAAGCGGAAGGAAGGTAAAGAAGCTTTTCAGTGGTGTAAAAAATTTTCCAAAGTTGTGAGGAAAAAACTAATTTATGCAGATGAGCTACAATCACAGATTAAGTCAAAATACACACAATAAAAATCTGTAAAGGAAAAGAGAGTATTGAAATTAATTACATGTGGAACATTTTTTGAAAAATATCAATGCCAAGGTTATTTTATGTCACCTCACAATGGAGAACTACGCTGTCATATGGACAAACTTTGAGAAAAATGAAACTGAAAAAGATATGAGAAGATGTGATAAGATTCGTAGAAAAAGATGAATCTAGCAGACGTTAACTGCAATAACTGTTCACTGAAAGTGACAAATTGTTTTCGTTTCCTGACATGCCTGATAAAGATATGGTTCCTAAAGAGAACATTATAAAGAAATTCCGGGGTGCGCGGGCAAAGAGATTAAGTCCACCATCCTAAAAAAATTGAGATATGTCCATAGAGTTATAGATAAAAATGTTCTCTACATTTGTGTTAAGTCCAGTAAGTCATATTGAAAATTGTACGGTAGTTATGGATGTGTGCCTCATGGGTTTATCCATCTCTAAAGCTACGTTGGGCTGGTATAGTGTGTTAAGTCACTCTAATTCTCAGTAACAAGAAAGTGGACTTAACTCTCTTTGCCCGCGCACCCCGGAATTGAAAACTCCAAAAATGAACACTAGGGGATGTTATGTATTTGAGAAAGACCTGTATCTTTTTGTAAACTTTTAATAATCTCTAAGTTTTTGTTTTATTTTTTAGTGACATCTTTTTTTATGACATCTTGTGTATGTTATAGAAGTGGTTACTCTGTGGCAGTAAATTAATTTCTTGAATAATAAACCTAAATCTGTTTTACCTTTAGAAAAAAAATGTGTCACAAGCATAATTGATAACAAAAGTCCATTATTATAACCAAAAGTCACTTCTGTGGACATGCAATCACTTCCGTGGACAGCATCTTTCTTTTAGATTTTTTTTAAAGAAAACCAAAAAGAGATGACCTATGTCACTTAAACCACAGGTTAAGTAGGCCTACTTTAAAACTAGTACTGTAAATATTTTTTTAGGACATATATGATAAATTCGTTTTTTTATTATTCTTGCATCAAAACTGCAGGGTTTCTGTAGAATGACCCATATGTACTAAAAAATGTCAAAATATGTACATATATATGTACTTTAAAATGTCAAAATATGTTCATATATATGTACTAAAAATGTCAATATATGTACATATATATATATATATATATATATATATATATATATGCAAATATATTTTGTAAAATATCGACATCAAAACAAATTTAACCACTAGACACTACATTTTGTTACTTTTAGAACCTATAAAAATGCATTACAAATACTGGATTCATAAATTAAATTATTAAATTTTTTTTTCAGATCACTTACTTTATTTGTATTCGTTCATTGATTATTTCTGCTACCATAACAGTATGCCACAAAATGTTGTTTTAAATTTTCCAAAGTGATTTGTATTGGCTGAAGCTTCGTTCTACTGCACATGAAGTGATTGGCGCGTGTTTAAAATTCACCGATTCTAGTTTTACATTTGACGAGCTACTTAAGATTGCACAGATTTTAGACATTTCTTCAAAGCCTGCATTTCTTGAAAACACATTGTCCACTTTACATTTGATAAGATCGGCTAAATGTCCACGTAGGCCTATACATTTGAGTTCATGAATCATGTTCTTCACAATTGGTGGTATAAATAAGATCAAGCAGCGGCTCAAAACTCACTAATTCCTAGCAGCTGCTTGGTTTGGTATAAATAAAACGCGGCTTCCTCAGCCACCTGCCTAGCCGTTGCTCAACGACCTTGACAGCTCAGCCGCTGCTTAGGATTTGGTATAAATAAAACTAAGCCGCGGCTCTCTGTTGGTAGCAGCGGCTTGCTTTTTTCTGAGTTACCTCATTTGCGGACTCAGCTTGCTCAAGTGAAGTTTTTAATCGTATTGGCGGGGTTCATGGGGGTGATTTTTTAACGAATATGAGTAATTTATAAGGAACGTATGGATTATGATGTGCACAGATGTAAAGAACCGGTTGTACAATAAAATTGTAAAACATGTGTAACTTAACTTTGTTACTTTTCTTTATTATAATAATAATAATCACGAAATAATACATCATTATAGGTCTAACACATTCTCATATTTTACTGTTATCAATATGAACTAAAATATTTCAAACGTGATTAATTCTTTTAACACTATTTCTAATTGTAATACTGTAAACTAAATAACTTCAAATCTATTATGTAGCAAGTAGATTCAAAACGAACGTATTTTATGAATTAATTATGGAAAATAATTAAATATTAATAAAAGAACTACATATATATGTAGACCTACCTTCTTTACTAATAGCAAAACATATTGAAATAAAAATGGAAACTCCATCCTCTTACAAAGCTATTTAATGTGGGACAAAATAAGCTGATCTGAACAAATCTCACACCCTTAAAAGCTTATCTGGGTTTGTTTGTCTTGCTATCAATTTGACTATGCCCCCTCTTCAAACAAACATAAATACTTGGAGGGAATGAAAGAAACGGGGTAGAGCACCAGCTTTTAGACTCTTCAGTGGTACAGTCTGCACAAGAGCAAACTATTAAAAATGCTAAGATTATAAAATATCCTAATTATTTACCTAATAGGTACTAAGTAGACTTGTGATTTTAGGGCAATTGCCTACTCTGTTAAGTATTATTTAAAATTTTAAACTATAATACGTTTCTATGACGGTACTAGTAAGCAAAATATCCAAATTAGTATAAAATGTGTTTATTAAAATTAAGTAAAATTATATCTGTCTACTGTTCTAGTTAAATGCTTAATTCATTAATTTACAAGCCTAAACATAATTTTTAGTGCCCTAAAATCAAGGTTTTCTAATAAAACATGAATACTGTAGGATAAAAATTCCTCTGACACTGGGGCTTGAACCCAGGACCTTCTAATACTAGGCCTAGAGATGTAACAACTACGGGGACATGTTCTCACTCTCTTGTCTCTTTCCTTTCTCCCAAAGTAGCTTTTCTTTCTTTAAATTCAATACTTTTATACATAATATACTGAACTTTAAATTTTAAATCGGTACACACACAGTCAAGTGGCATGTTTGTTTACTCAGCTGCCATGTGCCGGGCAGTATGGGATGCAGGTGTCCAAGCACTTGCTACCAGTTGCCTGAGCCGCGGCTTGGCAGGGAGGGGAAGTTTTTATTCATACGAAAGAGACAGCGGGTGCTTGATTCTCAACCTTCTCATAAGCAACGGGTTGGTAGCAGTGGCTTGGTTTTATTTATACGACCAAATGTCAATATTTCCAGATAATGTGAGATTATTATTTTGTAGTTTCTGAATTATTTTTGTTATATTACAAAAATTTGATTCAATGTAACACAAATCATTTTTCACACCTTCATTTCTGTACATAACTGTAAACTTATTCTGTGCTGCCATATTTTCTGTCACTGAAAACGACAATTTTATATAGCTTTACTCTTAAGAATGAAATATGTATGAATATTGCATTAAAATCACTAAATATGGACAAATATTTATTTTACATATAAATATGTACTAAAGTCAGATATATGGAAAAATATGTAAAATAAATTTGTTTAATTTGAATAGAGGACAACATAATAGATGGAGATAAGTGAAAAAAATGTGTCTATATGTGAAATTAAGAAATATGTAATTACATATAAATCCTAGCCCTGCTTATAACTATAATTAACAGTTATTTCCAAGCCAAAATATTTTAAATGATTAATATTAAAACTTTATCAACTTCGGTCAAAATGAAATCTTTCATGCAATAATTATCTGTGCGAAACTAACAGTTTACTAAAAATTCCCATACTTTATTTAATTTAAACTGAATTTATTTAATAATTATCAAATATATCAAATAGTGAACAAATGCAATTTCATTTAAATTATCTAAACTTTTCTTACACTTAATTTATATGTCTTTAAATTGCCTGCCAGCACGATTTAGGGCTGCTTAATCTGGGTACGAAACTTTAAACAATTTTAATTAACTTTAGCTATGTTGAAACATACACCAAATTTGTTGTGCCCCATCGAAGTTTCGATAACACTACACATGTCAGGATTGGCTTTAAGCCTTTAGGAAATGAATAGGCACTGCTGTGAATAATATAGGATAACATGCAATGTGATTAATTATTTTCATGCACCATTAAATAATAATCATAAATACTAAAAATATAAATATTAATTTATTTTAAATTAATATAATAAAATTCTCTTTAAAAATTGGTCTAAATTTGAATGATTTCTATTGATAAAAACATCATTATCTTTTCTTATTTTGTCTATATTTCTTTTGAAATAAACTACTGAAATTATCTTTATCCTATACTGAAATAAATGTTTAAACTTACAGTTTATTCTTGACAGAAATTCCAGCGTCATCATCTTGATCTGCAGGATTACTTCATAGCGGTGGAAAGCTGAGCAACAAGAGAGCTTTTAGCGGCAATGCCAGCCCTTAAATAAGTTTTCTACATGACGCTAGTACCCGAAAAACCTACCGTCAGTATATCGCGGGAGATTTGATAATTATGCGTCTATTTCGGTACATAAGTCGTTATTAATATCAAACTTTCATTAAACACTCTGTGATTTAATGTATACTTCAGTAAACTAAATGCAAAACAGTATTATACAAAGTTCGACAATAATCGTGAATATTCGACATTCCGAGATTTTAACCAATAAAATACATTTCTGAATTATGCACTTATTTGCTATTCACACACACTGTGTGTTAAAAGAATGTCAACTCATCAACCTTGAGAAGCAAGTGAACTCAAGCTACTGCTGACATAAACACATTCTTATCCTCTTGACTTTTCCTGTTCTCTGCTTCAATATAGCCTTTCTTCATATGGTAACTTAAATTATCAAAATAATAAATATATATTTATTTCATTCATTAGGACCTAACGTTCTGGCACATAACACATTTTCTAATGTCACTTACCGCCTGCTTAGGTCCTCCTTAGCTTCTTTTTTCAGATAACCTCCGGCTTCCGTGATATTTTCTATTACTTTTAGAGCGCTATCATATCTATTAGAGTCCCTCCTGACTTTGTAAATCTTTCTTTGATGCAGGAATCCCAAATATTCTGCCATAATTTACCCTTTTATTACCTGCTAAGTGTCTTGAGTATCCTGTCGAGGTGACTTCAATATTTACTAGTAATTACTCCACAGCAAGAAAATATATGAATGTTTATTCATACCGATGATTGAGAAATTGCTCCAACGCGATTAATTACTCCCAGTAAGAGCAGTTACTCATGAATGAGCAGGAAGTAATATTTCTTTATGCATATGGAAGTGAGTAACTACTCCAAAATTGCAAGTAAAGAGTAATGAGTAATTATTATACATGCCTCCCAATGTTTACACATGCACACATTTTTCACAGGTGCCCAAAGCAAGAATTCATGAAATCTGATTTTCAAACTTCTCTTCCATGTGTTCTCATGGGCAGTTTATGTACTATAAACATACTTACTTTTTTACTTTTTAAAGCGTCTCCCCTTTTCAGGGGTTGCCTTCTAATGCCTTCCTCCAGAATCCTCTATCCTGCCAATCGCCTTCTTGTATATTCCTTCCCTGCATTGCTCGGGCTATTCCATCTCTCCAGGTGCTTCTAGGCCTCTGTCTTTTCCTCCTTCCATATGGTGACCATGACATAAACTGCTTGGGCCATCTGTCTTCTGACATCCTCTGGACATGTCCATACCATTGCAGTGTCCTCTTTTCAAGCCTCTCCACGAGCGTTTCTTCCTGTTCCATTCTTTCCCTTATTACTTTATTGGGTACTCGTTCTATTCTAGATACCCGACAACTTCTACGCAATGCATCCATCTCTACTGCATTTAACATTTCTTTTTGTCGCTGTGTCAAAGCCCATCCTTCTCCTCCATAAGTGAGGATACTTTCTACAATAGCATTTAAAATCAATCTTTTAGTGCTAAGATGAATTTCTCTACTCCAGAAAACTCGGTTCAATGCTCGAACAACCCCTCTTGCCTGATTTATACGGTGTGTCACATCCTCTTTACAAGTACCAGATTTTTCAATAATGGAGCCCAAATATTTAAAACTATCTACTATTTTTATCTTTCCCAGACCAGGTACATCCATATCTTCTCCATCTCCTCCAACAACCAAGTATTCTTCTGTTTTCTTGACATTTATTTTCAGACCACCTTCATTGTATACTTCATGTAATTTCTTTACCATATACTCTGCATCTTCTCTATCCTGCGCTAATACCACCTGATCGTCGGCGAATAACAATGAGTAAAGGGTTTTTTCATGTACCGGAATACCCATCTTATAACAAGATGCATCCCATTTCTTTAAAACACTCTGTAAATATATTTTTAATAGTGTAGGGGACATGCCACAACCCTGTCTCAAACCCTTCGTTATTCTGAATTCTTCGGATATCCGTATTCCCAATTTCACTGTAGCATGACATGCGCTATATATCCTTTTAATAAGATGAATCAAGGATTTATCAATTCCCATACTCATCAGTGCATTCCAGAGTTGACTTACAGGAACAGAATCATAGGCCTGCTCTAAATCTATAAATACCAAATGAATTTCCTTCCCTTTTGCAGACATCTTTTCACTTATTTGACGAATTAGAAATATGTTATCTAAACATGATTTTCCCGCTGTGAACCCAGCTTGCTCTTCAGATATCTTACTCCCAATTTGTTCTTCCAATCTATTCTTAATCACTTTGCTAAACAGTCTGCTTATTGAGGCCATAACACTGATTCCTCTGTAATTTCTTACTTCTTTTTTATTTCCCTTCTTATATATTGCTGATATATATGACAAACACCATTCCTTTGGTATGTACTCCCCCTCCAAAATTTGATTGAACATTTTTGTCACAATCCTAACAATATTATGTCCTCCATATTTATACAATTCCATTGCTATTCCCCCTGGCCCAGTTGCTTTCCCATTTTGGGATGTCTTCAAAGCATTTATTACTTCACTTTCCAAGATAGGTTCCACCATAGTCGGCCTTGAATCATCATAAACATCACACAATTGTTCTTTAAAATTTTCTCTATTTTCATTTAACAGGTCCGAAAAATGTTTCTTCCACTCTTGCAAAGTTATCAAATGAAGATTTGTTTTATTCATATTTGAAGCACGTACTTTCCTAATTGCTCTCCATGCCTTTCTTGATTTCCCATATCCCACCATATGTTCAATTCCGTTACATATTTTATCCCATGTCTCCGTTTTCCCTTTCCTGACAACCTGTTTTACTTCTTTCTTACATTTCTTATATCGTTCCAAATCTCCTCCTAATTTTGTACTTAACCACTTTTGATATGCTTCTTTTTTCCTTTGTATGGCTTCCTTTATTGCACTTGTCATCCATTCACATATCTCCCTTTCTGTCCATCCTCTATTCCCAGCGCTTCTTTAGCTGCTTCATGTATCCACCTCTTAAGATGATCATATAATATACTAGGAGACCAGTCTTCATTTACATCAATCTTATCCTTCAATCTACTTTGATATAACTCCCGGATGCTATCGTCCTGTAACAGACTTAACACATATCTCGGGTCCTCTAACTCTTTTCCTTCATCTACAACATCATTTTCTTTAAAACTTTTAATTCTTGGAATAGCTATTTTTGCAACCAGCAGCCTGTGATCTGATCCACATTCTGCTTCTCGTAGTACTTTAACATCCTGTATAATAATTTTCCTTTCTTTCCTGCTAATTACATAGTCAATAATAGCCTTCAACTGTTTTTTTGGTTGTTCCCAAGTATATTTCTTAATATCTTTGTGAGGAAAGAAGGAATTCATTATCATACAGTTTTGACTTCTACATAATTCTATCAATCTCCTACCATTGTCGTTTTCTTCTTCCTCTCCATTATTACCCACTATTTCGTCATTCTTTCTTTTACCTACTGGGTCAATCCATACCAAGTGGTCCAGGGAAAAAATAATCAGTTGCTTGACCATCTCAGAAAAAAATTTATATTTGCTAGATGAATTCCCCAATGTTTGGTAGTTTCAAAAATATTTTTAAAAAATATTTATTGTTTATTATTTTGAAACGGCAGCCATTTTTGTTCCAGGCCGCATGCGTTTTATGGCATTTGCAAGCATCTGCATTTTTTAAAATTATTCAGTAGTGGATTGTCCTAAGCCTTTCAGATAAAATGCATTTAGTTCAAGACACTCTGGCCTACAAATTAACATCATTATCACTTAGCTGAATGTATTCTTTAATATATTTTTAATAGTTCAAAGTTCTCAGCTACAAATTTAAAAAACTCAATTTTTGAACAGTATTTTTCCAAACAAAGAGTAACTTCTCAGCTTTAATATTTTTTTTGTGCTGTTACTCTGTATAGTATAGTTACTTTTTATAGAGTATCAATGGTGAGCAGCTTACACTTAAAAAATTACACTATTTTAAAAAATTGATTTTTTGAATTTTTCCATTTTCTGGCCTGCAATATCTTTGTTGGGGGACCAGATAAAAATCTGAAAATTACACAGTTAATAGATCTTTATGATATCAAACTTCAGTATAAATTTCAACTTTGAGATTCAATTGGAAGTATGGAAAAAAAAATTACAAACATGAGTCAAAAATATGTTTTTTAACATCTGCGATATCTAGGCTAATGGAATAAAATATCAATATCAACATCAATTACAGTATATAATTTAATCATATCTATGATTACTTATTTTTTTTATTGAAAATGAGCCAACTACTTACATTATATTGTTATCATGTTATTTGTTTTTAGTACTTCGCTCAGTGAACATTTGAGAAATTTCTTCACTCAGTTTGGGTGTGAGATTAAAAGTTCGCCCAGTCACAGTTGTAAATTCCATGGGAGACAGCTTCTAAACTTTTTTAAAAGATGTCCTTGGTCCTGGAGGGTGGTAAAAAAAAAAAACATGCACATCTTGGTTTTGACAATCAATATTATCAATATTATTATATAGGTAATTCCTTTTATATGTTCTTTACAGAATTTAAACATCTCTTGAGGTGTTATGGTATGATTGTCATCGGTCCTCTGCAGGTCCTATGTTTTTGTTTAATGTGAGAAAATTCAAGAAGTCAATGCCAATGTCTTGAAGGAAAGGTTCAACACTTGTCAGAAGAATAAAGGCACTCGATCTTTTCATTGTTTTGTACCCCATTCACACGACTTGCTGAAGTGTAAGATCACATCAACATCGCCTGATAGTGAACTTCATCAGTGTGGAAAACTTGTACAACTGGCTCTTCAAAATAAAGACATAGTGGCTTGTGTTTATGGTGGATTGCCGAAGTTGATAATATTGATTGTCAAAAACAAGATGTGCATGTTTTTTTTACCACCCTCCAGGACCAAGGACATCTTTTAAAAAAGTTGAGAAGCTGTCTCCCATGGAATTTACAACTGTGACTGGGCGAACTTTTAATCTCACACCCAAACTGAGTGAAGAAATTTCTCAAATGTTCAATGAGCGATGTACTAAAAACAAATAACGTGATAACAATATAATGTAAGTAGTTGGCTCATTTTCAATAAAAAAAATAAGTAATCATAGATATGATTAAATTATATACTGTAATTGATGTTGATATTGATATTTTATTCCATTAGCCTAGATATCGCAGATGTTAAAAAACATATTTTTGACTCATGTTTGTAATTTTTTTTTCCATACTTCCAATTGAATCTCAAAGTTGAAATTTATACTGAAGTTTGATATCATAAAGATCTATTAACTGTGTAATTTTCAGATTTTTATCTGGTCCCCCAACAAAGATATTGCAGGCCAGAAAATGGATAAATTCAAAAAATCAATTTTTTAAAATAGTGTAATTTTTTAAGTGTAAGCTGCTCACCATTGATACTCTATAAAAAGTAACTATACTATACAGAGTAATAGCACAAAAAATATTAAAGCTGAGAAGTTACTCTTTGTTTGGAAAAATACTGTTCAAAAATTGTGTTTTTTTAATTTGTAGCTGAGAAATTTGAACTATTAAAAATATATTAAAGAATACATTCAGCTAAGTGATAATGATGTTAATTTGTAGGCCAGAGTGTCTTGAACTAAATGCATTTTATCTGAAAGGCTTAGGACAATCCACTACTGAATAATTTTAAAAAATGCAGATGCTTGCAAATGCCAAAAAACGCATGCGGCCTGGAACAAAAATGGCTGCCGTTTCAAAATAATAAACAATAAATATTTTTAAAAAATATTTTTGTGACCACTAAACATTGGGGAACTAACCCAGCAAAGATCAAATTTTTCTGAGATGGTCAAGCAACCAGTGCTGGACCACTTGGTATGGATTGACCCTACTCTTCCATTTAGATCTCCTAGAATTAATAGTTCGTGATTATTACAACATGTATCCATAACTCCATTAAAATCCTCAAAGAATTCATCTTTTATACTTATCAATGAATCATTTGTTGGAGCATATACTCCAATTACTTCTATTTTAGTTCCAAAAAACTTAAATGTTACCTTTAAAAATCTTTCATTTATTAATTCCCAATTTAATACATTCTTCTTCCATTTCTTTTTAATTAAAATGGATACTCCTGCCCTGGCCCTCTCTGTCTTATCAATACCACTCCATAAATGAATATATCCATTCATTTCCTCTTGCCCTTTACCTTTCCTTTTTGTCTCAGTAAGTACAACCACATCTAACTCTTTCTTTTTAACTTCATCAACAACTTCTTCTAACTTTCCTGTTATACTTTGTACATTCCAAGTTGCCATAGAGATAGTCCTTTTTCTTAGCCATTGTCTGTGTCCAGAAATCCATCCATCTTTCTTTGAGTCAGGCAACGTAGCTAGAGTCTTTTTCCGAGATAGAGCCGCCAACCCCATGCTCAACCCCCTAACCTGGAGGACCGAAGGACTTGATTTCGGGCATACCCTCGCCCTAGAGAGATTGCCTTCACTACGGCTAAGAGACCTCTCTTCCCTATTGCTGGTTTTGGTCCGCCCTGGGTATTTTATTTCCCCAGTGCCCACCATATCTGGTGAGCATTCCCTAATCCGCCACCCGGGGAGGCGCCCGATGGGAGACCAGCAACTCCACACGGGACTATAAACATACTATATTAAAAGTTTGCATGCTCTACCTTGAATTACCCATCAAAGACAGTAAGCACAACTCCTATTTTCAAGCGATTGACTCCTCCCTCCACTAATCTTGCTCCTGACTTTATAAGTATAGGCTACATAATGTATGAATAAAGGAAGATAATTAAGAGTTTCCCAAAATATAGTTTTTAATTATAATGCCTGTTGCATGTTTAATATGTTAAAGGGAAAATAACATATTCTATTTTAAACTGCCGAGTAGGATTTTGTTTTTGGAAATTACATGAAAACATTTTAAAATGAGTTACGTCATGTCAGTTTAATACACTGACCGGCAAAAAAAACCGATCACTGTAAAATTTGTTGTACTTTTAAGATTAAACATAATTTTGATTGGATGTTTATACATTGTTGTTGGTGAGGATGAATTATTATTTTTAATGGATCATTAGCTATAGATACAGCATATCTGCTTTCTTCATATCTTCACTTTATCACCAAAATAAACAAAAAAGACATCACAATACGGTGATTTTAATATGATTATAAGCGCTAGCTTGTCGTACATATTGCTAGGTATTTCATTGTTGTATTGCGTCATTTCCTTCCAAACTGAACAGAAACTGTCTCCCTTCGCATCGAAGTGATTCTGTCATGTAAGTTTAGTTGAAATTACACCTCTCAGTCTCGAAGACGTTGCCAAAGCTATTGCTCTAATTGATGATGGATGCAGCCTCCGTTATGCCCCTGCAACCTTAGGCTCACCATTCACCACGGTGCAAGAGGAAAAATGGGGAATTAAGGGTGAAATGTGTCTTTACATTTTAATCTTAAAAACGTATACAATTGCAGTAATTTTATTTCAAGCACTAGGCCTACTACATAACTTAATTTTTATTTAAACTTCATTTTTAAAAATTTCTTTAAGTGATCGGTTTTTTTTGCCGGTCAGTGTATTACCATGGCAGTGCTTTATGGACTACTAGCTATCTGTAAGAAAAGCTTCCATTGCTTAGGTAGGCCACCCTAAATATGATTTCTTTCTTGGGTTATCTGATTTTGAGGGTATAAAGCATGATTATAAATTAGTATCATGTAACTAATCATCTCACATCAGATTTTGATTAAATTTTATGGCAGAGTTCACCTTAATGCTACAAAATATCTGGTAGAATTTTAAGTTTAAATAAATAATGCCATAAGAAATACAAATGACATGAATTTAATTAAGAGTGCTATTTATTTGTAAATTATTAGCCTATAAATTTTTCATAAATATCAAACGATTTATCATATCATTACGAAATAGAAACTGTTGATTCCACATGTTTCTAACCGTTCCCAAAGTGCAAAATCACGGATAGGTTAATGCATTGGACATGTACAGTACAACATATCCTCAAGCAGTCACAGGTTTGCTTTGGGAAAAAAACCTTTTATTCATTAGTTCATTAGTGAACTGATTGATTTGGATGTTAAGTTTGATTGTTTGTGTTTTTACTTCCTCTGCCCGTACCATAGGTACTATAGGTAGAGGAAGTATTGTTTTCGACCCCAAAATTCGAAGTTGAGTTTTTAGCATATATACACGTTTCAAGGCCCCCTGAATCCAAATATACTATTTTTGGAAACATGTCTGTGTGTCTGTGTGTCTGTGTGTCTGTGTGGAAAATATCTGTGAACAAGCTAGCTCCAAAACGGAAAATCGTATGAAAACAAAATTTCGTATTTGGGTCAGGTACCTTCTGAAGATGTGAGGATAACATTGGCGACTATTTTCTCTTATTTTTAAGGGGACTTTACATGAAGAAATTTTCGTTTTTCGCGATTTTCTCGAAAACGGCTCTAACGATTTTCTTTAAATTTTGCACATAGGTTGCTTATACTAAGAGCTAAAACTTTTATTTGAAACATTTTTTCGAGAAAATTCTCTGAGGGTAGTTACAAGCCACCCACTGTTCACCCACTGTTTGTAGAAAGTTTGTCTTACGTGATGAACAACTGAATTCGCGCTCTTTCACGGCCTCTTATTTTATATAAGAATGTGAAGTGAGAAAGATGTATTGTTGGCCATGCATAGAGTAAAGATGTATCTGAGGGAAATATTCGATAAATTTCGGAAATTATATTTTACGGCAGAAAGTTCAATAAACGTCTGCAGACATTTTTTTTTTTTTTTTTTTTTTTTTTTTTTTAAGTTTGTTATATAGACTGCGCTTTTAGTCGCATCTTTGAAAGAAGAGGTATTTATAGGATAATTCGCGTAAAATTGTGTCTTGCGATTCTGTAAAAGGATATGTGAATACTGCTAACTTTTATTTGGGCAGAGGAAGTTATGTGACTTTCACATCAGATTTTTTTCCCTTCTTATTATTCTATTTTGTACTACAAAGCAGCACAGCTTATGTAGTCCTAAACCTTCATAAACACAAAAAAACTCATTAGTCACATATTTGATGGCATCTGTTTTCATCTACTGCCTTCTCATAGTATGTTATGGTACTTTTTGTTTGATGATGAATCACTTCTTTTGTGGATTAAGCATAATAACTAGCTCTGAGAAATCAGTAAACCTATCAAGCATTTACTCAAGATAAACTAAAATCTAACCTCAAATTCTAAGATCTTGTTACGATGAAAAATAACTTCGATAGCAAATGTAAACTTTTTTAAAAATCAGAGTGATTCATTTTGCCACAATTTTATGATTACAAAATCTGTATCACATGTTTTAAAAAAAATCAACCCGTTATTCCAAACGCACTTATAGAAAAGCATCTAATATTATGAGTGATATTGTTGGACCATGTTAAGTGATGTTGTGCAAGTATAGAAAGAAATGCTCATTACTGACTTAACATAATTGAATATGTATTGTAATTTTTGATGAACAGTAAAATGTTCTCTTTATTTTTGGCAGCTTACTATAATGACATCGTTGTGGGAGCTGTATGCTGTAGAATTGACACATCAGAAAATTCAAGGCGACTGTATATTATGACATTGGGATGTCTGTATCCATATCGGAGGCTTGGCATTGGTTCAAAGATGGTTGAGCACGTTCTTAAGTATGTTCATGCTGATGGAAACTTTGATAGCATTTTTTTGTAAGTATCTCATTTTTATATATTTTTTCTTTGCTTTTTATGATATGCCTAGGGACCGTATTTTTTGGTAAAATAGAACGGCTGATTTTGGTATTAACTTCCTTCTATTTTGTGGGTATTTTTCAAAATAATTTTTTTTTCAGTTATACTGCTTTATACACCAATCAATTGTGTGTGGTTGCTATGACACTTTGCACACTGTGTTCCTTTTTGGAACCACGAAAAATTGGCCATATTTGAGGTTTTAGTGTTCTCTAGAGCCTATAGAATTCATATATGTATATACACACACATACATACACTCAGTTTGTTGTTTAATATGCGAAATGAAAGAAAAATGTGAAGAAGTGGGCACTTACATAATCTAAATTCCTAAAAAGGCGTAATTTATTCTGGTTACTTATAAGTTATAAGATTTGGCAGGTAGTCATGACATGGGTAAGGCAAGGGAATGGTGCATAGAATTGATCTCATTGTGAAATTAACTAAATTACTATTAATATTATTAATCTCCAGTGGTCATTGCCTATTTGATGTAGCAATAATATTCTGAATTATTGAAAACAAATTTAAAAAAAGATAGTCATCTGCAAACAAAAGGGCCAACTACTATGGATAAAATATGAAATCTTTTGAATCTTCACTCTTTGTTGTTACGTAACATAGGCACCTGAAACCCTGCAAAGATTTAGCAGAAGAGGAGTGTCTCATGATCACTGAATAGCATACATTCCTCAATCTTTGCAGTAATCTATCACAAGCATCGATAACTTCTTGTCAGCCGTAGAAATAGCAGAAAATCAAATGAAAGAAAAATTCACACTAAAACAAAATATTGTGAATTTCAATTATTTTCATTTTCCTACAGAGCTTATTTGTATTTAACTTATAATTTCCACCAATGCTCAGTAATTTAAAAACAGTAGAAACCTAACCTACTTTTCTTATTATAGTTAACGTATGGTGAAACCTCGGCAAGACTCTTTTCAAGGGGCTGTGTAAAAATAGCATATTACATGAGACTGCATATTAGCAAGAGTAAGTTATTTTTAGGTTTAAAAAATTTTAACACCAAGATATGAATCAGAATAAACATTTGTTGAATCAAATTAAAGATTAAATACAGTAATTATGCTGAGGGGTATTTTATATTACTTTCCTTTCAGAAAAAATTAAGAACAAATATACTGCAGTACTGTAGTACAATTCATAAACCGCTTCATGATTTTTCACTATTGTTCTAAGCATCGAAGAAGGGATTCGTAATGATTCCAAGGACTGAATCCGTGCTATGAATAGTCTTTCAGGTACTCGAGAGTTGCATTCCTTTCTATTGAACAAGTAAATGTGCCTAGGGCGCTAACGGTAAATGTAGAAGTCTGGGAAATATTTTCTCAGTATCCTTAAAAGCATAATATTTTAGAATTTTTGGCAGACAAAAGAGTGTACGTATTAAACGGGATGACAAGCGTATTAAGAGGTGGATTTCATATAGTGATGTCAAGGGAACAGATGAAAATAAGCTTATAACACGGGATGGTGTAACAAACTGGCATGTATTATCGGGGTTTTACTGTATATATAAGCAGTGTAAGCTACTAGTCTAATAATATAAAAACTTGTACAAACAATGAATCAGTCATAACTATTACTAAAACTTCTTAAAATTGTTTAAAGAAATGTGCTTATAGTCAACACAATAGTCTTGTACTAAAATGTAGATGTTGTTTCTTCTACACGTTTCGATGCTAATATGTCATCTTCAGGTCTATAATAATGAAAATATGAAGCATTAACATCTTGTTGTTATATTGGGAATATTCTATGAAATTTCTGTATCATTACTTATAATTTCTGCATAAATTTTAGACATCTGTTGTGATGTGGGCTAGATGGTCAGCCTTCAGTCGTAGGAGGTATACTGGTCGTTGTTCGGCTTTGTAATACCCCTAAGGGTATTTAATTTCCTTCCTTTGCTTTGTAAGTGCAATATATTCATTGTGTTTCCTATATTATATATGAAGCTATTAAATGCAAAACTCGCTTTGTCCAATTTAAATGGTTTCTTCTTAAATTCTAAGTTCTTCATCCTCTTATAAAAAAATTTTTCATCCTCTTCCTCTAAGACGTGATGTTTGCATAAGCCTTCACTATTTTCTGTATTAGAGAAAAGTGTAACTTGCCAAGAGCTGTTCTAAGAGATCAATAATTGTAGCAAACAACATCAAGATCATGAAATCGGGCGTAACTTATTTTTTTTTTTAAATTTTGGCAAGGCGAGTTTTTCATTTAATAGACTCATATGTTAACTATAATAAGATATGTTTTATAAAGTAAGTTAGGTTTCTACTGTTTTTAAATTGAGCATTGTTGGAAATTATAAGTTAAATAAAGGGTAAGACTGGTTAGAGTGGGGTGGACTTGGTTGATTAGCTCTCTGGTTATAAGTGAGTTATTGGCTACTGAGTGAAAATCCAGTATAAACTGGATGCACAACATACAAATTAAGGTTAGTACTGTACTTGAAAATAATAATACAGGAGGAACTAACATAATATAACACCAAATAACTGTTGTAAGAGAGGCGAATTGTATTGTTGAGGTTATAAACGCCTGCATCAGCGTGGTCAAGGCAGGTTGAATCCGCGTGGTCACTGCATAGTGTCTCGAGAACTGGCATGGTCGTGCATCACCAGAGATAATAGTCGTTGCTAACTCAGGATGGAGAGCGACCCTGGCGATGAAATCGAGAACTGCCTCGAGACTCTTCTTAGTATTAACGAGAAAAGTACGAAACTTAGAAAAGAATTGAAGGAGGACATTACCAACTCTGTTAGTAGACTTCGAGAATTGTACAACAAACTGATGAAAACAATAGGAGAAAAAGAATCAACAATAAAGAATATGGAAAAGCAGAATGAATCTTCAGGGAAAAATACCCAGATGCCAGAAACATCAAACAGACCTCTTTTCTCTGAAATTTTGAGCAATAGGAGGCAGAGTCCAGAGGAAATACGGAAATACAGTCTGATTGTTAAATCAAAAAACAACCAAACGCCAGAGTACATCAGGAACATAATTAAAAGCAAAGTGAATCCAGTAGACATGAAAGTAGGAGTAAGCGCTTTCAAACCACTCAGAAATGGTAATCTCCTAATTCAGTCAGGTAGCAAAAGCGAAATCGACTCAATATGTGACAATATTAACAAGAAGTGTGGTGAAGAAATTGAGGCGCACGGTACCAAGATGAGAAACCCTCGCCTAATTTTGTATAATGTGCCCGGGGAAATGGATTTAGTGGGCTTGAAAACAGCAATCATAGAACAGAACGAGGAGCTAAATCTGGAAATCAATGAAATAAGTCCCAAATTCTTATTTAAGGACAGAAAGAAGAATACAAACCTGGTCATAGAGGTCTCCCCAACAAATCGAAAGAGACTATTAGGCAGAAGGATAAAAATAGGCTGGAGTATGTGCACAAATGATGACTATCTTAAAGTAAATAGGTGCTTTAAATGCAACAAGTATAACCATCGGGCTCAAGACTGCAAAAGCGAACAAGTTTGCCCACTCTGTGCGGGAAATCACACTTTAAGGGAATGTACAGCCTCAAAGGATAAATATAAGTGCACAAACTGCATAAATTATAACAAATACAATAAAGATCAGGCTGTGGACGTTAACCATTCAGCATTGCACAAGGAGTGTGGATGCTACAAAACAGCGCTGAAGAGGTATATCGAAAACATTGACTACTGAAATGGAAGTCTTATCGCAAAACACAGAAGATAGAATGTACCACAGATCCCTAAGATGCATACAGATTAACCTGCAGCACTCAAGAACAGCTGTTGGCAACCTGGCCCAGCTAATTGCAGAATATAAATTTGACCTGATATTCGTACAGGAGCCTTATTTAATACACAACAACCCAGCAGGAATCCCAAAATCAATTAAAACTCTTTCACAAGGGGTTGGAAGAAAAAGAGCAGCAATTCTCGTGAATAATAGTACAATTGACATCATGATCATAAATCAGTTATCAGATGAAGACTGTGTGGTAGCAGAAGTCCGCACCAATAGGAAAAAATTTTATATTGTAAGTAAATACTGCGACATTGAGGAAGATATGGAACTCACAATAAATAAAATTGAAATGATAAAGAACTACGCCAGAGGAACAGGAGTGCTAATTGCTGTAGACACAAACGCAAGGAGTAAAATGTGGCATGACACGATGACAAATCGACGAGGCAAAATACTGGAAGAATACATAACAAGCAGTGGCCTATTCATATTGAATGAAGAAAATTGCATCCCAACATTTGAGTCTAGTAGAGGTAGAAGCAGAATAGACCTAACGATCTCAAATGGTAGTATGGCTAACAGGATCACAGACTGGAGGATAGGAGAAGAGGAAAGCTGTTCGGATCACAAAGCAATAACTTATAGTATAGTAGTAGGTAATCTGAGTAGAACCACAGACTTGGCCAACGACCAAAGCATAGGAATAAGATACTTCGTGAAAAAAGATCATCTTCCCAGTTTTCAAGACAGTCTAAGAAGACAACTTTCAACCGTATTCAACTGTGATTATAATGGCAAAGATCCTTATACAATGGACAAAGAACTCTGTGGAAAAGTTAGTACAATAACAGATGCTGAACTACTAACTGAAATGCTCACACAGTGTATTACATCTGCATGTAAAACGGCATTCCGCTACTCTCTACGGAAGAAAAACACAGAGAAAAGCAGAACAGTGCCATGGTGGGCTGAAGAATTGACTATACAACGGAAAAAGGTTAATGCTATGAGGCGAAGGTATCAGAGAACACGAAACAACGAAGCCATGAGAGAATTAAGGAAAACACAGTATCTTGAAGAAAAAAGACAGTATCAAAACAATCTGCAGAGGGCCAAAGTAAATTCTTGGAAACAATTCTGCAATGCTACGGAAGGAACAAATCCCTGGAACATGGTTTACAAGTTCGCAGCAGGGAAACTTAGAGAAAAAACTATTATGTCAACCATACAGACACCTGAAGGAACATACACTGAAGATATACATACCACCTTAAGATACATGTTAGACTACTTTATACCTGATGACAAAGAAGAGGAAGACACTGACTATCAACAAAGAATAAGAAGATTATCTAAGGAACTTCCAAACACAGAAGATGACAAAAAACTCACTCAAGAGGAAATAAGATCAGTAATAAAGAGCTTCAATCCTAATAAGACTCCAGGTGAAGATGGCATAACAAGTGAAATACTCCTGCAAGTGTTCATCCGTTTCCCAGCCTTCCTCACTGCAGTATACAATAAATGTCTAGAAGAAGGTTGTTTTCCAAAGCAATGGAAATCGTCCATCATCATACCTGTAATAAAACCAGGAAAACAGCAAAGCAAACAAGCTACAAAGTACCGACCAATAAGTCTGCTAAATGTGGGAGGAAAGGTCCTGGAAAAGCTAATGATCGATAGGATATTACATAGGATGCACACCAACAAACTGATGAACGCAAACCAGTACGGATTCACGCCCCAGAAAGGAACTGTAGATGCGGCTATGTCCGTAAAACAATTCATCGAGGAAAATCTTCAAACAAAAAACAGTGTTGTCGTTTTCAGTTTAGATGTACGTGGAGCTTTTGATGCTGCCTGGTGGCCACGTATACTACTCAACCTCAAAGAACTTCAATGCCCTAAAAACTTGTTTAGGCTAACAAGTAGCTACTTCACAAAAAGAACTGCGATTTTACAAACAAATGAATGTAAGATAACAAAAGAAGTAACCAAGGGCTGTCCACAAGGCTCTTGCTGTGGGCCAGGACTGTGGAACATAATGTATGATTCAGTTCTCAACCTGCAATTTACACACCATACAAAGGTAGTGGCATTTGCCGACGATCTTTTATTGCTTACAAAAGGCACTAACAACAAAGAAGCAGAAAACTATGCAAATTCAGATATTAGAAAGATTGAGAACTGGGCTAAGAATAACAAAGTCGTCTTTAATGATTCAAAATCAAAGGTATTACTAATATCGCGGAGAAGAAAAGCTGGAAATGTGCCAATCAAGATATATTTGAATCATCAAATACTTGAACAAGTCAGAGAATTGAAATACCTAGGGATTACCTTGGATGAAAAGTTTAACTTTAACAAACACATTGACAATATAACTGACAAGGCACTTATCTTAATAAACATGCTAAGCAAAACGGCTAAACTACAGTGGGGACTTGGTCACCAAGCCTTGAGAACAATTTACAGAGGAGCAATTGTATCCATGCTAACTTATGGATCACCAGTTTGGGAGAAAGCTCTAGAGATAAAAAAGAACAGAATAAAGCTTCAGAGAGCTCAAAGAGCAATAAATATTAAAATTGCTAAAGCACACAGGACATTGTCGTTTGAAGCTTCAAGTGTTATTGCTGGAGTAAAACCAATTCACATTACAATTGCAGAAGCAGCCAAAATTTATAAAGTCACACATGGCATGACAGAAGAATCTTCAGATTATGACGCACCCTCAGATATATCAGACTGGGCCCATCCAGCTGACAGAGTACACCTGGAAGAAGTTAATAAAGACAAACATTATAATATACAAATCTTCACTGACGGAAGCAAAATCCAAGATAAAGTTGGGGCTGCAGCAGTAATATTCAAAAAGGAGGAAGAGATACAGAGAATCAAGGCTAAACTTCACAAAAACTGCTCCAATAACCAGGCTGAGCAGATTGCAATTCTTAGAGCACTGGCAGCACTAGACAATATGCATATGAAGATAGAAGAAAGATTTGCGGCAATATACACGGACAGTAAAATCACTCTGGACCTTCTCAGAAATAATTCAAGACACAATTCTATTATAGATGAAATCCAAAACAGTATCAGAAGGCTTAAAGAACAAAATTGGGTCATACACTTCTCCTGGATCAAGGCGCATGTGGGATACACCGGTAATGAACTAGCTGATAAGCTAGCCAAGGAGGCGGCGCTCAGCAACGGAATGGACTTTGCCTACAACAAAAAACCCAGAACAACAATTGTCACTGAAATCAAGGAAGAAGGACTTCAGAAGTGGCAAGAGGAATGGACCAACTCAATGAAGGGTGCAGCGTGCAGGGAATTCATCCCATCAGTTGTTCAAAGAATGAAACAACCAATTCAGTTAAATTTCGCGTTAACAGCTGTGATTACTGGACATGGGTTAACCAAATCATACTTATACCGACTAGGTATAATACAGGACCCTATTTGTATCTGCCTTAAAGAGGATCAAACAGCAGAACATTTGATTTATAGATGTGACAAACTTAAACCACAAAGAGACAAAATGATAAAAGAAATTGAATCTAAACGTGCTAAATGGCCAGTGAGTAAGGTGCAGCTAATCTCAAATCATTTGAGAGTCTTTAAAACATTTATACAGAGCATCGACTTTGGCGAACTAAAATAATATAAGCTATAAATAACATTATGAAGACATTGTTAAGTAATATTGATAAGTGTTAAGTGAAGTGATAATCTAAAAAGTATCTATAGGGAATAAGTCAACAATAAGTGTGTAAGACAATGTGCAAATAAGCACAAACTAAATTGAAATATGTAAATTATGGCATGTAGTACTGCGTACTGCAATGGGGCATGCCAGCTAAAGCCAAGACAAAAAAAAAAAAAAAAAAAAAAAAAAAAAAAAAAAAAAAAGTTAAATAAAAATATTGTGATTTTAAATCAAATTTTTATACACATTTATACATTTACATATGGAATGGGTGTATTTCACATGAATTTTGCGTTTATTTAGAAATTCACACAAATTTTGTGATAGCCTACTTCATGGATTCAGTTTGCTTAATATTGGTATTTTACGCATGTACAAAGCTAAATTTAGCTAAGGAGAGCAGTTTTGTAAAATTTAGTGCTTGTCACTGTTACCAAAATATGGTTCTCTGTTTCTCATCTTGATAGATCTGTAGGCTGTGACGTATCTAGAAATTTCCCGCCTCTAGGCTGACAGTAAATGTTGCCCTTCATAATAAAAAACCTGCTTATAAGTTATAACTATAAGATATAACCTGCTTATAAGTTATAACTATAAGATATACCAGTAACATATACATTTCATAAATCTGTAGTATTTGCTTTGTGACTCACCCAATATATCCTAGAATATGTCTTGTTCCTCGCTTGGCAAATATTACATTACTTTACAACGACCTTATATAACAATGTGCCAGAATGCTTTTTTAAATCACTGATAATTGCATTTATGATAAGCCCATGCAAAAAGGAAGTTGCGAGTTGCGAGTTAAACTCCAAAAACAAAATGCGTTGACAATAATATTAATGATGCAATAGGCCTACGATTCGCTGACATGTTTGTTTCAAGTGTAAAGCAGGTAGAATATGAATGAATAAAAAGTCAATCTGAAATCTATCTGTCAGGAATTACATTAGATATATTGCTGCATGGGAATGAATAAGAAAAATACTGACATTAAAATATAATGTAGTACAGGGTTCCCACAAATGATCTTTCGGGTTTCGAAAATGTGTAACTTGTGTTTAAATAAACTTACAAACATGTAACTGGTACTAATGGAAAGAGAAACTCAAAAAGTTTTGATTATAGTACCTTACAGATGTTCAATGTGAGCTCCGTTGGTAACACGACACACATCAAGCCTGTAGTCCATTTCCGCCCAGGCACGTTGTAACATGCCATGGTCAACTGTTCCAATGGCTGCTGTGATGCGTTCTCTTAGATCAAGGATGGTCTGTGGAAGAGGTGGCTTGTACACAAGATCTTTGACATAACCCCACAAAAAGAAGTCAAGGGGTGTGAGGTCTGGCGAACGCAGAGGCCAAGGAAGAAGTTTTTCATCGTCATTACCAACACAGCCAATCCATCGGTTCGGTAGTCTGGTGTTGAGCTCCAATCTGACTTCATTATGAAAATGAGGGGGTGGGCGTCCTGTTGAAATATCACGTTGGGCATTTCCTGTTCCAACTGAGGCAGGAGCCATTGTTGTAGCATATCCAGGTACTCAAATCCTCCAATTGTTTTCTCTACAAAGAAGAACGGGCCGTACACTTTCTGCACACTTAAAGCGCAGAATACGTTTATTTTAGGAGAGTCGCGGACATGCTGCACGTAGGTATTGGATTTTTCCGACCCCCAGACTCTAACGTTATGTTTGTTCACTTTACCTGAAAGATGGAAGGTGCACTCGTCACTAAACACTATGGATTCAAAAAACCCATCAGTTTCAATGAGAGTCTGCATATTCTTGCAGTAAGTACGACACACCATTTTATCTTCTTCCTTGCATCATCTGCAATCGATATGGAAGAAAATTCAAACGTTTACACAGAACTTTCCATACGGTGGATTTAGGGATCTGCAGCTCCTTACTAGCTACAATGGTTGATTTTTGAGGACTACGTGTAAAAGATTCACGAATCCGGTCTACAGTTTCCTCACTTACTGCCGGGCGTCCTGAAGATTTTCTCCTACAGATGCACCCTCTTGTCGTAAAATCAGAATACCACTTACGAATTGAAGGGCCACTGGGTGGATCTTCACCAAATCTTGTTCGAAAATGTCGCTGAACAATAGTTACAGATTTATTAATATGATAATCGAGAACACAGAACGCTCGCCTATCCTCTATACCAGCCATTCTCTCGCTTTCGACAATGTGCAATGTTGAATGCCATTATACGTCATTGTTGCCAACTGTGATACTATAATCAAAACTTTTTGAGTTTCTCTTTCCATTAGTACCTGTTACATGTTTGTAAGTTTATTTAAACACAAGTTACACATTTTCGAAACCCGAAAGATCATTTGTGGGAACCCTGTATATCGGTATCTATAGAATGCAAATATAATATCAACATTCAGTGGCTAGATGTGTTTTAAATCTTTTATTTACACTATTATTTACACTGACATCATTATGAAGAAATGAATCAATCAAGATTGGCTAACAATATCAATAAACGATTGGCAATTTGTTTAGTTATGTTTAATATTTTGTGGGCCGTGGAATAAATGATATTGTAGCATTTTATATCCATTACAAAATCAATATTGATATACTTGTTATTTTGGTACTGGTTAACCAATTTGTTCCAAATTGAATAGGCTTGTACCCATGGACGTCATAAATGCATATGGCAAGTTTCGTGAAAATTTGATAAAGCGTATTTGAGTTATCGTGCTTTGAATCCAAAGATTTTCTAGGTTGTTAATTTAAAAAAAAAACTAACTTAAAGCACATCTTGACATGATTGTGTGAAAAAATTTGTTCAGCTTGCTTTAATTTAGTGTATATAAATAAAAGTCATTTGCCACATGTATCTCGCAGCATCACTTGAGAACGGTTCGACCGTTTGGCTGATTTTGTTGTTGTTGCGTTTGTAATTGTTAGAACAAGGTTTGTATGAAAGAAAATTTTTGGTAAATCCATGGATAAAGTCGGAAATGTGAAATGAGGCACAGTTTGAGAGTTCTGCTGTCACATGTTTACATAACAAAAAAAAATCTACATTTCTTGACCAATTTGCACAAAATTTTGCAAACATACCCAGTTAAGCCCGGGAAGTAACACGGTCAAAATTAAAATTCAAATGAAGTCCAATTCAGTTATCATGACAACAGTGTATTATTTACAGTGTCACATAGGGCTTTGGTAACTACATAATACTGGGCTTTAACAAATTCTGATGCTATTGATGTAATACATTGGTGAAAATAATTAATGAAAAATGAAATCCACGAAAATAAAGCACATTGTGATGAAGTCATTGACATGGAAAATATAATTTTCACATTTCACATTTTGATCTAGAAGAAGAGGTCGTATTGCAGGGACAGCTTAAGTGTGTGCCAATGAGTATTCCATATCAGAAGTCTGTAAAAAATCCTATCCACTGATACATTATTGATAGCTGTAGGCTTTGTATTAGTTGAGAAATAGGGTTGTTTATCATAGGCCCTAAGCATCTAAAAGAAGACAAAGTAGGATGGAATAAACATATATTATGCCCCAGGTTTTTGGGAAGAAATGTGTAAAAGTGATATTAAATTTCTTTTTGAGTTCAGCCCCGAAATGGTTCTATGCTAACACGGGAGCAGAAAATAAAATATTCCATAAAGACAATACAATTTTATGTTACCGGAATTTCTCTTCTTATATGAACCCCTAACAGGCATGGTGTGTAGAAGCAATGGGGTGCAAAATTTTGCATCCTCTAAGAGCCACAAAAAGCTAGATCAATCATTTCCTGAGGGAATAACTTGAGTATAATAAGTTGTTCTACCTCATTTTAAATTCTGTATTCAGATGCCAGGACCTAGAGTTTGAAAATAGAAAGTTCTCTATAAGTTAATTTCTAATTACAAAATACAAAACCCTGGCTATGCCGGGCCTTTTAAGCCAGTTTATTATCAAAATATTTAATTATTTATGCTGGTTTTAGTAATTGTTGACATTTCAATAATGAAACAGTAGAAATAGAAATCCCTTCAAATATAAAAAATTTAATATAGTAATGCTATTTGCATGACCTGGGTGTGAACTTTATTATTATATTAAGGTTGAACCGAGTACTTCTGGTGTAGGTAGTTTTAAATTTGATAATCTGTTCCCTGAAACGATTTTCATCTTGTATAAGTGCAACCAAAATTTTGAATACCAAGATAGATAAATCCCAAAAACTGGAGGCTATTACTGATATTCTCAAATATGTACATGCCCATTCATAATTAATTTAATGACAGTCTGATCTGTCACTGAAGCAGGTGTTGCAAAAACTGTGGAGAATAACAGTGGGCTTTTTCATGTACTTTATCGTTTGTAGAACTGAGTAATCATTGAAACTTATAAATAAAACTAATACAAGTCCATTCTTCTTAAGATAATGTTCATTACATGTAAAAAACAAAATTTATTGAATTTTTTTTCTCCTCTGTCAAGTAGAAGTAAATATCAGTGCAGCAGTGGTCTAACCAAGAAAACGTTATATTGCAAGGTCATATCATCTCTGAAACATCTGAACAGTGGACTATGTAACATTGTAGTTAAGTTGACCAAGCACGATAGAACACCCCACTATCAACAAAAATGCATGTTTCAAATTATATGAAAAACAAGTGTAGAACTTGAACTTGCTTTTCTGTAAACTTTTAAAAAAAATGGCTTAGACCACTGTTGCGCTGACCCCCTCATTTGTTAATGAAAGGGTTCTTATTTGCAGGCATGTACAAGTAAACAACGAGGGAGCGATAGACTTCTATAAAAAATTTGGCTTTGAAATAGTGGAAACAAAAGAACACTACTACAAAAGGATCGAACCTGCTGATGCTCATGTTTTACAGAAGACATTAAGGCCTAAGTTTATGAATGGAGACTCAAAAATAAGTGAAGAAAAGAAAGACAGTGAGAAGTGAACAGTTTTACGTTATGTTACAAAAATGCAAAAAAAATTGAGTTTTTGGCAAATAACAAAATTATGTCCTTTTTATAAAGTTCTAAATTCTTCATTATCTTGACTAAGAAATGTGAGTATTGTATTTCTAACGAACAAACAAACACAACAGCTCCTACATGTGCAACCCAAACATATTTTTATTTACAAATTTAGAACTCCTTTTATCAGATTTGCAGAGTAATTCTTTTAGTGTGTCCATTCCATACTTAATTTTTGTGAGAAAAAAATGTTGCTCTTTCATGATTATAGTATTACTAATTTGCAGAGTACTGTATTTTCCTGTATATAAGATGGTTGTGTGTAAATGAACTCCCTAAAATAGACATGGAAAACTCCTGGGGCCCAAAAATTAGTTTTTTGTGCCTAAGTGTTGCTATTAAAATTTTGTTTTACTATTGCAAGAATGTTTAAATTTCCTTAATTTTACTGCAGTCAACTCCTGCGAACTTGATTTAGGGTTAAGGACAGGTCTGCTCTCACTGAAGAGATTTATATCATAATCCATAGAGGAAAATTTGTGCTAGAGGAAACCGAACCCAGCATTCTATACAGACACCGAGGCCACTTGGCTCCCATAGGACTTAAATCAGTCCTGTTTAAGGGAAAACAGAATAAGCCTGTCTTTACAGTGTTAACTATTATATACCTTTTCTCAAAATCTACTAAAGTTAGGCATTTGATCTTTTTACAGTTTCTGAATAATTATCTACCCTGTGCCAATACTGAAACAGTGATTTTTCATAAATGTGTACTTATTTACTGAAATATGATTTTTTTCTTTATAACCAGTTTTTATTAACATTTTTAAGTACCTTATGACCTGGATTAACTAATTCAAAAAAATTTTGTTTCCGTGTACGTAAGATATTTGAATAAACAAATCCTGAAAACTTCAGTTTGTAGGTTATGTAGAAGCTGAGAAAAGTTCAGCTTCAAAGTTAAAACATCCCTGCTCCATAGTCTGGATCTTCTAAGAAAATAAAAAATAGCACTGATAAAATTAAAGTACAATTATGTATGTTACTTAATTTTAAAGAGGAAAGTCAAGAGAATATAATACAGCTATAAAAGAAAAATCACAATTTTCATCCAAAAACCAATTCTATTTCCCTTTAAAATATCTCTAGTCCCTATCGATCTCATACGACATCAGCACAACTACAGATTTTTATTATGGTTATTATGTGCGAACATAAGTTATTGCATATGTGAACTCTTAGTGTTAAAAGCTGGAAACTCATGTTCGATTCTTGCCCAACACGGATTTTCCTCTATGAAATGGTTTAATGTTAACTGAAGAGATTACAAGTTACCTTAAAGTTGTCTCTTGTTATTATATTCATTAGACATGATAGTTTACTAATAAGACATACCAGTTTACTATATAATTATTCTTCTATTCTTAAGGTACCAAATCTTCAGAAATGTTGACAAGCGTACAATGGATTACATACATTTGCAGCAGTTTTGCAAGGGATGAGGTAATGGTGGATTAGATGCACAGAGAAATTTATTTGATATCTTCCAACAATTATGAACTAAGGACTTGTACAGTTCATTATGTTTATCAATGCATGAACTGTTCTAATCTTCACAGTTTGGACCCAATAAATGTAAGGTATGTGGTTAATAATTTTCTAGAATAATATCACTTATAATTGCATTTTTGGAAATTTTCAAAGGGGTTAGCCTTTTTAGAATTCTGGGTGCAATATTCGAAATTTTCAAAGGGGTTAGCCTTCTTCGAATTCTGGGTGCATTTTTCGAAATTTTCAAAGGGGTTAGCCTTCTCGGAATTCTGGGCGCATTTTTTGAAATTTTCAAAGGGGTTAGCCTTCTCGGCATTCTGGGCTCATTTTTCGAAATTTTCAAAGGGGTTAGCCTTTTCGGAATTCTGGGCGTATTTTTCGAAATTTTCAAAGGGGTTAGCCTTCTCGGAATTCTGGGCGCATTTTTCGAAATTTTCAAAGGGGTTAGCCTTCTCGGAGTTCTGGGCGCATTTTTCGAAATTTCAAAGGGGTTAGCCTTCTCGGAATTCTGGGCTCATTTTTCGAAATTCTCAAAGGGGTTAGACTTCTCGGCATTCTGGGCGCATTTCTCGAAATTTTAAAGGGGTTAGCCTTCTCGGAATTCTGGGCTCATTTTTCGAAATTTTCAAAGGGGTTAGCGCTCTCGGAATTCTGGGCGCATTTTTCGAAATTTTCAAAGGGGTTAGCCTTCTCGGAATTCTGGGCGCATTTTTCGAAATTTTCAAAGGGGTTAGCCTCCTCGGAATTCTGGGCGCATTTTTCGAAATTTTCAAAGGGGTTAGCCTTCTCGGAATTCTGGGCGCATTTTTCGAAATTTACAAAGGGGTTAGCCTTCTCGGAATTGTGGGCGCATTTTTCGAAATTTTCAAAGGGGTTAACCTTCTCGGAATTCTGGGCGCATTTTTCGAAAATTTCAAAGGGGTTAGCCTCCTCGGAATTCTGGGCGCATTTTTCGAAATTTTCAAAGGGGTTAGCCTCCTAGGAATTCTGGGCGCATTTTTCGAAATTTTCAAAGGGGTTAGCCTTCTTGGAATTCTGGGCGCATTTTTCGAAATTTTCAAAGGGGTTAGCCTCCTCGGAATTCTGGGCGCATTTTTCGAAATTTTCAAAGGGGTTAGCCTCCTCGGAATTCTGAGCGCATTTTTCGAAATTTTCAAATGGGTTAGCCTCCTAGGAATTCTGGGCGCATTTTTCGAAATTTTCAAAGGGGATAGCCTTCTCGGCATTCTGGGCTCATTTTTCAAAATTTTCAAAGGGGTCAGCCTTCTCGGAATTTTGGGCGCATTTATCGAAATTTTCAAAGGGGTTAGCCTCGGAATTCTGGGCGCATTTTTCGAAATTTTCAAAGGGGGTTAGCCTCCTCGGAATTCTGGGCGCATTTTACGAAATTTTCAAAGGGGTTAGCCTTCTCGGAATTCTGGGCGCATTTTTCGAAATTTTCAAAGGGGTTAGCCTTCTCGGAATTCTGGGCGCATTTTTCGAAATTTTCAAAGGGGTTAGCCTCCTCGGAATTCTGGGCGCATTTTTCGAAATTTTCAAAGGGGTTAGCCTCCTCAGAATTCTGAGCGCATTTTTCGAAATTTTCAAAGGGGTTAGCCTCCTAGGAATTCTGGGCGCATTTTTCGAAATTTTCAAAGGGGTTAGCCTTCTCATAATTCTTGGCGCATTTTTCGAAATTTGCATCAAAGGGGGTTAGCCTTCTCGGAATTCTGGGCGCATTTTTCGAAATTTTCAATCGGGTTAGCCTTCTTGGAATTCTGGGCGCATTTTTCGAAATTTTCAAAGGGGTTAGCCTCTTCGGAA
This sequence comes from Ectobius pallidus, assembly GCA_964059195.1. Classification (NCBI taxonomy): domain Eukaryota; kingdom Metazoa; phylum Arthropoda; class Insecta; order Blattodea; family Ectobiidae; genus Ectobius; species Ectobius pallidus. Next base: position 79,082,026 of record CAXKWD010000003.1, read on the forward strand.
TTCTGGGCGCGTTTTTCGAAATTTTCAAAGGGGTTAGCCTCCTAGGAAGTCTGAGCGCATTTTTCGAAATTTTCAAAGGGGTTAGCCTCCTAGGAATTCTGGGCGCATTTTTCGAAATTTTCAAAGGGGATAGCCTTCTCGGCATTCTGGGCTCATTTTTCGAAATTTTCAAAGGGGTCAGCCTTCTCAGAATTTTGGGCGCATTTATCGAAATTTTCAAAGGGGTTAGCCTTCTCGGAGTTCTGGGCGCATTTTTCGAAATTTTCAAAGGGGGTTAGCCTTCTCGGAATACTGGGCGCATTTTTCGAAATTTTCAAAGGGGTTAGCCTTCTCGGAATTATGGGCGCATTTTTCGAAATTTTCAAAGGGGGTTAGCCTTCTCGGAATTCTGGGCACATTTTTCGAAATTTTCAAAGGGGTTAGCCTTCTCGGAATTCTGGGCGCATTTTTCGAAATTTTCAAATAGGTTAGCCTTCTGGGCGCTTTTTTCGAAACTTTCAAAGGGGTTAACCTTCTAGGAATTCTGGGCGCATTTTTCGAAATTTTCAAAGGGGTTAGCCTTCTCGGAATTCTGGGCGCATTTTTCGAAATTTTGAAAGGGGTTACCCTCGAAATTCTGGGCGCATTTTTCGAAATTTTCAAAGGGGTTAGCCTTCTCGGAATACTGGGCGCATTTTTCGAAATTTTCAAAGGGGTTAGCCTTCTCGGAATTCTGGGCGCATTTTTCGAAATTTTCAAAGGGGTTAGCCTTCTTGGAATTCTGGGCGCATTTTTCGAAATTTTCAAAGGGGTTAGCCTTCTCGGAATTCTGGGCGCATTTTTCGAAATTTTCAAAGGGGTTAGCCTCCTCGGAATTCTGGGCGCATTTTTCGAAATTTTCAAAGGGGTTAGCCTCCTCGGAATTCTGAGCGCATTTTTCGAAATTTTCAAATGGGTTAGCCTCCTAGGAATTCTGGGCGCATTTTTCGAAATTTTCAAAGGGGATAGCCTTCTCGGCATTCTGGGCTCATTTTTCAAAATTTTCAAAGGGGTCAGCCTTCTCGGAATTTTGGGCGCATTTATCGAAATTTTCAAAGGGGTTAGCCTCGGAATTCTGGGCGCATTTTTCGAAATTTTCAAAGGGGGTTAGCCTCCTCGGAATTCTGGGCGCATTTTACGAAATTTTCAAAGGGGTTAGCCTTCTCGGAATTCTGGGCGCATTTTTCGAAATTTTCAAAGGGGTTAGCCTTCTCGGAATTCTGGGCGCATTTTTCGAAATTTTCAAAGGGGTTAGCCTCCTCGGAATTCTGGGCGCATTTTTCGAAATTTTCAAAGGGGTTAGCCTCCTCAGAATTCTGAGCGCATTTTTCGAAATTTTCAAAGGGGTTAGCCTCCTAGGAATTCTGGGCGCATTTTTCGAAATTTTCAAAGGGGTTAGCCTTCTCATAATTCTTGGCGCATTTTTCGAAATTTGCATCAAAGGGGGTTAGCCTTCTCGGAATTCTGGGCGCATTTTTCGAAATTTTCAAGGGGGTTAGCCTTCTTGGAATTCTGGGCGCATTTTTCGAAATTTTCAAAGGGGTTAGCCTCTTCGGAATTCTGGGCGCGTTTTTCGAAATTTTCAAAGGGGTTAGCCTCCTAGGAAGTCTGAGCGCATTTTTCGAAATTTTCAAAGGGGTTAGCCTCCTAGGAATTCTGGGCGCATTTTTCGAAATTTTCAAAGGGGATAGCCTTCTCGGCATTCTGGGCAAATTTTTCGAAATTTTCAAAGGGGTCAGCCTTCTCAGAATTTTGGGCGCATTTATCGAAATTTTCAAAGGGGTTAGCCTTCTCGGAGTTCTGGGCGCATTTTTCGAAATTTTCAAAGGGGGTTAGCCTTCTCGGAATACTGGGCGCATTTTTCGAAATTTTCAAAGGGGTTAGCCTTCTCGGAATTATGGGCGCATTTTTCGAAATTTTCAAAGGGGGTTAGCCTTCTCGGAATTCTGGGCACATTTTTCGAAATTTTCAAAGGGGTTAGCCTTCTCGGAATTCTGGGCGCATTTTTCGAAATTTTCAAATAGGTTAGCCTTCTGGGCGCTTTTTTCGAAACTTTCAAAGGGGTTAACCTTCTAGGAATTCTGGGCGCATTTTTCGAAATTTTCAAAGGGGTTAGCCTTCTCGGAATTCTGGGCGCATTTTTCGAAATTTTGAAAGGGGTTACCCTCGAAATTCTGGGCGCATTTTTCGAAATTTTCAAAGGGGTTAGCCTTCTCGGAATACTGGGCGCATTTTTCGAAATTTTCAAAGGGGTTAGCCTTCTCGGAATTCTGGGCGCATTTTTCGAAATTTTCAAAGGGGTTAGCCTTCTTGGAATTCTGGGCGCATTTTTCGAAATTTTCAAAGGGGTTAGCCTTCTCGGAATTCTGGGCGCATTTTTCGAAATTTTCAAAGCGGTTAGCCTTCTCGGAATTCTGGGCGCATTTTTCGAAATTTTCAAAGGGGTTTGCCTTCTCGGATTTCTGGGCGCATTTTTCGAAATTTTCAAAGGGGTTAGCCTTCTCGGAATTCTGGGCGCATTTTTCGAAATTTTCAAATGGGTTAGCTTTCTCGGAATTCTGGGCGCATTCTCCGAAATTGTCAAAGGGGTTAGCCTTCTCGGAATACAGGGCGCATTTTTCGAAATTTTCAAAGGGGTTAGACTTCTCGGAATTCTGGGCGCGTTTTATGAAATTTCCAAAGGGGTTAGCCTTCTCAGAATTCTGGGCGCATTTTTCGAAATTTTCAAAGGGGTTATCCTTCTCGGAATTCTGGGTTCGTTTTTCGAAATTTTCAAAGGGGTTAGCCTTCTCGGAATTCTGGGCGCATTTTTCGAAATTTTCAAAGGGGTTAGCCTTCTCGGAATTCTGGGCGCATTTTTCGAAATTTTCAAAGGGGATAGCCTTCTCGGAATTCTGGGCGCATTTTTCGAAATTTTCAAAGGGGTTAGCCTTCTCGGAATTCTGGGCGCATTTTTCGAAATTTTCAAATGGGTTAGCTTTCTCGGAATTCTGGGCGCATTCTTCGAAATTTTCAAAGGGGTTAGCCTTCTCGGAATACTGGGCGCATTTTTCGAAATTTTCAAAGGGGTTAGTCTTCTCGGAATTCTGGGCGCATTTTTCGAAATTTCCAAAGGGGTTAGCCTTCTCGGAATTCTGGGCGCATTTTTCGAAATTTTCAAAGAGGTTAGCCTTCTCGGAATTCTGGGCGCATTTTTCGAAATTTTCAAAGGGGTTAGCCTTCTCGGAATTCTGGGCGCTTTTTTCGAAACTTTCAAAGGGGTTAGCCTTCTCGGAATTCTGATCGCATTTTTCGAAATTTTCAAAGGGGTTAGCCTTCTCGGAATTCTGGGCGCGTTTTTCGAATTTTTCAAAGGGGTTAGCCTTCTCGGAATTCTGGGCGCATTTTTCGAAATTTTCAAAGCGGTTAGGCTTCTCGGAATTCTGGGCGCATTAATCGAAATTTTCAAAGGGGTTAGCCTTCTTGGAATTCTGGGCGCATTTTTCGAAATTTTCAAAGGGGTTAGCCTTCTCGGAATTCTGGGCGCATTTTTCGAAATTTTGAAAGAGGTTAGCCTTCTCGGAATTCTGGGCGCATTTTTCGAAATTTTGAAAGGGGTTAGCCTTCTCGGAATTCTGGGCGCATTTCTCGAAATTTTCAAAGGGGTTAGCCTTTTCGGAATTCTGGGCGTATTTTTGGAAATTTTCAAAGGGGTTAGCCTTCTCGGAATTCTGGGCGCATTTTTCTAAATTTTCAAAGGGGTTAGCCTTCTCGGAGTCCTGGGCGCATTTTTCGAAATTTCAAAGGGGTTAGCCTTCTCGGAATTCTGGGCTCATTTTTCGAAATTTTCAAAGGGGTTAGACTTCTCGGCATTCTGGGCTCATTTCTCGAAATTTTCAAAGGGGTTAGCCTTCTCGGAATTCTGGGCTCATTTTTCGAAATTTTCAAAGGGGTTAGCGCTCTCGGAATTCTGGGCGCATTTTTCGAAATTTTCAAAGGGGTTAGCCTTCTCAGAATTCTTGGCGCATTTTTCGAAATTTTCAAAGGGGTTAGCCTTCTCGGAATTCTGGGCGCATTTTTCGAAATTTTCAAAGGGGTTAGCCTTCTTGGAATTCTGGGCGCATTTTTCGAAATTTTCAAAGGGGTTAGCCTCCTAGGAATTCTGGGCGCATTTTTCGAAATTTTCAAAGGGGTTAGCCTCCTCGGAATTCTGAGCGCATTTTTCGAAATTTTCAAAGGGGTTAGCCTCCTAGGAAGTCTGGGCGCATTTTTCGAAATTTTCAAAGGGGATAGCCTTCTCGGCATTCTGGGCTCATTTTTCAAAATTTTCAAAGGGGTCAGCCTTCTCGGAATTTTGGGCGCATTTATCGAAATTTTCAAAGGGGTTAGCCTTCTCGGAATTCTGGGCGCATTTTTCGAAATTTTCAAAGGGGGTTAGCCTCGGAATTCTGGGCGCATTTTTCGAAATTTTCAAAGGGGTTAGCCTTCTCGGAATTCTGGGCGCATTTTTCGAAATTTTCAAATGGGTTAGCTTTCTCGGAATTCTGGGCGCATTCTTCGAAATTTTCAAAGGGGTTAGCCTTCTCGGAATACTGGGCGCATTTTTCGAAATTTTCAAAGGGGTTAGTCTTCTCGGAATTCTGGGCGCATTTTTCGAAATTTCCAAAGCGTGTAGCCTTCTCGGAATTCTGGGCGCATTTTTCGAAATTTTCAAATGGGTTAGCCTTCTCGGATTCCTGGGCGCGTTTTTCGAAATTTTCAAAGGGGTTAGCCTTCTCGGAATTCTGGGCGCATTTTTCGAAATTTTCAAAGGGGTTAGACTTCTCGGAATTCTGGGGGCATTAATCGAAATTTTCAAAGGGGTTAGCCTTCTTGGAATTCTGGGCGCATTTTTCGAAATTTTCAAAGGGGTTAGCCTTCTCGGAATTCTGGGCTCATTTTTCGAAATTTTCAAAGGGGTCAGCCTTCTCGGAATTTTGGGCGCATTTATCGAAATTTTCAAAGGGGTTAGCCTTCTCGGAATTCTGGGCGCATTTTTCGAAATTTTCAAAGGGGGTTAGCCTCCTCGGAATTCTGGGCGCATTTTTCGAAATTTTCAAAGGGGTTAGCCTTCTCGGAATTCTGGGCGCATTTTTCGAAATTTACAAAGGGGTTAGCCTTCTCGGAATTCTGGGCGCATTTTTCGAAATTTTGAAAGGGGTTAGCCTTTTCGGAATTCTGGGCGCTTTTTTCGAAATTTTCAAAGGGGTTAGCCTTCTCGGAATTCTGGGCGCATTTTTCGAAATTTTCAAATGGGTTAGCTTTCTCGGAATTCTGGGCGCATTAATCGAAATTTTCAAAGGGGTTAGCCTTCTTGGAATTCTGGGCGCATTTTTCGAAATTTTCAAATGGGTTAGCCTTCTCGGAATTCTGGGCGCATTTTTCGAAATTTTGAAAGAGGTTATCCTTCTCGGAATTCTGGGCGCATTTTTCGAAATTTTCAAAGGGGTTAGCCTTTTCGGAATTCTGGGCGTATTTTTCGAAATTTTCAAAGGGGTTAGCCTTCTCGGAATTCTTGGCGCATTTTACGAAATTTTCAAAGGGGTTAGCCTTCTCGGAATTCTGGGCGCATTTTTCGAAATTTTGAAAGAGGTTAGCCTTCTCGGAATTCTGGGCGCATTTTTCGAAATTTTGAAAGGGGTTAGCCTTCTCAGAATTCTGGGCGCATTTCTCGAAATTTTCAAAGGGGTTAGCCTTTTCGGAATTCTGGGCGTATTTTTGGAAATTTTCAAAGGGGTTAGCCTTCTCGGAATTCTGGGCGCATTTTTCTAAATTTTCAAAGGGGTTAGCCTTCTCGGAGTCCTGGGCGCATTTTTCGAAATTTCAAAGGGGTTAGCCTTCTCGGAATTCTGGGCTCATTTTTCGAAATTTTCAAAGGGGTTAGACTTCTCGGCATTCTGGGCTCATTTCTCGAAATTTTCAAAGGGGTTAGCCTTCTCGGAATTCTGGGCTCATTTTTCGAAATTTTCAAAGGGGTTAGCGCTCTCGGAATTCTGGGCGCATTTTTCGAAATTTTCAAAGGGGTTAGCCTTCTCAGAATTCTTGGCGCATTTTTCGAAATTTTCAAAGGGGTTAGCCTTCTTGGAATTCTGGGCGCATTTTTCGAAATTTTCAAAGGGGTTAGCCTCCTAGGAATTCTGGGCGCATTTTTCGAAATTTTCAAAGGGGTTAGCCTCCTCGGAATTCTGAGCGCATTTTTCGAAATTTTCAAAGGGGTTAGCCTCCTAGGAAGTCTGGGCGCATTTTTCGAAATTTTCAAATTTCGGCATTCTGGGCTCATTTTTCAAAATTTTCAAAGGGGTCAGCCTTCTCGGAATTTTGGGCGCATTTATCGAAATTTTCAAAGGGGTTAGCCTTCTCGGAATTCTGGGCGCATTTTTCGAAATTTTCAAAGGGGGTTAGCCTCGGAATTCTGGGCGCATTTTTCGAAATTTTCAAAGGGGTTAGCCTTCTCGGAATTCTGGGCGCATTTTTCGAAATTTTCAAATGGGTTAGCTTTCTCGGAATTCTGGGCGCATTCTTCGAAATTTTCAAAGGGGTTAGCCTTCTCGGAATACTGGGCGCATTTTTCGAAATTTTCAAAGGGGTTAGTCTTCTCGGAATTCTGGGCGCATTTTTCGAAATTTCCAAAGCGGGTAGCCTTCTCGGAATTCTGGGCGCATTTTTCGAAATTTTCAAATGGGTTAGCCTTCTCGGATTTCTGGGCGCGTTTTTCGAAATTTTCAAAGGGGTTAGCCTTCTCGGAATTCTGGGCGCATTTTTCGAAATTTTCAAAGGGGTTAGACTTCTCGGAATTCTGGGGGCATTAATCGAAATTTTCAAAGGGGTTAGCCTTCTTGGAATTCTGGGCGCATTTTTCGAAATTTTCAAAGGGGTTAGCCTTCTCGGAATTCTGGGCTCATTTTTCGAAATTTTCAAAGGGGTCAGCCTTCTCGGAATTTTGGGCGCATTTATCGAAATTTTCAAAGGGGTTAGCCTTCTCGGAATTCTGGGCGCATTTTTCGAAATTTTCAAAGGGGTTAGCCTTCTCGGAATTCTGGGCGCATTTTTCGAAATTTACAAAGGGGTTAGCCTTCTCGGAATTCTGGGCGCATTTTTCGAAATTTTGAAAGGGGTTAGCCTTTTCGGAATTCTGGGCGCATTTTTCGAAATTTTCAAAGGGGTTAGCCTTCTCGGAATTCTGGGCGCATTTTTCGAAATTTTCAAATGGGTTAGCTTTCTCGGAATTCTGGGCGCATTCTTCGAAATTTTCAAAGGGGTTAGCCTTCTCGGAATACAGGGCGCATTTTTCGAAATTTTCAAAGGGGTTAGAATTCTGGGAATTCTGGGCGCATTTTTCGAAATTTCCAAAGGGGTTAGCCTTCTGAGAATTCTGGGCGCATTTTTCGAAATTTTCAAAGGGGTTATCCTTCTCGGAATTCTGGGCGCGTTTTTCGAAATTTTCAAAGGGGTTAGCCTTCTCGGAATTCTGGGCGCATTTTTCGAAATTTTTAAAGGGGTTAGACTTCTCGGAATTCTGGGCGCATTTTTCGAAATTTTCAAAGGGGTTAGCCTCTTCGGAATTCTGGGCGCGTTTTTCGAAATTTTCAAAGGGGTTAGCCTCCTAGGAAGTCTGAGCGCATTTTTCGAAATTTTCAAAGGGGTTAGCCTCCTAGGAATTCTGGGCGCATTTTTCGAAATTTTCAAAGGGGATAGCCTTCTCGGCATTCTGGGCTCATTTTTCGAAATTTTCAAAGGGGTCAGCCTTCTCAGAATTTTGGGCGCATTTATCGAAATTTTCAAAGGGGTTAGCCTTCTCGGAGTTCTGGGCGCATTTTTCGAAATTTTCAAAGGGGGTTAGCCTTCTCGGAATACTGGGCGCATTTTTCGAAATTTTCAAAGGGGTTAGCCTTCTCGGAATTATGGGCGCATTTTTCGAAATTTTCAAAGGGGGTTAGCCTTCTCGGAATTCTGGGCACATTTTTCGAAATTTTCAAAGGGGTTAGCCTTCTCGGAATTCTGGGCGCATTTTTCGAAATTTTCAAATAGGTTAGCCTTCTGGGCGCTTTTTTCGAAACTTTCAAAGGGGTTAACCTTCTAGGAATTCTGGGCGCATTTTTCGAAATTTTCAAAGGGGTTAGCCTTCTCGGAATTCTGGGCGCATTTTTCGAAATTTTGAAAGGGGTTACCCTCGAAATTCTGGGCGCATTTTTCGAAATTTTCAAAGGGGTTAGCCTTCTCGGAATACTGGGCGCATTTTTCGAAATTTTCAAAGGGGTTAGCCTTCTCGGAATTCTGGGCGCATTTTTCGAAATTTTCAAAGGGGTTAGCCTTCTTGGAATTCTGGGCGCATTTTTCGAAATTTTCAAAGGGGTTAGCCTTCTCGGAATTCTGGGCGCATTTTTCGAAATTTTCAAAGCGGTTAGCCTTCTCGGAATTCTGGGCGCATTTTTCGAAATTTTCAAAGGGGTTTGCCTTCTCGGATTTCTGGGCGCATTTTTCGAAATTTTCAAAGGGGTTAGCCTTCTCGGAATTCTGGGCGCATTTTTCGAAATTTTCAAATGGGTTAGCTTTCTCGGAATTCTGGGCGCATTCTCCGAAATTGTCAAAGGGGTTAGCCTTCTCGGAATACAGGGCGCATTTTTCGAAATTTTCAAAGGGGTTAGACTTCTCGGAATTCTGGGCGCATTTTATGAAATTTCCAAAGGGGTTAGCCTTCTCAGAATTCTGGGCGCATTTTTCGAAATTTTCAAAGGGGTTATCCTTCTCGGAATTCTGGGTTCGTTTTTCGAAATTTTCAAAGGGGTTAGCCTTCTCGGAATTCTGGGCGCATTTTTCGAAATTTTCAAAGGGGTTAGCCTTCTCGGAATTCTGGGCGCATTTTTCGAAATTTTCAAAGGGGATAGCCTTCTCGGAATTCTGGGCGCATTTTTCGAAATTTTCAAAGGGGTTAGCCTTCTCGGAATTCTGGGCGCATTTTTCGAAATTTCCAAAGGGGTTAGCCTTCTCGGAATTCTGGGCGCATTTTTCGAAATTTTCAAAGAGGTTAGCCTTCTCGGAATTCTGGGCGCATTTTTCGAAATTTTCAAAGGGGTTAGCCTTCTCGGAATTCTGGGCGCTTTTTTCGAAACTTTCAAAGGGGTTAGCCTTCTCGGAATTCTGATCGCATTTTTCGAAATTTTCAAAGGGGTTAGCCTTCTCGGAATTCTGGGCGCATTTTTCGAAATTTTCAAAGGGGTTAACCTTCTAGGAATTCTGGGCGCATTTTTCGAAATTTTCAAAGGGGTTAGCCTTCTCGGAATTCTGGGCGCATTTTTCGAAATTTTGAAAGGGGTTAGCCTTCTCGGAATTCTGGGCGCATTTTTCGAAATTTTCAAAGCGGGTAGCCTTCTCGGAATTCTGGGCGCATTTTTCGAAATTTTCAAAGGGGTTAGCCTTCTCGGAATTCTGTGCGCATTTTTCGAAATTTTCAAAGGGGTTAGCCTTCTCGGAATTCTGGGCGCATTTTTCGAAATTTTCAAATGGGTTAGCTTTCTCGGAATTCTGGGCGCATTCTTCGAAATTTTCAAAGGGGTTAGCCTTCTCGGAATACAGGGCGCATTTTTCGAAATTTTCAAAGGGGTTAGTCTTCTCGGAATTCTGGGCGCATTTTTCGAAATTTCCAAAGGGGTTAACCTTCTCAGAATTCTGGGCGCATTTTTCGAAATTTTCAAAGGTGTTATCCTTCTCGGAATTCTGGGCGCGTTTTTCGAATTTTTCAAAGGGGTTAGCCTTCTCGGAATTCTGGGCGCATTTTTCGAAATTTTCAAAGCGGTTAGGCTTCTCGGAATTCTGGGCGCATTAATCGAAATTTTCAAAGGGGTTAGCCTTCTTGGAATTCTGGGCGCATTTTTCGAAATTTTCAAAGGGGTTAGCCTTCTCGGAATTCTGGGCGCATTTTTCGAAATTTTGAAAGAGGTTAGCCTTCTCGGAATTCTGGGCGCATTTTTCGAAATTTTGAAAGGGGTTAGCCTTCTCGGAATTCTGGGCGCATTTCTCGAAATTTTCAAAGGGGTTAGCCTTTTCGGAATTCTGGGCGTATTTTTGGAAATTTTCAAAGGGGTTAGCCTTCTCGGAATTCTGGGCGCATTTTTCTAAATTTTCAAAGGGGTTAGCCTTCTCGGAGTCCTGGGCGCATTTTTCGAAATTTCAAAGGGGTTAGCCTTCTCGGAATTCTGGGCTCATTTTTCGAAATTTTCAAAGGGGTTAGACTTCTCGGCATTCTGGGCTCATTTCTCGAAATTTTCAAAGGGGTTAGCCTTCTCGGAATTCTGGGCTCATTTTTCGAAATTTTCAAAGGGGTTAGCGCTCTCGGAATTCTGGGCGCATTTTTCGAAATTTTCAAAGGGGTTAGCCTTCTCAGAATTCTTGGCGCATTTTTCGAAATTTTCAAAGGGGTTAGCCTTCTCGGAATTCTGGGCGCATTTTTCGAAATTTTCAAAGGGGTTAGCCTTCTTGGAATTCTGGGCGCATTTTTCGAAATTTTCAAAGGGGTTAGCCTCCTAGGAATTCTGGGCGCATTTTTCGAAATTTTCAAAGGGGTTAGCCTCCTCGGAATTCTGAGCGCATTTTTCGAAATTTTCAAAGGGGTTAGCCTCCTAGGAAGTCTGGGCGCATTTTTCGAAATTTTCAAAGGGGATAGCCTTCTCGGCATTCTGGGCTCATTTTTCAAAATTTTCAAAGGGGTCAGCCTTCTCGGAATTTTGGGCGCATTTATCGAAATTTTCAAAGGGGTTAGCCTTCTCGGAATTCTGGGCGCATTTTTCGAAATTTTCAAAGGGGTTTAGCCTCGGAATTCTGGGCGCATTTTTCGAAATTTTCAAAGGGGTTAGCCTTCTCGGAATTCTGGGCGCATTTTTCGAAATTTTCAAATGGGTTAGCTTTCTCGGAATTCTGGGCGCATTCTTCGAAATTTTCAAAGGGGTTAGCCTTCTCGGAATACTGGGCGCATTTTTCGAAATTTTCAAAGGGGTTAGTCTTCTCGGAATTCTGGGCGCATTTTTCGAAATTTCCAAAGCGTGTAGCCTTCTCGGAATTCTGGGCGCATTTTTCGAAATTTTCAAATGGGTTAGCCTTCTCGGATTCCTGGGCGCGTTTTTCGAAATTTTCTAAGGGGTTAGCCTTCTCGGAATTCTGGGCGCATTTTTCGAAATTTTCAAAGGGGTTAGACTTCTCGGAATTCTGGGGGCATTAATCGAAATTTTCAAAGGGGTTAGCCTTCTTGGAATTCTGGGCGCATTTTTCGAAATTTTCAAAGGGGTTAGCCTTCTCGGAATTCTGGGCTCATTTTTCGAAATTTTCAAAGGGGTCAGCCTTCTCGGAATTTTGGGCGCATTTATCGAAATTTTCAAAGGGGTTAGCCTTCTCGGAATTCTGGGCGCATTTTTCGAAATTTTCAAAGGGGGTTAGCCTCCTCGGAATTCTGGGCGCATTTTTCGAAATTTTCAAAGGGGTTAGCCTTCTCGGAATTCTGGGCGCATTTTTCGAAATTTACAAAGGGGTTAGCCTTCTCGGAATTCTGGGCGCATTTTTCGAAATTTTGAAAGGGGTTAGCCTTTTCGGAATTCTGGGCGCTTTTTTCGAAATTTTCAAAGGGGTTAGCCTTCTCGGAATTCTGGGCGCATTTTTCGAAATTTTCAAATGGGTTAGCTTTCTCGGAATTCTGGGCGCATTAATCGAAATTTTCAAAGGGGTTAGCCTTCTTGGAATTCTGGGCGCATTTTTCGAAATTTTCAAATGGGTTAGCCTTCTCGGAATTCTGGGCGCATTTTTCGAAATTTTGAAAGAGGTTATCCTTCTCGGAATTCTGGGCGCATTTTTCGAAATTTTCAAAGGGGTTAGCCTTTTCGGAATTCTGGGCGTATTTTTCGAAATTTTCAAAGGGGTTAGCCTTCTCGGAATTCTTGGCGCATTTTACGAAATTTTCAAAGGGGTTAGCCTTCTCGGAATTCTGGGCGCATTTTTCGAAATTTTGAAAGAGGTTAGCCTTCTCGGAATTCTGGGCGCATTTTTCGAAATTTTGAAAGGGGTTAGCCTTCTCAGAATTCTGGGCGCATTTCTCTAAATTTTCAAAGGGGTTAGCCTTTTCGGAATTCTGGGCGTATTTTTGGAAATTTTCAAAGGGGTTAGCCTTCTCGGAATTCTGGGCGCATTTTTCTAAATTTTCAAAGGGGTTAGCCTTCTCGGAGTCCTGGGCGCATTTTTCGAAATTTCAAAGGGGTTAGCCTTCTCGGAATTCTGGGCTCATTTTTCGAAATTTTCAAAGGGGTTAGACTTCTCGGCATTCTGGGCTCATTTCTCGAAATTTTCAAAGGGGTTAGCCTTCTCGGAATTCTGGGCTCATTTTTCGAAATTTTCAAAGGGGTTAGCGCTCTCGGAATTCTGGGCGCATTTTTCGAAATTTTCAAAGGGGTTAGCCTTCTCAGAATTCTTGGCGCATTTTTCGAAATTTTCAAAGGGGTTAGCCTTCTTGGAATTCTGGGCGCATTTTTCGAAATTTTCAAAGGGGTTAGCCTCCTAGGAATTCTGGGCGCATTTTTCGAAATTTTCAAAGGGGTTAGCCTCCTCGGAATTCTGAGCGCATTTTTCGAAATTTTCAAAGGGGTTAGCCTCCTAGGAAGTCTGGGCGCATTTTTCGAAATTTTCAAATTTCGGCATTCTGGGCTCATTTTTCAAAATTTTCAAAGGGGTCAGCCTTCTCGGAATTTTGGGCGCATTTATCGAAATTTTCAAAGGGGTTAGCCTTCTCGGAATTCTGGGCGCATTTTTCGAAATTTTCAAAGGGGGTTAGCCTCGGAATTCTGGGCGCATTTTTCGAAATTTTCAAAGGGGTTAGCCTTCTCGGAATTCTGGGCGCATTTTTCGAAATTTTCAAATGGGTTAGCTTTCTCGGAATTCTGGGCGCATTCTTCGAAATTTTCAAAGGGGTTAGCCTTCTCGGAATACTGGGCGCATTTTTCGAAATTTTCAAAGGGGTTAGTCTTCTCGGAATTCTGGGCGCATTTTTCGAAATTTCCAAAGCGGGTAGCCTTCTCGGAATTCTGGGCGCATTTTTCGAAATTTTCAAATGGGTTAGCCTTCTCGGATTTCTGGGCGCGTTTTTCGAAATTTTCAAAGGGGTTAGCCTTCTCGGAATTCTGGGCGCATTTTTCGAAATTTTCAAAGGGGTTAGACTTCTCGGAATTCTGGGGGCATTAATCGAAATTTTCAAAGGGGTTAGCCTTCTTGGAATTCTGGGCGCATTTTTCGAAATTTTCAAAGGGGTTAGCCTTCTCGGAATTCTGGGCTCATTTTTCGAAATTTTCAAAGGGGTCAGCCTTCTCGGAATTTTGGGCGCATTTATCGAAATTTTCAAAGGGGTTAGCCTTCTCGGAATTCTGGGCGCATTTTTCGAAATTTTCAAAGGGGTTAGCCTTCTCGGAATTCTGGGCGCATTTTTCGAAATTTACAAAGGGGTTAGCCTTCTCGGAATTCTGGGCGCATTTTTCGAAATTTTGAAAGGGGTTAGCCTTTTCGGAATTCTGGGCGCATTTTTCGAAATTTTCAAAGGGGTTAGCCTTCTCGGAATTCTGGGCGCATTTTTCGAAATTTTCAAATGGGTTAGCTTTCTCGGAATTCTGGGCGCATTCTTCGAAATTTTCAAAGGGGTTAGCCTTCTCGGAATACAGGGCGCATTTTTCGAAATTTTCAAAGGGGTTAGAATTCTGGGAATTCTGGGCGCATTTTTCGAAATTTCCAAAGGGGTTAGCCTTCTGAGAATTCTGGGCGCATTTTTCGAAATTTTCAAAGGGGTTATCCTTCTCGGAATTCTGGGCGCGTTTTTCGAAATTTTCAAAGGGGTTAGCCTTCTCGGAATTCTGGGCGCATTTTTCGAAATTTTTAAAGGGGTTAGACTTCTCGGAATTCTGGGCGCATTAATCGAAATTTTCAAAGGGGTTAGCCTTCTTGGAATTCTGGGCGCATTTTTCGAAATTTAAAAGGGGTTAGCCTTCTCGGAATTCTGGGCGCATTTTTCGAAATTTTGAAAGAGGTTAGCCTTCTCGGAATTCTGGGCGCATTTTTCGAAATTTTCAAAGGGGTTAGCCTTTTCGGAATTCTGGGCGTATTTTTCGAAATTTTCAAAGGGGTTAGCCTTCTCGGAATTCTTGGCGCATTTTTCGAAATTTTCAAAGGGGTTAGCCTTCTCGGAGTTCTGGGCGCATTTTTCGAAATTTCAAAGGGGTTAGCCTTCTCGGAATTCTGGGCTCATTTTTCGAAATTTTCAAAGGGGTTAGACTTCTCGGCATTCTGGGCGCATTTCTCGAAATTTTCAAAGGGGTTAGCCTTCTCGGAATTCTGGGCTCATTTTTCGAAATTTTCAAAGGGGTTAGCGCTCTAGGAATTCTGGGCGCATTTTTCGAAATTTTCAAAGGGGTTAGCCTTCTCGGAATTCTTGGCGCATTTTTCGAAATTTTCAAAGGGGTTAGCCTTCTTGGAATTCTGGGCGCATTTTTCGAAATTTTCAAAGGGGTTAGCCTCCTCGGAATTCTGGGCGCATTTTTCAAAATTTTCAAAGGGGTTAGCCTCGGAATTCTGAGCGCATTTTTCGAAATTTTCAAAGGGGTTAGCCTCCTAGGAATTCTGGGCGCATTTTTCGAAATTTTCAAAGGGGTTAGCCTTCTTTGAATTCTGGGCGCATTTTTCGAAATTTTCAAAGGGGTTAGCCTCCTCGGAATTCTGGGCGCATTTTTCGAAATTTTCAAAGGGGTTAGCCTCCTCGGAATTCTGAGCGCATTTTTCGAAATTTTCAAAGGGGTTAGCCTCCTAGGAATTCTGGGCGCATCTTTCGAAATTTTTAAAGGGGTTATCCTTCTCGGAATTCTGGGCGCGTTTTTCGAAATTTTCAAAGGGGTTAGCCTTCTCGGAATTCTGGGCGCATTTTTCGAAAATTTCAAAGGGGTTAGACTTCTCGGAATTCTGGGCGCATTAATCGAAATTTTCAAAGGGGTTAGCCTTCTTGGAATTCTGGGCGCATTTTTCGAAATTTTCAAAGGGGTTAGCCTTCTCGGAATTCTGGGCGCATTTTTCGAAATTTTGAAAGAGGTTAGCCTTCTTGGAATTCTGGGCGCATTTTTCGAAATTTTGAAAGGGGTTAGTATTCTCGGAATTCTGGGCGCATTTCTCGAAATTTTCAAAGGGGTTAGCCTTTTCGGAATTCTGGGCGTATTTTTCGAAATTTTCAAAGTGGTTAGCCTTCTCGGAATTCCGTGCGCATTTTTCTAAATTTTCAAAGGGGTTAGCCTTCTCGGAGTTCTGGGCGCATTTTTCGAAATTTCAAAGGGGTTAGCCTTCTCGGAATTCTGGGCTCATTTTTCGAAATTTTCAAAGGGGTTAGACTTCTCGGCATTCTGGGCGCATTTCTCGAAATTTTCAAAGGGGTTAGCCTTCTCGGAATTCTGGGCACATTTTTCGAAATTTTCAAAGGGGTTAGCGCTCTCGGAATTCTGGGCGCATTTTTCGAAATTTTCAAAGGGGTTAGCCTTCTCATAATTCTTGGCGCATTTTTCGAAATTTTCAAAGGGGTTAGCCTTCACGGAATTCTTGGCGCATTTTTCGAAATTTTCAAAGGGGTTAGCCTTCTTGGAATTCTGGGCGCATTTTTCGAAATTTTCAAAGGGGTTAGCCTCCTCGGAATTCTGGGCGCATTTTTCAAAATTTTCAAAGGGGTCAGCCTCCTCGGAATTCTGAGCGCATTTTTCGAAATTTTCAAAGGGGTTAGCCTCCTAGGAATTCTGGGCGCATTTTTCGAAATTTTCAAAGGGGTTAGCCTTCTTGGAATTCTGGGCGCATTTTTCGAAATTGCCTCCTCGGAATTCTGGGCGCATTTTTCGAAATTTTCAAAGGGGTTAGCCTCCTCGGAATTCTGAGCGCATTTTTCGAAATTTTCAAAGGGGTTAGCCTCCTAGGAATTCTGGGTGCATTTTTCGAAATTTTCAAAGGGGATAGCCTTCTCGGCATTCTGGGCTCATTTTTCAAAATTTTCAAAGGGGTCAGCCTTCTCGGAATTTTGGGCGCATTTATCTAAATTTTCAAAGGGGTTAGCCTTCTCGGAATTCTGGGCGCATTTTTCGAAATTTTCAAAGGGGGTTAGCCTCGGAATTCTGGGCGCATTTTTCGAAATTTTCAAAGGGGTTAGCCTTCTCGGAATTCTGGGCGCATTTTTCAAAATTTTCAAATCGGTTAGCTTTCTCGGTATTCTGGGCGCATTCTTCGAAATTTTCAAAGGGGTTAGCCTTCTCGGAATACTGGGCGCATTTTTCGAAATTTTCAAAGGGGTTAGTCTTCTCGGAATTCTGGGCGCATTTTTCGAAATTTCCAAAGGGGGTAGCCTTCTCGGAATTCTGGGCGCATTTTTCGAAATTTTCAAAGGGGTTAGCCTTCTCGGAATTCTGGGCGCGTTTTTCGAAATTTTCAAAGGGGTTAGCCTTCTCGGAATTCTGGGCGCATTTTTCGAAATTTTCAAAGGTGTTAGACTTCTCGGAATTCTGGGCGCATTAATCGAAATTTTCAAAGGGGTTAGCCTTCTTGGAATTCTGGGCGCAATTTTCGAAATTTTCAAAGGGGTTAGCCTTCTCGGAATTCTGGGCTCATTTTTCGAAATTTTCAAAGGGGTCAGCCTTCTCGGAATTTTGGGCGCATTTATCGAAATTTTCAAAGGGGTCAGCCTTCTCGGAATTCTGGGCGCATTTTTCGAAATTTTCAAAGGGGGTTAGCCTCCTCGGAATTCTGGGCGCATTTTTCGAAATTTTCAAAGGGGTTAGCCTTCTCGGAATTCTGGGCGCATTTTTCGAAATTTAAAAAGGGGTTAGCCTTCTCGGAATTCTGGGCGCATTTTTCGAAATTTTCAAAGGGGTTAGCCTTCTCGGAATTCTGGGCGCATTTTTCGAAATTTTCAAAGGGGTTAGCCTTCTCGGAATTCTGGGCGCATTTTTCGAAATTTTCAAAGGGGTTAGCCTCCTAGGAATTCTGGGCGCATTTTTTGAAATTTTCAAAGGGGATAGCCTTCTCGGCATTCTGGGCTCATTTTTCGAAATTTTCAAAGGGGTTAGCCTTCTCGGAATTCTGGGCGCATTTAACGAAATTTTCAAAGGGGTTATCCTTCTCGGAATTCTGGGTGCGTTTTTCGAAATTTTCAAAGGGGTTAGCCTTCTCGGAATTCTGGGCGCATTTTTCGAAATTTTCAAAGGGGTTAGCCTTCTCGGAATTCTGGGCGCATTTTTCGAAATTTTGAAAGAGGTTAGCCTTCTCGGAATTCTGGGCGCATTTTTCGAAATTTTGAAAGGGGTTAGCCTTCTCGGAATTCTGGGCGCATTTTTCGAATTTTTCAAAGGGGTTAGCCTTCTCGGAATACTGGGCGCATTTTTTGAAATTTTCAAAGGGATTAGCCTTCTCGAAATTCTGGGCGCATTTTTCGAAATTTTCAAAGGGGTTAGCCTTCTCGGAATTTTGGGCGCGTTTTTCGAAATTTTCAAAGGGGTTAGCCTTCTCGGAATTCTGGGCGCATTTTTCGAAATTTTCAAAGGTGTTAGACTTCTCGGAATTCTGGGCGCATTAATCGAAATTTTCAAAGGGGTTAGCCTTCTTGGAATTCTGGGCGCAATTTTCGAAATTTTCAAAGGGGTTAGCCTTCTCGGAATTCTGGGCTCATTTTTCGAAATTTTCAAAGGGGTCAGCCTTCTCGGAATTTTGGGCGCATTTATCGAAATTTTCAAAGGGGTTAGCCTTCTCGGAATTCTGGGCGCATTTTTCGAAATTTTCAAAGGGGGTTAGCCTCCTCGGAATTCTGGGCGCATTTTTCGAAATTTTCAAAGGGGTTAGCCTTCTCGGAATTCTGGGCGCATTTTTCGAAATTTACAAAGGGGTTAGCCTTCTCGGAATTCTGGGCGCATTTTTCGAAATTTTCAAAGTGGTTAGCCTTCTCGGAATTCTGGGCGCATTTTTCGAAATTTTCAAAGAGGTTAGCCTCCTCGGAATTCTGGGCGCATTTTTCGCAATTTTCAAAGGGGTTAGCCTCCTAGGAATTCTGGGCGCATTTTTTTAAATTTTCAAAGGGGATAGCCTTCTCGGCATTCTGGGCTCATTTTTCGAAATTTTCAAAGGGGTTAGCCTTCTCGGAATACTGGGCGCATTTTTCGAAATTTTCAAAGGGGTTAGCCTTCTAGGAATTCTGGGCGCATTTTTCGAAATTTTCAAAGGGGGTTAGCCTCCTCGGAATTCTGGGCGCATTTTTCGAAATTTTCAAAGGGGTTAGCCTTCTCGGAATTCTGGGCGCATTTTTCGAAATTTAAAAAGGGGTTAGCCTTCTCGGAATTCTGGGCGCATTTTTCGAAATTTTCAAAGGGGTTAGCCTTCTCGGAATTCTGGGCGCATTTTTCGAAATTTTCAAAGGGGTTAGCCTTCTCGGAATTCTGGGCGCATTTTTCGAAATTTTCAAAGGGGTTAGCCTCCTAGGAATTCTGGGCGCATTTTTTGAAATTTTCAAAGGGGATAGCCTTCTCGGCATTCTGGGCTCATTTTTCGAAATTTTCAAAGGGGTTAGCCTTCTCGAAATTCTGGGCGCATTTAACGAAATTTTCAAAGGGGTTATCCTTCTCGGAATTCTGGGCGCGTTTTTCGAAATTTTCAAAGGGGTTAGCCTTCTCGGAATTCTGGGCGCATTTTTCGAAATTTTGAAAGAGGTTAGCCTTCTCGGAATTCTGGGCGCATTTTTCGAAATTTTGAAAGGGGTTAGCCTTCTCGGAATTCTGGGCGCATTTTTCGAATTTTTCAAAGGGGTTAGCCTTCTCGGAATACTGGGCGCATTTTTTGAAATTTTCAAAGGGATTAGCCTTCTCGAAATTCTGGGCGCATTTTTCGAAATTTTCAAAGGGGTTAGCCTTCTCGGAATTTTGGGCGCGTTTTTCGAAATTTTCAAAGGGGTTAGCCTTCTCGGAATTCTGGGCGCATTTTTCGAAATTTTCAAAGGTGTTAGACTTCTCGGAATTCTGGGCGCATTAATCGAAATTTTCAAAGGGGTTAGCCTTCTTGGAATTCTGGGCGCAATTTTCGAAATTTTCAAAGGGGTTAGCCTTCTCGGAATTCTGGGCTCATTTTTCGAAATTTTCAAAGGGGTCAGCCTTCTCGGAATTTTGGGCGCATTTATCGAAATTTTCAAAGGGGTTAGCCTTCTCGGAATTCTGGGCGCATTTTTCGAAATTTTCAAAGGGGGTTAGCCTCCTCGGAATTCTGGGCGCATTTTTCGAAATTTTCAAAGGGGTTAGCCTTCTCGGAATTCTGGGCGCATTTTTCGAAATTTACAAAGGGGTTAGCCTTCTCGGAATTCTGGGCGCATTTTTCTAAATTTTCAAAGTGCGGAATTCTGGGCGCATTTTTCGAAATTTTCAAATGGGTTAGCTTTCTCGGAATTCTGGGCGCATTCTTCGAAATTTTCAAAGGGGTTAGCCTTCTCGGAATACTGGGCGCATTTTTCGAAATTTTCAAAGGGGTTAGTCTTCTCGGAATTCTGGGCGCATTTTTCAAAATTTCCAAAGGGGTTAGCCTTCTCAGAATTCTGGGCGCATTTTTCGAAATTTTCAAAGGGGTTAGCCTCCTCGGAATTCTGGGCGCATTTTTCGAAATTTTCAAAGGGGGTTAGCCTCCTCGGAATTCTGGGCGCATTTTTCGAAATTTTCAAAGGGGTTAGCCTTCTCGGAATTCTGGGCGCGTTTTTCGAAATTTTCAAAGGGGTTAGCCTTCTCGGAATTCTGGGCGCATTTTTCGAAATTTTCAAAGGTGTTAGACTTCTCGGAATTCTGGGCGCATTAATTGAAATTTTCAAAGGGGTTAGCCTTCTTGGAATTCTGGGCGCAATTTTCGAAATTTTCAAAGGGGTTAGCCTTCTCGGAATTCTGGGCTCATTTTTCGAAATTTTCAAAGGGGTCAGCCTTCTCGGAATTTTGGGCGCATTTATCGAAATTTTCAAAGGGGTCAGCCTTCTCGGAATTCTGGGCGCATTTTTCAAAATTTTCAAAGGGGTCAGCCTCCTCGGAATTCTGAGCGCATTTTTCGAAATTTTCAAAGGGGTTAGCCTCCTAGGAATTCTGGGCGCATTTTTCGAAATTTTCAAAGGGGTTAGCCTTCTCGGAATTCTGGGCGCATTTTTCGAAATTTACAAAGGGGTTAGCCTTCTCGGAATTCTGGGCGCATTTTTCGAAATTTTGAAAGGGGTTAGCCTTTTCGGAATTCTGGGCGCATTTTTCGAAATTTTCAAAGGGGTTAGCCTTCTCGGAATTCTGGGCGCATTTTTCGAAATTTTCAAATGGGTTAGCTTTCTCGGAATTCTGGGCGCATTCTTCGAAATTTTCAAAGGGGTTAGCCTTCTCGGAATACAGGGCGTATTTTTCGAAATTTTCAAAGGGGTTAGAATTCTGGGAATTCTGGGCGCATTTTTCGAAATTTCCAAAGGGGTTAGCCTTCTGAGAATTCTGGGCGCATTTTTCGAAATTTTCAAAGGGGTTATCCTTCTCGGAATTCTGGGCGCGTTTTTCGAAATTTTCAAAGGGGTTAGCCTTCTCGGAATTCTGGGCGCATTTTTCGAAATTTTTAAAGGGGTTAGACTTCTCGGAATTCTGGGCGCATTTTTCGAAATTTTCAAAGGGGTTAGCCTCTTCGGAATTCTGGGCGCGTTTTTCGAAATTTTCAAAGGGGTTAGCCTCCTAGGAAGTCTGAGCGCATTTTTCGAAATTTTCAAAGGGGTTAGCCTCCTAGGAATTCTGGGCGCATTTTTCGAAATTTTCAAAGGGGATAGCCTTCTCGGCATTCTGGGCTCATTTTTCGAAATTTTCAAAGGGGTCAGCCTTCTCAGAATTTTGGGCGCATTTATCGAAATTTTCAAAGGGGTTAGCCTTCTCGGAGTTCTGGGCGCATTTTTCGAAATTTTCAAAGGGGGTTAGCCTTCTCGGAATACTGGGCGCATTTTTCGAAATTTTCAAAGGGGTTAGCCTTCTCGGAATTATGGGCGCATTTTTCGAAATTTTCAAAGGGGGTTAGCCTTCTCGGAATTCTGGGCACATTTTTCGAAATTTTCAAAGGGGTTAGCCTTCTCGGAATTCTGGGCGCATTTTTCGAAATTTTCAAATAGGTTAGCCTTCTGGGCGCTTTTTTCGAAACTTTCAAAGGGGTTAACCTTCTAGGAATTCTGGGCGCATTTTTCGAAATTTTCAAAGGGGTTAGCCTTCTCGGAATTCTGGGCGCATTTTTCGAAATTTTGAAAGGGGTTACCCTCGAAATTCTGGGCGCATTTTTCGAAATTTTCAAAGGGGTTAGCCTTCTCGGAATACTGGGCGCATTTTTCGAAATTTTCAAAGGGGTTAGCCTTCTCGGAATTCTGGGCGCATTTTTCGAAATTTTCAAAGGGGTTAGCCTTCTTGGAATTCTGGGCGCATTTTTCGAAATTTTCAAAGGGGTTAGCCTTCTCGGAATTCTGGGCGCATTTTTCGAAATTTTCAAAGCGGTTAGCCTTCTCGGAATTCTGGGCGCATTTTTCGAAATTTTCAAAGGGGTTTGCCTTCTCGGATTTCTGGGCGCATTTTTCGAAATTTTCAAAGGGGTTAGCCTTCTCGGAATTCTGGGCGCATTTTTCGAAATTTTCAAATGGGTTAGCTTTCTCGGAATTCTGGGCGCATTCTCCGAAATTGTCAAAGGGGTTAGCCTTCTCGGAATACAGGGCGCATTTTTCGAAATTTTCAAAGGGGTTAGACTTCTCGGAATTCTGGGCGCATTTTATGAAATTTCCAAAGGGGTTAGCCTTCTCAGAATTCTGGGCGCATTTTTCGAAATTTTCAAAGGGGTTATCCTTCTCGGAATTCTGGGTTCGTTTTTCGAAATTTTCAAAGGGGTTAGCCTTCTCGGAATTCTGGGCGCATTTTTCGAAATTTTCAAAGGGGTTAGCCTTCTCGGAATTCTGGGCGCATTTTTCGAAATTTTCAAAGGGGATAGCCTTCTCGGAATTCTGGGCGCATTTTTCGAAATTTTCAAAGGGGTTAGCCTTCTCGGAATTCTGGGCGCATTTTTCGAAATTTCCAAAGGGGTTAGCCTTCTCGGAATTCTGGGCGCATTTTTCGAAATTTTCAAAGAGGTTAGCCTTCTCGGAATTCTGGGCGCATTTTTCGAAATTTTCAAAGGGGTTAGCCTTCTCGGAATTCTGGGCGCTTTTTTCGAAACTTTCAAAGGGGTTAGCCTTCTCGGAATTCTGATCGCATTTTTCGAAATTTTCAAAGGGGTTAGCCTTCTCGGAATTCTGGGCGCATTTTTCGAAATTTTCAAAGGGGTTAACCTTCTAGGAATTCTGGGCGCATTTTTCGAAATTTTCAAAGGGGTTAGCCTTCTCGGAATTCTGGGCGCATTTTTCGAAATTTTGAAAGGGGTTAGCCTTCTCGGAATTCTGGGCGCATTTTTCGAAATTTTCAAAGCGGGTAGCCTTCTCGGAATTCTGGGCGCATTTTTCGAAATTTTCAAAGGGGTTAGCCTTCTCGGAATTCTGTGCGCATTTTTCGAAATTTTCAAAGGGGTTAGCCTTCTCGGAATTCTGGGCGCATTTTTCGAAATTTTCAAATGGGTTAGCTTTCTCGGAATTCTGGGCGCATTCTTCGAAATTTTCAAAGGGGTTAGCCTTCTCGGAATACAGGGCGCATTTTTCGAAATTTTCAAAGGGGTTAGTCTTCTCGGAATTCTGGGCGCATTTTTCGAAATTTCCAAAGGGGTTAACCTTCTCAGAATTCTGGGCGCATTTTTCGAAATTTTCAAAGGTGTTATCCTTCTCGGAATTCTGGGCGCGTTTTTCGAATTTTTCAAAGGGGTTAGCCTTCTCGGAATTCTGGGCGCATTTTTCGAAATTTTCAAAGCGGTTAGGCTTCTCGGAATTCTGGGCGCATTAATCGAAATTTTCAAAGGGGTTAGCCTTCTTGGAATTCTGGGCGCATTTTTCGAAATTTTCAAAGGGGTTAGCCTTCTCGGAATTCTGGGCGCATTTTTCGAAATTTTGAAAGAGGTTAGCCTTCTCGGAATTCTGGGCGCATTTTTCGAAATTTTGAAAGGGGTTAGCCTTCTCGGAATTCTGGGCGCATTTCTCGAAATTTTCAAAGGGGTTAGCCTTTTCGGAATTCTGGGCGTATTTTTGGAAATTTTCAAAGGGGTTAGCCTTCTCGGAATTCTGGGCGCATTTTTCTAAATTTTCAAAGGGGTTAGCCTTCTCGGAGTCCTGGGCGCATTTTTCGAAATTTCAAAGGGGTTAGCCTTCTCGGAATTCTGGGCTCATTTTTCGAAATTTTCAAAGGGGTTAGACTTCTCGGCATTCTGGGCTCATTTCTCGAAATTTTCAAAGGGGTTAGCCTTCTCGGAATTCTGGGCTCATTTTTCGAAATTTTCAAAGGGGTTAGCGCTCTCGGAATTCTGGGCGCATTTTTCGAAATTTTCAAAGGGGTTAGCCTTCTCAGAATTCTTGGCGCATTTTTCGAAATTTTCAAAGGGGTTAGCCTTCTCGGAATTCTGGGCGCATTTTTCGAAATTTTCAAAGGGGTTAGCCTTCTTGGAATTCTGGGCGCATTTTTCGAAATTTTCAAAGGGGTTAGCCTCCTAGGAATTCTGGGCGCATTTTTCGAAATTTTCAAAGGGGTTAGCCTCCTCGGAATTCTGAGCGCATTTTTCGAAATTTTCAAAGGGGTTAGCCTCCTAGGAAGTCTGGGCGCATTTTTCGAAATTTTCAAAGGGGATAGCCTTCTCGGCATTCTGGGCTCATTTTTCAAAATTTTCAAAGGGGTCAGCCTTCTCGGAATTTTGGGCGCATTTATCGAAATTTTCAAAGGGGTTAGCCTTCTCGGAATTCTGGGCGCATTTTTCGAAATTTTCAAAGGGGGTTAGCCTCGGAATTCTGGGCGCATTTTTCGAAATTTTCAAAGGGGTTAGCCTTCTCGGAATTCTGGGCGCATTTTTCGAAATTTTCAAATGGGTTAGCTTTCTCGGAATTCTGGGCGCATTCTTCGAAATTTTCAAAGGGGTTAGCCTTCTCGGAATACTGGGCGCATTTTTCGAAATTTTCAAAGGGGTTAGTCTTCTCGGAATTCTGGGCGCATTTTTCGAAATTTCCAAAGCGTGTAGCCTTCTCGGAATTCTGGGCGCATTTTTCGAAATTTTCAAATGGGTTAGCCTTCTCGGATTCCTGGGCGCGTTTTTCGAAATTTTCTAAGGGGTTAGCCTTCTCGGAATTCTGGGCGCATTTTTCGAAATTTTCAAAGGGGTTAGACTTCTCGGAATTCTGGGGGCATTAATCGAAATTTTCAAAGGGGTTAGCCTTCTTGGAATTCTGGGCGCATTTTTCGAAATTTTCAAAGGGGTTAGCCTTCTCGGAATTCTGGGCTCATTTTTCGAAATTTTCAAAGGGGTCAGCCTTCTCGGAATTTTGGGCGCATTTATCGAAATTTTCAAAGGGGTTAGCCTTCTCGGAATTCTGGGCGCATTTTTCGAAATTTTCAAAGGGGGTTAGCCTCCTCGGAATTCTGGGCGCATTTTTCGAAATTTTCAAAGGGGTTAGCCTTCTCGGAATTCTGGGCGCATTTTTCGAAATTTACAAAGGGGTTAGCCTTCTCGGAATTCTGGGCGCATTTTTCGAAATTTTGAAAGGGGTTAGCCTTTTCGGAATTCTGGGCGCTTTTTTCGAAATTTTCAAAGGGGTTAGCCTTCTCGGAATTCTGGGCGCATTTTTCGAAATTTTCAAATGGGTTAGCTTTCTCGGAATTCTGGGCGCATTAATCGAAATTTTCAAAGGGGTTAGCCTTCTTGGAATTCTGGGCGCATTTTTCGAAATTTTCAAATGGGTTAGCCTTCTCGGAATTCTGGGCGCATTTTTCGAAATTTTGAAAGAGGTTATCCTTCTCGGAATTCTGGGCGCATTTTTCGAAATTTTCAAAGGGGTTAGCCTTTTCGGAATTCTGGGCGTATTTTTCGAAATTTTCAAAGGGGTTAGCCTTCTCGGAATTCTTGGCGCATTTTACGAAATTTTCAAAGGGGTTAGCCTTCTCGGAATTCTGGGCGCATTTTTCGAAATTTTGAAAGAGGTTAGCCTTCTCGGAATTCTGGGCGCATTTTTCGAAATTTTGAAAGGGGTTAGCCTTCTCAGAATTCTGGGCGCATTTCTCTAAATTTTCAAAGGGGTTAGCCTTTTCGGAATTCTGGGCGTATTTTTGGAAATTTTCAAAGGGGTTAGCCTTCTCGGAATTCTGGGCGCATTTTTCTAAATTTTCAAAGGGGTTAGCCTTCTCGGAGTCCTGGGCGCATTTTTCGAAATTTCAAAGGGGTTAGCCTTCTCGGAATTCTGGGCTCATTTTTCGAAATTTTCAAAGGGGTTAGACTTCTCGGCATTCTGGGCTCATTTCTCGAAATTTTCAAAGGGGTTAGCCTTCTCGGAATTCTGGGCTCATTTTTCGAAATTTTCAAAGGGGTTAGCGCTCTCGGAATTCTGGGCGCATTTTTCGAAATTTTCAAAGGGGTTAGCCTTCTCAGAATTCTTGGCGCATTTTTCGAAATTTTCAAAGGGGTTAGCCTTCTTGGAATTCTGGGCGCATTTTTCGAAATTTTCAAAGGGGTTAGCCTCCTAGGAATTCTGGGCGCATTTTTCGAAATTTTCAAAGGGGTTAGCCTCCTCGGAATTCTGAGCGCATTTTTCGAAATTTTCAAAGGGGTTAGCCTCCTAGGAAGTCTGGGCGCATTTTTCGAAATTTTCAAATTTCGGCATTCTGGGCTCATTTTTCAAAATTTTCAAAGGGGTCAGCCTTCTCGGAATTTTGGGCGCATTTATCGAAATTTTCAAAGGGGTTAGCCTTCTCGGAATTCTGGGCGCATTTTTCGAAATTTTCAAAGGGGGTTAGCCTCGGAATTCTGGGCGCATTTTTCGAAATTTTCAAAGGGGTTAGCCTTCTCGGAATTCTGGGCGCATTTTTCGAAATTTTCAAATGGGTTAGCTTTCTCGGAATTCTGGGCGCATTCTTCGAAATTTTCAAAGGGGTTAGCCTTCTCGGAATACTGGGCGCATTTTTCGAAATTTTCAAAGGGGTTAGTCTTCTCGGAATTCTGGGCGCATTTTTCGAAATTTCCAAAGCGGGTAGCCTTCTCGGAATTCTGGGCGCATTTTTCGAAATTTTCAAATGGGTTAGCCTTCTCGGATTTCTGGGCGCGTTTTTCGAAATTTTCAAAGGGGTTAGCCTTCTCGGAATTCTGGGCGCATTTTTCGAAATTTTCAAAGGGGTTAGACTTCTCGGAATTCTGGGGGCATTAATCGAAATTTTCAAAGGGGTTAGCCTTCTTGGAATTCTGGGCGCATTTTTCGAAATTTTCAAAGGGGTTAGCCTTCTCGGAATTCTGGGCTCATTTTTCGAAATTTTCAAAGGGGTCAGCCTTCTCGGAATTTTGGGCGCATTTATCGAAATTTTCAAAGGGGTTAGCCTTCTCGGAATTCTGGGCGCATTTTTCGAAATTTTCAAAGGGGTTAGCCTTCTCGGAATTCTGGGCGCATTTTTCGAAATTTACAAAGGGGTTAGCCTTCTCGGAATTCTGGGCGCATTTTTCGAAATTTTGAAAGGGGTTAGCCTTTTCGGAATTCTGGGCGCATTTTTCGAAATTTTCAAAGGGGTTAGCCTTCTCGGAATTCTGGGCGCATTTTTCGAAATTTTCAAATGGGTTAGCTTTCTCGGAATTCTGGGCGCATTCTTCGAAATTTTCAAAGGGGTTAGCCTTCTCGGAATACAGGGCGCATTTTTCGAAATTTTCAAAGGGGTTAGAATTCTGGGAATTCTGGGCGCATTTTTCGAAATTTCCAAAGGGGTTAGCCTTCTGAGAATTCTGGGCGCATTTTTCGAAATTTTCAAAGGGGTTATCCTTCTCGGAATTCTGGGCGCGTTTTTCGAAATTTTCAAAGGGGTTAGCCTTCTCGGAATTCTGGGCGCATTTTTCGAAATTTTTAAAGGGGTTAGACTTCTCGGAATTCTGGGCGCATTAATCGAAATTTTCAAAGGGGTTAGCCTTCTTGGAATTCTGGGCGCATTTTTCGAATTTTAAAAGGGGTTAGCCTTCTCGGAATTCTGGGCGCATTTTTCGAAATTTTGAAAGAGGTTAGCCTTCTCGGAATTCTGGGCGCATTTTTCGAAATTTTCAAAGGGGTTAGCCTTTTCGGAATTCTGGGCGTATTTTTCGAAATTTTCAAAGGGGTTAGCCTTCTCGGAATTCTTGGCGCATTTTTCGAAATTTTCAAAGGGGTTAGCCTTCTCGGAGTTCTGGGCGCATTTTTCGAAATTTCAAAGGGGTTAGCCTTCTCGGAATTCTGGGCTCATTTTTCGAAATTTTCAAAGGGGTTAGACTTCTCGGCATTCTGGGCGCATTTCTCGAAATTTTCAAAGGGGTTAGCCTTCTCGGAATTCTGGGCTCATTTTTCGAAATTTTCAAAGGGGTTAGCGCTCTAGGAATTCTGGGCGCATTTTTCGAAATTTTCAAAGGGGTTAGCCTTCTCGGAATTCTTGGCGCATTTTTCGAAATTTTCAAAGGGGTTAGCCTTCTTGGAATTCTGGGCGCATTTTTCGAAATTTTCAAAGGGGTTAGCCTCCTCGGAATTCTGGGCGCATTTTTCAAAATTTTCAAAGGGGTTAGCCTCGGAATTCTGAGCGCATTTTTCGAAATTTTCAAAGGGGTTAGCCTCCTAGGAATTCTGGGCGCATTTTTCGAAATTTTCAAAGGGGTTAGCCTTCTTTGAATTCTGGGCGCATTTTTCGAAATTTTCAAAGGGGTTAGCCTCCTCGGAATTCTGGGCGCATTTTTCGAAATTTTCAAAGGGGTTAGCCTCCTCGGAATTCTGAGCGCATTTTTCGAAATTTTCAAAGGGGTTAGCCTCCTAGGAATTCTGGGCGCATCTTTCGAAATTTTTAAAGGGGTTATCCTTCTCGGAATTCTGGGCGCGTTTTTCGAAATTTTCAAAGGGGTTAGCCTTCTCGGAATTCTGGGCGCATTTTTCGAAAATTTCAAAGGGGTTAGACTTCTCGGAATTCTGGGCGCATTAATCGAAATTTTCAAAGGGGTTAGCCTTCTTGGAATTCTGGGCGCATTTTTCGAAATTTTCAAAGGGGTTAGCCTTCTCGGAATTCTGGGCGCATTTTTCGAAATTTTGAAAGAGGTTAGCCTTCTTGGAATTCTGGGCGCATTTTTCGAAATTTTGAAAGGGGTTAGTATTCTCGGAATTCTGGGCGCATTTCTCGAAATTTTCAAAGGGGTTAGCCTTTTCGGAATTCTGGGCGTATTTTTCGAAATTTTCAAAGTGGTTAGCCTTCTCGGAATTCCGTGCGCATTTTTCTAAATTTTCAAAGGGGTTAGCCTTCTCGGAGTTCTGGGCGCATTTTTCGAAATTTCAAAGGGGTTAGCCTTCTCGGAATTCTGGGCTCATTTTTCGAAATTTTCAAAGGGGTTAGACTTCTCGGCATTCTGGGCGCATTTCTCGAAATTTTCAAAGGGGTTAGCCTTCTCGGAATTCTGGGCACATTTTTCGAAATTTTCAAAGGGGTTAGCGCTCTCGGAATTCTGGGCGCATTTTTCGAAATTTTCAAAGGGGTTAGCCTTCTCATAATTCTTGGCGCATTTTTCGAAATTTTCAAAGGGGTTAGCCTTCACGGAATTCTTGGCGCATTTTTCGAAATTTTCAAAGGGGTTAGCCTTCTTGGAATTCTGGGCGCATTTTTCGAAATTTTCAAAGGGGTTAGCCTCCTCGGAATTCTGGGCGCATTTTTCAAAATTTTCAAAGGGGTCAGCCTCCTCGGAATTCTGAGCGCATTTTTCGAAATTTTCAAAGGGGTTAGCCTCCTAGGAATTCTGGGCGCATTTTTCGAAATTTTCAAAGGGGTTAGCCTTCTTGGAATTCTGGGCGCATTTGTCGAAATTGCCTCCTCGGAATTCTGGGCGCATTTTTCGAAATTTTCAAAGGGGTTAGCCTCCTCGGAATTATGAGCGCATTTTTCGAAATTTTCAAAGGGGTTAGCCTCCTAGGAATTCTGGGTGCATTTTTCGAAATTTTCAAAGGGGATAGCCTTCTCGGCATTCTGGGCTCATTTTTCAAAATTTTCAAAGGGGTCAGCCTTCTCGGAATTTTGGGCGCATTTATCTAAATTTTCAAAGGGGTTAGCCTTCTCGGAATTCTGGGCGCATTTTTCGAAATTTTCAAAGGGGGTTAGCCTCGGAATTCTGGGCGCATTTTTCGAAATTTTCAAAGGGGTTAGCCTTCTCGGAATTCTGGGCGCATTTTTCAAAATTTTCAAATCGGTTAGCTTTCTCGGTATTCTGGGCGCATTCTTCGTAATTTTCAAAGGGGTTAGCCTTCTCGGAATACTGGGCGCATTTTTCGAAATTTTCAAAGGGGTTAGTCTTCTCGGAATTCTGGGCGCATTTTTCGAAATTTCCAAAGGGGGTAGCCTTCTCGGAATTCTGGGCGCATTTTTCGAAATTTTCAAAGGGGTTAGCCTTCTCGGAATTCTGGGCGCGTTTTTCGAAATTTTCAAAGGGGTTAGCCTTCTCGGAATTCTGGGCGCATTTTTCGAAATTTTCAAAGGTGTTAGACTTCTCGGAATTCTGGGCGCATTAATCGAAATTTTCAAAGGGGTTAGCCTTCTTGGAATTCTGGGCGCAATTTTCGAAATTTTCAAAGGGGTTAGCCTTCTCGGAATTCTGGGCTCATTTTTCGAAATTTTCAAAGGGGTCAGCCTTCTCGGAATTTTGGGCGCATTTATCGAAATTTTCAAAGGGGTCAGCCTTCTCGGAATTCTGGGCGCATTTTTCGAAATTTTCAAAGGGGGTTAGCCTCCTCGGAATTCTGGGCGCATTTTTCGAAATTTTCAAAGGGGTTAGCCTTCTCGGAATTCTGGGCGCATTTTTCGAAATTTAAAAAGGGGTTAGCCTTCTCGGAATTCTGGGCGCATTTTTCGAAATTTTCAAAGGGGTTAGCCTTCTCGGAATTCTGGGCGCATTTTTCGAAATTTTCAAAGGGGTTAGCCTTCTCGGAATTCTGGGCGCATTTTTCGAAATTTTCAAAGGGGTTAGCCTCCTAGGAATTCTGGGCGCATTTTTTGAAATTTTCAAAGGGGATAGCCTTCTCGGCATTCTGGGCTCATTTTTCGAAATTTTCAAAGGGGTTAGCCTTCTCGGAATTCTGGGCGCATTTAACGAAATTTTCAAAGGGGTTATCCTTCTCGGAATTCTGGGTGCGTTTTTCGAAATTTTCAAAGGGGTTAGCCTTCTCGGAATTCTGGGCGCATTTTTCGAAATTTTCAAAGGGGTTAGCCTTCTCGGAATTCTGGGCGCATTTTTCGAAATTTTGAAAGAGGTTAGCCTTCTCGGAATTCTGGGCGCATTTTTCGAAATTTTGAAAGGGGTTAGCCTTCTCGGAATTCTGGGCGCATTTTTCGAATTTTTCAAAGGGGTTAGCCTTCTCGGAATACTGGGCGCATTTTTTGAAATTTTCAAAGGGATTAGCCTTCTCGAAATTCTGGGCGCATTTTTCGAAATTTTCAAAGGGGTTAGCCTTCTCGGAATTTTGGGCGCGTTTTTCGAAATTTTCAAAGGGGTTAGCCTTCTCGGAATTCTGGGCGCATTTTTCGAAATTTTCAAAGGTGTTAGACTTCTCGGAATTCTGGGCGCATTAATCGAAATTTTCAAAGGGGTTAGCCTTCTTGGAATTCTGGGCGCAATTTTCGAAATTTTCAAAGGGGTTAGCCTTCTCGGAATTCTGGGCTCATTTTTCGAAATTTTCAAAGGGGTCAGCCTTCTCGGAATTTTGGGCGCATTTATCGAAATTTTCAAAGGGGTTAGCCTTCTCGGAATTCTGGGCGCATTTTTCGAAATTTTCAAAGGGGGTTAGCCTCCTCGGAATTCTGGGCGCATTTTTCGAAATTTTCAAAGGGGTTAGCCTTCTCGGAATTCTGGGCGCATTTTTCGAAATTTACAAAGGGGTTAGCCTTCTCGGAATTCTGGGCGCATTTTTCGAAATTTTCAAAGTGGTTAGCCTTCTCGGAATTCTGGGCGCATTTTTCGAAATTTTCAAAGAGGTTAGCCTCCTCGGAATTCTGGGCGCATTTTTCGCAATTTTCAAAGGGGTTAGCCTCCTAGGAATTCTGGGCGCATTTTTTTAAATTTTCAAAGGGGATAGCCTTCTCGGCATTCTGGGCTCATTTTTCGAAATTTTCAAAGGGGTTAGCCTTCTCGGAATACTGGGCGCATTTTTCGAAATTTTCAAAGGGGTTAGCCTTCTAGGAATTCTGGGCGCATTTTTCGAAATTTTCAAAGGGGGTTAGCCTCCTCGGAATTCTGGGCGCATTTTTCGAAATTTTCAAAGGGGTTAGCCTTCTCGGAATTCTGGGCGCATTTTTCGAAATTTAAAAAGGGGTTAGCCTTCTCGGAATTCTGGGCGCATTTTTCGAAATTTTCAAAGGGGTTAGCCTTCTCGGAATTCTGGGCGCATTTTTCGAAATTTTCAAAGGGGTTAGCCTTCTCGGAATTCTGGGCGCATTTTTCGAAATTTTCAAAGGGGTTAGCCTCCTAGGAATTCTGGGCGCATTTTTTGAAATTTTCAAAGGGGATAGCCTTCTCGGCATTCTGGGCTCATTTTTCGAAATTTTCAAAGGGGTTAGCCTTCTCGAAATTCTGGGCGCATTTAACGAAATTTTCAAAGGGGTTATCCTTCTCGGAATTCTGGGCGCGTTTTTCGAAATTTTCAAAGGGGTTAGCCTTCTCGGAATTCTGGGCGCATTTTTCGAAATTTTGAAAGAGGTTAGCCTTCTCGGAATTCTGGGCGCATTTTTCGAAATTTTGAAAGGGGTTAGCCTTCTCGGAATTCTGGGCGCATTTTTCGAATTTTTCAAAGGGGTTAGCCTTCTCGGAATACTGGGCGCATTTTTTGAAATTTTCAAAGGGATTAGCCTTCTCGAAATTCTGGGCGCATTTTTCGAAATTTTCAAAGGGGTTAGCCTTCTCGGAATTTTGGGCGCGTTTTTCGAAATTTTCAAAGGGGTTAGCCTTCTCGGAATTCTGGGCGCATTTTTCGAAATTTTCAAAGGTGTTAGACTTCTCGGAATTCTGGGCGCATTAATCGAAATTTTCAAAGGGGTTAGCCTTCTTGGAATTCTGGGCGCAATTTTCGAAATTTTCAAAGGGGTTAGCCTTCTCGGAATTCTGGGCTCATTTTTCGAAATTTTCAAAGGGGTCAGCCTTCTCGGAATTTTGGGCGCATTTATCGAAATTTTCAAAGGGGTTAGCCTTCTCGGAATTCTGGGCGCATTTTTCGAAATTTTCAAAGGGGGTTAGCCTCCTCGGAATTCTGGGCGCATTTTTCGAAATTTTCAAAGGGGTTAGCCTTCTCGGAATTCTGGGCGCATTTTTCGAAATTTACAAAGGGGTTAGCCTTCTCGGAATTCTGGGCGCATTTTTCTAAATTTTCAAAGTGCGGAATTCTGGGCGCATTTTTCGAAATTTTCAAATGGGTTAGCTTTCTCGGAATTCTGGGCGCATTCTTCGAAATTTTCAAAGGGGTTAGCCTTCTCGGAATACTGGGCGCATTTTTCGAAATTTTCAAAGGGGTTAGTCTTCTCGGAATTCTGGGCGCATTTTTCAAAATTTCCAAAGGGGTTAGCCTTCTCAGAATTCTGGGCGCATTTTTCGAAATTTTCAAAGGGGTTAGCCTCCTCGGAATTCTGGGCGCATTTTTCGAAATTTTCAAAGGGGTTAGCCTCCTCGGAATTCTGAGCGCATTTTTGGAAATTTTCAAAGGGGTTAGCCTCCTAGGAATTCTGGGCGCATTTTTCGAAATTTTCAAAGGGGATAGCCTTCTCGGCATTCTGGGCTCATTTTTCAAAATTTTTAAAGGGGTCAGCCTCGGAATTCTGGGCGCATTTTTCGAAATTTTCAAAGGGGTTAGTCTTCTCGGAATTCTGGGCGCATTTTTCGAAATTTACAAAGGGGTTAGCCTTCTCGGAATTCTGGGCGCATTTTTCGAAATTTTGAAAGGGGTTAGCCTTTTCGGAATTCTGGGCGCATTTTTCGAAATTTTCAAAGGGGTTAGCCTTCTCGGAATTCTGGGCGCATTTTTCGAAATTTTCAAATGGGTTAGCTTTCTCGGAATTCTGGGCGCATTCTTCGAAATTTTCAAAGGGGTTAGCCTTCTCGGAATACAGGGCGCATTTTTCGAAATTTTCAAAGGGGTTAGTCTTCTCGGAATTCTGGGCGCATTTTTCGAAATTTCCAAAGGGGTTAGCCTTCTCAGAATTCTGGGCGCATTTTTCGAAATTTTCAAAGGGGTTATCCTTCTCGGAATTCTGGGCGCGTTTTTCGAAATTTTCAAAGGGGTTAGGCTTCTCGGATTTCTGGGCGCATTTTTCGAAATTTTCAAAGGGGTTAGACTTCTCGGAATTCTGGGCGCATTAATCGAAATTTTCAAAGGGGTTAGCCTTCTTGGAATTCTGGGCGCATTTTTCGAAATTTTCAAAGGGGTTAGCCTTCTCGGAATTCTGGGCGCATTTTTCGAAATTTTGAAAGAGGTTAGCCTTCTTGGAATTCTGGGCGCATTTTTCGAAATTTTGAAAGGGGTTAGCCTTCTCGGAATTCTGGGCGCATTTCTCGAAATTTTCAAAGGGTTTAGCCTTTTCGGAATTCTGGGCGTATTTTTCGAAATTTTCAAAGTGGTTAGCCTTCTCGGAATTCTGGGCGCATTTTTCTAAATTTTCAAAGGGGTTAGCCTTCTCGGAGTTCTGGGCGCATTTTTCGAAATTTCAAAGGGGTTAGCCTTCTCGGAATTCATGGCTCATTTTTCGAAATTTTCAAAGGGGTTAGACTTCTTGGCATTCTGGGCACATTTCTCGAAATTTTCAAAGGGGTTAGCCTTCTCGGAATTCTGGGCTCATTTTTCGAAATTTTCAAAGGGGTTAGCGCTCTCGGAATTCTGGGCGCATTTTTCGAAATTTTCAAAGGAGTTAGCCTTCTCATAATTCTTGGCGCATTTTTCGAAATTTTCAAAGGGGTTAGCCTTCTCGGAATTCTGGGCGCATTTTTCGAAATTTTCAAAGGGGTTAGCCTTCTTGGAATTCTGGGCGCATTTTTCGAAATTTTCAAAGGGGTTAGCCTCCTCGGAATTCTGGGCGCATTTTTCAAAATTTTCAAAGGGGTTAGCCTCCTCGGAATTCTGAGCGCATTTTTCGAAATTTTCAAAGGGGTTAGCCTCCTAGGAATTCTGGGCGCATTTTTCGAAATTTTCAAAGGGGTTAGCCTTCTCGGAATTCTGGGCGCATTTTTCGAAATTTTCAAAGGGGTTAGCCTTCTCGGAATACTGGGTGCATTTTTCGAAATTTTCAAAGGGGTTAGTCTTCTCGGAATTCTGGGCGCATTTTTCGAAATTTCCAAAGGGGGTAGCCTTCTCGGAATTCTGGGCGCATTTTTCGAAATTTTCAAAGGGGTTAGCCTTCTCGGAATTCTGGGCGCGTTTTTCGAAATTTTCAAAGGGGTTAGCCTTCTCGGAATTCTGGGCGCATTTTTCGAAATTTTCAAAGGTGTTAGACTTCTCGGAATTCTGGGCGCAATTTTCGAAATTTTCAAAGGGGTTAGCCTTCTCGGAATTCTGGGCTCATTTTTCGAAATTTTCAAAGGGTTCAGCCTTCTCGGAATTTTGGGCGCATTTATCGAAATTTTCAAAGGGGTTAGCCTTCTCGGAATTCTGGGCGCATTTTTCGAAATTTTCAAAGGGGTTAGCCTTCTCGGAATTCTGGGCGCATTTTTGGAAATTTTCAAAGGGGTTAGCCTCCTCGGAATTCTGGGCGCATTTTTCGAAATTTTCAAAGGGGTTAGCCTCCTAGTAATTCTGGGCGCATTTTTTGAAATTTTCAAAGGGGATAGCCTTCTCGGCATTCTGGGCTCATTTTTCGAAATTTTCAAAGGGGTTAGCCTTCTCGGAATTTTGGGCTCATTTAACGAAATTTTCAAAGGGGTTAGCCTTCTCGGAATTCTGGGCGCATTTTTCGAAATTTTCAAAGGGGGTTAGCCTTCTCGGAATACTGGGCGCATTTTTCGAAATTTTCAAAGGGGTTAGCCATCTCGGAATTCTGGGCGCATTTTTCGAAATTTTGAAAGGGGTTAGCCTTCTCGGAATTCTGGGCGCATTTTTCGAAATTTTCAAAGGGGTTAGCCTTCTCGGAATACTGGGCGCATTTTTCGAAATTTTCAAAGGGGTTAGCCTTCTCGGAATTCTGGGCGCATTTTTCGAAATTTTCAAAGGGGTTAGCCTTCTCGGAATTCTGGGCGCATTTTTCGAAATTTTCAAAGGGGTTAGCCTTCTCGGAATTCTGGGCGCATTTTTCGAAATTTACAAAGGGGTTAGCCTTCTCGGAATTCTGGGCGCATTTTTCGAAATTTTCAAAGGGGTTAGCCTTCTCGGAATTCTGGGCGCATTTTTCGAAATTTTCAAAGGGGATAGCCTTCTCGGCATTCTGGGCTCATTTTTCAAAATTTTCAAAGGGGTCAGCCTCCTCGGAATTCTGGGCGCATTTTTCGAAATTTTCAAAGGGGTTAGTCTTCTCGGAATTCTGGGCGCATTTTTCGAAATTTACAAAGGGGTTAGTTAGCCTTCTCGGAATTCTGGGCGCATTTTTCGAAATTTTGAAAGGTGTTAGCCTTCTCGGAATTCTGGGCGCATTTTTCGAAATTTTCAAATGGGTTAGCTTTCTCGGAATTCTGGGCGCATTCTTCGAAATTTTCAAAGGGGTTAGCCTTCTCGGAATACAGGGCGCATTTTTCGAAATTTTCAAAGGGGTTATCCTTCTCGGAATTCTGGGCGCGTTTTTCGAAATTTTCAAAGGGGTTAGCCTTCTCGGAATTCTGGGCGCATTTTTCGAAATTTTCAAAGGGGTTAGACTTCTCGGAATTCTGGGCGCATTAATCGAAATTTTCAAAGGGGTTAGCCTTCTTGGAATTCTGGGCGCATTTTTCGAAATTTTCAAAGGGGTTAGCCTTCTCGGAATTCTGGGAGCATTTTTCGAAATTTTGAAAGAGGTTAGCCTTCTTGGAATTTTGGGCGCATTTTTCGAAATTTTGAAAGGGGTTAGCCTTCTCGGAATTCTGGGCGCATTTTTCGAATTTTTCAAAGGGGTTAGCCTTCTCGGAATACTGGGCGCATTTTTTGAAATTTTCAAAGGGATTAGCCTTCTCGAAATTCTGGGCGCATTTTTCGAAATTTTCAAAGGGGTTAGCCTTCTCGGAATTTTGGGCGCGTTTTTCGAAATTTTCAAAGGGGTTAGCCTTCTCAGAATTCTGGGCGCATTTTTCGAAATTTTCAAAGGGGTTAGCCTCCTAGGAATTCTGGGCGCATTTTTCGAAATTTTCAAAGGGGATAGCCTTCTCGGCATTCTGGGCTCATTTTTCAAAATTTTCAAAGGGGTCAGCCTCGGAATTCTGGGCGCATTTTTCGAAATTTTCAAAGGGGTTAGTCTTCTCGGAATTCTGAGCGCATTTTTCGAAATTTACAAAGGGGTTAGCCTTCTCGGAATTCTGGGCGCATTTTTCGAAATTTTGAAAGGGGTTAGCCTTTTCGGAATTCTGGGCGCATTTTTCGAAATTTTCAAAGGGGTTAGCCTTCTCGGAATTCTGGGCGCATTTTTCGAAATTTTCAAAGTGCGGAATTCTGGGCGCATTTTTCGAAATTTTCAAATGGGTTAGCTTTCTCGGAATTCTGGGCGCATTCTTCGAAATTTTCAAAGGGGTTAGCCTTCTCGGAATACTGGGCGCATTTTTCGAAATTTTCAAAGGGGTTAGTCTTCTCGGAATTCTGGGCGCATTTTTCAAAATTTCAAAAGGGGTTAGCCTTCTCAGAATTCTGGGCGCATTTTTCGAAATTTTCAAAGGGGTTAGCCTCCTCGGAATTCTGGG
This sequence comes from Ectobius pallidus, assembly GCA_964059195.1. Taxonomy (NCBI): domain Eukaryota; kingdom Metazoa; phylum Arthropoda; class Insecta; order Blattodea; family Ectobiidae; genus Ectobius; species Ectobius pallidus. The sequence continues at coordinate 79,119,079 of CAXKWD010000003.1, forward strand.
CGCATTTTTCGAAATTTTCAAAGGGGTTAGCCTCCTCGGAATTCTGAGCGCATTTTTGGAAATTTTCAAAGGGGTTAGCCTCCTAGGAATTCTGGGCGCATTTTTCGAAATTTTCAAAGGGGATAGCCTTCTCGGCATTCTGGGCTCATTTTTCAAAATTTTCAAAGGGGTCAGCCTCGGAATTCTGGGCGCATTTTTCGAAATTTTCAAAGGGGTTAGTCTTCTCGGAATTCTGGGCGCATTTTTCGAAATTTACAAAGGGGTTAGCCTTCTCGGAATTCTGGGCGCATTTTTCGAAATTTTGAAAGGGGTTAGCCTTTTCGGAATTCTGGGCGCATTTTTCGAAATTTTCAAAGGGGTTAGCCTTCTCGGAATTCTGGGCGCATTTTTCGAAATTTTCAAATGGGTTAGCTTTCTCGGAATTCTGGGCGCATTCTTCGAAATTTTCAAAGGGGTTAGCCTTCTCGGAATACAGGGCGCATTTTTCGAAATTTTCAAAGGGGTTAGTCTTCTCGGAATTCTGGGCGCATTTTTCGAAATTTCCAAAGGGGTTAGCCTTCTCAGAATTCTGGGCGCATTTTTCGAAATTTTCAAAGGGGTTATCCTTCTCGGAATTCTGGGCGCGTTTTTCGAAATTTTCAAAGGGGTTAGGCTTCTCGGATTTCTGGGCGCATTTTTCGAAATTTTCAAAGGGGTTAGACTTCTCGGAATTCTGGGCGCATTAATCGAAATTTTCAAAGGGGTTAGCCTTCTTGGAATTCTGGGCGCATTTTTCGAAATTTTCAAAGGGGTTAGCCTTCTCGGAATTCTGGGCGCATTTTTCGAAATTTTGAAAGAGGTTAGCCTTCTTGGAATTCTGGGCGCATTTTTCGAAATTTTGAAAGGGGTTAGCCTTCTCGGAATTCTGGGCGCATTTCTCGAAATTTTCAAAGGGTTTAGCCTTTTCGGAATTCTGGGCGTATTTTTCTAAATTTTCAAAGTGGTTAGCCTTCTCGGAATTCTGGGCGCATTTTTCTAAATTTTCAAAGGGGTTAGCCTTCTCGGAGTTCTGGGCGCATTTTTCGAAATTTCAAAGGGGTTAGCCTTCTCGGAATTCATGGCTCATTTTTCGAAATTTTCAAAGGGGTTAGACTTCTTGGCATTCTGGGCACATTTCTCGAAATTTTCAAAGGTGTTAGCCTTCTCGGAATTCTGGGCTCATTTTTCGAAATTTTCAAAGGGGTTAGCGCTCTCGGAATTCTGGGCGCATTTTTCGAAATTTTCAAAGGGGTTAGCCTTCTCATAATTCTTGGCGCATTTTTCGAAATTTTCAAAGGGGTTAGCCTTCTCGGAATTCTGGGCGCATTTTTCGAAATTTTCAAAGGGGTTAGCCTTCTTGGAATTCTGGGCGCATTTTTCGAAATTTTCAAAGGGGTTAGCCTCCTCGGAATTCTGGGCGCATTTTTCAAAATTTTCAAAGGGGTTAGCCTCCTCGGAATTCTGAGCGCATTTTTCGAAATTTTCAAAGGGGTTAGCCTCCTAGTTATTCTGGGCGCATTTTTCGAAATTTTCAAAGGGGTTAGCCTTCTTGTAATTCTGGGCGCATTTTTCGAAATTTTCAAAGTGGGTTAGCCTCGGAATTCTGGGCGCATTTTTCGAAATTTTCAAAGGGGTTAGCCTTTTCGGAATTCTGGGCGCATTTTTCGAAATTTTCAAATGGGTTAGCTTTCTCGGAATTCTGGGCGCATTCTTCGAAATTTTCAAAGGGGTTAGCCTTCTCGGAATACTGGGCGCATTTTTCGAAATTTTCAAAGGGGTTAGTCTTCTCGGAATTCTGGGCGCATTTTTCGAAATTTCCAAAGGGGGTAGCCTTCTCGGAATTCTGGGCGCATTTTTCGAAATTTTCAAAGGGGTTAGCCTTCTCGGAATTCTGGGCGCGTTTTTCGAAATTTTCAAAGGGGTTAGCCTTCTCGGAATTCTGGGCGCATTTTTCGAAATTTTCAAAGGTGTTAGACTTCTCGGAATTCTGGGCGCAATTTTCGAAATTTTCAAAGGGGTTAGCCTTCTCGGAATTCTGGGCTCATTTTTCGAAATTTTCAAAGGGGTCAGCCTTCTCGGAATTTTGGGCGCATTTATCGAAATTTTCAAAGGGGTTAGCCTTCTCGGAATTCTGGGCGCATTTTTCGAAATTTCCAAAGGGGTTAGCCTTCTCGGAATTCTGGGCGCATTTTTCGAAATTTTCAAAGGGGTTAGCCTCCTCGGAATTCTGGGCGCATTTTTCGAAATTTTCAAAGGGGTTAGCCTCCTAGGAATTCTGGGCGCATTTTTTGAAATTTTCAAAGGGGATAGCCTTCTCGGCATTCTGGGCTCATTTTTCGAAATTTTCAAAGGGGTTAGCCTTCTCGGAATTTTGGGCTCATTTAACGAAATTTTCAAAGGGGTTAGCCTTCTCGAAATTCTGGGCGCATTTTTCGAAATTTTCAAAGGGGGTTAGCCTTCTCGGAATACTGGGCGCATTTTTCGAAATTTTCAAAGGGGTTAGCCATCTCGGAATTCTGGGCGCATTTCTCGAAATGTTCAAAGGGGTTAGCCTTCTCGGAATTCTGGGCTCATTTTTCGAAATTTTCAAAGGGGTTAGCCTTCTCATAATTCTTGGCGCATTTTTCGAAATTTTCAAAGGGGTTAGCCTTCTCGGAATTCTTGGCGCATTTTTCGAAATTTTCAAAGGGGTTAGCCTTCTCGGAATTCTGGGCGCATTTTTCGAAATTTTCAAAGGGGTTAGCCTCCTAGGAATTCTGGGCGCATTTTTCGAAATTTTCAAAGGGGTTAGCCTTCTTGGAATTCTGGGCGCATTTTTCGAAATTTTCAAAGTGGGTTAGCCTCGGAATTCTGGGCGCATTTTTCGAAATTTTCAAAGGGGTTAGCCTTTTCGGAATTCTGGGCGCATTTTTCGAAATTTTCAAATGGGTTAGCTTTCTCGGAATTCTGGGCGCATTCTTCGAAATTTTCAAAGGGGTTAGCCTTCTCGGAATACTGGGTGCATTTTTCGAAATTTTCAAAGGGGTTAGTCTTCCCGGAATTCTGGGCGCATTTTTCGAAATTTCCAAAGGGGGTAGCCTTCTCGGAATTCTGGGCGCATTTTTCGAAATTTTCAAAGGGGGTAGCCTTCTCGGAATTCTGGGCGCGTTTTTCGAAATTTTCAAAGGGGTTAGCCTTCTCGGAATTCTGGGCGCATTTTTCGAAATTTTCAAAGGTGTTAGACTTCTCGGAATTCTGGGCGCAATTTTCGAAATTTTCAAAGGGGTTAGCCTTCTCGGAATTCTGGGCTCATTTTTCGAAATTTTCAAAGGGGTCAGCCTTCTCGGAATTTTGGGGGCATTTATCGAAATTTTCAAAGGGGTTAGCCTTCTCGGAATTCTGGGCGCATTTTTCGAAATTTCCAAAGGGGTTAGCCTTCTCGGAATTCTGGGCGCATTTTTCGAAATTTTCAAAGGGGTTAGCCTCCTCGGAATTCTGGGCGCATTTTTCGAAATTTTCAAAGGGGTTAGCCTCCTAGGAATTCTGGGCGCATTTTTTGAAATTTTCAAAGGAGATAGCCTTCTCGGCATTCTGGGCTCATTTTTCGAAATTTTCAAAGGGGTTAGCCTTCTCGGAATTTTGGGCTCATTTAACGAAATTTTCAAAGGGGTTAGCCTTCTCGAAATTCTGGGCGCATTTTTCGAAATTTTCAAAGGGGGTTAGCCTTCTCGGAATACTGGGCGCATTTTTCGAAATTTTCAAAGGGGTTAGCCATCTCGGAATTCTGGGCGCATTTCTCGAAATGTTCAAAGGGGTTAGCCTTCTCGGAATTCTGGGCTCATTTTTCGAAATTTTCAAAGGGGTTAGCCTTCTCATAATTCTTGGCGCATTTTTCGAAATTTTCAAAGGGGTTAGCCTTCTCGGAATTCTTGGCGCATTTTTCGAAATTTTCAAAGGGGTTAGCCTTCTCGGAATTCTGGGCGCATTTTTCGAAATTTTCAAAGGGTTTAGCCTCCTAGGAATTCTGGGCGCATTTTTCGAAATTTTCAAAGGGGTTAGCCTTCTTGGAATTCTGGGCGCATTTTTCGAAATTTTCAAAGTGGGTTAGCCTCGGAATTCTGGGCGCATTTTTCGAAATTTTCAAAGGGGTTAGCCTTTTCGGAATTCTGGGCGCATTTTTCGAAATTTTCAAATGGGTTAGCTTTCTCGGAATTCTGGGCGCATTCTTCGAAATTTTCAAAGGGGTTAGCCTTCTCGGAATACTGGGCGCATTTTTCGAAATTTTCAAAGGGGTTAGTCTTCTCGGAATTCTGGGCGCGTTTTTCGAAATTTTCAAAGAAGTTAGCCTTCTCGGAATTCTGGGCGCATTTTTCGAAATTTTCAAAGGTGTTAGACTTCTCGGAATTCTGGGCGCAATTTTCGAAATTTTCAAAGGGGTTAGCCTTCTCGGAATTCTGGGCTCATTTTTCGAAATTTTCAAAGGGGTCAGCCTTCTCGGAATTTTGGGCGCATTTATCGAAATTTTCAAAGGGGTTAGCCTTCTCGGAATTCTGGGCGCATTTTTCGAAATTTCCAAATGGGTTAGCCTTCTCGGAATTCTGGGCGCATTTTTCGAAATTTTCAAAGGGGTTAGCCTCCTCGGAATTCTGGGCGCATTTTTCGAAATTTTCAAAGGGGGTTAGCCTTCTCGGAATACTGGGCGCATTTTTCGAAATTTTCAAAGGGGTTAGCCATCTCGGAATTCTGGGCGCATTTCTCGAAATGTTCAAAGGGGTTAGCCTTCTCGGAATTCTGGGCGCATTTTTCGAAATTTTCAAAGGGGTTAGCCTTCTCGGAATTCTGGGCGCATTTTTCGAAATTTTGAAAGATGTTAGCCTTCTCGGAATTCTGGGCGCATTTTTCGAAATTTTGAAAGGGGTTAGCCTTCTCGGAATTCTGGGCGCATTTTTCGAATTTTTCAAAGGGGTTAGCCTTCTCGGAATACTGGGCGCATTTTTTGAAATTTTCAAAGGGATTAGCCTTCTCGAAATTCTGGGCGCATTTTTCGAAATTTTCAAAGGGGTTAGCCTTCTCGGAATTTTGGGCGCGTTTTTCGAAATTTTCAAAGGGGTTAGCCTTCTCGGAATTCTGGGCGCATTTTTCGAAATTTTCAAAGGTGTTAGACTTCTCGGAATTCTGGGCGCATTAATCGAAATTTTCAAAGGGGTTAGCCTTCTCGGAATTCTGGGCGCAATTTTCGAAATTTTCAAAGGGGTTAGCCTTCTCGGAATTCTGGGCTCATTTTTCGAAATTTTCAAAGGGGTCAGCCTTCTCGGAATTTTGGGCGCATTTATCGAAATTTTCAAAGGGGTTAGCCTTCTCGGAATTCTGGGCGCATTTTTCGAAATTTTCAAAGGGGTTAGACTTCTTGGCATTCTGGGCACATTTCTCGAAATTTTCAAAGGTGTTAGCCTTCTCGGAATTCTGGGCTCATTTTTCGAAATTTTCAAAGGGGTTAGCGCCCTCGGAATTCTGGGCGCATTTTTCGAAATTTTCAAAGGGGTTAGCCTTCTCATAATTCTTGGCGCATTTTTCGAAATTTTCAAAGGGGTTAGCCTTCTCGGAATTCTGGGCGCATTTTTCGAAATTTTCAAAGGGGTTAGCCTTCTTGGAATTCTGGGCGCATTTTTCGAAATTTTCAAAGGGGTTAGCCTCCTCGGAATTCTGGGCGCATTTTTCAAAATTTTCAAAGGGGTTAGCCTCCTCGGAATTCTGAGCGCATTTTTCGAAATTTTCAAAGGGGTTAGCCTCCTAGGAATTCTGGGCGCATTTTTCGAAATTTTCAAAGGGGTTAGCCTTCTTGGAATTCTGGGCGCATTTTTCGAAATTTTCAAAGTGGGTTAGCCTCGGAATTCTGGGCGCATTTTTCGAAATTTTCAAAGGGGTTAGCCTTTTCGGAATTCTGGGCGCATTTTTCGAAATTTTCAAATGGGTTAGCTTTCTCGGAATTCTGGGCGCATTCTTCGAAATTTTCAAAGGGGTTAGCCTTCTCGGAATACTGGGCGCATTTTTCGAAATTTTCAAAGGGGTTAGTCTTCTCGGAATTCTGGGCGCATTTTTCGAAATTTCCAAAGGGGGTAGCCTTCTCGGAATTCTGGGCGCATTTTTCGAAATTTTCAAAGGGGTTAGCCTTCTCGGAATTCTGGGCGCGTTTTTCGAAATTTTCAAAGGGGTTAGCCTTCTCGGAATTCTGGGCGCATTTTTCGAAATTTTCAAAGGTGTTAGACTTCTCGGAATTCTGGGCGCAATTTTCGAAATTTTCAAAGGGGTTAGCCTTCTCGGAATTCTGGGCTCATTTTTCGAAATTTTCAAAGGGGTCAGCCTTCTCGGAATTTTGGGCGCATTTATCGAAATTTTCAAAGGGGTTAGCCTTCTCGGAATTCTGGGCGCATTTTTCGAAATTTCCAAAGGGGTTAGCCTTCTCGGAATTCTGGGCGCATTTTTCGAAATTTTCAAAGGGGTTAGCCTCCTCGGAATTCTGGGCGCATTTTTCGAAATTTTCAAAGGGGTTAGCCTCCTAGGAATTCTGGGCGCATTTTTTGAAATTTTCAAAGGGGATAGCCTTCTCGGCATTCTGGGCTCATTTTTCGAAATTTTCAAAGGGGTTAGCCTTCTCGGAATTTTGGGCTCATTTAACGAAATTTTCAAAGGGGTTAGCCTTCTCGAAATTCTGGGCGCATTTTTCGAAATTTTCAAAGGGGGTTAGCCTTCTCGGAATACTGGGCGCATTTTTCGAAATTTTCAAAGGGGTTAGCCATCTCGGAATTCTGGGCGCATTTCTCGAAATGTTCAAAGGGGTTAGCCTTCTCGGAATTCTGGGCTCATTTTTCGAAATTTTCAAAGGGGTTAGCCTTCTCATAATTCTTGGCGCATTTTTCGAAATTTTCAAAGGGGTTAGCCTTCTCGGAATTCTTGGCGCATTTTTCGAAATTTTCAAAGGGGTTAGCCTTCTCGGAATTCTGGGCGCATTTTTCGAAATTTTCAAAGGGGTTAGCCTCCTAGGAATTCTGGGCGCATTTTTCGAAATTTTCAAAGGGGTTAGCCTTCTTGGAATTCTGGGCGCATTTTTCGAAATTTTCAAAGTGGGTTAGCCTCGGAATTCTGGGCGCATTTTTCGAAATTTTCAAAGGGGTTAGCCTTTTCGGAATTCTGGGCGCATTTTTCGAAATTTTCAAATGGGTTAGCTTTCTCGGAATTCTGGGCGCATTCTTCGAAATTTTCAAAGGGGTTAGCCTTCTCGGAATACTGGGTGCATTTTTCGAAATTTTCAAAGGGGTTAGTCTTCTCGGAATTCTGGGCGCATTTTTCGAAATTTCCAAAGGGGGTAGCCTTCTCGGAATTCTGGGCGCATTTTTCGAAATTTTCAAAGGGGGTAGCCTTCTCGGAATTCTGGGCGCGTTTTTCGAAATTTTCAAAGGGGTTAGCCTTCTCGGAATTCTGGGCGCATTTTTCGAAATTTTCAAAGGTGTTAGACTTCTCGGAATTCTGGGCGCAATTTTCGAAATTTTCAAAGGGGTTAGCCTTCTCGGAATTCTGGGCTCATTTTTCGAAATTTTCAAAGGGGTCAGCCTTCTCGGAATTTTGGGCGCATTTATCGAAATTTTCAAAGGGGTTAGCCTTCTCGGAATTCTGGGCGCATTTTTCGAAATTTCCAAAGGGGTTAGCCTTCTCGGCATTCTGGGCTCATTTTTCGAAATTTTCAAAGGGGTTAGCCTTCTCGGAATTTTGGGCTCATTTAACGAAATTTTCAAAGGGGTTAGCCTTCTCGAAATTCTGGGCGCATTTTTCGAAATTTTCAAAGGGGGTTAGCCTTCTCGGAATACTGGGCGCATTTTTCGAAATTTTCAAAGGGGTTAGCCATCTCGGAATTCTGGGCGCATTTCTCGAAATGTTCAAAGGGGTTAGCCTTCTCGGAATTCTGGGCTCATTTTTCGAAATTTTCAAAGGGGTTAGCCTTCTCATAATTCTTGGCGCATTTTTCGAAATTTTCAAAGGGGTTAGCCTTCTCGGAATTCTTGGCGCATTTTTCGAAATTTTCAAAGGGGTTAGCCTTCTCGGAATTCTGGGCGCATTTTTCGAAATTTTCAAAGGGGTTAGCCTCCTAGGAAATCTGGGCGCATTTTTCGAAATTTTCAAAGGGGTTAGCCTTCTTGGAATTCTGGGCGCATTTTTCGAAATTTTCAAAGTGGGTTAGCCTCGGAATTCTGGGCGCATTTTTCGAAATTTTCAAAGGGGTTAGCCTTTTCGGAATTCTGGGCGCATTTTTCGAAATTTTCAAATGGGTTAGCTTTCTCGGAATTCTGGGCGCATTCTTCGAAATTTTCAAAGGGGTTAGCCTTCTCGGAATACTGGGCGCATTTTTCGAAATTTTCAAAGGGGTTAGTCTTCTCGGAATTCTGGGCGCGTTTTTCGAAATTTTCAAAGAAGTTAGCCTTCTCGGAATTCTGGGCGCATTTTTCGAAATTTTCAAAGGTGTTAGACTTCTCGGAATTCTGGGCGCAATTTTCGAAATTTTCAAAGGGGTTAGCCTTCTCGGAATTCTGGGCTCATTTTTCGAAATTTTCAAAGGGGTCAGCCTTCTCGGAATTTTGGGCGCATTTATCGAAATTTTCAAAGCGGTTAGCCTTCTCGGAATTCTGGGCGCATTTTTCGAAATTTCCAAAGGGGTTAGCCTTCTCGGAATTCTGGGCGCATTTTTCGAAATTTTCAAAGGGGTTAGCCTCCTCGGAATTCTGGGCGCATTTTTCGAAATTTTCAAAGGGGTTAGCCTCCTAGGAATTCTGGGCGCATTTTTTGAAATTTTCAAAGGGGATAGCCTTCTCGGCATTCTGGGCTCATTTTTCGAAATTTTCAAAGGGGTTAGCCTTCTCGGAATTTTGGGCTCATTTAACGAAATTTTCAAAGGGGTTAGCCTTCTCGAAATTCTGGGCGCATTTTTCGAAATTTTCAAAGGGGGTTAGCCTTCTCGGAATACTGGGCGCATTTTTCGAAATTTTCAAAGGGGTTAGCCATCTCGGAATTCTGGGCGCATTTCTCGAAATGTTCAAAGGGGTTAGCCTTCTCGGAATTCTGGGCGCATTTTTCGAAATTTTCAAAGGGGTTAGCCTTCTCGGAATTCTGGGCGCATTTTTCGAAATTTTGAAAGAGGTTAGCCTTCTCGGAATTCTGGGCGCATTTTTCGAAATTTTGAAAGGGGTTAGCCTTCTCGGAATTCTGGGCGCATTTTTCGAATTTTTCAAAGGGGTTAGCCTTCTCGGAATACTGGGCGCATTTTTTGAAATTTTCAAAGGGATTAGCCTTCTCGAAATTCTGGGCGCATTTTTCGAAATTTTCAAAGGGGTTAGCCTTCTCGGAATTTTGGGCGCGTTTTTCGAAATTTTCAAAGGGGTTAGCCTTCTCGGAATTCTGGGCGCATTTTTCGAAATTTTCAAAGGTGTTAGACTTCTCGGAATTCTGGGCGCATTAATCGAAATTTTCAAAGGGGTTAGCCTTCTCGGAATTCTGGGCGCAATTTTCGAAATTTTCAAAGGGGTTAGCCTTCTCGGAATTCTGGGCTCATTTTTCGAAATTTTCAAAGGGGTCAGCCTTCTCGGAATTTTGGGCGCATTTATCGAAATTTTCAAAGGGGTTAGCCTTCTCGGAATTCTGGGCGCATTTTTCGAAATTTTCAAAGGGGGTTAGCCTCCTCGGAATTCTGGGCGCATTTTTCGAAATTTTCAAAGGGGTTAGCCTTCTCGGAATTCTGGGCGCATTTTTCGAATTTTACAAAGGGGTTAGCCTTCTCGGAATTCTGGGCGCATTTTTCGAAATTTTCAAAGTGGTTAGCCTTCTCGGAATTCTGGGCGCATTTTTCGAAATTTTCAAAGGGGTTAGCCTCCTCGGAATTCTGGGCGCATTTTTCGCAATTTTCAAAGGGGTTAGCCTCCTAGGAATTCTGGGCGCATTTTTTTAAATTTTCAAAGGGGATAGCCTTCTCGGCATTCTGGGCTCATTTTTCGAAATTTTCAAAGGGGTTAGCCTTCTCGGAATACTGGGCGCATTTTTCGAAATTTTCAAAGGGGTTAGCCTTCTAGGAATAATGGGCGCATTTTTCGAAATTTTCAAAGGGGGTTAGCCTCCTCGGAATTCTGGGCGCATTTTTCGAAATTTTCAAAGGGGTTAGCCTTCTCGGAATTCTGGGCGCATTTTTCGAAATTTAAAAAGGGGTTAGCCTTCTCGGAATTCTGGGCGCATTTTTCGAAATTTTCAAAGGGGTTAGCCTTCTCGGAATTCTGGGCGCATTTTTCGAAATTTTCAAAGGGGTTAGCCTTCTCGGAATTCTGGGCGCATTTTTCGAAATTTTCAAAGGGGTTAGCCTCCTAGGAATTCTGGGCGCATTTTTTGAAATTTTCAAAGGGGATAGCCTTCTCGGCATTCTGGGCTCATTTTTCGAAATTTTCAAAGGGGTTAGCCTTCTCGGAATTCTGGGCGCATTTAACGAAATTTTCAAAGGGGTTATCCTTCTCGGATTTCTGGGCGCGTTTTTCGAAATTTTCAAAGGGGTTAGCCTTCTCGGAATTCTGGGCGCATTTTTCGAAATTTTGAAAGAGGTTAGCCTTCTCGGAATTCTGGGCGCATTTTTCGAAATTTTGAAAGGGGTTAGCCTTCTCGGAATTCTGGGCGCATTTTTCGAATTTTTCAAAGGGGTTAGCCTTCTCGGAATACTGGGCGCATTTTTTGAAATTTTCAAAGGGATTAGCCTTCTCGAAATTCTGGGCGCATTTTTCGAAATTTTCAAAGGGGTTAGCCTTCTCGGAATTTTGGGCGCGTTTTTCGAAATTTTCAAAGGGGTTAGCCTTCTCGGAATTCTGGGCGCATTTTTCGAAATTTTCAAAGGTGTTAGACTTCTCGGAATTCTGGGCGCATTAATCGAAATTTTCAAAGGGGTTAGCCTTCTTGGAATTCTGGGCGCAATTTTCGAAATTTTCAAAGGGGTTAGCCTTCTCGGAATTCTGGGCTCATTTTTCGAAATTTTCAAAGGGGTCAGCCTTCTCGGAATTTTGGGCGCATTTATCGAAATTTTCAAAGGGGTTAGCCTTCTCGGAATTCTGGGCGCATTTTTCGAAATTTTCAAAGGGGGTTAGCCTCCTCGGAATTCTGGGCGCATTTTTCGAAATTTTCAAAGGGGTTAGCCTTCTCGGAATTCTGGGCGCTTTTTTCGAAATTTACAAAGGGGTTAGCCTTCTCGGAATTCTGGGCGCATTTTTCGAAATTTTCAAAGTGCGGAATTCTGGGCGCATTTTTCGAAATTTTCAAATGGGTTAGCTTTCTCGGAATTCTGGGCGCATTCTTCGAAATTTTCAAAGGGGTTAGCCTTCTCGGAATACTGGGCGCATTTTTCGAAATTTTCAAAGGGGTTAGTCTTCTCGGAATTCTGGGCGCATTTTTCAAAATTTCCAAAGGGGTTAGCCTTCTCAGAATTCTGGGCGCATTTTTCGAAATTTTCAAAGGGGTTAGCCTCCTCGGAATTCTGGGCGCATTTTTCGAAATTTTCAAAGGGGTTAGCCTCCTCGGAATTCTTATCGCATTTTTGGAAATTTTCAAAGGGTTTGCCTCCTAGGAATTCTGGGCGCATTTTTCGTAATTTTCAAAGGGGATAGCCTTCTCGGCATTCTGGGCTCATTTTTCAAAATTTTCAAAGGGGTCAGCCTCGGAATTCTGGGCGCATTTTTCGAAATTTTCAAAGGGGTTAGTCTTCTCGGAATTCTGGGCGCATTTTTCGAAATTTACAAAGGGGTTAGCCTTCTCGGAATTCTGGGCGCATTTTTCGAAATTTTGAAAGGGGTTAGCCTTTTCGGAATTCTGGGCGCATTTTTCGAAATTTTCAAAGGGGTTAGCCTTCTCGGAATTCTGGGCGCATTTTTCGAAATTTTCAAATGGGTTAGCTTTCTCGGAATTCTGGGCGCATTCTTCGAAATTTTCAAAGGGGTTAGCCTTCTCGGAATACAGGGCGCATTTTTCGAAATTTTCAAAGGGGTTAGTCTTCTCGGAATTCTGGGCGCATTTTTCGAAATTTCCAAAGGGGTTAGCCTTCTCAGAATTCTGGGCGCATTTTTCGAAATTTTCAAAGGGGTTATCCTTCTCGGAATTCTGGGCGCGTTTTTCGAAATTTTCAAAGGGGTTAGGCTTCTCGGATTTCTGGGCGCATTTTTCGAAATTTTCAAAGGGGTTAGACTTCTCGGAATTCTGGGCGCATTAATCGAAATTTTCAAAGGGGTTAGCCTTCTTGGAATTCTGGGCGCATTTTTCGAAATTTTCAAAGGGGTTAGCCTTCTCGGAATTCTGGGCGCATTTTTCGAAATTTTGAAAGAGGTTAGCCTTCTTGGAATTCTGGGCGCATTTTTCGAAATTTTGAAAGGGGTTAGCCTTCTCGGAATTCTGGGCGCATTTCTCGAAATTTTCAAAGGGTTTAGCCTTTTCGGAATTCTGGGCGTATTTTTCGAAATTTTCAAAGTGGTTAGCCTTCTCGGAATTCTGGGCGCATTTTTCTAAATTTTCAAAGGGGTTAGCCTTCTCGGAGTTCTGGGCGCATTTTTCGAAATTTCAAAGGGGTTAGCCTTCTCGGAATTCATGGCTCATTTTTCGAAATTTTCAAAGGGGTTAGACTTCTTGGCATTCTGGGCACATTTCTCGAAATTTTCAAAGGGGTTAGCCTTCTCGGAATTTTGGGCGCATTTTTCGAAATTTACAAAGGGGTTAGCCTTCTCGGAATTCTGGGCGCATTTTTCGAAATTTTCAAAGTGCGGAATTCTGGGCGCATTTTTCGAAATTTTCAAATGGGTTAGCTTTCTCGGAATTCTGGGCGCATTCTTCGAAATTTTCAAAGGGGTTAGCCTTCTCGGAATACTGGGCGCATTTTTCGAAATTTTCAAAGGGGTTAGTCTTCTCGGAATTCTGGGCGCATTTTTCAAAATTTCCAAAGGGGTTAGCCTTCTCAGAATTCTGGGCGCATTTTTCGAAATTTTCAAAGGGGTTAGCCTCCTCGGAATTCTGGGCGCATTTTTCGAAATTTTCAAAGGGGTTAGCCTCCTCGGAATTCTGAGCGCATTTTTGGAAATTTTCAAAGGGGTTAGCCTCCTAGGAATTCTGGGCGCATTTTTCGAAATTTTCAAAGGGGATAGCCTTCTCGGCATTCTGGGCTCATTTTTCAAAATTTTCAAAGGGGTCAGCCTCGGAATTCTGGGCGCATTTTTCGAAATTTTCAAAGGGGTTAGTCTTCTCGGAATTCTGGGCGCATTTTTCGAAATTTACAAAGGGGTTAGCCTTCTCGGAATTCTGGGCGCATTTTTCGAAATTTTGAAAGGGGTTAGCCTTTTCGGAATTCTGGGCGCATTTTTCGAAATTTTCAAAGGGGTTAGCCTTCTCGGAATTCTGGGCGCATTTTTCGAAATTTTCAAATGGGTTAGCTTTCTCGGAATTCTGGGCGCATTCTTCGAAATTTTCAAAGGGGTTAGCCTTCTCGGAATACAGGGCGCATTTTTCGAAATTTTCAAAGGGGTTAGTCTTCTCGGAATTCTGGGCGCATTTTTCGAAATTTCCAAAGGGGTTAGCCTTCTCAGAATTCTGGGCGCATTTTTCGAAATTTTCAAAGGGGTTATCCTTCTCGGAATTCTGGGCGCGTTTTTCGAAATTTTCAAAGGGGTTAGGCTTCTCGGATTTCTGGGCGCATTTTTCGAAATTTTCAAAGGGGTTAGACTTCTCGGAATTCTGGGCGCATTAATCGAAATTTTCAAAGGGGTTAGCCTTCTTGGAATTCTGGGCGCATTTTTCGAAATTTTCAAAGGGGTTAGCCTTCTCGGAATTCTGGGCGCATTTTTCGAAATTTTGAAAGAGGTTAGCCTTCTTGGAATTCTGGGCGCATTTTTCGAAATTTTGAAAGGGGTTAGCCTTCTCGGAATTCTGGGCGCATTTCTCGAAATTTTCAAAGGGTTTAGCCTTTTCGGAATTCTGGGCGTATTTTTCGAAATTTTCAAAGTGGTTAGCCTTCTCGGAATTCTGGGCGCATTTTTCTAAATTTTCAAAGGGGTTAGCCTTCTCGGAGTTCTGGGCGCATTTTTCGAAATTTCAAAGGGGTTAGCCTTCTCGGAATTCATGGCTCATTTTTCGAAATTTTCAAAGGGGTTAGACTTCTTGGCATTCTGGGCACATTTCTCGAAATTTTCAAAGGGGTTAGCCTTCTCGGAATTTTGGGCGCATTTATCGAAATTTTCAAAGGGGTTAGCCTTCTCGGAATTCTGGGCGCATTTTTCGAAATTTTCAAAGGGGGTTAGCCTCCTCGGAATTCTGGGCGCATTTTTCGAAAGTTTCAAAGGGGTTAGCCTTCTCGGAATTCTGGGCGCATTTTTCGAAATTTACAAAGGGGTTAGCCTTCTCGGAATTCTGGGCGCATTTTTCGAAATTTTCAAAGTGGTTAGCCTTCTCGGAATTCTGGGCGCATTTTTCGAAATTTTCAAAGGGGTTAGCCTCCTCGGAATTCTGGGCGCATTTTTCGCAATTTTCAAAGGGGTTAGCCTCCTAGGAATTCTGGGCGCATTTTTTTAAATTTTCAAAGGGGATAGCCTTCTCGGCATTCTGGGCTCATTTTTCGAAATTTTCAAAGGGGTTAGCCTTCTCGGAATACTGGGCGCATTTTTCGAAATTTTCAAAGGGGTTAGCCTTCTAGGAATTCTGGGCGCATTTTTCGAAATTTTCAAAGGGGGTTAGCCTCCTCGGAATTCTGGGCGCATTTTTCGAAATTTTCAAAGGGGTTAGCCTTCTCGGAATTCTGGGCGCATTTTTCGAAATTTAAAAAGGGGTTAGCCTTCTCGGAATTCTGGGCGCATTTTTCGAAATTTTCAAAGGGGTTAGCCTTCTCGGAATTCTGGGCGCATTTTTCGAAATTTTCAAAGGGGTTAGCCTTCTCGGAATTCTGGGCGCATTTTTCGAAATTTTCTAAGGGGTTAGCCTCCTAGGAATTCTGGGCGCATTTTTTGAAATTTTCAAAGGGGATAGCCTTCTCGGCATTCTGGGCTCATTTTTCGAAATTTTCAAAGGGGTTAGCCTTCTCGGAATTCTGGGCGCATTTAACGAAATTTTCAAAGGGGTTATCCTTCTCGGAATTCTGGGCGCGTTTTTCGAAATTTTCAAAGGGGTTAGCCTTCTCGGAATTCTGGGCGCATTTTTCGAAATTTTGAAAGAGGTTAGCCTTCTCGGAATTCTGGGCGCATTTTTCGAAATTTTGAAAGGGGTTAGCCTTCTCGGAATTCTTGGCGCATTTTTCGAATTTTTCAAAGGGGTTAGCCTTCTCGGAATACTGGGCGCATTTTTTGAAATTTTGAAAGGGATTAGCCTTCTCGAAATTCTGGGCGCATTTTTCGAAATTTTCAAAGGGGTTAGCCTTCTCGGAATTTTGGGCGCGTTTTTCGAAATTTTCAAAGGGGTTAGCCTTCTCGGAATTCTGGGCGCATTTTTCGAAATTTTCAAAGGTGTTAGACTTCTCGGAATTCTGGGTGCATTAATCGAAATTTTCAAAGGGGTTAGCCTTCTTGGAATTCTGGGCGCAATTTTCGAAATTTTCAAAGGGGTTAGCCTTCTCGGAATTCTGGGCTCATTTTTCGAAATTTTCAAAGGGGTCAGCCTTCTCGGAATTTTGGGCGCATTTATCGAAATTTTCAAAGGGTTTAGCCTTTTCGGAATTCTGGGCGTATTTTTCGAAATTTTCAAAGTGGTTAGCCTTCTCGGAATTCTGGGCGCATTTTTCTAAATTTTCAAAGGGGTTAGCCTTCTCGGAGTTCTGGGCGCATTTTTCGAAATTTCAAAGGGGTTAGCCTTCTCGGAATTCATGGCTCATTTTTCGAAATTTTCAAAGGGGTTAGACTTCTTGGCATTCTGGGCACATTTCTCGAAATTTTCAAAGGGGTTAGCCTTCTCGGAATTTTGGGCGCATTTATCGAAATTTTCAAAGGGGTTAGCCTTCTCGGAATTCTGGGCGCATTTTTCGAAATTTTCAAAGGGGGTTAGCCTCCTCGGAATTCTGGGCGCATTTTTCGAAATTTTCAAAGGGGTTAGCCTTCTCGGAATTCTGGGCGCATTTTTCGAAATTTACAAAGGGGTTAGCCTTCTCGGAATTCTGGGCGCATTTTTCGAAATTTTCAAAGTGGTTAGCCTTCTCGGAATTCTGGGCGCATTTTTCGAAATTTTCAAAGGGGTTAGCCTCCTCGGAATTCTGGGCGCATTTTTTGCAATTTTCAAAGGGGTTAGCCTCCTAGGAATTCTGGGCGCATTTTTTTAAATTTTCAAAGGGGATAGCCTTCTCGGCATTCTGGGCTCATTTTTCGAAATTTTCAAAGGGGTTAGCCTTCTCGGAATACTGGGCGCATTTTTCGAAATTTTCAAAGGGGTTAGCCTTCTAGGAATTCTGGGCGCATTTTTCGAAATTTTCAAAGGGGTTAGCCTTTTCGGAATTCTGGGCGCATTTTTCGAAATTTTCAAAGGGGTTAGCCTTCTCGGAATTCTGGGCGCATTTTTCGAACTTTTCAAATGGGTTAGCTTTCTCGGAATTCTGGGCGCATTCTTCGAAATTTTCAAAGGGGTTAGCCTTCTCGGAATACAGGGCCCATTTTTCGAAATTTTCAAAGGGGTTAGTCTTCTCGGAATTCTGGGCGCATTTTTCGAAATTTCCAAAGGGGTTAGCCTTCTCAGAATTCTGGGCGCATTTTTCGAAATTTTCAAAGGGGTTATCCTTCTCGGAATTCTGGGCGCGTTTTTCGAAATTATCAAAGGGGTTAGGCTTCTCGGATTTCTGGGCGCATTTTTCGAAATTTTCAAAGGGGTTAGACTTCTCGGAATTCTGGGCGCATTAATCGAAATTTTCAAAGGGGTTAGCCTTCTTGGAATTCTGGGCGCATTTTTCGAAATTTTCAAAGGGGTTAGCCATCTCGGAATTCTGGGCGCATTTTTCGAAATTTTGAAAGAGGTTAGCCTTCTTGGAATTCTGGGCGCATTTTTCGAAATTTTGAAAGGGGTTAGCCTTCTCGGAATTCTGGGCGCATTTCTCGAAATTTTCAAAGGGTTTAGCCTTTTCGGAATTCTGGGCGTATTTTTCGAAATTTTCAAAGTGGTTAGCCTTCTCGGAATTCTGGGCGCATTTTTCTAAATTTTCAAAGGGGTTAGCCTTCTCGGAGTTCTGGGCGCATTTTTCGAAATTTCAAAGGGGTTAGCCTTCTCGGAATTCATGGCTCATTTTTCGAAATTTTCAAAGGGGTTAGACTTCTTGGCATCCTGGGCACATTTCTCGAAATTTTCAAAGGGGTTAGCCTTCTCGGAATTCTGGGCTCATTTTTCGAAATTTTCAAAGGGGTTAGCGCTCTCGGAATTCTGGGCGCATTTTTCGAAATTTTCAAAGGGGTTAGCCTTCTCATAATTCTTGGCGCATTTTTCGAAATTTTCAAAGGGGTTAGCCTTCTCGGAATTCTGGGCGCATTTTTCGAAATTTTCAAAGGGGTTAGCCTTCTTGGAATTCTGGGCGCATTTTTCGAAATTTTCAAAGGGGTTAGCCTCCTCGGAATTCTGGGCGCATTTTTCAAAATTTTCAAAGGGGTTAGCCTCCTCGGAATTCTGAGCGCATTTTTCGAAATTTTCAAAGGGGTTAGCCTCCTAGGAATTCTGGGCGCATTTTTCGAAATTTTCAAAGGGGTTAGCCTTCTTGGAATTCTGGGCGCATTTTTCGAAATTTTCAAAGTGGGTTAGCCTCGGAATTCTGGGCGCATTTTTCGAAATTTTCAAAGGGGTTAGCCTTTTCGGAATTCTGGGCGCAATTTTCGAAATTTTCAAATGGGTTAGCTTTCTCGGAATTCTGGGCGCATTCTTCGAAATTTTCAAAGGGGTTAGCCTTCTCGGAATACTGGGCGCATTTTTCGAAATTTTCAAAGGGGTTAGTCTTCTCGGAATTCTGGGCGCATTTTTCGAAATTTCCAAAGGGGGTAGCCTTCTCGGAATTCTGGGCGCATTTTTCGAAATTTTCAAAGGGGTTAGCCTTCTCGGAATTCTGGGCGCGTTTTTCGAAATTTTCAAAGGGGTTAGCCTTCTCGGAATTCTGGGCGCATTTTTCGAAATTTTCAAAGGTGTTAGACTTCTCGGAATTCTGGGCGCAATTTTCGAAATTTTCAAAGGGGTTAGCCTTCTCGGAATTCTGGGCTCATTTTTCGAAATTTTCAAAGGGGTCAGCCTTCTCGGAATTTTGGGCGCATTTATCGAAATTTTCAAAGGGGTTAGCCTTCTCGGAATTCTGGGCGCATTTTTCGAAATTTCCAAAGGGGTTAGCCTTCTCGGAATTCTGGGCGCATTTTTCGAAATTTTCAAAGGGGTTAGCCTCCTCGGAATTCTGGGCGCATTTTTCGAAATTTTCAAAGGGGTTAGCCTCCTAGGAATTCTGGGCGCATTTTTTGAAATTTTCAAAGGGGATAGCCTTCTCGGCATTCTGGGCTCATTTTTCGAAATTTTCAAAGGGGTTAGCCTTCTCGGAATTTTGGGCTCATTTAACGAAATTTTCAAAGGGGTTAGCCTTCTCGAAATTCTGGGCGCATTTTTCGAAATTTTCAAAGGGGGTTAGCCTTCTCGGAATACTGGGCGCATTTTTCGAAATTTTCAAAGGGGTTAGCCATCTCGGAATTCTGGGCGCATTTCTCGAAATGTTCAAAGGGGTTAGCCTTCTCGGAATTCTGGGCTCATTTTTCGAAATTTTCAAAGGGGTTAGCCTTCTCATAATTCTTGGCGCATTTTTCGAAATTTTCAAAGGGGTTAGCCTTCTCGGAATTCTTGGCGCATTTTTCGAAATTTTCAAAGGGGTTAGCCTTCTCGGAATTCTGGGCGCATTTTTCGAAATTTTCAAAGGGGTTAGCCTCCTAGGAATTCTGGGCGCATTTTTCGAAATTTTCAAAGGGGTTAGCCTTCTTGGAATTCTGGGCGCATTTTTCGAAATTTTCAAAGTGGGTTAGCCTCGGAATTCTGGGCGCATTTTTCGAAATTTTCAAAGGGGTTAGCCTTTTCGGAATTCTGGGCGCATTTTTCGAAATTTTCAAATGGGTTAGCTTTCTCGGAATTCTGGGCGCATTCTTCGAAATTTTCAAAGGGGTTAGCCTTCTCGGAATACTGGGTGCATTTTTCGAAATTTTCAAAGGGGTTAGTCTTCTCGGAATTCTGGGCGCATTTTTCGAAATTTCCAAAGGGGGTAGCCTTCTCGGAATTCTGGGCGCATTTTTCGAAATTTTCAAAGGGGTTAGCCTTCTCGGAATTCTGGGCGCGTTTTTCGAAATTTTCAAAGGGGTTAGCCTTCTCGGAATTCTGGGCGCATTTTTCGAAATTTTCAAAGGTGTTAGACTTCTCGGAATTCTGGGCGCAATTTTCGAAATTTTCAAAGGGGTTAGCCTTCTCGGAATTCTGGGCTCATTTTTCGAAATTTTCAAAGGGTTCAGCCTTCTCGGAATTTTGGGCGCATTTATCGAAATTTTCAAAGGGGTTAGCCTTCTCGGAATTCTGGGCGCATTTTTCGAAATTTTCAAAGGGGTTAGCCTTCTCGGAATTCTGGGCGCATTTTTCGAAATTTTCAAAGGGGTTAGCCTCCTCGGAATTCTGGGCGCATTTTTCGAAATTTTCAAAGGGGTTAGCCTCCTAGTAATTCTGGGCGCATTTTTTGAAATTTTCAAAGGGGATAGCCTTCTCGGCATTCTGGGCTCATTTTTCGAAATTTTCAAAGGGGTTAGCCTTCTCGGAATTTTGGGCTCATTTAACGAAATTTTCAAAGGGGTTAGCCTTCTCGGAATTCTGGGCGCATTTTTCGAAATTTTCAAAGGGGGTTAGCCTTCTCGGAATACTGGGCGCATTTTTAGAAATTTTCAAAGGGGTTAGCCATCTCGGAATTCTGGGCGCATTTTTCGAAATTTTGAAAGGGGTTAGCCTTCTCGGAATTCTGGGCGCATTTTTCGAAATTTTCAAAGGGGTTAGCCTTCTCGGAATACTGGGCGCATTTTTCGAAATTTTCAAAGGGGTTAGCCTTCTCGGAATTCTGGGCGCATTTTTCGAAATTTTCAAAGGGGTTAGCCTTCTCGGAATTCTTGGCGCATTTTTCGAAATTTTCAAAGGGGTTAGCCTTCTCGGAATTCTGGGCGCATTTTTCGAAATTTTCAAAGGGGTTAGCCTTCTCGGAATTCTGGGCGCATTTTTCGAAATTTACAAAGGGGTTAGCCTTCTCGGAATTCTGGGCGCATTTTTCGAAATTTTCAAAGGGGTTAGCCTTCTCGGAATTCTGGGCGCATTTTTCGAAATTTTCAAAGGGGTTAGCCTCCTCGGAATTCTGGGCGCATTTTTCGAAATTTTCAAAGGGGTTAGCCTCCTAGGAATTCTGGGCGCATTTTTTGAAATTTTCAAAGGGGGTAGCCTTCTCGGCATTCTGGGCTCATTTTTCGAAATTTTCAAAGGGGTTAGCCTTTTCGGAATACTGGGCGCATTTTTCGAAATTTTCAAAGGGGTTAGTCTTCTCGGAATTCTGGGCGCATTTTTCAAAATTTCCAAAGGGGTTAGCCTTCTCAGAATTCTGGGCGCATTTTTCGAAATTTTCAAAGGGGTTAGCCTCCTCGGAATTCTGGGCGCATTTTTCGAAATTTTCAAAGGGGTTAGCCTCCTCGGAATACTGAGCGCATTTTTCGAAATTTTCAAAGGGGTTAGCCTCCTAGGAATTCTGGGCGCATTTTTCGAAATTTTCAAAGGGGATAGCCTTCTCGGCATTCTGGGCTCATTTTTCAAAATTTTCAAAGGGGTCAGCCTCCTCGGAATTCTGGGCGCATTTTTCGAAATTTTCAAAGGGGTTAGTCTTCTCGGAATTCTGGGCGCATTTTTCGAAATTTACAAAGGGGTTAGTTAGCTTTCTCGGAATTCTGGGCGCATTTTTCGAAATTTTGAAAGGTGTTAGCCTTCTCGGAATTCTGGGCGCATTTTTCGAAATTTTCAAATGGGTTAGCTTTCTCGGAATTCTGGGCGCATTCTTCGAAATTTTCAAAGGGGTTAGCCTTCTCGGAATACAGGGCGCATTTTTCGAAATTTTCAAAGGGGTTAGTCTTCTCGGAATTCTGGGCGCATTTTTCGAAATTTTCAAAGGGGTTATCCTTCTCGGAATTCTGGGCGCGTTTTTCGAAATTTTCAAAGGGGTTAGCCTTCTCGGAATTCTGGGCGCATTTTTCGAAATTTTCAAAGGGGTTAGACTTCTCGGAATTCTGGGCGCATTAATCGAAATTTTCAAAGGGGTTAGCCTTCTTGGAATTCTGGGCGCATTTTTCGAAATTTTCAAAGGGGTTAGCCTTCTCGGAATTCTGGGAGCATTTTTCGAAATTTTGAAAGAGGTTAGCCTTCTTGGAATTCTGGGCGCATTTTTCGAAATTTTGAAAGGGGTTAGCCTTCTCGGAATTCTGGGCGCATTTCTCGAAATTTTCAAAGGGGTTAGCCTTTTCGGAATTCTGGGCGTATTTTTCGAAATTTTCAAAGTGGTTAGCCTTCTCAGAATTCTGGGCGCATTTTTCTAAATTTTCAAAGGGGTTAGCCTTCTCGGAGTTCTGGGCGCATTTTTCGAAATTTCAAAGGGGTTAGCCTTCTCGGAATTCTGGGCTCATTTTTCGAAATTTTCAAAGGGATTAGACTTCTCGGCATTCTGGGCGCATTTCTCGAAATTTTCAAAGGGGTTAGCCTTCTCGGAATTCTGGGCTCATTTTTCGAAATTTTCAAAGGGGTTAGCGCTCTCGGAATTCTGGGCGCATTTTTCGAAATTTTCAAAGGGGTTAGCCTTCTCATAATTCTTGGCGCATTTTTCGAAATTTTCAAAGGGGTTAGACTTCTCGGAATTCTGGGCGCATTAATCGAAATTTTCAAAGGGGTTAGCCTTCTTGGAATTCTGGGCGCATTTTTCGAAATTTTCAAAGGGGTTAGCCTTCTCGGAATTCTGGGAGCATTTTTCGAAATTTTGAAAGAGGTTAGCCTTCTTGGAATTCTGGGCGCATTTTTCGAAATTTTCAAAGGGGTTAGCCTCCTCGGAATTCTGGGCGCATTTTTCAAAATTTTCAAATGGGTTAGCCTTCTTGGAATTCTGGGCGCATTTTTCGAAATTTTCAAAGGGGTTAGCCTTCTCGGAATTCTGGGCGCATTTTTCGAAATTTTGAAAGAGGTTAGCCTTCTCGGAATTCTAGGCGCATTTTTCGAAATTTTGAAAGGGGTTAGCCTTCTCGGAATTCTGGGCGCATTTTTCGAAATTTTCAAAGGGGTTAGCCTTCTCGGAATTCTGGGCGCATTTTTCGAAATTTTCAAAGGGGTTAGCCTTCTCGGAATTCTGGGCGCATTTTTCGAAATTTTCAAAGGGGTTAGCCTTCTCTGAATTCTGGGCTCATTTTTTGAAATTTTCAAAGGGGTCAGCCTTCTCGGAATTTTGGGCGCATTTATCGAAATTTTCAAAGGGGTTGGCCCTCTCGGAATTCTGGGCGCATTTTTCGAAATTTTCAAAGGGGTTAGCCTTCTCGGAATTTTGGGCTCATTTAACGAAATTTTCAAAGGGGTTAGCCTTCTCGGAATTCTGGGCGCATTTTTCGAAATTTTCAAAGGGGGTTAGCCTTCTCGGAATACTGGGCGCATTTTTCGAAATTTTCAAAGGGGTTAGCCATCTCGGAATTCTGGGCGCATTTTTCGAAATTTTGAAAGGGGTTAGCCTTCTCGGAATTCTGGGCGCAATTTTCGAAATTTTCAAAGGGGTTAGCCTTCTCGGAATACTGGGCGCATTTTTCGAAATTTTCAAAGGGGTTAGCCTTCTCGGAATTCTGGGCGCATTTTTCGAAATTTTCAAAGGGGTTAGCCTTCTTGGAATTCTGGGCGCATTTTTCGAAATTTTCAAAGGGGTTAGCCTTCTCGGAATTCTGGGCGCATTTTTCGAAATTTTCAAAGGGGTTAGCCTTCTCGGAATTCTGGGCGCATTTTTCGAAATTTTCAAAGGGGTTAGCCTTCTCGGAATTCTGGGCGCATTTTTCGAAATTTTCAAAGGGGTTAGCCTTCTCGGAATTCTGGGCGCATTTTTCGAAATTTTCAAATGGGTTAGCTTTCTCGGAATTCTGGGCGCATTCTTCGAAATTTTCAAAGGGGTTAGCCTTCTCGGAATACTGGGCGCATTTTTCGAAATTTTCAAAGGGGTTAGTCTTCTCGGAATTCTGGGCGCATTTTTCGAAATTTCCAAAGGGGTTAGCCTTCTCAGACCTCTGGGCGCATTTTTCGAAATTTTCAAAGGGGTTATCCTTCTCGGAATTCTGGGTGCGTTTTTCGAAATTTTCAAAGGGGTTAGCCTTCTCGGAATTCTGGGCGCATTTTTCGAAATTTTCAAAGGGGTTAGACTTCTCGGAATTCTGGGCGCATTAATCGAAATTTTCAAAGGGGTTAGCCTCCTCGGAATTCTGAGCGCATTTTTCGAAATTTTCAAAGGGGTTAGCCTCCTAGGAATTCTGGGCGCATTTTTCGAAATTTTCAAAGGGGTTAGCCTTCTTGGAATTCTGGGCGCATTTTTCGAAATTTTCAAAGGGGTTAGCCTCCTCGGAATTCTGGGCGCATTTTTCGAAATTTTCAAAGGGGTTAGCCTCCTCGGAATTCTGAGCGCATTTTTCGAAATTTTCAAAGGGGTTAGCCTCCTAGGAATTCTGGGCGCATTTTTCGAAATTTTCAAAGGGGATAGCCTTCTCGGCATTCTGGGCTCATTTTTCAAAATTTTCTAAGGGGTCAGCCTTCTCGGAATTTTGGGCGCATTTATCGAAATTTTCAAAGGGGTTAGCCTTCTCGGAATTCTGGGCGCATTTTTCGAAATTTTCAAATGGGTTAGCTTTCTCGGAATTCTGGGCGCATTCTTCGAAATTTTCAAAGGGGTTAGCCTTCTCGGAATACTGGGCGCATTTTTCGAAATTTTCAAAGGGGTTAGTCTTCTCGGAATTGTGGGCGCATTTTTCGAAATTTCCAAAGGGGGTAGCCTTCTCGGAATTCTGGGCGCATTTTTCGAAATTTTCAAAGGGGTTAGCCTTCTCGGAATTCTGGGCGCGTTTTTCGAAATTTTCAAAGGGGTTAGCCTTCTCGGAATTCTGGGCGCATTTTTCGAAATTTTCAAAGGTGTTAGACTTCGCGGAATTGTGGGCGCATTAATCGAAATTTTCAAAGGGGTTAGCCTTCTTGGAATTCTGGGCGCAATTTTCGAAATTTTCAAAGGGGTTAGCCTTCTCGGAATTCTGGGCTCATTTTTCGAAATTTTCAAAGGGGTCAGCCTTCTCGGAATTTTGGGCGCATTTATCGAAATTTTCAAAGGGGTTAGCCTTCTCGGAATTCTGGGCGCATTTTTCGAAATTTTCAAAGGGGGTTAGACTCCTCGGAATTCTGGGCGCATTTTTCGAAATTTTCAAAGGGGTTAGCCTTCTCGGAATTCTGGGCGCATTTTTCGAAATTTACAAAGGGGTTAGCCTTCTCGGATTTCTGGGCGCATTTTTCGAAATTTTCAAAGGGGTTAGCCTTCTCGGAATTCTGGGCGCATTTTTCGAAATTTTCAAAGGGGTTAGCCTCGGAATTCTGGGCGCATTTTTTGAAATTTTCAAAGGGGTTAGCCTTCTCGGAATTCTGGGCGCATTTTTCGAAATTTTCAAATGGGTTAGCTTTCTCGGAATTCTGGGCGCATTCTTCGAAATTTTCAAAGGGGTTAGCCTTCTCGGAATACTGGGCGCATTTTTCGAAATTTTCAAAGGGGTTAGCCATCTCGGAATTCTGGGCGCATTTTTCGAAATTTTGAAAGGGGTTAGCCTTCTCGGAATTCTGGGCGCATTTTTCGAAATTTTCAAAGGGGTTAGCCTTCTCGGAATACTGGGCGCATTTTTCGAAATTTTCAAAGGGGTTAGCCTTCTCGGAATTCTGGGCGCATTTTTCGAAATTTTCAAAGGGGTTAGCCTTCTTGGAATTCTGGGCGCATTTTTCGAAATTTTCAAAGGGGTTAGCCTTCTCGGAATTCTGGGCGCATTTTTCGAAATTTTCAAAGGGGTTAGCCTTCTCGGAATTCTGGGCGCATTTTTCGAAATTTTCAAAGGGGTTAGCCTTCTCGGAATTCTGGGCGCATTTTTCGAAATTTTCAAAGGGGTTAGCCTTCTCGGAATTCTGGGCGCATTTTTCGAAATTTTCAAATGGGTTAGCTTTCTCGGAATTCTGGGCGCATTCTTCGAAATTTTCAAATTGGTTAGCCTTCTCGGAATACTGGGCGCATTTTTCGAAATTTTCAAAGGGGTTAGTCTTCTCGGAATTCTGGGCGCATTTTTCGAAATTTCCAAAGGGGTTAGCCTTCTCAGAATTCTGGGCGCATTTTTCGAAATTTTCAAAGGGGTTAGCCTTCTCGGAATTCTGGGCGCATTTTTCGAAATTTTCAAAGGGGTTACACTTCTCGGAATTCTGGGCGCATTAATCGAAATTTTCAAAGGGGTTAGCCTTCTTGGAATTCTGGGCGCATTTTTCGAAATTTTCAAAGGGGTTAGCCTTCTCGGAATTCTGGGCGCATTTTTCGAAATTTTCAAAGGGGTTTGACTTCTCGGAATTCTGGGCGCATTAATCGAAATTTTCAAAGGGGTTAGCCTTCTTGGAATTCTGGGCGCATTTTTCGAAATTTTCAAAGGGGTTAGCCTTCTCGGAATTCTGGGCGCATTTTTCGAAATTTTGAAAGAGGTTAGCCTTCTCGGAATTCTGGGCGCATTTTTCGAAATTTTCAAAGGGGTTAGCCTCCTAGGAATTCTGGGCGCATTTTTCGAAATTTTCAAAGGGGATAGCCTTCTCGGCATTCTGGGCTCATTTTTCAAAATTTTCAAAGGGGTCAGCCTTCTCGGAATTTTGGGCACATTTATCGAAATTTTCAAAGGGGTTAGCCTTCTCGGAATTCTGGGCGCATTTTTCGAAATTTTCAAAGGGGGTTAGCCTCGGAATTCTGGGCGCATTTTTCGAAATTTTCAAAGGGGTTAGCCTTCTCGGAATTCTGGGCGCATTTTTCGAAATTTTCAAATGGGTTAGCTTTCTCGGAATTCTGGGCGCATTCTTCGAAATTTTCAAAGGGGGTAGCCTTCTCGGAATACTGGGCGCATTTTTCGAAATTTTCAAAGGGGTTAGTCTTCTCGGAATTCTGGGCGCATTTTTCGAAATTTCCAAAGGTGTTAGACTTCTCGGAATTCTGGGCGCATTAATCGAAATTTTCAAAGGGGTTAGCCTTCTTGGAATTCTGGGCGCAATTTTTGGAAATTTTCAAAGGGGTTAGCCTTCTCGGAATTCTGGGCTCATTTTTCGAAATTTTCAAAGGGGTCAGCCTTTTCGGAATTTTGGGCGCATTTATCGAAATTTTCAAAGGGGTTAGCCTTCTCGGAATTCTGGGCGCATTTTTCGAAATTTTCAAAGGGGGTTAGCCTCCTCGGAATTCTGGGCGCATTTTTCGAAATTTTCAAAGGGGTTAGCCTTCTCGGAATTCTGGGCGCATTTTTAGAAATTTTCAAATGGGTTAGCTTTCTCGGAATTCTGGGCGCATTCTTCGAAATTTTCAAAGGGGTTAGCCTTCTCGGAATACTGGGCGCATTTTTCGAAATTTTCAAAGGGGTTAGTCTTCTCGGAATTCTGGGCGCATTTTTCAAAATTTCCAAAGGGGTTAGCCTTCTCAGAATTCTGGGCGCATTTTTCGAAATTTTCAAAGGGGTTATCCTTCTCGGAATTATGGGTGCGTTTTTCGAAGTTTTCAAAGGGGTTAGCCTTCTCGGAATTCTGGGCGCATTTTTCGAAATTTTCAAAGGGGTTAGACTTCTCGGAATTCTGGGCGCATTAATCGAAATTTTCAAAGGGGTTAGCCTTCTTGGAATTCTGGGCGCATTTTTCGAAATTTTCAAAGGGGTTAGCCTTCTCGGAATTCTGGGCGCATTTTTCGAAATTTTGAAAGAGGTTAGCCTTCTCGGAATTCTGGGCGCATTTTTCGAAATTTTGAAAGGGGTTAGCCTTCTCGGAATTCTGGGCGCATTTTTCGAAATTTTCAAAGGGGTTATCCTTCTCGGAATACTGGGCGCATTTTTTGAAATTTTCAAAGGGATTAGCCTTCTCGGAATTCTGGGCGCATTTTTCGAAATTTTCAAAGGGGTTAGCCTTCTCGGAATTCTGGGCGCATTTTTCGAAATTTTCAAAGGGGTTAGCCTTCTCGGAATTCTGGGCGCATTTTTCGAAATTTTCAAAGGTGTTAGACTTCTCGGCATTCTGGGCGCATTTCTCGAAATTTTCAAAGGGGTTAGCCTTCTCGGAATTCTGGGCTCATTTTTCGAAATTTTCAAAGGGGTTAGCGTTCTCGGAATTCTGGGCGCATTTTTCGAAATTTTTAAAGGGGTTAGCCTTCTCATAATTCTTGGCGCATTTTTCGAAATTTTCAAAGGGGTTAGCCTTCTCGGAATTCTGGGCGCATTTTTCGAAATTTTCAAAGGGGTTAGCCTTCTCGGAATTCTGGGCGCATTTCTCGAAATTTTCAAAGGGGTTAGCCTTTTCGGAATTCTGGGCGTATTTTTCGAAATTTTCAAAGGGGTTAGCCTTCTCGGAGTTCTGGGCGCATTTTTCGAAATTTCAAAGGGGTTAGCTATCTCGGAATTCTGGGCTCATTTTTCGAAATTTTCAAAGGGGTTAGACTTCTCGGCATTCTGGGCGCATGTCTCGAAATTTTCAAAGGGGTTAGCCTTCTCGGAATTCTGGGCTCATTTTTCGAAATTTTCAAAGGGGTTAGCGCTCTCGGAATTCTGGGCGCATTTTTCGAAATTTTCAAAGGGGTTAGCCTTCTCATAATTCTTGGCGCATTTTTCGAAATTTTCAAAGGGGTTAGCCTTCTCGGAATTCTGGGCGCATTTTTCGAAATTTTCAAAGGGGTTAGCCTTCTTGGAATTCTGGGCGCATTTTTCGAAATTTTCAAAGGGGTTAGCCTCCTCGGAATTCTGGGCGCATTTTTCGAAATTTTCAAAGGGGTTAGCCTTCTTGGAATTCTGGGCGCATTTTTCGAAATTTTCAAAGGGGTTAGCCTCCTCGGAATTCTGGGCGCATTTTTCGAAATTTTCAAAGGGTTTAGCCTCCTCGGAATTCTGAGCGCATTTTTCGAAATTTTGAAAGGGGTTAGCCTCCTAGGAATTCTGGGCGCATTTTTCGAAATTTTCAAAGGGGATAGCCTTCTTGGCATTCTGGGCTCATTTTTCAAAATTTTCAAAGGGGTCAGCCTTCTCGGAATTTTGGGCGCATTTATCGAAATTTTCAAAGGGGATAGCCTTCTCGGCATTCTGGGCTCATTTTTCGAAATTTTCAAAGGGGTTAGCCTTCTCGGAATACTGGGCACATTTTTCGAAATTTTCAAAGGGGTTAGCCTTCTCGGAATTCTGGGCGCATTTTTCGAAATTTTCAAAGGGGTTAGCCTTCTCGGAATTCTGGGCGCATTTTTCGAAATTTTCAAAGGGGTTAGCCTTCTCGGAATTCTGGGCGCATTTTTCGAAATCTTCAGATGGGTTAGCTTTCTCGGAATTCTGGGCGCATTCTTCGAAATTTTCAAAGGGGTTAGCCTTCTCGGAATACTGGGCGCATTTTTCGAAATTTTCTAAGGGGTTAGTCTTCTCGGAATTCTGGGCGCATTTTTCAAAATTTCCAAAGGGGTTAGCCTTCTCAGAATTCTGGGCGCATTTTTCGAAATTTTCAAAGGGGTTATCCTTCTCGGAATTATGGGTGCGTTTTTCGAAGTTTTCAAAGGGGTTAGCCTTCTCGGAATTCAGGGCGCATTTTTCGAAATTTTCAAAGGGGTTAGACTTCTCGGAATTCTGGGCGCATTAATCGAAATTTTCAAAGGGGTTAGCCTTCTTGGAATTCTGGGCGCATTTTTCGAAATTTTCAAAGGGGTTAGCCTTCCCGGAATTCTGGGCGCATTTTTCGAAATTTTGAAAGAGGTTAGCCTTCTCGGAATTCTGGGCGCATTTTTCGAAATTTTGAAAGGGGTTAGTCTTCTCGGAATTCTGGGCGCATTTTTCGAAATTTTCAAAGGTGTTAGACTTCTCGGCATTCTGGGCGCATTTCTCGAAATTTTCAAAGGGGTTAGCCTTCTCGGAATTATGGGCTCATTTTTCGAAATTTTCAAAGGGGTTAGCGTTCTCGGAATTCTGGGCGCATTTTTCGAAATTTTTAAAAGGGTTAGCCTTCTCATAATTCTTGGCGCATTTTTCGAAATTTTCAAAGGGGTTAGCCTTCTCGGAATTCTGGGCGCATTTTTCGAAATTTTCAAAGGGGTTAGCCTTCTCGGAATTCTGGGCGCATTTCTCGAAATTTTCAAAGGGGTTAGCCTTTTCGGAATTCTGGGCGTATTTTTCGAAATTTTCAAAGGGGTTAGCCTTCTCGGAGTTCTGGGCGCATTTTTCGAAATTTCAAAGGGGTTAGCCTCCTCGGAATTCTGGGCGTATTTTTCGAAATTTTCAAAGGGTTTAGCCTCCTCAGAATTCTGAGCGCATTTTTCGAAATTTTCAAAGGGGTTAGCCTCCTAGGAATTCTGGGCGCATTTTTCGAAATTTTCAAAGGGGATAGCCTTCTTGGCATTCTGGGCTCATTTTTCAAAATTTTCAAAGGGGTCAGCCTTCTCGGAATTTTGGGCGCATTTATCGAAATTTTCAAAGGGGATAGCCTTCTCGGCATTCTGGGCTCATTTTTCGAAATTTTCAAAGGGGTTAGCCTTCTCGGAATACCGGGCACATTTTTCGAAATTTTCAAAGGGGTTAGCCTTCTCGGAATTCTGGGCGCATTTTTCGAAATTTTCAAAGGGGTTAGCCTTCTCGGAATTCTGGGCGCATTTTTCGAAATTTTCAAAGGGGTTAGCCTTCTCGGAATTCTGGGCGCATTTTTCGAAATTTTCAAATGGGTTAGCTTTCTCGGAATTCTGGGCGCATTCTTCGAAATTTTCAAAGGGGTTAGCCTTCTCGGAATACTGGGCGCATTTTTCGAAATTTTCAAGGGGTTAGTCTTCTCGGAATTCTGGGCGCATTTTTCAAAATTTCCAAAGGGGTTAGCCTTCTCAGAATTCTGGGCGCATTTTTCGAAATTTTCAAAGGGGTTATCCTTCTCGGAATTATGGGTGCGTTTTTCGAAGTTTTCAAAGGGGTTAGCCTTCTCGGAATTCAGGGCGCATTTTTCGAAATTTTCAAAGGGGTTAGACTTCTCGGAATTCTGGGCGCATTAATCGAAATTTTCAAAGGGGTTAGCCTTCTTGGAATTCTGGGCGCATTTTTCGAAATTTTCAAAGGGGTTAGCCTTCTCGGAATTCTGGGCGCATTTTTCGAAATTTTGAAAGAGATTAGCCTTCTCGGAATTCTGGGCGCATTTTTCGAAATTTTGAAAGGGGTTAGCCTTCTCGGAATTCTGGGCGCATTTTTCGAAATTTTCAAAGGGGTTAGCCTTCTCGGAATACTGGGCGCATTTTTTGAAATTTGCAAAGGGATTAGTCTTCTCGGAACTCTGGGCGCATTTTTCGAAATTTTCAAAGGGGTTAGCCTTCTCGGAATTCTGGGCGCATTTTTCGAAATTTTCAAAGGGGTTAGCCTTCTCGGAATTCTGGGCGCATTTTTCGAAATTTTCAAAGGTGTTAGACTTCTCGGCATTCTGGGCGCATTTCTCGAAATTTTCAAAGGGGTTAGCCTTCTCGGAATTCTGGGCTCATTTTTCGAAATTTTCAAAGGGGTTAGCGTTCTCGGAATTCTGGGCGCATTTTTCGAAATTTTTAAAGGGGTTAGCCTTCTCATAATTCTTGGCGCATTTTTCGAAATTTTCAAAGGGGTTAGCCTTCTCGGAATTCTGGGCGCATTTTTCGAAATTTTCAAAGGGGTTAGCCTTCTCGGAATTCTGGGCGCATTTCTCGAAATTTTCAAAGGGGTTAGCCTTTTCGGAATTCTGGGCGTATTTTTCGAAATTTTCAAAGGGGTTAGCCTTCTCGGAGTTCTGGGCGCATTTTTCGAAATTTCAAAGGGGTTAGCCATCTCGGAATTCTGGGCTCATTTTTCGAAATTTTCAAAGGGGTTAGACTTCTCGGCATTCTGGGCGCATGTCTCGAAATTTTCAAAGGGGTTAGCCTTCTCGGAATTCTGGGCTCATTTTTCGAAATTTTCAAAGGGGTTAGCGCTCTCGGAATTCTGGGCGCATTTTTCGAAATTTTCAAAGGGGTTAGCCTTCTCATAATTCTTGGCGCATTTTTCGAAATTTTCAAAGGGGTTAGCCTTCTCGGAATTCTGGGCGCATTTTTCGAAATTTTCAAAGGGGTTAGCCTTCTTGGAATTCTGGGCGCATTTTTCGAAATTTTCAAAGGGGTTAGCCTCCTCGGAATTCTGGGCGCATTTTTCAAAACTTTCAAAGGGGTTAGCCTCCTCGGAATTCTGAGCGCATTTTTCGAAATTTTCAAAGGGGTTAGCCTCCTAGGAATTCTGGGCGCATTTTTCGAAATTTTCAAAGGGGTTAGCCTTCTTGGAATTCTGGGCGCATTTTTCGAAATTTTCAAAGGGGTTAGCCTCCTCGGAATTCTGGGCGCATTTTTCGAAATTTTCAAAGGGTTTAGCCTCCTCGGAATTCTGAGCGCATTTTTCGAAATTTTCAAAGGGGTTAGCCTCCTAGGAATTCTGGGCGCATTTTTCGAAATTTTTAAAGGGGATAGCCTTCTTGGCATTCTGGGCTCATTTTTCAAAGGGGTCAGCCTTCTCGGAATTTTGGGCGCATTTATCGAAATTTTCAAAGGGGTTAGCCTTCTCGGAATTTTTGCGCATTTTTCGAAATTTTCAAAGGGGGTTAGCCTCGGAATTCCGGGCGCATTTTTCGAAATTTTCAAAGGGGTTAGCCTTCTCGGAATTCTGGGCGCATTTTTCGAAATTTTCAAATGGGTTAGCTTTCTCGGAATTCTGGGCGCATTCTTCGAAATTTTCAAAGGGTTTAGCCTTCTCGGAATACTGGGCGCATTTTACGAAATTTTCAAAGGGGTTAGTCTTCTCGGAATTCTGGGCGCATTTTTCGAAATTTCCAAAGGGGGTAGCCTTCTCGGAATTCTGGGCGCATTTTTCGAAATTTTCAAAGGGGTTAGCCTTCTCGGAATTCTGGGCGCGTTTTTCGAAATTTTCAAAGGGGTTAGCCTTCTCGGAATTCTGTGCGCATTTTTCGAAATTTTCAAAGGGGTTAGACTTCTCGGAATTCTGGGCGCATTAATCGAAATTTTCAAAGGGGTTAGCCTTCTTGGAATTCTGGGCGCATTTTTCGATATTTTCAAAGGGGTTAGCCTTCTCGGAATTCTGGGCTCATTTTTCGAAATTTTCAAAGGGGTCAGCCTTCTCGGAATTTTGGGCGCATTTTTCGAAATTTTCAAAGGGGTTAGCCTTCTTGGAATTCTGGGCGCATTTTTCGAAATTTTCAAAGGGGTTAGCCTTCTCGGAATTCTGGGCGCATTTTTCGAAATTTTCAAAGGGGTTAGCCTTCTCGGAATTCTGGGCGCATTTTTCGAAATTTTCAAAGGGGTTAGCCTTCTCGGAATTCTGGGCGCATTTTTCGAAATTTTCAAAGGGGTTAGCCTTCTCGGAATTCTGGGCGCATTTTTCGAAATTTTCAAATGGGTTAGCTTTCTCGGAATTCTGGGCGCATTCTTCGAAATTTTCAAAGGGGTTAGCCTTCTCGGAATACTGGGCGCATTTTTCGAAATTTTCAAAGGGGTTAGTCTTCTCGGAATTCTGGGCGCATTTTTCGAAATTTCCAAAGGGGTTAGCCTTCTCAGAATTCTGGGCGCATTTTTCGAAATTTTCAAAGGGGTTAGCCTTCTCGGAATTCTGGGCGCATTTTTCGAAATTTTCAAAGGGGTTAGACTTCTCGGAATTCTGGGCGCATTAATCGAAATTTTCAAAGGGGTTAGCCTTCTTGGAATTCTGGGCGCATTTTTCGAAATTTTCAAAGGGGTTAGCCTTCTCGGAATTCTGGGCGCATTTTTCGAAATTTTCAAAGGGGTTTGACTTCTCGGAATTCTGGGCGCATTAATCGAAATTTTCAAAGGGGTTAGCCTTCTTGGAATTCTGGGCGCATTTTTCGAAATTTTCAAAGGGGTTAGCCTTCTCGGAATTCTGGGCGCATTTTTCGAAATTTTGAAAGAGGTTAGCCTTCTCGGAATTCTGGGCGCATTTTTCGAAATTTTCAAAGGGGTTAGCCTCCTAGGAATTCTGGGCGCATTTTTCGAAATTTTCAAAGGGGATAGCCTTCTCGGCATTCTGGGCTCATTTTTCAAAATTTTCAAAGGGGTCAGCCTTCTCGGAATTTTGGGCACATTTATCGAAATTTTCAAAGGGGTTAGCCTTCTCGGAATTCTGGGCGCATTTTTCGAAATTTTCAAAGGGGGTTAGCCTCGGAATTCTGGGCGCATTTTTCGAAATTTTCAAAGGGGTTAGCCTTCTCGGAATTCTGGGCGCATTTTTCGAAATTTTCAAATGGGTTAGCTTTCTCGGAATTCTGGGCGCATTCTTCGAAATTTTCAAAGGGGTTAGCCTTCTCGGAATACTGGGCGCATTTTTCGAAATTTTCAAAGGGGTTAGTCTTCTCGGAATTCTGGGCGCATTTTTCGAAATTTCCAAAGGTGTTAGACTTCTCGGAATTCTGGGCGCATTAATCGAAATTTTCAAAGGGGTTAGCCTTCTTGGAATTCTGGGCGCAATTTTTGGAAATTTTCCAAGGGGTTAGCCTTCTCGGAATTCTGGGCTCATTTTTCGAAATTTTCAAAGGGGTCAGCCTTCTCGGAATTTTGGGCGCATTTATCGAAATTTTCAAAGGGGTTAGCCTTCTCGGAATTCTGGGCGCATTTTTCGAAATTTTCAAAGGGGGTTAGCCTCCTCGGAATTCTGGGCGCATTTTTCGAAATTTTCAAAGGGGTTAGCCTTCTCGGAATTCTGGGCGCATTTTTAGAAATTTTCAAATGGGTTAGCTTTCTCGGAATTCTGGGCGCATTCTTCGAAATTTTCAAAGGGGTTAGCCTTCTCGGAATACTGGGCGCATTTTTCGAAATTTTCAAAGGGGTTAGTCTTCTCGGAATTCTGGGCGCATTTTTCAAAATTTCCAAAGGGGTTAGCCTTCTCAGAATTCTGGGCGCATTTTTCGAAATTTTCAAAGGGGTTATCCTTCTCGGAATTATGGGTGCGTTTTTCGAAGTTTTCAAAGGGGTTAGCCTTCTCGGAATTCTGGGCGCATTTTTCGAAATTTTCAAAGGGGTTAGACTTCTCGGAATTCTGGGCGCATTAATCGAAATTTTCAAAGGGGTTAGCCTTCTTGGAATTCTGGGCGCATTTTTCGAAATTTTCAAAGGGGTTAGCCTTCTCGGAATTCTGGGCGCATTTTTCGAAATTTTGAAAGAGGTTAGCCTTCTCGGAATTCTGGGCGCATTTTTCGAAATTTTGAAAGGGGTTAGCCTTCTCGGAATTCTGGGCGCATTTTTCGAAATTTTCAAAGGGGTTATCCTTCTCGGAATACTGGGCGCATTTTTTGAAATTTTCAAAGGGATTAGCCTTCTCGGAATTCTGGGCGCATTTTTCGAAATTTTCAAAGGGGTTAGCCTTCTCGGAATTCTGGGCGCATTTTTCGAAATTTTCAAAGGGGTTAGCCTTCTCGGAATTCTGGGCGCATTTTTCAAAATTTTCAAAGGTGTTAGACTTCTCGGCATTCTGGGCGCATTTCTCTAAATTTTCAAAGGGGTTAGCCTTCTCGGAATTCTGGGCTCATTTTTCGAAATTTTCAAAGGGGTTAGCGTTCTCGGAATTCTGGGCGCATTTTTCGAAATTTTTAAAGGGGTTAGCCTTCTCATAATTCTTGGCGCATTTTTCGAAATTTTCAAAGGGGTTAGCCTTCTCGGAATTCTGGGCGCATTTTTCGAAATTTTCAAAGGGGTTAGCCTTCTCGGAATTCTGGGCGCATTTCTCGAAATTTTCAAAGGGGTTAGCCTTTTCGGAATTCTGGGCGTATTTTTCGAAATTTTCAAAGGGGTTAGCCTTCTCGGAGTTCTGGGCGCATTTTTCGAAATTTCAAAGGGGTTAGCTATCTCGGAATTCTGGGCTCATTTTTCGAAATTTTCAAAGGGGTTAGACTTCTCGGCATTCTGGGCGCATGTCTCGAAATTTTCAAAGGGGTTAGCCTTCTCGGAATTCTGGGCTCATTTTTCGAAATTTTCAAAGGGGTTAGCGCTCTCGGAATTCTGGGCGCATTTTTCGAAATTTTCAAAGGGGTTAGCCTTCTCATAATTCTTGGCGCATTTTTCGAAATTTTCAAAGGGGTTAGCCTTCTCGGAATTCTGGGCGCATTTTTCGAAATTTTCAAAGGGGTTAGCCTTCTTGGAATTCTGGGCGCATTTTTCGAAATTTTCAAAGGGGTTAGCCTCCTCGGAATTCTGGGCGCATTTTTCGAAATTTTCAAAGGGGTTAGCCTTCTTGGAATTCTGGGCGCATTTTTCGAAATTTTCAAAGGGGTTAGCCTCCTCGGAATTCTGGGCGCATTTTTCGAAATTTTCAAAGGGTTTAGCCTCCTCGGAATTCTGAGCGCAATTTTCGAAATTTTGAAAGGGGTTAGCCTCCTAGGAATTCTGGGCGCATTTTTCGAAATTTTCAAAGGGGATAGCCTTCTTGGCATTCTGGGCTCATTTTTCAAAATTTTCAAAGGGGTCAGCCTTCTCGGAATTTTGGGCGCATTTATCGAAATTTTCAAAGGGGATAGCCTTCTCGGCATTCTGGGCTCATTTTTCGAAATTTTCAAAGGGGTTAGCCTTCTCGGAATACTGGGCACATTTTTCGAAATTTTCAAAGGGGTTAGCCTTCTCGGAATTCTGGGCGCATTTTTCGAAATTTTCAAAGGGGTTAGCCTTCTCGGAATTCTGGGCGCATTTTTCGAAATTTTCAAAGGGGTTAGCCTTCTCGGAATTCTGGGCGCATTTTTCGAAATCTTCAGATGGGTTAGCTTTCTCGGAATTCTGGGCGCATTCTTCGAAATTTTCAAAGGGGTTAGCCATCTCGGAATACTGGGCGCATTTTTCGAAATTTTCAAAGGGGTTAGTCTTCTCGGAATTCTGGGCGCATTTTTCAAAATTTCCAAAGGGGTTAGCCTTCTCAGAATTCTGGGCGCATTTTTCGAAATTTTCAAAGGGGTTATCCTTCTCGGAATTATGGGTGCGTTTTTCGAAGTTTTCAAAGGGGTTAGCCTTCTCGGAATTCAGGGCGCATTTTTCGAAATTTTCAAAGGGGTTAGACTTCTCGGAATTCTGGGCGCATTAATCGAAATTTTCAAAGGGGTTAGCCTTCTTGGAATTCTGGGCGCATTTTTCGAAATTTTCAAAGGGGTTAGCCTTCTCGGAATTCTGGGCGCATTTTTCGAAATTTTGAAAGAGGTTAGCCTTCTCGGAATTCTGGGCGCATTTTTCGAAATTTTGAAAGGGGTTAGCCTTCTCGGAATTCTGGGCGCATTTTTCGAAATTTTCAAAGGGGTTAGCCTTCTCGGAATACTGGGCGCATTTTTTGAAATTTTCAAAGGGATTAGCCTTCTCGGAATTCTGGGCGCATTTTTCGAAATTTTCAAAGGGGTTAGCCTTCTCGGAATTCTGGTCGCATTTTTCGAAATTTTCAAAGGGGTTAGTCTTCTCGGAATTCTGGGCGCATTTTTCGAAATTTTCAAAGGTGTTAGACTTCTCGGCATTCTGGGCGCATTTCTCGAAATTTTCAAAGGGGTTAGCCTTCTCGGAATTATGGGCTCATTTTTCGAAATTTTCAAAGGGGTTAGCGTTCTCGGAATTCTGGGCGCATTTTTCGAAATTTTTAAAGGGGTTAGCCTTCTCATAATTCTTGGCGCATTTTTCGAAATTTTCAAAGGGGTTAGCCTTCTCGGAATTCTGGGCGCATTTTTCGAAATTTTCAAAGGGGTTAGCCTTCTCGGAATTCTGGGCGCATTTCTCGAAATTTTCAAAGGGGTTAGCCTTTTCGGAATTCTGGGCGTATTTTTCGAAATTTTCAAAGGGGTTAGCCTTCTCGGAGTTCTGGGCGCATTTTTCGAAATTTCAAAGGGGTTAGCCTCCTCGGAATTCTGGGCGTATTTTTCGAAATTTTCAAAGGGTTTAGCCTCCTCGGAATTCTGAGCGCATTTTTCGAAATTTTCAAAGGGGTTAGCCTCCTAGGAATTCTGGGCGCATTTTTCGAAATTTTCAAAGGGGATAGCCTTCTTGGCATTCTGGGCTCATTTTTCAAAATTTTCAAAGGGGTCAGCCTTCTCGGAATTTTGGGCGCATTTATCGAAATTTTCAAAGGGGATAGCCTTCTCGGCATTCTGGGCTCATTTTTCGAAATTTTCAAAGGAGTTAGCCTTCTCGGAATACCGGGCACATTTTTCGAAATTTTCAAAGGGGTTAGCCTTCTCGGAATTCTGGGCGCATTTTTCGAAATTTTCAAAGGGGTTAGCCTTCTCGGAATTCTGGGCGCATTTTTCGAAATTTTCAAAGGGGTTAGCCTTCTCGGAATTCTGGGCGCATTTTTCGAAATTTTCAAATGGGTTAGCTTTCTCGGAATTCTGGGCGCATTCTTCGAAATTTTCAAAGGGGTTAGCCTTCTCGGAATACTGGGCGCATTTTTCGAAATTTTCAAGGGGTTAGTCTTCTCGGAATTCTGGGCGCATTTTTCAAAATTTCCAAAGGGGTTAGCCTTCTCAGAATTCTGGGCGCATTTTTCGAAATTTTCAAAGGGGTTATCCTTCTCGGAATTATGGGTGCGTTTTTCGAAGTTTTCAAAGGGGTTAGCCTTCTCGGAATTCAGGGCGCATTTTTCGAAATTTTCAAAGGGGTTAGACTTCTCGGAATTCTGGGCGCATTAATCGAAATTTTCAAAGGGGTTAGCCTTCTTGGAATTCTGGGCGCATTTTTCGAAATTTTCAAAGGGGTTAGCCTTCTCGGAATTCTGGGCGCATTTTTCGAAATTTTGAAAGAGATTAGCCTTCTCGGAATTCTGGGCGCATTTTTCGAAATTTTGAAAGGGGTTAGCCTTCTCGGAATTCTGGGCGCATTTTTCGAAATTTTCAAAGGGGTTAGCCTTCTCGGAATACTGGGCGCATTTTTTGAAATTTGCAAAGGGATTAGTCTTCTCGGAATTCTGGGCGCATTTTTCGAAATTTTCAAAGGGGTTAGCCTTCTCGGAATTCTGGGCGCATTTTTCGAAATTTTCAAAGGGGTTAGCCTTCTCGGAATTCTGGGCGCATTTTTCGAAATTTTCAAAGGTGTTAGACTTCTCGGCATTCTGGGCGCATTTCTCGAAATTTTCAAAGGGGTTAGCCTTCTCGGAATTCTGGGCTCATTTTTCGAAATTTTCAAAGGGGTTAGCGTTCTCGGAATTCTGGGCGCATTTTTCGAAATTTTTAAAGGGGTTAGCCTTCTCATAATTCTTGGCGCATTTTTCGAAATTTTCAAAGGGGTTAGCCTTCTCGGAATTCTGGGCGCATTTTTCGAAATTTTCAAAGGGGTTAGCCTTCTCGGAATTCTGGGCGCATTTCTCGAAATTTTCAAAGGGGTTAGCCTTTTCGGAATTCTGGGCGTATTTTTCGAAATTTTCAAAGGGGTTAGCCTTCTCGGAGTTCTGGGCGCATTTTTCGAAATTTCAAAGGGGTTAGCCATCTCGGAATTCTGGGCTCATTTTTCGAAATTTTCAAAGGGGTTAGACTTCTCGGCATTCTGGGCGCATGTCTCGAAATTTTCAAAGGGGTTAGCCTTCTCGGAATTCTGGGCTCATTTTTCGAAATTTTCAAAGGGGTTAGCGCTCTCGGAATTCTGGGCGCATTTTTCGAAATTTTCAAAGGGGTTAGCCTTCTCATAATTCTTGGCGCATTTTTCGAAATTTTCAAAGGGGTTAGCCTTCTCGGAATTCTGGGCGCATTTTTCGAAATTTTCAAAGGGGTTAGCCTTCTTGGAATTCTCTGCGCATTTTTCGAAATTTTCAAAGGGGTTAGCCTCCTCGGAATTCTGGGCGCATTTTTCAAAACTTTCAAAGGGGTTAGCCTCCTCGGAATTCTGAGCGCATTTTTCTAAATTTTCAAAGGGGTTAGCCTCCTAGGAATTCTGGGCGCATTTTTCGAAATTTTCAAAGGGGTTAGCCTTCTTGGAATTCTGGGCGCATTTTTCGAAATTTTCAAAGGGGTTAGCCTCCTCGGAATTCTGGGCGCATTTTTCGAAATTTTCAAAGGGTTTAGCCTCCTCGGAATTCTGAGCGCATTTTTCGAAATTTTCAAAGGGGTTAGCCTCCTAGGAATTCTGGGCGCATTTTTCGAAATTTTTAAAGGGGATAGCCTTCTTGGCATTCTGGGCTCATTTTTCAAAGGGGTCAGCCTTCTCGGAATTTTGGGCGCATTTATCGAAATTTTCAAAGGGGTTAGCCTTCTCGGAATTTTTGCGCATTTTTCGAAATTTTCAAAGGGGGTTAGCCTCGGAATTCCGGGCGCATTTTTCGAAATTTTCAAAGGGGTTAGCCTTCTCGGAATTCTGGGCGCATTTTTCGAAATTTTCAAATGGGTTAGCTTTCTCGGAATTCTGGGCGCATTCTTCGAAATTTTCAAAGGGTTTAGCCTTCTCGGAATACTGGGCGCATTTTACGAAATTTTCAAAGGGGTTAGTCTTCTCGGAATTCTGGGCGCATTTTTCGAAATTTCCAAAGGGGGTAGCCTTCTCGGAATTCTGGGCGCATTTTTCGAAATTTTCAAAGGGGTTAGCCTTCTCGGAATTCTGGGCGCGTTTTTCGAAATTTTCAAAGGGGTTAGCCTTCTCGGAATTCTGTGCGCATTTTTCGAAATTTTCAAAGGGGTTAGACTTCTCGGAATTCTGGGCGCATTAATCGAAATTTTCAAAGGGGTTAGCCTTCTTGGAATTCTGGGCGCATTTTTCGATATTTTCAAAGGGGTTAGCCTTCTCGGAATTCTGGGCTCATTTTTCGAAATTTTCAAAGGGGTCAGCCTTCTCGGAATTTTGGGCGCATTTTTCGAAATTTTCAAAGGGTTTAGCCTTCTCGGAATTCTGAGCGCATTTTTCGAAATTTTCAAAGGGGTTAGCCTCCTAGGAATTCTGGGAGCATTTTTTGAATTTTTCAAAGGGGATAGCCTTCTCGGCATTCTGGGCTCATTTTTCGAAATTTTCAAAGGGGTTAGCCTTCTCGGAATTCTGGGCGCATTTTTCGAAATTTTCAAAGGGGGTTAGCCTTCTCGGAATACTTGGCGCATTTTTCGAAATTTTCAAAGGGGTTAGCCTTCTCGGAATTCTCGGCGCATTTTTCGAAATTTTCAAAGGGGGTTAGCCTTCTCGGAATTCTGGGCACATTTTTCGAAATTTTCAAAGGGTTAGCCTTCTCGGAATTCTGGGCGCATTTTTCGAAATTTTCAAAGAGGTTAGCCTTCTCGGAATTCTGGGCGCATTTTTCGAAATTTTCAAAGGGGTTAGCCTTCTCGGAATTCTGGGCGCATTTTTCGAAACTTTCAAAGGGGTTAGCCTTCTCGGAATTCTGGGCGCATTTTTCGATATTTTCAAAGGGGTTAGCCTTCTCGGAATTCTGGGCGCATTTTTCGAAATTTTCAAAGGGGTTAGCCTTCTCGGAATTCTGGGCGCTTTTTTCGAAATTTTCAAAGGGGTTAGCCTTCTCGGAATTCTGATCGCATTTTTCGAAATTTTCAAATGGGTTAGCCTTCTCGGAATTCTGGGCGCATTTTTCGAAATTTTCAAAGGGGTTAACCTTCTAGGAATTCTGGGCGCATTTTTCGAAATTTTCAAAGGGTTTAGCCTTCTCGGAATTCTGGGCGCATTTTTCGAAATTTTGAAAGGGGTTAGCCTTGTAACGGTTCGCCTCCTCAATTTGGGGTACGAGACCAATTACAGCCACGGTTTCGCTACAGTCGAAGCAGAGATTATCTTCAGTATCAAGGGGGCAAATCTGGGTAATTATGGTTCTTAAAAACAGTCTACTTTATACTCTGATGCAATCAAAACTCACTGGTTAACTGGTAAGAGTGTTGTTTATTTTACTTTAGTTGTAACAACAGTTAATAGGCTTTTGCAAAATACTCGTCGTTCGTGAACTTTGACTTCAGATGAGTGGGTCTCGTTATTAAGGTGTCTTTCTCCCTAATTTCGTGTATTCACTAGAATACCTTGTAAAGTCGTTGATTCACTGGTACTTACAGTTTGATATACACTGAATTTAAGTTGGTACTCAGCTATAATTAAGCCGTACCTCAAACCTGAATATATTCGTAGTGTAATTTAAATAATACTACAGTAAATGATACTTAAATCATTTACTGATCGAAGAATATTAATAGCTTCCCGACTCCTACTAAGTCGGAAGCTGGATGCTGTAAGATCGTCCCGCTCACCCAGAGCGTAGACGAGAGAGTGTCGATACCATTTACTGCGTGTACCCACCTACCATCGTTCAAAGTCCGATACGCCTCGTATAGCTTTTTAGCCACTTATACTTATTTTTACATTGAGTTACATTGTTTTTCCGAGTCTTCGGACACAAACCCTTATTTCATTGGTTACTGTTCTCACCAAGCATAGATGCTAGCACACGTGG
Source organism: Ectobius pallidus (assembly GCA_964059195.1). NCBI lineage: Eukaryota > Metazoa > Arthropoda > Insecta > Blattodea > Ectobiidae > Ectobius > Ectobius pallidus. The sequence goes on from CAXKWD010000003.1 coordinate 79,160,829, forward strand.
CTGGAGAAGCCTGGCCACGCGTTCAGTACGGAGAAACGATTACGGATCCCTCAAAACGCCATTGAGTATAAAACTTCCCACTTACTAAGCCTTTAAATTTCAATAGAGTCAGTAAGCTCTCCTTTCTTTGCGTTTTTAGTTCAATAGCAGTGAGTTTCGTTATGAATAGCTGTCTGCTATACCCCATTGAGATTCTTTAGTTCAGTTCAGAAGTCCATTCTTACGTTCCGGGAAATCCGTCTCGTTTCAATATCTACACAAGTCCAGCCTGAATATAATATTGCAAATATTATATTCGTATTTCATTTTTGCTGTAACCTGTTCAAATAATTTTAGTTTAATTTTACTTATTTCTATAATGTTATTGGTAATGTGATGTCTTAATTGATTAATATTTATCTCATTATTCTGATTAATAATTTTATATAATAAACTTATTTCGTTCATTATTATGATTTAGGCTGAGTAATTTAATTGCCAAGTAGCAATCGTCTCAGCCTTCTCGGAATTCTGGGCGCATTTTTCGAAATTTTCAAAGGGGTTAGCCTTCTCGGAATACTGGGCGCATTTTTCGAAATTTTCAAAGGGGTTAGCCTTCTCGGAATTCTGGGCGCATTTTTCGAAATTTTCAAAGGGGTTAGCCTTCTTGGAATTCTGGGCGCATTTTTCGAAATTTTCAAAGGGGTTAGCCTTCTCGGAATTCAGGGAGCATTTTTCGAAATTTTCAAAGGGGTTAGCCTTCTCGGAATTCTGGGCGCATTTTTCGAAATTTTCAAAGGGGTTAGCCTTCTCGGAATTCTGGGCGCATTTTTCGAAATTTTCAAATGGGTTAGCTTTCTCGGAATTCTGGGCGCATTCTTCGAAATTTTCAAAGGGGTTAGCCTTCTCGGAATACTGGGCGCATTTTTCGAAATTTTCAAAGGGGTTAGTCTTCTCGGAATTCTGGGCGCATTTTTCGAAATTTCCAAAGGGGTTAGCCTTCTCGGAATTCTGGGCGCATTTTTCGAAATTTTCAAAGGGGTTAGCCTTCTCGGAATTCTGGGCGCGTTTTTCGAAATTTTCAAAGGGGTTAGCCTTCTCGGAATTCTGGGCGCATTTTTCGAAATCTTCAAAGGGGATAGCCTTCTCGGCATTCTGGGCTCATTTTTCGAAATTTTCAAAGGGGTTAGCCTTCTCGGAATTTTGGGCGCATTTATCGAAATTTTCAAATGGGTTAGCCTTCTCGGAATTCTTGGCGCATTTTTCGATATTTTCAAAGGACTTCTAAATATAGCCTATCTCTACTGCTTACAATTTAACTTCTTGGTTGTGTTAAATCACTCAACCCAAGTAGTTCTGCTACCTTGCATCTATTTTTTCTGCATCGTAGTAAGAAGTAGATGATTTGATTTTATCAGAATTTTATTTCAATTTTCAAGCTTCTAATTTTTATTGTTATTGATACATGTATAAAATTAGAGGTTTTTCAAATTAAAATAACAAGATTGATATTTAAAATATGCCGAAAGGTCGAGTTTAAAGAGTATCTCGCTCCTCTCAGTCAATTAATCTTCAGTTTACAGTGCGCGAGTGCCTTATACCAGACTAGACACTGATGCGGATGTGACAGGGTTAAGAAGAGAGATCTCTCATCTCCGAATTCAGCCATTTCAGGTTATAGTTGTGAAATACTCATCTATAAAAAATACAGCTCTATGTTTCTCGTATGTGAACAGCGATCAATTTTGGTACCGGTACTCAAATCGTTTAGGAACTTCCACAGATTTTTTTTAAACTTGACATATGGCATTATAATTCCTTCTTAGATGAAAATAACCGGTCATGGAAACCACCATTAACGTTCGTGGGTGTCGGCATATTGATCACATGCCCCCCCCAATCCTGCCGTCTGCCTATGGAAGATGATGCAGCAGTCGGGTGGTAGGCATATTCCCTACAGGGATATCAGCGCCACGGAGTTAGTTAGATGAAAATAGAGATAAATTACTGCAAGATTTTCGCCGTAAAAAGTTTCTATTTCCTGTAACGTCTTAGTGTATACTAACTTTACATAAAACCGTTTCGTATATTCTTTACTTTCGTAAAGTTATGCGTTGCATCACACCCGATATTTATTCACGTTGATTTCACTCTCCATAATTGATTTCCAGAAATGAAATATTTCGATAACCTCTCTAATTATTTGCCAATTCCCAGTTACTTGTAACTTCCAAAGACTTATATGAATACTGCAACCAATATTGTTCTCATGAACAATTAATTGCGTTTGAAAAATTCCGTCTAATATTTTAAGAAATTATATTTTCAAGGGAAGGGATGCTATGTTTGAATTGTGATGTTGACATACATAGGCCTACACACTTTCAATTTTATATATTACTTCCTCTGCCCTATCCATACGCAATTTACTTAGAGGAAGTATTGTTTTCGATACCCAAATTCTAAGTTGAGTTTTTAGCATAAATACACGTTTTGAGGCACACTTAATTCAAAAATACTATTTTCGGAACATTTCTGTGTTGATGTCTGTGAACAGCTTAGTTCCAGAACGGAAAATTGTACGAAAACAAAATTTTGTGTTCGGGTGAGATACCTTCTGGAGAAGTGACACGTCGATTGGCGACGAGTTTCTCCTATTTTTAAGAGGACTTTATACAGAGTGGGCCAAAAGTCGCGATCGGATAATGATTATATTGTAATAACTCATTTTTCGAAACTGAAAACTAATTAAAAACTATTCATAGGCTGAAAGGAATATTTACCCCCTTCATATACGTTTCGTAGGATTAGTTTGAAGATTTTCCGATAGAGCAATGACATTGTTATGTTTTAGTGACAAGCCAGAGTTCTCTTGCGCGCGGGTTTATTAGGCAATTGTTGTCGATGTGAAACACTGTGTTATGTTTGTGTTGTAAGCAATGGCGGATACAAGCAAATACACGATTGAGGAACGTCTCATTGTTAATTTGTGGGTTCATGAAAAAGAGTAAACTGGCGAAACGTACGAAGAAATCAGAGAGAACTTCTTTCTTCGTTTCAATAAAGCAGCTCCCACTGAAGCCAAACTACGAACTGGAAAAGAAGACTTTCTCAAAAGGCTCTGTATTGGATGCAAAACGCAGCGGAAGACCTACAAAATATTGCGGCGATGATGTCAGTAATCGTCTGAGTGAATTATTGGAGGGTTCACCGATGAAATCAACAAGGAAGCGAACGGAAGAAATGCAGATCCTAAGAACTTCGTTGTGCGACAACTGGCTCTGGTCCTCCTTAGAAGAAAATCTTGGGTTGGAATGATTCGGATGGATTCTGTTGAAAAACTTAAAAGAGAGATCATCCGTATCTTCAGAACGATCACTCCCGAAATGCTGAGGCGGGCAAGCAGATGGACATGGCGGCGCATTCAACCGTGCGCGGAAAACGATGGTGCACATACCGAAACTTTGGACGTTTAACAATGACGCTGACAGGTCCAGGAAACTTTATTTAACCAGATTTCCATCCCTTAATACTTGCTACTTCAACAAATAAAGTTTTTACGTCAATTGTGGCATTTTATTATTTCATAAACTAACATACAAAATATCCGATCGTGACTTTTGGTCCACCCACAAATTAACAATGAGACGTTCCTCAATCGTGTATTTGCTTGTATCCGCCATTGCTTACAACACAAACATAACACAGCGTTTCACATCGACAACAATTGCCTAATAAACCCGCGCGCAAGAAAACTCTGGCTTGTCACTAAAACATAACAATGTCCTTGCTCTATCGGAAAATCTTCAAACTAATCCTACGAAACGTATATGAAGGGGGTAAATATTCCTTTCAGCCTATGAATAGTTTTTAATTAGTTTTCAGTTTCGAAAAATGAGTTATTACAATATAATCATTATCCGATCGCGACTTTTGGCCCACTCTGTACAAAGAAATCTTCGTTTATCTCGATTTTCTCGAAAGTAGCTCTACGGTTTCTTTATATTTTGCACATGGGTTGCAGAAAATCTTCATTTTCGAAAAAATCATCTGAAGGGTAGTTTAAAGCCACCCACTGTGAATACGCCCTCTTTGCAATACGGCCTCTTGTATCGGAAAATCATAGGAAAACAACATTTAGTATTTGAAACATTATTAAAAAATATATACCTTAAGGGTTGTTACAAAGCCACCCACTCTGAATACGTCCTGTTTGCAATATGAACTCTTGATTTATGTATCAGAATGTGAAGTGAAAAAAATGCATCGGCCATGCTCAAAGTAAAGAAATTTACGAGAGTACATCAGTCAGATTTTATTTGAGTTAAGTAGCCTTCAGTTATGTTATGTGATGTGGTAACGGCATTCTCTTCACTTTTACAACCAATTTACATGAAGAGAATATCATACATAAATATTTTATAGTAAGAGGCTAATTTTTATTTGGGCAGTGGAAGTTATGTGAATTTCACATCAGATTTTGTTTGTAACACATGAGGATTAGCAATATCTGAGTCCTGAAGTCAAGAATTTTTAGCTCTATCTGCTGGAGTTCATTGTATTCGCGCGGTTTAAAGCGTAGATTCTTAACTTTCAGTTTTAACCTTGGTGACGGTTCAAATCCACCTATAGTCTATTTTCAAATATTACATTTAATCAAATTTATCATTTATTCCTTCTTTGTACACGATCATTCTCATTTTTCTTAATTTAAAATCCAATAACGTATGTTCAATTGTACCGATTTCTCCACTTTCCTTTATTTTATGTAACGTTAGTTGTCATGGCTATGTCTAGTATTATCTTAGTGAATTTAATCATAAATTGTTTCGGACAGTAGATTCTCTTGAACCATAGTTTATAATTCTTTTCCCAGTTGTCATCTTGAGGATTATCGATAGTCCACAGTTTAAACACTTCTTTTTTTACATAACTTTGGGTTATCTGGCAACATGGAGTGCTTATAGCAAGAGCTGAAACTTTTATATGAAACACTTTTCGAAATAATTTTCTGAAGGGAACTTATAACCCACCCACTCTGATTACGCGCTCTTTGCAATAGAACCTCTTGTAAAGGAAAATCGTACGAAAACAACATTTTCGATTTTCTCGGAAACAGCTCTTACGATTTGGTTTAAATTTTATACATGGTGTGTTATACTAAGAGCTAAAATCATTTATTTTAAATATTTTTTCGAAAGAAATTATGTTAAGGGTAGGCCTAGTTATAAAGTCACTCATTCTGAGTACGTCCTCTTTGGAATGTGGCCTCTTGTTATATACTTGAAATGAGAAAAATGTATCGGCCATACTCAAAGTAAAGAAATTTACGAGAGTCAACAATCAGATTTTATTTTGGTTAAGCATCCTTCGGGATGTGCTTTCTTTTAACCACCAATTTACATTAAGGGAATATTATACATAATAATAATTATATTTTACTAAGATGCTAACTTTTATTTGGGCAGAGAAAGAAAAGTGAATTTCAATTCAGATTTTGTACGTTTTATCGCTACAAGAATAATTATATTTTAGTACATATTCAAATGCCCTGTATTAAATGATTGTTCCATACAATTATTGTAAACAGTAATAATTATCTGATGTTGTTCCATACAATTATTGTTAACAGTAATAATTATCTGATGTAATATGTAAAACACATTAAGATTAGCTACATTTAAGTCCTGAAATCAAGTGTTTTTTTAGCTCACCGTGCTGGAGCTCACTGTGGTCCTGCGGTTTAGAGCATGGACTCTATACGCTTAGGTTTCGCTCTTGGTGAAGGTTCGAATCCACCCGCAGTCTTCTTTTTAATAAAGAAATAACTTAATATTGAGGGACTGTCGATCAACTACTCTCTTCCAAGTTGATTCGGTCAGTCTTGTCAGATGGTCATGTGGTTTAAAGCATTGATTACTGTTCTTGGTTTCAGTAAATGTTAGCTTGAGTACGGAAGTGAATCCATGGGCTTTATTTTCCGTGTTCCCCCTTGCATCGTTGCGAGTGAGTACAAATACACTCCCTAGAGTACCCTACGAAGAGGGTCTGTGACGGCCGCAACACTTGGTGCGACGGTCTCAGGGAAGATTGGAAACACAATTCGAAGGTTCGAATCCCTGCGAGGTAACACTGTTGAGGTTCGAATCCGTCACAGATCCTCGGTCATTTTCTTTTACTTCTTCGACCTGTACTGTAAGCATAGTAGCCCTAAGTGTGTAAGTTTGCAGCATTATTACACGTTTTGAGGTCCCCTTAAACTTAAAAAACTGTAGAAACAACACAGCTTAAAAAGTTTCCACGGATTCCATCAGGTAAGGAGACTTATGGGCATGGGCTAACGATTTTAACTTCCTTCCAGATTAATGCATAAAAGGAAGTTATTCCTCTGGGTCGCGAGCGACCCCTGGTGATCCCGTAAGGAGATATTCACAGCGGATTTGTTACCGGGGTGCGCCAGTCCCCTACCTACTTAAACCTAAGGACACATACACACACCCAGTCCTGAACCCGGGAAAGAAATTTTTCACTACTGAAAAATCCCCAACCCGGCAGGGAATCGAACCCGGGCCGCCGGAGTAGAAGGCAGGAGCGCTACCGACTCACCCACGGCGGCGGACAGATTAATGCATGCTGTATTATAAATAAAGTATAATTTCCAAAGGTCAATAACCAATAAATGAATGAATTCTGTATAAGAAATGTTTTCTCTAAACGTGAAATTTTGATTCTGTCTTTTCTTCAAGCCAGATACCTTTGGTTTGTAAAATACATAAGCTGCACTATATATTTAATTATTTTATTCACTTCCCTCTCGTGGTATCAAGGACCGATGGGCTTATCTTCCACTAGCCGTTGTGGATACATAAAAACATAACCTAATCAATACTTTGTCTGCATACATATGACATACGGTATGTAATTTTATCATATACTAGCTTGAAAGGATCAGTGTCGCCCGTTTTAGTAGCATAATTTTTAATTCGTAATGGACTTATGGAGCACTTTCTATTTTCAAAATTCATGTCTTCATATAGGTATCCAGAGTTTGAAGCGAACTTGAACGACATATCACACTCAAAATAGGTTTATTTCCTCATGAAATGCTAGATATAGCTTTATGTCGCTCATACAGGATTTATAATTTTGTAACCCATTACTTCGGCACACCATGCCTTGTAGGGTTTGAAATAAGAAGAATCACAAATTTCGGTAACATCAAATTGTATTGGGGCCTGGGGCGCCATTCAATATGGGGGCCTACCCAGTATTTACTATTTTCACATAGTCTGCACAACTATAGGCCTACTATAGTAAGCTGCCTTATTCATTATATTTCTGTGGACCCTGAAAAAAACTACTTAATAATGGATTACTTCTTTCAGTTTGGATCCACATGTTTATTATGCATTAGGCCACTTTATATTTTTACCGCAAGTTTGCTTGGAGTAGACAGGACCAGTACTGACTTGTGGCCGGAAAAAATCAACCTTAGTAAGCAATTCCTTTAGCCATGGTAAAGAAAAGTTATTTCAACTAAATAGTTGTGATTCCACAATATTATTTTATGTACAGAACAAAGAAAACCCAAATAGCAAAGATTTAAAAAGTAGATTAATAATAAATTAAACGCTTTGTCAATTTAAAATGTTTCTGGCGAGGTTTCCCTTTGCAAATTTTCTTATTACATTCTCAAAATTGACTCGTTTTGGAACAAAGTTCTCAATTTAAATTAGAACTAAGCCTGACAAACTAGATTGCCATCTCTCCTCTTTCTCGTTGGGCTTATATTATCGATGCATAGGCCTATCTCTGTTGAGGGTTGAGAGGTAAATTTTCGAAGGGTTAGTGTGGCAATTCTGCGTCACTGTTTTATATAATGGATATAGTAAAGTTATAAATGTAGGATAGCTTAAGTTCCCTTCATTTCCGGAGTTCAATTCATCAGTAAGATCCTACAAGCTGATGCTTATCTTTGCAGATGTATGGATTTAATAATGCATGGTAGAAGGGATATTCATAAAGTCGTCTACTATGGAGATGATTCTACGACATAAACCGAAAGAAACTCTTCTATCTTCCTTTCTAAGGCTCATTTCGTCACAGATTTCAGACGCTAATACAACAGAGACATAGGTTCAATATTTAACATATTAATAATTGAGAATCTTCATTTTTTCTCTTCGTTTTATAAGCTTGTGGGTTATTCACAGGTCGATTACTTTAAGCAAGCACTATGTTTTATAAACTTTATAATTTAATGAAAGCCAGAGTTTGGCTATAAACTTACCTATCACTATTTTACGGATAAAATTCATGTAAAACACGTAATTTGAACACCATTTTTATACACGTGATGTAGTGTACTAACATTTGGCAATTATATTTGACAATATAAACGCTCATTACTTTATTATTATTCGTATTGCAATCGGATACCAATGTTTTTAGAAACAAAATATTCAATGTAACAAACTCTTAAATTTAGTTGAAGCATCACAGCCACTAATATTACTGTAAGTGTGCACTGGACTTCTAAATATAGCCTATCTCTACTGCTTACAATTTAACTTCTTGGTTGTGTTAAATCACTCAACCCAAGTAGTTCTGCTACCTTGCATCTATTTTTTCTGCATCGTAGTAAGAAGTAGATGATTTGATTTTATCAGAATTTTATTTCAATTTTCAAGCTTCTAATTTTTATTGTTATTGATACATGTATAAAATTAGAGGTTTTTCAAATTAAAATAACAAGATTGATATTTAAAATATGCCGAAAGGTCGAGTTTAAAGAGTATTTCGCTCCTCTCAGTCAATTAATCTTCAGTTTACAGTGCGCGAGTGCCTTATACCAGACTAGACACTGATGCGGATGTGACAGGGTTAAGAAGAGAGATCTCTCATCTCCGAATTCAGCCATTTCAGGTTATAGTTGTGAAATACTCATCTATAAAAAATACAGCTCTATGTTTCTCGTATGTGAACAGCGATCAATTTTGGTACCGGTACTCAAATCGTTTAGGAACTTCCACAGATTTTTTTTAAACTTGACATATGGCATTATAATTCCTTCGTAGATGAAAATAACCGGTCATGGAAACCACCATTAACGTTCGTGGGTGTCGGCATGTTGACCACATGCCCCCCCCCAATCCTGCCGTCTGCCTATGGAAGATGATGCAGCAGTCGGGTGGTAGGCATATTCCCTACAGGGATATCAGCGCCACGGAGTTAGTTAGATGAAAATAGAGATAAATTACTGCAAGATTTTCGCCGTAAAAAGTTTCTATTTCCTGTAACGTCTTAGTGTATACTAACTTTACATAAAACCGTTTCGTATATTCTTTACTTTCGTAAAGTTATGCGTTGCATCACACCCGATATTTATTCACGTTGATTTCACTCTCCATAATTGATTTCCAGAAATGAAATATTTCGATAACCTCTCTAATTATTTGCCAATTCCCAGTTACTTGTAACTTCCAAAGACTTATATGAATACTGCAACCAATATTGTTCTCATGAACAATTAATTGCGTTTGAAAAATTCCGTCTAATATTTTAAGAAATTATATTTTCAAGGGAAGGGATGCTATGTTTGAATTGTGATGTTGACATACATAGGCCTACACACTTTCAATTTTATATATTACTTCCTCTGCCCTATCCATACGCAATTTACTTAGAGGAAGTATTGTTTTCGATACCCAAATTCTAAGTTGAGTTTTTAGCATAAATACACGTTTTGAGGCACACTTAATTCAAAAATACTATTTTCGGAAACATTTCTGTGTTGATGTCTGTGAACAGCTTAGTTCCAGAACGGAAAATTGTACGAAAACAAAATTTTGTGTTCGGGTGAGATACCTTCTGGAGAAGTGACACGTCGATTGGCGACGAGTTTCTCCTATTTTTAAGAGGACTTTATACAAAGAAATCTTCGTTTATCTCGATTTTCTCGAAAGTAGCTCTACGGTTTCTTTATATTTTGCACATGGGTTGCAGAAAATCTTCATTTTCGAAAAAATCATCTGAAGGGTAGTTTAAAGCCACCCACTGTGAATACGCCCTCTTTGCAATACGGCCTCTTGTATCGGAAAATCATAGGAAAACAACATTTAGTATTTGAAACATTATCTATTATATAAAGTCGAATGTGTGTTTGTGGGTATGTTTGTTCCTTATACAAATCTACATTTCTTTACCAATTTACACGGAATTTTGCACACATACCCAGTTAAGCCCGGAAAGTATAGCGGTCAACATTAAAATTCAAACAAAATACTCCTTCCCTTGAAAAATTATATAATTTCTGAGAATTTTGTACTGAAAAAAATGAATTGCTGTTTAGTTCACATGACAACAGTGAATTGTTTACTGTGATGACATAGGGCCTTGGCGACTATTTAATGCTGGACTTTACGAATTATGATTCCATTGATGTAATATATTGGCGAAAATAATCACTGAAAATGAAATCCACGAAAATAAAGCACAGTGTGATGCAGTCACATAACTTCCTCTACCTTCGACATAAGAAATATTTTCTCACTTCACATTTTGATGTAGAATAAGAGGTCGTATTGCAGGAGCAACTTAAGTGTGTGAGTATGTTATATCAGAAGTCGGTAAATAGTCAGTTATCCATAGCTGTAGGCTTTGTATTAGTTGAGATTTATCATAGGCCCTAAGCATGGGATGGAACATTTTGAGTCCTATACTCGCAGTATATTATGTCCCGGGTTTTAGGGGAGGAAAGTATGAAAGTGATACTGCATTTCTATTTTATTTCAGGACCGAAACGGTTTAACATGAGACTGAGAAATAAAATTTTCCGTCAAGTCAGTACAATCTTATGTAATTTGTGTTTCTTCTTATTTCAACCCCTCCCAAGCATGATGTGTAGAAGCAACGGAATGCAGCATCCTCTATGAGCCATAAAAAACTATATCCAGCGTTATCTGATGGAATAGTTTGAGTGTGATAAATATTTTTCTTCATTTCAAGTTCTACATACATAAAGTCCTTCATAAGTTAATTTCAAATTAAAAAATACAAAGCCCGGGCGACGCCGGGCCTTTTCAGCTAGTTAAAAAATATATACCTTAAGGGTTGTTACAAAGCCACCCACTCTGAATACGTCCTGTTTGCAATATGAACTCTTGATTTATGTATCAGAATGTGAAGTGAAAAAAATGCATCGGCCATGCTCAAAGTAAAGAAATTTACGAGAGTACATCAGTCAGATTTTATTTGAGTTAAGTAGCCTTCAGTTATGTTATGTGATGTGGTAACGGCATTCTCTTCACTTTTACAACCAATTTACATGAAGAGAATATCATACATAAATATTTTATAGTAAGAGGCTAATTTTTATTTGGGCAGTGGAAGTTATGTGAATTTCACATCAGATTTTGTTTGTAACACATGAGGATTAGCAATATCTGAGTCCTGAAGTCAAGAATTTTTAGCTCTACCTGCTAGAGTTCATTGTATTCGCGCGGTTTAAAGCGTAGATTCTTAACTTTCAGTTTTAACCTTGGTGACGGTTCAAATCCACCTATAGTCTATTTTCAAATATTACATTTAATCAAATTTATCATTTATTCCTTCTTTGTACACCATCATTCTCATTTTTCTTAATTTAAAATCCAATAACGTATGTTCAATTGTACCGATTTCTCCACTTTCCTTTATTTTATGTAACGTTAGTTGTCATGGCTATGTCTAGTATTATCTTAGTGAATTTAATCATAAATTGTTTCGGACAGTAGATTCTCTTGAACCATAGTTTATAATTCTTTTCCCAGTTGTCATCTTGAGGATTATCGATAGTCCACAGTTTAAACACTTCTTTTTTTACATAACTTTGGGTTATCTGGCAACATGGAGTGCTTATAGCAAGAGCTGAAACTTTTATATGAAACATTTTTCGAAATAATTTTCTGAAGGGAACTTATAACCCACCCACTCTGATTACGCGCTCTTTGCAATAGAACCTCTTGTAAAGGAAAATCGTACGAAAACAACATTTTCGATTTTCTCGGAAACAGCTCTTACGATTTGGTTTAAATTTTATACATGGTGTGTTATACTAAGAGCTAAAATCATTTATTTTAAATATTTTTTCGAAAGAAATTATGTTAAGGGTAGGCCTAGTTATAAAGTCACTCATTCTGAGTACGTCCTCTTTGGAATGTGGCCTCTTGTTATATACTTGAAATGAGAAAAATGTATCGGCCATACTCAAAGTAAAGAAATTTACGAGAGTCAACAATCAGATTTTATTTTGGTTAAGCATCCGTCGGGATGTGCTTTCTTTTAACCACCAATTTACATTAAGGGAATATTATACATAATAATAATTATATTTTACTAAGATGCTAACTTTTATTTGGGCAGAGAAAGAAAAGTGAATTTCGATTCAGATTTTGTACGTTTTATCGCTACAAGAATAATTATATTTTAGTACATATACAAATGCCCTGTATTAAATGATTGTTCCATACAATTATTGTTAACAGTAATAATTATCTGATGTAATATGCAAAACACATTAAGATTAGCTACATTTAAGTCCTGAAATCAAGTGTTTTTTTAGCTCACCGTGCTGGAGCTCACTGTGGTCCTGCGGTTTAGAGCATGGACTCTATACGCTTAGGTTTCGCTCTTGGTGAAGGTTCGAATCCACCCGCAGTCTTCTTTTTAATAAAGAAATAACTTAATATTGAGGGACTGTCGATCAACTACTCTCTTCCAAGTTGATTCGGTCAGTCTTGTCAGATGGCCATGTGGTTTAAAGCATTGATTACTGTTCTTGGTTTCAGTAAATGTTAGCTTGAGTACGGAAGTGAATCCATGGGCTTTATTTTCCGTGTTCCCCCCTTGCATCGTTGCGAGTGAGTACAAATACACTCCCTAGAGTACCCTACGAAGAGGGTCTGTGACGGCCGCAACACTTGGTGCGACGGTCTCAGGGAAGATTGGAAACACAATTCGAAGGTTCGAATCCGAACCTCAACAGTGTTACCTCGCAGGGATTCGAACCTTCGAATTGTGTTTCCAATCTTCCCTGAGACCGTCGCACCAAGTGTTGCGGCCGTCACAGATCCTCGGTTATTTTCTTTTACTTCTTCGACCTGTACTGTAAGCATAGTAGCCCTAAGTGTGTAAGTTTGCAGCATTATTACACGTTTTGAGGTCCCCTTAAACTAAAAATACTGTACAAACAACACAGCTTAAAAAGTTTCCACTGATTCCATCTGGAGACTTAGGGCATGGGTTAACGATTTTAACTTCCTTCCAGGTTGAGGCATGCTGTATTATAAGTAATGTATAATTACCAAATGTGAATATAAATCCATGAATTCTGTATAAGAAATGTTTCTTCTGAACGTGAAATTTTAATTCTATCTTTTCTTCAAGCCAAATACCCCTGGTTTGTAAATATTTAGGTACAATATTTATTGAATTATTTTATTTACTTCCATCTCGTGTTTTTAAGGACCGATGGGCTTATCTCCCACTAGCAGATGTGGATTTATAAAAATATAGCTCAATCAATACTTTGTCTGCATACATATGACACATGGTATATAATTTTATTATACACTAACTTTAAAAGATCGGCGTCCCCGTTTTACTAATTTTTAATTCGAAATTAACTTATGGAGGACTTTCTATTTTCAAAATTCATGTCTTCATATAGGTATCTAGAATTTGAAGCGAACTTGAACGACCTATCACACTCAAAATAGGTCTATTTCCTCATGAAATGCTAAATCTAGCTTTTTGTCGCTCATACAGGATTTAGAATTTTGTAAACCCATTACTTCTGCCCACCATGCCTTGTAGGGTTGAAATGAGGAGAATCACAAATTTCGGTAACATCAAATTGTATTCGGGCCTGGGGCGCCATTCAATATGGAGACCTACCCAGTATTTGCTATTCATATCCTTCACATAGTCTACACAACAATACTATAGTAAGCTGCCTAATTCATTATATTTCTGTGGACCCTGAAAAAACTATTTAATAATGGATTACTTTTTTCAGTTTGGCTTCACATGTTTATTATGCATTAGGCAACTTTATATTTTTACCGTGAGTTTGCTTGGAGTACCATTACCAGTACTGACTTGTGGCCGAAGAAAATCCACCTTAGTAAACAATTCCTTTAGCCATGGTATTGAAAAGTTATTTCAACTAAATGTTGTGACTTTACAATATTATTTTATATACAGAACAAAGAAAATCCAAATAGCAATTTTTTTTAATCGATAAATAATAAACTAAACGGTGCATGATTTAAAAAATTTTCTTGTCAAGTTTCCTTTCCAAATGTTCTTATCATATCCTCAAAATTGACTCGTTTTGGAACAAAGTTCTCAATTGAAATTTGTACTAAGCATGATATACGAGATTGCCATATCTTCTCTTTCTCGGCGGGCTTTTATTATCTTATTACAGTAGGCCTACGGTACTTCCGCTGTGGTTGTTTGTAACCAGTTTTTATTTCTTTTTGCTGTGTAAGCTAGTAACTGCTAGTAAAAATCAAATTCCTTGCCTCCTCCCAAAAAAATATTTTTTCAAGTCGGCTCCCACGCAGCGAAATTCAAGGGATTCCTTGTGATCAGCTAGAATGAACATGCGAACGTTAATTCATTCTGTAGCAGTCTCTCCAGATTCTGTGTAAATGCCGTGACAAGGAGTGGGCTGTTTCTTGGTGCATTTTATTTTTGTAACTGTGACAATAGAGTAACCATTACAAAGTAACTGCGATATTTTCCCCCCATCATTATCGTGAGACTGTACGTTATCGTTTCAAGTTATGAATGAATACATATGAATAACTGAATGACTTTAAGTGAAATTAGAAGATAATTTTTTTAATATGCAACAGCGCAACACACAGTGGAGTCATAACGGTGAAACTTTCCACAAGCGGAGACAAATGAACAACTTGTCGACGTGAGCAAGCACTAAGCGGTACAGTAAACGTACAAAAGCTTAAACCAAAAGTGTGGATACTTATTGACTTACTCTTGTAGATATCAGGACAAAATAAAAACCAAAATTATCACAATGATATGTTCTAGATTTATTGTCTGGGTATATAATAACACCTAAGTAGTGAGGAAAGTGAAAAAAAATCACAACTATAAATTTAAAATTAACTTAAAACAGCACTTTTAGTACTGCAAAATTCTTAGAAGGAAGAAAGACTCACCTATAATTTTTTCTTGTATAGATTTATTATAGGACTACCTGCTGTAGAAGTTTCAAGCTTCAGAACTTTGTCCTTTTAATGTATTTTTTTTAACGCCAAAAATCATATTTTGGGAACGTTTATAATAAAATATCTCAAAAGGGACTAAATGAAAAATTATGAAATTAATACAGATAACACTTCTTTATGATTTAAACATATGATAAAAATTCACCTTTTATTGCCTACTTTAGCTATTTATAATGCCTCTTTGCCTGCCTATTTTAATGAATTATAATGCCTAAACTTCCAGTCTCTGGTTATAATGATAGCTAAGAAAAACTATAGCCTCTTCGACTCTAATTGTTACTGTTGTCACAAACTGCAACAAATATTTTTCTATCTTGCTCTTGTTACAAATCCTTTTGAAATTAATGAATGTTTATATTCCCAAAATGTAGGACATTTCACATATTTCAAAAATCAACCCCAGACGCCAGACATAAGCCTAAAATTAAAGAATATCCAGGATTTAAAATAGCTTTACATGCCAAACCTGTCAGAAATGCAGAAGTAGTTAATAACAGTAATAATAAATAATTTCCCGCAGTAATTCTATGCTAATTGTCTGTTACATAAACATAAAATTTATTCACCATTAAGCTTACATAATCAATAGGCTCCGTCATGTAGTTCTACGTACGGATATATTTACAATAGTTAAAAAAAAGTAAAATAATAATAATAATAATAATAATAATAATAATAATAATAATAATAATAATAATAATAATCTAAAAGTAGGAGATGCTCATTTAAAATTACATAAGTTCAGAAACCCGAATATCACACTCCGAATACTCTTGTGGTGAGTAAAAAGCTTTTGATTTAAACCTTTTTTTTTTTACTTTTAGTGGTAGTTCTTTTATCTCGGAATGCAGTTTGTTGAGTTTTAGTTATTTGTAATTATAACGGTTGTATGGCACGTCCAGTTCATGTCTGTGCCTGGTATCATAATTATGCACTGATGATCGTTCCATGAATATATTTATATTTTCTTTCACATGCATGATACTACAGTGAGTCCCACGCAAGAGTTGACCAATGACGCGGGTTTCTGCGTCGCGGCTGGCACAGCTCCAACTTCCGAGCGATCGGGTGAAATATCTACGCAAATAATGCCGCGGTTGGTGTAATGATTCAGGTTCTCACATTTACAGTTAAAATTACAACGAAAATAACCACGTACCTCATCACAAGAGATGTTGGAAATGTTCCCCTCTTGCATAAGCACAACACTGACACCTTTTTTAGGGAATTTTCTTTCACGCGCGTTAGTTCAGCTTCTCTTGTGATATTGTCTTTAAGTACTTCTTGTGTATAGGAAATTGACCTATACACTTTATTTTTTAAGTTTCCGCATAAATAATATTTACATACTGTTAGAAGAACTTGATGACAATATCACATAGGCCTATCACAAGAGAAAGTAACTCTGTCTCGGAAGCTGAACTTACGGGCTTGAAAGAAAATTTCCTAAAAAGGTGCCAGTATTGTCTGGATGCAAGAGGAGAACATTTCCATCGTCTCTTGTGATGAAGTACGTGGTTATTTCATTGTAATTTTAACTGTAAATGTGATAACCTGAATCATTACAACGACCGCGGCATTATTTGCGTAGATATTTCACCCGATCGCTCGGGAATTGGAGCTGTGCCAGCCGCGACGCAGAAACCCGCGTCATTGGCCAACTCTTGCGTGGGACTCACTGTAGTATACATGTAGTATAAGGAGGGTAATGGGCTTTCATGTTGCCTGTTGTCTGTTGTTCTAAACCTAACATCAGTAGCACAGTTTCCGCAAAGTCTAATCCCATACAGTTTATGTGGATGTAAGAAGGCAAAGTAACTTATGACATAATTAATATGGCATACACATTTTTTTTTTTAATTTTCTTAATAGATACCATATTCTTGCTAATTTGTTTTGTAGCTGATAATCCATGATTAATTTAGGTAGTAAATGGTGTTGCAAAATAACTTTTTTGAAGTAAAACTTCTTTAGTGGCGGTAGAGGGTAAATCGAGAAAATCAGTCACACTTTTAACCGTTACGAAATCAGTCACAATCAGAACCGACTTGTTTCGGTGCGGACTGCACAGAAATCAATCAACTCAATGATTAGGAGTAATCAAAGGAAATTTTTCACACCTTACTTCCTTAATGGCAATAGAGAATTCCGAAGCAATCTAAAGGTATCTATTTTATGGAACCCGGAGGTTCATTACCGCGCAAATCCAAAATTAAAAAATACAAATTTCTAAAATTTAAAAAACAAAATTAAAAATTAAAACATCCAAAAATCCAAAATTTAATAAATAATAAATTCCAAAATTTTAAAATAAAAAAATTAAAAAAACCAAAACTGAAAAAATCTAAAAATCCAAAATTAAAAAAACTAAAATACAAAATTAAAGAATCCAAAAAAAATCATAGAATTGAAATTTAAAAATCCAAAAATCTAAAATTTAAAAAATTAAAAATACAAAATAAAAAAATAAAAATTTCCAAAATTAAAAAAAAAAAATTAAAAATTATAGCATCCAAAAATCTAAAATTTAATAAATAATAAAATTAAAAATTAAAAATTTTAAAAATAAGAAATAAACAATTCAAAGTTTGAAAATTTAAAAAATCCAAAATTCAAAATTCAAAAATCCAAAATTAAAAAGTCCAAAATCCAGAATTCAAAAAGTCCAAAAACCCAATATTTAAAAGTTCAATAATGCAAAATTGAAAAAAATCCAATAATCAAAAATTGAAAAAATTAAAAAATTAAATAAAGTTTGACTTCTGTCGCGTGGCGTTCCACGCACTTTTTTTTACATTTAAATGTATACTGTGTCAAAACAAAATGATTAAATATGGTGGGGAAAAGGGAACATGAAATACTGTACAAGGAACTAAGACGTGTAATGCTGTTTGTTGATTTTATGACAGATGAAACATATCAGAAGGTATTACCGTATTCAGGGAGACTCAATGAACTGTGAACCGATGCACGGCGTTTTTCCAAATCTTGGTAGCGGCATGCGTTGCTATCTGGGACTACATAGAGTGGTGCTGATGCAACCATACAATTTCTTTAACCTTACTTACCAACATCATGAAAGGAGGTGCTGAAACTGGCCACAGTAGTCCATACTTTTTTGGCATCTCTTTAAGAAACCATTCATTACTCACCTTAGTTGATGTTGCGAAATACTGGCAATTTTCTGCATGATATCTTGTTTTAATTCTTCCAGGGTGTGTGGGTTTGTCTTGTATACTTAGTGATTTAATTTTCCCATAAATAAAAGTCGCATAGGGTTAGATCGGGTGACCGAGGGGGCCACAACTCTCTACTAATAATAATTCTATCTTCCTCACACAAACTTTCATTTGTTTTCATCAAACTATTGGCTGTATAGGCTATGGGAGAATCTTCTTGAAAAAAAGGCAAAGGCACGCTCCCTATCTGTTAATTCTCTAAAATGTGGGTAGAATTATTCATGTACCTGGGGACATCATTTGTTCCCTCATAAAAGTTGGGCCCTATAATTCGTTCTCCGCTCATGTGCACCATGCACCAAATCTTTCATCGTGGACAATATTAGATTTGTCAGAGCTCCAACAATGATTATTTTGTGTACAAACATATCCATGAACGTAGAACTAGGCCTCGTGTGAGCATCAGTAGTGTGATCTTGATTGCAACGGCGGCGGTGGGAACGCGTGCTCACACTCCCAGTGGAAAAACATCATGCAGCTAGTTCATTGGGTTTCCCTGTATATCAGGAGGGGCCCCTATATAAACCAAATTCAAGGCTAAGCTTAGACTTCTTATTTATGATTGAGGAAAAATTCATATTTGTAATATTATCCATCTGACCATGTTTTTATTGAGAGATTATTGATATTTTCAAACATAAAGATAAATTGAACATGAAAGACGAAACTGTGAAAGCAAACAGCATTCGGGATGTCTCTTCTGAAACACAGTGAGAAGCAGGTAAATGTGGACCCATGTTGTTGAGGATGACTGGCATAGTCCTGGGTAGGCTAAAATGTTAGTAAAATCTAACTTGAGACAAGAAAGTTGTAATTACAGTTGTATAGTTGTACAGTACTGTTGTACAGTTGAAAGTTGTATACACAGGGAAATTAAAGATTTTGCTTCTTTCAAATATTACTAAATGGGGATTTGAAAAGGCTCATTCTAATGTAGATGTTTATAATGTGAAGACAGAAAAAAGTGTGCGTGGAACGAACGCGACTGAAGTAAAACTTGTTTTAATTTTTCGATATTTCAATTTTGGAATATTGGATTTTTTCAATTTTGGATTGTTGGACTTTTTAATATTGGGTTTTTGGACATTTCTAATTTTGGATATTTTAAATTTTTGATCTTTTAATTTTTTTAATTTTGGAATTTTGGATTTTTTAAATTTAGGGTTTTTTAATTTTAGATATTTTTTATTTTTGGTTTTTTAATAATGGATTTTTTATTTTTAAATGTTGGATTTTGAATTTTTTAATTTTGGATTTATAATTTTTTAAATTTTGGATTTTTGAATTTTTTTAAATTTTGAACTTATGATTTTTTAAATTTTGATATGTTTAGATTTTTTAATTTTTAATTTTTTAAATTTTTGATTTTTTACTTTTTTAATTTTGGATCTTTGAATTTTTTCATTTTGAAATTTTTGATTTTTTAGTTTTGGATTAAATAATGAAAAAAACTGAATTCTTGAATAAAATGGATGAAGCTTTTTTTGCTATTGATTATTATTATTACTATAAATTATTCATGTAGCTTGTAAAATACAGTATTTATATTAATAAAATAGCCTTAAACGAAATACAAAATTTGTATTTTAAATACGAGAATTTTGTTTCAAATAGAGAAATTAAAAGACTTATGTGGGAAATTTAAGAAACGTTCCTTTAAGGTGTTGGCGACACTGGGAGTAACGTAAAGCAATATGGCGGGTGAATGTATTATCAACATGTGTTCTGTGAATATAATTTTATCAGGATTTGAAGTTATGAATAACATTTGACGGTGAAATTCAAGTGAAATTAGAAGAAAACTGAGGGCTGTTTCATTGTGACATATAAAGGTAAAGTAACTTACTTTATTGTATTTTCACATGGCTTGCTGTAGGGCTTAGGCTATTTTGCTATGTTATTTCAATTGTATTCATTAGGCTACGTTAGTTACTCTCAAACGCATATTTTACATAAGCTACACGTTTAGTAGTGGTTTGAAGGAAAGTAATATGCAATATGTAGATGAATGTTTTAGCACAAAATGTCTGGTACTCATAAGCTGTATGGGTACGGTACGCAAAATAGGCTATATGGGTTTCATAACCAAAGAAAAGTAGGGTGGGAAACTAAACCCAAAGTACATTTCAACATTTGGGGACAGTTTAGCACATTAAGGGAATATTATACATAATAATAATTATATTATACTAAGATGCTAACTTTTATTTGGGCAGAGAAAGAAAAGTGAATTTCAATTCAGATTTTGTACGTTTTATCGCTACAAGAATAATTATATTTTAGTACATATTCAAATGCCCTGTATTAAATGATTGTTCCATACAATTATTGTTAACAGTAATAATTATCTGATGTTGTTCCATACAATTATTGTTAACAGTAATAATTATCTGATGTAATATGTAAAACACATTAAGATTAGCTACATTTAAGTCCTGAAATCAAGTGTTTTTTTAGCTCACCGTGCTGGAGCTCACTGTGGTCCTGCGGTTTAGAGCATGGACTCTATACGCTTAGGTTTCGCTCTTGGTGAAGGTTCGAATCCACCCGCAGTCTTCTTTTTAATAAAGAAATAACTTAATATTGAGGGACTGTCGATCAACTACTCTTTTCCAAGTTGATTCAGTCAGTCTTGTCAGATGGTCATGTGGTTTAAAGCATTGATTACTGTTCTTGGTTTCAGTAAATGTTAGCTTGAGTACGGAAGTGAATCCATGGGCTTTATTTTCCGTGTTCCCCCCTTGCATCGTTGCGAGTGAGTACAAATACACTCCCTAGAGTACCCTACGAAGAGGGTCTGTGACGGCCGCAACACTTGGGGCGACGGTCTCAGGGAAGATTGGAAACACAATTCGAAGGTTCGAATCCCTGCGAGGTAACACTGTTGAGGTTCGGATTCGAACCTTCGAATTGTGTTTCCAATCTTCCCTGAGACCGTCGCACCAAGTGTTGCGGCCGTCACAGATCCTCGGTTATTTTCTTTTACTTCTTCGACCTGTACTGTAAGCATAGTAGCCCTAAGTGTGTAAGTTTGCAGCATTATTACACGTTTTGAGGTCCCCTTAAACTAAAAATACTGTACAAACAACACAGCTTAAAAAGTTTCCACTGATTCCATCTGGAGACTTAGGGCATGGGTTAACGATTTTAACTTCCTTCCAGGTTGAGGCATGCTGTATTATAAGTAATGTATAATTACCAAATGTGAATATAAATCCATGAATTCTGTATAAGAAATGTTTCTTCTGAACGTGAAATTTTAATTCTATCTTTTCTTCAAGCCAAATACCCCTGGTTTGTAAATATTTAGGTACAATATTTATTGAATTATTTTATTTACTTCCATCTCGTGTTTTTAAGGACCGATGGGCTTATCTCCCACTAGCAGATGTGGATTTATAAAAATATAGCTTAATCAATACTTTGTCTGCATACATATGACACATGGTATATAATTTTATTATACACTAACTTTAAAAGATCGGCGTCCCCGTTTTACTAATTTTTAATTCGAAATTAACTTATGGAGGACTTTCTATTTTCAAAATTCATGTCTTCATATAGGTATCTAGAATTTGAAGCGAACTTGAACGACCTATCACACTCAAAATAGGTCTATTTCCTCATGAAATGCTAAATCTAGCTTTTTGTCGCTCATACAGGATTTAGAATTTTGTAAACCCATTACTTCTGCCCACCATGCCTTGTAGGGTTGAAATGAGGAGAATCACAAATTTCGGTAACATCAAATTGTATTCGGGCCTGGGGCGCCATTCAATATGGAGACCTACCCAGTATTTGCTATTCATATCCTTCACATAGTCTACACAACAATACTATAGTAAGCTGCCTAATTCATTATATTTCTGTGGACCCTGAAAAAACTATTTAATAATGGATTACTTTTTTCAGTTTGGCTTCACATGTTTATTATGCATTAGGCAACTTTATATTTTTACCGTGAGTTTGCTTGGAGTACCATTACCAGTACTGACTTGTGGCCGAAGAAAATCCACCTTAGTAAACAATTCCTTTAGCCATGGTATTGAAAAGTTATTTCAACTAAATGTTGTGACTTTACAATATTATTTTATATACAGAACAAAGAAAATCCAAATAGCAATTTTTTTTAATCGATAAATAATAAACTAAACGGTGCATGATTTAAAAAATTTTCTTGTCAAGTTTCCTTTCCAAATGTTCTTATCATATCCTCAAAATTGACTCGTTTTGGAACAAAGTTCTCAATTGAAATTTGTACTAAGCATGATATACGAGATTGCCATATCTTCTCTTTCTCGGCGGGCTTTTATTATCTTATTACAGTAGGCCTACGGTACTTCCGCCGTGGTTGTTTGTAACCAGTTTTTATTTCTTTTTGCTGTGTAAGCTAGTAACTGCTAGTAAAAATCAAATTCCTTGCCTCCTCCCAAAAAATATTTTTTCAAGTCGGCTCCCACGCAGCGAAATTCAAGGGATTCCTTGTGATCAGCTAGAATGAACATGCGAACGTTAATTCATTCTGTAGCAGTCTCTCCAGATTCTGTGTAAATGCCGTGACAAGGGGTGGGCTGTTTCTTGGTGCATTTTATTTTTGTAACTGTGACAATAGAGTAACCATTACAAAGTAACTGCGATATTTTTCCCCCATCATTATCGTGAGACTGTACGTTATCGTTTCAAGTTATGAATGAATACATATGAATAACTGAATGACTTTAAGTGAAATTAGAAGATAATTGTTTTAATATGCAACAGCGCAACACACAGTGGAGTCATAACGGTGAAACTTTCCACAAGCGGAGACAAATGAACAACTTGTCGACGTGAGCAAGCACTAAGCGGTACAGTAAACGTACAAAAGCTTAAACCAAAAGTGTGGATACTTATTGACTTACTCTTGTAGATATCAGGACAAAATAAAAACCAAAATTATCACAATGATATGTTCTAGATTTTTTGTCTGGGTATATAATAACACCTAAGTAGTGAGGAAAGTGAAAAAAAATCACAACTATAAATTTAAAATTAACTTAAAACGGCACTTTTAGTACTGCAAAATTCTTAGAAGGAAGAAAGACTCACCTATAATTTTTTCTTGTATAGATTTATTATAGGACTACCTGCTGTAGAAGTTTCAAGCTTCAGAACTTTGTCCTTTTAATGTATTTTTTTTTAACGCCAAAAATCATATTTTGGGAACGTTTATAATAAAATATCTCAAAAGGGACTAAATGAAAAATTATGAAATTAATACAGATAACACTTCTTTATGATTTAAACATATGATAAAAATTCACCTTTTATTGCCTACTTTAGCTATTTATAATGCCTCTTTGCCTGCCTATTTTAATGAATTATAATGCCTAAACTTCCAGTCTCTGGTTATAATGATAGCTAAGAAAAACTATAGCCTCTTCGACTCTAATTGTTACTGTTGTCACAAACTGCAACAAATATTTTTCTATCTTGCTCTTGTTACAAATCCTTTTGAAATTAATGAATGTTTATATTCCCAAAATGTAGGACATTTCACATATTTCAAAAATCAACCCCAGACGCCAGACATAAGCCTAAAATTAAAGAATATCCAGGATTTAAAATAGCTTTACATGCCAAACCTGTCAGAAATGCAGAAGTAGTTAATAACAGTAATAATAAATAATTTCCCGCAGTAATTCTATGCTAATTGTCTGTTACATAAACATAAAATTTATTCACCATTAAGCTTACATAATCAATAGGCTCCGTCAAGTAGTTCTACGTACGGATATATTTACAATAGTTAAAAAAAAGTAAAATAATAATAATAATAATAATAATAATAATAATAATAATAATAATAATAATAATAATAATAATAATAATAATAATCTAAAAGTAGGAGATGCTCATTTAAAATTACATAAGTTCAGAAACCCGAATATCACACTCCGAATACTCTTGTGGTGAGTAAAAAGCTTTTGATTTAAACCTTTTTTTTTTACTTTTAGTGGTAGTTCTTTTATCTCGGAATGCAGTTGTTGAGTTTTAGTTATTTGTAATTATAACGGTTGTATGGCACGTCCAGTTCATGTCTGTGCCTGGTATCATAATTATGCACTGATGATCGTTCCATGAATATATTTATATTTTCTTTCACATGCATGATACTACAGTGAGTCCCACGCAAGAGTTGACCAATGACGCGGGTTTCTGCGTCGCGGCTGGCACAGCTCCAACTTCCGAGCGATCGGGTGAAATATCTACGCAAATAATGCCGCGGTTGGTGTAATGATTCAGGTTCTCACATTTACAGTTAAAATTACAACGAAAATAACCACGTACCTCATCACAAGAGATGTTGGAAATGTTCCCCTCTTGCATAAGCACAACACTGACACCTTTTTTAGGGAATTTTCTTTCACGCGCGTTAGTTCAGCTTCTCTTGTGATATTGTCTTTAAGTACTTCTTGTGTATAGGAAATTGACCTATACACTTTATTTTTTAAGTTTCCGCATAAATAATATTTACATACTGTTAGAAGAACTTGATGACAATATCACATAGGCCTATCACAAGAGAAAGTAACTCTGTCTCGGAAGCTGAACTTACGGGCTTGAAAGAAAATTTCCTAAAAAGGTGCCAGTATTGTCTGGATGCAAGAGGAGAACATTTCCATCGTCTCTAGTGATGAAGTACGTGGTTATTTCATTGTAATTTTAACTGTAAATGTGATAACCTGAATCATTACAACGACCGCGGCATTATTTGCGTAGATATTTCATCCGATCGCTCGGGAATTGGAGCTGTGCCAGCCGCGACGCAGAAACCCGCGTCATTGGCCAACTCTTGCGTGGGACTCACTGTAGTATACATGTAGTATAAGGAGGGTAATGGGCTTTCATGTTGCCTGTTGTCTGTTCTAAACCTAACATCAGTAGTACAGTTTCCGCAAAGTCTAATCCCATACAGTTTATGTGGATGTAAGAAGGCAAAGTAACTTATGACATAATTAATATGGCATACACATTTTTTTTTTTAATTTTATTAATAGATACCATATTCTTGCTAATTTGTTTTGTAGCTGATAATCCATGATTAATTTAGGTAGTAAATGGTGTTGCAAAATAACTTTTTTGAAGTAAAACTTCTTTAGTGGCGGTAGAGGGTAAATCGAGAAAATCAGTCACACTTTTAACCGTTACGAAATCAGTCACAATCAGAACCGACTTGTTTCGGTGCGGACTGCACAGAAATCAATCAACTCAATGATTAGGAGTAATCAAAGGAAATTTTTCAGACCTTACTTCCTTAATGGCAATAGACAATTCCGAAGCAATCTAAAGGTATCTATTTTATGGAACCCGGAGGTTCATTACCGCGCAAATCCAAAATTAAAAAATACAAATTTCTAAAATTTAAATAACAAAATTAAAAATTAAAACATCCAAATATCCAAAATTTAATAAATAATAAATTCCAAAATTTTAAAATAAAAAAAAATTAAAAAATACCAAAACTGAAAAAATCTAAAAATCCAAAATTAAAAAAACTAAAATACAAAATTAAAGAATCCAAAAAAAATCATAGAATTGAAATTTAAAAAATCCAAAAATCTAAAATTTAAAAAATTAAAAATACAAAATAAAAAAATAAAAATTTCCAAAATTAAAAAAAAAAATTAAAAATTATAGCATCCAAAAATCTAAAATTTAATAAATAATAAAAAAAAAAATAAAAATTTTAAAAATAAGAAATAAACAATTCAAAGTTTGAAAATTTAAAAAATCCAAAATTAAAAATTCAAAAATCCAAAATTAAAAAGTCCAAAATCCAGAATTCAAAAAGTCCAAAAACCCAATATTTAAAAGTTCAATAATGCAAAATTGAAAAAAATCCAATAATCAAAAATTGAAAAAATTAAAAAATTAAATAAAGTTTGACTTCTGTCGCGTGGCGTTCCACGCACTTTTTTTTACATTTAAATGTATACTGTGTCAAAACAAAATGATTAAATATGGTGGGGAAAAGGGAACATGAAATACTGTACAAGGAACTAAGACGTGTAATGCTGTTTGTTGATTTTATGACAGATGAAACATATCAGAAGGTATTACCGTATTCAGGGAGACTCAATGAACTGTGAACCGATGCACGGCGTTTTTCCAAATCTTGGTAGCGGCATGCGTTGCTATCTGGGACTACATAGAGTGGTGCTGATGCAACCATACAATTTCTTTAACCTTACTTACCAACATCATGAAAGGAGGTGCTGAAACTGGCCACAGTAGTCCATACTTTTTTGGCATCTCTTTAAGAAACCATTCATTACTCACCTTAGTTGATGTTGCGAAATACTGGCAATTTTCTGCATGATATCTTGTTTTAATTCTTCCAGGGTGTGTGGGTTTGTCTTGTATACTTTATGATTTAATTTTCCCATAAATAAAAGTCGCATAGGGTTAGATCGGGTGACCGAGGGGGCCACAAATCTCTACTAATAATAATTCTATCTTCCTCACACAAACTTTCATTTGTTTTCATCAAACTATTGGCTGTATAGGCTATGGGAGAATCTTCTTGAAAAAAAGGCAAAGGCACGCTCCCTATCTGTTAATTCTCTAAAATGTGGGTAGAATTATTCATGTACCTGGGGACATCATTTGTTCCCTCATAAAAGTTGGGCCCTATAATTCGTTCTCCGCTCATGTGCACCATGCACCAAATCTTTCATCGTGGACAATATTAGATTTGTCAGAGCTCCAACAATGATTATTTTGTGTACAAACATATCCATGAACGTAGAACTAGGCCTCGTGTGAGCATCAGTAGTGTGATCTTGATTGCAACGGCGGCGGTGGGAACGCGTGCTCACACTCCCAGTGGAAAAACATCATGCAGCTAGTTCATTGGGTTTCCCTGTATATCAGGAGGGGCCCCTATATAAACCAAATTCAAGGCTAAGCTTAGACTTCTTATTTATGATTGAGGAAGTATTCATATTTGTAATATTATCCATCTGACCATGTTTTTATTGAGAGATTATTGATATTTTCAAACATAAAGATAAATTGAACATGAAAGACGAAACTCTGAAAGCAAACAGCATTCGGGATGTCTCTTCTGAAACACAGTGAGAAGCAGGTAAATGTGGACCCATGTTGTTGAGGATGACTGGCATAGTCCTGGGTAGGCTAAAATGTTAGTACAATCTAACTTGAGACAAGAAAGTTGTAATTACAGTTGTATAGTTGTACAGTACTGTTGTAAAGTTGAAAGTTGTATACACAGGGAAATTAAAGATTTTGCTTCTTTCAAATATTACTAAATGGGGATTTGAAAAGGCTCATTCTAATGTAGATGTTTATAATGTGAAGACAGAAAAAAGTGTGCGTGGAACGAACGCGACTGAAGTAAAACTTGTTTTAATTTTTCGATATTTCAATTTTGGAACATTGGAGTTTTTCAATTTTGGATTGTTGGACTTTTTAATATTGGGTTTTTGGACATTTCTAATTTTGGATATTTTAAATTTTTGATCTTTTAATTTTTTTAATTTTGGAATTTTGGATTTTTTAAATTTAGGGTTTTTTAATTTTTTTTTTTAAATTTAGATATTTGATATTTTTTATTTTTGAGATTTTTTATTTTTGGTTTTTTAATAATGGATTTTTTATTTTTAAATGTTGGATTTTGAATTTTTAAATTTTGGATTTATAATTTTTTAAATTTTGGATTTTTGAATTTTTTTAGTTTTGAACGTATGATTTTTTAAATTTTGATATGTTTAGATTTTTGAATTTTTAATTTTTTAAATTTTGGATTTTTTACTTTTTTAATTTTGGATCTTTGAATTTTTTCATTTTGAAATTTTTGATTTTTTAGTTTTGGATTAAATAATGAAAAAACTGAATTCTTGAATAAAATGGATAAAGCTTTTTTTGCTATTGATTATTATTATTACTATAAATTATTCATGTAGCTTGTAAAATGCAGTATTTATATTAATAAAATAGCTTTAAACGAAATACAAAATTTGTATTTTAAATACGAGAATTTTGTTTCAAATAGAGAAATTAAATGACTTATGTGGGAAATTTAAGAAACGTTCCTTTAAGGTGTTGGCGACACTGGGAGTAACGTAAAGCAATATGGCGGGTGAATGTATTATCAACATGTGTTCTGTGAATATAATTTTATCAGGATTTGAAGTTATGAATAACATTTGACGGTGAAATTCAAGTGAAATTAGAAGAAAACTGAGGGCTGTTTCATTGTGACATATAAAGGTAAAGTAACTTACTTTATTGTATTTTCACATGGCTTGCTGTAGGGCTTAGGCTATTTTGCTATGTTATTTCAATTGTATTCATTAGGCTACGTTAGTTACTCTCAAACGCATATTTTACATAAGCTACACGTTTAGTAGTGGTTTGAAGGAAAGTAATATGCAATATGTAGATGAATTTTTTAGCACAAAATGTCTGGTACTCATAAGCTGTATGGGTACGGTACGCAAAATAGGCTATATGGGTTTCATAACCAAAGAAAAGTAGGGTGGGAAACTAAACCCAAAGTACATTTCAACATTTGGGGACAGTTTAGCACTTCGCTGGGTGTGATATCTTGGTTTTGGGGGAAAATCAAATATAAGTCGCACCGGTAAAGTCGATTTGTAGGGGGGCCCAGTTTCAAAACCAATTTTTGTCATAAAACACTCATTATCACACGTATTTTGTTATAGATTGTTCTCTGGAGAGGAGAGGTTGCCTCGACGAATATTTGTGTCCAACCCACCCACCCTAAACGTTGCACATTCTTTTATAATACGATCTAGCCAAAAGTGCAGTGAATGCTACCATATTTTTATGTAGAAACTCGTGATTGGACGTTACAGGTGTGACATCTCACCAGCAGACCACGTAGAATTCTGGGAAGCAGGTGCACCAATACAACGAACCTTGTGGGGACATACAATATGGCACATACATAACGGGAAAAATCAGAACGCCCTACTAAATTAATATGACTGATCCTAACCTAACAGAACTTGTCACTAATTAGTAATTTCGGGAGAATTCAGAATGCCCTACTAAATTAATACGACTGTTCCTAACTTAACAGAACCTGTCACTAATTAGTAACACCGTTCCTAACCTAACTGCCCCTAAACTAGAATATCCGGAAGAATTCAGACTGCCCTATACGTCATGTTGGTTAACCTGCCTGGCTGGAAAACAAAAAAAAAACATCACCCGTCCATGGAAACCTGCGCACATCGCGAGGTGGGCCCCCCTACATTCCGACTTTGCCGTCGCATATAGTCGCCGTTGTGTATAGTTCCATCCCTCGCGATGCACTTTCTTTTATACCATGTTCTAGCGTATTCATCTGTCCTCATATTATGAAGAAACTCGTGATTGGACGTTGGTGTGCTGTCATACTGCTAGACGAAAGGTGACAGGCTGACAAACCTCACGGGAGATATAATATTGCAAATTTTTTGCAGTAGGAAGAATGTGATATTAATAGAGTCAATATCGTACATTATTCAAAAATGCAAGGGCGCTTTGCTAAGGCTGCTGCCTCCACTTCTTTCACTTAGCTATGTGGTTAGTGTAAATGCATTATTTAGACAATATGCAGAGGTGATTGTGGTATGGTCGGGAGTGCCGATTGAGCTAGCAGGTTGTCATTTTGCTACAAGGGTTGGTAGCTGGTATTTGGTACGGTCGGGAGTGTCTAATGAGGGCATGGTCGGGAGTGCCGAGTGAGCAAGCGAATGGTTTCCATATCAACGCAGTGGGCAGAGCATAAGGGGCGGCATATTTTATGTATGCCTAGTTTTGTAACATGAAATTTGTTGTTACATTATTCATTTGGGGGTAATCGCCAGTACTATACTTGATGGGACCTGACAAGTCCGGAGCGATATTGCCATGAAAAAGCCAACCTAATGACATGGATTGCAATAGAAATGCTTTACATATTGTAATGGCGTATTGGTTGTGTATCAGTAGGCCTGCATTTTTCGAAATTTTCAAAGGGGTTAGCCTTCTCGGAATTCTGGGCGCATTTTTCGAAATTTTCAAAGGGGATAGCCTTCTCGGAATTCTGGGCGCATTTTTCGAAATTTTCAAAGGGGTTAGCCTTCTCGTTATTCTCTGCGCATTTTTCGAAATTTTCAAAGGGTTAGCCTTCTCGGAATTCTGGGCGCATTTTTCGAAATTTTCAAAGGGGTTAGCCTTCTCGGAATTCTGGGCGCATTTTTCGAAACTTTCAAAGGGGTTAGCCTTCTCGGAATTCTGGGCGCATTTTTCGAAATTTTCAAAGGGGTTAGCCATCTCGGAATTCTGGGCGCAATTTTCGAAATTTTCAAAGGGGTTAGCCTTCTCGGAATTCTGGGCGCATTATTCTAAATTTTCAAAGGGCCCTTCTCGAAATTCTGGGCGCATTTTTCGAAATTTTCAAAGGGGTTAGCCTTCTCGGAATTCTGGGCATGTTTTTCGAAATTTTCAAAGAAATTAGCCTTCTCGGAATTCTGGGCGCAATTTTCGAAATTTTCAAAGGGGTTAGCCTTCTCGGAATTCTGGGCGCATTTTTCGAAATTTTCAAAGGGGTTAGCCTTCTCGGAATTCTGGGCGCATTTTTCGAAATTTTCAAAGGGGTTAGCCTTCTCAGAATTCTGGGCGCATTTTTCGAAATTTTCAAAGGGGTTAGCCTTCTCGGAATTCTCGGCGCATTTTTCGAAATTTTCAAAGGGGTTAGCCTTCTCGGAATTCTGGGCGCATTTTTCGAAATTTTCAAAGGGGATAGCCTTCTCGGAATTCTGGGCGCATTTTTCGAAATTTTCAAAGGGGTTAGCCTTCTCGTTATTCTCTGCGCATTTTTCGAAATTTTCAAAGGGTTAGCCTTCTCGGAATTCTGGGCGCATTTTTCGAAAATTTCAAAGGGGTTAGCCTTCTCGGAATTCTGGGCGCATTTTTCGAAACTTTCAAAGGGGTTAGCCTTCTCGGAATTCTGGGCGCATTTTTCGAAATTTTCAAAGGGGTTAGCCTTCTCGGAATTCTGGGCGCAATTTTCGAAATTTTCAAAGGGGTTAGCCTTCTCGGAATTCTGGGCGCATTATTCTAAATTTTCAAAGGGCCCTTCTCGAAATTCTGGGCGCATTTTTCGAAATTTTTAAAGGGGTTAGCCTTCTCGGAATTCTGGGCATGTTTTTCGAAATTTTCAAAGAAATTAGCCTTCTCGGAATTCTGGGCGCATTTTTCGAAATTTTCAAAGGGGTTAGCCTTCTCGGAATTCTGGGCGTATTTTTCGAAATTTTCAAAGGGGTTAGCCTTCTCGGAATTCTGGGCGCATTTTTCGAAATCTTCAAAGGGGTTAAGCCTTCTCGGCATTCTGGGCGCAATTTTCGAAATTTTCAAAGGGGTTAGCCTTCTCGGAATTCTGGTCGCATTTTTCGAAATTTTCAAAGGGGTTAGCCTTCTCGGAATTCTGGGCGCATTTTTCGAAATTTTCAAAGGGGTTAGCCTTCTCGGAATTCTGGGCGCATTTTTCGAAATTTTCAAAGGGGTTAGCCTTCTCGCAATGCTGGGCGAACTGATAGGGGTTATGTATGCCTCTTCTTTTGGTCACTTTAATTTAATTACAACTCAATTACAACAGTAAAAAAATGTACCCAGGAAAAAACCTATGCCCAGTTAAAAATTCACGCAGAAAAAGCCTAAGCCCAGTAAGAAATGTACCCAGGAAGAATCCTAAGCCCAGTAAAAAATTGCACCCAGGAAGAATCCTAAGCCCATTGAAAAATGCACCCAGGAAGAAACCTAAGACCAGTAAAAAAAATGCACCCAGGACAAAACCCAAGCGCAGTAAAAAATGCGCCCAGGAAAATCCTAACCCCAGGAAGAAACCTAAGCCAAGTAAAAAAATTCTCCAAGAGAAAAAAAACCAAAGCCTAGTAAAAAATGTACCCAGAAAAACCTAAGCCAAGTAAAAAAAATCTCCAAGAGAAAAAAACCAAAGCCTAGTAAAAAATGTACCCAGAAAAAACTTAAGTCCAGTAAAAAATGCACCCCTGAAAATCCTAATCCCAGTAATAAAAGCACCCATTTTCTTTCCTATCTAGGGACTTATTCTTAACCTACAAATTTACGCTTCGACAGGGATTCGAACTCTGTTTCTTTGACTTCGTAGTTGGAGACTCTAACCAGTACAATACGAGATTTCGTTAAACTATGATGTGAAAATTCATCTATCATAGTCTATAATTCGTCATTACTGGGAAACCAGAGTGGGATAAACTAAAACTGAGTGGTCTGCCAAATTGCCCAGTTGGGTGAAATTGTTAAAACAACAGGTAAGTGTTCTGTACGATGCTGGTTCAAATCTCCCTTCTGCAAAGTTTTAAGTTATTTATTTATACTAGAAAAAGCAGAGCACAATATAAGAGCTAAAAAGAAATACAATTTCAACAGTCATTGTTGGCTGAGGTGGTTAATACAGAATGCTTCTGAGCAAAAGTTCCCAGGTTCGATCCCGGGGGGGTTTGAAAGTTTTTCACTAAATCTCTAAAATATTATAAAAACTAGAGCGGAATATAAGACAGCTAAAAGAACATTTAAATTCAGCAATATCCGGTGGTTGAAGTGACGGAAGGATTTTAAGTAAAAAAGATTAAAATTAGATATAATTAAAATCCCAGAGCTCCATACATGATGGCTAAAAAGGAAGTTGCGAGCAACAAGTTGTGGTGGCCAAAGCGGTTAAAGAGACGTGCTTCGGAAGAGAAGGTCCCGGGTTCGATCCCCGGGACGGAAGGATTTTAAGAAAAAAGATTAAAATTAAAAATAATTAAAATCCCAGAGCTCGCTACAAAAAAGCTAAAAAGGAAGATGCATGCAACAAGTTGTGGTGGCCGAAGCGGTTAAAGAGACGTGCTTCGGAAGTGAAGGTCCCGGGTTCGATCCCCGGGACGGAAGGATTTTAAGTAAAAAAGATTAAAATTAAAAAATAATTAAAATCCCAGACCTCCATACAAGAAGGCTAAAAAGGAAGGTGCAAGCAACAAGTTGTTGTGGCCGAAGCGGTTAAAGAGACGTGCTTCGAAAGAGAAGGTCCTGGGTTCGATCCCCGGGACGGAAGGATTTTAAGTAAAACAGATTAAAATTAAAAATAATTAAAATCCCAGAGCTCCGTACAAGAATGTTAAAAAGGAAAGTGTTTGCAACAAGTTGTTGTGGCCGAAGCGGTTAAAGAGATGTGCTTCGGAAGTGAAGGTCCCGGGTTCGATCGCCGGGACTGAAGGCTTTTAAGTAAAAAAGATTAAAATTAGAAATAATTAAAATCCCAGAGCTCCATACATGATGGCTAAAAAGGAAGTTGCGAGCAACAAGTTGTGGTGGCAAAAGCGGTTAAAGAGACCTGCTTCGGAAGAGAAGGTCCCGGGTTCGATCCCCGGGACGGAAGGATTTTAAGAAAAAAGATTAAAATTAAAAATAATTAAAATCCCAGAGCTCGCTACAAAAAAGCTAAAAAGGAAGATGCATACAACAATTTGTGGCGGCCGAAGCGGTTCAAGAGACGTGCTTCGGAAGTGAAGGTCCCGGGTTCGATCCCCGGGACGGAAGGATTTTAAGTAAAAAAGATTAAAATTAAAAAATAATTAAAATCCCAGACCTCCATACAAGAAGGCTAAAAAGGAAGGTGCAAGCAACAAGTTGTTGTGGCCGAAGCGGTTAAAGAGACGTGCTTCGAAAGAGAAGGTCCTGGGTTCAATCCCCGGGACGGAAGGATTTTAAGTAAAACAGATTAAAATTAAAAATAATTAAAATCCCAGAGCTCCGTACAAGAATGTTAAAAAGGAAAGTGTTTGCAACAAGTTGTTGTGGCCGAAGCGGTTAAAGAGATGTGCTTCGGAAGTGAAGGTCCCGGGTTCGATCGCCGGGACTGAAGGATTTTAAGTAAAAAAGATTAAAATTAAGAATAATTAAAATCCCAGAGCTCCATACAAGAAGGCTAAAAAGGAAGGTGCAAGCAACAAGTTGTTGTGGCCGAAGCGGTTAAAGAGACGTGCTTCGAAAGAGAAGGTCCTGGGTTCAATCCCCGGGACGGAAGGATTTTAAGTAAAACAGATTAAAATTAAAAATAATTAAAATCCCAGAGCTCCGTACAAGAATGTTAAAAAGGAAAGCGTTTGCAACAAGTTGTAGTGGCCGAAGCGGTTAAAGAGATGTGCTTCGGAAGTGAAGGTCCCGGGTTCGATCGCCGGGACTGAAGGATTTTAAGTAAAAAAGATTAAAATTAAGAATAATTAAAATCCCAGATCTCCATACAAGAAGGCTAAAAAGGGAGGTGAAAGCAATACGTTGTTGTGGGCGAAGCGGTTAAAGAGACGTGCTTCGGAATAGAAGGTCCCTGGTTCGATCCCCGGGACGGAAGGATTTTAAGTAAAAAAGATTAAAATTGAAAATAATTAAAATCCCAGAGCTCCATACAAGAAGGCTAAAAAGGAAGGTGCAAGCAACAAGTTGTTGTGGCCGAAGCGGTTATAGAGACGTGCTTCGGAAGAGAAGGTCCCGGGTTCAATCCCCGGGACGGAAGGATTTTAAGTAAAAAAGATTAAAATTAAAAATAATTAAAATCCCAGAGCTCCGTACAAGAAAGGAAAAAGGAAGGTGCAAGCAACAAGTTGTGGTGGCCGAAGCGGTTAAAGAGACGTGCTTCGGAATAGAAGGTCCCTGGTTCGATCCCCGGGACGGAAGGATTTTAAGTAAAAAAGATTAAAATTGAAAATAATTAAAATCCCAGAGCTCCATACAAGAAGGCTAAAAAGGAAGGTGCAAGCAACAAGTTGTTGTGGCCGAAGCGGTTATAGAGACGTGCTTCGGAAGAGAAGGTCCCGGGTTCAATCCCCGGGACGGAAGGATTTTAAGAAAAAAGATTAAAATTAAAAATAATTAAAATCCCAGAGCTCGCTACAAGAAAGCTAAAAAGGAAGATGCATACAACAATTTGTGGTGGCCGAAGCGGTTAAAGAGACGTGCTTCGGAAGTGAAGGTCCCGGGTTCGATCCCCGGGACGGAAGGATTTTAAGTAAAAAAGATTAAAATTAAAAAATAATTAAAATCCCAGACCTCCATACAAGAAGGCTAAAAAGGAAGGTGCTTGCAACAAGTTGTTGTGGCCGAAGCGGTTAAAGAGACGTGCTTCGGAAGAGAAGGTCCCGGGTTCGATCCCCGGGACTGAAGGATTTTAAGTAAAAAAGATTAAAATTAAGAATAATTAAAATCCCAGATCTCCATACAAGAAGGCTAAAAAGGAAGGTGAAAGCAATAAGTTGTTGTGGCCGAAGCGGTTAAAGAGACGTGCTTCGGAAGAGAAGGTCCCAGGTTCAATCCCCGGGACGGAAGGATTTTAAGTAAAAAAGATTAAAATTAAAAATATTTAAAATCCCAGAGCTCCGTACAAGAATGTTAAAAAGGAAGGTGCAACCAACAAGTTGTGGTGGCCGAAGCGGTTAAAGAGACGTGCTTCGGAAGTGAAGGTCCCGGGTTCGATCCCCGGGACGGAAGGATTTTAAGTAAAAAATATTAAAATTAAAAATAATTAAAATCCCAGATCTCCATACAAGAAGGCTAAAAAGGAAGGAGTAAGCAATACGTTGTTGTGGCCGAAGCGGTTAAAGAGACGTGTTTCGGAAGAGAAGGTCCCGGGTTCAATCCCCGGGGCAGAAGGATTTTAAGTAAAAAAGATTAAAATTAAAAATAATTAAAATCCCAGAGCTCCGTACAAGAATGATAAAAAGGAAGGTGCGAGCAACAAGTTGTGGTGGCCGAAGCGGTTAAAGAGACGTGCTTCGGAAGAGAAGGTCCCTGGATCGATGCCCGGGACGGTAGGATTTTAAGTAAAAAAGATTAAAATTAAAAATAATTAAAATCCCAGATCACGCTACAAGAAAGCTAAAAAGGAAGATGCAGCAACAAGATGTGGTGGCCGAAGCGGTTAAAGAGACGTGCTTCGGAGCAGAAGGTGGTGGGTTCGATTCCCGGCACGGAATGATTTTAAGTAAAATATAAAAGTTAAAAATAATTAAAATCCCAGAATTCCGTATAAGAGAGCTAAAAAAGAAAATATAAGTACCAAGTTGTGATGGCCGAAGCGGTTAGAGATACCTGCTTCGGAGGAGAAGGTGGTGCGTTCGATTCCCGGCACGGAGTGATTTTAAGTAAAAGATAGAAAATTAAAAATAATTAATAAATAAGTGTTCCGTGTAAGAGGGATAAAAAGGAAGGTGTAAGCAATAAATTGCGGTGGCCTACCAGGTCTACATTCCAAAAAATAGGCCTACCAGGCCTAGATTCAAAAAAATAGGCCTATTAGGCCTAGATTCCAAAAAATAGGCCTACAATCCAAAATAAGCGTATTTTTTGGAATGTAGGCCTAGTAGGCCTGTTTTTTTAATGTAGGCCTAGTAGGCCAATTTTTTGGAATGTAGGCCTAGTAGGCCTATATTCCAAGAAATAGGCCTACAATCCAAAATAGGTATATTTTTGGAATGTAGGCCTAGTAGGCCTATTTTTTGATTGTAGGCCTATTTTCTGGAATGTAGGCCTAGTAGGCCTACCAGGCCTACATTCCAAAAAATAGGCCTACTAGGCCTACATTCCAAAAAATAAGCCTACTAGGCCTACTAGGCCTACATTCCAAAAAATAGGCCTATAATCCATAATAGGCCTATTTTTGAAATGTAGGCCTAATAGGCCTATTTTTTGGAATGTAGGCCTAGTAGGCTTATTTTTTTGGAATGTAGGCCTAGTAGGCCTAGTAGGCTTATTTTTTGGAATGTAGGCCTAGTAGGCCTAGTAGGCTTATTTTTTGGAATGTAGGCCTAGTAGGCCTACTAGGCCTACATTGAAAAAAATAAGCCTACTAGGCCTACATTCCAAAAAATAGGCCTATTTTTTGGGGTTGTAGGCCTACTAGGCCTACTAGGCCTACTAGGCCTACATTCCAAAAAATAAGCCTACTAGGCCTACATTCCAAAAAATAAGCCTACTAGGCCTACTAGGCCTACATTCCAAAAAAATAAGCCTACTAGGCCTACAATCAAAAAATAGGCCTACTAGGCCTACATTCCAAAAATAGACCTATTTTGGATTGTAGGCCTATTTCTTGGAATATAGGCCTACTAGGCCTACATTCCAAAAAATAGGCCTACTAGGCCTACATTAAAAAAACAGGCCTACTAGGCCTACATTCCAAAAAATACGCTTATTTTGGATTGTAGGCCTATTTTTTGGAATCTAGGCCTAATAGGCCTATTTTTTGGAATCTAGGCCTGGTAGGCCTATTTTTTGGAATGTAAACCTGGTAGGCCACCGCAATTTATTGCTTACACCTTCCTTTTTATCCCTCTTACACGGAACACTTATTTATTAATTATTTTTAATTTTCTATCTTTTACTTAAAATCACTCCGTGCCGGGAATCGAACGCACCACCTTCTCCTCCGAAGCAGGTATCTCTAACCGCTTCGGCCATCACAACTTGGTACTTATATTTTCTTTTTTAGCTCTCTTATACGGAATTCTGGGATTTTAATTATTTTTAACTTTTATATTTTACTTAAAATCATTCCGTGCCGGGAATCGAACCCACCACCTTCTGCTCCGAAGCACGTCTCTTTAACCGCTTCGGCCACCACATCTTGTTGCTGCATCTTCCTTTTTAGCTTTCTTGTAGCGTGATCTGGGATTTTAATTATTTTTAATTTTAATCTTTTTTACTTAAAATCCTACCGTCCCGGGCATCTATCCAGGGACCTTCTCTTCCGAAGCACGTCTCTTTAACCGCTTCGGCCACCACAACTTGTTGCTTGCACCTTCCTTTTTATCATTCTTGTACGGAGCTCTGGGATTTTAATTATTTTTAATTTTAATCTTTTTTACTTAAAATCCTTCTGCCCCGGGGATTGAACCCGGGACCTTCTCTTCCGAAGCACGTATCTTTAACCGCTTCGGCCACAACAACTTATTGCTTGCTCCTTCCTTTTTAGCCTTCTTGTATGGAGATCTGGGATTTTAATTATTTTTAATTTTAATATTTTTTACTTAAAATCCTTCCGTCCCGGGGATCGAACCAGGGACCTTTTATTCCGAAGCACGTCTCTTTAACCGCTTCGGCCACCACAACTTGTTGGTTGCACCTTCCTTTTTAACATTCTTGTACGGAGCTCTGGGATTTTAATTATTTTATATTTTACTCTTTTTTACTTAAAATCTTTCCGTCCCGGGGATTGAACCTGGGACCTTCTCTTCCGAAGCACGTCTCTTTAACCGCTTCGGCCACAACAACTTATTGCTTTCACCTTCCTTTTTAGCCTTCTTGTATGGAGATCTGGGATTTTAATTATTCTTAATTTTAATCTTTTTTACTTAAAATCCTTCAGTCCCGGGGATCGAACCCGGGACCTTCTCTTCCGAAGCACGTCTCTTTAACCGCTTCGGCCACAACAACTTGTTGCAAGCACTTTCCTTTTTAACATTCTTGTACGGAGCTCTGGGATTTTAATTATTTTTAATTTTAATCTGTTTTACTTAAAATCCTTCCGTCCCGGGGATTGAACCCAGGACCTTCTCTTTCGAAGCACGTCTCTTTAACCGCTTCGGCCACAACAACTTGTTGCTTGCACCTTCCTTTTTAGCCTTCTTGTATGGAGGTCTGGGATTTTAATTATTTTTTAATTTTAATCTTTTTTACTTAAAATCCTTCCTTCCCGGGGATCGAACCCGGGACCTTCACTTCCGAAGCACGTCTCTTTAACCGCTTCGGCCACCACAAATTGTTGTATGCATCTTCCTTTTTAGCTTTCTTGTAGCGAGCTCTGGGATTTTAATTATTTTTAATTTTAATCTTCTTTCTTAAAATCCTTCCGTCCCGGGGATTGAACCCGGGACCTTCTCTTCCGAAGCACGTCTCTATAACCGCTTCGGCCACAACAACTTGTTGCTTGCACCTTCCTTTTTAGCCTTCTTGTATGGAGCTCTGGGATTTTAATTATTTTCAATTTTAATCTTTTTTACTTAAAATCCTTCCGTCCCGGGGATCGAACCAGGGACCTTCTATTCCGAAGCACGTCTCTTTAACCGCTTCGGCCACCACAACTTGTTGCTTGCACCTTCCTTTTTCCTTTCTTGTACGGAGCTCTGGGATTTTAATTATTTTTAATTTTAATCTTTTTTACTTAAAATCCTTCCGTCCCGGGGATTGAACCCGGGACCTTCTCTTCCGAAGCACGTCTCTTTAACCGCTTCGGCCACAACAACGTATTGCTTTCACCTTCCTTTTTAGCCTTCTTGTATGGAGATCTGGGATTTTAATTATTCTTAATTTTAATCTTTTGTACTTAAAATCCTTCAGTCCCGGCGATCGAACCCGGGACCTTCACTTCCGAAGCACATCTCTTTAACCGCTTCGGCCACTACAACTTGTTGCAAACGCTTTCCTTTTTAACATTCTTGTACGGAGCTCTGGGATTTTAATTATTTTTAATTTTAATCTGTTTTACTTAAAATCCTTCCGTCCCGGGGATTGAACCCAGGACCTTCTCTTTCGAAGCACGTCTCTTTAACCGCTTCGGCCACAACAACTTGTTGCTTGCACCTTCCTTTTTAGCCTTCTTGTATGGAGATCTGGGATTTTAATTATTCTTAATTTTAATCTTTTTTACTTAAAATCCTTCAGTCCCGGCGATCGAACCCGGGACCTTCACTTCCGAAGCACATCTCTTTAACCGCTTCGGCCACAACAACTTGTTGCAAACACTTTCCTTTTTAACATTCTTGTACGGAGCTCTGGGATTTTAATTATTTTTAATTTTAATCTGTTTTACTTAAAATCCTTCCGTCCCGGGGATTGAACCCAGGACCTTCTCTTTCGAAGCACGTCTCTTTAACCGCTTCGGCCACAACAACTTGTTGCTTGCACCTTCCTTTTTAGCCTTCTTGTATGGAGGTCTGGGATTTTAATTATTTTTTAATTTTAATCTTTTTTACTTAAAATCCTTCCGTCCCGGGGATCGATCCCGGGACCTTCACTTCCGAAGCACGTCTCTTTAACCGCTTCGGCCGCCACAAATTGTTGTATGCATCTTCCTTTTTAGCTTTTTTGTAGCGAGCTCTGGGATTTTAATTATTTTTAATTTTAATCTTTTTTCTTAAAATCCTGCCGTCCCGGGGATCGAACCCGGGACCTTCTCTTCCGAAGCAGGTCTCTTTAACCGCTTTTGCCACCACAACTTGTTGCTCGCAACTTCCTTTTTAGCCATCATGTATGGAGCTCTGGGATTTTAATTATTTCTAATTTTAATCTTTTTTACTTAAAAGCCTTCAGTCCCGGCGATCGAACCCGGGACCTTCACTTCCGAAGCACATCTCTTTAACCGCTTCGGCCACAACAACTTGTTGCAAACATTTTCCTTTTTAACATTCTTGTACGGAGCTCTGGGATTTTAATTATTTTTAATTTTAATCTGTTTTACTTAAAATCCTTCCGTCCCGGGGATTGAACCCAGGACCTTCTCTTTCGAAGCGCGTCTCTTTAACCGCTTCGGCCACAACAACTTGTTGCTTGCACCTTCCTTTTTAGCCTTCTTGTATGGAGGTCTGGGATTTTAATTATTTTTTAATTTTAATCTTTTTTACTTAAAATCCTTCCGTCCCGGGGATCGAACCCGGGACCTTCACTTCCGAAGCACGTCTCTTTAACCGCTTCGGCCACCACAACTTGTTGTATGCATCTTCCTTTTTAGCTTTTTTGTAGCGAGCTCTGGGATTTTAATTATTTTTAATTTTAATCTTTTTTCTTAAAATCCTTCCGTCCCGGGGATCGAACCCGGGACCTTCTCTTCCGAAGCACGTCTCTTTAACCGCTTTGGCCACCACAACTTGTTGCTCGCAACTTCCTTTTTAGCCATCATGTATGGAGCTCTGGGATTTTAATTATTTCTAATTTTAATCTTTTTTACTTAAAATCCTTCCGTCACTTCAACCACCGGATATTGCTGAATTTAAATGTTCTTTTAGCTGTCTTATATTCCGCTCTAGTTTTTATAATATTTTAGAGATTTAGTGAAAAACTTTCAAACCCCCCCGGGATCGAACCTGGGACCTTTTGCTCAGAAGCATTCTGTATTAACCACCTCAGCCAACAATGACTGTTGAAATTGTATTTCTTTTTAGCTCTTATATCGTGCTCTGCTTTTTCTAGTATAAATAAATAACTTAAAACTTTGCAGAAGGGAGATTTGAACCAGCATCGTACAGAACACTTACCTGTTGTTTTAACAATTTCACCCAACTGGGCAATTTGGCAGACCACTCAGTTTTAGTTTATCCCACTCTGGTTTCCCAGTAATGACGAATTATAGACTAAGATAGATGAATTTTCACATCATAGTTTAACGAAATCTCGTATTGTACTGGTTAGAGTCTTCAACTACGAAGTCAAAGAAATAGAGTTCGAATCCCTGTCGAAGCGTAAATTTGTAAGTTAAGAATAAGTCCCTAGATAGGAAAGAAAATGGGTGCTTTTATTACTGGGATTAGGATTTTCAGGGGTGCATTTTTTACTGGACTTAAGTTTTTTCTGCGTACATTTTTTACTAGGCTTTGGTTTTTTTCTCTTGGAGATTTTTTTTACTTGGCTTAGGTTTTTCTGGGTACATTTTTTACTAGGCTTTGGTTTTTTTTCTCTTGGAGAATTTTTTTACTTGGCTTAGGTTTCTTCCTGGGGTTAGGATTTTCCTGGGCGCATTTTTTACTGCGCTTGGGTTTTGTCCTGGGTGCATTTTTTTTACTGGTCTTAGGTTTCTTCCTGGGTGCATTTTTCAATGGGCTTAGGATTCTTCCTGGGTGCAATTTTTTACTGGGCTTAGGATTCTTCCTGGGTACATTTCTTACTGGGCTTAGGCTTTTTCTGCGTGAATTTTTAACTGGGCATAGGTTTTTTCCTGGGTACATTTTTTTACTGTTGTAATTGAGTTGTAATTAAATTAAAGTGACCAAAAGAAGAGGCATACATAACCCCTATCAGTTCGCCCAGCATTGCGAGAAGGCTAACCCCTTTGAAAATTTCGAAAAATGCGCCCAGAATTCCGAGAAGGCTATCCTCTTTGAAAATTTCGAAAAATGCGCCCAGAATTCCGAGAAGGCTAACCCCTTTGAAAATTTCGAAAAATGCGCCCAGAATTCCGAGAAGGCTTAACCCCTTTGAAGATTTCGACAAATGCGCCCAGAATTCCGAGAAGGCTAACCCTTTGAAATTTTCAAAAAATGAGCCCAGAATTCCCAGAAGGCTAACCCCTTTGAAATTTTCGAAAAATACGCCCAGAATTCCGAGAAGGCTACCCTTTGAAAATTTCGAAAAATGCGCCCAGAATTCCGAGAAGGCCTACCCCTTTGAAAATTTCGAAAAATGCGCCCAGAATTCCGAGAAGGCTAACCCCTTTGAAAATTTCGAAAAATGCGCCCAGAATTCCGAGAAGGCTAACCCCATTGAAAATTTCGAAAAATGCGCCCAGAATTCCGAGAAGGCTAACCCTTTGAAAATTTCGAAAAATGCGCAGAGAATAACGAGAAGGCTAACCCCTTTGAAAATTTCGAAAAATGCGCCCAGAATTCCGAGAAGGCTATCCCCTTTGAAAATTTCGAAAAATGCGCCCAGAATTCCGAGAAGGCTAACCCCTTTGAAAATTTCGAAAAATGCAGGCCTACTGATACACAACCAATACGCCATTACAATATGTAAAGCACTTCTATTGCAATCCATGTCATTAGGTTGGCTTTTTCATGGCAATATGGCTCCGGACTTGTCAGGTCCCATCAAGTATAGTACTGGCGATTACCCCCAAATGAATAATGTAACAACAAATTTCATGTTACAAAACTAGGCATAAATAAAATATGCCGCCCCTTATGCTCTGCCCACTGCGTTGCTATGGCAACCATTCGCTTGCTCACTCGGCACTCCCGACCATGCCCTCTTTAGACACTCCCGACCGTACCAAATACCAGCTACCAACCCTTGTAGCAAAATGACAACCTGCTAGCTCAATCGGCACTCCCGACCATACCACAATCACCTCTGCATATTGTCTAAATAATGCATTTACACTAACCACATAGCTAAGTGAAAGAAGTGGAGGCAGCAGCCTTAGCAAAGCGCCCTTGCATTTTTGAATAATGTACGATATTGACTCTATTAATATCACATTCTTCCTACTGCAAAAAATTTGCAATATTATATCTCCCGTGAGGTTTGTCAGCCTGTCACCTTTCGTCTAGCAGTATGACAGCACACCAACGTCCAATCACGAGTTTCTTCATAATATGAGGACAGAAGAATACGCTAGAACATGGTATAAAAGAAAGTGCATCGCGAGGGTGGGAACTATACACAACAAGGTGCGACGGCAAAGTCGGAATGTAGGGGGGCCCACCT
This sequence comes from Ectobius pallidus, assembly GCA_964059195.1. Lineage (NCBI taxonomy): Eukaryota > Metazoa > Arthropoda > Insecta > Blattodea > Ectobiidae > Ectobius > Ectobius pallidus. The sequence continues at coordinate 79,204,831 of CAXKWD010000003.1, forward strand.
CGCGATGTGCGCAGGTTTCCATGGACGGGTGATGTTTTTTTTGTTTTCCAGCCAGGCAGGTTAACCAACATGACGTATAGGGCAGTCTGAATTCTTCCGGATATTCTAGTTTAGGGGCAGTTAGGTTAGGAACGGTGTTACTAATTAGTGACAGGTTCTGTTAAGTTAGGAACAGTCGTATTAATTTAGTAGGGCATTCTGAATTCTCCCGAAATTACTAATTAGTGACAAGTTCTGTTAGGTTAGGATCAGTCATATTAATTTAGTAGGGCGTTCTGATTTTTCCCGTTTTGTATGTGCCATATTGTATGTCCCCACAAGGTTCGTTGTATTGGTGCACCTGCAGTAGCGGCTCGTGGCTCAAAACGAAAGTGTGCTGCAAATACTATTTCATACAGCAAACTTAAAATATTTTTAAAAATTATTAGTATGCCTATCTAAACTGCTCGTCTCTTAATCCGTCTCTGGGAACTTTCACGCGATTTTCTCTGCCCTAATTATTTTTTTGCTAATTTCTCTCGTCTCGTCGAACGTTGTGTGAGTTGTGTGACGAGAGAAAATAGCAAAAATTAAAATAAAAAATAATAATAATAACAATAATAATAATAATGATAATAATATAAATAATAATAATAATTAGGGTAGGGAAAATCGCGTGAGAGTTCCCCGAAATGGAATAAGAGACGAGAAAATAGTATTTTTAATGATCGAGGTAGAGGAAGTCGCTTTGTGTTCCCAGTGCGACAGAATACTTAATCGGGGTTGTGGAATCCGGGTTTTTCTGAATTTAACACATTCGAATTTGGCGGTGAAGATGAAAAGCATTGCTTACTCGCAACATCACGGCCCCCTACCGTCAGATGGTGGAAGATCTTCTCACATAACTAACAGCTCGCCCGCCGGCGAGACGTGAACCTCCCTCAGAATCCCACTCGGCTGCCTGCTGTCGCAGCCAATTTTGCAGGTTAAACTTCCATATACGCAAAGCAGCCAAGGTCGAGCATGACGTCACACCCTCCAAACGCTGCGCTGTTCATAAACTGCATTCACGAATACGGGAAAGATAATATTCACATTACCGACTTCCATTCTCCAACGTCAGCTAAGGAATTCTCGCGTGGACGCGCCAAGTTCAAAATCTACGCAAAAGAAAATATAATATTGCGTTTGAAAATAACATTATACGACGAGCAGAAAACAAGCTGTGTGCTGCAGCACTGCAGCACATAGGAGAAACTTCCCAGAATTCTACGTGGTCTGCTGGTGAGATGTCACACCTGTAACGTCCAATCACGAGTTTCTACATAAAAATATGGTAGCATTCACTGCACTTTTGGCTAGATCGTATTATAAAAGAATGTGCAACGTTTAGTTAGGGTGGGTGGGTTGGACACAAATATTCGTCGAGGCAACCTCTCCTCTCCAGAGAACAATCTATAACAAAATACGTGTGATAATGAGTGTTTTATGACAAAAATTGGTTTTGAAACTGGGCCCCCCTACAATGCGACTTTACCGGTGCGACTTATATTTGATTTTCCCCCAAAACCAAGATATCACACCCAGCGAAGTGCTAAACTGTCCCCAAATGTTGAAATGTACTTTGGGTTTAGTTTCCCACCCTACTTTTCTTTGGTTATGAAACCCATATGGCCTATTTTGCGTACCGTACCCATACAGCTTATGAGTACCAGACATTTTGTGCTAAAAAATTCATCTACATATTGCATATTACTTTCCTTCAAACCACTACTAAACGTGTAGCTTATGTAAAATATGCGTTTGAGAGTAACTAACGTAGCCTAATGAATACAATTGAAATAACATAGCAAAATAGCCTAAGCCCTACAGCAAGCCATGTGAAAATACAATAAAGTAAGTTACTTTACCTTTATATGTCACAATGAAACAGCCCTCAGTTTTCTTCTAATTTCACTTGAATTTCACCGTCAAATGTTATTCATAACTTCAAATCCTGATAAAATTATATTCACAGAACACATGTTGATAATACATTCACCCGCCATATTGCTTTACGTTACTCCCAGTGCCGCCAACACCTTAAAGGAACGTTTCTTAAATTTCCCACATAAGTCTTTTAATTTCTCTATTTGAAACAAAATTCTCGTATTTAAAATACAAATTTTGTATTTCGTTTAAGGCTATTTTATTAATATAAATACTGTATTTTACAAGCTACATGAATAATTTATAGTAATAATAATAATCAATAGCAAAAAAAGCTTTATCCATTTTATTCAAGAATTCAGTTTTTTCATTATTCAATCCAAAACTAAAAAATCAAAAATTTCAAAATGAAAAAATTCAAAGATCCAAAATTAAAAAAGTAAAAAATCCAAAATTTAAAAAATTAAAAATTCAAAAATCTAAACATATCAAAATTTAAAAAATCATAAGTTCAAAATTAAAAAAATTCAAAAATCCAAAATTTAAAAAATTATAAATCCAAAATTAAAAAATTCAAAATCCAACATTTAAAAATAAAAATCCATTATTAAAAAACCAAAAAAAAAAAATCTCAAAAATAAAAAAATCAAATATCTAAAATAAAAAAAAAAATTAAAAAACCCTAAATTTAAAAAATCCAAAATTCCAAAATTAAAAAAATTAAAAGATCAAAAATTTAAAATATCCAAAATTAGAGATGTCCAAAAACCCAATATTAAAAAGTCCAACAATCCAAAATTGAAAAAATCCAATGTTCCAAAATTGAAATATCGAAAAATTAAAACAAGTTTTACTTCAGTCGCGTTCGTTCCACGCACACTTTTTTCTGTCTTCACATTATAAACATCTTCATTAGAATGAGCCTTTTCAAATCCCCATTTAGTAATATTTGAAAGAAGCAAAATCTTTAATTTCCCTGTGTATACAACTTTCAACTTTACAACAGTACTGTACAACTATACAACTGTAATTACAACTTTCTTGTCTCAAGTTAGATTGTACTAACATTTTAGCCTACCCAGGACTATGCCAGTCATCCTCAACAACATGGGTCCACATTTACCTGCTTCTCACTGTGTTTCAGAAGAGACATCCCGAATGCTGTTTGCTTTCAGAGTTTCGTCTTTCATGTTCAATTTATCTTTATGTTTGAAAATATCAATAATCTCTCAATAAAAACATGGTCAGATGGATAATATTACAAATATGAATTTTTCCTCAATCATAAATAAGAAGTCTAAGCTTAGCCTTGAATTTGGTTTATATAGGGGCCCCTCCTGATATACAGGGAAACCCAATGAACTAGCTGCATGATGTTTTTCCACTGGGAGTGTGAGCACGCGTTCCCACCGCCGCCGTTGCAATCAAGATCACACTACTGATGCTCACACGAGGCCTAGTTCTACGTTCATGGATATGTTTGTACACAAAATAATCATTGTTGGAGCTCTGACAAATCTACTATTGTCCACGATGAAAGATTTGGTGCATGGTGCACATGAGCGGAGAACGAATTATAGGGCCCAACTTTTATGAGGGAACAAATGATGTCCCCAGGTACATGAATAATTCTACCCACATTTTAGAGAATTAACAGATAGGGAGCGTGCCTTTGCCTTTTTTTCAAGAAGATTCTCCCATAGCCTATACAGCCAATAGTTTGATGAAAACAAATGAAAGTTTGTGTGAGGAAGATAGAATTATTATTAGTAGAGATTTGTGGCCCCCTCGGTCACCCGATCTAACCCTATGCGACTTTCATTTATGGGAAAATTAAATCACTAAGTATACAAGACAAACCCACACACCCTGGAAGAATTAAAACAAGATATCATGCAGAAAATTGCCAGTATTTCGCAACATCAACTAAGGTGAGTAATGAATGGTTTCTTAAAGAGATGCCAAAAAAGTATGGACTACTGTGGCCAGTTTCAGCACCTCCTTTCATGATGTTGGTAAGTAAGGTTAAGGAAATTGTATGGTTGCATCAGCACCACTCTATGTAGTCCCAGATAGCAACGCATGCCGCTACCAAGATTTGGAAAAACGCCGTGCATCGGTTCACAGTTCATTGAGTCTCCCTGAATACGGTAATACCTTCTGATATGTTTCATCTGTCATAAAATCAACAAACAGCATTACACGTCTTAGTTCCTTGTACAGTATTTCATGTTCCCTTTTCCCCACCATATTTAATCATTTTGTTTTGACACAGTATACATTTAAATGTAAAAAAAAAGTGCGTGGAACGCCACGCGACAGAAGTCAAACTTTATTTAATTTTTTAATTTTTTCAATTTTTGATTATTGGATTTTTTTCAATTTTGCATTATTGAACTTTTAAATATTGGGTTTTTGGACTTTTTGAATTCTGGATTTTGGACTTTTTAATTTTGGATTTTTGAATTTTTAATTTTGGATTTTTTAAATTTTCAAACTTTGAATTGTTTATTTCTTATTTTTAAAATTTTTAATTTTTAATTTTATTATTTATTAAATTTTAGATTTTTGGATGCTATAATTTTTATTTTTTTTTTTTAATTTTGGAAATTTTTATTTTTTTATTTTGTATTTTTAATTTTTTAAATTTTAGATTTTTGGATTTTTTAAATTTCAATTCTATGATTTTTTTTTTGATTCTTTAATTTTGTATTTTAGTTTTTTTAATTTTGGATTTTTAGATTTTTTCAGTTTTGATATTTTTTAATTTTTTTATTTTAAAATTTTGGAATTTATTATTTATTAAATTTTGGATTTTTGGATGTTTTAATTTTTAATTTTGTTTTTTAAATTTTAGAAATTTGTATTTTTTAATTTTGGATTTGCGCTGTAATGAACCTCCGGGTTCCATAAAATAGATACCTTTAGATTGCTTCGGAATTGTCTATTGCCATTAAGGAAGTAAGGTCTGAAAAATTTCCTTTGATTACTCCTAATCATTGAGTTGATTGATTTCTGTGCAGTCCGCACCGAAACAAGTCGGTTCTGATTGTGACTGATTTCGTAACGGTTAAAAGTGTGACTGATTTTCTCGATTTACCCTCTACCGCCACTAAAGAAGTTTTACTTCAAAAAAGTTATTTTGCAACACCATTTACTACCTAAATTAATCATGGATTATCAGCTACAAAACAAATTAGCAAGAATATGGTATCTATTAAGAAAATTAAAAAAAAAACATGTGTATGCCATATTAATTATGTCATAAGTTACTTTGCCTTCTTACATCCACATAAACTGTATGGGATTAGACTTTGCGGAAACTGTACTACTGATGTTAGGTTTAGAACAACAGACAACAGGCAACATGAAAGCCCATTACCCTCCTTATACTACATGTATACTACAGTGAGTCCCACGCAAGAGTTGGCCAATGACGCGGGTTTCTGCGTCGCGGCTGGCACAGCTCCAATTCCCGAGCGATCGGGTGAAATATCTACGCAAATAATGCCGCGGTCGTTGTAATGATTCAGGTTATCACATTTACAGTTAAAATTACAATGAAATAACCACGTACTTCATCACAAGAGACGATGGAAATGTTCTCCTCTTGCATCCAGACAATACTGGCACCTTTTTAGGAAATTTTCTTTCAAGCCCGTAAGTTCAGCTTCCGAGACAGAGTTACTTTCTCTTGTGATAGGCCTATGTGATATTGTCATCAAGTTCTTCTAACAGTATGTAAATATTATTTATGCGGAAACTTAAAAAATAAAGTGTATAGGTCAATTTCCTATACACAAGAAGTACTTAAAGACAATATCACAAGAGAAGCTGAAAGAAAATTCCCTAAAAAAGGTGTCAGTGTTGTGCTTATGCAAGAGGGGAACATTTCCAACATCTCTTGTGATGAGGTACGTGGTTATTTTCGTTGTAATTTTAACTGTAAATGTGAGAACCTGAATCATTACACCAACCGCGGCATTATTTGCGTAGATATTTCACCCGATCGCTCGGAAGTTGGAGCTGTGCCAGCCGCGACGCAGAAACCCGCGTCATTGGTCAACTCTTGCGTGGGACTCACTGTAGTATCATGCATGTGAAAGAAAATATAAATATATTCATGGAACGATCATCAGTGCATAATTATGATACCAGGCACAGACATGAACTGGACGTGCCATACAACCGTTATAATTACAAATAACTAAAACTCAACAAACTGCATTCCGAGATAAAAGAACTACCACTAAAAGTAAAAAAAAAAAGGTTTAAATCAAAAGCTTTTTACTCACCACAAGAGTATTCGGAGTGTGATATTCGGGTAATTTTAAATGAGCATCTCCTACTTTTAGATTATTATTATTATTATTAATATTATTATTTTACTTTTTTTTAACTATTGTAAATATATCCGTACGTAGAACTACTTGACGGAGCCTATTGATTATGTAAGCTTAATGGTGAATAAATTTTATGTTTATGTAACAGACAATTAGCATAGAATTACTGCGGGAAATTATTTATTATTACTGTTATTAACTACTTCTGCATTTCTGACAGGTTTGGCATGTAAAGCTATTTTAAATCCTGGATATTCTTTAATTTTAGGCTTATGTCTGGCGTCTGGGGTTGATTTTTGAAATATGTGAAATGTCCTACATTTTGGGAATATAAACATTCATTAATTTCAAAAGGATTTGTAACAAGAGCAAGATAGAAAAATATTTGTTGCAGTTTGTGACAACAGTAACAATTAGAGTCGAAGAGGCTATAGTTTTTAATAGCTATCATTATAACCAGAGACTGGAAGTTTAGGCATTATAATTCATTAAAATAGGCAGGCAAAGAGGCATTATAAATAGCTAAAGTAGGCAATAAAAGGTGAATTTTTATCATATGTTTAAATCATAAAGAAGTGTTATCTGTATTAATTTCATAATTTTTCATTTAGTCCCTTTTGAGATATTTTATTATAAACGTTCCCAAAATATGATTTTTGGCGTTAAAAAAAATACATTAAAAGGACAAAGTTCTGAAGCTTGAAACTTCTACAGCAGGTAGTCCTATAATAAATCTATACAAGAAAAAATTATAGGTGAGTCTTTCTTCCTTCTAAGAATTTTGCAGTACTAAAAGTGCCGTTTTAAGTTAATTTTAAATTTATAGTTGTGATTTTTTTTCACTTTCCTCACTACTTAGGTGTTATTATATACCCAGACAAAAAATCTAGAACATATCATTGTGATAATTTTGGTTTTTATTTTGTCCTGATATCTACAAGAGTAAGTCAATAAGTATCCACACTTTTGGTTTAAGCTTTTGTACGTTTACTGTACCGCTTAGTGCTTGCTCACGTCGACAAGTTGTTCATTTGTCTCCGCTTGTGGAAAGTTTCACCGTTATGACTCCACTGTGTGTTGCGCTGTTGCATATTAAAACAATTATCTTCTAATTTCACTTAAAGTCATTCAGTTATTCATATGTATTCATTCATAACTTGAAACGATAACGTACAGTCTCACGATAATGATGGGGGAAAAATATCGCAGTTACTTTGTAATGGTTACTCTATTGTCACAGTTACAAAAATAAAATGCACCAAGAAACAGCCCACTCCTTGTCACGGTATTTACACAGAATCTGGAGAGACTGCTACAGAATGAATTAACGTTCGCATGTTCATTCTAGCCGATCACAAGAAATCCCTTGAATTTCGCTGCGTGGGAGCCGACTTGAAAAAATATTTTTTTGGGAGGAGGCAAGGAATTTGATTTTTACTAGCAGTTACTAGCTTACACAGCAAAAAGAAATAAAAACTGGTTACAAACAACCACAGCGGAAGTACCGTAGGCCTACTGTAATAAGATAATAAAAGCCCGCCGAGAAAGAGAAGATATGGCAATCTCGTATATCATGCTTAGTACAAATTTCAATTGAGAACTTTGTTCCAAAACGAGTCAATTTTGAGGATATGATAAGAACATTTGGAAAGGAAACTTGACAAGAAATTTTTTTAAATCATGCACCGTTTAGTTTATTATTTATCTATTAAAAAAAATTGCTATTTGGATTTTCTTTGTTCTGTATATAAAATAATATTGTAAAGTCACAACATTTAGTTGAAATAACTTTTCAATACCATGGCTAAAGGAATTGTTTACTAAGGTGGATTTTCTCCGGCCACAAGTCAGTACTGGTAATGGTACTCCAAGCAAACTCACGGTAAAAATATAAAGTTGCCTAATGCATAATAAACATGTGAAACCAAACTGAAAAAAGTAATCCATTATTAAATAGTTTTTTTAGGGTCCACAGAAATATAATGAATTAGGCAGCTTACTATAGTATTGTTGTGTAGACTATGTGAAGGATATGAATAGCAAATACTGGGTAGGCCTCCATATTGAATGGCGCCCCAGGCCCGAATACAATTTGATGTTACCGAAATTTGTGATTCTCCTCATTTCAACCCTACAAGGCATGGTGGGCAGAAGTAATGGGTTTACAAAATTCTAAATCCTGTATGAGCGACAAAAAGCTAGATTTAGCATTTCATGAGGAAATAGACCTATTTTGAGTGTGATAGGTCGTTCAAGTTCGCTTCAAATTCTAGATACCTATATGAAGACATGAATTTTGAAAATAGAAAGTCCTCCATAAGTTAATTTCGAATTAAAAATTAGTAAAACGGGGACGCCGATCTTTTAAAGTTAGTGTATAATAAAATTATATACCATGTGTCATATGTATGCAGACAAAGTATTGATTAAGCTATATTTTTATAAATCCACATCTGCTAGTGGGAGATAAGCCCATCGGTCCTAAAAAACACGAGATGGAAGTAAATAAAATAATTCAATAAATATTGTACCTAAATATTTACAAACCAAAGGTATTTGGCTTGAAGAAAAGATAGAATTAAAATTTCACGTTCAGAAGAAACATTTCTTATACAGAATTCATGGATTTATATTCACATTTGGTAATTATACATTACTTATAATACAGCATGCCTCAACCTGGAAGGAAGTTAAAATCGTTAACCCATGCCCTAAGTCTCCAGATGGAATCAGTGGAAACTTTTTAAGCTGTGTTGTTTGTACAGTATTTTTAGTTTAAGGGGACCTCAAAACGTGTAATAATGCTGCAAACTTACACACTTAGGGCTACTATGCTTACAGTACAGGTCGAAGAAGTAAAAGAAAATGACCGAGGATCTGTGACGGCCGCAACACTTGGGGCGACGGTCTCAGGGAAGATTGGAAACACAATTCGAAGGTTCGAATCCGAACCTCAACAGTGTTACCTCGCAGGGATTCGAACCTTCGAATTGTGTTTCCAATCTTCCCTGAGACCGTCGCCCCAAGTGTTGCGGCCGTCACAGACCCTCTTCGTAGGGTACTCTAGGGAGTGTATTTGTACTCACTCGCAACGATGCAAGGGGGGAACACGGAAAATAAAGCCCATGGATTCACTTCCGTACTCAAGCTAACATTTACTGAAACCAAGAACAGTAATCAATGCTTTAAACCACATGACCATCTGACAAGACTGACCGAATCAACTTGGAAGAGAGTAGTTGATCGACAGTCCCTCAATATTAAGTTATTTCTTTATTAAAAAGAAGACTGCGGGTGGATTCGAACCTTCACCAAGAGCGAAACCTAAGGGTATAGAGTCCATGCTCTAAACCGCAGGACCACAGTGAGCTCCAGCACGGTGAGCTAAAAAAACACTTGATTTAAGGACTTAAATGTAGCTAATATAATGTGTTTTACATATTACATCAGATAATTATTACTGTTAACAATAATTGTATGGAACAATCATTTAATACAGGGCATTTGTATATGTACTAAAATATAATTATTCTTGTAGCGATAAAACGTACAAAATCTGAATTGAAATTCACTTTTCTTTCTCTGCCCAAATAAAAGTTAGCATCTTAGTAAAATATAATTATTATTATGTATAATATTCCCTTAATGTAAATTGGTGGTTAAAAGAAAGCACATCCCGACGGATGCTTAACCAAAATAAAATCTGATTGTTGACTCTCGTAAATTTCTTTACTTTGAGTATGGCCGATACATTTTTCTCATTTCAAGTATATAACAAGAGGCCACATTCCAAAGAGGACGTACTCAGAATGAGTGACTTTATAACTAGGCCTACCCTTAACATAATTTCTTTCGAAAAAATATTTAAAATAAATGATTTTAGCTCTTAGTATAACACACCATGTATAAAATTTAAACCAAATCGTAAGAGCTGTTTCCGAGAAAATCGAAAATGTTGTTTTCGTACGATTTTCCTTTACAAGAGGTTCTATTGCAAAGAGCGCGTAATCAGAGTGGGTGGGTTATAAGTTCCCTTCAGAAAATTATTTCGAAAAATGTTTCATATAAAAGTTTCAGCTCTTGCTATAAGCACTCCATGTTGCCAGATAACCCAAAGTTATGTAAAAAAAGAAGTGTTTAAACTGTGGACTATCGATAATCCTCAAGATGACAACTGGGAAAAGAATTATAAACTATGGTTCAAGAGAATCTACTGTCCGAAACAATTTATGATTAAATTCACTAAGATAATACTAGACATAGCCATGACAACTAACGTTACATAAAATAAAGGAAAGTGGAGAAATCGGTACAATTGAACATACGTTATTGGATTTTAAATTAAGAAAAATGAGAATGATGGTGTACAAAGAAGGAATAAATGATAAATTTGATTAAATGTAATATTTGAAAATAGACTATAGGTGGATTTGAACCGTCACCAAGGTTAAAACTGAAAGTTAAGAATCTACGCTTTAAACCACGCGAATACAATGAACTCTAGCAGGTAGAGCTAAAAATTCTTGACTTCAGGACTCAGATATTGCTAATCCTCATGTGTTACAAACAAAATCTTATGTGAAATTCACATAACTTCCACTGCCCAAATAAAAATTAGCCTCTTACTATAAAATATTTATGTATGATATTCTCTTCATGTAAATTGGTTGTAAAAGTGAAGAGAATGCCGTTACCACATCACATAACATAACTGAAGGCTACTTAACTCAAATAAAATCTGACTGATGTACTCTCGTAAATTTCTTTACTTTGAGCATGGCCGATGCATTTTTTTCACTTCACATTCTGATACATAAATCAAGAGTTCATATTGCAAACAGGACGTATTCAGAGTGGGTGGCTTTGTAACAACCCTTAAGGTATATATTTTTTAATAATGTTTCAAATACTAAATGTTGTTTTCCTATGATTTTCCGATACAAGAGGCCGTATTGCAAAGAGGGCGTATTCACAGTGGGTGGCTTTAAACTACCCTTCAGATGATTTTTTCGAAAATGAAGATTTTCTGCAACCCATGTGCAAAATATAAAGAAACCGTAGAGCTACTTTCGAGAAAATCGAGATAAACGAAGATTTCTTTGTATAAAATCCTCTTAAAAATAGGGGAAACTCGTCGCCAATCGACGTGTCACTTCTCCAGAAGGTATCTCACCCGAACACAAAATTTTGTTTTCGTACAATTTTCCGTTCTGGAACTAAGCTGTTCACAGACATCAACACAGAAATGTTTCCGAAAATAGTATTTTTGAATTAAGTGTGCCTCAAAACGTGTATTTATGCTAAAAACTCAATTTAGAATTTGGGTATCGAAAACAATACTTCCTCTAAGTAAATTGCGTATGGATAGGGAGAGGAAGTAATATATAAAATTGAAAGTGTGTAGGCCTATGTATGTCAACATCACAATTCAAACATAGCATCCCTTCCCTTGAAAATATAATTTCTTAAAATATTAGACGGAATTTTTCAAACGCAATTAATTGTTCATGAGAACAATATTGGTTGCAGTATTCATATAATTCTTTGGAAGTTACAAGTAACTGGGAATTGGCAAATAATTAGAGAGGTTATCGAAATATTTCATTTCTGGAAATCAATTATGGAGAGTGAAATCAACGTGAATAAATATCGGGTGTGATGCAACGCATAACTTTACGAAAGTAAAGAATATACGAAACGGTTTTATGTAAAGTTAGTATACACTAAGACGTTACAGGAAATAGAAACTTTTTACGGCGAAAATCTTGCAGTAATTTATCTCTATTTTCATCTAACTAACTCCGTGGCGCTGATATCCCTGTAGGGAATATGCCTACCACCCGACTGCTGCATCATCTTCCATAGGCAGACGGCAGGATTGGGGGGGGGGCATGTGGTCAACATGCCGACACCCACGAACGTTAATGGTGGTTTCCATGACCGGTTATTTTCATCTACGAAGGAATTATAATGCCATATGTCAAGTTTAAAAAAAATCTGTGGAAGTTCCTAAACGATTTGAGTACCGGTACCAAAATTGATCGCTGTTCACATACGAGAAACATAGAGCTGTATTTTTTATAGATGAGTATTTCACAACTATAACCTGAAATGGCTGAATTCGGAGATGAGAGATCTCTCTTCTTAACCCTGTGACATCCGCATCAGTGTCTAGTCTGGTATAAGGCACTCGCGCACTGTAAACTGAAGATTAATTGACTGAGAGGAGCGAGATACTCTTTAAACTCGACCTTTCGGCATATTTTAAATATCAATCTTGTTATTTTAATTTGAAAAACCTCAAATTTTATACATGTATCAATAACAATAAAAATTAGAAGCTTGAAAATTGAAATAAAATTCTGATAAAATAAAATCATCTACTTCTTACTACGATGCAGAAAAAATAGATGCAAGGTAGCAGAACTACTTGGGTTGAGTGATTTAACACAACCAAGAAGTTAAATTGTAAGCAGTAGAGATAGGCTACATTTAGAAGTCCAGTGCACACTTACAGTAATATTAGTGGCTGTGATGCTTCAACTAAATTTAAGAGTTTGTTACATTGAATATTTTGTTTGTAAAAACATTGGTATCCGATTGCAATACGAATAATAATAAAGTAATGAGCGTTTATATTGTCAAATATAATTGCCAAATGTTAGTACACTACATCACGTGTATAAAAATGGTGTTCAAATTACGTGTTTTACATGAATTTTATCCGTAAAATAGTGATAGGTAAGTTTATAGCCAAACTCTGGCTTTCATTAAATTATAAAGTTTATAAAACATAGTGCTTGCTTAAAGTAATCGACCTGTGAATAACCCACAAGCTTATAAAACGAAGAGAAAAATCCCTTTAGGCAGGCCTACAGGCGGAGGTAGATTTCGAAGTGCTTTTGGTTTAATTTATTGTCGCTGCATAGCACTCTTCTTCTTTAGCCTTGGCATGGTAAACCTGCAGTAATAAGAACTGAATTCGGTAAAGAGGAAGAGCCTACAATCATTTGTTTTGACAACAAGAATAGGATATAATATTCTGGGAGGCCGTGCGCAAGATCAGCAATGAATAAAATTAGCAAAGCCGCTAAACAAGACAAAATTATGATATTATAATAATTCTTTTAAGTGTTATTATTTTCAAACATTAAAATCTCGCGTAATATGAGAGCTATCAAGAAACTATTTATTGATTTGTAGAGTACTCATCAAGAGCTTTTCAACGATACCCCACAAGACGTGGTTTCAAAAGTTTCGAATTTTCATCCCCCACCCCCACCTCCACCCCCACCCTCACTCGAACCCCCGAATCGTTGGTGTCACTGTAAACTCCATAGGGAGTACTCTAATTTATTCAAACAAAGTTTCCCTCTATACTTCATAGGGGCCGAGATATACATTTTTAAAAATTTCAACCCCCTCCCCCGACCACCCCCTTGGGCCAATTTTGCCCTTTAACGAACTTGTCCGAACTATTGGGCCTAGAAATAACATAATAAAATTTGGTTCAAATATCTTCAAAATTACGGCCGCTATCGTGTAAAGATATATATATAAATATCACAAAATTTTTTTTTGAACGGGCGGTGGTTTCGTACTTAGGGGAGCATGAAACGTAAAGATATGAAAGAATTTTTCGAAAATCATAAAGTGGTATCCATTGCAATAGGTAGATTTTTCTTCGAAAATCTACCTAAAAATGAAGATTCTCAATTATTAATATGTTAAATATTGAACCTATGTCTCTGTTGTATTAGCGTCTGAAATCTGTGACGAAATGAGCCTTAGAAAGGAAGATAGAAGAGTTTCTTTCGGTTTATGTCGTAGAATCATCTCCATAGTAGACGACTTTATGAATATCCCTTCTACCATGCATTATTAAATCCATACATCTGCAAAGATAAGCATCAGCTTGTAGGATCTTACTGATGAATTGAACTCCGGAAATGAAGGGAACTTAAGCTATCCTACATTTATAACTTTACTATATCCATTATATAAAACAGTGACGCAGAATTGCCACACTAACCCTTCGAAAATTTACCTCTCAACCCTCAACAGAGATAGGCCTATGCATCGATAATATAAGCCCAACGAGAAAGAGGAGAGATGGCAATCTAGTTTGTCAGGCTTAGTTCTAATTTAAATTGAGAACTTTGTTCCAAAACGAGTCAATTTTGAGAATGTAATAAGAAAATTTGCAAAGGAAAACCTCGCCAGAAACATTTTAAATTGACAAAGCGTTTAATTTATTATTAATCTACTTTTTAAATCTTTGCTATTTGGGTTTTCTTTGTTCTGTACATAAAATAATATTGTGGAATCACAACTATTTAGTTGAAATAACTTTTCTTTACCATGGCTAAAGGAATTGCTTACTAAGGTTGATTTTTTCCGGCCACAAGTCAGTACTGGTCCTGTCTACTCCAAGCAAACTTGCGGTAAAAATATAAAGTTGCCTAATGCATAATAAACATGTGGATCCAAACTGAAAGAAGTAATCCATTATTAAGTAGTTTTTTTCAGGGTCCACAGAAATATAATGAATAAGGCAGCTTACTATAGTAGGCCTATAGTTGTGCAGACTATGTGAAAATAGTAAATACTGGGTAGGCCCCCATATTGAATGGCGCCCCAGGCCCCAATACAATTTGATGTTACAGAAATTTGTGATTCTTCTTATTTCAAACCCTACAAGGCATGGTGTGCCGAAGTAATGGGTTACAAAATTATAAATCCTGTATGAGCGACATAAAGCTATATCTAGCATTTCATGAGGAAATAAACCTATTTTGAGTGTGATATGTCGTTCAAGTTCGCTTCAAACTCTGGATACCTATATGAAGACATGAATTTTGAAAATAGAAAGTGCTCCATAAGTCCATTACGAATTAAAAATTATGCTATTAAAACGGGCGACACTGATCCTTTCAAGCTAGTATATGATAAAGTTACATACCGTATGTCATATGTATGCAGACAAAGTATTGATTAGGTTATGTTTTTATGTATCCACAACGGCTAGTGGAAGATAAGCCCATCGGTCCTTGATACCACGAGAGGGAAGTGAATAAAATAATTAAATATATAGTGCAGCTTATGTATTTTACAAACCAAAGGTATCTGGCTTGAAGAAAAGACAGAATCAAAATTTCACGTTTAGAGAAAACATTTCTTATACAGAATTCATTCATTTATTGGTTATTGACCTTTGGAAATTATACTTTATTTATAATACAGCATGCCTTAATCTGGAAGGAAGTTAAAATCGTTAACCCATGCCCATAAGTCTCCTTACCTGATGGAATCCGTGGAAACGTTTTAAGCTGTGTTGTTTGTACAGTATTTTTAGTTTAAGGGGACCTCAAAACGTGTAATAATGCTGCAAACTTACACACTTAGGGCTACTATGCTTACAGTACAGGTCGAGGAAGTAAAAGAAAATGACCGAGGATCTGTGACGGCCGCAACACTTGGTGCGACGGTCTCAGAGAAGATTGGAAACACAATTCGAAGGTTCGAATCCCTGCGTGGTAACACTTTTGAGGTTCGGATTCGAACCTTGTTGGCCGTCACAGACCCTCATCGTAGGGTACTCTAGGGAGTGTATTTGTACCCACTCCTGACGATGCAAAGGAGGGATCACGGAAAATAAAGCCCCAGGCATTCGCTTCCGTACTCAAGCTAACATTTAGTGAAACCAAGAACAGTAATCAATGCTTTAAACCCCATGACCATCTGATAGGGCTGATCGAAACAACTTGGAAGAGAGTAGTTGATCGAAAGTCTCTCAATATTCAGTTATTTGTTTATGAAAAAGAAGACTGCGGGTGGATTCGAACCATCACCATGAGCGAAACATAAGTATATAGATCCATGCTCTAAACCGCAGGACCACAACGTTCTCCAGCTTGTAGAGCTAAGGAAAGCACTTGATATCAGGACTTAAATGTAGCTAATCTTAATTGTGTTTTAAATATTACAACAGCTAGGAGTGGAGTGGAAACAATTCGAAGGTTATTTAAAAAGTCCACTACGGGTGGATTCGAACCATTCAATTTTCTTTCTGTAAAGTCCTCTTAAAAATAAGAGGGAAAGTCATCGCCAATGTTGATGTCACAAGAGGTCGTATTGCAAACAGCCCGTATTCAGAGTAGGTGGCTTATAAGTACCCTTCAGAGAATTTGTTTTCTCGAAAAAATGTTTCAAATAAAAGTTTTAGCTCTTGCTATAAGCCCCCAAGTTGCCAGATGACCCAGAGTTATCTCAAGAAAGAAATATTTAATAATACTAAAGATGACGTTAACTGGGAAAGGAATTTGAAACCATGGTTTAAGAGAATCTACTGTCCGAAACTAGATATGATTACAGTCACGAAGATAAGATTAGACATAGCCATGACATATGAGTGGTTATATAAAATAAAGAAAAGGAATGACCCCTATTGTGAATGTGAAGAATTCAGTGCAATTAAACACACGTTAATTGGATGTGAAATTAACAAAAAAGAGAATGACGAACTTGTACAAGGGCCTAAAAAAATCAGAAATTCATTAAATTTAATCCTTTATTAGTATCCATAAAAATTAATAATCACATTAGAAAACGTAAATTAAAAATTTGACGGGAAAGGGGGTACTTAAGGGAATGTTTATCTAATTGAAAATTAATAAATTACTCGTTACAAGAAGTGAAAACTTTCAGGAGCGTCTTTTATTAAGTAGTACAAGAAGAAGTAAAATTAATTAACCTAACAACAAGAAGAAAATAATGTTTATTACTGCAATGACTAGTTTTATGTGGATGTATTATTACTTTAATATTTTATATGTAAAATATGTACAAGCCTAGTATAAACTTAGTTTTTTCTTAATAATGAATGTAGGCCTAAATGTGAGATCATGTGTTAATTTTTACTTCTATATGTAGAGGAAGTGCTGTGTTTGACTGCAAAATTCCAGTTTCAGTTTTTAACATAAATACATGTACTGAGGTCACTTACATACAAAAGTACTATTTTCAGAAACTTGTTTGTCTGAGAACAGCCCATCTCCAATTTTATATGAAACGGATTTGGGGAGACAGCTTTACATGAAGAAATTTTTGCTTTTTTTTTTCTCGATATTCTCTACAACGGTTCTAACGAATTTCTTTAAATGTTATATGTGAATTGCTTATACTAAGGTAACACAAAGCTAAAAGTTGTATTTGAATCATTTTTTTAAATAATTACACATTGTGTAATTTCTGACATACTTTTAGGATAGATAGAATCATAACATTCATAGAATAATCATCTTTACAAGTAGGTTTATGTGTGAGAAAGTTTGTACAAAAAATGCATGCACTATTCTATATTAGTTAAATTGATTTATGGTGTTCCTGAACTGTTTTTATCCTTACCTTTAGATGAATGAAAAAGTAAATACTTTATTATAATTTAGTTAAAATTCTGGTGTATAACTTTTTTTCCTCTGGCACATAGATTCAAATGGGTGATATTCCCATGGAAACCATTAGTAATGATAACATTGTTTGAAATTAACTCCGAATAGGTAACCGTTATGTATTTAGTTGGTCGTTTAGAAAATAAATATGTGGACATCACTTTAAACTGAATTTAAAGAAAATAAATATATGAAAAAACAAACATCTTATGTGAAACACATAACTTCCTCTACAAAAATGAAAGTTTTGCCTCTTAGTTTAATATAGGCCCTATTATGTATGACGTTCTCTTTTGGCTGCAAAAATGAAGAGAAAGTCGTTACATCGATTCCCCAAAGGATAACTTACACAACCCAGATAATATCTAATTAATGCACTTAAGTAAAATTTCTTTACCATAAACATGGCAATGCGCCGATCTCACTTCACATTCTGATACAGAATAAGAGCTCTTGTTGCAAGGAGGTTCTACAAACTGTGGGTGGCTTATAACTAACCTTCACGGAATTTTTATAAAAAAGATAAATAAAAGTTTCAGCTCTCAGCATAAGCATCTCATGTACAAAAATTTAAAGAAAAACGTTAAAAGCCGTTTTCGAGAAAACCACGAAAAACAATTTTTCTCCATGAAAAATGGCATTAAAAGTAAGATAAAGTCTTCGCTAATCTTCGTGTCACATCCCAGAAGGTGCCTAACCAAAATACAAAATTTTGTTTCATACGATTTTTCGTTCAGGAGTTATGATGTTCACAGACACATACAGACATGTTTCTGAAAATAGTATTTTTGGATTCAGGGGACCTCAAACGTTCATTAATGTTAAAAGCTAAACTTCTGATTTCTGGGTCGAGCACAATACTTCATCTACCCATAATAATAATAATAATAATAATAATAATAATAATAATAATTTATTTAAGCCTTTAAGTAAAATGTAAAATTGGCCATGTCAGATTTCATAAAATAAACCAAAATTAGTCATTACTGGCCCCAATAAATGACAAAATGTAAAAGATTAAAATTTGAAGTCATTGTTGAAACATTCATGCATATTATAAAACGGATTGTTCTTCAACCAAATTTTTATTTTGGTTTTGAATTTACTCTCATTTAGGTCCTTTATGGTGTCAGGAAGCTTGTTAAAAACCTTTACAGCATTAAACACATGTAACTTACCTGTGATAAGGGCAGAGGAAGTAATAAACAAAAAAACTGAACCATTGATATGAATGGAAAACATTAAAAAAGGAGGTATTTTCTGTGGACATAAAAATTGACCGAAATATCTTGCACCGAATGGAGATGGACTATTCCTTCGGGCAGTAAGAAGTGGACAAAATGATCTGAATCGCACTGTGCAAATCATGTCTATGGGTTAAATGTTGAATAACAATAAACAGACAAATAAATAAATAAATAAATAGGGATAGTAACTGCAATTGGACAAGTAGCCATTAGTTTGAAATGGTCGCCTTAATGCTGATGTAATTACTAATAAGTTCGCTAGTCATGCGAATGAAGATTCATGCGGCTTCTCCTCTAATAAGCTAATAATTATACATGAGTAAACCCTGCTGTATCAATATCAGGAGTACTTAGTCCTAGCTGACATGCAAATCAGATGGAAACTGTGTTTGCCTAGGACTAGTAACATCTCTCACGCCCTAAAGACGTTTAATTCTCCCCTTCGTATATCTCGTCACACATAAATCTATTCCTAACGAATTATGTTTCTATTAACCATGACTGTATGTGAATAGTTTATTTAAGTTACTTCTGCCGTGGATGACATCTATGCTTCCGGGGGTAGGGGCAGAATTAAAATATGCCTAGTTTGGAACTTAGAACAGCAATGGGAATAATATTGAATCCTCCATTGAGAGGTGTCAAGAAAAAAAGAAGTCAATATTAAATACTCAGATGACCGTCTATATTATAATTAGGGCCCGGAAGTTCATGCATTTGAATGTTTTTCTTAAGGGTTAAAAATGTATGCTTATACAGTGGCGTACCAAGGCTACTTGGCGCCCAGGGCTAATTAGATGGTAGTCGCCCCCTAACATTAAAAGGTTCAAGGTTCAATGAGTTTAATTTAAACACAGTTTAATGTTCACAATTATTTATTTTTAATAAGTAGTATGTTACTTTAACACATTATAAAGAGAAAAAATATGAATAAAATAAAACTGTAAGTATTTATTATATGGTTAGTTTGTTTGAAAAAAATAGATAAAATTGCTAAATTAGACCGTAAACTTTTCCTGTGTGCTCGGCTCCCACGACCTATTTCGTATTGACTATAAATAGTTTAAAATGAAACGTTTATTTCAGTTCTAAATAACATTACTGCAGTATTTAATAAAGCAATTAAGAAAAGTTGACCAATAAAACCTTATATTTTGCCTGAAAAATTATTTTTTCTTAAACTAAAAAAATATATTTTTCAATTTTGGCGCCCCCTTCTTTACGGCGCCCGGTGCGGCCACCCTGTTCGCACCCCCTTGGTACGCCACTGTGCTTATACATTAGATTATATTTACGAATTATAGAATTTTCAGTTATTTGAACATTACTTTTTTAGCGCATATAACTGAGCATTTTCGTGGTTGTGATAAATGCATCACATTTCAATATTCTAAAGCCTATATGACATATTTTAAAGAGCTTTAAGGTTAGATTACGATAATTGCATCATATTTGAATACTTTACTGCCTATATGGCACAGGCCTATTTTAATAAGTTTTAATATTCCTTATTTTATTTTTCATCTGGAACATAGTGGCAATAACTTAGCGCATGATGAAGCAACTCCTCACGTGGAAAGAAATAATGCTGACGTGGAGCTAAGTTTTGCAATTGAAAATTTTTGCCAATTGATGGTTGTGAACTGCAATTTCATCAGTCAACATTGACAATGGGACCACTTCAGCTTCATCATCTAAGGCAGTGGGTCTTCAACCTTTAACTAAGGGGCCATTTTATTTTTGCAGAAAGACTTGCAGATAACACAAATACGGTATAGGGTATAAGTATATTACAATAACTGTAGGAATTACGTAACATTATACAAGTGTGTGTTTTATATTTTGTCTTCAACTTTGCAATGTTATTAAATAACACAAAGCACAGTAATATTTTTGAATTTAAAGAATGAACATTATAGGTATACACCCAATTACAATGTTCATGACTATACTAGCAATACATCATGTACTTACAATAACACAAATATGAAATAGGTATAATAAAAAGTAGGAAAGTAAGGATAATGACCAATGTAAGGTAAGAAGTATAACGAAAAGGAGAGAGTAAAGAGAATAAGAGAGATAAGAAGAAAGCAAGCATGAAGAATGTAGAGAAAAAAAATAAAAATGAAATAAGAATAAAACAAATAAAATAAAACAACGAAAATATGTTAGTTGACAATATCATATACGGTATTACTATTCACACACAGATTCCTGTGCATTACCATTCTGGACTAGTTTTAACAGTTGGCTTGCAGCAGAATTAAATTGTTTAAGATTCATTCCAATATATCTATATTAAGTGGGTGGATTTGATTGTACATATTCAAAGTTCTGTTTATTAGTGAATTTTTATGCAAGTCTGTGTTTACTCTCCAGATAAGATCCGGGGACCACAAGGGCCTAAAGTTACCAGACATTCGTCTCACATTTGAGGGGAAACCCCGGAAGGTCTGCTTCATATTTAGGAAATATAACTTTGCTGCTTACTTTTAGCTTCATGCTTCTATAAAATCACTGAACCCGTACGGTTATGCAAATAAGGTCTAGTTTACATTTAATCTAGCCTAGATGAATATAATTTGAAATCAGATTACCATAACTACACAAGACATAACCATGGTTTTGATGAACCTGCCGCCAGACTGACTGTAACAAAACGTAATTTTCCTACAATGGCTGTAATACTATTCAATAGGTTATCCCCATTTGCATTTGATCTGCCTATTTCGAGATTTAAAAGAAGTTTACTCCAATAGTTAACAAAAAATCCTTTTTATATAAATGAATTTTTAGATACATCTGCAAGTACGTGTAAATAATTTTAAATGTTGACTCTATCTGCACATAATTCATTATTATTATTATTATTATTATTATTATTATTATTATTATTATTATTATTATTATTATTATTATTATTATGGATTTTACATACCAATATTTCTATTTTAGTTAGCAAGCTTATCATGTTTGTTCGGGCATCAGCTGGTTCCAATTCTAGTTCTTGAATTGTAGGTCATTTTAAAAATGGAACAAAGTAAAAGTCATAAGAGGTTTTTAGTATTTTATATTATACTATGTTAGTTACGTATCACGAAGAAAAACTTTTTCGCGTCAAGTCCCAACCATGACCTAAACATAACAGCAATTTCTATAATATGTAGGTTTTAATTACAATAATATTTTGCAAATAATACTACTGATAATAAATTTATTGCAACAAATTACAATAAAAATCTTAAATGTGAATTCGAACGCCATAAAAAAAAACAAACAAACAAACAAACAAACAAACAAACAAACAAAACAAAACAAAGCTTATGATCGGGGACGGTTCAGTTCAATACACTAAAATAATGAAAATTGATTTACAAAGATAGGCAAGCACGAACAAACATGTTATACTTACAACAATGGAAATGTACGAGTTAATGATACAATAATAGTACATAACATTTTAAGCTAAATTAATTTGAAGGTAAAACAATTACATATATTTTCAAAATTTAATATAGAAAACGTATTAATGACAGAAGTAAGGAAATAATTTAATAAATAGGCCTAAGTATATAAACATTCTAATTTTAAACTTAAATATGTATGTTTAGTTTCAGCACCATTTTTACTTACCGTTTAGGCCTACCTCACTATCTACGTGAGAGTTTCACTGAATCAAATCATACACAGCTAACTGTGGTAATAATACGTTCGCATTCATTTCCAGTCTTGTTATTCCGTAATTACATAGTGCATTCTAAAAACCAGGGCGTATATTCTTACTTCAATCAAAACCTATTAAACGGAAAGAGTTTTCATTATTTTCCAATACATTTAGCTATGAATTAAATTTTACAATCATATTTTTTTCTTTTTCGGTAAAAAATTAACAGGGACATGTAGGCTAACATGACTAATTCTTCACATAACTATAATTCCTTTTCTACTGAGGACTTATTAACATTTTAACATCGTTTTCCCTTTTCCATATGCTTATTTAATGTGTCATGAAAAATGAAAAGTACATGAAAAATGAGAGGTGTAATTCATTACAGCTACGTTGAACAAAGCATCTTATCTTGCGGACTTACTAATGCTAGCGTAAATAAGGCAAAGCATATGCATGAGAAAGTGCTTTAATCTCAGTCGTGCCTTTGTTATTGTTCCACTTTGCTCTCAATGCATTGTTATTGCACTTCATAATGTTTGCACACGGAAACCTCTCCTCTGCATCTCATTCACAGCATCTCTCTAACCTCTCACCCGTGTGACGGTACACCTCTGTAACACTTCTACCTTAAAACATCTGAAATGTTGATTTTACAACTCTGTGGTTCTAAAGCCTCCGTTATACAGGGAGCGAAACAAAACAAGGCGCAGAAAATTGTAGAGTAGACTGGCAGTACCATACAACACATTTGGAGGATAGGAATATGGGGTCGCAGAAGCTGTTTCAATGTGCTACATGCGTCAACATTAAATCCGTCATGTTAGAAATCAGTGGCCTCCACGGTCGCCTGACTTAATTCCGCTGGATGTTTTCCTCTATGGTACCATGCATAGCATAATTTATCTAACACCAGTTGAGAACCCACAGGACCTAGAGGTCGCATTATGGCGGCAGCAGGAATGCTCCAGACCACTCCTGGTGTATCGCAAAGAACACCGCCGAGACAACGCTATATTGTTTTCCAACATACAAATGGTGGTCACATTAATTCATGTTGACATCAATTCAGCAATAATTGATGCTTGTTTACATTTGCGATATTTCTCTGTAATTGTAGGCCTATATTATACTCCGCGCCTTATTTCTTCGAGCCTAGCCTACGTAATAGAAATTTAAACGTGGCAGAGGGTGGATAGAGGGAAGAAAGAGATAGAAGATGGTTGCTATACAACAAGGCAAAACTAAAAACATGCGTGTACTCACAGTTATACCTACTACAGTAATACGATACTACACACTGATTAGGAGATTAGCTACGGGACTTTTCGATAAACTTATTTAAAATCAATTTATTATAGAAAGAAAATGATCGGTATTGTGGTTTAGCTTCGTACACGTCTACACTTCTCGTGGCAGCTGATATGACCGTATGTTTTTGCACGAATAGTAAGGGATGATTTCGCATCGGTTGACCTTCTTCCCCAACCCGCTAATGCTACTTTCTCCTCTGGAATTTTCAAAACTCTAACGGCCGCCAAGCTCGGAGAAATAAGGCGGGCAGTATTGATTTTTCATTCCGTTCAAAGTGTTTAGGACTTATGTGAATTCCAGTATGCACAAACATTTGAGTTTTTCCTTACATTATAAAAGACGTGTTGTAAAGTACATCAGTTAAGTGCACTCATGTGTAGTTTCTCATTGTGTACCAATACTCATTAGTGGAACGGTACATAAACACTTGTCGTACAAGTTACAAGCTAACTTATATTTATTATTTTGATACATGCGTTTTACACGGCTAGAACGTACAAGGTATCGGTGTAGACTCACTCCAGTGAAGACAATGGTGATATTGAGGCGCTCTGCCGGGGGTGTTTCAATATTGAAATTAGGATGAAGTCAATTTCCGAAAGTCGCTCTCGCACTAAAGTGCCTCCTTGCTCCGGATATAAAGTGATGGGACATGTTACTAGCATCTGCTCTTAATTCTACACGTCTCTTGTCGGCTAATAAACCTCAATCCAAGATCCAGTACTGCTGCATTAAACATACGACTTACGTCTGCCTGCTTGCTTCCGAACGGAAACGAATAAACTGGAAGAAGGAAGCCCAACTCACGTTACTTCGAGACAATAAAAAATTTATTGCATAAAATTTAACGGGCCATTCACCTGAGAAGGATTTGTGCCAGTGTAATGTCTTTTTTAAGATCCAGCATCTGCATGTAATGGGAAACACTTTTCCAAGCAGTTGGTTTTGCTGCTGACGTAAAGAGTCATGGAGATTAGATTCCAGTAATGATTTTACTATTGTTTTAATTTATTCATGGATATAATTGCATTCCTGAACCACATATTATTGTTTCTGTTGGACATTACTTGAGAATATTACAGGAGAAAAATTCCTCTAACACTGGAATTTGAACCCAGGACCTTTGACTATCCGTGCCACTGCTCTACGCAATTTATACAGCCTGGTTATTAAATTTATCCAGTTTTTTAAATTTCAGGCGACTTACATCAGATCAGATGTTAAATCAAAGCATTATTTATTAAATAAAATAATGTCTTATTTAATGTCTCGAAGTCATTAATAATGGATCATTTTTTGATAAAAACCTTTCTAAAGTCCATTCATTCCGTGCCGATCCTGACAGCAGAATATTTTATGGAACTCAGACCCGGTGACTGTACAAGTCGTTGATACTTTATATAAATATATCAAGACATTTACAGAATAAGAGCACATTGCAGGGAGTGCATTTTCATTCTCTCAGCCTCATGAAAAGGTGATTATCACGCTAGCTTTTAATGCTTGGGTTTGTGCAAACGACGACTGGCTTGTAACTATCTTTCAGAGAAATTTCGCAAAAATTGTTTGAAATAAACAAGTTGGCTTTTAATGTAAGTGTACCGTGTATAGAATTTAAAGAAAATCGTTAGAATAGTTTTCGAGAAAATCGCGAACAATGAAATTTTTTTCATTGTAAAGTCTCATAAAAGATAAAGTCGTCAGCAAACTACCTCAGAAGATATCTAACACATTATATAAAATTTCGATATGGTACGACTTTTTTTTCTTTTGCTACGCTATTCCCACACAGAGAGAAACACATCTATACATGCTTCTGAAAATTGTACTTTTAGATTCATGGAGCCTCAAAACGTGTATTGATGCTGAAAACTCGACATCGAGTTTCTAACACAGTACTGTAATCCCTCTACCTGAAGTAGCGTACCTATGGCACAGGAAGAGGAAGAAAAATACATAACAATGTAACGGCAACGGCACGTTATAGAAAGCTAGAACTTAGGTGTGAAAACAGTAAACAAATAAAGTGTCGTAATTCATTTAACTTTTTCACTGCTATTGACGTACTATACTCGATTCAAGATGTGTACGGAGCAAAAGTAAACAACCTAGTGTTAAAGTACAAAGCACAGTTCACAAGAGTTCGTTATTGAGACTGTTTAGTCAATTACATAAACCTACAGAAAGTCAATTGAACTTTCTTTTTTTAAAT
Organism: Ectobius pallidus; assembly: GCA_964059195.1. Taxonomy (NCBI): domain Eukaryota; kingdom Metazoa; phylum Arthropoda; class Insecta; order Blattodea; family Ectobiidae; genus Ectobius; species Ectobius pallidus. The sequence goes on from CAXKWD010000003.1 coordinate 79,230,975, forward strand.
TAAGCATCAAGGTTTGATTTTCTTCTATAATACATGTTATTAGAAGTTATGCCAATTAGTTTTACTTACAATATTTGGTGTACATTATGCAAATGAAAAAGTAGGAATTAATTACGTTAATTTATTATGTTATAAAATTACGTCTTGTATTTAATAACTTATGCCACTTGTTTTCTTCAGAATCAACAAATTTCACAAGGCAACGATAAAAAAAATTAAATCTTGTTTCTAGATTTATATTGTAAAATATAAGCCTGTGATATAAATATGGAAGTAAGCGACTCACTTAACAGAACTTGTGTTTTTCACAATTACATAAATAATTTTACGATAAGTGCGGAATGGAAGTAAACATCTGACTGAGCCTGTCGCATGAAGTATGCTCTGGAGCGATCAACCAATGAAACGACAGGACAAAGTTAATCAAGGCAAATCTGTTGTTTACTTTTGCTCGGTACACATCTTGGATCAAGTATTGTACACATGCGTCACTACAAAAATCGCGTAAAAGACCGAGAAATAAGCATAACAGATCGCAAAATATTTACATTTTATACACGTGTTAAAATAACTGTCATCCATGAATACCTCCTTTAAATTTTTCCTAAGTGATTTAAAACTTAAAACCCACTAGTGACTTTGGTTGACTAATGCTTATAGTTATTAAAATTTAAATTCATTTATGAAAGGATTAATACAAGGAATGCAATGAGGAAATCTGGTTAAAATTATAAATATATAGATCCATTGGTAAATAATGTTTTTATATCGGTGTATAAGCAATTTTGATAAAATCGTAAAAGTTGTAACAGCTTTTTTCTGTACGTGTTGAGAATTGTACGGCTTATCATTGAGTATTTTTATGTGGAGGAAAGATTTTGATTCCTTCCGACTATTTATTGATTTGGGTTTTCCCCATAAGGAGATTGCCACAAGACGCTGTATAACGTACAGAAGTACTGGACTATAAATGAAATGGGAGCGAAGATTTAAAATAGATCAAACAGTGACCAGAAATATAATACATCACAATAAATACTTAGGTAACTTATCCACCGCACCAATATGCCGCCAAAATTAAAATCGAAATTCTGAGTTCAACTTTGAACATAAATAGAGTCACACTCACAATCTAAAATAATTCTGATCATTCAGCTGACTAGTAGACGATTTTAACTGCTTTCGGGTTGATACGGTTGTCGCCTTATAGAGCGAACAAACATTGTACATTTATATGAGAATTATTTAATTTATATTTTTCGCTTCAATTGATTGGTTTCATTTGATATTATTTTCGTTGTAGTCCACAATTATTACTTCTTCCGTTTCTTCCATTTAGCTAACATTTTATTTGATTCCGTCTTTGTTACTTACTTTCAGTTTGTAGTGGCTTATCCCAGCTTTACTCTCTGGGTCCATTCCTTGCTGCTCTTGGGTGAGATTTCTGTCTGCGTCGTAATCTCCCAGTTCGGGAGAAGCTGTCAGTTTAGTAATCTCGTGACCATTCTCATGGAGTTACTGGAGTAGATGAATCCTCCAGCTGCGACAAGTCCTTAACCTTCTGCAAATCCTGAAAGCAATTTAGATGGATTGAAATTATAAAGTTCCTAAAACATACCTCTAGTAAAAATAAAAATAGGTGCCACTTATAGGCTAAAATGAACACTGATTTGTTATTGTAGGCTACGACTGGTAATAAAATTATCTACAGGTTAACTACACATGAATAAAAATTGCTAGTGTGTCCAGTTCCATTAGAAATTTTAAACCAAAAGCATTATCATATTTTTTAGATGTGTACTTTAGTCAGTAGGATAGTTATAATATATTTCTGTGAAGTCGTATAAAAAAATGCATATTTCAAAATTGCTTAGTGTATTTCAAGTTTTTTTTGTGGTTTGTAGTATGTTTGTCACAGTGAATTTGTTATAGCCTTAAGATAATTGTAGTATGTGTTGTAATTTTTTGTCCTTTGAACCAATGTATTTATGTCACCCCTCACATGAGCTTTGCTCTTTGGGGTTGTATTATATTGTATATTAAATAAATAAAATAAAATAAAATTATGTATCCTGACTGCTTAATTTTTTCCATTCACATAACTTTCGTACAGACTACGGCAATGGAACACTCACCGATCAGCTCATGTGCTTTCTAAAACCGTGGCGCTGAATAGCAGGGAGTAAATTGAAAAGGTATATGTGGTAGGATTGAAGGGAAAATATGTGCAATTACATTGGAATTATGTGACATGCCGACATAGTCTATACGATAGAAGAATCAATCCAGGTTGTATTTCAAGATTCCGTGATAAATAGACAACTTAAGGTTTTAAGAATATAGGAAAATTCATAAAAAGAACCATCTTTGATGAAAGGTAGACCCTTCAGAAACTACCTTTCCGTAAATAGCATTTATAGCAGTGTGAATATTTGAGGTTTCAAACTAAAGGCGAAATTATCATAGATAATCACGAGTGGGGTTTATTAAGACTATTCCATGAATAAAATGTAACGGATGTAAATTAATGACTTCCTGACTTCGTTATTTCAAATAAAATCTGTCACTTGTGCCATTACGGCATACTATGAATCGACAATCGTTGAATCGAATGAGTAGTCAGATTCTAACCAATGCTATCAATAGTGCATATGAAAAATAATTAACCTAATTCAGATAAGCTAATATCAGAACAGAATAAAAAGCACACGAATTGGCTTGCACCGAATCGAAATTGTGTTTTTAATCAATAATTATTTATATTATTTCAATTTCCAGACAAGTTGAGTTATGTGATTCCAGTTAAGAGCTGACGTGATATCAGATAAAATCGCATCCTCGAGTTCCTAGCAAGCATGTTATAAGATAAATGCCCATGATTGGTTGATAAGCGATGCATTGTTAAACATTATTGGTCAATATCAAATACGCATCGTATAAATGGAATAGTCAAATTAAAAAGCTAATAAATTATAACTTCAATTTAATTCATAGGTAAATTCTTATAAATTTACAATCGAGTCTTGTAGTTCTGAGTCTCCACAATTAATTTTTAGAAGCTTTGTGTTTCAAATTTCGGTTATCAGGCTTATGCATGCACAATTGTATCATAAAAGGAACATAAAGTGCGGTTTTACGACAACATTGCGTTATCTACAGCTAACAGAGGAACGAGACAATTTCATACAATAGATGGGGGAGAGTGGGACCGTTTCACTTTAGCCTGCAGTACTTTGTAATTTGAAATACACTGTAGGCTTAACATTAAGGGGGCTTTGATAGATTTCATTGTGACAAAATTATTACGAAAAATGAGTTTCATTTTTTGTATACTCGTGACGGTCAAGTTAGAAATGCTAAGCGTAGTCCAGCTCATAGAGCTAATCTGTAAAGCACTGCTGTTGCTGGGCGAATTTAAACTGATTTTTTTTAAAAAAGCTCATAGAGTGCTACTGTTGAAAAGGGTATATACTGAAAATCGCTCACTATAGAATCCTATATCCGAGTCGATGCTATTACTGTATTATTATTATTATTATTATTATTATTATTATTATTATTATTATTATTATTATTATTATTATTAAGGCTCGGAAGGTAATACTCTATTAAAAGGCAAAATATGCACTAACATTTATAAAATATTCTCTGGAACCAATGAAATACGCTCTATCACATAAATAATTTCAATACTTTACATCATCTAGTTACCTGAATTACATTATAAATTGCCAAGAAATGTAGAAGTTGTATAACATTTTAAAAACAAGGTAAAAGGCAAAATATTAATAAATAAAAAGTAATGAAGTGATAGCCTATGTCGCTTTAATATTATACCGAAAACATTAGGCTATGTAATGTCAATTACAATTGTATAGTCGGTTTTCAAAACATTCAAATATGTTGTAAACGTTTGAATTAACACAGATTTACACAGTATTTAAAATCTGTCAGAGATGTCGTTAAAATGTAAAAAATTAAGTTAATAAAATATGCACAAATATTTTGATATCAAGAAAATATGATGCATTATCGCAAAACTAATAAAATATGCAACATTATGCAAAACGAAATAATAAATGTTCTGTTATTTCTTTCGTGTCTTACATATTTTAGCACTAGCATGTAGGCCTAATACATTGCATTCTTTCTCTGTCTCATTTTCCGATGAAACACTGTGTCCTGCGTAGTAAACATATGAAGGAAGTGCTTAGCTAAAAAGGTATTTCAGTGATCATCAATGATTCATGTAACTTATTTTTCCAATTAATGCAAGGAACAGACACGCTAACCCATATAATTTTATTTATGTTGATTAATGACTTATTTATTTACCCCATAAGGAAATACGAGTCTATCGAAATGTTTAAAAACATACAATTTTACCTTGAAAACAGGACGACTATGCACAGGTAGGGAAAAAGAAAGCGGACCGACTAAAATATCTAAGTTGCCGATATGAGCCACTGCGCATGCCTAGCGGCATTCACAGAATAGCAGGGAATGTATTGAAATGAACATTGCTTGAATTGAGAAATAATTTCACGTAATTTCCATTGCTTGTGAAAACAAACGTTTCCGTTACATCTCTTACATTTTTTTACGTATCACAAGGCTCTGAAATCAGCAACAAGAGTCTGTCCGCTTTTTCCTACCTGTACATAAGTATTTTTAAATAATGTTAAATGTAAAGAGGCCCTAGTGATACTCGGTGCAATTCAATGAATACATAATAAGAGATATAGACATATATATTTTTTAATTTATGGTTTTAAAAAGAGAGGAGATTTTTATTTCAAATGTCCTTCAGGGATCGTATTAAAAAATCAGGGTAGGTTAAATAAGGAAAGAACAGTAGTTAAATATAGAGCGAGGAACCGGATAAAAAATTCCTCTGATCTGCTAGTATTACAGCTTTCCATCGTATTAGGATTACACGAATTCGGTCAAAGGCACATAATATAAAAGAAAAAATAAGAATTTTTATAATATGTATATGAGGACTTGCTGATATGCCATTCACACAGTCTGAAGCCGATAGAATGTTCAACTACCATCGATACGACTCCACAGAGGCCCAACTTCCTCAGGAGTGCTGTTACTTTGTAAACTTTCAGAGTTCCTTACTAGCAACTTCGATTTTTATGCTATACATAATTCAAAACTTTCAAGTTACAATAGCTCTCAACATGAGAACTGCAGCACTTTACAAATGCGACAAAAAAAAGACGATGGTGCAGCGGACAGCTACTCCATGCTTATACTCGTATCATAAACTCTAAACTAAACTAAATCACACGCTATGAGTAACGCAACAGTTGCAAACGACAAGATTGTTACGTTATAGTTACTGTGGTCAGAAGAATGAAAGTGTAGTGTAGTAGCTGTAATATTGTATAATAAAGGGTTCAAGAGAAGATCACGTTAAATATTTTTAATTCTTTGCAGGGTAGCACTTTTAAAGTCTGCGGACTTGTAGAAATGTATTTGCATTGAATGTTTATATTTTGTCTTTGCTGTACTATCATTTATTAGATTTATGACAAGTAAAATTATTAAATTGGCTTTGCCACTTTAGAATATTGCAAATTGCGATGCATCGGCGAAAATATGAGAGCACATTCTCACCCTAAAAATGTAATATTAAACACAGAAATTGAGTAATGAATACTACATTAATCTAAAGACAAACAAATAATTAACATATTTTACGAATTAATTTATCGGTTCTGAAAAATGTACAAGGAACTTCAGCAGCTTAGATAAGGGGACCACTGGACATTCCACTAGGATAGTAAATGCTTTAAGAATATCAGAGCATGTTTTAGCCTTAATATTTCCTGAAATGATGATTATTTTAATCCAAAGTATTAATTATTCATGCGGTACGAAAGCCATTTTCCAGTACCAGTCAGTTCTGTCTAAGGCTACTTGCAAATTTACTCAAAAAATGATGAATTTAGCACGGGAATCTAAACAAGAGTAGTTACTGTTCATTTTTATAGAAACAGCAGCCATTTTAGAAGAGAGAATGGATAATCTACACAATCTAATCAATGGATAGTCTACACTGGGTTTTATTCCACTATCTTATTTTCTCTAGTCCTATTTAATCAATCATCGTTTCTGTGTTCTTTTCACTCCATTTGTTTTCAACCGCTATGGGCACCTGATTTTCATGATGAATTTATTATTTAAATCATTTATGCACAAAATTAACCGCTTCTCCATATCATAATTTTTATTCTTATCAGATGTTAGATCTACGAATACACCAATCTACGGATAAATTTACGAGTGTGTAAATTGAATTCAACGTTTATCGTATCCATACTGGAATGACATATGATTGACACAACTAGGTCACATTGGAGTAAACAACAGACTGGTCAAAGGTAAAATTCTCATTCATGGCATAAGTAAATAGAATATCATTGCAATTATTATTCTTTATTGTACGACACAAACACGAATTTTTAAATCTTTGAAAAATGAGGTAGAATTGTTTTAAATGGAACATTTAGTATTTTAACTTCTTGATAATTAAATCATTAAAATCGTGTGAGATCAAAACGAATATACCCCGTGTTCCTAAAGTCCGGTAATACATTTCTTAATTTATTACACAAATGATACAGTGATACAGTTTTCATATTATGTCATATTAAAGAGAAATTAAAATGGTTTTATTTGGATTTTACTGGTAATACACGTAGTAACTGAATTCGCCGCAGTTGTCTTTTGTAAAAATGTCTACTTCCCGGATATTACTCCCTGTGACTTCTTCCTACAGAGGATACATGAAAGATTGCGTGTATACCACCTTTACCTTATGATTTAGAAGAACTGAAACGTGGATTGAAGAAGTTGCCACTATTTCAATGAGGATATGATTCAAAGAGTGAAACCAAACACTGAAATCAAAACCCTTTAATGTGACATATAATAGGCTATATGAAAGCTGTATTAATTGTAGTTTTGCGTAATAAATTAAGAAAAATGTTACCGAACTTGAGGCATACGTTGTAAAATAAATGCAATGCAAGCCATTGCTTCTAATGCTTCTTATCTCATAGCTCTTTCTTATAATAAGTATTTCATGTGATTTAAAATGAATATACCGTACAACATTTTCATATTACTAGATAAAATGAAGAGACTCGAGCAACCATTCAACTTCACCAGCATCAATCTTAGGTAATATAACTTACATGTAACTTCAATACACAACTCACTGAATGCTTCAGTGAACCGAAAAATAAAAATATTAAAATGGAAAGTAATATAGGTCTACACAGTAGCTCATATTTTTTTCAACGTCATATTTCTGGGTTAATCACAGAGCTTACGCTAAAGGAAATAATTTAAAACAGAGATCTGCTTTGATGTGGTGCAAATACATTGAAAGGGAGCGAGAGAACATCATATTAAAGAGCAGATATAGCCTAGTAAACATCTGAAAATGGTATTTATTTCTCAGCACTGCAGGCTCTATATTAAAAGTCATAGTAAATATTACTGAGGAAGCGTAAACAGGTTTCTAGTCTTAAGAAAATGATGATGGGACGAGGGGTGTATTTTGTGATTTTTGCAGAACGGAATATGTAAAAAAATTAACATGCTTCTGAAGAAAGAAATACGATTAACATAAAGTTTAAACATATTCCACTATTTATGGTAAAGAATATATGCTTTGATGTAAAACATCCTCATTCAATATCGAATTAGGAATCAGCAATCAAACGGAACCATTAAAACTGCCACCTATAATGCTTTTCGGTAAAGAGGAATTCATCGAAGGAGAACAGCATTGTTTTTCACTTGGGCCTGTGACATCCTGCAACATTGAACGAAATTTCTACTTTACATATCGTTCTTCACTGACAGTAGCGTAGACAGAAAATAATTTCGGGGAGGGTCGAAAGTGCGGGGGGTTTGGGGATATAAAATACCCCCCCCCCCCAAGAGGGGGGTACGGGGGCCTACCCCCGGAAAATGTTTAAATATTGAACTAATAAAAATAACAATATACGCTATTTTAGCACTGAAAAACTAGTTAGCAAATTTGATTACTTTACTGTAAGACATGCCAACTTAAAACAAGAAATCGTTACCTAAGTTATAACACTTATCACTATTTATAATAAAAGTTAAATAACACATGGAACGGTGGAAATAGTATGCCTACATTTACGAGTTCTGTATGTTATTATTAAATAAAATAATTAAACTTTTAACAAAATGGAGCTTAAATGACTTGAATAGAATTTTAGGTTTTGATTTCGGGGGGTCAGGACCCCTGTGTGTGATCAATTAAATATGCAATTCTGCTTAAAGGAATGAACTACTTTGCCCGGATGGCACTTAAATAATTTTAAATAACATAGTAACTTAATCATAAAGACAGAGTAGAATGTCCTTTCTTATGTCAATGCTAATTTTAGGTTAAGTTGGAGTTTAGAGGCCCTTAAACATCTGTCATAGGGGAATTTTAGGTTAAAATGTATTGATGCCTTTGATCTATTATTGTAAAATATAAATAAACACTTACAGTGTTCTGAAGGTCCCTGAAGATGTTTCCAAGTTCGAATAATATTGAAAACACTGGTAAACAAAAATCAACTTTTTTTTTGTGACATGGATAAAACAAGGCGTACCTTATGTAAAATTTCACCAGAAAGCAGAAAATGACCTTGGATTTTCTCTATCACCCACTATTTGTTTGCTACGAAGTGTTTTGTGTTATACTGAAATATATTATTTTCGGTATGTTCTTAAAATTATATTTAATTCAAAATTTTATTATAAAATTTTTTTAGCGATATTTTGTCACTACGGCATCTCGGAATGATGTCCAGCAGTAATCAGCAAGCAAACTAGGACTCCATTTGCCTTGGTATCGCTTTTCAATAGTTGCAACGTCCTGGTGGAATTGTTCCCCATGTTCGTCGCTTACGGCGCCCAAATTTTCAGGAATGAAATCGAGGTGAGCATCCAGAAACGAAGTTTTAATGACATGTTACATCCTATTTCGCTCTAGGCACTAAGTAATTCAGTCACAAGGTCTTTGTAGTTTTCAGCTTTGACATATCCAAGAAAATTGGTCACAACTGTTTTAAAAGCTTTCCATGCTCTTAGTTCAGCTTCATTCAGCATGTTGTCATATTTGCCATCTTTCATAACTTCTCGTACTTGCAGTCCCACAAATATGCCCTCTTTAATTTTTGCCTCACTAACTCTCGGGAATTTCTGTTTCAGATACAAGAACCCCGGGGGTTCCGATCTTATGTTTTTAAGCTTAGTTTACCGATCTTATGTTTTTAAGCTTAGTTTAGAAGAATCAATAAATAGGCGCAAATTGCTTGGTTCATGTTCCTGCCCCAATGCATCAAATAAGTTGTCAACATCCGTGCAGTATCCTATACCAAAATCCCTTCTTGAGCGAAATAATGTGTAAGTCCGTTTTGATGATTTCGAAAGTCAGTTATATGTACGTCACCTTCGAGGAGATTCATCCTTTTAATCTGGATGCTAGGAGTTCTGACTGTGATTTTGCTAGTTTTAAATCTCGAACTAAATCATTCAGTTCAGCGTTTGAAATCAGATGTGGCTTTGTTGAACACTTTGGTGCTTGAAAGTCTGGATCATTGTCGATTTCCTGTGGGAATTGCACAACATCAGGTGGATCACCTTCGTCCAAACTCCACGGTTCTGGTGGGTATGGGATAGGAAGTTCTTCACTATGTTTGACGGGCCAGGCTGATGGTAAATTGGGATATTGCACAGCATCCTTGGACTTCAGTCCGATGCCCTGTATTTTAGTGAGGCAAAAGTAACAATCTGATGGACGGTCTTTTGGTTCTCTCCACACCATTGGTACTGCAAATCCAATATTACGTTTTTGACCTTTCAATCAACCTGTTAGCATTGTTACACAAGTCTTGCAATGTATGTGAGGGGCCCATGACTTATCTTGATCTCCTACTTTAACTCCGAAATAAAGTTCGTAAGCTCTTCCCACAAGTTGGGTGAAATTACGTTTTTGCGATTTAAAAGTTATTTCTTCACACTCATAATAAAAACTGTTGACATTATTTACACACTGCCTAGGCATTGTATTGACTTGTTAATTCACAGTCAATCACAGTACAATAATTAAAATAAACCAAGTATGTAGAACACAAACACGTTAGTAAAGACGACATAGGGAATGCAGTAACTTCATATGTGGGTAAATGCCTACTAATGCACAATCTCATTTGGGTGCGTACTTCTTGCATCTGATATACTGGAATGAACTTGTCTTAACACACTGCTGATACATACATTACACGAAGTGGTACAATATGCATACAGTGACTCACTAAACTGTTGAAATGATTGCTGTTTTTTGTTATATTTAAAAAATAAACGCTTGTTACTAAAAATCCGTGGGTGATAGGCAATTTCTGTTTTTAGATTTGTTATTAGGGTGCCTCAATACATTGGAAACACCAAAAAATTTCCATGTCACAAAATGTGTGTTTAACAGTGAAATTTACACTACAAAAACGAAACTCAATTTTTCACAACACTAGCAGACAACGACCTCCGCATTCACCATACACTACCGGTTTTCTTGAAAAATCTAGTGCTACCAACATAGCAAAAACAACATTCCCAATTTCAAAAGTAAAACAAAAAATCCCTACATCAAAAAGTAAAATATTACTGAAGCATTAAATTAGTTTTCTTCTTCCTTGTTATTATTATTACTACTATTACGATTAATAATATTATTATTATCATTCAAATTATCATTATTACTACTAAAATTACTTACGTACTCAATGGCAATAGACAATTCCTAAGCAAGCTAAACGAATATGATCCATTTTACGGAACCCGGAGGTTTTTTGCCGCGCTTACCTGTGCCAGCCATTCAATCCAATTCTGGGCTAACTCGATCCACCCATCCCTCGTAAATCTATCCTAATATTGTCCTTCCATCTACGTCTGTAAGTCTAAGTCTTCCAAGTGGTCTTTTCCCTTCGGGCTTCCCAGCCAGTATTTTTTACATATGTCTTTCCTCCCCAGTGGCGTAGCCAGAAAATCATTTCGGGGAGAGTCAAAAGTACTGGGGGGGGGGGTTTGGAGGTAAGGAATTATTATTAATGATTTATTATTAATAAAATATTCCAGTGTCTAGAGATGCGATGAACGTGATAAAACTATTACATTTTGACGACAAACAGCTGTGATAGGTTGAAATTCTAACTTTCGTATTCTTGCTGTGCGATAGTAAACCATATTATAGTAGAATCTCATTATGTTATTTTATACTGAATAAGACTCAAAATTGACTGTATCCTCTTTTAGTGATATAAACATGTATTTCAAAACAGTTAGTGTTGTGTCTGAAAATGTGGCACCAGACGTTTAGGCTTATGTTATTTTAATCTCTGGAGAAAAAGCTGGAATGATTACACGTAAACCTTAAGCAGATAGCAAATTAGGTATAGAGGGTTTCTTGTATAGGAACTAGTATTCTCAGGCGCGTCCTCCGAATCATATTCACAAAACCAAAAAAATCCCAGATTCGACGTTCACTGTAGTTAGTGTAGTTTTAAGTTATCAATATTTTCTTAGTCTTAAAATTTTAAACTCCTTTTTTAAATATATTCCTTAGATTAAGTTATATGGGCTAAGTATTAAAGTACGAAAATAATATAAAAATAGGAACAAGTTTTTTTTATCGTTTCACGTTTAATTTCGTCACTTGCGAAAGAGAAGAATACTGTTTACTAGCAATGCATTATGTAAAACGTGACGATTTTTATTCCGATGATATTGCCATTCAAAGAAACCAGGTATTCCGGTAAAATTTTCCTAATTTATTTCAATCGTAAAGCCAACTGATATTTCACTTAATGACTGCTTGTATTAATAGCTAGCACACTTAATAACTAAATTTTAGTCACTCAATCTGTTCAATATTGCAAACTGAATAAATTTATGGCGGTTTGGTCACGGATTCAGAAAAACAATGTTTAAATATGGTTTCTTTTAGTGAAGTAGATATACCCCGAATACAGTGAAACCTCTCTTAACTGACATCCCTTCATAGCGGACACCCCTTCTTTACGGACTGGTCCCCAGGTCACTATGATGAAACATCATAATAATTAACCCCTCTAAGACGGACACCCTATATTACGGACACGGACACAAAAAATCCACTTAAAAAGCCTTTTCAAACCTCTCTTAACGGACACATGACGAGAAAATCATACATCTACAGTATACTGTATTGTACTGAACTTCTTTTCTTCCTCTGTTGACTTAGTTTTGACGCGAAACCTAAGTGTACAAAACAAACAAACATTAAAGATTTTTTCGCATGTTAGTAGTGCACTCGACTACTACACGCAGAACTTCAGTTGTGTAGGCCTATTCCATTGTAAAAAGTGTGATTTTAATTTTGATGGCAAGCCTAAAATGGACTACAGTATAGTGTTCGGGATTTTCGCAATATGTTGGCCTACAGCATGACATATAGGCCTATGTGTAATGGATTTGTGTAAACTAAATAGATTTTCATCTACTGTATAACATTCTCATGTAAGTACTGTAGATTATTTCACTCCAGGTTTTTTAACCCCTCTAGAGCGGACACCTCTCTATAGCGGACGACTTTACGGTCCCGTACGTGTCCGTTATCGAGAGATTTCACTGTAATTATATTCAAACCTGTAGTGCAATGGACGTAAATGAGTGCAAGGTGTATTAAAATAGGCTCATTGGGAACAATTTCGATTTTAGTTAGTTGTTTATGTGAAATAGAGTTGTTTCCCCAACTTGTTTGTGCCTGCTAATTACTATTGAAATGCCTTTAGGCACACTAAATGAACAATTTAACAACGATTTTGTATTTGTGCAACAAGGACATGTTCAAAATACTCATAAAATGCAAAACGTTGTAATTTACACATGAAACTCACCGTCAAATTGGAAATACGCGTAGGCAAATTTGCTATGCAGCGTCATTCCAAAGGCAGTATCAAGGTATTCTCACATATTATTCAAAATGGCATTTCACAGTTGTGCTGAAGAAGTTCATGATTACAAGATTTCAGCTTAATGTACAGAAAATAGGGTTCATTTTTATCCTGATTTCATTCAGGTTCACAGCCCAGAAAGAATCTAAAAAATTAAAACAATATAAAGAACTTCAATTTTTCTCTCTAGTCACTTGTTATGGCTAACCATACTTTCGTAGGACGAAAGGGATGAGTAATATAGATTTTTATTACAGACATTTCTGTGGCTTGGTTCTAAAAGGGCCAATGTCATAAAAATTGCGTTTTAGATAAATGACTTTTAAGCCTTTTTTGCTGAGAACTTCCGACATTGGCCTCTAATGTTCCTGTATTATGTCTATTAATAGCAACAGACATTGGCAATTTTAGTATACGAAATGCATAGATATCATTTTTGCAAGAATTGACATTTGCCCTTTTAGAACCAAGTCACAGATTTATCTGTACACATGTATATTATACTTGGTTAATGTTACCGTGAGATGTGCTTGTACCACTCTAATCAAGAACTCATTTGGCTTACATGACTGCATCCTTTCATACAACTGTGGACCTACCTGCATTGAATGACCATGGACAAAGGAAGGAGTCGCTTTTGCGGGGATGGCAAATTATTGTTTGAATAGGAATCTGATATTCTATTATTGAGGGACTGGCAGTTTTAAAATAACAGAAGAGGTATTGAATGGAATACACCCACACAGCTGAGTAATATGAGAGTGATTAATTATGGTTATGCTACGTTTTCATACATTTAGATGCTCACCATTGTGTTAATTATGGTAGGTATAAGTTAGATTAAATTTTTTCATGGGAAAATAATGTCATTACATTTTAAGAGTAGGCCTATAGTCACAGAAGTTCTCTTCCCACTTTCTTTATTTGTTTACAATTTTTTAAATTTACTAGCTTGAATGTGGAGTTTATTTTAATGCATTAATACTGACAATTATCACAATATGGTCTAAACTGTAGAGCATGGAAAAGTATGGAAAGTAAAGTATTTTTCAACTCCTCAAACACAAAGATCTGGCCTATGCAAAAGACAATCGATTTTAGTTTTATAAATAGATAATGTGTTTTTACATAATAATTTTTCCCTGGTGAAGAAATACATCAACCAACTCTATTTCCCGTAGCACCCAAGCAGGCTGTTGGAATAAAATGCGTAAGACGTACTGAAATCAGGCTATAATCCAACCGAAACATAAATGAGAAAAAAAGAAACAAGGTTTTCATTATTTTATGAACTTGTTTAGCTACAAAGAAATGAAAATATTGAAATGTAGAATTTACTTCTACGTGGTATCTCTTCATGTCTTGTACTCGATAAATTTTATAACAAGTTGCCAAGTAAAAACCATGGTCTGCAAAAAGACCAAGAAGGATGAAAATGAATTTCGGTTCGAAAGGGCAAATAATTTTGGCAGAAACCCTCTTTAAACCCATAGTTTCATTATCGCGTTCTATGTGTTTATGTAAACTTAATAAAACAAGGGAGGAATAAATCTCCTGCACTAATATGGACGAAGGAACCTACGTAAATGTCATACCGCAGGCTGACAAATACAAAATTACAGTTCTTATTTTACCATTAAAAGAACATATTCAATTCACAAAATTTATGGGATATTCAAGAAACTCATGCCATTAAAAATGAATTCTTGGGGAAAATTACTGCTCGTTTCCGGCCCAACTTCCTTCGATGATCTAGAAGGATGAGAACTTTAAGATATGTGAGATAAATATCGAAATTCTTTTTATTTGGGGTTTTTCTTAATTGAAACTTCGGCGCGAGATGGAAGAAGCGGAGGAGGCTAAAACCTGTCGCAGCGATCAAACGCCCGATGTTCGGCGAAGGCCATGCGCTATGCATGTTTGATTCGCACTGGGAAAGGGCATATTACTTTAATGTTCCAGTGACTTCAATGAAGAAAGATATGAAACAACTGCTATAACTTCAAGTTGGTTACCCTAAACATCAAAGACTTAACATCGAAGTGTATGAGTATTTCTAACACAATTCAATTAAATCCATTATAATTATTAAAAAAAAAAAAATTAATGTGATACACTCAAATAACTTTCTCAACCCTAAAAATATGGGAATTCAACTTTTTCACTTCAAATTCTGATTAGAATAAGAGGCCGTATTGCGGGAGTGCGTATTCTATTGTCTTAACCTCATGAAAAGTTACCATTCGCCATGCAAGATTTAAATCCTGAGTTTGTACAAACGATGACTGGCTTATAATAAAAAAAATCCCTTTAGACAGGCCTACAGGCTGAGGTAGAGTTTGAAGTGCTAAATCTCGCCTTATATGAGAGCTATCGAGAAACCAGTTGTTGATTTGTAGAGTACTCATCAAGAGCTTTTCAACGATACCCAATAAGACGTGGTTTCAAAAATTTCAAATTTCCATCCCCCCCACTCGTACCCCCAAAACCCCCGAATCGTTGGTGTCACTGTGAACTCCATAGGGAGTACTCTAATTAATTCAAACAAAGTTCCCCTCTAAACTTCATAGGGGCCGAGATGTAAATTTTTCAAAGTTTCAACCCCCTCCCCGACCATCCCCTTGGGCCAATTATGCTCATTAACGAACTTGTCCGAACTATTGGGCCTAGAAATAACATAATAAAATTTGGTTCAAATATCTTCAAAATTACGGCCGCTAGCGTGTAAAGATATATACATATATCACAATTTTTTTTTTTTTTGAACGAGCGGTGATTTCTTATTTAGGGAGGCATGAAACGTAAAGATATGAAAGAATTTTCCGAAAGTCATGACATGGTATCGATTGCTCCCTAGTGTTCTATATTAAAATGAAAGAAATGTGGGGATTGGAAAAGTACGTCTCAGGTTGCTCCAAGAAACAAAGAATGGGTTTAGCATGGTGGCGGGTTGGGGTATGGAAACTTAGGGGCATAAGAAGGAATTTTGAGAAAGGACGATGTCCTTTATGTTTAAATAGAGAAGACGCTGAGCACATAATTTTAAAATGTCCAGAAACTGAAACGATCAGACTAATATTTTTGAATAGAAAATTCCTAGGAATTAACGTAGAAATAGCATATAAGAAATTAACAACTACGAAGAATATGAAAACTTTGAAGGAAATGGGGAACTTTTTATACATTGTTAAAATAAAATGGGAAAAACGAATCCTAGAATTAAGTGAGCAAGTGTGTTAATCCATTTTGCTTTGTTCACAAGTAAGGCAAATACAGCAAGACCTTAATTTATAGGTACTAAAGGCTTTTATGTTAATATTAGTGTGTAATGGTAGGAGGTACATCCTATGGCGAAAAACCTCTGTAACGCCAAGGGTGTTAATATTACGACACAAGAATAAACTATATCATATCATATCATATCATATCATATCATATCGATTGCAACAGGTAGATTTTCTAGCTGTTAGTATAAGTACATCAGGTACAAAAATAAACAAAATCTTTGGGACCGCTTTTGAGAAAATTGTGATGAATGACATTGTTTTCGTGTAAAGTGTTAGTAAAGCTAAGAGAAAATCGTCGCCCATCTATCCTAGTTTAGGTATCCTGGTTTAAAGTAATTTCTTTTCTACCTAACCCCACTCAGAAATATTAAAATTGGCTTGGATGGGTCTCTTATTGAAATATCATTTGAAGGGTTGATGTTTCATTCGTTCATTCAAGAGAGTTACATCGCGCTGACTAAGGTATACGGCTACGACTGTCATGACTGGGAGAGGGGAAGGATGGCTTGTCTCTCTGAATTCAACTCCAATCTATGAATGACCTTCTCTCTCGCGTTTCACTGGTATCAGGAAGAACAAAATTCACTGTACTCTTAATATTTATACAATTACAGCAACAATTATTTTTATTAACGGTTCGATTATAAAGACAGCAATTACTATATTACAAGCACATTTCCAACACTGGAATTAACACTATAGTTTGATTAGAGTTATTTTTAACAGCTTGTACATATGGATTTATAAACAATGGACAGTAAACGATATGCAATATTGTTGTTAAATTAAGAAACTTCGTTGCTCAGACATGTGATAAGTTTATTGTTCACCAATTATTTAAGGCAGTCACTTGACAATAATATTTTTAATACAATATAGGCCTAATGTGCCGTATTAATTATGTCCCTTGCGCTATTTCCCTGATTTAAAGTTGCATTTGATGTAACTCTTTCTCCACTTTATCAACAAGTTGCAAAAAACCTGGATCCAAGATGCACATCTGTATAGTCTTTCTGAGGGGAAAATCTGGTGGTAAGGGTTCAGGTGTTAAGATGTCAGTTATGGAGCTCCCTTCTAATGTCTTCTGCTTAAGATATCGCTGGTACCAGTCAGTTAAAGACACATGTTCCCTGTTGTTAAGCTCCTTTGCATCATGGATCGATATGTAATGAGTCAGAACATAGATACAAGCTCTGCAATTTTCAATCGCAGAATTAAATTCGGACGAAGAAAATTTCACGCGAAATCTCCTCGATGCTGTCTGCTGTTTAATTACAAGCACAAGAATTTGCTCTTTCCATACTCCCCTGACGTGCCCGGAGCCTGGTGTAAGCCCTACTGACTCAATGACAGTCTCTTGCTGAATCACAAGCAATTGCATATCTTGAATTAGAAGAAACATAGCTCCATCCTTAGAATCCACCTGGTGCCAACAAGACCCATCCCATCGTGCATATTTTTCTAATGGCCACTTTTTATCACCCGTAAAGTTTGACATCGTCCACACGATTCGTGATGTAGCAGCACAAACTAATCGTTGAAGTGTAGCGGACTCCACTAGACTTGTAATTCAATATGAAACCGATCAATAATAGGTTAGCAATATTGCTAGTCGATTCTCCAATAACTATCGATGCAATGATTCTATCGGCAGATGGCAGTAGCATTACTTGACTTTAGTACGGCAAATTAAACATCCAGATTGTAAAATAGTTGGATACAATACATTTTATTTAGAGGGAGATTAGTAATTGATATTGTATTCATCATGATAACCTACTCTCTTGGTTTGAATATGCATAGTTAATAAAAAAAAATCCATAAAGAAAAACTATTACCTTCGTGTTGTCGCTTTAATCTCGATCTTCATCTCATGTAGCCTAGTACCATGACGCGCCGCGAGATGCCAGTAATTGACAGACTCGCAATGCAACATCTGGTTGAAAAAGATTTCCTAACTTACTTCATATTATGTAATGATAAAATGTTACTTCTGCACCGAATGACAATTCTTGTGGGTAGTTTTATATATTTCGAGAAGGAACAACGATAATTACTGCATTCATAATACAATAAATAAAGGAGGCATTCGCACACAGTGATTGTATCATTTTATGGAATTCATATTCCTTATCTTTATTTTAATAGCCCACAATGATATATTCATGAAACAAATCTTTTAAAATAAATTTAGAAAGTCTGATATGAAACCTCACAAAAATACGTCTATATTCCATTATAGAATACATTCATATTGCTAGGATTGCAGTGGTACCCATTCGTTGTTCCAGGCTTATTCAGTCACATTATTAGCAAGGCAAGTCTTAAAACTTAAGTTTATGTATAAAATTAGTGACATAATTAGGCCTACCCTAAAGAGCATTCATCGGTAAAAATGTTTCATATAAAAGTTTTAGGTCTTAGTGTAATATAATTTAATTATGTATATTTCGTACCTCTTGCACAAATTTTAAACAAAATCGTTCGAGCAGTTTTCGAGGAAATCGCGAAAAATGAAATTTTCTTCAAGTAAAGTGGCATTCAGAGAAATCGTCTTCAATCTTTGTTTCATATTCCCAGAAGATATATAATAGAAATAGAAATATATATATATATATATATATATATGTACTTTTTGCTCTAATTAACTATTGACATAAGCACAAAACGGAAAATATTATGCATATTTATTTTAATATCTACTGCACAGTTCTACTCCTTCCACCATATTTATGTTTTATATGCTAATATGAAATCTATCCCTTTTCGCACACACCTGGATTTTTACAAAATAAATATTAGGTTGATGTCCGTTTGTCGGTGGTGTGAAAGTACAGTGACCTAGGCTTAGGCAAATGTAAGGGCTTTCGCCGTGCGGCAACAGTATAGCTATAGATCCATTTTGGCACTTCGACTCTTATAAAACTAAACGCTTCATTTATGTGAAAGAAGACCTTCGAGTTTCACTTATCTGAAAAGTAAATACAGAAACAAACTTAATGATGAGGACGATTTAAGGTTGTATTTGACAAAGCTAGAGTCGAACATTGGTCAACTGTTTAAAGGGAAACAAGCTCAGCCTTCTCATTAATTTCTTCTGAAGTGGGCTCACTTTTAAATTTTGTGTTTGCTTTAGTACAAAGTAATTAAAAATATATTCAAGCGATATCTCTCGTTTCTATTTAAAAACCTTGTATAATAAAATTACAGATGTGAAACCATATTACTGACAGACCCTTAAGGAACATTTTCTGAAAATAACTGAGTTTACTATTAAGGCATACGCATAATTATTGTTGGTAAAAAAAGAGCACAGTGATTAAAAAAGGATGAGAAACCCTGCTGTAGACAATGCTTCCCCCGCATGACTCGACCTTTAAAACATGTACGGAGGGCGTTTGTGATTTTAATTATTTTCGTACAAGGAAGTCATCATATTATCTTCTTCATTAGGTTGGCTAATAAAAACTTTATGTAGGGCTTATTTTAAAAACGGGGTAATGTTAAATAAAGGCAAACGTATCTACTTTTATTCACACGAACGAAAAGAACCAGAACTTAAGCGAGCTTTTATTCCAGAGGGATTATAACGATCTACTGTAATGTAGAGTTTCTGAAAAGCGTAACTTGACATTCTTTTTTAACTGACATTTAAAAAATACACGTAATATTTTAGGTAAAAATGCGTTCCCCGGTGAGCTGTGAGCTGGTAATGCTGAGTACACAGAATTTTAATTTTTGTTTGCTTTATAATTCTAAAAAATGTCACGACTGTTTATGCGTAACTCTGCATATTCTGGGTTTAAATAAAAACCCAGCGAACGATGCACACAGCAGTTTAGACAGCATACGGTACATTTCAACCACTGAATGTGATGTTGAAGGTTAAGGAGATTTAGATGGCATCAGTGGCTGTGTTACGGTTTCAAAATATATCCCATGCGATTTATTCAGCAATTCTCCGATGCAATTTACTATTTCCGATACTTTTCTTATGCCGCTCTTACCCTTATCACACAAGAGTGTTTGTCTGATTGACAACTAAAGCCCGGAAGTTAATGTTCTATCAGAAGACGAAATATGCATGCAAATATGTTCTAAATAGTAAAATATGATCCGGAACCAATAAAGAATGCTCTATAGTTTAAGTAATGTTAATACTTTACGCTCTCTTAAATTAATTCAGCTGAATTAAATTAATTTACAAAAAATAGCATAAGTTAGATATATTACATTACAAAGCTTTTTAAAAACGAGATCAATGTAATAAATTTTAGTTCTCAAAATATTCACTAGGCCTGAATATGCTGAAATGTTGGAATTAACAGAGATTTGCCGATTATTTAAAATCTGTCAGAAATATGCCGTTAAAAAATGTGACAAATTAATAAAATATGCACAAATATTTTAATATCAAGCAAATATGCTGCACCATCGCAAAATTAACAAAATATGCAGTAGTATGTAAAATAAAACCATCAGATTTATATTATTTCCTCCATATATTGTACACATTTTAATACTGGCATGTAATAGAGCTCATTATTAAAAATCCACCTGTCACCGTCTGAGTGTGTGTCAACGAGTAAGTTATGCCAAATCAGAAGTCGGTAAAAAAAATTCTATTCATTGATATGTTATTCATGGCTGTAGGCTTTGTAATTTTAGTGGAGGAGAGTATGAAAGTGGTATTGAATTTCTTTTTGATTTCAGCCCCGAAACGGTTGTATGGTAACCTGAGAATGAGAAATAGAATATTCCTTAAAGACAATACAATTTTATGTTACCGGAAATTCTGTTTGTTCTTAATTTAACCCCTACCCCTTCTTAATTTAGGCACGTTGTGTAGAAGCAATGGGGTGCAAAATTCTGCATCCTCTATGAGCCATGAAAAGCTAAATCAAGCGTATTCTACATACCGTACCTATTTAAGGACCTATAGTTTGAAAATCGAAAGTCCTTAATAAGTTAATTTCGAATGTCAAAATACAAAAACCCGAGCTACGCCGCGCCGGGCCCTTTCAGCTTGTAAAATATATATGGCAGTAATTATTTGAAAATAGACGTCATAAACATAACCTAATTTTCACTCACTTGAAAATGGAAATACCGTAACACATTCGCCATCTCGCAGATAACTGCGTATTCCTTCATTATTTACGTTAGTGCCAACAAAAGTGTATCCAAGATCGCGTAGCTACACTCTTCAAAGAGAAGAAATGACACATAGACCGACATGTTTAAAATAAAAACTAACAGCGGATGGGTGCACCCGGTCTTGAATAATTTAATTCGCCACACCCCAACGTTTACAAGACTGTTGATGTTCAAATAGAAATACTAACACTATAGGGAATACACTTTCCATATGAATGTATGGTTTGACATGACAAACATAAAGATCGGCTACTCAACTATACTTAAATATCGAGAATGGAATTAACTTCTCGAAATTGAAGTTTTTTTTGCCGAACATTTTAAAAAGGTACGCTTAATATTACTCTTTTAACCGTAGCCATATTTTGTAGCAAAGTTGGTAGTGACGATCATAGGCGTAACCAGGCCGACCATATTGGGGGGGGGGGGGAGTTATAACATCCGGGGGTCTGGGGGGTATGGAATGCCGGAGGGGGTTCGGGGGTCCTCCCCGGAAAATTTTAAAAATTAAGATGCACAATAACGAGTTTTAAGCTTCCCACGCTTTATACTCGTATTAATGTTTTTGTTTTTTGTCTTATGTGTCTATGAAATTTTTACTTGTTTGGGGGTGGGGGGTTACGTCTGGGGTTATGTAAATAATAGAATATAGTTTATTTTTTTCAATTGGGTTTTTTATGGGGCAATAATTTAAGTGTATGCAGTGAGCACGTATGGTCGACACCGACCCGTGCGCCGGTTAATGTAAATAATGTGGTTTATATGTGAGAATTTTTTTGTGAGAAATAAATACACACTACTAATACTCGTATTAAGTAATTTATAAGCAGACTTAAAAAAATTGTACAATTTCCCCTCGTTACGCCTCTGGTGACGATAAAAATCTGTCGACAATCCCAAGCCTATCAGGAAGGTATATGCGGATATCTCTTCTCTATGTATAAGAGGCTTTGTCCTGACTGACTGACTGACTGCCAGAGAATCGACGTAGAGCCTAACTATAATAGGTAGAAACTTGTAATTTTACAGTACCTTCGTTTCATAATGCAAGTGCACACTAAGAAAGGATTTTGCAACATTTTGATTTTGATTGCGAAAAATAAAATGTTTTCGAGGAGACGAAATAACTTCCATAAGAAGCACACGAGCAATTCGATTGTTGTGGAAAACAATATTTAATTGTGAATTTAATTCAAGATGACCTTGCTCGGTTGCTGTCTTGGTTCATTTGTTTACGATTCGCAGAGAACTGATTTTTTTTTAACATAGCTGGACAGAAGGGATGAATGAATGCACGCCTTAATGGGAAAACATTGAATGATTTGGACGAACACATTATGCGGTTTTTTTTGGGGGGGGGGCTAGAGAACTCTAATATCTGAGGTCTTTTTTTTCCCGGGCTGCGCACTTTGTTCGTGAAATTCACCTCGAAGCGGGGGTTTTAGTTTTAAAAAAAATCAACCGTTTTAATAAAATTGTTTATGCACGAGGAAAATAAAATTGATTATACATGATTTGGGTAAGGTTCATGAATCTACGATTCATTTTAATCGTTTAATTTCGAATTTGTATGCCCATACGGCAGCGTGTGATTAGTTTTGTTCACTTAATTATTATATTTATATTTTTAACGTTGAACAATATAATTCAGATTAAAAATATGTAATTCCTGCAATTCATGTAAGAACGATGTCTGTATTAATAAACATAGTGTTTTAATTATCTTTCTGTTAAATACATTATTTAAACAATACATCTACCAGTTGAGTAAATAATCGCTGCCGCGGGCATCTGCTAGAGTTTTACAACATAACATAAATACTGTATATAATTACCTGTTACTGCTGCAAACATACTCTCAAACCCAGCGGAATGGTGTTGGGAACGGGTTGCTTTTTCCAAACCTGTAACAAACGTGCTTCCCAGTTACCAAAAATGTAATTACCAGGGCTAGGATTTGCATGTAATAAAAATGGCTAAATATGTACAGTACATACATACGGGCTGAAAATTCTCAAAATATGGACTAACGGTTTTTAAGTGGCGAAAAATAATATAAAGAACACCTGTATAGTATCAACGTTGCACAGTTATAAATAAGTAGGCTATAATTAACGCCAGTTTACCAGGAAAGTGAATTCATGAAACTATTTACATCTATTTTTTTCAAAACTAATTCCAGTGCAACCGCACGTTTCACCTTATTATTAGAGTTATAGGTGATTGAAATCATATATAGAATGCAGAAAAGAATAGAATACGTCACATGACAATTTAAAGGAAAGTCACAAAACATATCCTAAACATAACATAACATCTTACACATATAATTGGGATTTTTTTAGCAGTAGCTACAATTTAACGTTTTAAAGAGAACTGCATATTTTGAAGATGTGGATGAAATTTTCAAAACTGAAATTGTGTCTATTGCCTGAAAATTGATTTGTACTCTGTAAAACTCCGCTCGATATTATAAGTAACAGGGACCTCCCTAAACCTTGCAAAATCTTCAGGAGCTAAATCCTGATCTAGTTCCCACTTATCATTATTCTTCTTTTTACTACTTTTATTCTAGGTAGTCCTAATTGTGTATTGTGTAATATAAATAACTGAACTGAACTCGAACGCGAGCTCATTCGGGTAATCATTTGATGTATTTCTTTTTTGTTTCATACAATAAAATAAAATAAATTTTAAGAAGTTCTAGATTAGGTTTTCAACATTTCATATAAATTCGTGAATCCAGCTTTGGAATAAGACGGTGGTGAAACCAAATTTAAACAATTATCTTACAAGAATAATTTTTGAACCATAAAATAAGAAACATATTTAAAATAGAACGTTCAATTATGTAAAGATTTATGCGTTCCCCCCCCTAAAATATGTAAAAATATATACTACATCTTGACGAATAAATATGGTTGACTATAAAAACCAAATATTTCTTAAAACATTCCAAATGTCCCAATTCGTAAACATATATCAAAATTTTAACTTTAACTAATTTTAAAAATT
Source organism: Ectobius pallidus (assembly GCA_964059195.1). Taxonomy (NCBI): domain Eukaryota; kingdom Metazoa; phylum Arthropoda; class Insecta; order Blattodea; family Ectobiidae; genus Ectobius; species Ectobius pallidus. The sequence continues at coordinate 79,255,471 of CAXKWD010000003.1, forward strand.
TGAAATCCTTGAAATCAATTTCGATATGTATTTACATAGAAATCCTTGCCCTTGGTAATTACCTTCAAGAATACTGTATACTTGCCGAGTTTAAAACAAATTTAACAGGATACTGAATATAGGCATTTTATTGTTCTGTTAAGTCTATTTACACCCACATTTTATGCTTTTATAACGTCATCAATATACCAATGAACTAGAAACTGTTATTACAATAATTACACAAACTTACAGCACAATAAGAATAACATGTAATATCTTATTTTTAATTAACAACCTTCGTCCTCTATGCACCTATAACATAATTTTAAATCTCACTTGCTCGATGTTTTTCTATTTAGCCAACACAACTTCACTTAAATGTAGGCTACTACATAACACTTTCGAACATAAAATATACCTAGGTATAAACCTAGACCTATAGTAAGGTTGGATTACGTTGCTTATTGAAATTGTATTATTCGTGGAATTCAATTATTAAAAATTTACTGCAATATTATTTTTTCTAAAATGACTTTCCAGTGGATTAATTTTTACGAAAACAAAATTTATTTTTAAACTCGGAATCAAGTGCATTAGAAAAATAACACATTCAATTGAATATATTGGATTAAAATACAATATATGATGTGTTCTTATGCGAATAAAATATAGTCTGTATGAGTACAGAATATTTAAGAAAGCTGTAATACTTATTTATTTTAGTGAGACATGATCACCATTTTCACTACACTTTGTCTTCATGTATATATATTGGAAATAAATAGCCTACAATGTTCGGGAAAAATTTCGGGATTGTATAATTGAATTTGTTTAAAATTTGTACAAAGTTCTTATTGAATTATTATTTGAAGTATGCCTAAAAGTCAGATTTCAGCTGTATCAAATTGCAGTTGGGCTTACTTATTACAGATTTATTTCAAACATCTGACCCTATGGGAGATCCGCTATTTGTGGCAGAAAGCAATATACACATATAATAATACTACTTGTGAAGTGAAAAATATACCACATTTTAAAGGAACGGATCATAAATTAAATATTTTAGGAATCGCAGCAATAAAAATGGCTTAAAATGCAAAATTTACACTACACGAACCGTAAGAAATATGAACAATGATACCGGCACGAGGTCCCATTTTGAATGACTTTTTGCAAGAGAAGAGGACCTCATTTCACCTGTCCCAGCCCGAGGGATCACCACGTAAGGCTTTGAAATAACAAAGATAAGAACAAGTAGGGAAAACAGATTCAGTATAGTGTAGTGTTGTGTGACTATATGTTCAAGAGTTAAATAATCACAGTAGCGACAGTAAGGTAGGACTGAAAGTTTGAAGTAAAGAATAATAATGTACAGTAGTTGCATATAGGTAGATCGTTGGAAAGTATAGGCCTAGTAAATAAACTCATATGAATTATACCACCATGCGAATATATAGGAGGCTTTAGCCTTTACTGAGATAAAATGGGATTATTAATACATTAATTTAAAAAAAAGCATACATCCTATTTTAAAAACTTTTTCAATATCTTGTATAGGAGAGACTGCCCCGTTGCCGGTCAGGCAGGAACACTGCTTACCACTTCATAACTGTTTTCTGCTGCTATCTAGCGTCTTAACGTATAAGTACTTGTTGACCGATAACGAGGCCTGAATGGCAACGGGGCAATCTCCCCTACGTCTAGTGGACTTTCAGTTAGTAATTAACTCGCTACCATAGGTAAGGTTCAATGGAGGATGTAATCCAGTTGGAAAAGTTCCCTGAAACTATTATGCATTTCCAAGGATGCGTGGACAAAATTGCTAGATTGTAATTTTTATACAGATTTCTTGATGCTCATACAATATAATTGCCATTAAGCTCCTAAAAAGTAGGCCTACTCTTTAGGCAATATTTGAAGCCCTTATGATGTCTAGTTAATGTTGTGTTCTGTTACTGCTCGCTAAATTATACAATTCCTCATGTAGAATTATCGGTAATGCCTTTTTGAAAATTGTTAGCAAACCAAATAACCAAGCTTTATTCTGAGATAAAAAGAGGACAAAAGTGCTCTTTTTTCTTCCAAAGAGACAAGACGAGAACTTGAACAAGGATCCCCAATATTTTTATAAACACGTAAGGCCTAGGCTATTCCATCGAATGGAAACTGATAGAAAATACTCCTAAATAAGCTTACATAACTGAAAAACAGAAGGTAAAGTATAAATGAAACTAATATTTACAGATTTCTTTTGCAAAAAATGCACCTGTACATAACCTTAAACTCTAAACAATATTATGGTCTACTCTAAGATAATATGGTACATACAAACAGCAAGGATTTATACAAGTTAATAATAACAGTTTCACGAAATTAAAACTAAAATTCAAAACACATTTACACAAACATCTTAATATAAGAAGAATCACAGAATTTGTGTGGTTAAATGATAGGCCTAATTCATTGAAAATACTGAGAAAAAGAACAGAAATATTGTAGCCACAGACAGTGGGACATTTCCCATGTTCAGATCTGACCAAAACAACCATTAAAACTAACAAATTTAATGGATTGCTTCAGTTCTCTGAGAGTTAGATTTAAGTTGATTTTTAAAAACTATTAAGAAATTTACATTATGCTGGGTCCATTAAACTTTTAGTTGCTCTGAATCAGAAGATGTTTGAACAGTGACTAATATTTTAAATGTTAAATGTTATCAATCAATTCTTTTCTGTTTTTTATCCAGTAATATCATTGCATTGTGATGATAAATTGTAATTCCTCAAGATTAGATTACTGCACAAATAGCCCCAGTGTTTTGTAATTCATTATATTTTTCCTTTGTAAATCACGTTGGACCTCTAAAGTTTCAGGGACGATATCAATTAATTATAATAACGAAATATTTAGTTGGGAAAGTTGAATGCTGCAGTAGTTCTCGATACCCTAATGGTATATCGTCGCTTTACTGCCAGAAAGTCGTTTGTATAGGAATTAATGCATAGAATTTATGCAGTAATGCGAGGGGATATACTAAGATCAGTAAGTTTTCATTTTAAACCTGTTGCTTTTATCCTTCCTGTTCATTTTGTATGCCAATGATTTCTTTAAATCGTTTTTATATAGGAGCAGAAAAATAATAACATAAAAATATCGCACAGTGTGCATTGAATGATGGGTCTTTAATCTCATTTATATAGAGACCATATAATTATATATAATATAACGTCCTGTTTTTTAACGGAGTCCTTACTCCCGCTGTCTAACCAAATGTTCGTTAAAGGGACGTATTTATTAATTTTTTATTAGTTATATCTTGTTTTGAACATTTTAAAATTTCTGGCATGACTTATCTCCAATTCTACAGCGATTTGAACGTATAAGAAAAGGAAATGTCTTTATCCAATGCTATCTTGGTTCACACAAAATATTTTTAAGTGCACTAGGAAAAAATATATCCTACCTAAAGAAAAGTTGTTCGTTGCTGGGTTGCTTGCGAGCAACGGGAAGAAATGAATTAATGGAAAATACTTTTTGCTCTGAATTTTATGTTGATTAATTAAAATAACCCTCTAAATTTCAAGACTATGAAGGTAAGAATAGTTATAAAGGCACACTTCTGATAAATTATGTGTCTTTAGTTTAATAAGGAATATTCAATAATGAAAATACTTTAGGAGATGCCATTTCTTCAGACAGACATAGTGATGAGAGGGCAAAGTTTGGGTTATAATCAGGGCCCGGATTCTGATGACCTAAAATTTTTTGAAAAATGACCTATAAAGTGACCCTAAATTTTAAAGAAAATTACTTAATAATATAAGAAAGACCTAAAAACTGATATTTTATAAAAAAAAATTATTATTGTACACACAAAGTTATAGATTAGTTTGTATATAATTGTAAAAATTGTTAATAACTGTAATGTTGAGAAATGTTATTTTCTCACGGAAATTTATACTGGCACTGAGGCACTGGCGAGTCAAAATTCGGCATTTCCTTTTGTGGTCTGCAGGATTATATTGTTGTTTATTCAGGGTAAACAGTAGTTTGCACTCTGTAATCCAAGCAGGTGGCAGACTCTGGTGCCAAGTCAATCTAATAATAATAGTAATATAATATAAAATTTTGGCGTTTCTTTGATTCTCATTTCCGACTGAGACATGACAACGATTTAACACCGAATTTTTCCTTCTTGCATTAAACAAACAACACTTCAAAGACAGCACCGCTAGCAACGAAAATAAGTTAATACACTCAATGCAAATACATGAAAATGACTAAATAAGGAAGCAAATGACACAAAAATGACAAAATAATGACCTAAAACTGAAATAAATGCCCTAAAAATATAAAATGGCATAAAATGACAAAAAAATGACCTAATAAAAATGCATTTTTATAATCTAGAGGCCATGATTAGGATTTATCTACAAGTTGGCAATGTCTATGCAGAGTCAATAAAAAGATGACCTGTCATTAGAATCCGGGCCCTGATTATAATCTACTGGACATTTAAATCAAGCAATAACAAGCAATCAATACTTCGTGCATCACTGGACTTTGAAGTAAGCATGAAGAATAATAGCGTAACATTTTTAACCCCATTGAAAAGACTAATTAAAATATCATAATTTAATCATGTATCTCCTAAAATTAATGAGATACAGTATATTTTCTAATTTATAGGGTTTTAGTATCAGAGTGTGTTTCAAATAAAGACTTCAACTCATTATGGCGATGTTCTTTAACTTTTTGTAGCCAGGTCCTGATTTCTAACTAATTGGCTTAACTAAAATACAAAACTGCTTCCCCTAGGCTGCTTGTATAAGAATTAAACCATCTCTGAAACTGTAGATAATTGGGCCGGGGAGTTCGTTAAATTATGTTATGAAAATAAAAGAAATGTGATCGGTTGCATAAAGTTATGGTTTCCAATTTTAGTTTTATTTCCCCTCAAAATAAATTCTATTCTATTCTTTTGATTTAAGACGGAGTTGAAATATTTTAATATGTATATTTCGTCAAGCCCTTTGAACTTAATATCTCTAAAACCTAATAGTCTGTAATTGAAGTTCGAACATTTCTCTAACTACAGTCTTTTCGGGTTGGCCCCTTACTAAATTGAAGAATATTCCTGAACTATCTCGATTTCATTTGTTTAAAAGTATGACATTTTATTGTTTGTTTTAAACTCATATGACTTTTTTCATCATTGCATAACTCTTATGACAGGTTTCTTCAGCCTATGTCAAGTGTTAACAGGATGTTAATGTCTCAGTTTGGATTTCACATATTATTAACAAGAATATAAGTTGTTGTGTTTTACAGTTTTTTCTATGAAGATTGCAACTAGATTTTTAAATAAATAGGAGGATTTGTTCTGGTGATATATTAATAATTTGATGTTATTCCTCATTTATGCCTAATTCCTTATGATTTAAAACTTTCAAATTACTAATGCATTAAATACATTTTTGTTCGACCATACTATAATAAGCTTATTACATATGATGTAAACGATATCTTAATTATATCCATTTCGAAACAGATTTTCATTACAACACAAATGTGGTATCGGTTACTATCGAACATGGAACGATCTTGACACCTCAGAATAACAAACGAAGCATAAAAATCAATCAATTATGTTTGTCTTAATTTTAGTATTATACTAAATTGAGTTTATTTCCTGTGTTTTTAATGTGCGTTGTTTGATGTTAAAGCGTCAAGAGAAGCCCTGTGGCCTGCATGTCTTGTAGCCTGAAATCTATAGGAAAAGACTAGAAATGATGTCGAAAGTCTCTGCTTGATCAATTACGAGGTATTCTGAAAACCCAAAATTTAAACTGTTAATTACGGTCAAACAAAAACTTGCAACTTGCAACTTGCCTATCATGGTAATAAAGACACTCGTATGAAAATTATGAAACTCGTTTTTATATTTAAAAATACTCTTATCTTAACAAATGCCATCATAGGCTCGATGCATAATGTACTATCCTAACCCCAACAGTAATTTACATTACGATTAACACCTTTAAACTTTGGATATATTAAGTTTACATTAAGTTTAAAATCAGTAGGATGTATGCTAAAATTCGTTTAAAGAACCCTGGTCTAACAGTGCATTTTTGTATGAATTTACACCATCTTCAAGTAAGGATCTTTGATATTACTGAAGTTGTGTCTATACAATATACATCTTGTTAGGGAATAATTTTAAATAATGTTCCATATATATTATTGTTGCGAACATTATTTTAGTTTTACAGTATACAGGATGTCCCAAATCGCCGTCCACTTCAAAGTTAGATCCTCCTGCCTTGCATCTGTTCGTTGGATCATGCAGAGGTTTCGATTATGATCGATAATATTTTTAAAAAATGCAAAATGGTGAATTTTTTCCGCGAACTATTTTTTAGAAAAATTAAGTATGCAGAATTATAAATATTGTCTTACTTATTCAATTATTTGTTTATTTATTGTAGTATAATATTACTAAAGTTTAAAAATAACAGCTTTATTGATCTCTTTTGATGTCATATTTCGGGCTGCGAGTTCGAAGTGGAAGGCGGTTCATGTGTAACCGGTATGTAAGATTGTTAATACTTAAAAGCTTTTAGTAATGTAAGAAGATAACAAAATTGTAGATTTAGCTCTAAAAGCCATTGATGTTTCAGTTCTTTTGTGCAGCTCAGATAATGTTTGATTTCTTGAAACGACGTGTACAAAAATGTTATCAAAGTCATATCGGAAGCTTTCACAATTCCATCCGTGCACACAGTTACGTAAGCAATAAATCCTAGTTGCGTCCCACATTTAAGCCCGAACAGTTTTTATAACTCTATTGCCTTTCTTATATTTTGACTTTAGTTAGGCCTATACAGCCAGGGTGTGTCCCTTTTATTTTTACTTTTATGAACGGATTCGACGGCTTGTGTTCATTCAAATTAATTAGCTGATCTCCTATGTATCTGCTCATTCAGTATATCCACTTTCTTTAAAGTAAAACAATATTTCAAATTGAATCAAAAATCACTGCAAACATTTCTACTCCCACGCCAATTTATGCGAGAAATACCTTTGAAAATAGCCAAGGAAAATATTAAAAAGCTTGTCGATATGGAGATAGGATGGTTCGGCACGGTCAAATTTTTGTCATATAAACCTAACCCTAAACAGTGAATCTGCCATTTTAATAATATGAACAGTGCAATGACGAATTTAAAGATTTTAAATAACTTTTCAATCTTTGAAATTTTAACGAACTAACAAACAAATCAACAGCTGTTGTTGGGTATAAGTAAGATCTCTCCACCGTGCACCGAGGATAACGCCAAATGGCCTCGGTCAGGTAATTAACTATCGCACACAGTCGGGCGTTTTATCATGAAATGTCACTTTTTTCTGCGGGACGCAAATGGGAAACGCCTTAAGTAAGTACATGGATTGATTATAATAATATAATACATAACAAATAGCACACACATTTACACACGTTTCTAGTGTAGAAGTTGAAGTTTTTGTTTTGTAGTCTTTAGGATTGTAGAGAAGTTTGGTTTAGGTCCATATTAAAAATAACTCATCTGTTCATCAGCTCGGCTACTTTGCACATGAAGAGTGACAGCGGCATACTTCAGAGAGGACACTATGCACTTAGTGTGAAGTTTCTAAAAAGAATTGTTTCACTTTCACCAGCACCACACTCATACTTCACTGCTAGATAACTGCACACTTCCAGATGTGATAGTTCTAGAATTCCTTGCGACAAACGCAAAGGTACTCGAATTCCTTCCAAGTGCTGCAAACCGAATTCCTTTTCATAAGTATGAATAACATTTGCCTTCCCACTTTACAGAATGCTATCTTTCAATAGCAGAAATCATTTTTTTGAAAGTGAAGTTTTGTAACCCTCAATCACAATCAGTTTGCTGTTTTTCTCACGCAACATAAGTTAGCTTTAATGAATTTCATTTTCCAATGGGGGTGATATTATATTATATTTAAATATCCACCTTTAACCCCCAATTAGAGATAATGCCTTTTGTAGATTTGCCTAAACCTTGGGTTTATTTATTTTGATCAAATAATATAATAAGTGCTACAGAAGTTATATTCTGAATTTAAAATATTTACATTCTTCTCAGTATTTTATCTATCTATAGTGAATAGTTTTTTCTAAAAATATCTAAAATCTTTATGGTTTATCTGATTGACAAAAACTAAAAACTTGTGTTGTTAAAATCTCTGCCATAAAGAGCCATAAAACAAGCCATAAAGATTTTAGATATATTTAAAAAAAAAACCACTCACATTAAAAGCATATAGATAGATAAAATACTGAGAAGAATGTAAATATTTTAAAATCAGAATATAGCTTCTGTAGCACTTATTATATTATTTGACCAAAATAAATAAATGTAAGGTTTAGGAAAATCTACAAAAGGCATTATCACTAAATGGGAATTAAAGGTGGATATTTAAATATAATATAAGTTAGCTTCATTTAATTTCCATTCCTTTTAGTTCATCCGATTCACCATGAAGACACAGTACACAGCATCTACCACTGCTGGGCGGCTCATACTGTATGTTAGTAAGCAAATACCTATAGGGTTTATGACATAACCTGCATCGAAGCGCCATCTAGAAACCTATTCATCTGTTGTAAATACGATCGATTTCATCTTTAGGGATTGTGACGTAAAAAAACGTTAAAAAATATGATCATCTTATGGGACGAAATTTGGTGTGTTTAACTTAGTTTTACATTTCTAAATTTATTATGGTTTAATAAAGCTTACTTCAAGTAAAGTGTACTTAACCCTAATTTTATATTACCACATTCAAGAATGGTAAGGAATTCGTTTGTTGTCACATGGAATTCAACTTCCCCCAATCGTTCTTGGATCATATGCCTGTGATATAGGAACTTCTGCCAAATCTTATAACCAGATGTAACTGTTTTTGATACTTATTTCCACCAATAATCAAGTATTGTTCTAGTTAAATTGTGATGATTAAATTATAAATGCTATATTACAATCCTAATAAAGGTTATTGCCGTACTACAGCATCACTGTAAAGTATATAAATTAAAAAGTGAAAGTCTATATTTATATAATACCAGCATCTTTTGTTTATAACTATAATTAGACCTTTTTTTTTAAAAAAAACTTACTATTTTCAGTATTTTTTTTAGCAATTGGCAATTTCCTGGGATCTTCTTTGACTGCATACCTCATCACATGTTTACGCTTAGTCTAAGAGTAGAAAATATGAGACGTTCAATGAATTTTGATATGTAATCTCCAATGATATTTTCCTTTCGGTTTACAGTACAATTCAGCTTTTAGAATTTCTACGTAATTACAAGTATTATTTTAAATTTAAGGTATATATTCTTACACTTGAGAGCCATACTTATAAAGTGCATACCTGTCATCAACAATAATATAAGACTTAATTCATTACTTAATTATTCTTTGAGAACGAATAAGAACTTACTACGTGCTTTGTGTTTTGTTACTAATAAAATTATAAATTTTATTAGAAAAATGTATAAATGAAGAAATATTATTTTTTCCTAGTTTGCGAGCTTCTTGACAACATAGGACTAATTTAATCAGTGCCCATGACGAGCATATTTCATAAGCTTTGTTTGGGTTTATGCTTGCTCGAGCACAATAGTAGTACAGTTAGTTAAATATAAGTCGACATGTATTAAAAATGAAAGCGATAACGAGACACAACTGACACAAGTTTTGTTAGGTAAATACTGTAGTCCACAGAATAACTTCGAGTATTTCTCCATGAGAAGTTTTCCAAGTTTTATCTGTTGTCTCATACTTCAAAAGCTTCTGTAAGTCTTCAAGATAAAGAGAATATTATCACTTAGAAAACGAATTAATGTAAACTTCATTGTTTCGAATCGATAAAGTATTTTGCTATTCCTTTAAGGGATTTAAGTTTAATGCAGTTAGAAGTTCTGGTTGCCAAGCTCAAGGAATTCATGTATCTTTTGCAACCTATTAGCAGGAATTTGAAATCTAATTTTGCTGTTTTGTGTTTCTCTCTCTATACTCTACGTTATTTCGCTTAGCAAAAGTACAAAACACGAGGCTTCATGATATATTTCATGCAGAATATTAGACATGAAACGCAACAAAGGAATTTATTTCACATTATACAATCGGAAGGGATTATTATTATTAGGGGGCGGATTCCTATGACCTAAAAAATAGGATATATGTATGCATTTATGACCTAAAAAAACATTAAAATATGACCAATAAAATTTAAAATATTACTTAACCACTTACACGATATGTACCGGTATATATTTTTAAGTTTCATTACAATTCATTTTATTAAAATATAATGTTAATTATTTAAAATATCTGTACATTCTCAAAATGTATCAGTATAATGCAAAATTTACAAAATATGATATGAAACTTTAAAATCTCTTTAATATGCACACAAATATGCAAAAAAATATGACCTAAATATGCATATTCATACTAAATATGCTACAATAGTTGAAAATTTCCTAAATATGCAGTTATATGCACAATAAAAGTCGTTCCATTTTCACCAGGATGCTTGGAATCGGGTTTAAATTAGTCGTAAGCCGGAAATAATGGCAAAGGGGAAAAATATGGCATGTCATAGAAATCCGCCCCCTAATTATTATTATTATTATTATTATTACTTCAAACACATTATCTTGCGGAGATACTGTGTCATCCCTGTGTCTCTCGAAGAACAGCTGTTATTGCTAAAATCCTAGTGGCACGGTTGTATGTTACTTTTCTTTTACTTCAGCACATGCGGTACATCTTCTCCTTGTCATTGAAATTTTTATTTTGTCTTACAGTAGTTTTTACAAGCTTGTAAATCTAGATACATGTTTTATAACGTGAAACTCACATATTTACAGAAGATGGAGAAAATGTTTACCGTTTTCTTGACGAAACAAATTCACTTCCTTTAATTTATTTCCGAAAACTTTAATTAAAGATATGATGTAATTACTTATTCCAGTTTCCGACTCATCAACAATAGCAAACATATGCACATAAATAGTTAACATGGCCTACTCTGCTGCGAGTCTGAAAGGAAGGTAAAGAGAAATACCAACCTTCATATAGGTGGCCAACCTGAGAAGAGAGTTTTTGGTGGCACTGTATCATTAATTCTGGTTGTAGGGTATAACTCGATCGGTAAGACCTGAGCCAAACAAACGGATGCGCAGTAGGCTACGACGAAGTAATCTAAACCTGCCTGACCTTCATATCACGTGTTGTTCCCTGCCAGTTCACACTGTACAGACCATGTAAAAACATCTTAGTTAGCCTCACAGGATTCAATAATGAAGTATGATATGTTAATAAGAGCAATGGAAGGCAAATGTAGTTATTCTAGCAAAAAGGTAGGTGATAGTAGAGTGATTCACAGTCAGGGTAGGGAAATAGTGTGGAATGTATATAGGTTAGGGCTACTATGAACCGCATAGTTTGGAATAAATAGTACAGTATATGCATTCTCTTCTGCCCCTACTCCATTGCTACCGGCGGACGATAAGCTATCTGCGCGTGTTTGGTTCAGGTCCTACCGTCCCAGTTATAAGTTGTTCGTAAGTTGGCTAGTTGTAGCCAGTTGCGTGCTCTATCGTTACATGCTGCTGCAAGTCTTGGTCGACTAAAGGTAGCCCAACTATTTATAATATACTGCGCATGAGTGACAGTCATTGACAGAATCATTTAGGCGAAATGTCTAGCTATCACATTATTGTGGATTGAAGCGTTACATGTACAAGACTTGTAATCCTACAGTATTTCATAGGGAACTGTAATCTGAAATTAAACTAAGGTACTAGCAGTGAAGTTGAGCATGTAAAAAGGCTGACACACACACAAACACACACGTGAGGTTCACTCCGGTTGCTCTTCACTCTGAGAACTCTGTCCAATGTCTCGTAACGATGGTTTCCGTCTCGTAATGGACCTTCGCAACTTCTTGATCCACATTCCTCATTGCTGCGCTCTTACTCTTTGTTCCTCCTCGATCATTGAGGTTTTCATGATGTAGGCCATGTAATGAAACAACTGCACCCAGGCTCCATTCAGCTCCGGCGTCCACTTGTCCTCGAGGGAAGGCTGAATCGCTAGGATGAACTGAGGTCCAATCAACTGCAACACATAAATATACATAGTACTTTAGAATACCAAAATTTATGAGACCAGTAGAATGTACTGTACTTAACAGTTTTAAATTTTCTCCATTTCGTAACTATAGTGAGTCTCACGCAAGAGTTGGCCAATCATGCGGGTTTCCGCGTCGCGGCGACCACAGCTCTAACTCCCGAGCGATCGGGTTGAGCATGTAAAGCCGCGAAGGGTGTAATGGTTCAGGTTCTCACATTTACAGTTGGAATTATAATGAAAATAACCACGTACCTCATCACAAGAGATGTTGGAAATGTCCTCCTCTTGCATCCACACAACACTGGCATCTTTTCAGGAAATTTTCTTCCACGCACACAAGTTCAGCTTCCGAGATAGAGTTAATTTCTTTTGTCATATTGTATTTAAGTTCTTCAAATATATGGGAAATTGACCTATACACCTTATTTTTCAAATTTCCCCATAACTAATAGTCACATACTGTTAGAAGAACTTAAAGACAATATTACAAGAGAAATTAACTCTATCTCGGAAGCTGAACTTATGTGCGTGAAAGAAAATTTCCTGAAAAGATGCCAGTGTTGTGTGGATGCAAGAGGAGGACATTTCCAACATCTCTTGTGATGAGGTACGTGGTTATTTTCATTGTAATTCCAACTGTAATTGTGAGAACCTGAACCATTACACCGTTCGCGGCTTTATTTGCATAGATATTTCACCCGAACGCTCGGGAGTTAGAGCAAGGGCGCAGAAACCCGCATGATTGGCCAACTTGCGTGGGACTCACTGTAGTAAATTAACAAACAAGAAAACATAAAAAAATCCTCTTAGAATAAGCTAAGTTTCCCGAAGTTTTCAGGAACCTTTTTAAAAGCGTATAATTTACTGTTATATTAATATTATCATTCTCGGTAGTTCAGTAGCCTATACCTACCTATAGGTAGCGAAAAAAAGGTTCCCCTTGAATTAATTAGGGTAAAGGATTTTTATTTTTTATATTGTTTGGTACTGTAAGAGTAGGGTAAAACTAAGTTTGCGACCTCGAAAGCCCTAGGAAAAAGTTTCTGTGAGCAAAAAATCACGAAAAACCACGAAAATTTCCTACTCTTTTCAGTTTGTTGGAAAAATCTCCTAGACATCAACTCCTAGAAAATATTTATCTATAACCATAACATATGTAATTAATGGTCATTAGTCGTTAAAACACATAATGGACTACATAAACGGCCATAAATAGGGATGAAATGGGTCAAACACGCGTTTTAACATTTAACAAAAATTCAAGGACTATAGTGCCTGTAATATTATACGTAAATTAAAGTTTTAAAAGTGCATTTAGCAGGAAATATTAGGCTCTTTCGAATGGTATAGTGACAAATATTTGCTAGGAGTTGGTATCTAGGAGATTTTCCCGACAAACTGAAAAAAATTGCAATTTTTTCCCCCCTCACAGAAAGTTATTCCTAAGGGTTTCGAGGTTGCAAACATAGTTTTACACTACTCTTAATATACCAAACAATATAAAAAAGAAAATCTTTTACCCTAATTAATGCAAGGTGGAACGTATCTATATACCGGACGAGGGAGGAATACATTTAAATTAATACTCTGCTGCCATTTTAAAATATAGATTGCTTAATACACACTTATGTTAAGTACCCAGTCTTTAGTTTGTAGTAAATCTAATTTAATACCTATTTATCACTAATGTGCACCCAGAAATAACTTATCACATTTAATTTATTTCAGTAATTACTATCGAGCCAGTTCTACATTTTTATTGCTTGTACAACCTCTGTATCTGACATCATCCACACTCTATGGCAGACTAACCTGTATCGCTTGTCAAAGTCTGCAGGTTGGATAAAAGAAACTGCACAGGGAGAAAATAGTTTATTTTCTCTTTGATTAATGTATAGGTTTATATATTTTTCTTTCGTGGATCTTAGTTACTAGGACCTGACAGTGATCCATTACAGGTTACTATAATGATGGCTTAGATCACAAATGTTTTAACTACAATTTTGGTGTTAAAAGTTTTAAGTACAAATTTGGCAACTCCCGAGGCATATCTCTCTATACAAATGTAACAAGTGAAAAACGAGGCTTTTTGGAGCCACGACTAAACAATTGAAGAGTGTAACCCAAATACCTGCTAAGTGCCAAAAAGTTGTTTAGGAGTTACAGTAAAATAATGTATTCCTTAATGCATGAGGGACATAGCAGAGCTTCCATCTTGTGATCAATGTTTGAACTAAACTAAATACTGTGGCACATTGCCGTGTCTTTGGGTCAATTGACAATGACATATAGATGGGTTTTGATGCAAAAACTAATTTTTTACAAAAAAGACACTTAGCAGCTATTTGGGTTAAACTCTTCAATTGTCTTTTGATAGCCCAAGGGTTTATGTAATGTGTTGTTTTATGCAAACACGCCGTTCAATAATCATAGCAGTCCTGACTTCGCTAGCCTTGCCACGGGTTATGAAGGTACACATGAACACCGTGAGGGTAATGGACTTCCTCAAAATAGTTCACAACAAACTCCAGTCGCAATAAACCATATTATAAATAACATTTGTTTAACTTGTTCAATAATGTAAATACCTCGTGACATACCTGCAGGTGAAACACGAGTTGTAATTGAAAAAAATAAATTAAAAAAACTTAACAACTCACATTTTAGAGGCTTTTAGATAAATACACATACAAGTTAGTCCACAATTCGTAAAGGCTATTAAATCTGCATGCTACAACGATACAATGACCAATATTATAAAAAGAGTAAAGTAATAAAATCTGGGTTTCAATTTACGAAAAAATATAATTATGTTATAGAGTAGGTGACTTATAGGCAAATACGTCACTAATATTATTACAGATAATGGTATACTTTCGCGAAACTGTGCTGGCAATACATTACAACACAAGTATAAAAATTATTAATGCTGTATAGTATGAAGTCTTGATGATTCACCTGCCATTGTAGCTACACGATAATTTACACCTCATCAATAGTTCAAACATTTTCAGTGGAACAATAACAATTTGGAATTATGCACAAACCTATAAAACCATTAGAACAATATGGTTTAAAACTATCAAAGGCATAAGGATAATAGAACATGTGTCTAATATCATCAATGACTCAGCGCCTGGATAAGGTATAGAAAAGTGAGAAATTCTATAGAATTCGCCAAAACATTCAGATTATTCCGCCATGTGTAACATTCTGAAAACAATAAATACATCACACGATAATAGGACACTTTTTTCAATCCAACAAACGTAGAAGTTTCTCTTTTGATATAATTTACGCAAGGACTGTATGTCCAGTGCAAAGACCTCCGTAATGATACTGAGGTGGTAATCAACCTTTAAGGAAAGTTGTAAATAAAATAATTGTATTAAGACTGAATTTCAGTAACCATAGAATCTGAATTATAATATTCACTGTAGTGATGAGGTTCTTATAATCAGACTGTACTCTAGCTGTTTTGGGGTCAACAACATAAAGAGTCCATGCACAAAAACGCGCAATCATCCGGGCTATGGAACCATTTATTTTTAAGAGCTTCATAATGAGGAAACCTAAACTCTATTATCTAGCATCATGGTTTCCACCACAACTGGGTACACAAAATCATAAACAATAATTAAATTGGTATGTTTATATTGCCTCGAAAATCCATCATTTTGCTTTTAATCTCAACCCATGCAAACTGCAAAGGCAAGTCTTTCTGTTTCGGCGATACTGTACTGTGGCCGTAATTTTTTACACTTACACCATCAAAAAACAGTGCCTAATTTTAAAAGTAGTTTGAAAACAAATTGGGTCAAATTTTTTCTGTCTTACCTAGCGTAGGAAGTGATAAAAATAGTCTGAAAGCATTAATCTATTAAATTATATACGTATATATAACTTATATATATATATGAAGCGCACAGTTCCATACAAAAAATTTCTTTCCTCTTTTTAGTAAACTGGGGGATGGCTACTGGCATTAAGCTTAAGGATTATATATATATATATAGTACAAGTATAAAGAAAGAATTAAAGAAAAAAGGGACTGATTATATTAAACGTTATCGATAATATCAAGTGGAAATAGAAGGTACTGCAGTTCCACAGTGCCTATACGCGGACCGCCACTGGATTCCAGAGGAAATGAACAACGTTATACATATTCATTAAAACAAACTTCTACACTAAAGAGGATGTGCAAATAAAAATCGTATGGATTATTAATATACGGTTCATTAAACCCTAGCTTCAGTCAACTTCTCGATGTTACACTTTTCCTCATACACATGAAATACATGTTTCTGGAATCATTGCTTAAAATCTCTCCTTCATTCCATAGTTACTCACTCATCTGTCATATTTCTCATGAAAGGCAAGAAAATTCGCAGCGCTTTATGGAAGCAATATTAAATATATGGGCTGATCCGCGGATACTAATTTTAGTTTAAAAAGCAAGTATGTACTGTATCGAGAAACAGTATTATAATATAACATGATGTAGGCTTTCACGGCCGGTGTCCATATTGTTAAAACTTTCCGGGCTCTGTTGCCGTGGTCCATCGGATTGCTTTCCGGACGTTTCGCCCACAACTGCGGCAGACATCATCAGCGGTGAGTTCTGCTTCGGAGTTTCCTCGGCGAGGTCTTGCTGTCGACTGATATAGCAGGGGGAAGGTGTCTTGAGTCGGTTTATGGTGCCAGTGCATTTGCACTATGACCCGTCATAGTATTGTCAGTCGTGTGTTATTTCAGTCTGAAGTCCCCGTGTCTCCACGGTTGTCTTTCTAGGTATGTGGCTCTTTTCACCACAGTCTTGTCGTACTGTCATGGTTATGTCAGTAGGTCGTGTGGGTTTCGTCTGTGAACATCCCGTCTCCTTTCTTGGGTGCCTATAGCCCTTGCTATAGGATTGGGATGTTCGTCTCGTCCGTCTGCTAGTCTTTGTGCTTGTTGTCTGATGACTTCCCTTAAAAACGGAAGTTCTAAGTCCTCGTGCAGTTGCGTATTTCTCGTGTAGAAGTCTGTCGCAGCTATCATTCTTGTCGCTCTGTTTTCAACAGCCTGCAACCGTTATAACAGAGTGTCGGGTATATAGCCCCACGCCGGTGAGGCGTATGTCATGATTGGTCTAATTAGTGTGCAGTACAGCGTCACTTTTTGTCTTGGTGTCAGTGATGGCGTACTTAGCGCCGGATACAGTCGTAGTAGCTGAGCGTAGGCCTTGCAGCTGGATTTCGGCGCGTATTTATAGGCTGTTGGCTGCACATACTCGCACCGTTGCTTGCAGCTGATTGGTCGGTCGTTGTATCAGCCATTTCTGGTTGGCTCCCTCTTTCTTTTGTACTAGGATCTTCAGATTGGCTGCTAGACTGTTGAATGGCATTGATACTGTTTTGTAGTGCCGGATACCACACCTTGTTTAGTTTTAAGCCCTCTTCCTTTCTATTGAAGTTTTTATGTTTATATGTTTATGTTTAGTATTATAATAGCTACCATAAATAGTATATTGCGATACTAGTTCCGTAAACGCTGCTTACGGATCGAGGAAAGAGTTTTTTTTCAATTTCCGAGATCCGTTATGCGCTTACGGAACGAGTATTGCATGCTATTTTTTGCACGATGATTATTATATCAATTTATTTATATTAAATGAGATATTAGCTGAAAATATTATGTATATACACTATTGAAGATGGATGTTATATTTCAGAAAGTGATTCGCACGTGCTGGTTGTTATGGGGACCGAATATTTGTTCTGTTAAGGTCGCCACAAACTGGGGGGCCTTGGTTCCGGCCGGTCTTCGATAAAGGCTTGCATTATGATGGATTTACTTACGGCACGTGTGCTTTTTGTCATTTTTACAGCACTGAGATTTCTTTTGTTTTCAAAGCGTGTGGGAATGTCAACTTACGATCCACGGCAACAATATTCGTAAGTACCACTAATTAGTTACTTCATGCAAAAATATAATTTTTAATATTTTGTTATTAGTATGTTATATAAAGAAGTACGCAATTAAGAAAAACTTCCCCTTTTTTATTGAGTAGAGCGTACGACATGCGAAAACGCACGGATTTATTCTAGTAGGCCTAACCTAGTTTAGAGATAAAATTGGTCAGTCTTGTCATTATACTGATTTACTAATGGAATTAGTCAATAATATAACAAATACAAGATAATCCTGTTCGGGTAATATAAAATTGCGTGCATTATCCTCTAGGTATTGCGTCAGATTTCCCGGACATTGTATTCCGCATTACTGATCTCAAAACTATTGTGCATAATATTTGTTTAGCTTTTACATTACAATGTTTCATATTATAATGCCAGACATATCGATATCAATTCTGTTTGATAGAATTGGTTCATTAGCATGGAGTTTTCATTCCGTCATGTTATTGAATTAACAATATTCATGTTCCCAAGTTCGTTAGTCCTACACAATGATGGGATACAGTCTATACTTAATAACCCATGATACGCTTGATAATGATCTTAACGGAACATGATATCATATACATCGTCATTGTATGGAATGGAACGGAATGGAATATGATGGATAATGTGATCTGTATAGTCTTTGTGTCAGTTAACATTTTATGAACTTAATATTTGATATTGCACAAGGAATTCCAATTCTGTAAGTCAATATGGTTTGATAATTGGTGGATACATTTGGAGGAAAATATTAATAACATTGGAATAAATTGGATTTTGGCTTAGAATGGGTTCTTGGAACAAGAGAATTATATGTAAATTAATAAGAAAAATATGTAATGATCTAGCAAAAAAAGAGTTGTTCTGTGAGTTAAAAAATGTAAGGTGCTATATGGATATGAAAATTGAGTGGGGTAGGTAGATCTTAGTTATTCGCATGTAGGCCTAATAAGAATGAGAGGACAAGCTTGGCCTGTGGAGGCTTGGAATATGAAAGTTAATATGGAAAAGTAATTTGGGAAACTGTGATTCTATGAAAATCCAAATAATAATATAATATTAATAGAATAATAGAAGTATTTTGAGTTAATTATTTCATGTTAATTATTAATATAATTGTTAATTATTTCATATTTTGATTTTTTTCAATACTTCTTACACTCATCTAAATTAATTTTGCTATTGGCCATATTTCCGAATCATTTTGTTTGCATGAGAAATAAATTGGAAGCATTTTGAACACATAAATAGCTTCTATCGCACTCTGAATATGATTCTTACAGCTTTAAAAAATGAAAATAAATAAATACAAATAAAACTTAATAGTGAAGATCTCTAAAACTCAATTTATAGTTCTCATAAAATACTAAAAACTGGGTATTTACAACACTATACTAAGCCAATATATTGACGGAAACGTAGATACCTTGAAGAAAATATGATATTTCTTCTAGTTTATTTTACTGTCATGTCGATTTCTATTTGAAATGAAAATAGTGAATGGATGACTGATCACAGTTATCGAAAGATAAATCATTTTAAAAACCGGTAGCAAGAAGAGATGTAAGAAAATTAGCCGATAAAATTAATGAGTGTGGAAATGGTTCTGAGCTAGGGACATTAAGGGAATAAGTCATGTAGCAGACTACTCCAATGATCACGTAGGAAATAGTAAGGAAATTGTGCTGGTGGTTTCTGCTACTAACTGGGCTAATGAATATGATCTCTAATGGCCAATACATTTGTTGTCCATGTCCCTCACAAGAACTCGAGACTGTGAAAGTGTACTCAATTAGCTTTGTGAAGCACCTTCGTCCACGAACATTGTGAACATGCTATTATATCAGCACAAGAAGACGAAACATCCATTCTAAAGTGCCTTCGTATCTTGTACTTTACTGCACAAGCTTCAAAGCTTTTTCTTACAAGCTGAAGTGGCGTTTTAAGCTCTTGCAGCATATGAAAAGTGGCTGAATCTAATCTTTTGAAAGGCTAAATTATGTGTCATTTTGTTACCGCTAAAAGCGCACTCTCTAATTAAGGCATTGTACCCAGTAGAACAAAACTATTTGATAAAAATCTCTTTTAGACTAATATGGCTTTCCGTAATGGAATATATACTAAATTATATGTAATGAAGCTGTACTACTTAACTTAGAGATGGATCTCTATATGTTGTATATATAATACACAAAGGAAAATGAAACCATAAAGTGCATAATTAAAAGGCTGTAAGAGCTTTAAATGAGATTTCGCAGAAACTGTGTTCAATATTCCATTCTATGATATTTACATTCAGTATATGCGATTTAGCATATGAGGTTGTATTACACTGAAGCTATGGATTATAGAAAAGAAAGATTCTTATTCATTATTAGCTGGTTACTCATCCTTTGTAAGGATAAAATTAGTTATTTATGGTATAAGGGATAAAAGCGAGATTTTATTGCGCGAGTGAAGATGATTGCGAGTCGAGCGTAGCGAGCAGAATAAAATTGCTGTAACACGCGTGCGATACACTATTATTCAGACAGCCGTTAACATTTGTGAAATAATAATAATAATAAATACAGTGCGTTTCACGTAAGAGTTGGCCAATCGTGCGGGTTTCTGTGTCGAAGCAGCCACAACTCTAACTCCCGAGCGATCGGGTGAAATATAAACGCAAATGGATCAAAACATGATTTATGATAATGGTAGCACTCAGTTATTAGTTCTCTCCCATCATATATTATAATTTCCACTTCTTGCAAATCCATGATAGAATAATTATTATACAACTCGAATACTCCCGTTGAAATGGATCAACCTTTCGTAAAATCAACGGCTCATCAGGCTCAGCGGGGGGGGGGGGGGGGGGGGAGAGGGGGACCGGCGGATGAGGTTCATCGTACATTCATCGCACTTTTCCACCGGTGGATTTACTGATGACTTTAAAAAAGGGCCATATGCATCATTTCATTGCATCATTTTAGGATAGATTTGGTTAGGCCCAGATATGAGCTAAATAAACCCCGTCTACTATCATCTGTAGTTTTTATACCATAATCTGTAACAATATTTCAACTTTAAACGTGTTATATTGCAATGGGCGTGGGAATGCTGTCATGAGGTACACAGTATGTGACTATGGGAAAATTGCAGCAATTCGTGAAATTATTCATATTTCAATATAAAACTTTACGGCCAATTGACTGTGGATTGCTAGGGGCCAAATTATATTGCTTACAGACCAGTAACAATAGTTTTTTCCCTGTTAGAATTGTTCAACCAGAAAAAAAATTTAATGTTGTTTGAATTCCTACAATTATTATGTTCATTGAATCGGGTGTTTGCGCATTTCATTGCGTTCAGTACCGGAATGAAATATTTACACTGAGAGCCTAGACTGATGCAAATATGTACTATTAAAAACAGTACAATACGTATTAAATAAATGTATTTCTAATCGTGCCTGTGATCAATTGATGCAATTAGGAAAACAGTTTAGTAATGTAGTGTTTTAAAGATCTATTTATTTGATTAAAACTAGTTAATCCGTGCAAACCTTACGCAATTCCCCAACTTTTGACAGGTAGTAATGAAAACTAAATAGTTAAATATTTATATATTTAATTCTCGTTATACAAGTATTGGTTTCCACCTTGTACCCTCAATTTATTTTTCTTAAAGGTCGTCGTGTTGTAGATTTTAGCAAGTCCAACTCTAAATTAGAGCCTCTGGACAACATTCCTTGGCCCTTTCACGTCAAACTAATAGGCTACCTTAATTTCCGGAAGGGGGTTTGTGAGGCAATGGGCATATCGCCTGTCACTCAGCCCTCTCTTGGAAAATAAGCGTAACAAAATTCTCCTAGGTATTAGAAATCACCACTTGGAGACCCTACTTCTAATCACTGGGGGCAATAGGAACAGATAGACCCTTACATAGTAAGCCTATTTTCACTAGAGTATTAGTCCTATATACAGGGGCGACGACGGAAATGCTGGCACACCTTGACGAAATTGACGATGAAATATTAGATAATAAAATTTTAAATGAACTTTATTGAAGTCATTTATGGTCATTTCTAAATCATTCATAAATCAGTGTCTATTAATATCAAGGCTAGTTATACAAGAAAAAAATTCATAATCTTTTGAACGGGACCAATAAGTGGAAGAATGTGTATAATGCAGAGCAAAATATTACCCGAGCGGGAATAGAACACGGGGTTTCAACTTTGTATTCTGACGGCGCGAGTGTCTGGCTTTATGATTTATGTACCAGTACCCATTCCCATTCCAAATATGTAAGTTAATCAAGTCTTATACTGGTAGAACCAGTGCTTTAGTTGGGCCGGTACGCACCGGTTTCCTTCTACCATACCGGGAAAAATATGTGCTCCGGTACGTCGTACTGGCAGTACAGGAACGAGATTGTCCTAAAATACTGATTAAATGTCTAATTCAATACCAAAAATGACAAGCACTATTAAATTCTCTACAGATATGCGTTCTAATCTTCACCTTCGTGCGCATTTCTACAGTTACTTTCTCCTTAGATCACATGTTGGCTAGCCACCTTGTTTTCGTAAAATGTGTGGGACCACCACTAGACGTTTTTGATCCTGCTCCATACGTCAGGTCATAACTACAAGGAGGCAATAGGTCAGCAGAAGAAACTGCATGCAGAAAATGTCAACCGAAGTATTACATTCAGTATGAGGCGATATGGAAAATTTTGAAGTAAGATGAGTACCCCCCAAAAATATTTTCCAACTAAAGCACTGGGTACAACTGCTAGTTACTGAGTTTCAGTAGTATCCCATTTTGAAAATTTATATCGTTATTCTATTGAGGGAAATTTGAGCTGGGAAAAAATCGAACCGGTTGGATACGCTGAGACTGAGACCACTCAGCTATCCAAGGATGTGCACAGTCCAATTTCACACATTTCTTTAGAGTTTAGACTTATAGCGGCTTCGCTACACATGTTAACGGCTACAGTAGCCTATATGTATGAAACGCTATTCTTTTTAATTAACATAGCTGTGATACAATTTGCAATACTAGCAACAATAATTTAATTTAAAGAACTAATAAGAAGGCACGGGTGAATAAACGAGACTAATATTACTCGTGTATGAAGTGATTGGAAAATTATTCAGAACAAATGATTTTATAGACAGGTTAGATTGTAATATGTTTACAACACAAACCCATGCGGTGTGGACCACATTAGAGCCCGGGAGTTCAGGCATTTATTTTGTTTAAAATAGGCAAGCAAAGAGGCACTTAAAATACCGAAAATGTTAGGAATATAATTAAAATAGGCTTTTATCAATCCCAATCTTTATTAATGAAAATAGCTACCTCAGATATTTAATAATTTATTTATTACATACATTTGCTTTTCTTGATTACAAGCAACAAGATGTTTTTTCAAGGTGGCAATGTCATAGTCAGCCGCCTGTCAGAGAGAACATTTTTAATCGATTTAGGGAACAAGATCCTCAATAAATATTCTTGTGACGTGAATGTGCCATTTCATTATTTGTGTAACATTTTATCATTTTCATACATTGAAATGATTTATGTGATCTTTAAAATGTGTAAATAATCACAGAAAAATCCGATCCAAAACAGGCAATAAAGGCTTTAAACTTTAAAATAAGCAATAGAAGCCAATATAAAAAATAAAAATAAAAACTGGCCCTACTGTCCCTAAATGTACGGAAACATGTTGATCTCTGTTTAACTCTTTAATATGTCCATCCAAATGGAAAAGACATTTTGCCTAACTCCCGGGCCCTTCATCACACTGTCAGGAACTTGGAATGCACTGGATAATATGTAGATGTTGCACAATGCAGTGACAGCTCCTTTCCCTAGAGGAGAATGACATGGGGCCGTCACAACATAATGCAACATCTGAAAATAAAATTATAAATCCATGCAAAAATTAAAATAGATGAATAGGATTACCTGATTCATAATAGTGCTGTAAAACATCAAAAGGTATTCGAAAAGGCGACTACTATTGACAGGTCATACACTCATGCATCCTCGAAGAAATTCAGGAATATTGTCTGGAATCTGCAGAAGAATTTAGCTACTGAAAATAAAGGATCAAAAGCATTAAGCAATGTTTCATATGCAATAAGCAATGTTTCATACAGATTAAGCAATATTTCATAACTAGGGCCCCGAAAGTTTAGCCGAAGAGTATTGCTTAAAGGTTAGCGATGCATGGAGTATGCAAAACTCGTAAACGGAAAGGAATTAAGATCTATAATGTCAACATACTGTAGCAAGTTCCAGGGACAATGTACTGTAGCAATCGTATTACTGTGATGACTAGTTACTCTTTAGTGTGCACTTTGCATCTTTAGCATTATGTAGGATATAACTGTAGGCTACATATAGGTTTTGATTTAAAATTCTACAGTGTCTGACGTAAATAAAAATTCATTTTAATATATAATGCATGCAGGTCATAATCCTGCTGAAGTAAACGCACAGGTAAGCCTATTGCGATGTGTACTTTTATTTTTCATTTATTTATGTCTTCATTCAGTGGATTACTTTATACATATTCAAAATCTCAACTGAAAATTTTCTTATAATTTCTGAAAAGCAACATTTGAGCTGAGAAAAGTTTTTTTTTTTTGCTTTTGTATGCTTATATCCTGCTAACTCATCTCGAATAAAAAATACTGCAAAGAATAGCAATTCTCACATGTATTTCGAGAACATTTTGAAGTTTTGCTGCACCATGAACATTATTTTATCACCTGCTTCATTTATGGCTATGGATAATTCCACCACGAATTTAGGGCTTTAGTCAATTCCATACTCCTTGACTCTAAACGAATGACGGTTTCTTAAAGGTATTTGAAGTTACTGTTAATGAACTTGAGATTTCTTAATAGCTATACCGCAGTTGGTGAAGCCGTAGACTTACAAAACTATACCGACCTGTAGCAGGTTTACTACTGTTTACCAACAACTCGCCTGCGTTGCTGTAGCGCGTAGCCTATGCATGGGAGGTATGTGTAAAGCACGGACAGCTTGCTGTGTCTCGAGAATTTCAAGTTGAATAATTCAAATAGAAATGCTAGCTATAGACCTATTTTTAAAATGACCAATCATTACCGTAATTAATATATATTTGAACTGTTGACCTATATGAAAAAACATTACCCCTAACCTAACATTAAGTAGAGAAACAATTATTTTACCAGAAGTCGCCACGATATTGAAGTACCGTTCTGCAGACTTACCAAAAAGCACCGAAATTTTTGTACTCTTGGATGCACTCTGTTTAATAAATCACCAAAGAATATCAGTGGCGGCTCGTGGCCGGAAAATTAGGTGAAGAGGAAAAAATGCCACATGCTTACGTTAATAACCCAACTCACCTATGTCTTGTATAGCCAATCAATCCTTCGATAGTCATTTAAGGCTGCACACTTGTCGGTGATATCATCATAGAATGGCTGCATTTCTTCTAGCTGCAGTAAAAGTTCTTTCTGAATTGAAATATTCGCTAAACAAGATACTTGTCTGGCAACATTTTTGATCCTTCATTTAGTAGGCCTACGTCGTGATTTGACAGCTGGCACAATGATGATTTGATTTTAAACAATGCGGGTAAGAATATAGTTATTATTTATAAAATCGGATACATTTTATTCATGGAATACTCTTAATGAGTTTATGAGTTTCATGAGATAAATTCGATCCTACTTTTCCGCCGCGAATCTATTGATGTTTATCGTAATTATTATTCTCCTAATCAGATTATTCAGAATATTCCATTCATGCGACGCGGACTTGAAATTGACTAATAATCTTTAGCAATGCCTCGGATATCGACCAATGACTGTTGTTTATCTTATAAGTTAATATGCTTGCAAGGGTCGGAAAGATGCAATTTTATCTGATAAACTTCAGCTAGTTGCTGGATACTTCAAGGCATTAATATGCAGTGATTAATATGTCACATGTCGTATGATTGCCTATGAAAAAATATGCATTGTAGGAATGAAACGTCGTGATTCAACGTTGTCGTCCTATGGCGTCCTATCGGAGACGATCTCCGAAGATGGTTCAGTGTTGTGACACGTGACAGTGGGCTTTCATCACAGTACACAGTAGTCTTGGTATATGGTGACACACATTAAATAAATTAACTTCTAGTTTCATCCCTATGCCTCACTTTTGTGCAATAGAATCGAACGCCTATAATTTTTTTTTTCGTTAATGATATTTAATTTTTTGAG
Source organism: Ectobius pallidus (assembly GCA_964059195.1). Classification (NCBI taxonomy): domain Eukaryota; kingdom Metazoa; phylum Arthropoda; class Insecta; order Blattodea; family Ectobiidae; genus Ectobius; species Ectobius pallidus. The sequence goes on from CAXKWD010000003.1 coordinate 79,281,876, forward strand.
GAAGAATCCAAGCTCCTCTACCGTTCATATTTCAATGAAGTATATGGTTGTTTATAAACACCTTTTAAATAATTAATTGAAAAATGTTAAAAATAAAAATTCTAGCTCTAGCGTCTATGCAAATCGTGTGGAAAATTTAAACAAAATTGTTATTTTTTTTTATAAAATCGTGAAGAATGAAAGTCTGTTTTAGTCTTGCCCAAAGATGTAAGACTTAAAAGCCTGAGTTTGTACAAACGATAGCTGGCTTATAACTACCCTTCAAAGTATAAGGATACCGTATAAAAGTAAGAAAAAGTCGTCAATCTCCCCAGAAGATATCTAATACAAATACGTTTTATTTATACACGATGTTTAGTTCTCAAGCCACACAGACACGTTCCTGAAAATATTATTGGACAGAGGAGAATTCAAAACAGGTATTTATGTTAAAAACATTGATTTCGAACATTTATTACCTTTGGTACGGGTAGAGGAAGTGAAATTGGTGCTTTGTTATTAATGGAGCTGTTAGCAGAAGAGGAGTAGGTATGAAACCCGCCAGACACTGTCATTGTAGCAGCTTGCTGTGGTAACCGCGCGCCATCATGAAGCCGAAGGACGACACGCTCTATATTCAAGTGCAGGAGGAGCTGGACACCTTCGTGGGTAGTCTGATCCCCTCAGCATGGATGTGGGATAAGCGAGAAAAATGCTGCTTGCAGCATGAGCCAGCATCATTTTCAGTGGACCAGACTACCCATGGAACAGGGGAAGTGAATCAAGGCTAGTTCTGCTTCGTGCTTGCTTGCAAGACTCGGGAGCTCTGTGGCGCCTCCTCCTTTGACACCACTTGTGGCGGGCAATACAAAATTACATAAATGCATTTATAGTAAAAACCAACATTCGTGATATTGAAATAAACTTTAAAAATATTGTAAATATTGTAAATAAACTTTAAAAATATACGTATTGTAAAGGAAAAATACTGGTGAAGTGCTACTTCACCTACTTCACCTGAATAGCCGCCACTGAAGAATATATTAGCTTGCCGTTTTCAACATCTAAACATAGATTATATCGATGGCTTAAGATAATCCGTTGTATCATCTTAATGAGTTTTGTAATCATTTGTAATAGCACATCTGTATCACTTATTTAATTCGTGTATAAATTGTTATTATTGTTATTAAGTGCCAGAATGGTATCGTACTTTATAAAATTGTGCCCGTCTGTCCGTCCGTTTGTCTGTACGCGCGATAACTCAAATACGCTTTATTGGATTTTCAAGAAACTTTGTATACGCATTTACAACGTCCATGGGAAGAAGCCTACTGATATTGGACCAAATCGGTTGACCGGTACCGGAGTAATGCCCAATTTAGTGCCTATTTTATGGTAATATATTAGTAAGAATTTATCAAATGCAAATCAGTTCCCATGGAAACATTGTTTTACAGTGTTCAAATGCGGCTTTGGAAGTTGCAATGCATATTCCATATGACATATGACATATTCCATATGACATATTCCTTCACATATTATTATCAAACTACTCAGGTGTTTATGCGTTGATCAAGTTGAATATGGAAGGCATATTACCGTGAAATAATTATTCCTACGTATATTAAGCGGAGTTCTTTGCCAGTGCATTTTATGAAACGCTGACGTATTTTAAGAATTTCTTATATTAGTGTATACGAGTATGAAGTAAGGTTAAGTGTCAAACTTAGACCTTTGTTCTTCCGCAAGCCTTGCTAAATGAATCGATCTGAAGCTTAACTCGGAAATAGACCACAAAAATAACTTATTTCTGCATATCATAATTGGAATTATCACTGCTTAAACAAAAGAATTCTGGAACGTTGTTATGTCAGTTTACCTGATATTATTTTATGTTATTGACGATGCCTATTGTGACTTATATTACTTAATGGCTAATAAGTTGATTGATTGCTAGACCCTGTGCATGCCTAACAAGCATACAAATGGCTAAACTTCCGGTTCCTAGTCATAACATGCATACAATAGTATATTGCAAGATGAGTGTCTTAAGTGCATCATTGGAGAATCCAGGAAATGTTTTTAAATTTACGATATTCTCCAATGCATTTAAGACATATGTATAGCATACAATAAATGATAACGACTTACCTGATGATATAAATATTACTTACGTGAAAATAATTAATGCCTTGGAACAGTTACTGTCAAGATACAAGAGTACCAACTTGATCATACATCGATTACTTCAAAGCAGGCAGGCTGCTGTCACGTCACTCTCAGCATGTATCAGTTTTCCGTAACGCCATATTTTATAAGTGACACGTAATTTTTTATTTAATTTATTTATTTATTATTATTTTTTTAAAGTTTAGCGTGAAACATTACTATAACTCAATACACACACACTGAGGAAAAAAAAAACAGAAGAATTTGCGTTTTGGTATAAATCTCAGATCTATTATGTTCAATGTTATGAGTGATAATATGACGATGAAAAGCTGAGGGGTTTTAGTAAGTAAACAGAGCAAACTACAACTTGTTTCGTCGCTACTGTTCCCGTAGTTCGCTGCGTACAGACAATTGGAGAACTGTCAGTCGTACAACAAAATCAGCATCAGTTATTTCACGTATTCATAATAAATTCAGTATTATTGCAACTACAATGACATATTTCCTACCATCTACAGTAAAAATGTCAGAAGCTCTTGAGGCAATAGAACAGGTTTCAAAAACACTAAATGAAATACCATAGGGAAATGTTGAAATAAGAGTGACAAACTTATTCGGGAATCAGTTGGAGAATCTCAAGCAACTCTGGTATTTCATGTCTGCTATTTACTCCCATTACTCCCGTGTGAAGTGGAATGTAGTTTTTCATAATATAAAAAACGGCGTGCTAATCTCATGCGATTTATGGCTCATGCATTTACGAAAAACATCAGTATATATATTGTAATACCTGTACTCATAACCAGTGTAGCTCACATTTCTGTACTCTAATACCTGAAATAAGTAACGAAGTAACTTTATTGCACACTACAAATGACTTAACATACATTGCTTTCTTAATTTAAAAAATCCTTAATACTGTTCTACCTGCATTCGTAGCAGGGTATATACCTTGAACTAATTACAGGGGACACTCCAAGGTAACAGTTTCTTCCACCTTCACTCGGTGCGTCCCTAACTTGATGGCGTACTTACTAAAATCCCTCTGCCTGATGATGGTAATCCGTGACAGCTGAACTTCGAAAACTATGTATAACATAACCTCAACTTATTGTAGCCTACCCAAGTTTGATTAAATAAACTTAATTTTCTTTTAAGGTTTACAGGCAAAAGAAAATAATTATCTTGTAATAATTGTTGGTAGTACATTAGGTAATGGATCTGCTAGCCATACGTTTTACAAATTATTTCACTATATCATACTTTAGAGCTTGAATATTCATTAAGTTGTGTGTATGTAATTCTTTGCGTCTCCATGCTTTAGCTTTAATGAGCGTAGCTAGAAAGTGTAATGAGTCTGTGAGCGTGGTTAATGAAAATGTATGCTAGTTCTTATGTAAACCACCAGAGTTATTCTCGCTAAAATGTAATGTTTAAACTCTCAACAATTGCATTATCAAAAATTGGCCACAGGTAGAGTAAATACAGAAATCGCAACTCTACAATGTTATATTTTTAGAAAATGTTTCTTAATTAAAAGAAACCAGCAGAGAGCTATGGTGTACGTATAGTACACATTGAAACTTTTATACGGCTTTGAGTATTGTAAAGCACGTAAATAAGTGACATGATTTTTAATTTTAGCTTTTCTGATTTATTAGATAAAAATTATCTATTCGATTGAGTAGAATATAATTTATGGTCTGTGATTTAGACATTCATTTCAAACAAGTATTCTAACACGACCATCTTGGCAACTATTGCTAGGCGTGGATGTGTTAATCTATATTTGGGTAAAGTTGCATTTATCTACATTTCTGTATTCCAAGAATGTGACAATTGAATCAGAAAATCCTTTGTGAATATATGAGGCGCGTCCATAAAGTAAGTTTCCCTGTGGCCGTTTACAGAAACAAAAAACACAATTTCAAGCAAATATTTATTGCAACAGACACAGCCAATGTTCAGCTAATTTTAAATATATTCTCCACCGGAATTGAAACATCTGTCTTACTGTGGCACCAACTTTTTTGTTTGAATACCTGTGTCGTAGAAATGTGCCGCCTGGGATTTGAACCATCGTGTGACAACCACCTTCGCCTCTATGTCATTCTTTGTCAATTCGTGAGGTGTAGGAAACATGAAAATCACTGGGAGCGAGGTCCGGCACCTCCCAGCCGAAATTTTGCAGGAGACTTGCTAGGAGGTGTTTAAACATCCATCCTACAGCCAGGACTTCGCTCCCAGTGATTTCCAACTTTTCCTACACCTAAAGGAATGACAGGGAATGGCAGAGAATGACAGAGAGGTGGAGATGTTTGTCATACAGTGGTTCAAATCCACACAGGTGTTCAAAAGTTGGTTCCACAGTATGACAAATGTTTCAGTTCCGATGGCGATACGTTGAAAAATAGCTGAACACTTGCTGTATCCGTTGGAATATATATGTCCATGAAATTGTGTTTTGTTTTTGTAAACGGCCCCAGGAAAACTTACTTTATGGACGAGCCTCGTATGTGTTAATCATGTACTGTACTTATATAAAAATGTGGTGGTTCCTGTCTCTTCCGATTTGACGCAAAAGCTACTAAACTGATGGAGCTGAATATATTTTCAGATATCCATTGGAAATTTATAACATTAAAGTAAATCAAACAGCAATGATATCATTTACTTCAGCCACATAGTACATATTTAATTGAAAATTAATGTATAGTGTAGTGATAACACTGGCAGGTATGTAAATGTTTTTTAAATATTTAATTTAGTTTGCAACGTCAGTTATAATAGAATATTGTTATTTTCATACGGAATTCATACAGAATTCACCTACAGAAATACAGGGCGATCCATATAAAACTGAACACTTTTAAAGGCTTATAACTTTTAAACTAATAATAGCATACATATGCAACTGTGCTGAATTACAGAGTACCTTTGGGAGATTCCTCAGAGTAAATGTTGAAAATGTCCTCCACCTGCATCCATACACAACTGTACTCGTCGCACCATATTCTGAGACGTTTTCCGAAGCGTATCCTCGTTAATGTTACTGATTTCATTCCTTATTGCTTCACGGAGTTCAGCAAGTGACCGCGGTCTATTCTTGTACACCCTGTCCTTAAGGTAGCCCCACAAGAAGAAATCTGGAGATGTCAGGTCTGGCGATCTGGGAGGCCACAGATTGTTTGAGACAAGACGATCACCGAAGAAGCTGGCTATAAGTTTCATGGAATCACCAGACGTATGGCATGTTGCGCCATCTTGCTGGAAATAACCTTCTGTTAATTCGATGTCGTCCAGTTGTTCCACGAATGTATTGAAGATGCGACCATAAACCGCAGTGTTTACCTTGGTGTCGTAGAAAATGGGACCAACAATTCTGGTAGCTGACACCGCACACCAGACCCCAACCTTTTCCGGATGCAATGGAGCTTCGTGGATAATATTCGGGTTCTCAGCAGCCCAATACCTGCTGTTTTGAGTGTTGATGTAGCCTGAGAGGTGAAACCATGCTTCATCTGTAAACCAGGTTATGGAGAGAATGTCTGGGGTTGCAATAAGAAGAGCCTGAAACCATTGGCAATAACGCATTCGCTTTTCCGCGTCTGGTTCTTTTAACTGATGCACTACATGCACTCTGTATGCTCGTAGGCCTGCTTTCTTTGCAGCTCTCTGACATGTGCCATATGAGTAGCCTGTCTCCTGGCTCAACCGGCGCAATGATTTCTTTGGTGAGTTCACAAAACGTTCTCGAACATCATTAACACACTCTTGACTCATCACAGATCTTTTTTTCCCAGTTTCGCTGAGGAGAGAGCCAGTTGTCTCCAGCTTCCTCACCATGGATAAAATTGTTGCCCTTGTTGGAATATTGCGCACATTGAATTGTCTTCTAAATGCCCGTTGAGTTTCAATCAATGACTTCGTACACCAATATGTTTTCACAAGAAAAACACGCTGCTGAATTGAGAACTGCATTTTCGTTTCTGACTGCAAAACTAGAGACTGAAAACTAATTACTAATAAACAACAATAGTCGTAAGGCAACAATGCATGGATGGTAGGAGTACAAACATTATTACCAATATCGATTCTCCCAAAGCCACTGAGATCATAAAACCAAATTTCAATCTTTTATTACTTTCCAGAGGGAAATTATAAGTCTTTAAAACTGTTCAGTTTTATATGGATCGCCCTGTATTATGCTGCTTTTAACGTTCCAGATCGATGTAAAAATGCGGGATTCACAATATAAAAAGTACAGAATACAAGTGACACCGAATATGTTTAGTTATTCATTCATTTACTTATTTTTCAAACAATATATACAACCACAAAGACCAAGCTCATGCAAGGGATGACATATACACATTAATTCCAAATAACACTACATTTAACAAACCTATAACAAATTACTGTCATGAACAACATTAATTATATACCAGGAAAAACATATTCAAATCTATGAATACGTTTAATGATTTTACATAAATAAGTTAGTATCTAGCATATCTAGTAAATATCTAAAAATATATTTAATACTTTTGACTTTTAATTTCTAAAAGAACCGGATACACTCTATGGTTACATGTTATAATATAATTTTGTAGCATGTGGTAATATATCTTTCAGATCATGTTATGTAGTTAATTCACTATAGAATACAGAGGCATGATTTATTTGTATCGAATTATACAGGCGAATATCTATACATAATTTAAATTCGAAATATATTCTATGGGATCCGGAGGTTCATTGCCGCGCTTACATGAGCCCGCCATTCAACCCTATTCTGATCTTACTCCTTCCCTCACAAATCCGACTTCCCTTCAATCTATTCATGTCTAGGTCTTCCATGTGTCTCTTCCCTTCGGGTCTCAAAGACAATATTTTTGAAATATGTCTTTCCTCTCCCATGCGCGCAACATGTCGAGCCACTTCATAATCCTTGATTTAATTATCCTTACTGTATTCGGTGAAGAGTGCAGGTTATGAAGCTCGTCATTATGCAATTTTCTACAGTCATCTCTCTTAGGTCCAAATGTTTTCCTAAGCACCCTGTTTTCGAACACACTCAGATTATTTTCTTCCCGAAGAGTAGGGGACCAGGTCTCACATCCATATAGTACAACCGGCAGGATAATAGTCTTATACATGTTTATATTTAAATTTCTGGACAGAAGACGAGAGTATAAAAGTTTCTGAATGGATGAAAACAAGACGTATTTCCTGATTTTAGCCGACCCAACTTCTAGGTGAGAAACTTAATAAATTAAACATTAAACATCTGATTTTGAACTTTTCAGATACCAGTTTATATTTTTCATTTGCATTTATAATTCTCCCACTTATAATAGATGTCCTTAAGATAAGAACACGACTCTCGAAAATTCAAGTGCAGTCCACGTGAAATGAATTACTTGACTTAGTTTAATTTTGGAAACATTTATTGTAGAATATCACATTGGAATCTTAGTCCCTTTGTGTCGATTATTATATGCATACATGCACACGTTAATGACTGTAGACTTGACACATTTCTGCTGTTGTGCTGAGTGATGTGTTGTATAATTACAGGAAACCATCTCAGTGTTAACAGCTCTCAACCATAATGGGTTTGTCTAGACAGCTACATATGTACGAGGATTCATTACATATATTTATAAATTACAGCATTTCATGTAGGTTTCAAAACAGACGCTGATATCTTTTAAGTTTTCAACGATGTTCAATTCAAACAGTATTAAGCTATTTTGCTTATTACTCAGTGGCGTTTTAAAGCATGAGAAACCCCTGAATGCTGGGGCCTCAAAATGATAATAAGCTATAGACCAGTGATTCCCAAACTATGGGTCGCGGGAGCAATTTTGGTGGGTCGCGAAAAGGGCGAAAGAAATTAAACTTGTTTTCAATATAAGGAAAGAGTGTTTAATTTAGCATTTGAACACAATAAAACTATTGAAAGGCATATGAAAAACATGTGCTGTATTTTATATGGCCTATATTGGTTATCGTTATGTAGTAGTGGGTCTCGAAATTTTTTATTTTTTTATTTTCATTATAGCCTATATTGGTGACCGTTATGTTGTAGTGGGTCGCGAAAAAAATTTCTAGGTGGAGGTGGGTCCCAGGACAAAAAAGTTTGGGAACCGCTGCTATAGACTAATAATAAGAAATGCTGGGCCAAAATCAATATTAATTTGTCCTAGATATTTCATTAATTATGAAGATCTTTGAAGCCTTTAACTAACTTCATAAAGGGAAAGAAAATCTGATGTGAAAAACATAACTTCCTCTGCACAAAAAAAAGTTCCGCCCCTTAGTATATATATTATGTTTGGTATTCTCTTCATGTGAATTAGTTATAATAATGAGGAGAATGTCGTTACCACATAGCATCACATCCCCGAAGGATACACAACCAAAATAAAATCTGATTAATGCATTCACGTAACTTTCTTTACTCTAAGCATGGGCAATGCACCTTTCTCAATTCACATTCTGATATAGACTAAGAGGCCGTATTGCAAAGAGCGTGTATTCGGTTGTGTCAACCTGAAGCAAAGCTTTATCGTTCACCAGGCAAAACTGAGTTTCAACAAACAGTGGGCGGCCTATACCTACTCTTAATAGAATTTTTCCGAAACAATTTCAATAAAAGCTTTAGCTCTTAGTAAAGCACCTCAAGTATGGTATCATACAAAATTTAAGCAAAATCGTTAGAGTTGTTTCGCGAAAAACGTGTATAAAAGAAAATAACGAAAAACGAAATTTTCTTCTTGTAAAGTGACATAAAAGCAAGAGAAAGTCGTCGCCAATCTTCATGTCACATACCCAGAAGGAAACCAACCCAAATAGGCCTATAATATTTTTTCCATACGATTTTTCGTTCTGAAGCTACACTGCTCACAGAAACAAAGACATACAAAGAAGTTTCTGAAAATAGTATTTTTGGATCCAGGAAACCTCAAAACGTGTTTTAATATTAAAAACGCAACTTCGAATTTCGGAGTCGAACACAATACCTACTTCCTCTACCTAAAATGCATAACATTTTTGTAACTTAATAAAAAAAAAAAAAAAAAAGAATTAATCGCAATGAGACAACCACGCGGATATAAGTACTAAAGACACAGTTTGGCAGCAATTGTTTTGACGACGCAATGAACGCCTATAAATAACTTCACTGCTGTGCTCAGAATTTAAGTGAATCTAAAAGGTAAGGTAAAGATTTGATAACCGGCTTACTGTACAGACAGATAAAGAGCGTGTGGGTCTATGTGTGTGTATGTGAGAGAGAGTGAGAGAGAGAGAGAGAGAGTTTGGGAGACAGAGATTGAGAGAGTGAGACGGTAGAAGAGTAATAACACACATGCATGATTTCATGTTCAATATGAAGTAGGCCTAAAGACAAGATCTACAAATGTAATTTACATAGGCTGGATAAAAATTAATGGCAACGCATGTATGAAATCATGGTGAATTACAAGATGTTCAGCTCTCTTTCATCAGATGTTGGTTGGATATCCCGCATACTACAGAGCAAATTGGAGCCCTCTATCACTACGAATGCCTTCACGACAAGAAGAAGAAAATGAGCTGTCGCCCTGAAATGACTGAAATAAAATGAAACGATTTAAAAATCGGTGCCTTAAATGATCCATGACTCACAATAATCTGCAATATCATAACAAAAGTTTAAGACTGGTAAAAGTTTTTACTCGTATGATGAACGCTTGAATGTAACACATGATGCCAGATGGAAACGAACAAGTGACTAGCTTTGACTCAACTAGCTCTTTTCTGTACAGAAATCAAATTCCTCAAAAGCCTCTGTAAGCCAAGAATCCTCACATTCGTTGAAATTGTTGTCAGTACCTCTGTTACAACAATTAGAAGTCATTTTAGGGCGGCCGAAGGGGTTACCTCATTTTCTTCTGGTTAATGTGCATAGTGAATCATAGTTCATTTATAGCGATGGAGGGCTTCAATTTGCTATGAAGTTCGCTGGATATCCAAGAAACATTTTCACCATTGTTCATTCTGTAATCAACCATGATTTTATAGATGTATTGCCACTATTTTTTATCCAGCCTATGTAAATAGCTTTCTTACGATTAAAAAAATATTCACCATACGCCTACAATTACAGGCATTTTGGTTATTAACAACTAGTAATACTTTCTCAAACTTTGTTTAAGTTGATGTAGAATGTCCTTTCCAAAGTGGAAATGCTAAATTATAAAACTTTCAGTTTAATTTTTCACCAGAGATAAGGTAAATAAATATAAAACAAAACTCTATCCACATCAAAGTACTCCCACTGCAAAATATTTGAATTCCATTTCCCCCTAACATCTACCCTGCTTCTCTTGCTGTCGTTCCCTGTCTCTTTCAGTCAGTCTCTCTCTCTCTATTCTCATTTTCAAATCTTCTTTACGGGTAAGGTGTTCTGAAAACTTTAAAATCAGTTAAACCAGTGAAGTCAAAAATACTCTTGCTTATCACCACAGTTTCTGTTACCTGCAAGAGGATCGAGAAAGTGCTGGACAAAGACAGAAAATAAATAGAACTAGACTAAGTGGAAGATGGTGGAAAGTTCAGAAACACCTTTGATAACTAACTGTTGACAAGGTGTCTAGCCAGCATTTTTCATTATGGTGAATGGAGTTTCTCTGAACATCTTGCACAAAGGAAAGGAACGCAGACATTATGTTATAAGAAAGGAGGCGGAATGACAACTGGAGGAGATCCAGCTGAGGTCTTCAGAAATGAAATAACATGAATTTCGTTTCTATCCAGGGAGATAATAATCTCTCAGCAACAATAACAGTTGTATTCTCTTTATTTTATAACGACATAAAACTTTTATAGTCTGCATAGAATGTGCGCAATATGTATTACACCACGTTATGCTCCGCATTATATGGGGTTGGTTTCCTATTTGATTATTAAAAGACGTATCTCATGAATTCAGAGAAACTCATAACTGCGAGATATGGCCGTGTCGTAAATTTGAACCACTCCTGTGTAATTTGAAACGGTCTCTGTGGCTTGCATTCACACACTTCATACTGCCGTACTGTTCGGAAGAATTCAATAACAGTAGCATATATATATATCGTATATAATATATTATACAGGGTGTTAATGAATAACACCGAAATATTTTACCTGTGTATAGAGGAGCAACTTTTATTAGGAGATTTTTGCTCTGTGGATTCAATTTTTCCTGTTACAGCATAAAGTCTCCCAGGGCATGGCCGCCACAGACTTCTAACATTAAAAAGAAAATGCAAAACAAAGGAACTTCATTGTCAACACTGTATTCAGTAGTTATGAATAAAAAAGAATAATGCAGTGACGGCCAGTCATGTGATTAGTCTGTAAACGTTGCAGATTATGAAAACTCTAAGTTATGTAATAGCTGTGGATGAGTTATTAAGAATCAGGTATTTTATGGATCATTAGGAAGGCATGAAGACAATTTAATGAACATTTTAACCCTATTTCGCATAATTATTGACTTATGAACACCAAATTATAATGACTTTAATGACCTGTAGCACACAATTTTTACGTCATAGAGCAAAAATCACCTAATAAAAGTTGCTTGTCTATGTCCTCTTTATATACAGGTAAAAATATTTCGGTGTTATTCATTAACACTCTGTATGTAATGAATGACGGGCTCTCAATTTTACCTCACGAAAGAGATACATCTTATTACCTACAGAGGAAAATACCGGCATGTTCTTGGTGGGGATCAAACCAGAGAAGCTAAAAACCTTGTTCGATTCCCGACCAGAACAATTTTTTTTCTTCTATTTATTATAATATATATCTTCAGTGAGAGTTTTTAGCTCGTTAGATCGTTTCCCGCCGAGAACAAATATAGGCAATATAAGATAGGCCTATCACTGAAAACCTGTCATTAACTTAAACCACTAAAGTTTCGTTAACTAAAAACCAATAATTTGATTGAGGATCAGAGTTAGATGCATCCTCTCTACATTCTAGATGTGCGAACATCTATAGCGAGATCTATAGAACATCTATAGATTGATAGAAGCGCAAAGAAAGATTTCGAGTGGGTTCGGGAACGTCCTGTTGGAGCCTAGTAGTCTAGGCGTCAGTTTACAAAGATGAAAACTCGGATTCTATTTTCCCGGGTACCACAGATTATAGTATACCTGTTGAAGTGTTGATATTAGAAAGTAGTGTGCCTCAAAATAGTGTTTGCAATATTATACATCCTAAAGTGTCAGCATGGACAGTTGAAGACCACGGTTCGAATCTCGGTATCAGGGAAATTCTTGCTCAAACTAATCTCTTGTTTTTCCAAGCTGAAGCAAATATCTACCGCAATTTCGATACTACAAACATGTTGGAACTGTTATATTACTAGTCTGTGATAGTAAAATATATCCTGTTTTATATATATTTTTATCAATAGGCCCTAGCTTGGTTCTGCGTCATGGCATCAGCTGGCTGCGGGAGTTGCTTTGATCTTTGATATGTTACTAACGACTCATGCTACATCTGGTGTCACTCATTTCATTTTCATATAATTTAAAAATGCATATTTCGTAAAATAAAAAATAGTGGCTATATTTTATTTTTCTGAAGCTATAAAAGATGCAGCTCTCTACACTATTTATTATGAAATAGAGCGAAGGATTTCGTATATCCGGCTTAAAGAAAACTACAACGTCGTTCTGTGTTCATACCAGTAGATACTTTATATTCCATGCGAAATTCCGTCCCCTCGTTTCGACTGCTAATAACATTCCCAGTCTCTTTCCCTTCATTCCATTTTGTTTCGATTATAAATCACCCTCGCCCTTATTCTTTTCTGCGTGACCCATATTTCTTTTAATATCCGACTCCCATTCTACTCAAAATTGAATAATTCCTACTGTACCAATAACATGAATATAAAACTAAGGCAATTATTAAGTCCAAGTCTGCAATTAATATTTAAGCTATTACAGATTCGTACTACCGATATTTGTGATTTGCTTAGTATAAGTTATTCCCTACAATCGAAAACAAGAAGCAAAACACATTTAAAATCCTAAGTTGCACATTGCTAGTGCAAGCCCTAATTCGTTCCTGCTTAGGCCTACTGTCTATCATCTAGCTAATTTGTTAATTTTTACAGCAAGGTTCATTATAGTGATGATACCGAAATTTCCAACTGAGACCAAGTAAAATAATAATAATAATAATAATAATAATAATAATAATAATAATAGTAATAATAATAATGATTATAATAAAATAAACAAAAAACTAAGGGTAGCCGGACGTGGGATTTGAACTAGAGACATTCCGTGATGGGATACGGAATTTGAACTGGCGATCTCCCGAATATGATAATCAGGCGCTAGTGAGGTTTTAGGATATATTATTAAAATTACTAATTATTTCCAACGTTGAAAATAATGCTGTAGAATAGATCGCGATCGAAGGCTCGCTCGTTCAACTACTTTTAGAATATAATATGTTGGATATTATGATGCGAGCAGTTGGCTAGATACAAAACGACAATCGAAAGGTCGTAATTTCGACGAAATCTAGGTGATTTTTCAATTGGCTTACATAACTCTGAGACCGGAGAAGAGCATCCTAATAGAAAGTTCTATCAGAATGGACAATGCAGCACATAGATGATTTATAATCAATGAAGTCCATATTGGAGACTAGGCATCTTACCGATATGTACATATTATCTTTATTCTATTATATTCTTTGCTCTGAAAGACATCTCAAAATGGATTTCTTTTTCTTGTCGTGAAATTATCTAGCCGAATACCATTTGTGTTGAGTTTTACTTGGGTAGGCTAATTTAATTTTGCGTTTGAACTCGTGTTTCTACACATGGTAGTACTGTAGTTTTAAAGAGATTGATTCCACGAGACTCGACTTTAACGTATAGGCTAATGCATACGGCTTACACTACATTACCATACAGTACATATACAACTTCAGTAACTGCAAAGATAACTAAATATAAGTAAAAGATAAAAGCCAGCACCTTTTCAGTCTAAACTTCCATTAAAGATTTATACCAGCAAGGGTGTGATTTTAACATTCTGGCTACGTTACTGAGTTTTCCATTTTACAAAACCTATGATCGATTTTCAATAATGCGTTCTTTAATATTCCTCTATATTCTCACTTGGAATTAAAATTTATTAAACCAAGCGTGTTCCATTGGAGTAGAGAAGAATGGAGGATTAGAATTCCAATACGTTGCAAGCCAACCTCCGTAAAATTTTATGATTATGTAAGCTTCGCTCCAGGCGTTAGAACATAATATACAGTATAGCCATGAGTATGAGCGTAATCATCATGTTAAAAATAATATTTCCGCATTACATGGTAACTAATATTGAACTCGTTTGAATTTATGTTTTATTCGGATGGAATTAGAAAATATTGTAAGGTACTGTCTTATGTAGAAAGCACATATATTTGTAACACATTGTTTACTGTAGGTCCTGCTTCAGAAACGATTCGTCTACCTTCTATAATGATCGAGATAAATGAAAAAACAAAACAATAATAGGGTTACTGTACCAGTAGTTGACCATTTAAGGCGTTTTATTTCTTTGATAAAGACTATAATAACTCTGGCAAAAACTCTGGCAAATAACTCTGCAAGAACTGAATAAGTAATTTATGTAAAAGAAAGTTTGAAAGCTGCTTTACAAAATGCATATAAAAGTTTTCAATATTAAACAATTGGTGTACTACTTATCTCAGTTCAAAAATAATTTGTTGTGATGTACCTGTAGTTGACCACTACTACCCAGTTCTTGACCACCGCTTGCACCAGTAGTTGACCACAATTTATATTAATGAATTTTGTTGGAAAATATAGGAAACTGATATGTTTGCAGGTTGCAGAATACGTGTTGCATTTGGCAATAAAGCAGACTGCATAATGTCATTCTCAGAACAAAGTTTAGACACATTGTATGTAACATGTGTCTTACAACCATTCGCTAATAGAGGGATCGGAAACATAATTTGCTAACTCTCCACCCATGAAATCAACACATTTGCAATATAGGCAATTCATAATAAGTAGCACCTGTTATCTACCCATTTTTTGATCTACCAATTCCTAGAAATTTAAGGGCCTTCATGTCCTTCCCCCCCTTCCTTTTTCCACTTTTGGGGCAAGTTTGAAAGCCTAACTCGTTCACATTAAACATTCTTGAAGGATCTTTCAAAATATCCAGTACATTCTCTTCTTTTACATAAGCATGCAATTCATTGAACCAGTTTCTATTTCTTCCACATCTGCTCAAGCTGTATGAATACCTTCTAAATACCTTTCTGACATTATTGGACGCCACGTCATGAACGATTCGAACCAACGTCTATCTGGTTTGTTGTTTTTAAAAGGAATTTTTCTATTTGCATTTATCTTTAAAATCTTTTTTTACAGTTTCAAACATTGTGTGCCTTTTTATTGCCAGGCACTTCTTTTGCACAAGGAAATATCCCAAGAAGCAAGTAAATTTTCCCAAATTTTTAATGGAACAGTACATTTTAATTTAATTAGGAATGAAGAATTTGGTATGCCATATTTCCTTGCAGTTTTTCTGATGTTGGACCATAAATATCACTTGTAAGGTGCTGGTCAACTACTAGAGTAAGGGATTCTATTTGTTAACCGCTAGTGGTCAACTACTAGATACCCGGCCATTTTGGTGTTTCAGTAGTTGTCCAGCCTTTTCTTGCCTTAACAATAAAAAACTAGTTGTTAGCAATAGGTCACTAGCATTAAGTAATGTGCATTTTAATCATATGAATTACAAAAGAAATGAATATGTCATTAATCAGTATGGTTGTACAAGAATAATAGAAAAATGCGCAGCTTACCTTCTCTATTAATATCTGAAGCAAGCCATGTTGCACCACCAGAAAACAATGCTAAAGAATGGCAACCATTCAGTAGATTCAGTATCTGATAATTGTATTTGGTGAGGCAATCCCTACTCTTTCAAATGACATGTAATTTTATACTCTTTGGTTTAGCACAACAAAACACTGCCTTATTATATGCTGATTTGGTCAACTATAGGTGCATGGTCAACTACCGGTAGCCTACAGTAACCCTACTATAATATCTTCCTCTAAGTCATTTTGTAATTGAAAAATGAATAGGCCTACGTCTGTTTCATTATGCAGTATATGGTTAAGGTTTTTTTAAAATAAGAATTGTTAAAGGTATTTTTTTTTGTTTTGTTCTTTAGAAACTTAACAAAAATTACATGAAACGTGGACTTAATATTGGCGGAAGAAAGAACATTCTGGTAGGTGCAAGAAGAGGAAATAAAGTACATCCAAAATTGCAATAAGTATAATGCAACAGTACTGCACAGACGAAGACATGTACCGACAGGCAATGCAAACAGAAATAAATTTTTTTTCTCTTTCTAGGCTCACGAAATTATTTGTTCAGTGTTACTTCCATTCCGATTTTTCACGATCACTACAGCTTACTACGTATAGACATTTAATTATTCAAAAACAAGTTTTTACTGTCATAAATAATTACATATTCCAATTTTTAATTAATATTAAGAAAAATATCTATCCTTACTATCCTAAAACAGATTTTCACGTATACAACACAAGGTACAACTTGTCTGTCAGAGCCTAGAGATAGATTATGCGAGTCAAAAAGTGATTTAATTCTGTAGCTATTAGCATATTCAATAGGCTACCTCAAGAGTTGCAGGTAAAACTGTGTCATTCATATTCTGGAAACCTTATTTTTATATTGATATCTAATCTTTTGTTCTCTACATGTCATCTTACAAGTTGTTTCGTGTTTGTTTGCGTTTCGGGCATATTTCCGTCAGAGCTTTATTTCTTATTTTTCTCCTTCTGCTCTCTCTAGCTTATTTTTACTGCTGATGTTTTGACGTGTCATGACGTTATGTCCGTTTGCCCGCGATAATGTTTTTTCTGCCTTATGTTGTGGGTTAAGGGTCGCTGGCCGGTGAAGCATTCTGTACTAAAAAGTCAAGGGATCAGGACCTGTTTATCGAGTGGCGAGTACGCCTCGTTTCTCCAGCTGTGGCTTTAACCTTTAAGCCACGTATTCAAACTTAATTTATTAGTCTTTTGAATTTTGTTGTGATTTTTTTTCCTTTTACTTATTTCAATTTTTATA
The DNA here is from genome assembly GCA_964059195.1 of Ectobius pallidus. Lineage (NCBI taxonomy): Eukaryota > Metazoa > Arthropoda > Insecta > Blattodea > Ectobiidae > Ectobius > Ectobius pallidus. The sequence goes on from CAXKWD010000003.1 coordinate 79,299,232, forward strand.
GGTATCGGTATTATGTTTAGTTAAATTCATTTTTCAGTCCATCAGTTCTTGGTATATTTCATTAGTTTTCTTGCCTTTTTGTTAATATTTTATTGATTTCAGTTACCATGTTACATTCTGTTCTGTTTTCATTCTTTCCTTGTGAGGTGAGATGGCCGACATATCCCGGGTTTACAGTTATTTTAACGTATTCCATGTTATTGCTTTTTAGATATTAAAATGTCTCCAGTATCATAGATTTTCTGTGATATATCTTTATTTTGCATATTCTTTTGTAAAGCTATTCTTGTTGACTAAACTATGACTGTTTTCAGCATAAGAATAAAATTGTTACACTCTCATTGTTTACTAGCGTATTATTCATAATCTTGAATATCAGTTCTTACATATCGAGTAAAACCTCTGGGGAATAATTATCATTTTGCAATTATATGGGTTAAAGAGACTGGCAGCACAGAATCTAAATATTTTTTAAACTAGTTACTTAATTATGCATTCTATAGAATAAATGAATTTTTTTGACACTGATATAAATATATTTTAAGTTCTTCATAAACCTTCATATTGCATCCTTTGAGCATAACGAATATCGTACTTGCATTGCATTATAATTATATTGTGTTGATGTATATTTTATTGCATTTATGTGCTTTATTGCATTTAATTACTAGGAACTTCAACAGTGTGAAAAATAACATTATATAGTAATCTTTAATCTTTATTGTTCATAGAGGTTCTACATACTGTAGTAGAGTTCCTATTGAACATTTCCAAACAAAATGCTTCGCTTTAGGGAAGTTACAAATAGTTGTTTGGAGAGATTAAGTTCAAGTCGATCCCTTGTTCTAACAAGAAGAAATGTATGTCAAGTTTATCTATAAAAAACTATTAACAGGGTTAAAAATAAAATAAATAAATATTATTATTCAAGTATGAAGTTATTTGGATTAAATTCATTCAAGGAATAATATGCATTAGTTACTAGTACATGTCGTCTAGTTCTACAGAATTTGTTTTCGGACAAATTCTTCACCTCATGTGGAAGCTTATTGAATATTTTGATTCCCATAGCAATGGGACTCATTGCTGTTATTTGAAGAGTGTGTCTAGTAGCAGGCCCGTAGCCAGGGTAAAGTTTTCGAGGGGGTAAATAAAATGTCAGAAGGCGCCACCAGGTTTAGAATTATCTATAAAAAAAACATGAACTGAAGGAGATAACCATTTCACCCGATAAAATATCTATTAACACAAATTACAGACACAGAAAAGGTATTGAAAATTACAACAAATTATCTACTTTTAAAAGAAGCGTGGAAGGATTAAACACTTATTTATCAGTGGAAATCATTAATAGACAAACATAGGCTAATACTTATGAAGCTAACTTTCTTAACTTTGATTTTTCAAACTGTAATACAAACTGATCCACATCTTTGTAAGTCTTTGTTATAGCTCATGCTCCGCCTTCATTTCATGTGACATGGAAAGTCTTTGAGATGTTAAATCATTATAGTATGTACGTCTCTGATTATACCGTAGTTATCATTGTAGTCTAAATAAGCAAACAGTATCTCAAATAAAAGATGATGTACAGAACAATTCAAAAGCTACCTAAAGAAAATTTCCGAAGTACTACTTGAAAAAATTTTGGTGCAAGGGTAAAATTTCCCGTCGCAGAAAAAATTCAATGTGAGACATAATAAACACCTCGCTATTCAGTATATTGCTCCTAAACTAATACAAATGTTCCTAACCTAACATAACCTGTCACTGACCTAGAATTTGGCTGTCACTACTTTGGAATCGGAATCGAATTGAGAATATCTGCAACGTACTTTTGATACGTGGCTCCTTCCTTTTTTATGCCCACTACTATGTAGTAGGCAATGGGTACCTAGGCAAAGCCCATTTGCCCCATAATTTTGAGTATGATTTGGAGGTGGTGTCATAGCTGTAAGGTAGGGGTGGTTAGCATGTTCCATTCTATTGTTGTTGCCGAGAAGACAGTCTATTGTAATTTTGTATCTCCAATTTCTTGCTCTAAAATTTTGTCTTACGCGGTCAGAGGGTCCTTTTATTTAATAATTTTGAAATTTGGGGGGGGGGGTGTTATTATGCGGGTTGCGGCCCGTCTTTTGTAAGGGAACTATTCCAACATTCGTTGCAAGGCCTTGGAAAACAGCAAAAAACTTATAATTCTAGAAGCCTTATTACCTTTCCACGCCTTTCGTAAACATCGTTACATATCACGAACCCTGCACTATGCAGAATACTGCTGCTAAACTAACATGACTGTTCTGTTCCTAACCTAACAAAACCTGTCACGGACCTAGAATTCTTAATGCAGAAGCTTTTTTACCCTTCCACATCTTTCATAAAACATCGCTACAACAGTCGTTTATCTGCCGAGTTCAATCAGCATGTAATCATGTTCGTAATATTGGCGACATTGTAGACTTGGTCCCACTCGGTACGGCCCGGTTATGACGGCGGTCACCTTATTCTCAAGTTTAGCGTAAATTTTTATAATTTTAAGTGCTAAAAATCTAGACGGGGCAAGAAAATAATTGGGGCAAGAAAATAATTGGGGCAGCGCAAATTATAGGCTACCCCCAAAAGTCAAGTCTTAAAAGAATTACAGGAAACTACACTAAACAAATGGGAAAGGCAGTGGCAAACAACAACGAAGGCAACCGTGACTAAGTCATTCTTCCCCAGTGTAAAAGACAGACTACAATTCAAGATATCAGTAAATCCAAACTTTACAGTTTTCGTCACGGGCCATGGAAGATTGCGATCCTACTATCACAGGTTCAAGATAATGCATAATCCACAGTGCCCATGCAACGTAGCTATACAAACTGTAGACCATATCGTTCGTGGGCTGCAATAGTGGCACAACTAAAAAAATCAGAAGCTGAGATAAATGAGTTTGAAGTTTCACCTTGTATTGAAATGCATCATTCATAGGATTCATTGATGGAATAAGTGGAAAACGGTACTAAATGGCTCCGTAAGGGTTCAGTTAATAATAACATCATAAAAATTTTACCCCCTCACCCTCCTTGTTGTTTTTAGGACTGATGTTTTGAGATGTGCCACTGTTGCTGAATGTTTCTAATACATTACGTTGGCCTATCTTGGAAGTTTGTGGCTTATGAAACGAATGTACAGGCAAAAAAGTAAGCTTTATTAATGATGCAAACAAATTATTAATGAAGTGTAATGAGTAACCAAGTTGCAACACCAAAACCATAACTATAATAGCATAAGTTTCATAGTGAAATCTATTGTTTCAATTGTAATCAGTAACCAAGATTCAACACAAAAAATAATACAAAATAAATAAATATCCATACCTTTGAAATGTTAGAATGTAGAAGGTTAAGTAACAATTCGGTCAACTATGGGTGTTCAAACTCTGAAGACCGTCTAACTTTTTCATACATATTGGAAGAGGTTTGATATAATTCTTTGTCATTGTATTGTGAATGTTCCAATACTACATTATTAGTCATCACAACATAAACAAGAAGCAATACCATGGAAATCCATTACTTTATGAAAGTTTAAAGTGAAACCTATTCTTAGGATTCAAATGTTAGGCCATCAAAGTTTGTAGATCGTCGAATTTCTTCTTAGATATTGCAAGAGGTTTGCTGTAAGCTTTTTTCAGTGTTGCTTCCTGGAAAAATTGCAAACTCCTTGTGGGTCTTGAGGCTTTGATGTTCACAGTTTAAAACTCTGTTTGTTTGAAATATGTTTTGTAGAAAAACAATCCAATGATTGGTTTTCTACCTTCAGTACAGAAATGTTGTTGAAGAGGACTTTATCATTGTCAATGTTTACAACAAAATTATGAGATGTCCTATCTGCGAGGTCCTTTACATCAACAAAGTCATCATATCCCATTTTGAACAGTTGCTTGCCATCCTAATTAAAGTTGCGTATTGTGATGGAACATAGATTGGACCTGATTTCAGTGATCGTTGAATACTTTTTTCAATAACAGGGTGAACACAATCAGCTTCATTTTGTGTGTGTTCCACAACCGAAAATTTGTGTTAACCTTTTAATTTGAAATCTTGACACGGCATACAAGTAACAGGCAACAATGTATTTATTTATTTTTTTTTTTATTTTTTTTTTTTTTTGCTGTCCGCAGAAATTGTCTGAATACAGTGTCCTCCTCGGCTATTCATGTTAAGCTGCAACAACGGCACAATTAGAGATGTCCCGCAGAAAACAATTAAATACTTCTGCAACACTGGCACAACTTGAAAAGTGTCACTATTGCAGCCAGAGTAAATAACAAAACAGAGCATGCAACAGCGACACTTCTGCCATTTGTTGGTAGAATAATTTACTATAAGATATGCCGCTGTTGCTGCTGGAAAGTAGACCAATCTGCAATTCTGAAGAGTGCATTAACTCAAAATTCGTAAATTTTGAGTTGTGCCACTATTGCAGCCCACGAGCGATATAATCTACGAATGCATAATACTAGCTAAAAAAAGAAATAGCCTGAAAGCTAAGATCTCGATCAAAGGAGGAAAATGGCCAGTTTCAAAACGCGACATGTTAATGAAACACAAAAAATATTTCCTGGATTTTGTTAACAATGTAAACTTTGAGTTATTATAATGTAATCGCACTGAGGTGTCACTAAACAAAGTTATGTAAAGTAATTATAGTAATATGACCAATAAGTATAACATGTAAATATTGTAAATAGGAATAGGTTTCATAATGTACTGTAAGATTAGATAGAAGTAATATTAACTGTAGCCATCTGATTTCAAATATTGTGCTCTGTTTAATTGTAAGATATTTATTGGAACATTATAATAAAAAAAGCATGTAGTATTGCATCACATGCAATGGAACATGCTGAATAATAAAAAAAAAAACCACCCTGGGTACGGCTGTGTAATAGCTTATCGTGAACTCATGGCCAACAGGATGAAGTGTGGTTCACAATCCAATAATGCGGCCTATAAAATTGACATAGGCCCCAATTGATATATTTGCCAGCTATACTTCCTTTCAAGATATTTTCTATTTCGTTATGTTAGAAACTAGGTGCAAAACTTAGAAATAGGCAAATATAATGATCATACTCCGCAACTACAGTGAATACAAGATTTACACCGACATCACAGGAACCACACCAATTTCAACAAAGCCAAGCTTTGCGAATGCACTGAAGTATGAGCATGCATTTCTGTAATTTGCATGCAACGTGTGAACAGAGCACGTAACTTCCAGTTCCTGATTCATCATAACAATAATGTCGAATCGTCCATTGAATTCTAACGCAGAAGTAGCAGTTTATAACATACTAATACTTGAGAACAAACACGTATTTAGAAATCAGTTTCCGGGGAAGTCCTGAATTGTTTAACCATAAATTACTGACATCTTCCTTCCTGACACAAAACATCAGTTTCTGGAAGGTCCTAAACTGATTAACCTTAAATTACTGACATCTTCCCATCCTAAGTGACACAAAACATTGATTTTTCTTCCAAACTAATGCTTTAAAAATCTCACATTATTGGGGAGTCTGGACTCCCAGGACCCCCATTAAATACGTCCTTGCTTGAGAATTTCATACTCTATTTATTTTATTTTTATTTTATTTATCTTCTTCTTCTTCTTCTTCTGCACTTCATGGATTAGGCAAGTGCCTGTTCCGGCTTCAAAAATACATCTGACCATCGTTTCCTTGGTCTTCCCGGATACCTTCTTCCTTTAGGTTTGTAATAAAATACTTTTCTTGGGATCCTTTCTGGTGCCATTCTCTCAACATGCTCTCTCCATTCATTTCTATACTTTGTGATTTTTTCTTCCAGAGAACTAATTTCTAACTCTTCTCTAATTTTTTCATTTGAAATTTTATCTAAAAGAGTACATCCTTTAACTGATCTTAGGAATCTCATTTCGGCCGCTTGTATCTTTTTTTTATCAGTTATTTTTAATGTCCATGTTTCGGATCCATAAAGGAAGGCAGGCACTGCCATTACTTTGTAAAATTTCATTCTAGTTTCTTTTCTGGTTTTTGTTTTCAGACTTCTATTTATTGTGCCGCATATCTGCTGAAACATGGTTAATTTGTTATTGAAATCATTTTCATATTTATAACTGATGTGTGTTCCTAAATAATTAAAACTCGTTACTTGGTCTAAAATAGTATCATTTACTACAATTTTAGTTCTAACAGAATATTTTCCTTGGAAGGCCATTGTTTTTGTTTTCTTTGTCGAAATTTTAAAATTATAATCCTCGCATAATTTCTGCAATGTATACACTGCTCTTTGCAGTTCGTCCTCAGTTTCACTTATAATTATTTGGTCATCCGCAAATAGCATCGTCTTAAATATAAAATTTGGTGCAATACAAATGCCTCCATTAATTCTAAAATACCATTCTCTGATCAGATCGTCCATATAAATTAAAAACAAAGTGGGGGACAAACTGCAACCTTGTCTTACACCTTGATTTATATATATCTGTTTACTGTACTTTCCATGTCCAACATTTATGCTAATCGTTGTGTCCTTATACATACATTTTATTGCCTTAATTAAATGTTTTGGGTATCCTCTTCGAATCATGATTTCCCAGAGTTTTTCCCTGCTTACACGATCAAACGCTTTTTCATAATCCATAAAGGCTATATGGGTTTCGAGGTTAAATTCTCTTCTTTTCTCTATTATCTGCTTAACTGAAAAAGTGGCATCTGTACAGGATCGTCCTTTTCTAAAACCATTCTGTTCTTCTAGCAGTAAGACATCTGCAATAGTTCTTAATCTTTTATTTAAAATTCTTGCATATATTTTATATCCTGTATTTAAAATACTAATACCCCTGTAGTTTTCACATCTATTTCTAACTCCTTTTTTAAATATAGATATAACTTGAGCATGAGCCCAAGAACTTGGTATATGATATCCACTCCAACACATATTAATTAGATTCAGTAGTCTCTGATTTAATACCGCACCACCATATTTCCATAGTTCTGCATTTATTCCCTCTTGACCTGAAGCCTATTTTATTTATACAAATACAAATACATTTATACAAGTAAAATAAAGCAGAACAAATACAAATTTCAAAAATAACTACAACTACTAATTAAAAAGAGCTAAAGAAAGATACGACAATCTTAAAAAATTAATAATTATTCTATCACAAGAAATATTAACATTTAGAAATACAATCGAATGAGCAAGACTGCTCGTGCTCGGGTGTAGTTTCAAAAAATCTAAGTGAAGAAAGAGGAGAGACAAAGAAACAGAGTGTATAAAAATTTTGATTAGGCCTAACTAATAAAGAAAGTAAACAATGTTAAACATAAATACATAAAAGGAATGAAACAAAAATGTCTTAAACAGTTAAAAAATTGCAGGCAAGTTTTCAATTTATCAATAAGAAAGTTATATCAATAAAGAAAAGAAATATTTAATAATTGCATAACACTTTTATAATGTTAAGAAAACTTAATTTAAATCAATTACTGTAAACTTTTTCTGCATAAAAAGTTCGAAGAAACATTTTAATAAGCTATGAACATACATAAAGATTAAGTTTTAAGCGAAAGACATAGTCTGAAAGGAAATTTATGAAAGTAAACTTTTTACAACATGACAATCCAATAAGACTCAATTTATTATGAACAGTTCGATTTTATGCTCTGTAATACTCGTTATTGCTATTCTTGAGACATAGTTTTAAAATTACGAGGGTTGGAAGTTTAATAGTAGCAACACATCTATAAAATCAAGGTGAATTATAGGAAGTTCAAATCGCTTTTGTTGGATGTAGGTTGGATATCCAGCATGCTTCAGAGCAAATCGGAACCTTCTATAACTTCGAATGCCTTCAAAGTAACGAGAAGAAATTGAGCTGCCTCTATCAACCAGTCTAAAATGAATTTTAGATCTGACAGAAAGCCAATGATTAAAAATAATTCAGTACCTTAAAATCATTCTTATTTCACAATAAATGAAAAATACCGAATAGGAGCAAGATGAGTCAAAGCCTGTCACTTGTTCTTCACTTCCTTCCGGCGGAGGTTCAATCATGTGTTACACTTAATCATTCATCATAATAAGTAAAACATTTTAACCAATCTTGAAACAGTTCAATACGTTATTGCTTATTTGATTTGTTTTGTAATCATTTAAATTTAAATGTTATTTTATTAGATAACTACTTTCAACAAATAAAAAAAAATCAAATCAATGAAAAAGAAAAACCAAGGGGGGCGGCCCTATGACCCCTCCCCTGGATCCGCCACTGACTGGACGACGGCCTATAAGCCCGCAAAATTGTTCTAATGATTCGAACGCCGGCCGTGAGAGCCTAAGCTGTTATATTTCGTTTATTCTTTCAAATCATCACACTGCCAGTCTGAACCTGAATTTATATGGGATTTGGTAGCATGTGTTGTATAAATAACGAGATAAACCCAGCAATGTGTCCACTAGCTCTAAAGTTATGGGCAGCTGGATTGGTTTGTTTTGCTTATCGCCCCGTGGCAACGCCTAACTGACCAGAACGCAAATAACAAGATTCAGCTGATATCACTGCATATAAAACTGGAAATCAATAAGTTCTCTCTTCCACAAGTTTCCAACTTTTAATGCCAATTCTAAGCTGTTTTTTTTTTATTCCTCCATCCAACGATAACCTATAGTACAGAGTTTCAATGAAAAATAACCAAACCCATTTAGAGATTACCCGCTTAGTCTACGATTTGAACGGCTACGGATTCAATTGAAGGATTTTTTCATGATCCTCTACTCCGGAATCGAGAAATTAGTAGACAAACAGATTTTTCTCAGGATTGTCAAAACATTCAGATCCGCTTTATTACATCCACTAATGGATTTTGGCATTATACATATCAGCATACAAGGGGTACGCAGTGGCAACAGTTGGTGGGTTCGATCTCCGATAAGGTAATTGGGATTTTTTAAATAACCTAATCCTTCTGATAGGGTTGATTCACCCTCTAACAGACACGAATACCAAAAGCATTCCTGAAGGTAAAAGCGACCGGTGCGTAAGGCCGACCACCTTGTATCAAATGTCCAAAAGTCTGACGCCCTAAGAAACTTCACGGCCTTTATATGGATAACTTTACCTGCACCTTTACCTTTACAAGACATTATATGGCTCATGGGATGCCAAATTGACGCAATTAAAACATGAAGTTTTGAAATAGTAATAATTTTGTGAAATAGTAATAAGTTTGCAAAGTGTAATTTTTTGTTGTTGAACGAGTGTAGGGTTGAATTAATTACACAAGTTAAAAAAAGAAGAAGATAGTTTAGTAACGTTTAATGCCGGTACACTACATACTGTTTTTCTACGAAAGCTTTACAGTAATACGAGTACTTTAAATTATAACGTAACCAATAAGGCCAATATCAAATAGACAGTGGTTAGTAGTAGGCCTACATCATCTAGAGGATATTATTCTTTAAAATATAATGCAAAAATGGCTAGCATACTTGCCAATATTTCCATGGTATCGACCTTGTGTTTGTATGCATGAAAACTCTCAACAATCTAAATGTGTGATCCCGAGTCACATATTTTCGATAAGTCCAAGAACTCCTAGAAATCTGAAAGAATTGCGGGGGAATTTTGTCACCAGAATCACACGAATTTTCCCAGCTTTGGCGATGAGTAGACCCCTCGTTACTACAGGGAAGGAAGTACAGGAGCTGTAGAATTAAGCTGCTTAAAACGTTTTCGTTAGATGGCTGCGGAAAATTAAGTATACTCACCTCTAGCCTTTTACTCATCTTTATAGAGACAAAAATAAAAATTCTTATTTATATTGTGGCAAAGAAAGAGTTGTATTGTTAGGAAATATAATTTTAGACAATGGTAGCCTAATGGTCATAGATACTCGTATTTGTGATGTAATTTTATACAAAGTACAATAATAACAAAAAGAGTGTACTTTATGAAAATTCAATACATATTGAATATGCGCAGTAAAATGAAAAACGAGCAAGACGAAAGCAAAGGAAATTCATAGTCTAAGACAAAAGTATCGTGTACTTCCTAGTGTGGTCTTAATGTATAGACGTCATCCGCTTCGTTGTAAGTTCGCTGTGGTCCATAATTCCTCACGATCTTTGGAGTACACCATTATGCAGCTTTCAGGCCACACATCTCGGTAGCGATAGCTCTCCCTTATTATCAGTGGTAAACGGGTCAGTCCATTACCAGCACGATGCTTTTAAGGAATCTAGGACTTGAAGTTCTCATAAAAATGACACCGGTAAGGATGTCGTAAGGACTTAAAAAAAAACTGTGAAAAATATAAATAAAAATTCGTACACACGTATTGTAAAATTAAATTTAAATAAATTACAATGTGTATATTATAATATACTTATTTCAAAATATAGGCTAATTGTTAATCTATCTCTGTTCTGATTTGGCACAAAAATATACTACACTGGTAAGAACAGAAATTATTCTGCATACATTTAAAGGTTCTAATTTTGTATTCAATTTTCTATTCAAGATCAACTTGTACCTTAATTGTAATTAATTTAGTTTTAGGTTCAACTATCTTCTATTTAATTTTAAGTAACTTAATTGTATTTTTAACTGTAATTTTTTTACTGGCAAAGCGGAAGAGAAGGCCAAACGGCCTTAGCTCTGCCAGGATAAATAAACGAATTATTATTATTATTATATGACTTGGCCTATATTACGGAAATTGTGAAATACCATTTGTTTTTAATAAACGCCCGCTTCCCTAAACGGTACCATTACATACATTTCAATATAATTAAAACAAGCATAACCCGTTGTTTCCAGGAACATTATATACGCATGCAAATGCTTTATGCCTAGGATTATTCCTGGATATATCTTAAAAACTCCAAATGAACAACAAAACTCGATCCAGTAACAAACATACTAAAAAGTGATGTTTGATATAAAACAGGACCAGATTCTGTTCACATATTTTGACTTTTTGGGGCCCCATTTTGCGATATATCGCGAATTTATCATCCACACATATTATTAATCACAACCCTTTAATTCGTGAATATTTGCAAAAATCAGCCCTGTATCTAACACGTCCTGATTATTGCGATCTCCATAATTACTCCGTCTGGTGACAACACGATGTGGGGAATACTTTGGTGCAGTTGTTTGAAGCACTGCCCTACAAACCGGAAGATCGCGGTTAGTTCCCCGATGAGGTTACTGGGCCTAATCCTTCTGGTGGCGCGTAGAACTAACGCCATGACTTCTAGACTCGTAAAGAAATTAATACCGGGGGCGAAGAAGGGTGAAGGCGGCTAACAACTTTTAACGCATCAATATAAAACATGGTGTAAGTTATATAAACAGCTCCTCGGTTCGTTTGAACCATTTTACTGCTGAAGTATAAATTCATCGACACAAAAATTGTATAAAACCAGAGATATAAGGTTTTAAGGAATTGATTTATGTAAAATGTGAAGATTTTTATCCACGTGCAATGGTTCACGGAAACCAACTATTTCATTGCAATTTTCCTAATTGATTTCAAACTGAAAAACCACTGATGAATTTACTTGTCAATTGCTTATATTAAAGTACAAATTTATCTCTGAAAGGGGTAAGGTTCGGAATAAAAAAGTATATTGGGTTGAGTAATAGGTAATGCAATAGTTAATTACGATTTTAGAATGGAATATATTTTTTAAATTCATCGATATGATTAATAGATTGTTCAAAAGCCTTTGTTTGCCATACTCATGAGCGATAAAATAAGCGGTAGTTTACATAGGAATAGTAGATAAAGGAATTAACTATTTGGCCTATTTGATATTCATAAGCATCACCATATAGTGTGCATTTAAGCGTTTTATATTAAAACAGAATGTGCTAGAGCTGCATTAGTTCATGAGGGAACAAAGGTATATTCTGCCATTTATCGGTTCCTATTTAATCTCTCATCGAAATCAAAAGGCAAAGAAAGACTCGTTAGCAGAGTTTTATCTGTGTAGTACGTGTGAATGCACTTAAAGTATCTCCAGCCTTGACATTTGTCAGCTCGTAATATTTTACACCTCATGTTACAGACAATTCCATTTTCCAGGATAATAAAACCCCTCTCGTCTTTATTTTCACATCCATATGAACTGGATAACAATCCGCAGAATACATTCAGTTCCACTATCATTTGCTCGCTCTTGTAGTTCTATTGTGAGTTTTAAAAAGTTTGAATAGCTGATCCATTATGAATGCATTTCCATGGTGTGTTTGATATCATGCATAATGAAATCGTTGTTAAGATAGTATTTGAGTTCTTGCAGAAAAAATCGCAAAAAATGTAACCATTTACATAAATGTGTTACGTTCTACTTATTTAGCTTGTATCAGTTTTCTACAACTTTTTCTAAGAAATAAAATTATACAGCGTGCTGAATTATAATTATATTGATATGAAATATAAATGATTGAGATAGTAAGGATTCGATCTTAATTGTAATTTATAAGATTTTGTAAGTCAAACTGTTACTTGTGAAATTCAATTGGCATTGTAGAGGAAATTTTAAATGAGAAATTGAATACTTTTTGCCATTTTCTCTTTCCTTTAAATTAACATTTTATAAAAGCTATGTTAAAATAGGGTATTCACCTATGTTCAATTATAAAATAGTACATACACAACCTAATCTAATTTATTATATTACAATTTATTTAGTCTAAATTATTTACCAACATTTCTTTAAATTGTTTAAAAATGATCATAAAACCCATAAAAATGTAGACTGTGATTTTTGCTAAAACGTAGTTGCTAACTTCATTTAGGACGCGTTTCGGCGTCAGTTCGCCATCTTCAGGTATATACCTAGGTAGTATTTTATTTTTCGGGGAGTGAAATGATATAAGCAGAAGTACAGTCGTATTTCCACTTATCCTTTACTTTTTCATATATCAATAGCAGACAAAATAGTTCTGAAAATTGCACTATTTTAGCACTTTAATAAACTATTTCGAACCGCCTTGTGAAAATTTTCTGTAATTTGAGCAGCTCCCATAGAAGTTTGCCCATTATTACCTTAAGTTTTATAAAGAGAGGAAAAATAAGAACCAGAACGTTACTTTATTCGGTACAGGCTAGGATATTAAAAAAATCACAAATAGAAGTATCACAAGCAATCCTGTTGATATAGTAGTCTGGTTTATGTCCATTGCATATGTGCTACTATAGAAATTGAAGGATTAACACGAATGTGGTTGTAACAACTAAATTAAACAAATTACATTGTTAGCAGAGAGCTATTGTAATCAAGACGAAGCCATTAAGAGCTTCAAGTACTGAGCGCCTGTCTGCATAAACCACGAGCTACCCGACCGCTACGAATCGCTGACTTGAGTGTTCTTGTATGATCTCGTGTTACACTCGTCATGAATTTCAAAATATCCTGCTACTATTATTTTATAAATGAAATATGTAGTATGTACTATAGTATTCATTTTATAGTGGCTATTATATTTAATTCCTATTATAAATAATTTATTTTAATTTATCTGGTATGTAAAGCGTGCTAAATAAATCAGTTATATTTAAATCAACCAATCAACCTATAAATATGTATACACGTAGGCCTACAGGGAGGTGGTTTTATAACTGTGCAGATTAAAGGAGGTAGCACATAACATTAAAACGTATGTAAAATTGGTTTTATGTTCTGTGATTAGTTCCGTGGTTTATTTATTTAAGATATTAGAATAGTAGATAAAGCATTCGAACAAGTGGAGAAATTCTTATATATGGGATCAATAATTACAGATACAAATAATATTAAGGCAGAAGTTTATCGCAACTAAAATCAGGAAATGCTTGTTTTTTATGACATTCAGAAACTTTATTTTATCGTTTTCTGCCTAGATATCTAAAAATAAAAATGTATAAGAAAATTATTCTGCCGGTTGTATTATTTGGATGAGAAACATGGTCCCTTAATCTTAGGAAAGAACATAATCTGAGAGTGTCCGAAAACAGGGCGCTTATGAAAGTATTTGGATCTAAGAGAGCTGGAAATGGGGACTTTTTGGTGCCCTCCCTTGCCCCCCGAGTACCAAGCAATGAAGCCAGAACCTCGGGTCAAACCAAATTTGGGTAACCATTTGTGCTGTTATGTTCCTGTAAGTGCCCTTGGTGCTTCATCCGGATGGGATGTTGGTGGTATTTGGGCTGTGTAACTGTGTTTAGTGATTGCTGCAGTTATCCTGCTTTTATGCTTGGAGTGTGGAAATAGGGACTGGAGAAATCTACATAATGTCGAACTTCAAACCTGTACTCTTCACCGAATATAATAAGGGTGATTAAGGTACTGAGGATGAAATGGGCTGGACATGTTGCGCACATGGGGGAGGAAAGACATAATATCTAAAGAAAGATTGACAGGCAGACCCGAAGGGAAAAGAAAATCTGGAAGACCTAGATGTAGGTGGTAGGACAATATTATAATAGATTTAAGGGTCGAATGGCGGGCTCGTGTAAGCGCGGCAATGAACCACCGGGTTCCATAAAATAGATAATATTCCTTTAGCTTGTTTAGGAATTATCTAGTGCCATTGAGTAAGTAACTATTTATTTACTTCCCTTAAGACCCTATCTTCCACAGCCACAGGCGGATACATTCAAACATGATCAATAATTTAATTTAAGAGTAGATAAACGAAACATATTATATAAGATTATACATAAATGTAAATTATATTAACAAAAATTATATTGGTTAAAACTATATTAAACTATAATAATGGAATAAATTCAATATGGTAAGAAGACAAAATGAAAGTAAGGACGAAATATAACTGAAACAATGCAAAAGATAAGTATTTTTACATATAAACAATATATGATATGAGTATTAATGACTGGTGGTCAAGTGGCCAACTAGCTTGATCATGAACGTTCTGAATGTTTAGCAGTCTTTATGAGAAAATTAGGCTGAAGGTCTCCGCATTATGGTAACAGCGCATAGTCATATCGCTCTTTCGGTAACAATGACCTGTGCGTCACTAATATAAAAACAAATCCACTGAGTGACGAATACGCCTGCCTTGACTTTGCCAAGTTTTGTGGACTATGTCGTCGTCCACGCATTAATCTTGTGTTCCATTTGCAAAAAAACTGCCAAGTTTATTGGGAAAAACCACAGAAAGGAAAAATCTATTCTTTATTCTTTCCTCTGCAGATGTGAAAAAAAAGAACAGTACGAATAATACTTATCAAGTAAATCGAACTTAAAATCTAGGAACAATTTTTTTCGGATAAAATTGTGTCTGAATGTTTTGTTTGTTCTACTAAAGAAGCATACAGTTATGGTATTCACAGTTATACTACTTC
Source organism: Ectobius pallidus (assembly GCA_964059195.1). NCBI lineage: Eukaryota > Metazoa > Arthropoda > Insecta > Blattodea > Ectobiidae > Ectobius > Ectobius pallidus. Next base: position 79,314,629 of record CAXKWD010000003.1, read on the forward strand.
CACTCTGTATTTTTTAAATTAATGATTTCTTTATTGCGACCAATTGGTCACATTATGATAAATGGACTAACGGTGGAATGATGTATGGCAGGGGAAACAGAAGCACTCCGAGATAACTTTCCTCAGCCTCATTTGGCCACCACAAATTATACATGGATCCACCGAGATTCGATCCCGGGTCCAAGCGGTAGAAGGCGAGCGATCGATTCAGGTATGGGGGCTGTCTCACTCTGTATATTTTCCACATCGTCAAGGAACATTAGTTTTTACTTGTAATATTATTATTACTTACTATGTCAATACTACAATAACATGCTCCTATAAGTTCATTTTTATTGCTAGAAGAAATCATTCTATATTTATAATATCAGAACTTTATCAATATAGTTACTTACACAACAGGATAACTCAGCAGCTTTGTATTTGAATTTTTATTTTTGTACATAATTGTATTATAAATTTTTATTTTTGTACATAATTGTATTATAAATTTTGTATTTATGTTGTAAGTTATTATATTATAATAATTTGTTAATGTTTATGTTGTATATTATGTAAAGAAATTTTCACATTGTACCTATTGCTTATAACTGTAAATTCATATTCTTATTTGTAATGATATCGACATGTAATATGCTCCGATGGACTGCATTAAAAAAAAAAAAAAAAAAAAAAAAAAAACTTAATTTAATGACTGACTGTTTTGAAATTTGTCAGTTACTAATCAGTAATCACACAAGATAAATTTAGGCCTAATATAATTTACTGCCCCTCCCTACGTCACTCTCTATTTACTCTACCCTGTATCACTTCTATGCTCCCTTCTTCGTCGTTCTCTTTTTTGTCCCTTTATACTGATCAGGGCATGATGTCTGGTGTCGCGGCTTATTTAGTGCAAATGGAGAATCTGAATGTTTTTCCTTCCCCGAAAGCAAGTGAAAGAAGCCAAGTGTTATCTTCAGCCTACATCGAGCGTAGTCTACTCGTGTTCATTTTCGATTTTTCCTGGCTACCTGAGGTATGGTAGATGATACACGAGTGTCATACTACGTGGAAGATTTCAGCGTAGTGAAAACAGTGAAAAATTCCTTTGCGGAAGATGCACCACCATTACGACAGCTCAGGAATATTTTTCTGAAGATGGCATTGAAAAAAAGATTCAGTATATTCATAGCCGGTTCTCCAGAATACCTGAAATTATAACACAGTTGGAAGCTCGAAATAATCTGGTGGTCCGCGAAGATGGTGTAGATGGTCCACAGACATAATTTTAAAATATCATAAAGGAAGTGGAAAGCAAAAAAAGTAATATTATTCACATATTTCATTATAATGACCTATAATTAATACCCCAAATATTAAGAATATAGGCCATCTTTTAAAAATGGGATGTAAAATTAGGGGTCCCAAAATTTTTTTAGACATCTTAGAGGTCCTCGGGGTCAAAAAGGTTGAGAAACGCTGCTTTAGAGTATTCGCTTTCTCTGATAGATCAAATTTCAAATGTAGTCTTCAGAAACTCTCGGTGTTGATAAAATTGCATTCGATAAGCTTAGTCAGGTATTAAATAAAAATCATGTTTACAAAGCAACCTGTCAAATCAGCAAAATGTTGTTTGGTGAAGGTGAAAAAACTGTAACAGAAGAGGAATTCACGGAAGAAGAGTTTATGTGTTTTTCACATACGCCTACGACATCATGCGACGTAGAAAGGACATTTTCATTGTATAAAATCTTCTTCACTGACAGACGTAGGAGCTTCACACATGAAAACTATCAGGGAAAATTTCCTTATCTACTGTAACGGTCACAAATAAGGTAAGATTATCCCCCCCAAAATGGTTTATTTGATTTTTGTTCATTTGTTTTTGCATATGATGGTGCATATTTGTTAAAATTATTCATGCATACTTGCATGCATATTTTATTATTTGATTATGCATACAAATCCGGGCTCTAACGATCACTAATATACTTTCTTCCAAGTACGTACTCGTAGGACCCATAATATGCGAGCAAGTAAAAACGTTATTAGTACAAAAAATGTATTACTATCTTTCTTATGTGAAGAACTGAATTGTTAGTAATATAAGCAGAAAACAGTTTTTTAATGCGTTGAAGAGATTGGCATAATAAACATAATGTTGGAAAAAATATTTCTCGTAATCACAATAAGTTATATAAAAAAACCGTATTATTTATTTTTTATACATTATATAATATTGTTACATGTAATACAATGTTAGGTATTTTCCACTCCAGAAAATTGCATCTGCAAATGTAAAAGGTGTGGCATATATCTTGTGCTGGAATTGTAGAAGTGTTAACAGTCTATTTCTGTGCAAATGGCCTGCTTTAAGTAAGGAAATGGAGTGTTCGGAGTGTTCCCACCATCTTGAGGAGAGTAATGTATATTTTCCCCGAGCTCCCCCTCATCTGCTATTGGCGACGCCTCGCTATTAGAAGGCCGTCAGCTTGCGTGGATGTCTTTGCACGTATAAGAGTCGCTTAGTTAATTATTGATGGCTGTAATAAGCGTAGGTCAGACTCTGCTCTTACACGGCTGTCTAGTAGTAACTAGTAGGCTTACAGTACTACCAAAAACGAGCAAACAAGGTAAAAACGACATATAATTTAATTTATTTATTTTAATTTAATTTTAATTTAATTTAATTAATTTATTTAAATATTTATACAAAATATTTATGCAAAACAAGACCACCCGAATGAGCAAGCGCTCGTGCTCGGGCACAGTTCAGCCATTTACATTACAAAATACAAATTACAAATACATAAAGAAAATATAATTAAAGCAATACCTAAAAAATAATAATAAAAAAAGAAAGAACAGAAAAGTAAAAAGAAACAAAGGAAACGTAGTATCAACAAAAATTGAAACCCTGAGTTATTACAAATAAAATCGTTCCTTAATTGCCTACTAAGTACAGAGTGGAGTAACTTTTGAACTATGAAATAAGATTTTTGTTAAACTTATTGAATTTTTTGTTGTTCATATGTACTATTTCTGGATGTGGCCTATTATAGAGTTATAGAGTCTTGGACCATAATAAATGCTGTGTTTAGAGCCAGAAGAGGTGAAGTATTTGGTTCTATTAAAGGCAATGTTTTATTTCTTCTAGTATTGTACTTACGAGGATCCGATACATGTACGTTGCGGTATTTTTGTAAGTATTTTGAAAGTGTGAGCTTATAAATTTGTTCTACAGTCATAACATTGTTGGATATTATATAGGCTTTTTTAAACAAATTTTTATAATAAAATTCTCTTCTGTATTAGAATCAAAGGAGTAAATGAGACTGTACTTCATATCAAGAGAAACTTCTTCAGTATATTCAAAAACATTATTACTCGTAGATAAAAGTTTGGATGTTTTTCAATTAACATCTTCCCATAACTATGGATTGCCTATGTAAATAAAGAGTACAAAAAGTACAAAAGCTAATTAAATGTTCAAAGAAGCGGGAATAACATTAAGAAGTAGATACCATAAAGTTAAAAAACTTTCACATTAACAATTATGTCTTATGTATATGGATTGGAACGGATCCTCTGAGGTTTGACAAAATAACTTCAGTTTTGATAGATGGAGGGATTCCTCATCTCTTGTATGTGTTTATTTATAAGCACATGCTCGTGGCAGTTTAGATTACGAAACAACAATTTTTCTTATAACCAATTAATGGTATTAAATGGAATTTAATTTGATGAAATTTAATGGAATAGAATTTAATTAAAATAAATTATTAATAATACCACAATAATATAGTATTTCTTGAAGCATTTTAGGCTAACTAATTAATGACTAATAAAATGAATATTAAATTTGTTTCTAAATTGTGGTACATGACAGGGTAACGAATTCAGGCAAGGAATAAACACACTACAAGATGAAGAATAGAATGCTGAGGAATAGGTCCAGATGAAGTATTCGTTCACTTTACTGAAATAATTCAGTAAATATCGCCGTTCACTAAGGTGAAACGAACGTTAAATTACCCACGAAATTCATCACTCATTTGAGTGAAAACATCTTTTAAATTAAATTAGTGCCCATTCTTGCCCCATAACTAACTAACGATCTTACTATTTGAGAAACAATTTTCCACTTATAAATGAATTGTTATCAAAGAGCTTTTATGAACATACTCTTAAAAAATGGAAGTAATGATATTCTGTAATTAATAGGCAATCTTTGCCATTTCGTTTGGAATATTACCAATTGGATTCAAAGACTTACATAATGAATTATGCGTTATAAAAGGGTTGGTTATTTTTAAACCTGTGATCAGCAGACATCGCGATACTTCTTTGAGAACAGCTGATCCCACAGCTCGATACTAGCGTTACCAAGTTGTCCATTGGGTTACTGCTTGGTTGGCAGAGGAGAGCAGAGTCTTACACAAATTTTCATGCATATTTGCTTGCTTATTTTACTGTTTTAATTAGCTTATAAATCTAGTCTTTAACTATTACTCAGGGTCGCCTCTGAACAAACTAGCTGAACAATGAGTTTTAGATACGCGGGCTGAAAACAGAACTTGAACTGTGTGACCACTGCCATTATCTCTTTACAATTCTTATAATTGAAGCATGTGAGAGGACCCCAGTGATTCGAATTGCTCTGCAGATCCCAGCTGCTGTAATAACAGCTCTAGTAGTCATCAAACCACACTGGTGGGATCTTCGTTAGGTTCTAGAGGTCTTGTATACCACCTTCGTGAATTGGTTCATAGTCTGCCATGTAAATTTAAATAACTTATTTGTTGGTATAGAAAACGATGACCATCTTAGAATAGTCAGATGACAAAGCAACAAACCAATACATGGTATATTTTAATTAATCTTGATGAGAAGAATTAATTAGGTATAAACGGGTCCTGGGACTATAAGTAAGAAAAAGGGAAATATTTTATTTGTGGATATTTTTATAGTTTTATATCGCTATGGGAAAACATAAAACTGTCTGATTATTTCCTTTTAATATATTATTAGAATATAATCTGGATGAAATAAACTTTGTATCTTCTAGAGTGAAATGAAATTTTTAGAGAAAAAGTTGATTTCGTTCGCAATTTTAAGCTAATTGACTCTAATATAACAATATTATTCAAATGACATTAAAATAATATTGGTAATGTTGGTATTTTTACACCTTCTAGAGATTCTATTAAATTATTTAAAAACAAACACAAATGAAACGAACTAGCTTAATATTAAAAAATAATGAGAAATTTATTTATCTAGATATTATTTGGTGGACATGCAAGTGAATCAATTCACAGCAGATTTAACTCAGAATTACATTATTATCAGCTACAGAACTTATTTTAATGGGTCATCAGACCTTTCTACTCACAGGCTATTCTCGCATTGATCCCTCGAGTCAATGACAGAATATTGTCAAATACGCAAAAACAAATAAGCAAATTCATAGATAAATAAACCACGGACAAAGCAGAAGATATACGCAAACGAGTAAGGTTACGCTGAATGTACTCGTATATGGCGTAGGCCTATACCTGCTTGTACCCAAGGCCGTAGCTAGGCGGTGCGGTGGCTGGGTGGACGCAGGTACGAAGAGGGCGCAAAATTAACCATGAAAAATCCCGCCTTTTTTAGGCTGGTGCAATTTATCAAGCAATATAAGATTGCTGGTGCAATGGAAGATATCTTTCAGGTTATTAAAAATTAATGCACGTGAACTATCTATACCTATAGTATTATGCCGATTGCCTACAAGCAAAAAGCAGTCATGCAACGTCCTTTAATTAACACGATTCATATTGACAGAGTAAAACATAAATCATGAACAGTATGGAAAGATATAACGACAATGAAAATTAATATGTACGTTATTATTGTGATGAAAGTGGTTCAACTCAATCCCTTTCCAGCTGATTGTCGTCCTTGGTGCTACTACTGTCTGCAGGATTGATTACAAAGTGTGCCCCCTACGGGTTAGCACGAGTTTTACGTACGGGAAGCTAGCGTACGGTTTAGGAATGTAGATTGGTTCCGACCATTTTTGACTAAATCAGTTAACACCCTGCTGAACTCTTGACTCTGGGTCGCATTATCCCAATATACAAGATCTGAAAACTGACTTTGAATTATCTAGGAAAGAGACTGGATAACTAATATTATCAGGAAAAGTTCTTATTTCAAAAGTTTAATAACAAGTTTATTCAGTTTAAATCACAGCCAACAAAGATCCAAGTTGTATAACTCTTGAAATTGAGTAAAATCTATGTACAGAGTAATAAATAGTAATAAATATAATTAAAATCCATATAGTAGTAGTAGTAGTAGTAGTAGTAGTAGTAGTAGTAGTAGTAGTGTGTGTGTGTGAACAGTGATTAAGTAACGACCTTCAATTAATATTCAGGGCCAAGAAATTCTAGAATCTTTATTTGGGTATAGGCCTAGAAAAATCCTTAAATGGAAAATAATTGAAGTTTTATATATTTGAAATCAGAATCACTCTATATTCATGAAGCAAGCTTGAATACTATATTTACCCAGAAATTCTATAGTTTTCTTACAATATTATCATAATTCACTATTTTAATTCTGAAGTTCGTTAATCTTCTTATAATATAAACCTAGATGCAAAAGGTCACAGTTCCATCACAGTCTAGTACCAATTCGGATCTAGATATAACTTTCTATATAACTGTCTATTTTAAATATGGCAGATGCTAAATTTATTTAGAACAAACTTTGCTTTTCATGTTACTTCATTCTCTCGGAGAAAACAGAATCTGAGAAAAATGCAATTCCTATTGCAATATGTTAATTGAAATTTAAATCACTCTGTATTCTTCGCAATTTCCTATAGCCTGAATCCCTTCAAACATCTTATACGCTGACCTGAAACCTATCTGAAACTTGAGTTATCTGTAAGGTGCTGGCTTTGACTCGAAATACTTGAAACATTAATTCTGAAAATAATTTAGAAAAGCTAGAACTAGCGAAGAACTGGAGAGCATGATTATACGGACGGACTGACTAGAAAGGAATCTGAGATGCATGACTGAATTCTGTAAGACTATTTGTGGACTTGAATTTCAACATGCCAGAACAACGAACCCGAAAAATACTGCATAATTAAGAAATACTGTAAACTACATGCTTTACGGAATTTGGAAGATCGAAAACGGTGAGATGTCAATTTATCAAAAGAATTTAGACTGTGAATAGCAAATATATATAGAACAATCTCACCAAGCAGAAGAGAAGTTTTCTTTCCTCGTCTGCGGACACGCCCACCAAAACACAACTTAATTTCACTACATGATTACTCCAGCGACGTCGGCTCCCAACTGCTGATCTCGGCAGCTGCTCTCCAGTTCCTCGCGGAACGTACCGCGTTCAAGAATTAACCCCGAGTAACCAGTGGTTACTCGGACGCACAAAACATTTTAATCCAAAGATTTTAGTGTTCCCGAAACACACTGGGAGCGCTGTTTATACAGCTTTGAGCCGCATTCACGGCTCAAAAGCGATGAACAATGGCATCGCTCATACTGTTACATGCTACATGCAAAAATGACTGACCAACTATATTATTACAACAGAAAAAGCCGAATGCGCAGATCTCAATTCCTTTTGTTATTATTATTTTATTATAAATTAAGTGCGAACTAAAATTTCTTATTTTAAAAATGTTTAGTTTTTTTAATCACACAATGTATTAATGTACATTAAAATTAATTTCTGTAACTTTACATTGAATAATATGTGTTATGATCCGCGGCCGATGCACGCTCTGCCAGCTGGCAGTACACATGCTGTTTTTTTTTTATCAAGTTCCCTTCTAAGGCCGGCGCTGATATTATAGTCGCTGCTATTATTTTTAATTATATTATACTGTATTATTATCAGGGCCCGGATTGTGATGACCTAAAATTGTTTGAAAAATGACCTATAAAATGACCCCAAAATTTAAAGAAAATGACTTAATCATTGTAAAGAATGACCTAAAAACTGATATTTTATTTATAAAAAATTATTATTGTACACACAAAATTATAGAATAATTTGTACATAATTGTTAAAACCTTAAATTCAGAGAGCATGTTGTAGGTCTAAAAAACTTTGATTTTTGCTGTGAATATTCTTTCCTTGCGGAAATTTATACTGGGAGGCACTGGCGAGTCAAACTTCGGCATTTCCTTTTGCGGTCTGCCGGATTATATTGTTTATTGAGGGTAAACAGTAGTTTGCACTCTCAAATACAAGCAGGTGGCAGACTCTGGTGCCAAGTCAATCTAATAACAACAGTAATGTAATACAACATTTTGGCGTTCCTTTGATTCTCGTTTCCGACTGAGACATGACAACACTTCAACATAGAGTGTGTCCTTCTTGCATTAAACAAACACTTCTAAGACAGCACCGCTGGAGACGAAATAAATGCCCTAAAAATATAAAATTGCACACAATGTCAAAAAATGACCTAATAAAAATGCATTTCTATAATCTAGAGGCCATGATTATGATTTACCTACAAATTGGCAATGTCTATGCAGCATCAATAAAAAAGATGACATGTCATTAGAATCCGGGTTCTGATTATTATTGTATTTTTTAACTAAGCGATTTTTAAATTAAACAATGAAACAATATTAATGTTTAAGATCGTAGGCTTCCGCGGCCCGAGTTGACAATAAAATCTTCTTGGCTTCCGGGTATCTGCCGCGTCATACTTGAGAAATCTGCCGACGTTTCGACCATCTTGCCGTGGTCTTTATCAAGGCTGCCTTGAAACGTCGGCAGATTTCTCAAGTATGACGCGGCAGATACCCGGAAGCCAAGAAGATTTTAATATTAATGTTTGTGTTGTTTCGTCTCTTGTTGATGTTGGCGTTGCTTCTGTTGTATAGGTAAGAATGATTTCAGTAAAAAATGTGCCAACTAAAACTACCATGACCATCATAGCATAGTCTACATTATTAGTTTTGATCTATTAGGCAGTGGTTTTTTAAAGAAATGGGACCAAAAAAAACCTTCTGCAAGCGAATTTAAGAAAATCAGTTTTACAGGAATTTAAAAAAATTGTTCATTTGGAGGGCGCAGATTTGTCAAACTCGCCAAGGGCGCAGAAGGACCTTGCTACGGCCCTGCTTGTACCCTCAACTACACCATTGCGTGAATGTGGAATACAGCATTGACTACTTCAGAAGATGTATGTAACATTCCTAACCAATACATGTAAGCATTAGGTACAGAAGCGCAGAAAATTAATTAGATGGTAAAAACTGGTTTTAAAAAATAGAGATTCCCTAAACGTAGACTATTATTAGCTTTTAACTATTCATTATTTAACTTGATTTGTATTTATTTTATTTAATTATTTAACTTGACATGTATTTGCTTAATTTCATTATTTAACTTGGCATGACGTATTTATTTGACTTCATTACATATTTGTTTGTCCTTCTATTATTCAGTTAGGTGTAATTTTGTTTGTTAGGAATATTAAGAATAGCATTAGTGGTTATTAGAATGAGAATTTGTAATAATCTGTAAATATTTTCATATTGTAACTGACATCTCTGCCACCGGATACAATGTCCACTTGCAATGTGAATACATACACACATATGTACATACATAAACACATAGGCCTACAACACATGATTACATACATTAAATACATACAGTACACACATGCATTAATTGTGAAAGCCATTTATTTGAATTATACCAGAAATACACTTATATGCCACGAACATATTACAGACTTATGAACGAGAGATTGCAGAGTTTTAATCCTTCTATTTACATGTAGCCAGTATGGACACATACTTGTTTACTGCTTTTATATTTTCTTTTTCCTTCTTTCAAAATGGTTCCTGGAAAACCTTCATTGCCTTTTTTTACGTAGTAAATACTTAAATCCTATTTTCTTCTCCCGCGTGCTTCTTTAAGCTCCACAAGATATTTTTGTTTTACTGAAGCGGTCGATTTAGTCCTCTTCATGGACGCAAAAGTTAAAAACTGAACTTTTTTTCTGTTTAATAAATTTCAGTTTTCGAATACTGCTGATGTGAAGACACATTAAAAGTATAACAAAACTAATTATTATTGGTATCAACATCATATTGCAAAAATTGATCCCAAAGTCCTTGCCTATAGTGGTAAGCATAGCATCCTCACAATTACTGAGAGCCCATAGACTACTTTTATAGTACTATGTTATTCATATTTTACTTGGAATGACCTCTGAACTAACTAGGTGACTAGTTCTGGAATTGGAGTATGCAGTATTTTCTTCTGTTTTAGAACTTGTCAGAATTAGTCGATCGGACGGCAAGAGACCCGATGGCCTAACTTTAATACCCAGGCCAGGAGGTAAACCTCTCTCATGGGACGAAACATGCGTTGACACCCTAGCTCCTTCCCATTTTTCAATTTAAAAAAATATTTTATGTGACAAAATGTAAGATAATGCAGTTTTTGTTTTAATTATTGATGCATCCAAACCAGCAAAAGAAGATGCCCTGAAGATGGCGGAAATACGCCGAAAGTCTAGGCGAATTATAAAATAAAACATTGTTGAATTACTGGTATTAAGTTAATTTTATTTGTGTATGAAGGCTTCGACGTTTTTTATGAGTAAAATCATGACTGTTGAGTTTAGTTCAAGTAGACGGCAGAGTAATGAAACTGACATTCATAACGTGTTCTCATTGCAGGATTAGGCTTAATAGTCCAGTGGATGGGGATAAAGTTCTATACGACTGGCTTTTCTGTATTTCTGGAAGGTTCTGCGCAGACTCCGCAAAAATTAATTTTCTTATAAAACAAAGGAAGCAGGTATCACGGAAAATTGACCTTAGAGATTTACTTTTAATAAGCAGCTATTGAGAAGTTCCTTTTATTAGTTCTCGTCTTAAAATAAGCTTTTAATTTGTTCGGGAGTAACTCCTCTGGTGGATTGAGTCTGTGCACATTACCGCAGATAGGATGAAGCTCTACAATATTAACTTTTATACTTTACAAGGGTCTTAAAGCTGGAGCATTTCATTACATATTAATTTACAGCTAATTGCACTATATGCATAAAAATACTGAGAGATATTTAATGGGGAGACAAATATTACTATTACTATTTCCTATTTGGCTTTTACCAGAAATTAAGACTTGCGGATAGTGTACATAAAGTGAAAATGTATAACATTTCTCTGGATCAGACGTTTAAGACAACTTGAATTGTATTTTATTAGATTTACTACATTGGATTTTGTGTGTCAAGTTTTGAAGGAACTGCTTTTCCCTGCATTTCGTGCCCGAGCCGTAAGAAGGATAGCGGAAACTACATAATAAAATCTTAATGTCGATAATTTACTTTTACCCAATAAGAGTTAGTTAGCCATCAGTAGACTAATATGAAAGATTGTTTACTTCCTTTTATATATAAAATTGGTATGTGTTGACCCACAACACAGTGAAAATTTGGTGGGTTATGTGTTCAAATAGGGTTCGCCGTGACGCGGTAGGTTGAGGCACTGCGCTACAAATCGGGTTCGATTCCCAATGAGGTCGTTTGGTTTTCAATTTAGCTAATCCTTTCGGTGGCAATATGGCCCTGAGGTCGACTCGACACTAACTGAACTGAGTACTGGGAGCAATCGTGAGGGCAAAGGCTGCCGAAACTGACATCCTTGCCACGTTTAAGTGCCGGGAACCTCAAACTCCTGGAACCCTAAGGGCATTCACGGTCTGTAAAGGAAACACATTATTTTTATGTATTCAGATAGAAGGGTGATATAACTTCTCTTTTGAAAAATACTTTGGTAGGGAAATAGATACAAAGACTAAGGCTATAGCATTTTTAACACAGATTAGTGAGCGTGTCCTTTCTAAATATGTGTCACATACCTGTATAATTTCAAGAAATGTATTTTTCTTCAAGTATTCTTAACGTTTTGAAAACACTAATATGCCTACATACCTCGAACAAACATTTACTATAGTTTAAAGAAGATTAACGAATTGATCGACATTACAAAGAGTGCATTACGATTCCAATAGTGAAAAGATTGGGTTAACTATGGGGACAACAAATGATAGCACAAATCTGCTTCTATTCTCGCTAAGTAAAGAACAAGCTCATTTCTGATCTGGATATCTTGTTTTTAAAGGACTCCAAATGGGATACGAGTTCTGGGCAAAAGTGACAGACACGTCATACATTACAACATTCTTGATGATAGAACGACAATATGTGAATATATCGAATATATGTAACCGTACTTTGTACTCAACACAGACGACAATCTCATATATAGCCCCTGTACGATTGACAATACGCACCCTACTGTTTATACTTCCACACATAACACCTAACTTCAAACATTCATTCCCTATATAACACCTAACTTCAAACATTAATTACTCCATTAAGGAAAAAGCGACAAGGAAACCAATTACACCCATCAACAGCCAATAACAGCCCCTACAGTTTGATATATTACACATAACTTTTTATTAACCCGTTCCATCATTTTAATATAAAAACCTTAATAACTCTCTTCATTTTTATCACACCCACTACAAATTAATACCATTGGAAGCCCCGTAAAATAGCCCATCAGGATTAAATAACCAGAACTATGATAACTTTCAGTTATCAGAGTTATTGATAAAAACATAAACCTAGTAACGCCTACTTCCTCTTGAGCCGTCCGGCTGGCGCCTAGCCAATTTTGACAGCTCAAGTAATTAATGACCGATGCAACTTGCCTGTTTCAACGACGAAAAACGGAATATATTTCAAATCGGATAGCAGAAGAAACTACCTTACCCCAATCAGAGCAGACTTAGACACGGACACAACCAATTGGAACTACTTACCCCCACTACCCCTTACAAAGATATTAGCAGAAAGCACGGACATCTCGTCATCTATTGATCACACGACAGTTTAGACGAAAGAACTTCAAGACACACTTCAGACATAAGACTACGTTAAACATTATTAAACTCAAGTAACTTTGCAATATATTGATATTTAAACATTATAATCCGCGCGATATAAATAGAAGTTATTATCAGCGTCGAAGCGCGTAATTTATATTATTTGGTAAAGACATTGATTTTATTATTACGAACCATTAATTGTGAACGTAAGATTGAACATTATTATCCGCGCAATACAAATAGAAACTACGAGAGAGTAAATGTAAAAGTAAATAGACATTTTCAACGGCGCGTACAAGTGAAGTAATTACTATTACAATTTAGCAAGTTACAAAGTGTTACTTACGAACCTTAACGACGTACTAAATACTACTAAATATCAGGACTTACATCATCTAATAGAACTAAATCGATTAATTCAGCATTTCAGCAAATACTAAACTTTGGAAAATATATATTAATTTGAAAAGACGACTCAACTTTTAGTTACCATTATTCCTGACACCGCCCTTTGACTGTTATCTCGATTTTCTCTAGCCACTTCCCTAGATAAGAGTTCTCTAGCTTATAACTACCCCTGAGTACTACGCCCGGCACCCCTTATTTTAATCAGAACTCCAGAACTACTACGCATCTAAAAATCCCACCTACAGTGATAAATCTTCATAACCCCAGTACGGTTATAAATGACGTCCAATCTTGTGGCCTAATTAAAGAACTGTTATAAATAGCTGACCAACGTAAGCAACGGTTATAAATAGCTACCCAACTTAGTGGCAAATCTTCAGGAGAGCTACGAACGGTGATAAATGGTCTCCCAACATGGCGCCTACGAATCTTCATAACCCCACAACGGTGATAAATGGCGACCATCGTGATTGCTTGAATTTGAAGATCGAGGGACCAGTCAATAAAATTTAATTTTTCAACAATAAAATTCAGGAACACTACACTAAATCACACACCACCAAGTTTTAAATTCTGTGAGAAATTTTATTAGAGTCAGCACACCATTGGATTATTCATCATTTCATCAATACCCCCCCCTGGATCTTCATCTACAACATTTTCCCTCATCACCTGGGCACCTGGACATCACCTTTGGCCTGCCGCTGGACATCTGGACTACAAAAGGGTATCGTTAATCCAACTTAAGTGTCGAAAACTGAATTTTGCTCCTATTTTTATTTGAATTCAAAGTAAATTTTTTCAATTTAAATTTCAAATTTTTTTTGTATTGTAATTAATTTTTATTTTTTAGTAAATTCAATTGTATCGTATTAGTTTATGAAATTAAGGAATAATAAAGTATTCCAAATCATGGAGCCAAATTCTGATACTCCGATATTATGTTCAGAACAGAATCCTACTTCTGAAAACAATGAAAGTACCTCTGTTCCTATTTCTGACAACCTAGAAATTACTCAGCATGAAACAGAAAGTGACCTTGCTAGCTTGCCTGTTACGCAACCCTCAGTTAATATCCCAGCTGTGAGTGCACCCACCCCATCGACTTCTACTCAGAACACCATAAACTTAGACCCTAACCTTCCTTCTTTCAGTTTAGATTTTTTGTCACAAATTCAGACCATGATAGTAGGAATTTCTACACAAGTGAACGAACTTGCAACACAAAACACCACGCTTAAGAACGAGTTAAATTCCGCACTAGAAACACAGAACTCCACACTTGCTACTCAAAATCAACAATTGAGAGTCGAAATTGCCACACAAAATGCTACAATGAACTCCACACTTGAAAGTCAGATTGCTAACATGAACACGAATATAAATTCAACACTTGAAAATCAAAATCAACAAATCTCAACAATGAATGCTACACTAACTACATTAATCACTGAACACCGCACTCAGGTTACGTCTGAATTACAAAATTTAGACAGTAGAGTCACAGCTCAAATTGCTACCTCAGAACAAGTGTTGACAAATCATATTTCCTCTGTAGAAAATCATGTCACCTCAGTAGAAAGGGTAACTGTTAGCAATTCTACGAAATTGGTATCCCTTCAATCAGAGTTAGACCGACTTAGGCAAAGGGTAAGA
Organism: Ectobius pallidus; assembly: GCA_964059195.1. Taxonomy (NCBI): domain Eukaryota; kingdom Metazoa; phylum Arthropoda; class Insecta; order Blattodea; family Ectobiidae; genus Ectobius; species Ectobius pallidus. Next base: position 79,329,641 of record CAXKWD010000003.1, read on the forward strand.
GACCAAGAAAGCCTAATCGAACAAACCAGGGAAAATGCTTTGATCCCTCATGTTTGCAATACCCCATCAACATCTGCCTCTACTTCTTCCAACCCCCCTGATCCAGTACCTCAAGCCCCTGAAATACCAGAACCACCTGCACCATTACCCAGAACCAACAATGGATTGGATCAACGAGCTGCCAGCACTAATCAAACACCCCAAAATGTTGTAAACAATAGTTTTTCATTGCACAATTCAGATTTTCCATTACCGTATTTTGAAGATACCTTGAAAACAAACCCTGTCAGATATTTAAAGGACCTAAAAACTTATTTTGCTTTACGAGGAGTCCCAGAACATCTAAAAATGATTTTTGTGAATCAATCTTTGAAAGCTAACGCAGCTCGCTGGCTCCAAGTCATCGATCCCAACAACCTCCTGTCCATAGGTCAGTTTGAGGAAATGTTTTTATCTGAGTATTGGAGCGAAAGCGAGCAAAGCCGTTTGAGATCGCGAATATTTCAAGGTAAGTACGACCGTAGCCACGGCCAAACCTATCTACAATATTTCATTTCTTTGTGTGAAAGCCGCCAACTGCTTAAACCAGAAATTTTGGAGCAAGATTTTCTAAAGGCACTCCCGTCTCACTTTCCGCCTGTAATAAGAAATTGCCTTGTTGTCGCATCTCCTCAATCCACCACTGAGATGTTAAAATTACTAAAGTCAATGCAGGACCTAACTTACCCTTCCACTAAACCATCGCACCCCATTGTGTCAGCTAACCAAACTCACCGGAAAAACATTAATCTGGTACAAACTTCTGACAATCAGGAAAATTTCCAGATTGGGTCGCGGACAGGAATTTCAAATGAGGACCAGCAAAACAATGATTCTAGGGACAACAGACCTTATTGGCCCCAAACAGAGTACGTGCGAAACGCCCGCAATAATTGGCAAACCCGTGGTTTCCGTTTCAGGCCGTATGGCAATTACAATAATAGGCAAGGGAACAGTTACCGTGGTCAGAACAGACGTGGCTATGCAGGAAATAGGCCTAACTGGTTTAACCGTAATCAGTATAACCAAGGTTTCTTTCGCCCCTACTATAGAGGCTGGAATAATTTCAGGTACTCCCGCAGTAACTACAATAATCAATATGAAAGGAACAATTCTTATGAAAGCCCGAGAAATAGACCTAACAACAATTCCCCAAGTAACATGGAAGACAGACAAGGAAATAATGACACATCCCAGAATGAAATAAGGACCCCTAACCCCCACGACCAGATTGATAGATCATAATTTTTCTTATTTTTCCTTCGCTAAATAACTCAAAACGAAACTTCCCAAAACAGCATAGAATGTTAAAATTATTCCAGGAAATGTAAATATCAAAATGAACCAGCATTACCTTATTATAAATAAATTTGAATGTTTGAAATTTTATAAACAACAATAATTAAAAGAGAATAACCATGCCAGTGCCTGCAATGTGGAGTGCATCCCCATTGTTGACAACAATCCAATTATTAGTAGTGTTATTTTTCCTTTTAGATAATAAATAAATTGAAATTTTGTTTGGAATATTAATTAAATATTTGACCACAGTAATAATATTCATGGAAATTGAAATTCTTTTGGACACTTATGACTTAAGAAGTTTATCAAATTAAATTAACATTTTGTTAATAGTGATGACATAACCACACCCCTTAGTTAAGATGTAAATAATGTATATATGTGTAGAATGTCACCCCTATTAATTCAGTGAATATTTCAGAAAATTTCCCCAATTTTATTTTAACCAACATGCTCCTTGGAACCCAATACAACGCAACAGATATTGTAAGAATTTAGAAAGTTTATTCAAAGAGAACAAAATCCCATTCGACTCAAGTCTCCCCTTAGCAGGTTACAACTCATTGTACGACCGACCCTTGGCCGGAAACACCCCGCTGTGCTGTAAACTGGTAGTAAACATTGAACTTCACATGTATAATACCAGGCAACGACCCCAATACAAACTGTTGAGAAGAAATTCTTGTAACCTACAACAATCACCTGTTAGAACTATATTATGTCATGAACCCCAAACAGAAATGCCTAAGAAAGTTTAAAGCAGAAGGAGAAGTAAAAAGGATTATCGACCAGGACTCAGGAAAACGTTTTATCAGACTGACATTGTAAAATAATTAGAGTGATTCATACTTCTCAAATTAATGTTTTACCTGACGTTATATATAACGAATGTGATACTTACAAGGTAGAGTGTAATTAGCCTCCCCGTGGTTGTTGCAAAGACTATGATGAAATGATTCTTATTCTATAAAATAGAGTGAGACATCACAACAGCCATTCCACTACAGATGTAAGTGCAACAAATAAGCTTATTGCCATTGTTAGTGAACCTCTGTATATATGTAATTTTAAGATAGGCCACTCCCTTTATTTATTCAACTGAAGAGTTAAAACATTCATTTGACAAAGGTAATCACACTATTATTTGAAGTAGTAAATAAGTAAACATTGAAATTTCGACATATTTGAATTTTATTGGAGTAGTACACAGAGTAAGAATAATTAAATTTTGTTAATTTTTCAAAAAGAAAAATTATTTTACATAAACAATATGGACAGGAAATAACCCTCTCCCTACACTAATTAAGTAGAATTGTATAGCAAAAGTGAAGTAAAAGAATGATCAGAGTTAAGTAAGAATTTGAAAGTGAAATAGTTGTTGAGAAATATGTGTGTTAACAAATAAGAATCTTGAAGGTAAAACAATGAGGAATATAACAAAAGGTAAGAAATAAATGTATGATAAACAAGATGAGTGAATAATTAAGATGGTACAATATATGTCTACGAGGAAAATATGAAGTAATGATAGTTATGAAGTGAGAAATATGAGAATAAATGAGGAAATATGATAACTAGTATTAAAAGAAATATGAAAGAAAAGAATGATAATGAGTATTGAGATTAATAAAGAAATTGTGAAGGTAAGACATAAAAGATGATTTATGAGGTTAGAATAATGGAAACAAGGTAAAAGAATATTGAAAGAATGAAAAGGAACATTAAGGAATGATTATTAATGAGGTAAATAGATAAAAAGGAGTAGGAAGAAAACATGTGTAATCTGAATATAATATCAGTGTATTAAGTAGACCAATGAGGAAGATTAGCGTACTCCAACGTTTGACATCAACAACATATGGATTAGCATCAAAAATCAGCGTTATGCAAGAAGCTATTGAAATTAATATTAATATCAAGAAATTCGAGTGTATTTTATAATTTTATTTGTGTATAAGGTATAATTATGATTTTGTTTTACTAGTTAATCAAATGGACTATGAACTCAGCAAAATGTGTACTACGACCAAGAAGAAAAGTGACCAATTCAAGGTAAAATTATGTTAAAAGTGTATTTTATTGATTATGAATTTATTTGTGTATGTGTAATTACGGCAGAATTAATCAAAAGTATAGATGATGTAAGGATCTAAATTTTTCAAGAACAGATATTGAAAACAAAGACAATTGATAGAAAAGCTAATATCAAAGTAAAACACAATAGAGAGAACCCACGAAATGATTCGAAGTGACGACGGAGAATTATTTTAGGGAATCGAAAAATTAAATTTCCATATTTCATACAAAAACTAAACACCGCCACTCTTCAAATTCCAGATTGGGTATTATAATGATCATAAAATCCCGCTTGTATTGACGTCGACATCTCTACATCGCGTGAGTTTTTTAATCATTATGCGGACATCTTGTAACCGTACTTTGTACTCAACACAGACGACAATCTCATATATAGCCCCTGTACGATTGACAATACGCACCCTACTGTTTATACTTCCACACATAACACCTAACTTCAAACATTCATTCCCTATATAACACCTAACTTCAAACATTAATTACTCCATTAAGGAAAAAGCGACAAGGAAACCAATTACACCCATCAACAGCCAATAACAGCCCCTACAGTTTGATATATTACACATAACTTTTTATTAACCCGTTCCATCATTTTAATATAAAAACCTTAATAACTCTCTTCATTTTTATCACACCCACTACAAATTAATACCATTGGAAGCCCCGTAAAATAGCCCATCAGGATTAAATAACCAGAACTATGATAACTTTCAGTTATCAGAGTTATTGATAAAAACATAAACCTAGTAACGCCTACTTCCTCTTGAGCCGTCCGGCTGGCGCCTAGCCAATTTTGACAGCTCAAGTAATTAATGACCGATGCAACTTGCCTGTTTCAACGACGAAAAACGGAATATATTTCAAATCGGATAGCAGAAGAAACTACCTTACCCCAATCAGAGCAGACTTAGACACGGACACAACCAATTGGAACTACTTACCCCCACTACCCCTTACAAAGATATTAGCAGAAAGCACGGACATCTCGTCATCTATTGATCACACGACAGTTTAGACGAAAGAACTTCAAGACACACTTCAGACATAAGACTACGTTAAACATTATTAAACTCAAGTAACTTTGCAATATATTGATATTTAAACATTATAATCCGCGCGATATAAATAGAAGTTATTATCAGCGTCGAAGCGCGTAATTTATATTATTTGGTAAAGACATTGATTTTATTATTACGAACCATTAATTGTGAACGTAAGATTGAACATTATTATCCGCGCAATACAAATAGAAACTACGAGAGAGTAAATGTAAAAGTAAATAGACATTTTCAACGGCGCGTACAAGTGAAGTAATTACTATTACAATTTAGCAAGTTACAAAGTGTTACTTACGAACCTTAACGACGTACTAAATACTACTAAATATCAGGACTTACATCATCTAATAGAACTAAATCGATTAATTCAGCATTTCAGCAAATACTAAACTTTGGAAAATATATATTAATTTGAAAAGACGACTCAACTTTTAGTTACCATTATTCCTGACACCGCCCTTTGACTGTTATCTCGATTTTCTCTAGCCACTTCCCTAGATAAGAGTTCTCTAGCTTATAACTACCCCTGAGTACTACGCCCGGCACCCCTTATTTTAATCAGAACTCCAGAACTACTACGCATCTAAAAATCCCACCTACAGTGATAAATCTTCATAACCCCAGTACGGTTATAAATGACGTCCAATCTTGTGGCCTAATTAAAGAACTGTTATAAATAGCTGACCAACGTAAGCAACGGTTATAAATAGCTACCCAACTTAGTGGCAAATCTTCAGGAGAGCTACGAACGGTGATAAATGGTCTCCCAACATGGCGCCTACGAATCTTCATAACCCCACAACGGTGATATATATAAGGTCAATATAGTATCTGTTTAGATAACGCAAACTACTTTAAACCCTTCTAAAGTGAGCAGTGATTATTTACAGTAGGCATACTGTTTCTAAATTAATGCGAGTTGAAAATATTTCGTTCTCCTCGATACAGTTGCCATAAAATGATCATATCCTATGTAGTTGTTGTTTTGAATTTTCCTGTTGAGAGAAAAACTTATAACAGTGTTTGGCAATCAGAATCATAAATAACGAGTTTCGTGGAAGGCTAATCCTATGAATGGAACTGTTATTAAAATATTTAAATAGCCTGTGCATTGTTAGAGAGAATACGCAGTATTTATACAAACAAGAGGTGTGGAAATAAATTGAAATAAGCCAACATAATCTCCAAATAGCCCTAATGCATGAGCATAGTTTCAAATATAATACCCTACACACATCCAAACGCACAAACATCAATTTTTTCCCCTACATATAAAGTTCATTTTTACCATTGCATTGGCACTGTAAAATGTACATCACGTATACTGCTTACACTAGAAATTTATTAATGTGCAAATCATTATTAAATACAGTGAATCTCTGTTAACCGAAAAAAAGGAGGAAGGTGGTTTCGGATAACAAAAATTTCGGATAAAAATTAAAATGTCATTTTTAGAGGTTAAGAATTAATTTTTGAAATTCTAGGTGAAAGTAAATGAAGACAATACACATAATATGTTAAAGTGGAAACACCAACACCAAAATAAGCTGCAACGGTACGCAAAATCTTACTATTTTAAATTCTTTTAACTGCTTCTAACTTTTATTCGATCGTTATCACGACCCGTTTCTGCTTTGTTAACAAAACCGATACAAACATTTCACAACAAATGTTCGATCACCACCGCACGAACAAGCACTAGCACATGATCAATATGAACAAATAAAATAAACAAGAGTTGGCATGTGCCTTTGCAATAGATACGGGATGGAGGCGGACAAGGTCCGAGCCCTCGCATTTCATTACTCATCCTTGATGCATTAAATGCGAGTGAGGAAGTAAATTTTACTTCCTCACTCGCTTTCTAATAATACAAACAGGTTGACGAGGGGGATGGGGAGATTTCCATCTCCCGTCACTGAATTCCTTCTCTGTGTTTGAAACACAACCTAGATACACATTATATCATAAACATTTTTTGTCGTTTCGGTAAAACGGTATTTTGGGTAAAAATGTTTCTGGTAACAGAGGTTCTACTGTAATATCTAAGTATCATTCACAACTCTAATTCTAAAGGCACGAAAAATTAAAATTGGCATCAGGCACTGATTGACCAAAGATTTCTCTTACACGAGATTAGGCCTACTCTACGATTACTGTGCGATCTTGCAATTGGAAACCTCCCTTTGATTCCATTAGCTGTTCTTCGTCTTAATTGCTGAAGTAGGCCTAGTAATTCTGATATCAATGGTCATATTCGGTTCAACGTTTCGGTAATCTGACGCCTGGGCAAAGCAAATTCAAAAGCTCTCTCTTCTTAATCTACTTCGCTAAATCATATTTAAAACTCATTAATCCGAACCTCTTCACAACATTTGAAAACTCTTTAATTCCATTATTCTTCTTCTTTTCCTACTAAAATAAGATGTCATAGAAATTTGCTAAGTTTTCTTAGTTATAAAAAGAGAAGTTCTGACATGTGATTTGGGTATCTGGGGCTTCATGGAAGGTCAAGCATGCCAGAAACTATATTAGTTCTCAGAGAAAAATGTGTTAACGATACCGGTCAAACAAGTGGTGGGGAGGTCATGATTTGGGGTTGTGTGACCTCTTCTCGGGCCAGAAATCTAAGCTTCATTGGCGGTAAAATGATTTTTAGAAAACTGACTTTACCGAAGAAAAGAAACATAGAGCTGAAAATTTTGTATTAATATTTCATGTAGACATCTGGTTTATGTCCATTCTATGTGTGCTACTACAGAAATAAAATGAATAACACGGATGTGTCTGTAACAGCTAAACTAAACAAATTACATTGTTAGCGGAGAGCTATTGTAATCAAGACGAAGCCATTAAGAGCTTCCAGTGCTGAGTGCCTGTCTGCATAAACCACGAGCTTCCCGACCGCTACGAATCTCTGACTTGAGTGTTCATGCTGATTGTGTTAAGATTGTTACTGGTGTGATAATCAGGCCTAGGGTTTTTAGGAGCAATTTTCATGTAGAAAAATGAAGGGAAAAGGTGCTAAAAATAAGGCAAAATAGGGGACAAAATGATGCTACAAAACTTGTTATGTAAGAACCAAACGTTTACGAACAGTAGGTTACTAATTTCAACGAAATTAAAAATAAAATATTATTTTTCACTATTGCAGATGTGCCTTCAGTACCACACATAAAGTAAAATAAAAAAAAGGAAGAAAGGGGGTTATGGGCACGGCGGAGAAAAAAGGGACAAAGGCCCTAAAAAGGGAAAAAAAGTTGCCAGAAAATTGCCTCCATTCTCAACTAGAGACAACGTTTCACACAGTGATTTCGTTCACAGGAATTGTAATTTGCCTTATGAAATAAGGTGCGAACCTAAAAATTCTATCCCTGGTGATAATGTTTTCTTTTACAGGCAGGATTATTCTTATACCATTAACTCATTAATGACTGAAGAGGTGGCTGAGGTGTCACGGATTTGTGAGTTATAATTCAAATTCAAAACCCACTTTCAGATAATCAGTGTGGGGTTTTTTTTTTTCCGGGGAAATCATAGGCCTACTTGCGAAAGTGAATTCCGGATTGGGATTTACTTTCCACCTACCCCGAAAGTTAATATATTCTAGTGCTATCCTCTGCGTCGAGTTTCTTCCCCAGGGAGCCCCCACCATGCTTTGCCTAATGTTGATCATTGAAATGAAGGATAAACTGGAACGACTTCTGAATAAGAGAAAAATGAGGCAGTTTACGCGACTAATCATGCCTTGCAGGGTAGAAAGAAATGTGCATGTACGCAGAAGTCCATACAGGTAATGGGAGTTTCTCTCTATATAATATATTATGCATTAATATACATTAAGTACTCTTTGGAATGATAATTCTTTCACACTGGCCGTGTGTAGGCTAAGATGGACACGTGAAGTCAGAATGAAAAATGCAATGCCATAGCCGGGATTTGAACCAGGTTCTTCGGCTCTCCGTGCCGATGCTCTAACCAACTGAGCTACCATGGCAACGTGCCGGTACAACATTAAATTCTCCAACTGACTCACAATCCCAGAATACCACCAGGCGTTCTCAATATGAGATACGAACCCAGTGGTGACTTACAAGCTGTAAGTGCTTAAAGACCCGGGCTTATAGTAAACCACTAGTAAGTACTCTTTGTTATATATGTAAACATTGCGAAGAAGCATGCTTGTTCCATGCAGAACCAGATGCAACTAGTCCCATATGCAGGAGAAGTAAAGCTGGTAAAACCAATATAGAAGGAAGGAAGGTATAATATAATATTGTATTTTCTGAAGCAATCGTTTTTAATTATTGCTATGTGGCGCTTTTTTCCTTGATTAACTTTAGGATGGTTGAATGGACTGAAAGGTGTAAAAATGAAAAAAAAAAATCTGCTACGTGTTTCACAATCACTAACACGAAATGGCCACGTACAATAAATAATAATTGCTCTATTGTAACCGTGATCAATAAAGCGAGTTATGAGGTTCGTTAAATTTACATTCATTGCTAACCAGATTTCTGTGCAAAAATGTTCGGTTACAGATTTCGCACTGTGCGTATTGATCATTGTGCCCTTTGTGTTAATTCAACTGAAAATGACTATTGTAGCTATTCAGATTATAACAAAAGAGAAAACCAAAACTTCAACTATGACTAGACGTTCTAATAACTATTATGTCAGGATAAAGAACCAGAGGTGTAATGTATCATATCATTTTGAAGGTTAATTAAGTTAAAGATTATATGGACATAATTGTTATTTCTATATGAATGATATGGAACCAGAGAGGGATTGGGAAAAATAAGCACTGCCCGTTCATTACGAGCGATTCAGTCAAAATTGTCTATGACGTTTCGTTCTATTTAACTCAACCACAGATTTACGTCCGCTTGTGAATCACCATTTTTGACTCCTCTTAAAAATTTCCCGCTGTATGATTGTGTCCAAAAATGTCCACGAATGTGGAATCTATAAATATTTTAGTTCATAGTCTACCTAGATTTTTTTTTGCTCAGCTGATAGTATCAAATAAAGAATTTCTTTCTGGTAAATTCAATAGTACTATTTCTTGGTTCTGACTGCCCAGAATTTCGTTCTTTACTATGGGAGCGGAAGGTTCTTCTGAGTGTTCTTCAGCCCTCTTTTGATTCCTAACTGAGCATTCTTCTTTTGCAAAGATTTCAGTCGTATTAGCGATATGTGTCTGCTGACTACCAGTATCGAGAACATCTCTATTTGTAACACAACGGGTCTTATGGCTATTTTTCCTACCGCCATTTGACGTATTTCCATTTTTCCTGTAGAAGTGGAGCTGATTTAAATGTTATTGTTATAAATAATTTTATTCTTAACTTTAAACGAAGGAAGAAGTAAATTCGCCATGTAGTTGAAGCCATGCTGTAGAATTTTATTCCACTGAAACGTAGATTCAATTGAATAGATTTTGACATAATGCAGTTACAAAAATTATTTGCTGACTTATAGGCTATTCATAACAACAAAATATCATTGAAATTTAATTTATTGTTACGAAAAATATTATTGAAAGTAAGAACACAAAATAACGTAACTCTCCTAATATAAAAAGCCACGACAGAGATTTGGTTGTCTGTTATACACTTCAGTAATAAAAACATTTCCAATTCTTAACAATGTAAGAGGCAAATAATTTTAAATATACGAGTATTTGTAGGAAACGATTAGTTTAGCTTGAATTTGTCATAGTTCTTCCTCTTCTCCAATCCACTTTCTAGTAACTCCACATGATCTTTTAATTTTAATTTTAATTTTATATATACAGGGTCCGCCAGAAAAATGTATACACACTTTAAAGGAACGAAACTATTTATTAGGTTTGTTTTTTTAATTTAAATACTAATCAAACATCTACCGGTAGTACTTTTTAGTTCAGTGGTTACATTAGATGTTCAAAATGTTGGTCGTTGGCGGCCAGACACATTACTGAACGATGAGCGGTCGCCGCAGCTATGTCGGTCAATGTTTCAATGGAGATCGCAGCACATGCCGCTGTAATCTCCTGGCGAAGTTCCTCCAACGTGCGTGGCTTACGTCGATAGACTTGATCTTTCACGGTTCCCCATAAGTAAAAGTCCATAGGGGTTAATTCTGGCGTCCGTGGAGGGAACTCAATATGCCCTCTTCGTCCAATCAGGATCGTCATCATTAATCACATGCAGTAATCGTGGAATGTAAGGTTTCCACTTAGCACCTTTCAGAATTCTTTTTCCAACACGAGATCCGACGAAGCAGGACTTGTAGCTGTACGCGGTCTTCCTGATCTTCCTTTATGAATATCACAAATCGTTCCATGTGCCTCAAACTTGCCAATAATGCGTTTAATTGTTAGGCGGGTTGGGGGTTCTGTTTCAGACTCCCGCCTCCACTGACGCTGCACTTCAACGGCATTATCAAACCTGATAAACCACTTCAGAATGCATTTTCGCTGCTCGAACGTTAAGCGTGCTCCAGTCATTTTGTTTTGTCACTATCGTGTTGAAAGTAACGACATGTATTGAGCGTAAGACCATACTACAACATACTGGTAATATACTGGTAATATCCCGATACAGTCTGACAAAGAGTGTATACATTTTTCTGGCGGACTCTGTAGTTGTATAAAGCGTTCTTTTGTTATAGTTCTAGTGATCAATATGTTAATTTACTTCTTTTCCTCAAATTGTTTTGTAATTTAAACACTTTTTTTTCGACGGCACAGTAATACGCTTATTACATATTATAATGACATAATTTCATTATAACACCGCTGTCGTTATTCCAATTATCGATTAATATTATTCAGGGAAAAACCTTCAAGCCTCGAAAACAGCAATTCAAACTGAATATTAAATAACCTGTAAATAATTATTTCAACTTGATTATTGCCTTCAGGATATAAATATATCGACCTATATCCCGGCTTTCGGGCCTTCTCCCGCTGCAGCTTTCGCCCCGTGGCTTGTGGTCATGTGGTTGTTGGTGGTGCACTGCGAACCCGGGGGCTCTCTGGCAGTGTTGCCAACCACAAAAGCTAAAATCTCTTTGACAACTCCATAAATTTTCTTTAAATTTCTTTGATGCATTAAAAAGTTATATTCTTTAATTATATATTTTATCGATAGTAATAATAATAATTAATAATAATAATTACCTCAAGTTAACTGCATGCAATAAACATCCGAAGATAGCATGGGTAGTACAGCACAGAACATTTAAAATGTTGTAGACTGCTCTCTCGCTCTCTATTTTATTTTTTGTCCAAATTTCCGCTTTATATTTATCAATTATTTATGGAAAACAGTAAAGTAATTTTTTTCTGTAGATTTGGGACGAAATTATTTGATTCACGGGGATTGAACAAGACATCAAGCGCCGAGAGAGAAGACTTTTATGCTGAGGTGTCTTTTTAACAGGGTACAATGTACTTGTTGTAAGATTCAACTGTGCCTTGATGACATCCGCTCTGCATGGTTCGGGGATTCACGAGGGCATAAATGCGCTGAGAGAAGAGATAAATTTTGTGGTGAGGTGTCGTTTTTAACTCAGGGGTAGCCTATACATTTAAATAGTTGTAGACTACTCTCTCGCTCTGCATTTTATTTTTTGTCCGAATTTCCGCTTTATCTTTATTAATTATCTATGGAAAAGAGTAAATTAATTTTTTCTGTAGATTTGGGGCGAAATTCTTTGATTCTTTGAAAGAAGCAAGATTTCACTAAATCTAGAGAAATTTCTTTGACGTTGGCAACACTGCGTCTCTGGTGTGCCGCGACCCTACGGGACTCTCTTCGTGAGGAAACCGCATGTCTGAGGGACCCTGGGGTGTGGTGTACGTGGTGTGGCTTCTGGTTTCAGTTGGATGTTGGGGAGTTCCGTGAGGGCTCGCGATGGGATCTGCTTCGGGGGGCCTTTGGGCATGCCAAACATTCCATTCCAAGAGGTTGGCACAATGGGCCCGCTACGTGGCCTCCGTGTTTAGGGTCGTTCCCAACCCGCCTCTGCCCCTCCGCGGGGGAACAATACAATACAATAACAAGGGAGAAAAACAAAGAACAGGCTTTGAAATCAAAGTTCCATTGGTTTCAATAAAACAAAAAATTATTAAATCCTTCCATTAAATAAATTAAAGAATAAAATAAAATATTGGAAAAAAAGGCTGAAGGCTTATTAATTAAAATGTGCCAGATTTAATGAAAAAGTTTAATGTTATTCTGTGATATCCAAGCAGATAACATTACTATCAAACAACACGGTTCTACAGGAGTGCACTTTTACTATATAAATAACAAAATACCGCTATACCCTTTCATGTTACCCAAATTAAACAAACGATTCAGTGACAGCACTTCATCTCTATACCAACCCACGTAATTTCATTCAACTCTTGTCAATATTGTTTTGATACTGTAGATGGAAACATTCCTTTCACGCTTGAAATGATAAATTCTAAGGAAGAACATTATGCAGTTTCATGTTATCATCTGTTTGATGCACAGTTCATTAGGTCTTAGTATGTATTTAACATTTGACATAACTGCAGTCTTCCCTCGGGGAGAAGCACTTACTGTAATTTATTTACTTGGAATTCTGTTGCACATAATTATGATAAGCAGATGCACTATTGAATTGTTTGCAGTTCTTAGCATATTAAATATTCATGCATCATACTGTACTAGTTTTTGTACGCAGTTTCCTCATTACGGAAATTGGGAAGACTTACATTTCGTCATGGGAGGACATTATGTAGGAGACAGTTTTACAACTGTGCTTTACGCGAAGGTGACATAAGAAATATGTAGAAAATTTGTAAGTGCACATTTTATTCCCTCATATTATTTAAAATAATTAAAAAATTTAAGTAATATAAGTGAATAAGGTGGACATTTGTTATAAATTTTCCTAATATTAATTACCCTCATAGATTCATCATGAAATTTTTCAATAAGAAATATAACCTAAGCGACGGCCTGAATAATTTGAAGACACGAATCATTACCATCTCGGCCATCTCGCTCGGTTTAACGGCCTTACGTTGTATACAACAATAACAATTTTGATATCTATGTGTGTAAATTAATTGTTGAAATTTAGAACTGAAGGTTGCCTATTGTCACTTGCCAAAATAGGTGGGTAATTTATTAACAGACCCTTAAATGGGTTTTATCAAAGAAACCAAGGTTGAAAGGTCGTTTTCCACCTACAAGAACATTCTTTCAGACAGATGTCAATGACCCCCAGATAATTTAGAAAAACATGTAACTTCACTATGCAGAAAAAATTAATGCATGATTATCACGTTATCATCAACATAAATAAATGGTATTAAAATGTTACATTATATAATATTTATGTGATATTCCATCAATTTTATTACATATTTGTGTACATATTTTCCAAAATAAGCTACATAAAAATATTATCTTTACTCATGAATCTCAAATAGTCCGAAAGCGATACGATAAAGTCTGGACATTAGAAGAGACAGTGTTATCTTTGTTATATTGGTAGTGAACAAGTTGGCAGAAGGAATTCGGAAACACAGACAACGCTGACGTATTCATCGTACTGCTGGAATTTCACAATACCGTACTATTTTTCAATTACTAGCTTAGTTCAACAGAAGTGGGAAACAAAGCAAAAGCTCTCTTATCGACTCAATAACATTCCTCAGAGAAAGTAATAAAATGTTCAATGAAAGCTTTATACACGCTGGTAATTTTTTTTAGGGTAACAAGAAATTTGGCTTTTGATAGAAACTTCGTGTGTGTAGATTTATGTTGTTCACGGCAACGTTGGTTGGTTGGTTTTTATATTATTATTTTTATTTAACCATGGGACTGTACTGGAATTGGGCCTGTGACGTTGCCGGAATTTTGTCTCGCAGGAGCTCATTTACATGTCAGTAAATCTACTGACATGGGCTTGTCATATTTATGCACACCTAAATGCCATCGACCTTGGCCGGGATTGAACCCTCAACTTGGGTGCAGAAAGCCAACGCGACACTAACTCCACCACCCAAGCACTGCAACGTTAACTAGGCCTATGATAATTTCTCTATCTTGTTGTTGTTGTTATTATTATTATTATTATTATTATTATTATTACTACTACTACTACTACTACTATTATACTGTTTCTTTTTTTATATACGTAATACATTTGAGATACAGTAGTTAATTTCCCGATTGAGCAAGATGCTCGTATTCTAGTACAATTCAGTTCATTCCAACATATGTAAATAAATAACACAAACATATAGGGTCATTCCATATGAAAGCATCCAAATTTTTAAAAAATGGTTGCATGACCATTTTAGAAAAAAATAATTTTTTGTATATGAGTTCATACATGTTTCAAGATATCAAAACAAGTTTTCAAAAAAATCTTGTGTTCTTGGTTTCCCAGGGGTGTCCATTTTTCAATCCTGGTGTAACACATTTTTTGCGAATATAGCTGATTACGAATATTTTCATAACTCAACAACCATAAGAGTTAGAAATTTGAATTATGAACCATTTTGTAACTATTGAAGCGTACTTTCAGAAATACTTTATTGTTTTCTTCAACACAAAATTTTTCATATGAAAATATGAGTTTGAAATTCGGGTAAATTTTTCCAAAAAAATAACTTTTTGGACAAAATTTTAAATGAGAAGGAAGTGATTGTAAACGTTCAAATTTTTGTTATGTTCAAACCTACATGTGATTTGTCTGTGAGGAAGAAAATCATGGTCTAAAAATACATCCCTTATTTCTAAACTGGCCTCGAATATTAGCGTTTTTCAGATTTTGACTACTTTTGGGCATAAATATCTCTGGTGGGTACCATTCAAAAAATCTGAAAAATTGCATAAAAGAAGCCTTTCATGTCCCTAACTCACAGTTAAAATTTCTATTTCTTGATTCAACTCCTTCTATTAATTTTATAGAACTGAAATATCACACTTTTTAGGGTAGCGTATTTGGGAGAAACTACATATAACTCAACAACCATAAGAGTTAGAAATTTGAATTATGAATAATTTTATAACTATTGAAGCTTGCTTTCAGAAATATTTTATTGTTTTCTTCAACACAAAATTTTTCATATGAAAATATGAGTTTGAAATTCGGGTAAATTTTTCCAAAAAAAATCACTTTTTGGACCAAATTTTATATGAGAAGGAAGTGATTGTAAACATTCAATATTTTTTTATATTCAAACCTGCATGTGATTTGTATGTGGGGAAAAATCAGGGTCTAAAAATACATCCCTTATTTCTAAACTGACCTCAAATAAAATCGTTTTTCAGATTTTGACTATTTTTGGGCTTAAATATATCTGATGGATACATTTCAAAAGATCTGAAAAATTGTATAATAGAAGCCTTTCATGTGCCTAACTCATAGTTAAAATTTCTATGTCTAGAAACAACTCTTTCTATTAATTTTATAGAGTTGAAATATCACACTATCACATATTATGTAGTTTCTCCCAAATACGCTACCCTAAAAAGTGTGATATTTCAGTTCTATAAAATTAATAGAAGGAGCTGTTTCTAGAAAAAGAAATTTTAACTGTGTGTTAGGCACATGAAAGGCTTCGTTTATGCGATTTTTTCAGATTTTTTGAAGGGTACCCATCAGAGATATTTGAGCCCAATAATTGTCAAAATCTGAAAAACGCTAATATTCGAGGTCAGTTTAGAAATAAGAGATGTATTTTTAGACCCTTATTTTTTCCTCACAGTCAAATCACATGCAGGTTTGAATATAAAAAAATATTGAACGTTTACAATCACTTCCTTCTCATATAACATTTGGTCCAAAAAGTGATTTTTTTGGAAAAATTTACCCGAATTTCAAACTCATATTTTCATATGAAAAATTTTGTGTTGAAGAAAACAATAAAATATTTCTGAAAGAAAGCTTCAATAGTTATAAAATTATTCATAATTCAAATTTCTAACTCTTATGGTTGTTGAGTTATATGTAGTTTCTCCCAAATACGCTACCCTAAAAAGTGTGATATTTCAGTTCTATAAAATTATTAGAAGGAGTTGAATCAAGAAATAGAAATTTTAACTGTGAGTTAGGGACATGAAAGGCTTCTTTTATGCAATTTTTCAGATTTTTTGAAGGGTACCCACCAGAGATATTTATGCCCAAAAGTAGTCAAAATCTGAAAAACGCTAATATTCGAGGCCAGTTTAGAAATAAGGGATGTATTTTTAGACCATGATTTTCTTCCTCACAGACAAATCACATGTAGGTTTGAACATAACAAAAATTTGAACGTTTACAATCACTTCCTTCTCATATAAAAATTGGTCCAAAAAGTGATTTTTTTGGAAAAATTTACCCGAATTTCAAACTCATATTTTCATATGAAAAATTTTGTGTTGAAGAAAACAATAAAGTATTTATGAAAGTACGCTTTAATAGTTACAAAATGGTTCATAATTAAAATTTCTAACTCTTATGGTTGTTGAGTTATGAAAATATTCGTAATCAGCTATATTCGCAAAAAATGTGTTACACCAGGATTGAAAAATGGACACCCCTGGGAAACCAAGAACACAAGATTTTTTTGAAAACTTGTTTTGATATCTTGAAACATGTATGAACTCATATACAAAAAATTATTTTTTTCTAAAATGGTCATGCAACCACTGTTGTATGGTTTGGCATGGAATAACCCTATAACTAAATCTTAAAATTTACAACCTAGAATATTGAAGAGCAAAAAGGAGAAGTTCTGACAATCTGTGGTATAGATAAATATTTCCTTAAATATAATAATATCATAATGAAATCAAGTATAACTTATGAAATACTGTACTTAATATTCTTATTGAATTCTTTGATGTTCATATCTGCTAATTATGAAGTTACAGAGTCTTGGACCAACATAATTACTATGTTTGGAGACAGCAGAGGTAAAATATTTAGGTTCTATTAAAGGCAACGTTTTTATTTTTTCTTGTATTGTAGCTATGTGGCTCACGTATACGATGCGGTATTAGTGAAAGTATTTTATAAGACGACGCCCACCTGGTATCATATTTATCTGGCAGCTAGAGAACCTATCTGGAAGTTGGGCAAGAATTGCGTACTATGTTCTCCTGACAAAATCTGTCTGGGAAGTCAACTCCCAGCTAAGCTAGCAGGAGGATGGAGTGGCTGATAAACTACGAACTGCTAGTTAGAGAAGCTTGGTTGAAACAAGATGGCAGCACTCCGAAGCTTCCTGACCACTTGAATTTCAGAATTGATGCTGGAAGATTTAAGCTACACAAAAAATGTCATTTTAGGCTCACGTATGAATGAAATAGAATTGCACAAATCGATTAATGCACTTAAAACGATAATGTTCTTATGTAATTTCATTGTACAAATACAAATCTGAGCCGCCGCATCTAGCGGAGGCCTATCGACTACAACAAACACACCTCTTTGCTCGTTGAGCTAAGAATCATTTTACAAAATTTTACTGCGTTCTTCCCTACAGCAGTTCAGCGGTGGTATTACAAGACATCTTCCAGTTAAGATATCTGGAAGTCACGTATCGGGAGGAATTGTCGGCATGTGGTAATACATGCAGGGCTCGGTCTAGGGTATCCAAGTCAAGAAAGTTAAGAACGTCCGGACAATTGTTTTATGAAGGTTGAGGTGAAGTGGAGATGAAGCGTGGCGCAGATGCCTCAACACGTAAACGTTCAGTCATGGTAGGGCACAAAATAAAGCCTGTTGTCGACCAAGAGCTAAGCTAAGCTAACCGTGGGGGATTTCATATGTAGCAGTGTCGGAACAATACATATGAAATCCCCCACAGTATGTGAGCTGAGCTAAGCTAAGCTAAGCTAACGCAAATTGTTCACATTTACAGTCATAAATATATGCATTACATTTCTAGTACAGAAATGATTTGCCTAGCATTATGTGTGTCAGTTTACGTTATAATCTGCATGTTTTAATAATCCGAAATAATTGTTGGCTCCTGAGAAGAAAAAAAATGTATACAATCATATTTTCTGGTCTTGCACCACCTTTTTAATCTGATTCAGTGATTGTCATAACAATGATTTAAGAAATTTGTTCTTAGGGTCGATTCCCGAGAAACTTTTTTAGCCTTATGTTTTCAAGAAACTCTAAACAGTATTTATTTTCGACCTTGTTGAATGTGATGTTGGTATGTACCAACTAAAGCACAATGTGATGCAACCACATAACTTTCTCTACCCTCTACATGGAAAATATCATTTTCTCACTTCACATTTTGATGTAGAATAGTCGTATTGCAGGGACTGCTTAATCAAGCCTGAGTGTGTGCCAACGAGTATGCTATAGTAGAAGTCGGTAAAAAAACCTATCGACGGATACGTTAGTCATAACTGTAGGTTAAAGAAGACAAAATAGGATGGGACATTTTCAGTCCTATGCCCACAGTATATTATGTCCCAGGTTTTTGTGGAGGAAAGTACGAAAGTGATATTGAATTTCTTTGATTTATTTATTTATTTCTGCCCCGAAACGGCTGTATGGTAACATGAGAGTGAGAAATAAAACTTTCCGTAAAAAGAATACAATCTTATGTAACCGGAATTTCTGTATCTTTTTATTTCAACCCCTCCCAGGCAGGGAGTGTAGAAGCAACGGAATGCAACATTCGACAAACTCTATGAACCATAAAAAGCTGTATCTAGCGTTTTCTGAGGGAATAGTTTGAGTCTGATAAGTCGTTCTTCCAGTTGTCTCAGCCTGAATATGGCCACGAATATGCTATATCAGAAGTCTGTAAAAAAAATTCTATCCACCGATAGGTTATTCATAGCTGTAGGCTTTGTATTTTTAGTTGAGAATTTTGGATGTTTATCATATGCCCTAAGCATGTAAAAGGAGACAAAATAGAAGGGAACATTTTTAATCCTATGCACGCACTATATTATTATGTCCCAAGTTTTGGGGGAGGAAAATATAAAAGCGATATTGAATTTATTTTTTATTTCAGCTCCGAAACGGTTGTATGATAACATGAGAGAAATAAAATATTCCGTAAACACAATACAATTATATGTTAGCAGAATTTCGGTTACTTCTTATTTCAACCGTTCCCAGGAATGGTGTAGAGAAGCAATGAGATGCAAAATTAGACATCCTCTATGAGCCATAAAAAGACATATTAAACGTTTTTTTTTAGGGAATAGTTGTGTGTGATTACAAATTCTAAATCCTATATAAGGACCTAGAGTTTGAAAATAGAATGTTCTTCATAAGTTAATTTAGAATTACAAAATACAAAACCCGGCGACACCGGTCCTTTTAAGCTATTTCTTCATATTGCGTATGTGCGAGAAAAATAGTGCCAGAGAAGAGGGTCTTCGTTATGCACGTATTGCTTATAGCAATAGTTTTGCGTTAGTGTAACTTGTATGTTATATCGGAGAATACCATCGCCGAGTTTTAGGGTTTTAAGTTCTGCAGGTAATTTAACAGTGAAAAGTATGAAAAATCAATCGATTATTCAAACACAGTATAGTAATTTTTGCCATATAACGTTAAACAACAATGAAATGTATAAACTATTAGGTAACTGTAATATAATGAACAAAAAATCACTATGAATTAAAAAAGTTTTACTTATACACGTGGATCAAAAATGTATATTCAGTATCGTAGTAATGCAATGAACCTGACATAATACTACTGTGTTTGTTCGAACATAATTTATTCAATGTTTAAGTCTTGAGATTTTAGATCCATAAAAGATTCATAAAAGAAAAACAAAATGGCTGAACCCGGCGATCAGCTGATACTAAGTTCTTGTGGTTCTTGACTTCTGATATCGATGGCAGCTGATGGCGTATGGTCTAGTCTAATATATGAAGTTTGTAAGTGTGTATTTATTTACCTGTGTTTGTATGTTTGTCCCCTATAGAAATCTACATGCTTAACGCCATTTGCATGAAATTTTGCAAACATACTTTATTCAATCACCAACAAACGCAGGCTACATTAAAATTTGTTTCTTCTTATTTCAACCCCTCCGAGGCATGGTGTGTAGAAGCAATGGGTTGCAAAATTCTAAGTCCTCTATGAGTCATAAAAAGAAGCCATATCAAACGTTTTCTGAGGGAATGGTTTGAGAGTAATAAGGCATTCTTCCTCATTTCAAATTCTACATACCTAGGACCTAGAGTTGGAAAATCGAAAGTACTTCATAATTGAATTACAAAATATACAACCCGAGCGACGCCGGGCCTTTTAAGCTAGTTAATTAAATAAAAGAAATAGGATAAATGGATTCTTTGCTTACAGGATCGCCAGAATAGTATGCATCGGTATGGACCCGACCCAAGCCAAGCAGTAACGAGGAAATAATGAACTTCGTTATGAAACATACTGAACTTTTTGATTGGTGTCTCAGATGTTTTACCGGATTTTGGCTATACTTAGTGTGCTTATTCCAAATATGTAAACAGTTTTTCTCTACCAGCTCTACTTTTATATAGAGTACCATTAACTTAAAACCTCTTTCGCGAAACAAAATCTTGCTTGATAATATAGCTAGTGAAGGTTCTTGACCATACTTTGGACACGTAGGACGAAAACTGTACGAAGTACAGAAAAACTAAAAGCAGGATTATTTTTTGGCCCTCAAATTGACAGCTCATAAGTCATAAACGTCCGTACAATATGTGATAATATCAATTTTTTTAAAGACCCCATGTTATATTGTTATTGTAATGTTAATACAGGGTGTCCACGCTAGAGGGATCGAGAAGTAAATGCTCGCCAGTTGAAACGAGATAAGGATATTGCTGCATTCTGCATATGACAGGAAAGGGAAACTCTCCGAGATTGTGCAACAATGTTTTCAGACCCCTCCACGCGCATACGCGCATGCGCGTCAAGAGCTTTCGTCTATCAATATCGTCTATCAATAAGTGATAATGTCTAGTGAACAGAATGTATCGGTAACATAAACTTGTACTGTTACTTGATACAAACTGACCGAGTTTCAGATGATGTTCAATACAACTCGATATGTGCACCTTTTGTGGCTCTGCACACATCTAAACGGTATTCAACTTCCCGCCAAGTGTTCTTTAGCATTTGTGGAATCACAAGCGCTACTGCATTTGTGATGCGGCCCCTCAGTTCCTGCAAATTTCTTGGTCTGTCTCCTTGATAAACAACGTCCTTAACATATCCCACATATCCCACATGTTTTCCACATGTTTTCCACTGCGCGATCGACTACTGAATGGCGCCTGGCTTTCTTTCAAGACGAAAGCTCTTGACGCGCATGCGCGTGGAGGGGTCTGAAAACATTGTTGCACAATCTCGGAGAGTTTCGCTTTCCTGTCATATGCAGAATGCAGCAATATCCTTATCTCGTTTTAACTGGCGAGCATTTACTTCTCGATCCCTCTAGCGTGGACACACTGTATAATGTTAGTGTGTTGCTTATTTCTTCACGTGATTTAGAAGCTAAAAATAGGCACTGCTTTTCATTTATATCAAACGTAAACTGGGATAACATGCATAATGGCAATACCATATCTCAAAAACTAAAGCTGATAGGGAAAAACTAATGGCACATTTGGCATCAGCGACCTAAATATACCCAATAATAGGTATAAATTCTAAGGCACCAAAATGGCTGTTGGTTTGTGCAATAATACCAGGGTTTTTGACCTGATTTGTATCCTTCACAGCTTGGCAGATACATGAGTCAGATTCATCACAGCTGGGACAATGGATTCTTAGTTACCGTTTTACTATTAATATTACTATTGTTATCAATGGACAGTCTACTTTCCATACCTAACATCATACTTCTACAGATTTAAAATATCACAAGACTCAATCTGTCCCTGCAAAGGAAAACAGACGACGGATCAACTTTCACTGGAATGCTCAAGGTAGGCAACTTCAACAGAGAACGAGATCAACTAAAAGCTAGCATAGTTCGAAATAAGAGGACATTGGCCATCTAGATATAGTGATTGAGTTAAAAAAAATACCTTAAAGATTTAAATTGACTTATCAAAGCAATAGACATAAAAATAAAGTTATATTACTTGGCCAGGGAAAATAGGGAATAGAATAGATCTAATAGTAAACAACCTAATAGAATATGCCTCCGATAACCCTCACTTTATAAAATGACTATAGATTAAGTAGAAAATAATTAGAAATTAAGTTATATTATATTAGGTTAAGATCAAATTGTACAAAGAACGGGGAGTATCAAAACATGTAGTATTACAATTGCATTGGAACATGGAAAATGTTTTTAAAATATACCTAACATAATTATTGCAACAGGGGGTGTACGCGAAATCCACGCACAATTATGCCTTTGTATGTTATAGTTCAGTTATTCATTGCATGGCCAGGTGGCTTCAAAGGATTAAACCATTAAGTTGGTGTTTCTTTATGTTAATTGCTCTGATTAAATCGGCCATGGCTTCCGCTTTCCAAAACAAAAGCAACGTTGCAATATTCTCTCATTGTTTTCACTGACCTCAGTCTTTCCTTTGCTTTAATCAGTTCACACGTGTTATTGCTTCCTGTAACTTGATCTTGCAACCGCGCATTTCACTCCACGCGGAGTTGACGAGTAGCTGTCAAAATCGTCACAGGACATTCGTAGATTTTGATTGGCTGGGGTAACTAGCTGATTGGTGCGGTAGAAGTAAAGAATATGGGTTGAGCTGTCGGCAAACTTCTCCTCCTAACGAAAGGAAGCCGCCTAGCCATGCAATGAATAACTGGACTATACAGCCATTTTATTACAGCGCATTGGAACTGCACTAGAAACTTATTTACCGTTTGGCTGGAAATTTATGCTATAGATGCTTGGCTTAGTTTCCGTGTCCAGTAGCAGAAAACATGATATGTCAGCAGCATGCTATGTACGCAACTACGAGTTCTCTCATAGTAGTTCTCATATACTTTAGGCCAAATATAGTAAAAGCACAAGACAGGACCTGATTCCATTAGAAGGGAAACCGGAAAGATAATCTAATACAGAAATGAGGAAGTTAGTGGTTTTCATCCCCTAGGAGAACCTGGAGTCGCTTCTACAACTTTCCCGGATGTAGAATCGTGGTCCAGAAGTACTTACTCCAAATGACGCAAGAGCAGTTCATATAGCAGAGCAGAAGCAAAGGGCACAGACTGACAATAATGGATCCAGTAATGTATGTCACATCTGTTTACAGAATTGTGGCTAGTTATCTTAATGCTCACGTTTTGCTTCCAGTACAATACCTTTCTTATATTAAAAATATATGTAACACTGAATTTGGTAGCCTATTTTAATGAGGTATATGATAAAAATTATAATTTCTTAGTTTAATCTCACTGAAAAGAACTGCAATATAACGGGTGGAAGGGGTGTCACTGCGCCGATTCAAGGGGGTAACATTAATAGGCCTATAAATAAAAATCTTACTTTGCATTTTTAAAATTACGTTTATGAGGGTCATTTGCAAATACCTTGTCAAAATTAGCCTTTAAAACGGAACTCCTCTATAACCAAACATTTGCAATTAACACTACTGACCCCTCCACTTTAAAAAATAGCTGGTGACTGGCTTCGGCTCTATTATTTTTCCAGTTTAGGGCAACAAATAAATTAGTAGGAGGCCCTCTATATCCAAACTTTTGCAATTAACACTACTGCCCCTCCACTTGAAAAAATAGTTGGTGACTGGCTTCGGCTCTATTATTTTTCCAGTTTAGGGCAAGAAATAAATTAGTAGGGGGTCAGGATAATGTCAGGAAAGCCAGGATAATGATCTGACCCCTATCCTGCTAGTTCTCATTTCAGTAATAGTTTATTATACAGTAAAAATGAACCGAAATAAATTGAAGAAATAACTGTGTGTATATTACAAATCTTTAGGGTATTCTATGACGGTACGCGGTTCTCTTTTAATTATCAAAAGCAGTAGGTTTTTCTTGTCCTTTTCTGTATAATTACTGGCTGAGAAATAATCCGAATAATTTGCATTACAGTTGTGCTGTCAACTATGTGTATTGGTCTTATAAAATTTGCTGTCTTTGCTTCTTTCCATAAGATATTCAACCTAAATCTCACCATCTCGAACTTTGTCCCCGGCAATGGAATAGCGTACGAAACCCCGCTCCATTTTGCCAGAATTAAAAGCGAATGTTTACAATACTGTAATGGAAATCAGTTAAAAAACCTAAAATTTATCATTGGACAGTGCGGATGTAAAGGCTTGAATTTTTAATTTAATTACTAGATGCCGGACAGATGCGTCGCTCCAGGGAAAAATCCAATAGCACTGAGAATGAAGGATAGCATACATACAATATGTTCTGTTCCCGAAGGATGATTAATCACGCAAATTGTGGCTTCGAGCAATGCCCAGATAAAACTGGGAACCTTACAAAAGATCATTTATATGTTTTAAGAACTTCCATTGAGTATAAGGAGGATTTTGTGAAGGGAATAAATAAGAAATTAAACAAAAAAGAAAACAGTTCTGCGATACCTATATTTTTCAAAATCTACCTTCCTTTCTTAATAGGCCTAACCCATTCACATCTAAATGCTCAGATTCCCTGGCAAGAAGACTAGATGCAGAGGAAAGAGAGAATGAAACTTCATTATTCAAGAAGTAGAATATATTAAGGATAAAATCATAAGCTCCAAATGTTAACAGATAATTGCAAACAAAAATTCAATGCAAATGACTTATCTTCGAGTTCTTGTTTAGTTTTACATAAGATAGATATTTCTTATGTACCAGTAATTGACTGCATTTTAAAGATAAACAGAAGTTGAGATGTAGAAATCTACATAGCAAAATTATAAGTATAATGAAAACATGACAATATGAGTTGCTTAAACATTCGTCTGAGCATTTACTGTCAGACGCAGAGTGATATGTTGTTTGCTACACACGAAAATGAGAAACTCAAATGGATAAATTTATCAATCTTTTGGAAGCGTTTTGTATTGTTTATACGTATCTAGATTAGAATTACTGAAGCACCTTGTTTATTTCTAAAATAAATAATGAATAAATTTACAAGAATTAATAATCGATCCGTCGGATTTATGCGATCAGAGATTTAACGTAGCCAGCAGAGTAGGACAATAGGATATAGCCTTCCATTAAAGAAAAGTATGCTTTAACACACCCCCCGGGTGAACTGATATATGTTTCATAATTATTGCTTCCCATGCCATTTCACAAAGTTAAATCGAGTGCCCTAGTTTCCATTTCTATGTAAACTATATGTACGTGAATAACAATGCATTTTAAATTAAACTGGGGAATTTGAGCTATTCGTTGTAGAAAGTTAAAAAGTTTGAAACAAAACGTAGTCAATATCCCAACACTAGGCCTTTTGCTGTTATTTTGAAATATGTTCTTTGTTTTCCGTATATTTCATATAAACTACTTTTATTTGCTGTAATACAGACTCGTATTAGGTTCTGTCTTACAGTAACAAATCATCATGAAGGTAAAAAAAAAAGTTCTTGACTTGTTTGTTGAAGGAGTTTTCAATATTCAATCTAGTCAAGTTAAAGTTATATTTAAAGTTATATCCTACACGCGTATATCATATAACATAGTGTTCTAATCGTGCGATTTCTATATTATTAAGTATGAAAATAATAATTATAAAAGCAAAGTATAGGAGGATGAGGCTCCCAGATTTTGAATATTAGGCAGGTGAAAGTGGTAAGCCTTACGCACTGGCCGCCTTTACCCCAGAATTGCTCGTGGTACTCATTTCTGTTAGAGGCTGAGTCGACCCTAGGGCCATAGTACCACCAGAACGATCAGGCCAATTGAAAAATCTCAACACCTCATCGGGAGTCGAACCCGCGACCTTCCGGTTTGTAGAGCATTGCCTCAACCACTACACCATGGCATACTCCAATAATAATGACTCAAACTTGTTTTAAGACACTAATATAGAACTGAAAGAAGAAAGCCTGAAAATCTAAAGGACCAGTGGGGTACGGTTCCTTTGTGCTGCCGCAAATTGGACTTCTGCTCACATTTCACCTCTACAAAAAATAAAAATAATTGGGGAAGTTATGCACAAGAAGTCAAAAAGTTAATACTAAATCCATAAGCATTAACCTTTTCGGGATTATATCCCAACGTCCAATTGGGCGAATAAAAAAAAAATACTTTATGATTGACTGTGGATAATGTGAAACTGATTAAAAAAAAATCTTTCGTTGTAGTTGTTGGCATGCTAACCGCACGTTAGTTTAACATCGGACGATACAAATTAATTTATTTATTTGCATGATTTTTGTCCTCCGCAAAATATAGACTTTTAAAGCAAAACAGGCTAATGAATTTAAAGGACTAATAAACCTTTTATGAGTAAATGAGGTACTTTAGGTTTTTATATCCTATTTAGGTGTTTTAGGTACCACAGAATTAATGTGAATGAATACTATGGACATGACGCGAGAAAATGTATGAGCGTTTGTAGTTTTGGTAGTAAGGGGGAAAAATAGGTAAAAAAACCTAAGAATCCGTCCCTAGTTATGACACATGATGACTGATACTTTCCAAACGTGGTTGATGAAGAGATACCGGGAATAATTCCCGGCAATTATTGCTCCACGGGGGGGGGGAGGGGCACGTGGCATATAGGCCGTTACTTCGTTCTCGCAAATCTATCGATAAACTCATAATCTCTCTTGGGTTTTGTCCTATCGCTACGATTAAATGATATAGTTACATGAAACGAAAGAGAAAAGTTCAATCCAGTGAAATACAGTTTAAAAATTGATTTTGCGACACTTTTAGGTGTATATTCCCCCCTTAGATTTACGGCATTGCCAGACCCTCTTGGGACAGAGAGTGTGATATCTGACTTGACTCACGAGAGGCAAAGAATCGCTGTGAGTTAGAAAGTAAGTCCCTCGAGCAGCAGAGGGAAGGGGGTTTAACTTTTGTTTTAAGACACATGTATACAGGGGATGTTGGAACCAGACGTTCAAGTGGAAATCAATACTTTAGCTCAGGAACATTTCAACTGAAAGCTACCACTCCTAATTTCACTTCAGATTTCATTATTGACCTTACTCTATTTTTGCAACAAGTGCTTATTGTCTGTCCCATGTATGCAAGGTATTCGCAGACATTGTTTATATGCGTCCAAGGCCAATATTGTTTTCTATTTAAAATCGAATGCCTTTTTTTTAGAGCTGATTTGTGCTCCCAGTTTCTTAAATGAAGAATCCTTATATGATTTTTGTACGACAGCGTTTTTCATCCATATTTGCTTGTTGAAGTTTAAAACTTCAATCTTCCTGTGTCTTGACTTACATTTTATTTCTTAATATCGAGTTAAAATTTAAAGTGGATTAAAGAACACGTTTTAGTTAAATGGAACTACAACTGGCTCAGTGCCACAAAAGGATTCGTTACTAGGGATACTTTCTTTCCAACGGTTGAAGTACGTCTTAGAAGTGTTGTTAAATTCGACTTTATAGTGACCCAATTTCTATTTTGACATGGGAATTTTGGCTCCTATTTCGAAAAACTCAAAGTGATAAGAGAAAATGGATACCTGTGTATATGTGGAGAACAACAAACTGTCGAACATCTTTTATTTAACTGTCCAGTGTTTGAAAGAGATAGACACGTTTTAGAAGGGCATCTAGATTACGGTAAACTTCTCTACGCTAAACCATTATTTCATGTATTCCTAAGAATATGCTGTTCTAGACAATTTTATTATTTTCTTTCTTATGTACAAATTCGATTATAGTTGAAAGTTACCAGGGTGATTGGGTGTAATGCTCAGCACTGCTAGTTATACACGGAGGCCATTTTATGCGGAAACTTTTAAACAGCGTTGCCTCTGCTCACACTTTCCCCGCTGTTGTGCTTGCACCGGCGGGGACCGTGTTCCGTTAATACCGGCAAATCACTTTAGAAACAATACAAAATAGAATAACTCAACCAATTTATTATCAAAATAGGCCTACATGTAGAGGATTATTACTCACCATTTATTTGAGATACTGTTGAAAATTACATTTACGAGAAAATCTCCGAACGCGCCTTCTATGGTTATTTCTCAATAAGTAACATTCCACCAAATAAATTCGCTGTTCAACCGTATAATTTTCGATTATTGTCTTATGTAACACACGACAACAATAGACAAGCGTCTCACTACAACACATCGAAGCAACTAACCGCTTGTATGCTTTGTACAACTGCGATGCAATGCGATGCTAGCGCGGCAATGCGGCAGTGATGCGAGGTTTCCTCATAAAATGGACTCACTGTAGAACGGAATGGTATATCATAGCCAAATAGAGAAAGATAAATTATGTAAATTACAAATTAAATTTGTTCTAACTATAACCTAATGTACCTTCGGGTAAAATAGGGTTCATAAAACTGTATATTCAATAAATAAATAATAAAATCTAATTCACAGAAGCTAACTAGGAAGCGACTACTTGCGCAAGTGTAAAGTAGGCCTAATCGAAGTATGGCTATCCAGAGATATTAAGTTAGTCCCTAACTTTTTAAAGTTTGTATAACTTGGAAGACAATAGAATAGAAGGTTTGAAGATGTGCGGTAGGAATATAAATTTGTGGCAGTCTCACGCAGGTCATGTTTCTGTGTATTAAATTTCATGTCTAGACCTCGGAAATTTAAGTTCTTATAGCTTAGAATGCACCAAACTATAACTTAGTAGCAGTGGCGTAGCGTACTATAAATAATTAGGGAAGCTGATAGCATAGATATGGAAAAGCAAAGGCTAGATTAAAATCCTTACCTCAATTTTTGAAGGTCAGCTCTATTCTCCTGTTTCCCCCGATAAATAATTCTATGATGCCATCTTCGAATGTGTGTCTGCTCCTCAATCCATTCAGCAGAGCCTTCTCTATGTTTAACAGTGCAAGTAACTTTAATCTTTCCTAAGTCTGAGAATTTCTCAGGCAATTTTTAATCCTTTTTAACGCAGAGAAAGACCTTTCACTTGTTGCACTTGTAGCTGGAATTGTTAAGATTAGACTGCACAGTATGTTTGTTTGAGGAAAAACTGCTCTTAAGTCGAAGGTCCGGATATACCTGGCATTCATGAAGATCATAAACAGTTTCCTTCGCCATATCAGAATCACAATAAACAACAGAAAATTCACTCCTCAATATAGCAATGTCGAAATGCATTCCATAATTTTCTTGTAAGCATTCTAGTGCATATTCTGGAAACTGAGTTTGAAAATTCTGAAACTGCCTGCTGTCAAGGAGACTTAAAAATTTCAGTCTGGGGACCTCTGAAAACCTGGTTGAAATATTCAGAGATACCACATCAATGACTTCGTAAAAAAAAATGTATTTTGTATGAAGATTTATCTTCACCAGGAATTGAATCTATGCAAATTCTTTTAGATTTTTGGGAGCAATCCTGTTCAGACGAAAATACTTTCATTTTTTCCCAGACAGAATCAAAATTCTCACGAAGTTTCTGCAAATGACGTTTAAAGTGTTCAATCTTTCGCATACAGAAAGAAATATCATTTAGTTTTGTCTGAAGTACTTTGAATAGTGAATCAGAAAATGGAAATATTAAGCAAAATATTTCTAAAAATAAATTGAAATCGAATCCCTTTATAGTCGTCAGCAGACCTTGGGCAGAAACAATGGTTTCTAAATCCCATTCACTCTTATTTTCAACAATGCCGTCAAATAGCTGTTCAATATGGGACCTGTTTTAATGAATCATTTCTACTGAACGACTATGATACTGCCATCGTGTAGGAGCAATACCAGGAAACATTTTGTTTAGATGTTCGTTTAGGGCAATAGATATTTTAGAAGACTTCGATTGAGCGCAGACTAAATTTCTTTGCTAATACGTCTTCAATTACACAATCACAAGAATCACTGCTGTCACCCATGATGATAAACAGAACCGCCCACACCACACCTTGCCACAACACCACATGTGGACCTACCAGGGGCGGATCCACGGGGGGGGGGGAAATGGGGGAAATTTCCCCCCCAAAATTTGTAACATTAAGCACAAATTATTGAAAATTTATTAGAACACAACCCAAATACTTAAATTAAAGCAACGACATTCATTATTTTGAAATACCTTTGTAAGAAAATGCTGAAATTTTCATTTTGTTTTCAATTGTGTACTGGATATAATTAATTTTTATGAGTAAAAACTTCCCTCTCTACTTTAGTTCCCCCCCCCAAAATGTCTCTCTGGATCCGCCACTGGGACCTACCCTAACGCATGCAGCGCTAATGCGGTGGAATACAACACTGCAACCGCTTCCAAATCTACCAATTTTAGTGGCGGGAAAACTACAAAGCTTGCATTTCCGTCCAGCCGACAAGACTGCTGTTCAAAAGCAGCTTCCTAACTTGGGCTGCCGCATCAAACTGTGCAATGAAACTGCTGCATCTCATGTTGTCTCATTTACGGAACACAGGATCTGATGAAAAGAATGTACTTCATCTACGAATTAAATGTCTTGAATTTACAGACTATTACACGATAAACATTAATTTAATTTTTGCCTACAATCTTGGGGAAGCACTGCTTCCCTAGCTTCTAAAGTAGCTACGCCCCTGCTTAGTAGGTAGTTCTTACTTGACCATCGATTAAGTATGGTGTGATATAGCTATAGGCGTGTATCTTTACTCAACATCTCGAACAGCTGTTTATAAGCAATTATTTGGCACATAAGTATTTGCACGTATAATATTCTTTATCGTAGAAAAATAGTAGGCCTATGCAAAGTTCATAAGTAAGTGCATTGGAGAGTATCGGATATTTAAGAAGACTAGCCTTCGGCTTAAGCTACCTTTTCAAACTCTTCCTCATCATCATCTTATTCTTCTTCTTTTAGACCAGTAGCCTGATCTCCCTAATCCATCATCATTATCATGGACGACCCGAACTCCTTCTTCCCTCCGGTTAATTGTCCCTTGCTGATTTAATCAATCTTTCTTAATACATTCCTTCTACATTTTCATTTCATTCTGGCTTTCTCTTTTTAACCAGTCGCCAATATCTTGACTACTAATCACTCAAAATGAAAAAAAAAAGTTCCGAGTAAAAAATGCCCGTTTAACGTACTAATCAAATTAAATAAATATTATTAATTAGGCCTACAAGTATAGTGTGCTATCTTTTAAAATCTTACATAATCCTAAATATTTATAATTGGTAATATTATTTTGGACCGCCGGCGTGGCCTTGTGGTTAGCGTCGCTGACTACAGATCTGTCGGCCCGGGCTCAATCCGAGGTCTGGAACGAGGTGCACTCAGCCTCGTGATTCACATTGAGGAGCTACTTGGTAGAGAAATAGCGGCTCCGGTCACGGAAACCACCATCAGTGGGTGTTGGCATGCTGACCACATGCCCCCCAATCCTGCCATCTGCCTGTGGTAGATTTCCCAGGGGTCCCTTCAGGGATGTAGTGCCACGGAGTTTTAGTTTTTAATATTATTTTGACTCGGCTAATTTAGGATGTTATATAACTAATTTATTATATACATCCTGGTCCGAAATCACTAACGAGATGAAGCCACGAAGTGCTCGTGATACATTTTGAACCAGACAAATCCTGAGTTTTGTAATCATAATATGTGAATTTATTTAAATATTTGAAAGTTGCATTATCTACAGCAATATATCCTAGTACCAGCAAGGTAACACCACAAAACACTGATAGTAGTAGCAGATCTCTTTGAGAGTTGAATTTACGTATTAATATAAGTAATCGTCAAGTAAAATCATCACTGGGCTCTATAATCGAAATAAACATAAATCATTTCAATGGAATGGCTGATTTCTATGAATGACAATCCTAAGTTAAGGATAAAAAATCCTCACATTTTGTATAAAGCACTACTCTACTGATTTAATATATCTTCTTTTATACAATTTTTAAGGTGGCAAATTTATACGTCAGTAGCAGTGAAAAGATTATTTTGTAGTTCGAAAGGAACATCACCATTCCTCATATCTAATGTTCAATTATAATGGATTACACTAAAGGAAAATAATAGTTAATTAGATAATTCATTTGTAACAAACGTTAAAAGGAATATAAATATATTGGTATACCCGTACAATTGAACATAACATGTCTCAAAAGTGTTAATTCCACCTTAGATGTTTAACTAATAACTAAATACTTAATATTAGTAAGTTCCTTAATAATTGTGAAACTGAAGTGAAAAGAAGAGCTATGTGGATTTTCAGTGCAATTGGTAAGTGGCGGTTTATTATTATTTACGATGTAAGACCATTATATAGAACTTTAATAGGCAAGCAAGAAAAACGCCTTTTAGGAGCCTGTTAAGTTCTTATAACGGTCGAAAATCGTACGACGTTTTATGTTATTTTGAATCGTATAATTTAAAAGGAAACTAATTTCAGTTCTCTTGTGCTTAGAATAGTAACCAAAAAAATTGTTGGTAATTTCGTACAGGATGGGAACAAAGTCCCGTCAAAAATTAACACTATATAACGGAATTTTGTTTTTCTATTTCAGATATAAACAATTGATGATACAAGTTACTACACCATTGAAGAAAGGATTGTCACAAGCACTTGGGTTCACAACAGGTGCGTACGTTTTGCCTGTTCTTGGCCTCTCCTGAACCCAAGTAAGTGCTTGTGATAATCCGTTCTTTAATGGGGTGTATCAACTTGTATCAGCCACTATTTAAATCTGAAATAGAAAAACAAAATTCCGACACATAGTGTTAATTTATGGGGAGTGACGGGACTTTGTGAGCATTCTGTATGTAGCGGGATTCAAGCTCTTTTAATTGGCAACAATTTGTTAAAAAAAAAATCATTGTTTGGAACAGTTAAACATCGCAGAAACAATTGCGTAACAGATTAACATATTTGTAAAGAAATATTTCTCTTTATAGCAAATGCAAAAAGTAAGCTAACTCATATTGACAAATCTTTCGCTATGATAAGGAATTTCAGACTTCCTGAGGAGAAATGAGGAGAAATTAAGGTCGTAAGTAATGTTTTGAGCGAAACTCCATATTTTGTTGGCTTACAGGTACGTTTGTGTTTCGTCAACCTGCCACTTCTTATCAGAATATTATAAGAGAGAACAGTATGACGCTGGGTCTTTCGCTCAATCAACGGAAACAGTTACCGATTAGGAAAGGGAATGTTCGGAAAGTCCAATCTGACAATCGCTTTTTCGAATGAGGAAAATCACGAGAAACCCGCAGGTCACATGATTCAAACTCTTTACCACCCGAATGTGAGTCTGCGACATTACCGTCTCGGCCATCTCATCATCGATATTTTAAATTCAGAATACTTTAATATACTAAATGAAGAGTAGTAATCTACTGAATTTACAGTTATTATTAACCCAAGTAGGAAGGCGATAATAATGAAAACTGTAAATTCAATAATAATAGTATTAATAATAAAATAATAATTGAAGAAATAGTACAGTCAACCCTCAATATAACGCCCCTCTTTACAATGCCACCCGCGAACGGCGCCAATAAATGCAAGCGAACGGATATTCTCCCATATAAAATACATAAGAAACCTTGTAGCTGTGCCGATTCATTTAGTGGCAGTAAATATAAGACAAGATTTTTTTTTTAGAAAATATAGTTTGCAGTAAGTTTTTTCAGCTGTAGAATTCTTTTAAAACTGGCATGAATATTAGGAAGTTTATTTAAGAAACATAGGCCTACTGCTCTGTATTTCCAATAAGTGAGTGTTCCCCTGCCACTAACAGTAAATGTACTGCAGTGGAATGAGGAAGCTATGTTAAGAAGTCAGACAGCCTACGTGAGGGTGGAGCAGGTAGAAAGAGCCCTTCGTACAATGAGATATTCCAAACTTTCACTTCTTTTAGTCGTGTACATTCAGCTGTTGAACACTACACTACAGTTAGGCTACTTAGTTACAGTTAATAACTTACATGGACCCACATGACTTTCAACCCCTTTGTGTACTGTAGCACTGGACATATACTGTAATCCATTGAATTACTGTACAGTATTTTATTTTGTGCCCAAGTTCTCTATTTTCCTTTTTTTTTTTTATTTAATTTTTCTTTCATTATAAAGTACAGTAAATTAATACGGCACTATATATGGCATTTCATTTTAGTACCACCTTCGCTTTGTGCCACTAAGGCCCGGTATTATAAAGAAAGTTTAACTCTGGTCTAGGTTTAAACTTGAGTTTTTCATGTTATTGCGTATTATAAAGCTTAACCTCTTGTTAATCTTCAGTTTAACTTTACTGGAACTCATCTTCGGTTTAACTAGAGGTTAAGGCATTGTTTCTCATAATCGTTCCACTAGCGCTATTGAAGTCCACACAAAGTTCATCCCGCGGATCTTATTTTTGTCTCCATGTTGTTGAATCGGGTTTTCTACACTCATTCATTGCACTGTCCTTTTTTCACAAGATCCACGAGAAGTTCTGTTTCTTTGGTAGAAAAATTAATACATCGTTTAGCATTCTTTTCGTTAGTGCCAGCCATTTTGGTACTCCAAATGCAATCGATCTTCTTTTGTTTGTGGGTAAACAACGATCGAACATCATATTTTCTCAGCCAGCAGGTCTACCAATACCTTCCACTACGGTTTAACTTAACCAGAACATTATAAAACTGCAGCTACAGTTAAACTTTAGATTAGGTTTAACTTAATCTAAAGATCAACTTCGTTTATAATACCGGGCCTAAATGTTGAGAACGGATGGTGGCATTATATCGAGGGTTGACTGTAATCACAATTCGTGTAGACAATATTCGTTCCAAATTTCAATACACTGTTGAACTACTTAAGGTAATTCGGTAGCCTACTTACCCTCGTCAAAGCGAAAATATTGACCACAGAATTGTATAAAACAATATGAATCAGTTAACTCCACTTACCTGGAAAAGAGAAAGGAACAAATTAGCGATCAGAATAAAATCTTCTGTATTAATGTAATTTTATATATTCTAGTTCAATGGTAAGGCTTAAGTTACAACTTTTACAATAGGTTTCCTTGAGTCAGAGATCGAGGATGGGATAGGGCACGTTTTTAAAGTCACCAGTAAATACACCGGTGGAAAAGTGCGATGAAAGACTGATGAATGTACGATGAACGCCATCCGTCATTTTTTCCCCTGCTGAACCTGATGAGCAGTTGACTTTACGAACAGGTTGATGGATTTCAGCGGGAGTATTCGAGTTGTATAATATTATTGTAGGGCCTATCATGGATTTGCAAGAAGTGGAAATAAAAATATATGATTGGCAGGGAACTAATAACTGAGTACTACAATTCTCATAAATCATGTTTTGAGCATATTAAAATCCATAAAACATTTTGCATATTTAAATACGGTACCTAACCTCAACGGGCAATAAATGGATAACCTATGCTGTCAGTTTCGAGACATTTGAAAAACTACATTAATTCATAGATTTTTATGTAGAGTATTTTTTCTTTCTTTTCTCGTCATGAAAGAAAATCAATTCATCACTTTCATTTTCCGAGGACCCACACTCTGATGAAGAGCAGTTCGTTAGTTTTCGGAAAAAATAAACTCAATTTATTTATGTTAGTGGCAACGTCATCTGCTTCTCTGCTCCGCCATGTTTGTCAACTAAGAAGCATCGTACTTTAAGTTCGATGAATGTGATTGGAATCTATGACTTTCACCGGACAAACAGCGGTGAGTTTACGAACAGCTTAGTGCTTTCCCTGTGGATTGTCCGCTGACTTTACAGACACCCTGATGAAAGTCCGATGGCAACGATGGAATCAATCGATGACTTTAAAATGGGCCCATATCTATTTTGCTCGCAGATATTCAATCATTGCCCAGAAACTACCCCGCCCCTTCCAAATCGTGCTGTAGTTTTCTATGATCCGTTATGGGTATTTATAACATAAGTACCCGCTAGTTACGAGGAAGCATTTCATTTAGGCAACAGTAACTTAATAATGATAACAATAAAAATATTATTCTTATTTAATTTAATTATTTAATTATTCTTATTTAAAGAAAAATGCATTCTTTAATTACTCATTGTATAAACAGTAGAAATCTTAAAATTTCGCCCCACTGATGTCCCGGGCTCGATTCCCATTCAGTGCAAGTGTTACTGACCTTTAAACTTTGTAATCTCCATATTGTTTACTTGGTTTTAATTTGCTTAGGATAGAAAGTTGATCCTGTCTAGCACCTCTGTATACCTCTATATAGCCTACGCTTTAGGTATGATCGTAAACCTTTCGAAACACCCTGTATTCATCAGCAGCCGAAACGAATTAAAAGTTTTCTCCTTCGAATATATATTTTATAGCTACGAAGCTACGCCTACGGTTCTGATGAATGTTAGATTGCTTCAAACTTTCGAAATCATGTATTAGCCATTGACGAAGTTAGAGGCGGAGGTGTGTTTGATGGAAATGGATGCTATTGAGTTTCAACTTCTGATTAAGTTTCATGCCAGTGGGGGTTTATTTGACAAAAAATATAATCACCAAGAGATTTTAGATTAAGGTTAAAATCTATAGTATTTATGACTACTGTCTCTGATGCTGAACTTCCCTTGAAATGGAGCTGTCATATGGAAATTTTAGAGAAAAAAAAACTGATCTACAGGGCCGGGGAATTATA
The DNA here is from genome assembly GCA_964059195.1 of Ectobius pallidus. Lineage (NCBI taxonomy): Eukaryota > Metazoa > Arthropoda > Insecta > Blattodea > Ectobiidae > Ectobius > Ectobius pallidus. The sequence continues at coordinate 79,366,829 of CAXKWD010000003.1, forward strand.
GAGTACTAACGAATTGATAATAGGAAGGGCAAACGAATGATGGTCGCGCTATTTGCCACGAAACAGGTCGTTCACATGGCATTGAAGATGGAACCTAAATTAAGGGGGTACGGATATTTACATAAATAAAGACCTATATGAGCAGGAAAGGGGCATCAGAAGACAATTGGTACAAACCACAAAACATACAAAATTATAACCATTATTAAAGACTACGCTCTTTCAAAAGGAAGAACATGTTAATAGAATCCCTTGGAAACTTCTAGATGCTACAATATAAATGGAAATGAAGGATCGATAGCGAGTCCTTAATATACTTAATGATATGTGTCGTATGTCCTCCATCATATTTTTGTACGTTTCGACAATATGCATTAATGCTACCATATTCTCTGCTTCATATATTTCTTTGATGAATAGCTGGAGGATAGAGGCGGGAGAAAGAGAGCGAGAGCGAGAGAGAGAGAGAGAGAGAAAGAGAGAGAAAGAGAGAGAGAGAGAGAGAGAGAGAGGGAGAGAGAGAATGACGGTCACTATCGCTTAAATGAGATCTCCATCTACTGCTGGTTGTAACTAATCCACTAAGCAGGAAATGCTCCATGAAAGAGAAATCGGCTTCACGTATCCTTTGTGAAGCCCTGTCTCACCTCAGATTTAGGAACCTATGTCATCTGTCCTGAACCTCAGATTACCACAGCATTACTCCTGTGAAGATATTGAAGCTCTAGCTAGCAGGATTACTTAGTAACGATATTCTCGAAAAGGTTGGATGGATTGATGGTTGAACCACTGACTAAATATTCAATAACTGGCGGTTTAATTCTGATGAACTTAAAATGAAACGAATCTCTGAAAGTGTTATAAATAGGGCAAGCCATTTAATGACCATAAAATAGTGAAAAAATGCAAAATAAAAATGCATTTATGACCTATAAATAGTGAAAAAATTACCAATAAATTTTTCATATTACTTATATTTAGCTTTTTAAATTAATGAATTGCTAAAAGCAATTTAATGGATGACAGTGCATTATATAAGAATTTACAATATAAAACACTAATTTTATTACTACAGAAGTAGGTAAATTTACACTACTTGGACACCCTTAGCGAAAAAAACCATCAAATTTCCCCTAGCAAATATGTGACATTTAGAAAGAAAAAAAAAATATTGCTACGAGACAAACTGCTATGGTGTTTACAATAAACCTGAATTAAAATTAACTATGAATAGTTGGTGAAGATTCTCAAATAAAAACGATTGTCTGTTGTCTGAAAATAACGATTTGTATATGGAAAAGCTCCTCTGTACCTCCACTGAATCATGACCTAAAATGCCAAAAAACACCTATGCCAAAAATGACCTAAAAATGCAGAAAATGACCTAAAAATTGCCAAAAAATGACCTCTCTCTTGAAAATGACGAAAATGCAAAATAAAGCATAAAAATGCAAAACAAATTGTCCTTATTGAATTAATTATTTAATTGTACACATTTATATAATATTCGAGCTATCTTTTAACCTTCATATAAAAAAGATGCAAAATCATCAAATGCCTTGCCCTAATTATAAAACATATTATTTTCGCTGAGTATTATACTTTAAAAGATTTATTTCCTAAAAAATGCCTCATAGATATTAACAGCTGATTGTTTATTTATAGTACTTACAGCATTTAGTAGGCCTATAAAGCGAGATTTCTTTGAAAATGTGTGGAAGGAAATGCTTACTTTGAGCACTTATCTTACTCATGTTCTCTGCCACATTCATCAGATACTGAGTGTACTCAACTATAATTCAAAACAATTCTGTGACCAACAAAGTTCGCTATAACTGATTCGTAACTGACAGCTTGCCTGTTACATTTTCCGGTTTACAGAGTATTAGCAATAAAATGTCACGCTGAAGAGATGGCAGAAGTATTGATCTAGCCATTTTGGTAAAAAGAAAAAAGTGGAAGTTTTGTGTAAGAAATCAAGCATAACCTGATGTGTAATATTTCAAGCCGTTTGTGCACATGGAACAGGTGCTGGTGACGACACTTTAACACTAAGAAAACACCTCAGTGCCTTTCAAACAGTCAATGCCAGTTTCAGTTTTTCTACATTCAAAATCTATCTTCCCTCACAAAAATAGAGATACAGATATGACATTTCCTACAATGTACTCTTTGATATGTAATAAAATTACTAATCAGTAAAGCCCGGATTTTCATGCACTATCAAACTTAAAAACATGCATGCATTCATGCACTATCGTATCTCCAATTATGCACAATGAAGGGCGAAACATGCACTATAAAAAATCCGCAATGTTCTGCAATATATTTCAATTTCTCTTAAAACAACATACAACAACGAGTTTTTCGAAATTCTTCTAACTAAACTCGTGCGTTTATCAGTTAGGACATTCTTGAACGCAGAAAAAGATATTTCTACTTCACAAGAAGTAACAGGTGCATACTTAAGGGAAGAAATTGGACTGAGGGTGAGATCGAATTCCATGTCTTGTACATTTTTTCCCCACATAATGCGTCTTTCACTGTTTTCAGATGTTTAAGATCAGGATTTGAACTAAGTACCTTCTTAAGTTTTTCCCTAACTGCCACACCCACAGCACGTTTCTAAAGACAATTAAACGTCTTCAACAATGGCAAGTGACTGACGAATTCAAGCCGTGAACATTCTGTTTAGCAGTTTTCTTTCAATGGAAGGTCGGCGAGTCGGCATTTTCTTTTGTAGCCTGGTGTATTATATTACTGTTTATTTAGGGTAAACAGTAGTTTGCACTCAAGATCAGTAAACTATACTGTAGTTTACAAGCCTTGGTTTGCACTCTCAAATTGATGCAGGTGGCAGACTCTGTTGCCATGTCAGTCAAATAACAATGATAATACAATACAACATTTTTACGTTTCATTGAAAAGCCAAGATTTTAGGGAGGCACATTCACAATATGCACAGTTATGCATGGTAACTTGATATTAGGGATGGGTCCTCGTTACTTTCGATACCTCGATTCTTTCGATACTTGTATGGTATCGGCATCGAACGATACTTCAAAAAACTCGCTCGATACTTTTTCGATACTTTTGTAATTCTGCAATTCTGCAATTTTGTGAGAATGCTAGTATTTTTTAACAAAAACTTGTAAGTGGACTGTTTAAAAAACTAATTTTAGTTTTAATGTAGAGTTTAAAAATAATTATAGGCTACTGATGATATTAAATTTTGTCTCATTAAATATGCAGACTTAATTAATTTCTTTGTTTTATACACTTCTCTCAAATTTTAATTTTTAATGAACCTATTTATTGAAACTGGAAATGTTGAAGGTATCGAAGTATCGAGTATCGATGAAAAAATCATGTATCGGTATCGAGTATCGAGAAATTCTGGTATCGACCCATCCCTACTTGATATTATGCACTAAAACCAGAAAATGAGGGTTTATATGCATTAAAAACGTCTGAATATGCTACATTAAACCAAAAGAATCCAAAACATGCATTATGCATGAATTTTGCCATAAAAAGGCCGAAATATGCAAACATGCACGGAAAAAATATGGTTATTTGGAATCCATAAGTCATGTAATGAGTAACTACAAAGTTTGAGAAGTCTAACCAAAGTATATAAAAACATGCATTTGCATGGAAATCCGGGCTCTACTAATCAGGTTTCCTGTAATGTTTAAAAATATAATCATACGCCAATATTTTTACTTTTAATTTTAGGTAAAATATTTGTTTAAACAAAAAGTATAATTAATATAAAACAAATCTATCAGTAAGTTCCTAAAACAAGCATATGCAAATCTCACATAAAGAATTCAGCTTCATATTGTAATACTGTAATATTGTAATATTATAATATTGTCGGAGGAGATAGATTTCAATGTTGATTTCTAAGATCGATTTAATTAATGTCCCAAAAATACATTGAGTTATTAAAATGAACATTTAAACCTAAGTTTCGGCTTACATTTTAAGCAAGTGTGCAAAATTTCCAGTTTCTAGGGAAAAAAGTTTTGGAAAACACTCTCGGTCATCCCATAAAAAGACTAATAACCAAACACAGAATCTTTATACTGGCTGCATATAGATTAATGCACATGTGAACGGGGACTTAAAATGGAAATAGACCTTTTAAATATAAATTAAGAAAACTGGATAGTATATAGGCCTATAGCCTATATAGCCTATAGGCTATAATGTGCTGTATAGGCTAATCATCGAAGAGGGGATGAATAACCCATAAGAATGAAAATAGAAAGAATACGTAAAAGAGAACTCATAAAACAGAAGTAAAAAGTAAGAAATCACACAGAAATTTAAAAAGCACCCGCGGCTCTTGAGTAATTAAGGAGGTAAATCGCCAAGTATTTTCACTCAAATAGAGCGAGTTATAGTTAATACTTTTAATGATAATTGATATTAAAATAATAATGTTAATAATAACAATAATAACAATGGCAGCTACAAAGATTTGTGTGAGATCGCATCCGAGTAAACGGTGCCCGGAATAAGGTAAACACTCAATGATCCATTTGGTTCAATGTACCGGTACTTCAAAAGACAGCAGATTCCACACTTTTATCACATAGAAATTTCACAACATCCAGAGATTCCACACTTTTATCACATAGAAATTTCATAATTTCATAGCATTACAAAAATGGTAATTGCAGATATTTAAATCTATTTGCTTTTAAAGCTCATCAAACTTGCTGTACACACTTTGCCATCGTTATTTGTTTTGAGTTGTCTTCTTTCTGTTAAAAACGACAACCACACTTACACCAATACTCTGCAGTAGGTTACATAAACACTTAACTCTTAATAGAAAATATATATATATATATATATATATATATATATATATTTATATTTATTAACAGGTTAAATGTAAATTTAGTGTGACTCAAAATAATTATGAATTTTTATCCTTAAATCTTTTAACAGACTGTCCAAAAGTGTAAAAAGTTTACCACAACCAAGTTTCAAAAGCACTATTCAATCTACTTTAAGTAGATATAAGTATACATATAAGTATAGGCCTACAAGAGTTTTATGAATTAAAGCTTTCCTATCTCATTGCATATATATTTTATGATTTTGACGATTGCTGAATGTTGTATAAATGTCTACGACCATAAATATATTATTGTTATACCTGATCAGCCCGAAAAGCAACCGTGCCAGAGCGTATTGCATTGAACGAGTGAAGAAGTTCGAAAACCCCAAGTTTTATGTTGAGGACACTGTTTCAGACAAAAAAATTAATTTATTACTAAGCAATTCCTAGAAGCTCAGTTGCCATGTAATCCAAGGGGCCACCTCATTCTCCTTTCGCTACTCAGAACATTCTCTCTCTGATTTTACGCAAGAGCTAGGACCAGTTACATGAGAACTCATCTATAGGGCCTCTGTGGGAAGAGTGAAAGCACATGGCGGCCAGAGAAAATGCTCTTCCTTTGCCATCAAGCGAGCGCAAGAAAACTAAATATTCAGTTAATCTGAACGCTAATGGTCACAAATGAATAATACTCCCTTCTTTCATAATATGGTATAGAAACATGACTTTTATTATGTTCTACAATATGGTGTGGATTTTGTTAAAATTTAAAGAATTAGATGAATCATATACAAATTTACTAGGTCATATTTAATTCCATATGCAAATTCCTGAGAAAAGCGAGGAGGTGGCTCGCAATTTTACATAAATGCAATAAAAGCATTTCATATTATACTATTTATTTTGATCGTTCAAAAATAATCAATGAAGATTAAAAAATGATATACTAGTTTTAATAATGGACAGTAAATTCGGGAAGCCTATACATGAGAAAGAAACCAAAGGCGACACGTTAAATGCGAAGGATCACAGGATGGTATCCTAATCATATCTCACGAGGAAAATGGAATTAGAAAATAGGTGTTATAGTAAATCCCTAAAAGCCACATGGCTCACTGACTGACTCACTCACTCACTGACATCAATGTTTGCGCACTTCCAGATGAGCTAGAAACTTGAAATTCCGAACACATATAGCTTTTAGGCTGTAAACCACAGAAAAATTCCAAAAAGTATTTTTTTTTAATTTTTAGCCCTAAAAGCCCCAGAAAAAGGGGTCACTCACTGACATTAATGTTTGCCTACTTCCAGATGGACTTGAAATTTGGTACACATATAAATTTTAGGTTATAAACCACAGGACAATTCCAAAAAGTATTTTTTTAGCCCTAAAAGCTCCCGAAAAAGGGCTCACTCAATGACAATGTTTGCCCACTTCCAGATGAGCTACAAACTTGAAATTTGGTACACATTTAGCTTTTAGGGTGTAAACCACAGGAAAATTCCAAAAACCTTTCCCAAGAACCTCAGTGGGGGTTTGGGGCTGTGCCCCCAATGAGCGAAGCGAGTTTATTATTATAAAATTATACTTCTGGTCAGTATATGGCGTAAAATCATGTTTTACTTTCAGTTTATGATAAAATAAAATGTACGATTAAAACCATTAACTCAACAACCTTTATGTTGTGCTGCCTGGGCCTTCTGACGTTCGTACGTCATCCTCAGGGCACCTTTCTGTGCTGACGTAAAAGCATTAAATAATAAATATTAAAATGGTATTTTCATGTGATCTTGTCATGCTGATAAAATAACTAAAATCTTTATAAATAGTTTCTTTAAAAACTAGCACTGACATATTTTCAAGCTCCATCATTAATCGGTAATGGCAAAAACATTAAAAGTACATTTCACTTTACTCGTTACAATTCTCTTTGAGAGGAATGTATAAGGTCTGCGTTCTACTTCAAAGCAAATCGCTCACACAGCCTTTGTAGTAATGCACTGCATGCTTACCGATTATAATACCAGCATTTTGAATGAAATAGGCGACCCGGAAAGTAGATTTAAAATTTTCATTCCAATGATCATGAATTTGTTATAATGAGCAGCAATGGCGCTGTTTAAACAAATTTAATAATTTCAGTAGAGATGGAGAGAGTTAAGTTAAAGTGCTACAATATAAAACAATTATTTTTTTAATAAGATATAAAAGAATTATATTTCTGAACAGTGATATAGAAAATGTACTTTTTGCTAGTTTAAGATAATATAATTTCTGTGAAGAGAGAAAGGAATTAAGTGCTACAATACGTAACATAGCTAGGCACCCATGGGAAGATCGCGTTCTTGTGTTAGTTTATGATAAATTCAGGGAAGAGAAGAAGGAATTAAAGGATGTAAAACATGCTTTGAAGAAGCGCCGTCTTCTTTCCCCTACCACCTTCGCTCTTTACGACTTTCTTCGTAAAACTGATCTCTCTTGGGCCATCAATCTTCGATTGCTTTGCACTACAGTGGTTCTCTTTCTATCTACACGACCTTTGGAACATTCAGATACTCGTCCAGGTATTACTTCAGCTCTTACCCGAATCCTCTTGTTTTCATAGCGTTGTATGTTACATCCACTCACGAAATCGCATTCTTTATTTAGTATTAATGTTGTATACTGTAGCACGACTACTCACCCTTAAGGCAGTTCCTATATTTCACTTTGATGAAATATAAATATGTATTCTTTGTTTTATTGATATATTTTTATGTTGTTGGTACATTTAGCTTTTATATCCGGATTGATTTTTCCTGATGGATACATAATGCATTCATGAACCACAGATTATTTGTCTCTGTTGGACATTACATGAGAATATTCTAGGAGAAAAATTTTAATTCCTCAGGGGAATTTTTCTCCTAGAATATTCTCTTGATGTTTCCTGTTCAGACTTTTCCAATTGTGTCTCACAATGTTTAAATGAGAACTTTTAGATGCATGGTTATTGCCATGGAAAATACAATAATTGTGTTCACTGTCTGAATACATATTCTAATATTATAATGCATATTATAATTAAGATTCATTATTTAAGTGATGGAAGAGGTAACCGGGTCGCTGGGATTGGAACATGATAATCTGTAATCGTTCAACTCTAACGCTTAATTTCTCTTTTTAATTTTTTTATATTATTTCAATTTATTTAAAATACACTTCTAGATTATTTATTTTTTACAATTTTGATAAAAACTTCAAGATGTTAAACCATAAAACAGAATGACCTGTTACGTAACATCGCTAGGCACCCGTGAGAAGAACGCGGTCTTCTGTTAGTTTATGATAATTTTAATTGCAATTATATTATTTTTAAAATTACACAATTTTAATTACAAAAATGTCCAAAAATTAATAAAAATAACGTTAACTCAAAAATGTTCTACTTATCATCAGAATAACTGAAGTAATAAAATAATACATTACCGTACTTTCATTATACATCTTTCTGATCATAAAATTGTTGGCTATTCGTAAATTCTACGTGGTAAAATAATTTTTTATACCGCCATGCAATAACATATACAAGAATTACTTTAAAAAGTACTGTAATTATATAAAATTTGTTCCGAATTACTTATTTGCAATCCACAATAATTCTACTCTGAACTAATTAAATATACATTTTAGATGTTAGAAAATTTGCCTGTGCCCCATCTTAACGTATGTTTTAAAATATAACTTACTGTAGATGGAAATAAAAGAAGATTCCTATTTCGGATGAAACTAGTGATAACTGTTTACGATGCAAGACCGTTATAAAAAATTTAACAAGGACGAACCTAACAAAACGAGCGCTAGAAAAACTGCCGGTAGGCCTATCTCGTTTATGGACTAAATTTTTTGCCGAAATAGTTATTTACTTTTAATTTTAGAATGCTTCCTTCATTACAAGGCTACAAAGACAAAGTTTACTATTTAGACAAGAATATTAACGATAAACAGAAAATGTTACACAATAGGAAGTTGTATAGGCAGATAATAATTAACAAACGTAAAAAGTACTCATAGGTGAAACAATCAACAGTAGAGCAACATGGTACATAAATAGTACTTAAAGATAAACCAATAAATAAAAAGAACATACAATAAGAAATATTTCCTCGGGTATAAAAGATTATTTCAAGTTCCACACAAATGGTACCTCAAAAAGGCTATCGAACCCTTTAATTCTGATAGGCTGCTCTGTTTTATTGTTTCCTTGGATATGCCTAGCTTAAGACAGGTGTTGACCACAAACGAAAGGAATAGTTCCTCGAGCACCAAAAAGGAGCCAAAAAATGTCAATTTCATCGAGGTTATATTTATTTTTATAAAGTGGCACTGGGTTGGTTGGTAAATGCTATTCTTTTCCTCGTTAACCTCATTAGGTTGAGCTGAACTGGTCTCAAAGCGGGCAGTTGGATCAAGTATATAAGCCTTCTTTGAGTCAGGCCTAAAGGCGATTATATCAGATTATTATTGTAAATGTTTAATACGTACACGATAATAATAGCAGGAAGAATAATAGTATATGTAGTGGTTAAAATGAAGGAAATGATAATTATTTATTTGTACGAAATGCAAGAGAACAACAGTGGTGATATCTCTAGAGGTATAAAAGGCTTTGTCCTGACTGACTGACAGGAATCAACGTAGTGCCTAAACTATAACAGGTAGAGACTTGGAACCTTCGTTTCATAATGTAGGTGCTCACTTAGAAATGAATTTACCAAATTTTGATTTTAAATGCCAAAAATTAAATGTTTTTGAGAATACTTAATCCCTTTTTACACAGAATTATAAAACCCAAATCACAGAACATATTGTTGCTAATGGTATCAGATGGCTTTAGAAAAAAAAGAAATGCAAGTTTGACAAATAAGAGAAGGTATAAATTTATAATTAATGTTATAAATAAATATTAAAGAATGTAATCCACGAAAATAATGCAGTCACATAACTTTTCTCTACCCTGGACATAGAGAAAACAATACGAGGTATGGTAATATGGTATATTATTATATCGCAGGTTTTTGGAGAGAGAAGTATGAAAGTGATATTGCTTTCTGTTTAATTTCATCCCCAAAAGAGTTTTATGGTAACATGAGAGGGAGAAATAAAATTTTCCGCCTCGGTATTACAATTTTATGTTACAGACAGGAATTTATGTTTCTTCATATTTTAACCCTTACCAGGCTTGCTGTGTACAAGCGATGCGATGCAGAATTCTACATCCTCTATGAGCCATCAAGCGTTTTCTGAGGGAATAGTTTTAGTGTAATAAGTCGTTCTTCCTATTTCAGATTATAAATACCTATATAAGGACCTAGAATTTAAAAATCGAAAGTCCTTCATAAGTTCATTTCCAATTACAAAATAAAAAACCCGGGCGACGCCGGGTCTTTTAAGCTAGTCTTCAATCAACGCTATAACGCTAGAATGTTTTTCTTCGCTCTTAACGGGCTCAGCCCATAAAATGGAACTTTAGATAGACGGAGAGAGTTCTGTTAAACAATGTTTACGATAAAAATAACATTAATTAATTGATGAACTAGGATGTTGACGGTAATGAAGTAAACACGTTCAATAAATAGGTCCAATGTTAACCCTTTCAAAGCTGAATGTAATATATTTTTTACAATGTTGATAAAAGCTTCAAGATGTTAAACCATAAAACAGAATGGACCGTCATTTTAATTGCAATTATATTATTTTTTTAAATTATAAAATTTTAAATACAAAACATTTCCAAAAATTAATAAAAAATTACTTTGCATTCTAATATAAGCATTCATCAAGTATGATCCTCAGTGGGTTATAAGTTTGAAATCAACTAGGAAAATTTCATTAGAATAGCTCATTTCTATAAATGAAAATTTTAATATGTGGATAAAAATATCTTCATACCTTAAGATAAAGAATTAACCTATTAAGCTCATAACCCGGCCGTTATGGAAGTTTGCGGCAACGCATATGTGCGCCAGTAGCTGTGGAAAGGTTAAAACAACGAATTATGCTACAAAAATGTATATTTTACAACGTATATTGGCGGTTTCTTAAATCGTCAACTTTTAATGTACTGTGTTGTAATATGTCTACATTATAGACCTAAATGTTATATTTCATTTTAAACATTATGATGATTTAGAAATACGACAAAAAGATAGAAACTGTTTTTTCTTCAAAAAGGAAATCTGTATACCTCCCGCTTCATAATTGATTTTTTTTTTATACAAGATGCTATCCCTATTGATCTGTTGCATTAATAAAATTGGAAGAGTGGATGGTACGAAAATGTGTATTTCATAAATATAAACAAGCTGTCATTGCTGACATCTAAGTTAAGTCTACCGCTGTTTTTTGTTAACATCAAATAAGGAATCCCACTGTTCGGTTGATATTAAAACATGGGTTTTGTGATATTACTTGGAAAAACAATTCTGTATCAACAACACGGACCATGAACAATAGTATTACATTTTAAAAGGTCAGATAAAGCTAGTGTTTCATTGTTTCCTGCTCATATATACCAGTGAAATAAACTCTCAGTATGTATATAAGCCTTTATTAATAAAATCGGGTTCTAGGAAGTTACGTTTATTGATATTGGAAATGGGAAAATGTAAAAAATACAGAATAGCGACTGGATATTGTATTTCAAAGTCGATGTTATAACACACGATCTACTGTATGTTAGCTTTTATAGCAGCAGGTAAAATATAGATTATAAAAAATAGATTATAAATGTGAGTTGCATGTACTTTTGATGCTGATATACTGCTTTCCGTAATTAGCTCTTGTTTAATCACAGTTTAATTGTTGCAATTATTCACTAATAGTAACTCCCATTACTATATGAAATAATGAGTATAAAAATATTCGAAGATAAAATCTTCGTAATTTTGTTCCGGTCACAGAAAGCAATAAAAATCAACCCACAGACCCTCTTTTGATGGAACACTAGAACTTTTCGTACATAGACAACTCACGCAATGGTCTCTGGAGTCAATGGCAAGGTAGCCTACGGACATTTTCTATATGCAGATTTTTTTTTACCTAAACCACAAATACGCAAATAAATAATTAAATATAACATAACCAAATGAGAAGATACATTCAATAAAAATGATGAAGGTATACACTAATGAGTAAAGTTATGCTGAGGGAAGACGGCGTAAACCTGCGTAAACCCTCGATTACACACACACATATATATATTTATATATCCCGTTGCGGATTAAGATGAAGTAAAAGTCTTTCAAATCCGAATATGGTCGGTCCCTTGATCCCTTGACTTGACTCTGCATGACATTGATCTCTTGATGCCTACTTTTTGAAAGGTTATCTTACGGTTTCTAAACGGGACGGTTCATGGTATAGTACTATAGTGTGAGCTGTATGAAGTGAGACATTAAAAATATCAGATTTAAAATGCCAATGGCAACGACGCATCAAAAATTCTCGGTACGTGCCGTTTATGGTAGTGGTTATTTATGAAGTTGTAGTAAATTGCAAGGGAAGATTAAAGTTTAATGTTTTATTAGTCTGTTTTTCTTTAAATTCCTCGTAATTTTGCTAGAAATGGACTAGAGATAGAGGAGATATAAAAGTACCCACTAACCATACATAGGCTATTTTCTTGAGCTCCAGCCTCTGTAATGCAGTAAATAGTCATTACCAAGGAGGACTCAAATCGAAAGTTCTAAAAAATAAACTTTAAGCCCCGTTCTTTGGAATACCACACTCAAAAATTGATCATTGAGAGTACAGACTTGAAATCGGGAAGCGACGATGGAAAAAAAAGTTCGTCTAGTTTATTAGCTTGAATTCATATTCTATAACCCATAATTACATGCATTTCCAGTGATGAATGTCAGCTAATATCTGTTATTGTGTAGGCTCATCTATAATGAACAAGAGTAGATTTTATAGCTTTATAGAAAATTTGTTTATGTGTATTTGCATTTATAGTTCCGTTTTATTGATAATAAACCGAATGAATAGGAATGAGTTAATTAAATAGCATATAAAAGGGTTGCGGGATGTCAATTGCGGGTCTGCTACGTCATATTGCTTCGTCAAATATTTTTTCCTACTATATAATCTAAGTATTCAAGTAATTTTTATATTGGCGATATTCTTGAACTTTTAATCCTTTAGCCTATAATTTTCTTTATTTCTTTCTTCTGTTTTCGATGAAATGGTGGAAACTATACTAGGGGCATAGAAGAAACGTTACAAACGTTGCGAATAAACATTCGCGTCTTTTGTAGTAAAGAGACGAAAGTAATAGCAAAGAATAAGGAGTGTTGAGAGATTGAGGAACATAAAAAAAAAATTCTTGTACCATTGAGTAAGTCATTGAAACGAGCTGTTGTAGGCCTACATACCGTACTCCATGGAACGCTTTGTTCATGAATGTAAGGGACTGTCAAAAGTTTAAAAAAAAAAACCTGTGTGGATACCTAACTCACTCAGACTTATCGCTTTGTACATACATATTAGCAGTAATTGGTTTATTATTATTATTATTATTATTATTATTATTATTATTATTATTATTATTATTATTATTATTATTCCTTCTGCATACTCTACAACATCAAGGATGTATTTAATCTAATCAAAGCTAGATTTCATATTATTGTATTAGTATTATTATTGTAATTGTGTTTATTATTATTGTAATATTAATTATTAGAATAAAAACTTCAATAATTATTATTGAAATTTCATATCATAACATTAGTGCCAGTGCTTTTCTTTATCATTACATTTCTGTTCTTGTAATAATTTTTGTATTCTAATTGAGAAATGCAATTCTCCTTCGCTCTCATTTTAAGAGGAAAAAAAGTGTGCGACTAGTACTGCATTAATAAGAGAATGGGGAGTTAAAGAAAAAAGACCCAATGTGATTCTTTCAAATAACTGTATCTACCATTATCATGGAAAATGCAATTTTCTCACTGGTCATTCTGAGGGAAGGATGTGTATTCAATTGTCTTAGCCTCACGTAGAGGCACAATGTTCACCATTCAATGTGCGATGTGCAAACGTGTTACCCTATAAATTACCCTAATTGTAATTTCTATAAACTTTTTCAAATTAAAATTTGGCTCTTATATTAGTATTAGCATCACGAATGATGCAAGAGAGAGTCACCGTCAATCTTACTTTCACATCCCTACATGTTACCTAAGCCAAATATATAAATTAGTTTTTTTCGATATTCCATTCACATATAAACATAAACATTCGTTTCTGACAATTGGATTTTTGGATTAAGGGTGCTTCAAAATGTGTATTAATGCTGAAAACTCGACATCGAATTTCAGGGTCGAACAAGCAGAAGCTCTACGTTCTGAAGAAATGGCAGATTCATGAAGAAATATCCTGTATTGCTACAAATGGTTCTACAAGAAGGGTAGAAACTTCAAGGCATGCTATTATTGTTGACCGTATTATCAGAATGGAACAGAGTCTCCTACAACCAGGGGGAATAAGGAGAGAAGGGTATTTATGAACCCTTATTTTGTGGAACACAAGTAGAAGTTATTGATCTCTTAATTGGAGCCACACCTACATTTTTTAATATTTTCGGAAAGAATATGGTCTTTCTCCCATCTTAAGAGAGGACATTGTAACCACAGAGCTAAAAAAAAGTCTTGCCAAATTCTTCACAATTGTCTTCGTATAAACTAATACTTTATTGTTACTTCTCTATATTTTTATGTTATTTTAATAACTGCATTACTTCAGTGTGTAATAATATTGTTACTTCTCTCCCTATTTTTACGTTATTTCAATAACTGCAATATTTTTATGTTATTTTAATAACTGCATTACTTCAGTGTGTACTGATATTGTTATTTCTCTCCCTATTTTTATGTTATTTTACTAACTGCAATATTTCAGTGTGTATTAATATATATGAGTGTATACTGAATCCAGAGGGGCTACCTTTGTTGGGAGGCAGTTTTAAAAATAAAATAAAATATATAGCCTATCTTGCGGAAGATTTGAGCTCTATATTGGTTAATGACAAAATGAATCCACCAGCAGTGACTAGAGGAATCGAAGGTGTTTGATATATTTAATATTTCGTATTGACATTTGCTTCTTTAATTATACCATTACACTCAATTTCGCTAAATCGAGGTTCGGATTCTCTAAATATGTCTATAAAATCCGGGAATCTTGTTATGTAACCTATGAAAGTATTTCGAAAGTTACGCGCGTGTTTAACACAGGATTCCTTATTTTTATGATGCCTTAACATTTACACAAAGCTTTATTGGAAGAGTAGAAATTAATTGAACTTAATTCTGACAAGAAGAACTAGAAAACACCCTTGAGATGAATTGGAAGAGTAGAATTTAATTGAATTTAATGCTGACAAGAACAACTAACTTAGAAAACACCCTTGAGATGTAATAAGAAACGTAATCCTACTTTCTGGAAGAACAAGTCAGTAATTTTAACTGGAATTCTTTCATGTATTATTTTCACGGAAACCCTCTTAGAGAGTAAACTCTGCTTAAAGTTTTGAATTTCAGAAGAATTATAGCTTATCGATGTTACCGAACAAGAAATCCAAGAGAAGTGCGATATTAATCGATCTTTAATCGTGAAGGGTCTGCTCCTGTTGGTGATTCAGCCGATAATAATAATTAAGAACCACACGTTTATAATTTTACATGTAGGACGAACATTTCAAATACAAATTAGGTCTAATTTTTCTTAGCTTTTCGTCTTCATTTCTTCGGCGATGTTATCTCTCATTGATTCAAAAAATAACATTGCATGCAATTTTACCACGTCTGTTTTCACAACGAAGTACATTTTTCTACTACCTTTTTTTGAAAGATGAAAACCGTCAGTGCCGGTTCCAATGGAAATACATAGTAAAATAAAAAGAACCGTTAAATGTCCGAGTTAGACCCTTCTTAGAATTTCTTGGGATGAAGAAACATGTGAAAATCGCCTGGATGTGTGTGGCCGGGCATTGCCAGGAAACAAAAGGATTCCACGCGAAAGCATTCCACGCCTAAACAAACTCAAGATCTGATCGCATCATTTGGTTGGGAACAATTCGACCACCCTCCCTACAGTCCGGATTTGGCACCAAGCGATTTTCATCTGTTTCTTCAACTGAAGAAATTCCTTGGGGGAAAACATTTTAACGACGATTATGTTGTTAAACAAGAAGTGCAGACTTGGCTTTCATCACAGGCAGCATCATTCTTTGACGAAGGCATACAAAAACTCGTTTCCCTTTACGACAAGTGCCTGAATAACGGCGGTGACTATGTGGAGAAGTAGTGTAAAGTGTAAGGTAATTAATGATAATAAAGTACTTGGAAAATAATGTTCAGTTATTTTGAAACAATTATCGGCACTTGCTTTAAAAACACGCCTCGTACTGAAGAGTGAGACAGACTCTTAGATCGGACAGCACTTACCCACCCCACTGTCTAAAAGATTTGCGCTCCTACTACATAAGGTACACTAATGTTTAGTGGTTTTGTGACCGGGAAACCACTGCACATAATACTTTTACTTGCATGATGTTACTTATAGCTCCACAATATGCTCTTAATAATTAATGCACTTACAACCATTTCATCTTGTGTACCTAA
Source organism: Ectobius pallidus (assembly GCA_964059195.1). Lineage (NCBI taxonomy): Eukaryota > Metazoa > Arthropoda > Insecta > Blattodea > Ectobiidae > Ectobius > Ectobius pallidus. Next base: position 79,383,351 of record CAXKWD010000003.1, read on the forward strand.
ACAAAGCTGCTCCCTAATATGTGGGGCCAGGGCCCTGTTTCATAGAACTTGCTAATAATATCAGTTAATAATAGTAGAACTCATAATATTATTTATTATTTGACAAAATATTGTTTCATAGAGATATGTACACTACTCATAAAATCTCTTCACTAATATTATTAGTTCATTAGTCAGCTGATTTATTTGAAGGTGAAGTCTAGATTGTTGTTTGTGTTTTTCTCCCATCTTAGTCATTTTGTCAATACTATTTCAAAGCAGCACGGCCTACATATATCTTCATAAATGTAACATAACTAGCGCTAAGAAAAAAAAAATCTGTCAGGCACTTATTTAAGATAGCAGTAGGCTTATGAATTAAAATCTAACCTCAAATCCTAAACACTTATGACAAAAATTCCTTTTATAGCGTACGCCAGCTTTTTCTAAATTGATCATTAAATCAGATTGAATCATTTTCCACAAAATTAAGAACACAAAATCTGAATTACATGTGTTTGAGAAAACTTATTAGCCCAAATACACTTATAGAAAAACACCTAATATCATCAGTAAATTTTATTAGTTCTGCAGTCTATGAAACAGTTTACTAATAATATTAGCAATACTTACTAATAATTTAGAGCCACAAACTCGTGACTAATATTATTAGAAAATATTCTTATGAAACAGAAGACTAATAATAATAACCAGGGCCCGAATTCTAATGACATGCCATCTTCTTATTGATGCTACACAGACATTGCCTGTAGATAAATCCTAATCATGGCCTCCAGATTATACAAATGCATGTTTATTAGGTCATTTTTGGTCATTTTATGCCATTTTATACTTTTAGGGCATTTATTTCAATTTTACATAATTATTTCTTCATTTACGTGTCATTTCCCTCCTGATTTTGGCATTTTCATGCATTTACATTGAGTATATTCTTATATATTTAAATAAATTACTAGCTTAAAATAATGGAACATTTTTTTTAGGATCTACTTTAAAAACAATTTTCTTTTCTTCTCAGATGCTCCCATGAAGAACAAAGAACAAAGTTTTTGGACCTACAAGATCCTTTCTGCATTTACATTTTTTACAATTAGCCTATGCATGTATGTACAATACTAATTTTTATAAATGACATATAAGTTTTTAGGCAATTCTTTATAATTATTAAGACATTTTCTTTAAAATTTAGAGACATTTTATAGGTCATTTTTCAAACAAGTTTAGGTCATCAGAATCCGGGCCCTGATAATAACAGCTAATACCATTATGCATTTGCTAATACTATCAGTGTAAAAGTTTATAAACAGGGCCCAGATTTAATGTATTAATTATTTAATTGATAGCAGCTGGTTTTATGTAACAATATTATAGCGTTGATAGGGTAAACATTGTGCGATTCTACATAAAGGAACACAGATTGCTAGCCGTCCCTACGACGTGTCGTATGTCCTTGATCTTGGTTATGAAGGGAACAATAAGCTTATTAAAACTCCCTTCCTTGCAAGTAATTAAATGTCACAAACACTTCCTGCCATCCACTTTTGAAAGCCATGCATGAAACAAAGGCACTTGGAGTGACAGCGATTTTAAATCCCATAGCTACGATCGCCAAGAAAACTTAACAATGCTGCAGGTGTAACAATTAAACACCCCAGCCCAAAATGACAATCAAAATTACATTGTCATTAATCATTATAATGCCACGAGTGGTTTTGTTGTATTTATAATGTACACAGACGAACAGCCATTTTGGTGCCTTAGAATTTATACTTAATCTTGGGTATATTTAGGTCACTGATGCCAAATGTTCCATTGGTTTTGCCCTATCAGCTTTAGTTTTGTGAGATATGGTATTACCATTATGCGAATTATCACATTTTACGTTTGATATAAATAAAAAGCAGTGCCTACTTTTAGCTTCTAAACCATGTGAAGAAAAAAGCAATATACTAACATTACATTAACATTACAGTAACAATATAACATGGGGTCTTTCAAAAAATTGATATTATCACATATTGTACGGTCGTTTATGACTTATGAGCTGTCAATTTCAGAGCCAAAAAATAATCCAGCTTTTAGTTTTTCTGTACTTCGTACAGTTTTCGTCCTACGTGTCCAAAGTGTGGTCAAGAACCTTCACTAGCTATATTATCGAGCAAGATCTTGTTTCGCTAGACTAAGAGTTCACGAATAAAATCTATATAAAAGTAGAGCTGGTAGAGAAAAACTGTTTACATATTTGGAATAGGCACAAGCATAGTCAAAATCCGGTAAAACATCTGAGAGACCAAACAAAAAGTTACTTTTTGTTGGGCTGTGTTATTTAATGAATAATATTAAATAAATAACTAATAAAATTAATTAAAATTGAATTATTTAAAATTGAATTATTTAAATATAATTTTAGATTCAGACAAATAAGATATTATTAAAAGGCACCCATGACATGTACATTCAATGTGGCGGATTTCTCTGAACAAAACGCGATCGTACAGCGGGTGAAAACCAGTAGCTATAATCATCCATTTATTCAATTATTTTTGCTGAAATTTTTAAGGTATCTTGCGTAATAAATAATAATTATATTATTGTTATAGAATCTAGGGAGGTCTACTGGTAAGTAGGACTAGTGTTTCTTGAAAAATATTAAGCACGTAGGAATATATGTATTTTGTTCATGCTTTATAATGCTTACAGAAGTAGGTTAGAATTAAATGACAATGTTGCTGAACTATGGAATATATTTTCCGTAAAATACTATAATGCTCATTCCTGAGCAGTTGCCAGCTTAATTCAATTTATTTACGGAATAAATCTTAACGTACAACGACAATGGTGACGTATGCGTAAGTCACTGTCTACAGATTCTCCAACCTGATTAAAATATAAACAAAAGAAGACGTGTTTTTATCAATTTATCACAGGAGGTAATAAAACAAATTTCGGTAAACATTGAGCAAATCGGGTCTCTGATTGGCAGATTTCAGACTCATTCTTCATACTCAGTTTTATATGATAATGCTCCGCGTACTTTTCTTTCGTTCTTTTTTAATTACCAGATAAGTATCTGCGAGATTTTCAGCTTTCAAGCCTCGTGTCCGTCTACTAGAATTATAAATTAATGAAAATTTTATTCAGAATATAGGTGCCGTTTCCAGTAAATTAACGGTTAGTTTAAGTTTTTATCAAAATAAGCTTCCAGTAGAAGTCTTATTTTCATGGCATCCTACTGTTTTTTTATCATCTTTCTAACTCCACTTTTCTAAGAAATGTGCTGGTAACGCCTGCTTAACATCTTGTGTAACCAACAGCATGCTTGTAGTATATAGGCCTATTTTAAGTCGCCAAAATTTCTTTCCTATACTAGCTTGATATGTATGAAAAACAACTATCCTTGAATATTCTATATTCTACGCTTAGAAAATGCCAAAATATTCTCGGATTTACATTAAATGTTAAATGTTACATTTACAAATTTTGTTAAGTGCACTATTTATCTGCAACGTTGCAATAGCAACGGCCTAGCATACTGTCTGGTTTTATTTAGTGAAACCGCTACTTATTTATCAAGTATCTTTTCAGTTTTCCTCACGTGGCTTTGTTAGGCAATTTTCTGACCTTCTTATCTAAAAAAAAGTCCTAGGATATCAGATCTCCAAATTCACGATAAGTCCATAACGGTTGACAAGATGGAAGGAACAATTTCATTAAGTCATCTATCACCAGCCTATTAATATACAGCCTAGTAATTCTAATTCTCAATATAATGAGTGGATGCTTTTACTATTATGTAAATACTATTCAATTACCACGTGTATCAAATCAGCAAACTTAATCCAATGTTTAATGATTACCGGTATCTGAAATGAAAATATAAACATTAAAATACATGACAAATATTAAATCCAAATATTACACACACTGAGATATTTAATTACAAAGCATAACAGACTAATTAATTTTGTACCTATCAATGCAGAAATGAAAAGAAATACATGCGATTTTATAAAATGGGATCATTTGATGCATAATATCGATAAATTAACCGTGTAATACGGCACTGGAAATCGAGCAAGCATTCATTAGCACGGAGGCCTTTATTTGTACACACATCATGAAACCGTCTCTCATTCAAACAGTATTCATTACTCGGCAAAAAGGACACAATTAACTGCAGTCCAGCATAATATCAACGGTCAAGTGGATGAAACATGGAATATTAAAATGTTACATAGAGGATTCTGTTACATTTGCGATATTACAAAAGATTACCAATACACGAACTATGTAAATTTTCATGATATATAGATCATGGCGTGTATGACAGAAAAGGGTAATATCAAATGAAATATCACGGTTTTCGCAAAATAAAGTTTAACGGAAAATGTTTTTAAAGTGGTATGCATGCAATTCTGATTTTTACATGCCAATAGATAAGTTAACTAGAAATGTTTTATTTCTAAAGTTTTTAAAGAAGTTGACAGTTTTTGCACATGTCTAATGACAGAGTCCACAATTCTCCGGTTTTCTCAGATTGGGGTAACAGTAAATATTGGGTTATTCTGTGCACCATTTCTACAATACCGCTGTTTTCTATCGCTTAAATATATCGCGGTTACTCTGCTACGAAGCCATTCTCATGGAGCAATTTATGTTTGCTTCTTCTATGTTGCTCGTTTCTCCCTCTCCACTCTCCCTGCTCAGCTGACAGTCACGGTGACTCAGTTGCCAGCTCTCGAAAGTAAGAAGATGTAGGCCTAATGTTTACAATCGTTTCTTTTCATTACTTGTGTGAATGTTAATCCCTGTAACATCTGTACATTTAAATAAAATAGCCTATATGTTTTAAATATTAATTCTCACGCGTGTGCAAGCCAAGGCCACAAATTCACCAGGGCATATCTGTTCTGAATTCGACATAACCTCGCTTTTATTCCCGTTCGGCTAGTGGAAATTTAAGCTATAAGTCATGCACGTAGCCGTGAAAGGGCTATTATAAATAGCCTATGTTCGTGCATATGCAAGCATGATAAATTGATTAGCTACGTCTACCATGTATCTAGGCTATATCGAGATTAATGCAGCCCTTGATTTTAACCACTTTTTATTAGGCACAGACCCGCTGTTTTTTTTCATTTCTTTGTTGTTTTATTGTTCAGTAATGAATTTTCACAAGAATAAAAGGGAAATATTACATTGGGTAAATACGTCTGACTTAAACTATGGATATTATACCAATCGTATTGAGTTCTTTATTGGATGAACATAGTTTGGCTGAGGTCAGACGGAAGTCATTTCAACGAACACCTAATAACCCCGAATAATATAGTGTGTAATTCTCACACTATCGCCCCAATTGCAATGTCAAGCCCGTCCTCATTAGAAAATTATGTTGCCAGTAACGATTTGTTAAATAGCAACTTTCTACTCGTGTATAATTTCTTTGCGTTCTACGTTTTTGTATAGCCTTCTCCCAACCATTATATCTATGTTTGTCCATTTGTCTATATAAATAGGCTATATCGTTACCTGAATTGAATACATTAAATGTAGAAGGCTCTCTAATAACGAGAGTAATCCATTAGATTGATGGATTAGTCAGACAACTTTCGTTTCGATTGCGATTGTAATGAGTGCAGTTAAAACGAGTAATACAAGATTTAAAATGGTAGAGAGAACTGCATTTGGTATTCATTGTTTTGTGTATCAATCTGGTATGAACAGCTGTTATTTTCCTTTAGACCTTCTTATGGAAAAGTAAATAAACATTGTGTATGTTTTTGTGAAAGCACTGGCTGAGAGGACGGGGGTGAGAAAGAGAGAGAATGAACGAGAAAGAGTGAAAATGGTTATGTGTTCAAATGTAACCTAAACGTATATTTGCTTAAATCTTGTCAGCTTGGGATGTGAAAATTTTTTAACACAACAATAAAAAACACAATAAAAAGAAGTTATATAAACAGTGGAGTATACTGATAATTACTATTGATAAAAACCAAAATTCTGAATGATAAAAACACTTTATTCTCCACTTACGTCACTTTTAATAACACAGGACTAGTTTCAAGAGCCTTTATTCGCTCCCATCATCGGCTGGTGGTCGACTGTTATTCTGGTTGCCATGTTGCATATATACAAACCAACATGGCAACCAGAATAACAGTCAACCACCAGCCGATGATGGGAGCGAATGAAGGCTCTTGAAACTAGTCCTGTGTTATTAAAAGTGACGTAAGTGGAGAATAAAGTGTTTTTATTATTCAGAATTTGTGTTTTTATCAATAGTAATTACAAGATTAAAAATTTTAAGCTCATTTTGTTAAACTAGCAGGTGCCTGCGGCTTGGCACACGTTAATTAATTAAACTGTTAGATGTTTTAAATAATTTATTTGAGAGCAAAATAGTGAAAACAAATGTATTAACAAACTAACTATCCCTGTGAGAATTACCGAGATATATCATTTCTAAATGTAACATACAAAATGCTTATTAATCAGCTGAGTGAAATAAAAAAAAAATCTGCTTAGAAGTGAAGAAATCTGAGGGAAGTTTTCTTCTGTCGAAGGTAACCGTCGGAGATTCATTTGTGAATCATTCAATAATGTCATTGTAAACAAATGAATCAACCAGAGCGCACGATCAACAAGTCTACATGAGGTCACCTGCAATTAATTTCACAACTGAACTATAATAGCGAGAACTAATGCTTCGATAGAGCAAAAAAATCACGTTTTCTGCCAGTTTTTCGCTCATAACTCGCGAACAAAAGCGAAAATTAAAAATTCTGTCTTTAGGTACATTCGGACATCTTTCAGCCAATCAATGTTAAAAATTTCAGTTCTCTGCGTGCCCTAGATTTTGCTGGGCATAGCACACTGACAGACAGACAGACAAACACGTTCTCTTATTATATAGATGTTGGTGTAAAGCTCATGAAATTTAGCTGAACGTTATTCTCGATATGATTCTGAAACCGCCAAAGATTTTCTTTATACCTTGCATATTATGTTGCAGTAAATGTGAATGGTTAGGTACATCATTTAAGTCATTAATGAAAGCTTATGGTTAAGTGGATAGCACAGATCCATTATGGAAACTGACCCCGATCGTTGGATGTGTAGAACAGATGTTTATTAGAGCGCCTTCATAGAGACCACAATGGCAGTGCCAACAGGTGTTTTCGTTATTAAATGCCAGAATGGTACTTTATGAGATTGTGTGGGGGACAGGAAAATGTCTGTCCGTCCGTCTGTCTGTACGCGCGATAACTCAAACACGCTTTATCGAATTTTCATGAAATTTGGTAAACGCATTTATAACATCCATGAGAAGAAGCCTATTGATTTGGCCCAAATCGGTTGACCGTTACTGGAACAATGCCCAATTTAGTGACTATTTTATGGTAATACATTAGAAAGAATTTACCAAATGCAAATCAGTTCTCATGACAACATATTGTTACGGCTTTGGAAGTTGAAAAACAGATAGCTTTGACAAATAACACTACCCACATATTTCTTTACATATGCTTGTCAAACTAAACCTTTGTTCTTTCATAAGCCCTGATTAATGAATTGATCTGGAGCTTAACTCGGAAATCAAATAAAGAAATAACTTATTATCTGCATATCATAATTGCAATTATCATTGATTAAACAAAAGCGTTCTGGCCCTTTGTTACATCAATTTACCTGATTTTATTTTAACATCGAACAATTTAAGTCTAAAATTATATATATAGCTTATGGAAAGAACAGGGTTTATGAAAGAACAAATGTTTAGTTTGACAAGCATATGTAAAGAAATATGTGGGTAGTGTTATTTGTCAAAGCTATATATATATATATATATATATATAATTACATTTTAATTATTTCCTTACTTCTGTCATTATTATAACATTTTCAGTATTAAATTTTAAAATATAGTCACTTTACCTTAAAATTAATTTAACAAAATATTGTATAGCCTATTATTATTGTATTATTAAATCTTAAATTCCCACTGTTGTAATTATAACATGTTCTGACATTACTGTAAATATTTTTAACACATAGTTTTCTGTGTTTGTAAATCAATTTTTTGTATTAGTGCAAATAATTAAGTTAGTGTATTTCATTGTATTGAACTGAACAACCCCAAGCACAAGCTTTGCTTTATCGGGTGGCGTTCAAATTCACCGTTGTAAAATTTTATATTGTAATTTGTAGTAATAAATGTATTATTGATGTATTTATTTTATGTATTCACCGTTGTAAAATTTTATATTGTAATTTGTAGTAATAAATGTATTATTGATGTATTTATTTTATGTATTCACCGTTGTAAAATTTTATATTGTAATTTGTAGTAATAAATGTATTATTGATGTATTTATTTTATGTATTCACCGTTGTAAAATTTTATATTGTAATTTGTAGTAATAAATGCATTATTGATGTATTTATTTTATGTATTCACCGTTGTAAAATTTTATATTGTAATTTGTAGTAATAAATGTATTATTGATGTATTTATTTTATGTATTCACCGTTGTAAAATTTTATATAGTAATTTTTAGTAATAACTCTATTACTTATGTATTTATTTTATGTGTAGACATTCACCATGATTAATCCACAGTACACTGACTTATTAAAGTACGATATTATATTATACAGTACAGCCAAACAATATTGTTACAATAGGTGCTGGAGTTAAAAAGAAAATCTCGCGTATTGATTTTAATTTTAAGAGAGCTGTAGAGGGCACCGGTAAAACTTTTTTCAAAGGTGGAACAAAATGTTGTGTAGGTGAAGTTCTGCTTGGGAAGTAAGAACGCAAGACAAACAAAGATGGCGTCAGGCTGGTTAATTAAGGCGGTGGCGGTGGGGAGGTTCTCACCGCTGTGAAGTCTTGTTGGGTTGTTCCGGCGGATATTTGCACTGCCGATCCCTATAACTGTCTCTGTGGGTTCCACATCCACGGGGAACCTGAAAATGAGTTCCGCTAAGGAAAAGATCCCATCCCTCCTTCCTCTAATGTATTAATTAAATCACGAAACACTTTACTCTGCCGTTAATTAGCTTGCAACCTTCAATATGAATTTGTTGTCGAAGTAATTTTTGTTTATTTTATTCAGAAATGGAAATTTGAAGTATTTTGTATTTTAGTTTGACTTTCATAAACGCAGAAGAACGCCTAGAAATCAGTATACCAGTAGACATAACTAGACCTGGGATTTTAAGGCAAATGCCTATTTTGTTCCTTATGAAATAACATGAACATTTTTAAATATGTGGACGTTTCACGATAAATAACTTATATTTACAGAGTTTTATAGTGCCCTAAAATGCCTATTTGGACCTTTAGAGCCTATTTTACTATTTTAGTGCCTAAAATGCCTATTTTGTATATTTCAAATAAAATTCAACTTCTGTAATTTTTACAATCTTATAATGGACATCCCTCAATGAAAAGAAGAACAGCGGAGGTGGGTTTTTCACAGAAACTTGGTTAATCCAAACAATTGTCGCTAAAGGAATGCTGACTGACGGGGGAGGGGGAGAATTAAGGGGAAGGACTACTGTGTCAAGTCACCAGTGAAAGAACATCTGTTTAAGTGAATATAGTTCGTGATACCCAATTTTGCAGTTAATTCTGTTAAGAATAGGTATACGTTTACCATGTTTCTTGCAGTAAACAAAAGACCATGTTACAGTTTAAGTGTAATATTGTAATATTTTAAAGTATATTTTCTATCTATTTATACATTTTTAAAGTATATTTAAACATTTTAAAAGTATATTTTAAGTGCCTATTTTCTCTTTTAAGAGCCTATTTACTTGTTTTAAAAGCCTATTTTTGGTGCCTAAAACTAGTTTTTTTAGAGCCTAAAATCCCAGGTCTAGACATAACTCACTCTGACTATAGCTAAATCATACCTTGCTTAGTCGATGGACAAGTGAAGTACAAAGAGCTACCCCGGACTTGAACTTTGGACACCAGCCAAGACAAAAGAAGAATTTAAACAAACGGTTATAGTTTTTTGCATTCTAAGCTATAAGAGCCTAAAATCCGGGCCTTAGACATAACTATTCTACGAAGCTACCTTGAAAACACCAGTGCGCGTGTAATCTGTAATTTTTATACAGTCCTTTTTATTTTTCACATTGCCAAAGAAGATTTTATTCAGTAAAAAATAGGCCCATTCCTTTGTTCTAGCATTAAATAGGTGTTAAGGGAGAACCGCTCCCTCACGGCAGATTTCAGAATTCATTCAAATATTGATAATATAGTATAATTACTGTCTTAATTTTGTACATTGGTAGTGTAAGTTTTTGATGAAGAAGTAAGCGGCTCTGGCTCAACCTACGGGAGATAACAGCGGTCGGATGGCAGGCTTATTCTCTTCAAGGGATGTAGCGCCATGGAGTTTAGTTTAGCTTTAGTATTGCTTTGCTGAACGATATGATCTATATCCCGAGTTTATTGGGTGAGTACGTAAGCCTCTATAATAACTCTAAGGAATTCTTGAAAAACGCATATTACTGTTTCTTCAATAGTATTATGTCATATGGTATCCTCATATGGGGGAACATTTCCAGCGTCTCCAAAATCTTGATAGTACAAAAAAAGGCCATCCGTATCTTAGCGGGAAAGGGACAGGATGCACACTGCAGACCCCTGTTCATAAGTGAAAAGATATTGACGGTTATAAACCTGTACATATACCAGTCTTTGATTTACGTAAAACGCAACATAAATTCAATGCAGGTCAGATCCGATATCCATCAGTACCCAACCAGGAACAATTTCCGTATCAACACGCCAAACGTTAGACTGGCCAAAAGCAAAAAATGGTTTCAGATTGCGGCAGTGGACATGTTCAATTGTTTGCCTCTTGAAGCTCACAATTGTAGTTATAGCAGATTTAATTGTGTGTTACGCCGTTGGCTGACTGATAACCCTTTTTATAGAATTGAAGAATACTATATGTCTGTATTAAATAGGCCTGTAACTTTCTGACAAGTGTAGGTTTACATGTGTAGATATAGGCCTAGTATATTATTGTATTGACAATGTCTATAGCACCACTGGATGTTTATGACTGTAAATATATTGAAATTGAAATTGAAATTGAAATATAATAACTTAAACATTTTCGGCATATTATAGGAAGACTGAAACAGATTCTTTTAATAAGTACTTAATATCTTGCTTAGTGGCATAATAGTTAGTCTATCTAAAATGTAAATACGAATTTAAAAATTTATAATCTGGAATTAGGTATCGAGAACTAGTAACCACCTTAGCACTCTGGTTCCAAAATGACTGACCAGCTCACTGACTGAGACTCAATGTCATAGAGTTAGCTATGAAATTTAACAGGGTAAACTATTTTCCTAATTAGTCGGGATTGATGGGAATACCAGAAAAAGGAAAGAAAAGTAGGTATTGTTAAAGGTTTCAAAAGTAGATAGAAGAGAATACATCAGCAGATATGTAGTGAAATGCACGCACAGGGAATGTAAAATCAACCTGGTTACGAAGCTTATTTAAGATTTTTATAGACAATTACTGTCAAAAATTGTAAAAATGAATGGCTGAAAGTTATGTTGAAAATTTAATGAGCAGCGAAATAATTACGTGTCAAACATCAGAGATGATGGATACAGAGAATCCATTGTGAATCATCACAATTATAATTATCGCTGTGATTAATTTTAAAAGCGAATTGGATTTTTATCTCGTTAGTTCCCCTCGAAAGCGGCAGCCTGCTGTCACATTGATGGCGCAGAAAAGTTAACAGATGAAGCGTATATTACGGTTGATTGACATTGAAGGAACTCATTTATAATAAATGCATTTCGTAAGACTCAAAATGCGAATTTGATCCATGTTGTTTCATTTAGAACATTTTACCTCCTTGTCGACTGAACACGAAAAAAAGGATAACTATTTGATTATAAAGTAAAGAGATAGGTTTACTGATCTCGAAAAGGTAACAAGGAATTTAAGGAAAATTATTAAGGATGCTGCTTATTGGAGTCGCTAATACCAGAGGGGTAAGCAGTAACATTTCTAGGAATCATTGTGGTCATTGTGTGATAACTGATCATTTACGATTCGTAAATTGACAACTAGAACCGAAGGTAGTGGGTTCAATCCAGGCCGTGGTCGACGGGTTTTACAGAAAGTAAAAATAATTTTAATTAGTTTTCAACGAATACAGAGTAATAACGAATAGCCAGAATGGTATATGTAGGGATAAAACCATTAATATTGCATTAGACCAATTTTTGAAGAAGTCTACAGAAATTTAGGTAGTATGAAGTTTGGATAGGCTTATTCTTAGATTTAGCTAAAGCTTTTGACTTGGATAAAACTGTTAAGAACTGTATCGATAGTAAATTAAGAATGTTTGCAGATGACACTAATATTTTAATTACAGGCAACGGTATGAATTATGTAACTCTAAATTGAGAAAAAAATAAAAGAGAGATTCTCACCCTTGTTTCATAAAATTGGTCAAATTAAAAATACCGACAAGAAGTATCTATTGGTTTTCATGATATATATTAAACAAAAGTATTGATTTACCTGATCTTATTTTATATAATATGAAGACTTCTTAGGAACATTAAACCAAATTTTTTGGTGAATGGTTTCATCAAAATTTAAAATCCATGTGGAAAATTTGACAAAAACTTAAGTTTGCTTTAAGCCTTATGTTTGTGGAAGAGATTTAAAGCTCATAACCAGTGGCGAAGCTAACCTCATGCTAGTTACTTTTTCTGAAGATGTAACCATTTGAAGAAAAACTACGTTCATCGTTCTACAAATACATAAACTACGTATTCTTTGAAGCTGTCATCTCGTTCATTCATCAAATTTTTTTCAAGGTACTTGAATTGCTGAGAATGATATGTTTTATCGAATTCCTTAGCACAATCTTAAATTTGTCAGCACATTCGCAATCCTTTTACCCGTTGCGGTGGTAAACAGAGGCTGTTAGAATCACCCTTCCGAGCAGCACTGTTTGTTGGTATATTTTTTCTATGTCATTGTTAATTACAGTTAACTTGGAGGCTGGGAATTATGCAGAAAACTGTTGAGTAACTAATACTAAAATTCTCAAAATCTTGAAAAACACAAACAATCTGTATGGAGTAAAGTATTTTAAAAGATCAGATTTTGCACAATGTGAAGATGAAGTGTCATACATTTTTGCACCACACTTTTAGATAAGGGAGAAAACGGCATATTTTAAAAATATAAAATTAATTCAAAAATATCTTTTGTTGCTTTGAATTTAACTTTACGCTCATGAAAAACATACTCTGTACTACAACAGTATTTCTCTGTTCTCTGTTAGGTGTCTAGGCTCCTGTGTACTGACAGGTGGGGAGATATAGGCCTAAGATTTTTCGGTCTTGAGCTGTGCTGATCACAGACACACACATGGACATGTTTCTGAAAACATCATTTTTGGACATATATTTTTGTTGAAAACGTGACATCGATTTTCAGGTGGACATTTATATCCAAGTAGGTTAACTTTGTTAATCTGAATGCTATTAAAAAAGATATTGCTAAAATATTCAATTTTTGGGAGTAATTATTTCACTTAATACAAATTCAATAATGCATATTTTAAAAATTCGTAATTACAAAACCTTTAAATAAAGGTGGATAATTTTTCATCTATATTGAAGAGCAGCTTTCAAACATCGCAACGGTCGGGTGGTAGGCCTAGTCCCTTCAGGGATGTAGCGCCACGGAGTTTAGTTTTTATCTTTCAAACATAAAGCATATATTGAGATGGGGAAATGGAGAAAGAAAATTTTACAATAGACCTACATGCAGATCTTCCTGCTGGAAGGTGTATGTGGCCCCTGAAAATAGATGTAGAAGGGCTGGTTAACATGTTTTACAGTTTTCTCCATTTATGAATACGAACACTGGCACTGCTGTAGACTGTGCAGTAGGCAAACATGTTAAATTCACTTGCTCACAAGTGTTACTAATAGACTATATGAAACGACAGCTTACGGTTGCATTCTATCATAACGAAGACAGCAGTGAATTTGTTGCCATTACATAGCCGCGAGAAAGGCAGGTATATAACGCACGTTGTCATAGCCACCAGCCTAGTGTCGTCATAAATTGAATCCACACCCCCCACTTCCTGTAACCCCATTTCCCATGTTAGTGCTACGTGATTTATAGTATATTGTGGCAGTGAGAAAGACGGACGAGCTACAAACAATTATGCTATACATTAATCCTCCATCTCTTTTAACATTTGCACTAATTGCATAACTCGTATGCAATTATGTGATACCAGCATACATCAGTCTTGCAATAAATTGCAATGTGTCACTGTAAGCTCATTAGGATCGTTAGTTATAAGCTGCGTTTATACTCATAGATCCTAGTAGCGTGCAATTTATTAATTCTCCGCCAAATATCTTAAATTCATGCTACCACAGGGAAATGACTGGCCGTTAGGTTATTATGAATGAATATTTTATTAACTACAGTTGAGTTTTTATTTTTGTATTTTTATTCAAAATAACTTAAGAAAGCTTTTTAGTGAGAAATGTGCAAGTGAAATTAGTATTAGAAAACCTATTTTGGCTCTCCTGTAAAATTTCATATTTGTGATATATTCCCTTTTACTTACCTCCAGCATATAGAGAATAGAACTGGTTCAGTGTTCTAACAAAAGCCTTCCGTTATTAAATTACCCCCCTTCCCGTTCGCCAACAGTTTCTAAGGATGTTGAAGAAAATGGGTTTGTTTCTGTGAAAAGTACCTTCTATTTATTACCACTTATATGTATTTATATTTATGGTAAGGGACTTTGGTACTGGTTAGTGATAATATAAATATGCTCTAGACAATTTTCATGCAATATCAGGAACATTTTAGACCAGTTAGGTTGAATTGCTTTGTAGTAAGAAAATACTTCCAAATGCTTCTGTAAATGTTTTCCAAGGAAAAAAATCTTGCACTTACACTTTAACTGTAATTATTAAAATAAATAAGTTCATACTGACAGGATTTAAACGACAAGGACATGAACGAAAGGTTTTGTTTATATGTATTACTTATTAGGCTTACATTGTTAGGTTAGTAGACTTTCCACGTGGTAGTAAATAAAATATATTGGACAGTCAGATCTATAAAGAAGGTGTAATCTACACTAAAGTAAACCAACTGGAAACCCCTAATTAACTGTAATAAATATTTTAAAAACCCTACCAGACAACTCTATAGCGTAATCGAGTCCTAAATCCGGATGCGTCAACAAGAAACTCAACATACGATTACCATTCTCTTAAGGAAAGTCTAAACAAAGTCTTTCTGCTCCCAACCTGTTGAAATTTTGATGAAAGAACCGAAACGCTATTTAAAAAACCACATACAAAAACATCAGACTGTGTCCGCTCGAAGTTCTAAGTGTGGGGTATGTAGATTACAGGAATATAATAACAGCCCTTGAGTCATACTATTATGAGGACATAAAACACGCTGAACACTGAATACTGAAATATGTTTGCACAGCCACTGCTATAGTACCATTGAGCATTCCAAATTCAGTTTCTGGGATTTGCAGTCTGATCAGAAGGAATACAAAATCAGATCTACTGAAGATCGTGCCAGCGGAAGATAAATAATTCTGTGTTTTCCCGTTTGCATATTGTCTTAATAATATAAGTTAAGATAAATATATTATTTAAAAAACCCTGCTCGAGACTAAGACGTAAGAAAATATTTTTCAAAGAATACATGCAAAGCTGCTCATTGCCCGAAATATTTTACCTGTGTATAGAAGGAACATAGACTAGCAACTTTTATTAGGAGATGTTTGCTCTATGGACTCAAATATTCATGTTACAGCACAAAATCTCCCAGGGCATGGCCGCCACTGACTTCTAACATTTGAAAAAAAAAGCAAAGCAAAGGAACTTTGTTGTTAACACTGGAGTTATGAATAACATAACTAATGCAGCGACGGCCAGTCTTGTGATTAATCTGTAAATTTTGCATATTATGAAAACACTAAAGTATGATATAGCTGTTGATGAATATTAAGAATCAGGTTTTGTCTATCACTAAGAAGGCATGAAGTCAATTTAATGAAAATATTAACCCTATTTCGCTCCAGTATTTATGATTTATGATTGTAATGATTTTAATGCCCTGTAGCATACACATTTTACGTCATAGAGCAAAATTCTCCTAATAAAAGTGGCTTGTCTATGTCCTTCTATACACAGGTAAAATATTTCGGTGTTATTCATTAACACTCTGTATATAATAAATTATTATACAAAATGTTGGAACACTGATGTCCGTATTAATATTATATTATTTACGGTTGTTCGTGCTTGGATTAGACATCGTGAGGTCTTCGCTCAGTTGACTGTATACTCTGATTAATCAACTGTACTCTGATTAAAGAAGAGGCTAAGTGAGGTGATTGCATCATGCCAAGAATTCCATTAACTGATGTTTGATTTTGCAGGAATAATCTAAGGAGATAATTGCCTTGTGCTCTCTATCTGTTTTTGACGAAAGTTTAATAAGCTACAACAGATAGGCCTAATACCCTTTTTTCATAACATAGCAGTGAAAATAATTCATTATCTTTACAATTACATAACCTAATGAGGCACAGTGTTATGTTCTGTGTGATATTTATGTCAAGGCTTTTAAAGTAGCCTGAGGTAATAATAGAATGTAAAAACGGTATAAAATTCCCATAGGGCACTGGCTAAATAAATATAAACATAGCTTAAAATGTGCTTTCAAAAGAATAAAGGATCCACTCAATACATTAGGGAGAATTTAGCTATGAAAGCAGGACGAAAATGGAAGGCTTGATTTAGACAATGTTCATTAGTATGGAAATGACAAAACAAAGGAGGACGCTGAGATTTTTTCTAGCTTCTCTGTGAAACAGATCCTGCCGAATGAACAGACTCTTTCTTCTGCTTCCTTCAAGCGCATTGTTCACTTCCATCTTGCGATGGTACGCTGGTTAAAAAGGAGGATTGCATTCTCTCATGCTGCACAGTTAAATGTAAATGGAAATGCTGGCAGTTAAGTGTTTTTCAATGTATATTTTCATAGCAGTATCGTATTCATTTGTGTAGGAAATATCGCAACAGAATTGAATTCTTTCGGGAACCTAAGGAAGAAAATTGTTATTGTAATCCTACATTTTCTCACATCAGATTGAAATGTAAATAGTGGAGAGTAAAATAAGGCATAAGAAGGAGAAAGGCAAATAAGGAAATTTAACATAAAACAAAAAAGAAAGCAGGAAAAGGAGAAAGGAAAATAAGCAAATTTAACATAAAATCAGAGTTTGTATAATAGGCTACATAATATTGTACATAAGTATAATTAAAAAAAAAGCCTATGTTGAACAAAACAAGGTGTGAAAGTTAATGGCAAGACGATGGAAATAGAGGAAGAAATAAGAAAGAATGAGGGCAAAAGAAGGGAATAAAAGAGAGAATGAAGATAGAGTGGAAAAAGAAAAAGAGAAGGAGAAAATAGAAACGAAAAAATCAACTGTAAGAGGGATAAGAAATAAATAATACTTGCAAGAAAGTAATTAATATGAAAAAGCGAAAATGTGTAATGTATGAAGGGTGAATAGCACGTGAAAAAGTCATAACACATATTATGAGGTAATAAATTATTAGTGAAGGCAGAAAGGAAAGAACTAAAAATATGTAAGTTACCAATGAAAGAAAACTAAAAAGAAAATTAACAACAAATAAAAAGGGATAATTGAAGGACAAAAATAATTATTCGGTACTTAAAATAGGTATAAATAGAAACAATAGATGTTAAAAGGAGGATATTAAACCCGGAGGATAAATGTACGACAAGAAAAACGAAAGTAAGAAAAGAAACATTTTTAGGCATTTTAAAAAACCCAATAACAATTTAAAATATATGGTAACAGCAAATGATGTGAAGAAAGGTCGAATAAAACAATATATGCATAAATAAGAAATTCTAAATAAATAAATTAAAATAAAAAAAGAGATAAAAAGAAACAAAAATAAAGAAAAAGGAAAAGGAATACAAATGAAATAAGAAAAATAAATCATAAAAATAAATTCAAAAATAGAAGGAAATATAATTACACAAAATTTAGAGAATAAGCTAAGAGTGATTCCTGGTGAAAGAAAAGATTCATGTACAGTAAAGCATGAAAAAATCATATCAGAGAATATTTATGAGAAGAAATGTATGCTAGAAAGTACAAAATAAAATTGTAAGGAAATAAATCAACGAAGCAAGTTTTAAGAGGCACAGCACTTTAAACATTCACTTTATATACTACCAGTGGTTACATTTGCTGTAAATTTGGAGCATATCAAGGTATGTATTATGGTAGACTATTTTAATTAATTGTCAAGTTACCATACTTATAGTGGTTATATTTCCTTTAAGTAAAATTAATATATCATTTAATAAACTACTGACGTAGACAGTTTATTTTATCAATGTTATTAGTAGAAAATTCATATGCTTTCATTTTAAAGGAGAAAATTAATTACCACACAATTTATGAAGTAAGAGAAGTCTCCACTGCAGTTTACACCGATTTTCCTTATAGCACCACTTTACTGAACGCTAACAAGGAGATGTTAATTAAATAACAATCTTCTCGTTTGGATTTCATTAAATTCTTTCTAATTACCAACCCTTACAGCAAAATACATGTTTGTATTTGAACGATCGAATATCAACGCAATTAAGCTTAAACAAAACAAAATAAAATAATAAAGTTGTTCTTACAATGGTTTTATAGAGGGAAGTGGATGTTTCAGAAACATTGTATAGATTCCTAAATATTTCAACAAAATGTTCGTTCACTTATGTTTGGGATTCAGTACACGTATATAACCATATAATGAAATATAAATAACTCTGAAAGGGGAAATAAGTAATTTGACGAGAAATAAAGTGCACGGCATTCGTAATCATTTAGAAAGTGGGAATTTCATATGGGTCTGTGAAAACAAGTTTCCGCATTGGCTCCCAGATAAAAATATGTCATCCGAATTGATCCCCATTAGCGTCTGCGGCTGGTTTGTTTTTCTATCCGAGACCCCAGTTAGTGATTTTATTTTATTTATTTTAAGTCTACTGAACTAAAAAAAATTACATAGTAGACTCTATTGACACTTAAATAAAGAAACAACATTAAGAATAAAAACAAAAGAATACTAAAACAAATCAATTAGAACACCACACACTCAATTACAACAATTACAAATGAAAAAAGTTAAAAAATGAATGATGGAATAAGTCATGGTCAATCATGTAATGATCCCATTTCTAAAATCAGAATCATTTGCTAGCATTGGTTCAGAAATGTTTTGTATTTTGTATTTGTATTTTGTTTGGGTGTTTGAATTCAAATAGGAATATTAGTGTAGGATATGAACGTATGTGTGTTTGCGGAATATGTGCGTATGCTTATGTGTGTGTGTGTGTAAAATGTGTATCTGTGTTTGAGTTGGAGTTTCAGTGTATGTGCAGGCAGCCGCACATATAACACTTTCCACTCAGTGCATCGCTATCAGCGGTCTCTCTCTTGAGAAGCAAATGAAATTTGGTCGTAACGAAGAAGAGGTTGGAAATTGCTAGCTGGCACTTCTGTCTCACTATCTGACTGTCTCTACAGAGATTTTTATTAAGATATTATGAGGTGTGAGAGACGAGAATGCCAGTGGATGAAAGACATCTCACAGTGGTCTTAAAAGAGGAAGAGAATTTGAAGACAATGGCCACGCCACCAAGTTTTGAAAACTTTATTCATGACTGTAAGAAAGTTTTAATATTGATTTTTCAAGAAACCCTTCAATTTAGACATTTTACAAGAGAAACGTGGCGCACTGTGAAGCTATGTCTGCCTTTGTGTCCTTTTTTTTCTTTCTCAGAAGAAGACTATATATTTCGCTTCAACAATCACAAACGTATGCTCGGACTTTGTTCAAACTTTTTAACGGCAGGAAAAGGATGGGGTTTCCAGTTCTTTATGCTGAGTGAATGAATAAAGACATTTTCTGATGGACTGCATCTAATGTTTATAATGATGGCTATATTATTAACGCTACCCTTTACTTCACCAGGAATGGACAACTTTCGACACGCCACATTCAATTCTTGCAGTATTTATACCAAGATATACCATTCCAGCTCTACTTAAACCCTATTTTTCCACGGCTGCTATAAAATACACAAAATATAATATATCCCTGTACACTTCAAAAGAAATCATATGGAAAAAGAGAAAAATATTGGTTATCTAATGAAAAATTAGAAACTCACAGTATATTAATTACAATGAATGAAGTCTTTAAATTGACAGTTACGCAATGATCAAAGGAAGAGGCATATTCCTTTATTCAGATGTTCCTGCGCCCAATCCTTCTATAATATGACATATTTATTTAATCCCTCAAGTATTATGATGTCTCTTCTCGTAACGTAGGTATACTCAAAATCAGAATAAATTATGAAGTTTTTTGTTACTTATGTAGTTTCTGCGCTCGTATTATAGTGAAACATTTATGTGCATGGGTCCAGCTGTTTAAACAATTAATAAATGTGTAACAATTTCAGCACGTAACAACTAACCACTAATCAATGGGTTCGTAAAACCAAGACAAAGGGAATATGTAATTGATATATTTCCATTAGTAAATGGGCTATAAGTTTAGCTCTTAGTTAAATGAACTCTCTAAGGGAGTATGTTTCGTATAAGATTTATGCCACCACTAAACTTTGAGTAGAACCAGCTTGCAAAGCCCCAGGATTAATTAAGAGAAATGCGTGGAGAATGCACACAAATACTTGCGGTCCCTGTGATGAAGTGTATTTCTAACTTTTTCTGTGTTGTTCGTAAATTTAGCTGGAACTTAATACCAATGAAATTTATAGGCAATACTTTGGCCAGACGAAAACTTTGGTGTTCTATAGAAACTAAGAAAAGTCTTTTGTTGCTATGATGGCAGATTGTATATTGTAAAAGTTACGAAGAAATTTACGGAGAGAGGAAATAGTTTTAGAAACACCCTCACGATCCCCTCTGCCACCTGGAGTACGCCTTACTTTTGTCAAAGATCTAGTGTGCAACCCGCAATACCCATAATCTTAGCAAATATTTTCATCTATATAATAAAATCAGGTAAACTGATGTAAAAAAGTGCCAGTATGTTTTTTTTTAAATCAGTTATGACTGCAATTATGATATGCAGAATATGTTTTTTTAATTGATTTACAAGTTAAGCTCCAGATTTATTCATTAAGCAGGGCTTAGGGAAGAACAAAGGTCTAGTTTTCTTTTTAATCAGATTAAAATCTTCCAGCATCAGCTGAACTGTACAGATTTTTGATATCTTGACAATCGCACACTCACATAAAAATACGAAAAAGAAAGTGAAATTGGCTGGTTTCGGGATTTGAACCATGGAACTCCATAACGTGAGGCCAAAACGTTACCATCTCGGTCACCTGGGTCAGTTTAACGGTCTAGTTGTAAGTTATAAGCGCATGTAAAACAATAGTGTTTTTGGTCATAGCTATCTCTATTTTAATTTCCAAAGCCGTAAAATATCACAGTAAAACAATTGACTATGTTGTCATGATAAATGATTTGCTTTTTTTTTTATATATAAATTCTTTCGAATACGTATATTATCATAAAATAGGCACCAAATTGAGCATTACTCCGAAACAGGTGAACCGATTTCATCCAGTATCAGTAGACCTCTTCCCATGAACACTATAAATGTGTATACCAAATTCCATAAAAATCCGGTAAAGCGTATTTGAGTTACCGCGTTTTTAAAATAGACACAAAATTGGGTTTTACTCCGGTACATTTGGTCCAATATCGGTAGACGTCTTCCCATGTACATTATAAATGGGTATACAAAGTTTCAGGAAAATCCAATAAAGCATATTTGAGTTATCGCGACTTCTCATATATTAACATAAAAGGCAATAAATTGGGCATTATTCCGGTACTGGCCAACCGATTTGGTTGAACATCAACAGACGTCTTTCCATGGATAGTATAAATGCGTATACGAAGTTTCATAAATATCCGATAAGGCGTATTTGAGCTATTGCGCCTTTAAAATATACACTAAATTGGGTTTTACTCCGGTACCGGTCAACAGATTAGGTTCAAATTTAACAGAGTACTTTTCATGGATGTCATAAATGCGTATACCAAGTTTAATGGAAATCCGATACAGCGTATTTGAATTATGGTATTATGGCAGCGTATTTCTATTAGAAAGGCGCCATAATCTATTAAAATAGGCACTAAATTGGGCATTACTCCGGTACCGGTGAACCGATTTGGTTCAATATCAATAGGGTTCTTCCCATTAACATTATAAATGTGTTTTCCAAGTTTCATGAAAATCCGAAAAAGCGTATTTGAGTTAGAGCGCGTACAGACACACGGACGGACAGACAGACAGACAGACGGACAGACATTTTTCGTCCCCCACACAATCTCATAAAGTACCATACTGGCACTTAACAAGGCGACAAAAGGGAGTTTTTTCTTCTTCTTCTTCTTCTTCTTCTTCTTCGCCAAATGTCTCAAATGAGCACATACCAAAGTCCGTTCTAGGCATGGTTATGTTCTAAAAAAACTATAGGCTACATCTGCCTTATTCTGATAACATCCATAGTGCAGATAATTATCAGTGGACATGTTTAATTTGAGAATAGAATTCTGACGTACGGCGTCACGTGGGAAAGACATAAAAGTCTACTCGCTCGTGCCTGCGTAAAAAACAGTTTCAAATATATTGTGATTTCAGTGTCATGTATGTTATATTTCTAGTTATTGCAAAATGCTTTAAAATTGTCTACAACGTTCTTACTTTTTTATGCCCTCCCTTACCCCCGGAGTGCCAAGTAATGAAGCTTATTATCTCCGAACAGACCAAATTTTGGTAACCATTTGTTTGATTATTTACCTAATAGTGCCCTTAAGTATATCCTCATGGGATGTGCAGTGAAATTGACATGTTTGGGCTGTGTACTTGTGTCGTTGTGTATTAGCGTGGGTTTGTCTTTCTTGCCATGAAGTGTCGTTAGTTGTGTTTGTTTAGTACAACGTTCTTACTACTTATTACTAGACCTGGGATTTTAGGCTCTAAAAAAATTAGTTTTAGGCACCTAAAATAGGCTTTTAAAACAAGTAAATAGGCTTTTAAAAGAGAAAATAGGCACTTAAAATATGCTTTAAAAAGTGTAAATAGATAGAAAATATACTTTAAAATATTACAATCTACACTTAAACTGTAACATGGTATTTTTTATTACTGCAAGAAACGTGGTATACCTATTCTTAACAGAATTAACTGCAAAATTAGGCATAACGAACTATATTCACTTAAACAGATGTTCTTTCACTGGTGACTTGACACAGTACTCCTTCCCCTTAATCTTCTCCCTCCCCCGTCAGTCAGCATTCCTTTAGCGACAATTGTTTGGAATAATTGAGTTTCTGTGAAAAAACCCACCTCTGCTGTTCTGCTTTTCATTGAGGGATGTCCATTATACGATTGTAAAAATTACAGAAGTTGAATTTTATTTTAAAAGTACAAAATAGGCATTTTAGGCACTAAAATAGTAAAATAGGCTCTAAGGGTCAAAATAGGCATTTTAGGACACTATAAGACTCTATAAATGTAAGTGATTTATCATGAAACGTCCACATACTTAAAAATTTTAATGTTATTTCATAAGGAACGAAATAGGCATTTGCCTTAAAATCCCAGGTCTACTTATTACTTAGGCCTATTGTCAGTGAACCGTGAACTGATTTCGTTACTAACTGTATGTCATATCTTCCTACATGCTGACATTCGCCGCGATGACCACACTTCTAACGAAAAGATCAAGCAAACAAACTAACTAACTAACAAACTAGCGACGCCAGTTGTAGAGTGGTAATTTAAGATCTGGTTGTACAGAATTACGTCTGTCTGGGAATGCAGTAAACACAATAATTATTGTTTTCTTACGCTAGGAACCAGTCTAAGCGAGAATGGTCTTCCAGTAAAGCCTTCCTTATTACAGGCCATGGGACTCTTAGGGTCCCAGGTGTCTTTAGAAATTTGAACTATGAAAAATAGTAATGTTTTAGCCTTACGCACCATCACATTTAACCTCATGACTGTTGGTGCTCATTTGTGATAGAGACAGAGTCGACCCCAAGATCATAATGCCACCGTAACGATCAGGGAAATTTACAAAAATCTCAGTAACATCATCACAGATCGAACCCGCAACCTTCCGGTTTTGTAGTCTTATATCTTAATCAAAATTGCACCACGGAATAGCTCAGGCTTTGGAAAATAGAACATGTTAAATGGGATATTCTTTGATGTTAATGAACTTGTTGATTCTATAATACTTTAAAACACATAGTCATTAATGGGAATTCTAAGATCATCTAGCCCAATCATGGGCAAACCCCTATCCATTGACACGCAACCCGAAAACTTGGTCAACTTACACATAGTTCGAAAAGAACAGGTAGATGGAGACACAAACAGACAATTGGTGGTATAAATAAGACCAAGCCGCGGCTCAAAACTCACTAATTCATAGCAGCTGCTTGGTTTGGTATAAATAAAAGGCGGCTTCCTCAACCACCTGCCTAGCCGTTGCTCAACGACCTTGACAGCTCAGCCACTGCTTGGGATTTGGTATAAATAAAACTCTCTGTTGGTAGCAGCGGCTTGCTTTTTTCTGAGGCACCTCATTTGCGGACTCAGCTTGCTCAAGTGAAGTTTTTAATCGTATTGGCGGGGTTCATGGGGGTGACTTTTTAACCAATATGAGTAATTTATAAGGAACGTAAGGATTATGATGTGCACAGATGTAAAGAACCGGTTGTACAATAAAATTGTAAAACATGTGTAACTTAACTTTGTTACTTTTCTTTATTATTATAATAATAATAATCATGAAATAATACATCATTATAAGTCTAACACATTCTCATATTTTACCGTTATCAATATGAACTAAAATATTTCAAACGTGAATAATTCTTTTAACACTATTTCAAATTGTAATGCTGTAAACTAAATAACTTCAAATCTATTATGTAGCAAGTAGATTCAAAACGAACGTATTTTATGAATTAATTATGGAAAATAATTAAATATTAATAAAAGAACTACATATATATGTAGACCTACCTTCTTTACTAATAGCAAAACATATTGAAATAAAAATGGAAACTCCATCCTCTTACAAAGCTATTTTATGTGGGACAAAATAAGCTGATCTGAACAAATCTCACACCCTTAAAAGCTTATCCGGGTTTGTTTGTCTTGCTATCAATTTGACTATGCCCCCTCTTCAAACAAACATAAATACTTGGAGGGAATGAAAGAAACGGGGTAGAGCTTTTAGACTCTTCAGTTGTACAGTCTGCACAAGAGCAAACTATTAAAACTGCTAAGATTATAAAATATCCTAATTATTTACCTAATAGGTACTAAGTATACTTGTGATTTTAGGACAATTGCCTACTCTGTTAAGTATTATTTAAAATGTTAAACTATAATACGTTTCTATGACGGTACAAGTAAGCAAAATATCGAAATGTGCTTATTAGTATAAAATGTTAACTTTTGTTTATTAAAATTAAGTAAAATTATATCTGTCTACTGTTTTAGTTAAATGCTTAATTCATTAATTTACAAGCCTAAACATAATTTTTAGTGCCCTAAAATCAAGGTTTTCTAATAAAACATGAATACTAGAGAATACTGTAGGATAAAAATTCCTCTGACACTGGGGCTTGAACCCAGGACCTTTTAATACTAGGCCTAGAGATGTAAAAACTACGAGGACATGTTCACACTCTCTTGTCTCTTTCCTTTCTCCCAAAGTAGCTTTTCTTTCTTTAAATTCAATACTTTTATACATTATATACTGAACTTTAAATTTTAACTCGGTCACAGACAGTCAAGTGGCATGTTTGTTTACACAGCTGTCATGTGTCGAGCGGTATGGGATGCAGGTGTCCAAGCACTTGCTACCAGTAGCCTGAGCCGCGGCTATGCAAGGAGGGGAAATTTTTTATTTATTTGAAACAGCCAGCCGTTGCTAGATTCTCAACCTTCTCATAAGCAACGGCTAGGTAGCAGTGGCTTTCTTTTATTTATATCACTCAATAAGTGCAGTGGCGGTTGCTCATTCTTAGGGAAACACTAATTTCACTTTATAATATACACTACAATATACAAATAATACAAACAATTTTGTATTTCTTAATTATTCTTTTACGTGTGCAATTATTTCATCATACAAAGGCTTAGAATGTGCCATAACGCCTTGCCAATCGGAACTGTGTCGCAAGCCGTCACTGCTTGCAAAGAGATATGATTCATGCATGGGAATAATCCACCACGTACACCGAATGTCCGCAATGCCATCTTGTGTCTTATGCGGGAAGGTCGAGAACCACAAGTGGTTCGCGAACCAGTAAATGCCCATGTATGATCTAGCCAGATGGCCGGCAGAGGGCGACGCGCATTTCAGTTCTAAAGATCCCAAGATTAAACTCAATTCAGGTGGCCGGCCAATTTGACTTTGATTTTTCCGTCGTTTGAAAGTTTAAAATAGCTTTTGGCATGATAACCTGTGAAGTTCCTTGTTAGAACTATGCAAGCTTTGTCTCTGACTCTTCCAGTCATACGCCGCGTGTTTGATATTGACCAATAACGTTTAGCAGTTCCTCGGATATAGACCAATAACGATCTTTATCTTATAATTAGCCAGGATGCAATTTTATCTGATAAAAGTCAGCTCGTTACTGGACACGTAAGGAATCAACATGCAGTGATTAATACGACAAATTTTGCCAGTAGACAGAATGAAAACACATTATATTATACAGCATAACTTATTTAGAAATTGAAACAATTTAAATGTGTATTGATTAAAAACAGAATTTCGAATCGGTGCAAGCCAGTTTGTGTGCTTTAATTGCGTTCTGACGTTAGCACTCTACGACGCATCTTGTGATATGCACTATTGGTAGCATTGGTAACTCGAATTGACTCATCGTCTGTCCGTGCATTTAGTATGTCGTTATCTTACAGTTCACAGAATATCGACAAGAAAGTAAGAAAATTATTTTTATTTATAAAATCCGTTACATTTTATTCATGGAACAGTCTTAATAAATCCTACTCGAGATTACAAGTTTTGTCAGATAAATTTGCTCGAACTTCGTTCTCCAAGTACGATTTATCGATAAACTCGTAATCTCTACTGAGATAACTCAATCAGCTATCTCATTGGTTTACCTGGTAAACTTTACCAACCTTTTAATACTTCACATTGACAGTCTAGTAATAACCATCATTTTTCATTATTTTGTATACCGTATTTAAATCCCTGACTGATAATAACAAGATTGCTACTGACCAGTGATAATACGAACCATAAATCTGTGTTATGTACCAGTCGCTTTTATCCCCACGATTGCTGCTGGTTCTCGTTTCTAATAGAAACACATAAATTTGTTCCAACGTAGTTTGAAACCAAACTTTCCTACATTCCACAAATTAGTAAGAGTGCATACTGAGAGTTGCACCGTGTCTAGTTGTGCAATGCATTGAAGTGGTGTGGGAACACTTCCACACAGGAAATTAACAACCTTGGTCAAGTTTGCTTGCAGCGGTTCTAACATCCCGCTGTGACCGCACTATGTGTGTCCATCTTCATCACGATGTAATTTGTCTGGTAAACTCTTCTCAATGCATAACCAGGTTTTACATTAGTTCAATCACCCATGGTGCTTTAGTTAGTGCTGGCCTCTGAGACCAAGGGCGATGGGGTCATACACGGTCGAATACAACAATATTGTCGTAGCAGCGTCCTTCCAGAGGGATTTAAAACCGTCAGACAAAATATAAGACTTCAAGGATAATATTATAGAAGAGAAAATTCCTTTACCACTGAGACTTGAACCCAGGACCTTTGGCTATCCGTGCCAACGCTCTTACCAACTGAGCTACGCCAGAGTTCAATTCACAGTGCCAGATAGAACCTCTCTCCTATGACTGATTACCCTTAATGGTCTACCTCACTGACAGATAAGTTATGTCATATGCAGTACTGTGAGGCACACTAATTAGTGATTTTGTGACCGAGCTTCCACTGTTATTGTACAGTAACATTCAGGATAGATTTATGCATATGTATTCATGTACCACAGATTATTGTCTCTGTTGGACATTACAGGATAATATTATAGGAGAAAAAATTCCTCTGACACTGGGACCATTGAGGTAGACCATTAAGGGCAATCAGTCATAGGAGAGAGGTTCTATCTGGCGCTGTGATTGAACTCTGCTGCAGTTCAGTTGGTAAGAGCATTGGCACGAATAGCTAAAGGTCCTGGGTTCAAGTCCCAGTGTCAGAGGAATTTTCTCCTATAATATTATCCTATATTGTCCAACTGAGACAATAATCTGTGGTACATGAATACATATGCATAAATCTATCTTGAATGTTACTGTAATGTCCAACAGAGACAATAATCTGCGGTACATGAATACATATACATATATCTATAAGACTTCAAGCTCGAGAACTCAAGCTTAACTAACGCCAGTGAGCAATATTGCCATGAACTTTAGATCAAGTCTGTTCACCGGTATTTCGACCATCTGCTTCAGTGAAAGGTCTTTATGGCCCGAAGGAATAATAGTGAGTACTATTTTTAATGAGGACAGCGTGTTAACCCTTACATTCATAATGTATCCTATGGGATACAGTAGTTTATCTTAAATCTGTAATAAAATTTTAGCAAAGAATCTGGAAGACAAATTTAAATTTCAAGTGAAAATAGCAAATAGGTACAATAAATAAACTGAGTCTACAATCGTTGAGTTAACTGGTTCCTTGCAGTTCGGTATGCGCACATTTCAAGTTAAAGGACACGAAATTATTGATAATGATTTTAGAAAATCTGGATACAGCTTGAAAAGTATGCTAACCAGGATTGGGCATGTTATGGAGCTTTACTCGTTTTTTCTTGGAACACAGTGAATTAGCTAAATATTAACATCATTCAAACAAGTAGAATTGAAAACTCGGGAGAGAAACCTCTTGACTGTTTTCATATCTCCAGTGTCTTGTATCCAAGCTGTTCTCTTTACACAGACTTTTCTAGATTGATCTTAATAATGCCCTTTCTACTCTTCATATTATTTCTTCTTTTAATTAGTTTTAATGTATTATTCTTCTGAATATCAACTAATTAACTTATATGCATCATGAAATGAAAAACATGGAGTTGTGCAAGCTTATAAATATACTGCTTAACGCACTTTTTATTAGGTCTAATAACAATCGCTAACGTATGTACCGAACTTAAGATGGAG
The DNA here is from genome assembly GCA_964059195.1 of Ectobius pallidus. NCBI lineage: Eukaryota > Metazoa > Arthropoda > Insecta > Blattodea > Ectobiidae > Ectobius > Ectobius pallidus. The sequence goes on from CAXKWD010000003.1 coordinate 79,412,823, forward strand.
AGACAAAATAACGAAGATGATGTGTCGTGATAATTCTAAATTATTGTACTGGGGTTGATGCTGAGGAACATTGTAAGAACATCATTAAGGGCAGGAAAAACGTTTGAAGCAGTGTAGCGTGGAAGCTGCTGCTAGTGCTAATATAATCTCTGTGAGAGGAGGCAAAGCTTATAATCGCACAGCACAACACAACTATCGATTCCCAAACATACACTCACTGATCAGCAAGCAGCAAAGGAAGATAGCGTTGCTACTCATGAAGGTCCCCATAGATGTTTAAATTTCCATCGTCAGTAACTACACAGTGGAAAACTGCATTCTTTGATTTGAGTAATTTTGTTTAAGCCTGTACGTAATTAAAAAATTATTAAAGGGTAAGGGCTCAGTAAAAGAGGCTTAGCCTAGAATATTCATTCCACGAGGACTTTTTCTTTAAATAGATTAATTATAAGAAAAACTAGCAGGTGCCCGCAGCTTTCGCCCGCGTTTATTAATTCAATAGCGGAATGAGTTTTTAAAATCATTTATTTAACTACAGAATAACAAAAAAATATATTTATTAACACATGCAAATAATTCATAAACAATTAATACGATTTTTAAAAAAATATATAAAAATCCGGCTTCGGGAAGCATTTCACGATTAGAGTACGCAGTTCAGGACAAAACTTCAGATACTCTGAGAATTGAGTTTTGTCCAAATAGATCAATATTTTCCAATTTAGGCCAACATATATGATCCTCTTTCCGTCCACCCATGTTAAAAATTGCACATCACTGCTTGGCGTAACGTTATAAACGTATGAATCAAGCAGAGCGGGCAAACAAAATCGAAGCGATTGACAATTTGATGCCGTGGTTAAGTTAAACAGATCTATTTACGCGATGTTCTTGTATATAAGTTGTTATGACAAAAGAGGAAGGTCCGTTGAGGTTAACTAAATATGTAATAAAATAAATAAGGTACCAGATGCTCAACAAGATATATTTTGTGTCGCCCAAGCCTTTCGGTGTTACCACACCATCTTCAGGATATCTTTTGTTGGCTTGGAGCTCCAATAATTGAGCATCTGGTATTTTATTTATTTTATTGCATCGATCGAGCTCACCGGTATTAAGCATGCATTTGAATTAATTAAATAATTTAAAATATTATGCAATAGGCAAAACTGGTGATTCGATAGCACAAAAATCACGATTTCTTCCAGTTTTGCTTTCATAACTAGCAAACGAAAGCGAAAATTAAAAATATGGCTTCGACACGCATTCGGATCTCCTTCAGTTTATCTGTGTGCCATAGATTTGGCTTGGCATCTCACATAGACAGACAAAAACTTTCTGCTATTGCATAGACTATTCCTCTCATACGCCGCGTGTTTGACATTGACCAATAACGTTTAGCAATTCCTCGGATATAGACCCATGACGATCGTTTATCTTATAATAACCTTCCTCTGATCGCAAGGATGCAATTTTATTTCATAAACTGTCAGCTCGTAACTGGACACGTAAGCCATCAATGTGATTGATTTATACGTCTCATCCTGCCATTGATCAGAATGAAAATTCATTATTTAATACAACATAACTTGTTTGGAAATGAAATAATATAAATGTTCATTTATTAAGAACACAATTTCGATTCGCTGCAAGCCAGTTCTTGTGTTTTTATAGCTTTTTAATGTAAGCAACTACCACGACGCCCTCAATCTTGTGATGTGCACTATCGGCTGCACTGGGAACTCGGATCGATTCATCGAATCGATTCTGGACTATTCATTCATCTAGTATGACATGACCTTACGGCTGACGGAATATTGACACCAAAGTAAGAAAATAATTATTTACAAAATCAGTTACATTTTATTCATGGAATAGTCTTAATATTACCTATGATAACACAGTGAAATGGATTCAATACTCACATCAACATATTTCGCCTTGGCACCGTAGGAGTAGTGTTTCTTGCCTAGCTCCTGCAGTAGGGTTTCCAGCTTCTCTGGTTCATGTAGCCGGGCTACAGCCTTCTGTACAAAAGCCATTACTCTGTAACAATAAAAATTGTTCATATTAAGAAACTTGCACTATCGGTATAGACTTTTAGTCGTAATCAGGGAAATTCGGTGTGACATCACATCACATAACAGTAAATATGGTAAAGATAAAATTCATTAATCGCATCACACCTTTCAATGGTAAATTAAGAAGGAGAATGCTTACCGCCTTTTATTAGAACTGTACACTTAAAACCTAAAAAATTATGTATGAAATAAGTGGTAAAAACGAGATTTTATTTTGTAAGTAGGAATGTTTGCGAAACGAGCCCTTAAGGGCTGATAACCCTGGAGTGTTACAATTTTATATCATTCTGTGGCATAATTTCCTATTTTCAATTAATATCATCTACTATTAAAAGTGCTTCTTTTACCTTCAACTGTTTAAAAAAAATTATCACCCTATTCCAGTTAGGTATTTCTAGGGCAAAAAAATTACACATATTATTACTATTATTAATTCACTAAAAACTATAATCTAATTGAATTGTTTGCGAAGAATAACAAACAATTTAAAATGCTACTATGAATTAGAGCTCCAATTTGACGTACTCTAGGCCTAAGTAGAGGAAAATAAAATCATTTTACCATGTGTGTCATAACACTACGTTTTAGACAGTTGTTATTATTTGTGAAATAGTAATTTTATTGCGTATGTCCAGCTATTGTGGGAGGCTCCAAGCTGCTCTGCCACTTAGTATGCACTTGCGCAATCAGAGGCTATTGATTTTACAATGCATGGATGCCAACATATGGGATGGAGTGGGCAAATCTTTTTCAGCCACCAAGTGACTATATTTCTGCGGATACAGTGAGAAATTTTACATTTAAAAATCCGCATAACATTCTCAATTTTTATCTGAGTCTATTTAATAATCACATTAAAATATTATTACCTAAAAGAATGTTTTTCACACACTCTGAATTCATAGCTGATAACCCTGGAATGTCATAATTTTATATCACTCAGTGGCATAACTTCCTATTTTCAATTAATATAATCTATTATTAAAAAAAGCTTCTTTTACCTTCAACTGTTTAAAAAAATGATCACCCTCTTCCACCTTTCTAGGAAAAAAATTACTTATTATTACTATTATTAATTCACTAAAAACTATAATCTAATTGAATTGTTTACGAAGAATACCAAGCAATTTAAAATGCTACTATGAATTAGAACTCCAATTTGACGTACTCTAAGTAGATGAAAGAGGATTCGTATGTAATATAAATGCAGCAGAATAACTTAAACAAGAACTATAACCAGCTGATGCGAAGGTCGGAGAACGATGAAGCGTGACCGTCTGTTTGAGTGAATCTAAAAATCTCAAAACATAAACATTCAGACTAATTATGTTCGAACAAAAACAGTCGTATGAAACTTGCCTATAATAGTAATTAAAATATTCATATGAAAATATACTCGTATCTTAAAAAAATCCTATTATAGGCCCAATGCAAAATGTACTATTATCGTATCATTCTTAGATAGTTTCCGATGATACTTACAAGTAGATACATTGGCAGATACGGAATTTTCTTAGTAGAAAATAATCACTCGGTGATATCAAAACACATGCCCGGAATGAAAACTCAACTTCGAATTTCAGGGTCAAAGAATTATGCTGACCCAACTATATGCACAGTTTCAGTAAACAAAATTGCTGGCCCCTACTGAGTGAAGCAATTTCTCCAGCACGAACGTAGTGCGTGTAGTCTAATTGATACCCTGCAGGCGCTCGGTAGGAACAGCTCTATTCCTTTTCCTGCGAGTAAATTACAGATATAATAATATTAATAATACTAAAATCAGGTAAACTGATATAACAAAGTGCCAGAATATTTTTGTTGAATCAATTATAATTGCAATTATGATATGCAGAAAATAGGTTTTTAATCAGATTAAAATCGACAAGCGTCAGCAGAACTACAGATTTGTGATATCTTGAGAATCACGCACTCACATAAAGAAAAAAAAAATTAAAAAATCCATGTCAAATCAGTCGGATCCCGGATTTGATCCAGGGACCTCCAGAATACGAGTCCAAGACGTTACAATTTGGCCAGGAATGTCAGTCTGACGGTTAGCACAGAATAGGGTTGAATGACAGGCTTATGTAAGCGCGGCAATAAACTAGGTTCCATAAAGTAGATAATACAATTAATAAGTATACTATTGTCATGAAATAAGTAAGCATTATACTGGTACCTTAAAAAATAGGCTACATTACTATTATTATACTGTATTGACTTGTAATAATACTTTGTAACCAACTTCGCGAAGGCGGCCAAGTGACGGCTATCCAGGATGTAGATGATCTCAGCGCACGGAATTCAGGAAGATGTTTCATGAATATTTAACAAGGAACAGAGCTGTCATGGTCTGGACTAGTTCATTCCATTGCAAACACAGTCTTAATAAGGCGCTGAATTAGAAACGCATCCATGTGGATTGAACCTGACGTTAGGAATAAGTAATATATGTAGCTACTTCGAATTCATCATGTATATTCTCTGTTTGATTACAAATATTTTGACAACACGGTAAACCATCATGTCTTAGCTTGGCTTCCGGTATATTATCATACTGGAATTAAACATGGACACTAACCTTAGTTCCTAAGCTTGTAATGAGTTTACACCTTTGAGCCTAGTACGTAAAGCGTTAGGGGATCCCTAATCGAGTCTAGAAAATTGCATGTACGAGGATCGTCCATAAAGCCGCGGGAACATGCTAGTCTACAATAGTCTACAATGTCTGTCTGTGCGCGATACCCAGCAAAATCTGCTGAAATTTTAAACACAGATGGACTGAAGAGTGTCCGAATGCACGTCGAAGCTGGATTTTTAATTTTAGCTTTCGTTCGCGAGATATGAATGAAAAAGTGGCAGAAAAGGTGAATCTTTTGCGTTATCGAAGCATCAGTTTTCGGTAATACATTTCAATTGTCAGATCAATTGCAAGTGGGTTTGCCTTTTTTGTCATAACTTGGAAATAAAAGCATTGCAATATTTTCAATATATCGCGTGCAGTTATAGATCGCTTCGATTCTGTGAGTTCACCCCGGTCGATTTGTTTGTTTATAATGCCAAGGCACGCAAACATCTGAAATGTTCAACATAGACGGAAGAGGGATAATGAATATAGGCCTAAATGGGCAATCATTGTTCGATTTGGATGGAACTTACAATGGAGGGGTTTTCAAGGCCAGGGAATTAGAATATGAGGCCGTTTTTCCAAAGCAGCTCTTTCAAATCGTGGAATGCACTGCAAAACCGCATATTTAGCTGTTTCGTTATAATTATTAATCGTTTAGTTTATGAATGGATCGCGTGTAAGTGTTAATAAATATAACGTTTTAATTATTTTGCCCTTAATTTTTAATCCTCGAATTAATTATAGCGGGCGAAGCCGCGGGAACAAGCCAAAACCCACCTGCCTGACTGACTGATTACAGTATCTCAAAAGCTATACAGCCTAGGAAAGTAAAACTTGGGTACACATATTGCTCATAGGCTCTAGAGGCGCACTAAGAAACGATTTAAAAATCTTTGGCCTCTAAAGACCAATATGGGGTTGTAAAATTATGTAGACCTAATTTTTGAATTCACCAAAAGAAATTCACATTGCATGAACAGAGTCCCCATGACAACATTATTTGTTTTCAGACTACACAGGTGGCTTTGCATGGCTATGTGATTTCATGTAGGCCTAATACATTGTGGGGTACGCCGTAGCGTAGTGGTTGAGGCGCTGAGCTACAAACCGGAAGGTCGCGGGTTCGATCCCCGATGACGTCGTTGGAGTTTTTCAACTGACCTAATCCTTCTGTTGGCAATATGGCCCTGGGGTCGACTCAGCCTCTAACAGATATGAGTACCAGGAGCAATACTGGGGGTAAAGGCGGCCGGTGCGTAAGGCTTACCACCTTCATGTTCCGAATGTCTAAAATCTGGGAACCTCAACCTCCTGGAACCATCAGGGCCTCCATGGCCTGTATAGGGAATACTTTAATTTACTAATATATTGTACTTACACCAAGATACTCCTTTGGGACATAGCCTATGTTTGTGGATTTTCATCGATGAAAGCCTTGTAGAACATAGCCCACGCTTGTCTTTTTCATTTTGTAGGCCAACTGTGACCGTTACATTTAAGTAGCTTTAGAGGCTGTTTTGACGAAATTAACTTATGAAATATTGTAAAGTATGTATTTAACTATCTTAACCAGTAGGCCTATATAACCAAAATTTGATGATTTTTACCCTAGCCACTGTACCACCTCCCCATATAGAAACGATCTGGAGTGAAACTCTGAGATCGATTACAAAAATAATATACTTTGTTAAGAATTTTACAATGATACGATGATTGAACGACTCACGCTATTATAAAAGAAACACCGTGGCATTTCATCTACGAGTCATGATCATTAAATATAAATTTGCACATTTATTCGATAATAATAAACACATTTTTTTATTGCTCCCTGTTAAAATATATTAATTGGAGTGAATTCATGCGCATTTTTTAGCTTTTTTTAAAACCATTAATAGCAGAACACATTGGCACTGAATTTATGTGGGCCGGTAGGCTATGTCGCCTATATAAAATAAGAATTTTAAAGGATCCAGCTACTCGGGAATTAATCGGCTCTAATGAAATAAATGGTGCAAAATATGTTGCACGAACTTTCTCGCAAACTCGTGTTAAAAGCTAGCAAAGAAAAAAGTAAATTATAGACACATTTAATATTTTTTAATACATTTTTATGACACTAACAGGTATCTAGAACGGAAGGCATCAGGGCAGATCTTTATGTACATTGCTTTTAACGTTAAATAATAATAATAACAATAATAATAATAATAATAATGGCGGACAATAATAATCAAAGGCGGAGGGTGGATATTTTGAGTGGGTGTACACATCAGTCAATAAATTTTGTTTAAGTAAATCTTGCATTAAAAAAGAATATATATATATTCGAAAAAAATTAATGAAAAGCCCTCTTAATATTTTAGTTATAAAAACCAAATTCTGGGCGGTTCGATAAAATTCCGAAAAAGTCCTTATTTAAAAAAAATACAATGAACCGTTTAACATTACAATGATTAAAATTAATTGAACAATGGTTTAATTTTTAAAATAATTAAAAATATTAATTGATATATATATAAAATTATATATAATAAAATTTAAATACTTTAAAGTGTGGATTCACTGCAAACAGCAAAATTCTTAAAACGGATATATTTATGATACCGAGTGTGCAGTAATATGTAATTTATTAAAACTTCCATGCCTATTATTAATAATGGTTCTGTCTTCTGCTTAGTCTAACAAGTAAAAGGTAAAGTGATCCCTGTACAGGCCATGGAGGCCCAGAGGGTTCCAGGAGGTTGAGGCTCCCAGATTTTGGACATTCGGCACATGAAGGTGGTAAGGTTGTCAGCCTTACGCACCGGCCGCCTTTACCCCCAGGATTGCTCCTGGTACTCATTTCTGTTAGAGGGTCATAGTGCCACCAGAAGGATTAGGCCAATTGAAAAATCTCAATGACCTCATCGGGAATCGAACCCGCGACCTTCCGGTTTGTAGCGCAGCGCCTCAACCACTACGCTACGGCGTACCCCAGAGTCTAACAAGTGGCATGCGATAATATATTTATATAGTTATATTTATGTATCTATGCTAATTTACCTATACCAGTCCTAACCATTTATACTAATTAAAGCATGTATTTTACTGTTTAAAACCTTCTTATCGTGTAATTAAAATGGCTCTCCGTTAGGCTTTACCTACAGTAGGTTTAATAAAAAGGAAGAAAAGGACAACGAACTTTCTCAATATTTCTCTAGTAGCGAGATTTCTGGATTCCAGAGCATGGGACGCTTAACTTGATCCCCAATGTGACTTAGGGTGAGGACGGAGCTTCTGATATTTTCAACGGGCAAATAACAAATACCAGAAACAGTAGAGGTTGTAATTAATATGTGTAGACTGCTAGAACTCCTAGCAGCGAGCAGGATATATCAGTTGGAGTCTTGTCAGGATAATTGCTCTTTCTAGCAATTAAGGGGGTTGTTCTTGAAATGCCACTTTCTTCAGCCTTGCAATAATCCCCATGAATAAAACATGTGCCAGAAAGCCATGTACGGTGGTCTCTTCAGTGACAAATGTTGTGTCTGCTAATGTGGCGTCATATAAGAGACTACACAAGCATCTAAACCAAGGGAAACTGTCGTATCCTGAATTGCTTTCATTTTTCACAGAAGACAGTGCAACATTATCGTGTGAGATGCCGGGAAGCAGGATATATTCGGGATCTCCATTACAGAATGTCCTGACTGGCCAATTTAAATCTAGATTCATGATTCTCCTCTCTCGTAAAGGTAACTATTGGAACTGGAATATGCTTATCACCTAAGTCAGGCGTGATATCATTTTAATAAACAAAATTCTTATATCCTGTTTCTACCCTAATTCTTGTTTGTGAATAGGGAAATACTTGCGATTTTGTTCTCTATGGTGTGTTCAATGCATTATTTTTGGGATTCTATCATATTGGAAACATGTATTCTTATTTTTAGTCAAATACAATGCCACAGGCGAGTGGCTTTGTGCAACCGCGTGAGAATCGGAAGTCTGCAGGTTCGAATCCTGCAACCAGCCAAACAGTCCGAGGATTTTCTATGATTTTCCTCAGCTTTTAAGAATGTGTTGAAATATCATTCTTAAAATTCTTGCTCCACATCTACTTTTCTTTAATTCCATTTCACATCATCTTTCATCTCATTTATTCTCGTCAAATTTAGGATTGTCTGTCTGTCTGGAACCCTATAGCTCTATGGTGGGGCGAAGGGCCCTCCAAGTGGAGGTTTCAATTACCTATATGAATTTTGTTACGCTTATTTCCCGTGAGAGGGCAGAGGGACAGGTGGTAAGCCCATCGGCTCTCAACCCCCTCAGGAAACTAAAGTCGTGAAAGGGCCGAGAAATTTTGTACAGAGGCACTAATTTAGGCCTGGAGTTCTTTTACGTGCCGTAAATCTACGACACGGGGTACCCAGCTCCCTCCCGGAGGACTCCGTGACCAGGATATTTACGACATCTAGGAGTAGCACCACAAATGGGCTTTGTGTAAACCCTTGGCCCCTCACGGGTGGACACTCCTATGTAGATCTACTTCTAACAATCCCAAGCAATCTGTGAAAACACCTAGTCGAATACATGGAATTCTTGAGAGACAATTGTGATTAATTATCCTTGAGTGAGCCACATTGACTAAGACACTCTTTTGGCTGTACTACTTGGTAGGGTTGTGGATAACCTGCGACGGTGTCACATGCTGACGTGCTGAGGGGACAGTTACCAACCCACGCCATAATCCAGTTCACTACAATACTCAAGGTTTAAAGGGAATCCTAATTCTATTTTCGTAAAAAAAAATGTAAACAAACCAATACCTAGCACGTAGGCTAATAGTCGAGCAAAATTGATATATTTCTTGTCGCATCGATGGAAGATAAAGTCAAAGGTGAAATCTTGTTTTCTTGTAATGACTTCATTTAAGCTATGCTATTAACCTGAAAACGTATCCATATACAAATATAATTTATAGGAAGTTTCTTCTCAAACTAATTAACATGTATGTTTGGAGGAAAAAAGGTAAATTCTTCCAACTTCGTCGTATTTGCACTTCTTATAACTAGGGTTCGGATTTTTATGACCTAAACGAGTGGAAAATATGACTGTGAATATGACCTAAAAATGACTTATAATCCAAAAATCCTAAATATCCCTTCATAAAAGAACGTATTATCTAAAAATTGATGTTCCAATTTAATACTTTTATGGCACTAAATTATTACATCACATTAATTCCATCAGATAATCACTTTTTAACAATTTTACAGGTGATTTAGAGGTTTATTTGTAATTAATTTCTAACCTATTAATGTTTCCAGATACCACTGTAACTGTGAATTGAAAATCTTTTAAAAACATATTTATTGGAAGTTGTTAACAGCAAGGAGGAAAAGGTAACTGAGCTATTACTTTTTATTGTTCCTTCACATTGCAGTTAAAGTAAAACCAAAATATTCATGACTCTTTTTTGGAAAAAAATTAGGTCGACAATGTAGTGCTCTTCTGCCGAATTTATTGCTGAAATATGACGTTAAATTACGAATATGACCGAAATATGACCAAGACCATGAAAATGACCAAAATATGACTTTATATGCAATATGAAAACGGTCCGATTACGATAACAAGCATGCAATTCGTGTTTAATTTGTGATTTCGGTGAAAATGGAGGTCAGGATAAAAATATAACATTTCATAAACATCCGAACCCTACTTATAACCTACGTTGTTGAACAAAAAAAAAATAATTCAATGAAAAAGTGGAACTGTATAAAAAAAATATTTTAAAGGATAGCTAGAAAATCAGTTAGGGACACCAGAATCTGGTACATAAATATTTAGACTAACATATTTGTGCAGCCTGATGTTCACCACTCTGTCCAAAGAACGAAGCCCTCTGGAGGGTGGTGTCTGAAGACGGGCTGGCACACCATTACAGTAATGGCATTACGTTGCCACAAGCTTCCACCAGATACGTCCGTCTTGCAATTTTTAGCTCAGCAAATTGCAACACAAGAGAAGAAAACATCAATCAATGTGACAATTACTGCAAACGAGATCCCAGGATAAGTGCTTGGTCTGTCACACGAACGATCTTGCGTCATATTCATAAGCCGTGAATTGCATTCTCTGGCTTATGCCTTCATTCTTTATTTAGCCTCTGTTTGTATTTTCTCTACCAGAACCTTGATTTTTTATTTCGTATTTCAATTTATTTTATTTCATTTCTTTTGTTTTAAGGGTGTTGTGCACTGCTCTTAGATTTGCAACCGTTGTCGGTTCCCATCATGTACAAGAGTTTTGTACAATTTAGCAGGCACCACAGAAAATTGTGTGAAAATTAATGTATTAAACAATGTAAAATCCTCAATTTCGAAAAAAAAAAAACAACATACAATACATACCCTCTTCTCGTATGTTTAGGGGTATCCTACTATTTTGTTAATATTTTCAAATTAATATACTTATAATGTAACAAACATTCCCTGTTAAATTTGTACATCTAAAAGCCGAGCATAATATATTTACGATAAATTAAATATCTATTTACATATTTAAAGGCAATTTAATGTTCTATAACTCTTTTACTGGCGATTTTGCTGTAAAACGAAAGGCTGTGGAGTTAGAAAATCAAATTTAACGAAAAACGTGAGGTAAAAATTAGTTTTGGAAAATTAGTGATATCCAGCAGCCTATATCTCGAAAACGATTATAGATACGACAAAAGTGCATATGAACCAACTTGTAGGGAATTATGTCAGTTTTAATTCATCATATAAAACGTTTTTGCCTACGACGCACCGTTTTCAAGTTATAAGCGAAAAACAAAAAAATGGCCTTTTCCACTCCCTCCTCCATGAAGCGTAAGGGATAGGGGCGGAGACTTTTAGTATGTTTATCTCCTAACTACCCCCAACACATTCCTGAAGGAAAAATTCTCCCTCTCTCCATGTCCTCTACAACCCCTTCGTTGACTGGACCAAAGGCCTTCTCTTTTCAATATGAAGTATGAAATCCTACTGAGGTTGTGGTTTCTATATTCTGAGGTTTCTGACATGATGTACGCGCAGATTCCCCCAATAAGATCGATTTTAAAGACTTCTACACTTCAAAAAAGATACATTCATAAGACCAGATCAATCATGTTACACTGATAATAGCAGTTCATGCCTTATGTCAAAGTGCTAAACTTTTTAATAATGCTGCCTATATTTTGCGTAAGTCACTTGTGCATCAGGCAAAATTACTTCATTCTCTAATTCCAGCGGTGAAGACAAGCTTCCCTTGTGGACACTGTTTACATTTCCCCACTCAATATTCAAAGTCGTTGGTCACTTAAAATTAACGATCATTATAGAAAGCGCGGAAACATTTTAGACGGTGGGATGAGTAGGTAATTAGAGAGTTTTTGCCATAGCGTGTTCTCTGATATGGTATACTCTAATGTCACGTGACTGAATACGGTAAATGGAATAACGTCTTGTGCTACGATGGAGTTTTTGCCAGCCTAAATTTATACGGTACGGTAAAGGTAACAGAGAAAATGGAGGAACAACTGTTTCAGATTGGTGCACTTGGAAATTTTAACAATGACTTATTGGAAGATATGATACCAAATTGTTCTCAGAATGTGCTAGGCCTGTGATTAAACTTAATTGTCCATTGTTTCTGTTATAAGTCTACAGATATATGAATTCCAAAGCACCTCATAACAGGATATAAATATTAACATAACCTCAAATTGGGATTTTAATCAGAAAAATATGTTAACATGAAAAAATGTATCAACACTGCTAGGTAAATTTATTGAAATGTTTCTGGGTATGTTACATGCATTAAATTATCTGCAGTGGTTTATTATTGTCTGTCTCGCACTTCGAGTAATTTGCTAGAGTTAGGGCCGATTCTAGAGAGGTGAAAACCTATCCATTCTAGTAAAAACATTTCCCCGCCGACAGTAAGTCATTGCCGAAGCCGTAAAAATAAAATGCGAAGTCCAGTCAATTCCTGGATATTATTATATTCTGTTTAATTTTAACAATTACACAATTAACAATGCCTAATGGCCGGTTTCTATAAACTCCCGAATTACCTATGGGTAAATTATCCAATGCACAGAATTTACACAAAAATAACACCACACAAACACAAATAATTTAAAGATAGCAATCACATACAATTGTGGAGAGTTTCTAGATAAATGTTCTCTGGGTAAATATGAAAATGACATAAAAAATGTTCCTACAAACTCGGGCTAGATCTTTCCAAGGGTAAATCTTCGAGTTAATTTATCCTTTTATGGATGGCTGGATAAAATTTAACCTTTCGTAGGATCAATAGTAATATTTAAACAATGAGAATCAAAGCCTTCTGAATTAAATTAACTATACAACTCCAAGGCCTTGCTCATTATATCATTGTAGGTTAAATGGAACTAATTTGTCCATGGATAATTTACCCATAGGTAATTCACTAGTTTGTAGAAACTGGGCATTAGTATGTAAATTACTCAGCTAAAATCATATACACTCATATAATTAAAAATAATGACATCCAGCGCCATGTTGGCCAATCCCTGAGGTATACAATCGCAAGTACATAATGTCATTACAAGAGGTAAATATAAGGAGTTCCGTTCGAAATAGTTTGGTAGGAGTGAATCCAGTCATCTACACTTTCTTCGACTTTTCCCTATCACTCGTCTGATCTATAGGTGTACGTCACCTAATAATCCAAAACACATGATAAAATCCTTACTCATACATTTCACAGAACAAATTTAAATTTTCGTAACGGACTGTGCAGAAAATAAATCAATTAAAAATGCACTGATTCCGAAAATTTACTTAAAATATTATAATTCGGCAATGTTAGTACGTTGAGATTGGTTGTGCAGAGGTAGGATGCGCGCCCCTATATCCGAGGTGGTTTGCGGTTTCAAAGCTAGCAGAGGTCGACGGACTTTTCAGGACGTAAAGGGTCCTCTGGGAATATACATTGTGGGTCCCGTGTCGTAGATTAAAGAACTTCAACCAGAAATTAGATCCTCTGAATTAAATCTCTCGCCCCTTTAACGTCTCAGCAATATCTTAGTGTACTTCTGTCATTTTCCCCTCCACAAAAAAATAAGCAAACCGTAACGAAAATATATCTTTGGTAATTAAACCTCCCCGGATGCCCTATGTTCATCCTGGAACCAATAGGATAAACATACCATCAACGAAGTTAAGGAAATATTTATTTCTAAAAACCCATTACTCACTCAATGACAATAGGCAATTCCTAATGAAAATAAAGGAATATTGTTTATTTTAAGGAACGCGGAGGTTCATTGCCGCACTTACATGAGCCCGCCATTTAACCCTATTCTGTGCTAACTCCACCCAACCATCCATCGCAAATCCTAGTTCTCTTAAATTTATTCTAATATTGTCCTCCCATTTACAGTACCGGTACGTCTAGATCTTCTCTTCGGGTCTACCAGTCAATACTTTTTAGATATGTATTTACTCCCCCATGTGCGCAACATGTCCAGTCCATTTCATTCCCAATAATTGAATTATCCTTACCATATTCGATGAGGAGTAGAGAAGCTCGTCATTATGCAGTTTTCTCCAGCCCCCATTTTCATCTCTCTTAGGTCCGAATATTTTCATAAGCACCCTGTTTTCGAACACCCTAAGTTTATATTCTTCCCGAAGACCATGTCTGGCATTCATATAATACAACCGGCAGAATAATTGTCTTGTAAATGTTTATTTTTAGATTTTTGGACTGAAGACGAGAAGATAAAAGTTCCCATAACCTAATGTAAAGCTTTAAATCATCTTCAATAACAAATGTTCAAATTTACATTGTTATATATGTCTAAAATATAGATAACATTAAGTTTTTTTAATACTGTAACAACAATCTAAAAAACCGGTACCTCAAGAGAAATTGAAAAATGTATTTGAGGTAATGAAGTAGGTTTGTGGTTATTATTATTTTCAACCCAAAGGCCTATTCAGTCTGACAAATCCGGGAGGGGGGGGGGGAAACAACCGATGCGCACACTACGAAGTCAACTTCCTGGCGCTACGATTATGAAAGTCGCCTCGCCTCTTCGGCGATCTGTGAAATGTAGCGTAGCTCATTTTAGCATACCTGTCTATATGTGTCATCCTTTATAAACTGCATTGCTTCCACTTTTTAGCAAAGCATGGCTTTCTGTGTGTAGATAGCCTTTACAATGCTTTCCCAGAGTATAGTGTCAAACATGTTGTAGGCTACATTTGATAACAATATTACATCAAACTAATCTCACTATTAGACAGTCACGCTTTACGAGCCTAGCTCTAATACGCCAAGACAGAGGTAATGGTGCTGAGTTTGATGTGCACTTAATTTCATTAACGTCATAACCGCCGTATAAGGGACAGGAGTTTCTTGTATGTTTAACACGAAGTCCAGTTGCTCTCGTCTGAATATCTGCTGTACAGTACATCATGCAACCAATATTAAGTGTAACTTATTTCTGCAGCAAATATATCATTCATAAATACTAAAATGGAATACCGGTAGCCTACTAATGATTAGGATTAGCCTACTAATAATTAGAATTAACCTCAAAACTGCTTACAAATATTCCTTTACTAGTATAAAAGACCCGCAGTCACCCGGGTTTTGTATTTTGCCCGTTCTTCGAAGTAAACTTGTGGAATACTTCCAATTTTCGAACTCTAGGCCCTTAGAGGTATTTCTTCCCTTCGATAGCATTTCAATAATTCTGGAAAAACAAATGCTTTGTGAACGGCAATAAAGAGGGAAAAGGCCAGTAGGTTAAGTGTGCAAAATTTCATCAAGATTGTAATAAAACTATAAAAGGGTGATCCTCATATGGGTCAAGGAAGCCCTTATGGGTGCGGGGGGTTAAGGATTACAGATTTTGTTATATTCTTAAGGGTGGCATACGAATGAGGGTATTCAGCGAAAACACTAACGCATTTATTGTATTAAAATTCACTGCAGGTATAGCCTAGATGATAGCGTAATTTGTCACCGAGTACATTAATTACCCTCATAGATCCATAATGAAATTTGTCAATCTTTGTTGTATATAATAGATAAATACAAATGGAAATAATTTATTTTGAATATTACATTTTGAAACAGAAAGCAACTCTTCATTAGTAAACCCTAAACACATTTTTACTTTTCAATAGTACGTTTGTTTCTCATGGTTCTTTTACGGCGTTGTGTACTGCCGAATGCTGAGGAATACAGAATTCAGGGCTAGTTCTTTACAACTGGAATCCTTGCACTATGACAGGGACAAGTATATAAA
The DNA here is from genome assembly GCA_964059195.1 of Ectobius pallidus. Lineage (NCBI taxonomy): Eukaryota > Metazoa > Arthropoda > Insecta > Blattodea > Ectobiidae > Ectobius > Ectobius pallidus. The sequence continues at coordinate 79,428,856 of CAXKWD010000003.1, forward strand.
AAGAGTAAACAAAAGTATTGAATTAATAAATCAACAACAGATCCCTTACCACCCCCTGTGCGCCAGAATTTGTATCGCGGGCGATATTTTACATGTTTGTAAACTTACAGACATGAGACCATCGCATTTACGCACAAACAAATTACATCGATGTTATATTTTTATACAATAAATTCCTACAATTAAATAAGGTAAAAAAATAAGCACCCCAAAAGATAAACCTATGTAAAAAAAGAGGATTAAAGAACGGAAAATGTAATTTGTCTCAAGTAAATACCGAAGTTGAAAAATTGCATCACCATATCTCTATAATAAACCAAAATATTATATTCTTAAGGCTGGCATACGAATGTGGAGATTCAACAAAAACACTATCACATTTCTTGTATTAAAATTCAGAGCAGGTATAGATGATGGCATAATTTGTCACCGAGCACTGCTGGAAAGAAAAAACCCCGCCCAGAGTCACCCTCCCCACGCAATTTATAAGCGTTAAGAAAATCCTCATACTGCAAGATATTGTTCAGACATGGCACTTCTGGAAAATTTAACAAATTGTTAAAATCAATCCCTACAAGGATTAATAAGCGTTGATATGTAACAGAGCTATAGGATAATTTGTAGGCCTACTAATAGTTAGGAAAAATCCTGGAAGCTGCCACATCTTTTGAAGTAACTACAGTAATAAAATTTTTGATCAATCTGAACAATATCTTGAACATATTATTTTCAGGCTGCTATTGACACTGATGAAAAAAGCTGCATACTCCGTCCAACAGATTTTAGATCCGCTATATTTAAATGAACAGAAAAAACCTTAAACACGTTGGCCGCAACTGTGAGGAATATTTTTATTATGATAATCATATATTTCCACCTCTCTCTCTCTCTCTCTCTCTCTCTCTCTCTCTCTCTCTCTCTCTCTCTCTCTCTCTCTCTCTCCTGTTTCTCTCTCTCTCGAATCCTATGCCCCCATGTTGGGGCGAAGGACCTCCAAGTGAAGGTTTTTGTTTACCTATGTGAATTTTGTTACGCTTATTTTCCTAGAGAGGGACAGGTGGTAAGCCCATTGCCCCTTAACCCCACTCTGGAAACTAAGGTATTAATTGGATGTGAAAGAGAGAAATTTTGTCCAGAGGCTCTAATTTGGGCTTGGAGTTCTTTTACGTGCCGTAAATCTACGACACGGGTCCCCCAGCTTAAAGTAATTTACATAGTATATATCGGCAGTTGAAGGTTAATAATAATAATAATAATAATAATAATAATAATAATAATAATAATTATGTTCGTATCTCTTGGATTTATTACTCCATAATACCCAGAAACCTAGTTTCGTTACGAACATCCGGTCTGAATATTATTAGCAGTACAATAGCTGAATTAAAAAAAGATACGAGGTATTGTTCGGAAAAGTTTCTTTACGGAATCACAGCTATATGAGAATAGACCACACATCCAATATAAAGACATTTTAATTGTGCCTGAATGTATTCAGCAGAGAGTGAATGTGTTGCTGGCATTTGCGGGATCGCTGTTCTATTTAATGTCGTACTCGCACGTTTTAAACTTAATTCTAATTACTCGATCCAACGATCAATAGGAGAAACACTTTGCCTTCACCCGAATTTGTAAGGTTAAATTGCTAACCGCGGGGTCCATAATAGAGCGACATTTGCAATGTCTGTAACGAAGGTATTGAAAAGACAGGACGCTTTCACTGCCTGTGATTAAACCCAAAGTGCCTCACATCCTACCCGTTAATGCAACAATTTCGGAAATCGTTGCAGAGAAGAATTTTGAACAGATCAGATTGGTATTCTAATTTGCTAAAGCACGGTTTACAATACATATAATTCTTCACATAGGCTAAAGCATACTTCAAAACAAGCATTTCATCATGATCAACCACATTTCTAATTAATGTTTACACCAAATGAACGACCGAGGCCCTAATGTACAGACTCACATTCGGGAGGTAACGGGTTCAAAACCCATGATAAGACAGTCTGAGTGTGAGTTTTCAGGGGTTTTCCAATCGCAGAAGGGAATTCCGGCTTGGAGTTTACCTACTTAGATCTGGAATATTTTTACAACAGTGATACGAGGCCTCTCACTTAAAACGCATCTGCCTACAATAAGTGTCAAATATAATAATATGAACTAGAAAAGGCAAGCAGTCGTCTGTCTTATCAACAACTAGCAGATCCCCGCGGCTTCGCTCATGATAATTAATTGGAAGATTAAAAATTAAGAGCAAAATAATTAAAACATTATATTTATTAACACTTGCACATACATAGGTCTAAACCAGGCCTGTCCAACTTCAGAAGTACTGGGGGCCAAAATTTTTCGACAATTGATGCTGAGGGCCAAACATAAATATAACAGTAAAGTACAGTAGACCAAATTGTTGAAATAGGATTCATTACCAGTAGGCCGAAATTAGAACTTAATGTGAGCACTGATGATTTTCAGATTGCTTCACTAAAGTATGGATGTCCACTTCTATGATAGTAACTGCCAGTTTTAGTAGGTGTAACAAGGAATCATCAGTGAGACAGCTCCTATATTCATTTTTTATGAATTTCGTGTTGGAGAAAGCACTCTCACATATATAAGTGCTTCCAAACATTGAGGAAAGCTGCAAACCAAAATCTCTAAGCTGAGGAAACCTGCCCTCTGGAAGTAGCTTAAAAAGTTGAGCCCTCTTTCAGACCTGGTTTGAAGAAAAGGATCAGCCCGAAGATCACAGAGCTCCAGTTGATACATGGATGGCTGATTCTCAATATCCACATTCAAAGGGTCATTAAAAAGCAGTAGTTTACCTTTAATATTTTCAAAGTCAGAAAATCTTCCATTGAATTCTTGAATAATAACTTCAATATTTTCACAAAACTCAGAAAAGTTATCTTCAATTTCTCCTGACAGCTCTTGACAACATGGAAAGTGTGTTAAATAATTTCTTGATAAAGTTGATTACAGGGATTTTAAAACCATTAACATGACCACTAACCCTGAAACACTTTGATTTTTGCCCTGAAGTCTCTGGTTCAATTAATTCAAGTATTGTGTCAGGTCAGTCATGAAAGCAAGCTGCCTTAGAATGTCTGGATCTTCAACCCGTCGAACAAGATTTTCACTATCTTTGGTAGGCCTACTGTCCTTTTAAAATACTGGAATCTCATTCCTCAGTGCATTACCTGCACTCAGCCAGAGTACATTTGCGTGGAGTGCTAGATCTCTATATTGGGCTTGCAGCTCATCCAAAATTTCCCGGAAACTGCAGTGAAGTTGTGCCTTATTAGTTGTCGTATTAGAAGTATCCGCGGGCCACAAAACTGTGAGAGCGGGCCGTATGCGGCCCGAGGGCCGCGGGTTGGACAGGCCTGGTCTAAACTAAACGATTGATAATTTAATGAAACAGCTAAAAATCCTGGTTTGAATGGATTCCACGATTAGAAAGCGGAGCATGGGAAACAACCACAGATTCGAGTTCCCTGGCCCAGAAAACCCCTGCATATTGAGTATAGTGCAAATCGAACAATGTTTGCCCATTTAGGCCTATAGGCCTATTCATTATCCCTCTTCCGTCTAGGTTGAAAATTTCAGATGTCTACGTGCCCTGACATTATAAACAAATGAATCGATCAGGGTGCGCTTACAAAATTCAAGCGATCGCGATGCTTTTATTTCCAAGGTATGACAAAGTACGTAAAGCAACCTGCAATTGATTTGACAATTGAAATGTTTTACTGAAAACTGATGCTTCGAAAGCGCAAAAAAATGCAGGTTTTCTGCCCGTTTTTCACTCATAACTCGCGAATGAAAGCGAAAATTAAAAATCCGGCTACGAGGTGCATTCGCCCACCCTACAGTCCACCTATGTTTAAAATTTCAGATCTCTGCGTTTAGTAGATTTCGCTGGGCATCGCGTACAGACAGACAAACACTTCCTCTTATCATACAAGATTACACAACTTTCTGATACGTCACACCTACTATGGATTCCTTTCAGAATTCATGCAGTATCAAGGAACGTTAAGTAAACTACAACTTTCAGTAAAAATCGGTAATGCTTTAGTGGAACTAGAGCCATCATAAATTTAGAATTGTTCTACAAGACGAAGGATAGCTTACATATGAGATTCGAAGAGCAAAATATCATACCGACAACGATGTGAATGCCGCAGGGAACAAAACAATAATTTGAATATGATGCTCTAGTAGTGGAAAGTGCAATATAGTATATTGCGATACAAGTGCAGTAAGCGATGCATACGGATCGAGGAAAGAGTTTTTTTCAATTTTCCGAGATCCGTTATGTGTATTGCATGCTATTTTTTTGTACGATGATTATTTATATCAATTTAATTATAACTTATTAATTGAGATATTACCTGAAAATATTATGTATATACATTATTGAAGATAGATGTTTATTTCAGAAAGTGATTCGCATGTGTTTGTTGTTATGGGAACCGAATATTTGTCCTGGGGGGCCTTGTCCATTAAGGCTTGTATTATGATGTGCCGTAAGTAAATTTTTACCACACGGAAACTCTTACCGCACATAGCAACAAGATTGCGTGTGGGAATGTCAACTTACGATCCACGGCAACAACATTCGTAAGTACCACTAATTAGTTAAGTCGTGCAAAAACATGTTTTAAACAGCGTTTCGCGCTATCGTAGTTTGCATCTTATTCGTGAAATACCTCTATTAAAAACCACTCGTGGCCCGTGGGTTCGACTTTTTTACGTTGACAATATGAAACATATACAAATGCCGACAACATTTCTTTTATAAGGTATAATATTTTATTGAACTCAATGGATAGGACTAAGTTATTCTTCCTACAACCAACATCTGCGATTACATACTTTTTCTTAATAGAGAATGGATCTCTGCAGTTGAATGGAAGACTGCTGGAACCTGTTCAGCACATAACCTCAACATCAATATCGTTATTTGCATTTATTTCCATATTAATGGAATGGTTTAAGTTGTTCTTATATGTCTGGAATCCCTTCATTCACTTTATTGTTGGGCATAATTAATTTATTACAGGTCTCGCCGGCTTCTCAGCTTGACCCACATTCTACACCGGATGTGGTCAGACCTATTTCTAGTGAGCTAACCAAGAATGGAAGGATAGTATGGCTGACTTCCTTACAGGATATCTAGCTTTACATAATGATGACAAAGTCAGCTATAAATCTAACACAAAACACATTTCTTTATGGGCATATTTTTCGATACCGGTACTTGATAAATTTATGCGTATGATTAATATAGAAAGAGATTTTAGTTCATTACCCTGACTATTGAATAATTTTTCTATTATTCGTTTTACAGGTAGCTAGACGAATAATTATGGTCTAGCAGTCTACCATTGAAGTGAGTTGATATTAAAATTTATCCCGGAATGGGAGGGGGTATTATGGACCTGAACACGGCAAGCACTTTCAAAATGATTTATTCTGTCCCTTTTCGTCACTTCTAAAATTACTCACAGTTGAGATGGTCTATGTAAAAGGGGAACATAGGAACTCTCTAAACTTTAAAATGTTCAAAGAGAAATTTTCTAATCTGCTGTTGATACATCAGTTTTAATTGAATAATTACTGGTATATTAATTTATTGTTTTGTTATGCTTACTTACTCAATGGCAACAGACAATTCCTCAGCAAGCTAAAGGAATATTATCTATTTCATGGAACCCGAAGGTTCATTGCCGCGCTTACCCGAACCCGCCATTCAACCCTATTCTGTGCTAACTCCATCCAATCATCCCTCGCATCCCTCCAATCCTCCATCCTCGCAAATCCATTCTAATATTGTCCTCCCACCTACGTTTAGGTCTTTCCTGTGGTCTTTTCCCTTCGGGTCTCCCAGTCATTACTTTTGAGATATGTCTCTCCTCCCCCATGCGTGCAACATGTTCATCCCATTTCATCCTTCGCGATTTAATTACCCTTACTATATCCGGTGAAGAGTACAGGTCCTGAAGTTCGTCGTTATGCAATTGTCTCCAGTCCCCATTTTCATCTCTCTTAGGCCCAAATATTTTCCTAAGCACTCTGTTTTCGAACACTCTCAGATTATGTTCTTTCCGACCAGTAAGCGGCCATGTCTCACATCCATATAATACAACCGGCAGGATAATAGTCTTATAAATCTTTCTTTTTAGATTTCTGTACTGAAGACGAGATGATACGAGTTTCTGAACTGCATAAAAACAAGCATTTCCAAAATTTGTGTGCAACTTTTTATACCAGAATAGGCCATACACATTTGTATAAACTGTACTACAGTATCATTCAGTAAAAGTTGTATACGTTTGTAATCTGAACTTTCTCCTTTTTTCATAACTTACTTTATTATAATTAATTACACGTAATTTAAGAGGTCACTTACACATTAGGCCCTAGATATAGCTCATTTAACAGTATTATTATACTTATTATTATTATACAGTAGGCCTACATTTAGTTACATACATAAATCATATAGGCCTATAATTATTTAAATCTAGGCCTATATTATTATTATTACTGTTATGAGTTCTGTTTGGAAGAGTACCTTTAAACTGTCTATATTTGTATACATCATATACTTAATCATTGTCTTGTTAGATGGAATTGATATCCTATGGCAACTTGCGAAGAGACAAGCAGCTTCATTTATAATATCTACAATAAATTTATTTCTTCTTCTACTCCTTATTCTCAATGTTATTATTATATTTCGTTCTGATATATTTCCGAAATATAATAGTTCCACAAGACAAAAACAAGTATTCTAAGCAAATTACACTAATTATTACTAATTATTACTAATTACTAGTAAAATTACACTAATTATTACACTATTTTACCACAATTCTTACTTCTGATGGACAGGTGAACAATTTACATTCTGTTAGGATGACAATTTGCTGTGAAATGTCACGTGGAGTTTCCTTGGCGCTTACAATGAAGACGAAGCAAGTGCATGTTTTGGTTTTATGTTATCGTGAGATTTTTAGTAACATTGAATTTAAGAGCATTTTTATTATAATATAATGGACTGCTACATACGGTACTGGTATTAGTCTCAGAAACTACTTTTAGTAATAGGCCTATTTTACAAAAAAAAAGTGTTACATAAGTCAGTAAAATCGTAAAGACAAAAATTAAGTACCGTATTTTACGGACCATAAGACGCACTTTTTTAAACATTCAAAGCAGAGCCTTGAATGTTGGTTGCGTCTAATGGTCCGAAGTACAATAAAAAATTAAATTGTGGTAAATATTGCCGGAATTCCATAGTTGTAAAGAGGGTGATGTAAACGATAAGATATTTACAAATTTTGGCACAGAAAAAAAAGGATTGTTGAGTACTTTTATGTAAAAGAAGTTGTCACTGCCGGGTGGTTTAAATGAAGGCAATGACCTCTAAACAACCTTGTCCCGTTACACTTACGTATGCTGAATTCAGGGTTAGAGGGTCTAAAAGTATTTTCAGTATTTCATGAGAAATCAGTTCAGTTAAAATTTATGCAATGCCACCTGTACAGAAGAGATTTTTGTACAACGCAGGTTTTAAGTTAGAAGTGTTTTACACTGACTCCATTGTACAAGGTAATAATTTGTTTATGCAATGAAGTATAGCCTATTATTCCCTTTTGAAATTTTTCGTTTAGAATCACATATTTATTTTCCTTTAAATTTCCATCCTAAAACCAAGGTGCGTCGTATGGTTCGGAGCGTCTTATAGTCCGTAAAATACGGTAGTCACCTGGTAATCTTTTAAAGTTGATCATTTATATTTCCACATCTATTAAGGTAGTTATAAATAAATAAAATGCGAGAACGAGAAATATTTGTGTACTCGATTTCAAATTTTTCACTGGTGGATTCTCAAGGTTGTAACAAAGTAGGGGAAAGCCAGAGTTAACTCACCTCAGCGCGTGGGCCCTCAACTGCTTGCTGTGCTTCAGATCTTCGAGCTCGATGCCATTGAATGGCATAAACACCTGCTGTACATCTGGATGCGTCTCAAATAAACTGAAACACACAAGATAACATCTCATCATTAACTTATATTGATACGTATCAACTTTCATACATAACAATAGGTTAGTTATCACTGAATATGAAAGTAAAATTACCACATAAATTATTAGGAAATAAAAAATCCCCTTAGGCAAGCCTACAGGCTGAGGTAGATTTCGAAGTGCTTTTGGTTTAATTTACTGTCGCTGCGTAGCACTCTTCTTCTTTAGCCTTGGCATGACAAACCCGCAATAATAACTGCAAAAAAGAGGAAAGAGCACTTTTTTAAACTTTCAAATCTCGTCTTATATGAGAACTATCAAGAAACTAGTTATTTATTTGTACAGTACTCATCAAGAGCTTTTCAACGATACCCCACAAGACGTAGTTTCAAAAATTTCGAATTTCCATCCCCCCACCCCCAGATTTCTTCGAAATCTACCTAAAACTAGTGTTTGGGGATACAAAACTGGTTAGTTCGTTAGCGAATGAAACCTCAAGATCTAATATTTTTCCAATGTTTTTTTTTTTTTAAATGCATTTATCTTCTCCACAGCAATACACATGAAAATTCTAAACAAAGGTAAATATGCATGCATATACGGGGTATTCATAAAATAAATCCGGATTTTGAAGTTAAACATTTTAATTAAATAAAAAATTAAGGATGATGTTTTATAGAAAGGTATTATTATCAAGTTTGTTTGTTTTTGTTTTTTGTTTTCAATTTAGTGCATTTCAATATGTGCTCCATTTTTGGCACGGCATACATTCAAGCGGTAGTCGATCTCTTGCCATGTCCTGGCCAGCATGTCTGGGGAGATGGCTATCAAAGAAGCGATGATCCTTTGCCGCTGATGGTTTACGTCTTCAATCTTTTCCACATAAACAAGGTTCTTTACATGTTCCAAAAGAAGAAGTCTAATCGATGGATTGCAAGGGCAGGTTCTATTGCTTTTCCTCCTAGAAGTTTGATATCATTCCCTTAGACTTCTTCTTTTGGGGACTAAAGAACCTTGTTTATGCGGAGAAGATTCAAGACGTAAACACCTACTGCAAAAGATCATAGTTTCTGTGACAACCATCATCCCAGACATGCTGGCCAGGACGTGCAAAAAGGTCTATTGCAGCTTCAATGTATGCCGTGCCACAATTAGGGCAACCATGTATGAAATATTAACCTTAATTTTTATTTCATTAAATATTTAACTTCAAAACCCCGGAGTTCTTTTACAGATACCTTGCACTTATGTCGAGCTTTTGATTATTATGCCTTCAATTTCCTCACTTATTGTATATTTCCTGACCCTTGAGACACGTTCAATCATAAAAGTGTTAGGAAGAAGATTCAAATTCTGATTTTAGAGGATCCCATAAGAAGAAGTAGAAAAAATTCCATATGTGGTGATCGGCAAATCTGACCTGAACTGGCCGATGTCCTGAGAACTTGTTTTAAACTATCTTTCTTGTCAGTAAACCGTGCAAAAACCAAAATAGTTCCACTTGAGTAGGTTCAGCCGTCGACATGACCTAATAATCTACATAATAAAGTCCGACGTTCGGTGTTCGGTGCTCCGAAACATTTTGGTTGGCTCTTGAAGACAGCCAATAAGGGCCGAGCTGCCACAAACCGGTAAATGAATTACACATTTGAAAGCAAATACTGGATCATTACGTATATGTGAGGTATCAATCGAAAATTTTTTTTCGTCCCGGTGTCATTTATACTGTGAGATATAATTTTGTTTTGGCTAAAAAAAAAAAAATGTATTTTAAAGTCGAATAGAACGTTTCGTTTCGATGTCTCAATCCAAAATCCCCTTAAGTTTTTCAATCAATGAACAATAAACAATGGAACTAGCTATTATGGTCAACTTTGAAGCTAAACGTATTGTTAAATTGCTAAACTATGATATATTTCATCTTATATATATATATATATATGTAAGAGGCTTTGTCCTGACTGACTGACTGACAGAGAATCAACGTAGAGCCTAAACCATAATAGGTAGAGACTTGGAATTTTGTCAGTACCTTCGTTTCATAATGTAGGTGCTCATTAAGAAAGGATTTTGAAAACTTTTGATTTTAAATGCCAAAAATAAAATGTTTTTGAGAAAACTTAATCCCTTTTTACACAGAATAATCAAATCCAAATCACAGTTCACATGGCAACAGTGTATTGTTGGCAATCTTTACATAAGGTTTTGGAAATAAATGAAAGAAGACTTTGAAAATTGGAGAAGGTATTAAAATTTATATTTGAGTAAATTATGTATCTCAAAATTTTGTAGATGATGTAAAATAACCAGTAAATTCAACCTTTTAATCGAAATTTTCGAATTAATCAATATGTTCTTTACAGCTTACAAGTTTCGCGGGCAAAGCCTTAATGGGGAAACACGGAATGATTTGGACGAAAAACACTATGCGGGGTTTATCTGGGCTAGGGAACTCTAATCTTTTTTTCCCCGGGTGGCGCACTTTGATCGTAAAATGCACCTCGAAACCAGGTTTTGAGATTAGGTATCCGGACGTGGAGAAATACAAGAAAGAATATGAGAAACGAATGTGTCCACTTTTCAGTTCAAATGAAAATGCGGGAGAAATGTTTAGGCTATAGATATGAAATTCTTAGCAACGTGCAAAATAAAAAATTAATACAAAAAAGGAACAAGCTTTAAAAAATTAGGCAAAGTATTATTTTTGATAAGAAAGAAAAGGATATAAAAATATGGAAGTTTCAACCTAATGACGTAAAATGTTTTATTGCACCATTGAAAATTCATTGTTTGAAACTTTTAATAGGAATGTTTTGATATTGTGGATTGGTTTACGCAAAGAGCGCCTGCTGAATGCGATTAGACTACTTGCACAACAAATTCTACAAAATTGTTGTGCGGGTAGTCTAGTCGCTTGCAGCAGGCGCGCTGTGCATTGGATTGTGAACCGACAGGGTTGGCGTTACAATGATCTAGTAAATGTGGGTTGTTGACCAAGAGCTAAACTACGCCCTAATAAGCTAAGCCAACTGCAGCTAAGCTAAGCTAAAGTTGGATGCCCACCAAAAACTTAGTGAATGCTAATCGGTTGTTAGTGATTTGTTGAGTTGGACGGACGCTACAACGAAAATGATCAGTACTGGGGGAGAAGGCAAATGTCTTGTGGAGGGGGAAACCTAGCTTAACTTACCCAGCGTGGAACTATGTGCACAGCTAACCCAATTGACATTTCCTTAGCTTAGCTTTGTTTAGTTTTAATTGATTAATTTCTTATTTCAAGTGGTATAGGACAATCAATAATCTTAAAAGCTTCCGCCTGATATACCACTATATTTGTTCAATCACAGCTGGAAGCTGAATGATAATATAATCAGGAATACAATACAGATAATTACGTCTATTAAATAAATTAATTTATAAAATTATATAGGCTATATATTAGGCTTTATTTTAAAGTTTATAAAGTTTATAAATTTATTTATTTAATAGACGTAATCATTTCTAATGTATTCCTGATTACATTCTCATTCAGCTTCCAGCTGTGATTGAACAAACTAGTGGTACATCAGGCCGAAGCTTGCAAGATTATTGTTTGTTTAGTTTGCTATCGGCACAATGGAAATCCGCGCAGCTATGTGAACTAAGCTAAGCTAACTTAGCTTAGCTCTTGGCCGACAACCCACTTAAGTGTAAAAATCTAATTGAAGTTTATACTTTTTAGTGCCCTCTCTTACCCTCGGAGTGCCAAGCAATTAAGCCATACCTCCGGACTTACCAAAATCTGGATACAAAAAAAAGTCCATAACTTCCTGTTATTTAGTCCTTTGTTCTGCATCCACCTGGGATGCTGTGTAACTGACGCGTGTGGGCTGTGTTCCTCGTCACGATTCTTTTGAGCATGGTTTCGGCTTTTGCACGTGTGGTGCAGGTGTTGTCTGCGTTGTTATTCTGTGTTGTCCTAGTGGGCTTTCTTACTACTTGGTTTGGTTGACTTTATGGTCATTTATCGACCGGGTTAGGCTTGTAACCGTCGCCAGTGTGCTGGAATTTTGTCCTGCAGAGTTATTTTACATGTTTGTAAATCTAGAAACACCTGCATTTATTAAGTGCCAGAATGGTACTTTACAGAATAAAAAAGTCTTCTTCTCCAATCTGCAACTGCCCCGAGGGAGGAAACCAATCGGCCCTTCACCTTGTAAAAGAATGCTCCATATTCTCCAGGGAAAGACCAGCAGTTTTAACTTCTCTACCCTTGCCACTAATAATGAAGACACACATACACACTGTAGATGTTACGGACTTCCTCAAAAAAGTGTACAACAAACTCCAGTCTTAATTCAGAAACAACAATGTAAACTAAACAATTTGTAAATAATACTGTAAATATCTCGTGATATACCTAGCAGGTAAAACACGGGTTGTATCTTAGAACAAATAATAAAAAAAATTTAAAAAAAATGGTACTTTCTGAGATTGTGTGGTGGACAGTAAATGCCGTCCATCTGTCATATGTCTGTCCGTGTGTACAAGCGATAACTCAAATATGCTTTATCGGATTTTCATGAAACTTGGTATACGTATTTATAATGCACCAATATTAATGTATTCGATTGTTTACAACTTCAAGGTGGCTTCGCTGTGCGCATCAAAACCTACATGTTAAATGAATCATTTGCCAGTGCATTTGTGAAATCAGCATATACTGTATTTTGAAGCATTTGTTCTGTGATTAAAAACGAGTGTATAATAGTGAACCTAATAACTTAGCTAAATTCTGGTTTCTCTGGAACTATGCATTGGAAAATTATTTAATCATACAAAGCTAAATTTTAGCTATCATGAATTGCTAGTTTAATAAAACACTATAGACAGCTAATCATTCATTGATCCTTAAATTCACATAGTTCAATTTCATACTAAATTAAGTCAGGCGTAATATAACAAAAACGTATGTTGTTTCAGCTGGTTTATTTAACTGTGTCAGTATGATTTACCTCTTTGGTAGTGTGGTCTTTTTCAATGTCTTTTGGATGCTCTCAAAAAACTTCATGTAACCATTTTGATGGGCTAGCAATAAATCGTCTCCCTAAAAATCCATCAACAATAGAAAATAGCTCAGAAACAAGTAGTTTCATGGCCTATTGGTATACACACAGAACCCGAACTCCTGGTATTGCCTCGATGCTCAAAGGAGTATAAATACAGCTGATATCAAAAGTCCCTAATTTAGCATTTTAGAAAATATGGAGCATTAATGGTTACGGGGGATACAACATTGACAGCTAAGAGTGAAATGTTAACTAAAGATACTGAAATCCTCATTACTCCAATCTCAGATAAAATTGTGATGAGAAAAAATAGAAATTGGCTGGTCTACTGTATCCGACGTGATTACTTGGAATTAAGGGAAATATGTAGGCTACCGGTACCGTTATTATTATTATTATTATTATTATTGTTATTATTATTATTATTATTACCGTTGTTATTATTACTATCGTTATTATTATTATAGTTATTATTATGATCGTTATCATTATCAATATTATTATCATTATCATCATTGTTATTGTTATTATTAATAGCTCTAAACATGGCTTTCTACGAAGTACATTATTTTGTTATTAAAATACTTGTTAAGCTTGGATTTTCAGGGGTACATTACAAATTGTGATACGATAGCGCGAAACTATAAATAAAGCAGTTGAAGAACTGGGATGCCTATTGCAGCGAAAAGATATCTAACAGCAACCGGAGAGAAGATAATAAACTTAAAATAGCTATTAGAGATAATATAATTAGCACGGAGTGAGGGAGCTAACGTCATGAACTTCTGAAAGCTATTAATAATAATGGTAAGGAAAAGAAATGGTAGCTGCGAGCATAAAATGGTGGATGGATACACAACCAACATCTCAATTCCATACGTGTTACACACGTAACACTGTACATTATGTTCATTGTTTCTATATGAACAACAATATAGCCTAAGTATAGGCTAGATGGCCAATCACAGTGAATGTAAAAAGTAATTAAAGTACTACATTCGCAAGATAGATTGCCTACCTCGTATTGCTAGCGTGCCCCCGGATACCCTTGGGAACGATGAAATTGGTCCGCGAAGAATGTTGATTTAACTTAATAATATCCTTGATTTCTTAAAGGTTTTCATAAGTTTTATCTCAAGCTGTATCAGGAATGTAGGAGTAAATACCTTAGCCGGCTGTAGACACAGGAGTCAACGACGCAGTATATTCCTTTCCAAGGATGGACATACTTTCCTTTCAGCCTTCGCCTAGCACCAACTTTCTCTTTTAGCACCCCCCCCCCCAAATATATTTTTTGTAATTTTTCGAGTTCCTTGAGTTTCGGTATCTTTCGGTGGTCATGATTTTCTAAGTTGGCTTAAATATAGATGGATAAAATATTGAGAGTTTTGTGTCGTATATGATCCGTATCTCGGAAAACAGACAGCTTCAATGACAGGCCCATCCATAGCATAGACTGCTTCAGGTAAGTTAAACATGATTTTATTATTTTATTATGGTGTTATGCTACCTAAAATACATCGTTTACAGGAATACCTTAAAGATACTACAAAATTAACATAACATTGCTAACCTATTGTATCAGACGAAATTGTATTGCTCAAATGCCTTGAATGATGGAAAAAATAATTAAAAGATACCTTAAATTATTACCTTAAAGATACTACAAAATTAACATAACATTGCTAACCTATTGTATCAGACGAAATTGTATTGCTCAAATGCCTTGAATGATGGAAAAAATAATTAAAAGGTCCCCAAATTTTCTTATGACAAGTTGATGTATTTGGCATGGAAGAGATTTTTGCCTATATCTCCGAATTCATTTTTTAATACAAATATTTATCTTTATTCTTGTATCTATATAACAGTGCATTGTGCCAATTAAGTGGAATGGTTGACTGCACGATTTTGCCATTAGACGACTTCTCTAAAACACAGATGTCTTAAAACTACGAATACATAGGATTGAATGATAGCAACGGCTGATTCGAGGAAAGGAAGTATTTAAAGGGATCCATCGTTAAAAATTAGGAGCCGCTGGCTTAAAAAGTAACATAGTATTTGTGTAATTCATATTCAGTCAATTTATTACGTATGTAAAAAAGCTATCATAACTTTTACCAGCAATTCCAAGTTAAAAGAAGGCTTTAAATAAAAATGATTTTTAAAATTAAAATTCCGCTCTTTTTAAAAGTATTTAATCAGTCTCCATTATTAATGACGTACATTTTAAATATCCATTATGAGGCATAACTACGTACCCGTACCTGCATTCAGTGACACATTATAATGTTACGTGTGCACTGATATATGAATATTTATGTCTGAATGAATGTTATTTATAATCCAAATTAAGTTTACATAATTCAGTAGATGTTAATTTGATTCCTAGCAAATAATAAAGTCATTCTGAATAATCAATGATTTTTTACTGCAAATCAAATGCTATACTTAACTACTATCCTTTAATCTGATCATTTTCATATGCATGATAATGTGAGACGAAAGGACAAACTTTCCGTTCAGTTACTGTTTACAAGTAAAAGATATCTTATGTGAAACACAACTTCATCTACCAAAATAAACGTTTTGCCTTTAGTGCATTATATAGCAGGTGCCCGCGGCTTCGCCCACGATAATTAATTGTTAAATTAAAAATTAAGAGTATAATAATTATTAAATCATTATATTTATTACCACTTGCACGCGAATCATTCATACACTAAACCATTAATATTAATGAAACAGCTAAAATTACGGCTTTAGAGTACATTCTACGATTAGAAAGCGCCGCCTGAGAAAACGATCTCAGATTCGATTATGCAGTTCCAAAGCTAACTATGAACACACAATACCTATTGTTTCACAACTGTTTGTTGACAGATGAATACGATGTGAATTTTATTTGATAAATTCAGTGTAATTTTAAGAAATTATATAATTTTTGAAGAGCAGGAATGGTTTGTTTGGATTTTTACTATCCGCGATACTTCCATGGTTAAACTATTAATAATATTATAGCTAGTTCCCGCAGCTTCGCCCGCCATTATTAATTGAATCCAGGATTTTTAAGAAATTTACACTGGCTAAAAATGTCTGTGGTTCAGAGCTATGAAAATTGTAAGTAAAAATAAAATTAGAATATTTGTTCATTGTGTTCATTTCACTTAGGCCTTATATAATAAAGAAACAATTTTTCTAATTTTGTACTCTTCGTGAAAGTTTAGACTGCGAGAGACGAACATCGCCGAGTATACCCGATGTAACACGAAGTGGGCGAGCGAGTGAGCACGCTATTTAGGGCCGTTGAATTGTATAAGAGTAGATTATATATAACATTCTCTTCATGTAAATGGTTGTAAAAGTGAAGAGAATGTCCTTGCCGCATCACATCGCACCCTCGAAGAATATACAACCCAAATAAAATTTGATTAATACACTCATGTAATTTTCTTCACCCTATGCTTGGGGAATGCACCTTTCTCCCTTCACGTTCTGTTAGAATAAGAGGCCGCGTTGCAAAGAGCGCGTATTCCGTATTTCAGCCTCATGCCAAGCTTGATTGTTCGTCAGGCAAGGCTGAGTTGCTGCGAACAGGGAATTTTTGCGAAAACAATTTTCAAATAAAACTTTTAGCTCTTAGTTAAAAGCACCTCATAAAGAAAATAAAAAATCGTTGGACGCGTTTTAAAGAAAATTGCGAGAAATAAAATGTTCTTCATGTTAAATGGCAGTAACAATAAGAATAAAAACATCGCAGATCTTCGTATCACATCCCCAGAAGATAAATAACCCAAATACAAAATTTCATTGTTGGATCTGAAGCTAGGCTGTTCACAGACACACAGCTTTTGAAAGTAGTATTTCTGGACCTCGAAACGTGTAGGCCTACTTATATTAAAACGTCAACTTAAACGGAACCGTACGCGTTGTCATTTCGAAACCTATCCTCAAACTTCGCATATCGATAGATCTTCATTACAGATAGGCACACGCAAAAAATTAGCAGCTCATACGAACGTTTAGTGGGTTAAAATTAATTGCGAATTCGAAATACTGAGTAGCCTTACACAGTTGTCGGTGGGAGAGGGTAGCAACTCGAGCCTTCCCTACCCAGCATGCCACAGCTGTCACAGTCACAGCTGCTTCCCATGCAGGCATATGTGTAGTATGCCCTATCTCTCCCTTTCCAACTCATTACTGGAGCGAATGATAAAATAATAATAATAATAATAATAATAATAATAATAATAATAATAATAATAATAATAATAATAATAAATAATATCCTCCTCTCATACAGATGTTTGTATTCCAATGAGTCTCCTGAAGTAATTAGTATGTGTTTAAGTGTTAGTATTAGTAAAGTAAATCTCATGTGCTGTTTAAACTGGTTAAAATATATTTCTTTTTACTTTGGCCTATATTGACGAGCACAATACGCATTATGTTGGTAACAGGTTGATTGAAGCGATAATGTTGTGGTTCTCTGTACATGGCGAAACATCTTTGTTTTAATCACGCAAATTGCGTGGTTACTCATTTAGCGAGCTTTAAAATCGTCCGCCGTTGTTCGTTTATGGAAAAATTATTATAAACACGTTCTCACACACAATTCGTATGAGCAGCTAAATTTTTCCATGTGTCCAACGGAAATGAAGACCAAATTATGCAAAATTTGAGGGTACGTTTCGACATGACTACCCGTATAGTTTCCTTGTTAGAATTTTAAGGTTGAACACAATACTTCCTCTACGTAAGGTACTATGATACGGGCAGATGAAGTAAAACAGAAAAAAGGCACACAAAACAAAATTCTCCTTTTCAGCTTTCTTTAATTTCTCATTATGTTGAACACAAATAAAATGAACAATGTAATATTATGTGTCTCATGTGATATCAGTACTTAGTTTTGTAACACGAGAGAATGGTGAAAGTAGAAAAATCCATTTCAACTTGGCTTGCATGCGTAGATAGATTTCGAATTTCTTATTTCGCTCGGGGGGGGGGGGGAGATGCGCCATTTTTCGCTAATGTTAGTTTTTCTTCCTAGCATTTTCACTGCTACTGACGTATAAATGCATCGCATAAGGAATTTTATAAAATAATAGAGACAAGATTATTAAAGTAAAATGTGAGGCTTTTTATTCAAACGTTATTTTTGTCGTTTATGGAAACCAAATACGCCACTGAAATTTCCTTCATGAATTTTAAACTTAAGGGCGCACTGACGTTTTTACTTGATGACTGACTTATTAACAGCGTATAGTTTCACTTCTGAAAGGTTAACAGTAACTCAATCAGATTTTCGGCTTTCCTGTCGAAAGAATTGCTGAAGCCTTACATTTATTAAATGGATCCTTACATTGCAACTTTCGCAGTTAGAATACATCGCTGTCAAGACTCATCTTGTCAGCCGAACCTCCTGTAAACGACAATGGTTTTAAAAGTATAACTTCAACACAGAATGTAACCAACATGAAAATTTTCTCAAGTTGCTCTGTGACTCTGAATCTGTTTATTATTCTGTTTATTATTATTATTATTATTATTATTATTATTATTATTATTATTATTATATCAATATTATTTTTATTATAGTATTATTATTATTATTTATTGCCTTTTTTTTACCTAAAATCTCAAGAGTTCGGCGAGATATAGTCAGAAGCCACCCTCACATATTTTTGTGAAACTAAAGTTTGATGACTTATTATTCAAATGATACTTCAGTATTATAAGATATTAAACATTGAAAATTTCATAAATGATCTGGATTGTCCGAAAGAATTCGAAACTCATACGGGCTTTCATACATTATTGGATCCAGACATAAGTGCGATCAAATGAGAAAGAAACGCTATCGACAGAATTAACTTCTATAAATGAATAACAGCAATAGAAATCCATGCAAATAAAAAATATGTTGTGCTTCAGTCACATAACTTTCTCTACCGTGAGTACAGAAAATATTTTTCCGCTTCACATTTGGTATAGAATAAAAGGCCGCAATGCGGGGAGTGCGTATTCAGTACGTCAAATGTAATTATTAGGGCAAGGCATTTAATGACCATAAAAAAGTGAAAAAATGCATTTATGACCTAAAATAGTGAAAAAATGACCCAAAAAAATGAAAAAATGACCCAAAAAAAAAAAAAAATGGCCAATAAATTTTACCATTATTACAATATTTTTCCATCGGTGGAAAGAACATTTTCTCCGTACTCTGAAACAAATCGTTTTAATTTATCAAACGTACTTTCTTTCACTTGGGCATTTTACTGAACTCTTCTGTCAACAAACTATCTCATACAACTCTTACAGACAACTGAAAGACATAGGCTAGTGAAAGTCCTCCTACCTGAAAATGAATAACAATAAGATGCTCGGATTACAGTAGTTCATGATGCACATTCCTTTAAAATAATAAAGCAGGTATAGTCGCCTCGCTTATCTCTAACGGAGCTGTGTCCCAAGTGTTGTTTCTTTAATGCAAGAAGGACACACTCGCTTGTATTTACAACGTTGTTTTCTTGGAAATGTAGATTAGTTCAAAATGCTTAAAAATAGGAGAAGCAGGTATTGCATATACTGTATTTTCTTGGAAATGTAACAAGAGTTCAAAATGCATATTCCTTCCAGTAACGCTGCAATCTGCTTTAGGCCTATTTCCTGTGGATGTTATTTGCTTTTACAGTTATAATAGACAAGCATTAAAAATCAAAAATAATAAATAAAAAAAAATAAAAATATTAAATGTAATGTAAGACTTCATTTAAAAACCATAAAAATGCAAAAAGTCCTAAAATGCCGAAAAGTCCTAAAAAATGCCGAAAAAGTCGTAAAAATGCCAAAAATGACCTAAAAATTGCCAAAAAAAGACCGAAAAATCGCCAAAAAATGACCTATCCATTGAAAATTACGAAAAAATGCAAAATAAAGCAAAAAAATGCAAAAACAAATAGCTCTTATTTGATCAATTAATTGATGATACACATTTATGTATATTCGAGCTATCTTTTAACCATCATATAAAAAAGATGCAAAATCATCAAATGCCTTGCCCTAGTAATTATACATGGGCAACTCTATGTAGCTAAACCCAACAATATTTTTGTATGAAATATCGAACATAAAAAAAATCAAAATAATTGCTTTCTGACATCAAATCCCTATAATATAAAGCCACAAGGCTGACAGACTCACTCACTCACTCACTGACATTAATGTTTGCCCACTTCCAGATGAGCTAGAAACCTGAAATTTGGTACACATATAGCTGTTTAGGCTGTAAACCACAGGAAAATTCCAAAAAGTTAATTTTTTTAATTTTTAGCTCTAAAAACCCCCGAGAAAGGGCTCGGTTTCCACGGCAGCGGTATTACCTATAGTGTTCACATAGGGCTTTGGAAGTTGCAATAAACTTTGTTTTGAAGAGATGCTAGCGATAGAAATTATTATTTTCGTAAACCGAGCGAGGTGACCGAGATGGTAACGTCTTGGAATGGAGGCGGAGCACGCAACGTGCGAAGCGAGTATTGTATATAAAGACTACCTCTTGTAAAATGTAAATATGTTTACATTATTAAACTCTCTTTGTTATTTTGTGTATACATTTCGTTGACTATTTAATTTAACAGCCAAACAAATATAGTCGGCCTGGGTGGTGCAGTTAGTAATCCCACTGGCTTTCTGTGCCCAGGTCGATGGCATTTATGTGTGCATGCATGTGACAGGTCCATGTCAGTAGATTTACTGGCATGTAAAAGAACTCCTGCGGGACAAAATTCCGGCACACTGGCGACGGTCACAGGCCTAAGTTGTAGTACATCCCTGTCGTTAAATAACCATATACCAACCAACCCAACAAATAGTGCATTATCCAGCAAGCTTATAATGACCTAAGAGTACATAATTAGCATGTTTATGAAAAACTCGAAATGAATTTCATAACTATCATATGAAAATCTTAATTGCCATTATAGGCAAATTGCATTCGACTGTTCTTGTTTGGATGGTATAGGCCTATATATATATGGCTATTTAACCGAAGGGAATGTCAGTTACTTCAACGGAATTTTGTCCCGCAGGAGTTCTTTTACATGCCACTACTGACATGGGCCTGTCACATTTATGCACACATAAATGCCATCGACCTGGGCCGGGATCGAACCAGCAACCTTGGGCACAGAAAGCCAGCGCGATACTAACTGCGCCACCCAGTCCGACATGACTGTTCTTATTTTACTATATTTGTCTACGTTTTGGGTTTTTACAATGATTAATGAAGTAGACTACTCTCGTTCATCAGCTCTTAGTAGTTCTCGCAGTTTCATTTGCTGCTCTCAAGGCTTCAAATTTTGATTCGCGTTCGATACTAATCGATAACACACAAATACTTTAATGGAAAACTGTATTATAATGAATGTCATTAAGACACTGTTATAGTACGTCACAAAAAGCGTATTATAGTTTGATCGAACAAAAAAAAAGTTTTTCGGGAGGAAAGGTCGAATTTTCGCACAGATTTGCTGGTTGGCAATAATCTTGAAAACAGCTCGTTTCCAGTTTACTGAGATTTTTCATTCTTTCATCGCATACTTTCAACCATGTCGGTTCACGCTGTCAATTAATCTAAGCTTATGTTGCACTCTAAAAATGTGCAGGGCTATTGCACTTCATCCCGTGCGGTAGACCAAGCAGAAAGCTGGTTTTCTATGATAATGGGCCAACTGGGCATATGACGTTCTTATTGAGACCAATAGAGCAGGTTATATGTTGTGTTATTGGCAGGGATTATGCACTACCATGTCATTTCACCATGCTGAACCTCTACACATCTTGTAGGCTAATTACCACATATATGCCAATTAATTAACACACCTATTCAAGAAACAATACGTCAATGACCAATTAGCGAGCCATTGGTGACATCGATCCAAATACAGGCGCTCAACATTTGCACTTCTACAAAGCTTTAGGAATTCTGTTTCTCCGAGAATCGTTATTTTGTTCCCGTTATAGGACGCGGACGCCCGGTTTGTTTATCACCAGGCTTAGGATGTCAATACAAGGAACGGTTAGGTTCATTAAGCATATCCTGAAGGAAGAGGTGGGGGAGTGCATCACGCGATGATAACAAGCGATGACAGCAAGAGTGTGCTCATGGTATAATCAGCTAGAGATAAAAAGTGAACACGTTCCATATTGATTTTATAACGTAGGCATGACCAAATAAATTATTTAGATTTTTATTCTACACCTAAATGGTGTATAATAGTTTTATTTACAGAACAGATGTGAAAGACTAGGGAATATAATTTTAAACAATGAAAATTAACTATACTATTTAAATTATTATAATTAATTTTTTTTTAATCTGTGATATGTGCCTTTTCAGAAGTTACCGCAATAGAGCTATCTGATGATTCAGAACGAGAAAAGTCTAGCGCTAGCGCTGGTGTCCAGAAACGTTCCAAATTTGAAAGGGAGAATAACTGCAGGGACGGAATTTGAACCCACGCAGTCCAAGAGACCAGAAGATTTTTAATTTAATTTAATTTAATTTAAATTGCTTATCTGGCAATATTACAATGCAAAATCTTTAAGTAAATTCAATTGTTCACCTACTTAGAGACATAAATTGAATTACCAAAACATACTCCCATGCCCCACCTTCAGGTTCTTCTAGCCCACCAGAAAAAAAAAAAATTGGAGCCGCTCCTGACTAAAATTATCACTGATTATTCCTTATGTTATCAAGTGTAACCAAATATATAGTAAAACATGACCAAGCCCTATTTCAAAACAATTGACAAAGTTGTCCGAATTAACGTCATAATTGTCTTATATGCCACACCTGTCGAGTTTTATGAAATAGGGTTCAAAACACATCTGTAAATTTAAAAAAAAGTTGTTTAAATCGGAACAGTGCTTCTCGAGATATAAGTGCACTAACCGACAGACAGACAAGAAGATGCTGAGTTTTATACGAGGGTTGTTCAATAAGTAATCTCCCCTATTGTTAAAAAGAATACTAAACACAATTTATTTGTTGAAAGAAGTTTTATTTTAGATATTAAAATGCTTCTGATTACTTTTCCACATTATCACCATTTTTTGCCAACATTTTTGGTAAGCGTCTGACACCAGTTTTTTCAAACCACTAATGTTCCATATCATGTCCTTTGTCATAACCGACTGTTAACTTTTGATTTCACTTCATCGTCATTATGGAAGTGTTTACCTCTAAGATGCAACTTGAATTGGAAAAACACATGAAAATCTCTGGAAACAAGATATGGAGAATATGGAAGCTGTGAGAAAATCTCCCACTTGAATCTCCTGAGCTCCTCCTGGGTCTGTCAATGAATGCAGAGAGATGTTGTAGTGTTATGAGCAGGCTTTAAAACTTAGTGCCCGAACCCACAGAGGGAGATGATTCCAGTTACCAACAACCTGAGTATAGGGGGTGGGGGCGATTGCATAGGCTGATAAGACAGTCATTCATAGTAGTACTGAGAAGTCAATGCGCTCGTAGTACGATACCTCTCAAATTGGTCAACAGTGTACCTTGTCATTATGCGTGTTTATAAATTTATAATACGTGTTCGGAATACCGAAAGTAAAGTATTCTAAAACGCAAACATATATTGAAACATTTGGGAGGGACTATTACACACAAACTGGAGAACGTATCGTTTTGCATGCTTGTAATGTGAGTTTAGAGAATGAGAAGTTATTTTGTGGTCTTCCTATACCTGTAATCCGCTTTGTTTACTATCACATGAACTAGCATATGGTAGCTAGCGCATACGCCGAGCAAAGTCTGTACAGTACAGTTGCAGTTAACATATTCGATCGGGCACTAAGTTTTAAAGCCTGGTTATGAGGCATCTTCGAGATGTCATCAAAAGAAAATGCCCCCGATTTTGTCTCGTTAAATCCTCCGCTGCATGATGCAACAGGACACGGCATCGTGAAACAGTAGTTTGAGAAAAAATTACGTTAAGTTACCACATGTTTTGGAAAAGTAAGAAGAAGAATTGTAATGTGTAAAATAAAAGTGTTTCAACAAATAAATTATGTTTAATATCTTTAATACTAGGGAAATTTATTTATTGGACAACCCTCGTAACATGTGGGGACGAGAAATGAAACCCATTTGTCTAGATATGGATTAAGTCACAATATTGTTAGAAAGTTATGACGTGTTGTAGAACCTCCATACAAAAACGAATAATAAGTACCATTTTCCTATTTACTTGTGAATTATGTTCTGTAGGTTATTATTTCTACAAAGCATCGTGCCTTTGTTCTTTATGCTATAAAAACAACAGCCTTCCTTTACCAGTATATGCGTTTATTAAAGCCTCTCTCTAAATAATTCATGGTGTGTCATCAATTCTAAGAAGAGGATACTAAGCTTTCTGAGAGGGGAAATTTTAATTTCGGTGTATGGCAACACTGCCGCCTTGTGAGATTCTCCATGAAAAATAGTGCTGTGAAGAGGAAGAGGGAAAGAAGGAAAGAGAGAAAGAGAGAGAGAGAGAGAGAAGTGAAAAAAGTTTCTTGTGTAGAGAGACTAAAGGATTCAACAAGCTCGGCTTAGTTAAGATGGGAAAGTTTGTGTAATAAAATGGCATGTTACCACAGCTTTGCTAATAGAATATGCAATGTACAGCGTCTGATATGTCAACATGGGTACCTTTGTGACTATGCGTTTTTACCTTACAGAGGAAATAAAGCTGGTGAATGTAAACACATCTATGTACGGCTATATTTCCTCGTGCCGTAAATAAAAATAGAGTTTTGTGGAATGTTTAATGTTGTACTCGTATATCTGTGGCTTGGTTCTAAAAGGGCCAATGTCAATTTCTTGCAAAAATGAGATTTATGCATTATTGAGCTCGGCTAGTCTTTATCTTTCGTATATTAAAACTGCCAATGTCTGTTGCTATTAATAGACATAATACAGAAACCTTAGAGGCCAATGTCGGAAGTTCTCAGTAAAAAATGTTAACTTACTTCTATAAAGGCTTCAAAGTCAGTTATCTCTAAAGAAAGTTTTATGACTTTGGCCCATTTAGGACCAAGCCACAGGTATAGTATAACTTATTGCTTCTGAGAAGTTTGTTATTCGCACTTGCAGGCCTATTATATAAATGTACATCAATACGGTTACATTGAACATAGAACATAGATATAAACACTCCTTTTATTCCATTTTACTTGAAAAATTCACGGTTGTGCTGCTAAAAGCTTTTTTTTGGGCTATTTTGAGAGGCATAAAAATGTTGTATAATTATTATGTCGATAGAAAAAGTTTATTTATAAGTATTGGTAGCTCTATAATATTGAAATGCGTCAGATTCTAATACAAGCAATCTGTTATCGATTAGAAACGTATTTCTTGGTTACAGCGATAAGCACGAAATTTTACAAAATAACTTTCCTTAGCTATATTCAGCTTTGTACATGAGTAAAACACCAATATTATTTTAAATGAACCCACAAAGTCTCGCGAAATTTATTCTATTGTGCGAAATATCTAAATAAGTGCGAAATATTCCACTTCCAAATATAATTTGGAATACATCTTCTTGTTGTGGACCCCTTGTGGTTCGTGGGATCTATGAAAGAGTTCCGTCAAGAATTCTGATTTAGCTTATTACATTCTCGCTGTTTTGAAAGTTTTCGTAAATAAAATGTCAGGAATGGCTGTGTCTATGTATAGACACATTACTTTTGCAATGTGCCGCTGGAGCGCCTTTACCGGCCCACGACTTGCTTCCAGGCCGCCTCCGAGAATACACGAACACAAAGGACAAGACACAACCTCGCTCACACCCTCACCCTGAACAAGACGGGTGTGATAGTAACAATGAGAGGCACATGATATCCAGGGCCCGCAGCGGTCTGAAGTTTCTTGATATTTATGTAATAAGTGAGGGAAAACCCCGGAAAATTCCCACCCAAGAACGGACACGGGAACTAGGTTTTATGTTTATCTCAATATTATCTACTGCCCTCTCCATACTATACTACTTCCACTCTGAAGATACAATACGTTTTCTCATTAAGCATTGCTAAAAAAAATAAAATTAAAATATGATTGATAATAATAAAATAACATTTAAAAACAGGAAATATTCAAGCTATGCCAGAAGAACTGCCGCAGATTAGAATTATTTCTTGCTTCACTTCATTTTAATGGTGATAGTAGTTTATAATTATTTTGTATTAAGTGTAAATAAAAAGTTTGATTCTAAGAAATGCGGCTGAATAGTTCTGATTATTTTATAGGCCTACATCCACTGTACTATAAACAACCCTTTAGTATAGAAATGTGAAACTGATTTTTTGTTCATTGATGAACTTCATTATGAAGTAAATAATTTTCCAACTAGTACGTTTATGAATAATCTAAAAAATCTAAAAAATGTTTTTTCCACCACAGTACTAGTATTTTTTGTAGGAGTAGGCAGAGTGCAATGCTGAATACGAAAAATTATTTACATATATCAGTTATTACATTTATTAATAAACATGAAATGTGGCTTATTTATACACATGTGAAATCGGAGTACTGTATCTTGCGTTCACCAGAAGTTAAAAATAACCACTGAGTCACTGTTAAAAGTATTAATAGTGCCTTATATGATGAGAGAAGCTTATTTATTGCTATTTGGCGAGGCACCAATATATGTTAAATGTAATATACTAATCCAGAATAAAAATCTAGAATTGTGCTTGAGAATTATATTAAAATTTACCAATTAAAATTATTTTAGATTTAAAATAATGTCCATATTGTAATATGCTGTCCTCTTCTTGGTAAAGTTCTTCCAAATGTTGTTAAAAAAATCACTTATTTATAAAAGTTGTTCGTGAACGTTCTGGAGTTTTCTTCGTATTCAGCTTTAAAATCAAACCTGGTCATGTCAAAATGAGATGCATTTCGATACTAAAATGTATCATCTACAGTCGTCGTTTTTCCGGAGACGGAATGTGGAGCAGAGCTGCTTGCTGTGGTAGTAAGTCTATTTTTTGTTGTCTTGTTCAGTGTTGACTTCGTGCAGGAAGGAGAAAAAATGCTCGAGTAAACACTAGTCCATTTCCTCGATTTACAGACTTCCCACACTCGTATCCGGAGTAGCCTAAATACACGTTCAAGCCGTAAAAGAGGTAATTTTCAAGTTTGGAAAATATCATGGCATCATATGAGCAAATAAATACCGTGTAACAGCGAGTATCACATTTCAACTTCCTCTACCATTTATTTATTTATTTATTTAATATACAATTTCTTTTAGCCCTATTTCACCATAAGGTACATTAGGGCTATAGTTTTATGTCAATTACAATTTATAATGTACCTGTTATCTTGTAAACTAGAGTAGCCTGTTTTGCTAAAGTTTAAATAAAATTATCGTAAACTCTTAAATATAGAACATATGAAATAGTGGAATTCTCTACAACAACAATCCTTGCTAAAAAATTTTAAGAGTGGTTTATCATATTTAACACCACAATAGTTTAAGTGTCCTGTTAAAGAAAATCTTTTCCTTTCAAAGAGTGGGCAATCAAAAAGTAGATGTTCTACGGTCTGGTTTTCTTTACAAATACATAAATAACCATTCTCCCTGAGTGTCTGTGCATGTGTGAACAGCCTAGATGTAGAAGGAAAAATCGTATAAAATAAAATTTTATACTTGGGTTAGATATCCCTGGGGACGTGATACGAAGTTTGAGACGACTTTTTCTTACTTTTAATGCCACTTTACATTCCACTTTGTTTTCTATTTTCGCGATTTTCTCTAAAACAATTTTGTTTGACTTTTGTACACAAGGTGCTTATACTAAGGGCTAGAGGTTTTGTGTGGAACATTTATCACAGAAATTCAATGAAGGTTATTTATAAGTCAGTCAACATTCACAGAAATTCAGTCTTACCTAGCGAAAAAAAATTCGTTGCATTACTTAGCCTAATACGCATTCCTTCAACATGGCCTCTTATTTTACGTCATTGTGGAGTGAGAAAGGTGTATTTACCCATAGAGTAGGACCAAAGAAAGTTATGTAAATGTATTACATAATATTTTACTTGGGTTGTGTATCGTTCGGGGATGCGACACGAATTGTGGCAACGATATTTCCCTCTTTTTTTACAGTTACCTTGGCCATTAAGTGAATTTCGGTTTTCTCGAATTTCTCGAAAATGGTTCTAATTTTTTTTTAATTCTCTACATGAATTTCATAATAAATTATGAATGATATGTTATGAAATAATATATGATGTATTATAATTATACTGTACTAAAGACTAAAACTTTTATTTGAAAGATTTTCACAATAAATTCTCGGAAGGGTAGTTATAAGCCTCACATTTTATTTGCACACAAAGATTTTTAATCTTGGCTATGCGACCAAAAATGAAGCTGAAACAACTGAATGCGCACTACTGCAATAGAGCCATGACTATGTTGGAATATACTAAGGTAGAGAGGAAGTTAGTGTTTCAAATAACGTTTTCTTTATTTGTTTCAATTACTTTAAACGTTTTGACAAGAAACGAACAATGTACAAAACCAGGATTGAATCAGTAAATTTCAAATATATTAGATATGTTTTAAACTACACAAAATTTTATTTAGCCTATATTTATTTTAATATACACCAAAATGAGTCACATTGCGACTGATATTGCAATTTATTTTTTTTAATTTAGCCAGCCTTAGGCCAATTTCCCTGAAATATTTATTTTGTGTACCGTTTTGTTTTCCTTGTTTTCCATTTTTCCTTATTACACACAAATACCCATGCCCTAGGCGGGACTCGAACCAACAGCCTCCAACACGGCTCCAAGGCAGCCTTAGTTACCGCGGCTAAGGAGACCGGCAATTTATAAATATCAAATTCGTAATTTGCCTTTAATTACAACTGGGGAAACCATGAAAAATCCATATCAAATTGGCCGGCTACGGGATTTGAACTGGGACTCCCGAATGCGAGTCCAAGACATTACCATCTCGGACACCTCGCTCGGTGCTAATCAATGCCATGGACACGAAATATCACAATAACAATAAGAATGCAAACAATCATAAAATATACTATTTGGAATGTCAGAATATGTGAAGGCATTTCAAATAGGCTATGCTATAATAGTGCAAAATTAAATAACTATGCAACAAAAAGAAGAAAAATACTATTTTCGTTATTAACCTTTCAGCAGAATCTAAGGACCGAAGTATTAAAAAATTAAGTAGGCCTATTAAAAAGGCGGCGACTTTTAAATATTATTGGGGCAAGAATTGGATTTTTAATTGTATTATATAAGCCTTATATGATAAATCTCAAAAGTTGGGGGGGCCGAAAATACCTTGCCCCCCAAAGTCAGCGGTTATGTCTTATGGTACGAGGGGTGATCAAAACGTTCCAGGACTTTTAAAATTGCGCGGCAATGGAGCGTTGTAGAGCTGTGCGGTTGGCAGCATTGTTTAGTGTGACTCTTCCTGAGCACAGCTGTTTTTTCAGATTGTTAATAACCTTCTTTATCGCAAAGTTACAGCTGTATTCGTAAAACAAGTTTTTTTCGTTCGGCGATTTTGTGAAATGAATCAAAAGGAAGAGCAACGCGTTTGCGTAAAGTTTTGTGAGAAGTTGGGTAAAACTTTTACTGAAACATTTCAAATGTTGCAAGTGGCTTTTGGTGATGAGTGTCTGAGTCGATCAAGGTGTCACGAGTGGTACAAGAGGTTTAAAGAAGGCCGGACATCGTGTGAAGATGATCCTCGTTCAGGGGGCTCATCAACTTCGACTGATGACAGTCATGTTGCAAGATTGAACATTCTCGTGCATTCTGATCGTCGACTAACCATTCGTGAAATGGCTGAAGAATTGAACATTTCATTTGGTTCGTGTCAACAGATGTTAACAGAAAAATTGCAGATGAGAAGGGTGGCTGCAAAGTTTGTTCCGAGACTGTTGACAGAGGAGCAAAAACAACACAGAGTTCAGGTTTGTCAGGAACTTCTTGAAATGGCAAATGGCAATGAAAACTTCTTTAAACAAGTCATTACTGGAGATGAAACCTGGGTTTATGGCTACGACGTCGAAACGAAGGTCCAGTCATCACAATGGAAGGCAAAATCCTCTCCAACACCCAAAAAAGCTCGTCAGGTCAAATCAAACGTGAAGGTGATGCTCACTGTTTTTTTCGACTGGAAGGGTGTTGTTTACTATGAATTTCTTCCACGAGGTGAGACCATTAACCGCTTCCGTTACCTCCAAACCCTGAGAAATTTGCGCGAGGCAGTAAGGAGGAAGAGACCAGAGCTGTGGCGGAGCGGTGAGTGGGTGCTGCATCATGACAATGCGCCTGTTCATTCTGCACTGCTCATTCGCGACTACTGCACCAAAAACGGAATGACGGTCATCCCCCAGCCTCCATATTCACCAGACCTTGACCCTGCGGACTTTTTCTTGTTTCCAAAACTCAAAAGACCCATGAAAGGAAAGAGATTTGAGTCAGTAGATGAAATTCAAGAAAAATCGCTGGAGCAGCTAAAAGCAGTTCACAAGATGAGTTCTCAGGGTCCTTCACGCAGTGGAAACATCGGTGGAAAAAAAGGTGTAGCTTCCCAAGGGGAGTACTTTGAAGGGGACGATGTCCAATAGCCTGTACAAATTTTTAATAAAATCATAAAAAATCAGTCCTGGAACTTTTTGATCGCCCCTCGTATCTCCTGATATAATGGGGACTACGCTTTATTACATTGCAAGCTTCAAGGACATTTCATCCATGAAGATAATTTAACAGACCCTTAATGTTCTTTTAATTATCCGGCAATTATTCATCGTTAGTTCCGTGTCACCTTTGTTTTAAGATGACTGACGATGAAAGGTCACGGATATTTTTAGGGTGGATTCATATTGAGTTAAAAGAAACCTTGATGAGAAACCTTGTCTTCCCGTCTTCAGGGTATGCAAAATCTGTAGATGTGAAGGTTAGAGAGACTTTCTAGAATCGTGCAAGAAACCTATGAGCTACAGGTTTCCCTCCCATAGCTGGAAATTAATGGTGACAACAATTAATTAATTAGGAATTGTTCTGAGACAATTAGGCATCGATTTATTAACCTATTCACTGCTACTGATATGTAAATGCGTAATATAAAAACTGCATGAAAGTAGATACTATAACATTAGTACAGTAACGCTGTAAAATGTGACGGGTTTTATCCACATATTAAGATTATCATTCACGGATATCAGCTATTTTGATAAACTTTTCCTCCTCGATTCGAAACTTAGAATCCACTGACCCTATTACATGATGATTGGTTATATAAACATAACATTCAACAAACTTCCACATTATAACTATTATAACTAGGCCTATTTTAACATAACACAAACTTCGATATTCTGGTCAAAACCGGCATATAAACTCTTAACGCCCTGGTATCGTGGCACCACAGGTCTACGATGGTATAATAGACCTACAGTACAATTTAAACTGTTAAAAAAACAGAATATGGCTGTAAGACACGAATTACTGCTCCAAAATGTAAATGTTTTCTGTAGGCTATACAGAGTACAGCAATACGCTAATCAACCTAATCCTGTACAGTCGTGTCACCACAATTATACAGCAATATAAGCTCCATCCTAAAATATTACAATACGTAATACATTCAGTTCGTGTGCATTGCTTTAACCCCATATTATAAAAAAAAATCAGGAGATTAAGTAGCATTTTTAAATATTATTAACATTATAATATTGAAGGGCCTGGAATCGGGTGGACTTGTTTTCAAGTACCTCTAACCTCCTTATTGAGATGCCAAAAGGAACCACTGCATAGATCCCGCACGAAATCTGTGCCGATTGCCTAAGTCATTGCATTACGTTTTCGTGGGGACTATAGTGTCGATTGGCCTGCTGCCTATCTAACTCGCACAACAGTACCTCCCTTTCTATTTTGTAAAGGCCAAGCTACCTCTCTCTCTCGCACAATAGCATGTCTCTCTCTAGAGAGTAACGGTCTCATCGGCACAGATTTCGTGCGAGATTTTTACCTGCCTTTTTGTAGTAGGGATTTTTCATTATTATTAACTTTGGCCTTTGGCAGCCTGGGTAGGTCTTAGCTCCAAAGAGTGAAGAAAACTGATTTCTGTGCCCTCCATGGAATCAAGTAGCGGAATATGGCACTGTTATTGCAGTTACGACGTCGGATTTATATGATAGCGATATAAGGATCGTTTCAAATATTACGACCGCTAATAAAAATACAACACGGCTCACTGGATCTCTACATATAACTTGTTTAAAATTTATACATCTAGTTTTATCTTCTGAATTTATGTTTTATGCTATAAAACGTTTAAGCTACAGTTTCTATTGTGCCTCGTTCTAGATATTATGATAATATCCACCATTGATAACGCGATATAAGCAAGTTTATTTCTTAACACATTATACGTTTCTATGACGTATAAAGTATCACTTTGTAGAGAAGAAAGATTTAATATGAAGAAACTAAGTAAGTGCGAAACGGACTTACAGGATGAAGAGGAGACAGAACAGAGCAACATATTTTCACATTTTCTCGATTTTTTTAAAATAAAATTTGCTGTAGACTACCGAGATCAAGCAGAACTTATAATGAATATTTATCTCATACGGCTTTCAAAATTTGGACCATAACATAATAATAAGAATGAGTCTAAAAACAGCCAATCACAAATGTGATTCACTCAATCTTTATCGAAATTTGTTTTTATCACCTCCTACAAAAATGATGAAGACACGTCCGCTTTTATTCATAACTTATTCTAATCAGGTCGGATACTCTATGGAGCCATTCAGATAAAAAATTAACCGTAAACCTAATAAACTTAAAAGCTTGTTTTTCAATGGGACCATTCACAATGCATCACGTAAACTTGAAACTTAAACGTAAAATTAAACTTACCTTAGAACCTTGCAAATACCAAGCTTCTGCGTTAAGTTTATGCGAAAAATAACGATACAACCAATCAGAGAACAGAACAGGAGACGGAAGTGGAAGTAGCCAAGAATGTAGTCTATGAATGATAAACTCGTAACGTTTATCCTTTCCCTGTCTTTATGATAAAAGGCATCCATTATATAAAGATGCGGTATTGAAGGAAAATATATGAACATTAGATCCCCAAGAAATGAACTACAGCCCATATAATATTTTGTTAATTTGTATATGCCTGCATACGCTTGTATAATTTCAATTTTTAAAGGCCTACACGTGTTTAATAGAAACATGAAAGTATTTTCGTCTGCTGCAGCCATTTAATCAGCTGTTCACATTCTCGTTTGTGATTGCTTATTATCTACGTTTAAGTTTTCGTTGCGAATGCTCAATGCCGTGCTAAAGTTTGCGTTTAAGTTTAAGTTCTTAAGGTTAAGTTTCTATCTGAATTGCCCATTAGAGTCTATGGGCAAAGACGCAAACGTCAGAATTGGCGTGGTAAGTTATGATTTATTCTAGAAATAAAATGAATTGCATTAAAGTATTTTACAGGAAATGTATTCCATAGCTCAGCAACGTTGGCATTTAAATTGTAAATACTTCCTATAAACATTAAAAAGACACAACCTCAACAGCAAGAATAAAAATCCCTTTAGGCAGGCCTACAGGCGGAGGTAGATTTCGAAGTGCTTTTGGTTTAATTTATTGTCGCTGCATAGCACTCTTCTTCTTTAGCCTTGGCATGGCAAACCTGCAGTAAAGAGGAAGAGCCTACAATCAATTGTTTTGACAACAATAATAGGATATAATATTCTGGGAGGCCGTGCGCAAGATCAGCAATGAATAAAATTAGCATAGCCGCTAAACAAGACAAAATTATGATATTATAATAATTCTTTCAAGTGTTATTATTTTTAAACATTAAAATCTCGCGTCATATGAGAGCTATCAAGAAACTATTTATTGATTTGTAGAGTACTCATCAAGAGCTTTTCAACGATACCCCACAAGACGTGGTTTCAAAAGTTTCGAATTTTCATCCCCCACCCCCACCCCCACCCTCACTCGAACCCCCGAATCGTTGGTGTCACTGTGAACTCCATAGGGAGTACTCTAATTTATTCAAACAAAGTTTCCCTCTATA
Source organism: Ectobius pallidus (assembly GCA_964059195.1). NCBI lineage: Eukaryota > Metazoa > Arthropoda > Insecta > Blattodea > Ectobiidae > Ectobius > Ectobius pallidus. The sequence goes on from CAXKWD010000003.1 coordinate 79,463,107, forward strand.
CTTCATAGGGGCCGAGATATACATTTTTAAAAAATTCAACCCCCTCCCCCGACCACCCCCTTGGGCCAATTTTGCTCATTAACGAACTTGTCCGAACTATTGGGCCTAGAAATAACATATTAAAATTTGGTTCAAATATCTTCAAAATTACGGCCGCTATCGTGTAAAGATATATATATATAAATATCATAATTTTTTTTTTGAACGGGCGGTGGTTTCGTACTTAGGGGAGCATGAAACGTAAAGATATGAAAGAATTTTTCGAAAATCATAAAGTGGTATCCATTGCAATAGGTAGATTTTTCTTCGAAATCTACCTAAAAAAGCAATACATAAGAACAAATAGGCCTACTTATCAGTATGCATCTCCAAGAATTACAATAATACAGTAATGTAATTTTACGTTTCACGCAAGATAGTTTCAATAATTCAGCAAACAATACTTGAATAAATGCATGTTTACAATTTTTAGTGTACGATCGTGTTTCGTTCAGAGATAACAGCCACATTGGCAATAAGTAAGGTCTGTGTCTGGATTTTTGAAGTGAAACTTCTTTAGCCGCGGCAGGGGGTAAATCGAGAAAGTGTCACACTCAAAAATCGTCACGAAATTAATGAGGTGGGACGGAACGGACTGCACAGAAAACAATCAACTCAATGATTAGGAGTAATCAGCTGCTATACGATTTAATTCAGACCCAGTACGAGGACCTGCAAATGGGAATAGTAGTAGTAATAATAATAATAATAATAATAATAATAATAATAATAATAATAATAATAATAACAATACTGCATTAATAATAATACTACTTACTTGCTCAATGGCAATAGATAAATCCTAAACAAGCTAAAGGAATATTAAATTTAAAAAATCCAAAATTAAAAAATTCAAAGATCCAAAATTAAAAAATCCAAAAAAAACAATATTAAAAAAATCCAAAACCCAATATTAAAAAGTCAAATAATCCAAAATTGAAATCCAATAATCAAAAATTGAAAAAATAAAGAAATTAAAAAAAACAAGTTTCACTTCTGTAACGTGGCGTTCCACGCACCCTTTTTTTTTAAATTAATGTCTCAATCTAAAATGTTATTAAAATACAATTTGAATTTATTTTATTTATTTCATATTATTCGCTAAATAGTCAATATAAATGCAACTGGTGACGTGGAACACCCCTATTAAGTTCCCTCGCGACTTCGTAGCTCATGAACTTTCAGGAGATTTCCAAACCATTCGCTGCATTGCATATGATAATGATAATGACTCCCTATGATATTGTTATTGAAAAGTCAACGATGTCAGTCTTATGTTTGACGAAATGATCATAAAAAAAAAAATGTTGTGCAACAGGTACAATACCATCGTGATTCCAGCTAATTATTTCAGGGTACTTCATGTTTGGGGTCAGAGTTGAGTGTGGCCTTGAAATAGATGTTAGTGATGGGTTGTTTTAACTTTTCTTTTCTCGGTAGCGCTGTACTGTACATCACAAGAATGGGAATGTTTTTATTCTGGCCTGATCTTGTGACGAATGTTAACACATTGGAATGAAACGGGCAGAACATTAGAAATTTCATTTCTTCTAAGAAAATAATAGTAAAAAAACTATAATTAAACTTTATATAGTATTTAATTCCGCTTTATTCACCACTTGACGCAGGGATGTGATTGGTAGTCTAATCCTAACTCTATATAATTTAGGGAGGTTAAGATACCAAGAAATAGAGCTAGATGGTGGCCTAATATTCCCTTTAATATTAGCTTAAATATCTGAATATATAATTTAACAATAGAAAAACAAATTCCAATTTTTTTAGTAATATTATTGTTAAGGTCTATGATGATGAAATGAAATATTTTATTATTTCTTGTTCATAGTGTTAATGTTCATATTAAAATCACTCCAAACTATATTTAAATTTACCGGAATATTATAAATTTTATGCAGCATTGCAGTAGACTCTCAATTCTTGCAAGATATGTAATGTGGGTCCCGGAAGATTAATTACATCTTATACTAACTTCAATGAGACAGTGAAGACATATTAACACTTGGTGAAAAATAATTATAGAATGTGAGAAAGTAATGAATCAATGAATAAATAAAGTAAGAAGCAAAAAAGGAAGAAAAGAAAAATAAAACGAAAGAAAATGGAAAGGATTGCTTGAAGAATATTTAAATCAATTAAATTTAACAGGTAAAAAAAAATAATGAAGCCGAAGGAAAAGAAAAATTTCAAGAAGTGAAAGGCGAAGAAAAGGAAAGAGTTCTATATGAAAAATTAGATTATGATAAATGATGCACAGAGAGGAAAGAGAAATCTGCAGAAATTGAAAGGATATTGTGCAACTAAATCAAGTTATATAATATTATTACGGTAAAGTACGATGGAATACAATTTCTCAGTACCTATGAAAACATGATGCTGTGTGCTATGCGTTAGTATGTGAATGCACCATCAAATTCAGATAGTAATGAAACCATTACACTGGTTCAAAAACAGGCTACGTGTTTTAAAAAAGTCCTATAAAATACCATTAACATAATCATAGCGTATTTTATTTTCCATCAACCCGACCTGCATTAAATTTCCCACTTACTCTAATATAAAATTTATATTAGAGTAAGTTAATGGATTTTACTTTGGAGGTTTAAAATCACATTTAGCCCACCGGTGCAAAGCTATTAGTTGAACGTTTCATTTACCCCATTCGGTTAATCTTATACGAACGTATTTTTCAGCACTATAAAGCAAAGTGACAAAGAGTAGACTTAACATGCCACTGACCCGAGTTCAAGCTCTGTACTCATGATGTGATAAATCTCGGGATCAGGCGAGAGCATAGTGCTAGGGCAGAAGTTGTTTCCTCTACTGCTTCTACTCTGCTAGAACTGTTTATTATTATTATTATTATTATTATTATTACTATTATATCTACTCGTATTACCGGTATCTATTATTGTTGCAATAATTATTATGCTTCTAATTTTTTAATAGAGACATAATGATTATGGCAATGGAATCTATAATTCAGAATATTTCATTTATGAATTTTTCGCTACTGCAGTTTTAAACAATAATATGCCAACGCCAAATATTGCAACAATTAATACCAAAACCTCGCGGAATTTGTAGTATGTATTTCTGCATTAACACTTCATTATATATATATATATATATATATACATTTTTGTTCGACCATACTCTAATACGCTTATTATTTTATATGACATCCATTAAAGTACACATTTTAATTATAACAATAGTGTAATATTGACTAATATCGAACACGAAACAATCTTTGAAGCCTTGAGATCGTTATTGTAGGCTCGCTGCACAATACACTATTTTGCAATCGCTATATCCAATGAATTGTATATATTATTAGGTAGGCAACTGTCACAGAGAAAAATGTTTGTGAATAAAGAATTTACAAGTAGGAAATGTTATTCCAGGACAGTTATGCATATTTTTCCATTGCCTCTTCAGCGAAACCCATTTTAACTTCGATCCATATTTGGAAATATTGGAAAACCAGGAATACCGAAAGACATAAGAATTTAACCCCGATTCACAACAGCCACATGATATAAGGAACATCCCGATTTGTGATTTTGTTGCTGCATGTGGAAGTGGGTAAACCCCAGGGGACCGCGGGCCACAGACTTACAGAATGATTTGCATTCATTTCCCCATACTTCCACAGTTTTATCAAGTTGAGAAGTAACTTCTTCGTTATAAAGTGGTTATTAAAAATTAAAGCAAGTTGGATAAAGTATAGTGCTATTCTACAATAGTAGGCTAATTTTAAATAGAATAGAATAGAATAGAATAGAAAGCATTGTATGACTTTTCGTTTTTAAGTTGCTCTGTTCCCTGATGTTCACAGAAAAATCATGGAAAATCATTGAGAAGATTAATTACACCAAACTTTTGCCTCATATCCTTGGTGAAAAGTAAACCATCTAACTTCTAGATACACATCTTGCAACTTGAGCCTATTTGGTTTCACATTCATAAGGATTAGGTTTCCAAGGTTAAAACGTTCTGGCTCGAAGTTAATAGATTTTAATAAACAGAACGTTTGTACGAAATAAACTCAGCTACCAAGATCTTCAATCTTTTCATAATGAAAATCATGTGTTTGGAAGGAATCTCTGATTCTTCATGCTCGCCTAAAATAAGGGTATAGAAACACAGAATTGAAATGGCAATTGGTGAAAACTGAACTTTTTTATTTTACCTTTGTGAGCATCAGTACTTTTATTACTTCATCCTCGTGCTTCAAGTACAGCTCTACAGAGTCTTCGTGACTTGAATCGTCTTTGGATTAAGTTTTTTTTGGAATTTGTACACTACCCATTTCACCGAATTCATTGGCAATTAGGCTAGGAATCATTCAAATGTAAAAAAGATGAAATACAATTTAAAATGATGTCGTCATAGTTAGAGCAAATGTTATATCCTTGAGCACAACTTTTTATTTTCAAGATTCCTGTTGTTTTTGTTCTATCAGTTGGCTTCAATGTTAGAAAAAATCTTATGTAACTATCTTCGCTCTTCTCCCAAATGAGGTTAAGCCTTCCACATAGACGTATTTAAGTCAAGAGGTTTTATATCAACTTTATCTTACAAAAGACAAAGTTGCATAAATTTTCATTAGTTTTTGTTGAATAGGATTTTAAATTTATTTCTTATTCCATCTCTCTTTTCCTCTTTCCATTATTCTTAAGCTAGTTACTAACATTATGCCAGAATGTAGCTATAGAGGAAAAACAAAAAAGGACTTCGACAGTTTTATTCGTTCTCTATCACATTCAGCTGTGATAAAAAAAAACCTGTGTGATTCTTGGGTTACTAGGTAATACGTTTCTGTTATTGTACACATTTGTTCCTTATTTAAACTGTTTCTAACTTTTATAATCAGTTCTTGTTAGTTGTATACCGGTATAATTACTATCAAATTTGACGGAATGAAATAAAACTTCATTGCTTAAATGAGGGAAAGAGTGGTGATAAGTACGACTATTTGGATTATTTTCATGATTTTAATAATTTAGTCTACTTCTAACAACAAAATGAGGGTAAGAGAAAACTATACAAAATTAAGACGAGTCAAGATAACATGATGTGCAATGCTTTTGATTTCATTACAATACATTGAACAGCTCTCAAGTTGTGATGTAAACGCTTCGTAAAATTGCTAGTTATGGAAAACAAGCAACAAAAATACCTATTAACATACTTTAGCAGGTGACATCACAGAATGTATCTGAGAATGTATCTGAGAAAGTATAACAGGTACATTTAATTTTTCTTTCACCAAATTAAATAGGAAAATCTTTATTATAAAAGTACTACTATAATACAAGGAGGTATAATATCTCTTGTCCTCTTTTCGAACCAAAGTGTGCTACAGAAGTAGGTCTAAGGCATAGTATAAAACAATAAATTGTTTAAAAAAAGAGTACTCGATTTGATTAAATCTAACTTGTAATTGTACTTTTACCACTTTTTTATGTTAATCATTCTCAACTGTAAATTTTTTATTTTTAACAATGGGTATTTTGTTGGTAACTCTGTTATGTTACTGTAATTTATTTTTTCGTATCTTTGTTCATGCATTTATTTCATATAAGCAATCTTATTTATTTTTATTCTTATTCTTTACCTAAAACTATAATATGTATGTTTTTTTATATAATTTTAAAAATATAATTTTAGTATGACTGAACTGACCCCGAACACGAGCTATGCTCATGCGGGGCAAATAATACTCTTTTCAAATTGTACAAATTGTGTGTATATTATTTGTATTTGTAATAATTTTGTATCAATTTGTATTTTTTAATTTGTAATTTGTAATAAACTTAATTATAATCAGAAAAAAAAAACACGGAGACGATTTAAGTATTAAAATTTATGTACATCACTTATTCAACAGATAAAATCAGATATACATTTTTAGGCCTACATAATTATGGATAGAAATGAACAAGCTCTGTATATTTCACTAAATATTATTTTTAAACTATAAATTTTTTTTTTAAACAAAATGATTTCAAAATTGCATTCTTTTAACCCTGAAAGGTGTACCTACCCCATTAAATTTACAGATACTACTCACTCTTTTTCCCTCCCTCCCTTCCTCTCTCCCTCTCCTCGGCTTTCGTTACACTTATTTCATAGAACAAGATTGGAGGTGACTATGGCAGTCCACTCGACTACGAACTGAATGCACAACCACACCTCATCATAAATACATGTCGCATCTTCAAATATACTGAGGACTGTAAGCTACGAGGGTCATTCAATAATTAAAGAGACAAATTGGTCTGGAAAAAAGATGGTTGGTAGTACAAGTTTGATACATTTAGGATTTTAAGTTGGCATCGCTGGGATGAGTTCTAATCAAATGATGATCAACATTGCTCTGTTTATAACCTCAAAATTAAATTTAACAATATCGTGTTTTGATTGCTTAAGGTGAAAAGCCAGCCAATACTCTAGAATGACTAAAGTGTAGGGTGAAAGTTGTATGAACCGTGGAAATTTTTACAAGTGGGTAGAACACTTCAGAAGTGGTCGAGAATCACTGACTGACGAATACCGTTCTGGCCGGCCTGTTGAAGTTAAAATTTCCTCACTTGAAAATCGAATTGGGGTTTAGTTTCCCACTCTACTGGATTTCGGCACGCGATGTTCGGCGTTGGTATGCGGTCTCTGGCTTGCAGACCAACACTCCCATTGGCTCCCAATGACCTTGCATGTCATTGGTCTGTTCCATACGGTCCTGCAACCTCTACATAAAGCTAAATAATGCAAAACACTAACCACATTAGTTAAGTGTGCGAGCGGAGGCGGCAGCCGAAGCGAAGCGCCCTTGCATTTTAGAATAATGTACGATACACTGTTTGTCGGTTTCGAAAATGTGGCATATTATATCTTCCGGAGGGTTGTCTGACCATTATCACGTTGGCAGCTGATTCCAGCACCACGTGACCCATCGGCTTCTTCCCAGCATGCACCTGCGCTGTTTCTAGCAGCTGATTCTGTATTATTGTGATTCCAATCTGAGCGCCATTTTAGGTTAGTTTTTTGTGAACTTCTTACCGATTTTACCCATATTTAAAATATTCTTAGAAACAAAATGTGCCCTTATATGGATTCTAAAACTTCTGGAGAATAATATTACATGGAATTTTGCCGTTTTACGTGAGTAAAAAACAAAGTTAACGAATCCAGTAGAATGGGAAACTAACCCCTCGAATTGTTTGGTCCACTGAAGGAGGCATTACGTGGGATCCAGGATAACGAGGATGTCAAGAAATTTGTGGGAAATTGGCTCCGACACCAAGATAAAGTGTTCTTTGCAGCGGGTATAAAAAAAACTAGTAAACCGTTGGGACAAGTGCATAAGTGATGATAGGGATTATATTGAAAAGTAGGAAAAGTCTTGTTGTGTAAAAATAAACGGTTTTTTATCCAGGTCAGTTTGTCTCTTTAATTATTGAATGGCCCTCGTATAATGAGATTTACGAAAGAATGAGTGACGAGAAAGACAACCAGGCTTAATCATTGCGGGGAAGGAACTGTGGACTTGCGCTCTAATGCATTGACACAGACTACTCCGGTATGGCGGTGACCTCAAGGCTCTTAGACTATCTGGAGAGCCACATTTGGAGTGCAGTTCTAATACATGCATATTGAATAGTGCTGATATCTTTCTTCCAGCTTATATCCTCAACGAATTTGCTGTAATATGTATAAATTACAATTACACAATTACGCAATAGTCCAGCGTGTTTTATATACAAATTTTTCACAAGATGTGCCACAAGACCTTATAAGTTAGTGCCACTAAGGACTGAAGAAGGCCTAGGTTTGGTCCGAAATTCATTTCTAAATAGTTTGGTAGAAGATATTTAATATACAGACTAAGAAGACTCCAACAGAAGGTATATTTTTTAAAATAAATTTGAAGTCTATTTAGGTTCTGTTTATATTGTGACGCTGATCCTTGCGAGTGTTTGCGATGTGATAGTGTTTTCTTTTATGCCAACAGCTAGGATAAATTGGGATAACCATATATGTTTTATTGAGGGTATAAGGTGGAAGAAACAAACCAGTAGCCTACTATCTTTGTCACAGTTTTCGCCTGTCTTTACAATGCTGATTGTAAGAAGTTTTCTCCCTCTTTTCAACAGTTCACACTTCTCGAGTAGACCACTTTCACAAAGGAAGGCCTAGAACTATCCATGAATTTGAATTATGAAAAATTAACTTACTTTACCACGAACAGTCATTATAGTTGATAAATTTATATTCATTTACAATCTTTTTTAGATAATCTGCCCTTTACCCTAGAAACATGGTTTTCTCAATTCACATTTAGTTGTAGTGTTCCATTCGCTTTGCCACGTTTGTACAAAATTTTTATTTTAATCACCGATCAGTGGGAGTTTCTTGTAGGTGATGTCTACTACCCGCGCGCCACTTCTTGGGCGCTGGATTTACGGGGAAATGAGGGTCGGGGGGAACAAAACATAGCTACTCCGCCAGTCTTTCTGCAGTGTTGTCAACCAAAGAAATCACGTTTCAGCAGAATCGCGCATATGGTATTTTATGTAGTGACATTCAATATACAATATACATTAATGCAGTCCAATAATATAACGTGGTGACGGTATTGCGTAACAATTAATTTCACGTCATAAGGGTTTGGTTATCGAATATGTCATCAAATAAGAATATTAGTACGTAGTAACTAGAAGTACAGGTGCTATGCATTATCCTCAATTTAGTAATAAAGTCAAGTTTTCTGAAGCTAAAGTTCAAATGCTGTTGTACCACGACGCCTGCGCACATTGTGACAAAATGACATTGAGCGCATACGTCGTGCTACTTGATAATATGTGAAGTGACTTTGGGAACAAACCTCATAACAAAGTCCGAGAATCGTTTTATCATGCAAACATTATGTGTTAATGCAACATTTTAACAGCTTCCATGCAATATGTTATCGTTATCAGTAGTGAACATATTGCTTAGAAATATACATATCGGAAATATAAATCTCTAGGGCCCCAAAGGCATGTGGGAGTCAGAAGTAATGGTTTTCCTATACGAGAATACATACAACTACCAGGTCACTCCAGATATATTCCAGCCAATATTAAATTGCAATGAATAGGGCACCATGTGCACGCATAGTATCTTAAATCATTCATGTAATTTCGCCTAGTTCTTTGACATAATGAAATAAGAGGAAAATAGGTAGAAACAATAAGAGTTGTTATTAATGTGTATATAGGATATCCCAGTATCGTCGTACATTTTCAATTTGTAGCCTCGTACTGTATAACATGCCACTAATGTTGGTTTTATGTTAAAGGGTTAAATAAATGAATAAAGAAAATATGAAAGAGAGAAAATAAATAGATAAATAAAATATAAAGAAATTGAGAATTACGTAAAGATATATTAGCATTCATGAACCACAGATTATTGTCTCTGCTGGACATTACATGAGAATATTATAGGATTATAGGTCCTGGGTTCAAGTCCCAGTGTCTGAGGAATTTTTCTCCTATAATATTCTTAAGAAAAGATAGAATGAAACGGAAGAAAAAAGGAAATAAAGAATTAATGAATAAATGAAATAAAAAAAATTAAGAAGCGAAATTAAGTAAATAAATATTAGCAAATAAAGAAAAATAGAAATAAATAAAGGTTAAAGTAAGTCAATGACTAACTACATTATTGATGCCCGGTTTCTATAAACTCGCGAAATACCTATGGGTAAATTATCCAATGGACAGAAATTACACAAGAATAACTTTTACAAACTCAAATAATTTAAAGGTAACAATCACATACACTTGTGGCGAGTTTCTAGATAAATGTCCTCTGGATAAATATGAAAATGACAGAAGAAATGTTCCTACAAACTTGGGCTAGATCTTTCCAAGGGTAAATCGTCGGGTTATTTTATCCTTTCATTGATGGCTGGATAAAATTTAACCTCTCATAGGATCAATAATAATTTAAACAATGAGAATCAAAGCCTTCTGAATTAAATTAACTGTACATCTTCAAGGCTTTGCTCATTATATCATTATGGGTGATTAGGAACTAATTTGCCCGTGGATAATTTACCCATAGGTATTTCACGAGTTTATAGAAACCGGGCATAAGTAAAATATGGGAGACAGACAAAGCTTGTTGAATAGACGAAAGCGAAAATAGTTTCCCAGCGAAAATGATAATAGTTTAGATACGAAATAGGTAGTAATACTACAAAAAATCTATAGTGTTGTAACTGAATAATTGATCATTAAAATCGGTAAATGATACAATAAGAGGTCAATTTGAAGAATAAGGGTGTGAGAATAATGTATAGCGGAAAATCATTGGGAGCCAAGGGATTGGAAGAAGCGAAGCAGAGAAATGGATAGCCTCAACATCACAATCAATATGACAATACTGCGAAATCAAATTACTCGTGTGTTTGACGAGCAAACTGATCGAGGTGAACTGGTTAATTGTCATGCAATAACCGAGTTGGCTTCGATTTTATTGGAAACAAATGCTGTGTCATCAATGAAAGCACCCACTTTCCAGCTGACTAGTGCAGAGATTACAGAATTTTAAAACTGTCTTCTACAGATAACATAGACGGAAAAATGTTATGTGAGTTACTCATATGGTTTTCACTATCCAAAACCTCCATCTTTCAATTTTTACTCCCTCTGCTCGTACGATATGTAGGCTTACTATAGGTAAAGAAGGTATTGTTCTTGACCCAACAATTCGAAGTCGAGTTTTGAACATAAATACATGTTTTAAGGTCCCCTGAATCCAAAAATATTATTTTCAGAAACATGTCTATGTGTGCGTGTGTGTGTATCTGTTAATAGCCTAGCTGACGAACGGAAAATCTCATAAAAACAAAATTTTATATTTGGGTTTAGTACCTTCTGAGAATGTGATACGAAGATGGAGACGACTTGCTCTTATTTTTAAGGAGGCTTACATGAAGAATGTCATTTCTCGCGATTTTCTCGAAAATGGCTCTTAATGATTTTGCTTAAATTTTGTACAAGGGGTGCTAATACTAAGAGCTAAAACATTTATTTGAAATAGTTTTGTTCGAAAATATTATCTGAAGTGTAGTTATTTTTAAAGGAACTTTACATGAAGAAAATTTCGTTTTTTGCGATTTTCTCGAAAACAGCTCTAACGATTTTGTTTAAATTTTGTACATGGTAAGGGTGGGACTTCCCATATGAGAGAGGAACTTAGATTAATACACAGTGTATGTAAAACATACACAAATACGTACCAGGAAATGCATTAAACTTTCATTGTAAGTCAGCGTCTCTAGCTTCATTCAGAATGGATTCCTGGTTTCTTAATAGACCTCTCAATATAAAACATATATATATATATATATATATATATATATATAAATAATCTATGCAGTACATGGTCAAACAGACACATGGAGTTAGTGAAAAGGACCGAGAGGATCTCAAAACACGTATTATTGGTGACAACTCGAAATCATCTCTCAAAATTGAAGACAGTATTTCTCCTACTGACAGTAGGCTTACCTATGGTACATGTAATGAAATAAATTAAATGTGATACCAGTTGTTCAACTATAATTTATTTTAAAATTCGCCGCCTAGGCCTTTCGGTGCGATTGCATCATCTTCAGGGCATCATTTTGCTGGTTTGAAGTTCCAACAATTAAAATCAAAACTATATTTTGTCACATTTATAAAATAAGATAAAATGCAGTTTTGATTTTAATTTTTGGAACTCCAAGCCAGCAAAAAGAAGACCTAAAGATGGTGCAATCGCGGCGAATTTTAAAATAATTCATAGCTGAGCAACTGGTATCACATTTATTTTATTTCATTGATCGAGCTAACAGTAGGCTAATTGGACATGTGTTTTAATAATTATGGTACGTGTAGATATAAGCAAAATATGGACTTATATTAGAATATACATATACACAAATACACACAATATGAAAATGGCAAATAGGTGAAAGGAAGAATTCCCACTACGCAAAGTCTATGGCTGTATAAGACTATAGAAGGTGATTTAGGTAATCTATAGAGAAAATGGCTTTTACGAGCGAATGGAAAACAAAAGTGAGAAACTGAATAGTTGCAAAGATTGAATAGTTGGTAGATCTATAAGGCAATTCTGAAACTACGATAGGCCTCGTCAGAATATTCACTACACTGCACAATCTCATATGAGTCCAGTTCTGCCATGGCTCCAGGAGATAATATGTAGATGTGTACCTTTAGATGCCTTAGAAGAAATCAGACCTACGAGACTGTTCCTGGCAATTCAATTCACTCTCGGATATGCTGATCCCGACTAAATTCTTCTGTGTGAAATAATTATTTATTATTATTTAGTCAGTTTCACAATGTATTATCTTCTGACAGCCAAATCTTCGTAAATGTTTCGTTAGGTTATACTTAATAATTGTACTTTTTCCTAGATAAAAGTAAATATATTGTTGTTCTTTGTGTATTATAATATACTGCCTCTAGTTATAAGCATTATTGATCTTTGGGGGTCTTTATTGATAAATAAATAAATATTATAAAATAAATGCCACCCGTAACGACAAAAATTGTTCTGTTCTACTCATCCATTGTCCTTTTAATTGTCTTGTCTATCATTCCATGTTCTTGCAGGTCGTCCTATGGTTTTCTTCTTGCTGGCATCTATTCGAAAGCAATCTTTGGAAGCCTTTCCGCATATCCATACCAAAATTTAATTTTTAATTTTGGTAAAAGAATTTAATTTTTAATTTCGGTAAAAAAAATTAATTTTTAATTTTGGTTAAGGCTATTTGTTTGCTAGTTTATGCAGTCCTGTGCAGTCACGGTACAACAAACTCTTGCAGTGATGGTTCAGATGGCATACAACGTAATCTAGCAGCGGTATTGTTAAGTTGTAGCGTTGTGAGCTCAACAACCATTCCTGTTTCGAATCCTCAGTGTTGTGTTGTTAACTCACACATAGTGAGTTTATTTATGTACAGAGCTGAGTGAGGTGTTATTATTTGTGCTTAATGGTAAAATTCACTTAATGATGAAATTATTTTCCTAATCTGTCTAACGGGCTTAATTATCTAGTTTTCTGTGGGTAAAAATATTTTTTTGGCGATTTCTGAAATATTACTGTAAAAGTTCATGAAAGCATGTATTCTTTTTTATTATTTATTATTTATTCTGGCAGAGCTAAGGCCATTTTGCCTTCTTTTCCGCTCTACCAGTCGAAAAACTACATTACAATTACATAACACAAATACATATTATAGATAAAGTACTTAATACTTAATACTTAAATACAAAACACTAACATTGCTAATAAAAACATGTAGGCCTAAACACTCTACAAGTTTGTTATATGCCTAATGTAAATTTAAGATGAATTTATAAATTATTACAATTTTTAGAGTACTATAAAAAACATCTTTGGCAGTCAAAATCGTTCAGCCATCTGCATAATATGGGATAGGCTCGAAATCTAAACCAACCGTACAATGCTGCCAATAACGTATGGCTGACCCCTACTCTTTAAGTTGTTTTGGTTGCTATGCTTCAGGATAGAGGCTCTGTCCGGTAAGCGTGAATTACGTGACAGTTACAGCCAAGCAAGACTTGTAGACTAAGCCTAGTAGAAGTGTAGGCTATTGGCTACAAACTTCCCCTAAGTCTTTATAAATCCTATAGTCGATTCTCTTCGAGAACGGCTGTGTTTACTACAAATGGTGTGGAAAACAAGTTTCTTCTGTTGGAAATACTCTTCTGCGATTTATGTTACTAACAATGGATCATCGCTGAGAAATGCAAGAAATAAAAAGTCATATGTTCTGAGATTATTACACTCGTCGCCACTCCTTTCGTGAAAGATGTTAATATAGTCGTTGAAAGAAAGACATTAATTTAAATTTCGTTCGTTCACACATAATATGCATTATAGAGGTACCTACGATAGATTTCTTTTGTGTGGGCACCATCGATCTTCATTTACACTTCTACAGCTATCTTCGTAACACCTAATAACTATTATCAATAATTTTTCGTTTAAACTTTTGCTTTTGCTGTAACTTACTTAAATTAATCCTCTACTAAGATAAACTTAACTCATGCTCTACATGTAAACATCACTTAGTATTTTAAACGTATATTCGTTTAAAATTGTCACTTTTTTTTTACATAAGACATCGCACTGTTTAACTGCAATTCAAAATATTATAAAGTAATGTTTCTCTTTGCTGATAAATGCATTAGGCTAATATGTGCGAGTCTATTTATCCCCTTAATTACACGAATAACAAAATTCTTTCCTGCTGGATACTATACTGTTTCTATCCATATAACTCATCACAATTACGATTCCTTTATTATTGCAAGTTACTTAAGTTTCCGTCCATTCCTCCCGAAAGAACAGTATCTTTATGTTCGGTTAAAGAATATGTAAGTTCCTACACACCAAATAACTCTTTATGTTTTATTTCATTGCATACTTTTTTATCAGTGCACTCATCACTTCAATATTTATATTATTTAAATTAGCCCTTAACCAATATGCTTCAACCTAAGTTATTACTAGGGCAAGGCATTTAATGATCATAAAAGTGAAAAAATGCAAAAGAAAAAATGCACTTATGACCTAAAAATAGTGAAAAAAATTATTCAAAATTTAAAAAATGACCAATAAATAAATATACCATTATTATTTTTAATTACTTTTTACTTTAAGCAAGGAATTGCTAAAAACAATGTAATGGATGACAGCGCATTATATGTAGATACAATATAAAACACACTTACTTTGTTACTATAGAAGTAAGTGAATTTGCATTACTTGGACACCCTTAGCGAAAAAGAAATTCTTTCTGAACTGTCATACCTATCAAATTTCCCCTAGCAAATATGTGCCATTTAAAAGAAAGAAAAAAACGTTATCCTTACGAGTGAAACCGCTAAGGTGTTTACAATAAACCTGAATTAAAGTGAACTATGAACATTCGGGGATTCTCAAATAAAAACATTATCTGTTGTCTGAAAGTAACGATTTGTACATGGAAAAACTCCTCTCCACCTCCACTGAAACCTAAAAATGCCGAAAATGACCTAAAAATATCCAAAACATTACCTATCTTTTGAAAATGACGAAAAATGCAAAATAAAGCAAAAAACAAAATGCAAAAACAAATTGACCTTATTTAATCAATTATTTCGTGATACACATTTATATATACTCGAGCTATCTTTTAATCTTTCTACAAAAAAAGATGCAAAATCATCAAATGCCATGCCCTAGTTC
Source organism: Ectobius pallidus (assembly GCA_964059195.1). Classification (NCBI taxonomy): domain Eukaryota; kingdom Metazoa; phylum Arthropoda; class Insecta; order Blattodea; family Ectobiidae; genus Ectobius; species Ectobius pallidus. The sequence goes on from CAXKWD010000003.1 coordinate 79,478,488, forward strand.
ACGGGTGCGCAACTGGTTCACATTGTGCCACTGTGCGGTGGGGTAATGTCTCCCACTACAGTCGCCCTTGACGTCAGAATAAAGCAGTTTCGACGTGACACTGAACATGAAGAGCAGGTTTCATACGTCACAGCATGGTGGAGTACTAAAACGTTTCCCCTCAGTTGCTCAGGTATGCCCTAGTTATTACTTTATTTTCCAAGCGAGGTTCGAACCTACAACATATTACGAATGAAAGTCAGTTTCGATACCATCTGAGCCTCGTTTGTGAATTAGCCAAAGAACTAGAATATAACGTAACCTTACTTTATAACGCTAGATAAGAACAGATTCAGGTGAATCTCAATGACGTCAATACGTACCGTAATTACAAAATGATAAAGACGGGTTGTGGGAAATGGCAAAAGCATCCAGACGAGGAAGTAGGATTGTGCTCATATCTTGTTGTACGCTCCAGCACACCAATTAGGTGTTATGATCTGTCGGCTGGCAAAGAGTATTAAAAGCATTCGACTGTAACATCCGCTGGAATACAATATTAGATTTCCCGCAAGTCGGGCCACCCTACATGCTCCTCTAGAAGGAAACAATTCAATGATGCTCCTAATTTTTTTTTAATTCTCGTCAAGCCAGATTTTCATTTAACTATTCTAGATCAGAGATTTCATAAAGTTACAAATCTACAATACATTTATAATATTATAGAACAAACTTTCTCAAGTGAATGCGATGTCTCATTCGAGCGAGAGCACTCTATCTGATTTTGATTATACAATGGGAATGAATGTTGTGCGAACACGGATATATAAATCGAAGACGTGTCCTTAGGAAATATCAAAACGTGATGAAAACGATAACCTTGTTGGTCGTGGAATAAAATCCACGGATTGGCCAACAGTAACTATAAGTTTTTTTTTTTTTAATTCTACCCTCGATTAGTCGAGTTTCGGATTATAAATTCTGGTATCTGGTACCCTATGATCCCCGAAGGGGCCTCCAATGGAGGTTTCATTACCTATACTAATTTTGATATGCTTATTTTCCGAGAGAGGGTAGAGGGACAGGTGGTAAGCCCATCGCCTGGAAACGAAGTATTTCTTGGACGTGAAAGGGCCGAGAAATTTTGTCCAGAGGCTCTAATTTAGGCTTGGAGTTCTTTTACGTGCCGTAAATCTACCTCTAGACCACCGCGGCCGACGGATTATAAATTACCTACATTATATTCATTCATAATGTTTGCTGCCCATCGTTCTAATCTATATGACGCTTTGGGAGGAGACTGTATGCACTACTAATTATACAACATCTTTAGAGAATCTGGACTTCAAATTGCATTTATTGTGATGGTCAACGGATACGCAGTGAGGAGGCCACAGAAGACAATTCGGTGATAGTGATTTGTGAGATTTTGCGAATTTTATCTTATTTTTATAAATGTGACAATATGCAGTTTTGGTTTTAATTGTTGGAACTAGAAACCAGCAAAAATAAATGCCCTGAAGATGGTGCAAAGGCCTAGGCGGAGAGTTATAAAATAAATTATCATTGAGCAGCTGGTATCACAGCTTTTTATTTTATTTTATTTCATTGATCGTCCACAACAAAATTTGGTTTGACCAGAGGTGATAAGCTTCATTGCTTGGCACTCCGGGGGTAAGGGAAGGCACACACACACCCACACAAAAAGTATGTGACATGTATTTTAATAACTTTGAATATTTACAGAATTAATTATATATTGAATATTATTAAAACAACAAAAATGAATAAAACACCATGTGTCATTTTAAGCGAGAAAACCTATGGCGGGATAATCAATATGTTAGAGTCTAATATATCGACCTTTTCGCCATAGATGATAGTCGTGCTTGGTGCTATTTTCATCAGCTGTTTTATTTTTTAGATTAACCTCATTATAACTAATAATATCGTCTTATTAACAATGTGTTTATTACTATACAATAATTCACCAGACATATAATTATACATTGTTTTCGTTTCTTTTTGTCCATATGCAGCTTATAATGCGAGTATATACCCAACCCCTGTGTTAGTTGATAAGTGTGTTTGGTGTAAGAAGCTAAAGGTATGACAATGTTCCGACCTTGTAAGTTTACGTAAGAACGATTGCGTGTAGACGTGATAAAATGAAAGTGGTAAAAATAAAACGATAAATTTATGACGATAGACACTTGCGATTGGTTGAAAATCCACATTTTCTTATACTGGATTGTTCACTGATTCATGAACTAAATACTCTCGATTTCTGCCAGCTTATCGCTCATAACTCGCGAACGAAAGCGAAAATAAAAAAATCCGGCTTCGGGGTGAATTCGGACACCCTTCAGTCCATTATGTTAAAAGTTTCAGATAGGTTAATAGTAGCTTAAAAGACCCGGCAACGACCAGATTTCGTATTTTGCTTGTACTTCAAAGTGAACTTATGGAGTTGTTTTCTTCCGATTTTCAAACTCTAAGCCCTTATATAGCCTTCCGAATTTTGGCTGCGGGGAATATATGACCAATACTCTTGCTTTTTCTAAGATGGCATTTCAATAATTTTTTGGCGGGAAAAAAAGAAGTTTCATGAACGAAGATAAAGAGGGTAGACTAAGCGTGCAAAATTTCTTCAAGATTGGGATAATACTGTGAAAATATGAGATGATCCTCATATGGGCCAAGGAAGCCCTTATGTTTCCGGGAGGTTGAGGATCCCAGATTTTGAGTCATACGGGAGGTGAAAGATGTAATGTCAGTATTAATGCCGCCTTTACTCACAAGATAGTTTCGGGCGCTCGTTTCTGTTAGGCAAAACAATTAAAACTTTAAAGAATGCACTTACTGACGTCATGACAACTGCGACTGTTTATTCTTCACAGGCACTTCTTTTTAATGTGAATCTTTCTCCGAAGAAGGATACGATAGGATGTCCGGAACGTTAGACGCTAAAAACGTAAAGCGACCCAACCCGGATAGCCAGTACAATCAGTTTATGTATTTGAACAAAACAAGTAGTAACCTACCAAGATCACTGATCCCATAAACTAAACCCCTGCTCTTTATATACTACTGTTGTTAGACAGATATATCATAAACTAGGTCTATAATTTTCTAAGACTAGTTCAGGCTTTCGTATGAACTAAAAGAAAAAAAAGTAAATTGGTACAAAAATTTAATTTAGCTTAAAATCTGGGTCGAACCGTTAATTCCTTTACTAATATGGTTTTAGAATGAATTATCTTTAATTTCCTATACTATTTTAAGTAAAAGAGTTTATTATATGTTATTGCCTATCGTGAGATTTAAACCACGAAGCCTGAAATTTTTTTTACAAAAGCTTACATAACCTCGAGGGATTTTATAGAAGGAGATTTAAGTTTGATTTATAGATATGCTAGGAAGCGAGCCACTACCAGCGCAGCGGTCCGAATGAAAGGTGGACGTCCAAATAATTTATATGGTAGCAAAAGCGGAAGAAAATGTTATCATGAATGTGTGATAACTTACGTCTTGCCTGCGTAAAGTGCATGCACTTCTCAATTCATTATTTTTCTATCTCAGAAGCTAGTGAATCATTTCAAGGAAAGCCAAAGAGAAATTATTATCGGGGGATGACTTCATAAAACTCCTTCGTTTGAAATATGCAAACCTTGGTCCCTTAGGTCATTTCAGAATATCGTACAGGTTATATGCATTTGCTGACGTATGTCGAGAGCTTCTATTACCGAAATCATATTTGAAAGGACAAACAAAAATGAGAGCTTACATTCTCAAATACATAAAATGAGGCTTAATTTTTTTTATGAAACTATGAAATCTGGTATGTAATGACACTTTAATTTTTTAATTTCTTTACCTCGAAATGCTTGTGATTTATGAACATTTCTCTGACTCTGGTTATAGCTGAGGGAAAGTAAGAATGCAATGTACATTGCAGTGAGCAGTTTCTTATAGGATTGAGACTTTCGTAGTCTATCCAAATTTTGAATTTCTGACCTTTGTTACTACTACTAACTTATTACTCCTATATCTCTACCCGTATTATAGATAGAGGAAGTATTTTGTTAGATCGTTGAAATTATATGTCATGATTTGGGAATTAATGTACGTTTTGAAGTCCTTTGAGTATAAAAATGCAATTTTCGAAAACATGTGTGTCTGTGAAAATGAAAAACTGTATAAAAATGAATCTGGGTGAGGGAAATCATCCGATAATGTGAATCGAAGCGAAGACTTTTTCTTACACCTGCTACCATTTTACTTACTTACTTACTTACTTACTTACTTACTTACTTACTTACTTACTTACTCACTCACTCACTCAATGGCAATAGACAATTCCTCAGCAAGCTAAAGGAATTTTATCTATTTTAAGGGACCCGAAGGCACATTGCCGCGCTTACCTGAGCCCGCAATTCAACCCTATTCTGTGCTAACTCTATCTAATCATCCCTAAGAAATCCTACTTTCCTTAAATCTATCCTAATATTGTCCTCCCACCTACGTCTAGGTCTTCTTCGTGGTCTTTTCCCTACGGGTTTTCCAGTCAATACTTTTGAGATGTCTTTCCTACCCCATGCGCGCAACATGTCCAGCCCATTTCATCCTCCGTGATTTAATTACCCTTACTAAATCCGGTGAAGAGTACAGGTCATGAAGCTTGTCGTTATAGAGTTTTCTCCAGTCCCCATTTTCATATCTCTTAAGCCCAAATATTTCCCTAAGCACCCTGTTTTCGAACACTCTCAGATTATGCCCTTCTCGATCAGTAAGCGGTCATGTCTCACAAGACAAAATGTTGTTTTCAAGATTTTATCGCAAACGGCTCTAACTCTTTTGTTTAAATTTTGTAGATAAACTAGGGTATATGCATATTAAGACTTAAAACTTTCATTTGACTCATATTTTCGTATTTATTGTTCTCTCTGAAATACTGAGATGATTGGAAGTTGTAGCCTATATAATCAGGTGTAATGTTCCAATGGATGGTTTAAATTTTTATCCAGATGCTCAGCCTGAACACAAAGGACTTGACATCAGAGGTAGGCCTACACGATTTAAAATTATCATATTTTATATGATTTATATAATTATATTTTATCATATTTTATATGATTTATATAATTATATTTTATCATATTTAATAGGATAAATACTACAGAAGAATCAGCATTTGTAATATAATGAACAAACAGCGACGATTTTTTGTTTGCTGAAAGAGTACAGCCAGCTTCAGAAAGGATGGGCCGACTCTTGTTCGTTATAAAATGAAAGTTCTATGGAGTAGTTCACAAGTGGCTTAAACGCAATAAGTGTTCGTGATGAACTATCAACTTCATGAAAGAAGACAATTAAACTTTCAATTACTGTCTTATTGAAAGTATGATTTTGCATTTAATTTGTTACCTCGTGGAACGTATCATACACTACGGATCTTTAAGTACGGGCCTGTTTGTAATATTAATTTAAGCTGTCATCGTAGCCCTTGAATTCTGAATTCTATGATGCTCTTTTTAGCTTAAAGAGATGCAAGAAATATCATAAAGCAGTTACTAGAATACTATGTTATTTCACATCGTTGCATTAAACCTCGACCGTATGTAGGCCTATGCATGAGAAAGATATACGTTTATGTAGAAATTGTAAAATGACGGCTGGTTGGTTTGTATATGGTTATTTAAGTACGGGGATGCCTATGACCGTCGCCGGTGTGCCGGAATTGTGTCCCGCAGGAGTTCTTTTAGATGCCAGTAAATCTACTGACATGGGTCTGACACATTCATGCACACATAAATGCCATCGACCTGGGCCGGGATCGAACCCGCAACCTTGGATACAGAAAGCCAGCATGATACTAACTGTGCCACCCAGGCCAACTGTAAAATGGCGGCCTACTTGATTATTTTAAATTAAATTTTGATTACATGTGTCTTTACAAAGTTTTTTTTTAATACTCTGAAAATAAATTAATATTTATTTGTGTTTTTAATGGTACACATACGCTTTCTAAAAGTATATATTTTTTGTAAACATAGCCTACCGCACAATTCAGACAACATGAGTTAATTAAAAGCCCACTCAAGTTATTTTTACCTCATTTTAGAGAAGTTATGTTTATTTGCATGAAGTCCAACTGTCCTCAGTAGAGAAGTAAGGATACTCTAGCAAAGTTTCGAGCTTTCTTTGGAAGTAAAGTTAGCATCCACCCGTGTATGAATTGAGATGGTATAGACTATAACGAGATATACTGTATTTTATAGAGAAGCGGCATGAAGAAAGGTGCACGTCTTGTACAGAAAATGAGAAGTTGTGGAAGAAGAAACAGTTCTCTTTATCCGCAAGTTTATTGGAGAAGTCCGTATACAGCCAACTTCAGAAAGCGTTTCATACTGTTGTAAATATAATCTTTTCTGTCTAAATATTATGCTTTGGGAAGAAAAATTTTACCTATGTCAAACTCACTTATAGATTGAAATTACTCTTAATATTTTGTATGCTGATAAACTACTATTTATAATACTAATTATTATTTTTAAAATTACAACTTTCTCATACCATCTATCATCTTGATAATCTACTAATTTTAAATAATAAACTTACTTATTGCGTTTTATGCAAACCTGAAACAAATTGTCAGAATGTTCTAAGTGACTATTAGTATTTTACTAATTTACTAGTTTGTTTATTCATTCTTTCTCGTTAATATCTTTATATTACTTACAAAATAATTCCTGTAAATTTATAATCATTTTGCAACTTACTGCACTGTACCAATATTCTATTAGTTTACTACAATAAGTCCCACGCAAGAGTTGGCCAATGACGCGGGTTTCTGCGTCGCGGCGGGCACAGCTACAACTCCCGAGCGATCGGGTGAAATATCTACGCAAATAAAGCCGCGATCGGTGTAATGATACAGGTTCTCATTGTTAAAGTTGGAATTACAATGAAAATAACCACGTACCCCATCACAAGAGATGATGGAAATGTCCTCCTCTTGCATCCACACAACACTAGCATCTTTTAGGAAATTTTCTTTCACGCACATAACTTCAGCTTCCGAGAGAGAGAGTTAATTTCTCTTGTGATGTTGTCTTTAAGTTACCCCCAACATTGCTCCTGGTACTCATTTCTGTTCAAGGCTGAGTCGATACCTATATAAGGACTTAAAACTCGAAAGTAGTCCATAAGTAGTCCATTGCCTTTTAAGACAGTATACATAAAATAATACAGTATTAATTTTGTTTTTTGAATATTGTGTTGATACTGATGGCACTATTGAGTTGTAGGCCTATATTTGCATTTTTACTTCTCTAGTTTTATTTCACCCCATAAAATATCGTTTAGCATTGCTACTGTTACTCTGTTTTTATTAATCTTGTTCTTAATATCATTTTCTTGTCAGTCTTCTTTGTCAATTTTCACTCCTAAATCTGCAAAATCCTTACATCTGTTAATGGAGCCTTTCGGATCTTCTAATATTAAGGCTTTATTATCTGTTCCACGTCCCATATAAGCAGTCTTTTCGTATTCTTCTTCCCTTTTGAAAGCACCAAGTTTGCAACGAAATCATCAAACTGATTGTAAATTGTAGCAGTGAGGTTATTGTTAATGCTTATACAGAAGACATACAAGAAGGAAATACAGGATTTAGAAATTAGCATTCCTATCACATGTTATAAGATTTTGAAGGCTTTATTGATGTTGTAGCATCCTGTTTAATTTATTTACATGAGGAGGGCATTGTAAGAGGAAAGGAGGCTCCCTTTAAGTAGAATGTGAACTGAATTCATTTTAATCCCATGGCATTAAAACAGAAATATCCAAAATTGGTTGCATTTAATCAAACTAAGAATACCAAATGAATTAATAACCGATGCAGGCCATACCTTTATGGCAGATATTATCATTTAATATTTCACTGATAAACTTTTGAAGGTAAAAGTTATAAAACGCTGAATGCCGTTGAAATAACAATGCTTTCTTATGTAGGATAGCGGACTGAGAGAGAGGAATAGACGAGTTTCATCAAAGGAAAAGCAGTGAGCGTTGTGAAAAGTTATAAAGAAGGATTTTATCGGAAGAGATGCCTCTGTTGATAAACTAACGGATTTTATCTGCGAACGTTTTCAATTTTGTGAGTATGAAAAAGATACGTTACGACTTTTGTTGTGGTAGAAACAATGGAGCATCAGATACTGGTATTGCGGTAGAAGAAAGAGATAGGCTGCTGAATCTGCCCCGAGCGTTTAGTCACATCTGGGAATCCAATCTTCACGAGACATGTGCTTGCAGTTTAATAATAATAATAATATTAAAATAATAATAATATTAAAATAATAATAATAATAATAATATTTTTTAAAAAAATAATAACAATAACAACATTCAATTTACTTTACTCAAGACCACAGCTCTTTTCCCTTTTTCTACGCTCAATATAATGTCTCATCATCACCATCAACAAATCATTCAGCCCTCTCAGAACAGAGATAGAATAGGATTACTTCCACAAAGTCTCTGGCCTTGAAGACTAACCCAGCCAGCGAGCTTCTCGTTACGTCTCGTTACCAGTTGCGCGGATTCGCTGCGCGTTAGAGCAGTGAGCTACTGTTGAGCACAGAGTGAACATCATGCAGCACGTTGGCAGTCGTAGAAAATACTATAATAGTTGAGTGGAGGGATAATGCCGCAGCGAGAGAGAGACAGACAACACGTGAAGTGGGACAGAAGAGCTGAGCCAATCAGGGTGCAGCTACCTCCCCTAGGGAGGAGCTCTACGAACGGTGAGACTCGCTCCTAAGGTATATACGTGAAAACCCAGAGACTTTGTGGAAGTAATCCTACTCTACAATCTACTCCAAAAATAATGTGTTGATTTAGAGCTCAAGTAAAGAATACTGCGAATATTATCTGCTTTTAGGAAACCTACATTCATAGGGTTCTTGAAAGTATTTTTGGACATAAAAATGTTTGCAACATTTTGGGTTAGGAGCTCTAGTGTTCAATATTACTGCTTTAGGTTTAGGTCTACGTATAATAAGGGTTCCATTTGCTATAAGCTGATTCTGATATTAGAGTCAAATATCAATTTTGGCTCTGCCCAAAAAAAAGGTTGATCTGTGTACCTGTAAAATTTCATCCGAGTAGGCTTTTATTAGATTACTTAGTTCTTTTCATGAGAGGGCTTCATTTTTAGAAGCTCTTGATATATTGTATAACAGAGTATTCCCCCCCTTTTTTTTTTTAGCGATTAAGACATTTTCATGGAAATAAAATTCAGGAACCACCCGATGTAAATAATACGCCTATTTCATAGGAGCAAGTTAGTAAAACTTATAACTTAAAACTTATAACATCAACCGAATGGCGAAAACATTCTTAATTTCTTCCATCGTCATTCTAATACACGCTACAGGCTGCAGGCCTACTCAGTCGCGAATATATTGATGTACAATGTATGATAATGTATTATATATTTTTTCCCGTATAATATTCTCAGTACGTAATTTTTATAAGCTATAGTTTTGAATGGAAAGAGATTTTTTAATTATCAGGTATGTAGATAGCTGTTGTGATATTTAATGTGTAACTGTATGTATAGTGTGTCATTTTTGTATAGGCCTATATGTATGGCTGGTATTTATTGCAACACTGCCACCGGGTTGCTGACCCACTTGCAGTGCAACAAAATAAATAAAAAATATATAAGTCGGATACTTTAATTTATACAAAGTTTTTTATGCTTTCGGCTTAACTTTAAAATAATAGTTTATCCTAGGGAACTGGTTTATAATTCAGCCCTCTGCACTTCTGTACCTTTCACTTGTCATCAAAGAGAGCTCTAATTTAGTTAAAACAAACTATGAACACCGCCTATAAATAACAGCTGCAGTGCATACGTTCCTTTGAGAAGTGAGTGATGTAACTTTTATGTCACGCACCGTACCAAGCAAACATTAGAAAGCTTGTATTGTACAGTACATACAAACTGGGATTGTAAAATCCTGTTTTCAAATCCATGTAGGATAATATGGTGACATAATTAGCATTCTCTCTGCTCGCACTTTATAATGAGTTAATTACATAACAAATGAAGAACCAATACAAAGCAAATCCTGTTGCTGTAGTTACTGCTGATGATGTTAAGTTCCCTGTGGTTTCAGTGAACAATCATGTTAGTCAATACACCTAATTATGTACTCCTAATTATGATAGTAATGAATTATATGTATCTGATGATCAAGAATTCCTCTAGGAAATGTTTCAGTCTGTTTGTCTGTGTGTGATGGGCAGTCAAATCTACTACACGCAACGAACTTAAATGTTTAACATAGATGGTCTGAAGGGTGATGGAATGGACCTCGAAACCGTATTTTTAATTTTGACTTTCGTTCGCGAAAAATCAGGCAGAAAACCTGATTTTTTGCGCATTACATTTCAGGTGAAATTAATTGGAGGTGAACTTCCTCTTTTGTCATAGCAACTGGGAAATAATAATAATAATAATAATAATAATAATAATAATAATATAACTCATGTAACTGTGGATTGCTTTGATTTTTTAACGCGCTCTGCTAAATTCGTTTTTGCACTCCTTAGCTAGTAAGTGTTACTTACGAAAGTTGCTTACATGGATCGTAACTTGACATTACCACACGCAATCTTGTTGCTAGGGGCGACGGGCAGAAAGTGACTTGTTGCTAGGGGCGACGGGCGGAAAGTTACTTTACCGCCCGCAAATGCTTATTTGCGAGCAGAAATGACCAAGGCCTCCCCGCTTTATAAATATTCGGTTGCCATAAACAATAACAAATGCGAATCCCTTTCTGAAATAAGCACCATTCTTCAAGACTATATATACATAATATTTTCAGGTAATATCACAATTAATGTAATTAAATTGATATAAGTAACCGTCGTGCAAAAAATAGCATGCAACACAAAGACCGTAAAGGCATTTTACGGGTCTCGAAAACTTAAAAACCCTCGGCTGCGCCTCGGGTTTTCAATCTGTTTCCTCGGCCCGTAAACGTGCCTTTCCGCCCTTGTGTCGCAATATACTATTGTTTAACGTCACGGCACGCAGAGACGTGACATTTTTATCATAAAGAACGGAAGGAGGTTATAAATGAAGGCTGAATGAGAAATCATTGATCGATTTGGAGAAACAACACACTATAATTTTGCGGGGGGGGGGGGGGAGGGAAGGAACTTGAATCTGTGGTCTTTTTTATTATTATTATTATTATTGTTATTTTTTTTTTACGGGCGGCGCACTCCAATCGTGAAATGCCCATCACAGTCACATTTTAATTATTAATAGTTTAAATTGTTCTTCTTTAAGAATGACTTCCGTATAAGTGTTAACAAATACAATATTATTACTTTGCTGTTAAATATCGATTTTTTTTTTTAAATCTAGGGATTTGTCTTGTCTCTCTGTGGTCGATTTCTAGCGAAATCTACTGCACGAAGATATAGATGAACTTAGTGGCCGAATGCACCTCAAAGCGGCATTTTTATTTTCGCTTTCGTTCGCGAGTTATGAGTGAAAAACTGGCAGAATACGTGAATTGTTTGCGCTATCGAAGCATCAGTTTTCGGTAAAACATTTCAATTGTCAAATCAATTGCAGGTGTCTTTGCTTTTTTAATGATATTATCATAACTTGGATACAAGAGCATCGCGATTTTTTCAACATATCGCATGGAATTATCTATCGCTTCTATTTTGTAAGCCCACCCTGGTCGATTCTTTTGTTTGTCAAGGCAAGCAGACATCTGAAATTTGCAATATAGACGGAAGAGGGATAATGAATATAGGTCTAAATGGAGAAACATTGATCGAATTGGACGAAACACACTATGCAGGGGGTTTCTGGGCAAGGGAACTCGAACCTGAGGTTCCCCCCCCCCCCCCCAGGTGGTGCTTTTTAATTATGAAATTTAATCCAAATCCGGATTTTTAGCTGTTTCATTACAATTATAAATCGTTTGGTTTTGATTCGCGTGTAAGCGTTATTAAATGTGTTTTAATTATGTTATTAATATCTCATTCTTGAATTAATTATCTTGGGCGAACCCGCGTGCACCTGCTAGTTAATTAGCAATAACAACACACAACCACCAGAAATCTTAAAATAGAAATATGATCCATAACTATGCCTGGGGGCAAAATTTTGATCCTTGACTCTGTTAGATGTCTTCATGTCTATGCCAGATATACAGTGTGTCCATAAAGTTATGGTACACTTTTGACCGGTCACAGAAAAGCAACACAAGAAGATAGAAGTGTGAAATCTGCACCAATTAAAGGAAAACTCTCCAAGTTTCCGTAGTATGATTTGCAAGCGTGTGCGCACACAGGTGATGACTTGACACCACGAACTGCGCAGCAGCGGATCAGCCCACGCCCACGCCAGTCGAGATGTGGACGGTACAGATAAAAGTTCAATATGTTCTGTGGCTTGCTAAATTCGAATCCGTGACCAAAGTGCAACGTGAATATAGTCACGTGTACAACGAAGCGCCACCACATAGGAATAACATTACTCGGTGGGATAAGCAGTTGAAGGATACCGGCAGTTTGCTGGACAAACCTCGTTTTGGTAGGCCATCGGTAAGTGACGAGTCTGTAGATGTTATATGGGAGAGCTACCCTAAGGAGCCCTAAAAAATCTGTGCGTGCAAGTGCTCAACAATTATTACATCTATGCAAGACTGCAGTTCATAAGGTGTTAAAGAAACGTCTACATTTTTCGGGTTAAAAATTGCAGCTGTTGCACGCTATGAAACCGGCGGATAGACCCAAACGATTCGAGTTTGCTACATATATGCTTCATGAGATCGACAATGATGAACGATTTATGCAGAAGATTGTTTAGCGATGAGGCGATATTCCATGTCTGTGGACGTGTTCATCGTCATAACGTCCGAATATGGGCTGCTGAAAATCCTCGTGCCTACGTTGAGTACGAACGTAACACCCCTAAAGTGAACGTGTGGTGTGGTCTGATGCACGATAAAGTGACAGGCCCAATTTTCTTTGCTGAGTAGACAGTGACGGCAAATAACTACTCTGACATGTTGGAATTGTATGCAGTGCCACAATTTCCAAAAGGTGTCATCTTTCAACATGACGGCACTCCTCCACACTACGCCGCCATTGTTCGTGAATTTCTGGATACAACATTCCCCCAGCGGTGGATAGGCAGGGGTTCTGCCAAACCATGGCCACCACGATCCCCGGATCTGACGCCCTTAGACTTTTACTTGTGGGGTCATGTGAAGCAACATGTGTAAAGTGAACGTATCAACGACATTAATCATTTAAAACAGAGAATCACAGACGTTATTCACTCTGTTACACCAGACGTCCTTAACCGTGTGTGGGAAGGACTTGAATATCGTTTAGATGTGTTTAGGGCAACAAATGGAAGTCACATCGAACTGCACGGAATAGGTGCGAAAGATGGAGAGTTTTTATTTCATTTGGTGAAGATTTAACATTTCTACCTTGTTTCGTTGATTTTCTGTGACCGGATAAGTGCACCATGACTTTACGGACACACGGTAGTTATGTCCTTTCTTAGAGCAGCTTAAATCTATGTTATTTTCACGCTTTTGTAGCAAGGGAATTCTTTAGAAACGAAATATGGTGCAAACAGTTTCTGCTTCAAAGAGAAGCACTGAAATATTGATAATATATCGACTGAAGATGCTAGAGTCGGAAGAGGCCGATTTGAACGATATGCCATGTACGCGAAATGAAGATGGATTTTCTATCCCTTGTGAGATGTGCAAAGTTGCCATAAAATTCCAGAACGAGGCTCTGGAGGATCCGTTCCAGACACTTACAGAAACCTCGTGGTGTAGATTCATAAATAATACACGGTCATAGCTGTTAGTCTGTTGAAAGCTTACATTTTACAGTATGTGATATATTTTCTGAAGTTATGAGTGTGGATGGAAGATTGGAAAGAAACAGTGTGTCATGCAGCAACAATGTGAGTAGAGCAACGCTGCTTTCATACCTTAGAACCAGCATTTCATTCCAAATGCAATATATGGAACAAGGCCTATCGCTCACGTACACACGTTACACCCGATTGAAGGCAGTAGACATATCATTCATTCATTCATTCATTCATTTATTTATTGTCATTAAACAACAATATACAGTTGCAATAGACATTGTCAATATACATAAGTATACTATACTAAAGTACATAGTGATCAATACAGATTAGAAATGTAAATCATTCAAGTCCGACCTTTCAAACTCCTCAATACTGTAAAAGCTTTTAGTTTTCAACCAAAGTTCTAAAACTGTTTTAAAATGACTAAATGTTACATTACTGGCCTTTATTGGCAGCTTATTAAAAAGCTTGATTCCTAAGTAATTAAAACTCTGCTGTGTTTTACGTAACCTAACGAGCTTAGTATCAATCTTATCTTTAAACCTAGTGTTATAATCATGAAAGTCACTATGCATTTTAAGTTCATTAAAATGCTTTTTCACATGGAGGAGGCACTGTAATATGTACAAGGATGGTAGAGTTAGTATATTTAATTCAATAAAAAGATTCCTACACGAATCTCTATTGCCTATACCTATTATAGTTCTAACCTCCTTCTTTTGCCATAAAAACACATTTTTTGCCCCCGGAGAGTTCCCCCAGAGCAAAAGACCATATAAAAGATGTGAATGAAAGAAGGCAAAATAGGCATTTATAATCAGTGTCGGGCCCGTACACAATTTAAGTTTCTTTAATAAAAATATAACTCTAGATAGTCGAACACAAACCTTGTTTGTATGTACAGCCCAGTTTAGGGTAGAATCAAGGTCAATACCTAAAAGCTTCACTGATTTTTTCTCTATCCTAGACTTATTTAAACCAAAAATGATTTCTTCTGTTTTATCTTCGTTAACCACAAGTGCATTAGCTGAAAACCACATATAGGATCTTTCAATCATATAATTTTTTATTACTTCATTATGTTGTAGGTTCTTATTTGAAGTTAATAAGGTAGTGTCATCAGCGTAAAGAATACATCTATTTGGGACAAAACTAGGCAGATCATTTACAAAAACCGAAAACATAAAAGGGCCAAGGACCGAGCCCTGTGGCACCCCTGTTTTGATTTTTAGAGGTTCAGAGCATTTTCCTTCCAATTTAACATACTGGTATCTGTTTGTTAAGTACGACTCAATAAGCGACACATCATTTCCTTGTTTACAATAAAATTTCAACTTTTCAATTAAAAGTTTGTGAGGTACTAGGTCAAAGGCTTTGCTTAGATCTAACAATACAGCTGAGGTTTCCTGTTTTGCTTCAATGCCTTCTATTATGTAAGAGACTACACTCTCAACCGCGTCAACAGTAGACAGACCCTTTCTAAAGCCAAATTGAGAGTTTGTAAGCAGATTATTTGTTATAAAATACTCTTCAAGTTGATTTTTAATTATGCATTCAATTATCTTAGAAAAAACCGGCACCAGTGAAATTGGACGATAGTTGCTCTTCTCAGACGAGTCACCTTTCTTATAAATAGGTACTGTTACACTTAACTTAAGGCAGGCAGGATATATACAGTCTTTCAGTAACCAGTTTATCAAATACACCAAAGGATATAACAATGAGGCTTTTAGTTTTCTGACAACGTAGTTAGATAAGCCATATGCATCTTCAGCTCTAGAGTTACTAAAGTTAGTTATTATCTTATTTACAATATCAATATTTACACTTTTCCACTTAAAATCAGATGCAGTCGAAGGATGTGCAATGTTAGCTGAATCTAGGATGTCTATTGGATCAGCGATTTCATCATATATTTGTTTAATTGCTGTATTAGTGCCTATATTTACAAAATAATCATTGAATTAATTTACAGAAACAGTGTTATTTACTTTTACTTTCTCCCATATACGTAGTATAGAGAAAGTATTGTGATCGTGACAAAAAATCGAAGTCGAGATAACACCGGGAGAGCATGTTTCATGAAGCCTAGAAACCGAAAAAAGTATTTTTGGAATGACGTCTGTCCGTCTGTCTGTCTGTCTGTCTGTCTGTCCGTCTGTCCGTCTGTCCGTCTGTCTGTGGACAAGCACAGCGGGTAAACGGCTCGTTGTATTTACTTCATTTTTTGAAATAAGGACTTTTTCGAAATTTTGTCGAACCGCCCAGAAATTTAGCTTTACAACTGAAATATTAAGGGGACTTTTCATGAAAACTTTTTTAAAATTTTTGATTTTTGAAAAAATGGCTCTAACGATTTTAATAAAAATTGAAAATTGGAAACTCTTATCTATGACCAATAAAATGGCTATATCCGTATTTCTGCAAAAATGACTTAAGGGGTACTTTACTCGTATCCATTTTCAATTTTTGTAGATTATATCCATTACTGTAGGCGATACAGGAAAACCTACCACAGTAAAGTTGTAGAGAAATATAAAATGAACATTTTTTGTTTAACACATTTCTTTATACATTTAATAGATATCAAGATAAAAACGAAATAAGGACGGCTTAAATGCGAATTTCAGAACATACGTCAATTGAAATATGAATGACATTTTGTTGCCCCTAGCAACAAGAAAACTATAGGCCTAATGTACTTATTGTTGCAAATGCAGTCAGTTTAGCTCAGTCGTAATGAACACGCTAAAACCAATTAGGCTACAGCGAGGTGGTATAGGCTAACAGGGAAGAGGTCCTGAGTTCAAATCAAACCTCGTGGCTGCCCAAATTGACTTGGGTTTTTCATGGTTTCTTCGTTCGCAAAGGCAAACGCCGGGTTTGTAGGACTTGTTTATTTTCCATAACTCATCGCCGCTATGTCAGTGGATATTATAATCGTTTAAACTGATTATTACATAAGAAGACATCACTTTACAATAGATGCAGATGACGCGAATGAGCTGTTACTATAGACTAATGGTTCACGCAAACATACTAAACACGTTATATGACCTAAATGCAGTTAAATCGTGCAATATAACCTAAGTAGTAGCAGTAGTGGCGAAATTCAAATATAAGTCGCTCCTTAAGCTCCGCCCATTCGATATTCACATTTGCATGGACTGTGTGATGTATTTTGTTTCTGAGCGAAGCAGAGTGACCAACTGTCCTTGTATATTGTCGCAAGTGCCTTGTATCCCCCTCTACATATAACTAAATAATGCATAACACTAACCACATAGTTAAAGTGCGCGAAGCGGAGGCGGCAGCCGTAGCGAAGCGCCCTTGCATTTTCGAATAATGTACGATACACTGTTTGTAGGTTTCGAAAATGTGGCATATTATATCTCCCGCGAGGTTTGTCAGCCTGTCACCTCTCGTCTAGCGGTATGACGTCACACCTCCAACGTCCGATCACGAGTTTCTTCATAATACGAGGACAGAAGAATTTGCTAGATCGTGGTACAAAAGAAACTGCATCGTTGAGGGTGGGTTGGGTGGGACCGATTCATCCCAAGGTGCGATTTATATTTGAATTTTCCCGTAGTATTAGTACTAATAATATTACTGCCATAGTTTTACTGCCATTGATTATTATTATTATTATTATTATTATTATTATTATTATTATTATTATTTCACAGTAAAAGCATTGAACATAAAGATCGACCCTGATGCTTTCCGTTCTAGATATTTGTTAGTTTTTATGAAAATGTAATAAGTAAAATTTAATTATCTCTTTAATTTACTTTACTCTATGCTAGCCTTTAACACGTATATGGGAGAAAGTTTGTGCAATATATTTTTGCACCATTTATTTTATTTTCTTTGGTTGATAATCTCCCTGTTTCAGAATTAATAATGTGCCAAGCAGCTTTGCACTTATTTTTTGCATTATTAATGTAATTTTCATTAGCTTGTTTTTTTGCTAGTCTAATTTGTACTCTATACATCTTTTTTAATTTCATATAGTGTTTTTTCAACAAATCATCTTTTTTTGATCTTTCATAACTTATAACAAGAAGCGTTCTGATGTTTTCTAATAGTGGAGTAAACCAATTTGTATTAATCGGATTTGATTTGTCCCTCTTATGGCTAGAAGTAAGCTTATAATTTATCTTTCTTTTTGGACAGCAAATGTCAAATTCATACTGTATGGTGTTAATAAATAACAAGAACGCTTCATCAACAGAACTACAATCTAGAAACTCAGTCATCCAGTTAATATTATTTAACTTGACCCTAAAATTATTTAGAGTAGACTCATTTATTAATCTATAAAATTTTGTTTCTTTATTAGGCCCGTATTGTGTGTTATGTGCCATATTTGGCTTTTCTTTGATGTTGATTGTTAAACTTAATCCTGAATGGTCAGAAAGATGTGGCTGAACAATTTTACTTTCTACATCCTTAGTATGATAATTAGTTATAAAATTATCAAGACAGGAGTTTTTTCTAGTTGGTTGGAAGTTAAGACAATAACAGTCACACGACCTCAGCATATCTAAAAAATTCTTAGTTCTAATGTCATCATTTCTCGGATCAATATTTAAATCTCCTGAAATAATAATTTTTATATGCTTATATTTATTTATCCCATTTATAAAATTTAAACAATCTTCAAGCCGTTCTGTTAAAAGAACAATGTCTGAGTCAGGAGTACGATAAAGCGTTATGATACCAAGATTCAGTAGAGGAAAGACCAATCCAGCAACCTCAAAATGTTTCTCTTCACAAAATTGTTTAACGTTAATGCATTCATATGAGCCATATATAAAATCCTCTCTCACATATATAGCTACCCCACCATTGCCAAAGAGGGATCTAGTGAAACTGGTAGCCAAATTGTACTCATTCGGTATATATAGACTTAATTCAGCTTCGGAACACCAATGTTCATTTAATAAGACTATATCATATTTATTCTCATTAATGTATACTTCCAGAGCATTTAGTTTATTTTTAAGAGATTGAATGTTTAAATGTAATATGGTAATAAATTCATTCATCAGTCTACCTATCTCAGTAGCTCCAGGCAAAAAGGTGGGTCTAGTTAGTTTTTTGATCCTAGTGGGATTGGATCTTTCCCCTTTATTAGTCTGAAGTGTATTTCACTCAGAATTTGATCACAAACATAATTCTTTCCTAGGTCATTTAGGTGCAGTCCATGTATAGTGTGATTACTATTACCTAAGTTACTAATGTCTATAAATTTAACATTTCTGAAATGCTTACATAATTTCTTGATCTCTTCGTTGGTTCTCTCCACCTCCTTGTTGACGCATGACCAAACTGGTAAATCAAAACGATGAGGAATACTGAAGATCAACACATTCGTATAGAGAAGATGTTGTAGTCTTTGCCGAAGTGCAGATAAGAGGTCGTTTGAGTGATTTTTTCCAACATCATTTGTTCCAGCAATGATTACTGCAGTGTCTTTTGGACCGAGGTCTTTACAATTTAATTCTTCTATAATTTTTCTCATCGTGGCTCCTGGTTTAACCATCCCTTCAATATCATGATTTGATCTATCTTTCAATTTCTGTGCGACTTTCCTACCTTGGCTGTCAGAAAATATTCTAATCTTTGTACTCTTGAGGGAATGGTCGAGTATCTTATGATTATGCTTGATATTTCCAGATTTTGCCGATGTATCTTTATTATTTTCTAAACGTTTAGGTGTATTAACTGTATATGACCTTCAAATATGATTACGATTTTTATTAGGCCTATGTCTAGTGTCAATAGGGCTGTGTAGGTCCCATTCATACCTTGCTTGATCCAGCGACATAGTCCGTTGATGTTGTCTCGTCCCTTCTTTTCTGGTTGTTACGTTAGAAGTCACCATTTTATTCCATGAAGCATCATCCAAGTTCCCAGCTTCACCCCCTAGGAAGGAGGACTTGTTATTTAGCATTAATGGAGGGAAATTTCTCATGTCCAATGCGTTTAATTGGGAATTGTTATCTGTACACTGTCGTATAGGTCTCGGAGCAGGGTATCTAGGTTCCGACCTGATTGTTAAATTCTCAACATTGGTGATTTGATCCTTTAATTTGACAATCTCTTCTTCTTTTATCAGACACATCTCCGCAAGCGAGGCGTTTTGTTTCTTCTCCGTTTCATACAAACCTTGTAATTCATGTAAGTCAGCCTGCATTGCCAATATGGCCTCATTTAGACTCATCTCTTCTTTCAACATATTATTTAATCTTATTAGAGAGCACTTATCTATTGTCCGTCCATTCTAAGAGCCAAACAAACAGTAAACAAAAACCAATACGCCTGCCTCATTCTTAGGTAATACGAATTATGTGCGAGAGTGAGATAGACTTATTGGTTTTTTAAAAATTTAGATTCTATTCATTATGATTTAGGTTTGGTTCTTAGAGAGGACGACTAAAGTTGCATATAACCTATTGCAGCTCTAAGCAAAGGTACTGGGGAACTCATAGCTCACATTTTCAAAGTTGTCAGAAGCACCTAATCCAACATTTATTTTTCTTGCTGAACGTAACTGTTTATGAATAATATTGGAGTTGAAAGTGTAGTTTTCACTACAACTTATCAAATTTTTAACAAAGTCGTTAAAGCCGTTTTCGAGAAAATAACGAAAAACGGAATTTACTTCATGTAAAGTAGAATTAAAGGTAAGAGAATGTTGCCGCCAATCTTCGTGCCACATCCCCAGAAAGTATATAACCCAAATACAAAATTGGTTTTCATACGATTTTTCGTTCTGGGTCTAGGATCAAAATAATCTATGCTATGATTTTAATGTAAGTAGAAATTAATTATTTAACATTTAAATTTAAGAGTTAACATTAAATAAATCTATTTATTTTTATACTCCTGTAAAATGTAAAACAGAATCAGGTAAACTGATGTAACAAAGTGCCAGAATGCTTTTTTAAATCATTTATAATTGCAATTATGACATGCAGAAAATGAGTTATTTTTAAAATCAATTTCAGATTTAAGCTTCAGATCGATTCATTAAGCAGGGCTTACGGAAGAACAAAGATCTAGTTTTATAAGCATAATATGTGAAGGAATATGTGAGTAGTGTTCTTTGTCATAGCTAACTGTATTGAAACTTCTAAAACAATATGTTGCCATGAGAACTGATTTGCATTTGATAAATTCTTTCTATATATTACCATGAAATAGGCACTAAACTGGGCATTACTGCGGTACCGGTCAACCGATTTGGTCCAATTTCACTAGGCTTTTTCCCCATGGACGTTAAAATTGCGTATACCAAGTATCAGTGGCACCAACTAATGTGGTTCCTTGGGGCTCAAGCCCACCCAATCATTTTAATTATTTATTTCTAATTATAATCTTCTTTCTTTGTTGAATCACTGTAAAACGAAATTCAGATTATTGTGGTACATAGTACGATCTCCCATTTCTCCAATTCACCCACGATTGTTTGAAATCATTAAATTCACTAAATTTTTACGACTTTCAGCACAATTTTCACAGTCACCGCCGAAATATCTTTGAACGTTTTGAAAAGTCTTAAGACTTTTTTTGTTCATAAAAACATAATCACATTGTTTTTCTAAGTAGGCCTATACATAAGAGCAGCGCGGTCAAGTCAGATAATAGGAATTAAATGTGCTTGTGATAACACAAAGGATAGAGAATTATGTAATTGTGACAGATATTCCAAGTGAGAAAGTTGTATTGCCATGTTTTTAGGATAGCGAAAGTTATGTGAGTGTAGACATTCCAAGTGAGAACGTTGTATTGCCCATGATTTGGGATAGAGAGGATTATGTGAGTGTGACATATTTGATGTGCCGGTCTTGAGGTGTTGACTGTCCAATGTAATGTAAGAAACCGCCCAACCATCCGGGTGATATCGGCCTTATAAAGCAAATTCCAACCAATCACAGTCTACGTCTTAATCAGCCAATCAAATTTTGTTTACTATGGATTTCAGCCAATCACAGAGCAGATTACATTTCCGTATTCAAGCTAATTAAATTTATCCTTCTATGTGGAGCAATGATTGAGGTATATCGGTATTGTATTGTATTGTATTGTATTGTAATACCATTCATTTCGCAATAAAATACAAAGAACAAACCGAATTATTTAAATAAGATTATAAAGACTAATAAATACAGCAATTCTAAGAGCGTAATATGCATAATGCTACATTAGACGGGTGGTTGATATCCAAGATTCTGTACGCTATTGGTTTATAAATACTGATCTTAAAGACATAATATATAGGAAAAAGCATAATTAAGGATATTTTAACACAAAAAAAATATTCCCAAAATCTCATTTAATCAGAAGCAGACATTATTATTCACATAATATATTACTAACATCCCACCAACACTGGCATTCTACAACTGTGAGTTGAATGGGAATAAAAAAGTGTTGCCTCAATGCTGGTGCTGGTTTGGGACAATTGTCAGAAAGTATAAACTTTGTTCAAAGTCCATCGTAAAAATCATGTGCTAAATACACGAGGGAAATATTATATTCGAGAATAGAAATTCAGCTTCAGTTCGAAGTCCACTTGTTTCTGGTAAAGACAATTCTACAGAAAATATCACACAAATTTTAAAAGCATTTTTTGCTGGCAATTGCACTTCACAATGAATAACAAGTCAACCTCACCAGCATACTACAATGTTTGATATTGAAACTATAGCCATAACAGCTTTAAAGCACGATATCCAAAAAAAAAATTATGCTAATATCTTAGGAATTACCTCAAAGTCCAGTCACGTCCTGCTTGTTGAAGCACTAATTCACAACTGACAAAAGTCCAGTCAAGTCCTGCTTATTGGAGCACTAATTCACAACTGACAAAAGTCCAGTCAAGTCTTGCTTATTGGAGCACTAATTCACAACTGACGAAAGTCCAGTCAGATCCTGTTTGTTGGAGTACTTACAACATGCAAATGTCCAATCAGGTCCTGCTGTAGGAGCACTGTCTCACAACTGACAAAAATCCAGTCAGATCCTGTTTGTTGGAGCCTAATTCACAATTGACAAATGTCCAGTCAAGTCCTGCTTATTAGAGCACTAATTCACAACTGACGAAAGTCCAGTAAGGTCCTGCTTGTTGGAGCACTATTTCGCAACTGACAAAAATCCAGTCAGACCCTGTTTGTTGGTGCACTAATTCACAATTGACAAATGTTCAGTCAAGTCCTGCTTGTTGGAGCACTAATTCACAACTGACAAAAAGCGCCATTTGTAACGGAATACGCGCTCAAATTAATCAATTTACATCACTCTGACGTCAGTGGAAAAATGCTGTGTTTGCAGTCGTAACTGCAGTAGTGTCCCATGTACCGATAACATTAACAAGGAGTAAGTATTATTAGGCCCTAAATCAGCAGGAGTCTGATATTTTGGTGGAATAAAATGGCTGATTTTGATGTTAATTTACTTCTGTTTCGGAGGATATCTCGCAAAATAAGGTAATGTACGGTCTACTACATTTGACATGAATATTCGGTCAGGAATGCAACCAAAATGATTATAAAACATTATTTGGCAATACAAATAAGCGATGAAAGATAAAATGTAATTATTAATCACACTATGCCATACGTATGGATTTTTTTATCACTTTATGTATGACATTAAACTTTTAATTTTAACCTAAGTTCTATTATGTACAGTAAATAATATTAATTTTCAATGTTCGCCTTTGAGGGTTGTATTCCCGCTTATTATACACACTTAGTGTAATCCAATGAATTCCGCGGTATTTCGTGGACATAACTTTCTAAAAGCTTGTACAAAGCTAAATACAGCTAAGGAAAGTTGTTTATAAAATTTCACACTTATCGTGGTTACCAAAAAATACGAATTTTTGTAAGTGAAAAATTAGTCACGATTGCGATATCACTAAAAAAAAAAATGTGAAATTCGCATAATTTCCTCTGCTCAAATAAAAGTTAGCCTATTAGTATAATATAATTATTTGAATGACATTCTCTTCATGTAATTGATTGTAAAAATGAAGAAAATGTCGTCACCCTATCGCATCCAGAAGTACAGGTATACATAACCCAAATAAAATCTGATTAATGTACTCTCGTAACTTGCTTTACTTTAAGCATGGTCAATGCATTTCTCACTTCACATTCTGATATTGAACAAGACGCCATATTGCAAAGAGCTGGTGTGACGTCACACCTCTAACGTCCAATCGCGAATTTCTTCATCATACGGAGATAAAAAAAATATGGCGAAAATCACGCTACTTTTCGCTAGACCGTGTTATAAAAGAAAGTGTGTCGTTTAGGACGGGTGGGTTGGACCAAATCATTCGTAGAGACATCTTTTCTCCAGAGAACTATCTATAACAAAATACGTGAGATATTAGGTGTTTTATGAAAAAAAAGTGGGTCCCCCGGGGATGTCAAGGTTTTTCATGTTAATAAATATAAAACAGGGGATTTATCTTTCTAGAATGAACAGTGTAGCATCTGGCGACTTAAGAAATTAACTCTGACATCTCATGGGTTTAAGATGGCATATCGTAGATGATTTATGGGCATACTTGATGGTTATGGAATTGTCAATAATATATGATTGATGAAACTCATGAATAATACATGTACAAGCTACCCTGAGTTGCCCCTCAAACCACACTGATGACAACAGACCCCTCTATTCTGACATGCAAAACAACATAAGCCATTATCTTAATACAAATGGATGCACATAATTTGAATCGCGTTTAAACATTTTGCCGATGTATTTGAGACATTTAAGAGATAGCAACAGTATATCAGTAGCTCATTAATACGTTACAGACATTTAAAGCACGTCTTAAAAGTGTTATGTGAATACAATCAGATTACCTCTAACAATATTTATTTAAATTTGAAATGGTAAAAAGAGTAAGGATATCGCTGACCCCTTATAGTAGCCACTCAACCATTTCTCCACATAACTCTTTGGTTCATTGAAAATTTTAAACTGCCTTCTTTCATTGAAGTATTTAGGGGCTCAGGTCCGTAGCCAGGGAGAAGTTTTCGAGGGGGCAAATAAAATTTCAGAGGGAGCCATCAGGTATAGCATATATATATACATAGATATATATATCTATGTATATCTGAATCGTAAGTAAGAAAATAATCACTTCATCAGATAAAATAATTTAACAAATTATATACAATGAAATTAAGATATCTACTTTTAAATCTACTTTTAAAAGAAGTGTGGAAGGATTAAACACATATCAGTGAAAATTACGAAAAGACAAGAATATCTTCTGGCCAGTGTTTTTCGTTAAATATTTCCTTGAAATTTTCGTCAGCTTTAATATTAAAAAATGCGTATGTAGCCTATTATGTTTAGTTTTCAGTTTGGTAATTTTGGTATACACTAAATTGTTACTCTTTAGGTACTCAGTCAACTCAGGTTCCGTAACATCTGGAGCTAACCTGCTAACAAACACTGCTTTCTTCTTTGGCTGTTTAGGAACAGCTTTAAATTGATTGATTGAATTTGCTCCAGGTTTTGATGGTAATGTTTTTAGTTTCCTTTTCACCACTTCAGTCCATTTTGATTCCGAAATTTAGTAATCACTACTATGCATGACAAATTGCGCAGCCCGTAGGCCTACTATTTTATTTTATTTGTCAACATTACGAGGTATCTATATACTTCCATTAATTACGCTATTTTCCAAAATGTCATTGCATTTTGTGCACTCTCGATCGGTATCCATAACTAATTGCTCATCGGTATACATATGTTTATTACTGTTCCATTGTTCAAGATTCTTCGTTAACAATGTCATTGGGTTCAAAAGATTCACAACACAATCCTTATGGTATAAAAGAAATTTAACAACACGAATATCAATTTTGCCTTCACTGTTAGCTATTTCGTTTAAAGCATTACAAAGTTCCTCGTCATTACCGTTATCATTGCATTTACCATCACAACACTTTATAGTATTTTCGTCCACAAATTTCATAGTATTCCAGTAATTGGCACAACTTACGTGAAAGTAATTATCATAGTACACACATTTCAAACTATTGAGCACTTTGCTTTTACATCGCTTACATGATCGAGGTTAGGTAGCGTTCAGGAGAGAGCAACAATGTTATAGTATGTTTGATTATACTGTAATCATCGTCGTGCTCTACATTAGAAAACAATATCACAAATAAAAGCTGATGTACTGTACATTTCAAAATATTTTTTAAGAAAATTTCCGAAATACTGCTTCAGTAGATTTTTATTATTTTAAATGCTAAAAATCTAGAGAGGGCAAGAGAACATTTTGGGAGGGCAGCACCTCCTCTAGCTCACCCCTGGCTACAGGCCTGTAGTGACCTAAATATGAAAATTTAAAATTGGGATGAATATATGAGTCACAAGTGAATACAGTTACTTGCAATGAAGTAGCATTTTTGTTTCTGAAACAAAATCAGCATGCTTAATTATTTTATCGATGAAGCTCAAGAGCACCAAACAACATGTAATCAACTTTCTTTTTTTTAAACTTAATATGTGATCATTATAATATTATGGCCCAAGTTTAATGTGGATGAACTCGACCGTATTTATACGGAAATCTAGCAAAAGAAGTCTAGTTCCCATGCAACGAACAGTTTTTGAATTCGCACATGGCAGCAAGAAAGAATATGGAAAGTATCCCTAGTTCTAAATACTATCTTAATAGTGAAGGTATAACATACAAAAAACTCACATGTATATTTATTTCAATATAGCAAACGCCACAAGTCATGTTATAATACTTAGAGTTTCTCTACTTACACACGATCTCAAAGAGAGGAAGGTCTGGTATATTTACCTGGAAAGTAAAGAAATGTATGTTATTTTCAATTTAATGAAAACTGAATGGTGAAACATAATTCAGATTTCAGTGCCATTCTGACAAATACTGCGGTTACAGATAACTCAGCAAAGCTTACACCAATAAATTACACAACACATCAACTAGAATCTCCCAGTGGTGAAACAAATGGTAGGCTATATATTCTAGTTCCCGGAGAGTTGCGTATCACCCGTTTCATGGAACCGGCTTTTTCGGTGTCTAAAATTACATTTCTTCCCATCTTGTATGTCTGAGATTTTCTATTACCGCGTCTTAGTTCATTGTGCGTTATTATTAGGGCCCGGATTCTGAGGTTTTAAACTATAATGTTCCTTGCTAGCTAACTGTGATATTTTAACATAAGTATCCATTTCATAGACATGGCAGTCACATAGTCCATTTTTATAAAACCTAAAAATGGCTAAATAAGACGTTAGAAACTAAAACTGAGTTTCAATGTATTGTAAGAAAATACAATAAAATAACAATAATTGTAGACTAATAATTAATCTAATTATTATTTTTCTACTAAAAATGACATTTTAATATCTGCCTACATTTTGCATCTTGTTCATTGTTGCCAGTATATTATTTTGCAGCACAAAATATAGCATTGTGTTTTGTAATTCTGTCATTTTGTAGATTTTGTACAACAGCCCCGGTAAAGGAAATCGTAAGTAAACCGAAATCCCCAGTTTCTTTACATGGAGTGTTTGCTCCAGTAAGACGCCGAAAGTGAAGTATTCGTTTAATTGAAAAATGTTTGTCATTTTGGCATTTACAGGCAAGTAATTATAAATTGTCAAGGCCGTTTCTCCATACTGAAAATTGTATCATTTTGTCTGTCACAGAATGCAAATCGATTGTCGCAATTTGAAAAGAATCGATTATCGTGCTTTGTGAGGCAATCAATTATTCATGTTGATCGACCGTTTTAACCTTAATCTATTTATTGACGGGAATAAATGGTATTAATGAATAAAGCATGTTCCATATTTTATCGGCAGAACAAATTTGTTTCTTTTTATGTTGTTTAGACACTGATTTTGTTGATTTGTCTTTGGAATTACTGTATTTTATAAATTAATTTTATGCTTGAAAATCTTAATTATTTCACTTTCTAATCAATTTTTTTCACTGCCACTACTACTGTAGGCCTATGTATGTTACGTATCAACATTATAAATTAATTTATTGTAATAACTGAATTTCAACTTTTAAGTTTTTCTTCTGATTTAAAGATTGTGAAAATGCTATGACACAAGATGAGTAAAGTTTCACCAATAACATGAGAATTTTACAAATATGTATAATTTGTAAACAAAGGACTGCATATTTAGATGTTTCATAAGAAAAAATTGCCGGAAAACATGACTTTTTGTCATATTTTCAATCGTACGTCAATTGTACAATTTTGTGAAACATAAAAGTGACATATTGTCATGACAATTTACATAATTGTCAACTGATTTTCTAACATATTCATTGCTTTGAGAAACAGCAATATGTCACTTTGTATGATTGTCAGACAATTGATTGTTACCTGACAATTGTAGAATTGTCATATTTATGAAATAGGACACAGGTGGAATCTTTTACACACATTATTTATTTATTGTATCTCCAAATCTTTATGAACCCTATTTTGCCAGAAAAGGCATGTTACGGTTATAGCTTATAGCAATATATACAGTAAAATATAGAATATTAATTACATACGGTTGTGAATATATGTTAGATACTGCATAAAATGATTATAATAACATT
Source organism: Ectobius pallidus (assembly GCA_964059195.1). Classification (NCBI taxonomy): domain Eukaryota; kingdom Metazoa; phylum Arthropoda; class Insecta; order Blattodea; family Ectobiidae; genus Ectobius; species Ectobius pallidus. The sequence continues at coordinate 79,507,065 of CAXKWD010000003.1, forward strand.
GCTTCGTGAACATTTTTTTACACATGGAAATTTCGTCACAATCTTCAAAAAGCAAATTTAGCTGGAGTCTTTTCGTTTCGAACATAGGACAAACGAACAAAACATGTTTTACAGTTAGTATGGATTCTTGACACAATTATAACCACTATCTGAAATAATATGAATCGTAAAAAACACACATTATATAACATATTAAATTTAAGAAAACTGAAACGAGCTGTAAATTACGTAAGCAATTAAAACTATGTTTCTGTTGTAATGAACTTGGAGTTCTTATGGTAGCTGGGTTGCATTCCTCGGCGATTTGCAGGAAATGTAATTTTAAAGAACACTGTGTAAGTGAGGTAATGCATTTCACATAGGAATGCGGGCGGCTAATATGAATTCCAAAAGACACACGGTGTATGGGAAATTCCTGGGCATACTCCTGCATGCTCCGGGCATCGTTCTGTGAAAGGAGTGCATGTCGCGGTACACCGACAAATCTCCATTAATGTACTCCCTCTACTTGCACTACGAAAACACACGCATTCCACCTGTAGCCTAATATTAATTTTGTTTTCATAAGTGTAATAGAGTTTAACACAAGCAATGCGAAATCATGGTTTTCTATAAAGCGGAAGGTATGGCATGGAATATGTGCAAATTCCTCAATTTACGGGGCTTTGTGTGATGTCACTGTTGCCAAGATCGTGAAATTATATTTAAAAAATCTGATGTGAAGGCCACATAACTTCCTCTGCCCAAATAAAAGTGACAAAAATTCAAATATATGTCGCACCTTGGGATGAATGTGTCCCACCCCAACCACCCTCAGCGATCTAACAAATTCTTCTGTCCTCGTATTATGAAGAAACTCATGATTGGACGTTGGAGGTGTGACGTCATACCGCTAGACGAGAGGTGACAGGCTGACAAACCTTGCGGGAGATACAATATGCCACATTTGCGAAACCTAAAAACAGTGTAACATACATTATTCGAAAATGCAAGGGCGCTTCACTACGGCTGCCGCCTCCGCTTCGCGCACTTAACTATGTGGTTACTGTTATGCATTATTTAGCTAAATGTAGAGGTAGATACAAGGCACTTTCGACAATATACAAGGACAGTGGGTAAAGGACACTTGCGACAATATACAAGGACAGCTGGCTACTCTGCTTCGCTCAGAAACAAAATACATCACACAGTCAATATCTCACTTACAAATGAAATAGTTCTTAATAACACAAACTGATTCGGTATCATTGTGAGGATTTGGTAATGATAAAATATTTCGTTTAAACTTTATTATGTTGTCTGTTGATATTTAGTTATACTGTTAAACTTGATGATCTGTTCCTAAAAAACATAATATGAGGAAAGAGTGACAGGTGGTAAGCCCATTGCCTCGACGATCAGCTAGAGGAAAGTAAAATTTCACTCGGACGTGGAAGAGCTAGGATATTTGGTTCAAAGTTTAATTTTGGTATTAACTGAATAAATTATCCGTTTAGATTTCTTAGGCCAAGAAAATAAACAATGAAAGATAGTGTAGATTTAAAAAATAATAAATGTATATGTTTCTATTATTCTGTGCAATCTACGTCACAAGGTGGGCATAGGCCTATCCTCCTTTATTGTCTACACTATGATGGCAATGGTAGATTAATTGGTTGATGTGGACACATGATATGTATGATATGATATGCGAAATCAACGCTATAGCATTACGTCAAGTGACCCTTGGTTATCACCGCAGAACATCTGTCAGACGTGGCGCAGAATCCGGCTATGTCAGGAAAATGATGGACTCCATACCGATGTCTCGGCATTAAACTAACAACTACACCCCAGACGAGATAAGAAGGAAACCTGAAGTAATACGAGTTATGTGCTCGAGTGAGACAGGCATACTGGTTTTTGTATACTTCAGGTTTCCTTCTTAGTACGGTTAGACTTTAGGTATCCATATCAAACAATCATGATAGTTGTAATATGGAAAATAACGGGAGATGCCCAATTTGTGCCTGAACTGTACATGTATTTTTATGATCTTCTGTAGACTGTATTGTGATGGATTTTCAAAACACACATATTTATTGAAAAATGAAATAAAAAAAATATTTTTGTAAAACATTTTAACTTTCTTGTTCAACCGTATTTTCGATTATCCGTCAAGGCTCTGTCTGATCCCATGCCTGTACTAGCGACAGTACTGGCGAAACCTAAAACACAACATGAAATATAGGTTATATTTCACATTTATTTTAATGTCATTTACTGTTTTATGTAGTCTGCACACATACGCTACTTCCATGTTATATATATGTATATAGATATATAAAATAATTTTACTTATATTATGTATATACATATGTATATGGAGGCCTGTTCATTTCCTTTAATAAAGAATGAATTAAACAGAAATTGTATTACAAATTCCCCAAAATTTGTATACAAAACTCTCGATAATATAGCCTATGAGTGCCAAGAACTATTAAGAATATATCTTTTTTCAAGACTTACCTACGGGGCATCACGCAAAACCTTTGAAGTGCAAAATACCCTTCTTAAGAAGACCCTCATGGAGTTAACGCATAATAATGTGAAGCAGCAAGAAACATTTGAAGTTTAAAAAATACACAAGGTTTACGTCCGACCACTAAAACAGAAAGATCTCGTCCATAAAATGCAAGTTCTTTATAGACTTTTCTGTTGTGGTATAATATTTATATTTATTCTATATTATTCTGAAATATATGAGTCATGCTTCTTTTGATATGTGCTATTTCCCTTGGAATCCTGTACTTCTTTGTGAAACACAAAATGTAAGACCATATTCCAGGCAGAACCCTCCAAGGTCGACTGAAAGAGATCACCCAAAACCAGATGAAATAAGTTTTATAAAAATGTTTCACTATTTAAGGAAAGTTCCAGAAATACAAACGTAAGCTGATCCAATAACGAGATGGAGTTTCTATGGTTGATTAGTTATATGGTTATTTAACGACGGTTATGTACTGCAATCCAGTCACTGTAACTATCATTAACGGTCGTGGGTGTCGGCATGCTGAGCACATGCCCTCCAACCCTCTCATCTGCTTATGGTAGATGACGGAGTTGTCGGACGGTAGGTTTAGTCCTTCCAGAGATGTAGCGCCACGGAGTTATTTGTTTTTAGCTTTAAGTACTCCAACAGACCTACGACCGTTGCCGGTATGCCGGGACTTTTTCCCATATGAGTTCTTTTACAAGTCTGTAAATCTCCTGGGCCAGAATCAAACCTGTTTGAACATAGAAAGCCAGGACCATACTTCTGCGTTAGTCAGACCGTCTGGAGTTTCTATATTTTAGGTATGTTTTTGACGCTTATGTTGCGGGATGATTCTATATTTTAGGTACCTTCTTTACGTTTTTGACGCTTATGTTGCGGGATGATTATTTATTTTAGGTACCTTCTTTACGTTTTTGACGCTTATGTTGCGGGATGATTCTATATTTTAGGTACCTTCTTTACGTTTTTGACGCTTATGTTGCGAGTTGGTTAAGTTTATTCTTAGCTTCGCAGCATCAAATGGAATGAATTATGGTAATGGTCAAGTTTTATGGCAGACTGATGAGGGCTATACATCTGATGAAATGAGGCAAACGATGAGGGCTGCTGCTACATGCATTGCTAGCGACGGGAACAAACACCAGCAGTCGATACTGAACCCGAGACTAACAACAGATGATTATCGCGCTCAAACTCATTTTTAAAAGCTTTTACGTGTTAACTCAATGGAGGGATGTGATTAAAAATCTACTAAATCACAAAAACAAGAATGAACTTCAATTTGACACCTGAATCATGCAAAGTGTCGTCCTCTAATAAGTATGCCATTGAATTCAGTAAATAGCAGCACCCTCCAGTAATTCTGTAGCCATTTCTTTTTCACTTAAATGCAATATCTGGACTTAGCAATTTACGTCTGTTACTCTTTTATTTGTTTTACCCAATAAAATTACATTAGAATTATACTTAATACCCCTCGTCAGGAATTATTATAACTGGAACAAAATCATCTGTGCAATATAATGGTAAAGCTGTGGGTGAGTTTTCATGAGCTTTTTAGGGACAGATCATCTTCGAGTAAGTTTAACAACATAACACGGACATGATAAAACGTATAAAAACTTAATATAATTAGATTCTTCCTGACACGAAGTAGGCCGAAAATTTTCTCTTAGTCATCCTATCACTTGAAAATGAGGATTTTTTAACATATACTTTTTTTCCAAAATTGAAGAATATTTTACATACATATTCATATATACACATCACATATTTACACGCAAATACACCTGCTGACATTTTGGAATTTTAACTTAACTATGTTAACTGTATCTGGGCCATTGCACTACAAACCGGAAGACTGCGGGTTCGATTTCTGATGATATCGTTCAGATTTTTCAATTGACTGAGGGGCCAACTCGTCTTCTAACAAAAAAAAACAAAAAACAATTAACACTAGAAGAATCCTGGCGGTAAAGGCGGCCGGTGCATAAAGTTGACAACCTTACCTCCTCTGTGCCGAATATCTATAATTTTGAGAGCCTCAACCTCCTATAACCTTAAGGACCTTCTCTGCTTGTTTAGGGATCGCTTCACTGTTTATGTTAACTGTATAAGCAAGTAGACTGAAATTGATTGCACCTAGGAAAAATTGTAATTACATTTATAATTGCATCGATAGCCTATAGGATATCAGTTATTCTAGTTTTACTCAATACGAGAGAATGGGTGGACTGCCATTAAATATATATTTATTTCTTTTAGTCCGTATGCATTTATATATCTTATATCTACAATAATAAGAGGAAAAGGTTGTCCTTCTGTCCGTGCACAATGCCTAGCGAAATCTACTGCACACAGAGATCTGGAATTTTAAACATAGATGGACTGAAGGGTGGTCGAATGCTCCTCGAAGCCGGGCTATTAATGTTCGCTTTGTTTCGTGAGTTATGAGTAAAAAACTCGCAGAAAACATTAATTGTTTGCGCTATCGAAGCATCAGTTTTCGGTAATACATTTCAAATGCCAAATCAATGGTGGCTTTGCATTTTTTTTTTTTCATAACTAGGAAATAAAAGCAACGCATTCTTTCAGTACATCGCATGGAATTATCGATCGCTTCGATTATGTGAGCTCATCCTGGTCGATTGTTTGTTTATAATGTCAAGGCACGCAGATATATGAAAACATTCAATATAGACGGAAGAGGGATAATGAACATAGGCCTAAATGGGCAAACATTAATCGATTTGGACGGAACTCACTATGCAGGGGTTTTCTGAGCCAGGGAACTCGGAATCTGAGGTCTTTTTTTCTAATTGTGGAATGCATTTCAAAGCCGGATTTGTAGCAGTGTCATTATAATTATTGATCTCTTAGATTATGAATGATTCGAATTTAAGTGTTAATAACTATGCTTTATTTTGCTCTTTATTTTTAAACTTAGAATTAATTATCGTGGGTGAAGCCACAGACATCTGCTAGTAGCCTAATCATACAGGGTGTTTCAAAAATACTTTTACAAACGTCGGCCATGGTTTCCTTACACCAAAAGAAGGAAAAACGTTCATATGAACATGGGTCCCATAATCCTTTGTTTTCTCGTTAGGAACTGTTCAACACATCGGTACACTCATAACACGTCAACACACTAAACATAACAAATGCTCGAAATTTCCTCCTCTTGCTTCTAGACATGCATGCACTCGTCGAATCATGGACTGTCGCACCCATTCAAATACTCCGGGATGGTGTCTAATGGTTTTGCAGGCTTCCATGACACGTCGATGAAAAGTTTCTTCATCCGGGATGCGACAGTCCATGATTCGACAAGTGTATGCATGTCTATAAGCAAGAGGAGGACATTTCGAGCATTTATTGAGTTTTGTGTGCTGACGTGTTATGAGTGTACCAATGTGTTGAACAGTTCCTAACGAGAAAACAAAGGATTATGAGACCTATGTTCATATGAACTTTTTTCCTTCTTTTGGTGTAAGGAACCCATGGCCGAAGTTTGTAAAGTATTTTTGAAACACCCTGTATTTACATGAATATATATTATATATATCACTCTACTTAAACCAAAGTTACTGTGCGGGGAATTTTGATTCTCGGCAATGCTTTCTGGAAATGCTCGGCAATGCTTACTTTAATAAGGGACAGCAGACATGTATCGAGGAACAGGCTACAAGCAAAGAGAGATAATATTTTATAAAGCAGTAAAACTAGATTATACGGGGATATCTGGAATGCTTTCCATGAGAATTACACTCAGTGAACCGTAATAGAGTTTAGTCCAATTACTGCAGGGACGTAGCGAGAGCTTCCCAATATTGTTACGAGAAATTTGTGCGTATTAGTAGGTAAATCATTTCGCACTGGAATTAACCCAGCTCAGGCTTTAGGCCTGAATACACATAAAAATACACATGCTGCAGTTTAATCTGTCTAGAAAAACTAATTTTAATCTATTATCGCTAAAACTTTTTTCTCGTACACTATTAGTACGGTAACTTAATTAAATGTTTAATTTCAATACGTGGTATAAGTTACATTTCCTGTCTCCATAAATCATACTTCTTTTAGGGTATATTTTAATAAAATTATGTTCATTAATGTCATTGTATGTAGCTACTCTTATTCGAACTTGGCTTTGTTTAAATGCATAATGAATAAATAAACAAATAACGATATCGTTAAAAAAAATTAGTAAGAATTGTAATTTCTACAAAATTGCTACTTTTAAACCTCTTTTTGCTGAGTCAAAATCACATAACATTGATTTTTTAATGTTCAAATTCTCAGGATAATTAAGTGAATTATTATAGTACGCTATGCAATGAGCCTAAAATGGTACCGGTACTTATTAAGACAAGAGTGTGTTTATGAAACTCGCTTTGCTCGTTTCATAAATTTCAAACAAGCGTCTTAATTACCATTATAGACAAATTGTATACGACTGTTTCTCTCCAACTATCATTAAGTTTGGGGTTTTTAAAATACCTCGTAATTGATGAAGCATCAGCTCTTAGTACTTGTCTTTATTGATAGATGGCAGGCACAAGGCATGCAGGCCGCAGGGCTTCTCTTGATGTTTTAACGTCAAACAACGCACATTAAAACACACGAAAATGAATACATTTAGCATAATATTAAAACTAACATGTAAAGAATTTATTTTATTTTAAATACAGGCTTCCCGGAAGTACTCCTAGTCCAGAATTTCATTGTTAATAATCATCAATAATGCTTTAATTTACTGACCTACACTTGAAAACATTACCAGCTGATAAATTATTTTTTCAAGCTTATAAAGGAACCTCAAGCTTAAGTAAGAATCCCTGAGCAAAATATGTTAAGCTATGATATCGATCCAGCTAACATATCGGTGGTAGAGAGGCCATGCACCTCTTTGATGGTATTACATCCTGAATTGTTAAGTCTTTGAAATAAATTACCTTTCTCTATGGTGTACGATCTTTCGCAAAGTTAAGAGAAGAGGGATACATAAAGAATTCTTTGATAACTAAAATATGGCAAGATTACTGACCCTATAACCAAATGTTCTAATTACAATGTTGCTGGATTTCATCTGATGTCAATTGTAAGATTACAATACATAAAGGACTTTTTTTCGAATTCTATCGAACCGAAAAGAATTTAGTTATTAAAAGAAAAATATTAAGGGGTATTTCTCGTGAAAACTTTTAAAAATTTTGATTAAAAAATAGCTTTAATGATAGTGTTCAAGATATATACATATATATGTTTCGAACACTATCATTAAAGCAACACACACACACACACACAAACACAAACACACACATATGTGTGTGTGTGTGTCAGAAAATGGCTATATTGGTTTTCTGTAAAAATTACTTAGGGGATACTTTACTCGTGTCCATTTTTTATTTGTCTAGGCTATCCCAATTACAGTAAGTGTTAGATGAAAACTTAGCACTGTAAAGGTGTAGAGAAAACTAAAATGAAAAATTTTTGTCACACACATTTCTTTATAAAATCAATAGGTATCAGAATAAAAGCGAAATAAGTAGGCATATGACAAATGCAGATTATTAGAACATACCTTCATTAATGATTTATAATCTTTTTTAAAAATATATTTCAGTCTTAGTCGCTTTGACGCGTGAAAGTCTAATAGCGACTGTACATTTACATAACATAATATCAGTTGTGAATAGAAAACAATGAAACAATATTAATAGCAGTGATTTACAATAAGGACAGCAACAATGATGGCACAGTTTTAAATTTTACTGTAGGCGTTATTGTCCTTTGGAAATAAAATGACGCTTTTGTATATTTTTGGAATATTAAGAAGTTGTGTGTTGCTGGGAATATTGGGATAATCTTTTTGTTTCCCACACAGTAACAAGAAAACTATAATTAACTTATTGTTGTGAAATTCCTCAGTTGTAAAGCCAATCAGAGGAAAGTTGTACATTTCTGAATGGTGCATAGGTCTACCAGTTTCTTCCGTCAACCTAAGAACCTATTATAATCTTAAACACGTATGTGAGAAAATTTGTGCAACATATTTTGCACTCTCATTAATTACGAAGATCTCTCTGCTTGTTAGTAAGTTCAAACACAGCAGCATCTGAATGTGTCACTTATCTCTGTACCTATACCAGTTCATACAGATAGAGATTTCCGCAGTTGTGGTTCATTAACGTAACCATAACGCTGCATATATATAATCTCCTAATTCTATACACCCATCTTGATGTGATGATAATAATCTAGATTATCATGATTTGCAAGCTCCTAGACAAGCCATCCAAGTACAACATAACCTCGTTATTTAGAAATTAATTCAGCCAATAAATTGAGGATCTGAACTGTTAATACAGGATGTTATGATGTAATCAGTATTACTGTAATTATCTCTGTTATCAATAACAAATTGAAGCCTAATACAATGACAGCAATGACCGTCATCACTGAACTCTCATTCTTTTATTCAGGAAAGTTTTTTCCATGGACCTTAATATTATATCACATACATACTTTCTGCAAACGTTACCAGAAATATTGTTGTGAAATTTAAATATTTATCTTTATACAAGGATGGAACATATTTGTTTAGATCTACGTGAGTATATTATATCCTCATATTTTGTATTCACATCACACCAAGAAAAACAGGATCCGGAAGTACATTATATTAGTATTATGGATAAAAGAACATGAGAAGTTCCTCATTGTAATTCATGTATAAAAATGCTCTTTCCTACAAATATAATAAACTAACACAAGAAGGCAAACGTGTGATTCTATACAAGGACAATTTAATGCAGAACATCAGTTTTGTAGAACATAATAGAGTTAATGACTTTCATTTTGGTTACATGATATAGTATGTAAAATACCCTTTTATAGCTAAAATCGCTATATGCCATAATTAACTTATTTCGGGATGTTGAAAACTAAAAAAAACCTTCTTGAAGCTTTCATAGTCCAGTAATGTTAGCATTTTTCTTAGGAATAATTTTAAGATAAGGTTTTTTTTTATATAGAGAGCTTTGTTATGGCATTCTAAATGATACCTAGAAAGTAACATACTTTCTGCTGTACGGTTTATTTTATTTTGCGTTATTTTATCTTAGCGATCTAGGCAAGTGGGGTATCGTTTTCTATGTATATGTTTGCGCTGAAACGAATAAAACCTGAAAAAGTCGAAACGATCAATAGTTTAGAAGTTATAAGGGTTTTTAAGTATAAAAAGTAATTTTTCTGTACCTAGTAAGGCATGAGTTTATTGCAAAACAAATTCATTTTAAATGTGAGTCAGTACTGGTCATAATATATTTTATTTCCATTATTACAATAGATGACATTATAAAAATAGCCTATTACGTAGTAAATCTGAAGTTAGTTTTGCAATGAAGATTTTCCAATAATAAAGTGTAGATCAGTGTCTCACATAATTACTGATGACCGTAAAAGGAATGTTCAATGTAGGTTCATCTCTTCTACTTCTTCTGAGATTCCCTCCGTTGGAACGACATTTAAACAAGATTGTCCATGACAATTTCTACACGCTGAAGAGCAACTGAGCCTCAACTTTCTACATCCATACACATTGTCACAACCTTAACCTAACAGTACGTAACAGAAGGTGATATTCAAAAGGGAATCTGGAGTAAGTGGTGTTGGGTAGCTTGTACAGGAACTAACAAATAGGCTGTCATAAACTAACCCCACAACGCAAAACTCAACATGGTCAGCAGCTTACTTGACTAAGCTCTTCATCTCCCGCAAGAAATATTCGGTTCATTTAACGGGAAGGGCAATTTCAGGCAGTTGAAAATGCATCTGAAAATTTTGACTTTTTATTTGGCAGATTTGATTTCGGGCAAAAATTTCCAGAGATGGGCACACCTATATTGCGTTTTATTTATTTATTATTTATTTTGTGGTGGTTTTACAAATATTGTATATATAAGTGCCAGATCTCTGAACCTTTGCCCTTTAAAAAAAGTTTATTTGCAAAAAAAATGATGATGACTTAGTAGCTGATGTGCTGTCCGTTTTCTTCACCAGAGTAAAGTTTGGCATGTTGTATGTTTGGGTGTTTTGAAGTCATAAAGAAGTCTTCTTTACGTAAAGTTCTTTCATGAAAAAGTTGGGATGATTTTTCAGCTTGAATTTGTAAGCCTATGTTTGTTGCAAGTGTTTTGTGAAGTCATTGAACTTCGCTATTTGTATACCACTAAACAGACCACAAAACCAAAGATATGGTCATCTAAATGTGACAGTATGAAGTAAATATCACTAGATCCTACCTGGGATATGGCAGCTGTTGCCTGTGGGCAACATTGCCGATTCTCTATCCCATTTAAGAACGATCCTGTTCAAAACAAAGAGGCGTGGCTGTCACAGCCCGCACGTGAGAACGCACGTGTTCACCGTGTTTATGTTAGTTTGTTTATTCTCAGTGCAACTGACCCACAGGGTCGTCGTGAACAATGAATCCTTTGTTTTGCTTGCTAATTGATATACTATAATGATGACGATGCCAGTGAGAGTTTGTTATTTCACGTTTAAAGGTAGATATTATTGTTGCATGAACTTACGAACACTCGTTAGCCACACCCTGCTAATGGCGCATGCTAATGACATTAACCAATCACGTTTTGTAACATGATGCGAATTTTCCGCAAACTCTCTGTGAGTTCTCCTCTCCTTTGTTTTGACTAGGATCAAACTAGAATGGGATCAATTATAATAGAAGATATAATAATGTTTTGGAAATAAGCATCAGACTCATGGAATACCTCAGATCAACACTGCCAAACTAGCAAGCTAAATTTTCATTTTGTCTCCAAATTAAAGGGTTAATACAGAATTATATACGTACAAGTTCTTACTGGGAAATGCAAAAAAGGATTTGAACATGGGGAAAATGGAAAAGAAGTATGACCAGAGAGTATGTAAAAGACAGAATAATAACATCACATATTTACATGCTGAAGAGGATTTTTTTCGCATAAGATGTTACCACTACTCTCACAGAGAAAGTCGCCAAAACTGTAGGAGTTACGATTGTAACAGGAGATAACGAAAAGTTGTTGAAAAATAAAAATGGAAGAATCCTTACGTGAGAGAAAAAAAAAGACCCTCGTAATTCGTGGTCTGAACTCATTCTTCAAGTTAAGAGAATCCCAAACGAAGTTCTGAGCACGTTATTCTCGAGGATAAAGAAGTTATATGCCGAAGAAGAGGAAGTAAGTGGCAGTATAAAATAACTGGTTAGTAAATATCTACTATTCTGTTCGTACGTTGTGAAATTCATGCTTTTCTTATGCTGTAACAAAATCACATTGTGGTACTTTACGACAATATAATTGCATAATTTTTCAATCAGTTCACGAAGAATATGTTATATACGTTTTATTAGGCTATTTTAAAACCACATGCCTTTTCTTTGCTGAGAATGAAACTAAGCAATCGCTCTTTCTTTAGACAAAGCATTTTTCTTCTGTTAAAGGAACATTGGGAAATCTGAATTTAATAGATCGTCTGGGGTCTTCTCGTTGACTGATATTCTTTTTATAACCAATAACCATATGCCAAAACTTCCATGGGAACTTGAGGGAGAGATTTATTACTGGAAATCACGACTAAGACAGCGTAAGATTCACTACAGTAAACTCTGCCAGCTAGATAACCCCCGCTTTCCATACCAAAAGGTCATCGTTTTATAGTAACGGAATCTTTTTAAAAAGTTCGGAACCTCTGCACTTTATGATCTTATGAAAACTTCAGATAATTAAAAATTGAAGCAAGAGTTATATGTACTTATGTTAAAACAAAATTAAATCCTAAAATAAATTTATAATGAAGATTAAGGAAGTCATAAAATATTGAACCATGCATTATAAAGTAATTACTGCCTCTTAGTAGCCTATGTAAATATTGAAGAAGATTTGAAATTAATCAATATCAAAAAGGAGGATATTGCAAACAGAGAAAAGTTTAGGAAAGCAATATTTGATGACGAATTTCCAGAGAAACCCAAGAAGAAAACGGAAAGTAAATGGACGGAAGAACGGAAACAGCAACATCGCGAAAGAATGAAAAAGTTTTGGGAAGACAAGAAGAAGACAACCGTTTCACGTGGTCCTAAGCTGGTCTAATCGAAAGGAAAAAAAAATAGTGATAATAACAATAATAATAATAATAATAATAATAATATTCAGTCATCCCATATAACAAACTAAAGTGCTCCCTGTAGGCTACAGGCCATGAAGGCCTGAAGGTCAGCTTTACGCACCAACTGCCTTTACTCCGTCGATCGCTCACGATACTCATTGCAGTTAGAGGATGTTTTTCCTAAAGTCCCTTAGGGTTCCGAGAGGTTCTGACCCTCGGATTGATGGTAGTAAGGTCAGTATTACGTCTCCAGTATCCACTTCTGTTAGAAGCTGAATCGACCCCAGGGCCTTAGTGCCACCAGAAGTTTTATATCAATTTATAAATCCGGTATCGAACCCACTACCTTCCGGTTTCTACTGCAGTACCTCAACCACAGCGTACCCCTGCTTGTACTATATCCAAAACATAAGATAACGCATAAGTGATTTCAAACGTTGGACTGATGTCTACAGATCTGACTAAGTTAAACTAAAGAATAATGGTCATAGTCTATGTTTACACATTGATAAAGGTAAAGTGATCCCTATACAGGCCATGGAGGCCCAGAGGGTTCCAGGAGGTTGAGGCTCCCAGATTTTGGACATTCGGCACATGAAGGTGGTAAGGTTGTCAGCCTTACGCACCGACCGCCTTTACCCCCAGGATTGCTCCTGGTACTTATTTCTGTTAGGGGCTGAGTCGACCCCAGGGCCCTAGTATCACCAGAAGGATTAGGACAATTGAAAAGTCTCAACGACCTCATCGGAAATCGAACCCGCGACCTTCCGGTTTGTAGCGCAGTGTTACACATTGAAACGTATTTTTAAATAAGTGCAATAGAGGTAATTTACAAAAAAATGTGTTATCAAAGAATATATTCAGTGTTTAATTTTTATATTCACCCTTCACAACTTTCGGTAATACCTATGAAGCTTAAGGTTTCAACGAGAAATATTAATGTATTCACCACTAAACATTAACAGAAAATTTCAAATTTATATTTAATCACGATTACGTTACAGTTTGTTCTTGTATTTAGTGAGGTGTAGGTATGTTTTGAGAATTCCTGTTTTCATCAGGGAATTGGAAGGTTTGTTTAGCCCTATAGTTGAAATATATTGTCCCTCTCCCATATACTTTATATAATGAACGAAAACGGATGTAACTTATCACCAGGCAGATGTACATCAATAAATTATAGGATTCCAGCGAACATTTTCATTTGGCCGAGAGTCAGAACGAACTTATGAACACTTGGTAACAATTGATTGAAGTTTCACTTGTAATAGGGTATAATGGTATGGACTTCATCCACAAGAGCTTCAATTTAATTATACGAACGCCCTGCTACAGTGAAGTCTTCCTCTCCAATACAGTGTCAAGTGACGCTACCAAAATGACGTCAATTTGTTTAGTTCAAAGAACTGCCACAAATCACAATGCAATGTTACAGTCTCTCTGTCTGCCTCTCTCTTGCTGAGATATTAGGACGTTTGACTGGACCACTGGCAATTTTGCATCCTGTTCTCTGATAATTAACATATAGTACTCTAAACTTTGTTAATTATATCTCTAGTGACGACACGTCAGTATTTCTGACTTTCATCACAGAGAGAAAGAGAATTATTAATTTCAAGTTCCGTAATGAGCGTACTAGAGCATTTCAGTTGTAACTCATCTAACATGTAACATTATCGCCGTAACTAATCTAAAGAGCTATTCCATGGTAGCTATTCTAACAATCTGTAATCATTTACCAGTTTCATTATTACATAACAAGAATTTTCCAATAAGAAGGAAGTGCTAAAGCTTCGCACAGATTTACAGGTTTAAATTTTATAAATAGAAATTTCTATATTAATTATGATTAAAAACATAACTTTATTGGTTGAAAAATATGTTACACAAAATATAATTCAATACAAGATTCTTATAACCCACTAAGGAAAAACGATTCCCGATGAGGTCGGAGTTTTTCAATTGGCTAATCCTTCTGGTGGCACTATGGCCCTGGGATCGACTCAGCCTCTAACAGAAATGAGAGCCAGAAGCAATCCTGGGGGTAAAGGTGGCCGGTGCGTCATGCTGACAACCTTACCACCTTCATGTTACGAATGTCCAAAATCTGGGAGCCTCAACCTCCTGGAACCCTCTGTGTCTCCATGGCCTGTATAGGGATCACTTTACTTTCCTTTACTAAGGAAAAAATTAATCATGTTCAAATATGGATTACACCTAAGTTAAAACTTAGTTTTAGGACGATTGTTTAATCATAGGTAAATATGAGAGTCAGGATTTTTTCTTGAGAGAATCGGGACCTCAAGTTAATATTTATTATGCCTGTTTAACGAATACTTACAGAATTTATGTGATGAAAAACTAAAACCACAAGAATTAATAAAGCATATCGACATTTGCTATTTGTATCGTAGTAAGCGAGACCATCGATTATGGCCAATGGCGAGACAATTGACTTACTATAGCGACTGTCACACGGCAATCGGTTATTGACAATACTTTTCGCTACGGAAATCAGCTGTTATATTTTCATATTAAACTCTTTGATTCTACTAATAATTGGGGCTGTAGCTATACGAATTGAATTAACAATATTACTCAAAAAATAGAATTATCGAAGTTAAATGTTTGGAAGTCCCTGTTCTTGAGATATTACATACCGTAACTTATGTTTGGGAATTGGAGGAATATGTTCACTTGATGCTGCGATTATTTTGTATTTTGTATTTATTTTCTTACACTGCAAGTGGGTCAACAACCCGGTGGCAGTGGTGCAATAAATACCAGCCATAAATATATACAAATATGACACTACACATTAAGTATCACATTAAATACATATATGTTTGCGATTGATCATTTGTCAAAGAAGGTGTAAAGATGTTTCAGTACGCTGGCACGAGTTTACAAAGAAGAATAATTTATTGAACTTCGATATGATAAAATTAAAGATAAAATTAAAGCGAAGGCGGCGGTGATTGCTTGAAATTTTACAATTATCCCTACACCGGAGTGGTCACCAATTCATGACCTAAATAGTCATAGGATCGGGTTAGACAATAATATGATTAAGGAAATAAGGGATTACATTTTTTTATTGAAATAATTATCATAGTTTTATTATGGATATAAATGCATTCATGAACCACATGTTGGACATTACAAGAGAATATTATAGGAGAAAAATTCGCGGGTGCGCGGGCAAAGAGAGTTAAGTTCACTTTCTTGTTACTGAGAATTAGAGTGATTTAACACATTTTACCCGCCCAACATCACTTCAGAGATGGATAAACCCACGAGACACACATCCATAATTACCGTAAGTTTTTGAAAATGACTTACTGGACTCAATACAGATGTAGAGAACATTTTTATCTATAACTCTACGGACATATCTCAATTTTTGAGGATGGTGGACTTAACTCTCTTTGCCCGCGCACCCGCGAATTACTCTGACATTGGGATTTGAACCCAGGGCCTTTGGCTATCCGTGTCACTGCTCTACCAACTGAACTAAGCCAGAGTTCGTTTCACAGCGCCAGATGAAACCTCTCTTCTATGAGTGATTGCCCTTAATGGTCTACCTAACTGACAGACAAGTTATATCATATGCAGTTCTGTGATGCACACTAATTATAGTAATTTTTGTGACCGGGCATCCACTTTTTTTGTACAATTAACATTCAAGACGGATATATATATATATGCATTCATGAACCACAGATTGTTGTCTCTGTCGGACATAACTGACAGACAAGTTATGTCATATGCAGTACTGTGATGCACACTAATTATTGTGATTTTTGTGACCGGGCGTCCACTATTATTGTACAATTAACATTCAAGACGGATATATATATATATGCATTCATGAACCACAAATTATTGTCTCTGTTGGACATACATGAGAATATTATAGGAGAAAAATTCCTCTGACACTGAGATTTGAACCCTGGACCTTTGGGTATCTGTAGAGCATTGGCACGGATAGCCAAAGTTCGTGGGTTCGAATCCCAGTGTCAGAGGAATTTTTCTCCTACAATATTCGCATAGTTTTATTAGCTATTTTCATCTCTGGGATGTCCCTGTTAAGTTGGTCACGCTTTTGTTCGACACATCAACCGTAGGACTAGGTAACAAACACTCTGTCATTATCTACCTAAAGGGATTCAGTCAAGTTTTGTGCTGCCTAACGGCAGTTTTTCAGCTATCAGCATTTTTTAGGGTTCTACAGCATTGCGGAAGCCACTTCTTAAAGAATTTTATTCCAAGAACTGCCTCTACCTGCAGCCACCCTAATCCTCTTCGACCTGTCAATAGATTAATAGAAAGGTAATTAGGCGTATTCAGACTTGTTGTTCAGTACAATGTTGCCAAATACGTACCACAGCACGTTTACTTCACTTCAGAAATGGTAAATGACAGCGGCAACACTGCGGAAATCCACGCGACTATAAGAGCACCTATTCTTTGTCGGTATCGGTGTCTGCGGAGATTTTTGAATTAGGGAACAATGCCATTATATTCTTTTGTAGATAGACGGTGGTTTGGGACGAGGTCTTTTTTAAAATGGCACGAACAGTATATTGATTGTCTACTGTATTTTTCTCTGAAATAGGATATTTATAGTAAATTTAAGTTGTTTTTATTTCTTTATATGATATATAGGCCTAACGAATAATTTCCTTGCTTTGGCCAACAAAAAGGAAATGATAAAGATTTGCATAGGTTTATTAATAACAATAGATTACAATGGTAGCGAAGTGACTCTTTAATGTACAGGGTGCGGCATTTAAAGTTTCCCATTTTCAAAACCGTGTAACACATTTATTTAACAAAGAAATAAGCTATATTGAACATTTTTAAATGGCTTACAGTCTTGGATTTACAATTCTGGTCTTACTTTTTGAATATGATTTCCTTGAGATGCCCTCCATTAACTTCAACACATTGCTGCAATCTCCCTCGTACACTGGCCTTGACGCGGTGTGTGGTGTCTTGCGTAACATTTGCACTTTCCTGCTGAATTGCATTGTTAAGACTGTTAATGTCAGGGAGGGCATGAGTGAAAACTTTAGACTTCAGATAGTCCCACAGAAAAAGAAATCTGCTGCAGGAAGGTCGGAAGATTTGGAGGGAAAGAATTCGGCCGGGGAAACCAGCATGAAGGGTGTACATTGAAAGATGTGCAGTATGTGCCCTACAACACCATCCTGTTGAAACCACAATCTCTGAATATCCAAGTTACGATGTGTCGATTCTGGTAGGAAGAAAGTTTGCAGCATGTGATTGTAATGTTCAGAGTTGACAGAAACCGAAGCACCATTATCGCTCTCAAAGAAGTAACCTGTACTGCAATGGCGCACCACACCACGACCTTAGGACTGTGAAGTGGCAGCTTGTGGATTATGCGTGTATTTGCAGGAGATTGCACAGGTTACGCAAGACACCACACAATGCGTAATGGTCAGTGTACGAGGGAGATTGCAGCAATGTGTTGAAGTTAATGGAGGGCATCTCAAGGACATCATATTCAAAAAGTAAGACCAGAATTGCAAATCCAAGACTGTAAGCCATTTAAAAATGTTCAATGTAGCTTATTTAACTTTTAAATAAATGTGTTACACGGTTTTGAAAATGGGAAACTTTAAATGCCACACCCTGTATGTGTGTATAAGAGCAAGTGTTTGTCTGTCTGTGCGTGATGCCTAGGCAAATCTACGGCATACAGTGATCTTAAATTTTTAACAAAGATGGATTGAAGGGTCACCGAATGCCCCTCGAACCGTATTTTTAATTTTAGCTTTCGTTCGCGAGTTAGGAGTAAAAACCTGGCAGAAAACGTGAGTGATTACGCTATAGAAACAGCATTTTCAGTAAAATATTTCAATTGTAAAATGAATTGCAGGCGGCCTACCTCTGCCATAACAACCGAGAAAAGATCTTCGGTGAGATCGGTTTTTGTCAACATATATCATCAAATCGTCGATCGCTTTGATTTTGTTAACCCGCCCTCATTGATCCATTTGTTTATAATGTTATGGGACGCAGAGATCTGATTTTTTTACATAGATGGACGGAAGACGGATAATTAATGTAAGTCTAAATAGGAAAACATTGAACGATTGGGACAGAGCACACTATGCAGGGGTTTTTGGGCCAGTGAACTCGATACTCGGATCGTTTTTCCCAGGCGCCGCTTTCCAATGGTGAACTGCGGTCCCAACGCCGGATTTTTAGCTGTTTTACGCCGGGTTTCCGAAACGTAAGATATCTACTAGATGGCATTATTCAATCCGTAAGCATTTCTGAAACGTTCGATGGCGGCTAATCGTTCGATAAAACGCCCTACAAACTATCGCACCATAAATCACTAGATATCTGACGAAACGGTAGATAAACACGCAACATGGCGGAAATGCGAAATATTTATGTTGATGTATGTTTCGTTATTATATTAGCATTTAATCTTACATTATGTTACTAGCTTGTTATGGTATTAAAATTAAAAGTAGTAATGAAGCTGGCATTGGTTATTAATTTGTGTGTGAAATAATTCATAATACTGTACTAGAAAAATTGTATATTATCGGTTAGATGAACTTTGTTATAGCCTAGGCTATTAATGTATCCATCGTTTATTTGTATTAATTTCATTTTCTGTTGTAAGTTAATACTTTAAGAAAACATCGCGAATATTAATTCACATCATATTTTCTTGCTGGTCATCTTCAATGTTAGATCGTATAAGGCCTAGGTCTATACAGAAGTAAATATTCCCTGAAAGAAATACAGCAATCCTTTCAAGAAGTAGCCTACGATAGATTCGGAAAAAATGTAGCTTAAGTATATTAATTTTATTTTCTGATGCAACACTTTATGAAGAAAATATTGCCATTTTACAGCACGAATATTAATACATAATCATCATCTTTCTCGTCATCTTCATCCTGAGGCAATAATTAGGCCTAGAGATGTGTAAAGCAAAAAGTATTCCCTGAAAGAATTAGATCTTTGACGATATTGAGTTTCGGAAAGAATCAGGCTGTCAAAGCAATGACCTATGGATAAATAGGCCATCATATTAAATAAGGAACAACTGCAAGCATGCCTTTTTCAGCGTTAAATTGCCCATCATTCGAATTGGGAACAACCATCGAAGCATTCCTTTCTGTGGTAAATTAGCTATAGCTTAATTAATGTGTTACGTTTTACGCATTATGTTGTCAGATTGTGATGGGTGACATTTTTCTCTAATGCACAAGTCTCGAAATCGAAATTACCGTAGTTTATCTCACGTTTTACATTCATTTTAGCAGAAAAACAGCAGACAAGCAAAAGCAGAAAGATAATTCAGCCATTTTGAATAGAATAGCAAGAAGCGCTCCGATTGGTTGCTAGTCAATCACGGCCAACTTGATATTAGAGTAAGCACCGTGTCTCCATCTATTGACAAAGTGCTCAACTCATTTATCTGACATTAGCTATTTCTTGAGCAAATTCGCTTTCGGAAATGGGAAGGTGTTTATCGAGTCTATAAATGTATAGAACGATTAGCTGTCTAGAAGATATCTGGAGCTTTTATGCAACCGGGCCTAAGTGCTAATTGTTTAGTTTATTGAATGATTCTCGTGTAAGTGTTAATAAATTGAATGTTTTAATTATTTTGCTTTTAAATAAACTATTCGGGGCCACTTGTTAGGATGCAACACAATTAAGAGACCGTAAGATTAGTTCTAAATATAAATTTCAATTGTTGTAAATCCATGTCCTCAAAATAGTTTAAATCTAACGCAAGACTTCATAAATCATAACTTCGGACTGCACTTAATAATGAACTGATGACGAATCATAATACTATATTAATTAGCTAAAAAGACCAAGGTTTTGTATTTTGTAATTAGAAATTAACTTATAGAGGATTTCGAGTTTTAAGTCCTTTTATAGGTATATAGCTTCAATCAGCCTCCAACAGAAATGAGTATCAGGAGCAATCCTGGGGGTAAAGGCGGCCGGTGCGTAAGACTCCCAACCTTATCACCTTCACATTCCGAGTGTCTAAAATTGTGGGAGCCTCAACCTCCTGGAACCCTCTGGGACTCATGACCTGTATGGGGGAACACTTTACTTTTATATAGTTATCCAGGTGTGAATAAGTTCCCTATGTGGTGTTCTTCCGGGGTTTTCCTTCACCTGTGAGAAGAATGCCGGGAAACTTTGGGCTCTTCTGATCCCCGGAAATCATCTGGCCGTCATTATCACCTTCAACCCAACAGCGCCTTTATCAGTGTGTGTGTGTGTGTGCAAATGTTTTTTTTTTATTTATTTTTTTTTATTATTATTTTATTGTCAGCATGCTCCATTACGGAGTAATATTACATGCTTTATTTACAATTATTATGATTTCTATTTTAATGTATACATTGCTTGTTACTGATACTTTAGTACTATACCGTTGTGTGTGCAAATGTTTGTGTCGCGTCTTATATGTTCGAAATTGGGCTGGTCACTCATCCGGGGAGGCCCTCCAAGCCCTTGTCTGGTCAATAAAGTGTGTAGACTGTGTGATCCATAGGATCTCCTTGCCCCGACAGGTCGCGGTCCTTTTAGGTCATGGCGGCGTGGGTCGCGTAAACGTCCCTACAACGGGAGACTAAGAGAAAGAAGAAGAAGAATATAGTGTCTCTTATTTTATCGTTTCCGTGAAATCCAGTATCGTGCAAATTCTCAAGCTACGTATGTACACTAAAGACAATAACTTATGTATAATGGGACTGTGTACATTCAATGTGAGGGCACTTGGTGAATTCAGTGTAATATTTTCAGAAATTAAGTCATTTTAAAAGAGAAAGAACGTTTTGTTTTAATTTTAATGTAGCCTACGTCTCTATGCTGGTTGAAGAAATTACGTGTGCAAATTGCGTTATGCAAGTAGATTTATATAGGGAACAAACATAAAACACAAGTACATAAATACATGCATTCAACTTTATATATAGACTAGATTATATGCCATCAACTGCCATCTATCGCAGAAGTCCAGAACTACGAGAATTTAATAACAGCTGATCGCCGCGTTCAGCAGTTTTTTTTTTTTTTCTTTCTATGATTCTAAAATCTCAAAACTTAAACACTGAATAAATTATGGTCGAACGAAAACAGTAGTATGCAACTTGCCTATAATGTACCGTAATTAAGGTACTCGTTTCTTAATAATATGTCATTATAGGTTCATTGCGTAATGTGCTAACTCGTATCTTTAAGAAAAATCATTATATTTGGCTTAAGTTCAATGCATAATGTAATATTTTACTTTGATGAAAATAATTCAAGTCTTGCTCCACGTGCGTAGGCCTAAGTAAAACTTGTTTCATTCATTATATATATTCTTTTACTATTATAGTTACATCGTAGATTAAACATTTCAGTTTTGTTTAACGTTATATGGTGAAAAATACTATGCAGTGTTAGGGAAATTGATTAATTTTTCATACTTTTAACTGATAAATTAGCTGCAGAACTTTAAACACCTAAAACTCGGCAATGGAATTCTCCGGAATAACATACAACTTACACTAAGGCAAGACAATTGCAAATTGCAATACAATCTTTTACCCCAATTCTTTCTGTGATCATTTTTAATATTTCTCGCACATACGCAATATAAAGAAATAACTTAAAAGGCCCGGGCATGGCTTCCTTCATGTAAAGGCAGGAGACAAACAATCAAAACTTTCCAAGAGTACATGAACTCCTCTGTACTGAACTTTAAACAATACCGCACGCTCTTAACTGGCGTGTACAAAATTTATACATTCCACGCGCCGTTCTTTTGAGAGAGAATTCGCGCGTGTTTGGCATTTACACGCACAATCTTCCGCGCGTACTCTTTTGTTGACACTCTATCATGCGAGGAAGAACGTGCATGCATTTTTTCACCGCGCGTGATTGCCTGCAAGCTCTTTTCCCTGATATTGCCCGTATGCTCTCAGGAGTGTGGTAAAGAACTTGTGTGTGGGGCTTGCAAATTGATGGATCCTACGTGGATCAAGCATCAACTCCATAAGTTGATTTGTCTCATCGAAGCTACGATCTGATGCCCAAGCGTTGGGGCAGCAATGCTGTCATTGCTAAGTTTTAGAACAAAAGTGTTGCCAATGATGTCACAACACTGGGAATAAGAATACGCTATAAATTAGCCAACAGTGGTAGTAGCAAACATGTTTCTCCCTTAGCGCCATTGGGTAGCCTTGGTGTTAATTTTTTTTTCAGTTTTAAAAAGTAGTTCTGCTAAGTTGAGTATTTGGCTGAATGAACTTGTATATTCAGTTATGTATTTATTTATTTCTCTATCTAGTTTGCCGGTGTGAGGAGAACACCAGCTCCAGGATGAAGTTTGGCAGTAACAAAACACGGAAACCCACATATCCTTGTCTTTCACACTCAAGAATGGATTCTGATCACACCTATCATGACCGAGTGAAAAATACAACAGCTGCCTTACGATTGCCTTACAGTACATTTTTCCCCTGAACCTGCTCAGAAAGATGCTCAGTAGTCTGAACGAGTCTATTATGGAAATATTGTCATTTGAATGTGTGATGTTTCAATCGTACGCCAGTCTTCAAGGAAGTCACATCGCGTTAACTAAGAAACATGGCTACGGCTGTCATGACTGGCGGGAGAGGAAGAATGGCTTGTCTTTCTGAATTCATCTTCCATCTCTGAATGCCCTTCCCCTCACATGTGTTTCACCAGTGTCAGGAAGAACAAAATTACTTGTATGTACTTACACTTAGGAAAAATAATTCTTAGGAAGAAGCTTTAGAAACTTCATATTACCTGAAAGGAAAGAAAAACATAGTATCTGAGAATCAAAATAAGTTAGCATACTATCAATAAACGTTATTTCTATAAATTAGGATATGTCTGGTACACCTACTGTTGAATAGATCAAATTTTAACACAGCTGAAAAATTAACCTGTGGTAGCAAAATAGATTAAAATAATGAAATAACGTTCAACCTTCAAAGTAATAGCAGAAGCTGTGAAAGAGAATATCAGTTGTGTTAATACAACCCGAAATAATTATCATGGACATGAATGTATGCATAGTGTAATGGAAGCAAATATTATAATAATATTACGGAATCACACGAATGAATAATAATGCCGCGCAAATGAAAGGATTTCAATGAATGCAGCTTTTTAAGAGTAGCTTTGTCCGGCAGATTTTATTGTGTGGCCACTCGAACAAGAATCGAATGCTCCAATGCAAGAATGTGAATTGGTTCCATGATAATTAAGCGCGCTGCCAGATAACGATGCTTTATATCTGTGTGACATTCAGTCACTGCTGGTGATCTGTTTCATTTCAGTCCTACACGTCTGGATAGCTTTTTAACCTCATTCACCTTTGTGCTCTATACTGATGAATGTAAATGACAATGGAAAGCTCACATAATACTTTAAAATTCATTTCTAGAAGACTGATCCCGACATGTTACACAAGAAATAAAAATCTGATCTGAAACACTAACAAAGACTAATTTTTACTCTAGGCATAGATTTTCATTCATTTTAACTTGTTGGCTTGTGTCCTTATAGTAATTCACGGAGGATGAAATGGGCTGGACATGCTGCGCGCATGGAGGAGGAAAGTCACATTTAAAAAATATTGTTTGGGAAAACCTAGACGTAGATGGGAGGATAATATTAGAATAAATTTAAGGGAAGTAGGATTTGCAAGGGATGGGTGAATGAAGTTAGCACATAATAGGGTTGAATGGCGGGCAATGAAGCTCCGGGTTCCATAAAATAGGTAACATTCCTTTAGCTTGCTTAGAAATTGAGTAAGTAACTCATTTCATTCAATAAGTAACTCCTTGATAGCTCTCAGTGGCATATAGATTAATTCTAAGTTTTAAATTTATTATTAACATGTGCTTTCTTAATATAAAATAATATTAAAAATCTGATGTGAACGTCACATAACTTCCTCTGCCCAAATAAAAGCAGTATTCACATATCCTTGTACAGAATCGCAAGACACAATTTTATGCTAATTATCCTATAAATACCTCTTCTTTCAATGATGCGACTAAAAACACAGGCTATGGACGGACAAAAAAAAAAAAAAAACAAGTGACTCCAAACGTTTATTGAAATTTCCCCCGTTAAGATTAATTTCCGAAATTTATCGAATATTCCCCAAAGATATTTCTTTACTGTAAGCATGGCCAACAATACATCTTTCTCACTTCACGTACTTATATAGAATAAGAGGCCGTGAATGTCTGCGTATTGAGTTGTTCACCAGGCAAGACAGATTTTCTACAAACAGTGGGTAACTTACAACCACCCTTCAAAGAATTTTTTGAAAAAAAAAAAAGTTTCAAATAAAAGTTTCAACTCTTGGTATACGCACTCCATATACAAAACCTAAAGGAAATTGTTACAGCAGTTTTTTTAGAAAATTGCAAAAAACAAGATTTTCTTTATATAAAGTCCCCTTAAATATAAGAGAAGGGTGTCGCCAATCTTCGTGTGACAACCTCAGAAGGTACCTAACCCAAATACAAAATTTCGTTTTCGTACGATTTTCCGTTACAAGAGACCGTATTGCAAAGAGCGCGTATTCACAGTTGGTGGCTTATAAGCACCTTTCAGAGAATTTGTTCGAAACAATCTTTCAAATAAAAGTTTTAGCTCTTGGTATAAGAAATCCATGTGCAAAATTTAAAGAAAATCGTTAGAGCCATTTTCGAGAAAATCGCGAAAAACGAAAATTTCTTCATGTAAAGTCCCCTTAAAAATAAGAGAAAATAGTCGCCAATCTTATCCTCACATCTTCAGAAGGTACCTGACCCAAATACGAAATTTTGTTTTCATACGATTTTCCGTTTTTGAGCTAGAGTGTTCACAGACAGACAGACAGACACACAGACATGTTTCAGGGGGCCTTGAAACGTGTATATATGCTAAAAACTCAACTTCGAATTTTGGGGGCGAAAACAATACTTCCTCTACCTATAGTACCTATGGTACGGGCAGAGGAAGTAAAACGTAGTTTAAGACTTTCAGAATAAGAATAAAAAATGAAACCATTATCAAAATACTATTATATTGCTACTAGACTACTTGTCTTTAATATAACAGTGATAACTTAGAGTGACAGGATCATCAGGCACTCTTCTCTGCCGAGTACTAGCCAATAGATGTATTCGAGATCTTTTGTGGATTTATGATGATGAATGGGAGATCGCGGCTAAGCGTACTACACCTTTCAACAAAAATGCAGTAGATTCCCGCGTCCTCAACCATCTCATAATCAAACAGGTGCATGACCAGTTGTCACTGGAATCGTTAGTCTGGAAGCCAGAATTCAGGCATCGGCATCGACCAGTACGGCATCCTGGCAACCGCGAAGTGATTACTATGTTTTCAAGGAGAATACGCTTACCGTATTGAAATTGTCGTGAAAACGGAAATTCAGATTGACCTCAAGGTCGATACACCTAAAAAGTAGGATCGGATCGGATTGAGATCGTATTCAACTCCATAAAAACACTACCGTATTCAATTCCATCTCTATATGCTAAAGCAGGCGTTTCATTGGTCCTCAATGTCCTCGCGGTGTTCTCGTGTATGGCTAGAAAGGTTTCATTGGTCGTGGAATATGACGCTAGCGCATTCTGTGGATTTTGTCGGAAACGTTTTCAATACCGTATCGAAATTTTGCATGAAAACGGGATCGTATTGGAATGGGATAGTATTCAGATATGAATTCTGCATGAAAACTTAATGTAGCCTATATCCGGTATTTGTTCTCTTTTATTAGTAGTGCGACTTATATCATACACCCTTGTGAATTAATGTCTTATTGTTTTTGTCCATCTCTGCTTCTTTGTTTTCCAGGAAACTCGCCTTGATGCTTCTATTAGCAACACCCATGAGTAGTGTGCTGCTTCTATTGTATGGTGGGGATGATGGCTACTTACATAAGTGAAGTATTAGAATTATATTTCATTTCCATACTCTTTGCAGAAGTAGTAATTATAGTCTGACAAGTTAGAAAGAACGCTCCGCGGCCTGTACGGAACGTAGCTGTGCTTGATGCAGCAATCACAGGTTCGTTCCACGGAAGTTTCTTTCTAACTTGGAGGACTTTGAACTATTCCAATAACTAAATAAACCAAGAGCTTATTATGTGAATAGCTCTATTTTAAATAATCAACTGCCAAGTTAATCCAAGGTAAGTTAATACTGCCTAGAACCCAGACCCACAACAGCTTACTATACTTGTTCCAAGATGTGTACGGAGCAAAAGTAAACAACCTAATGTGAAAGTACAAAGCACGGTTCACAAGCGTTCGTTTTTCGGACTGTTTAGTCGGTTACATACAGTAAAGTCAATTGAACTTTCTTATTTAGATTAAGCGCCAAGGGTCTCGATTTCCATTCCCAATGTATTGCATACCGGTATATTTACAATCTGCATCTTCTCGCCGCTGAACAAACCTTTTCCTCTTTATTGGTGACGTAAGTTCTGAAGGCCCTGGCTCGCAATTTTCTTTCATAATACAAATTATAATAGGCTATGCCTATTACTGTTATTTACAATATGTGGTGTACTTCATCACACATTATGCAAATGAAAAGTACAACGAATTAATAATTATGTTATAAAATACGTCTTCTACTTAGGAACTTATGTCACTTGTTTTTCTTCAGAATCAACAAATTTGCCAAGGCTATGATAAGAAGATATATGATATATATAGATGTTGTTGCTAGATGATGTTGCTAGGTATATGCTGTAGAACATGTAAGCCTAAGATGTAAATACGAGAGCAAGCAACTCTCTTAACAGAACTTATGTTTTCACAATTACATAAGACATAAATAATTGTACGATGAGTACGGAATGGAAGTATACATCGAGCTTGTCGCACTACCGTGAAGTATGCGCTGGCACGATTAACCAATAAAACGACAGGACACAGTTGGTTAACGCGTCTGTTATAGACATCTTGGATCAAGTATAGTGAGGGCACAAAGGATGGGCCTAAGCCGTGCCTGAGAAACGAGCTTTCTGATGGTTGTTAGGTCTATCTGCAGGCCTATAATAAAATAACAAACTGGCATATAGTGTTGTTTAATTTAGACTATTCCAGTCATACACCGCGTGTTTGATATTGAACAATAACGTTTAGCAATTCCTCGGATATAGACCAATCACGGTCGTTGATTTTATAACATGCTTCCTAGAGCTGCAGGATGTAGTTTTGTCTGATAAAATGTCAGCTCGTTACTGGACGCGTAAGGCATCAACGTGCCGTAATTAATACGTCACATGCTGCCAGTGAACTGTACAAAAACACATTATTTTATACAACATAATTTGTTTAGAAATTGAAATAGTGTAATTGTTTATTAATTAATAACAGTTTCGATTCGTTGCAAGCCAGTTCGTGTGATTTTATAGCGTTCTGATTCTGACGCACTTCATCTTCTGGTAACGCACTACTGGTAGCATTGGGAACTCTAATCGATGCATGGACTATTCATTCATTTAGTATGCCGTGATCTCACAGCGGGCAGAATATTGACAAAGTAAGAAAATAATTATTATTTACAAAATCCGTTACATTTCATTCATTGAATAGTCTTAATGACTTAATAAATCCTACTCGAGATTACCTCTGATAATCTTTCCTATTATTTCAATTTAAGACCGTTACAAATTTATTTTATTGCATGTAATATTATTCTCATTCTTCATCAACTATATTTCTTAGGCCTATATGACTAATACTCTCATACTAAGACATTTACATATTTATGGGCTATTTTTAGAGGGTCATTTTATTTCAAAGCAATATTTATATAATCTTACGGTCAACTCTCGTGAATTAGCCTACATTCCTTATGTCTGTCATACTTGACACTTTATTATTTATGGAATTTTTTGGGGGATAAATTCATTTATATACAACTTATATTGAACATTTGCCAGTCGTTCACAGACGCACTCTGAACAAGACGCCAATGGGATGAAAATGATAATGATGGTCATAAGGTAAGTTATCCTGGGACCTCGAGGGAACATCCTACAATCATCTTACAGAAGAGGAAAACCTGTCCAGACTAGGAATCGAATCCGGGCACGCTAGGTGGAAAGAGCGAATGCATCCCCAGGGATGGGTTCACTGTAGTTACACCCAGAATATGCTAATTAAAAAAAACAATGGACAGCTTTTCTATCTAACATTTTATTTTTTTAGAAAATAGTATATTTTATAATAGAATTATTAGTCCTTCCATATTTATAGCTGCATTATATTTTCATGAATTAAAATAATACAATTAGTGCTTCAAGCTAAGAATGTGTTTGTAATACAGTACTGCAGTACGAAGCACAGTATACGTAATTAATGCTAAATTGAAGCCTGCATCAAATTCCTCTCATGATATACCTGGAACCTCATAGCCCCAGATTCACCTGGAATAGGAACGTTTGTTCATTACGCTGCTCGCTCAAGGGATCATAACCTTAGGTGTGTGAGACTTGTTAATTAATACATCACTTTGAAAAGACGCCTTCAGACTGCTAACCTAACATTACAGTATAGCACAGAATCTATAATGTATCTATTATTGTGTGTTTAGTTTGAATAGTTAACGACGGTTGGTGCACATACTCTCAAGGTATGTAACCATCGCCAGGTGCCGGGTTTTGTCCAATAGAGTTTCTTCTCGTAATCCCCTAAATATGAGCATTTTTTAATTCAAGGGTGGCTCAACTATTACACAAAAATAATTAATTCAAATAAAAAGTAGATTCTCTTTCTATTAATACACAAATTCAAATCCTTAAAAAAAATTAAACCTTAGCTTTTTAATATACAGTATATATACTTTTTGTATACCTAAGGAATAAGCTATTAAAATCTGGACAATTATAGTCCTTCTAATCTGTCGAAGTATATAATATGTGAATAACCTATTCACAGAGAGTAGGACGTATTATTGGAACAATTAGACCTATTACGGTAAATTTAAAACAGTATAGGCCTACATACTTCTCTGAATAGGGTAGAAATAAGAATTACACACATTGGAAGAAGTTCCATCTTCTATAGTTTCTCCTAGGTTGAAGAAGAAGCAATAATATGCCAATGTCATAATTTCAGTTTTGTAAAGAAAAGCATAAATACGACTTACTTAATCTTCACTTCTTCACTAAACAAACTAGTAACGTTCACTGTAAAACCTTTGTAAACCTCCCCCCCCCCCCCTTGTATCATAACTAAAATGATAACGGGATTTTAACGCTGTCCTTCCGTTCCTTGTAATCATCGCCTTATAAACAGATTTCCTACAGGAGCTTTATTTCGTATTATATCTCCGAGCGAATATTGATGAAAAAGTGGTGAGAACTCCGCGATATAGAGGTGACTACTGTAGATCAGAGAATCGGAGCAGGAAATGTGACTCGATAGGATTTGAGAAGTACTATTCAGAGAGAATTAGGTTAAATTTTTTATCCATTTTTTTTATGTCGGAGGATAATTATAATGATGCATTCAGCACGTGATAAAGTTGAAAAGCAATAGCTGACACTGCACTGTTAGCGCTGATTGCAGTTCCTGCAACCGCAATTAACGAGTTCCTCTTTGCGTGTAATCTCTTTCATATCAGTTGGTTGATCCTCATTTCCTAACCTAACAGGAACACGTAAATTAAAAGATCTTACTTTTCACTTTAGGAATGGGAGTTCATACAGAGCGGTCCTAAACTATATGTCAAAAATGTAAAGGTAGGTAGAGGGTACCTAAATAAGCATATTTCGTATAGGATTGTGTGTGTCGAAACGTCAGGAATCACCTGGACGCTGTCTACGGCCAGCATTGGATAGGACGGGGCGGTCGAGTTCCCTGGCCACCACGTTCTCCTGATTTAACCAGCTTGGATTTTTTTTCTTTTGGGGTCATATTAAAAGCCTTTCGAGCATCTATTGTAAACTGATTTATAAATTTTTGTTTTCTTTTGTCTTTACTTGTCTTTTCAGTTTCCTGTGATTCATACTGATTTACAAGCTAGCGCTTTAATTTGTCATTACCGCGCACACATTCCTATACGAAAATGCTTATTTATGCCCCCTCTACCTACCTTTACATTTTTGACATACAAGTTAGTTTAGGACCACCTGGTATACATAATTTACCAATTTCTTTCCTTCAGATGAGATGAGTTCCAGAAGATAATATGCCAAGCGCCAAAGACAGTGTGGTTACACAGTTAATACAAAAGATATAGGCTAAGACTAACAAGTATATTTTAAAAATATATTCGTTTCTCATGAATGCTTCTGATAGGAAAACAAATCATCAGGGTTTGAATCATTTTTTAACGTATAGCCTATTTTATTAACCAGAACAAAGGCATATACAATCAGTCAATCAATACATTTTAATCTGAACTCCATATTGGATACTGTCACGAACCGGCATTGTTTTACATCCCAGTCAGTCCAGACTTTAAAGGTCCAAGAAGTTACCACTATACAGTCTACCACTATATTCACCTACAGTAGGCCCAACCGTCTCTAAAGTCAAAAGACACAGGTTCTCCGTGTACACTAGAGCCATAAACGTACTGAAAACGTATCCAACTCAAGTCCAGTTATCAAATCTCTTATCTGACTACTGACAATCTAAAGGAATGTTAAAATACTTCTAGTTATGTGATGTACAGGATATACTCTTTTATTACAGATATACTCTTTTATTACAACCGTAAGAAGTATCGCTCGCAAATGTATTCTTGTTTCTTCGTTTTGTTTGCAGAAAGGAAATGAAATGTATGCAGCTGTACTTGTGTCTGCAGGAGTAACCGTTGTTCTCAGCAAAATATTTCGTGTTCAGTCAGCGGTTTTGTTTTCTATTCCCAACTCAACAAAGTCATCATGGCGAAGCTTCTATTCTTCCTCTTTTACAAATACATGTCTACCTTTATGCTATAACGCCATATTAACAGATATATATTAATCCCACTACATAGAATTAATTTGACAGGTGGTATGTGGATAACCCTAAGATATAACAAAAGTACATCCCCATTATCTAAATGAAAATTCCGATGGAAATGTTGAGAACTATTAACCCTAGAAAAGCATGGGCTTGCTTACTTTTACACCAGCTTTCGAATACATAAAATAGGTGTAACACGCTGATATACTACAGGGTGTATCAGATTTCCACTGAAAAACTGTCACAAGTAGTTCAGGGATGTTTTCTGAGTGTTCTGATATAAGGAACCCGTGGTTTCCGGTGGTTCATTACCGAGTAATTTCATTGCTTTCGTTTCGTTTAACCTAACTATCTTTGTATCTGTTAACTCGGAATATGATTGTTTCCATACAAACCACAGCCTTTCATTGTTGTAGTAGAGCGTGTTTACATTACGGTCCGCCACCATTGAAACTACTCATCACTTTCTGATAAATGCAATTATTGATGAACAGGAACTATATCAAAAAAGGGACACGGCCCGAATCCCAACACTCGTTGCACTTGCCCTACACGAGTTCAAGTCCTATGCGAAATACCTAATCGTAAGCACATTTTAAGTTATCGGATAGGAACCCGTTTTCATTTTCAGCAATGCATTTCATGTGCTGTTATGGAATCGGAGTAGAGGTCAGCCCGCAATGCTCTGACCTCAGTTAGCTTATTTGGTCTGGTCTGGGGCTCGATTCACCACAGTATATGGATTTTTCATTCTCCAAAATATGGCTATTCCGACTATTGAACAAGCCTTCTCTAGTAAACATTGCCTCGTCTGTGTAGAGTATCATAGCAAGAAAATGTTGGTTGTCTACACACCCCAGAAAATGCACTCACAGCTGGAGTCCGAAAGCTAAGAAACCTTTAAAACTTCGACTCCGCTGATAGCGCAAGAAGTACTTTGGAATAGTATTCGCCGAGAAAAATTCAAAACTTTTATAGCTACGAAGGTAATTCGGTTAAGCAAAACCAAAGAAATGCAATCACTCGGTAACGAGCCACCGGAGACCACAGGTCTCATATATCAAAACACTCAGAAAACTACCTGAACAACTTTCGAAAGTATATCGGCAGAGTTCTGATTCATCCTGTATATGTATTATATTTATATATATATATCATATGTATATGTAGGCTATTATGTATTATGTGTATATATATATTATACAGGGTGAATCAGAACTCTACCCACAATCTTTCACAAGTTCTGCATGGATGTTTTCTGAGTGTTTCCATATGGTCTCCGGTGGCTCATGACCGAGTAATTTCATTGCTTCCATTTACAACCTAATTACCTTTGTACAACCCAAATTACACGCTGTTTAAAGCAATTGTTCAAAATGTCGAACATCGTGAGCACGACAAATTTCACAACGACGTCTCGTGGACTGTCGTACCAGCTCTAGCACCCCAGGAGATTGGCGCAAATTGCCAGCTTGCTGTTACAATCCTAGCAACCAGGTCCATAATAGTTTCGATAGGAATCACATAGGCTAAGCTAGTCTATTTATTTTTTTTGGGGTCACATGTTGCGTATGTATGAGTTACCGCAATAAAAAAAAACTGAATAAAAATAGAGATATAATAAGTGACAGATGGGTCAATCCATTTTAATGGCGTGATATCTACATGCTAAAAAAATCAATTACAAATTACTTTCTGTTACAAACCCAAGTAAAATATATCTGAGGATACAAATAGGCTTCAAATACTCACCATGATAAAATATTATTTTAAAAGTTGATAGTAATATTATCTAAAATTATGTAACGGCTGTGACTACATGCGGATATAACTTTCAATTCTTGATAATAACAATAAAACACTTATGATTATGAAAAGTGTACAGAAACGAAAAACATTCATATTTTAGTTAAGGTATTCAAGTTCGTTCTTAGAAAGTATGGCATTAACTTATTAAGATAAACCTAATAAGAAATTTAAATATTTATACCGGTTGTGACAGCACTTTTGTAACGGGAAGGCCTATGACAAAATTTATTAAAGACTTGAGACTATAGTTTCTAAAGCAAAATATTTGAAAGTCAAAACGTTAACATAGAAAATGTATGAAAGGCTTTTACGTAAGTATTTTATTCTCATGCTGTTTGGAATTTATAGTTTTAACAGACTTTTAATTTTCAACCTCTATGTCCACATTTTCATGAATTGACCCAAATGCAATATATATATTAACATAAGTTACTTCATAAAAAAATTGAGGAATTTTATTCACCTGTCTTATTCCGGCCGTTTATGGAAGCCAGCTATTTCACTGAAGATTTCCTCGTCGATTTCAATCTCTTAATTCAGTGGTGATTTTACTTGATGAATGTTTACAATAATAATAATAATAATAAATAATTATTCAATTCAATTTATTTCCCATAGGACAAATATGTATGTTTGTATTGGAAATTGTCAATATCTTAAAAATTCCTCTATAGCATAAAAACAATTACATACTAAAAGTTTTTAAGTCTAACCTTCAACAAATAGCTTGATATAATACCTTTAATACCGGAGATTTACTTGTAAGTTTCGATTTGTAAAGTGGGACATGCAATAAATCCAATTGTCTTAT
This sequence comes from Ectobius pallidus, assembly GCA_964059195.1. Taxonomy (NCBI): domain Eukaryota; kingdom Metazoa; phylum Arthropoda; class Insecta; order Blattodea; family Ectobiidae; genus Ectobius; species Ectobius pallidus. Next base: position 79,541,434 of record CAXKWD010000003.1, read on the forward strand.
ATTACGATTACGACAATGGTAAATCATAATAACATTTTCTCTATTATTAAATACATATAAACACGTCTTATTAAACATACAGACAAGGCAATGTCATAATTAAGAACTTCTTAAAAAGAGACTTAGCTACACGAAGAAGTAGATACTATACCAACCATATATCTAATAATTCTCTTCTGGTAATAAATACTATATCCGAAAGAGTATTCCACCCCCAGAAACAAATATCATATTGCAATCATGATTAACGTAGTAAATATAAATTAATGTATTAACAGTCAGGACACTTCCTAAAGTTCTAAATATATGGATAAAACAATTGATTTTGGATATTATAAACTCACTAGGATTTATACATATGCATATCCTGTTAGTTGTGGTAGTGTTCTTTCTGTATCTCTCTATTTCCCTCACCCTTTTATTTTATTTTTTAATTACGTAATTGTCACCACTGTACTGCATTCTTCTCTTGATTAATATTGAGAAAGCAATTTGGTAGCTTGAAAATAAACAAGAAAATTGATTGTGATTTATGCTCCGGATTCCCTTGCAAAGGGGATCATAGATGATATTATTATTGTTATTGTTATTATTATCATTATTATTACTATTATTATTATAATAATAATTATTATTATTATTTGAGTTTATAACACATTTGTCTACCATCGCAAAGTATTTTCTTTCAGAATAATTGACATAACCGCGATGTCGATGGAAAATGTATTTTATAAGGCAAAAGTCGTCTACATTCTACAATCAACCTCTCTATAACCTATATTCCATTGCTTTCCATAAATCCGGCTTTGTGCAGAGTAGGTTTACTAGTGTAGACGGAAAAGAGGATCTGCTATTGACAACTTTTGTACTTTGTAGCAGTATTGTGGAATATCTTGTTTGGTTTAGGGGCTGGTGATCTTGCGTTTGTATTGAAATGGGGATAAATATACAAGAAGTAAGGATGCTGATTCGATATCATGAGCCTCTCTCCGCATAAAATGGGAAAAGAAACCCCAATATCGCTTCAGCATCTGGTTGACAAGGTATACAGACCATATGTGAGCTTGTAAGAGGATTCCGATGTACGTGCAATCGTGATTCTTCTTGTGACTTTATTTTCTTTCCCACAGTACTCTCTTAGTAAACCTTTTATTTCCTTCATACTGTAATATGTTCTGTATCATAACGCGAACTGAGATGTTTAAAGTATTCAGAAGATATAAAAATCTGACGCAGCTCGCATTTAAGGACCTGAGAATTTAAGCAAGACTATAGCCTATATCCTGTTTCTGAGGGATCAGGGCTAAAAAAAAATATATATATATATATTCATACATTCATAACACACACAACAGTTCTAGATGAGTGAATTCCGTTTATATTTCACATTACTAGAAACAATTGACGATATTACATACGAGACTCTTTTCAAAATATGTCTGTGAACATTTTAATTTATTTTCTGTAAAAATAATATTTTATTTCTATGGTGTAAACAAATTAATACACTGGATTCCAAAATACAATATTAAAGTTGAAAAATCGAAATTTATCTCCGACTGAAACAACATTTCGACCACCTTGTGGTTAGCGTCGCTGACTACAGATCCGTCGGTCCGGGTTCGATCCTCGGTACCTCCTCGGATTTTTCTGAGGTTTGGAACGGGGTGCACTCAGCCTCGTGATTCAAACTGAGGAGCTACTTGATAGAGAAGTAGCGGCTCCGGTCATGGAAACAGCAATTAGGCCGTGGGTGTCGGCATGCTGACCACATGCCCCCAATCCTGCCATCTGGCTATGGTAGATGACGCAACGGTCGGATGGTAGGCCTTGCCCCTTCAGGGATGTAGCGCCACGGAGTTAGTTTAGAAACATTTCATTTTGTACGTAAATTTATTGTTAATTGTACCAGCTTTATTTGTGACTGGTAATGAACAGGGCCAGGAATTTTATTACGCAAAAATGCATCATTATAAGCTGAATAAAAGTATTGTTAACTAACGCCTCATATATTTAATCCTTTCGCAGCTGAATTTGTATTAATATAAGCATACAGCTAGTGATATCAGCGAGTTTATAAGTTTAAAATCAATGTAGAACATTTCAGTGGAATAGCATGATTTTGTGAATGGCAACAGTAATGCGTGGATAAAATTACTCATTAACTTATTGTAGCGTAAAGCATTAGTGTATTAATCTTACATACGTCTATGTGCTTTCCTGCAATTTTTTCGGTAACGCATATAGGTCTATACGTCAGTAGTATTAAACAAATAAAATCTCAAATTCCAGAAATGTGCTGTTTAAAAAATGTTTACAAAATATATTTTTAAAATAGCTTTTGCAATTTAAACTAATAACAATAATACTAAGAAAAGGAAGGAAAAATCTGATGTTAAAAAGCTAACTTCTTCTGCCCAAATAAATGTTTTGCCTGTTATATAATAATACAATACTACGGGTATGTATAACATCATGTTTACGATGTTTATTATGTGAATCAATTTAATCAGATTATGTTTACTTAATATTATGATATTCTTGTTATAAGTTATAAAGACACCCCGAGTGTGATGTGTACACTTGATTTGTTTTGTCTTATAACCTCCTAATGGAAAACAAAATATAACTATTTTATTTTCAGGAAGTGAATATGGAAAATATTGTACAATTTTTAAAACAAGGATAACCTACAAGATGATATTGAAAGCAAGCAGCTGACCACAATTAAGCGTCTTTCAAATGTCCGCTCCATGAGAAGTCCCGAATTTTAGCGGAAATTCCCGAAGAGTGCCATATCGAAAAGTAAAACCTAAAGCATGTTAGCTATTACTTCTTATAAGCATACAAAATGGAGGAAATGTTAGTGCTTTACCTTTTCCTTCAGGCAAAGCAAAATGTAATGCTAAGATTTGCACACCACCAAAAATTTAACATGCCTTTCTTGTCATATATGATATAATTATAATGCATACATTAAAGCTTTTACGCTTAAAGTATCGATAGTACCGAAAGGATAATGCAACTCCGTCTTTCATTTATTTTAATTCCGTCTTTCATTTATTTTAACGTGGACAATTTACAACAGAAACGCAATTTTGGACAGCACAAAGCTAAATTGTTTTTTTTTATATCGCAGAAGTAAAGATATATCTCACTTCAGTTAGTGCTTCCATTACATTATAGCTTAAGCTTGCATATAACTTGCTTCTATACAAACAAGTTTTATAATGGCGTTGTATGTAAACAATGACCCATTAATGGAAAATGAAAATCTCTAAAACACCATTATTTGTATTGAAAGCATTACAAAGCAATGGGGTTTATCCTTTTTAATGTAATAGCTTTCATTTTACTTTCTCGGAAATACTCACACATAGGCTACAATTTAAAAAAAAATCAGAACCTTCAAAACCAGTACTTTCGTCGAAAAGTCGAAAACAACTTGTATTCCTCCAACACTATTACTCATCTACAGTAACGATTCATTTTTTTGAATGCAGTAAACCATCTACTGAATTATTTACAGTCTTAGAGTCGACCGGGTGGCGTAGTTACTATCGAGCTGGCTTTCTGGGTCCAAGGTTGCCGGTTCTATCCCGGCCGACGTGGATGACATTTATTATAAATGTGGCTTGGTTCTAAAAGGGCCAATGTCAATTTCTTACGAAAATTAGATCTATGCATTATTGAGCTCGGCTAGTCATTATCTTTCGAACACTAAAAGTGCCAATGTCTGTTGCTATTAAAAGACATAATACAGAAACCTTAGAGGTCAATGTTGGAAGTTCTCAGCAAAAAATGTTACTTCTATAAAGGCTTCAAAGTCAGTTATCTCAAAAGCAAGTTTTATGACATTGGCCATTTTAGAACCAAGCCAGAATTTTATGTCAGCAAAGGTGAGGTCGGCTCATGTTTGTAGACTTACAGGCATAGTCTACAAATTCCGGCATATCGGCGATGGTTACAGGTCGAAGTTGCAGTGCATTTCCATCGTTAAATAATCATAACAACCAACCGACTAGAGTTCCAATTAATATTGAAAATAAACCCTGAATGAATATATCTGAACAGTTAAATTTAATAAAATACTTAAGTTCATTATATAAGTAGGTCTATTTATTTTGCATGCTTCCTTCTTCTTTTAAAATTTCCTTCCCATTATCACTGTCACGAATGTAATTGATTGCATTGTCATTTAAAATAATTTGAATTTTTAACTATAATGTATTTACATCCATTTCTGAACTCCTCGCGACTACGAGCACGTGCTCATTCGGATGGAGTCTTAATGAAAAAAAAATTAAAAAAATAAAAGTAATAATAATAATAATAATAATAATAATAATAATAATAATAATAATAATAATAATAATGTGGAAAAATTACAAACAAGTCTTTCATCTATAATAACAAGAGGAAGTGTTTGTCTGTGCGCGATGCCCAGCAAAATCTACTGCACAGAGAGAACTGAAATTTTGAGCATAGATGAACTGAAAGATGGCCGAATGCACCTTGAAGCTGGATTTTTAATTTTCGCTTTCGTTCACGAGTTATGAGTGAATACTGGCAGAAAACGTTTTTTTTTTTTTCTTTTTTGTGCGCTATCGAAGCATCAGCTTCAATTGTCAAATCAATTGCAGATGGATTTGTTTTCTTGTCACAACTTGAAAATAAGAGGTTTGTAAGCCCACCCTGGTCGATTCATTTGTTTATTTTGTCAAGGCCAGGAGACAACTGAAAATTTCAATATAGACGGAAGAGGGATAGTGAATATAGGCCTAAATTAGCAAACATTGATCGATGTGAACGAATATCGCTATGCAGGGATTTTCTGGCCCAGAAAACTCGAATCTGAAATATTTTTTCTCAGGCGGCGCTTTCTAATCGTGGAATGCACTCCAAAGCCGGATTTTTAGCTCTTTCGTCATTTATTAACAGTTTAGTTTATGAATGATTCGCGAGTAAGTGTTAAAAATATAATGCTTCAATTATTATGCTCTTAATTTTTATTTTTTAAATTAATTATCGTGTGCGAAGCCGTGGGTAAAATTTATAAAATATATAAAAAATAAACCCATCTTCAAAATTAAAAAAATACCTCCCGTCGTGGTTTCCATTAGAATGGGATGTGTGTTAGTCTTGCGCTGAGTTCCTAATATGAAGTTAATTTGTAAAGATCTATCCTGGCTTACTTAGTCCAGTCAACACGGCAAGTTTTGCATATGCAAGTTCTGCATATGAGATTCTGGGTTATTTGCTTCAGAGTGAAGAGAATTCATAATCACACCTTTGTTATCTGGCAGCTTTCTAGATCCTGGCTCAGAATGTTAACTGCAAAGCTCCGTAAAACAAGTTCCAAGTATATTATTTAACAACATACTACGTGCTCACTATAAAGCTTATCAAAATTTCAAACTGGTTATAGTGTAAAACAATGGAATTAAGCACATAATAGTAATTTACGATATAAGACCGTTACTTAAGACTTAACAGGCAAACCAGAATTTAACAAAATGAGCTCTAGCGTGCGATCTATTTGTAAAGGAATTTATATCTCTCTCTGAAAGTTATACACAAGGCAAAAAGCGAACTATTATTAAAAAATCCCTCACTATGGTTAGGAATTGCAGACTTTAAATGAATGGGAAGAAATGAAGGTTGTTTTGAGCGAAACTAAAATATAATCTATTGTTTTGGTTTCCTTTGTGTTTTGTCTAAAACGTAAACTGCCGATATCTAGTTTATTGACCAAATTTTTACTGCCGAAATAGTTATTTATGTTATTTTCAATTGTCAATTATTAATAGGTACAAGATAATAATAAGAAAACATTTTATTGAATAAAATGAGCTGCTTGCTTCAAGCAAGTTGCCATAGAAACAGCATACCAATCAATCACTTTTGACAATGGTTCATATGATGGTAAAAAATTATGGGTAACAGATAAACAATATAATCACGTTCAATATCACCACCTTATACCCTTAGATGAACAATAGTTTGAACAAAACATCTAAACAATTTTTAATATATATTCTTATATATATATATATGGTGGTGCAATATGCCCACTAAGTCAGCAATTATGTTTTCTGCCATCTGATTTAAGGATAAGTCCAGTCCCAGCTTCCTAAGTACGTCAGCAACCAATCGGTATACAGTACCTCTTGCTCCAAATAAATAGTAGGAATAACAATATTCGTAACGGTTAAAATGAGGGAAATTGATAATTATTTATCTCTACGAAAGGTGCGATATTGTTCTCTTGAAACCTCAAGATCTAATTATCGGAGTTGATTTATTTATTTTCACGAGGATCCGGATTCGATTCCTGGTCGTGAAATTAAGTTTTATATTTGTCGTAATTGACACGATGACAATGTTCCGGCTAATTTGTAGGTATTTTTAGGGAGATTCACAAATAACTTCTCCATCAACGAGATAGTCCCACTTTATAGTTGCATCAGACCAGTGGCGGACGCAGAGAGGGAATAGGGGGGTTATATCCCTCCCCGAAATTTGAAAAAAGGCTATATATGGACTCTAAGTGGCTTGTTTTATAAACTAATTATATATGTAAGTTAATTAATTTTTTTTAGTATTTTTTCTACCTATTCAAATCCCCCCCGAAAAAAATTCTGCGTCCGCCACTGCATCAGACTAATGTCAATGTAAACTTTGTATACAAGTCATCATTTTAAAAGATAACAGCGAGACTACGTCACATTGTGAAGGAAGGCGCACTACTTATTGAACCAACTAGTATGTAGCCATTTGTTTGGAATAATGAAATGCAAACTGCGGCAGAGCACCATCTGCGTGAAGATTTAACTTGCAGTTAAAATTTTGACTTAGATAAATACAGTCATCACCATCTTTATTAGCCGATATGGGAGAGCTCAGCCGCTGTTAATGAACGAAGTTACTGTGCCTCTGCATCTCATTACATCTTCCCAACTTGCTTCTAAGTAACAATCGTAAAATATTCTCCTTATCAGCACCCTCAACGTTTTACAGCTGTTAATAAGTGCGTACTAGTATGACTATACAATTCCCGCGTATTTGTACGTAATAACTGCGCTACAGGCAATCTGCGCCAATGTGAAATGCTTATCTTCATAACCGTTAACTAAGGTTAAAACTGTTTGCCTCAAGGCCATGATGATTTAGTTCAAGCATACGAAACTCGCCTAGTAGGGGTGACATACACATTTACCCATCAGTAGATATGAAACAGTTCATGCAAATATGTTGTAATCTGGCATGGAAACAAGCAGGCCACGTCGTTTCCAGATGGTGGATATTTAAGCTACTTTGAAAGTACAACAATTCAATACACAACACTATAATAATAATAATAATAATAATAATAATAATAATAATAAATAGCAACAGTCGCATAGTATCATTATTCGTTTTGGACAAATTCTGAAGCTAGCACCTCATGAACCACAGGTTATTGTCTCTGTTGGACATTACATGCGAATACTATAGGAGAAAAATTCCTCCGACACTGGGACTTGAACCCAGAACCTTTGGCTATTCGCGCCAATGTTCTACCAACTAAACTAAGCCGGAGTTCAATTCACAGCGCCAGATGGAATCTCTCTCCTATGACTGATTGCCCGGTCACAAAAATCACTACTTAGTGTGCCTCACAGTACTGCATATGACATAACTTGTCTGTCTGTGAGGTAGACCATTAGGGCAATCAGTCATAGGAGAGAGGTTCCATCTGGCGCTGTGAATTGAACTCCGGCTTAGCTCAGTTGGTAGAGCATTGGCGCGAATAGCCAAAGGTACTGGGTTCAAGTCCCAGGAGGAATTTTTCTCCTATAATATTCTAAATGATGGAGACAAATATCTTGTGCATCTATTATGAGAAATTCTTCAATGAATGTAGTCTACCCTACGAAAATAATGTTATGCTTTCAAAATAACTAACTCCCACTATTTTCCCCATTTGCTTCTCATATGGGGTTTCATTTAGTTTTATTCTATGTTTATAGGCCTAGCTTCTTTTCATTTCTTCAGTTCTGCATATTGGAAAAGAAGAAATTAATTGCTTGTCAATATCAGTGCGTAAATTGCTTATTGAGATCGCTACGAAAACAGCACAACAATCTATTTTACATACCTGAAAGTAAATGCTTCCCATAGTTTGTTTATTTGGTAAATTTTATTTTCATATTAAAATGCGAAACAAAATTTAGCTTCGGGGAGATAAAACATCTGATTTTATCGTCCACGTGACAAAAAAGAAAATAATAAATCGTCCACCCAATCACTATAAAACACGTGAAGAAATTTTATTAGTAGCTCCACTACTGATAGGCATTAGGCCTACTATGTCTTTCATTGCAATGGGACGGGCGTTGTGAAAAGAGGAACGAAGGGGTAGATAGTATCGCATGGCTTATTTCCTTTAATAAATGCCCGTATAGATGCTATCAGTCGGTCCAACATAATACGTTCTCATTAAATACATAATAATTTATTATTAGGCCTATTATACTAACAGTGTCCTTTTTACTTGATATTTTTATTTCGTTTTAACTTCTTTCATTGTTTTGTATATTTTATACTGTTCTGGTTGGTTGGCATAGGTCTATGGTTATTTAACGACGGGGATGTGCTACTTCCTAGGCCTGTGGCCATCGACGGTGTACCGGAATTTTGTCCCGCAGGAGTTCTTTTGCACACATAATTGCCATCGAACTGGGACGGGATCGAACCCGCAACCTTGGACATAGATTCTACTTTTCTGCTATTACTGTGTTTTACGAGGTATCAGGGAACAACTCCAAAATAATTTCACCTTCTATTTCTCCCAAAAGGGATTGCACATCAATGACACTGACGAAGTTCTATATGAAATGATATTAAATAATGCTGGTCACCAATAACAAATTACTATACATTTGCCTCGGATACACTTCTGTAGCTATTAATTTATTTTATATTAGTTTATTTTATTTCATATTATTTTAACGTTAAGGAATCCATTATGCTTTTTTTAGTCTTCTTTCTCTGAGTTAAAGGAACGTTTACGCGGCCTGCACTGCCCGGGACTTACAGGACCTCGAATGAGTTTCTATACATCACATATATACTATTTAAACCAAAAACGACATGGAGGGTCTCCCCGGATGAGTGACCAGTGACATACCTTCCTGATTAGACAAACACATAGAGGGCCTCCCAGGATGTGTGATCAGCCCAATGCCGGGGCCACCTCCGAGACAGCACGAACATAGGACGAGACACATCATTCACACACACACTCTTAACAAGGCGAGGATGGGATGAAGATGATAATGACGGCCAGATGATATCCGGGGGCCTAAAGTTAATCAACATTTGTCTTACAGGTGAGGGAAAACCCCACCTAGGTAACTCGTCCTAACTAGGATTCGAACCTGGGCCTGCTGTGTGATAGGAGCGAACTCATCCCCTACGCCATAGCGGTGGCCTTCGAATAATGAAACCTAATTTTTTTTAAATATGAAACTCGGATTTTTTTAAAGGGCTCGCTGAATATAACTGCATTTATACACCTTTAGGATTATTTCATCATTACTGTATTGTGTGCCCTGATAATGATATTATAGTCTATAGTATCGGCCTAAAAGTTGTTAGTCAGGTCGGTTATTTTTTACACTATTCAGAAAAGTGAATTTGCCATGAAAGTAGAAGTACGTTTTCCGCACAGATCTAACTCGTAAACGAACATCCTTATTAGGCCTACTAAGTACGAATTGTACACTTCTCTAAATGTTCTTTTTTAATGTCTTCAGTCCTTGGAGATCTAAGCTTTGTGTGAGTAGTACTTCGCTTAACATTTTAATAATGCTCCAGAGCGTTCACAATTCCAGCTGCAATCAGAAGACCAAAGACACAGTATTTACATAAGTGCCTGAAATTCTAAACCAGAGCATTCCACCCAGTAGTTTTCAGCATCTAAAGACAGAGCTATATATATTTGTCTCCTAAAGAAGGTAAAACTCCAAAGTCATTCACTAAAAATCTAATTGGCACTCACATAGATTTAAATGGAAGGCCTACAGTATCTTTTCACTATCCTCTTATCTATCTACGCTTAGGTACAGAAATGTAATATAATAGAGTCTTTCATCGCCTCATGGTTTACTTTTCATGACCTCCCATTCCTTGCTGTTCATTTATGTTAACTTTTTAGCACTTCATTGGATTTATTTCTTCTAGCGTCGACGTCCGTATTGGAGACTTTTCCTGAGTAGCACAGTCGATTAACCCTCTCTTACCCAAATTAATTACAATACCGATTCATTATAACGTCATTTTTTTTTTTTAATTGAGCATAAGAACTTAATATTTAACTAATCTGATATTCTCGACATATTTCGTTGTGGTTAGTTCGTTTTGGTTTCGTGTGGATGATGTAGATATGCACTTGTTCTCCCTGCAAAGATGACCAGTGAGTAAAAACGTTTATTTATACCTAGATGATAAATTAGCTTCCAAACTGCATTTTGAATTAAATAAGTAATATCTTGTTTTAAGTACAATTAAAAGTAAATTAATATTTTAAAAATTGGTGGGCCCCTCTCGAACCAAAATCCTGGCTACGTCCCAGCATCCAGGTAACCCAAATATAGGCGAACGTACAATTTCTTATACGTGGACATAAGGGTGAATTAATTTGCATCTTGTTGAGGATTTGGGAAATATCTTTAATGAAATCCACACATTACCTATTGACTTTTATTTGATGAAATGGCAAAACTAACTGTATTGTCCTTATATTCGATAATATCCCCGCAAACGGTATACATTTTACCGTGAAAATCCTGATGTGTTACACTCATATAACTGTCTCCTATTGCTCGCCACATAAGACAATTCAGAGTTTTGTAGCTGGCTTATCCAGTCAATGGTGTTTCCTTTGGTTTTATACGGATGCGAAAGTCGGAACAAACAGGATAGAAGAAAGCTGGACAGTTTCAAACTGTGGTCCTGGAGAAGACTGTTAAAAGTCTCATGGGTCGAGAGAAGAACTAACGCATCAGTGCTAGAAGAAATAAGACCCCAACAACCTTTGGAGACGATGGCTACAAAATTAAAACTGCCATACTTTGGTCACATAATGATGCTTAAAATAAAGTTTTAGCTCTTTAAATGCACTTTGCACAAAATTTAAAGAATACTGTTATAGCATTTTTCAAGAAAGTCGAGAAAAATGAAAATTTCTTAGTATAATGTGTTAGCAAACCTAAGAGAAAGCCGTCGTAAGTATTCAAGATACATTCTCAGGAAATAATATCTAATCGAAATACAACATTTTTCGTTGTTTTAATGCGACATTTCGTTTTCGAGCTTATTCTGTTTACTATCGAATACACACACAGGCCTATACACATATACATTTTTACTAAAAACATTGTTTTTAGACTTGAGAGACTTGAGACGAATATTACTGCTGAAAACTCGACATCGAATTCCAGGGCTAAACACAAAACTTCCTGTACAAGTACAGATAGGTAAAGTAAAAATAGAACAAAAACCGTATCTGTGATTCCACTGTTATTTAATTCATGTTGTATTATTCCATTATTATTATATTTATCTTCCCTGACTTATCTTTCTATTATTCTAGTCTAAGTTGCAATCGCAAACTCCATCACACTGGAAACAGACGGAGAAGTAACTAAAACCCAATATTCTGTAACTAAACAGAAAAGACAGTGCTGCCACCTCACTGCTTGATCGCTTGGGAAGTAAACAAATGAGACTCAGTCTTCGCAACCCAACCCTTGCCTAGCTGCTCGGCTGTCACATTCTGTGCATTGTTCTCTACGAATGAAGCAAAACTTTAAACCTTCTTCACAAAGGCTGACGTCCGTACATAAGAAGGCTGCCAAAAGTTGTTAAGTCTCGAGATTCTACACGCTCTGCATATAACTAAAAGATACTTTTAAAACTAATGAACCAGAATCTCGGTAAATGTAGATTCGTCTATAGGCTACTCCATACCAATGTCGGAAATTCAGGTTTTTCCTATACTAGTCATCAGGGCCGTCGCGTGGTTTGTTGGCGCCCGGGGCAAGATTTCGTCAGGCGCCCCCCCAAAAAAAAACTCAATCCCACGTGCACCCACCCGACATTCCACCTATCTGTAAGGATTCAAACACAAACACACAGCGAGCGTCGTGACGCGACACTATTAAATACATATAAACATAATGGGGTTAAACATGCATTATTATTAGGTTATTATTATTAACAGTATACAAGCAAATCCAGTTGTTCAATTTTGAGCAAATATTTATTTTGGGGTAACTTAGCAAATATAAAGTTATTGGTGTCAAATATTTATTTGTTCAATAAATACATACAACGTAATATTCAAAATTCTGTTATACTTAACTTTAAAAAATATGTTATGCACATCTAACATATTATTTCAAAACTTGAATTTTTTTAACTACTATATTATTTCAAATTTTGTTGTTTTATTTTTGCCGTTGCCACGGCGCCCCCCTGGTCGCGGCGCCCAGGGCAATCGCCCCGGTCGCCCTGCCCACGCGACGGCCCTGCTAGTCATATTAGATGAAAAAGTCATATTAGGTGTTAGAAGTGCAACTTTTGTATGTTTTTTTAGCCCTATTGTAAAATTAATTAAAATTACTAGGAACTCAGGACCTGTAACATATACGTACAGTACAGGAATCGTACTGGTGACTTCGTGTGACTTGTATTCGAAAGCAAAAGCTTTCCAATGAATTATGAAACAAACAGTCTTATTTCACAGCTTTTATCTTGAATATTGTAGGCCAGTATTTATATTTTCCAATAAGTGGTACAACAAAATAATACAGAAAGAAAGTGGAATTCCCGTACGGATACATTAATTTGTAAGTATTTTTAAGGTTTCCAGGATGCAAAATAAGGATGTTCTTCGATATTAGTTTTAGTGGGATACTAACAAAAAAGAAAAGAAGTACCTAACCAGACAGAATAAAGTGATGAAGGTGAAACTTCAGTGGTATTACGATTGAATCTTAAGCCAAGTAAGGGGAAACGTATCAGCAAGTATTGAATCACAACATCTACAAAATGTACAGTATACAGTAAATCCAAATTCTATAGAAGGAAAACCAACCTTGAGTGTTCTAAATATAAGAATCCTGGACTGAACCAAAGAATATTTTGGTTCACGTATAGTATTCACCAATTTTTTATGCTGAACATTTTAACAAAATAAATATCAATTTTCATGTTATTAATTCAATCCCTATATCCTAATTTCCACCCCATCCACTGTAAGGAAAATGCACATGGACAATATTTTGTATTAATTTTCGTTGTTCAGTATTATAGTCTTAACTAAGAAAAAAAACTTTCGATTAGAAAAAAAAATATTTTTATCGGGACTTTAGAGGATAGGTTTACTTATACATGCGGGATGTGAAAAATCATGTCAAAATTAACAAAGCCATATGACTGCTTTAAAGGGGGCTAGAGTAAATTATCGATACTTCAATAATATCCCTAGATTACATAATGAACTCTATGGCTTCAACAGTAATTCTATAAATAGTGTAATGAGTGGTATTACCGGTAGTTCAGCATACTTACAGGTGTAAAGAACGATTCTAGCAATTAGTTGGTTACAGCATACCTGGAAAGAAATAAAGCGTGATAAGTGAGCAGTCATTGTAGGATATACTGTAGACAGATAATCTCATGATACTTAAAAGTCAGGTTTGCTTAAGGTTCAAATCAACATTACACTTAGGCCTATTTAAAATATCTCGTCCACAATATATATATATATACTTTGGACAGCTGAAGTTTGCGGATTTTAAGTCCAATCGAGATATTTTTTTTCATAACGTCTGTCATTCAATAATCATAATTATAATCATATTTATTGAGCCGTCAAGTACAGTCATAAAATAAATAATTGGTAAACAATTCATAAAACTCAAATAGTGCTAAAGTCTAAAATAAAATCTCTTCAGGATTATACAGAGGATTGCAAATAAATATATTTTTCAATTTTGTCCTAAAATAATTAAAAGATGCATTATAATTCTTTCAGGAAGAGGAATGATGAGTCTAATACCCACATAATTGAAACTTGTAGCGGTCTTGGACAGTCTGTGTATGGGGAGATCCAGCAGATGAGCATTTCTAATTGGGTATGAGTGAATAGATGATCTGATAATCTCAGAATTATAATTTGGTTTCATGTGCAGAAGTAATTAAAGATAAAATGTCATAATGTCATAATCCGTCATAATCCGTAATTCCTTAAATTTTGGTTTACAGACCGCAGAGTATTCTGTTTGGAATAAAAAATGTTATCATAATATTTGATCGAATTAAGGAATCTTTGACTTTGTACAAACTGAACTACAAAAGAGCAATTAATGCGTGTTAATCGGAATTTCCTATCACGATGCCAAAAATGGGTGGATGTAGGAGGAGGACATTTCCAACATCTCCTGTAATAAGGTAGGTGCCTTTTTTCGTTATTTTCAAACTTATTTCATTTATTTTCACTGTCGAGAACGGACGAAGTCAGTCAATTACCGGGCAGTTCCTTTGCCGCATACCGAGGATAGGAGCGTCATCTGGGGGGAACTCAACGAGTTGCGCGGCGGGTGCAATCTGACTGAGACGCACTGTAGTAGCGAAAGTTCTTTGCCACACTGATGTCTCACTGGCAAAATATGGCAATCGCTCTCGGCGGGCAAATTATTAAAATAACTGCATAAAATAACTGAAAATACAGAACAAATCGGATGCGTGGAACGCCACACGACAGAAGTGAAACTTGAATTTTTTAAATTTTTCGATTTTTCAATTTTGGATTTTTTAATTTTGGATTGTTGGACTTTTTAAATTTTGGGTTTATGAACTTTCATAATTTTGGATTTTTGGATACTTTAAATTTTGGATCCTTAAATTTAATTTTTAATATGGATTTTTTTGTTATTTTAAATTTTGGATCTTTAAATTTTTTACTCTTTGGATTTTGAATTTTGAATTTTCGATTTTTAATTTTGAATTTTTAGATTTTTAAATTTGGATTTTTAAAATTTAGGAATTTTGGATTTTTTTATTTTTTATTTTTGGATCTTTGAATTTTTTAATTTGGAATTTTTTATTTTATTATTTTGGATTTTTTAAATATTGGATTTTTTAAATTTTGGATCTTTAAATTTTTTATTTTTTTATTTTTTAATTATGGATTTTTTAATTTTTACATTTTTAAATTTTGGATTTTGGTCTTTAATTATGGAATTTTGGATTTTTTCATTTTGGATTTTTAAAATTTTTTTTTAAATTCATAGAGTTGATTGTTTTCTGTGTAGTCCGTCACAGCCCCGCTACTTTCGTGACGATTTTCTTCGTAACGCAACTTTGGGTTAGCTGTAGATTTACTCCTAGCGCGCCTAGAGATGTTTCACTTCAAAAACCTTACAATTTCATTTTAGTTGCACCTTCATAATAAATATAAAAATGTTATCCAAACCAGGGGTGGATCCTGAACTTAGGCTCTTGAAGGGAGGGCCCACATAAATAAAAGTTTGAAATTAATGGCGGTATGGGAGTATGGGATATCCCCCCCACCCCAAAAAAAGGGGGTCAGAAGTCCTCCTCCGAAAAATTTTAAAACATGAAGTTCAAATTGATGAGATTGTAGGTCCTCTGGGTGATTCATCCAAATTTCTCAACAGTTCTCGTTTTTCCCAGAGTTTCAATTCTGTTAAGAAATATGCCGGTTTTACTATCATATTAATAAAAAAACTCGAACAGCTGCTGTCTTGTGGATTGTCACGGCTAGTCTACGCATTTCACACAAGGCGTGCATAATATAAACACTATTCAACTTTCATTTTCAATCCTCAGGTTGAAAAAGGGTGAGTAGACCTACATAAATAATTTCATTTTATCTTGTGTTTAATTAAATTTGAATGTTATTTTATTAGGAAATTTCTTTCGACGAATAAAGCAAGTCAAATCATTGAAAAAGGAAAACCGGGGGGGGGGGCAAATGATCCAAATTAATTAAAAAAAAGCAGTAAGAGCAATAAAATATTCATTGCTTTGCAGCTTTGTATTTAAAAATAAAACATAATTATGTGAAAATATGACTGACGACTGATCATCTGATATGAGACAGTTCCAGCGATATTCCAGAGGAGAAGGAATTGGAGAGCACATTTGATACAACTCAATTGCGTGGTAATGCAATTAAAACTAGCAGCAGTAACAGGCACGATATTCCTAACCCTCAGGCACCAGCAGGCCCTCATTCCGTTTCATGGGAATCAAAATGGAATTTGAGAACTAGAATACTACTGTGTACATTTTATCCGTTCTATTCGGATAAAAGCATGCATTGTTAAAAGAACGAGATAAAATTAACTTGGATTAACTCCCTTCTTTATCCTTTTTTTAACCTCTCCCTCCCACACACCATTTCTCTCTCTCTCTCTCTCTCTCTCTCTCTCTCTCTCTCTCTCTCTCTCTCTCTCTCTCTCTCCCAAACTCTCTCTCTCTCTCACTCTCTCTGTCTGTCTCTATGTACACATACATTTTCGTAATAGAAAATATCCCTTTAACAAAATATACAGCAATACAATCGAACAGTTGTGCATATTCATATTTTCCAGTCCACCTGGTCACAAGCGACCGCTGTTGATCCTGTAAAGGGGTATTTATAACGCATTTGTTTCCGGGGTACGCTAGTACCCTACCTAATACTTAAACCTAAAGGCACTACAAACACCCAGTCCTGAATCCGGAAAAAGAATTATTCACTGATGAATCTTAACCCTTAACTAGTGACGTCAGTTTTTTTCGTACTCGCGTGATGAAATGGGGTCACTGTGATCCAGCCTGAATTAAATTTTTTTTAAAAATATTTAATTGTTCGTATATTTTTAATGAACTCTTTTAAAGACAACACCTTGGGACATTTTAATGGATTTCTTTATTAAAATATTTATTAAATTAATTTAAATTTATTAATTATAATTAAATTAATTAATTTAAACTTAAAATATTTACATTTTAATAATTCTGAATTATTAATACAATTTAGTTCTTTCAAATTGTCTGAAAAAATGTTCATTATTACAAATTTTAAAATTACCCATCAAATTATTCCCTATATAAGACTCAAAGGGAAATGTTTGAAAATATATAGTTCGGTTAGAAATGTAACAAATTTTATATATTCTTTCGTCAATAGTTATTCTATATAATTCTTATTTGCTGTGATTCTTCATAGGACAGATCATTCTTTTAAATTCCCGTCCTCGAACGCAATAACACGGAAGGAAGAATTATGAATTAGTGCTTATGTCGACCTGTATACTAAGTGGATGAGTAGAAAGCAGAGATCTAAAACTTCTTTCAGGTTTAACCATGACTGAAAATGGTTTGGTTTAATAATAAACATGACTACATGTTTTAACATGTTTTGTGCAGGATCGAGTAAATGAAACATTTGTTTGCAATTCCTTCAATAAAAGAAAAGAGAGCACTCGTTTTCGATTCAATAGCGCTTTTTTGCGTTGTATTCAGGCAGTTTAATACTCGTAGTATTTGGCTAGCTCTCTAGAATATTATTAACTTCTTCACAATTCCAATAAAAAAAGACTGCTGGAAGCGTACCGTACTCTGTATACAAATTTAAAAGGCAGGAGTTTAAAGAGAAATTGTACCTCTCTCTAGAGGACTCTTGACAATTTGTTTGAAGCTCTGTTCCCAATGCTTTGATACTTCCAGTTAAATCTACACTTCAGGCTCTACAAAGTTATTTCTAACTGTGTCACTGATTTCGATATTGACAGTATCTATCCTTAGCCATCGGGATCTAATGTACTCACCATAATATAGTATCATTGAATTTAGTGAAGTTTGTTACATGCTTAATTTAATTCGTAGAGTTAGTTAAGACTGCTTGCGTGGTTTCATTTACCAGTTTGTGATTGACAGATTGATAGATAATCTTTGGTCGGTGTGTATTCTTTGATTTCTATTATTTTACGTATGGTTCGCTGTTTTAATTATGATTTTATTACCAAAATTGACCATAACAATCGTACTTTCATTCGCTGTTACAATAATCCTATGTTTCCTCATATTCCACTGTCTATTGTTCCTTTCCTCATTCCGCCCTTCTCTACATCTATCATTCTTCTTTTAACAGCTTGTAACTACCTCTCCTTCCTACTCCTTTTTCTGATCACTTCTTCTCTTCCTATCTTGCATTTATAATTCTCGTTCTCTCACTCTCCCTTTAAACTTCCTCTTTTTTTACTCCCTTAACCTTCTATCTCTTTATCTTCCTCATTCCTAGCATTTCTCTGCCTTAAGTGTCCTCCTTCAACATACAATTTTCTTCTTCCATCTCCACTTTTACACCTCAACTTCCCAATTGTTTTCCTAGTTTTCAATCTTTCCCCCCACCAGCACGACCAAGCTTATCCTATTTCATATAATTATTCTGAATGGCAATTTAAGTCCCTATTCAGAACTATAGCCGAGTGTTAAGTTATAAGAGCAAAGGATATGACGTCTACAGCAGGTAAGCACTGTGTTTAACTTGTGTACTCTCACTTCAGGGGAGAAACTAATTAGTACTGGGAGTAATTGCATCTGTGTAGTGCATGCTGTCTTACAATTCGAGACACATTCGTAAATTTATTCTTAATATAATGCCAATCCCAGTGGAATTGGAATAATTTATAATTGGAATAATTGTGTGTGTATATATATATAAGTTAATACCACTAAACATAGGCATACAGTTTGTCCAGCTGAGAAGTGAAATTGTTTCAAATTAGTCAGTGCAGGTGCACTTGCAGTTTATATGTGACTGTAAGTTTCCAAATTACTGCGTAGATGGGATTTGATCAGACAAGTGTGTACAGTGGGATAATAATCATAGGTAATCCCACGAGAGTTGACGAGTTTATCGATAGATTCGCGATTGCGCAGCAAGAGCGAATTTATCTTATGTAACTCGTCAACTCGAGTTGGATTTATTAAGACTATTCCATGAATAGGCCTAAAAATGTAACCGATTATACAAATAATAATTACTTTCGTGCTTTGTTGTATAAAAATAAAAATAAAAGTTACGAGATCGCGGCAACCATCCATGAATGTTGTGACAGTGCTACCAATAGTGCTTATAAGACATAGTAAACTTCATTCAGGTAAGCTAACAGCAGAACAGAATAAAAACACACCAACTGCTTGCACTGAATCGAAATTGTGTTTTAATCCATGTACATTTCTATTATTTCAATTTCCAAACAAGTTATGTTCCATAAAATAATCTGTTTTCGTGCCGCTTAGTGGCAGCAATCACTGCACACTGATACTTACATGCGCAGTAACGCACATACTATTTTACCCCGATAAAACGGCCTCCTCGCTATTCCTACAAGAATATTGTAAGATAAACGGCCGTGATTGGTCTATATCCGAGGAATTGCTAAACATTATTGGTCGATAACAAACTACCAACCGAAATACAATCCTTTTTCATTGGATTCCAACTCGGAAAATTGTGATGGTCCCCTATTTCTCACTCTTACATAGGTCATGGAGGGCCTTACGTCCACTGGAGGTTAAGGATTCCTGAGTTTTAGACAATCGTCCCATGAAATATTATAACTAGGGGGCGGATTTCTATGACAAGTCATATTTTTCCCCCTTTGCATTATTTCAGGTTTCCGACTAAATTAAACCCGATTCCAAGCATCCTGGTGAAAATGGAACAGCTTTTATTGTGCATATAACTGTATATTTAAGACATTTCCAACTATTGTAGCATATTTGGTATGAATATGCATATTTAGGTCATATTTTTTTGCATATTTGTGTGCATATAAAATAAATTTTGAAGTTTCATATCATATTTTGCATTAAAATGATACTTTTTTGAGAATTTACAGATATTTTAATTAATTAACACTATATTTTAATAAAAAGTATTGTAATGAAACTTAAAAATATATACACAATGAGTAAGTGGTAAAGTCATATTTTAAATTTTATTGGTCATATATTAATGTTTTTAAGGTCATAAATGCATGCATATATCCTATTTTTAGGTCATAGAAATCCGCCCCCTAATTATAACTAATGGCAGCGCTATACTCCACCCTCAAATTCTGTACCCACTTTTTTTGTTTTTTTGTTTTTTGTTTTTGTTTGTTTGTTTGTTTGTTTGTTTTATTTTTTTCAAGTGTTAGAAATCAGTGGTGGCCATGTCCTTGGAGATTTTACGCTGTATAGGAAAAATTGAATGCCTAGACAAACATCTCCTAATAAAAGTTGCTTGTATATGTCCCCTCTATACACAAGTAAAATACTTCGGTGTTATTCATTAGCACTCTGTATATCCATCGTGAATAATGAAGTCATGAAACCACAATGTTGGTACATGTAGAGAAAGGAAACATACTGTATAAAATCCCTGAAAAAATTCCTACAATAATTTAAATTAAGATAAATAACGTAGATAAATTATTATTAAGCATTGAAATACAATATGCTATTCATATTCCAATTGGAGAGTCTTTTCTCAAAGCTCTTCGCATGAACTCCACTATATGAAGGGAAGCGCCGTACAGAAGCGAACACTTCTCGGACACCGGTGTACTGCGTGCAGTATCCACGCTACACAAAGGCGCTAGTCCATAAATTTGTATTATCTAGCTTATGTAAAATTCAGTATGAAATTGTATCCCATAGAGATGCATTTCATACATACAGTAAGTCGACAATATTCAAATGCTTTACTCTATGAGTTCTTAAATTATTGCAATTTTACCCTAAAAGATTTTTATAGTATTTTGTTGAATCGTGAAGTGTAATACTTCTGTTACCAAGTTTGTTGAAAATTAGAGCGTAATTTCGACATAATTCACAGAGCATAATTTGTACAGCATACTATCATCTGCTTTGTCAATATGGTATTGCATACAAATACATATTAGAAATCAGTAATGCACTTTCGTTTATGGTGAGGAAGAATGTAAACAATACCTGGAGGAGAACTGTTCCCATGTCTAGTTTATGTAAAATTCAGTATGAAATTGTATCCCATAGAGATGGGAGTTCTCGAACGAAAAATTGGAATTATTCGAATTTTGAAAGTGCTCGAGAAGTCAAAGAGTCTAATAAAAATTATTCGAATGATCACTCGAATGATTTAATGTTACGAAACACGCGAAATAAGAACGAGTTCTCTAGTTATCACTCAGTCGTAACACTTCGGTTACGACGCGGTATAAGTTTTGCATTCAAGAAAAGCATATAATGATATGAACGCACAGCTACCATACGCACGAGGCAGCTCGCCAATTGCCGATTTTAACAGACAGTCACACAGCAGACGAGGCAGTGTTGTTATCTTATGGATCTTTACTGTGTGAATGTTTGTAGTAGAATGCCGTTAGCGCAATACCTGAAAGCTCTGCTTACAGTAGAACTCAAATTATCCGAACTCCCAACTACCATAATCGCCAATTACACGGATCGTTTTGAGGCTTTATTAAAGTGGTTTTGGCAGCAGCACGCATTGGAAAACCCTATTTCAGGGCCGATTATTTGCGAAAAATCAAAACTTTTAGCCTACAAAATCGACAGTTTGTCAACAAAACGACTGACTCTGAGCGATATGTACAAGATGTGACACTTGATGTATGTACAGTACTGAATATTTTGGTAGGAAATGAATTTTTTCATGATTTATCCAATTATCCGGGTAATTAATTACCCGATTCGGGTCCGGTCTCAATTAATCCGGATAATTGTAGTTCTACTGTAACTCCTGTTGGCTTGGGTTACACTATATATACACTATATGAGCCACGCCTATTGCGGGAACTAATAGCAATAGATATTGTAACATGATGAAATTCCAGAGCTGTACATTCGAATGACGATTTGAGTTGAGTTATGAAACGAGTCACTCTTTAGTAGACCTCGGATACAGACTCGAGTCCTCACATCTCGTATCGCGAGTTCTCGGATCTTTGCATTCATCCAATAACTTTTTCGTTTGAATATTCGATTCGTTATATTAGTCCTACTCGATAACAAATTACTCGATTCTTAAAATCATTCGAACCTGCCCATCACTAGTACCCAGTATTAAAGGAACAAGGTGAGGGAGCCAAGCAATAATGAATTCAACTTGAGCTGCTATCTTTTGTCATCTCGTCTTAAGAAAAGATAGGCCCACCAAGATTCTAGAACAAATTAACTCTTTGCATGTGGCAACAGAACTAGCTGTAATAATCATTAGTTTTCATTCATCCGTTTGAAAGGCTTACAGATAATAACTTATCTTCAGAACAAAGCGAGACTTTCTGAATATTCCGCACAACTTGCTAAGCTAGAGGTATTATGAATGCACCTGATGACGGGTTATCTTCTCTCTTCTCCCTGCTCCCCTATTACACCAATGTTTCATATCAGACTTTTTGAAGTGAAATTTCTTTAGGCGCGCTAGGAGTAAATCGAGAGCTAACCCAAAGTTGCGTTACGAAGAAAATCGTCACGAAAGTAGCGGGGATGTGACGGACTGCACAGAAAACAATCAACTCAATGAGATTTAAAAATCCAAATCCAAAAAGAAAAAATCTAAAATCCAAAATTAAAAACCGAAGTCCAAAATTTAAAAAACCTAAAAGTCCAAAAAATAAAAAATTCAAAGATCCAAAATTTAAAAAATCCAAAATTTAAAAAAATTGTGATCCAAAATTTAAAAAATCCAAAACTTAAAAAATAAAAATCCAAAATTAAAAAATTCCAAAAAACGCAATTTTAAACAATCAAAAAATAAAAAATTAAAACTCCAAAAACCCAAATTTAAAAAAGTTCAACAATCCAAAATTGAAAAAATCGAAAAATTTAAAAAATCCAAGTTTCACTTCTATCGCGTGGCGTTCCACGCACCCGATTTTAACAGTCAAAAAGAAATGATTTCTGTGAGACGCCAATAAACACTCTTTTATATCGAGACCGGTAGCCTAATAATTAATAATCGTTTACTGTGCAGTTCGCTAACAGTAGGCTATTTAAATTATAACGTCACATGCGGCTTTGACAAGTGAACCACTACAGACCGACTTTATAGAAGTTACACGTCAGGTCTTGTATTATTAAGGGGGAAGCAGAATTGGTTTTATTTTATTTTATTTTATTATATCAGATTTTTATTTTATTATTATATTTTATTCTCCAACATTCCTCTTTAAAATTAAGTATCATACATAATGCAGCGTACCCATGTTTTTTCCCCCTGAGAAGATCCAGACTATGGAGCAGGCATGTTTTTAATCTTAATTGTTTTTTGGATGAAAATTGAGATTTTTCTTTTATTGCTGTATTTTGTTCTCCGGACTTTCCTCTTTAAAATGATGTACCATACATAATTGCACTGTAATTCTACTTTTTTAAAGAAGTTACAGATTATGGAGCAGGAATGTTTTATCATAGGTAATCCCACGAGAGTTTACGAGTTTATCGATAGATTCGCGACTGCACAGCGTAGATCAAGCGTAGATTAGTAGTTTTTTTTAGAAAATATATATTTTAATTAACATTGGAAAGGTAGGCTATAACGTTTCCCCCTGATCAAAGAAGAATACAGCATTCAGGCACCCTCATAAAATATATATATATATATATATATATATATATATATATATATATAATATATTAATAAGAATCCGGTTTCTTAAGACTTTTTTTTAAATATTTTTAATTAACACCACTATTTTTTTTATTAATTACTTGTTTATTTGCCTTTTGTTTACCTTGATAACCTTTTATACTTATCACTCACGAATACCCATGCCCGAAGCGCGACTCGAACCCACAGCCCCCTTCACAACGGCTCTAAGGCAGCATGCCTCAGCTATAGCGGTAAAGAAAACGGTTTTATTCAGATAGACATGCTTGTGTGTAAATTAAACTCTAGCACAGTCGGCCTACCTGTGAGACAACGTAAAGTTTTAAATTTGAACATAAGAAGTAAGGAATGGGTAGCGTTTTACTCATATTTGATCTCCTCTGCCATTCCTTTCTCTATCATACTGCAGAAGTAAGTCGCTCCATGCTCCGTAATTCTTTGTTTTGTTAGTGAAAATCTATAAGTATACCCCAAATAGAAGGAAATGCCTTCTGTGAAATTATGATCTCTTAAAATAGATGCGCTTTGTATGAAGGACATTGGAGACGATGCTTCACAAATAGAGGAAATGATATGGAATAGCATTCCTTTCCTCACGGAATACGGTAAACATGAACTCTGGCAAATGTAATATATGCGCCACAAAGTACTTTGCTTTGTAATCTATTTCCTAACTGGAAGTTTCCAATATGCCTCGCAGCAAACGTTTGAAATATGAAGTCTTGGTGAATTTATATGAGTGCTGGCTGCTTGCTTTGTTGTTACAAGTTAATACCCCTGTAACGCCGCAGCCCGCACAGTCTGCTTTGTGGCGTCGATTTTTGTGTCAAAAGAAATTCTGTGATGGCGGGAGAAGAAGAGGGAGAAAGAGGGAGAGTGAGACAGAAAAGAAATGAGAAACATAAAAGAAAAATAAGGTTGACAGCAAAACCAAATTGAATCTGTCAGACCTCTCTGATTTATACATGTTAGCTAATTCGTTTTTTCTCATATTTCATACCGATATACATGTTGCACATTATGAAAATGTAGAAAAATATAGCATTCTGGTATTGGGATATAATTATGAACTTTTATTTTTAAATGAACGCATGTAATGACTGAGAGAAAAATTATTTAATTCATCTGACAAGATTTCAAACTGGCTGTTAATTGTCACTGATCAAAGACATTAATTCTCAAATGAATATTACTCACTCTAGCGTTAATTTTCTAACGTAATCCATCCATTATTTCTTATTCGTATCTAAACATGTTTAGAATATCTATGCAAGCGGATTAGTACTTTCAGCTACTTCACGAGAGCTGAGTACGATATTGTACCGTGATAAGCTCAGAGTCTGTTGCACTTGATGTGGAAGATTTGAAGTTTCTGTCCCCATTCAGAAGCACATTAGAATGTTACTGTCCCTTGGAGTAACATAGATAAGGGCGGCCAAGCGATGACCAACTTAGCAACCTGATAACTCCAACTGCTTTGCAGGACGCATATATTGCTAATGGCATTCCTTAACAACCATGACCTGTTATATTGTTGTCATTTTAAAAAATGAGGCAATTCTACATCTCAATTAGGTACAGTATTGTAGCACTACTACTACAAGTAGTAAAAATTATTATTATTATTATTATTATTATTATTATTATTATTATTGTTATTAATATTATTATTATTATTATCATCATCATCATTTTTACTACAAAGGTGTCGTAAAATATAAACTCAATCTTACGACACAGGTTTTGTTGGGGTTAAAATGAGGACTAAGTTGCAATTACATACATACGTATGATCTCAGGATAACAGATCTACCACAGTAAACCCTCGCTTCGAACCAATACGAGTGGACCTTGTTCCAATTACAGAAAGTCCGAATTTAGGAGCTTTATTCTGTAATATAGTAGGCCTAAATGATTTTGAAATATTTTAGAAAAACGCTTAATGTCTGAATTATTTATATGATTCAATAAAACTCTACGCCTAACTAACATCTTCCAAAATATTTTAAAATATGGTTTATGCTATTAAATTATTAAATTATAACACAAAATTCAGTTCAGAAAAGAAGGGATTTACTCTGGAATTCCATTTTACCATCCACTTCTCCACCGACAAATTAAATTGCATGGTAACATATGACATGCATGTAAAGTTCATATTAAGCATTATTTATTGACTGTAATCAATTCCTATTACTTCTTCAACAAAGTTTCTGTAAATTTTTGCAGATACTCGTGTTTCTGAAATCTTCAAGAAGGGACAGTGTCTGATTAAATTCCAAAAGGGTGCGATAGAGAGGTTCCCTCATACCGATTCAGTTTTATTGCTTTAGTTTGACAGTGACAAGAATACATTATTTTGAGCTACATGAGGTATTCTGCAGACTCGTAAAATGTTACGTCTTTGGTAGGCTGCACGATAAAATCTCACTAGTAAAGAATAGAGTGCTATAGCCAATTGTTATAAGCAGTATCCTTAAGAATAAAACTTATAAAAGAGGATAAAGATGGTTCTCGAGATAAACATGAATTACATGTTTCTCATCATGAAGAGTGTGTCTGGTAATCCTAAAAGCCCTGCGCGTGTGTGCTGTGTCTGGATTAAGAAAAATGCAACCCAAAAAGTTCAACAGATCAACTTAAAAATGATATGAAGTTTATTGATTCTATTTCATTTCGATCTTCTCTTTCTCCTCTTCTTCCTCTTTCTCCGCCTCCCCATCCTTGCATTATTTTCTCTATTATAAGTCTCTAGATCTTGATACACATCAGCAAATTCTCACGGCTATACATGAAATAGCCCAACCGATATTTCTGGGGTGTGGTTATAGCTATTTATATATCCTGCGGCTCATTATATTTTTCAGGTGCATCTCATTATTATCTGTCAACAGGAATCCCAAATACTTACATTATTTCACTCTCTCAAAACGATACCCATCTATTAACAACTTCTGCTCTTGACTACCTCTCCTGACCAAGTGAATTTGATCCACTTGGTCCACTTGGAGGTCTTTCATATGCCGTGCGTATTTTAATACAAGTTTATTCGGTTCATAACTCGCTACTTCCAAACTCAATGTTTGTTTGTATTAATTTGAATGTACAGTTTACATTATTGATTATTTGCAGATCAATCAGGCCGTAGCCTTCAGACAAACTTAGAAATTTAATCATACTGTTGGAACAACCTGCGCTGAGCGGGGGGCACTCTCGTATGCGCCCTCGTTTTTTAACGTAATGAAATGTTTAAAATATATTCTTTCTCCTCAGAGAATTTGCTCTGTTCTCTTACTCCTTTATTAAAATATTTTATAACGATATTCCCCACCTGTTAACCTGTTTCGCTCGGATGAAAAACACTCAGCCTTATGAATGCCATTAGTAGTAATATGTTTGCCAACAAGAGTGGCCTTAACAATGAATGAAGCTAACAAAACAAAAGAGGAAGCACTACGTCTTCACGAAGTGCTATAACATTTTGTCAGTGGGGTTTCCTTTTATTGGAACAGTAAATTACCAGACAGCAAGGCTCGCCATTCTATGAGGCGAAGTCATATAAATTCTCTCCATTGAGACAACTCCCTCGGAATACGTTGTATGGATTGTCATCCATTGAGTTTCTTTCTATTGTGTCCTGCAAGCCTTTTTGTAATTTGCGAAATGGCCGGATTTTTAATAAAGGAAGAGCTGAAAAATATAGAGCTGTACCTAAAATTAATGAATAAATAACAAGAATATAATAGTAATAAAAATTATGTATTAAATATAAGATAATCCTTTAGTAACTTTATACTACAATATTTTATTTCTTTTTTAATTTGGATCCTTATTGCTTTATTATGTGCCCGAATGGTAATTTCTAAGATCATTTGGTTAATAAATATAAAACAATCCTTTATTAATTTTTTTACTACAATATTATTTGTTTTAAACTTGGACCTTATTGTTCTATTAGGTAAGGCTCAGAATGGTAATGTCTAAGATTACTTGGGAACGGAAAAAATGTCTATCCGTGTGCCTGTATGCGCTATAACTCAAATACGCTTTATCAGATTCTCATAAAACTTAGTAAATGCACTTATTAAGTCCATAAGAAAAAACCTATTGACTGACAACTAAATTGGTTGACCGTTACCGGAGTAACGACCAATTAACGATCATACGCTTATAAATAGCATTTTATTGCATCAATCGACAGTACTATATATATTACTAGCATGTGCCCGCGGCTTCGCCCGCGATAATTATTTCAAAAATTAAAAATTAAGAGCATAATAGTAAAATCATTATATTTATTAACACCAAAATCACGTGGACTACATACCACGATTAGATAGCATCGTCTGGTAAAAGCGACCTCAGATTTGAGTTTCTTGGCCCAGAAAACCTCTGTATAGTGAGATTCGTCCAAATAAAACAACGTTTGACCATATTTAGGGCTTACAACATTCAAGCGATCGCGAAAGTTTAATTTCCAAGGTATGACAAAAATAGCCAAAGGCAACTGTAATTGATTTGACATTGAAATGTGTAACTGAAAATTTATGTTTTGAAAACGCACAAAATGCACGTTTTTTGCCTGTTTTTCACTCATAACTCACGAACGAAAACTAAAATTAAAATTCCGGCTTGGAGGTGCATTTTCCGACCCTTCAGCCCACCTATGTTTAAAATTTCAGATCTCTGCGTTCAGTAGATTTCGCTGGACATCAAGGACAATTCCTTTTATTAATACATATAATATGAATTATAATGATACCTTCTCTAATTTGTCAAACATCCATTTCATTTAATCCAAACCCACCTGATACAACTGGCAACAATATGTTCTGTGAATTTGTTTGGATAATTCTGTGTAAAAAGGGGTTAAGTATTTTCAAAAACATTTAATTTTTGGCAGTTAAAATCAGAATTTTTCAAAATCCTTTCTTAGTGAGCACCTACATTATGAAACGAAGGTACTGTCAAAATTCCAAGTCTCTACCTGTTATAGTTTAGGCTGTACGTTGATTCCTGTCAGTCAGTATTCATTCAGTCAGTCAGGACAAAGCCTTTTATATATAGAGAGATTGGGAACAATGACTGCGTATTTGTATGCCATCAAATGTTTTGGCAAAACTAAAGGAATATTACTGAAGTTAGAAATTTGCAGTAAATTCATTCTGTATTTCTAACCATTTATTCCTTAATATATGTGATCTTAAAAATGGACTATTAACTCCATGTTATTATGTTTTAGTAGTTTCCCCAATTTTATTTCAGACTCCAACGTGCAGCATCTTCACTAATTAAAGAGAATACTGAATGAAAATGGCAGTAGGAGAGAAATTGTGATAAAACAGTTTTCATTAGACTTTTAAACATTATATTAATTGAACGTTAATACTTTCTCAATTATAAATATTTGAAAGGCAATGACGTAAGGTATCATTTGCTATGATGTACATGTACATTTTAATAAAGAGTTTACACAAAATGCGCATGAGAGAGATAAAAAAAGGTAGAGAGAGAGAGAGAGAGAGAGAGAGAGAGAGAGAGAGAGAGAGAGAGTGAGAGCGGAGGAGGGAAAGAACAACGCTTCCGAAAATTGTATTTTTTGGATTCAAATTATCTTAAAACGCGTATTAATTTCAAACACTCGCCATCGAATTTCGAAGTGAAACATAATAATTCATCTACTTATGGTACAGGTAGATAAAGTTAATTTTATTCTTTAAATGAAAAAAAAAAGCACAGTCTAGTGTCTATACAGTACATGTAATTGCCATTTTTGCCACATTAACAACGTCTACCTCCAGTTAGATCTAGGTATTGCTTTCACAATGCCACAATGATGCCATTAATTTCCACCGATATAGGAACAAATTTTCCTCCATTGTTCACAAAGAATGATATTCGAATACTGTTTGCTTGAAAATTTCAAGTTAATTTTATTCTATAAATGAACTCCTATAAAATTTTCTGCTTTCATTAAATGAAAAATGTAAAACAATTTGAGAAACTGAATGTAATATAATATGTAATTATCAATTATGTCTTTCAAAACAGCAGTTTATGCAGATGACAATAAGCTCATCATCATTAGCCTATAGCATTGTGATCCACAGCCCACACTGCAATTGCACTATCCATGTTTACAATAGCCAGCGAGGGACATTTGATGAGCAGACTACAAAACCAGAACAGCTCATGCAAAGCATAATGTTATTCAGGTAGGCAAGACATATTGTGCCATTGTATTATATTTTATTAAAACGTATGAAACATGTATTTTGCAATGTTATAAAATTGTTCATCCCGTCACTGCTGCTTATTCCTTCTCTGACAACCTACGGGATTCCTTTTTGTATTATTATTATTTATTTATTTGCCTGTTTTATCAATTTTTATATTACCTCTATTTTATGGAGACTATATTGATATTTTTTTAAACACTGAATAATGGTTTCTCCGACTTTCAACCGGGTGAGTAGTGTTACACATACATCAAGATGCCTGTAAGTCTATCTGCTGAGGTCTATTGCGTTTAAACAGTGTGTTATATTTATCATTACAATTTTCAAATTGCGAACTTTGTAAACTCATCTTGCATAAGGTTAAAAGAAAGTAAGGTTTTGTTTCATAATGGCTATCTAACTAAGAGGAACTAAGATTATCTTTTACAAATAGCCAGTTGCCTTGTGACTACATTAACCCTTTCAGAACTGTTTTGTATGGCTCTATAAGTAATTCTCAATGAAACAATCAGTGGGCTCTGTGTTTAAAATCAATGAAAAATAATTCAGTGGAATGGGTGCCTTCCACAAACAATAAGCATAATACGGGGTTAAAAATCCTCATATTTTGCATAAAACATTACTATTGATCTTATATCTATGCTTTAAACTTGTTCGATGTGACGCGTTTCTACGTCAGTAGCAGTGAAAAATGCTATTATTATTATTATTATTATTATTATTATTATTATTATTATTATTATTATTATTACCATCATCACCATCATCATTGAAGAAAGGCAATATAGGATAATACGGTCACCTTTTTTAAACGACACGAAAATCATGGTGTTGTACAGGTAGGGGAAAAAAGCGGACCGACTAAAATATCTAAGTTGTCGATATGAGCCACTGCGCATGCCTAGCGGCATTCACAGGATAGCAGGGAATGTATTGAAATTTGTTCTACAGCCGATAAATTGCTTGAATTGAGAAATAATTTCACGTAATTTGCATTGATTGGGAAAACAAACGTTTTCGTTACATCTCTTACATTTATTTACGTCTCACAAGGCTCTGAAATCAGCTACAAGGGTCGGTCCGCTTTTTTTCCCTACCTGTACATGCTCATAACTGAAGTATGAACGAAATATAAGATTCCAATTGCTGTGTTGTGAACTGCATGTATATTACAAATTATTTTCCGAGACATAAAATTTGAATATTGAATACTTTTCATCCACATGCTTTGTACATATTAAACTTACTTTTATAGTATTTAAACTCAACTTGTATTTTATAACTAGTACATTCAGATGGCAATACAATTTCTACTTTTCTTATACCTCTAGGCCTATCTCTATAGAATTACACCCCTTTGTTGATTTAAATTCAATTTTAAAAATTGTTATAAATTTTATCTGTCAACGTAATGTGTCTATAATATTATTAAATCCAGAGGCGTAATGTGTAGGTAGTGCACTTTAAAGCAAGGGTATTGTACGAGGCTACATACACAAGAGGTTTATGATAATCCCCTGCCATGCGGTACCCAGAGAGGCCACAGCTGTGGGATATGTTAACGCAGGCTAGCTCATGTACCGAGATGGTGTCTACTGGCTATATTCTCTGACGCAATCAACAAATTGACAACCGTGGTGTATTATGGGATGGAAATCTACTCATCGCCTCCATCACTAAAAGCATCTGCCACATAACAAACTCGCTTCAATAATACTAATAATAATAATAATAATAATAATAATAATAATAATAATAATAATAATAATAATAATAATAATAATAATAATAATAGGCCTAATAATAATAATAATAATAATAATAATATAATGACCCGGAAGGTAATGCTTTATCAGAAGACGAAATATGCAAAGTAAAATGTTCTAACTTTTTAAAAATATGCTCTGGAACTAACTATACTCTTATCATGTAAGTAATTCTGATATTTTACGTTATGTTGTTAACCGAATTACATTATAAATTACAAAAGTAATAGAAGTTGTATGAAATACATTACATAACTTAAAAAAAAGGTTAATGCAACAAATTTTAGCAACTTTAAAACATTACTTAGCCAAATAAGATGTAAATGTTTGAATTAACATAGATGTGCACAATATTTCAAATCTGAATAATATGCGTTTAAAATTTTGATAAATTAATAGAAGATCTTTTATTATGAAGCAAATGATATATTATTGCAAAACTAACAAAATATGCAACAATATGCAAAAGGGAAACACCAATTTTATCTTATTACTTTGATGCCTTGAACACATTTTAACACTAGAATGAAGTAGTGTGCATTATTAAAAATATGATTTTTCATCAATATCCGGGCCCTAATTTAATGATAATTCAGGAAGTAAATGCAAAATATCGTCAATGGAGCTAAGTCCATTCTCCCGAAAATCTACTAATTCTTATAGTAAGTACGTAATACGACCAAATTAATGCTCTAACGGATAAACTCGATAAAGAACGTTTTATATAATAAATAATTATTTATTATAATTTATTACAATAAATGAATAATTATATTTGTTATTGTTACTTAACTACGGTTATGTATTTCTAAAGTTCTCGCACGATATCTGTGCCGATGAGACAGTTACTCGCTACAGAGAGACATGCTATTGTGCGAGAGAGAGAGGTAGCTTGGCCTTTACAAATAAAAAGGAAGGTACTGTTGTGCGAGAGAGATAGGTAGCAGGCCAATCGACGCTACAGTCCCCATGAAAACACAATGCAATGATTTAGGCAATCGGCACAGATTTCGTGCGGGATCTTTACTTGTGTACCCTCGCCTGTTTGAAGAAATGTTGAAAGCTGGAGTTCTTTTATAAGTCTACAAACCTAAAGACTAGAGCCTATAACAACATAGCGTACCTACGCGTGATCGAATCCGAGAATTTTGGATAGAAGGTCAATGCCTTGCTGATTGTTCCACCCAGACCAACTTCACACGTGTAAGAAAAAATCAGTAGGGACAAATATAAGAAGCCTATAATAGTTATTTATGATCCAAATTTTAAAAACGAGACTTTATTTTCCGAGTAGGTTATGTTTGCGAAACGAGCCCGGAATGGCGAGTGTAGCTATCCTAAGAGAAAATAAAATAACTTTACAACGTGTATCATACACTATTTTTAGACATTCGTTAAAATTTGTGAAATAACAATAAATATTAGATTTATTGTACTGAGCGCACAGACAACTGTTATTGATTTTCTGGTACAGGGCTACCAACTTAAGGACTACGCTTTTCAATACAAAGTAGGACGGTTTTTGCAATCACCGTGAGAAATTTCATATTTAAAAAGACGTAGTGAATTTTAAAATTTCAATTTTTATCCAACTGAGGGCCAGTTGTATAAACATGTAAACTGTAGTTATCATGCAAAATTAACTTTCAGTTACATTTAACTACCTTTTTTTGTTGTATAAACATTAATCCAGGTTTATCTCATTCTAACCAACATTTTAATATAACTGGTGAATTTTTGCAAGTTAAAACATTAACTGATGATTTGGAAATTTTAAATACATTTCAAACAATGAAAAAGACACTAGAAATCAATTTTATAAGTACAGTGTGAGTTATTATTATTTTCATATAATTTAGATTCAGCTTGCTTTCATTTTGTCTAATGACATTAAAAATACAGACACCGGTACCTTGGCTTTGTTGTTGGTTATGGTAGCCCCACATTACAAAATAGCAACATTTATTTCTAGATTTCTGATTATTCTGATACCCTATCTGGTGATGCAATGAAAACCCATCATGCATCTCTTGAATGTCATAATCTTTTATTAGTAGCCTACTGCATGACATGCTACCAAAATTTGGGCAGAACAGCTATATAGAGGTTATGTCTCCCTCCCATTACAATCAAGTACAGAGCAAATTCATAATATGTTTATGATATTCAGGGTCAGCCCTGAGGTCCTTTGCGAATTATTGTGATTGGAAGCTTACAAATAGTTACTGAGGACAAAGAACAGCCATTAGAACCATTCATAAATTGACAAGAGAAAATTATACTTTAAGGTCTCGGTTTATTTGAATTCCAACTAAGGACAGTGTCTTAAGAAAACAATATTAGATATCTACAATATTCGTAACCTTCCAGGAATTATAGGTACTGTAGGTTGCGTTTACACACCTAAACACCTCTATAGACAGGTTAAAGCAGTTTGAAGCAAAAATATACATTGTCTCAATGAAATGATTTAAAAAAAAATAATTAAAAAAACTCATCTTTATTAAGCAATTGAAATAAATACCAAAGACATATGTGTAACATGGTGCTTTGTCTTAAAATGAACAACTGAAAACCAAAGACCAAAGATATAAACATAATACTCCCTGCAAGTTTCCCTCAACTTTTGCACTGTTGCCAGATGTTTTATTATTTTCTCCAGTTATTTAAAACTGTGAGTTACACAATCTACGGTTATTTTTATACAACATAAGTAGCTAGTTATTTTCAAACTTTCAGTTAAAAACAACCATCAGTTTGTGAGTTTTATACAACTGGCCCTTAGTCTATTTAAAAATCATATGAAATATTTTGAACTAAAAGAGTATTTTCCATGTGAAGCAATCATAGTTGGTTATCTGGAATGTTATAATTTTATACCACTCAGTAGCACCATTCCCTCTTCTTAATTAGTATCATCTACCGTTAAAAGCGCTTCTTGAACCTTCGACTGTCCAAAACATTAATACAAGGCGCGTCCATAAGGTAAGTTTCCCTGGGGCCGTTTACAGAAACAAAACACAATTTCAAGGATATATTTATTGCAACAGACACAGCCAGTGTTCAGCTAATTTTCAACATATTCTCCACCGGAATTGAAGCATTTGTCTTACCGTGGCACTAACTTTTGAATACCTGTGTCGTAGAAGTGTGCAGCCTGTGAATTTAACTACCGCGTGATAACCTCCTTCGCCTCTCTGTCATTCTTTGTCATTTCGTGAGGTGTAGGAAAAGATGGAAATCACTGGGGGCGAGGTCCAGGCTTTAGGATGAATGTTTAAACACCTCCCAGCCGAACTTCTGCAAGGGACTTGCTAGGAGGTGTTTAAACATCCACCCCACAACCCGGACTTCGCTCCCAGTGATTTCCATCTTTCCCTAAACCTAAATAAATGACTGGGAATGACAGAGAGGCGGAGATGTTTGGCACACAGTGGTTCAAATCCCTGGCGGCACACAGTGGTTCAAATCCCTGGCGGCACACTTCTATAAGCTTCAAATCAGTCCGATGACATCGTTGCAATATAAGTGATACTTTCCAAAGAAAGGAAAATTATAAATATGTATTAACAACTCCCTTTAAAAGTTGCTTATAGCTATTGTATTTTCACTCTTAAACAAAGCTCAAGTAAACAAACCAGTATATGTCTCTCTCACTTTTAGGTCATGCAAATAATGCGCTAGAGTGAGACAGACGTACTGGTTTTCGATTACTTTAGCTTTGTTCTTACAGTGAAAACAGTGTAGCAACAAGAACAACATTCGTCCTCCTTGAGTACCCAGCAGGATACACGTTACACTCGCTTATTAAACTAAAAAGAATAATAATTTTTTTACAGAACTCTGATTGTACCGTACAACTTGGGTAATTTCTATTTTTTCTTAGTTCAAAGTTCAACGCAACCAGAGAGAAACAAAACAACATTTACTCCAGTCGTATTTAGAAGATAAGGGCTTTGAATGGTGTGTTCGTGGTAATGGATTCATGTACATTTAAAAACTCCTTATATTTGATAAGTCCATTCCGCCGTAACAATTAACTTAATGTCCCTTTAAACTTAATAAATTAATTCATGTCATTATTTTCATATAAATAAGCATGACTATTCGTTTATAATAGTAGGCCTACAATTTTTAGGTTTTCAAGCTAAAAATGAACAAGCGAGCTCATCGGGCGGGGATCAATTGTTTTCGAGCACTACTTGGGGACTAATTCTCTCCCAATAGGCCTATACTAATTTTTTATAAATACATTTTAAATGTTTGTTGCATCATAAAGCATGATTGTTAGCAAAACTGAGTAATTATTTTTCCTGAATACATTCACTTATTAGCAAAATAATACGTACTTAAGGAAAAATTCCTATAATAAGAATGAATCTGCTTACGTAAGAAGAATTTTAAGAAAATGCTAATTTTTAGTTTACCTTTTTATAACTGCTGAACGTTTACCTGATGCGAACACAAAAATGTATAGGCTACATTCTTGTTGAAAGAAATGGTACAGAGATAAAATAACATTCTTTGCACATTACAATCACAGTATAATTTGCGTTTAAATTTCAAATATTGAAATAATATTTCTCAGTAATTTTGAATGGAGTAGACATTTTTACAATATTGTAGTAGTATGTTATCGCTAGAGACAGGATTTTAAAGGGAATTCCTTTGTTTATATTTCATCACAAAACGTTATAAAATTGAACAGGACATTACTGAGTCAGTTTCAACTGCAAATGACCTAGTTTTAACGTCCCTTTTTTTTCCTTTTTTAGGCTAATTTCCCTTTTTTTAGGAACTTTCCCTTTCCAGTACCTTTTTTGCTAATTTATTTTGAAAAATTCGTAAACTACCCAGTATTTGGTAATATGAAAACATTAAAAATTGTTTTCACTGACTCACCATTGAAAAAATAATTCCTCCCAGCAGAATAGAGCGTTACAGGGAAATCACAGGCTTGCCATTGCCTAAGTTTCCCATTATAACAAGGTGGTGAACATGGATTTCGTGAGCTATTTTCCTCTGTGAGAATTTCAACAAGATCAAAAAATTTCTTCAGTCATTAGATGTTACAGAATCAGCAGCTGTAGAGCAAGCAAAGTCTTTACATAAAACAAACATGTATCTCTCTGTTGAATTTTTACACTCTCTTACTTTTATAACCCTTTTTTCCCACCTTTTTTGGCATAATTTTCCCTTTTTCCCCCCACCTTTTTTTGGCAATAATTTTCCCTTTTTTGGTCCTTTTTTGGGTGAAAATTTTCCCTTTAAAATCCGGTCTCTAGTTATCGCTTCCAGGCTATGAGTTCTCCTATGAATCAATACCGCTGCAGCGAGTTCTATCTCGGAATTATATCCATGCCGAACAGAAGAGTTATACTTCAGACAGTGTTCTCTTATCATAGTTTGCAGGATGTGCTGTACAGTATGCATTGCACGGATAAAGGAAAACTACCACTGTACAATTATTCTCACTTTCCTGAACTGAGAGACTCACATGGCTGTCTCTACCCTAATCTGAAGAACATCGTACGGTTGTAGTATTTGTCAAGTTGTTTAGATTCATATTATTATACAGTGTGAACCAAATGTGGCGCCACCGCGGTTCACCCGTAGCCCGCTCGGCGCAAGTTTGCATTCTTCGTAGTTGTAAAGGTCGAAGTGTTTGTAATGATAAAATTTCCCATTAAACAACGCAGTTTTTTTTTATCAGCTTTATTTATATACCTTACAGCATCGAGGCCATATCAGGAGTTCAAGTTCTGGTGTGTCTACCAGTAGGTCAAGCATCTGTTGATGCTCATTTGTTCTATTGTTGGTGTTTAAGGCGTCAGCAAATTTCAACTGATAATAATGTAAATGAATATGATATTTATAAGAGCTCTTTAATTAGGCCTACAAATGTTGGGTGTCATTTATAAGAGTCCTTTCTATGGAGGATATTTAGGCCACAAGTTGGGTCACTATTTAGAAGAGTTCTGGTCGTCGGGTCCGGTATTTATAGCTGTACTTAGATTCTGATGAAGTTACTGGGGGGAGCGATGATTGAAATCCTGTTATATTATTTATTGTCACGTAGAAAATGGGAATGCCGGTTAATTAGCTCAGATGGTAGGTGGTAGCACGAGGATTCTTATCAGGGTCGTGGTTACAGAATATCGGGGCTATGTTAATTGGGTGGTCGATGTTCAGGATTTAGGGTAATTAAACAGTACAATTGATTTCCAGATCTAAATATATTCTTTCAAAATGATTTTCGTTGAGTTATCGAATTAACATTGTCTTTGAGGTTAGATGATGTAAGTTCGTCGATTAATGTCTGTCTTTCACTTGGTAACTATATTCAATATTATATTAGTAATTACTGTGTTAATTCATACGCGCTATTCGTTGATTATTTCTCTTTCCACTTGTATTAAATCTTTGTATCTATTTCTACCGCGCGGAAAATTTACTCAAACAATATTTTAATTAACCTTCACTAATTATACTTTCACTTGATTACTTTTTATCAATGTCTCTATAAATACAATATGCTTAACTTACGCGCTTCGCTGAGTTCCTTTTGATCCATTTCTAACGCGCGGATATATTTCACTTTTATCTCTATACTTATGCTGTCTCTCGAAATTACTTTGTATATTATAGTTAAGTTACGTGGTGTAATTTTTAGTCTTAAGTAACGTGGAGTCTGTCTTCTGTCTAATGATCGAATGATGGTGATTTTGGGGCTCTCGGTGCTAATATCTTCTTAGGCTGTAGTGGGGGAATGTAGATGTCATTGGTTGTGTTAATGTATAAGTTGCTTCTAATTGGTTACAGGGATTTTAGTCTGCTGTGCTATTTAAAATTATGTCGGTTTAGAAGAGCGTCTGACGCTGCTTTTGGCTTGGGTCATTAATTACAAAATGTGTCAAACTCCCTTATAGTCATGAAGTCTACCAAACAGGAAGTGGGCCGGATGTAGGAGGGGTCGTTTTTAGTATTTGTATCAATAACTATGATAACTGAAGGTTATCATAGTCCAAGTTGTTTTATCTGTATCGGTTAATTTATTCCACATTTATCAGTATAATTCTGTATTCTGAGTGATGTAAATCAAAAGAGTTATTGATGTTTTTATATTAAAATGATAAAAGGGTTAATAAAACATTTAGTGTTTTATATGAAACTGTTGTAGATGTTGTCCGCTATTAATTGGTGTAATTAGTTTTGTTGTGTCTATTTCCCTTATGGAGCAATTAATGTTTAAAGTCAGTCGGGAGGGGGCTATGTGTGGTGTTCTCGGTTGAATTGAGTACGAAGAACGATTACAAATGTCCGTACAATGATTGGAAATCCACGCGAAAGATTGAGCAGCTACTTCAATACGAGCGTGAATTTACGATCATTTGTAATACCCAATTTGAAAATCCTAAAAATACCTATGTCGTGTCTAAAATAAAAATCCTAAAATTTAATTTTTCGACTTCCTAAAATAATTTTCCGTCGTCACTTCAAATTATTTTCTGGAGTTTCGTTGTCGAGTTACTGTTTTATAATATCATTCTTCAATTACCTTCGCTTTTATGTTCGAAGTAATTATGAACCTTACATCATCTAAACCTTTGATTAATTCTGTTATTATTAAACATACACATATAAATTCATAAACAATAAAATACACTCTTAATCTTAGTTTACCTTGAAGT
The DNA here is from genome assembly GCA_964059195.1 of Ectobius pallidus. NCBI lineage: Eukaryota > Metazoa > Arthropoda > Insecta > Blattodea > Ectobiidae > Ectobius > Ectobius pallidus. The sequence continues at coordinate 79,580,852 of CAXKWD010000003.1, forward strand.
AGTCAATTTCTCGTTGGTCGTAGTACACATTTTTGAGTCCATGGTCCATTTAATACACTAGTAAATAAAAATCATAATTATACCTTGTATATAAACACAATTATGAAATACACTTGAAATGTTAAATTGTAATGTTAATTTTAATTATATCTTCCATTAAACTTGTTTTTGATGTTAATCCATATATTGTTGCTGTAAACCGTTGGGGTATGTCTCTCTTCACTTATTATAGTCTACTCATCTCGTCAATTATGCTCAAATTACAAAGATTTCCTTCCTACTCAATTTCTTTACCTTATACATTTTCCTTCATTGATTTGATTATTCCTTTAATACTCTTTCTATTCTTTTCATATTTCTTTTTACCTTGTAAATTATTCTTCATTTATTACTTTCAATATTCTTTAATTCTTTCCTGTTCTTACTATTCATAACCATTTTTCTCATATATTCTCATATTTCTGATTTCGTAGCTATCATCATTACACTTTTTATTAGTCAACATATACTGTACCTTGTTACATTCTTTATTCAATGTTACTTTTTCATTTGGTTTACCTTACACTTACTTATTCTTTCTCATATTCTTAATTCATTCATATTTCATCTTATAATCTTCCATCGTATCTTTAATTCATACATGTTTCACTTTATTTCCATTTATTTCAATAATAATCCATTCTTAATTACTTTTTTAACTCATTCTTCGCTATGTTTTTCAATTGGTTCACTTGCTAAATAATTTTACTCAATTGGTTATTAGGAGGGGGCAATCATCTGTCCATTTTTATGTAAAATAATATCTCTTTTTGAAAAATAAAATAATTTTGTTACTATTGCTTTGTGTACTACTCCAATAAAATTTCAAAAATACAAAATATGTCAAAATTTAAATGTCTACTTAATTATAAATTCAAATAACATTGTGATTCCCTTTGTCAAATAAATGTTTTACTTCTTCAGTAAATTACCTAGAGGGGAGGTGCCTATTTAAATACTAACTATATACACAGGAGTCACTTATAATAGCAATAAACTTATTGGATTGCGATTATATTTTATAGTGTAATAATTGCTGTGAAGTCATACGATATCTTATACCATAAGCCTCATGTCTTAATTGTCTTTTCAGCAATCATTCGGTAGCATATTCTACTCAACCATAAATAACTACATTCGTCATATGACGTCAGGTAAAACATTAATTTGAGAAGTATGAATCACTCTGATTATTTTACATAGTCATTATCATCAAATCCTCTTGTCACAGTCCAGGTCTTCAACTTTCTAAACTCTCCTTCTGTTTCAAACTTTCTGTGGCATTATGATTTATGGGCCATAACATGGTAGGGTTTTAACAGATGTTTCCTATATTTACCAAGGATTTTCTTAGGGTTCTTTATTTGTGTGAGTTGGAAGGTGTCCGTTCCAAACTTTGCTTTTACGCAGTAGGGGCCTTTAAACAATAAAGAAAATTTCTTCTGACGGTTATGTAGAGTGCTAGAGATTACATGGGATTTTAACAGTACATAATCTCCCGGAACGGGGTTCCATCTCCTGCGGGGTCGCCTAGGCTTCATTTTCCTCTTTAACCACCTACTCTGGAGGCGTTTAAGGATGGAGTGGCAAATGTCAAGGTCTGATTTATTGCATGTCGGCAGCACAGGGGGGGTGTTCTTGAATAGCGGGTCTATCTTACATTTTGTTACGACTTGCAATGGGATCTCTTTTGTTACGTGATGTTTTGTCTCATTGAGAATAGCTTGAATGGGTTTTAGGTATTTGTACCAGTTCTTATGTTGCCTATGGGTCAACAGTCTGAGGTATGAAATGACTTGTTTAATATACCTTTCTGATAAATTACAACTGGGATTATAAGCAGAGCAATGTAGTGTTTTGATGTTTAGTTGTGAAAGTCCTGTGTTCCATTTTGCACTGGAGAATATACTAGCATTATCTGTCAAACAGGCTCCGACGTTGCCAAACGACTTTACATATTCCTCAACCTTTTTCAAACATATGCCTGTTGATAAATTTCTGATAGGATATAGGGCAACTAGCTTTGAAAACACATCAACCAAAAGAAAAATATATTGGCAACCGAAGTTACTTCTCACCAAAGGACCTAAAATGTCTCCGCAGATCAATTGGTTCGGTTTTGTGGATTCTATGGAGTTAACAGAAACTTCATATGCAGTGTTCTTGCATTTGCCGACTTGGCAGAGATGACAAGTTCGTATGAAAAGTCTGATTTTACGGCCTAGCTGTTTAACATAAAAATGTTCGCTGATGGAATCTATCATCTTTTCAGTTCCACTGTGCGCCAAATTTTCATGGTATCCAGCAATGAGGTCGTTTTCCAAGGAGGGGGGGATGTAGGGTCGCCAGGCTGGATTTTCTCTTCCGCAAAATTTATAGATTATGCCATTGTATGTGGCTAAGGTGCTTTGAGCATTAGTTTCATTCAATGGATTAGTGGCTGGTTGTTGTAGTTCCCGCAACTCATTCTTTATGGTGGACAAATATGGGTCTTCAGATTGCAATTGAGACAGGTTACTAAGTTTCTTGTTTAACTGATGTCGATCATTAACTGAAATTTTCATAATTTTGACTTCTTTCTCGACTTGACCTTCTAAGCTAGCCATTCCTGGATGGTTAGGCAACCGGGATAGCAGATCCGGCAGGTAATTTAGGGATCCCTTAATGTGCTTTATTTCGATATCATACATAGTGATAGCGCTGATGAGACGTGATACTCGTGAATTACTTAACTTGCATTGTTTTAGAAAACTGAGACTCATATGGTCACATAAAACGGTGATTTTACGGTTGTATATGTAGTGTTTGTATTTGTTGAGGGCCTCATACACTGCATACACTTCAAGTTCCGTGGGATACATTCGGGACTGGGCGATAGTAAGACCTTTGCTAGCAGTCGCAATAATGCGTTTTTCGCCATCTATCACCTGAAACAGGATACTTCCTATGCCTTTAGCACTCGCGTCCGTTTGAACGTAGAACATCTCCTGTTCTTCAGGTTTCTGTAGTTTAATGGATTCCGCGAACAGCTGCTTAACCCTATTAAAGGCCGCATCATGCTCGGGGGTCCATGTCCACTTTTGATTTTTCTTTAGGAGTGGCTTTAAGGGGCAAAGTTCTTGGGAGTAGTTGATGACAAAGCGTGACTGATATTGGCATACGCCAAGGAAAGATCTTAGTTGTTTTTGATTACGGGGGGCTGGGATTTTCAAGATGGCTTCCACTTTTTCTTCACCAATTCGGCAATCCTTCCCGGATATAATATATCCGAGAAATTTCACCTCCTTTTGAAAAAAATGGCATTTCGAAATATTCAGGGTGAAACCTGCATGTAATAGCTTTCCCAGGGTCTGGTCTATATGGGCCAGATGTTCAGCTATGGTTTCTGAGGCTACAAGGACGTCGTCTAAATAGGGGATAATGAAGTTATCCGTCTGCCAATCAAAAGTAAGAGCTAGTGCACGCAAAAGGGCAGACGAGGAAGTGCGGCACCCGAAGGGTGTCCTAGTGAATCTGAAATTCCGTCCTTGGTAATTGAAAGAAGTTAAATCTCGTGAATCTGGATCAAGGGGGACTTGCCAGAAGGCAGAAACTAAGTCCGTGGTGGAGAAGTAGTTTCCTTCTTTGGCGCGGGTAAGAAGTTCATCTGAAGTTAAAGGTCTGTAATGGTCTTCTTGGGAATCAGCATTGATCGACCTAGCGTCAATCGTGATGCGTACTTGTCCAGAGGGCTTAAGTACTATGCAGAGAGGATTGCAGTGGGGACTCGTGGAATTTTCAATGATTCCCTGCGATAACATGTCCTGTATGACAGCTGAAACTTTCTCACGCAAACTAAGTGGGATGTGTCTGGGCTTGTGTCTGACTACAGTGGTAGATGGACGGATTATTCGGTGTGTGTACAAACGGCACTTTCCAATTTTATTTGAAAATAAATCCTTATGTTTATACAACACATCAAACAAATCCTTCCGTGTAGTGGGGTCTAAGTCATGTGCTTCCTGTACTTTAAGGGCTATTAATTCTTTAATTTCGCCTTGTGTATTTATGTGATTTATTCGTGGTTCTGTTTGTAAGATATTTTCATTTAAGAGAGGATTTTTAGAGAGTAGGTCATCTCTTGTCTGCGTGGGTGAGGGTCTGTCGGTAAGAATGTGACAAAGGGGGTGGGTATTCACGGTCAAAGTTTCTATGAAGAATTCTTCCTGGCTCACATCTGCCTCGCCGCGGGCGGTAGCCTGAGCGGTGGTTGCTCTGTTACAAAAAGGTACTATTTGTTCTTGACGATTTTCATCAATGAAGGCAAAGCTTTCATTTCTGAAATTTATGATCCCTTCTAATTGTTGAAATACTTCTAAGCCAACAATGATGGGTAAATTTAGTCCATGTATAACTAAAAATAGTATATCAATTGTTTGACCAGCTAGTGTAATAGGTACTAAACATTGATGTTTAATCCTACACCGCTGCTTTCCGGCTGCCAAAAGGGCAGTCATATTAAATACAGGCAATATTTGCGAAATCGCTTTTGTGTGCTGTAATTCAAGGAAAGTAGTATAAGAAATTACTTGAGCGTCACTTCCTGTATCTAGGGTAACTGGAAATATCTTTTCCCCAATATTGACTTCTATGACCGGATGTCGATGCTGGGTGCTCATTAATTCCTCTCGTTGCAAAATTCCTATAACAATGTCTGTTTCTTCACTGTCTGTGTTGTTTTGCAAGTGTCCCGGTGCAATTTCATTATTAGATATATTATTATTATTGTTGATGGGTTCATTGTTACCATGAAGAGGGTGATTTTCATTTTCATCATCAACAAGGGGAGAAAGCACTTTACCAACAATTTGATTGTTGTCAACAATGGGCTGTTCTTGCTCATTGTTGACGCTGGCATTGTTATTCTCTGTTTCTCTTTGATGATTACTATGAGACTTATTCAATGGTATAGTACTAGTTAACTGGTTATTTACTTTTACTGGAGCAATTTTAGTTTTCACAGCTGCCTTGGGAAATTTCATCATATTAAATATGTGATTTCTTTCATTAGGCCTAGTCAATAATGGATAAGTTTCACTAGTTTGTGAAGGTTTGAAGACAAGAGAATTATTTACAAAGTTTGCTTCACGATGTATGATATCGACACTTACTGAAGTTCCTCCATTTTTATTCAAATGAGTTGCAGGGTTGTCCACAGAAGGAGCGTGTAAAACCCTTACTCGTTTAAAGTAACGGTGGGGGTGGGAGACTGTGTTCGCTGTTCATTGTTACTTTGATTGTGGTTGTTTTGCCTATTTCTTGTGTTTTCACGGTCATTGTTACTTTCATACTGGTTATGGTTGTTGCGGGTGTAGCGAAAATTATTTCGTCCTCGGTAGTATGGACGGAAGAAGCCTTGATTGTACTGGTTTCTGTTGAACCAATTAGGCTTGTTGCCTGCGTAACCACGTTGGTACTGTCCTCGGTAATTATTATTAAATCTGCCATTGTTGTTACCATATGGTCGCCACCGGTAACCACGAGTTTGCCAATTATTTCTAGAATTTCTAACATATTCAGTCTGTGGCCAATAAGGTTTAGTGCTTTGGAAGTTGTTATCTGGGCTAGATGCCTCTGTCCGTAACCCAATTTGAAATGATTCATCTTCAGGGAGAGTTTGAACTAGATTTATGTTTTTGCGCTGGTTTTGGTTAGCTGATACTACAGGGTGTTGTGGTTTGTTTGATGGATAAGGGAAGTCCTGCATAGGCTTTAACAATTTCAACATTTCTGCAGTTGTTTGCGGAGACGCGACAATTAAGCAATTCCTTACTAAAGGGGGGAAATGAGACGGGAGTGCCTTGAGAAAGTCTGCTTCCAAGATTTCAGGTTTTAGAAGTTGGCGGCTTTGACACAATGAGATAAAATATTCCGAATAGCTTTGACCGTGACTACGGTCAAATTTGCCTTGAAATATATTAGCCCTTAGGCGTAATTGCTCGCTCTCGCTCCAGAATTCTGACAAAAACATTTCTTCAAATTGATTCATGGACAGCTGATTGTTGGGATCGATGACTCGTAGCCACCGAGCTGCGCTAGACTTCAATGATTGTGCAATGAATATCCTTTTTAATTGTTCTGGTACTGATCTTAATGCAAAATAAGTTTTCAAATCGTTGATGTATCTTACTGGATTGGTCTTTACTGTATCTTCAAAGCTAGGAAGGGGAAAATCCGAACTGTGAAGAGCAAAATTACTATTAACAAAATTTTGGAGCTCACGGCTATTACTGGCAGCTCGTTGGTCTAGTCCATTATCCATCCTAGGTAACGGGACGGGGGGCTCGGGTACTTCTGGAACAGGTGGTACTGGATCGGGTGGATTCGAAGAGGTGGAGGCTGAAGTTGAAGGGGCATTACACACATGGGGTATTACAGCATTTTCACTAGTTTGTTCACTCAGGTGTTCTTGTTCCCTGACTCTCTGTCTAAGCCTATCAACTTCGGATTGGAGGGTAACCAACCGAGTAGAGTTATTCGCAGTTGTTCTTTCTATGGATGTTACCTGCTGTTCTACAGATGAAATATGACCCCTAACAGAATCTACCTGGTTACTCAGAACTTGCTCTGTATTAGCAATTTGGGTAGTTACTCTTGAATCTAAATTTTGTAGTTCAGAAGTAACCTGTGTTCGGTGTTCTGTTATTAATGTTGTTATCTGATGATTCTGAGTCTCAATGTTAGTGTTTATTGTTGAAATTTTACTTTCGATGTTGTTACTTAATGTGGAGTTCATTGTTGAGATTTCTTGTCGTATTTGTAAGTTTTGAGTTTCAAGAGTAGTGTTGAAATTAGAGTTCATTGTTGAAATCTGTTGGTTCTGGGTTTCAATGTTAGTGTTTATTGTTGAAATTTCTTGTCTCATTTGTTGGTTTTGATTTTCAAGAGTAGTGTTGAAATTAGAGTTCATTGTTGAAATCTGTTGGTTCTGGGTTTCTAGAGTGGTGTTCATTGTTGAAATTTTACTTTCGATGTTGTTACTTAATGTGGAGTTCATTGTTGAAATTTTACTCTCTATTTCATTCTTAAGTGTAGTGTTTTGTGTAGCCAGGTCATTCATCTGAGAAGTAAGTTGTGTAGAAATACCAGCTATCATTGTTTGTAGCTGAGACAGAAAATCTGGAGTAAGGGATGAAGTGTGAGGGTTTGAGTTTTCAATACATTGTGTAGGGTTCAATGTCATGTTTACATCCTCAGCTGGAGTGCTAACTTGGGGGAATGTGTTCTCTGTGAAAGGCAAAGTATTTGTAGCAAGGTCACCTCCTATTTCGTCCTGCATAACATCTGCGTTTTCAGAACTAGGTTCTAATGCACTTTCATTATTTTCAGAAATTGTAGGAATGGGATCTGAGCATAACGTCTGAGCATCTGAATTTTGCTCCATGATGTGGAATTCTTTATGATTTCTTAATTTCATAAAATTTACAAAAAAAAATTTAATGTACTTTGAAAACGTAACTATTAAAATAAAAAAATAAAATTGAAATTTAAAATTTAAAAATTAAAAAAAATTAACTTAAAATTTGACTTTAAAACAAATAAAGAAGCAAAATCCAGAATTCGACACTTAAGTTTTGATCAACGATACCCTTTGATGATCCAGGTGTCCAGGTTCCAGGGTTGGTGATGTCCAGTTGATGGGGAAATGCTGTAGGTGTTGATCCAATGGGAGGGTTTTGCTGAGTTGAGGAGTTATCCAATGATGGTGTTGCACTGATTTTATTTAAATTCAAACTGTGATTTGTAAAATTTGTGGTAGTGTTCCTAAAATATATATGTCGAAAATTAAATTTTATTTATTAGTCCCTCGATATTCTAATTCACGCCCCACGTTGGGCGCCATTTATAAGAGCTCTTTAATTAGGCCTACAAATGTTGGGTGTCATTTATAAGAGTCCTTTCTATGGAGGATATTTAGGCCACAAGTTGGGTCACTATTTAGAAGAGTTCTGGTCGTCGGGTCCGGTATTTATAGCTGTACTTAGATTCTGATGAAGTTACTGGGGGGAGCGATGATTGAAATCCTGTTATATTATTTATTGTCACGTAGAAAATGGGAATGCCGGTTAATTAGCTCAGATGGTAGGTGGTAGCACGAGGATTCTTATCAGGGTCGTGGTTACAGAATATCGGGGCTATGTTAATTGGGTGGTCGATGTTCAGGATTTAGGGTAATTAAACAGTACAATTGATTTCCAGATCTAAATATATTCTTTCAAAATGATTTTCGTTGAGTTATCGAATTAACATTGTCTTTGAGGTTAGATGATGTAAGTTCGTCGATTAATGTCTGTCTTTCACTTGGTAACTATATTCAATATTATATTAGTAATTACTGTGTTAATTCATACGCGCTATTCGTTGATTATTTCTCTTTCCACTTGTATTAAATCTTTGTATCTATTTCTACCGCGCGGAAAATTTACTCAAACAATATTTTAATTAACCTTCACTAATTATACTTTCACTTGATTACTTTTTATCAATGTCTCTATAAATACAATATGCTTAACTTACGCGCTTCGCTGAGTTCCTTTTGATCCATTTCTAACGCGCGGATATATTTCACTTTTATCTCTATACTTATGCTGTCTCTCGAAATTACTTTGTATATTATAGTTAAGTTACGTGGTGTAATTTTTAGTCTTAAGTAACGTGGAGTCTGTCTTCTGTCTAATGATCGAATGATGGTGATTTTGGGGCTCTCGGTGCTAATATCTTCTTAGGCTGTAGTGGGGGAATGTAGATGTCATTGGTTGTGTTAATGTATAAGTTGCTTCTAATTGGTTACAGGGATTTTAGTCTGCTGTGCTATTTAAAATTATGTCGGTTTAGAAGAGCGTCTGACGCTGCTTTTGGCTTGGGTCATTAATTACAAAATGTGTCAAACTCCCTTATAGTCATGAAGTCTACCAAACAGGAAGTGGGCCGGATGTAGGAGGGGTCGTTTTTAGTATTTGTATCAATAACTATGATAACTGAAGGTTATCATAGTCCAAGTTGTTTTATCTGTATCGGTTAATTTATTCCACATTTATCAGTATAATTCTGTATTCTGAGTGATGTAAATCAAAAGAGTTATTGATGTTTTTATATTAAAATGATAAAAGGGTTAATAAAACATTTAGTGTTTTATATGAAACTGTTGTAGATGTTGTCCGCTATTAATTGGTGTAATTAGTTTTGTTGTGTCTATTTCCCTTATGGAGCAATTAATGTTTAAAGTCAGTCGGGAGGGGGCTATGTGTGGTGTTCTCGGTTGAATTGAGTACGAAGAACGATTACAAATATGCTGGAATAGCAAGGATGAGTCATGGTGGAAAAAATATCCAATTCGGCATTAGTCTTCAGTACGACTGGGGAAACCGTGAAAAACCCATGTCAAATTGGCCGACTACGGGAACTGAACCTGGGACCTATCGAATGCGAAGAGTTCCTTTGTCGAAACTTATCTTCTAAAAAAGAAAAATGAATTCGAAAATTAAAAAAAAAATTTACCCCAACAATAGTTTAATGTGCCTTAAAAATAGTGTGTTATAGGGCTGTTTAAAAAAAGTGGCGACAAACTGGATCGGTTTTTAAAAAATCACAAATTGTGTCCTAAGAGCTCTGATTTGAGTCAACCACTGTGGCACAGGGGATGAGTTCGCTCCTCTCACACAACAGACTCGGGTTTGATTCCTGTCAGGACCCGTTACCTAGGTGGGTTTTTTCGGGTTTCCCCTCACCTGATAGACGAATGTCGGATAACTTTAGGCCCTTGTGGTCCCCTGACATCAAGTGGCCGACATCATCGCCTTCATCCCATTGTGCTATTTTTGGTACGACTATGTGTGCAACTGGTGTGGCATTGGGCAGATCGCACATCCGGAAAGGCCCTCCATGTCCATGTCTGATCAAAAAAGTATGTATGTGATCCAAATGTGTGGACCGCAGTATCCAATATCCTTGAATTCTGTGAGTGTACGCCACCACTTGAAGAAAACCATGAATCATAATTATTAGGAGGTTTTAATTTATGAAACAACACAAACTTTGTATGGACGAAATTACAAACTTTCAAGACTTCTTAACGTTGGCGGTTTTAAGTTTCAACTTTTTGAACTGAGTTCTTGCACGAATATCATTAAGATTTCTTATCGGAGGCCTATTTTATTGGTGATGAACATTTCATTTGTACTAGGCCTAAACTACTTGCACTATTTTGCAAACAGATGTCATCATTATTAGGTTTTAAGTGCCGTCTGTTGAAACTGTTTTCTTTTGAAAGGACAAGGCCCAAAAGTAATGAAATAATGAAGGAATGAATGATTATTCTTCAAAAGATTTTGGATAGTCAAGCTAAAGTTTTATTGTATAAATTACTTATTTTTTATATTAGGCGAAGAAAAGCTTTAAATATCGATGTAACAATGTACGAAGCATATGTTCAATAACTGTTATTACTTGAATACTCATACAAAATGGTATTTTGTAATTTGCATGATTATGATTTCTGACATAAACTACCGTATTTTACGGACCATACTTTGAAAACAGAGCCCTGAAAACGGGTGCGAAGTACTCTAAAAACATTAAAATTATGGTAAATATTGCCGGAATACCATAGTTATAAACAAGGTGTTGTAAACGATAAAGTAGTTACAAATTTTTTCTTGGACTGTACATCAGTGAACTTGTCACAATCGTAAAATGAGGGTAGCTGGAAGCCAGGTATACAATCTGAAAAGAAAAGAATGTTGAGTTCTTTTATACGAAAGGAGTTGTCTCCGCCGGGGGTTTAAATTAAGGCAATGACCTCTAAACAACACACTTACTGAATTGAGGATTAGAGGGTGTAAAAGTATTTTCAGTCTTTCATGATAATTCAGTTCAGTTAAAATTTACGCGATGCTACCTGTACAGAAGAAATTTTGTGCAACACAGGTTTTTAATTAGAAGTGATTTACACTGATTCCGTTGTACAAGGTTATAATTTGTTTATGCAATGAAGTATATTATTCCCTTTTCCATTTTTCGTTTAGTATCACATTAAATTTATTTTCCATTAAATTTCCATCCTAAAATCAAGGTGCGTCTAATGGTCCGGAGCGTCTCATAGTCCGTAAAATACGGTACTTTCTTTCCATTTAACATCAGTTTTGCTGTGTCCAGAAATGTATAAACTTGCCACAACTGCACAACATAATTCCCCCTAATGAGTATCACAACCAAAATAAATTCTCGTCAGGTGATCTTCAGTTTATTACCCCAGCCTCAAACATACTGCACAAATGTTCTTTAGTATCTTCAATTGCCTACCATTGCAAATGTAGTGCGCCATTAAAACGGGAGAACTTACAGGCATTCGCAAGATCTCCGAGAGGCTGCGTCAGCAAGACTTTCTCATTAGGTAGAAGGAAGATGTGACATGAATTTGATGAGGGGAGAAAGCACTCTAAAACAGGACAAGGATAAAGTAAAATATTGGAGCAGCTTTTACTTAGCTTGAGTTACTCAGACTTCAAGTGCCAATCAGTAAGTCTCTTCCACTTTACGGTTAACTAATCAATCAAGACCAATGGAAAGTTAAGTTTTAAAAAAAGACATCTATTAAGTTCCATAAAGCGATAATTTAATATATGAGATGAAATGTTTTAAAAGATAGGAGTAATGGTTGAAGTGGGACCACTTTTTCAAAGAAAAAGCCATTTTTAACATTGGAAAACATTTATCTTACAGAGTGATGCAACTACTCTGAACACTTATTAGCTTAACTATTATTAAAGGAGCTATTCACATAACTATTCCTATTCCTAACTATTATCCTGTAAGGTCTTTCTTTCTATCTTAGTTTTGCCTCTACCTTTTAGGATTTAAGCAACACAAGCCGCCCGGGTCTTACAGGGCCGCGACCTGTCGGGAGAGGGATTATTTTTGGATCACATACGTACTTTTTTGACCAGACAAAGACGTGGAGGGCCACCACGGATGAGTGATTAGCCCAATGCCGGGGTCACCTCCGAAACAACACGAACACACAGAACGAGACACACCATTCACACACACACTCACTCCAAACAAGGCGAGGATGGGATGAAGATGATAATGACGCCAGATGATATCTGGGGACCACAAAGGCCTAAAGTTACCCGACATTTATCTCACAGGTGAGGAAAAAATCCAGAAAAAAACCCCACCTAGGTAACTTGTCCCGACCAGGAATATATATTTCGCGAAATATTTCACTTTATATTACCTCTGGGGTCGAACGTCCATAAGCAGCCAATAAACAAAAGAAAGCTCTTTCTACAATTCTATATACAGTAGACTATTCTGTTTTTCAATTGCTTAAGCAATGAGGTGCAATGATGTCAGAGGGTTTGGATTTTTAGATGCGGGAAAATTACAGCTCATGTGAAAGAAATCACAGTGTGACACGTTGTCTTCAGCTGAGAATGGAGGAATTTTTCTAGCATCTACTTTTCCCTATTTTAGGTCCTTTATCCCTTTTTCTCCACCGTGTCTATAATCCCTTTTTTCCCTCTTTTGTATTCTCTGTGCATTTCATCGCTTATAGCCTATAAACCTTTGAGTTCCAATGTTTTTGTATTAAATGACTTAATTATCTTTGTTTCTTTCCATTATTCAAAACCTAAATAACTTTCAATGAACTCTTCATCAATTGGAGTGAAGCTGTCTGCTTTCAGCAAGCGCGGGACTGAATGCTTTCCTGCAACAATGAGAAATAATTACAAAATATTCCATTTTTCTTTTAAATTTAACTTTTATTATCCTGCATTCTGCTGTTCTAGAATGAAAGTTTTATTCATAATGAGCTTAGTAGAATAGTTTTCATCCCTTATTTTACCATAGCACCTTTTTCCTTCCTTTTTGCATATTAAAATTGCACCCAAAAATCCAAACCCAAGCAATAAGTTAATAAAGTATCTCTAAATATAATTTGGGCGAAAAACATTATCTAGTATAGGGTATCTGAAACCAGGGTTGGAATGTTTAAAACAAAACGTTCAAAACAAGTGTTTAAAACATGTTTAAAAGAAGTGCTTGCATTTTTTTTAAGTTTGTTTAAAACGTTTTATATATATGTATATAATAGGCCCTATACATTAAAATGGTTGTTTTAAACAAAATGAACAATTTAAACTTTTTTAAACAAACAACATTGTTGTAAACATAAAAAAAGTTAAAAAACACGTTTAAAACAACCAACATTGTTGTTCACATAAAAAACGTTTTAAACAAAAAAACATGTTTTAAACAAAACAAAAACTTTTTTGTTTTAAAAAAAAACGATGTTTTTTTTTCCAACCCTGTCTGAAACAGCAACTTTGTTATTTATTTAGTTGTAAGTTGTAAGGGCTTGGATATAATGGCGGAGACAGGATACCGTGCTACATGTCGATAACAGCCGTGGCAGTTGAATGTGGTGATGAGTGTGTGTTGAATATTTAAAAACTTCGAGAACGATCTCGTGTTCGCTGAAAACAAGTAGTACAAACACAGGTGTTCGTGGTTTGCCTCTCTAAGTTAATCTTTCATGATGGAACTTTGTTTACCAGAGCCAGTGTAATACCAGATGTACAAATTCTGATAATAACCTGCCTGCTCCACGTAACTCTGCAACCTGCGATAAAACTGAACGTGCTCTGCCAGTAAGCATGGTGGAACCTGGAGAAGCTGCTAGGCCTGACGGACTGAACTTGAAACTAGCGAGCCTTTTAAAAAAAATAATAAATAAATAAAAAATATATACTCTAAACTCAACTGCCTGCTCCAGATCAGGTATGTTTTTTCTGCTAACGTATGAACACTTCCACCTTATACTCCCGTTAATGTAAAATATTTAAGATCAACCTAAGAATTATAGGCCTAGGTATTAATAAGAGTATCAGCTATTAAAATTAATTGAATCTAGTATTAGGCCATATGTATATACATCTATGATTGCTAACAGAGTGTAATATAAATCAAATTCACTTAAAAGTCTGTACACTGACCTGCAGATACATTTAAAATTTAAATTGTTACTAGATGTAGGCCTACATATACAAAGTTCATTAAAACTTAAAAGTTAAAGCACAGAAATGTAAATGATAAAATAACTTATACATATACAGACAAAATTAGTGGTATAAAACCACAGTGAAAAAATGTGATAAATCAGAAGTCCACAATAATTTGCTGAAAGTTCAGACGTCCGTTGTTAAAAATCTCTTCATTGACTGTGTATTTATATTGATTTATTACAGTGTCTTTAGGCACAAAACAGATTCAGAGCAGGTTGAAATGTGTTTAGAGCAGTGATCCTCAAACTTTATAAAAACTGTACAAAAAATTAGACGTATCGCACGATAAATTCACATAGCAAATAGCCTAATAAGACAATATCGTGAAAACCTCGAACAAATCACTCTTCCCGTTTCAAACGTATTACTTCGTTGTATTGTATTATATGATAGGTTCCGGCCGCGGCAGTGTCGTTGTGTAAACTACTGTCCTTAATTGTTCACTTATATGTTATTATAACCATTTCCTTTTAAAAAATAAAATGTGACAAATGCAAATGTTTCACAGTAATAATGAAATGGAAAAAAAAAAAAAAAAAAAAAAACTCTCAAGTGCTCGCGGCTTCGCCCGCTATTACTTACTCAACTGCTAGATATTTATTTAGTTCATTTATTTAACAGAAAAAAAATTAGAGCATTATATTACCTACTAATAATAACATCGTTTTTACATAAATCGAATGAAATACTAGTTTTAACTTTAATTATATTCTCTGACGTAGTAAGTATAAATAAATAAAACGAATAAAACTAATTTTGTGCCGCCATATGAGTATAAAGATTCAAAATGAAGAGATTAAAACGAAACACAGATTCATGAACCTTACTCTTACGATAAAATAATGCATAAAAATTAAAATTGTTTATAAATTTAAAAAAAAAACTAAAATTCTGGATTTGAGGTGCATTTCACGATTAAAGTGCGCCACTCGGAGAGGGGGGGGGAGGAAGACATCAGATTCAAGTTCACTAGCCTAAAATTCCCTCGTAGTGAGTTTCGTCCAAATCATTTTATATTTTTCCATTTAGGCCTACATTCTTGATCCCCACTTATATTGCTATGGCAACCCAGCAAGCCCACCTCCAATTAATTTCACAATGGAATACGATCTACACAGAAACGCAACTTACAATATTACTGCCCGTGTCATTTTAAGAAGACCTCGTCTACCTACAAAAAAATATAATTGCATTTGTTCCTTAATCCAAAAATCTGCACCGACACCAACACCAACACCGAAAAAGAGCAGGGGATCTTATAGTCGCGTGGATTTCCCCAGTGCTGCCGCTGTCATTCATCACTTCTCACCTCAAGTAATCGTGCTGTTGTACGTATTTGGAAACATTGTACTGGACTGCTGACATGTGTGAATACGCCTAATTACCTTTCTATTCACCGATTGACAGGTCGAAGAGGATTAGGGTGGCAGCAGGTTGAGGCAGTTCTTGCAAAGAAAGTCTTTAAGAAGTGGCACCCACAATATATTACATTATTGTAAATAAGGGAATTGCTGAAAGATTCCTATTTCTACATTAACATGGTTTTCCCTGTTTCTTCTTACATTACTGCTACTAACTAACCTGGCCATTTATTTATTTCTTACCCGCAAGGTCTTTATCAATCGTTCATCCCATGTTTTCTTCATCACTATTTTTCCCTTTTGACCTCTCACTCTTTGTTTTTCTTTCTAATTCTCTCTTTCGTCTAACTTTAGTCCTTTATGTTTACTACCTCTTTCTTTCCCTCTCACGGAAGGACACAACGTGTAGCAAATTGTTTTATTAGAGTGCGTCCTATGTCTGAGGTTGATATGGTCACGTTTGTGGTCTCGGTTTTAGTTGTTGAAGAGTTGGTAGTACTGCGAAGGAAGGAATTGCTTGTGAAATTGTTTTACAGCTACGAGAGATCGTGGAGGTAAATTTTTCTGCTTGCACAAGAAGTTGTGTGGTGTGGTCAAGAGAGCACTTTATCTGCAGGGATGTGTGTGACAGGCCGGCCGCACACCCCAGTCACAAATGTTTTGCATACAACCCAGATCTACGAAAAGCATCTAAGCGTGCTTACAGCATACGCTCTACTATGTAGGTATATTTCATTCTGTTTAACATGCAGTTAGAGATTTGTGTTTCTTTCATATACATTTATCTTCATATTTTGTTCCCTTATTTTGTCCTTTTCACCTGTGTTGTGGCTCTTTACCGCGTAAGTGAAAGCGCAGCCATTATTATGAGCTTTCTCCGACCAAACGCCACATCCATTTTTGCTCCATAATGGGTAAAGATGGTGAATCTAAACTTTGGAATACAATTTTCAAAAATTACAATTTGTTGACCGAGTTTCTGTAGGTCTATGGTTATGGAAAGGGACCCGATACAAACAGACGCATTTAATAATATGGTCAGATGTATCTGGGAAGCCTATGAAAACAAGAAATTTGGAAAAGCAAATTTACGAAATTGGACAAATGCCTTCGACGCAGTAATCAAATAGACTGGTATTAGTAAATAATTTTCATCTTTAAAGAAATGTAACATTTATTTTTAAAATTATATCTGTACGAAAAAAGGCAGATATTCATAATTGGTTAGAAACTATGGGTAAGTTATGTTTGGAGTCCCCAGAGTTCAGTTTTGGGACCATTTTGTTTTAATCATTGATGTGGTATGCGGATGATACCTGCGAGTTTCTACTTAGGTGAACTAAAACATTTGTGAGAGATACGTTGAACAATGGTTTAATTTTAACAGATTATTTTCAAATCAAGGAAAAACACAATTTATTCTTGTTAGCCTAAAACAAACTGTTCGCATTTTGTAATATCTCAACTTGTTCATATGTTTTTATATTTATGTTGAAAACGCGAAATCGAATTTCGTTTTAAACACAATACTTTCTCTACCTATAATACTCATAGGCGTAACGAGGGGGGTTTGGGGGTTTGAACCCCCCCCCCCCCCCATTGATTAAAAAATGGAAAATTGTACTATTTATTTATTTTATTATTGTGATATATCACCTTTTTTTAAAAATCTGCTTATAAATTACTTAATATGAGTTTAAAGCGTGGGAAGCTTAAAACTCGTTATTGTGCATCTTAATTTTTAAAATTTTCCGGGGGGAGGACCCCGGAACCCCCCCTCTCCAGATGTTATAACCCCCCCCCCATATGGTCGGCCTGGTTACGCCTATGATAATACTTACTAGTACGTCGTAACATTTCTACATTGTGCATTTTCATAAATTTAATATTTTACATAGCAACAACGAAACAGAATATCTGGGTCACTCCGTACATACAATATCAGTTGAATAGAACGTACGTTTTTGTATACAGTACTGTGTTAAATTTGAAGCGTGATCGTGAATAATGCCGACGAACGTTTCCACATTATCAAATTGGTTAAGATAGTCTACCGCTGCGGATAGAATTGGATATTGACAGTAATCGTGTTTTTGCAGATAGCTTGCAGGAATTGGTTCGATGGTGATCAATCTACAGTCTATAATTGTAGCTCACGGCGGGTGGGTTTAGCAACACAAAGACACACACACACAAATGTTAATCACGTATGTTGGCATTCCGATTGACCCTACAGATCGAGGATAAACCTAATGTACAATTTGAATTGATGGACTAATACGTAGCTTAAGAATATATTCAATTTGAAAGCTTAAAGTTTAAAAAATATCATACAAAATATGATTATGCAGTATTTTAAGGAATATTTCAATACGTTCCGACAGAGTTAAGTAAGGGGCATTATGTATTAATCAGAATTATCGTAACATACAGCCACATTTAACAACATTTTTTCTGTATAGTGAATCTCAGTTAGCTATAAAGCAGACAAATATTGTCCTCAATTCTATGATCTCACTTAGAATGTAAAGATGCCGATCTTTGTTTTGAGGTGACAACAATTCCAAATCAATTCGCGCACAATTGTTCACAATAATTTCATAAATCGTACAGGAAAGAAATAGCAGGGTATTAGTAGACTACACTCCCTTGTATTAAGTCAGTACAAATTTGCACATTATGGAATAATGCTATTGTAATACTTTGAATAATGGTTAAAGAAGAATAAAGTAAACAGTAAAGTGGCAAGAACATTATACACGAGTTCAACCATCTTTGATAAATAATACAAGTTCTGAACCTAATAATATAATAATTTTGAGAGTCTAGTTTTCTATTAAATTTCATGTTACTGTAGCACTGATATTGGATTTCAGGGTCATAAATCTGTTATAAAGAAAGAAAAGTTCAAAGAAATTTTCCGTAAAATAGAAGTAAGATTATATTGTGTGAATTGGATCTCACAGGTTTCTGGTGGGAAAGGAAGCTATTGTTCTAGTAGTCGGGATGCGGATATGAGGCCTCGAGGAACATTTCCGCTCTCTTCTTTGTCTGCTTTCCAGAAACAATAGAGAATTTTTTGGGTAGGTTGGTCTGGCCCTTTGTCTTACAGGTATCATCTTGTGTACAGTCAGGTGCAAAACCTAACGTAGGTCGAGATTTACCTTTGTGTAAAGAGGGAAGTGATTTACAATGAGAAATTCATTCTTAAGTGCAAAAGTAAACAGTTGTCATTTCATGGTGAAACAATACATTTGTAATATTTACAATAAAATACGTAACTCCTTTATTTTAAACACCTTTCGCAACTCTCGGCTACTGCATTTTGTTAACCTTTACGTTGCTACTGACGTATACTTCGAAGTATAAGCCTAGTAAAGTAATTTCTTTATGCAGAATGTGAGGATTGTTATTCACGTATTACATTTATTATTCATGGTAGCCAGCTATTCTACTGGAATTATTTGTTAATTATTTAAATCTTAGAGCGTACTGATGGCTTCACTTTTTAATTGCTTATAAACCATACAAATTCAGCTCCGAAAAGGTTAGGTATTATTTTTTAACGCTAGTTAATGGTGTCGTATAAAGGTGACTTATAACGCTGATTCACACATTATTTTATTAGTAACTAGTATGCACTCTACCAGAGGTTCCCAAAGTGGGGTCCGCAGCAGTGTTCCAATGATAGTGATGATAGTAGTAAATAACAATGACAGTAAGTTTATTAAATTACGTACCATATTAATATTGTCATGTCATACATTTTTAAGGGATTAAAATTTTGGTGTGCTGTGTTGACCTACGGATTATTTATATGTGCCGTAAGTAATGAAAGTTGATGTACACTATTGAACCAGAGATTCGTTCCTCCCCTGCAAGCATTTATATGTAGGCTAGGGATGGGTTTCGAGATTTGCCATTTATCACTGTTGCCCTAAATTCTAAACCATACCGCATCTAACTGGTTTCATCTCTGAATTTACTTTCCCTTTCACATGTCTCCACTATCAATAATACTACTGGAATCAAGTATAGTAACAAATCCTTTTCCCGAAAGTCTCGGAGTGCTTGAAACCCATCTCTAGTATTCCCCCCGAAAAAGGAGGTAAATCCTGTCAAGAAAAAAAGAAAGAAAATAAATGAAAATAAGTAAGTAAGGAATTAAGAGAAACACTATTTTGTTCAAATTAGTAATTTCTTCTAGCAAGTGGTTCTATCACTCTATACTGGTTCCAGTAGACCTAAATGTAAAATTCAATGTGCCCATCGTAATTTTATACCTTACTAAACGTTAATGTTACTAAAACCTGAACATGTGGAATTGTTCCTGTTCTTGCCTTAACAAATATGACAGATTTAGGTTCTTGCTTCGGTCATAACTAGGGTTCGGAAGTTTATGACATGTCATATTTTTATCCTGACCTCCGTTTTCGCCACAAACCGTTTTTATTTTGCATATAAATTCATATTTTGGTCAATTTTGTAGTCCTGGACATATTTTGGCCATTTTGTTATTTAACGTCATATTCCAGTTAATAATTCGGCAAAGGAGCTCAATTATACTGTGTATGTACTACATACAGTTAAATTTGAAATTTATTAATTAATTTAATGTTTATACCAAATTAATTTAGTAATTTAATTTTTAAAATTAATGCAACTGTTCATATTTTATAGGGACACGCAAGATCTACAAAATATTACGAGTATTTGGAACTGATGAATCGAGCACACAGGAGCAAATTCTTTAAAAAATAAAAGTTCATTACAAGTAAAACTGTAATTCACCAAATCCGTAAAAAAGTTATTACCCGATTGAATTCGTGTGATATAATAATTTAATGCCTTTAAACGTTTTAGATTGGAATATTTATTTTTTTGGAAATACGATATTATTAATAGGTCATATATAGGGGTTTTAAGTCATATTTAATCATTTTTAAGGGCATATTTGCATTCATATTTTCCACATTTTTAGGTCATAAACATCTGAACCCTAGTCATAACAATGCCCTGGAAAAATAATTATTTCACACTGGCCGTATGAAGGCTAAGTGACCTACTAGTGGTTTACTATGAACCTTGGGCCTAAGTACTTACGGGTTGTAAGTCGCCACTGGGTTGGTATCTCATATTCAGAACGCCTGGTGGCATACGGGGATAGGCTATGTGAATCAGTTGGCAAATTTAATCTTGTAACTTACCGGCTAAATCCCGGCTATGACATTGAATTTTTCATTCTGACTCAATCATTCCATAACAATACCCTAATTTGACTAAATGCAACATACAGAAATAGAAAATAATCTGTCATCCTTCAAAACCAATTAAAGTTATAAGAAATTAAAATGATACTTGCCGAATAAGGTGGCCGACACGGTATCACATTAGGAATTCTGTGACCACCAAATTTGAGTGTGGTTAATTCTTGTTGATCATTGTTTGCTATTCGGAGAAGGCTGATCGTACGTTGGGGAATTCCTCCCTAGCCTCTCTCAGTGTGATCCTTATATAGATCCCGCACGAAATCTGTGCCGCTTGCCTACGTCATTGCATTATGTTTTCGTGTAGTGTCGATTGGCCTGCTACTTATCTCTCTCGCACAACAGTACCTCCCTTTCTATTTGTAAAGGCCAAGCTACCTCTCTCTCTCTCGCACAATAGCATGTCTCTCTCTAGAGAGTAACGGTCTCATCGGCACAGATTTCGTGCGAGATCTTTACTTACCTAATCCCCCACGGGCATTGGATTGTAAGCCTTACAAAAGGGAAGGTAAAATATTTAACGAAGAATAAATTAAACTTGTTCCTTTAGATTTTGGAACTGAATTGAGGTAAATTGGACAGTGGAAATAACTGCGTAATACTACTAGAAAGACTGTGTGCATTCAAAATTCTAGAATAAATCTCGATCGGTTCCAACCCATTTAGAATCTGACAGAAGCTGAGGTTTCCCATTAACAGTAGTTTATGGTTGACTTGAAGTTGTGAAATGCAGGGGTGTAGTGTTTCCACTGTGGTAATGTAACGCTAAGAAGATAATTAACTATGGTTCAAACCAATCTGTTCACGTTGTCGTGAGGAACGTGGAATTCATTTAGGCTATTATCAAGCAGAAAGCGTTAATTTCCATCAGTCTGGTATCCACAGGTGCATGGGTTTCATGTTTGGAATTTACAAACATCCTTGTACTCTGATAATGGAACTGGTCTGGTTTATTTAACAATGACTTTGGCTGCATAGCTAACCTGCAAATAATAATTTACCTATAGAGAGATAAAGCAATAAGGTTTAGGCCTATTTCAAGACGATGCCCTACGATCTAATTTTTGTCCAGATTCCTTCTAACACTCAGGGTTGAATTTCATTACGAGAGTGCAAGCTCTCACTTGCCTTGGAGCATTCTCACTTTACCAATAGGCGGTATTTCAGTCCTGAGCCACAGATTTCGCATATTGAAATATCAGTTTCCATCTGAACAGTAAACGAAAGCAAACGAAAAATTCTATATTTGGGTTAGGTATCTTCACAGAGACAGGCGACGGACTTAATGCCACTTATATGGAGAAATTTTATTTTTTCACGATTTTCTCGAAAACGGCTGTAATAATTTTGTTTAAATTTTGTACATGAGGTGCTTATACCTAGAACTAAAACTTCTACTTGAAAAATTTTTTCGCGTAAATTATCTGAATGGGAGTTATCAGCCAGCCATTGTTTGTGGAGACTCACTCTTGCCTGGTGAATAATAAATATTTGCATCAGCTTGAGATAACTGATTATGCACTCCTTGCAACATAGCCTCTTAATCTTTAGGGTGCATTTGTCTATACTAGGGGTAAAGAAAGCTACGTGAGTGCATTACGTCACATTTTAGTTTAGTTATGTATCCTACGGGGATGCGATTGAAACGTGATAACGACTTTATCTTCATTTTTACTACCACTTTACGTGTCATTTTCACCAATTCCTCGAAAACTGCTTAACGCTTTTATTTTAATTTCTTATACGAATTCCACAATAATTATAATACATTATATGGTATATTATGCAGTGCAGGGTATATTAAGAGCTAAAACTTTAATTGGGGTAGAGGAAGTGATTCATATCATATTTTCTTCGTGGGACAAATATGGTATTGGGGTGTTTTTGTTTATTTCTATCGAAGGAATAAGCTGTTAAAATCTCCAGAATTAAAGACAGTTCTTCTACTCTGAATAGTAGTAATAGTGAAAGTTGTAGCAATGAAGTTGGGCTAATAGCGTAGCATTAATTAAAATACTAACTCAAAATGAAATCAGTGCTATAGCAAATCACTAATTACTAAAAAGTTATTGCTTGGCTTTTGTCTACTTACTTAGATTAGTAGGTAAGGATATAGGTTAAATGGATCCAAACGGCAAACAATATGATTCAGCAAACTCCACTCACCTAGAACAGAAGAGAAAACACAGATTAGTCAATGTGAATAAAAACCACTAAGTTATTAGCACCCTAGCACAGTATTATGATTCCAGTGTAATACCAATACAAAGCATACATATCTTTTTAAATTTTACTTTTTTTTTAACATATTTTAATCGTTTTCTAGAACAGACTTCCCACAATCCAAATTTCCACAAATCATCAAATTAGTTCGTGTGATATCTACGACTACCACTGCACACCATTAGACGTTATATTTTCCACCCATCTGAATAAGCTGGATTCTTTTCAGCGAAGTTATAACGTATAACGTGTATAAGGTGTATGGTATAAAGAAAATGTTATGTCGCCATAGAAGATAAATCAGCAATAAATAAATGGTGCAAAAATACGTTGCACAAACTTTCTCGCATATACGTGTTAAAGGCTAGCACAGAAAAAATTAAATTAAAGAGACAATTAAATTTTATTTATTATATTTTCATAAAACTAAGAAGTATCTAGAACAGAAACCATCAGAGTCGATCTTCATGTTTAATGGTTTTACCGTGAATCAATAATAATAATAATAATAATAATAATAATAATAATAATAATAATAATAATAATGAATGACAGTAAAACTGCATATTATTAGTACTACTAGTATTACTACGGGAAAATTAAAATATAAGTCGCACCTTGGGATAAATCGGCCCCACCCAACCCACCCACCAATACAAGGACAGTTGGTCACTCTGCTTCGCTCAGAAACAAAATACATCACACAGTAAATGCAAATGTGAATATCGAATGGACGGAGCTTAAGGGGCGACTTATATTTGAATTTCGCTATACTGAAACTAAAACTAAACTCCGTGGCACTACATTCCTTGAGGGATTTGGTCTACCAACCGACCGGTGTGTCATCTACCACAGGCAGATGGCAGGGTTGGGTCATGTGGTCAGCATGCCGACCCCCACGACCGTTAATGGTGGTTTCCATGACCGGAGCCGCTACTTCTCTATCAAGTAGCTCCTCAATTTGAATGACGAGGAAGTGTACCCCTACCAGACCCCTCAACCTCAGAAAAATCCAAGGATGTACCGGGGATCGAACCCGGACCGACGGATCTGACGCTAACCACAAGACCACGCCGGCGGTCCTACTGCTGTTACTACTTAGGTTATATTGCAAGCTTTAACTGCATTGTAGGTCATGTAATGTGTTTAGTATGTTTGCGTGAACTATTAGTCTATTGTAACAACTCATTCGCGTCATCTGTTTCTATTGTTTAGTGATGTCTTCGTATGTGGCATTCAGTTTAAACGATTATAATATCCAGTGACGTAGCGGCGATGAGTTATGGAAAATAAGCAAGTCCTACAAACCCGGCGTTTGCTTTTGCGAACGAGGAAACCATGAAAAACCCAAGTCAATTTGGGCGGCCACGAGGTTTGATTTGAACTCAGGACCTCTTCCCTGTTAGCCCATAGGCCTACCACATCGCTGTAATTGGTTTAGTGTGTTCAATGCGACTGAGCTAAACTGATTGCATTTCACAACAATAAGTACATTAGGCCTATAGTTTTCTTGTTGCTAGTGGCAACAAAATGCCATTCATATTTTAATTGATATGTATGTTCTGAAATTCGCATTTAAGCTGTACTTATTTCGTTTTTATCTTGATATCTATTAATTGTATAAAGAAATGTTTTAAACAAAAAATGTTCATTTTAATTTTCTCTACAACTTTACTGTGGTAGGGTTTCATGTATCACTTACTGTAATGGATATAATCTAGAAAAACTGAAAATGGATACGAATAAAGTACCCCTTAAGTCATTTTTGCAGAAATACAGATATAGCCATTTTATTACTCATAGATAATAGTTTCCAATTTTAAATTTTTATTAAAATCGTTAGAGCCATTTTTTCAAAAATCAAAAATTTTCATAAAGTTTTCATGAAAAGTCCCCTTAATATTTCAGTTGTAAAGTTAAATTTCTGGGCGGTTCGACAAAATTTCGAAAAAGTCCTTATTTCAAAAAATGAAGTAAATACAACGAGCCGTTTACCCGCTGTGCTTGTCCACGGACAGACGGACAGACGGACAGACGGACAGACGGACAGACGTCATTCCAAAAATATTTTTTTCGGTTTCTAGGCTTCATGAAACGTGCTCTCCCGGTGTTAACTCAACTTCGATTTTTTGTCACGATCACAATACTTTCTCTATACTCCGTATAAGCGAGAAAGTAAAATGTCACACACGTTAATCTCTTTGTAACATATCCTTAAGTAGAGTTGTTTGTATATGTATTGCCATTGGTGTGTTAACAACAATAATATAAAAGTGAAAGCAAAATTCAAACTTGACACATAGGCACTACCACAATAGGAATTTTCGCAAGCAGAGAACTTTTCATCCAGTTATATTCGTTTTATAGCCGGTAATAGTCTGCTTTCTAATCCTTTATGAATTTCTTGTTTATTTTCTTTTACTCTGAAATGTATTTGCGAACTATATCTTCATTTCTTTAAGTTAGGCCTATTGAATTAATTATAGTAATAATATTTGGATTAAATTATTTATTAATTAATTATTAAAATTCGTCCTTGTGTAACGTAATTACATAAAATTGCATGTTCATATTTCCACCCTACATTATGTATATCTTCAAAACTTTACTTGTAATAGATCAATATTTTATAAAAATGCTGCTACTTACTTTTCAAGTAGGGCTATTATCACAAGCATTATACAGTTAGCAATTCAACAAAAAAAAAATAACATCTTAAATGTTAATATTAGGGTAAGGACTACAAAACAATGGAGTGTGCAACATAAACCTAGAAATAACGGGAATATAAAAGGGAAGATGGTAATATTTTGAGTTTGTTTGTGTCTGAAGGATGCAACAGAAATCACATTTACTGCTCTTCTGTTTATGTCGTTAGATTTGGATCCATAATTCATCTCTTTAATGTCATTATTCCAGTTCAGATCCCCTAAGTATAATCCGAGTTCAAGAGATGTCATAAACGTTTATTAAATGCGTAAACAGGCGTCACTAAATGTGATATATATATATATATATATATATATATCACAATTTTTATAGCTAGTTTATGACTTTCAACCAGATGGCTTAAAGCTTACACTCCATAGAATTCTACAGAATATTCTCGGTAACTGTAATTTGTGTGGGCTAGAACTGCAGTTCCTGTATTTAACATTAGATCAGAGTATAGTGCGAAGCAAAACCGATGCGGGCATTGCTTTTGTGATCAAGTTTAGACAAACCTACACCTAAAATTTGGTCAAAAACAAAATTACTGAAATTTTCCTAAAATATCAGATCAGAGTACAGTGCGAAGCAAACCGATGCGGGCATTGCTTTTGTGAACAAGTTTAGGCAAACCTACACCTAAAATTTGGTCAAAAACAAAATTCCTGAAATTTCTGTTGTATGATTTTTTCAGGATATTCACAAGAGATTCTTATTTTTGTTTCAAGGGAGTTTATATTTTCGGGTAACGGTTAGAACTACAAAACATTAACATTTCAAAATTTACATTCTAAAGTATTCAATTTTTTGTACAAATTTCCATAAATTATCAAATTTGATCTGTGATATCAACGATTGCCATTGCACACCTTTTCATCCTATATATTATAAATTTTACCTAATTTTCTTTCCAACCGATGAGTAATGTTCTCTCTTCGTGTGACCCGCATGACGTAGAAATATCACAGTTTCCTACGAACTGATTCTCTTTATTGGCAGCGAAATTAACCACGAAGATAAAATGAAAAATCAAGAGTCAAGAAGAATAACGGAAGCTAAGACAGACTTCAAATTTACATCAATACTATCTATAACCGTTACTACAAGCGACATAAACGTTGAACTGCTCTGGAAATAATTTGGATATTCGGCCCATGAAGGTAGTAAGGTTGTCAGGCTTGCGCACCGGCCCAGAATTGCTCCTGGTACTCATTTCTGTTAGAAATTGAATCCACCCCAAGGCCACAGTGCCACCAGAATGATTAGGCCAATTGAAAAATCCAGACGATTTCATCGGGGATCGAATCCGTGACCTTCAGGTTATAAATATATATACATACACACATAAATATAAGGGATGGGTCGATACCAGATTTTCTCGATACTCCATACCGATGCATGACTTTTCCCTCGATACTCGATACCGTCAACATTTCCAGTTTCAGTAAATAGGTACATTAAAAATTAAAACTTGAGAGAACTGTGTAATACCAGCTAAATTAAGTGTGCATATTTAATGAGACAACATTTAATATCATCAGTAGCCTATAATTATTTTTAAACTCTACATTAAAACTAAAATTAGTTTTTTTAAACAGTCCACTTACAAGTTTTTGTTCAATAATACTAGCATTCTTGCAGAATTGCAGAGTTACCAAAGTATCGGAAAAGTACCGAGCGAGTTTTCTAAAGTATCGCTCGATGCCGATACCATGCAAGTATCGTGGACCCATCCCTAATATACATATATACATATATATATATATATATATATAAATAATTCTGATATTACCCATTATTGCAGAAAACATAAGCACTACACTTTATTTAATGCAAGCATATCTATAATGCACTATAATGTAAATAAAGATAAGTCGTTACCTTATAATTCGCATTAAATGTTAGTTTGTACAAATAATCATTATGCTGTTATGAATGCAATTGCTTCATGTACCATGTACCATAATAAAATAGCCCCAGTCGTAATGTAAACAATTTGTTAGGAGTACGAACCATTAAAGTTTATATTAGCCTACATGAAGCCGGACTCATTCAGTTCTCATACGGATAACATTCAAGGAGAACTTGCTGAACATTCAACGCTACCTTATGTTTAGTAAACGAAATGGGATTGCAACCAATAAACCTCATATTCTGATATGTAAACAGGGCGAATCAGAATTATACCGACAACTTTCAGAAGTTGTTCAGGGATGTTTTTTGGGTGTTTTTCATATAATGAACCCATGATTTAGGGTGGCTCAGTGTAAAAAAAAAATACTTTTATATTTTTAAAAAGGCCCCAAAATTCGAGCATTTCGGTGTAGACACCCTGCATTTTATGAACCTTGCTATCTAGTAACCTATGGTGTGATTGATGACGTGTCATATTCAAATTTGATATAACTATTAAAAGTTACGTAGGTATAATTTGTGACTCGGCTTATGTAGAAATTGCGCGGTGATCAACAAAGAAACCGTTGAACATTCATTTAAGCAAGATTAAGACTGCACCCCACTGTTGTAATAGTGGGGAACTTTTGAGTTAGGTAGGCCTACTAAATAATGCCGTATCAGTGGTGATTAAATGAATGCCCAATCTTGAGTTCAATTGTTACTGAATACTTTGAGAAACAAAATGGAATTCCATTGGAGTTTTCTTCAGAGATAGGAATTATTTCGTGAATTCAGCTTTGCTATAATAAATCTGGTATCTGGTAAAATATCCCTGCTTTTATAAATTGGATTAACCCACAGTATATGTGGATTCTCTCATGGAAAATACTACTCATTTTAAAACCGTCATTCACATGCGGTTTCGGAGGGTAGAATTTACAATTTCATCATGGTGTCAGTCCAGATGGTCATGAAGAACTAACCACTATTATGAAAAGCTACAAATCAAGCATCTGGATTTAATTATCTGCAGATCGATACTCCCTATGTAACCAATAAATTACTAGCGTATCTCATTAAACACTGCTTCTCTTCCCGGTAAATATTTACTGATGGAAATGGTCGTAACCTCAACATGGTACAACTGAATTCAGGTAGTTTACATTGGAGCCATCTATGGGATGACAATTTTTTAGAACTGTACACCGTTGCTGAAACTTGGAATAATAGGACTATTTCACTCATAAGCCGCGTGGTTGATACTGACCTATAACGTTCAGCAATAGGTGGGGCAATAGCAAACATATTAATAAGATTCTTTTATTGCAGAAGAAGGTAATCAGAGTAATGACAAATTCTTGTATAACTGCACATTGTAAACCACTATTCATACATCTTAAAATAATGACGGTAGTGAATTTGTATATCTACACAGTTCTGATGTACATTAAAGAAAATCAAATCAACATAATTCAGAGGCAAGACACTCATTCTTACAATACAAGGAATTGTAATAAAATTAATATACCATACCAAAGACTATCTATAACAACAAACAGTTATGAAATATTAGGTATGAAACTATATAATAAACTACCCTATAGAGATAACCAGAAAACCTTTAAAGGAATTAAAGACCAAGCTTTATAACTGGCTTATACTAAACCCCTATTAGGGCCTATAGTGTAAATGAGTTTCTTGAAACTGTTCAATATAATGATAGATTGATTAATCAGGCCTGAATACTGTATGTATGATGGTTTTTAGAATATATTTAACTATAGGTATAGCGTGCGATTTGCTGTATATAAAGAGAACAGTGTCATAGTCATATTATTTATTGTGACAAATGATATATTATAATGTTTTAAATTATTATCACTGCTGTTTTTAACTATTTACTAACTAGGGCCTATCTTATTTTAAAATGTTATAACCTGACTTTGTCCATTGTTCATTGAACTCAAAGACAATAAAATATGATTGATTGATTGAATTCCTCGGATCTTACAATATCTCTCGGATTACAAGGATGCAATTTTATCTGATATCAGCTCGTTACTGTACACGTGTGGTGATTAATACGTCACATGCTGCCATTGAGCAGAATGGAAACACATGATTTTATACGACATAACTTGTTTGGAAACTGAAATAATATAAATGTTCATTGATTAAAAACACGATTTCGATTCGGTCCAAGCCAGTTCTTGTGCTTTCATAGCGTTTTAATGTAACCAACAACGATGCCCTCCATCTTGTGATGCGCATTATTGGTATTATTGGTAACATTGAAAACTCGGCTCGATTCATTATTCATCTAGTATGCCGTGATCTTTCGGCTGACAGAATAGGTCTACTGACAACAAAGTAAAAAAATAACTATTATTTACAAAATCCGTTATAGCTTATTCGTGGAGTTCGTAGTGAAAATAAATCATTCTGAAACATAGTGCTCAATGCCTCTTTCGTCTTTGACGTGTAAGGCAAACTTTCTTCTGATGGTTCAAATTATTGATAAAGGTGCTTGTGAGAAAATAAAAATTCATATTTTCCAGAATCTCATTTCCATATTCCAACATTTCAGTTACAAATTTCACTATTTTTGTTTTGCAAATTTTCACAATATTTGAAAGCTTTCATATTTCCTCAAATAAGGTTTTTTTTTTTTTTTTTCATAACACTTTTTTTATATGTGTTATGTGTATGAAACTCGTTAGTCATTAACTCATTACAATGTGTGTAATAGTATTTAAGTAGTTATATTTTTAAATCGTTAGGTTTTCAATATATTTACCTGTAAAACGTGTACAATAGCCTACTGTATGATTAATAATTATTTTTTACATCTAATTCAACTTTATAAAATTATGAAAGTTGAATTTTAAATTGAAACTAATTTTGTAGGATGAGCATAATATTAATTAATTCTGAATTTTAAAACCATGTAGGCCTACTATTATTTAAAAACTTACACACATTTTAAAATCATTTTATAGCAGGCCTACATTCATAAAAAATTTCTCACATATCAATATTGTAGAAGACTATCCTTTTTAAAGATCTATTGAAAAAGTGCGAGAAAATTGTTTTAAAGTTTTCATGCCGGGGATTGAAACAACTTAAATATGGCATCATTCAAGCAATTTCCACCTACTGTCGTTCAACCTTACAGCTTTGTCAATGTGTTCGCTGTCATATACATTATGCTTCTATAACCATACAGTAGGCCTACATGTAGTCTAATGGCTGCAAATAACTGGATCGACATTTAGAGCCATTTAACGACCAAACTTTCTTTTTATTAAGTATAACAAGTGATATCTTTTTTCCGACGTAGATACACTGTATGCTGGCTATAACAATAATAGCCTGTGAACAGAAAGGACGCACACAATCAATGCAAAGATATTGAATCATCTACACCAGATCAGCCCACACCTTACCATCATAAAATGTTTGTACTGTGAAAGACCTGATACAAAATCCAGCGTCTCTCCTTCCCTTGAGACTTAAGCTTGGCCAAGGGCCAGATAAGTTATAAAATATGGTGTACACATTCTCTCTGACACCAAGTTCCCTAGAAAGCCAGCTTAAAACCCCAGAATCAATGAAAAATAAACATTGACATACAGAGAAACAAAATTCTTGCTGCAATACATTTTGTCGTAACTGATTGTGAGCTATACATTCAAGAATTATCTTGTCAACTCTTAAATCATAGGCTATTAATTTCCCACGGATCTTTTGCTATGGGCTGTTTACTCTCCTGATTTATCTCGAGGAACACAATCTTCAGCTCGTTTCCCCCCCCCTTCTTCGAGGTTAAAGAAAATCCTCAAACCTTTGAGGTCCATAATCCTATTGCACTTTTAAATATATTGGTTCTTTGACAGCCTTAAGAAACATTTAAAAGGTCATATACACTAAAAATAAATATAATTACTTTACTTAATTTTAGTTTTTCTTAACTTTTTTCTACATTATTCATAATTTAAAATATTCCACGTAATGAAGTTTCTTTCAATATCCCTGTTAAATTTTCAGTATGAGTTCTGAAAAGGCAGGCGAAGAGAGATAGTATTATTTTTGTTTTCTAAAAATATTTTGGGATTACAGTTCAATTGTTAAAAAATGTGGATTTTTTACAAAAATACTATTGCATATCCTATTAAATTATTCAGGGAAATTTATAACAGTGAAAAGAAAATAATGCAGGCTTGGGAAAGTAGTGTACAAGTTTGTGTTGTATCACGCTTAGATATTACGATATATTTTACCGTTCACTAATTGTATATGAGACCATGCCAGTGAAACCCGATCTTCAGTCGGTAAACACGTTTCCGAGAAACAATAGAAAAGAGCTGTCAGGGTATAAAATGTTGATTTTTAGATTCTGACGCCATCTATTGGTTTCATTCTTTTACTACATTCTCTGATCACAACAATAATAAAATCAGGTAAACTGATATAACAAAGTGCCAGTATGCTTTTTTAATCAGTTATAATTGCAGTTATGATATACAGAAAATATATCTATTTTTTTTTAATAGATCTCCGAGTTAATCCAGATCGATTCATTAAGCAGGGCTTACGGAAGAACAAAGGTCTAAAGTTTGATTCTTAACCTTAATTCATATTGGTATACACTGATATACTAATTCTTAAAATATGTAAACATTATACAAAATGCATTGACAATGAAATAGTACAGTAAGCCAATAAGAAGAGGATAGTTCCACCTAGCGGTATGCAGTTTTGTTCTGAGTATAGGCTTATGCAATTTTAACGCAACGCAATAACTTTAAAGCTAGTTTCTGTTCGTGAAATAACATTTATAGGCTTATGTTATTCTTTAGGAATGATGTTGTAGGTCAATGAAAGACAATGAATTCCCAGTTTTTTTTAAAGAAAAATGTAATACTTATTTAAGCACATTGACAAAAATAGAACACAAGAATGGAATAGGCTCAATTTAACACAACTGATAATAATAAAAAAAAAAATTTTGCTTTAGGGTGGACTCGAACGTGATATGTCTTGGTTACTAGACAAGCATCTTACCCCAAGACCAAACCACACTGCGAATATTGAGTGTCCAATCCCAGAGAATACTATCGCGTGGTAGCTCACAGAAAAGAAAAATCACCGTATTTCGAAATTAGGCTATGTTTCAAGCCTGCTAGTTTCCTTGTGTTACATTATTTGTATTATTTCATTCATAGGTAAAATAATATTCTAGATATCCCTGTGATAAATGCTGATATGTCTCTAGCTGAAGCAAAGGTACCAACGTAAGCATATTCTGATAGCTTAATGTTTTTATTTATTAAAAGGTCAGGAATTATTAATCTGACATAGGCTGAAGTAAAATTCAATGCTTTAATTTAATTGTAATCAATTTTAGCATAATAATTAGTCATTATACAACAGCATTTCATCTATAATCGAACATATGGGAACATTTGTTTTTCATGTGGATGTCAACTGTCCATGGCAACTGAAAGAGGCTTTATACGAGCGTGCTGATTGGTTGGCCGCGAGTCAATCATAATGCTTCGAATTGAACAAATTATTATTTATAAATGTGACTGTTAATTACTCTTTATTTCGGTACTGCTCAACCGATTAGGTCCAAATTCAATAGGCTTATTGCTATTATCGTTATAAATAAGTATACGAAGTTTCATGAAAATCCCATAAAGCGTATTTGAGTTACCGCGCCTTTTCTTATATGATACCATAAAAAGGCACTAAATTGGGTATTATTCCGGTACCTGCCAACCGATTTGGTCCACCATCAACAGACGTCTTCCCATAGACATTAAAAATGCGTATACCAAGTTTCATGAAAATCCGATAAAGCGTGTACGAGTTATGGCACCTTTAAAATATACACTAAATTGGGTTTTACTCCGGTACCGGTGAACCGATTTGGTCCAATTTCAATAGGGTTCTTCCCATTGACATTATAAACGCGTATACCAAGTTTCATCAAAATTCGATAAAGCGTATTTGAGTTAGAGCGCGTACAGACACACGGACGGACGGACGGACGGACGGACGGACAGACGGACAGACATTTTTCGTCCCCCACACAATCTCATAAAGTACCATACTGGCACTTAATAAAGGCAGCATTGTCAACCATAGTATTTTCAGTTTGAAAAGAGGTCTGCACTTTTAGGAACCCGCAAAGGAAATTTTAACATGATCCCTAATGTTTTCTTTCTTATTTTTCCTGGGAAAAATCATGAAATATGGAGAACAAAAACACTTGCTATGAACTAGTAATGGAGGAGCTTGCGTTCAAAACGAGACAAGTCCACCATTGGAAAAAAATGAGTTTATGATGTTTTCGGTACAATTTTACTGAATGCCATCGATATCTGCAATGATTTTCAACGAAATCCGAACAATTCCCATAGAAAATGGGGCTTAAAGTAAGGCTTTTCAGTCAAAATAGAACAAGTCCAGAAGAAATTTAAAAGAAAATTATTTCATTCTTTTGCAGTCAATACAAACAAGTCCCATATAAATAGTATCCCCTAAACAATGTTTCAATCAAAACTGAATATGTAAATTACATTTTATATTTTGAGACGAAAGTACTCCTATTGTGTAAATAGGATCCTGTCATCCGAAAGGGGGTCTAGGAATGCATTGTTTGTCACTTCCATTCAACAGCTTTCTCACCCCATAAGTTGGCATCTTTTTTGTTTGAAAAATATTTCTTTCAACTAAACTTGTTTGCAAGGTCAGTGAACTAACCCCTACCTGAAACGGGTAGTTTATTGCACCCACTGCTTTAAATATAAGCTGTTCTTGGTATAATAGACACTTTTCCCTTTAACATGAAATACAGAAGATGGTAGAAACTGTAAAGTCTGGCCGTTCTAAGAAGGAAACATCAAGTAAACAAAAAAAGTACATCTGTCTCACTCTAGCACATTACTCGTATGACTTAAGAGTGAGACAGACATACTTGTTTTTGTTTACTTCAGGTTTCCTTCTTAGCTTCTCTCAGGTATATTGTAGTGAGTGCTATTAACTGCGGGTCAAGAAAAAGACAGTCTGCAGGCCGAAAGAAAGATGGGGAAAAGATTAAAAGGTATGTGTAAAATAACAAAATGGTATTTTCTCAAGAACAAAACTGAATAATACTGAAAATACTGAATTAATACTGTAGAAGTCCAACTGTGCCAATCAAAACTGAACAAGTCCATAAGTTTTTTTGCAATAACTCAAAGACATATTATTTTTTTAAAAAATTGCTAACAATAATCAAAATATACCTGGCACCTCTATATAACCACAAAATATGGAAATTGTAGAAATAATGTGAGGGCCATTTTTAGTTTTTTTCACTTTCTGTAAAATTAGAAATGAAGGACTTGTCTTGTTTTGAACGCAAGCTCCTCATTATGCAGCTGAATATTCTGTCAGAGTGTGGCACAATTTGAGCATGGCATTACAGTATTGTGAAACAGGTGTTTAAAACGTGAAATGTTGCTTATCTTTGTAGATCAATAGCCATAAATTATACTTTTTTTAACAATAAAGTTTCAAAGGTCATAAAAAGATCAATGTTTTAGCTAGAGGCATAACTTTTTTTTGGAATGCGCAGGATTTTATGCAGAATCCAATCAAATCATAAAATTTATTTTTCAGACTGATGGTTGGATTTCACTGGCAGGGTCACATAAATATGTTCATCAGGAATCTGTGAAGTCTTTCAAATAAATGTCGATGATGATACAAGATCACCGCAAGACTTAGGCCCTAAGAAAGGTTATTAAGTTGATGATATGAATTATCCATTTTATTTTATTTATTGATCCAGCTCAATGGTACAATAACATATATTTTAACGCTTCAGAGAAAGAAGAAAAAGACACATAGAGTGTTTAAGTAATTTTCTACATTCTGACATTCATCCTTGTAAAAAGTAACAGGGTGGTTTAACTCAATTTTACGCTGTCAC
The DNA here is from genome assembly GCA_964059195.1 of Ectobius pallidus. Taxonomy (NCBI): domain Eukaryota; kingdom Metazoa; phylum Arthropoda; class Insecta; order Blattodea; family Ectobiidae; genus Ectobius; species Ectobius pallidus. The sequence goes on from CAXKWD010000003.1 coordinate 79,616,439, forward strand.
GCAAGCTACAGTGATTTCTCATTTAGGGACGAAAGTGGGTATGTCACCTCGCTACGTAGCAATTAGATAGGCTTGTCACAGACAACTCAGGGGAAGTTTAGGAACAGGAATGCGAAACTGAAGTCAGGATTTTACATATGGCTAATTAACTGAACAACAAGAATATAATTTAATTAATGAATGTAGGTATGTATGTATGCATGCGTACATATGGCGAAATTACAAAATCGTACTTTCTTACTGTAAAAGATAGACTACAGTGTAACATTTCCTTAAGAGGAAACATAACAACTTTTCTCACAGGACACGGGAAATTAAAATCATATATGCATCGTTTTAAAATTATAGATAATCCGTTATGCACTTGTGGAGGAGGAAACCAGACAGTGGACCACCTCATATTTGAGTGTAAGAAACTAGAAAAGGAAAGAGTCCTACTCCAAAATTATGTTAGAAAAGCAGGTGGACAATGGACAAACTCTAAAAGACAGTTGTTACAGAAATACAAAAAACAGTTCATTCAATTTGTACAGACGGTAAACTTAGAATCGTTATAGTATACTCAATCCATATAAACCCCTTATAAGATTGCAAATGCCATCGATTCAACTTATATAACATATCAATCTACATACTGATTAATGTTGTACATATATATGGAAACATTGCATGTAGTATTACTATCATTGTAATGGGGCATGCAGTAATAAAAGCTTAAAAAATGCATGCATGTATGCATGTATGTATGTAAGACCAGTTATCAGTAGATTATCAGTAGTTATCAGTAGATGTTTTCTGTATGTTTTCATGCATAATCTTGGAAATCTTGTGAACACTCAGCGTTAATTGTAACGTTAATTGTAATTAGCGAGTAGTGTTTAATAGAACACTGTTGAAACACTGTGGTCCGTGAATTTCGCACATAGCAAACAGGATGAAAAAACTACTGAAGCAGCATGCATACTGATATGGGTCTTATTTACATGCCCTCTGTAGCTTCAATATATATATATTTTTTATTTATTTCCTAATTTGGGCTCTTTCTATTTTCGGTGTTATTGGTTTGCTGTCAAGACAGTGATTTCGCCTGTAGGCCAGGTGGATTTTACACTTCACTTAAGCAACTTTCTAGAAAACGGCTCTATCGAGTTTGAACAGATTTTGTATATTAACTACGCGCAGTAATTTATAATTGCAATTTTTTCGTAAAAAATTGTGTAAATGTAATTATAAGCTAGCAGCTTCTTTAATTTGTCCTGCCTCTCTATAACAAAGATTTCCAACATAAATGCTCACATAATGCGATCGTTTAGATTATACCTTATAGTATTGGAAGTTTAGAGAGAAAACTCCGAAATTGCTATATATATATACACATACATATAAGTTATATAATTTTGGAAACATAATTTTGGAAACATAATTTTACGGTATTTAATTTTATAAAGTTACACATAATGTTTTGTTTTGCCCGGCAGAGTTAAGGCCATAAGACCTCATCTTCCACTCAACCAGAATAAATACAAAATACATTAAATGAATACCTACAAAAACAAATACAATAGATACCATAACTATACAAAATACTAGCAATAAAAAATAATATAATTTATTTGCCTACAATGTTTGTCATGCATCTAAATATGCATCTAATAATAATAATACAGAAGAGAAAACAAAGAGATTAATAATTATATATCAATGTGTGTTTGTGAGTGCGTGATTGTGTGTGTGTAGACTATAATGTGTAGACAATAAACACATATATTATAATCCAACACTACTTTTAACCAAATATCCTTCATGTTATTACAAAGATGACAGCAAACGCATGAAATTGAGCTTCTATACTTCCCAAAAGCATGATAGATCATACCTGATTTTATGACATAAACGTTAAGTCTTGTGTAATACTACACCGACACTTTTCATGATAAACAATAACATAATTGGATAATATGAATAACATTTTTGGAGTCGGATGAAACCCATTATCAAGGAATAATCAATGTAACAATCAGGCGTAAACTTAATACTACGTTGCGATCACAAGTAATGTTCTCCAAAGCAAAGAACTTCCCTGTGAGGAATGCAAGGAATGTGACCGTTGCGCGCGCAAGCATGCCGGCGACCAATAAGAATCTGCCTAGCCACCTGTGATGGTACCCCTCACCTCCTCCTTCTCCACCGGAGCAATATATCGCCTCTTGCCCCTCTAATCAGCAGTGCACCCCGCAGGGAAGTACTCTGCTTTGGACTACAGTACCTTTCTTTTATCAAGCAAATTGAGTGCTTATTTTACACAAACTCATTTAGCGTATATATATATGACTTTTTTTTTCGAAACATAAACTAAGTCTACCAGTTTTCGTTGACAAGTGTTAAAGTACTTCAAACTTCACAAAGAAGTAGCAAGTGCTTTGCATGATTGAATCGTTAAGAGGTGTATAGCTTGTATAATGAACGTAGCACATTGTGGTTGGTACCTTAGAACTACTAACAAAGTTGTTGCATTTAGCACTAGAGTACAATGGTGGCATTTATGCAACACGCTTAGCAATCATGACGTAGAAGTTGTCTTAACACCAGGATGCTTTTGAATGCCTCTAGACAACTTCTATCCATGAGTATAAGCATGAAAAGCAATGTAACTGTGGAATCATAAATTAATCCTATGAAACTTTTATTCGTATAATGATCCCAACTGTTAATGCTTGCTACATTTAATAAACAAAATCACTGAAGAGAAAAGTAAAATAATAAAATTCTTGATGTGAAACACATAATTCCTCTGCCCAAATAAAAGTTTTGCCTCTCAGTATAATATATTATGAATGACATTACATTAAAACTGGTTGTAAAAATGAAATTCTCTTACTTCACATTCTGATATCGAATAAGAGGCCGTGAGAGAGCGCGTTATTTAATTCTTTCAAACCTGATGCAAAGCTTTATTGCTCAACCAGGCAAAACTGAGTCTCTAAAAATAGTGGGTGGCCTAAAACTACCCTTCAGGGAATTTTTACGAAATAAAAGTATTTGGAATAAACGTTTTTGCTCTTACTATAATCACCTCATGTACAAAATTAAAAAAAAATCGTTTGAACCGTTAGAGGTAATCGCACAAAACGAAATTTTCTTTATGTAAAGAGGCATTTAAATAAGATAAAGTCGTCGCCAATCTTCGTGTCACCTCCCCAAAAGGTACCTAACCAAAATACAAAATTATGTTTTCATACGACTTTCGTTTAGGAGCCAGGATGTTCACAGAAAAACGGACACACACACACAAACATGTTACTGAAAATAGTATTTTCGGACTCAGATAACCTGAAAACGTGTGGGGCCTATTTATGTTAAAAACTCATCTTCGGGGTCAAACAATACTTCCTTTCTGAACTACTGGGCCACTTTCTTTTTAGTGTAAGACTAGCGGACCGCACTGATTTATAGATTTATTTATAACATGATAGGCCTACTTATGTAATACGAATACATCATAATTATATTACAATAACTGTATGTGTGTGTCATATTTTGCCTTCAACTTCGCAATGTTAATCAACAACACGAAGCAGGGTAACATTCCTGAATTGAATGTGAGACCTGACACTGACAATAAGGAAGACCTTCACTGATGTAACTTTTATTACATCAGTTGAAAATGGAATGAGAGTTTGTCCATTATGTAAGGGGGAAGAATCATGGTTTCATATTTTGGCGAATTGTGAAGGTTTGGAAAATTGGAGGGAAAAATATTTACCATTATCTTTTATGGAATCAAATAGAGAGGAATGGGAATGTTTGGAGTTTCTGACGGGAAAAAACGTTGAGGAAGGCATTGGGAAGTTTTTAATGAAGGCGAGACAGCTCAGGTTTGAAAAAGCGACAAATTGGAGAGCGGGTGTGGAGGGTGAGGAATAGATTTTGTTTGTTTGTGTTATTTTGTATTTATATTATTTGTTTTTTTGTGTGTTTTTGCGTAAGCATGTACGGTCCATGCGGACCCATGCGATTGTTTGCATTGGAATTTGTAAAAAGTTAATTATTGTAATAAACACTTATGATATGATATGATAAACTTTTATTAATGTAGCGTGAAACACACTGGCCAATCACATCACAAAAAAATCGGGACATTTGAGTGTCCCCAATAAAACTTTCGGAACAACGGGATATTTTGTCAAAAAAACGGGACTGTCCCGGGAAAAACAAGATGAATGGACACACTAGGCTAGTATGACCAAGTACAAGTTGTCATAGTGACTGACGGCAACCCAAGTTCAGTGTGTGGCACTCAGACGAAGTACACTTGACATGAAATCGCTTGCAGCGCCCGGATATCGCTTGCAGAGCCCCTGAACAAGCGAATACGTGCCATACTCCCACTGAACCAGTCCAACATATCTGTTGACAAATCAAACACTGCCGAATAAATACAGCCACCCGCTGTTTTCTCCAGCGTTCATTTGCCTACCTGCTCTGTTTACCTTGCTGCAATCACAGTGAAATGCTAATGTTTTCCCTGAACACACGTCCTGCTGGCCTATTTTCCCATATCCCAATATTCGTCACACAGCATTCTCTAGCTGATCTAACGTAAATCCTGCATCTAATGTTGATTATGTTGATATTTTTCAGGTCAGTGTTCAGACTCTAAAAATAAATTACATTATATATGGACCGTAATTAATCTTTTTTCGCGTTGGTAACTCAACCTCAGAAAACATGAATCGTTAGAAAGCTTTACTTCCTGGTATCTCAATAAATACCATCCCTAGCAGTAATGTATTTCTGTTACACACTTCACAACTGAGGGGCCTCTGAGGTCCATAAATAAATACTTACTAATATCTGTTTTTAATTTTCATTAGCATTAATTATTCGTTTTACAAACTCAATAATATCACACGGAAATCATAATAATATATTTTTTAATATTCCTAAATGTTGCAATTTTTTAAAATAATATTTAAATTTAAATACCATGAAAATATCACATGATAGCTTATTAAACCATTGCTGATTAAAAATACTTAAAAATTTCGCAACAATTCTAAATTCTCCATCTAAATTTCTGCGCCCATACATATCTTGTTATAATTTTAATTTGGAAGCAGAAGGACGGTGTTTGCTGTTTGCATTTAACCGCATGTGCCAATTAACTAATTACAAGCCTAATTAATTGGGTAAACAACATAAATTTATACGAAGACACAAATCCGATAAAAAAAAGTAGTATTTTCATACAAATATTCGGTTTTTTAAAGTTATGGGCAATTTTTAATTTTTATTTTTGCAGAGATTTTATAGCCAAATCTTTTAAGTATTTTAGATCAACAAAATCCGGGCTCTGGTAATAATATACTTGAGGATAGAACAGTCGGATAGAGGTAATGTGAACATGATGGAATATATGTAGTGAAACAATCTGTATAGTTAGTTGTGCTTCCCGTTCGTAAACAAAGTTAGAGATAACACAATACTTCACTTCAACGTGGGTTGAATGTATTGTCTGGCGTAAATCTGAGCTTAGGGATTCTCTAAACTCGGCTTTGAAACCTGAGACTGGTTCAGTAGTGATCCCAGCATACAGTTTCAATACCCTTCCGGCCGATGTAGGATTGGTAAGAGGTGCTGGAATACAGTATGTAGAGTGTAGAATCCACTGCTATGGATAGAAACGGTTAGATACCGGTACTTACTGTTAGACAAGTATTCCATTAGCAAAGGCGAAACTATAAATTGAGGAATTGGGCCTGTCCACCTATGGGGATTGTATTTCATTCAAGATTTTACATATATTTAGAACAATAACCTCAGTTCATAGCGTTTAACTATCCCCATAGTTGAAGGGTTTAAGTGATGGAAGCTGTGACTCGTGTAACAAATTCGACGCAGCTTATGATGTGACGTGCCATCATCGGAAACTAGACCCTTTATAATACATTATGCAACGAGCCTACAATGTCATTCATCAGTATCAAGACTATCAGTAAGTAATCAGCTGGTAATAAGTTCTCGTCTTTCTAATCCTATGCGATAGATGGCAGCTGATGATGTGCGGGGAACCGGTAGCTTCTCTTCGCCGTTTTAACTTAAACAAACAGACTAAAAACACGTAATGAGCTTAATTTAACCACAGTATAAGAAAAATAACTCACACGAGAGAAGAGTATGAAAAAGTGACCTTCCAATTTCTGTTCTTTTACTGATAAATTAGCTAGATGGGAATATGGGGTTACTGAAGATCGAAATAAAAGTATGTCCATTTAATAGTAGTTCTCGAATATGTTACTGGTTGAGTTATGAAAACGTTTGAGAAACAAAGAATGTTAAACGATAACCCAGGATTCTTCGTGGACCCCTAGAGGTCTGGCCTTTTTTTAACAAGTGTAATTGAACTTTCAGGAATCTGATTTCTAGAAGGGTTTCAGATAATCTATTTTAAAAAGTTATTTCTGCAGAAGAGACCTATTGGGGATTTGGGCTAGGGAAGGTGGATTCCGGAAATGCGTGTAACGGGAAGGCAAATATTATGAATTTTGTTAAAACTGACTGGTCATTAACAAAATACTGTTGGTAAGACTGGCTGTAGCCATGACAAGAAAGGTTCCACTACAGCATTCCCAACCATCAATGGATTTATGTACCACGGATTCCTTCTGAGTGTTCGTAAGGGACTAGCTAATTTACCAAGAAGGTATTCCTATTGAGATAAGGTTCTCATAAATGTTTCAAAAATAAAATATCTCTCAAAACTTACATACCCAGTGATCATACTGAATTTTATGAAACCTTATTTCTATTATAAGGAGTGCTTATTAGTTAACTGTCTTCTTGTTGTATCCACAATAATAATACATTATATTATTTATGTAACCACTCCAACCAACGTTTTATCTATATTTAAAAACCGTACTTTTTTAAAAGAGTATTACCCAATCTATTTCTATTTTGTATAATTAAATACATAAATTATGTAAAAATTATGTAATATAATTTAGTATGACTGAACTCACCCCGAACACGAGCTATGCTCACGCGGGGTAATCAATAGTTCATTTTATGTTGTAAAAATTGTGTTTATAATATTTGTATTTGTACTTGTATTTGTAATAATTTGTAGTTTGTAATTTGTAATAATAAAGAGAATTTCAATATAATTTTTAAAAATTCCGAATTTATTTATTTAATTATTTAATTTTCACTGAGAACATCAAACCCAAGTTGAATGACACCTCAGCATTATTATTTCTTTCTTTCTTTCTTTCTTTCTTTCTTTCTTTCTTTCTTTCTTTCTTTCTTTCTTTCTTTCTTTATCGCAGTTTACCCTCTCCCTTTTAGGATTTAAAAACCCAAGCCTCCCGGGCCACCTCAGCATTTTAATTATCAATAATACTATTTTGTCTTCACAACCAAGTTTATTCTTCAAATTTCCAAAAATTTTCTCACTGTGATGCCCATTTAACATAGCGCCATTCTATTGCTTTTGTAGAAAAAAAGATGGTGTGGGAAGAAGTAGCTGACATGAAATCCATTATACTGCCTTTGCGGAAATGAACTGACAACAATGTAACAGCTGTATAATTCACAGCTCCTGTTGTTCGCTGTCTCATTCAATTCACGTTTTGCTTGGTACCCTAAGGAGTTTCGGTGCCGAGTTTCCTCTGCTGACCAGACGTCTTGACAGGAATACAGGAAGGATATATTTCAGATTTACCTGGTTTGTGTGTTTGTACATAAGTCAGCCCAAGATGTAGCTAGGAGCCTTTGTTGAGAAGTGATTTACAAAATGTAATAGTTCTATTACTTACTTACTTACTTACTTACTTACTTAATGGCAATAGACAATACGTAAGCAAGCTAAGGGAATATTATCTATTTTATGGAACCCGAATATTCATTGCCGCGCTTACTTGAGCCCGCCATTCACTCCTATTCTGTGCTATCTCCATCCAACCTCAAATTCAATTAAATGTTTTCAGCTTTAATTGACATTTTGTTTGAAGTCCTTGAGTTCAGGATAGTTATTTATGATGCAAGTGCTAAAGACGAGATTATATTTTGCGAGTAGGTATGTTCCAGGAGAAAAATAAAATCATTTTTACTATGCGTACCGTACACTATTTTTAGACATGCGTTAAATTTGTAAAATAATAATTTTATTACGTACATGCCTCCATTTTGGAAGCTTCCTGTCTGTTTTGCCATTTAATCTAGTATGCTTTTGCACAGACAGAAGTTATTGATTTTTTGGTACATGGCTGCCAACATAAGATATGTCTTGGACAACGCTTTTCAGCCACCAAATATGACTACTTTTGCAACCACCGTGAAAAATTTAATATTTAAATGGGCGTAATGAATTTTAACTTTTCATCTTTTATCAAACTGAATTTAATAGCCATGTGCATATTATTCTTAACTAAAAGAGTATTTTTCCATGTGACAGAAACCAAAGTTGGTGACAATGGAGTGCCATAAATATTTGGTAGCACCAGTGCTATGATGTGCAATTTTTATTTCGTGTATCTTGTGTTAGAAGTTCTACTATAATTCAGGCTGTGTAAAAATAGTATTATGGGTATTGCTGTACGTTCGTTGTCTGCTGTGAACAACACGTATTTCGTAACAGAAGAATCGTATCAAGACAAGAATTTTATTTGGAGTAAGAATCTTCCGGGAGTGACTACTTTCTCTGATTATTTCTCCCACTTTACATGAAGAAAATGAAGTCATTCCTGATAACGATTTTGTTTGAATTTGGCAGATGACCTACACACACAAATATCACTACTTTTTTTTTTTTTGGTAGGCATTCTCTGAAGGTCGGTCAATTCTTCCACAAACCTTTCAGCCTTCAAGTCCTGCCTGGGAATGACGTTTCTCGCGATAAAGAACATATGTGACGGCACTACCTCTGTGTCAATTTTGGTCAACCAAAATTATGTCGTGACATTATGTCAAGGCCAGAAATAATTTAATCTAACAGAATAAATGTGATAAGTTGAATTCACTAATTCTTTCAGAACGTCTGCTCGACTGGCTATTTCAACGACGCGTCCATCTGCTGCAATACAGTGAATCGCGCATGAGTGAACAGAACTTCTATCCAATTGAAATGTACCAGTGGCGGCTATTCAGGGGAAGTAGGTGAAGTAGCACTTCACCAGTATTTTCTCTTTACAATACGTATTTTTAAAGTTTATTTTCCATATCACGAATTGGTTTTTACTATAAATGTATCTGTATTTTTGAATTGCCCGCCACGCCACCATCTGGTGGCAAAGCTGATCCTGAGAGGGCAGCGTGCTTCAAGTCGGCCGTGTGAAGGTGAACTGGAAACCACGCCCGCCGTTGCATGGGTAATCTGTTCAAATAAAAAATGAGGATGGCAAGCAGCAGTTTTCTCGCTTATCCCACGTCTGCTAGGTGACGAGAACAGACTACCCATGAAGCAGCCCCCTTGTTCAGGCATTCTCTTCGCCGCGCCAGCACAACACTGTCAGCTCGGAGAAAGAGGTGGGCACGTTAGATCTTCCACCGTCTGACGGTCTAACGCCGCCAAATTCGAATGTGTTAAATTCAGAAAAACCCGGATTCCACAACCCCGATTAAGTATTCTGTCGCACTGGGAACACTAAGCGACTTTCTCTACCTCGATCATTAAAACTACTATTTTCTCGTCTCTTATTCCATTTCCGGGGAACTCTCACGCGATTTGCCCTGCCCCAATTATTATTATTATTATTATTATTATTATTATTATTATTATTATTATTAATATTATTATTATTATTACTATTATTAATACCATCATTATTACTATCATTATTATTATTATTATTATTATTATTATTGTGCTATTTTCTCTCGTCACACAACTCACACAACGTTCGACGAGACGAGAGAAATTAGCAAAAAATCATCGCGTGAGAGTTCCCAGAGATGGATTAAGAGACGAGCAGTTTAGATAGGCCTACTAATGATTTTTAAAAATATTTTAAGTTTGCTGTATGAAATAATATTTGCAGCACACCCTCGTTTTGAGCCACGAGCCGCTATTGGGTGAATTCCATTATTAACATAAGCATGTGGAATTTTTTTCTCTTCACCTAATTTTCCGGCCACGAGCCGCCACTGAAATGTACATCAGTTTTTCTTAAGAAACCGGCTACTATGATAACATAGTAACTAGAAGAAAGTCGGATTCAAATTGAATCGCGTTTTTCAAAATAAAATAAGAAGTGTAGCTCTGCAATCATTACGATCAGGATACATACTGCTACAAACTTTTTGCAGCGTTATAATATCAGTTATGATTAGGGACCGGATTTTTAGGTTTTTAAAAACACTGTTTTAGGTTTTCCATTAGGTGAAATAGTTTTTTTTAGGTTTTTTCTCCAAAATATCGTTTTCGGGTAGAATAATTGGTTTAATGAATTTAAATGTTTTACATAGGATTCAATACATAATACTTTTAAAGTTTAACTTAACAAAATTGACTTAAATTTGTGTAAACTTGTTTTAGGACAATTATACGATTGAAGAAAGAAAGCATAAACAATCAAAAGAAGCAGTGAAAATAAGATTGCCTCATATTTCCTGGTTACAGTAAGGAATACGCCGGTACTCTTATTATACACTTCCTCTCTTGATACTGTCCATCCTAGACGACAATGGGTAGAACGAAACGCTGGTGGTATTAATTTCAACCCGACAAAAATTATCGGGTCTCCGCAAAATACCGATTTCTCAACCGACAAACAAAAAATACAAAAAAGTAGCCTAAATTAGATATTTTAGGTTTTATATCCCGTTTAGGTATATTTAGGTTTTTATACCCCATTTAGGTATTTTTAGGTGCTACAGAATTAATGTGGGTGAATCCTATGGACATGATTCGAAAAAGTGTATGAGCGCTTTTTGTTTTGGAAGTAAGGAAAAAAATAGGTAAAAACCTAAGAATCCGGTCCCTAGTTATGATTCCTTTAGCTACGGATATAACATGTGAATCATTTTCCTTATTTATGTGTACATTAGTTCAGACACCTTCAAGAATGATTTCTTGTAAGACACACTTAGGCTATCTTCTTACTCTTTCACCTCCAATTTCTCATATTTTCGACTGAATCATCGTAGTCATTATCAACATTGTCTCATCCTCATCATAATTAATTTTATTCTATTTCTAATACTTTTGCTTTTTTCTCTTCTTTCTGTAAGTGTATATTTGTTCTTATTGCCTTAATGCACAGTAAGTGTAGGCAGAATCTACTAAAGAAGGATATATGCGTTTGTTGATATGGGAATTATTTGAAGTTGATCCATTGGTACAGCATTTCAACATCAGTGTTCTCAGCAATTCTGGATAACAGAAACCTCAACCAAATAGTCTGTCTTATTCCTAATCCATAAATTAACCATTGCGCTAAGTAACGTCTATCATGCAAAATTCCCTGAAATTTATGATCATTCTCTTCGTTGTTTATTGTAATTGGAGTGTTTCGATCGAAGCTATCCGTGCTTTAAAGAGAAATGCCCAGTCATACGTATCAAGAAATACCGTACAGTAATATAGCTGCTTGTCATGATAACTTATAAATATGTATACCTATGAATCCTGCTAAAATATTGTTAAAAGGCAGACATCTCCACCTAATTAAAAGACCAGTCATATATCCACATGGTTTTTATATCATATGAAACCCAAGACGCGTCGTGTGATCAAATTTATTTCCTGGAGAAAAATAATTGGATGTCAAACATGTAAAAAATAATGACGTTGTTATAGAAACTGCTCAGGACAAAGGTTATAATGGGACCATATCCTTCTTCTATTCGAAATAATTGAGTGTCTTATTTCATGACTCTCCTCTGTAAGTAGTATTTGACTTACTTTCTACCTTGCTCTAAGAGTTCGGGGTAGAATCATCTTCAAAGTTAATTCCCATTCAAATCTTATCATTTCTGTCACAGTGCACAGTTCGATGTTATTATTTTATAAAAGAAAATGTTAGCTGGCATTATTTCCAACAATTTGTAAATAGCCTACATGTGTAATATTATACAGGAATAGGTCTATACTAGTTGCAATAATTTTTAATTGCATGCACAGATATTTTATACTGAAGTAGCTGGTCCATAAGTATGTAAGTAAGTAAGTAAGTAAGTAAGTAAAAGGAAAAAAAAACTTTTTTCTCACGGTTATTACCATTGCCAGAGAAAGTAGCCGTACTTCCTTCTTTTCTCATTTTTAAAATTTTTTTTAACTTTTTGAGTTTAAGTCACTTGTGTGAAACAGTTTGTGAACAATGTAATCTAAAGAATAAATTTGTATACAACTTTTATAGCTTTTCTCTCTGGAGGGTGTATTATTAGGGATGGAATATCGGAATTATCGAATATCGATATTTTTTTACGACACCCGATATTTTGAATGAATATTTCAGTTCCAATAATATCGTTATATTGATATTGCTTTAGTGATTTTACAAATTGGTGGGTGAGAGAGGGACTTAAAACAGAAGTAGCCTACACTGACCCATTTCATCTCAAATCATACAGCTTAGTACCAAATGTATTCAAAATGGATTGTATTGGATTTCAAAATCGGCTTAAAAAAATATATGTTCAAGGACCACATGACCTATGTTCAGAAATGAAATATTTTCCTTCTCACTTGATTTGTAACAATGTTACAGGCACACAAAGAATCGGGATTTTTGGTAAAAAGTTGTACGCAACGAAAATATTGCAATTTTCAAAGCGCTATAAATCAGAAACCAAATATTATGGAGACTTGAGGTTATTTTTATTTGAAAGCCTGTTCATAGTAGTTTCAAATCATGATATAGGAAGACATTTTTGAAATTCTCTTTAACTCTAAAATTCAACATGAAAATAAAAAATAAAAATTTCCCAAGTTCAGATATTTTTTTTGAAAATGTGAACAGTCGTAAGTCATTACTTTTATTGTGATAATATGGTATGGAAACTGGACTAATTATTAGCAATAAAATTTATGCCCTAGCTTCTCACATTAAGTAGATAAATCTTTGTAAAAAGTGAAAAAACACATTTTTGACTGTTTTTTAGAAATGATTTTCTCCAAAACACCCATCTCAAAAGTTTTGAAAATTACACAAAATATTCTTTGATGGTTGTTCTTATAGGTGGTACAATCACATTGGGGGATATTTGTGTGGAAAACCTGAGAGAATTTTTTCAAAACTACTCTACCTGTTCCATAATGTTGGACATTTAGTATATAATGTATTACATTGGCAACTCTGTTTTGCCAGATGTTTTCAATGTACACAGTTCTATTAAATGAAATTGTATTGAAAGATCACACCATAGATGGTTGAGTCCATTTCCGGATTGGAAATCTTACCACTAGAGGTTTTTGAGTCCAAATTCAGCAAAGGGTATTGCTGGTTCTTTGTGAGAGTCCATCAGTTTCAGTTAATTATTAATGTTGATCACTAGATTTAGACAAGAGTAGTAGAAAAACTACATAAGATAAAATATATGTTAACATATTATACAAATGCTGAAATATCATTAGGCCTATATTTTTCACTTGTAACATCACACTGCTGAGAAGAGTTCTTCTGTCATCTTCATATGTTCCGCATTAAACTTATGAAGCTGGGCTGACTGTCATGTGGAAAAGAATGATCCAGCTTGAGAAGCACATGGGAAATTTATTTCTAAATACTGTCCTATTAAAACATTTCTTTCTTTATTTTTATTTATGTTGAGATTATTATATTTAGTGTAGTGTTTTTTCATGAATTGATCAATTAATTCAATATATTTTGATCAAGCTATTTTTTGGGTTGGCGAATATCTAATTATTTCAACCTTCTGTTTTTTTAATCACACTTCTTCAAAATGGATAGTTTCATCCACGTTCCATTCACCTTTTCCAAGAGCAAGGAGTTCTTTTTCAACTAATTAAAGGTTTCTAGCATTTCAAGATATTGCTAATTTCGGGCGAAAGGCCTTTCTCTTCATTTTTATCATGGATTCAGTAATTCATCGACCATGAAGATTGCATGTAACACAATATTAAGGACCTCAAGGACTTCCTTACGAAGATAATAAATCTTCATCAATCCTCAGGACATTCATACTAATCAAGGAGAAAATCCTTCAATTTGTGAGTAATTTCGTGAATCACATACCAAAGGTACGTTTCACTGCATATTTGGACTAAGGATTAATTAGTTGGCTTCGTGAGATTTGCAGTCTCAAAGAGAATTTAATGTAATTGTGATTGATAATAAATGTAGACATTTATCAATTAGCAAGTGTGTAAATCACTTAATTCAATGCAAATCCTCATTCTGAGCATCAGATACTGTAAACATTCAAATGTTATCATTTCTACGAACATTAATATGCAAATATTCTAGCTAGTGAGAAGTAACAATGTCAATAAGCTACGTCTTTTTGCTACAATTATAGCTGGTCCTCCGATTGTATACAGTTCCAATACATTTACATGTGTATTCAATTAGCTTCATAAACATCAAGATTACGACGAACATTTCCTCAACCGCATGTTTATGTTATTCAAGTGACGTCACTCCGGAAATGGACTCAACCATCTATGGTGTGATCTTTCAATACAATTTCATTTAATAGAACTGTGTACATTGAAAACATTTGGCAAAAACTGTGTCGTCAATGTAATACATTATATACTAAATGTCCAACATTATGGAACAGGTAGAGTAGTTTTGAAAAAATTCTCTCAGGTTTTCCACACAAATATCCCCCAATGTGATTGTACCACCTATAAGAACAACCATCAAAGAATATTTTGTGTAATTTTCAAAACTTTTGAGATGGGTATTTTGGAGAAAATCATTTCTAAAAAAACAGTCAAATATGTGTTTTTTCACTTTTTACAAAGATTTATCTACTTAATGTGAGAAGCTAGGGCATAAATTTTATTGCTAATAATTAGTCCAGTTTCCATACCATATTATCCCAATAAAAGTAAAGACTTAGGCCTGTTCACATTTTTTAAAAAAATACATGAACTTTGGAAAAAAATTCAATTTTTTGTATTTTCATGTTGAATTTTAGAGTTAAAGAGAATTTCAAAAATGTCTTCCTGTATCATGATTTGAAACTACTATGAACAGGCTTTCAAATAAAAAAAACCTAAAGTCTCCATAATATTTGGTTTCTGATTTATAGCGCTTTGAAAATTGCAATATTTTCGTTGCGTACAACTTTTTACCAAAAATCCCGATTCTTTGTGTGCCTGTAACATTGTTACAAATCAAGTGAGAAGGAAAATATTTCATTTCTGAACATAGGTCATGTGGTCCTTTAACATATATTTTTTTCAGCAAAATCCATGATGTTGATGTGACACCCCCTGTATGATCTGAGATGAAATGGGTCCACTATTAAAACATATTTATTTGTAAAAATGGACAAAATCAACGTTTTATTCAATACAAGTTTAAAATTAATAAAATTGAAACTTAACATTTAATTACACTTATTTTCAGCATTTCTGGTCGCCCGTTTGAATATTGCTAGCACACGGGCGTCTCAGCAGTTACACTTCCTCATCAGAAAAAGCATCAGCAACCAGTGATGTCATTCCCTAAATCGCTATAGGGTACAAAGTTGCATTAAACGACATTAGGTTCGTTCCAAGAGCACTCCGAAACCATGTACACATAGTTCACGCATGCATATAATGTCAGTTTTCATACGCCGTGCAGTGAAACTGTCAATGTACGCATGCATGAACTATGTGTTAACGGTTTCTGAGTGCTCCAGGAACAAACCTTATTATCTCAGTAAAACTTTCGATATTATTTAATTATATTATACTGTTATCGATATTAGTAACCGATATTCATATCGATATCAATATCGATATTTTGCTTCCGATATTTCATCCCTAGTGTATATAGTCTACAGTTTCCGGTGTCTCACTAGATCGTTGGGCAGAATGTCTTGTTGCATTTGATTATAATCTCTGTTGCCCGGCTAGTTCCAATTTTTTGCACAGACGAAATTATCCTGGGCTCTTATATAATTCGTAACATTATTGCTAAGCCTTTTCCTTGTCATTTTTAGGGGGGGGGGAGAAGTAAAGAATTATTGATTTGACAACATGAGCACGAGTAACTCAAATAACGGCACGAGGATACCGGTTGTTACCACCATCATGAAATAGTGAAATATTTCGATTTTGAAACGGCTGCAGTCGGTATGCTCTTTCCAGTTATAATAATTACAGTATATTTAAGCTTCATCTCTATAAGTTGAGAATTTTTTATGTGAACAGACACACGCACAGAAACTATATATGTAAATGCGGTAAGGCATTTTGTCCAAGACAAACTTTCTTTATTTATTAATCACAATAAAGAAGCAAACAAGATTATTTTGAGGATACCTCATTAAAATATCAAGAGAAGTGATGGTAGGGGTAGGTAATGTCATATCAATGAGAAGAGGACATAATTGGCCTAACTGCGGTGGTATTATTTCTTATTCAACATTAACCCACGAGCCATATAGTTCCAGTGTCACTTTTTATGTATTTTAGGAAACGTCATAAAAGGGGAGGCAAATACCAATATCAGCATGACACAAATTTAACAGAACATAAAATTGAATTCACTCTGAATGAGATTTTTAGGAGAATAAAGCCTTTCACATCACTATTTCCTACATCTGATAAAAAACCTATATTTCGTCACACAAAGTTCAAAGGTTTTGTAGTCAGGCTTATTATGGTCTTTGTGGAAAATAGCATACCATTCATTATACACCGCACTGCAGTGTTCATCATACTTGAGCTTCTTTCCTTGTCATTTCTTTTCCTCAGTCTGACGTAAACCTCCTGAATGCGACATTATAAGGACACTAAGCTGACAGAAATCTCCTCCCATTTTCGCTTGAAGTGCTTTGATGAAGCTATGAGAACTATCGTCATGAATCTTGCATGACGCTAATGCCCCGTTATGAAGGCTGTTCTAGCTAATTTTACTTGACCATATCGTAAAAATTATCCTTTTTCATAAAACAATAACAGTAAATTACAACAATAACGAAGTTATCTATTTTTCTCCATCTTAAATACTGCAGTTAGTAAGGTATATAAATATAAAAAATCATCTGAAATAAAATTGTGAGTCATTCGGAAACCCGAAACATTATTTCGAAGTTGAGAGAAAAAATATGTAGACCTATTGATTCGGATCAAAGAATGGTATTTCATGATATTACTACTTGGACGAAATTCAATAAAACTGGTGTGTAATTAGACTTTATTTTCTGAAAGTTGCAACGTGTAGCCTACATGCGTATTTTTTTACATAGTCAACTAAAATAAGAATTTAAAAAGAAAAATGAGTTCAAAGTGAACCCACCAAATTGTATTTATCTTCATATATATTCATCTAATCTATCAGTAATAAAACCTTTTGCATTTCTCTCAACACATCACAGTACAAATAAATAATACTTTATGAATAAAAATACTAAGAAAACTACGTGGAAACCTTAGATGTTAATACTAGAACAGTGTTTTAAAATATATCTTCGCTTTCATTGGCTCATATTCAACCTATCATGAAATTTACTGGCTTACCTCAGCGTATGAACGGAATAGTAATAAGACATTTTTATTTAAGAAAATAGATGGACCTGTGAGCTTTTATTAAAGAGCTAGGACAGAATTTTGTTCCGGCAAAAGACGCAGGAACAATATTTTATTTCATATGAAATAGTTCTGATGATTTTAAATATTAATTATTTTCTTCTTACTGTAGAGTTTATTACATAGCCAACTCATTTAGTAAAATATTCTGTCGGGACAACTTAAAAAGTCATTTATGGATTCACAATTCCCACAGAGAATGTTTAGGAAGTCTCAAAACACCGAAATCAACATTCCAATTACCATATCTTTGTGTCTCACTTACCCTAGAGAATGGCACACGCACTAAAATGGAATGCGGGTAAGGTCGAAATAACGAAAATGTCCTGCGATAATATAATGGAAGATTGTATGTCCTATCCACCCATAGGAGCATCCTTATTTGATATAACTATGTACAATGAATATCTTATGCCCGGTTTCTACAAACTTGTGAATTACCTATGGGTAAATTATCCATGGACAAATTAGTCCCATTTCACCCACAATGATATAATGAGCAAGGCCTTGGAGTTTTACAGTTAATTTAATTCAGAAGGCTTTGATTCTCATTGTTTAAATTATTATTGATCCTACAAAGAGGTTAAATTTTATCCAGCCATCCATGAAAGGATAAATTAACCCGACGATTTACCCTTGGAAAGATCTAGCCCGAGTTTGTAGGAACATTTTTTCTGTCATTTTCATATTTACCCAGAGGACATTTATCTAGAAACTCGCCACAAGTGTATATGATTGTTACCTTTAAATTATTTGAGTTTTTAAAAGTTATTCTTGTGTAAATTCTGTCCATGGGATAATTTACCCATAGGTAATTCGCGAGTTTATAGAAACCGGCCATTAGTAACTTATACGCATTTCATGTACAAAATTTATACAAAATTGTCAAGTCGTTTTTGAGAAAATCGCAAAAAACCAAATTTTATTCACTAAAAGTAAGAGAAAGTACTCACCAGTCTTCGTGTCATATCCCCAGAAGGTACCTAACCAAAATATAAAAATTTCTTTTTACGTGATATTACGTTCTCGACACTGGCTGCTCACAGACACACAGACATACAAAGACATCTTCCTGGAAATAACATTTTTCGATTCAGTATACCTCAAAACGTATATTTATGTTAAAACTCGTCTTTGAGTTTCGGGGCAGAAAACAATACTACCAATATGGTACGGGCATATGTATTATATGAGCATAGTGCCTCTACCTCCGATATTACAGATATGCTATCACGTGTGAGCAAATAAATGTTAATGTTCACAAAATCAAGACAACTTAATTGATTAAAATTTTTCTGATATTTTACTTCTTCAGCAGAATAAATCAGATCCCCAGTTTGAAGAGAAATTGATTTCACTTAAATACTTGACTTTTAATGTGTATAATATACAGATTGCACAATTTAGTTATTACGTTAAATTTTTACTTTTTTATTTCTGATAAAATATAAAATGCTATGATCCATTAGTTTTAAGAGCCTGATCTAAAAAGAATGGCTTGAAACAGGAAATTTCCAGTTAAATTCACTGTTTTCATAACCTCTCTAGCATGCCTTCTTGTGACCTAAGGGAAAAATTATTTTTTGATGTTCAACATCCGGATCAATTTCCGTGAATTAAATCTCCGTGGGCGATGATGATCACACAATATCATTTTGAAACGCAATGGCAGTAAAAATTTCCCAGTATCGTTACTCGATATATTTTGTAATCCTAAAGGAAAACGCTTCAAAGAAATCTGTATATTATATTGAGCAAAATGAAAATTTGTTCTGGGAATCGCATCCTGTTCTTTCTGTTTAGAATAAAAGTGTTAATCGAGAAAGATTATGTGTCAAAAAGTGCGAAACAAACTGAAATTTCTTAAGATTTGTTCTTTAGTAAGTAACTTACATTATGACATTGTTAACTATCAGCCCAGTTTGTCATAATATCACTGCTTTCCTTGCTATTTATTCTTAATAACACCGTATTTTACGGACTATAAGACGCTCCGGACCATAAGACGCAACTTGATTTTAGGATCGAAATTGAAAGGAAAATAAATTTAATGTGATTCTAAACAAAAAATTTTAAACATAAACAAATTAAGTTATAACCTTGTGCAATCGAATCAGTGTAAATCACTTCTAACTTAAAACGTGCGTTGTACGAAAATCTCTTCTGTAAAGGTGGCAACGCATAGATTTTAACTGAAATGATTTCTCATGAAAGACTGAAAATACATTTACAGACATTTACAGACTGTTTAGAGGTCATTGCCTTCATTAAAACCACCCTGCAGAGACAACTCCTTTTGTATAAAAGAACTCAACATTCCTTTCTTTTCGCATTGTATGCCTGGCTTCCAGCTACCCTCATTTTACGATTGTAACAAGTGCACTGATGTACTGTTTGTGTCAAAATTTGTAACTATCATATCGTTTACAACACCTTGTTTATAACTATGGTATTCCGGCAATATTTACCAGTATTTTAATTTTTTTAGTGTACTTCGGACGCACCCAACTTTCAAAGCTCTGTTTTCAAGGTAAAATAGTGCGTCTTATGGTCCGTAAAATACGGTATTACTTTTTATTTCTTTTCTAAATTTACCTTTTTATAAAATCTTATTTTAACTTCATAAAGGCTAATTATCACAATAGCTCATATGTATACATGCATATATATATATATATATATATATATATATATACTGCATTTATTGCACTTAAACAACGTCTTGATTTATCTCAAGTCACAACATTTGAGTGGCCCTACATGTGATTGTTTTTCGACTTTCCTTATACGAAATCTTAAGGCAGGCTTTTTTAAATGTCTTACCCTTTTATCTCCGATAGTGAGAAGCACCCTAGGAGAATGCTCAGGCTGCTGGGGAAAACCGAGCACAAATGGGCAATCGCCCGAAGTGCCCGGGCCACTACGGTCAACCCTCGTAGTACCCGATCCGAGTGAGGTTTTCTCGGAGTTTCCCTTCTCTATCTAGTGAATACCGAATCGGAAACTCGACCCACGCGAGATGGATGACCAAACACAATGATAATACACAGTTATGTTAGTGCTGAAGCAAACAGCTAGCTCAACACACTTTTCCCCATTGATTTAGGATATATTATAAGGACGGGAAATGGAGCAATAGAACAAATGCGCCGAAAAGTTGTTGGGACCGGAGTATGGCCTATGGTCGAGGGCTCCAGGGTTGGTGGAGTGCCAAAAAATAGGCCTATAATTTTATCTTCAAATCCCCTTGTATTGACTATAATTATAGACGACCAATCAAGGGAAAAACGTTACTTCAAAAATTGGAATTGATAAGTGTTGCTCGCAATGTAGAGAAATATTTATAACAGAAAAAATTCATTAAAATGTAACGCATAGGCCTATCCATAGTTTTATAATAAGTGTAGGACTCACATTCAGATAGTCTTCCACCGATTCTGTTTCGGAGGTGGACTGGAAAATGGACTAGTGAAACCTGGTCTAAAAGAGTGATTAATTGGCAATTTCGACTGGCTACTATACGTCTACAAAATTACAAAAGAGACCGGAAAATTTCAAAGCTGACATAAGTATTGTTGCGGGTTTCAAATAATCAACTTTGTATAATGTAACATGTAACAATTGTTAAGTACCAGTATGGTACTTGATGAGATTGTGTGTGGGGGATGAAAAATGTCTGTCCGTCTGTCTGTCTGTCCGTGTGTCTGTGCGCGCCATAACTCAAATACGCTTTATCGGATTTTCATGAAACTTGGTATACGCATTTATAATGTCCATGGGAAGAACTCTATTGTTATTGAACCAAATCGGTTCACCGGTACAGGCGCCAAACCCAATTTAGTGTTTTTATTTAAAAGCGCCTTAACTCAAATACGCTTTATCGGATTTTCATGAGACTTGGCATACACATTTATAATGTCCATGGAAGTCGTCTGTTGATATTGGACCAAATCGGTTGGCCGGTACCGGAATAATGCCCAATTTTATGCATTTTTATGGTATTATATAAAAAAGGCCCCATAACTCAAATATGTTTTATCGGATTTTCATGAAACTTGGTATACACATTTATAATGTCCATGGCAAGAAGCCTATTAATTTTGGAACTAATCGGTTGACCAGTACCAGAGTAACGACTAATTAAAGGTCACATGTTTTTAAATTTTTGTCTACCGGTATAATTTGACAGTTAACACTATTCCTTCACTTATGCTTATCAAACGACACCGTCAAACCGACTGAGTTGGCCAAATGGTAACGCCTTGGACTCGTATTCTGGAGGTCCCTGGATCAAATCCCGGAGCCGGCCGATTTCACATGGATTTATTTTATTTTATTTTTTATTTTTATGTGAGTGCGCGATTGTCAAGGTATCACAAATCTGTAGTTCTGCTGACGCTGGTCGATTTTAATCTGATTAGAAAAACCTATTTTCTGCATATCATAATTGCAATTATAATTGATTCAACAAAAACATACTGGCACTTTGTTATATCAGTTTACCTGATTTTATTTATTAGGAGATAATCCGTCCGGACACACAGCTCGTAATCACTTGCTTTTCGAACATACGCTCCGTTGGTTTTTTATACGCTGATTTCCGATTGAAATTCTAAAAATAGGGTCAATCATTTACACTCTTTGCGGGTAATATAGTATTTATTAGCGGACTTGTTAGAAGAAAACTTTCTGCAGGCTTCTCCTCCCCCTCTCTTTTCAACTTCGCCAAATGTTCCCCCATAACCTCACCAGAGAACTTCCTTTTTCCCCCAGATCGAGAGTGCATGACATGGTAAAATCATTTCTATCTCTCTCTGTCTCTTTTTTATTGATTTCTCTCTTTCTGTCCTTCAATAACTTTACTCCCAGATGAAGGGATTGAGTAGGGAAAGTTCGCAAACTGGTACGGTCATTTCCTCAGTATATAGATTATAGAATTTAGCTTAATAAATTTTCCGGATTTTGATCTAATGGGTTTGGAGTTTCTCATGTATTGCCCGGTATAGCGTCCGCCATTTTCACTGGGGACCTTTGAGTGTAGCATTCGGCAATGTCAGTGTAAGGACTAACAGTATTGGAACCACATTCTGGTGCTCAGTTTTACTTCATTTTTTAAAGCTACTGCTTCTGTTCAGAACTGCATTTATTGTTTACCATTACACTCCATTTTTGAGATTTTCTTTATAATTATTCGGAGTTACTCACCGGCTACACAGAAGAATGCAAGCGTTTTCGTAGGTGTCACGAGCAACTTTCAAATCTCCGGTCAATTAATGGGCGACGTAATTTGCGAGGGTTATCTGGAGAATTCCAAGTAACTAGTTGTATTTATTGTGGCTATTTTACTATTTTCACATGATAAAATGTATATACTGAGCAAAAAAGCATTAATTTACTTCATTTATTTCAATGCTTAGATAAGGTAATGTGATCTGACAAAAAAATGGAAATTGAGATAACACCGGGAAAACATGTTTCACGATGCCCAGAAACCGAAAAAAAAGTTTTTGGAATGACGTCTGCTTGTCTGTTTCTTTATAAAGTTAATAGGCATTGAGATAAAACGAAATAAATACGACTTAAATGCAGAATTTCAGAACATACATTAATTAAAATGTATAATTATTGGACACGAAAACTATCTAGTCAGATTATTGTTGTGAAATGCATTATACCTCAGTCGTAATGAACACATCAAAACTAATCAGAGCGAGGTGATATAGGCTAATAGGCCTCTGGATTCAAATCAAGCTTCGTTGTCGGCCAAATTGACTTGGGTTTTTCACGGCTTCCTCATTTTCAAAGGCAAACACTGGATTTGAAGGACTCGTTTACTTTCCATAACTCATCGCTACTATGTCACTGGATATTTTAATCTTTTAAAATGCATATTTAGAGAAGAAGACATCACTGAACAATAGAAACAGATGCATAAGAATGAATAATTACAAGAGATGCCGGTAATGGTAAGCGCACACATTCTAAACACGTGATATGACCTATATGCAGTTAAATCAAGCAATATAAGTAATAATAATGATAGTCATCATCATCATCATCATAGTAATGATAATATGAATAAATAAAATAGTAGGTTTAAAAGTAGATTACTATATTTTCTTGAAAAACCCCTGAATTAAAAAAAAATTAAAAGTATTGAGAAAATGTACTACATAGGTCCATAAAAACATCTTCACATAAAAATAGCAATAATTAAAGTGGACCTAAATTATGTATTATAATGATTTTTTTAAAATTTGCATTCTCTTGTATGATTTACTTACTTCACCAAGGAAATCTATATTTACTGAATAGTCGGAGCAATTATTTATATGACAGTTAAACGAACTATTTCGGTGAAATTTTGCAGCGAGTATTTTGAGAGAATGACTGTGGGGCCTATGTCTCATTTCTAAAGGAAAAATGTTGTAAATTAAGCTCCTGCAATTTTGAACACAGACACTTATTATCGTGAACTGTGATTAATAACTTGTACGGTTGAGGGTGATGTGAACGACGATTCTAAATAAGCTTTTGTATTAATCAGCCATTCATTTGATAAAAAAAAGTTAACATATCTTCGAAACAGTGCATGTCATTGCATTTGTGATGCAGTGACCCAAATGTGTGCTCTGAAAACCCCCATAAGATGATGGTGTGAGAGTATTGCGTTGTACATTTACGAAACAATTTGCTTGAATAACAATTAAAAATCACATTTTGTAAGTTTTTTCGTTGTTAACAACCTCTTTACTTTGAGCGGCCATTCAGATCTCACGTCCATGTAAATGTAACACTACGGTTAAGGGTTAGTCTGTTTCTATGCCATTTTTCACAAACGCTAACATGATATGGTAATGAACCAAGTCTTACCGCGGATACATTGAAAGATGTTTCTCTAGATTAAAGTAGGCTTTTGGACCTTGGAATCTGAAAGTGATTCGGTCCCCAGGGCTTCTCCCCAGGACAGAACTTCGATTTCTAGGTTCAAAAGGCTCGCAAAACAACGACGCTGCCAAAATATCGCTACTAGCTGTTCTTTTGCATGTGAAAATACCCAATACCTACCGAAGCTAAATATAATTCATTCACTTAATATTTCCCTTCAAGAAATATAGTCAAGCGGTACAATTTTATAATACATCTGAAGGCTCAGAGATAGGATTTTTCTCCTCTAGCCTCAGCGTATTTTTTCAAATAACATTGCGTTTGACAGCTTTTAAGAGCGCTTGTTGGATGTACCTATCGATTTTCATTATTTTTGCAGCGGAGTATGTCACTGAAGACGAGAGAAAGTGTTAGCCATTGTATACAATATCGTCAAGAGCACAAAGGCAAAAGAAATAACAAGAGCTAGGGCTAAAATAACATCGCAAAGGTACTTACCTCACTCTTAAAAGATTTTTCTCCTTAAAGAGGGTTGTGATTTATCGTTCGTATGCCAGTATAAGTAGCTTACGTACTACATTATTTCATACTATGGTGTTCAATGAAAACAAAACTATACCAGGTAGGTCTATTTATATAAGTTATATATTATTGTTATTGTTATTATTAATATTGTTATTATTATTATCATTAGACTTCGGATTTTAGGTAAGATCCTATTTTAATCCTTAAAAGATGTATACACGAAAACATGCATCTACGCGTTTAATAAGTGACAGTGCCTGAAACTGGTGTTTTTTTAGGACCTACAAGGCCTATTTTGATGTTAAGAGCCCAATGCTGGCTTTTTAAAATGTTTTTCTTCTTTAAGTTCCAAATAAGTTATTTTTGTACATTTATGTTGTAAATTGTACCATTTATTTTCTGCTCGGACTGTACACCACATGCCTTAGCCTACTGAATGTCTAAAGAGTAGCAATTTCTTGTCCACAAAAATAACACTTCTTGGCTTTAAAAGATTCTTACACAAATAGGCTATTGCCACAAGACATGGAGCCCTCATTTTGAGCCTGTAACATAGTTTTGAGTGATAGACAACATTGGTTTTCTCTAGACAATCTAGAAAAAGAGTTATTAATTTATTGTGAAGCTAATTATGGACAAGAATTGGAAGGAATTGATTAATGTTGTTGATAAGTCTATCACTTAACGAAGTTTGTCTTCTGAAATGCACATATTATATTAAGTTCTCATGTAAAGAAGTGTAATTTATTACGTATCATAGTAATATGGGCCCAAGTAATGGGCCTGTGTATTTTCGTGTACTGTATGTGAGTGTTGATCATACTCGTTGATGAGTAGGCATATTCATAAATATAATTCTGTATTATAATTAAGTTGAATGGAATTAAAAATGTTATAATAGAGCCTAAGTTCCGATGTCTAGAATATGAACATAATCATTTAGAGCCTATTTTATATGCCTAAAATTTAATTTTAGCAACCTAAAAATCCGAAGTCTAATTATCACTATATTCGCTCGCTGTAGATTAGGTGGAATTCTTTGACGGATCCTAAGGGAATAATAGTTGGTATCTCTATATGGAACACGTTTCCTGCCTTTTAATGTATATTAAAGATATAGAAGATAAAATAATAAAATTCAAGGGGATACGTGGCACAATTAATAGAACATTAAGAAATAAAAGCAGAATTGACACTCAAATTAGGTTTTATAAAACAGTTGCTGTTCCGATTCTTATGTATAGTTCTGAAAATTGGGTCATGCTAAAGAAAGATGAAGAGCGAATTCAAGCTGCTGAAATGACATTTTTGACATGTACAATGATGTAAGACGTGATAAAATACGAAATGAAGATATAGGACAATAGCTTAATTTGGAAAGTTTAAATGAGAAAATAAATTGTAATAGAGAGAAATAGTTCATGCATGTCCAACGGATGGAAGACAAAAGATTGACAAAGAGAATATTAAATTATAATGTAATTGGTAATAGAAATGTAGGCAGACCTGGGAAAAGATGGATTGACCAACTAAGCGTAAGAGGCACATGAAAAGCCTAATGCCGGTTGTCGACAAAGAGCTAAGCTAAGTTACAAGTACTTTTCAAATGAGAAGCCATTTCCTTCGCCGCCAATCACGTGTACGAGCTAAACGAGCACCGCTAGCAATAAGAGTCTTCCCTCAGTCTCGCCGTCACTGATTGGACCGCGTATCTATGCAGTTGAAGGCCATAGGGCTTGTCATCTGCAAAGCACCTTAGTTTAGCTTAGCTCACATACTGTGCGGGATTTCATAGGCCTATGTAGTTGTGCCGACAAAACTACATATGAAATCCGGTACAACTATATATGAAATCCCTCACTGCATGTGAGCTAAGCTAAGCTAAGCTAGCTTAGCTCTTGGTCGACAACCGGCGTAATACGTGCAAGGAGATGATGATGATGATGATGATGATGATGATGATTAAAATACCTCTGTTTAAAATTTAGAATCTGAGGAAAACGTCAAGAATACTAATACTAATGAGTGCCTTACAGGTTGACTTGGACCGCATGGTTCAATGTGGTAGGAATTAAGTATACATTAACATGGCTAATAAACTCGTGTTGATAATTAAGGGCAATGGCTGTTCGCATGCCCCTAATCCTGTCATCTACCGATAAAGTAGAAGAACTGAGGTCGGTGGCACAGGTGGCAAGACGAGAGTAGAGTACGGGATATAGAGCTATGGGAAACAGGTAAAAAAATCCTGGTAAAAAGTTTCAATAATAGAGAAGAATAAAAACCATAATCTGATGTTGTCTATAGGAGAATGAAGCATTGGCAGCACTTAAATACTCCTAACAGTTCTTATGAACGTGAACGAAATAACTGCATTCCTAGGCCTATATGAATAACCTATGAAGTTACATTTAAATCCCTTCTTAAGGGAGGGGCCAAATATAGGGATAAATACGAGGTAGAGGGACTCCCTGCTTAGTGATCAGTACGACGCAGGACTCCTCCAAATATATTGTAAAATTGCACAAACACGCGACATAGAACTTTCGGGGTAGGTTTAAAGTCAAATCGTAATCCGGAAGACGCATTTGGGGGTGAGGAAAACCCCATAAACAGATTAACTGGTTGCGGAGTGTGAACTTAATTCCTCATGTTACTGCCTTGGGTACATCACCCGGTTATTTTAATAAAATATAACGTTAATACACCTACCATTTGATTATAATGGGAGAATGTACCAGATTCCGTGTACGAGAGAAAACATCAGTAACAGTACCACGTCAATTGTCGCATGAACTCTGGCTGCTTACAGTTCATAGTGATGTTCATACAATGCGTAGCAAAAAAAAAATGTTAACATGGTTCATAATTAGCTCTCCCTTTTGTTATATCGTCCATGATCCACACTGAAAAATTTGGACATGTTTAACAATCCCCTTTTGCAACGGGTGAACATGGTCTAGGTTTAATATGGATACTGACTGTGGAGTTCTAGTAAAACAATACATTCTAGAAAGTCTAAATACCAGGTAGCAACATGCACTGCATTGAACATGAAAATTCACACAATGAACACGGCTTGATCCGGTTCCCTCTAAGCTCACCTATTTATAAGCTTATTCATGGCCATCAGAAAAGGGGGGGGCAGGGTAGGGCATTTGCCTCCCTCTGGAAATGTAGTTTACTCATAAATCTGTAAACTAAATTACCATAAGCAACTAATATGAAGTGAAGTTTAGATTTCCACATAATATAATATGAGTTGTACTGCTGACTACTTTAGATATGAGCATGTAGGAATAATAATTCCATTAAACTTGAAATCATTTCCAGCCAAGCAATTTATTGTAATGTAGGTAAACCAATGGATGTAGTCTATCCTATTTTATACAAATAGCAGGTCTATCTGTGTAATCTGTGTACTATATTAAATTTGACTGTGTATCCATTGCCATAGATGGTTACAGGAAATCGAGGATGTGGATGATGATGATGATGATAATAATATTATTAAAATATTAAGAATAATAATATTAATAATGGTAATAGTAATGATAATAATAATAAAGTGGTTGTAGTAATGATAGCACAGTGATGATGGTGATGGCAGTAATTTGTTCATTTGCTCCCCCTTGGCAAAATTCCTGCGGACTTCCTTGAGCTTATTCCGCGTTACAACAATATCGAAAGGAAAATAGTTATAATAGGTAAAACCCTACAATAGGTTTGCAAGACGCCATCCTTCAGCAGTGAAAACTTATTGCCGAAAAGCAGCAAGCAAAGGGAAAAAAGCAAGCCAATTTTACTTTAATTATTGAGGAATAAAATTTTAGACA
This sequence comes from Ectobius pallidus, assembly GCA_964059195.1. Lineage (NCBI taxonomy): Eukaryota > Metazoa > Arthropoda > Insecta > Blattodea > Ectobiidae > Ectobius > Ectobius pallidus. Next base: position 79,645,398 of record CAXKWD010000003.1, read on the forward strand.
ATCTGAATTTTGATAATATGGAAATACGTAGTTTAATTGTGATTATCAAAGTCATTTTACATGAAAGCCTGAACGTATACAAAGGCAGAAAATCAGATCAATTAGGTAAGGAATATAAAAATAATATTTATCGCTTCCTGTGGAACAAATATAAATATGAATAATGTACTTTAATGGTCACTTTAAGTACGTGGAAATTTATTTTTGCAATGTTAACGAATTAGAATAAATTACTTTGTTATCAGTGTGTATAGTATATTTGTCAGTAAGTCCGTTTAAAAGTAATAAAGAAATAGAGTTATTGCTCCTCCCTTCTAAGTTTATTTCATGAAGTGCCGGTATTTATTTTCTTTAAGATGTTTAGATACATGTTACCGCATAGCTTGACCAATTAAATAAAATTTATAAATGGTACCACCAGCATCAGTATTTATAATATAATATAATATACTAGCTTAAAAGGCCCGGCGACGCCCAGGTTTTGTATTTTGTAATTCGAAATTAACTTAAGTTATATACCCGGGGCTTTTAAGCTAGTATTACATCAAAATTAAAATCATTAATCAAAAATAAGATTTTTTTACCTTTAACTTTGCTGGTCTGAAATGGTTCACAGAAATAAATAATTTTTAATAATAATAATTAAAGATAAGAACTCAAACAATGCTGTCTTGTGGGTTGACACAAAATACTATTCAACTTGCATTCTACAATAGGGCGAGTACATAAATGCTTTTATTTTTGTTTTATATTGAATTAAATTTGAATGTCATTTTATTAGGTAATTATTTTCGACGATTAAACAAAGTCAAATCAACGTAAAAGTAAAACCAAGACAAGTCTGAGTTGGGCAAGCGATAGCTGGCTTACTACCATTAAGAGAATTCTTGCGAAAAAATGGTTCACATAAATGTTTCACCTCTTAGAACACAAAATTTAAACAAAACCATCAGAACCGTTTTCGAGAAAATCGCGAAAGAATTACCGGTACACTACAGAAAAACATGCAGTCAAAATAGGCCTATATGCTTGATATCACACAGTATGGTACTTCTAAGGGGCTTGTAGAAGACTAGCTTTGACAATCCAAAAGTCAGCAGTTGTTCGTGTAGCTTATCTTTAAGTGTTATGATATAAATGATTAATTGATTTCTTGTCAATTAATTCAGACCAGCACTTTGATATTTGATTATTGATTTCAATTTTTATGTTGGCTAACATGTAAAAAAGTTAAATTTCTCAACAGAAGTAATACTCTGGGCAAGAAGAGACTGCTGAAAAATTTGGAGTAATCGCCCAAGAAAACCTAAAAAGTTATCATTTTGCACTTCATTTTTTTTTTACTTTTTTTTGGGGGGGGGGACTCACGGACCTACCTGTTTATTTATTATATTTGTTTATATATTATTTTAAGGATATTCAATATCCCACACCCCAATTATTGCAACTTTCCTTAGTGTCGGGTACTCCCTTTAATAGGTTGTGGATTCGCCCCGATCTATAGTAGGTAGGCCTACCTTATGGTATGAGCAGAGGAAGTAAAAATTACATTATTGCACGGATAAAATAATTAACAGAAAGGTCAAGGCATATCATACAGATCACAGCTTTTAAGACTCCATTGCTACGGATGATCAACTCGGCTATCATGTCTTTCAGGGAAATATGTTAGAATATTTTCATTGATTGCAATTTTGTGTTAAATAATATAATTACCGGGTTGTTTAAATATTTCAGTTTTTGTAAAGTTATATGATGATAAATATTACATTTATTTGGATAACTGTACCATTTATCATATTTTAAAACAATAAATTATTTGCAGAACAAAATACCTAAAATACTCGCCAATGAAGTTACGTGAAAAGCATACAAATCAGGCTGACTTAATACTATTTCCAAAAGCAATACTTCCACTTACTCATCATTAATGAGTCTTTTTCTGCTCTGCTGTCGGGGTTTAACATATAGACCACACAAAAAGAAATTTACTGATCTTGAAAATAATACAATCAGGTAAACTGATATAACAAAGTGCCAGAATGCTTTTAGTTTAATCAGTAATAATTGCAATTATGATAGGCCTTTGCAGAAAAGAAGTCATTTTTGTACTAGATCTCCGAGTTAAGCACCAGATCGATTCATTAACAATGGCTTACGGAAGAACAAAGGTCTAAAGCATGATTCTTAATATTAATTATTCATACTCGTGTACACTGATATAAGAAATACTTAAAATACATCAACATATCACAAAATGCACTGGCAATATTATTGTGGAAGTGTAGCCTACGATTCTCTTACATGTTTGTTTCAGGTTAAAAGCAGCCGTATAGGTTATGAATGAATTAAATTCAATCTGAAATCAATCTGCTAGGAATTACATTAGGTCTATTTGCTTTCACAGCAACGTTTAAACTGAAAAATACATTAAAATGTAATGTAGATATCGGTAGCCGTACATTTCGATAGAATGCCCAATATTATAAAACAGCAGCTTATGTTTATTTATATTTATTTATTTATTTTGATAAGCATATGTGAAGAAATGAGATGACAACAGAACGAAATTACAACAAATGCCTACATCAAAAGCAAGGCGTGATATAATAAATTTTCAAACATCTGACTGCAATGTAGTGAAGACCCTCAGTGATTAGCAACGGGGCTTTGTAGTATAGTCACGATTCGCCATTTAAAAAGCATGTGACCCTTAATTAGTCGTTACTCCGGTACCGGTGAACCGATTTGGTAAAAAATTAATAGACTTCCAATGGACGTCATAAATGCGTATAAAGCATATTTGAGTTATTGCGCATACAGACACACGGACAGAAGGATAGACATTTTCCCGTCCACCACACAATCTCATAAAGTACGGTAAATAAAACTAAATTCCATGGTGCTTCATCTCGTAAAGTGGTATTCAATAGTCACCAATCTTGGGGATATCTTTAGAAATCCCCAAAAAGATATCTATAAATGAATTGTATTTTTGTCATGAACATTGTAATTGGATTTTCTACCGGTCATGTTCATTATTGTTATATAAAATAAAAAAATAAAAAATACAAAATAAAAATACAAAATTTTTTCATACAATTTTCATTCTCGAATTACGATGTTCACACACATACAAACTGTATTATTGGTTTCAGGGAATCTCAGAACATGCATCCAGGCAGGAAATTCGACATCGAATTTCAAGGTTGAAAATAATAGCCTACTTCCTCCACCAATGGACTGCCTAAGATTGAGATAGACATAGCCTACTTTAGGGAGAATTCTAAAAGCAAACTGACTGTAGTGTATAAATTCATTAATTCAACAAGTTATACCAGATATTATACCTTTTAACGGCTCGTTAAATGTTACTCTGGTATCTTGCTATAGGCTACCGCTTCTCAAAGCCAAGCTATCTTTAGAATAAAAAAACATAGGCCTATACGTCTTTATAATTCATCATAAGGCAAAGAAATTAAATGCTATTGGTAAAAATTAAACAAAATATGGAGGAAACTCGAGCAGGAAACATTAAAATAAATCTATAGGCCTATCGATGAAACGACATTTACTAATTTTATCGAATTTCACAGTTCAGCTATTCTTCATTTAGCTTATCTACCTACCATTCCAGAGAAACCTGAATATTCTGCGCATCATTCATATCAAGAACATTGTGTTCCATGAATCGTACAATTCTCTTCCATTAGTAAGTAATTTAATTCACATCTGAATGGTTCCTTTGACGTCTTCTGTGCAGAGCTGATTGTATTACCTTCTCTCTTATTACCATCCCGAATTCAGATGAATACTCTCTTCATTTCAGGCTTACAAAATGTCTTTAGTAATTTTGGGTTTCTTTAATATATTCATTCCCTATGTGTTCACATCTCATTTAGGTAGCACTGATTTCCTTCCTTAGTTGCTACTGTAAACAAGAAGTACACGTGAAGAGACTGGATAGATAAAATTCGTAGAATCAGAGAAAGAGAGAGAGAGAGAGAGAGAGAGAGAGAGAGAGAGAGAGAGAGAGAGAGAGAGAGAGAGAAATAGAAACCTGTAGCTGACAACGTGTCAATCAATGAAAAACATAGTCTGTTTCCGACTTGTAACTCGATTATACTATTGAGTATTGAGTATTACTCTTTGCCCGCAAAGTAATATGGGATGCAGTTTTGGGGATCGAATCCAGATAAAAGAAAATGAGGGACTATAAATGCTAACGAAGTGTTGCACCAAGAGACTGAAAACACACGATGGAAATAATATAACTGCATATTGAAGAGTACACTAGATAATATTAAATTACATGTAAAATGTATTTTGCGTTTTGCGATTAGGGTCATGGTTTATAAGATAAATAGAAAATTAGTTACAAAATTGTCTATCTAGTACATCTAATGGATTAATGTCGATTAAGGTGGATGCATGTGGATTTAATGTGGATTCAATGTGACATAAATTTACTTGAACAATAAAGTCATTATTTTATGCTCGACGCTAAACTGAAATTTTGACCTTAAACTATGATTTGAAACTTAACACTGAACTATGATTTTACATATCGCCATACAGATTCGAAATGGAACGATTAAAACGTAGCACAGATTCATGAACCTTCCCGAAATCACGCATAAACAATTAAAAGGATTAATAATTAAAAAGCTAAAAACCTGGCTTCAAGGTGCATTCCACGATTAAAGCGCACCGTCCGGGAATAACTATCTCTGATTCGAGTTCCCAAGCCCAAAAAATCCCTGCACAGTGAGTCTCGTCAAAGTCATTAAACGTTTTCCCATTTAAGCGTGCATTCATGATCTCCTACTGTCGACCTATGTAAAAAAAATAAGGTCTCTTCGAGTCTGAAGGTTCAAATCCTAAGGCAGACCCTTCTCAGCAATGCATCGCGATGTTTTGACGGTTTACCGTATAAGAAAAGGCAAAATCCGGATTTTAATTTACTTAAGGGATAGGTTACATCCGTGAAATTATTTAAGTCATGTTTTCGTGTTGTTATAATTTAAAATATGGTCGTGTAAGTGAAAAAGTCATGCAGAATTTCAAGTCACTATAATTATAAGCCTGTAAAAGTTCTACTTCAAAACTGTTATTTTTACTTCCTCTGCTCGTACCATAGGTACTATAGGTAGAAGTATTGCTTTCGACCCCCAAATTCGAAATTGAGATTCTAACATAGGCCTAATACATGATTTGAGGTCCTCTGAATCCAAAACAACTATTTTCGGACCATGTCTGAGTGTGTGTCTGTGTGCCAGTGTGTCTGTGTGGATGTCTGTGAACAGTCTAGCTCCAGAATACGCGTTCTTTGCAATAACTCCTCTTGTAACGGAAAATCGTACGAAAACAAAATATTTTATTTGGGTTAGGTATAATGTCTTTTGGGAATATGACACGAAGATTGGCGACGACTTTCTCTCATTTTTTATTGTGTTTCTTATGTATCCCAAAAATTAACCTATTTACAATTACAATTACAATTACAATTTATTGTTTCAAATTACACGAAAAATATACATAAAAAGTTGATACACCACCCGAAGAAGCAGAGCTTGTGTTCGGGGGTGGTTCAGTTCTATATATGAGAAAAACTTATAGGCCTACTAAATAATTACTTAAAACAATACAAAATTTGGAGAAGTATGACAGAATATTATGTATAAAAGGTTAGAACATGTTCTTTTACAATACAAAGGTACAAGGTAATACAATATTAATACATAACAATTTATTTGTTCAAATTTTAGTAAAAAACAAAGAAATTAAGTTCTATCGAAATTTTAAATTTTAATATGAAAAATGTTATAACAGCAATAGTAGAAAACAGAAGTAATAATTATATAAATGTTCTATTTATTAATTTTATTTCTACCAGGTTTTCCTGAAAAATATTCTTCACTGCTAAGTTTTTCAACAACTCTATAAACTCCTGTTAAATTCAGCAGCACCTGTATCAAAATTCTTCACTTATGGAAGCCACTTTAAAGTAACTTCTTTTTACGAGTTATTTACGAGTACGTCCTGACTGTTAATATTAGAAATTTCGGCACAAGAAGCTTTTGAGTATCCAAAAATTAAGGCTTAATTAAAGCAGGCAAAATGTAAACTAAGCTTAAATTTTAATAAGGTGAGTTCTTGAATTGGCCGTGTAAAGAACTATATCCTTCAAATTTCTGCCTACACAGTCGAATCAAATAACCATAATAAGCAAGCTACAACTCTTGCCTTAACCAGGTCATTCATCTTGTGATGGTCTCGTACATTGGACAATGAACTTCCATCAAAGTAATTAGATTTTTATTTGTCAAGAAGAATACCATTGTTTGTTCATCGCTGAATAGAATATAAAGCGAGGTATCCATAGGAAATCGTTTATATAAGTGCAAAATAAATAAATAAATATATATTAATCCTAAGAAAATAATTTACATAACAGTATGACGTGATTGGGGCGTCGTCAGATTTCACGTTTATTCTTGAGAATTTAGTAAATTTATTAACGTGGTTTTCCGTTAATTAGTTACAATTAAAAATAGGATATAGAAGGCTCAAAGGCTCTCTATAATAATGGAATAAAAGCAACACGCCTTTTCAATTTTTTGCTCATTAAGTTTAAACTTCTTGAACATTGCCTCAGCTTCCTACTTTCATCTATGATTATCTTTCTTTTCATAAGCAATCATTCAGTCTCTTTGCTTTAAATCGGGACCATCATTCTCGTTTTTCTCGTCCATTTAACGCAGTTTGAATGAGCACACTTGGCTACATTCGATCAATCCTTCCAGTCTCTAGTTGAACTCTTCTCTCTCTCTTTCCATCCCATTCAGTTTGTACAGTCCTTCCGCCCGAATGTCCAAAATATACTCCCCCATCTCTTCCGGTAAAGCGTGGTCTGAATTTAATAAAGTAAAGGCTTATGCGACAACGTTAGCTTCACTTGTTTTATAGAACTGAAAGTTCTATGAAATCAGTACACTCAAAACTAAAATTTCAATTTTGAAAAGAGAGTACTTCAAAGAAAAAGCTTTTAAATATTTTTTGAAGCTAGATATGTTCAAGTTGCGGCTAAAAAAAAAAAATTAGAGATTGCTGGATGAGAATCAACTTCTTATGAGTGTGTGTGTGTGATTAGACTTATGTGACTTGTGCGCAACCATTACGCGACTTTGGTGCAATCAGATCTCTGGAAAACGAACTTTCAGAAACCTGAATCTCTCCAGCGGCCAGGGCCGTAGCTAGGCGGTGGCGAGATGTGCCCCGCCAAGGGCGCAGGTACAAAGAGGGCGCAAAATTAACCATGAAAAATACCCCCTTTTTTAGACTGGTATAATTTAACAAGCAATAAAAAATTCCACGTTAATGGAAGAAATCTTTCAGGTTATTAAAATTACTGCACGTGAACTATCTGTAGTATTAATTATACCGATTGTCTACAAACAAAACGGAGTCATGCAACCTTCTTTAATTAACACATTTCTTATTGACAGTGTGGAACAATATAACGACAGTAAAAATAAAAATTTACATTATTATTGAGATGAAAGTGGTTCAACTCAATCCCTTTCCAACTGACTGTCATTTTCAAATTGAGGTTAGGATTTCTTTGATAATAACAGTGTTTTTATGTTAAAATAATAAACTATTTTACAAAGATTAAATAAAAATGTTCAAATCCCCCAGTATTGGAGGACGCAGATTTGTCAAACTCGCCAAGGGCGCAGAAAGACGGCCCTGCCAGTGGCTCAATGACAGTATTACAACAACCACACATCTCTAAGGTAAATCGATAATTAAAAAAATGAATCAAATTAAATCATGGAGAAAGGAAGAAATAAACAAGAAGAAAGAGAAATAAAGAAAATAGGGAAAGTCATAAAGTAAAATGCGAAAAATTATAAATCAATACAGAAAAAAAGCACCAAGGAGATTGAAGTGAGATCTGGAAACAGAAAGGATAAGTATGCAAAAGGGAAAATAGAAATTAGAAGGTAGCAGCATCAAAATTATAAAAAAATAAAACAAAATTAAAGCAAGAAAGCACGAAATTTAAGAAATTAATAAATGTAACAAACTTCTGAAGAAAAGAACAAATCACCATAGACGAAAAGAAAGACGTTAAGAAAAGTCAAAGGAAAACCAGGAAAGAATATTGGAACAAAGAATGGAAAGGAGTGATTATAGAGCAACGTAAATAACGAATAAAAAGGCTGGGAAAAGAAAGAAATAATGAAAATTAAGGGAATGGAGTGGAAGCAGAAAAGAATAAACAAACTTAAAGAAAAACACCCAAAAATGATGGAAGAAATAACAGGTGAAACAACGAAAGAAATTAGGCGAAACTAGTTGGGGTAGAGAGAAATAAAAATAGGAATCCAGCAGAAATAAACAACAAGAAATCAGTAAGATCTGAAAGGAAGGTAGCAGAATGTAAAATTGGACGACATTCTGCAGAAAGGAACCAACCCACATTATTTTTAAGTTAAAAAACAGGCATTTAAAGTTAAATAAAAAGCCACCTGGATCTATTCAGTGTGTTTTTGTTTGCTTAATAGAAGGCATATAAATGGATGAAGAGGGTTGGTTAGTTTGCACAACGTAAATATATAGTTCAGTAGCAAAAATTTAGCATCTATTCTGTTTTTTTTTTTTTAATTTGAGGGTTGGTTCCTTTCTGCAGAATGTCGTCCAATTACAGAAAGGAGATGTTTGGGGAAGAACTTGAGCTAAGAGGAAAAGGATGATGATGACGTGTTCGGCCCGGAGGCTGGTCCTGCCCTGGGACAGAGCCGTGGGGGGAAGACCCAAAGGAAAGGAAAGAAAAGTAAAAAAGAAGTAATAGAGATAGAATTAAATGAGATAAATAAGTGGCAATAGAGAAGAAGAGAAAGTACGAAAGAAAGGGAAAAAGCAGTGATTAACAGAAAAGAAGATAGGAGGAAACAAATAAAATAAATAAATTGACAATAGAAAATGGGGAGAAAGAAACAACGAAAGGAAGGAAAAAAGATAAACAGACAAACACGCAGAGACACGTAGATAAAAGAGCATATCTGAAGAATTAAATAAAAAACTGTGCAATGACTAATATACAAGATTGTCTGTATAATTCGATCAGTTCTTAAATGTGCTTTCTTCTGATGTTTAGCTGAAACTCTAATTTCTTAAAAGGATATTAGATAGGTCGCAATTCATTTGTTTGGAAGAGTCTGAAGTAAGAAGAGAAGGAAAGTTTTGTTCCAATGTATTACACCAAGTAGTTACTGAGAATTGAAATGTTATTAACAGTAAGAGAAAAGAGAGAAGACCGTTCAGGATGTTGTTTTATTGAAAAATGTTTTAGCTTATCAGCACATGCCCATGAATGCTTTTTAAATAATCAAACAGCAGGAATGGTGGTAATTTGTTTGCAATCCCATTCCACCTCGTTCAATGTCCGTTCAGAATTATAATTAAAGCGGAGATGCTTTCTACAAGTTGGCTGCTGTTTGCATATATAAACCGTCAGCCAACATAAAGCTGAAGCAACAAATCTGGGTAACCCGCGTGGAGTTTAAAACTGTTTACAGTACGATTAAAATAAGCAGGTATAAGGATTAGGCGGTTATTCATTATACGCGTAGGCAAAACTGTGTTTTAGTCGTGTTTGTGTTTTAGCCCAGTCAAATGATACACAAAAATGCGTGAACTTACATTAAAGGGAGTATTAATGATTTTTAGAATTAAGGTGTTGGTGGAGGAAACGAAATCATTCAACTTCCAACTAAAAAAAGATTTTTTTTCATCTTTTCATATTTTTTTGTCATTTCTCACAAGACTATCTGAGGTACAAAGACCAACCTTAGCTCAAATTAAAGCTTACTAAATTCCTTAGAACTTTCATGCTCTTAACTTTTCTGTAGGACGTGTCAATTTGCCGATATCTAACTCGAAACACGAATAAAACTTAAAATTTTCACTTATTGGAAAAAAATCAATCTTTGAAAAGCCTTATCTCAGTAAATATACAACTTACAAAAACGATTTTGATCTCGTTCTTTAGAAAATATAATTTGCTTTAAAAAGCTATGAAAGATTGTTTCCAACAAAAGCATAGTTTAAGAGATAGTGTCAAGAAAACGAAAAACGTCCGAAAAGATCGTTTCTCGACCGCAATTCAACAAGCACAAGTTTCTGAGGGTTGAAAATCTGGATTTGTAGTCCCAGTAAATTTCCGAAACACCTCTCCAAAATATTAATATTCCATTTAATGTACGTTCCGATGTAACATTTGACTGGGCTATTTATTTTGGTTAATATATCGGATATAGGTCTGTAAAGAAGAAGACGAAAAACTTATTTTACTATTGGTATTACTGTGATAATCTACAGGTATCTAATTACAGGTTTCTGATGGTAAATGGATTGGATTAGGTCTTTAGAGAAAAAGAGGAAGAAGTTACTTTACTGTGTTGTAAACGTTCCAAACATCCTGTCGTTTCACACGCTAATTGTATTGCTTGTATTAAATCTTCCATGCACAATTCTACATTTTCATAATCGTTTCCGTTTTTTCTAGTCACATCTTCGACATTTATTTTCGATATCACGAAGGAAATTAAATCCACTCTCCCCAGTTTTTTTTTTTTTTTTGTGGGAGTGTATATTGTTTTGAGACAGGTTTCGCTACGTCTGCTGACCACTGGTTCTAAGCACGACGTTTGCATTCAGATTCAGTCATGGACTCTGCAGGCACAGAATGCAAAATTTCCACAATCTGTGAACTAAAGGAACTGGACAAGAGGATCTCATTAGAAGTTTGAAGATGTAAGTCATATAAGATTGCTTCTGAAATGCTACGAAGGAAAGGTTTGGTTGGCAAGGGCTGTAATATTTCTCCGAAGGAGTAACCGTGATTTGGCGAAGATTACATCTTTCTCTTCGTCTGGTTCTCCTTGCTTTATTAAAAGTCGTGGAATGGAAGGTCTGCACATACTATAAAATTCCACAATCTTTGTGAAGGTTCATCCAACCTCTATACAACAAAAGACATTATTAATTTATAAATGTCATTTTGATTTTTACGACGATATTACGATACATACGTATAGGGGAGTTAACTTATTCCCTCCTTATAAGATATCACATTTTACATTATTTAAAAAGCTAGGATGTTGTATAATTACATCAGCCAGTGTGGTTCGTCTTACAGTAAAATTACACCCTTCTGCGTGGATTTTGTTTTGAAATAAACGAGAGTTTCTGAATCACAATTTACACTAATTGCAAACATGAAATCCGTTTTTGCGTACCACGTCAAATTTTTCACAATTCAGAATTTTATGTATTCAATATTTTTCGTAATACTAGCTTAAAAGGCCCGGCGTCGCCCGGGATTTTAGGTAGATTTCGAAGAAAAATCTACCTATTGGGATCGGAACCATATCATGATTTTCGAAAAATGCTTTCATATCTTTACGTTTAATTCCTCCCTAAGTACGAAATCACCGCCCGTTCAAAAAAAAGTTATATTTATATAGCCTATATATATATATATCTTTACACGCTAGCAGTCGTAACTTTGAAGATATTTCGACCAAACTTTATTATGTTATTTCTAGGCCCAATAGTTCGAACAAGTTCGTTAATTAGCAAAATTGGCCCAAGGGGGGTTAGGAGAGAGGGTTGAAATTTTGAAAAATTTATATCTCCGCCCCTAGGAAGTATAGAGGGAAACTTTGTCTGATTAAATTAGAGTACTTCCTATGGAGTTCACAGTGACACCAACGATTCGGGGGTTTGGGGGTACGAGTGGGGGTGGGGGATGGAAATTCGAAATTTTTGAAACCACGTCTTGGGGGGTATCGTTGAAAAGCTCTTGATGAGTTCTCTGCAAATCAATAACTAGTTTCTCGATATCTCTCATATAAGGCGAGATTTTATGTTTGAAAAACAATAACACTTAAAAATATCTCAGCCTGAAGGCCTGCCGAAAGGAATGTGTGAGGACCGACTAAGGATAAAATTACCAATGTAATAGAGTTTGAAATATTAAAAATAATAGTTACACACCTTTAGAACAATAATGCATGACAAAATAAATAATAAATAATATAATATAATATCAATTAAAACATAATAATCAACTCAATTTAATTAGCTAAAACTGAATGTGAATGTTATTGGCAAAATCTCCGAGATATCCTACATACGTAAATAATTAGAGTATACGGTGGAAATTAAACTCTCATTATTAGAGCAAGGCATTTAATGATCATAAAATAGCGAAAAAATGCAAAATAAAAAATTAATTTGTTCTAAAAATAATGGAAAATGACACAAAAAAGACCAATAAATTTACTATCATTTCTCGTAATTAGTTTTTTAAGTATTAAATTGCTAAAAACAATTTAATGAAAATGGTTGACATAGCGTTATGTATGAATTTACAATAGAAAACATACTTATTTTGTTACTGAAGAAGTAAATTTATACTACAGTACTTGGACACCCTTAAGAAAAATAAGTTCTTTCTGAACTGGCAAGCCCATAAAATTGCCCCTTAAATTAAAAAGAAAGAAAAAATCTTTACTGCTGCAAGACGAACTGCTATGGTGTTTACAATAAATCTGAATTAAAATTAACTAAGAACACTTGGTGGAGAATCTCAAATAAAAACGATTGTTTGTGTCTAAAAGTAACGATTTGTACATGGAAAAGCTCCTCTCTAACTCCATAGAAACATGACCTAAAATGCCGAAAAAGACCTAAAAATGCCGAAAATGACCTGAAAATTGCCAAAAATGACCGATCTCTTGAAAATGACGAAAAATGCAAAATAAAGCAAAAAATGCAAAAACAAATTGCCCTTATTTAATCATTTATTTCATGAAACACATTTATATATATTCGAGCTATCTTTTAACCTTCATATAAAATAGATGCAAAATCATCAAATGCCTTGCCCTACTTAATATATAACATCCCCTAATTGGTAAAAATGAAATTTATTAATTTATGTAAAGGTATTGTATAATTAATTTTTACTAGATCCAGAGGATAAGACTATATAGTGATTATTGCTGGAGTGGTATAGTATAGAACACGCCGGTTTGAGGGACTTCTCTACTTCAGCTATTTACACACCGGCACACTTTAAGGAATTTCATACCGGTAGGCGATTTAAGTAGTGCACATCATATTGGAGCTTAACTCTAGTATACTGTTCTTCCGAATTTTCATGTAGGCCTAGCTTATTTTCCTTTCTCATGTTCATGATGTCTTCCATTAGAAACCATCCTACATGTTTTTCTGATGGAAGACGTCATGAAAAAGAGTAAGGAAATACTTAAATTTACTGCTCGCCTAGTACGTTAGGCAACTTCTGTAGCAGATGTGTACTGCGTGTTGACTAGTCATCAACTGCAGGGGCTCCTCGCTCGCCTAGCACCTTAGACAATTTCTCCAACAGATGTGTACTGCGTGTTGACTAGTCAATAACTGCGGGGGCTTCTTGTCCATTCGACTGTATTTTTGCAACGGGCTTGTATTGCATGTTTTCTAGTTGATGGCTATTTAGCTCATGATTTAGTGACCAATCCTGTGGAAGGATATGTTGTATTTAAATGAATCACCGCGGCCTATCGTTTACTTTAATCGCTTGTACGTTGAATTGTTTTTCTTATTTGAATTCGTGAAAGCGTACTTAATTATCTGTTTAGCTTCTTTGATCTAAGCCAGTGCTTCAGAATCTGGGGGCGATTAACAGTCTTAGGGGGAGCCCAACTGTTTGGAATTAATCATTTAGATTTTTTTAGGCAGATTTCGAACAAAAATCTACCTATTTGGATCGGAACCATGTCATGATTTTCGAAAAATTATTTCATATATTTACGTTTCATGCCTCCCTAAGTACGAAACCACAGCCCGTTCAAAAGTTTATATATATATACAGTGTGTCCCACGCAAGAGTTGGCCAATGACGCGGGTTCCTGCGGCGCGGCGGGCACAGCTCCAACTCCCGAGCGATCGGGTGAAATATCTACGCTAATGAAGCCGCGATCGGTGTTATGATTCATGTTCTCACATTTACAGTTGGAATTACAATGAAAATAACCACGTACCTCATCATAAGAGATGTTGGAAATGTCCTCCTTTGCATCCTCCTTTTGCAGTCTTAAAAATGTTTTGCTTCATAATGGAAATATTAATAATTCCATTCCTGTGGCCCACTGTTTTGTTTTAAAGAAGACACATGAAAATGTAAAGCTTTCGTTACAAAAAGTGTAGTTCGAAAACCAATTATGGCCTATCACTGGATATTTCAAGATTATTGGACTATTAGGCCTACTTGGTCGGCAGACTGGTTTCACAAAATATCCTTGTTTGTTATGTGCATGGGATAGCAGAGTTAGGTCAGAACACTAGGAAAGGGAACATTGTCCACGCAGGACTAATTTAAACCGGGTGAAAAAAAATGTATAAAGTGAGCCTCTTATTGATCACTCAAAGGCATTGTTGTCACCTCTCCATGTGAAATTTGTTTAATGAAACAATTTGTGAAAACTCTGTTTAAAGACAGTGAGTTCTTTAAATGTCTTTGTGTTACATTTCATTCATTATTCTATGAAAAAATTAAGTCTGGTATATTCGTTGGCCCAAAAATTCGAAAATTGACGATGAACAGTCAGTTCGAGGATATTATGAGTCGATATGTAAAGGATGTCTGGAATGCTTTCAGAAACGTTGTTTTCAATTTCCTTGGAAATAAAAAGGACAAAAAATATGTTAACATAGTGAAAGTGATACCACAAAGTTTCAGTCAGATTGGCTACAACATGAGTGTTAAAGTATATTTCCTTCATTCCCATCTAATTATTTCCTGATAATTTAGGAGATTTTAGTGAGAAACAAGGTGAAAGATTTCACCAGGATATAAAAAATATGGAAATGAGGTATCAAGGGAAATTGAGTGTTAACATGACGGCTGACTATTGCTGGATGTTAAAAAGGGACTGCACTGAACAACATTCGAGGTGGTCAAAGAGGAGAAATTTTGAAGTGCAATATTGAGGCAGTCCACCGCTGTGGCTCAGGGGATGCGTTCAATCCTCTCACGCAGCGGGCCCGGGTTCGATTCCTGGTCGGGACAAGTTACCTAGGTGAGGTTTTTTCCGGGGTTTTCCCTCACCTTTGAGACAAATGTCAGGTAACTTTAGGCCCTTGTGGTCCCCGGATATCATCTGGCCGTCATACACATCTTCATCCCCATCCTCGCCTTGTTCTGAGTGAGTGTGTGTGTGAAAGGTGTGCATCGTCCTATGTGTTCGTATTGTCTCGGAGGTGGCCCCGCGTTGGGCTGATCACTCATCCGGGGAGGCCCTCCATGTCCTTGTCTGGTCAAAAAAGTATGTATGTGATCCAAAGATAATCCCTCTCCCGACAGGTCGCGGTCCTGTAAGGCCCGGGCGGCTTGGGTCGCTTAAATCCTAAAAGGGAGAGGTAAAACTACGAGTAAGAAAGAAAGAAAGAAAGAAAAAATATTGAGGCAAGGTTATGAATGTGTTCATAATTATAATTAATATTAATTAATGATTAATTAGTAGCAAATAGCATATTGTGGCCTATTTTTTCTCACAAAATGCATGTTGTAAATGATTTTGTTGACGTTTCACAACGCTAACGCTTTATAATTTCATTTCTAGTATTTCATGAATTGTTTGAAAACCTGACGTGATGCGAAAAAAATTGAGATTATTTTCGAATTCAGCACAAAAATTAGGTTTAGAATCACCTATCAAATTCAAAATGCAGAACAGTGTTATCAATGTAGGCTCTATCTTAGTTTAACCCATTCCGGTTGAAAGGACGTTTATGCGGCTCACGCCACTCGGGCCTTATAGGACCACGACCTGTCGGGAGAGGAGTTACCCATGGATCAAAGACTATTTTGACCAGACATGGATATAGAGCCATGGAGAGCCTCCCCGGATGAAATATCAGCCCATGTCGGGGCCACCTCCAATTCAACACGAACACAAAGCAGACACACACACAGTTACTCACTCTGAAAAAGGCGCAGATGTGATGAAGATAATAATGTCGGCCAGATGATATTGGAAACCAGAAGGGCCTAAAGATACTCGAAATTCGTCATGTAGGTGAGCATAAACCCAGGGGAAAAACCACTTAAGTAACTTGTCCAATCCAGGAATCGAACCTGGGCCCGCTTCGTAAGAGGAGTAAATTTTAAAGTAAAAATAATATGATTTAAGTTTAAATTGTACACAATCATGATCTTGTTTATCATTTCGGCCTACCTTTAAGCATCAACGATACCTTTAATTGGACTAGTGTCATATTATCTTTTTTGCGTAAAGAAGTGCTCTGTCCTGTTTCTTCTTTACCATGTCACAAGACTCATCGCTGTATCACTTGAGGATGATCATATGTATGGTCCGCGCCAAATGTTTTAGACAGTGGAATGGGCAGATACTGTCTGCTCCAGAACCGGCCCTGAAGTAAACAAGTGTCTGTCTCAATCTAGCGTATTACTCATATCTAAGTAAGAGTGAGACAGAGATACTTCTTTACTTAGGGCCGGTTCTAGAGCGGGAAATATTTACCCATCCCACTGTCTAAAACATTTACGCGCCGACTACAGTTCGAAATACATTATCTAAATTGAAAAGAACAAAATTGTTTAATTTTAATTATATTAAAGATTGTATATTTTGTTTCTATGAAATTCGTAATTTCACTACACTGCAAAATGAAATAGCAGAAACAGTGTCATCAAAAAGTCGCTCCGCAGCTCTTGTGCAGGCGAGAATCCGCTAAGAAACGAAATTCAATTGGCAGCGCTGGCGCATAGTCATAATGTTTTTATCATACTGTTAATGCTGGAGGGCAGGCAGCTTCGAGATCGGAAGCAGCAGATGGCAGATGGAGAGGATCCCAATAGAATGCTATTTCGTCTATCATATTATGGGGTGTTGCTGTATAATATGAGTTCGGATTTCTCCTCGAATTTACCTCTCATATTTAACGCAATATATATTGCTATTTAGACAACCAGTTACAAAAGTAGAGCTTTAATTACGAGAGGGTCAAGTTAGAATAAGACCCGCGAGTTACAAAAGCTAATCTTGTAGCGTGTGGTCAACCCTATTTTATCTACGTTCAGTTTATTTAACGTAAATTATTTTTATAATTCAGAAATTTATATAATTTATAGATTTGAGTCGGTCAAAGTCTACTTCAATCTTTATATAATTGAGAAATTGTTTCCTGGCAAATCAACAAAGTTTGTTACTGAAGACTCCTTTTTATATTTCGCTTGAACGTGAACATAAGTGCATTAGCAGTTGATAATAAAATGTTAACGTGGATTGGGTGCAATCCTTACCTTATGAAAGTGATGACACCGACTTTAGCAATGTTGTTTTCTAGTTCCTTCCAAGTCTCCCTAAGAAGCTCTTTTTGCCGATCTGTGAGACCTTCAGGACGGACAAGCGGTGCTTCAAGTTCTTCGCCACCTCCACCACTCCCGCCTCCAAAGATACTACTGCGCTTCCGGTACTGTTCATGTTCATTCGGATGATTATTCACCACTTTCTCTGCAGTCGTGTCACCTTCTTTAGCTAGCTCATTAGTGGGAGCAGAAGGGGGTTTTTCAGTACCTCCTAGTTTGTGATGAGACGAGGTGTTTCCCATGTTGATGGATATTTTATTGTGCGAAACAGTCTACAATAAAAATTTAAGCATGCAAATCTAACACTGTTTTATGAATTCAAAGTACAGAGTTCGACGACAGTAAGGTAGAGAGGAGCAGAAGAATATAAATATGTCTAAAGGAAGATACACTTCTCACATGTTCGCGTGGTATCAGGGAACACGGTTGTACATCCACCCCCGGCCGTGTCCACGAGAGCACTCCACGGCACTGCCAGAGATGGGAACGCGCCGAGGAGTGTCAGACATGCTCACTAGCAAGCTCGTCGCCTCACCATGAGAAGAGATAACTCTGATTTAAAGGGGCTTGCCTTTAACTTTTAAAGATCATTAATAACACCTTAATGCTCCCGTGCAGAAAATGTAGCATGTATTTACATACCTATGCATTCATTATCTTCTATACCCCTTCCATGTGCTAATCTAGATTTTTATCGGTAGATCATGTTTTTTTCTTTTTTTACTTGTGATATTTATTTATTTAGGTCGCATCCATGGCTGAGTGCTTAAATCGCTCGCCTTCCACCGCTAGTGCCCGCGATCTATCTCGGTGGATCCATATGGAATTCGTGGTGGACAAAATGGGGTCGGGGCAGGTTTTCTCGGGGTGCTCCTATTTTCTCCTCCATGTCATTCCACCATTGCTCCATTCGTCATACTATGGCCATCTGGTTGCAATAAAGGAATTGTTATATTAATTTATTTATGTAATGATAAAAGTTCCTATCATTCCAGATGGCTGAGACGGTGGCAATGAGAACTCACATTCGAAAGATCCCGGGTTCAAACTCGGTGTGACCAGCAAAAGATTTTGTTTTCGTGGTTTCCTGAGTCGCGAAGAAAAAATACCATTCCCACAATTTATCACTTAATACAATACTCACTAAATAAAAAGTGATGTAAAATGGACAGAGAACATTAGCAGTTACTCGGCTTACTGGTTTAACCAAAGATACTAAATAACGATATGAACACATGAAGTTAAATAACCTAAACTTAAAAAAAAAAAAAATTAATAATTAGGCTAATGTATGAGCATTAAGAAATAAGTTCGCAATTGAAGGCTTGGTTAAATGTTTCTTTTCTGATATAATGATTTTATAAAAACTACCGTAATATATAAGGACTTGATGTTCTTCGCCCATTTGATATGGGCATACGTTCCAACGTACCTTTAGGTGTAGGCTACATGTTCTTTTTATTTGCTTTTAATTGCGTTTGATGCACCATCCTGTAGTGTTTCTATATAATTACCATATATCACTAAAATAAAAATAAAAATGTGATCAATACTTATCTTGAACGGTAATGCGATAATCGTAAAGTACCGTGTCTATGGACATAGAATAAAACTAAAACTCCGTGTCGCTACATCCCTGAAGGGACTTGGCCTACCACCCGACCGCTGCGTCATCTACCATAGGCAGACGGCAGGATTGGGGTGCACGTGTTCAGAATACCGACACCCACGGCCGTTAATGGTGGTTTCCGTGACCGCAGCCGCTACTTCTCTATCAAGTAGCTCCTCAATTTGCATCACGAGGCTGAGTGCATCCCGTTCCAGACCTCCCTGCCTCAGAAAAATCCGAGGAGGTACCGAGAATCGAACCCGGACCTGCGGATCTGTGGACATAGTCACGGAAGGGTAATTAATAACACTTCAATTGCAATCAAATTGGCATATTATGACGAATGGAACAACGGTGGAGTGATAGGTCTATATATATTTTTATTTTTTTTTATTTACTCTTTATATAGCAGGGAAATGGCAGAACTCCGAGAAAACCCGTCCCGACCACATTTTATCCACCACAAATTCCACATCTTGGGTTCCAGCGGTATTTAATTTATATCTGGTCTTCAAGCTCGAATATGCAGTGCCTGGTGTAACGATTCACAACATTATGTGGCTAATTTGATATTGTAATAAAATCAGGTAAACTGATATAACCAAGTGCCAGTATGTTTTTTTTTAATCAGTGATACACGCAATTATGATAGGCCCATGCATAAAAGTTATTTTTGTAATAGATGTCCGAGTTAACTCCAAAAACAAAATGTGCCGGCAATAATAATAATGATGCAATAGACCTACGATTCGCTGATATCTCTGTTTCAATTTAAAGCAGCCTTAAAGGTTATGAATGAATAATAAGCATATGAAATCTATCTGTCAGGAATTACATTAGGTATATTGCTGCACAGGAACGATAAGAAAAATACTCACAGTAAAATATAGCCTAATGTAAATATCGGTAGTCTACATAACCATAGAATACACATTATAATATCAATATTCAACGGCTAGTTGTTATAAATCGTTTATTTAAGTTATTATTTAGCCACACTGACATCGTTATGAAGAAACAAATCAATGAAGGCTGCTAACAATATGAATAAACGATTGGCAATTTGTTAAGTTTTTTTAATACATTGTAGGCCTTGAAAGAATATTGATTACAAAATTAATATTGATATACGCGTTACTTCGGTACCGATCAACCGATTTGGCCCTAATTCAATAGGCTTGTACCCAAAAACGTCATAAATTCGTATACCAAGTTTCAAGAAAATCCGATAAAGCGTATTTGAGTTATCCACGCCTTTGTGATATATTACCATAAAAAGGCACTAAATTGGGCATTATTCCGGTACCGCCCAACCGATCTGGTCCAATATCAATAGACATCTTCCCATGGACATTATAAATAGGTATTCCAAGTTTCATGAAAATCCGATAAAGCGTATGTGAGTTATGGCGCCTTTAAAATATACACTAAATTGGGTTTTACTCCGGTACCGGTGAACCGATTTGGTCCAATTTCAATAGGGTTCTTCCCATGGACATTATAAACGCGTATACCAAGTTTCATTAAAATTCGATAAAGCGTATTTGAGTTAGAGCGCGTACAGACACACGGACGGATGGACGGACGGACGGACGGACAGACATTTTTCGTCCCCCACACAATCTCATAAAGTGCCATACTGACACTTAATAAAATCAGGTAAACTGATGTAACAAATTGCCAGTATGCTTTTGTTGAATCAATTATAATTGCAATTATGATGTGCAGAAAATAAGTTTTTTTTAATCAGATTAAAATGGACCAGCGTCAGCAGAACTACAGATTTGTGATAGCCTACCTTGACAATCGCGCACTCACATAAAAATAATACGAATCCAAGACGTTACCATTCGGCCAACTCAGTCAGTTTGACGGTGTAGTTTGATAAGAATACGTGAAGGAATACTGTTAATTGTCATATCTCAATGTATTGCAACTTGAAATTCTCAAAATATGTCAACATTTCGCAAAATTCAGTGGCATATAACTCCGCTAATTATTTCACAGTAATGTACCTTCTGTATATAACAGTATTCATGTAGTAGGTCTACTCAATTTCAAATACATCAACGAAGTAAACAAACATCTGACTGCATTGCAGACAAAGCCCTCAAATGATTAAAAATGCGGCATTGTTAGTATACCGGTAGACGTAATTTAAAAAACATGTGACCTTTAATTAGTTTTTATTCTGGTACCGGTCAGCCGATTAGGTCCAAAATTAATAGGCTTCTTGCCATGGACGTTATAAATGTTTATACCAAGTTTCATGAAAATCCGATAAAGCATATTTGAGTTATGGGGCCTTTTGTTATATAATACCATAAAAATGCACAAAATTGGGAATTATTCCAGTATCGGCTAACCGAGTTAATCTAATATCAACAGACGTCTTCCCATGGACATTATAAATGTGTATACCAAGTTTCATGAAAATCCGATAAAGCGTATTTGAGTTATGGCGCTTTCAAATAAAAACACTAAATTGGGTTTTACTCCGGTACCGATGAACCGATTTGGTCCAATATCAATAGGGTTCTTCCCATGGACATTATAAAGGCTTATACCAAGTTTCATTAAAATCCAATAAAGAGTATTTGAGTTATCGCGCGTACAGACACACGGACGGACGGACTGACGGACTGACGGACGGACGGACGGACGGACGGACGGACAGACGGACAGACATTTTTCCTTCCCCCACACAATCTCATAAAGTACCATACTGGCACTTAATAACTAGGGCTCGGACTTTTAGGTGCTTATAAAAACGAAAATATTTATTTTTTATGTAGTTAAAAAGTAAAAAATATGTTTAAAAAATATGAAAATATTTTAATTAACTTATTTAACCAATATTTACAGAAGTGCTCATCTAGTCATTCTAGTCAGCAAGTGTAGAACTGTTGTAGTGAACGACAAAAGTAGAGCTTTAGTTGTGCATCTTAAAGCTGTGACGATTTTCACGGAAAATGTACGTTCAACATCGCAGGATGTTATTCTTGCATATTTGTAACACGCAATGTCACTGACACTCAGATGTTCCATCTGCTCCAATTTATCTACACTGTTACCCATTAAAATATCTGAAATCTTGCAATAACACTTGCAACCCCTCATTCTTATTTAGGCATGACAGGATTTTTCTTTAATTTTGTTGCTTTTGAACCACTAATTTTGTTAAGTTTGTTTTTAATGTGTTTGATTTCTTTTATTGATTCTGTCAGCAATTGTTTTGTTGTTCCCAACTTAGTAATGCAGTGTGAGAGGAAACAGAAATTTGCACTAATAAAGGCCAAATCAGCCCTGATTTATTGTCTGATTCAACATAGGCCTAACAACGCAACACATTGAAAATATGGCGCAACTTTACAAAAACAGTCAAAATATTAATTTTTGAACATGATATGTGGAAAAATATGCAAAAAAAATTAAGTTACCAAAAATATTTATTCAAATAAGAAATATCGAAAATATGTGTTTTTATGTGATATGCAACTCAGTATTTTGAATCCAAAGGTTCCAACTGGAACTTTGACAAAGTCCAGAAATCATAAGTAATAGCAGAAAAAATATGTATTTACCTAAAAGTCCGAGCCCTAGTAATAATCAAGTTCTGTAGAACTATACGACATGTACTAGTAACTAATGCATATTATTCCTTGAATGAATTTAATCCAAATAACTTCATACTTCAACAATATACTTTTTTTTATTTTTAACCCTGTTAATAGTTTTTAATAGATAAACTTGACATACATTTTTTCTTGTTAGAACAAGGGATCGACTTGAACTTAATCTCTCCAAACAACTATAATTGTAACTTCCCTGAAGCGAAGCATTTTGTTTGAAAATTTATGACAATGTTCAATAGAACCTCAATGAACAATAAAGATTATTATTATATTATATTATATTAACGATAGAATTCTGATAATCTCAGCAAGAGTCTGGTAATCCAGAAAACATGTTGTGGCTCGTGGAATACTTAATTACATACATGTAATTTGATTGAGGGGTGGAGCACAATTAATTAAGGAATCATCTGATCCCCTTCACGCAGAAATTAATTAAAAAGTTTGACAGAGTAATACATGTGACTGATTACGGGGGAATCAAATTGGTAATTTGTAAGCGTATGATGCATATGTTGGTTATTCTCGTAATGTTTTTGTGTTATTTTTTAATGCTCTTGCATCTATATGTGAGGATCATTCCCCGATAGTGATGAATAAATTGATGACTGTTAGTGATCTGGTGGATAGTTGTTACAAGCGCTGGTACTTACAAGAGAAAGAAACTTGTAGAGGAATTACACTAACCTGCAGAGCTTTCAGCCTATATTTTCCACCTTTTTTTTTTTATTATTTTTTTTTATTTAGCTACATATTTACAACCTGCGTTTTACCCTGAGGGTATATCGCAGGATATTTAGTCAAAAGAATACATAGTATTTACAAAATATTACATGTTGTCTGAGTTAGTGTTCTATGGAATTACATAAACTAATCATTTTAAATTTTTAAGGTAGTGTCTTGTAGATTTCATATATATACTTGATTGTTCGTGGAGATGAGATCACGTTTTGCAGAACTATGTTGGAAACTTTCATATAAGGTGGTCTATGTTTATCCTGTAGTTTGCAGTGGAGTAGAAGATGTATGGCTGTTTGGTTGTCTTCAGAACATGGGCACTTCGGTGATGGTGTTTTCCCAATCCTATGCAGGTACTGTAGGAATTTTCCGTGGTTTGAAAGGAATTGCGTGAGTATTTCCCACCCTTAGTATCACGAGGTGCCTTGCGTCTACTGTAGAATTCAGAACGGTTTACCTAAAATATGAGACGCTCAGGTGCAAAACAACTAACCAAAATACGGCAACCCTACATAGGCCTAATGGCTTTCTATCTTTCTTTATCTTAGTTTTACCTCTCCCTTTTAGGATTCAAGCGACCCAAGCCAAACGGGCCTTACATGGCAGCGACCTGTCGGGAGAGGGATTATCTTAGGACCACATACATACTTTTTTGACCAGACAAAGACATGGAGGGCATCCCCGGATGAGTGATCAGCCCAATGCCGGGGCCACCTCCGAGACAACATGAACACATAGGACGAGACACAACATTCACACACACACACTCACTCCAAACAAGGCAGGATGGGATGAAGATGATAATGACGGCCAGATGATACCTGGGGACCACTAGGGCCTAAAGTTACCCGACATTGGTTTCACAGGTGAGGAAAAATCCCAGAAAAAACCCACCTAGGTAATTTGACCCGACCAAGAATCAAACCTGGCCCCGCTGCGTGAAAGTACGCTACTCTTGGCAGATCAAAACAAAGTTTCTATTTTGAAAACGTATATATTCACTCCTTTGAAACTGAATGTTACATTCAGGGTTTTAGTTTTTATGTACACTGAAAATCTGATACAGCCCCTCATCACAGGACTTCCAATGCTAACTGTAATTAAACATGTCGCTGCATAACAGATAGAACATATAGCTTCGTCCGGTGTGTCCTATATTATATGCATGTACTCAGATAAAAATCCATCTCCTGTTATTGCAAACATCAGGTTATTTCATGATTCATACTATCCATGTTAAAGCAAAACCGAGATATAGTGAATTGGATATTATCGCAGAAATTATTCTTATGCGATAATATCCAATACGCGATATATTTTGTCGAATATCTTAATTAGTAATAATTAGGGATGGGTCGATACCAAATTTTCTCGATACTCGATACTCGATACCGACACATGATTTTTTCCTCGATACTTGACACTTCGATACTCGATACCGTCAACATTTCCAGTTTCAATAAATAGGTACATTAAAAATTAAAATTTGAGAGAACTGTGTAATACCAACTAATTCATTAAGTGTGCATATTTGAGACTAAAATTAGTTTTTGAAACAGTCCACTTACAAGTTTTTGTTAAAAAATTACTATATTTAGTAGACTACTAAAAGCAGAAAGAGCCTTTCCTTAAATTGCAGAATTACCCTAGTATCGAAAAAGTACCGAGCGAGTTTTCTGAAGTATCGCTCGATGCCGATACCATGCAAGTATCGAGAGTATCGAGGACCCATCCCTGGTATTAATATAACCATAATATATAACTTTATGTGTATTTTATAATAATATGAATCTATATGGGAGTAAAAAGACACGGTCAGCGATAAGTAAGATACGAAAGAGTAAAAAAAGCAACAAAAAATACAGAAATTTGAATTAGCTTTCAATTGCGAAAAAATCCGAGGTTCACAAAATTGTATAGGTTCCCAAAATATAATTTTTTTTTTTAAATTACTATAATTATTATAACACAACATGTAAAGTTGTTATGGTCGAAGAAAAACAGTCGTATGCAACTTGCCTACAATGGTAAGTTAATATCGATTGAAATTTAAGGCTCCTTTCATAAACATACTCGAATCTTAATAAATACCATTTTAGGATTGTTGCATAATGTACTATTGCCTAACTTCCGTGCCCTACTGATAAGTATAAACGTTTCGTAATACTGCCATATGGGAATAAGTGTGATAAGGTGATAACATTGATGCCAATTAGCGTTGCAGCATTTAAACACACATGGATACAACCTACCTAGATCGAAACGAACCGCTGGCTTGGGAAAGGAAAAAATAATGCCGCACCGACTGTTCAATTTAAGAACATTTATGTATTATTATTAGACCTAGGATTTTAGGCTCTTAAAAAAATAGTTTTAGGCACCTAAAATAGGCTGTTAAAACAAGTAAATAGGTTTTTAAAAGATAAAATAGGGCTTAAAATAAGCTTTAAAAATGTGTAAATAGACAGAAAATAGACTTTAAAATACTACAATATGCTCTTGAACCTTAACGTGAACATTTTTTACTATAAAAAACGTGGTATACCTATTCTCAACAGAAATAATTGCAAAATTAAGACGGAATTAAAAATACATTTATCAAAAACAGTTTAGGATTATATGAAAAATTGACACAGTATGTCCCTTCTTACTATATATACCTGCTACTTGTTGTTTTGAGCGAATCCTCCCCAATCAGTGAGCATTTCTTTGGCGACAATTGTTCGGAAAAATCAAGTTTCTGTGAAAATCCCACCCTCTGCTGTTCTGCTCTTCATTCAGGGATGCCCATTAAATGATTGTAAAAGTTACAGAAGTTGGATTTTATTTTAAATGTACAAAATAGGCATTTTAGGCGCTAAAATAGTAAACATAGGCTCCAAAGGTCCAAATAGGCATTTTAGGGCACGATAAAACTCTATAAATATAAAATATATCATGAAATGTCAATATGTATAAAAAATTGCATTCATTTCATAAGGAACAAAATAGGCATTTGCCTTAAAATCCCAGGTCTAATTATTATTCCTCGGGCTTCCAACCGGATGAGTTGGAGGTTTGAATCCAAGCTTTCGGCAGATATTTCTACCCGTTCTAGTTTATACTGTCTTTTCCTATATAAGAAACAATTTTTTCCCCAATCCAGCTCACTTTTCTCAGCAGATGGCAGCGGAGATAGCTGCCGAAAGCTTGGAACCAAACCTCAAACTCACCCGGTTGGAAGCCCGAGAAACAATAATACATTCTCAACACCGGGAAAGCCTCAAGTCACAAAAGAACATTTATGTTCGAATATTTTGTCTTATTGCCTTTGAGAAGCTTATTTCAAAAACCTACCATTTCCATTTATTATAATTTTATGAGAGAGGTGATTTTCTCTTATGTTTTTTTTTTCTGCAGACACAAATTTATAAAAATTTTGGATTTACGAAATTTATTTTAGCTTGTTTTGAAAAAAAAACAGCGTTTCATGTAATAAAACAAAATCATGTCGTTAATAATTTGTAGGTCTAACAAATAAACGAATTAATAAAAACTAATCATTACATGTTTTTAAAACAGGTAGCCTATTTTGTTTGAGAATTACTCTTCTGTATAAACAGTAATTCTAACTTAAATAACAAAATCAATGTAAGCCTAAAATATTTTACATCTGATATCAGTGCTATTACAGACTATAATTTTTTACCTAGTTTCCTTAATTTCTAAGATTTATTTAAATTAAAAAACTGACATTTTGAAGGGGGTAGTTTCTATAACCCACTAATGTCTGTAATAGTGATTAAGATTTTCTTCATCATCCTGAAGAAGCAGGTGATAAACCAAGGAAACGGATACTAGGCTATGGCCCGAAAGTTGCAAAACGAAACAAGACAGGGTAAGAAAACGTAATTTAAAAGACAAAGTCTTGATATTGCCTACTTCCATAAGGCTGAGTCCATGTTTTGCAACATAGATAAAGTACCAGAAAAAGAAATTAAAATGTTTCATGTGTTTACAGTGAACCGAAGTCACTTTTAGCCATTCAAGACAAATATCCTCTGGCGAATACAATTAGAAAGACCAGTATTCAAAATACCAAGCACATTCTTTAAGGGCCATGTTGGGATTGTTGGAAATGAGAGAGCTGTTCAGATCGCTAACTCCCTGCCAAATCCAATCTGGAATTCAGCTATTCGTTGTGTCCAAATTCATATTATTAAAAAATGTTCTAAGAAAGAAATAGTAGAAAAATGGAACGATCTCTGGTTAAGCACCATAAATGGGCAACTAACTAGAAATTAATTTTTCCTTTAGTTTTTGATCATATCTCTTGCAAGTATTTCACACCAAATTATATCCTAACACAGTTTATTACTGGACACGGAAAGTTTAAAAGTTACCTGCAACGTTTTCACCTAGTCATCAGATGGATTTATTTGTAAATGTGAAATGTCAAAAGAAACAGTATTTCATCTTCTGTTCCAGTGCGATCGACAACATAACAGAAGATAATTACATTCTACTAGGACATCTCGACCATTGTGAAATCAATTATTCCCAGCCAGTGAATAAATGATTTACAAAATCATGTTGCACCTCTGCTTTTATATCCTTTATTTCTGGTACCTATTCATCCATTTAATTATGTGTAGAAATTTGTTTTTTTGTTTTTTTTGTTTTTTTTTTTTTAATATCTATAATAACTCTATCATGCCATTTGGTGCAATAGGGATCAAAGAGTTGTTGGAGAGTTAAAAAAAAAATGCTTCATAACAAATACTAGAGTCTTGGTAATGCATTCGCACAAAGGATGCTTTGGAAAGAAACATCACATCTACCGGTATATCAACAACATGAAAGGTATTATATAGGTCTGATGTTTTAAAATAAAGACGTTGCAAATATTAATGAAGCGTTATATTAAATCAGTTAAAATAACGAACTATTTAATAAGTTATTCATAAAAATAAGTACAATACATTCTTGAATATGATAATTTTAGTATATTTTGGAAATTAGTAGCAGAATTCTGACCTTTAGCGTGTTTTGTAAGAAAAAGAACAAGAAGAAAAAAACATTTTAGCTTGCTTAGAACTAAACTGGCAACGAAATGGGTAGTTTTTGGAAATAAACTCTAACTTTAGAAGGATTTTCGTGGATAAAATTATGTTTTGGATCTAAATAAATCTACAGGTAATGTGGAGCATAATAGCGTACATAACTCAGTTTTGAAAAAGTACTTTAGGAGGTTTTGGAAACAAGCTTCTCATTTGTAGGTCTATAATTATGACACGCTCAAACTTTGGGAATCAGAAATAGAGGATGGTACGCCTATGCGTATTTTTAACATGAACAAAATGATGCATGTCCCTTCAAATATCAGTTTATGAACTCGTTTAGCTCTAGTGGCACGTTGACACATAACGCGTATGTGTTTTGTTTGATCGAGTGTGCTATCAAACCCCCCTCGATAGTAAGCAGACAGGCTACCTGCGTCACACAGCGCTCTCTCGCATTTCATTTGTTCACATGACACAGGCTTGTGTCTCGCTAACAGCCCTGTTAATCCTCACAGTCTGCTCTTACTCTCTATTATGACAGCTAAGGAATCCAGAATTCTCTTCAACTCTCAACCATGAATAATGTTAAATCAGCAATTCTGTATGTCTATAGGTATGTTCGCAAAGCATATCCGTGATACTTGGAGAATTTGTTGTACTGCACGTGCCCAGTCTGTCCGTGATTTGCACTTAGCGAACGGTTAGAAGAATTTGGAATCGATAGTTTCTGTGTTTAATCGATATGATATGCGAATAAAATATGTATTTCCCTTTAACATGTTATACATGCAATATACATCGCCAATAAACTGTATTTTGGGAAACTTTTAATTATCTTCCATTATTCATACATGCATACTCGGGAATGGGGTGGTCAAGTGACACTGGCAACAGGCAGTGATGTCATGAAAGCATCAAGCTATGCTACGCTTCTCCATGCTAACCAATGCCAAGCTAAGTAATAGATGCTAAGCTAAGCATTTGCAAACCAGTAAAAATGTAAAGTGGCCCATGTACAGGCCATAGAAGGCCTATGGGTTCCAAGAGGTGGAGGCTCTCAGATTGTGAGGCATGCGGCACCTGAAGGCGGTAAGGGTGTCTTACGCACCGACCGCCTTTACCCCCATGATTGCTACTGGTACTCATTTATGTTAGATGCCGAGTCGACCAAAGGGCTGTAGTGCCGGTAGAAAGATTTGGTCAATGGAAAAATCCCACTGATCGAACCTGCGATCGTCCTGTTTGTAGCGCTGTGCCTCAACCAACTGCGCCATGGTGTGCCCCATTGCAATAATGTTACTGGGTTAGAGTAAATGTATTAATATTTAAAGTCAAGCTTCCATTGTAGGAGTCAAGTGTTAATAAAATAAAGTTCCATTTTTTCTATTAACTATAAATGATTTGATTAAACACCTAGGGGTTTAATTAACAAATGCGCGCGAACCCGTGAGTGAGCACCTGCTAGTCAATAATAATAAGAGGAAGTGTCTGTCTGTCTGTGCTCGATACCGAATGTACCTCGAAGCCGAATTTTTAATTTTCCGTTTCGTTGCGAGTTACGAGTGGAAAATTAGCAGAAAACGTGAATTTGTTGCGCTAACGAAGCATCAGTTTTTGGTAATACATTTCAATTGTCAAATCAATTGCAGGTGGCTTTGCCTTTATTTTGTCGTAACTTGGAAATAAAAGCATTGCGATTTTTTCAATATATCGCATGGAATTATATCGATCGTATCGATCTGTAGGCTCACCCTGGCCGATTCGTTTGTTAATAATATCAGACACAATAGAGGCGCTTTCTAATCGTAGAATGCACTCCAAAGCCGGATATTTAGCTAATGCATTATAATTATTAATCGTTTAGTTTATGAACGATTCGCATATAAGTGTTAATAAATAAGTTATGTTTATAGTATATTGCGATACAAGTGCCGTAAGGCACGTTTACGGGTCGAGGAAACAGATTGAAAACCCGAGGCGCAGCCTCGGGTTTTTAAGTTTTCGAGACCCGTAAATGCCTTTACGGCCCGTGTGTTGCATGCTATTTTTTGCACAATGATTATTTATATCAATTTAATTATATTAATTGTGATATTACCTGAAAATATTATGTAAATACATTCTTGAAAATAGATGTTTATTTCAGAAAGTGATTCGCATGTGTTTGTTGTTATGGGAACCGAATATTTGTCCTGGGGGCTTTGTCCATAAAGACTTGTATTATGAAGTGTATCGTAATGAATTATGACGTGGCGCTTGGACCGTAAGTAATTTAACCTCATCGCAACCGCCCTTAGCAACAAGACTGTGTGGGAATGTCAACTTACGATCCATGTAAACAACGTTCGTAAGTACCACTTACTAGCTAAGGAGTGCAAAAAATTATTTTGATCTTAATTTTTAATCTTCCAATTAATTATCGTGGGCGAAGCCGCGGGCCCCTGCTAGTTAGTGATAAAGTAGTAACTAGTAAGTTAGAGCTCACGCTTTGGTGGGATTGTATCCATCCTTACCCCTAAACTTAAATATTATGGCGTTAAAGGGAGTGAACTAAGTTTGATCAATTCGTATTTAAGAAAGCACTCACAGATAGTTTGTTTTAATTGGAAAATATCCAGATGCTCTTACGAAAGATATCTGTGTTCTACAAGGGCTTGTGTTGGGGCCACTTTTATTTCTCATTCTAATAAATGACTTACCTTCAATTGTTATCAGCAAGATATGCTGTATACTTGATAATTATACATCGTGGGTGCCACACATGGGACTTATTAAGTTTTATGTCATATAAAAGAAACTTATACGAAGGAACTAATTTTTTAGCAAACTCCTTTACGGAATCCGATTTTGGGGTAGTAGTAGTAAATGATTTATTTTGCCTGGCAGAGTTAAGGCCATAAGGCCTTCTCTTCCACTCAACCAGGTTTCAGAAAATATATACAATGTAGGTTTACATAAATAGCAAATTAGTGAATAAGAGACTTATGACTAATACTAAGACTAAGGTTAAGGCTAATCATAATAATAAATTAAATAAGTAAAATAAGTCGAAATGGGGTAATGGTATACAGAAAAAATTTTACGTCTACAAAAGAAAGCTGGTAGTATTTTTTCTCGTGCCAATTATAATGATCTTTGCCCACCTCTGTTAATCAAAGAACGCACTTGAACAGTGGTTAATAAGTACATTCTTCACTACATACTTGAAACAGAAAAAAGCCTAAATGGTTATATAGTTAGAAGTGAAACACACGAACATAATACTAGAAATAAGTATTTAATAAATGAGGTACTGACTAAGTAAATCAAAATGCAGGGTAAATCCATTGCAGACAACCTTTTTAATAAATTTCCATGTGAAACTCAATGATTCAATTAATTCAAAATTATAATCTCCAGTTGGAACCAATTTCTTTCTTTCTTTCAGACAGAAGAGACTTGCAAATGTGTTGCTGAAGGGAACAAATGGAGCAGAACAAAGCATTGCGCACACTCCTCCTCTTATGTCCATCATGTAAAAATTCATTCATATATGCCGCTACTGCTCTAACGTTCAGATCGCGAAATAACAAGATGATGTTTTGTTTCTAGAGAGCTCTCAAGTATGAAGAGCCTCGCTCTGCCAATATAATGCTGCTGTTAGGTGGACTCAGGGGACAAATTCACGCCCGTCCGTATGAAACTTAAAACTTTCAACACCATTGTAAATATTTTATCTTCTGAATATTCAAACTATTTTCCTCTTCTA
Source organism: Ectobius pallidus (assembly GCA_964059195.1). Lineage (NCBI taxonomy): Eukaryota > Metazoa > Arthropoda > Insecta > Blattodea > Ectobiidae > Ectobius > Ectobius pallidus. The sequence continues at coordinate 79,677,640 of CAXKWD010000003.1, forward strand.
GAATAACAGGAGTCTGTGCAAACATAGTAACGCTAAATACCAATGAATATTAAATTCTACAGTGTAACTAACACTAAAAAATACGGACGCTTTATCTAACTACAGCCTATGTCGGAGACTGTGAGACAACAAAAATAAAGGTCATTATAAGAGAAAAGTGCCTTATGCACGAGTACCCTAGAACATAGATGAGCAACTGAGGGGAAATGTTTTAGTCCCCCATCTATTCTGTGACGTAAGAAACCTGTTCTTCATGTTCAGTGTCACGTCGAAACTGCTTTATGCTGACGTCAAGGGCGACGGTAGTGGGAGAAATTCCCCTACCGCACAGTGAAACGATGTGCACCAGTTGCGCACCCATGCCCTAGAATATGTGGTTAAAATTCAGCTCCAGAGTTTTGTTAAGTTCTATACTCTACACAAGAAGTAAAGCAAATTAATCCCTTTACAGACCGTGGCGGCTTTATTGTTCCAAGAAATTAAGGGTCCCTGACTTTTAGAAATTTGGCATGATTGGGAGATTTTTACCCTAATTCTAAAACTGCTCCAATTGCTTCTATTAGAGATTATGTTGAACTAGGGCCTAAGTACCACAATTAACTCGTAACCTGCTCATTTGTAGCGTTCTACCTCAACTAACTATTCCACGGCGTATCCTCACACTCTTCATAAACAAAATTCAAAACCATGTTTTTTTTAGGACAAACATATTTATGTTAACCGAACAATATGGAAGGACATAGTGGAAAAAATAGTCAAAACTCATTTTTCACTTTTAAATTTAATTTTAAGTTTAAAGAAAAAATACAAAGCGGAATGTTTTTTTTTTTCGTAGAAACATTCTTCGTGCATTCTTTTCTTGTAATAGTACTAAAATACGGTAAAATAGCAGGTGCCCGCTGCTTTGCCCGCGATTATTTAGGCTACTCAATTGCTAGACTTTTATTTAATCATTTAATTAACAAAAAATAATTAACACGAACGTCGTCTTTATTGAATGAACTACATAATTTTATCTTCAATAAATTATACTGTTTGAAGTAGTTTAATATAAATAACTAAAATGAATAAAACGAATCTTGTGCTGTCATTCGGGCTTATAGATTCTAAGCTACTACTAAAACGAACCACATATTCATAAACTTTACCCTTACACGCAAATCATTCATAAACAATATTGATCAAATAAAAAGATAAAAATCCTGATTTGAGGTACCGTACATTTAACGTTTTAATTAAAAACGAGGGCATAATGAATAGAATGAGAAAGTGTGATGACTTCGCCGCTAATACAATGGTAGGTATAGGGAGAGCGGCGGTCCACCGAAACACTGGCAGCACCTTCGTTTGCGTTTCAACTTCTCAATGCTGCGTCATGATAGTTTGGCATCTTATGATTAAACTCGCAATCTTTAATTAACCCTTGGTCCTATTTCTGTGAAATTTGTGCAGAAATAATCTGCACAACACAGTCCTTCTGATGGTTAAAACAGAAACTTAAAAAATGCGGACATAAATGTTTTTATTTCATTATATAAACATCACCAATTACACAAAATTCATGGAGGGTGAAATGGAATTTGACTATGCGACAATTTTTTTCATTTTTGTGTCCCGTAAAAACTTCAAGCGAGAAAGTTTTAGGGAAAGATTTCAACTTTATTTTAAATTCAGTACCACCTTTATATCTTGAATGGTTTACGAGTAATTGAGTGGTAATTATTCCGGGCGCTCAGCTCTCTGAATGATGTGGGACGATCGTGAAATGTTGAGGGTGAAGCAAATTTGACTATGCGACATTTATTATTTTATTTTTTTGTCCAGAAAGAGATTAAGGGTGTAAGGTTTAGTGAAATATTTGGATCTTATTATAAATTGAGTACCACCTATATATCTATAATGGTTAACGAGTAATAGTAAATACTCTAAAGCTAAAGCTATCAGAATGGTATTGAGGTATTAGCAGGCATCTTTTCCATAAAATACCAGCAATAACGTAAACAAATTTACATAATTTATTCGTGGTCTCAATAATAATACTATATTAACTAACTACTTGTACCCATACTGCAAGATTGACCCGCTGAGGAAAGGGAGTGAATGAAGCTTTTTTCTAACTTAGTAAGTCTGCACTACTTTTATTTATGCATTTATTGGATTATTTATTTATCATATTTTCTGTTCACTTATGTTAGTAATTTTTATGTATAATTATCATAACAAATGTCTTATTAGTTTAATATATCTTGTTCCTTTTTTTAATAATATAATTTAACAACATAAGATCCACATAATTTACAGCGAACGGCGAATGGTCGAGGGTTTGAGCAAATAGCGGGCTGTAGTTAAGGCAAGAGGATTTAATTTTTTTATGAAAAAATCAGGGAAAATGCTTTGAAATATTGTGTGATATATGTAGAATGCGTTGCAAAACAATTTTTGCGTATGTGCGTCTTTATCGGATGTTGAAACGCCAATTTTAAATATCACGCGCCCTATTTTTGTAGTGCTGCTTATGAAATTTTCCGTGCCCTGCAATTCACAAACCATCCCTTAATTTATATTATCTCTGTTCATATAATTTGTACACATATCTACACTTTTGACCGTGTTTCACCTACATAACTTACCCCATACAGCCAGGAGAAAATTAATATTATTATAAATAATATTACTATTAATACAATATTAATATTAAAAAAAACTCAGTAATATTCTATACAATGTAATATTAATATTAATTTATAAAATATCCCTTAGCTGTTTTCTACCCTAATTATACGTTGTTATTTCTATACAAATGTACATTCTTTAACAAATTCTCATCAAATTATACTAACATACCATCTACCCTATTTTCTAGGCAATAAAATATTATATCAAATCATCCCTTAGCTGTTTCATACCTATATTATATAATTGTTCATTGCTTGTGAACATCTTCGATTTTTTGAAAGATGTGGAACGAAATGTTACGGTCAAGCTTCTTGGAATCTGAGAAATTACTGTTACACACGGCCATGTTTATTTTTGGAGATGAGATCTTCCAAGACGTGTAAAGCAGCCCGAAAATTGTCAGAAGTATCTAACAATTCAATTTAGATAAGGTGAGTCATTTTGAAATAGATTAATGTATTATTTTGTTTAATAATGTTTGCAATTTTTCCTATACCGCCCGTAGTAATCTTGCTCCCGCGAATCTCAAGCAGAGTAACTGCTACCTAGCGGCGGAACCAGTGAACTACCTCAGTCATCACACTTTCTCCTCTATTCATTATGACGAGGGGAAAAAACACCTCAGATTCGGGTTCCCTAGCCCAGAAAAAGACAGCATAGTGAGTTTCGTCCAAATCATTCAACATTTTCCCAGTTAGACCTAAATTCTTGATCCTATTCCGTCCACCTATGTCAAAGAAAAAGTTTACTTTGGCAGCCAAGCAAGGCCACCTTCAACTAATTTCACAATTGAATACGATCCACACGGAAACGCCAGCTCAAATATAGGCTATCAGATTGTTAAGCCCTATCAATTAACAGTGGAGCCACAACGTTTATGTATTTTACATAATAATAATAATCAAAATTCAGTTCCCTCAGTTGACAATAGAGTAGGTTATATCTAGGGTCCGGATTTTTAGGCTTTTATAAAAGGTATTTTGCCTTTTATTTTCGTGAAATAGCCCTTTTTGGGTTTTAAACAAACTATTTTAGCCGTCTTAAGAAAACACTAATATTAACACCGAAAAATATAATTTTGACAAAGACCCTCCTATACTTCTCTGTCGTCGGTCGCAATTTGTTATTTTAAAGTTGAAACAACAATGGCTTCCTTGTAAATTTCAAAGTATTGAAGACTTTCATTTCCTGCGACGGCGAGGCGACACATTTCCGAGTAACAAAGACAAGTGACTAAGTGAACTATACATTGTTAATTTCAGTGCGTTGTGTAAATTTATTTTTTATTGTGTCTTTCCACATATTTATTTTTATTTGCATCAATTCGAAAACTATTTAAAAATAGCATGTATGATATTTTTAAATTATGTCTGCGGACCATCTGCACCATCTTCCGGTGGTCCGCGGACCATAGCTTGAGAAACGCTGTCTTAGAGCATAATAAACAAATTTGCTAACTAGCTTTCAATGCTAAAATAGTGTAATATGTTATTTTCATTAGTTCAATATTTAAGAAATTTCCGGGGGTGAACCCCGGTCCCCCTTTCTTGGGAGGGGGGTATTCCATAACCCCAAGTCCCCCGGCACTTTCTACCCTCCCGGAAATTATTTTCTGGCTCGCCACTGCATAGGCTTATGGAGACAGATTTCTTAACTCAGAACCAGTTTCTATGGACTTCCACCAATTTCTAGCGCCTTATTTATTGAAACACAATTTTTACATTAATAGTATAAATCATTTTAACAATAGAATCACTACATAATACACTCCGCCTTGGCTGGTATTGAAATGTAGAGCAATGGGAAAGTTATTTTCTTTAATGGAATAAAAAGAAAACCTAGGAGGAAAATAATTAAAGTCTGTCTTCGTGCTGGGTGTGGCGCATTTTTGTGGTGGTGTGAACACAATAGAGACCAACTCCGTTCCGTCCAGCAGTTGCGAAGACATTACTGCTCTATATTAACTTAGCTTCAGAAAAATTCTATTATTTTGTGTTTGCTTCTCTCCCCACACTCTATTCCTCTCTCCTATTTTTGTTCTGCCTCTCTGTACACACACACACACATACAAAATGACTCAGCAGTCAATATGCCGAATACGTGAATGCTTTTAAAAAGAAGTAACTAGGTCAGAAGTTCAAACTGCAGTAACGATACAGTGTGTTACACCAGAAATTACTAATTCTGTCGTGAAAAAAAGTATATAGTATGAAAACGCCAAGCGACAGAAGTGAAACTTGGATTTTTTAATTTTTTCAATTCTGGATTGTTGTACTTTTTAAATTTTGGGTTTTTGGACTTTTTAATTTTGTATATTTGGATTTTTTAATTTTGGATCTTTAAATTTTTTCTATTTTGGAATTTTAGCATTTTTAATTTTGGATTTTTTAAATTTTAAATCTTTGAATTTTTTATTTTTTGGATTTTTCAATTTTCGATTTTCGGTTTCTAATTTTTAATTTTTAGATTTTTTAAATTTGAATTTTGGATTTTTGGATTTTAAAACATTTTGGATAAGTCCAATCATTGAGTTGATTGTTTTCTGTGAAGTACGTCACAGCCCCACTACTTTCGTGACGATTTTGTTCGTAAAACAACTTTGGGTTAACTCTCGATTTACTCTAGCGCGCCTAAAAAAGTTTCACTTCAAAAACATTAAATCGGCTAAAAATGCATATCAACGTACCAATACGCATTTGTTTAGATATAGCTTATTTCATTATGAAGAACATTATACGAGTTTATGTTTCGCATATGACCTTTTTTAGAAAGCTCATGTTAAAAGTGGATATTTCAGCACAAGACACACCATACATCGTAGCTTTAATTTGTTCATTGTATTTTAGTGGTACCAGCTTTTATCAAATAATAAATATTAGGGTTTTAAATCTATATTTTATAAGCAAATTCCTCACAGCAGTAATGAAATCAGCTGAATTAGTAATATTATTAGGGAAAAAGGTATTTTATGCCTCGCACGAGTTTTCACTCCCTCTCCTATAATTGCGAAATATGATTTTTGGTGCAAGGGTATTTTTTATTATTAAATATTATTTTGTTGTTTATAGTTCTGACGAATTATTTGGTACAAGGGTATTTTATTATTCAGTGGAAGGAAAACCTGTGCGCGGCATAAAGTACCTTTTCGCCTATTATTACATTTTAAATAGTCATGTAACATTCTTTGTTGACCCGTTCCTTGTGCTTCATAGCGACAAGGTTAATTCTATCTATCGAATAATCAGCTTGTGAATGGCGGCAAGTATGAATATGGAATCTTCAAGTTCTAGCAAACAAGAAAAAGTATGACAAGCTGCAAGGGTAATAGGCCTACTGGAGTCATTACCTCAGAAATCAAGAAGGCAATACGACATTGTTTACAACGGATTGGTGCAGTGGTGTAAGATGAAGAACGTTCAAAATATTTATATCTTAATAATGTGGCAGCTTATTCAATGAAGATTAACCGGGCCTCAATGTAAAGAGGAAATAGGATATCAGTAAATAATAAGCTCTCATAGCATTTTTAAATCAGATGTAGCCTATGATCCCGTTTTAAGTGATAATGCCAAATAGATTCCATTACTAATATTCCCATGTTTGATCTCCAGATCAAAATCGGTAAATGGCTAAGGTAATTGTTTCAATTTCAGGCGCTAATTGGTGAGAAATGAGTTAGCAAAGAGTCTAATAACTAGACCTGGGATTTTAAGGCAAATGCCTATTTTGTTCCTTATGAAATAACATGAAATTTTTTAAATATGTTGACATTTCATGATATATCACTTATATTTATAGAGTTTTATAGTGCCCTAAAGTGCCTATTTGGACCTTTGGAGCCTATTTTTACTATTTTAGTGCCTAAAATGCCTATTTTGTACATTTAAAATAAAGCCCAACTTCTATAACTTTTACAATCATTTAATGGACATCCCTGAATGAAGAGCAGAGCATTAGAGGGTGGGTTTTTCACAGAAACTTGATTTTCCCAAACAATTGTCGCCAAAGGAATGCTGACTGACGGGGGAGGATTCGCTCAAAACAACAAGTAGCAGGTATATATAGTAAGAAGGGACATACTGTGTCAATTTTTCATATAATCCAATACTGTTTTTGTTAAATGTAATTATTTTTAATTCTGTCTTAATTTTGCAATTATTTCTGTTGAGAATAGGTATACCACGTTTTCTATAGTAAAAAAAGATCGCGTTAAAGTTTAAGAGCATGTTGTAGTATTTTAAAGTCTATTTTCTGCCCATTTACACATTTTTGAAGCATATTTTAAGTGCCTATTTTTAGTTTAAAAGCCTATTTACTTGTTTTAAAAGCCTATTTTAGGTACCTAAAACCAAGTTCTTTAGAGCCTAAAATCCCAGGTCTACTAATAACGAACGGGTTTATGAAAGAAATGCTAATTTATAATCCAACTTATACCACCTATTATACTAAATTTATTACACCAACTAATTCATAATTAAAAACTGCCTAAAATAGGTACGGAACGCATGTTAACAGTGATTTTATTTTGCTCATACGTTTGAGACGCTCGGCAAGCAAATAACTTGGTAAGTTACAAAGTTTGTTCGGTGTAGTCCTATACAAAGTTGCGAACTAACAGGGCTCATGTTGAAATTGATGTTAATTCGATTACATTGTTAGATGCTTGGAAATAACCATAGAATTCCGGCTACAATTCGATAAGCACATAGAGGAAATGAGAAATATTGTTCTTTCAAGATTTATCAATTCTAGCACCTTTCCAAAATGTCTACTCTTTCAATAAAAACAAATATTCGCTTTATACCTGTGTGGTGTACCTTTTTGTATTCTAAAGCAAATAATAAGGAAGCACAGAAACAGAGCTAAAGTAAGGTCTTATTTTCGACTTCGAGTGACTACGCTTGAACCAAACCTACAACGGTTGATCTCTGGAAAACAGGATCATCTATTTCATAGATGCAACGGCTGTACCAAGTGATTTTTTTCAAAGTTTCCCGATCCAAACTGTCGTAATTATTAGCCAAGTGCCACACTGTTTTATGATTTTTAAGCATTTAGGAAGTTCATTGTATATAAATGAAGTTAAATTAAACTTTAAAAAGTTTAAACGATAATAAATATTAGACCTACATTTTAAAAATAAAATGAAACATGATAACATTATAAAATTGACTCTTATTCATTGAATTAAGTAGGCCTACTTAGTTCTGTGGCAATGGGGTCCATGGAAATGCACGCGATATGCTGATGGGCCGCACACACAAAAAGTTTGGGAAACCATGAAATAGAATAACAAATTGTGTCAAGTAATTCTGTGGGAAATTGAACAGTAGATCTATATATTATTCCTCACACCCGACCATATTTTCTACTTATTAAGAGTTTCAGAAGATCCAGTGCAATTTTTTTTTAATTGTTACAGTGGAATATAGAAGAGAAGGATGGCATTAATCGATCAAGAAGATTTTCTTAGGAAGAACATGAGGAAGTAAGAAAACGGTGTAACTTCGTTATCGGACTAGGCTGAAGTAAAAACCGTTAATATAAGATATGCCTCTTAATTGCTAACCATTAATGTGTGCACTAGGCATAAGCGACAGATAAATTTTACGACAGTATTAAGCATAGATTTTTAACCTCACACAGGTATTGTTAAAAATTATGGTCAGAGAGGTGTGCTGAAAGTCCTAAGTCTTTACAAATGGGAAGGGAAATTATTTTCAAACCCAACTGTGCACAATGTGCTTGTTAACCTAACACTTAAACCTAAACAGCCAGTCCTGAACCTGGGAAAGTGATTTTCACTACTGAAAAATCCCCAACCCGGACGAGAATCGAACCCAGACCGCCGGGGAGGAAGGCATGCACGCTACAGGGAGTGAAATTATGCATTCAACCAGATTGGTTTCTTATACAGCCGAGTTAGGATGTTTAACTTTTGAAGGCGAGATCGATAGGCCTATGGGCTGTTCCCTTCGTGAGATAATAAGATTCAAGGTTCGAAAGTAAAGTAAAAAAAATGGGATCAAGTTTGGTTGATTTTTTTTATTTACCCTGATACAATAGCTTGTTACTGAGGGCAAACATAACAGAGATAGCTATCTACTTATTTTTTTATTACACCCCAAACTATTTTCACAGGTCACCCAGTCATATTATCGCCGTCTACAAAGGACTAGACATTAATTTTAAACTTAGCAGACTAATCTACGGATAAAAGACGGTGAATATTGTCAAATGAAATAAAATGTCTGTGTCAACATCGCAGTGCAACAGAGTGCAGGACTATAGCTCATACGGATTTGAAATTTCAATTATAAGCCTGTCTTCAGCAGAAACACTTCAGTTTCTATCTAAAGAGACTTTTATTAGACTACGTTTTAAACCTATGCGAACACCGGAACACTCTCAATGAATATAATTTACTTTGAAGTGAGTAAAAAGTACTTCACTCTTTACAGTAACCCATGTTTTACACTGATTCCACATCACAAACACAGACTCACTCTTCCTCTCTTTTGAAATAAAGTTGTGTCCACCAGGCCATCAATCACAGAGAGGGAGACGAGGCCATAAATTGGTTCCACTTCCCAAAACTGGGAGCATATGAACTGCTCAGTGGTCCAGCTATTGATTTTCGTAGAGGCTAGGATGCTGTGTAGCTGAATGTTAACAAGAAACCACCGCCTGATCATCAATATTAGGTTGGAGCTGAAGATACGATCATCATTTGCATAATTGCGGCGAGGTTTTTCCGCTCAACATTCTGCTGTAACAAATCATTCTTCGTTTATTGACTTTTCCGTCCGATTTCTCATTATTCCAATATTGTTTCTGGCATAAATTTCATTCTTACATGAAGATTATAGTTAGTTGTAAATTATATTCAACTCTGTGGTTTATGCCTCAGTTTCATAACAGTAATAAGCCTTGTATGGCAATATTAGTAGTTGTTGAAGTTATGAAAATGGTAGTAGGCCCATTTATTATTATGAGCAATTGTCTGTTTCATTTATATCTGAAGTCACACAGCATAATTTAGTTTTATTTTACATATTTTGATTTTTTCCATTATTCCTGGGTAGAATTTTTTTCAAGGAGTATACTTCAATAAAGATACAAGCTTGCAGGTCACATGGTCATAATGGCTGGTAAATGTGTCTTTTATAACAGAAATAGAAATAGAAGAGTATTTAAAATTTTCTGAGCTGAATTGGTTACGAGTATATACACAATCATAAAATGAAACCATCGCCCATCAGAGAGCGCTAAGTTTGAAATCAATAGATAAAGTCAGCTGGTTCTGTAGGTAATAATCCTAATATGTGGATAAAAATCCTAAAATTATTCATAAAACATTACTCTATTAGTTCTAAATATATGTATTAAGCAATTGTTCGAAGTGACGCATTTCAACGTCAGTAGCAGTGAAAAGGTTAAATATAGGCCCTATGCGAAAACAGGAATTGACAAATGCAGAAATTGTGGGAAATACTTTCAGTCACATGTAGACATAGACATAGGAACAAAATGCATATTGATATACAACTTGGATGTGAAACATTCACCTAACTTTCTTTAGCCTAGCCTACACATTGAAAAATAGAGTACGCGACCGCATTGCAAGAGTGCACATTCAATAGCCTCAGCCTCATTCAAAGAGTGTTATCTGCTAGACAAGACGAAAAATCCGAGTTCGGACGAGACGCGTAGCTACTCTTCGGAGAATTTATACGAAAAAGTTTTCGAACCAAAGTTTTAGCTGGACTACCTGCGTGGCCTCGTGGCCACTGGCTGCGGATCCGCAAACCCAAATTCGATCTCTGGTACCGCCTCGGATTTTTCTGAGGTAGGGAGGTCTCAAGATCAGTAAACTATACAGGTTGCGTATTCCGGGATAGACCAATCGCAGCAGTTGAGTGTGTGACGTCACCAGATTCCAAATCTCGCAATTGCCAGTTTTTACTCAGTCTAGAAAATCTTACACCGCGTGATTAAACTCGTAACCTTTAACTAACCCGTGGTCAGATTCCTGTGAAATTTGTACAGAAATAATCTACACACATCAGCCCTACTGATGGTTAAAACAGAGCCTTAAAAAAGCGGACACAAATGTTTTTATTTCATTTTATAAACATCACCCGTTACACAAAATTCATGGAGGGAGAAGCAAATTTCACTATGCGACAATTTTTTTATATTTTGGTGTCCCGAAAAAACTTCAAGCGAGAAAGTTTTAGTGAAATAATTGAATTTTAATACAAATGAAGTTCCAGCCCTATACCTCGAATGGTTTACGAGTAATTGAGTGGTAATTATTCCGGGCGCTTCACTTGTCGGAAAGATTTGAGACGACCGTGAAATGTTCAGGAAGAAGCATATTTGACTATGCGAGAATTTTGTTTATTTCTGTGACCAGAAAATGATTCAAGCATGTAAGCTTCAGGGAAATATTTGAATTGTATTATACATCAAGTACCACGTTTATATCTTGAATGGTTTACGAGTAATAGAGTGGTAATTACTCCAGGCGCTAGAGCTATGGGAACGGTACAGAGGTCTTTTTGTTCTATAAAATAGACCTACTAGCAATTACGTAAAAATCCTTAAATATTTTAGTCGCCGGCCGTGAAAGCCTAAATACTTAATTAATTATTTTTAATATTCATTAAATTATAAAAAGAGTGCCGACATGAATACCTATAACAATATAAGTGAATAATAGTCGCCAAAAAATTAATAAAATATAATTTAGCCTGGTTAAATCCATGGGCCCTTTACTCCGTGATCTACCGAGAGCTGTGAATATTGATCTTCAATAATTTCGTTCAGAAGAAACGCCAAATATTGCCTTGCTGCAGACTAATTTCCATTCCTCAATGAAAATACGCTTTCCAGTGCAATTAATGAATTAATGTTCAATAATTATATTCTTCGCAGGTACCTTTTTATTTAGTCATCCCGACATAGCTGCGCATATGAAGCCAAACAAAGTTCTGTAGTCCTAAAAGCCCATGTAAATATGATTAATAACAATTACAATAATAATACTAATAAGAATAGTATAATATATTATTTACCTTTTTCTCTTAGTTTTTTCCCTTGGTAAATTCAGCAGTTCAGCTTTGAAATCCCTTTCGTGATCCTGCTCCGTGAAGTGCAAGGAACAAACTCTACTTGTATCAGGATTCCAAGAATCATTTCTTCGGCAAGCAACAATCCATTGCTTGCGAACATCTTTGATTTTTGGAAAGACGTGGAACGAAATGTTACAGTCAAGCTTCTTGCAATCTGAGAAATTACTGATACACACTGGAAATTACTGTTACACACTACCACAGCACATCTCTGGCCCGGCATATTGGTTCAGTTATTTGCACATTCTAAAGCACTTTCTAATTGTACTATTAAAAACAATATGTATTGGTAATCTCTATCCTAAAAGACTACGGTCAAGCGACCGAGATCAGTAGGTGCAAAAGCCTTGTCAACGGGACCATGCTCTCTACTGTCCTGCTCGAAGTGTCAAATCATTCCGGAATAATTACCACTCAATTACTCGTAAACCATTCGAGATATGGGGCAGGAACTTAATTTGTATTAAAATTCAATTATTTCACTAAAACTTTCTCGCTTGAAGTTTTTTCGGGACACAAGAATACAAAAAATTGTCGCATAGGGAAATTTGCTTCTCCCTCCATGGATTTTGTGTAACGGGTGATGTTTATAAAATAAAATAAAATAAAATAAAATAAAAACATTTGTGTCCGCTTTATAAGGCTCTGTTTTAACCATCAGTAGGGCTGATGTGTGTAGATTATTTCTGTATAAATTTCACAGGAATCCTACAAAGGGTTAATTAAAAGTTACGAGTTTAATCACGCGGTGTAAGATTTTCTAGACTGAGTAAAAACTGGGAATTGCGAGATTTGGAATCTGGTGACGTCACACACTCGCCTGCTCGCCGCAACCCCCTGTCCTATAAACTCGCCGGAATACGCTACCTCTGTAGTTTACAAGCCTTGGGGAGGTCTGGTATGGAGTGCACTCAGCGACTACGGTAGATGACGCAGGGATGGTAGGCCTTGTCATACAGAGTTGCAGCGCCATGAAGTTTAGTCAGTTTTTGTTTATATAATACCACATCTTTTCCTTTTCCTATATAGAACAGCCTTTTCACATCCAGCTCACTTCTCCCAGAAGATGGCAGCAGAGATTGCTGCCGAAAGCTTGGAACCAAACCTCCAACTCACCCGGTTGGAAGCCCGAAAAACAATTATATATCTCAACAGCGGGAAAGCCTCAAGTCACACACCACATCTATTGCCCACCTGATTTTAGAATTGTAACAATTCTGTTGCACTAGTTGAAGAATAGGCCTGCAATAATTCCATAACTACTTTCCCTCACATTACCATACTCTTCGATTACAGCATGGCTCAGATTTCCTGACATATTAACATTGAATAAATTGACTGTCATGTTGAAGTCCTAGGCTTTCTTTCTTTCTTTCTTTCTTTCTTTCTTTATCTTAGTTTTACCTCTCCCTTGTAGGATTTAAGCGACACAAGCAGCACGGGCGAAGTCCTAGGCTTCATTGTTTAAATTCGCCAACGTTACGTTTTCATTAACACTAGTTCTTATCTTTCTCTTCATAGGAAAGAAACAACAAACTAAGTCTATACTATTCTCTCTCACACCGTTGCATCTATTTTTGAGGTAACACTATTCTCTTCCTTAGAGATATCGGGTGGAGTTCCCACCAGTTCTTCTTTACTGCTTTCACCAATTTCCATAATAAGTTCTGTTTATCTTCACAAGCTAAAATTCAATACCGGTACTAGTAAAAAACACAAAGCAACAACGAATAACATGAGAATATTATAGGAGAAAAATTCCTCCGACACTAGGACTTGAACCCAGGGCCTTTGGTTATTCGCGCCAATGCTCTACCAACTGAGCTAAGCCGGAGTTCAATTCACAGCGCCAGATGGAACCTCTCTCCTATGACTTGAACTTGACTAGGACTTGAACCCAGGGCCTTTGGTTATTCGCGCCAATGCTCTACCAACTGAGCTAAGCCGGAGTTCAATTCACAGTGCCAGATGGAACCTCTTTCCTATGACTGATTGCCCTAATGGTCTACCTCACAGACAGACAAATTATGTCATTTGCAGTACTGTGAGGCACACTAATTAGTGATTTTTGTAACCGGGCCTCACAATAACCTGTGGTTCATGAATGATTACATATATCTATCTTGAATGTTAACTGTACAATAACAGTGGGAGCCACAAAAATCACTACTTGGTGTGCCTATTTATTTTTGAATTATGTTGTTTACATACACATGAACATACACGTTTGCGAAAATGATATTCTTGGAGTCAGGAGATCTGAAGACGTGAATCACTTCCGAAAACTCGACATCATAAATTGATTGAGCCATGTCAGAAGTCTGTAGATATACTATCCCTGTTGGCTTTGTATTAGTTGAGAAAACGCTTAAACATTTTTTGGGAAATTGAAGTTTAAATGTACTAAATTTTGCATGGATTTACTGATTCTAAATATACCCCTTATTTCTTGTTTCTAACTTACCACACGTGGCATCACTTATACCCCCCTGTGCTATTATATCTTTGTATCTTTTGGAATAGGGTTTGTTAACCCGGCACGAGAGACCATACAGACTCTCTATCATCATGATGTGACAGAAATGACAGACTGAGAGCCCTTCTCCAAGTCACATTCACACTATGCTCATACCAACCTGCTGTAAAGAAATGTTCCAATTTTTCCAACTATGCTTCCTGAGTGAGTCCGATAACCATAAAGCGTAATGGAAACTTGAGCAAACTAAATAGTGAGACAAGCGGTCTTATAAGAAAACAGTTTTGTGTACCTTGTCCCAGTGTCCCAAAGTTCTCCCAAGATACGTGAAAGTGTTTTAAGATGTAGATAGGTATTCATGAAACTATAGAATATTGATAAACGTCATTTTTGATCCAATGAGACTAGAATTGAGTATATTGTTTGATAAACCACCTTATACCTTCATTACATTTAAAAGAATTGACCAACAAGAAGAAGAATATGTTAACTTACAAACTTGTTGATCTGATTATAATTATTGGCAAATCTACATGTTTATTAAATTTTATCCAAGTTTCAATTAGCTAAATCAGGCTATTCTAAAACACACTTGATATATACAAGGACACTATTGATCGTCATATGATTTAGGGTGGATAAAAGTAGCTTAATACAACACAATTGAATAATACAACCAATCAAGGCATTGGAATTCTAGGGGCAGTCAACAAATTTATAAAAACAAAGTGTGCTAATCGTATAACTAATAAATAATCAACTAACCGTAATAACTAATCAACATTTATAAACTACTATAAAGTCATTTAAGTGACAACCTCTTCCCATTCAATTTGTTTTTCTCACACTGTTTTATATACATTACGAAATCTAGGTTATACCCTAGTACAATTTTAAGACAAAAACTAATAGTTTGTATAGTAGATCATCATTAATTCATATGAATATGTAGATTTGCCATAAGTTTGTAAGCTACCGGCACATATATTGCTCTTCTTGTTGATCTCTTCTTTTAAAATTAATGAGGGTATAAGATGGTACATCAAACAATATACAGAATATTCATTCTGCTTAGCATTATAAGATAATATTTTAAGAGAACAACTCCTCTGACACCTAGATACGAACCGTCATCTTCGGTTTTTCGTGCCGATGCTTTCCCAATTCAGTAGCCAGAGTTCGATTCACGGCGCCAAATGGAATCTCTGTTCTGTGATTAGTGATTACCCTTAATAGTCGACCTCATTGAAATAATTCAGCATCTGAGTCAGAATCTCAACAAGCTCGGATCTGTTTGATGAGGAATCGGTTCTATGTTAACTTCTTGAGTGTTACTCAACTCTCTCTTCTTGCAAAAAACGGGACTCAAGTAGCTATTTATTATTATTATTATTATTATTATTATTATTATTATTATTATTATTACACTCTGTCAAAAATTCTCCGGCATTTTCTACCTTAGGTATTTTATTTATTTAATGCCTGAATTTCAAACTTCTCCGGTAACATATAAAATTTAAACAAAATTATTGGAGACATTTTCGAGGAAATGCTAAAAAAAACGCATTGTGTAAGGTGGCAGTAAGGGAAACTTATTTATGTGCTTCGAGTCGCATCCACGAAAAATACGTAAACTTGATCAAAATATAAAATTCCGTTTTTATACAATTTTTATTTTTAGATCTCCACTACTCACAGTCAGACAGGACACATGCATGTATTTTTGGAGTCATGAGATCTCAAAAGGTAAATTACTGCAATGCTGAAAACTCAACAACGAATTTCAGTGCGGTACTTTAGTACGTCTAGTTAAGAAAAGAATTTATGACGATATATAATATTTGAAGAACACAATATGACTGAACATAATGGAATATCTTTTAATCAAAGTATAAACATATTGTACTGGTAAAAGTACTCAAAATTATTATAAAGTCAAAAACATTGTAATTTCAGATACTCTGAAGATTGCGGAAATACGCCCGAAAAGCCTAGGCAAGTGTTGAAATAAAGTTTTGTTGAACTGCTGGTATTAAGTCTGTTTTTTCTTATTGATCGAGCTCAACGGGATATAACATGTATTTTAATAACTATAATACTGGTAAAAAAGGAGGAAAATATATAAATTTCAAATGAACTTGCTTTGATGACTAATAAAAGTGAATTTCTAAGGATGATTAACACTGATACAACAATTAACAATTATCAACCTTCTTCTTTCTGTGTGCGGGATTATTCCTTGCTTCAAGAGCAAAATGTTTCAGTTATTTCAGAGACCTCACTTTGGGATTTCCTTGCTCTACTTCTGCTGCAAGGTTTCATTTTTGTAGGTAGGGGTGGGCGGTCTGTAATCTCTGACGGGGTTACAGAAATTATTTCATTGTGAATGGACGGGAATCCGTTTTGAAGCTGATGAAGCTCTTTGACGACAGCACGCTCTTTTCATTATAGTGTCCTCGTGAGGGGCAAGACGTAATTAAATGTAAATATAAAGTCTCACAGTCACATAATGGACTCTAGTCTGTGATCTGGCGACCAATCCTCATGTCTGTCTGTCTGTCTGTCTGTCTTCCACTTTCACATCAGATGACCGCTCTCCAAATCCCTTAGGTTTCCCTTCATTCGGCTACTGTATAAATAAGCCCTCTCCTATTGGGATGCAAGCATCAGATGCTTGTTTGTTATCAAACATTTGATTTTCGATTAATATGCGGAATGAGTCTCAGTGAGATGATACTTTGAAGTTAGTGATAATGAGGGTGAGGGAAACGTGATGTTTTATCCCTGAAACAATGTCAGATGAGTTAAGAAATAAATGAAAATGGAAATTACTTTCGTACACTAGCATGTTGTTTTGGATACATGTTCATTTTGCTTTGTCTTCCTGGACTCCGCGAATTTTAAAAATCCACTAACGGTAAGTTTAAACGTTTCAGAAAGCATGGGTTATGTATTGAGCTCTTTGAATTCGTGAAATTGATTACGGTCCTAAAATTCCCAGTGATTTTTTTTTTATGAAATGAGAAAGAAAACAGTTCACAGTCCTTGGCACTGGAATTTGTGTGCTTCGTAAATTATTAAAATAATAAAAATCAGGTAAACTGATGTAACAAAGTGCCAGAATACTTTTGTTTAATCAGTTATAATTGCAATTATGATATGCAGAAAATTGAGTACTTTTTAAAATCGATTTCCGAGTTAAGCTCCAGATTGATTAATTAAGCAGGACTTACCGAAGAAGAAAGGTCTAGATTTTTTTTTATCAAATTAACAGCGTCCACCATCATCAGGACTATACAGATTTGTGATATCTTGACATTCACATAAAAATACAATATATATGTACACGTGTGTGTGTGTGTCAGATTGGCCGGCTATGGGATTTGAACCAGGGATTTCCAGAATGCGAGTCAAAGACATTTCCATCTCGGCCACTTCGTTCAGTTAACAATCGCGTTTGATAAGCATATGTGAAATAATAGTGTTATTTGTCACAGCTAACTCTATTGCAATTTCCAAAGCCGTATATGAATACTGTCATGATAACTAATTTCTATTTCAGAAATTCTTTCTAATATATTACCATTAAAATAGGCACTAAATTGGGCATTACACCGGTACCGGTCAACCGATTTGGTCTAATAACAACAGGCTTTTTCCCCATGGACGTTATAAATGCGTATACCAAGTTTCATGAAGATCCGATCAAGCATATTTGAGTTATCGCGTTTGCAGACACACGGATAGACGGACGGACAGCCGGACAGACATTTCCCATCCCCCACACAATCTTATAAAGAACCATACTGGCACTTAATAACAATCATTATGTAATTTCACACATTATTAAGAACTTTAATTAGGCATATAGTTGGTCGTGAATGTAACTTATGAAACTGATACATTCTTTAAAATAGCAGATTTTGTTAAATGAATGGAAACGTAAGTTGGAAAATATTTTTTCATACTTCGATGCATGCAGTTCAAACCTGAACCTTCTTCTGATAAATAAAGAACAGCTAAATAAACGTATTTCACAGTTTCTGTTGAAAACTGACATCTGCAAACATTTTTACGTTCTGCAATAAATAATTTCCAAACTTTCCATGGCTTGTTAAAAACTTTATTAAAATGAATTTTGGAGAAAAATGTTTAGTCTGTACCTATCAAACACTGTAGGGAAAACAGTTCCTTGGTTAGAGAACTCTTACCACAGTGGATCCATTCGACGTTCCGGCGGCTGATGATGTGATTAGCCGCTGCTAATTTTGCTAATTGATCTGCACTTTTATTTCCCAGCTTTCCGATATGACCTCGTATCCAACACACGCGTAACTTTATGGTTTTCATGCTCTTGGATAAGTTTTCTAATTTCGGCAGTGATTGGATTTGTCATTTGTTGATGGAGTGGAGAGCAGCTTGCGAATCGCTATTTATTTTCACACTTGATTAAACTCTGTGCACAATTTTACGGCTTCTCTTATAATCAATATTTCCACTTGAAATACAATTAACTGGAAGACAATTTAAATGCTTCGCAGAAAATGTCCTTATCCTCACAATAAAGAACGTAATTATGTGCATCCTACTGATGTTTCTTTCTCTAACCTTGCTGCTATAAAATCTTAACTTCAGTGAACGCCGCTTAATGTAATCGCGGATAAAGTTATCAGTCGGGTAATGTTATCCCTTTTATGAAGTCACGTACGGATTAATACTGATACATTGAAAAAATTGCGGCTTTATTTCCAAGTAGGCCTACTTTCGTCTTTAAAAGTTTCGTTTCTAACTCAACTGTATTGTGTTGTACCGGAGGTAGCAATAATATTCCCAGCTCGCAGGATGACCAGTTTGAGGGGGTGGTATTGCCTAATTTTATCTTTTAAGCAATAAAACGTGTTTCAATCCACACTTAAGCTGCAGCTTTTGATTTATGAAGATAACTGTGTTGAAATGCAGTGATGGCTAGTGTAAAATGAAAAGACTTGAACAGACAGGCATCATATGTATTGCTACGCAGTTTTCACCACTGATCAGTGTAGATTTCCAAAAATACTCGTAACTCGTAACTGAGTATGGAGTATTGGTTAATGGACTCCTAAAGGAAAGTAAAAACAATTAAACACTTCTTTACTGGTTGAAAAAATAGTTGCTTGCAGTATATTATTGTATTAGCCTTTGAGTGGTCAAATGATTCAAAGATATGTATTATTTTATTAATAAAATTTTTACTTCTGTTTTGTAATATATTATCTTATATATGAATAAATAACCTTCACTTAATTCCTTCGGCTACTGTTATCAATCGGTTAATATTACCAAATTACCTGCCTCCTGAAATGATCACAATAAGCGGCGTGCATTGTA
The DNA here is from genome assembly GCA_964059195.1 of Ectobius pallidus. NCBI lineage: Eukaryota > Metazoa > Arthropoda > Insecta > Blattodea > Ectobiidae > Ectobius > Ectobius pallidus. Next base: position 79,697,296 of record CAXKWD010000003.1, read on the forward strand.
CATTGATCAATGTAACAGAATTCCAGCACAATAATAAAGTTGTAGTTTAAGATGAGGTAATTCCGCATTGTCAATATAAAATGTTGTAAAATGTTAAAAAAATAAATAATATTTCGAGTAGCTTGTAACCCTTTTCAGTGAATAATTTAAAACATTAAAATCATAGCTAGCTCAGAGCCAGCCACCATATCTGAATAACCACAAATGTTGGTTTGACGTGTTACGGTGTTAGTGATTTTAATTGTTTTAATTATTCATTCATTCATGTTGGTTTGACGTGACTATGATTTTAATTTTTTAAATCATTCACTGAAAATAACCACTAGTTAGTCAAAGTATATTTTATTTTTTACCATTTTACAAACTGTTATATTGAAAAGTAGAATTACCACATTTTAAACTGAAGTAAAACTCAATATAGATCTATTTTACCAACATAATAACCTTCTAGTAATGAAGAAAAAAGAATCTAATCGAGAATCTGTAGATGTTGATAGGAAAGATAAAAGTCATAAGTCATAAAAGTGTGAAATTGAGTTGTTTTACGGCTATAAAATAATACAGCTTTCATTATAAGAAATGTCACGAGTCTACTTTCTATAGTATTCGTTAGAGAGAATTTATGTCTTTTTAAATTGGCGGTTATTGTTAGATAACTCTCAAGAGAAGTGACACTTCTCAGTTGGTGTTATGTACAACACGAGGAGGATGAGAATGTCGAGAAAAGCGCCATATCTAGGTATATAATATTATGTCGTCGTGCCTTTATGGTCTAATTTGATTAGCAAGAAAATTACACATTCCAAAATATGACGCTCATCCTGTAAAGGCTCTTAAATGTTGTACGTTATTGTGGCATGCACCTTTTCTAGAAAAATGTTTAAAGTCCAAGTGGGGTAAGAAAAGAATAAAGCAATAGATGACTCGGTCTAATGCACTACTAAAGGAAAGAAGAGCTAAATTTGAGATATTTCGAAAAGGCAACTTAAATCTAGCGACCTACAGCATGCTGCAAAATAAAGAAAACTTAAAACTGCTTCTAGTAAGAAAAACGAAATTTTAACTTGTAACGATTTGAAGGATGCAGAAATGATAATACATTCCAAATTTTAGTCGTCGCTTCAAGTCCTCGCCCAATTTACACCTGTAGTGTCAGTCTGGCTGATGGGTCAGTGTTCCATTAGCAAGTCGATACGAATTGCAAGGGTAATTGAAAGTGATCAAACCATAAGTAACCCAATATTCTGGCTACAGAAGTCCCCGGGGGATTATACACCCAGTGTCCCATATCACAGGCTAGGTTCACTTCATTGGGCACGTGATCAGCCGGAGAGATGGTAGGGAGGTCCCCTGGGGAACATCTCAATACAGTCTCTACAGAAACCATTTACATAGTCACTCGAGGTAATATTACAGTAGTTGCTATGAGAAACTTTCATATTGTGACACAAATTGAAACGCTCAGACCTTTCACGGTAACTGCAACATAGAAACAAATTTCCGGTTACAATTCTATCCTACCAAGATATAGGATGTAGCTCGCAGGAAATAAATTTTGCTCTGAAGGCACAGCTTGCTTCAGATAAGTAGTTCTATTTATACTGCTACTCGGAAATCTTTCAACCATTTATGTAGGCCTATGATTTTCTGTTTTTAATTCAGCTAATTCTCAATTCTAAGTCTTTTGTTGTTTTCTCTTGTGTATGAATAATCATTTTTGATATAATTCAATACACATTTTTAGATTTTCTAGTATCGCGACTTTCGATCATCTTAATAAGCGATCTGACCAATGGGAAGTGTCTATCATGGGATTGAGGTACAGAACACAAAATCCATAATTACGAAAATAAATATAAAAAGTCCAAGTTTGAGAACAGGATATTAGAAAGGCGTCAATTGTTTGTGTTATGTGAAAGAAGCTTTTTATTTTAATAACTCAAGTAAGAAGTTAAACAATTTCATATTTACCATCTCACAATTTATATACTGTTTATCTAGCCTTAAACTAGTCCATTATTCTATCCAACGCAAGGCTGTAAAACAGAGTCCTGACTTAAACATGTGTTTTGGTTTGGTTTTACTGTTATTTAAAGACGCAATGTACTTAGGCATGTGACCGTAGGGGGTTTGCGGGAACTTATGTCCTTTTACATGCTTTTACATGGTTCTTTTACATTCTTGTAAATCTGCAGACATGAGCCTGTCGCATTTATGCACACATAAATGCCATCGACCGTGTCGGGATCGAACCCGAAAATTCAACATGTGACTAGAGGAATGATATTGGCTGGACGGACTAGCCCTGCGAAAGACCCACTGCTTATGATCCACTCCATTTTCGTGCCACTCTACGGAAGGTCTTTCCACAGCGTCATTACTGTCGCGTTATTTAGGATTCTCAAAATGATTTCATATCTTGTAGTGAAAATAGGTGCCTATATTTTTGTAATCTTACCACCTTTCACCTAAGTTTCAAATTCGTTTTCTGTAGGTGTGCCTTTATTAATACTGTAATAATTCTCTTGAAAGCGAAGTTCAACATCTGATTAAGATTTTAAGATAAAAAGAAACAGACAAAATAGTTTAGTGTTAGTTTTCAAGAGAAGTCCTTGCAGTCTCAGACATAGAGACGACAGAAGTATTTGGTTTATTTGCTTCCATAGCAGCATGCAGCATGCGGCTTATCCCATTAAAGTTTGAGCATTGTTCATGACCCCCACGGTCCACCGGGTTGCAGCTCTAATGACGCCGACGGCGGCACTTTAAATTCCATTAAAACAGCATTACAAAAAGAAAAAAATTCATTCCGCCCACTACTCCCACCCGCTAAGAAAGCAATATAACACTCTTCCAACATCATTCTCTACAAATAACAAAACCAAGCTTTCAGCAGTAGGCAGCTGAATTTTGTCATTTTACCGCCTGTGGCGTACAATCCACTTCGCAGTGTGATTTCCCAACCCTAAACAAATTTTATCACTTCGTAAAATTGTCTCGTTTTACAGAATGTGACAGCCATTCTACAATATATATGTTTCATAATCTGCTGTCTTCCCCAAATATACAGATGTGACACTTATTATTCAGGGGTAAAAATAAAAATACCTTAAACTTCAGAAAAATACGAGGTACGGTAACTGTTTTCTAATTTGAAAATGAGAGACCATTTTAAAACTTTGAAATATACAAATGAAAGGTCATTATGCATAATGCAGATTATGGGTAGTAGATGTGGGGTAGTAAAGGAAAACGATACGCATTAATATCCATACGCGACTGCATCCTGCCACTCTAATGTACTGCGGTAGCTGGAAGCGTGAAAGCACACATACACACTCCATGATCCCTTCAAGTTAGGTACGGGTGGGGAATATTCTCCAAAGCTTCAATCAGCTCCTGGTGGTAGGCTTATTCTTTGGTTTTTCTCCCTCGGATAGTGACTATTTTGATGTAAGAATGTTTTTCATATTTTGTCGTAGAGTACGATTACTTCCACAAAGTCTCTGGCCATGAAGACTAACCCAGCCAGCGAGCTTCTCGTTACCAGCTTGTGCAGACTCGCATGCGCGTAAGATCCCTTAGCTACTGTTGAGCATAGAGTGAAGATCATGCAGCACGTTGCTAGTCGTAGAAAATACTATAATACTGTAGTTGAGTGGAGGGATAATGCCGCAGCGAGACAGAGACAGACAACACGTGGAGAGGGATAGAAGAGCTGAGTCAATCAGGGTGCAGCTACCTCCCCTAGGCAGGAACTCTAGGAACGGTGAGACTCGCTCCTAAAGTATATATGTAAACACTCAGAAACTTTGTAGAAGTAATCGTACTCTATCCAGTCTACATGGCGGCGGATGATTCAACTAAATTACCATCTCGTCTATTCGTATACCAGTTCATCACAATGCAACCAAATGCTGTGTCCATATAACTTATTAGAAATGCCTCACTGCCCCTGACATATATCATGGTACTATCGCCTTTCTTTGAGCGAAAATAGTTGCCATGACTTATGCCCCATTCCTAGTTTAATTACATGAAAGGTCTTTATTTGACGGATAAATGTAAACAATGGCCATGAGAGCAGGTTCCCTTAAACAATCCCACAAGGAAGTTTTAAACTTGACGATAACATTATCTCAGAGAGACTAAACCGTTACTAGTGTAACTTATGCAGTCAAATCCTCAGGACTGTTTTAGGCTAACAAATACCCCACAAGTTGTATTTAATCAGTTTGGGAAGGACCAGTATAAACAGAACAATTCAGTAGGCATCGCTTCAACAAGCTCTTGTGTTTACCCACTGTACAATCTAGCATAAAAAAAAAGTGCACTGAACATGAACAAGATACATGAGAATAATTTATGACAAGGTTTCGTTTGTTTATGACATGTCATATTTTTATCCTGGCCTCCGTTTTCTCCGCAAACACAAATTAAACACGAATTACACGCTTCTTATCGTAATTGGACCGTTTTTATTTTGATATGTCATATTTCGCTCATTTTTGTGGTCTTCGTCATATTTTGGTCATATTTGTAATTTAACGTCATTTTTCAGTTATAAATTCGGTCAAGAAGCATAATTATACAGTATATTCACTAAATGGTTGAGTTAAATTAGAAATTTATTTAATTAATTTAATGTCTAATTTATCTCACATTCATAAGTAACTTAAATTTTAAAATTACTGCATTTGTTCATATTTTATAGCGACACGCAAGTCTACAAAATATTAGGAGTATTTCGAGCTCATGAAACGAGCAAACCGAGTAAATTCTTTAAAAATATAAGTTAATTACAAGTGAAATTGTAAAACCAAAATTGTTAAAAAGTGATTATATGATTGAATTCGTGTGATGTCTTCAAACGTTTTAAATTGGAATATTTATTTTTTGAAATTTATACTTTATTTTATTGGGTCATATTTAGGGTTTTCGGCTCATATTTAGTCATTTTTAAGGTCATATTTCCAGTCATATTTTCCATATTTTTAGGTCATAAACATCCGAACCCTGATTATGACAAAAATTCCTGAAACCTGGACTCGAACCCAGGAAATTTAGTTGCCCATGCTGATTTCGGAACGAAATTTTATTGTGATATAGCGTTCGCTACACAGCCTTCCATGCTCAAAACTAAATTTAGTCAGTTGTTCTAAACTGAGTTCACCCACACATGCGTATATTCGATGTCACGACGCGTTTAAATACGCCTTGTTAATTATTACGTGTTCTGTTATTGTTCGAAGACCGCCAACCTTGCTGAATATTGACATCTAAGAATAAATTGATAGCTACAGCAGCCAACATCTCGCATCAGGTCGCGACAATCGACACCGATCGGTAGCTTAGTTTAGACAAGTATTCCACCACTTATTTATTGCACATATAAATTTTACTGAGGAAAAAGTTTTGTTTAACGTTTTTAGTTAATTTTTGTATATATTTGCACGTTTCCCTTTTTCTCTTTTATTAACATATATTAATGCGGCCCCTAACATGATTTTTGCTTGTCTGGGGGCTTTCGAAGGATGCCATTTTGAAAGTCCATTTGAAGATTCTAAAAGGTTTTCAGTACGTAATAGGCAACAATACGTAAAATAATGAAGTAAATTAATTAATTAAATAATGAAAAATCTCAGCTGACCCGTCAATGTAATCAAAAAGCTTATACACTATAATATTTATATTATTATCATACGCTCTTATACCATTCTTATGGTATACCATAAATTGTTTATGCAGACTATCAATATTATTAATATCTCATGTTTTTTAGTCACGGAATAATTATGGCGATTGTTTATACATGTTAGTCACAAAGTAGCCAACAGTACGAAAATCTAAGTACACTCACAGAACTTTAATGTAAAAATGGAATTATACAATTAGGATCGAATTCAAATACATTTCAATCCGGCATGTACGCTACGTTACTAGTAACAAAATATGACGTAGGCTATGAAACATAGTTCGTGACTTGGATAAATTAATGTACAGCAATTATTGGGCGAAGAAAAAGTTACATCATGAATAGAATAAAATCTCTATTTGTAATCCAGCTGTTACAACATAGCATCGACATCGTCAATTTATATGGAATTACATAAAGGAGGTAAAATTTTAGGCTAGTATAAGTATTAATTTAAATCCTTAACTATAAAAACATAAATATAGCCTATGTTAGAAGGCAAGAAATAAATGCATTATATATACTTGCTAAAATCAACTGTGAATTAATTCATAGACTTCATATAGACATTCCTGCATCAATATCCTTTTAACAGGTTTTTTTAATTTAATTCAGGTTGATGTTTTATAAAATTAGGTACGATATTATGTAACTTTGTTGCTAAATGGGGCCAATTTTGTTTTTAGATCTAGTATAATGGTAAAATTGCACTCTTTAATCGTCTTTGTTTGTGGTATAATTGTGAACAACACTATTTGCCTTAAATTTAGCTTGATTGACATGAGTATAACATAATAGAGTAATTAAAAACAGCGAGGGAAGTGTCAGAATTCCTAGTTTTATGAAGAGTGGTTTGCAATGGGCTCTCTAAGGTCATTTAATTCTTAGTTCTTATTGACATGTACTTTAACAAATCAGAAATGTGTTATACTGGATTAAAAGTATACTAGTGATTTATTATGGTAAGGAGAGTAATATATTATTAAGTTTATTATTATTATTATTATTATTATTCTATGTAACTTAGTATTAAATTCAAAATGTGTTTGTATAGAAGTATTTCCAGCATTTATGCCTAAGTTTCAATCTGGGAATATCTTCATCAGTGCAAAACTCATTTCATTCCTACAAAGTCTAACACACTATATTATACACAGAATTATTGTTATTCCTAAGTTCCTCAAACGGCCCTACACTTGTTAACTGAATGCTCACAATTCGCAAGAAATCGACCTAGAGTTCTACTGACAGCTCCTTTGCCAATGGTTCTCAAACACCACTTCCACACCGTGGAGATCGCTGCCTTCCTGAGACACATCTTCTGCACACTGCAAGAATAATCATACTTAGACTGAACATATCACTGTAAATTCCCCGTGATATGCCCTATGGCGAAACACGGGTTGTAATCAATTTTGAAATAATTAAAAAAAAAGTTAGGTTTCATTTATATATATTGACAACATAAAATAATAAAAATAAGCATGTGTAGTTTATTAATTCATAAAATACAGCTTTATAGCACAAAATGTCATATTATATGGCCTTGAAAGTAACAAATAATAATTTTCAAACTAGTTTCTTTTATGGAAATCCCTTTTAATTTTTATTTAAAGCAATACTAATTTAAGGGTTAAGACAAAGTTAAGGAATACACTTTTTTTTCAAGTTTACAACTTCTGAAAATAAAAAGAACTTCAGAGCTACCAAGGTCATTTAACCCAGGGATTCTATCAGTAATATATTTAATTTTTTAAGCATTTTATATTGCAACATTTTATATTGACAAGACGGAGTTACCGCTTTTAAAATTCAAACAAAAGTCAATGTGGCTCTATTTTACAATCATCTTACCAGCAATCCAAACTCAAAGAATACTATAGGGATAAGTTAGAGACTGTAATAATGATATAGGATGAAATAACCGACATACAGTACTTAAATAATTATATAGAGTATATTATAACATTAAGATTCCATGGAACGTTCATCAACCAGTTCATAATAGCGAAGTAACTTTATAGAATGCATCACTTCATAACAGCAAAGTAACTTTACAGAATGCACAAGTACAGGCAATTTCCATTAGTAAGATTACCTGCGAGCTCAAAGCAAATCTTAATTATTTTTAAGTTAAACAAAGCACTTCATGAACGCCGCGTCGCGTTGCAAAGTAGGTTAACTTGCTTTCTTAAATGCTATGTCTTCGTCGAGCTTACTGAAATAGCAGTTCAAATATTACGTGAAGCACACGTTCATAAATCATGTTATTTTTAGGTAGCTCTAGAAATTTCAGCTAGCAATGTGTTACATTTAAGGGGGCACCTGTGACACTTGAAACATCATATGCGTTTTTATGGTGAAAATATGAAAATGGTGTTCATTTGGCAGTTTAAGGTATTAAACAGATGATGGATAGGGATGTAGATAAAATATGATTGATGATCATCGGAAAATATTGCGGCATATCCTGACGTGCATTGCTAGTTCCAAGAGTTGTTAACTCACATATGAATCGTACGCAGGTTCAGTTGACTGATATTAAGTGTATCTGGGAGAATAATATTAAAATGTATGCAATAAAGTGCGGTACTTGTGAATAGACCACAAAATCCGAACTCTCAACCAATGGATTTTGTACTAATAGGGATTACTCTTTTTAAGGGTCATTCTCCAAAGAAGAGCGGATTCATGTTGCACTTGATTTTCTGGTGTAAAATAAATATTTATGGATTATGAATTATTATGATAAGTTAAATTGAAATAAGGCCTACTTGATCCCACAATCGACTTTTAAAATAAAAGTTACAATTTTATGCATTTTAGGGCACAGTGTGTGAGATCTCACCTCCATGTCATGTCCCAATGCCTGACTTGCCATTTTCATTCTTTCGTAATTAAACAAATTTTAATGTGAAGCCCATTTTAGTCTTATAATACGAATAAACAGCTCAAAAATTAGTCATTAGTAACTGAAAAACAAATATATCATTTTATAAAAACATTTTTTTTGCATTAAAAATGCTTGTCTCCAAAGTATATCTCACCTCCGTAAAAAAAATGTAAAATTCAAAAATTTCGAAAGAGTACTGTAGCCTTTCTAGCTTATTTGACTCTAAAATTTTGGCAGACATCTTGTCAGTTATGTAAAGCCAAGCCGTCCATGTGCTTTTCTGTTTTATTTTACTTGTGTGAAAGTGCTAAGTGCAGATTTGGTAATTGGACTTCCTCACCTCCGAAACCTACACACAAAGGTAACGTTGTATATCTTTTTATTTACTTTTGCTATAAATTATAATAATAAGGAATGCAGAGTTAAGCTCTAAAACTGAGAGTTCCTAATCTGAAATGTTCTCAAGCTGTTCAACAAATTAGAGAAAAATCTCACCTCCGTTACTGTTACTCTTGATTCCTATCCATGGAGGTGAAAGCAAGTGACAGAGTGTACAATGCAATGGTCTGCTTTATAATATTGTGCTATCTTATAGACCTATTCTTAGTGTAAAATTTGCTGTGATCTAAATAATGAAGCTGGATTAGGGTAAATTTGTTTGATTTTTCATGAATTTTTAATAATAAAAACACAGGAATCAGTATCACCCAGAATTTAAAATTTGTATCGCTTCCCGAAAAGTAGGCTTCTACTTTCGCCGGGACTAAGATCAACTCAAGTGGAACAAAATAACAAGAAATTATCTTTGCTCATGTGAGAGACTCCTTGAGACTATCAGAAACGGTTAAAACCACCGCAGAAAGTTCGTTTTCGTAAGATTATCATTGCCTACTCACTGACGTACTATAATAGTCTGGGCTTCCCCATCCTTTGGTTTTAATACCAGTGAACCGATAGTAGGCCTATAGGTTATAGCCATCGTATTTATCTCGAACGTAATTTTTACTTGGGTACACACAAAAAATAGCTAATGTGTTTGTGAACGGGAGCTTGCAGCTTACGCCGTTTCTCGCATTCCTCTAATGAGACTTCATCAACCAGCGCGTTTCTATTCCTTCAACTGCTTGGTCTGTAGTGTCGAGGAGCCAGCAGAGTATAAGTATATTGAACATATCGCAGACCTATAACAAACAACTTTCCACAATGCGGTAAAACCGTCACTAAGAAATCTTAATCGGGAATTCAACATATAACAAAGAAAAGGTTTGTCTACACCACGGGTGCGCAACTGGTCCACATTGTGCCACTGTACGGTGGGGTAATGTCTCCCACTACAGTCGCCCTTGACGTCAGAATAAAGGAGTTTCGACGTAACACTGAACATGAAGAGCAGGTTTCATATGTCACAGCATGGGTGAGGTACTAAAACGTTTTCCCTCAGTTGCTCAGGTATGGTCTACACATATCCCCACAGAAGTAAAATGTAACTGCACTGAATTATATCAGTTGTTGAATACATGGGCAACATGCTATAAGGTTAACTATAGGTAAACTTTACAATCCTGAATAATGCTTACTTTATATGCGTGCTTTATATGGACAGTGCTTACGAGTTCACATTTTCAGAGTTTTATGGTGTGTCATCTAGCAATAGATTGATAGCTTAATGTGTGGTATTTTAACGACCAACAATAATATGGAACTAAAATTCGAGCAAATGTGAAAACACCTATAAGCTCGAGAAATGCATTTCGATTGATCGATTGCGTACGATTTGTTAGGTAATTTCTACAAAATTATCACCCTACTTACTTACGGCATACTCATTTATTACTGAAGTTTATCACTTGCCTATGACACCGCAAACGGGAGGAACACGGCTAACCACCCAATAGTTGCGTCACTTACCGTAAAAGAATGTCTACCTGACTTTGCTCAGAAAGATGTTCAGTAGCTTGAACGAGTCTATTATCGAATTATTGTCATTTCAAGGGGTGATATTTCATTTGTACGCCAGTTTTCAAGAGAGTCACATCGCGTTGACTAAGGTATACGGCTATGACAATCATGACTGGCGGGAGGGGAAGATGGCTTGTCTCTCTGAATACACCTGTGTTAGGGAAAAATCGTACATCCATCTTTCAACTTCACTGGCAGAGTGTAGGAATGTTGCTGTGTGTTTTCGCAATATATCTTTACAGTAGACCCACGCGTTATTCAAATAATTTTTAAATAATTACAATGAATTGAATGTACCCTGTTCAAGAATCCGTTGGTTCAGAAAATCCCAGAAGGATTGAGGATAAAGAGTAGTAAGAACTGTTCTTCCATATTATTATTACAGCCAGCAACGATCCCTAAGGGTACGTATACATCTGCGCTCCTCTTGCGCGCCGTGCGGCACGCGTGCAGCACGCGTGCCGCTCGTTGAAATTATTTTCACAGCGCTCCTCTTGCGTTCCATAGGAAAGCGACGAACCTACTGCGAACCACTAGCTTTCATCATTTGGCCTTATTTTGTGTGTTGTCTTGCTTAGAAAACGAGTTTTGAAAAAAAGTCCTCAATTGCAAAACTTGTCTACGGCTTAAATATCGAAACAAAACCATTTTTAAACAAGAGTTGAAAAGTGTGTAAACAGTGTTATTATTTATATTTTATAACTTAACTTTTCCTGTACCTTTGCTGGCGTTAACTTTAATTTTCTCTCGCCGGTTACAAGAAAGCATAGATAACATCTTCTTCTTGCACTCTTCTGAGGACGTATTTATTTCCATTCCTATTTCCCTCCATGCATCCTCCTTTAAACTTTTTTGTAGTGATCCTTATGTTTTGGGTTCCACAGTAGAGGTTTTGATTTGTAAATATGTTTCATCTGCAGTATCTTCTCCTCGGACCACTCCATGATTATATCACATACAAGCTAGCTCATTCAATCTTGACTAATGTCCTTCAGAGAGGGACCAGTGGGCTAGCTAGGCACGTCAGCAAAATAGAACATGTTACAATAAACAAACAGTCGAATTTCCTGTACTCTGTTTGGAGACGACAATTCACTGCTATATAATTCATGCAACACGGGTGCATGCAATTGTTTTAACGAATGCTATTTATTTAATAACGTGATAATGCCTCCTATACTGTCAAAACTAAAAGGGGAAACTCTACAGTCAAAGTAGCGAGATTATTGCCAATGTTTATGAGTAGGCCTGCATGAAGGAAGAAGCCAAACATAAAGATCGATTTTCTCCAGCGTATTTTAAAGAAATTCAGAAAGTGCAAAGTAACGTACACAACATCTGACTCAGCTCCTGCTTCTGTATACCTATCATTCCGCAAAAGGTGAGTAAGTGACTCGCATCAACCTCTCATATAATTTTTTCATTTGCCAATTGTACAGTAAAGCTTGAGGAGCGGAGCGCTGTGAAAATAATTTCAGCGAGATGCACGCGTGCAGCACGCAACTACCAAAAACACGTCCCAATATGAAATCAGAAATCCTTTGTGTTCGTCGAAAAAACCGACAGGAGACGGATCGTGGCGAGCAGCACGCGAGCGGTTCGCGTGCACCTCAAAATGCCGTACACATCTGCGTGCCGTGCGGCACGCGTGCCGCACGGCGCGCAAGAGGAGCGCAGATGTATACGTACCCTAATAGACAACAGAGGTCAACGGCCTTGATACGTCTTGTGGAATGCTTGTGTTGTTGCATAAGTGTTGTTATATCTGATACAGGTTGGGTTTGTTTTGAGTAATTTGCTGAGAGAGCAAATGCAACTATGTGTCATGCCACAAGAAAGCGCTGGTTTATCAAATGTGCGCCATGCGCCAGTCAGATTAGATAACACCTACAGTGAACAGAGCAGATGGACCCACATTATGTTATAAATAGGCTTAAGTTACTATCTACACTTACTATTAGGCGCCCTAAAACACATCCCGTTGAAAATCAGATGTGTAAGCAGATTCTGTTTTAATTCGAGTCATAAAAATTTAAATTGTTCGGGGGGGGGGACTAGAATAACTTCTCAGCCTCTGCTGCTTCTAGATAAGGACCGTCCCAAGCTACCAACGAACATGAACAAGGAATGTGACTCTTGCCTAGCCTTTGTAAATAAGCGAATTATACTCCGTAGTATTTAAGCGCTGTGTGCTTGCCTATTACCAGTAGCCCTACTCGTCTAAGTTTCACATGCCTAACCACAAATTCTTTGCTCTTTGTTTAATAAACAATAAAAATGCTATTTTACATCGAATAATGAAGCATTCATAAACCATAATCACTATTAACTTAGACTCTGATAACCTACTGCTACCAGTTCAAGCCTCACGGACATATACGCCGGTTAATGCAGTTAATTCCGGAGTCTGTAAATTACCACATATAATATGCTTTAAATAATTGCTCCATACATTAAGTGAACACAATTCTATAGCGAAATAAGTGTCTTAGCACATGAAAACGACATTTTAATGTTTTATAGGTTATATTGCTTAGCCTACTGTACGACAGTGGAAGACATGCTGGATTAAATGAAATCTGTATGCAGAAATCTTACTTTACCTTAGCAGAATCAGACTCCTCTTTGACAGCTTCTCACGCAAATATTTACTGCAAATACGCACTAAATACACATGAAAACACTTGCTGAACACACGTAAAAACAATCACTCGCGCACAATCAGCCACTAGCTCAACGGCCCCGAACTGGAACATGACTAGACAGGAAGAAACAAAAGACAAACGCCACAGCGGGGGTGGAACTAAACTGACGAATTGCTGTATATGGTTCGAGGATCCTTAAACTCCTGTCCATGGACAACTATATTATTCAGCAGAAATAATTATCGTGGTTATTAAATTACTGTAAATAAAACTTATATTACTATTGCATAATACACTGCCAGTGTCACATATGCCTATTTTCCACCCTACCATACAAACAACAGGACGAACGCTTATGGATGGAGCAGAAGTAATGAAATATTCGGGATAGAGCCACTTACAAACAAAAAATTATATGTATAGGGCTAATAATTCCTAAAGAATAAATAGTGAAAAATGAAGGCTTCAAATTCAAAATCATAACTACTTAAGAAATAATAATTTAATAAATATCGATAGATCCGTTACCAACCATAATATTACGGTTATTTGTAAGTTATAAAAAATATTATTAGCAATGTGAGGTAAAGTAGGTTGCCGTAGAAATAAACCACATCTCTCAGTCCCGTTATCTGCCAGTGAAGTAAAAAAAACCCACAATGCTTAAAGGCATTTCAAAATGTTTTAAGCAACACATTTGCATTGGCTAACATGGAATTACTCATTACAGTAAATTTAAAAAAAAAAAATTGTTTCTAATGATGCACTCTTGCAATATGACATAAAACTGCATCCATTCACCGCTCCCATATTCATTACAAGCTAAGAATTTCAATGAAAGGTTGACAACTTAAAACAATTCTCAGGCACTGGACCCAAGGATTAACAAATAAATTATTATAAAATGGACTCTGGAAAATATTAAAAATTAGCTGTACAAGATAAAGGATTGATGCGAAAAGAGGAGCTAGCATTGTTTTGTTAGAGTCTTGTGTTGACTGAAAACAGGCAGGTTCATTACCCTCATGTTCAATGTAAGCTGATAATTTCATTGAAGGTTGATAACCTTCCTTGTGAGGTTATGTGAAAGGCAAGATCTACATAGAGAATGGTCCAACTAGGAAGACATCGAGCATTGGTGAGGGGGATAGTGAGTGGAAGGGAAATCTACCATTGCATTGCATTACATTGCGTGGCAAGACAAGAAGCTTGGTTTGATGATGCACAGTAGCGATATGCACTTGTGGAGTAGCTTCAAAGTGGTATTCACACGCAGGTTGTCTCATCTGCTCAGATATACCAGATATGTGCACTGAAACATCTTCTTACGTGACCACCTCTCTATCACCCATGCCTCATGACATCCAGAATCTACAACTCATTATCACAGCTGCCATCGCCAGGATAAATCCTGAGAAGTAGGGTCAGGTATGGGACGAATTCATCTGTAGGTTACATGTGTGCTGAACAGTGAGGGAAATGAGACAGTATAGAATACTGGCACAATAGCAGTGCACTGGTTTCAATGGTCATATATGACGGTGGATCGAAAAGTAATGCACAATAATTTTTTTTACAAGAAGTTTAATAGGTACAATTACAAACATATGCACTCATGAAGGGTCATCTTTTGTCTATTTTTCTACATAGTCGCCAAGTTTGTCAACACATTTCTCCCATCATGACACCAGTTTCAAAATACCCTGTTCAAAGAAGTTCGTTCAGTTGGAGTACCCAGAATACTGTCACAAGCACTTTATGAGCAGATTGAGTCTCTTTGAATTTTTTCTTTCCCGGGGAAGCAGCGTGTTTCTACTCCATAGAAGCCTGCTTTGTTTTGGGCATGTAGTGGTACACCCATGACTCATCACCAGTGACAATTCCCATCCTAGTAAATAAATTTAATTTGTTTGCTCCCATGAAGAAATTCCTGGCTGGTGAATGCTTCACATCAAATGCAGATGTAAAAACAGCAGTCCGCAGATGGCTATACTCCACCGAGTAGACTTCTACGAACAGAATATTTTGAAACTGGTATCATGATGGAAGAAATGTGTTGAGAAACTTGGAGACTATATAGAAAAATAGACAAAAGATGTCCCTTCATGTGTGCATTTGTTTGTAATTGTAAGTTTACCTATTAAAATTTTGTAAAAAAAAAATTGTACGTTACTTTTCAATCCACCCTTGTAGCATACCGTTCACTGAAAATCAGTGGATCTTGAAAAAATTAACATTCTTTTGTAGCAAAGAGTAGACCGTATTATCTGTTGTGTTGTAATATAATAATAGGCCTATTACTTTTCATAATCATTCACCAGTGGCCATTGTAGAAGACTATGACAAGGAACCTGAGAGGTTAGATATCAGAATTTGGTGAGTTTCTCTCTCCCACATTGTGAAAATGAAGCACATATAAATGATTTGTTTAGAAAATATAGATTGAACGGAATGTTTCCCAGAGTTTGTCAACACAGTATTATTTAAAAATTTAATGACTTGTTTCATGCCAACTTCCACAGCTGTTACTGATGGTTTTCTTGACTGGAGCCACTATTTCATCATGAAGTATAGCTCCTCAGTTGGTGTCATGAGGTTAAGAGCATCTCGTTCCAGACCTCCCTAACTCAGAAAACTCAGGGGAGGTGCCGGGGATCAAACTCAGGCCTGCAGATCAAAAGTCAAGCAGTATTATCCACTAGACCATGCAGATTATCAGTCTATTCTTTAGTAAAGCATAATAGGTGGGGAGGAATTTTTTTTGTTTAATTTAAAAGGAATTTTTTTAATATTCTTAATCTATCGACATTACTGCAAAAATGTTCCATAAAAATCTGTTTATCAAAGGTATTCATCTAAATTAATTCTTCTTGAATTGAATGTAGACCTACAGCACAGTGGCACAGCCACTATATAGCAGAGCAGTTGATAAAAAAAGAAGACATTTGCAAGTAAAGGTTGGATTATCATACCTTCGCCTGGAGTGTGGAAATAACTTGGCATCCTGCTTATAAAACAATATTGAATAATATCTCCTGAAAACTGCCTGCAGTATCCTTTTTTAGTTTGATGGAGATGCTCAATCTATGGGGTACAACATAATGGCTTAGTCTTACGTCCTTTACTGTTATTAGATACTTCCTCAGCATGCTGGATATTACTGGTTTTGCTAAACTGCAACTTCTATGTCCCCAGCAGTGGTAGATTCTGGGTGTAGATACAGGGTGTTCCACTATTATACAGGAGTTAAATACATGGCAGGCAGGCAGACGCCTCCAAGGTTGCTAAGATTACTTGTAACCAGAGAATATAAATATATGAGAGTGTCTAATAGGACTGCCTGCATGGTCTCATGGGTAGCATGGGATACATAGGCCCAGGCAAGATCCACGGTACCTACTTGAATTCTCTGAGGTAGGGAGTTTGGAACGGGGTGCACTTAGCCTCGTGATAAAAACTGAGGAGCTACTTGATTGAGAAGTAGTGGCTCTTTCTCAAAAATCATTATTAACGTCCATAACGTGTGGATCGGCATGCTGACCACATGCCCCCAGTCCTGATAAAGTCTGGTTATTCATTGCATGGCCAGGCGGCATCCTTTCGTTAGGAGGAAAAGTTTGCCGACAGCTCAACCCATGCTCTTTAATTTTACCGCACCAGTCAGCTAGTTACCCCAGCCAATCAAAATCTAAGAATGTCTTGCGACAGATATGACAGCTACTCGTCAACTCCACGTGGAGTGGAACAAGAGGTTGCAAGATCTAGTTACAGTAAACGATAACACGTGTGAATTGATTAAAGTGAGGGAAGAACTGAGGTCAGTGATAATAATGAGAGAATATTGCAACGTTGCTTTTGTTTTGGAAAGCGGAAACCAAGCCCGATATAGTCAGATCAATTAACATAAAGAAACACCAACTTAATGGTTTATCTCTTTGAAGCCGCCTGGCCATCCAGTGAATAACTGGACTATACCTGCCCATGGTAGATGACACAGCGGTCAGGTGGTAGGCAGGGAGCTTAGTTTAATGACTAACAGAATGTTGCAAATAGTAGGCCTATGCAATGACTAAAACCCGAAAAGCTGGGAATGTTACTACGAAGTGAAGCACCTCGCATACGCTCCTCGAACACAGTACAAGGCAGGAAGCCGATGCAACTGGATTGCGATGATCAACATGTGTTTATCTGTTTAAATGATTTAAAATTTAACTCCAGTTAAATGGATATTTGATTATGTTGTGGGCGAGTTCTTTTAGGTTTGTATTGGGTTAAAGCTTGATTACAACTGGAAGTTAATTCGTGTAATAATAAAGATGCATCTGCCCACATCTTTGTAATGTTTTTACCTATGAAGAAATCCAAAACATCAGGAGTGCTGCCGTCGTGTTGATAATGGGTTGGTTTGGCTGGAATTTCTGATTTAAATTGATTTTATTATTTCGTGAAGCAGCTTTCCTCTTGGATTGACAATGTTAGATCTCCATTTCGGATGTTTACTATTAAAGTCTCCATCAAGAAGATAATGTGATTTCATTGTACGAGTATAAACAATTCCCCAGAAGTCTACCATAGCCAGTTTGTTTGCTGGTGCTGAATAAAAAGAATCAATTTGTAGTTTCACATGGTCCATTGGTTATGTAATTTGGGAAACTTGATACCCTGGCTCTTCTATGCTTGGTAGCAGATTTGGCAAATATGCCGAACCACCTTTTCTGTCATTGCTGGGATGATCAGCACGATAAACCCAATAACCAGGAATTCTGAAATGAGTGTGTTGTGCTAGTTTAGTTCCTGTTGCTAGCAGAATGTCTACTTCATATAGGGAAAGAAAGAATAACAACGCATGGTATTTGTTATTTATGCCTTGGCAGTTCCACATGCATATGCGAATAATTCCTTTAAGTGCATGCTCCAATGTTTTTAATAACCACCGGTAATATTTGTGTGAGAGTATTTATGAGAGGAACCAAGACTGATAGTTGCGAATTTGATTTACCCAACAAGCTTTCCTTTTGATTTTCATTGTTTGTTGGTTTGCTTTCTTCTTAATACAACTTTTGGCCAAATGGCTGAGATGGAGAGAAAATTATTTTTGAGACGCCACGTTAATTTTGGCTGGTGGAGTACAAGTTGTATTCTATGAACTCTTTCTTTGGAAAGTGAATGTTGATTTTGAAGTTTCACATGGATTGGAAAGCCTTTGTAACTAACTGTGTGTTGTTTTTATACGTTTGACCAAATACTATAGAGGACAATACAGGACACTTATTCCTTTGACAATGGAAAAATGGGGGACAGATTTTGCAGCACTCCTGGTGGCACAACCTGCAAACTTGGGGGCAAATTAAAATATTCAAAACACATGAATGAATGAATAAGCCTTATTTGTCCCATGAAGGGCTATGGCCTCCTAATTAGGGTTAGCTCGATTAGGTATCACATATGGAGGGCTAGTCCATATGATCTTCAACATTCTAAGGTTGACTTGAAGTCTGTCTTGTGATTGTCTTTTCCACAACCCTGATTTTGCACAACTGTTTTTATAGCACTGTCTTGTCATTTTCCTTTAGTTTTGCTCTCCACTTGGTTCTGTCCTTTGCCATTGTGGACCAGTGTACGCCTGCTTCCGCCTTGAAGTCGTCTGCCCACCTGGTACCTGGTCTTCCACGGTGTCTCTTAATATCAATGAAAACACAAATATTTCAACTTAACGGTTGGTAACAACAACAACTTTCTCTTTTTTTCAATGTTGCTTTTTTGTTTTAATTTTTTTGGTCATTTATTTCCAAACCAGCATTTATTTCTGAATCATAGATAGATAGAAAAATCACATCCCTTATACATACCATGCTGAGGTTGGCTACTTTGGCTCCTCTGATAGAAATTGATTGATATCTTTGTATCTAGTTACTGCATCTGTATTCAGTAGTAGCAGGTTGGGCTGCTAGATGGTGCTCAAGATATTGTCCCTCGATATATCACAAAGTGGCCTGTATTGTCCTCTATAGTATTTGGCTTGACTCACACTGACACTGTATTGCTGGGCTTTTTGCATTCTGCAGTAGGATGTAGACCATCCCAAGCTCTTTTATGACTAATTCTTACTATGTCCATATTCTTGGCAATATGGTGCTTTGGTTTAGGAGCGACATGGTGCTTTGGTTTAGGAAATTCCACTTTTATATTAGTGCATAGTACAATCTTGTTACTTTTCTCATTATTAGGATTTGGTTTGAGGTGTACTATTATTTAAATATAATAAAATCAGGTAAACAGCGTGTCAGAATGCTTTTGTTTAATCAGTGATATTTACAATTATGATATGCAGAATATAAATTATTTTTTTATTCAATTTCAGAGTTAAGCTCCATATTGATGCATTAAGCAGGGCTGACAGAAGAATAAAGGTCTAAAGTTTGATAAGCATATGTGAAGGAATATGTGGGTAATGTTATTTGTCAAAGCAACTTCCAAAGCTGTGTATGAACACTGTAAAACAGTATGTTCTCATGAGAACTGATTTGCATTTGATAAATTCTGTCTCATTTATATTACCATAAAATAGGTACACATAATTGGGTATTACTCCGGTACTAGTCAACTGATTTGGTCCAAAATCAATAGGCTTTGTCTGTGGAAGTTATAAATGCATATGGAAATCCAATAAAGTGTATTCAATTTCTGTGTGTACAGACACACAGACGAACAGATAGGCATTTTCCATCCAAGACACATCTCGTAAAGTATCATTCTGGCACTTAATAAATAAAAACTTGGAGGTAACCCATAATACTGCTGTCATGAAAATGGAATTTATTTCAGTAATAAATAGAATTTCTTTAATTAAGATACAAATGTCCTTCAAGTGTAATGTAATTCGTGTTTTGTAATACAGTTTTAGTAATTACTGTTGTTGTTCTTCTTCTTCTCCTCCTAGTCATAAATGGACAGCTATGAAAGAGAGCAAATCTAACATCTCCAGTAACCACTTTGCTTGTACATTTTTTGTACCTGAAGCTTTCCAAACAATTATGGTCTTCCATGTCTTGGTATGAGGTCAATGCCATTATTCAGAATTACTTTAATTCATCCCTGCAGATATACCATACCTCCAGCTATCAGTTGGCCCATGAAAACTAAAGGGTCTCAGGTGCGGACTAGACTAGGAGAGATTTAACTACAGTCGAAAAAAATAGATTAGATACTGTTTTATTGTCACTCATGTTTACTTTCAAACAACACTGACATATCCTGTGTACAGTAACTCCACTGTTAGTAATCTTCTTGTAAATTGACTGTTCGTGATAAATATGAAGATGTCACTTCACTTCGCACAGTGATTTCTCAAAAATTATTAGAAAAAAAATGTTCACAATACTGGCACCGAAAGATAATTAATTGTACTTTTACAAATGAATGCATGCAAACTGCCAGTTGCTTGAATAACTTTAACATTAAAGTTCTTTTAATACAATATGTAATAATTATAAATGCTATATGACAGCGTGTGATACTTAAGATTAGCTTGAAACCTCATAGCCCAGACAGAATACAGGCTAAGCCCTTAACGACCAGAAGTGGAGCTTGCAGAGTCGTGATGACTTGATGAGAAGCTTACAATGAATGAATCGCTTGACTAACTGATGTCAACTTCACTAGTTCAAATAGCCATAGAGGCAATAATCGATAGACATTAAACAAACAAGAAAAACAAAGAATTCAATCAATACTAAGCAGATTCGTAAACACTATTTAATAATGCAACCACTCGGCATGCAAGGATAAATATAAGTATAAATTATGTTTTAGGTACAAAATTCCAGAAACATAAAACCTATGATGAAATCAAATGTCTGGAGTACAAAGAATGAGGGGATCTGGAAGGGACCATGCTAGACTGGTAATTGAGATAAACTATAAACTTGTCACGTTTGGTCCTGATTTCCACTGTTTAATGTATATGCAGTCAAATTTTATTCTAACTTTGAGTCCATATACATCTAACTATTACATAAATGTTTATTAAGTACGCTGTTGTATACCAAGTATTTTTTTATTCAGTGATGGGAAAAGTACAAAAAGAAAGTAATTGGACTGAATTACAATTACCTGAGAGACATTTTACTTAATTACAATTACAAATTACTTTTTCAAAAAGTAATCAGTAAAATTACAAATACATTTACAATTACTTTACAAAATGTCAGTACCTAAAAATTCCTTGTTTTTGGTTTGTTTTGGCACAAGCCCAAATTATTAATGAACAAACAAACAACAAAAATCACATCTATGAGAATATTTTCGGAAACATTGAGTAACTTTTTGTTAATATTAACTCTAATTTGAATATTAGTTGCAAAAACAGTAGTGACAACGATATAGCAAGCAAGAATGATGCTAATACTAACGACTACTAAATTGTAACAATTACAGTTTTATTTCCAGAAGTAAATTACAAGTAGAAATTACATTTTAAAAAATGTACTGATTACAAGTAAATGGGACCAAAAAAGGAATTGTTACTGTAATCCGATTACTTTTACTCAATTACTTCCCATCACTGATTTTAATGTATCATAACACATATAGTGCATTTTGAGGCATGTGCTACAAACTAGTTGGTCATGAGTTCGAACCAGATGAGATCATTGAAATGTTTTACTGTCCTAATTTTTATGATAGCATTATAGCCTCAGCTTATCCAGTAGCAGCAAAAATTAATTCACAAGCAAAGGCAGCCATACATAAGGCTAACAAACTTTCTATTTTATGGGATCCACTACTTCTATACAGATATTTCCCGAAACATACTGGATGCAGAATGAGTTTTATACGTATCTTGATCAAATGACAGAATAACCCATTTCTTTTGCACTAACATGTGTCTTATTCTCCCTGACTATAGAACACCATCCATTATTGTTTTTCAAAGACTTGCTTCACTTTCAACTCCACGTTGTTATTCCTCCCACTGGACTATATATATTTAGAAATAATGTGCTCTAATGGGGTTAACTTCCAAACTCACTACATGGTATTTATCATTTTAAGGGCTTTTACAATGACAACCTGATATTATATTTATCTGCCAGATAGAGAAGTTATCTGGAAGTTGGCCAAGAATTGTGTATTATGATCTCCTGACAAAATCTGTCTGCGAAGACAACTTCCAGATAAACTAGCAGGAGGATGGAGCAGCTGACAAATTTCCAACTGCTAGTTAGGCAAGCTTGGTTGAAATAAGATGGCAGGACGCTGAAGCTTCAAAGTCACCTGGATTTTAGAACTGATGCTGGAAGATTTAATTTACACAAAAATGTCATTTTATGCTCACTTATGAATGAGATATAATTGCACAAATTTATTAATGCACTTAAAATGATATGTTCTTGTGTAATTTAACTGTACAAATACAAATCCGAGCTGCCACACCTAGCGGATGCCTACCGAACTACAACAAACACACCTCTTTGCTCAATCAGTTAAGGACTATTTTACAAAATTTAACTCCGTTCTTTCCAATAGCAGTTCAGCGGTGGTATTACAAGACATCTTCTAGCTAAGCTATCTGGAAGTCACGTATTGGGAGGAATTGCCGGCAGGTGGTAATACAGAGGCCCTAAGAGTTTACTGTAGTTTCCAGAGGAATTGGAAAGTCAAGTGAAATGACTAGCATTCCATATCTGCGTTTGTTTGGTCATTTCTATCTTCAACATAAAGAAAATCAAGCATACCGTAGTTTCTCCATTTAAATATAAATCATAACAACATTATACTTACAGCATAGTATTTTCAGAAGGCAACTTCGCCTGCAGTCATATTAGGCCTACACAATGTCATCCATAATGTCGCATTAGATACTGCCATAGGTTCAGCAAAGCTATCTTTGCACCCTGTCAAAAGGTAGACACAATGTATTATTGCTAAGTAATCCGATATTTCTTCAATGTAGCATGTTTAAATACTAAGGTTTACACCATGTTAAGCAACAGAGCTCCGACCACTAGATTGAACTTACATTTACGTTGTAAAAAACTTGCAATCCGTAGAGATTGCTTTATACTGTAGCATAGGACTCAGCTTAAATGCTCTGGAATACACTACTTTATGCACATTGCAGAGAGTGTATTCCACAGCAATGTTGTGAGTGCCATACTATAGGAGCCGTGACTTCTACACAACTGAATACTCCCAATTTTTAGGTTACCCTAAAATTTCAATAAGAATCTACCCAATTCTGTGCTCGTGTTCTTAGCATAAAGTGTGTGCAACAGATAGAAAAATGAGATAACTTAGCTTATTCTTCTCTCCTTAAAGCAGTAAACATCTTTCTTCATTAGTTATCACCCCTTTTTGTGCATTCATTTTACACGTCACAAGAAATTAATGCTGCCCTTCATCAACTGATTCCATTCTGGGATTCTTTGTGACACTGTGAAGTTAAAAACATCTTAAAATATTAGATTCCATTCTACTAGGGCTACAGCGAGTATAATTATTACTCTTTTGTAATTACTATAACATAGTTTAATTCTAATAACAGATACACCTCTGAAACATAAATAGCTCAATTTTAAGATTTTGTTATAGTGCATTTCTGTTTCCGATACGTTATGGTATGTGACAGTGAATATGAAACAAAAGAGGCTACAGTTAAATAGATAATTTTTGTAAATTATTTAAATATAATTCCATTTCCAACTTTCTGGCTCTAATTTACCCAAATTGACATTTAAAATTTGGTGATTAACTTACATGTTTTAACATTGATTTAAGTAAGGATTAGAACAGGAATGATCCTTCTTCGAATAGTAAAATGATTTGATTATCGAACATCATATTAACCAAATACAACCCTATTGGAATAGTAGAATTATATATCAACCCAACATTGTGGTCCTGTCTGCCTCGTTGCTAGGTTACAGTATAGGCTATATTATGGCTTTACATTATAGTCTTTGTTGTAATGTTTCACCTGTGCATGCATTTATTGCTGCCTAAATGCATGCACAGGTGAAACGTTACGAAGTATGCAATTTCCTTGTAATATTAGGATACTTTCATCATATTTGATTTTAGCGCTATACACCTTTTAAATGCCATCACAGATTATGAAATGGAAGCATGCTCTGAGGCGATATATCTATTGAAATGGGCAATATATCTGTTATCTTCCATTGGAATCATATTAATTTTGTTAACAACCGTGGCAGTTCTTAATGTGTGCTATTTAATATACCGTACATTATTATAATAACACCTTTCTACATTTCGAAACTTATTTTCTGTTATTTTGAATCTGCTAGGCGTTTCTAATTAATTTTTTTGTCCTGAATTTGAAAATAATCTCCATTTTCCCACATCACGTCAGGTTTTCAAACAATTCATGAATAACTAGAAATAAAATTATAGCTTTGTCATAAAATTATTTTCAACAAGAATTTTATGAGAAAAACAAGGCCACAATTTGCTATTTGCCATATTAATCATTAGGTTGTTGAATATAGGCCTATGTATTGATGTAAATAGCTAACATGACTGATTGCAGTTGGTACTGCCTGAAGGTCTTATAAATATATCAAATATAGATGAATTAATATTAATTAATAATTCTAAGCACATTCATAACCTTAACTCAATATTGTACTTCAAATTTTCTCACTTTTGCAGGCCGTTTAAGAAACCAGTGTAATATGCCATCTGTTTGAGACAGAACAGAATTCTTTTTTGGTTTACAAATTCATGGCCATGCTATATCGACTAACGATGTCAAGCATGCTAACCAAAGCAACTGGAAGCTGCGAGGGACATCTTGGATGAGAAAAAATATAGTTTTTAGTACACTCTCTGCAAAGTGGCTGTTTCTCTCACTGCTAACATGCTGGAAAGTAGCACCTTATCGTACTAGGCCGGTAAAGTTGCCATGAAAACTCTAGTGAACATAATTTCCAATTGTAGCTCAGAGATGTCTCTACAGTGTCTCCCAGTGTAAATTCAATTTTACATGTTAAGGGCTTTATTGTTCATTGTCTATTAACAAGCATTGTCATTTGGAAATCTTGAATTTAAGAAATAAATTCCATAATCATAACTTTTCTAATTTTAATGAATAGGGGTGGATGCGAATTTCTCATCGCTTAGTCCCCTAGACTGCAAGTGCTAATTGAAGGAAGTGAATTCAGATGATCCTCTTGTACGATTGTTTCTTTTAACAAGGCAATGTTTGAATTGCTAGAAAAGCATGGTTAGAGCTGCCAGTAAAATATTTGTTCTTTCTTTTTATCTTGAACCAATCAGGTAAGTAAGATTTCAAGATCAAAATATTGGTAACAATTTGTTTCAAGTTCTTAGAAGGAATGGACAATTATGTACAGCATATACGAGGTGTGTCTAAAAAGTTTGGTGAATGGTCTCATAAGTGGGTATTCAAGGTTTGATAGAAGCACGCGTGCCTGTGTAGACACGTCTGGACATGTCTGGACCTGACCTCTGTCGGTACTAGCGCGAATCTTCTAGCGCAGTGCTTATTGCATTCAGTCTAATTGAGTGTTCTGAGTAGTACGCGTCATGGAGCAACGACACAACATTAAGTTCTGCTTTAAATTGGGTAAAACAGCGACAGAAACCCATGAGATGTTGGTGCAGGTGTACGGGCAGGATGCTGTGAGTAGGAAATGTGTTTATGATTGGTTTGTACGCTTTCGCGCTGGTAAGGAATCTGTGGAGGACGAACCACGTTCAGGCCGACCATCCACAAGCAGGACACCAGAAAACACTGAACGTGTACGAGAGATGCTAACAAAAGATCGGCGATTGACTCTGCGATTAATAGCAGAAGAATTGGGTATTAGCAAAGACACAGTAATGACCATCGTCCATGAAGAATTGGGAAACGCAAGATTTGCTCACGATTTGTGCCGCACATGCTAACAGATGAACAAAAAGCAAGACGTTTTGAGATCTGTGGCGATTTCATCGACATATGTGACAGGGATCCAACCTTTCTAGGTTCCATTGTTACAGGAGACGAGACTTGGTGTTACCAGTACGACCCCGAAACGAAAAGACAAGCGATGGAATGGCGGTCACCTTCTTCCCCGCAACAAAAAAAAGCCGTGCGGTAAAATCCAAAGTTAAGACCATGTTGATCACATTTTTCGACAAAGAAGGAATCATCAATAAGGAATTCGTTCCTGCTGGCCAAACGGTGAATGCCGCATTCTACTTGGAGGTTCTCAAACGTTTGTTACAGCGCATCCGGCGAGTTAGGCCACAGATGTTCCAGACCGGAAATTGGATGTTACTGCACGACAATGCACCATCGCATACCAGCATCATGGTACGACAATTTTTGACTCAGCGTGGCGTGACAGTTTTGCAACATCCACCGTACTCTCCAGATCTGGCGCCTGCTGACTTTTTTTTTGTTTCCCCGTCTTAAGCAGGCCTTAAAGGGATCACGGTTTGTGGACGTCGAGGAGGTTCAGAACCATGTGACGGCTATTCTGAGAATGATTCCACATCAAGACTTCTCCAACAGTTTTCAAGCGTTATACGAACGTTGTCAGAAGTGTGTTGTGGCTAGTGGAGAGTATTTTGAAGGTCAATAAAGGTATTTACAATTAACATTCTGTTTTTATCATACCATTCACCGAACTTTTTAGACACACCTCGTATACTCTATTGGCTGCAATTAGCAACCTAAAATGAACATAGGATGAAAATCTTGAATTGACAAATCTATTAGACAATGTCCGGACTATTGCTTTGGGTTT
This sequence comes from Ectobius pallidus, assembly GCA_964059195.1. Classification (NCBI taxonomy): domain Eukaryota; kingdom Metazoa; phylum Arthropoda; class Insecta; order Blattodea; family Ectobiidae; genus Ectobius; species Ectobius pallidus. The sequence continues at coordinate 79,724,266 of CAXKWD010000003.1, forward strand.
GTCAAATAAATACTACTAATCTTGACTTAGCATCTCGCTGTCTCCTTCTGGACCCAAACACTCTACAGATTTATACTTGTCTACAGGGAACTTTTCAGAAAAAGATTTTGGCCCTGTGGTTTCACCATCTATATGCTGGAAAATATCTTTGTATTTATCTCTCGACTTACTTCAATAAATCCAATAAATTTAATAACATGCATCCTCATCATCATGAGTGTTATTTAAATGGAGAAACTATGCTTGCTTTTCTCTATGTTGAAGACAGAAATGACTGAACAAAAGCCGATATGCAATGTTAGTCATTTCACTTGACTTTCCAATTCCTTCAGAAACCACAGCGAACTCTTAAATTGAATTTTAAAAAAGTACATTTTTCATCATTCAAAATGTCCCTCGTGGCTTCCAGGTTAGCAATCATAATCTGTGATAACATTTAAAAGGTGTACATTGCCAAAATCAAATATCATGAGAGTAAAATGTCTCAGAATCCTAATATTACAAGGAAATAAATTACATACTTCATAACGTTTCACCTATGCATGCATTTAGGCAGCAATAATAATGCAAACCACAACAAAGACTATAATGTAAAGCCATAATACGAGGACCATTTCAAAAGTTCTGCACACTGTAAGATAGAATGGAAGAAAATAATTTATTTTTCATAATATCTTTACAGGCCTTCAATATAATCTTCATTCTTGCTTATGACAGCTTCCCAACGTTTTGGCAAATTTTCTTATTCTGGATTGGGCACCTTCATTGTTGAGCTGTCAGATTACCCAGGTCTCCTCACTGGAAGCTTCATCAATTGTAACAAAACGTTTTCCATCATACAGTCCTGATTTGAGCCTACGAGACTTGATTTGTTTCCCAAATTGAAGGAACCACTCCGTGGCCACCGTGGTGGTGGCAATGATTAAGTTCAAATGTGTTGGCAATTTAGTAAACCGAGGCTGACAATACCACAATGCACGGTTGTTATATAATTCTAATATTCTAATAGGATTGTATTTGGCTAATTTTACATTGGCTGATCAAATCGTTTTACAATTCAAATAAAGAACATTCCAGTTCTAATCCTTACTTAAATCAATGTTAAATGTGTAAGTTAATTCCCAATTTTTTAATGTTAATTTGGATAAATCAGAGTTATTATAATTCGATAAACTGTATAATACGGTTTGCAGAGAAATTTTCTCAACCTTAGCATTTTGTCTTCCTGGCCAGATGACGCAATGTGCTTGGAGTATTCTGGGATCTGAGAAGCTCTGGATGCCTGTGGAATTAAGGTGGGAGGGCCCAGGTTAATGACCCTCATGCAGGCTGTCTGAGCAACTTCTTAACAAAGCTTCCTCATTCCACCGCACTACATTTACAGATAGTGACAGCGGAACACTCACTTCTTGGAAATACAGTACAGTATGTTTCTTAAATAATCTTCCTAACATTCACGCCAGTTTAAATTAATTCTGAAACTGAAAAAAAAAATCACTGCAAGCTATTTTTCGTAAAAATCTTGTCTTATATTCAGTGGCACAGTAATGAGGTTTACTATGTATTTTATATGGGAGAAGAACCATTCACTTCCATTTATAGGCACAGTGCGAGGGTGGCACTGTAAAGAGGGCATTATATCGAGTGTTGACTATATTTATGAATGAAGTTTGCAAAATTAGGCTTTAGCGGACGAATCTACTCGTAGTATTGCAGCCGAGGCATAACCTGCAGGCTGAAATACTGGATGAGTCCGCTAAAGTTTTTGCGTACATGGTGTATATGATACGGTCAATGTAAGCAATTGGCCATTATTTATAATGCCCGGGCAGTTTAAAAAGTGCCCAATGGGATGTGACAAAATTATAAATTATATAGAAATTAACACATGGCCCGGGCATTATGAATAATGCTGGAAATTGAATGGGCAATTTGAGAGAATTGTTATTCATATTTCTCCACATACAAAAATAAGAGGATATTATATTAAAGTAAATAAGTATAAAAAATATGTACGCCTAACAAAAAAAAAATATAGGCCCTACATATACACACAAAATGTCAAATCTAAGAGTTTTTATTTATTAGAGCAGCTTCCACTTAGGTGACATTTCGAGTTACATAGGTTAGGTTAGGTTAGGTTAGGTTAGGGAGAATCACACCAGACGAACGTTGCCAAATTGCTGTCAATTTATTAAAGTGACCAGAGAAATTGTAGCAGTATTAATATTGACCGGGCAGTGTAAGAAATTATCCTAAATTGTCGTAAAATTATTAAATTGCCCGATTTTATCGGTTATTATTTATAATGACCAAGCATTATGAAAACTGCCCTGAATAATCAGATTGACCGTAATATATACAATGTTTATTAGTAATTTTACTACTCATGAGCTCAGTTTTTCAGTCATTTTCAATGATTCTGAGTAAAGAAAGAAAAGATAATGGTGATTGTACCAGTAGTGCATGTTTTTAAATTTTGCCTAGTGGGGATTGTTTCTTTTCCTTAATAGAACGTTTAAAGACATCATTAAGAAAGTAATGTTGATTAAATAAACTAAATATATTTACATCAATTGAAATCACACGACATTTTTATAATATTTTCTGCACCGAAACTTATTATGCCTTGAAAAAATAATATTGAACCCAGGTTTCAATGAGCCCCCTCATCATTTTCAACAGTTTACTCCATCTGTCTGTTGATTCGCATCAGCATCCTCTGGTGGATATCTAATGAACTTTGTTATGAGGTTGTCTTCTGAAGGGAATGTCAAAGTTCATTAGGTTGTTGTAATTCTTGTGTATGTAGGTTTTTTCCCATACTATAAGTTGGTTGTGTCCATGAATACAGTTTTTCAATACTGGTTCTGAATCTATTTGATGTTCTGTATTCCATGGGATGCTATTGCCGATTTTCCTATATGAGCATATTTAATGTGTCTAAAATATTCCTTGGTCCTAGTTTCCAAACTTCTTTTTATCTTTCCTATGTATTTTAATTTGCAGTTGTTACAATTAAACTGGTATATTCTGCATTTTTGTTCTTGTGGGATGTTTTCGTGGATTGTTTCTTATTCTTAATATTGAATTTATTTTTTTGATGCCAGATTTGTTGTTACAGTATGGGAAAAATCTACATACACAAGAACTTTGACATTCTGGCAGAAGAGACCTCTTCGTCTGATCACTAATTTCAAGACAATATCATAGGAGAAAAATTCCTCCGACACTGGGACTTGAACCCAAGACCTTTGGCTATTCACGCCAATGCTCTACCAACTGAGCTAAGCCGGAGTTCAATTCACAGCACCAGATGGAACCTCTCTCCTATGACTGATTGCCCTAATGGTCTACCTCACAGACAGACAAGTTATGTCATATGCAGTACTGTGAGGCACACTAATTAGTGATTTTTGTGACCGGGCTCCCACTGTTATTGTACAGTTAACATTCAAGATAGATATATAAGTTTTCATGTACCACAGATTATTGTCTCTGTTGGAAATTACATGATATAACTTGTCTGTCTGTGAGGTAGACCATTAGGGCAATCAGTCATAGGAGAGAGGTTCCAATCTGGCGCTGTGAATTGAACTCCAGCTTAACTCAGTTGGTAGAGCATTGGTGCAAATAGCCAAAGGTCCTGGGTTCAAGTCCCAGTGTCGGAGGAATTTTTCTCCTATAATGTATTCTCATGTAATGTCCAACAGAGATAATAATCTGTGGTTCATGAATGCTTATATATCTATCACTAATTTCAAGTTGTTAATCGAGTAATTGATCGCCATATGTTATTTGCATAATGAGAAAATTTACTGCTGGCTATGATAATTCATGAAAGAGCACATTCAAGAGCTTGGATATAGGAGAATGTGAAAACAAAGACAATTCACCTCTAAAGAGATGTTTCTGGCCTTAGGCAATATTCTCTATCATTTACGTCTTTAGAAGTGAATAATTTATTCTATGATTGACTTTGTCACATCTGCTTTGAATGGATTTACGAGGGCTATTCAGAAAGTAAGGAACGTTTTGGGATTAAAAAAAACCAAGTACAAGAAAAACATTTTATTATATACATGTGAAAGAGGGACTAAAATACTACTTTCAACATAATCACCATACAAATTCAGGCATTATCATAGCGGTGGACAAGCTTTGAAATTCCTGTGTCATAGAATTCTGCCGCCTGTGATCTCGGCCACTCAGTGATGCGTACCTGGAGCACCTCATTGTTGTCAAAACGCTGTGTTGCTAGCCAGGTCTTCATTTTCGGGAACAAGTGAAAATCACTTGGAGCAAGATCAGGACTGTAGGGGGGATGAGGAAAAACTTCCCAGTTGAACGAGTTCAAGAGTTCTTGCGTACGGTTTGCTTTTGCATGACAATGCCCGACCTCACACGGCAAACCGTACGCAAGAACTCTTGAACTCGTTCAACTGGGAAGTTTTTCCTCATCCCCCCTACAGTCCTGATCTTGCTCCAAGTGATTTTCACTTGTTCCCGAAAATGAAGACCTGGCTAGCAACACAGTGTTTTGACGACAATGAGGCGCTCTAGGTACGCGTCACTGAGTGGCCGAGATCACAGGTGGCAGAATTCTATGACACAGGAATTTCAAAGCTTGTCCACTGCTATGATAATGCCTGAATTTGTATGGTGATTATGTTAAAAGTAGTATTTTAGTCCCTCTTTCACATGTATATAATAAAATGTTTTTCTTGTACTTGGTTTTTTTTTAATTCCAAAACGTTCCTTACTTTCTGAATAGCCCTCGTATCAATGCAATCTGTAACACTCTGAGTTTAGAAATTTTGTGAAACCTCAGATAAACTCTGAAGCCACCAATTACACTGAAATTATTGAATGGAATACTTGCCCACTGTAACCTCCTCCAACGCTACGGGAAGTAGGCTATGTGATGATGATATTCGATTACTCATCAATTCCAACACCAAGCGCATCAGAGACCTCAGAAAGTTTCCATCAAACTCAGGCAGTCAAGAGATGCGTCAAACTTATTACCGCAGCCTCAAATAAAGTATTTGAACATAAATCTAGAGATGGCTACATCAGTTCTAGGCTGTTATAAAGATTGCATCAGCCTAATTTCTTCCAAAAATCACACTTTATACATGTACACTATGAAAAGAACCATAAGTAACAGTGAATCTCTGAATCCAAGTCAATTTTTGTAAATATTTAAAATATATAATTTATTCAACACACCCTACTTTGGATGGTTGGTTGGATAGGGTGTGGGTGGAACTTGACATGTTACCATCTCCTCGCTGTGCATTCTGAGTCGTTTTGATCTGATAAAACGAGCGAAGGTCTGCACAATAAAACCTGTGAATTATTTTTTTTTTCTTATTTCCGTTTTTAATCACATTGCTCAAATGGAAAACATTAAAATATTAATGATGTTCTAATTTATTTAACTTTGTTGAACTATAAAATAAGCCTAAACTATAGGGTGTTGATCGTAGAACTTGAGTAATACCAGAAAAAACTATGAAAAATGTTCGTGTGATGTGAATCGGAAGACGTCAACAGATTTTTAATTTTTATGTCATTTTTCTTATTATAGGAGGCAAGTTTTCTGCACTAAATCGATCCGAAAAGAAAAACCTGATTTTCTTTGACCCGCCCTAATACTCTACTGTAAATTCATAATTTTCCAATAAGGCTAATTATTTATAGACTTACCATCGACCCAGTACTATACTGAGGGATGCCCACCCCGCATAGGTTCATACTCGCCCCCCAGTTTTATAAAAATCACCCCCAATTTTGCATCATGCCAACCTCATGAAAAGTAACCCCCTCTTACTATTAATATCAGTAAGTCTATTCTAAAACTTCTTCCCAAGGATAAGTACAAAGACATAAACCTCATACGTCTTTCTTTCCACTTATAAAAAGTTTCAGTTAAAAAAGTATGTTTAACCCAGCTATTTTTACATGATATATACGTAACTGATAACAAAATGAATATAGAATATATTCTAAGACAAAGGTGCTGACCTGAAAATATATATTTTTTTTTTGGGGGGGGGGGGAGGCAAGAATTGAATTTTTAGTAGTTATACATAGGCCTTATATGATAAAATATCAAATGTTGGGGGGGTGAAACAGAAAGTACTTCCCCCCCCCCAAGTCTGTGCCTATGTTCTAAGTCATGTTTAAAAAGAATGTTTTAATTGGATATTATACAAGCAAATGTGTTTCGCTAACTATGATAACAACTTCAGGTCTACTAGTTGTACAGTAGGCCTATATATCAATTAATTCACTTCTAAAGAATTGGAAGAGTTTTTTACCTTTTTTATCGGGCTATAAAACTTGACCGTTTGTATTTTTAAGATGTAAAATGCTAATTGTGCACAATTTTCACCCCCCACCAGAAATTTCTAATGATGCACTCTGCGTCTTAACCCCCTTTGTGGGCACCCTGCTATATTGCACTAACTATAAAATCGTGGTTTAAAAATATTGAGGAAAAACACTTTGTACATTCTAATTTAGTCCACATGCTATACAGCACCAAGTTAAAGTAATGCACCATAGCTCATATTTTGTTTAATAAGTGTAGTATAGTACTGGGTCGATGTTATATTGTCTTGAATTGATACTGAAAATCAATTTTAAAAGGCCCTATTAAAAGGCCAAACTATCTTCCATCTCTACCAAATTACAAAATATTATTTTCTAGTAGGCTCTGTATTGGCCAGAAAAAGCATTAGTAAAGTACCGTAACAAAGACTTGCTAACAAAGATACAGTAGATTTTTTCTTCAATATGCCTACTTTTTTCCATTCCACTTCTGCATTTGACTTCTTTCAAAAGGTTTGCCTCGAAGTGTACAAGGGTCTTCAATATTTCAAACTAATATTAATCTTAGAATTAATAATGAGATGGATAGTACACTGACTTCACTAAAATTGCCACTAACCTGGACTGCAGTTTCGTTTAGGCATCCCTAAACATCATCAACTAGATTCCATCTGTTGATGCCTAAACGAAACTGTAGTCCAGGTTAGTGGCAATTTTAGTGAAGTCAGTGTACTATCCATCTCATTATTAATTACTAATTACTAATTAATTAATTATTAATTATTAAATACTTCACTGTGTAAACTTCCTGATTATTAGGATAATATTAATCTGTATTTGCAAAAGATCATAGGTAGTCAATGGGAGGGGAGTTAGGCTGTGTAACCCAAGGAGCGCCTTGCGCAGAAACCCAGCTCTGAGCTACAGCACTCTGAAGCACAACCGCATTAACACTGACAATTGATTTTGTTCCTCCTCTATAATGACGTGTATAGGCTAGTATACAATAATATTATTAAAGTGGGCAGGTATCGCTGTTTATTTTCTTTGAATTCACTTACACATTATCCCTAGACCAGTGATCGCCAAACAGTCAATCGCGAGCTACTAGTAGCTCGCAGGGACATTTTCGGTAGATCACGTCAAGATTTCTCTACTTGTGCCATGGAGAATTTTTATTTTGAAGAAGACAGTGCATCAGTGAAGTTGGAACTGATTGATTTTCAAAATGATTTATTTGTAAAATTGCTTTCTTCAAGCTCTGAAAATATTTGTCCTCTTGTTCCTTAAGAAAAATATCCAATTTTGGTTCAGGTTGCTCTAAAAGTGAAGGCAATTTTCAGCTCTACAAATATGTGTGAGGTTTGTTTTTCCAGTATGAAATTTTTTAAAAATAAGTACAGAAACAGACTCACCGATGAACACTTGGACAACTGTATTCGAATGGCAGTCACTACCTACTCTCCCAATATTATAAAACTTGTTGATGACAAAAAAGAGTTTCATTGAAGTTAATAGCCTAAGGGTGGCGTGCACCAAACTCATGCAATTTACTCTTTTAGTAAGCCTTACTTCTTTAGTTCTAACTACTTTAGTAAGCTACTCTTTTAGTAACCGTACTCTTTTAGTAAGGACGGCGTGCACCAACCAGGAGTAAACTAAACTCGGCGGCTTTCAACATAGAGGAATGTACTAAAGAAGTAAAAATTTTATTTACTCCCAGAGTAAATGAACTTACTCCACAAGTGGTGGAGAGCACCAACACGGAGTACGTTACTAACGTAGTAAGTTGTGGAGTAAATAAGGCCAATATTTACTCCTACTCAGGGGGTGGAGTAAAGTTGTGGAGTAAGTGTGTTCTGTGGCATTTGCGTGAGTTATGAGTTACATATCACATTAAATGGATTACATCGTTCAAACTGAGGATAAGTTATTGAGATGAAGAAGGTTGTATACCAAAAATGAGAGTTGTGGCAGGTGATTTAATAAATATTAAGCGAACCATACCTAGTAGGGCATTTAATAACGTAAATAATTAAGCTCATAAATCCTTACATGAAATTTTGGCGTTTGGAAGAAACGATGTCAGATTCTCACTACATCCATGTGATTTCAGCCAGTCAAATGTGGAAATATCATTGCGGAGAGCGATCCAATTAGGAAGACGTCCACCAAAGGTGAGGGGAAGAGTGAGTGGAAGGGACGTTTGCATTGCACGGTACAAGGAGCTCATGTGCTCTTAAATATCTTCCTAGCTGGATCGGCCTTTAGATGTTGCAGTTCTCCCTAACTTTGGGTCAGAAAACGACGATGTATTTCAAGCTAATCATATGGATACAGATATCGGCGAGGTATAGTACATTCCAATACATGAAAGCCTCCGTTCTTGGAGCTACCCAGAAAACACTTCCCCCTGCTACTTAACCATAGAATTACTGAACAATAGGTGATTCTCATTGTTAAACGATTTAATGTAATTATTGTAAATTAATTTTATTACATTACACTTCTATAGCTTAACTTAAAGCACAACATTGCGAATGCCAGATTATAATAATAATTATAAGAGCTAAAAGTTCAATAGTTGCACCCGCAGTGTTAATGAATAATATGTCCTTTTTTCTAACCCAGGTGTAAAAATGTCCAAACAGGCCACATCGGAAGAAAATTTGACTGACTCTGGGATTAGCGTACATTGAGAAGGGGACACATTGTAAAACCATTCCTTAAAGACTCCCCAAGTCTCGAATGGAGGAGTGAGACGAGACTTTCATGTTTGGGAATAAACTATAGCAGATGCTGCAGGTCTATAGTATGCTGCTAACTATTTTAATTAACCCTGTGGACAGGAAAGTGAGAAGCATTATAAACTATATAGAAAAAAATGCCAACATGAGTGCCGAAAGAAAATTTTAAGGAGGGGCCCGGAGGTTGAAGCTGCACAGGATCTAGAGAAGTAGTCACTGAAATTATTTTTAAACACACAACCATCTACATAATTATTATTGGAGTTCATAGCTTCCGAAATATTGTACCGCCATTTTTTGTTTAAATATTACATTTCTCAGTTGTAATATTATTATTTTTATAAGGTAATATTTTTTAAGTAAATGTTCTGTGCATTTGAAAAAGGACAGAAACATAATGCCCCTTATTAGTTTTGTTATCCTTTTTATCCCCCCTTTTTCATGATTTTGTGTAATACTTCTTATTAATATTGTTAAACAGTCAATAAGTATTAATAATTCATTATAGTGAGATTTATGATAAACAACTATAGAATAATTGATTTATCGTTTTTGGGGAAGAATATGTAACTTTAGGAAGTATAAATATTTTAATATATTTTAGAACTTTATTATTATTATGAGAGAAATAATTATAATATTGACAGTGAATCAATTATGAAAATCAACTGGAAATTCCAATTGTTTGCATTATAATACAGAAATAGTTTGCACAAAAATTGTAATCACAGTACCCATACGTAGGCTACTAAACTGAAAATACTCAATTGAAGGAATTAAAATTAGTAATGAATAAAACATTACTATTAGACCTATTTTAAAACATGAAGATTGTCATTAGTAATATTTGGAACAACCCAAATTCATATTCATTGTTTCAGCGAACCTTTCCTTTTCATTATCTGGCACTTGAATAATACTGGCAATTGAAATGCACGTGTTCTGCTGCGCTGCACTAACGTTTCTGCTCTGTTCTGCGCAGAATTCGACTACTTCTTTAGTAAAAATCGCTTACTACTTTAGTAACAACTAAAGAAGTAACTATCAATTGAGCTCTCCAACACCAACTAAAAGAGTAAGTTACTAAAAGAGTAGCACTAAAGTAGTAAATTTAGGAAGGGAACCTTACGTAACAAAAACCGGTTTGTCTGTCTCACTCTAGCACATACATTAGTATGACTTAAGAGTGAGACAGATGTACTGGTTCTTGTATACTCCAGGTCTCCGTCTTAAATTTACTACTTTAGTAAGATTTACTCCTGGATGGTGCACGCCACCCTAAGTGTAATAAAAAAATTCTGCCCATACATTTGTTACTTATTACTAACTACATTTCAATTTCTTTCTTATGTACAATTTCACTTCAATTTCTTTTTGTTATATACAGTTTAATTAAAATTTATTTCATGTTTAGGCAATAAACAAATGTAAGATTTTTTAAGTTGGTAGTTCTTTTGGTTGGTAGCACACAGTAGGATTTTAAAACGGTACTGTAGCTCAGAAGCTTCATAAGTTTGGTGACCATTGCCCTAGACTGATGAATCAAATTTTTCAATTCGTCAGAAGGTTTTTACAAAGTAAAATTAATGCAGAATTGGATAGCCTACTAGAAATCACTCCCACAATCAAACATGGAGGTGGGTCCGCCCTTGTCTAGGGAGTCATTAGTGCCACAGTTCTTGGAATTTGTGTTTATAGAAGGGAGCATGGATCACAGATCTGCATCAACTTCCTTTAAACAAACCTTATGTAGAAAAATGAATCTGCAAAGTATCCTTAAATCATGGCCTACAACACTAGGATGTGGATATTTTACAACTTGTTAGAACATTTCCAGCACTACCTCAAGTTTCCAGATATTAAACTGATAAGACTATTTATGAGATGTAATGAAATGAAAAACAAGATCCAGGACAAGCAATAACAAAAAGGCCTTAAAAAGAGTAGACTATAAGAAGGGAATACAAATTCACCACTCTTACAAAAATTGTGTCAATTCCACTATAAGAAGATTAACTTATAGGCATATAAAAGCTAAAGGGAATCATACTAAACATTAAAAACAGGATGAAATGTAGATCGCGTGACTATTATTCCTTACATAAAGTTTGAGAGAAATGTTATGTTTTTTGTAAAAGAGAATTTTTTTACAGAAAATTTTCCTAACAAATTTCCAGACTACAAATATGGAATAGTTTTTAACAATTCAATAACCTACAAATTGGAGATGTATGAATATTCTTCAAGTCACTGTAAGTTACACAATATTAGGCAATTTATTAGATTGTAGGCCTATATTGTGTGTGTGTATAGATATATATATATATATATATATATATATATAAATTACTATCAAAAGGTTATTGAGTGTAATCATCAATTCTGTTCTGAAATTTTACATTAATTAATCTAACCATGAACTTACCTTCATGTGTGAGTAATACACATATCATTGGCATTTCTATGGTTACATTCTATAATCTTGGTATTGTATGATTGTCTCTATGATTACACATTCATTTACTTGCAGCATTAATCTATAACTTACAAGAACAGAATCTGTAAATGTTCATGAATAAGTTTGAAAAAAAATTATTAAAGGTCGGGAAATACTTGAAATGTTAAATTAGGTTTAAAGTGAATCATTATGACAATTAAATAGATTTCTTCAGCAAGAAACGGATACAAGGATAGTACACTCAACAAGTATAATCCAAATGAGCTAGCCAGATTTTAATTCATGGCATTAGATAATACTGGTACCACAGAATACAGTTTGTATTCAAGTGAAACAATATTCTGTAGTTATCATGAATACATAATGTTTATTATGAATACATAATGTTTATTATATGTTACTGTAAAGTAATAGTAGAAACAAGTTAACTAGATTATAGTTACAGTAAAACCCCCTTTTTATGACCTGCCATTTACATTATTTTCTGCTGATCTCATCTTTTATCCTATACTGACAATACAGTTATCAACAAGAGTTTCTAACAACTTTTAAACATACTTTCCCCATTGGCAGTGTTGATTTTTTATGAAGTTCTAATACGATACCATGTACATGCAAAACTTTTGATCCGATATTGCAAACAATGTTTCCGAGAGAATCCAAATAATGCGCTAGCCCCACTTTCCACGACCAATGAAACGCTTCTTGCCATGCACGAGAACATCACAAGGACACTGAAGACCAATGAAAGATCTGCTAAGCGTACTGAGATTGAACTGAATACGTGGTGGTGTTTTCTTGGCATTTGCATACAATCTCAGTCCGATCCGATCCTACTTTTTAGAGGGATTGACCTTGAGACTCAGATCAATCTGAGTTCCCGTTTTCATGACAATTTCAATCCGGTAAGAGTATGCAGATTGATCTGAATTCTTCCTGAAAACATAGTAATTGTAAGTGTACATAGGTGCTGTAACTATATTTATTTTCATGTATAATTTTGCAATATATAGCATTACAGCTTTTAAACTTCTTGCAATTTACACTTTTTTGCATCAGTCCCTTGAAAAGTGTAAAAAGGTTTTACTGTGTACTGAAACAAGAAAATCTTATTGAAACCAAACTTTTTTAAAGCTTAATTGGTTGAAACAAGTCATTGTGATTTTACAATAATTAATGTGGTACAATATGCTCTATTTTATTTGTCTCTACTGTCAAAAATATACAATTCAAGTAGTGTAGTGCCTACCAAACACCTAGTAATAAAACTAAGAACTTTAAAGAAAAGCATTTCTTTACAATGGATCCCTGCACTTGTAGGAGTAGAAGGCAACGAACTGGCAGATAGATTGGCCAAAAAAGGCACTAGAACCTACATGAAAACCAAACCTCTGACAGTTGATTCGATAAAGAAGATAATCTCAAACAATACACTTGAAAAATGGAAGAAAGAAACTACTCAACTGACTAAAATGAAGAAGTGGGAAAGAATAAATGACCTATGGGACAAAAACAAGAGCAGGCCGAGGAAGGAAGCTGTAGCAAATTTCAGACTGGAAACAGGACATTACTGTCTAGCTGCACATCTGGCTAGAATGAAAATATACCCGACAGAAGAGTGCACCATCTGTAAGGCTGCCGGATCGGTGATGGACTCGAAGCACCTGCTTCAGTGCACAGGACTCAGCCCAACTCAGCAAAAACAAGGCAATCTACCAGCTCTATACTGGACAGCTAGAAACAAGATGAACCAGGACTCCGTTCCCTAATAATTGTTCATTGTATATTATTATTGTTATTTGTGCAATTCTGTTGTCTCAAGATACCAAATTTTGTATTGGAGTTACATCCCAATAAAGCCATAGGTTACAACAACAACAATATGTACATTACTATAACTGAATGATTGATCTTTCTCGCCAAAATAGCTTCTAGAACATTAACTGCCCAGAAAAGAATTTATAGTATGTATGAGCTTGAAACTCTGGCGGTTCTGTTTGCAGTGGAAGGAATTTGAGCTGGAAAGTTCAATGCCAGACACATTAGGGGGTCTGATAACAAAAATAGCTGATGCACTTTCAAGAATGTCCCATATAGAATCAGTACCAGAATCTCAAGAACAGCATTCGAAGAATATTACATTTCGTTACTGTTTCTCAACTCTACTCGTTAGTTACTTACAGATCCTGTTTTTATGAATTACAGGTTAATGCTGCAAATAAATTAGTTTCAAACCATAGAAACAAACATAACAAGAATACAGATCTGAGAATACTACCCAGATGAATTCCAAGTTTTGAAAACAAGAATACATAATACATCCATAGAAATGCCAACGAAATGTATATTACTCACACACAAAGATAAGTTCATGGTTAGTGTTTGATACAGAACATTATGAAGCCTATTAATTTATTCACTAATTACATTAGATAAATATTTTAATTCTTATTAATTAATTCTCTATCATTTATTCACTTTATTTAAATAAATAACAAGATAAATGATCATTAAGTGCGATAAAATCATAAGATCATATAATATTTCAGGTATTATATTTACTAAGCATTACTACAGGATATTAAGGGCCAATTGTATAAACATCATTGAATGGAGATCACTTAAGGGAACCATACGAGTTATGTCAAAACCTATTCTCAAATTTTGCATATCGATAGATCTTCATTACATGCAACAAATTGGCTGCTCATACAAACTATTAGTTGGTGAAAATTAATTGCAAAACTTGTAAATTCTAAGTATTGAGTAGCCTCACACAGTTGTTGGCAGGAGAGGATAGAGACTCCATCGCACACAATGACATAACTTCAGTCTGAACTCTGATCATAAATAATCTCCAGTCGATGATGTTTAAACTGGCCCTTAATGTAAAATGTAATACCTGAAATATTATATGAACTTATGACTTTATCCCACTTAATGATCATTTACCTTAAATTATTTATTTAAATGAAATGAATAATGAATGCATGAGAAAAAGAACTAATTAATAACACTTAAAACATTTATCCAATGTAATTAATAATTAATAGGCTTCATAATGTTCTATATCAAACTTTAACCATGAACTTACCTTCATGTGTGAGTAATAAACATTTCATTGGCATTTCTATGGATGTATTTTGTATTCTTATTTCAATAACTTCGAATTCATCTGGGTTTTATTCTCAGGTCTGCATTCTTGTTATGCTTGTTTCTATGGATTTGAACTCATTTATTTGCAGTACTAACTGCATAACTAACTAACATAAAAATAGAATCTGTAAGTCGCTAATGAGTAGAGTTGAGAAACAGTTATGAAATACAAAATTCTCGGAATGATAAATTAAGATTGAATTTAATCATTATGTCAACTGAGTTTACTTTACACAGGTCTACAGTTCAGGAATAGATTCCTTCACCAAGGCAATGGATACAGGGATAATCCACATAACAGCAAAAGATTGCAGAATGTCTCTCATGAAATTAAAAAGAAGAGTCGTTTCTTCAAGGTCTTTTAGTTTTAGGAATTGTGTATCTATAGTAATGTTTGATATTACATTATACTTTTTTCCCCAATGAGGTACTTATACCCAACTTTTGGTCCACAATTTTATTCAGCTATCTGGAAAAATAGAGTGGATGACTTTTTAATTCCAGCTTATATCAGATAGGCATGTTTATTATTATTATTATTATTATTATTATTATTATTATTATTATTATTATTATTATTATTATTATTATGATTATTATGATTATTATTGTTATTATTGTTGTTATTATTATTATTATTATTATTATTATTATTATTATTATTATTATTATTATTATTATTATTATGTCATCTATCAAATAGCATTTATTATGATAGAGAATTAAAACCAACTTTTGGAGTTTTGGAAAATGTCTTTAAAATAAACAAGACAGACGCCATCTCTTGTATTATTTAGACAAATAATGACATTGCAACCTACAATATCAGAATTAATAATAATATGAACAACTAGGGATCTATATAATTTAACATGATTAAGCAACAAGAAATCCTGCCATTTCAAGTGCATATTTAAAATGTAGGTCTATATTTGAAGGAAATAATTACATATATATATAAATTCCACCCCTTCATACAACACTGTATAATTTTATAATTCTTTTTAACCAAAATACCTCTGCCATAGTATTCCCCTAAGCTAAGCTGAAATGTAGTCCCATTTCTCCAGTATGAATACTTACTAGGCGACGGCTACATTACCCCCATACCCATGAGTTGAGATGGTATAAGATTACAGGCATATGGTTGCCAAGGGGTCCTTAAACATAAATAATAATTATTACTTTCTTACTAGAACATAGTGGCCAGGGATACCTATCTACAAAAAATAAAATCCTTTTCAGCAGAACCTGGAAACCTATGTTTAGCAATCAGAATCTCTGCCAATAGGCATGTTTGACCCTGATATTACCAGCACAACATCCTATGAGGGTTGATCAACAAAGGCAGAGACTGACTTTTTTCTACCTACCTATTTGGGACCTATTCCTATCCTATAAATTTTTGACCTAACGTGATTTGAACACGGGACCGCTAGCATCATAGCCAGTCATCTTAACCACTATGGCATCGAGTGATCTTTGGGGTGTGAAGCAAGAATTCATCTATTTAAGTTTAGAGAGCAGTTTCGGTTTAATTAGTGCAAGGGTTATTTTCATGTGGTAGTAATAAGTGCATATGGTTCGGTACAAGGGTTATTTTTGTATTGGGGATGCCTCGTATTATAGTAATGTTTATTAGTGCATAAGCTTTGGTACAAGGGGCTGTAGCGGGGAAGCGGGCCATCACCATAGCAATGCTCAGCTGGGGTGAGCGAAGCTTAAGTGGCGATCTGTTCTTCCATTTTGCCCAAGAATATTTGAAAAGAGCAAGGTTTCATGTATAATGTCCATAGGTGGCAGCACTCTCGTATCGATAGGTTGGCAGTAAAGCTATATTTGTAGACCCTGCTTGCATTTTGCATAACACAAAATGGAGGTGAATGCTGAACAAATGCTGTGCGAATGAAGACATGCCGTGAGGTGCTGCGTCCCTTTGCTGGTGCAAGGGATGCGTTTCTGAAATGGGTTACCATTGTAATGAGTCTTGGTTGAATCATTATGATCCTGAAGGAAAACAAGCTAGTACAGTGTAGAAATCGCCAGGTTCTCCATCTCCAAGAGGCAAAAAATATGATCACCATCACCTTTTCTGTAGATGGAACAACTTTTGCCTTTTTTGGTGTTGGAGAACCCAGCAATTTCAACACTGAACTGGCTTGTTTTCTTTCAGGATGATAATGATGCAACCGATTCATCAATGGTGGTAGGCTGATTTCAGAAACTCATCTCCTTCATCAGCAAAAAGGCACACACCTCATGGCATGTCTCCATTTGCACTGCATTTGTTCAGGAGCCACCTCCATTTTGTATTATGCAAAATGCAGGCAGGGTCTACAATGTAAACCATTACTACCAACCTACCAATTTGAGTGTGCTGCTACCTATTACAATTATACATTAAACCCTGTTCTTTTCAAATATTCAAATTACAGACAAGTAACTATGAAGGAAGCCACAGGAAAATATCAGTCTCAGTCTTTGTTGATTAGCTCTCATACTTTTACTTTCTCTAGAAGAAAGCTAAAAGGTTAGATCAAAATCTTTATCATTCAAATTAATGTTAAACTTGTGTTTTATATCCACACAGATAAAACTGTAAAAACTGAGCAATGTGGCCGAGATGGTACGGTAACGTCTTGAACTTTCATGTGAGAGGTCCCAGGTTCAAATCTTGTGGTCGGCTAATTTGACATGGGGTTTTCCCAGTCGTAAATAGGGTGGCCATTTCTAAAATGTCAAAAAGGAGGACACACTTCTTCGGTAATCTAGCATAGTATAAAACTTCGGGCATGGACGGCTGGACAGCAGATATTACATGGTATATACATGACTAATTTTACTTAATAACTACATTTACATAAAATAAATGATAGTACGCTACGTACGGACAAGCGTGCCATCCTTAGAAATAGATTCAAATTTTTCCGCGGCACCAACTAAACAAATGATATTATCGACAAGCGTGCCAACCTTAGGATTGGCAGGAACATACGGGAAAATACAAATTTTGTTAATATGCTTTACCGATCCATCAGTCTCGAAAAGGGGGACAAATCAATGTCCGCCATAAAGCCGCGCCGGATGGAGGACTGCTTAGCAAAAAGCCTTACAGTCCGGCCAAAAGCCGGACGTCTGGCCACCGTAGTCGTAAAGGTAAATGCTGAATTGGATATTTACATACCATGAATCATCCTCGCCATTTCATCTTGTATCATATCCATTTAAATTAATATCAGCTGAAATTTACTCCATAAAAAAATACACCAATAATAGAAACAATTGAAAATCAATAGTTCCATGGCCTACCCCATTGTATAGACACACATCCCAAACTCCTGATATGGCCTCGGAGCTAAAAAAAAGTATAAACACAGCTGAATTAAAAAATAAAAATAAAATAAACTCTCTCAGAGTCAAGTAACCTCAAACAAAAATTCTAGTTGCAATCTTTATTTTAATTTCTGAATCTAATGAACTTTAATACTAAGCTATCGTTCTGTCTCAGGATTCTTATTTACTGTTCACATTACCTTTTCTGACGAATGGAGTTATGGAAAAATACACACGAATTGCTGATTTCACAAACACGGCACATTGTACATCCAACACTTAACACCTCTTTAAGAATTCCGTATGTGCTAATTTCTGACACTCCAGTGAACTCAGATGTTAATTTCAGGGTCTGAAAGTTCAGCAAACTTTTCACAAAACATATTAAATACGTTTAAAATTAGGCCTATAGTTTTCTCCAATTTTAAAGGCCTTACCTCTCTTATATTTTACAACACGAAATGGTGAACCATGTTCTGGTAAGACACTTCTGTATGCTTTAAACAAGTCTTCATATGTAGAAATATTGACCCTATATTATTTAATATTCTCTTCCCAGAGGAAATTGACTTATTTGATAACCAAATGCTTATGACGTGTAATTAATTGTTATTCAATATAGTCACCCCATTATATTGTTGCATTGAATTAAAATCGTTATACATTAATATATAATCTTCAATTAAGGATTGATAACTTTATTTTAATTTTCTCACAGCTCATTCACGGCACACCAATGTGCCGCTGCATACTAATTGAAAAATGCTGGTCTATACAATAGGCCATGCAACTATTGACTGTCAACTTTTCTATTGTTTGTGTATTTTAAATTGTGTATAGTAAATTTCAACTATGATATTAATTCAAATAGCGAGGATGTTTTATGGTAAGTATTTATCTAATTTGACATTCAATTTACTGTTTATCCACATACCTCATACTTAGTTGTTGATGCCTGCTTACTGTACGCGCAATTCTGCTGAAATGTGGTTTCTCTGGTTGACAACACTGCAGAAAGACAGGAGGGCTAGCAATCTTTTCTTTCCCCTGACCCTTGCTTCCCCATAAAATCAGCACCCAAGATATTGCGTGCCGGTAGCACCAATCATGCAGTGTCATCAATAAGTCTCTCCAGAGCTCCAGTTATGTCCTTCTCTCATGCAAAGGTTTGTAAAGATCACACACTTTATCTTGAGGCAAACACCCCATAACTCTGAAAACAGTCCATATCAAGAAGGCCTCGCTCAGAAAAATGAAGATAGCGGCCCATTCCCAATATTGCCGCATCTAAAAAAATTTCTCTTATCGGCATTCTTGAACTACCGTCTATTTTGTTATGTTTAGAACATATTATTCTGAAAATGGCAGAATTAAATCCAGGGTCATTAGAAGAACAGTACTGGTGTTGTAGAAATGGTCGATATAAGTGACAATCAAGTTAAAAGTGAAGATTCTTTGAACCATGAAGTGCCGGACAACAGTGAATAAATAAAATGGAAAAAATTAAATGAAAGGAAAAGCAATTTAATGTGTTTTAAGCTAATCTGTTGCTGGAGAAAAGAACAAGTCAGTTTTGATTATTTTGCTAGAAAGTGACACACATGAAAGAAATTTTGTTACATTGTATAAATTCAGGCATGTGAAAGCGCATATTCAAGTACCGTACATTAAAAGTTTGTACTTTTAAACCGATTTTCTATATTCTGAAGACTGGGAGAGAGATTCTCTAAAGAAATATATTACTGAATTAATTTCTCCAGCAATATATTCTACTATAACATCAGCATCGATAAAATAACTTTAGTTTAGTAGTGAGAGTTGAAAGTGCTACGAACTACAGTTACAGTTCCATTTAGTACCAGCATAAAACTACAAACGTTATATTTTCTTGTAGTTGCCAACCTTCAGAAATGACGTCAATTTCAGCTCACCACCTTCTGCAACAGTCAGTCTCTTATCTGCATGCAATATCAGCTTCCCTCACCCCCGAATTGTTTCAGCTCAAGATAAAGTGTGTAGTCTATATTTCTCTCTACCTTCCTTTCAGACTTGTAGAAGGTATACCAGAGTAGGTCATGTTAAATATTGTTGTACATCTGTTTGTTATGCTGATGTGTAAAAACTGGAATAAGTTTAGTGAAAGTTTTCAAAAATAAATTAAAGCCCATGAATTGAGGGGTGTGGTCGAAAAACTTGATAACCCACATTTTTTTGAAAAATGAGTTACCTGCATTACCGACTTCATCGGGTTGTTGTCAATACCTATATCTAAGAATTTTCTCTGAAAGCCAATTAATGGCAAAGTTATCACCTATGTTGATATGCCACATTGCATTTAGACAACCACATTTTTCAAACTTTAACCCCACATATCTCAGAAAGAGAATAATGTGGGTTATCAAGTTTTTCACCCACACCCCTCAATTTGTGTTTTCAAGAAAATGGTAAACATTTTCAACATCTTTAAATAAGTGAGTTTTATGTTAATTTTATTTCTAAAGGCTAGTTTATACGATGACACTACGTTTCATGACTACTTTCATGAAAGTGATTTCTTTTCAGTTTCTTTAAAACTAATTCCAGCACAACTGCATGTTTCATCTTATTTCTGAAGTTCAAGTTGCTGAAATCCCATATAAACATTTGAAACACGTAAGGATCCAGGCATTTCACAGTTTCCTTGCTTCCTACTTCATTTTAGGAAAACGCACACAACCGAAATAAGCATATAATCTCAAAATTACTATTATAGTTTCGTGAAAAGTTGGAATCAGCCGAAATTGCGTAGTGTCGTAACTCATTGTTGCCAGTACATCTCGCACTTGTGCATTCAAGTAAAAAACAGTTGCGAAACCTAATTTCGTCGTGTAAACTAGCCTTTACTTCAAGAATGATTGCAGCAGAATGTTATAACCAGGGCCCGATTTCTGATGACCTAAAATTATTTGAAAAAATACCTATAAAATGACCCTAAATTTGAAAGAAAATGACTTAATAAATATAAAAAATGACCTAAAAGCTGATATTTCCGTCACAAAAAATTATTATTGTACACACAAGGTTATAGACTAGTTTGTACATAATTGTAAAAACTGTAAATAAATGTAATTTTCTGAATGTTCTTTTCTCACAGAAATGTATACTGGCACAAGGCACTGGTGAGTCAAAATTCGGCATTTCCTTTTGTGGGCTGCTGGATTATATAGTTGTTTATTGAAGGTAAACAGTAGTTTGCACTCTCAAATCCAAGCAGGGGGCAGACTCTGGTGCCAAGTCACTCTAATAACAATAGTAATATAATATAAAATTTTTGTGTTTCTTTGATTCTCATTTCCAACTGAGACATGAAAACACTTTATCGCCTAATTTTCCCTTCTTGCACTAAACAAACGACATTTCAAAGACAGCACCACTAGTGATGAAAAAAAGTTTATACACTCAATGCAAATACATGAAAATGACTAAATATGGAAGCAAATGACAAGAAAATGACAAAATAATGACCTAAAATTGAAATAAATGCCCTAAAAATATAAAATGGGTAAAATTACCTAATAAAAATGCATTTCTATAATCTAGAGGCCATGATTAGGATTTATATACAAGTTAGCAATGTCTATTGCAGCGTTAATAAAAAGATGACATGTCATTAGAATCCGAGCCCTGGTTATAACCATATGTTAGCACTGCCAACTGAATTTCGTCTTTTATCAGATTCTCGTCAGCACAAGAGCTGCAGAGCGACATCTTGATGGCACTGTTCTAAGAACAGTATAAATAATAAGTGTAAAATAATATTCCACATTAATAATAAATAAACTATTTATTATGTTGCAAATTTCAAAACAAGGAGTTTTTAGTGTTCACAATTATCATCCGACCAGGGAGATGAACATGAATAAATACTGTACAACCATTAAGTACAAATCTATACAAGTACTAAAATTTCACCGTTCTTAACAAGTTTCCAAATACCAATACATTACATAAATTCATTACTAAGATAAACTACTACCTTGATAACCATCATATCTCCACTGTAATTGTCCTTAGACTCTGTCAAGAGATACCACGGATTAATATTAATACTTAAAACAGGTAACTTCTTCACTAATCATTAAAAGTAATACTGGGCCAAAAACTTATACAACCAAATAGACTTATTCAAATAGTAGACTCCTTAATAGGCTAAAACGGCATGAACATTAGCCTGTCTGAAGCAATATGAAGTATTAATATAATACAAGTACTGCTACCAAGAAACTTGTGAAGAAGAGGACCTAGGTTTAAATGCTTTAACCTTTCTTAGGGAAAGACATAACAAATAACGTGTAGAAAGATTCAGCTAAACCAACAGCACAAAGTGCAAGAGTCAACCCAAACAGAACTTTGTCCGTTGGGCCTCCTTTAAGGTGGACAGGAATTCCATCATGTTTCTGAAAAAAGAAAAGGGAGATTCTTAGTTTTTGCACATTCATACACAGTCAACGAGGAATACAAAAAAAAGTAGGCCTACAATGTTCACGCCTCGCAATGCTCAGCTGAATATGCAATCTTGCCAAACCCTCACTTACAAAGGATATGAATATTAATTTTTCATGTCTCTGTTAATTAGGGGGAAGTAATTATTTGGGTCCTGGGAATTGGCGGTCACCAAAAAAGTGGAAAAATTTTTAAAAATGTGACGACAGTCAAAGGATGTTCAAATTTTTCAAATTTATTATATCAATGATGTTATTATAGAAATAATCATTTTTAGGCAGAAAATTACTGTATTGCTCCAATTTTGGTTTTGCAGTTTTATGGAAAAACTCGTGTAGTTAACCACCTAGGTCAGAGATGTTCAACATTTTTAAGAATCACTATATTCCTGAGTAATGACTAAAAGTATTTTGTATTCCCATAAAATAAAATTCCCTTAAGTTAGTTTTTAAAATATGAATACTTTGCAAATTGTTAAGGCAGTTTTTAATTGAATAAAAATGTATCTTTCAAATACATACTGTAAATAATCAGACACGATCATGAAAAAGATACATTCTTATAACACAGAATAACAAAACAAAGTAAATATTTGTATTTGTACCCTATCAAGTAGTACTCGTAGTAGTAGTAGTAAGTATTCTGCCTTCCGGCAGGTTTTCAAACTTGTTACGCGAATTTTGTTTTCAAAAACTGTCTATCCTCTGCTTCCTCCTTCAGCATCCAATATTTCCGCTTTTCCCTTAAATCGTCCAACAGCTGAATTCTTCTTCTTCCAAGTCTAGTTGTACCCTCCAATCTTCCTTCTACGACATCATGTAATAAGCAGTTCCTTCTGAGAATGTGCCCAATCCAGTTTGCTTTCCTCTGACGAATTGTGTGTATGATTGACTTCTTCTCACCCACTCTACTCAGAACCTCTTCGTTTGTCACCATGTCCATCCACTTTATATTTTCTATCTGTCTCCAGCACCACATTTCAAAACTTTCTAAATATTTCTTCTCTAATTTCCTCAAAGTCCATGTCTCTGATCCATACAAAGCAATACTCCAAATATAACACTTCACCAGGTTTTTACGTAGCTCTAGGTTCAGACTACTAGTTAGCAGAGTTCTCTTCTTCATAAATGCTTTCTTGGCCATGGCAATTCTTGATCTTATCTCCTTGGTGCAATAGGCATCTTTCGTCAGTACACTTCCTAAGTATTTGAACTGGTTCACGTTCTCTAATTCTTGATTTCCCATGATAATTTGAAGCGGCTCTTCTCTCTTCAATATCCTCATCACCTTCGATTTACCTATGTTGATTTCCATTCCATACTTTCTTCCTGTTTCCACTAGCCTGTCAATCATTCCTTGCAATATTTCTGGTTTCTTTGCCAGAATCACCAGGTCGTCCGCATATTTGATGGTGTTAATAGCGTATCCTCCTATCACAAAATCCCTAACTCCTTCTAAGGCTTCTTTTGCTAGCCAGTCTCCATAAAGGTTGAACAAGATGGGTGACATACAACATCCTTGACGCACACCTCTTCCTATTTCTACACTGTTGATCACTCCATGTTCTAGACGCACTTTCACTTTTTGTCCCAGGTACAAATTGCGGATTAGTCTCCTGTCCTTCCAGTCAATGCCTATTTTTTTGAGTATGTCCATTAACTTTTCCCAGTTCACTCGGTCAAAAGCTTTTTGCCAATCAATAAAGCAGACACACACTTCTTCGTTGACCGCTAAAACTCTCTCTGATATAATCCTTAGCATTCCAATTGCATCTCTAGTTCCTTTTCCTTTCCGGAAACCAAATTGGTCTTCTCCTATTACGTCTTCTATTCTTCTTTCCAGTCTTCTAGTTAGTATCCGTGCCACAATTTTTCCTACGTGAGATAGCAAGCTGATAGTTCTGTGAACACTACACATCTTGGCACATTTCTTCTTCTTTAGTGCAATCATAGTTACCTCTAGGAAATCTTGAGGCCATTCTCCAGTGTCATAAATTCGGTTGATAAGTTTGGTAAGTTTCCTCATCCCATTTTCTCCTAATTCCTTCAGTAGGTCCACTGGTATGTCATCGTCTCCTGTGGCCTTTCTATTCTTCATTTCTTTTATGGCCTTTTCTACTTCATTCTTCAATATGCTAGGTCCTATATTATCTTTATCCACTAGTTCTTCTGTTTCCATCTCGATGTCTTGTGGTCGATTTTGCTTGTCGTAAAGCTTTTCTATGTAATTTTCCCATATTGTAAGAACTTTTCCAGGGTTTGTAATTAAATTTCCATGAATGTCTTCTATTCCAAAAGTCCGTATTCCTTTATTTTCTTTAGATTCTAACTCCATCGCTTTCTGATACATTAAATCATATCTTCCTTTTCGTCGAAGCTCCATAATTTCATCACAGCTTTCTTTAAGGTAATTTTCTTTTGCTCTGTCTGTCTCTCTTCTTAGTTCATTATTCAATCTCTTATATTCCACAGCATTAGTATTTTTGTATTTCCTTCTTTCTTCCATCTTCTTTAACATCTCTTGTGTTACCCACGGTTTCCTATTTATTCTGTCTATTTTTCCAACTTTGTTCTTCAACGTGTCTAACAAAACATTTTTTACACTTTCCCACTCACTTTCTACAGATTCACCAACATTTTTTATTTCATGTAACTGTGTTTCCAATGACTCTTTAATCGAGTCCTTGTCATTTCGCAGTTTTTCCAAGTTCCATCTTGGATTTCTTTTACATGTCCGCCTAATCCTTTTCAGCCTAGTCTCTATGTCTGCTACAAGAAGATTGTGGTCTGTGTTGATGTCAGCATTTGGAAGAGTCTTCACATCTTTCACACTGCCCCGGAATCTCTGCTTGATGAGAATGTAGTCAATCTGGTACCTATTAATATCCCCAGGGCTTTTCCAGGTGTACAACTTTGTTTTCCTCTTCTTGAACCAGGTATTGGTTATCACCATATCATATTGTTGGCAGAAGTCAACAAGCCTATTACCTCTGTCATTGCGCTTCCCTAATCCATAAGGACCCACAATTTTTTTCTCTTGTCCTTCTCCTATGACACTGTTGAAATCTCCCATAATTATGGCATTCACTTTACCTCTTCCTTCTTGGTACAATATTTCGCCTATGTCTTCATACATTTTACCAACCTCTGCATCGTTGTGATCTGAAGTTGGCATATACACTTGCACTATCAAAACATCCACTGGATCTGCATTTATTTTTACATACATTATACGATCACTAACACACTCCACTTTTGTAATACTATTCACTAGTTTATTTTCCACCACTACAGCTACGCCTCTTTCGTTACAATTTCCACCCGAATAGAACATCGTATAATTACCACAAGCCACTTCACCTTGACCAGTCCATCTCACTTCACTTAAACCTACTATATTCACACCACATTTATTTAATTCCAGTGTTAAGTTCTCCAGTTTTTCTGCATGTCTAAGTGTCCTAACATTCCATGTTCCTATTTTAAGCTGCTGTCTTCTATTGTTTGTTCTTTCAATATCGATCACTCCCCCTGAAACACTTCCCGCCCGGAGATCCGACTGGGGAAGTATTTTACCTCCGGAATATTTTGCTTCAGGAGCAGCCATCATATTCGCTAATCCCAAGTGTCTTCAGGGAAAAAATAATGTGGTAGTCTTCCCATTTCCTTTCCACATCGCAGTACCACGGCCGCCACACCCATCCATCAGGTTGCGCCCGAAGATTTTCGATCAGTAGCCATCAAGAACATAATTTGTTCTATGCCTCCAGTCTATAATAATGTCGCTGCTGCCCGGCATTATTCATCATAACCCTGACAAGGGGGTGGTTTTGGTCCGCCCCGGGTATTTTATTTCCCCGGTACCCTCCATATCTGGTGGGCATTCCCCTATCCGCCACCTGGGGAGGCGCCCGATGGGAGACCATCTACTCCGCACGAGTATAGTGAAATAATAAAAATAATACAGCATTCCACATTTATACAAAATTTTACAAACTAAATAACTAAAATTTAGTACCTACAGTGTTTTGCAAGTAGGAAGTGTTTTCCTTCATATCGAATCATGTATACGGGCTGACGGGAAGTGTTGCCAGCAGTACAAGACCCCTCCGTCTCTCCACTCTCATCATCACATACTTTCATCTTGCTCACTCAGATATGAATGTATGCCTTGCTGATAACCGCAATAATTCAACGTGTTACTCAAAAAATGTGTTCTGAAGCTTGTATTTAGTACCTATACAGACTATCGAGGTGGCTAGATAGCCAACTGGTTTTAAGATCCTAAAAAATGAAATAATAAATACCTGCCAGTTTAATCCAGTGGGACTGTTAGAGGCTTGTCATTGGTGTCTTCATTCGTTTCACTACACTGTTCGTCACTGTCATCGCCATCAGTGTCTTATAAGTGTATAATTATAGGTTCTAAAATTTTGTCACGTCCTATTTCCTTCATGAAGTCATCTTGTAGTTTTTCCTCTTGTTTTACACATGATTCCCAGTCTGTCTGTGTCACATTGTAATTTTCTTCGATTATGAGTTTTTCGTCATCTTTAAGTTTAAAGTGTTACTTTTATTTGTAACCCTGTTTTACCCGAGCCCACACCTGTTCAATAGGATTGTAATAGCAATGATAAGGTGGTAGGCATATTACCTCGTGACTCACTTCATTAGCAAGAAGATCGAGCTCATACATTCTAGCCTGATTTTTGAATGGTAATACACGTAATAACTCAGGTTTTGTTTTGGTTGCAGAAAATGCTTACCTTTTTGTTGTACCCAATCAATAATTTGAGATTTTCTGGTAGAAGTGTTTGGAATTTTGTTTATAGTGACTGAGTGATATGGAGCACCTCCATTACTATTATCCTTCCTTCTTCTAAATAATTTTAAAATCTGTCCAAAAACCAATCCTTAAATGTAATAGCTGACATCTCCTCATGGTAATCAGATGTTTTTTTAGATGGAAAATCCACTTACTTTCAGGTATGAATCATGTTTTTGCAGAACCTGCTTAATCAACAATCAATTGGCTATCTTTCCCAACGGGCACCTTGAGTCCACCGGTTTTAGTAGAGTCTTGCTAGATTGATTTTACTGTATAGTTCTGATTTACCCAAGTCTCGTGCATGTAAAATATTGGTC
The DNA here is from genome assembly GCA_964059195.1 of Ectobius pallidus. NCBI lineage: Eukaryota > Metazoa > Arthropoda > Insecta > Blattodea > Ectobiidae > Ectobius > Ectobius pallidus. Next base: position 79,751,925 of record CAXKWD010000003.1, read on the forward strand.
TTGTGTCACCATAAGTCATAATTTGATGCATTTTGCATAGGAATTTTAACCTTGCTGCCACAATGTCACTTCTTTCCCTTAAATATTTTTGTCCAAAGTTCGTCTTTGAATACTTTGTCCCCTTAACAGAGTCTCTGAATCAAAATTACAATATTTTCATGTAGCATAAGTTGTATTTCGGAGTTTGAATTATCTGTGCGTGGAGTGCAGCCTGGCAGCGGGAATACAGTTAGGAAACATTGCACAACTTTCATTGGACCGTGTATCTAAGCAAGAGAAAGGCAAAACGCTTGCCATTTGCAAAACACATAAATCCTGTATTCTGAAATTCAGAGATTATAAATCATCAACAAGGTATGTTTGCTTTCATGTCTTCACAGAATTTTATCATGCCTGGTGGAATGCTTAATAAACACTTTCAAGCAAAGGTCTGACTGCGAACTTGGTCTACTGCAGAACTTCTTTTTAAGTTACATCACAGACGAAAAATCCTTCTTACATAGAAATCCTCTTGAAAAAAGGTATCAGAAATGGAGTGGTCAACCCCTCGTTCAGTCTCTGCAACTAAAAGTCTCTCAAACATGTTTTCTTCAAACCGGACATGAGAATTTTGTCAGAAGATAGAACTAATTTTTTGTTTATCATTGAAAATAAGTTAATAAACTGGTGGTTTAAAAAGTAAAAGTTATACTTCTAGAACTCATCTAAATTCTTACACTTTAATATCATTAATATACAACCACGGAGCTGAAATTAATTTTCTTCTATGAAATTATCCAAGATCAGAAAGAACGGTACCGTAGTCGTCAATTTACAACGTTTATTGTTGCAAACTTAAGTTTCTTTTTCATAGTTGTCATGAACAACAAACAATAAGATGTGTTGTGTCTTTTCCCTGCATACCTTTGTTCAGCTCGTTCAGTTGCTGAAAGATATATCAGCCAAGAAAGCTAGCCACTGCTCTTTTGTAAATTAGCCATTCAACTCACACTTCCTCTCACAGAGGGAAGTCTCAGTTCATACAAAGGAGCAAAACAATTTCATAAGGAAAACCATCTTACTTCAGTGTGAAAAAGAAGATATTTAAGTGATGAGAAGACAGCAGCGGTGTCACATGGCGTAAAATGCGACTGGAGCTGACATAGTTTGTAATTTCGCACATTAGGTAAGATTCTTATAAAAAGAAATGAAATAAGAAATAACAACTACAATGACAGGCAAAAAAAAAAAATCACTTAAAGGAATTAAAAAAAAAAAATTAAGTTTAATCAAAATTATGAAGTAGTGCTTGAAATAAAATTACTGAAATTGTATACGTTTTCAAGATTAAAATTTAATGAAACATTTCACACATAAATTCCCCATATTTGCCAATTTAAGTCAATGACAATCACAAATAAAGAAATAAATCACTTCTATCAAAATCTTGTTCAATTTGCTTCTTAGCTTTAAAATCAAAATTTGTACTGTAAACTTCAAAATGGAAATGTAAACCAATGTTTATAACAAGAATTTAGGTCAAATTAATCTCTAAAAGCTCTCAATATCTGGTGAGTCCTCCTCTGGCCCTAATTACTGTCCCCAGTCCCTCGGGCATGGTTTCGATTAGGTGTCTGATGTCATCCTGTCAACTAAACTTACCGACAGAATCACTTCAATGCGAAGGGGGTCAGTTTCCTTTCAGTTTGGAAGGAAGTGACTTAATACAACAACAAAACATCTTGCAATATGTATGACAAGCTAGTGCACATAATCAGATCGGAAACGCCCTATCGCGATGTTTTTTTGTTTTGTTTGGTAATATAGTGAAGACATGAAGAAAGCAAATACGCTGTATCAATAGCTAATGGTCCAATAAAAATAATAAATCATCCTCACCAGCAGCAATGTATAAAACATCAATCAAAATTATGTTTAATCTTTAACTTACAACAAATTTTATAGTGATCTGTTTTTTTGCCTGTCAGTGTAGGTAGTTAATCCAATTCTAAGATAATGACTAGGGTTCGGATGTTTATGACTAAAAAAAATTGGAAAATACGACTTAACTAAATATGACCTTAAAAATGACAAAATATGACCCAAAAATCCCTACATAAAAGAACGTATTAATTATCTAAAAATAAATGTTCCAATTTATAACATTTAATGACACTAAATTATTACATCACATTAATTCCATCAGATAATCACTTGAATAAACAATTTTAAGGGTGATTTACAGGTTTATTTGTAAATAATTTCTAATCTGTTAATGTTTCCAGATACCACTGCAAATCAACTGAAAATATTTTTAAAACATGTCTATTGGTAGTTGTTAAGAACAAGGAGGAAAAGGTAATTGTGCTATTACTTGTTATTTATTGTCCCTTCACATTTCAGTTACAGTAAAGCCAACTTATTCGTGACTCTTTTTCGGAAAAAAATTAAGTCTACAAATTTAGTGCACATACTACATTATTGTGCTCTTTTACCGAATTTATACCTGAAATTTGACATTAAATTACGAATATGACCGAAATATGACCAAGAACATGACCTTATATGCAAAATAAAAACGGTCTGATTACGATAACAAGCATGCAATACGTGTTTAATTTGTGTTTTTGGCGAGAATGGAGTCCAGGATAAAAATATGACATGTCATAAACATCCGAACCCTAAAAATGACACTGTATAACATGTACAGTGTAAATTGTTGCTGATGTCCGCGGTCTAACCCTGGCAGCCCTAAGGAATACATACTGGTACATACGCTTCCATGGTCAGTATCGTTAATACAATTGCTCCATGACTTTCTGGGTTAAGCTGAATTATATTATTGAAATCAAACATTCTGCGATGTCCTTATTCAGAGAAGGACTCAATGAACTGTAAACCTCGTGTGTCAAGAGTATCACCGTCATTTCCTTCTGATGATGTCAATGTGGTCTCATATGCTTTATTTTGGAGTACTTGTGGAGGGTTTTATGCTAGATGTTATTGATCTCTGTCATCTCTGTTAATACTATTGGGGTTCTTCATTATTTCAATGGCTTCTTTGAGTAATCTGGGTAACTTTCTGTTTTTATGATTAACTGAATCCCATGACCAGTTTTTTTTAGTGATAGGCTATTTAAGATTTTGGGAAAAACAATATTAGGGTACGCACTAGGCTCCTCCCACCAATTAAAACAGCAGCTACTAGGTGTCTGCATTTGAATTGCTACCAATGCCATCTACTGTGAGAAAGGTGAAACTGGGAAAAAATTTAATATTTTATTGCTCCTTTATCCTCTTTTTCTCTACCTTTCCCACCGTCTTACTCCCTTTCTGTCACCTTCTCCTCACCCTACCTACCTATTTGGGAAGTATTCCTAACCATAAAATCCAGATCGAACGGGATTCGAACTCGTGACCACTAGCACCGTAACCGGTAGCCTTAACCACTACACCACAAGCAATTGCTGAGCAGTGAAGGGAACATTCATTTATTTAAGTTTAGAGAGCATTATAGTACATGAGAAATAACAGTATTGGTGCAAGGGCCATTTTCAGAGTGAAGTGCGTGCGCAAGGCTTGGAAGCGAGTGGAAGCAGCCGGCGGGCGGAGCTTGACTGGTGCACGACCTAAGTTGTCTTTTGCCAAGATTTTTTTAATGTTTTTCTGTTTACAGTATCTGATATGTTCATTTCTTATGATAGCGAGAGAACATCTAGTTTGGCCTACATACAGCTTTCCACACGAGCATATTAGTGAGACCATCTAAGAATAGATGTAGAATGACTTAACTGAAACTCATGTTGCATTGCAGACAAAGCACACAAACTGTATGTCTACATTAAGTTCATGACATTTGTTGTAGGCTTTCTAAAGAGAAAAAGGTCTTTGGATTAAAGTACATAAATCTATGAAGTAAGGAGCAGTATACATCAGGCAGAAAGGCTGTACCATCGAGGCCAGAGGCAGTGAACACAAATGCTGCATCATATTAGGACACCCAGACAAGTGTGTACTGGCGCAACACCTATACTAGAATGACCACCACATCAACTTCCATGATACAAGGATCCTTGGAAAAACAGATCATCTAGTGGGACTGTGTTGTGGCTGAGTCTCTGGAAATTAAACTACAAAGTAGTAATTTCAACAGACAGCGGCCTAGAATCCACCAATAAGTCTGCTCCAATCAGAACAAATCAGGAGCAATGCATTTAAACTCTGCTTCCAATTCCGACCATTAGTAGTTTGTACTTCACTTGTTGGTTTCCACGCTCCTGATTGGCTGCCTCGACCTACATTTTGACCAATAGCAGTCTCACACTTCACCGTCTGGTTTTTCGCTCATGACTGCCCCTTTCCATCTACATCTGACAGAACACATGGTCATTCTTCAGCTTTACTCACTTCTTCCTACAAGATCCGGATGAAATCCTCAGAAGCCTTGATGCATAATTCAATGTTACATAACGTTATTGCAGTTAGGGAAAAAAAACAGCAAACAATGGTGTTCATGGAACACAAAATATTGTTTCTGTTGAACATTACACAAGAATATTTTCAGAGAAAAATTACTCTGATGCTTGTAAAACTTTTCAAAGCAATAAACATAAGCTCCTGCAGACAAGGGTTTTAAAAATCTACTCTTTTACAATTCAACGGCCTTAAATAGCGTGCTCACTCGCTCCCTCACTTCGTGAGATATCGGGTATACTCGGCGATATTCATCTCTCGCAGTCTAAACTTTCACAAAGAGTACAAAATTAGGAAAACAGTTTCTTTATTATATAAGGTCTAAGTGAATGAACACAATGAACAAATATTCTAATTTTATTTTTACTTACAATTTTCATAGCTCTGAACCACAAACATTTTTAATAAACTGCCAGTGTAAATTTCTTAAAAATCCTGGAGTCAATTAATAATGGCGAGCGAAGCCACGGGCAACAGTTGATAGCTTAACCCTAAAAGTATCGCGGACAATAAAAATCCAAACAAACCACCCCTTCCCTTGAAATTACACTGAATTTATCAAATAAAATTCACATCATATTCATCTGTCAACAAACAGTTGAGAAACGATATGTATTATCCACTACCATCTCGAGAATTACACAAGAGTAATACAGTCTAGAAGGCAGTGGTAATATCAATGTTCACAGTTAGCTTTGGAACTGCATAATCGAATCTGAGATCGTTTTCCCAGGCGGTGCTTTCTAATTGTGGAATGTACTCTAAAGCCGGAATTTTAGCTGTTTCATTAATTTTTGATGGTTTAGTTTATGAATGATTCGCGTCCAAGTGTTAATAAATATGCTTCAATAATTATTATACTCTTCATTTTAATTTTTCAATTATTTATCGTGGGCGAAGCCGCGGGCACCTGCTAGTTAATTACAATGAAGAGATAAGGCAGTACATCCATTATGTACTAAGGAGATTTCTCACAATTCAATTATCTCACCTGGAAGATTTCCTGCTTCTTCTTGAGGGTAGCATACATGGCATTGGCACTGCTGGAATATCGCTGAACAGTAGTCTTTGCAGGTTTTACACTAGCATCTTGGAAAATAATCTTTGGTGGATCAGCTTTGTTTAGAGGTGCTACACCCTGCAACGCAGAAGTTTAAATACAATATATACAGAATGCAGACTATCAAAACAGAGTGTTCTGCTTATAAGGAACAGCTATAACTTCTGAACTACAGGGCGATCCATATAAAACTGAACAGTTTTAAAGACTTATAATTTCCCTCTGGAAAGTAATAAAAGATTGAAATTTGGTTTTATGATCTCAGTGGCTTTGGGAGAATCGATATTGGTAATAATGTTTGTACTCCTACCATCCATGCATTGTTGCCTTACGACTATTGTTGTTTATTAGTAATTAGTTTTCAGTCTCTAGTTTTGCAGTCAGAAACGAAAATGTAGTTCTCAATTCAGCAGCGTGTTTTTCTTGTGAAAACATATTGGTGTACGAAGTCATTGATTGAAACTCAACGGGCATTTAGAAGACAATTCAATGTGCGCAATATTCCAACAAGGGCAACAATTTTATCCATGGTGAGGAAGCTGGAGACAACTGGCTCTCTCCTCAGCGAAACTGGGAAAAAAAGATCTGTGATGAGTCAAGAGTGTGTTAATGATGTTCGAGAACGTTTTGTGAACTCACCAAAGAAATCATTGCGCCGGTTGAGCCAGGAGACAGGCTACTCATATGGCACATGTCAGAGAGCTGCAAAGAAAGCAGGCCTACGAGCATACAGAGTGCATGTAGTGCATCAGTTAAAAGAACCAGACGCGGAAAAGCGAATGCGTTATTGCCAATGGTTTCAGGCTCTTCTTATTGCAACCCCAGACATTCTCTCCATAACCTGGTTTACAGATGAAGCATGGTTTCACCTCTCAGGCTACATCAACACTCAAAACAGCAGGTATTGGGCTGCTGAGAACCCAAATATTATCCACGAAGCTCCATTGCATCCGGAAAAGGTTGGGGTCTGGTGTGCGGTGTCAGCTACCAGAATTGTTGGTCCCATTTTCTACGACACCAAGGTAAACACTGCGGTTTATGGTCGCATCTTCAATACATTCGTGGAACAACTGGACGACATCGAATTAACAGAAGGTTATTTCCAGCAAGATGGCGCAACATGCCATACGTCTGGTGATTCCATGAAACTTATAGCCAGCTTCTTCGGTGATCGTCTTGTCTCAAACAATCTGTGGCCTCCCAGATCGCCAGACCTGACATCTCCAGATTTCTTCTTGTGGGGCTACCTTAAGGACAGGGTGTACAAGAATAGACCGCGGTCACTTGCTGAACTCCGTGAAGCAATAAGGAATGAAATCAGTAACATTAACGAGGATACGCTTCGGAAAACGTCTCAGAATATGGTGCGATGAGTACAGTTGTGTATGGATGCAGGTGGAGGACATTTTCAACATTTACTCTGAGGAATCTCCCAAAGGTACTCTGTAATTCAGCACAGTTGCATATGTATGCTATTATTAGTTTAAAAGTTATAAGCCTTTAAAAGTGTTCAGTTTTATATGGATCGCCCTGTATAAGAGTGTATAAATGAAACCAATTGCTACAAAGAGTGAAAATTGGGAATTTTTGTTGCCTTATATTCCATAAACCTCAATATGGCTTCCATTAATGCCACAGGAAATGTCCAACTGGTATTCAACCTCTATCTATGTGTTATGAAGCATCAGTGGTGTGACATTGTTGACAGAAGCATAAATTCTTTCTTGTAAGATTCCAAATCACATACCGGTAATGCCAATGGTGTCCTGTAAACCTAGTCCTTAAAAACAACCCTACACGAAAAAATCACGTGGTGTAAGATCTAGTAGGCCATTTTTTTTTTTTTTTTTTTTTAATAGAATACAGCATGTTCCATTACTAAGTTAAGTAATACTACATGCTAATTTGACTTCTTTTCCTTAGTAATTATAATATTTGGTAGCTAATGTTCTTACCTGATACTATTTGTTATAGTTTACCATTATTAGTCGTGTTATATTGTTCTTATTGCAGTGAGTCTAAGTCTATGGTGCTTGCAAACGTTGTCAAGTATTTTATGTATTTCACTCCTAGTTCGGCCTTCGAAACTGGCCACTTTCCACCTTTATTATTTACACACGCTATCAACTTCTTTCTTTGAGCTTGTAATTTGTCACATACATATATTACGTGGTCAACTGTTTAGTCCCCGGTTCCACACACGCACGTTGCACTGTCCTTAATTTTGAAGCGGTAGAAGTAGCTGTTGATTCTTCCATGTCCGGTTAACAGGGTGGTCAAGTTAGGTGTCATCCGTAGTTTGCATTTTAGTCTGTCTTGGACGCTATGGAAGAATGACTTGGTATGGAGCCCTTTAGTAGTAGATTCCCATTCTACTTTCCATCTTTCCTCAGAGATGGCTGCTAGTTGTTTCTTTACTGCACTTAATGGAATGTTTGCGTAACTAATCTGTAGGTCAGCGTTGCTCGCTGCCTGCTTCGCCAGTCGGTCTGCCATTTCGTTCCCATAGTTCCCGACATGTGCCTTCACCCAGCTGAAGTTTACATGCCAGCCGTCATTTTGCAGTAGTCGCAGTTTCTTTCTGATGTCGTCTATGAGATTGTTATGGTTGCGTCCGTTCCTTAAGGAATCGAGGGTGATTCTGCTGTCTGTATATATGGCTATGGTTCTTTCGTCCCCTGGTGTGATATGATTGAGTTCTTTCATATATTCTATGGCTTTCATGGTGGCAAGTTGTTCTGCCTGATTATTTGAGCAGCCAGGCAATAGTTTGAATTGTAATTCTTGGGATATTTTGTCGCCACTGAATACTACTATTCCTGCTCCAACACCTAGCTCGCTCTTACTTCCGTCTGTGTAGATTTCGTATGCGTACTGTGTGTTTTCTCTGGTGTCTATGATTTCCACAAGTTCAGCCGGGTGTGTCCAATTCTTATACTGTGTGATGTGGTCAGTGTTAAGGTCTCCGTGTCTATGCGTTTTTTTCACAAAGTACAAACTCACAGCTTCCTGTATCTTGAGGGCAATAGGAGTAAGTCCTGTAACAATACATAGTGCTTCATATGATGCAGTGCGAAAAGATCTTGCTACTCTAATGTTTATCAATCGTTGTACCCGTTTGAGTTTCTGAAGATTGTAATTTTTTTCCAAAGCTCTCGACCAGACCGGAGCTCCATACGTTAGCAGTGGAAGGATCGCGCCTTTATAAATAGTCCTTAATGCTTTGTCAGTTAGTCCCCAATTTATTTTTGCAGTTCTGGAAAGAGCGTTCACCAGGCTTATGCACCTTTCTGCTATGTAAGTAATGTGTTCGTTGAATGTAAACCTTTTATCCATGACGATGCCCAGATATTTAATTTTGTCGACTTGTTCTAGTTTTCTGTGGTCGAGGTAGACGTGTATGTCTCTATTTTCCCGACGTTTCCTTCGTGTAATTAACATTGCTTTTGACTTTTGTTCGTTAAATCTGGTTTTGCTGTTCTTAGCCCAGGTGGCTATCTTTTGGAGTTCAATGTTGATATAATTTTCAGCTTCGAGTACAGTGTTACCTTTTGTGAGTACTATGAGGTCATCGGCGAAGGCTATAACTTTAGTTTTATTGGTGTATTCTAGTCCGAGTAGAGAGTCATAGTGGATATTCCAAAAGCCAGGGCCGCAACAAGATCCTTGAGGGCAGCCTTTGGTTACGTTCTTCTGCAGTTGAATGTTGTTTACTGTGAGTACTGCTGATCTCTCACTGAAATAGCTATCTGCAAGGCTATATAGATTTCTAGGGCACTGGAATTCCCGCAGAGTTTTCATAATGCTCGGCCACCATGCCGAGTCAAAGGCTCCTTGGATATCTAGGCTAACGAGCACCAAGTACTGATTTTGTTGTATGATTTCATCTACAAATTCTTTCAATGCCATTGCTGCATCTACCGTGCCTCGTTGTGGGGTAAATCCAAATTGATTATCATTTAACAAAGAGTTCGTGTTGATGTAATGCATTATCCTGTCAATCATGAGTTTTTCGAGTATCTTTCCGCTTGTGCGTAACAGGCTGATTGGTCTGTATTTGTTAACGTCTGTACTTGAGTCTTTCCCTGGCTTTATTATTGGGAGAAGTCTCGCTTTCTTCCATTGTTGTGGGAAGTAAGCACTATTGAGGCATTTGTTGTATATTGCTGCAACGTATCCTGGCAGTAGTCTGATTACTTGAAGTAAGATCTTACTTGTTATTCCATCGTCTCCAGGAGTTTTGTTAGGGTCCATTTGTTCAATGATTTGTCTGATTTCTTGTTGCGTGAACTCAGGGTCGTCTTTTGTTGTGATTGGTTCTTTAATTTCTGCTCTTACTTGTTTATGGTAGGTATTATCATTTTCTGTCTCATCTTGTGGTACGAAATAATCTATCATGAGTTGTAGTGTTTCATGTAGGCCGGAGGTAAAGGATCCGTCAGTTTTTTTCAAGGTTGTTAGTGGTGTAGGTTTCTTCGTTTTTCCGGATGCTATTTTGTACGCTGCATTCCATGGGTTACCAGACGATGTTAGAGTACAGTATTCCTTCCACGATCTTACTTTCTCACTGTTGGTTTTCTGGTATCGTCGTCTTGTTGCATTTGTTCTCTTCCGTAAGATCGTTAGTTCGTCTGTCCACCAAGGTACGGATTTCTTAGGATGTTGCTTTCGGTTTGAGCTTGATATCCTGAATGTTTTTTTGCATGCCGCAGAGATGGCTTCACCGTAGTCTCTTACGAGAGTCTCTATATTAGTTTCTTCGTGAACTGTACTAACCAGTTCCGTATCAAAGTCTTCGGGAGTGTTAATTTTTGTTTTATCAGATATTCTGTTTGATATTTCTCTTATTAAATTACTATTGGCCTATTAAATTATTAAATTAATTATTAAATTAATGGCCTACTATCTAGTAGGCCATGTGATGTACAATGATCCTCTTCCGATCCATCTTGCAGGGAATTGTTCATCTTAAGAATGTGCAAGCAATGTTAGCAAAGTGTGGTGAGCCCCATCTTGCTGAAAAATTGTTCTATCAGGAGCTGAGGCACCATCTTCTCAGAAAAAAGAGGACCACTGATTCTGCTGCACATGATCCCACACCATATTCCATTTAGGTGAATCCCATTGGTATTCAATTATGACACATAGATTTTCCGACCCTCTGATGCGACAATACTGTGTCTGTTGATAAGTAGTTACGAAATTATAACTATTTCTTTTATTAAACTTTTATCTTATAAAAGTACCTATAAAATAGATGTACAATGCATTCCAGGATTTATTATTTAGCTCTCATACTGACATAGAGCTATGTAGGGCCTACCGTATTTTACGGACTATAAGATGCTCCAGACCATAAGATGCACCCTGATTTTAAGATGGAAATTTATGGGAAAAGAAATTTAATGTGATTCTAAACTAACACTTTTAAAGGGAATAACATACTTCATTGCATAACAAATTATAACCTTGTACTATGGAATCTGTGTAAATTGCTTCTAACTTAAACTCTGGGTCGTACGAAAATCTCTTCTGAACAGGTGGAATCGCGTAAATTTTAATAAATAAACTGATTTCTCATGGAAGACTGAAAACACTTTTACAACCTCTAACCCTTAATTCAGCATATGGTAAGTGTAACAGGACAAGGCTGTTTAGAGGTCATTGCCATCATTTAAACCACCCATGGAGACAATTCTTTCTGTATAAAAGAATTCAACAATCCTTTTTTTTTTTTCGCAAATCTGGCTTCCAGCTACCCTCATTTTACGATTATGACAACTGCACTGTTGTAGGCTACAGTCTGTGCCAAAATTTGTAACTATATTATCATTTACAATGCCTTGTTTATGACTATGGTATTCTGGCAATATTTACCACAATTATAATTTTTTTAGTGTAGTTCGGACCATTAGACGCACCCAACTTTCAGGGCTCTATTTACAAGGTAAAAAGTGCATCTTATGGTCCGTAAAATACGGTAACTTACATATAAATTTAGCCATAAGTTAAATTGGGGATAATATAAATGATTGTATAGTTCTCTTGTTTTCCTCATCCCCATTCGGCGAGCCAAATGTTGGCATTTCCTTTTGAGGTCTGCTGAATATATTATTGTTTACTGAGGGTAAACAGTAGTTTGCACTTTGAAATCCAAGCAGGTGGCAGGCTCTGTTGCCAAGTCAATCCAATAACAACTTTGTAATAGGACTATAATACAAATTTTCAGTGTTTCTCTGCTTCTCATTTCTGGCTGACACATGATAACACTTCAATACACGACTATTGACAAGTGTGTCTTTCTTGCAATAAACGAACAACACTTATAATACTACACCTCTGGGGACGAGGAGAGTGAGGCGACTGTACACTGTGCTACTTTTTTCTTAGAAACACCAAAAGTTGCAATGTTCTTTAGAACCTAAAAAATTCATTTGGAAAGTCAGTTTGTCCCTAACAATATGCAAAATAGGCTGTATAAGAAAAATCGTAAAGAAGTGAACATTTATATTTAAACTAAAATTGCATATTGGTATATATTACAACACTACGCTATACACTGACAAGGAACAGATGATTTCGCATTACAGCTTATGTACTGTAACATCACAGAACAGCTTGGAACTGCTTAACACAAGTCACAGGTTTGATTCTCAATGAGTTCGGTGGGATTTTTCCAGTGGCCTAATCCTTCTGGTGGCACTATGGCCCTGGGATCGACTCAGTCTCTAACAGAAATGGGTACCAGGAAAAGCGGCCGGTGCTTATGGCTGACAACCTTACCAGGTGGCACCTGGGTGCCTTCCTGTGCCGATGTCTCAATCTAGGAGTCACAACCTCTTGGAAACCCTACAGGTCTCCATGGCCCATACATGGCTCAACACATATCTTTTTTCTCTCTGCTCTACTCTCAATTTTCTGAGGTTTAACAACTGCTGTATATTATCACCCTCTTCGAACAAGTCACAACATTAATTTGGAGTTTGGTAACATATTTGTAAGACAGTCATTTGAGAAATGAAAAATTGCTTAAAGTTTAGAATTAAATAAAGTGAATAAGTTATAAATAAGCTATTAGGTATGCTATACATCCTACTGGAAAACACTAGGGTTAGCGCTACTAAGCAAATCCAGCCTAGCAATGCCAATTCCAGCATAAATATATCTGAAGAACTCTAACTGTTTAATTTCCTTCATTACACACTCCACACACTTCCACCATGCTCCACTTATCAACTTCTAATTCTAGGTAAGCCGCAGTTAGGTTAGGAACATTTTAATACATTAAAGAATATGCTACCTTACAACCGCCAACTTCCCTCTCTTACTCAGTGATATTAGTGTTAGTGACATGTAGAGCTAGGTTTGTTGCAGTTAGGTTAGGAATATTGATATTAGTGTTGGTGTTAATTGATGGCAGTTAGGTTAGGAAAAGTGATATTAGTGTTGATTGCCATCAACTTTACAATCCCAGCCTTGTTTCTAGATCTAGATCTAGTCTTAATACTAGCCTTCCAACAGTTATTTTCTATTCAGAGACTGCTATTTATAGGTTAGAAAAATGACATTTATTTTCATTTTCCCAGTGTTTCCCAAAATTACTATAAATTATGGTTTCTATGGTTTATGAAGAAAACAACAAGATAAAATCCACCAATATTTAACTTTTTTTCTGTGAGTGAATAAACACAGTGCGTAATCAAGGAAACCATCCGATTTTTCATTTTAAACTCCCCAAGTTGTGCAGTAATCCCCAAGTCAGATAATGCGCAATATATTTGTTAGGCATATTGGTTCTTCATCTAACTACTAGGCTACTTCATCAAACTACATCTAACTAACTGAGTAAATTAATGGGGCAAATGCACGAATAAAATATCAAAAGTGTCAGATTGTACCTCTACAAAAAAAGTATCTAAAAATTCCAGTAACCTACTCTAGCTACAGTATTTTTGCTTTTCTCAACTACCGGCAGGCTATCTATTAAACCAAATGGGTCAACCTTAATATTAGCATGCAAAATAGTATGTATTCTTACAACAGGAAAATAGGGTTGAACGTGTGTATTTCCAGTCAGACGACCAGTGAAGTTATTTAGTTGAAAATACATTTTCAATGTTATTCAGAGGAACACTTTAATTTTCTTCCCCAAAATAGAGGACTTCAGGTCGTCTGCTAAGCCCCTTTTAGCACACTCGATCGAGAGATCTCGATGTCGGTGACTTCATGTATCGACAAGACCATCTACATAGATGGTCTTGGTATCGAAACTAAGGTCGAAACGAACGATTAAAGACAAGACTAAAATCGAATAATGAAATTTGCGCCACACTTGAAACGAAACAGTAAAGATGTCAAAAAATACCGGCCCCTTTATTTAAAGAAGGCCATGAAAAAACTCTGGGAAAAAACAAATACAAGGTGCACTCTTCGCATGAGATATATCCCACCCAACCCATCCTCAGTGAAGCAGTTCCTTTTGTACCACAATCTAGCGAATTCTTCGAGGATGAACAGGCTGACAAACCCTTGGTTAAAAAACTCACATTCTCTGCAATTTGCCTCTTATTCCATTTTAGAATTTGAAAAAAAAAAAGTATATGCCCATGCTTAGGTTAGAAGGTTGTGGGAGTATATTACATCAGATTTTATTTGGGCGTTTTCTCCTCCACAAAGGCAACGATAGAATTGATAACACGCAGTTCAAGTTTTCGCTATTAGTTAAACACGGTTACGCGCTTCTATTAATCGCTCATTGAACTAAGATTACCAACGAAAAATAAATTATAAATAAGTATTCTATACAGGCATTTAATATTCGTCTTTTGTCTTAAAAGATACCAAAGACGTACATCTGTAGCCTAATTACTGATATAATGGAATGTTAATTATGAGTACATTGAGATTTGAGGCTTTCCCGGCGTAAGTTAATTATGATGATCTCATAAGTAATGAGTACATTCTTCATATTTTATTCATAAATAGATCCATATTAGGTTTGTATTTGGTATAGCTTAAAGGAAAGCGTGCCTTTCACTTATTTTTGTATTGCATAGGCCTATCTTAAAAGGTGAAGCTTAGTAAAAAAAAACTGTTCGATCATTTCGATATTACGTTTTATTTAAAAATATATACTACTAAACCTTTCAATTACTTTAGCGCCAAGTCTACTCCTTACAAAGAAAAATGTTACTGTCAGTCTGCACTAGGGACCAAGAGAAGCGGAAGCAAGTCACCCCGTGTTTCAAGTGGTGCGCAAGATTCTTGAGCAGCTTTACTTAGGTATATGTGAAACATTTTTCAACTTTTATAGTGTTTTCGTTAAGTGAAACAGAGATGCAGCTCAAGCGCTGGACTATTTTAATGCTCAGCTCTTCAGATTTTTGTTCCATCCATAATTATGAACAAATAGTTATAAGAGGTGTGAATAAATACCATGATTATGTTAGGGAAAAATCTAAAAAAAACTGCTGACGATGAAACCGATAATTGAGTAGGCCTATGAAACGGTACTAATGATGATGATAATAATATAATTGTATATTATATTATTATAATAATACAATTGTAAAAAACCTATTTAAATAAACAACTTAGTAATGTGAAGCAATTATAGAGGCTATATAGAGTATGGTCAATGCATCATTACCGTCAATATAACCTACAATTTAATAGTAGGTCTACAACGATAACGAAGTCGCAACCATTATATAATAATCTTAAATTCAAAATTTCGTAATAGGCTAATTATTTTATTGCACTAATCAATGCATATTATAAGAGTCTGAAATATAGAAACCAAACTTTTTAATTATACGTTATGCTAAATTATATAATCACCATTAGGCTTAAATTTTTTCTTATGAATTGTACATGGTATATTTCAGTGTTTCTGTGAAATTTTAATGACCATATAAGTAATCATTCGCTATTGCATTTATTCGATAAAAAACTCAAATAATGCAGCTCTAATGCTAATCACTTTTATGAGATTTCTTATCAGATGGATCGGTTATCAGTATGGTCTGGGACGGTAGACAGCATGGGGAAAAACATAGTGACTGATAATTAATATAAAACAACACAATGATTTAAATGATGAGGTTGAGCCAAACTAAAGGCTATTGCAATTGGATTTATTACAGTAAAACAAGCTAGGTAAGCTAGTATTTAATTGATTATCAATTTCAATCAGGCACATTTTACGCCCAAGAATGTGTTTAATAATAATGTAACAAATATTACATGACACGATGCACTTACTGGCATATCTTCTTGTATTGATGGATAGCGGGGAATAACGTGAAGTAATTTGTCTGAATGGGATCGATGTACTTCTTCGGTCGGGTACAATATGTGCCTTGCGTGTTAGCTGTTACCGACTTTCAATCCACTGAGCAACACGTATAACAACGGCTCCTCGGCAACCGCCGCGCCGTGTATAACCTATTCGATTTAATCCATTTTCTGCACATCAGTGTTAAAATGGACGGTGTGTCTGAAATATATAACATATCGCAGCAACACTCAACCAAAATTCCTCAAAGTTTTATCAAATGACAATCGTTATCTAGTTCGTATTTCAAATATTATCATTGAACAAATGTAAATTTATAGGTTAGGTTGCCTCTTAGAAGAAACATAATTATATCATGGTCATTTTTATCCTCTGTTCTTCTAGAATTTTATGATATTATAAAATGCCGTCAGTGGCTGAGAAGATAGTCAGTGCTTTAGCGTGTGATATGCGAACTGTGAAAATTCATGCCTTATATTTGAACAGCTCTAACTCAGTGTGATAAAATGAGACGAGAAATGAAACTTTGGTTTGAAGATGGAAACTCCTGAAGACAGCATCAACACAGGAAATACGGAAGAAGACTGGAAGATTTACGAAATCCTGTGTAAAGATTTATCGAGAGAAATGGTAACAGCTGCATGCTTATCTTTTACCTCTTCTAAATTTTGCCTGTGCTTATTAAGTGCCAGAATGGTACTGTCCGTAAATGTCTATCTGTCTGTCCGTGTGTCTGTACGCGCGATAACTCAAATAGGCTTTATCGGATTTGCATGAAACTTGGTATACGCATTTATAACGTCCATGGGAAGAAGCCTATTGATATTGGACCAAATCGGTTGACCAGTACCGGAGTAATGCCTAATTTAGTACCTATTTTATGGTAATATATTAGAAAGAATTTATCAAATGTAAATCAGTTCTCATGACAACCCATTGTTTTACAATGTTCATATACGTCTTTGGAAGATAGCTTTGACAAATAACACTACCCACATATGCCTTCACATATGCTAATCAAACCCTACTGCGATGAATACCGGAGTGGATTGTTTTTTTTTTTTTTTTTTTTTTTTTTTTACCGATTTCTGATATAACATATTCGCTACCCTTCATTAACACAAATTCAGGCTAAGACAACCGAATACGCTGTTCCTGCAAAACAGCCTCTTATTCTACATCATTCTATTCTATTCACTACTTTATCGAAAAAGGCGCTAACTATTTTGTTTGTCTTTTGTACTTGAGGTGCTTATATACTAGAAGTCAACACTTTTATTTGAATTTTTTTCATGAAAATTCTCTGAAGGGTAGTTATAAGCGAGTCTTCGTTGAAACAACATGAATACACTCCCTGCAATACGGCCTTCTGTATCAGAATCATATGAAGTGATGAAGTTGTATAGCAGATGCTTTGGGCTAAAGAAAGTTATGTGAGTGTATCACATCAGATTTGTTTTATTAACTTTTTGTATGTTACCAGGACATTCCAACTATTGGATCCCCCCTCCCCAGTGATTAATCATTGGTGCGAGCGATCCTATGGACGTTCGATTCAGCTATCATGACATTGTTTATGTAGTTCCGTTTTCATTCATTACAATTTTGTATTAACTTACAAAGTTACCTACAAGTTGAAATATTTGAGTGTTGCTAATGTTATATAGTGCAAATTAGAGGATGCAAAACATATAATTTTAGAGTGTAAGGAATCTGAGAGGTGGAGGGTAAATTTAATTTGTGGTAAATTACTAAAAATTAATAAAGGGGTAGCATATAAGAAGCTTTGCATAACAAAAAATAGGGATTTATTGAAAAGAATGGGGAAATTTTTAATTGTAGTTAAAAGCAAATCTATATTAATAAAAGGAAGTGTCTGTCCTCCGTCTGTCTGTCTTCCGTCTGTCTTCCGTCTGTCTGTCCGCGATGCCCAGCGAAATCTACTCAACGCAGAGATCTGAAATTTTATAAGTAGGCGGATTAAAGGGTCGGAATGTGCACCTCGAAGCCGGAATTTTAATTTTCGCCTCCGTTCGTGAGTTATGAGTGAAAAACTGGCAGAAAACGTGCATTTTTTTGCGTTTTAGAAGCATCAGTTTCAGTAATAAATTTCAATATCAAATAACTTACAGATGGCTTTGGCTATTTTTGTCAACATACCTCATAGCCTACCTTGAAAATAAAAGCAACGCGATCGCTTGATTTTGTAAGTCCATCCTAGACGATTCATTTGTTTAGAGTGTCAAGGCCCACAGACATATGACATTTTCAACCTACACGGAAGAAGGATAATCAACCCTAAATATGGTCAAACATTGTTCGATTTGAACGAAACTCACTATACAGGGGTTTTCTGGGCCAAGGAACTCGAATCTGAGGTCGCTTTTACCAGGGGACGCTACCTAATCGTGGAATGCACTCCACGTGATTTAGGTGTTAATAATTATAATTTGAAATAATTATCGCGGGGGAAGCCGCGGGCACATGCGGGCACATGCTGTTTGTCTGTCTGTCCACGATGCCCATCGAAATCTACTGAACGCAAAGATCTGAAAATTTAAAGATAGATGGACTGAAAGGTGGGCGAATGCACCTCGAAGCCGAATTTTTAATTTTAGCTTTCGTTCGCGAGTTATGAGTAAAAAACTGGCAGAAAACGTGATTTTAGCGCTGTCGAAGCATCAGATTTCAGTAATACATTTCAATGTCAAATCAATTGCAGTTGGCTTTGGCTATTTTTGTCATACCGTGGAAATAAAAGCATCGCGATCGCTTGAATGTTGTAAGCCCACGCTGGTCGATTCATTTGTTTAGAATGTCAAGGCCCGTAGACATATGAAATTTTCAACCTACACGGAAGAGGGATAATCAACATAGACCTAAATATGGTTAAACATCGTTCGATTTGGACGAAACTCACTATACAGGGATTTTCTGGGCCAAGGAACTCTAATCTGAGATAGCTTTTACCAGGCAACGATATCTAATCGTGGTATGTAATTCACGTGATTTAGGTGATAATAAAATAATGATTTAACTATTATGCTCTTAATCTTTAATTCTTGAAATAATTATCGCGGGCGATCGCTTGATTTTGTAAGTCCATCCTGGACGATTCATTTGTTTAGAATATCAAGGCCCGAAGACATATGAAATTTTCAACCTACACGGAAGAGGGATAATCAATATAGGCCTAAATATGGTCAAACATTGTTCGATTTGGACGAAACTCACTGTACAGGGGTTTTCTGGGCCAAGGAACTCGAATCTGAGGTCGCTTTTACCAGGCGACGCTATCTAATCGTGGTATGTAGTCCACGTGATTTAGGTGTTAATAAATATAATGATTTAACTATTATGCTCTTAATTTTTAATTTTTGAAATAATTATCGCGGGCGAAGCCGCGGGCACATGCTAGTCTTCTATATTAATAAAAGGAAGTGTCTGTCCTTCTGTCCTCCGTCTGTCTGTCCGCGATGCCCAGCGAAATCTACTCAACGCAGAGATCTGAAATTTTATACATAGGTGGACTAAAGGGTCGGAATGTGCACCTCGAGGCCGGAATTTTAATTTTCGCTTTCGTTCGTGAGTTATGAGTGAAAAACTGGCAGAAAACGTGCATTTTTTTTTTTTTTTTTGCGATTTCGAAGCATCAGTTTCAGTAATATATTTCAATGTTAAATCAATTACAGCTGGCTTTGGCTATTTTTGTCATCATACCTCATAGCCTACCTTGGAAATAAAAGCATCGCGATCGCTTGATTTTGTAAGTCCATCTTGGACGATTCATTTGTTTAGAGTGTCAAGGCCCGCAGATATATGAAATTTTCAACCTACACGTAAGAAGGATATCAACATAGGCTTAATTATGGTCAAACATTGTTCGATTTCAACGAAACTCACTATACAGGGGTTTTCTGAGCCAAGGAACTGGAACCTGAGGTCGCTTTTTCTACCAGGGGACGCTACCTAATCATGGAATACACTCCACGTGATTTAGGTGTTAATAAATATAATGATTTAACTATTATGCACTTAAGTTTTGAAATAATTATCGCGGGAGAAGCCGCGGGCACATGTTATCTTATAATAATAAAAGGACGTGTTTGTCTGTCTGTCCGCGATGCCCAGCGAAATCTACTGAACGCAGAGATCTGAAATTTTAAACATAGATGGACTGAAAGGTGGGCGAATGCACCTCGAAGCCGGATTTTTAATTTTAGCTTTCGTTCGCGAGTTATGAGTGAAAAACTGGCAGAAAATGTGATTTTAGCGCTGTCTAAGCATCAGATTTCAGTAATACATTTCAATGTCAAATCAATTGCATTTGGCTTTGGCTATTTTTGTCATACCTTGGAAATAAAAGCATCACGATCGCTTGAATGTTGTAAGCCCACGCTGGTTCATTTGTTTAGAATGTCAAGGCCCGTAGACATACGAAATCTTCAACCTACACGGAAGAGGGATAATCAACATAGACCTAAATATGGTTAAACATTGTTCGATTTGGACGAAACTCACTATACAGGGATTTTCTGGGTCAA
The DNA here is from genome assembly GCA_964059195.1 of Ectobius pallidus. Lineage (NCBI taxonomy): Eukaryota > Metazoa > Arthropoda > Insecta > Blattodea > Ectobiidae > Ectobius > Ectobius pallidus. Next base: position 79,772,278 of record CAXKWD010000003.1, read on the forward strand.
GGAACTGGAATCTGAGATCGCTTTTGCCAGGCGACGCTATCTAATCGTGGTAAGTAGTCCACGTGGTTTAGGTGTTAATAAATATAATGTTTTAACTATTATGCTATTAATTTTTTATTTTTTATTTTTGAAATAATTATCGCGGGCGAAGCCGCGGGCACATGCTAGTGGTTGAATAAAATAGAAGATAGCAGCAGTAGAAATTCAAGTGAAGTAGGAAATAATATATAGCATACTTGGGTGTTGTTTTTAAGTAATAGGTAGAAATAGTTATAGAATGTTTGTTTAGTAATCAAGGGACTGATTGGTAAAACAGGAATGTAACCACAGTCCCTGTTGTATGAAGATGAAATAAACATATGTTATATAGTGTAAATTATTATACTATGTTGGGACAATTGTATAATTTTTCAAGTTTTAAAATTATAAATTACCTGCAGAACATAATGTTTCCAAAACTCATGAACGGAACTCAGCGAAATAATGTACAAATTATATTGTCACCACTACTATTGCCAAAAGCAATACGTACATTCCACTTCGTTAATGTAGAGCCGAATCATTTTTATACTTATTGTTTCTTAGACTAGTTAGTAGTTACTGACTTCAGCTTGTGTTTTTTTGTTTGTTTATTAAGTGCCAGTATGGTACTTTATGAGATTGTGTGCGGGACGGGTAGCCTAAATGTCTGTACGCGCGTTAACTCAAATATGCTTAACGGATTTTCGTGAAATTTGGTATGCGCGTTGTAAAGTCCATAGGAAGAAGCCTATTTATTTTGGGCCAAATCGGTTGACCGGTACCGGAGTAATGACTAATTAAAGGTCAATTTCTTTCCTAATCGTAGTTTTACCTCTCCCTTTTAGGATTTAAGCGACCTAAGCCGCCGGGCCTTACAGGGCCGCGACCTGTCGGGAAAGGGATTATCTTTGGATCACATACATACTTTTTTGACCGGACAAGGACATGGAGGGACTCCCCGGATGAGTGATGAGCCCTAATTAAAGGTCGCATGCTTGTTAAACGGAAAATCATGACTATACTACAATGCTAACCATTGAGGGCATTATTTGTTTATTTCGTTGATCAAGTTGAAATGAGTACTGCATGAATACTATTATATATACAGACGGTATATTACTGTGAAATAATTAGGCCTACGTACATTAAGCGGAGTTCTTTGCCAGTGCATTTTGTGAAAAGTTCACATATTTTATGAATTTCTTATATTAGAGTATACGAGTATGAATTATGGTTAAATATCAAACTGTAGACCTTTGTTCTTCCGTAAGCCATGCTTAATGAACCGCTTTGGAGCCTAACTCGGAAATCGATTTAAAAAATAACTTATTTTCTGCATATCATAATTGCAATTATTATCACTGATTAAACAAATGCATTCTGGCAAATTGTTACATCAGTTTACCTGATTTTTATACAATATAGACACAATTTATTAACTTTAATTTTCACTAAACATTATTAAACACTTCCATGTTGAATGTCTGCGATATATATAATATTTCAATCGAAAACTACACATTAATTTATTTATTTTTACATGCGTTAACATATTCATTTATAATGCTACGTAACATTAATTTTTTTGCAGCAGAAGTGAGCATAGTTTGCTTTGATTGTTATATTTCTAACATTTTCTTCTTCTTGAAATAATTGATTTCACTCAATATCTTGTAGTAGAGATATGTTTCGCTATATTACGGCTTCAGTGTTTAGAGGTGGAGAATAACGTCAAGATTATTTATTTGACGAAAATTCTTAGGAAAATCCCCCACAGTTGCAGTGGGGTTTTATTGGTTTTGGTTGGGACATCTTCAACAAATAATTAATCGTTTTTATTTTTTCTTGTTTAATTTATTACTTGTTCATAATTTTTCAAAAGGATGTTCTTTTTTTTTTTGTTTTATTTTTTTTTTTTTAACGGAAGAACATGGATACTCTAATTGGGGAGGTTTGCTTTATCTTAACAACTAGCTAAATTAAAAATTGTTATTAAAATTAAAATTTAATTTTCAGTGGTATGAACTACTGTTCTTTCCTGATGTACATAGAGTTGAGAAAGTAAAATTATTGCGCAGCAGCTAAAACTTTTTTGTACCTTTTTTGAACGGGTCCAAAAATGTGTCCGTTTTGTGTGATGCTAACTAATGGTTCAGTGAGAAATAAGTTAATTGGTTTCATAAGTCTGAAAAATTAACACCTGGATGCGAATAAGCTACTTAAGACAGGTATTTGTTAGTTTCATTGACATGTTTGTGAATATGTTATGTTTCTAGTAGCCTACTGTACATTTTTGCTCTGCGTTCAGTAAAGTAAAGATTAAAATCTGCTAGTCTCAATAAAGAAAGGTTAAGATAAGTAATAATATAATAACACCAATGTATAAAGTACAATGAAATCCAAGAATGCGTTAATTAAAGTAGTTTCGTAACTGTTCAACTGGCATTAATTTTGTTCAATATTTCCAATGTTATTAGTCATCCTGCATATTACGTAAACGCCAATTAAAATGGGCCATTATTAACTTATATATGCCAAACGACTTCACAGTTCAAGCATCATTTAATAAATTTAGTATACAATAACATTTACGAATTGACAGTAATTTGTAAAATATTTCTTTGAAAATTTTCATTATATGTAATAAGTAATAACTAAGAATTTATTTGTTTAGTCTTTCATCTTTTTCTCATTTCTTAATTTTAGTAATTTGTATTATATATTATACAAGTATTTTATGTTTGAATTTTTTGTCTTTGTATTTAATGTACGTTTCTTGTATTCATGTAATTTCTTGTATTTAATTAATTTTTATTATTATTATTATTATTATGTATTTCATGTTTTCGCCCTGGCTGAGTGGTAGAGAAGGCCTTATGGCCTTAACTCCGCCAGGTTAAATAAATAAATAATTAAAAAATAATGTGTGTATGAGCAAACTTTTAAGATATTATTTTTGAAATCAGTATACAAATATTTGTTCTAAATGGTAAAAAAGTAACAATTTAATACCAGTTTATACAATCAAAGCGGATCCACATTTTTTGTGTGTTAAATGTATTCTTGATTTGTTATACTTTGTCCTATAGGGCAGTTTTTAATTGGAGAAAGATAATGAAGAAATAAAATTATTTATTTATTCGTTCATTTACATCTGCAACACTGCAAGTAGGATAAGAAACCATGTGACAGTGTTCATAACCCACTTCACATAATTAAAAAAAACAATAACTTATTATTTTACTTTGGGGTTTAATTTTTTTATCTCATTTTCGCAGGTTCATAATATAGGCTACTCAATGCCACAGCGTTATTGACACAAATAAGATTCAACAAGGATACGGCTTGCAAATTCGCTTATTATTGTTGATATAATCTTATGAATATTGCATAAAATGCAGCTTATCAGTATTTTTGGACTACGGGTTTGAGTACTGAGTAAGCTGCACTCCCTGCGAATGAATAAGGATATTTCATTTAAAGTGAATTTTCAAAATTCCTTCAGCTCATAGGCAAGTTAGAAATAATAAATAAGTAATGGTAGTTAGATGCTATTGCCCCATTACAAAAATGATGTATTCGTATGTATTTTAGTAATCTAACTGTATAATGTACACAATATAATGCAAAGGGATGTTGATATTTCGAAATTGTGATAAATTTTAAATCAGTCAGTAACTTTGGTTCCTTCATAATTCGTTTTTCATAGTAGGCTACTTACGTTGTTTCTAGTATGATTAGGATTTACGATTAAATGCTAAATCAGTTCAAAAAGCAAACACCACGCCAAAATGGTATTTAAAATGCACACAAATATGCCAAAAATATGACTTAAATATGCATATTCATATTAAATATGCTACAATAGTTGAAAATTACCTAAATATGCAGTTATATGCACAATAAAAGCCGTTCCATTTTCACCAGGATGCTTGGAATCGGGTTTGAATTATTCGGAAACCTGAAATAATGCAAAGGGGTAAAATATGACATGTCATAGAAATCCGGCCCCTAGTAATAAGTTACATAAATAGTACTTACTTTTTACTTGCATAGAACCAAATTAATAGGCCATTACGTTAGCTGTGAGACCACAGCTCATTAAACGAAAGAACAAATGTAGGCCTATTATGGAATACTAACTAATGCCACCAAAGCGGTAATGAGAAAATAGTTAACCTCAAAACTAAGACAAGCTAAAATCAGAAAAGAAAAGAACACACGAAGTGGCTTGCCCAAATAATAATTATGTTTTTAAACAATTCACATTTAAGTAGTATCAATTTCCAAATAAGTTATGTTGTTAGAATAAAATATGTTTCTATTATGTTAATTTACAACAATGCAAATAACTGACGTATTAATCACCTTGAAGTATCGAAAACGAACTGACATTTAATTCGAAAATAAACCTTCCTTGTTAACGTAGGCCTACACAAGATTACAACTTCGTTCATAACAGAGGTATAGTCAAACATTATAGTTCAATATTAATAAATTTAATTTTGTCCAATGAGCAATAGTTGACTTATGTAGATTTGTCCACCTTATGCCCTCAATATAGCATAGGGCAGTGGTTCCCAAACTTTTCAGTCCGCGGACCCCTTGAAAAAAATTAAAATTTCGCGGACCCCCTCTGGGTAAAAAAAAAATTAAAAAAATAAAAACTAAATAAGTATTTTGATTCAAATGTATTAAATTCAATAGACAAAATAACACTATCAATGGTAACAAACAGAGTTTACTCCTTGATGTGAACAGTGAAGCTGCTTTAGAAGATATGTAATTTGAGAAAATTACGGGATATCCTATTTCTTCTTAAACCGCCTGCGGACCCCCGGTGGTTCGCGGACTCCACTTTGGGAATCACTGGCATAGGGTATCCTGGGAACGTTGCCAACAACATTTACAATATTTGATATAACCATTATATTAACATATAAGTTACAAAGCGTGTAACAGTGTAGGCCTAATCTGAAGCTTAAACAAAGGAAACTTGATTGTTAAAATGCTATTAAATTATTTCATCTAGGCCTATACATTTAATCGATTGGTTTATTCACTTGAAATCCTATTTACAGGAATTATCATATAACTTTTAAAACGTATGTAAAAAAACTTTACCAATCGTGTAAAATCTCTTCAAATGAATTTCATCTGTTTAATTCGTGATTTATAATCAATTATTGACCTATGCACTTTATTTTTCAAGTTTCCCATTAAATAAGAGTCACATACTGTTAGAAGAACTTACAGACAATTTCACAAGAGAAATTAACTCTATCTCGGAAGCTGAACTTATGTGCGTGAAAAAAAAAAATCCTGAAAAGATGCCAGTGTTGTGTGGATGCAAGAGGAGGACATTTCCAACATCTCTTGTGATGAGGTACACGGTTATTTTCATTGTAATTCCAACTGTAAACGTGAGAACCTGAACCATTACACCGTTCGCGGCTTTGTGTAGATATTTCACCCGATCGCTCGGGAGTTAGAGCAGGGGCCGCCGCGACGCAGAAACCCGCATAATTGGCCAACTCTTGCGTGGGACTCACTGTACTTAATAATAAGAAAATAGCATAGAGCCCACACTAAGACAAACACAATTTAATTATCCTACTAGAAAAGAAAAGACATTCCAGCAGGTCGGATAAATAAATTCTTAGTTACTTTAGTTCTAATTATTATAATGTCAACGGACTAGTTCCCCTACACATTTCAGAAGACGTGCAATTAAATAAACAAAGGTTCTGGAAAAACAATGGAGTTGTTCCTTAGAGGCCCTGCTGTGTAGTGGAATATTAGGCCTAGTGAGAGAATAAGGGACAGGGTCGGTCGATGGGCAGTGTCAGGTGGAACCTGGTAGAGAGGAAACAAACGAAAGCCGCAAATCGATAGGAGAGAGCAGGGATCGCGGAATAATGGAACTAGCTCCACATGGCCTGCTATTTTTAGGAATTCCGTGGACTAAAATTACCCCACACCGCAAGGATCGACTGACACTTCCTAGCATTCACACAATAATAGATCATTAAGGAACGCTTCTGCATTGCGCTCTTGTTTAAGCGTGTTATGGGTTCATAAATAATTCGGTAACATATTTAAGATTTCGACAAAGCAGTAAATTAACAGTTTACGCTTAAACTAAAACAATTGGCGCACACGCCAAATTTTCAGGGTACAGATCAACTTGCGTGTTGGTCGAGAACTTCATCAGAAGTCCCCTAACTTTTCAATAAGCGATGAAATAACAGATTGCAGTCTACAGAAAGGAATAATACGTGATCTGTGAAGTGTTTGACAGTATTCATCGGATGCAGAAAACATTTTCAATATGGTCCCAAATGAATATTTTTTCAAGAATATAAAAAATGGGGGGAAAATGTCTTTCCCCCAAAACTCTAACGAAACATCTCACAAAAGACTTTACTTAGTATTGTAGATGGAATCTGGCACTTAAGCCTAACACAGAAAAAAATGTCCTTCAGCATACTTAATTTCAGGAACTGAGAGGTGAAGATGGAGGTCACTCATTCAAGTTTTGTCCCCACTCCCTAATTAAGTTTATTTACGTAGGAACGGAATTACATGATAAGGTTTCTACTTATTACAATGTATCTACATTCGTATGTTAGTCAAAATGCTCATCAAAAAATCTTCTCCACATAGACTATGTAAGATAGGCCTACCAGTAGACTTTAAATATGTAGAGATTAAGCCATTTAATGAATTTTCTAAAAATATAATAAATTTATTTTTTAATTGTTTCACGAATTGATTAAAAGAATCTGATTCTTAAGGCTATGTACTAAAGCTTCTTAGGCTATATTATGACCTAAACATAATTTGACTTGGAATACTTGTATTTTTATTATTATAACTTCGAAACTTAGTCTATTACTGGTAAATGTGCTAAATTGTGCCATGATTGTGTGTTGTCACTGAAAATGTTTTTGAGAATTGAATTACCTGCATGTACATTTATATTTTATCATCTTATTGTTATTGGTGCCCGCTTTTAGTATTATTGTTTATTAACCATTTTGAAGAATCCATTTATAACACTTAAGGAAAACAATGACAATTTGGGAGTAGTTTATATTTAATTATTTATATGAGGGTTATTATCAAAATGCGAGTTGTTTAAAACTCGTAAAAAAGTCTACTGTGAATAATACAACATGGAACTTAAATTCATTTGGATTGTCATTTCTCTATAAGATTAAGTGATGCCCGCACCTAATGTCGATCTTATGTATACACCGTTATTCGTGTTTATCACAAATTAGCTGCTTAAGGGAAATTGGCTAGAAATGGTAAGTGGATATACTTACAAAAGGTAAACATTTATTAGTAGTAGTACTGATTTTAGATATATGAGTTTTTATGTATTCAGACGCCCTCTGGTGAAAAACTTTCTGTAACATTTGTGATCATTTGTACAACTCCAGATACAAGAATAAATCATTCATTCATTCATATTCGTATTGATGAATTTCATCTTTTTTATCTAGAATATCTATTCTGCAAATTTGTAATATCTCTTTATAAAGCTCTATCCTGTTAACAATACAAAAATAAATAAGCATTTCATACATTTAATTGTACAGTTGCTCTTCTAACCTAACATTCTTAACAACAATTTATCTCATATATATTCTATAACTATTTTCCATTTTTCAGGCATCTTGGTCCTTCGCTCTTAAGTTGTGATTTTTGAGGGTCTAGGCTAAAAATATCTACATATATATATTCATATTCGTGTTTATCGTTAACGTCCCTACATACGGAACGAGTCATCTGAATAGGTACGATATAAGTTACAGGGCACGCCACTTACGGTGTTCACTTCGGGATGCAGGTAATCTGATAATATTAAGCGATTGATAACAGTAGCCGAAAGAATTAATTGAAGGATAACATAGTTCTGCAAAAACTATGATGAAAGTTTCCAACATAGTTTTTGCAGAACTATGTTGGAAACTTTCATATAAGGTGGTCTATAAACATAAACCACCTTATATGAAAGTTTCCAACATGGTTCTGCAAAAAGTGATCTCATCTCCACGAACAATCAAGTATATATATGAAATCTACAAGACACTACCTTAAAAATTTTAAATGATTAGTTTGTGTAATTCCATAGAACACTAACTCAGACAACATGTAATATTTTGTAAATACTATGTATTCTTTTGACTAAATACCCTGCTATATACCCTCAGGGTAAAACGCAGGTTGTAAATATGAAGCTAAATAAAATAAAAAAATAATAATTTAATCATACAATACATTACAAAAAAAGAATTAAAAGCTATTTATTCATTCATACAATATAATACGCAACTGTGAATCATTCAACCACTCATAATAGACTGCAAACAACTATTTTCGCAATCAGTAACAGGTTTTTATTGTTTCTGTTTTCCCTTTGGAGTCCATTAACCAATATTTCATACTCATAGTGTTTTTTGGTTGGAAGTTTACTGACCTGTGGTAAACATCGCTTAGCAAAACATCTAACGCCTGTAAGTTCCAAGTCTTTTCATTTTTCACTAACCATCACTGCATGTCTTTACTGTGACCTTTACAAATCAAAAGCAACCACTTAACTGAGGGGTGAAACATGTTTTATTACTTAAAAGAGAAACTTAAGGAATGCCACCCCCTCGAACAGGTCGTCCTATGAGGTGGGAACACTGCCCTTACTTCTAATACAATACAATGCAGTTGTGTTAGAAACGAAATCCTTAAAAAAAAATTGAATGACGTACAATACTTGGAAATAAAGCTGCAAAACGGAAAACGTGATAACATAAACCGAATCTTTGAACACAATAAACATAATTTTTTCAATGTATCAATATTAATCCATTAATGCCAATAATTTGAGCACACTTCAACACATAGGATATTGCAGTAAGTGTTACAGTTCATGGGAAAGTAGGGCTGATATTTAGTTTTAGTTGGTTTTATGGTTGTTTAACGACGGAGTGTACTGCAACTTAGGCCTGTGACCGACACCAGTGTGTCAGAATTTTGACCCGCAGTATATCTCTCATGTTCCTGTAAACCTACAGATATGGGCCTATCACATTTATGCACACATGAATGCTATCGAACCCGCTACCTAGGGCACAGAAAGCCAGTGCCGTACTGACTGCGCTACCCTGCTGAACAATATGGTGGAAGACACTTAGCTTTCACAGCTTTAAAGTAGGAAAATGTTGATTTCTATACGCATAAGAATTTAAAATAGTAGTATACTGAATTTTAAATTTACTTAAGAATAGGAAATCAGAATTGCATAGCCTATTAAGGCATTGTAAGGCATCTGGATAGTAAGGTCGAACTTAAGAGACGAGTTAAGAAAAGCAAATTTATAAGTTTACTGGAACAATAAAGATTGTAAAAGTTGATAAAATTTGATCATAAAATGTTTGGATTTCAAGATTTTTGTTATTGGTAAATTTTCAACAAAAAAGCCTTAGAATCAACGTAAGCATAAAGAAGATAACTCTTTGAGAAATAAAAGAAAAGTTATGTATTCTTTACAGTGATGAGATTTCCATGACAGTTTACGATTTTGGTGATTTCAAATCAAATATAGCTATATAATAAAAAGTAGAATTTAAAAAAATCTACTTAAGATTTTTGTTTCAATTTTCATATTGATTTTTTAAAATAAAAATGAATTATAGGAGATAAAGAAATGGTTTTATTAAAATGTATGCTTCTTTGTGAAACAAACGTCCATGCAAACTTTCATTTCAATATTTTGAAAACCCGAAAGATATCAGGAAAATATTATTTGAAAAGGTATAGTTAAGGAAAACCAGAGACAAACTCTTCGACTTCGAGCTAGCTTAGGTCCAGCGGCTCACACTTAAGGCCGTAAATCCAATGTTAATATAATCTATAGACTTCCAGAAATGATTGCAGTAATTTGACGAATAAAATTTAATCCATATGGATAATTCATTTAAAAATATACGTTCTTTACCCTTAAAAGAACATTTAAACCACCAAAATTTAAATCTGACAGGTGCTATTTCATCCTTTGAGATCTGAATTATAATCCTAATATAAGCATAATATCAAGTAAAATCATCAGTGGGTTATAAGTTTAAAATCTATATGACTAAATTTATTGGAATAGCTGGTTTCCATGAATGACAGTCGTAACACATGTATAAAAATCCACATATTTTAATATAAAGCATTGCTCTACTAACTAAATATCTCTGCTTTTATGCAATTGCTTTCATTTTTTTTATACGTGGCAGTGAAAATTACGATACAATTTATACGCAATGCCGCCCAAGAAGCATTTTGAATATTTATGTTTTGACGTTTATTTAATACTAGCTTAAATGGCCCGGCGTCGCCCGAGTTTCAGGATATTTTGTAATTCGAAATTAATTTCTGAAGGACTTCCGACTTTCAAATTCGAGGTCTTATATAGGCATGTAAAAATTTCGCCAAGACAGCGCTACTCCAAAAAGAACAATGTAATGAATAATCCAACACGATAAATGGCCTTTGGCCGGGCTATGCCCACTATCCCAGTCCGAGCGAGGTTTTTGAGGGGTTTCCCTTGCTCATAGGCAAATGTCGGACTGGCTAATAATCCCCTCACACAGATACACGCACTGCTACATACATCTATCTACTCTTATACAATTCAACGGCCCTAAATAGTGTGCTTGCTCGCTCGCCCGCTTCGTGAGACATCGGGTATACTCGGCGATGTTCGTCTCTGGCAGTGTAAACTTTCATGACGACTACAAAATTAGTAAAACCGTTTCTTTATTATATAAGGCCTAAGTGAAATGAACACAATGAACAAATATTCTAATTTTATTTTTACTTACAATTTTCATAGCTCTGAACCACAAACATTTTTAATACACTGCCAGTGTAAATTTCTTTAAAATCCTGGAGTCATTTAATAATGGCGGGTGAAGCCGCGGGCATTAGGTTTAATATATTGATAGTTTAATCCTCGAAGTATCGCGGTAAAAAAAAATCCAAATCAATCACTCCTTCTCTTGAAAAATTATAGCCTATAATTTCTGCAAATTACACTGAATTTATGAAATAAAATTCACATCACATGCATCTGTCAACAAACAGTTGAGAAACGATACGTATTATCCACCGCCGTCTCGAGAATTACGCAAGAGAATTATACAGTTTAGAAGGCAGTGGTTCACAGTTATCTTTGGAACTGCATAATCGAATCTGAGATAGTTTTCCCAGGTGGCGATTTCTAATCGAGGAATGTACTCTAAAGCCGGAATTTTAGCTGTTTCATTAATTACACAAGTCAACAGCCAAAATGTATTCGAGATAAAATTAACCATACATTACCAATTTGGGGTCGCTAAACACGAAAATGACATCCATTTTTGTCTATTAGTTCTCATTTCTGCAATACACAGGTCAGGTTGTTTTACTAAAAACAGGATTTTACCCGAGTAACTTTGTTTGAAACAGACTGTACCGGAAATTTAAGGGTGAATTTAGGGCTCTAGCAGATAAGTCCAACCCTCAAACTGATATTCCTTTATAAATTCAGTTCATTTCTTGCTTTGTGAGTGAGAAAACTGTCTCTCAGTGTGCTTTGAAATAGTTAAAATAGGGAGTGGTTTAATTGTTATTGTGGGTGACTATAATTGTAATTATAAAATAACAAATATGCGTATATATTATCCTTTCTGTAATAGAAATGGCATGAAATACACAGAATGCCGCGTAAGTGTGTTAACAACACAAATAACTTTTATTTTATCTGTGGAGAGGTGACTTTTAAATCGCAAAAGGTATGGTTAACTCCTATTGTTAAAAAGGCTTATCTTCTTTATTTTTGTTGCAAGGTTGGTGATCAGAACAAATCGTTTGCACCCCATATTTGTTGTCGTACTTGTTCCACAAACCTACGCGAGTGGCTAAATGGAAACGGGCGATATATGAATTTTGCTATACCTATGGAAACAGGGTTATACGAAATATTGTTGCTTCTTATGTGAATGGGATAGTCGTGCGAAGGACAAACACTACGCAACAAAGCAATGGCCTCTCAGACAAAACTTAGAACCAGGTATTAAAAACATTGTTTGCAGACCACTGGTTGACAAGACAAATAATATTACCTGCGTTGCACATTAAGTTGGGACTAATGAAAAACTTTGTAAATGGTATGAATCAAAACGGAGAAGCATTTAGGTATCTCTTTCATAAATTTCCACGATTAAGTGAATCTAAAATCGGAGAGGGAATATTCATAGGCTCCCAAATAAGAAAATTAATGGCTCATGAACATTTTCATGGACTTCTAACAGGCAAGGAGAAAACTGCATGGGTAGTGTTCACTAGAGTTGTACTTAATTTCCTTGACAATAAAAGGGCGTCTAATTACGGAACATTAGTGGACAATAATGTTGATGGCTTATAATAGAATGGGGTGCTACATGTCTCTCAAGATGCATTTCCTTCACTCTCACCTGGTCTTCTTCCCTGACAATCTTGGAGCAGTAAGCGACGAGCATGGTGAACGTTTCCACCAAGACATCGCTACTCTAGAATGACGTTTTCAGGGGAAATGGAACACGTCTATGATTGCTGACTACTGCAGGTCTGTAGTAAGAGATGCTCCTAAGATAAAGTACACTTGAAAAGCCAAAAGACCACGTTTATGAGGTATGTGACTAAAGACTACGTATATTTTCTTGCGCGAACAACAATGAAGGCTATATAGCCGATATCTTCTAAACGAGAACTAATAAAAAAAATTTACTGCCATTTTCGAATTTAGGAGGCCAAATTACATAAGATTTGATACATTTTATTTCGGATACAAAAAACTTTTTTAAATTTTGTTGACTTGTGTTATTAATGGTTTAGTTTAAGAATGATTCGCGGGCAAGTGTTAATAAATATAATGCTTTAATAATTATTATACTATGAATTTTTAATTTTTCAATTAATTATCGTGGGGGAAGCCGCGGGCACCTCCTAGTTAGAAAACATCTCTACACTATACTCAACAAACACAACTAACGACAAGCAATCGACTTCATGGCAAGAAAGTCAAACCCGCGCTAATACACAACGACACAAGTACACAGCCCAAACATGTCAATTTCACCACACATCCCATCAGGATGTACATAAGGGCACTATTAAGTAAACACATCAAACAAATGGTTACCGAAATTTGGTTTGACCGGAGGTGATAAGCTTCATTACTTGGCACTCGTGGGGTAAGGGAGGGCACAAAAAATGTATTTTTTCACCCCATTTCTTGTACACACCATGCCTAGGAGGGGTTGAAATAGGAAGAAACAGAAATTCTCGTAACATAAAAATATACTGTATTTTAAGGAATGTTTTATTTCTCACTCTCGAGCTACCATACAACCGTTTCGGGGCTGAAATAAAAAAGAAATTCAATATCCCTTTAATACTTTCCTCCCCCAAAACATGGGACTTCCTGATTTATTTCGCAATTATAGGACTAAAAATGTTCCATCCAATTTTGTCTTTTTTTTTACATGCTTAAGGCCTAGATAAATATCCACGTTTCTCAAGTAGGCCTAATACAAAGCGTACAGCTATGAATAATGTACCAGTAGATCGGATTTTTTTAAACAACTTCTGATATAGCATATTCGTTGGATCAGCCTGGGTGATGCAGTTAGTATCGCGCTGGTTTTCTGTGCTCAAGGTTGCGGTTCGATCCCGGCCCAGATCGATGACATTTATGTGTGCATAAATGTGACAGGCCCATGTCAGTAGATTTACTGGCACTTAAAAGAACTCCTGCGGGACAAAATTCCGACACACCGGCGACAGGTACAAGCCTAACTTGCAGTACATCCCGTCGTTAAATAACCATATACCAACCAACTATACTCGCTGGCACACACACAGGTTGAGATAACTGGATTAAGCCGTCCCTGCAATATCATCTCTTATTCTATAGACCTATCAAAATATGTCCAGGGTAGATAAAGTTATATGACTGTATCACATTGTGCGCATTATTTTCATGGATTTCATTCTTGATTATTTATTTACACCAATGAATTAGATCGATAGCTTATCTAATTTATCAAAGCCCAGTATCACGCACTTCCAAAGCGTTATGTGAACACTGCAAACAGTATTGTTATGAGAACTGAATTGCATATTGTGATGAGTTCAGTGTAATAGTTTCAGACATTATATAATTATATAATGATTTGTTTGAATTTTAATGTTGACCGCGTTACTTTCCGGGTTGAAGTGGGTAGGCCTATGTGTGCGAAATTTCGTGCAAATTGGTCAAAGCATGTAGACTTGTATAGGAAATACACATACATGCACACACACTCACACATACATATATATATATATAGTCTATATATATAGAAAGTTTGTGTATATACCGTACTTTCAATTTTTTATATTAGATAAATCAATAAAACCCAAGCAAAAAGTATTTAATTATTATTACATTGACAGCACTGATCATTTTTTTTAAATTTCACTTAATAAACTAAACATAAAAAATGTTCCCTTGGTTTTAAATTTAAGCTATTCAAGCTGAAAAAGATAAAGTCATAAAATATAACAAACCAGTACCCGGAAAATGCAAACGTTCAAGAAATTATACTTGAACTCAGCTCTCTTTGCACTATGACTCACTAGGATTCCAAGTCACGCATTTAATTAAGATCATGCAAATGGGATATAAATTAGGCAACACAGTACTGACCTCCAGTACCGTATATTTCAGCAAGAGTTAGTCCAGGAGCGTCACACAAAACTGTTATAACTTTTAATTGTTGGCCTACTTCTTAATATTAAGGACTGCATATTCCGCAATGTGTTCTCGCTTCAGTAACAAGAGACATTAACACATTTGAGCAGTTTGTTAGCGTGTTACACGCACTTTACGTGCTATCTCCTTTGACACATTTTTACTCCCAGATATTTACTTACATGACCTAGGGAAATTAAGAGGAATTAAAGACGACCCCTAGATATCGCAGCCTGTACGAAAGCATTTTTACTTTCTCGCTTATACGTAGTATAGAGAAAGTATTGTGATCGTGACAAAAAATCGAAATCGAGTTAACACCGAGAAGGCATGTTTCACGATGCCTAGAAACCGAAAAACGTGTTTTTGGTTTGACGTCTGTCCGTCTGTCTGTCCGTCTGTCTGTGGACAAGCACAGCGGATAAACGGTTCATTGTATTTACTTCATTTTTTGAATCAAGGACTTTTTCGAAATTTTGTCGAGCCGCCCAGAAATTTAGTTCTACAACTGAAATATTAAGGGGACTTTTCATGAAAACTTTTTTAAAAATTTTGATTTTTGAAAAAATGGCTCTAACGATTTTAATAAAAATTTAAAATTGGAAACTCTTATTTATGACTAATAAAATGGCTATATCAGTATTTCTGCAAAAATGACTTAAGGGGTACTTTACTCGTATCAATTTTCAATTTTTCTAGATTATATCCATTACAGTAGGCGATACACGAAAACCTACCACAGTAAAGTTGTAGAGAAAATTAAAATGAACATTTTTTGTTTAACACATTTCTTTATACGTTTAATAGATATCAAGATAAAAACGAAATAAGTACGGCTTAAATGCGAATTTCAGAACATACTGTACATGTCAATTAAAATATCTACTCTTATACAATTCAACGGCCCTAAATAGCGTGCTTGCTCGCCCGCTTCGTGAGACATAGGGTATACTCGGCGATGTTCGTCTCTCGCAGTCTAAACTTTCATGACGACTACAAAATTAGGAAGGAAAACCGTTTCTTTATTATATAAGGCCTAAGTGAAATTAACACAATGAACAAATATTCTAATTTTATTTTTACTTACAATTTTCATAGCTCTGAACCACAAACATTTTTAATAATCTGCCAGTGTAATTTTCTTAAAAATCCTGGAGTCAATTAATAATGGCGGGCGAAGCCGGGGGCAACAGCTGTAAAATATTGATGGTTTTATCTCTTGAAATATCGCTGATAATAATAATCCAAACAAACCATTCCTTCCCTTGAAACATTATATAATTTCTGAAAATTACACTGAATTGATAAAATAAAATTCACATCATATTCATGTCAATAAACAGCTGAGAAACAATACGTATTATGTGTTCACAGGTTCTTTGGAACTGCATAATCGATTCTGATATAGTTTTCCCAGGGGGCGCTTTCATGTCGTGGAATGTACTCTAAAGCAGGAATTTTAGCTGTTTCATTAATTATTAATGGCTTAGTTTATGAATGATTCGCGTGCAAGTGTTAATAAATATAATGCTTTAATAATTATTATACTCTTAATTTTTAATTTTTAAAAGAATTATCGTGGCGAAGCCACGGGCACCTCCTAGTGAATGACATTTTGTTGCCCCTAGTAACAAGAAAACTATAGGCCTAATGTACACTTATTGTTGTGAAATGCAACCAGTTTAGCTCAGTCGCAATGAACACACCAAAACCAATTACAGCGAGGTGATATGGGCTAACAGGGAAGAGGTCCTGAGTTCAAATCAAACCTTGGGCCGCCCAAATTGACTTGGGTTTTTCATAGTTTCCTCATTCGCTAAGGCAAACGCCGGGTTTGTAGGACATGCTTACTTTCCATAACTCATCGCCGCTACGTCACTGGATATTATAATAGTTTAAACTGAATATCACAAAAGAAGACATCACTAAACAATAGAATCAGATGACACGAATGAGTTGCTACTATAGACTAATGGTTCACGCAACCATACTAAACACGTTGTATGACCTACATGCAGTTAAAGCGTGCAATATAACCTAAGTAGTAGTAGTAGTTGTGGCGAAATTCAATAATAAGTCGCCCCTTAAGTTCCGCCCATTCGATATTCACATTTGCACGGACTGTGTGATGTATTTTGTTTCTGAGCGAAGCAGAGTGACCAACTGTCCTTATTTATTGCTGCAAGTGCCTTGCACCCACTATCCTTATATATTGTCGCAAGTGCCTTGTATTCACCTCTACATATAGCTAAATAATGCATAACACTAACCACATAGTTAAGTGCGCGAAGCGCCGTAGCGAAGCGCCCTTGCATTTTCGAATAATGTACGAAACACTGTTTGTAGGTTTCGAAAATGTGGCATATTATATCTGCCGCGAAGTTTGTCAGCCTGTCACCTCTCGTCTAGTGGTATGACGTCACACCTCCAACGTCCAATCACGAGTTTCTTCATAATACGAGGAGAGAAGAATTCGCTAGATCGTGGTATAAAAGAAACTGCATTGGTGGGTGGGGCCGATTTATCCCAAGGTGCGACTTATATTTGAATTTTCCCGTAGTAGTACTAGTAGTACTAATAATATGCAGTTTTACTGTCATTCATTATTATTATTTCACGGTAAAAGCATTAAACATGAAGATCGACTCTGATGGTTTCCGTTCTAGATACTTCTTAGTTTTATGAAAATGTGATAAATAAAATTTAATTGTCCCTATAATTTACTTTTTTCTGTGCTAGCCTTTAACACGTATATGCGAGAAAGTTTGTGCAACATATTTTTGCACCATTTATTTAAACTCCTATATCGCATGAAGAAAGAATAGTTATCCTGATCCCATATGCCGAATGTGACTCTCTACCCGCCCATGCCAAGCTCTCCTCCCGGCCCAGATTGCCCTTTAGACCGGATGGCACAGACCCTATCATTAAGCACAGATATTTGATTTGATATTATTTTATTCAGTCCATCTGGACATATTATGTTATGGGACACGTCAATATAATTACAAATAAGAATTCGAATTTACAGTTATAAGAAACATGTACAGTCGGTCAAATAAAAAACGTCGGGACTCGTATGCTGTTAAAATTAAAGTTTTGACGCATTAGTTCACAAGTTTCCTATAAAAAACACAAAATACAGGTCATTTTCGGAACATATGAGACCATGCGGCACGAGGGAAAATATGAACAAGGAGGGAAAAAATGAACAACGCGGAAAGCGCAACACACGATATTCAACTTAATGCATTGTCATAATTCATTTTGCTTTGTGTCATCGCCACATACAAATGCTAACGTGAGAGAAAGTGTAGTTAGGGCTGTAATTGACCTGCATTTTTCGGTCTCTGAAGCAGCGAGAAGGTTCCATATTTATGAAAAGCAGCTCAGAGGTGGGAACTTTACTATAATGCGACCGGAAGTTTTCATAGCAAACGTTGATCTGTCCGGACGCCTATTTCGATGCTAAGATTGGTTGCAGATGCTGAGCGTAAGTTATTGATTTTGCACTACAAGTACCGGTATTATAAAATAAAATCTTAAAAAAATGCTCCTTGAATAAACATATTCCTCGCGAATCTATTAATTATTAATATTATAAAAATTTGCATCCAAGAATATGGCGGATTTGAGGCATATAGCCACAGCCTTCTATACATGTTTGTTTTGGAACAAAACTGACTAAATAATCAAGAAAATACATGGATAGACAAGAGGCGTGTGTGAACCTAACCTTAAGTCTTCCTGTACATGCGCATATGCTCGTTCGTGATACTTAATCAAATACCGCCCGACGTTTTTTATTTGACCGACTGTACAGTGCAACAATTTCTTTACAAAATATACAATACCCTATAAACATAAAAAAATTATTATATTAATTTACAACACAAATACAAAATTTATAATACAATTATGTAAAAATATAAAACTAAAAATACAAATACAAAAGTGATGGGTTATCCTGTTGTGTAAGTAGCTATATCAATAATGTTCTGATGTTATATAGTCTAGCCAATGAAAGGTTGTAGAGGGAAATGGAAGGAACAAATTTTTTTTTTCTTTGGGCCTTTGTTTGGACTAGTTAGAAGGTAAATATACTCCTAGCAGGTGAGCGGGGGGCAGGGGGGGTCCGTAGAAGGTCCCTTTTTTCGGTTTTTCACTTATATCTCGGAAACTGTCGGTCCTAGAGATAAGACCACTCTTTACAAAATTAAAGCTGACAAAATTATCAACAAGATTGACTCCTTTCATTTTTTCGCTATCTCCTATTGCTTACAATATATTCGCGCTCAAAGATTGCTCATTTTGAAAAAATATATTTTTTGCCTCGCGTTTTCTGCCATATTTGACCTTCTAACTCTTCATCCCTTTTCGTCTTTTAGCAATAAAAGTTAACTTCTAGGGACAGATAAATACATGTTAATGTAGTATTGAAATAGTAAGTAATTAATAATATTACAAGGTAACAGAATGAAAGTTAAATAAATAAATATAACATTTAGAACAGGAAAAGCAGATGAAGATTCCTCCAGCCTTAGGAGCTCACTCCATCTTCTAAACCCTAGCAACAGGGAACCAGAGTCGATTCGATTATATTCTAATCAAATCCGTGATCTTTTGGACTGCGCTTCAACCAATTATTGCTTGGCCAGCAAACCTCTTTTAATTTCGGTGCACGGTAATTAATACTGTATTAAGGGTGAATCACGTTGTGTTCAGCTGTTAGTCTCACACAGAAGACACTTCTGACAGTGGGAGTGCCAGTTTGAGCTAGATAGTTATATTGATAGCAAGAGGGGTGTGCCTTCTTGGCCACACCTTCGTACACCCGAAGTGATAGGATACGAGTACGAGACGAGTAGCCTACTTATGTGTGCGTGCAAGGGAACAATAAAATCTCACCTTCCGTCCTGTAAATCAAGGAGAATCCCCTCTCGGTTATAATAGCAAATTTACTTGTCGTCGCTTTGCATGTTAACATGAATTGGCTCTAAGCTCGCTATTCAAATTCTGCAAATAATTGAGTTTTAAATTTTTAACACATTTAGGCTAAATCATAGACACGTAAGGCTGTGTCAGACAATGAGAGGCATGATTCAGAATATTGCCTATATGCACCCTAACGATGGAAGATTGGTAAGATAGATAATTAATACAAGCATTCTGCATATTATCTTAGTTTCCATATGTAAATGAAGCCGCCATTTTGGGCTCTGGCGCCGTGTCTTTGCCCGGTTGCAAGAAAATGAGAACAATTGAATGCGAACTGCCACAATGCTGTCATGTAGACTATGTCATAATTGGAAGGGGGAAAAAATTGCAAGGTTCATGATCAGGGTGTGTTCCTTTCACGGAACAGTTTTAATTAGAACCGAATCCTTCCGACTCCGAGTAAGAAGCATAGGACCTCCTATAGGCCTACTCGAGACGAGCTAAGAAGGAAACCTGAACTGAAGTAAACAAACAAAAACCAGTATGTCTGTTTCACTCTTAAGTTATACGAGTAATGTGCTAGAGTGAGACAGATGTACAGGTTTTTGTTTACTATAGATTTTCTTCTTCGAACGGCCAGACTTTAGCGGAGGTTCATTTACATCCAAGTGAATTTGTGTACGTATATTTATTTAATAATAATAATAATAATAATAATAATAATAATATGATGTTATAAAAAGGATGTTATAAATACCAACTGTAGGCCGAAATGAATTGTTCTTAGAGGTAAAGAACTGTAGTTTTTGTTATTTTAAAGAACTTAATGTCATTTGTTTTCCATATGTTACTAATATTTTAGGCTACCGAAGCTTATCAACTGATTGTAAAGTAGTTTTGAAACAGGCCGAATGTTATGCCGCTATTTGCCAATGTTCAGAAAGAAAGACGAAAGTTATTCTGATTTTAAGGTACTTTTAGACGTTTTACTTTATAATATTTGTAGCCTATATTTCGCCGGAATTGCTCGTCTCAAAGGATCAATACAAATTTATTTAAAAGTGGTTTATAATTTCCATGACAGCCGGAAAAGAACAAAATCAATAGTTTGCCGTAAAATCAAGACTTGTGATCATTAATAAACACACAGACATAAGATGGATACATGAATTCACGAACCACAGATTATTGTCTCTGTTGGACATTACAAAATAATATTACATTAGGAAAATTCCTCTACACTGGGATTCGAACCCAGGACCTTCGGCTATCCGTATCACTGCTCTACCAACTGAGCTAAGCCAGAGATCGCTTCACAGCGCCAGATGGAACCTCTCTCCTATGATTAGTAGTTTAGGTAAATTCCGCCTATATACCACTAAAATTAAAAACAAAAAGCTGAAGTTTATATGAGAAAAAAGAAAAAAACTAAAATATGATGTAAATTTAGCTTTTATTGTGTATTATAAAATGCTTAAAATATTAAATTAATTCATCACTTAATAAGATAAAATTTTAAAACGACACTGAGCTCAATGTATTGTCACAGTAAAATATTTACAATAATCAATAATAAAATTATAAAATTGACCTTGTCACTTATTATTTAAAATATAGCATAGATTAAAACATATATGAACTTGACTGAGGCATTCACATATTGTCAATTGTTATAAAATATCGTGCAGTGTTTATGTGTGTCACAAATATTATATTCTATAGATGAGATGCACTTAGCTCCTTCTTCTTGTAATTAGTGCGGCTGTTTATTATTACGAAAGTCAATTATAATATTGCCAATATTAAGAGTAGTTATAAATTTATGTAGTTCCTCTTCTTGGATGGACTAGCAGATCTTGAATAGTATGTGTTGAATTATCTCTTATACTCTTCAGCTTTCTTAGTTTTCATTAAGTAGAGATGCATTTCGACGTCATAGCGTCATCATCAGTCATGCCGTTGGTCTAGCGAGATAACATTCTGTGGCGAGTACTTGAATGCTCTCTCCTATGACTGATTACCCTTAATGGTCTACCATCCATTCATTTCGGAAGAATAATTATAATAACTTGTTGTAAAAGCATTACTAAGCAAGTTTTTTCTTTACTTTCTGCTTCCTTTACACATGCTCCCCCATATGTTATGCTATATTTAAATAAAGAAAAATAGTTTAGGCCTATAACTTTTCCGGATGTGACAAATTATCTCTCATTTTTGTGCGTGCATCTGTTTTCGGCTTCAGATACAAAATGACAAACAGACAACGAAACATACAGATAATGGAAATACAGAAACCACAGAAATGATAATTTCATATGAAAATGAAAATCAATTAATAACCTTTTTAAAAGGTCAAACAAATGCATAGAGTTTTGGGAAATGATTAACGACATGCCGACAGAGCTCTGATAGGCCAGTTCGATGAAAACATCGTGTTATAAGTAGAATATATATTTTGTGACTGGTACGCACAGGTTCTACCCTATTTTCTACCAATAATACGTATTTCATTTTTGGAGTTCATAAATGAATACCTTGTTTTGTGTGATTTATATAGATATATGCCAAAAATAGCAGATTGTGACCTACGTTAGGAGGCAAAATCCCCGCATTCTAGGTCACGTGACACGCAGTTACTGCCACGTTTCTTCATAACCCACTTGCAACGGACAGTTGTTATCAGGTCAAAGTTCAGGGTAGGTCACCTTAGTACAGTAGGAGAATTGTGTGATGCTTATAGATAGCACGCGCGTTTGAAAATATGTGGCAAGTTCAAACAGGTGAGTTAGACCTTTTTTTCCGAATTGCGTGTGTGTTTGTTTGAGTAACGATCTACATAAAGCATTATTTTGTACAGATTTCGTGATGCAAATGAAAACTCGGCATGCAGATCTGTGACTTGATTGGCGTCAGTGACATTAAATATTCATTTCGTTGCCTTTGCTAACATAAAATGTACAATCCACAAACGACTACTGTCATGCTCGCCGTCACGGTGGCTCATGCTTAGCGCGTGGGCCTGGCATGCTAGCGGTCCCGAGTTCAAATCTCGGGGCTGGCGGGCGTGTCATTTGTGGTGGACAAAGCCGTGACCTTTGGGGGTTTTTCTCGGGGATCCTCCCGTTTCCCCCTTCATTCATTCCACCAACACTCTCCACTTCAACTTCCTTTCCCCCCTCATTATCATCCCGTTCCCCTTTACTGGTTTTCGGGCCAGCTCCTGCTGCAGACTCTGCTGCGGGCCTCCCCCGTCCTGCCCCGCTGCTTGTGGTCAAGAGTTGCTGGTGGTGTACCGTGCCTTTGGGGCTCTCAGAGGGACCCTGGGTTAGCGGCGCTTGTCTGGTTGTGCCGCGCCTAGGGGGCTCTTGTACGAGGGACCCTGGGTACGGTGCACGTGGAGTGGTACCAGGTTCTTGTTGGATGTAGGGGAGCTCCGTGGGGGCTTGTGGTGGAGTCTGTTGACTGGGGGGCCTTAGGGCATGCACATCATTCGTTTCCTAGGGGGTGGGCAATGGGCCCGCCTATGTGGCCTCCGTCCGCGAGTCCGTTAGGGCTCAGCCCCTGCACTATACCTATACTGTCATGCTCCCTTTTTTCTTTCTGGTATATTAGAGGTATGGTGCAGTGGTCGGGTAGTAGGCCTTGCCCCTTCAGAGATGTAGCGCCATGGAGTTTAGTTTGATATTAGTAGGAAAAATTAAGTAAGATACTGAAGAATACTGGCGGGTAAGATATCTAACTCCATATGTAATGTGGCTCAGGTAGTAACATCGCGGACTCGCATTCAGGAAGCCGCAGGTTCGAATCCATAGCCACCCAATCTGAATGTGGTTTTGTGGACCACAGGCAAGTTTTGTATGAACCATGATGAAATTATATATTTTCAGAAAATAATAATGTTTCATTCTAGTACTTACATCCCATTTTCCCTGTGACATCTGAAAGTACTGAAAAAATCTTAAAACAGTCTCTTAATAAATAAACGTCAAAATAAAACGTGTCATTTATCCCATTGAACATTAACAACGATGAACTTTGTGAGAGGTCTTTTTGAATTTATATGTACTTTAAATTGATTTTCTTGTATTCGAATTATCATAATAAAAAAACTTGGTTTGATATTTAAGCACTTCATTTCACCGGTATAAATTGTGTTTTGCACGTAAGATAACAACTGATTCCAAAGAAAAGTTTTATTAAGCAAAGCAAGTCGCCTAGGTTAGTAGAGTAGTTGGTAACATGGTGGAAGGGGGCGGTAGAAGGAGTTGGAGGGGGGACTGCGAAAGTTCGACAATGTTTTGAAACGGACCTACAAGAAAAATAATTGGTAACCAATGATATAAAGTATCTTCATGCTGCACCGTTAATTAAACAATACTTGCATAATGCATTATTACATCTACCATTCCTAAGAGTTTGTTATGGTAATAAACTAATAGCTTAAGATTTAAGAATAGCAAGAATTGAAACAGAAATGAATACCATGAGTTAATACTTTAGGTTAAGAATTCTTTTAAAAAAATATATAGTATAAACTGTATACAGAGTCATGAGTGGGCCCCTGGTAATTTGCCAGCCCAGCCAATCTATAGTTATGCCCCCACATAGAGTGTATGCAGTGCCATCACCCCCTTTCACTCATGAAATGCATAATTATGTAAATCTTATGTTCCAAAAGTTGATATTTTATATTTCATAATTGATATTAGTCACAAGAAAATTTAAATGAAGAACATTTTATTATTAAAACGTGTCAAATGTTCATACTTGACAATGTTTAATGGCGTACATTCCTCATTAATCATTTCTATTGTTGCAGGCTGAAGACGAGCTGGGTGACATGTCCCATGATGTGACAACATCCCTCCGCAGCGATTTAGCTGCTCTTCAATACAAAAGGGATCGTCTGTTAAGTGAGGTAAGAGCACCAGCTTGCAACAATAACTGAAGAATGAAGAACCATAGTGGGTGGGGTGACCAGAATTTCAAACACAAGCAGGACCCAATTGTTAAAATTATCACCGTTTTTCTATCTTACTAACAGAATTACCAATAGGCCATAAAAAAATTCTTACAGCAACCAGTTTAATGCTACTTACTATTGGATGCAACTAACATATGAAGTAATCTGTATTTTATTAATTAATAGACGTTGCATATAACACTACATTCCTCTTCTTATTAGCCTATTTCTACCTAGTATATTTAATGTTCAGTGTTACATTTTTTATTTATTTATTTCTTTATTATTATTATTATTATTATTATTATTATTATTATTATTATTATTATTATTATTTTAGACAATGAAACACAGTGTGATATGATTACTGATCCCTTAAGAGTTAATGAGTCATGGTTGCCATTATGGTTGTTTTAAATCCATTTCAATCTTATAAATTAAATTTCCTATCCAAATATATTCATAGCAACAGTAAAATAGTATATTTCACACAAACTTCTCTTTCACAGGACTTTTCGTTAAAAAGTTATTTTTTCACAAAAGTAGGGTATTTATGAGATTTCCAAGCCTAATTGCAAGGATAAGGTGTTAAAAAATGGAGTATCCTGCAAAAAGCATGTCATCCTAATAGAGAATCAGGTGCAATTTTTAAACAAAGAGAGAATGAACATCATAATTAATTCAATAACTTTATACAAAATACACGACCATCTGTATAATGTAAAACATAGTTACTTCACTGCTGGCAGCATATTATTTTACTCATATTAATTTTATATGATGTCAGCCTGAAGTAGGATATACCTCTTTGAAATCTTAATAAAGATAAATTTACCATCGTTGAAATGTTGTACAACTGAACGAGTATTTAAATTCCATACTAAGATGAACACCAAAGAAAAAAAAAATGCAGATGTAAAATGGTATTT
This sequence comes from Ectobius pallidus, assembly GCA_964059195.1. Lineage (NCBI taxonomy): Eukaryota > Metazoa > Arthropoda > Insecta > Blattodea > Ectobiidae > Ectobius > Ectobius pallidus. Next base: position 79,797,932 of record CAXKWD010000003.1, read on the forward strand.
TATTAATTAAAAAAACAAACAAACAAAAAAAAACTTTTTTGAGATTTCACAATTAAAGTTATTTGTTGGCGTTAACATAAAACATTTTATTAGTACGTTTAATAAAATTTTACTTCAGCAATTGTAATAATTACTAGTTTGGAAATGCAAGGATTTAAAATAATTAACCCCCTTAAAACCCCCCATGTGTTTCAATTTTTTAAATGCTGTACCACCAATAGATGGTGGTTTTTAAATGTTTGCAAAAATCAGACATGTAGTTTATGGTTCAATAGTTGTGTTGTTAATTTTAATATGCCCCTTAAGAAATTTAGTAGTTCACTACCACTGAACATTTGCTATTTAAAATTCTGCTATTCTAGATTTACTAGAAAATTTTAAACTTCACATCCTTGGCTTCCTACCTCCTTATCAATGTTTATACAACTTCTTGTAGTTGCATACAGGTTTTAGGATTTTAAAAATATTGCTTATATTTTGTTATAATACAAGATATTTAACGATAGCTTCAAGATTTATTTGGTTTAATTTTCACTCATTATTACAGTTTTGAGAGTGCTAAAATAATTCATTATGATTTCATTATACAGTTACAAGAAATGAAAGGGCAGCTCCGTGTTCGAGACCAACGTGCACTGGAACTGCAAGTTGAAACAGAACAACTAAGGGAGCAAGCAGCTCGTCAAAATGCTATCATTGCCTCTCTCAAGAAAAGAATTCATGTAAGACACCTTACATAGCTCAGCTGAACTGTTCATGCCTTTAACTATTCATCCACATAAAGTAGGCCTACACACTGCACATTTCCTGTTCCAGGATTTGGAAGAAAGAGAAAGAAACCTGTCTGCTTCCCAGGGTCGAGCAGAGATGGCAATGCAAACTCTTCAGCGAGAAAATCGTTACCAAGAGGAAAAAGTCAAAGATCTGGAGAAAAAGGTAAAGATGTGCTTATGAAGCTTTCTTAAAAAGCTTAAAATGTGTACAATAAATTTATAATAATTTGGAAGATAGTGGATATCTCTTTCTTCTTGTAAATTCATCTAAGGAAATTCAAGAATGTTGTTGAACAATTTTAAAACTGAGACTTGGTTAATGTAGTATATGGTCGGTTGTTTAAACTCAAACTTCACTTACTTGTTTCTTTTCAAGAATCATGATTTCAATCAGCCTCCTGATCATCCTCAGCTTGTGTCTGACACAGCTTGTGTCAGTCGGACACAAGCTGAGGATGATCAGGAGCTGATTGAAATCATGATTCTTGAAAAGAAACAAGTAAGTGAAGTTTGAGTTTAAACAATCGACCATATACTACATTATTTATAGTACCACTTCACTGTAAAAAATCCCACATAATATATTATGAGACTTGGTTACTCCTGTCGCTTCCCAGAAAGGAAGATTTAGGTATGAGCTAGTAAAAACTAGGTTCTTATATATAATGTGAAAGAGAGTAGCTAACAAAAACTAGTTATATTACACATAAACTGATAGTAATTGCTATCCGGGTTGGGCCGTGTCATGTTTTTAGAGTCTTCTGACGTTTTGGACATCATATTGTGTCCTTCTTCTGAGAAAGATTCGCAATAAAAATAAGTGCCTGTGGAGAGTAATCAGTCGCAGTTGTCATGACGTCAGTTTTAAAGTTTTAATTGTTTCATGCCAGATGTCACTGATCTTATACCCATCTTCCCTGTTTATGTTATGGGGATGTTTGATCATTTCTATGGCTTCTGTAACAAGTCTAGGGAATCTTTTGTTTTCATGTTGAAGAAGAGTTATGTTATCGAAAAGTATTTTGGGCCCGTTTTGTCCGAATGAGACATCATGACAACTGCGACTGTTTACTCTCCACAGGCACTTATTTTTATTGTGAATCTTTCTCAGAAGAAGGACACAATATGATGTCCGAAACGTCAGAAGACTCTAAAAACACGACGCCGCCCAACCCGGATAGCAATTATTATCAGTTTATGTATAACACCGGCCGTGGAAGCCTGCGAACTAATTTAGTTATATTACACATTTGTGTGTTTTCCCACATTTCTAGAAGCACAATCATAGGTAACAGAATAAAACAATTTTATGTTACATTGTTTGCAAATAAAAGAAAGATGTCTTACTTGTTCTTAATAAAAATTAATTTACCGCTGTTCTACAACTAAGATGAACAACTAAGATCATACTAAGATGAACAGCAAAGAATTTGATTTTAGGTTCGAGCTTTGGAATTAGAATGTAACTCTGAAGAAGCTCTGAAAGAAGCTCAGAGAAAGGCCATGCAAGATCTGGTGAGAAGACTATCAACAGCACTTGGTACAGAGTACAGTGAAGCCATGGTCTCTTCCCCTGATGGCCTCATTCATAAGGCATCAGAATTAGTCCAGGTAAAATATAATTTTGTATTATATTTATAGCAATAAAACCCTTCTGATTTAACCCTTAAAGAGTTGTGCTATAGTGGAAATGACCGTAAAGTTTCAATTCTTAATAAAATGTGAGTATTAAGTGGCTTCATGAATCTACCAGTCTTGCTATCTGGCTTCAGTCCTTTCAAGAAGACTTTAGACACTAGCTTTCTTTTATTTTATGTATCGTTGTATGAATATTTATTTCATTTCCTGTCAAGATTCGGTCAATTTGACCATAGCTCGACCATTAGTGATGACTTGAAATTGCTTTCCCTGGTAAAAGAAAGCAAATTGTAGGAAAAGGGGTTTTGCAATATGAATAGACATAGCCTAATAGCCGCTGTGTGTATTTGTGTACATGTGTGTGTGATTGACTGTGTGAGAGTGAGAGTGAGAGTGACAGAGAGTGAGAGAAAGAAGCTTACACGTTGTGTCTCTATTTGAAGTCTTCTCTCCCGGACAATAACTTAATTACCACCATTTTACAAATGTAAAAAAATTAGTTGGTTGTTAGTTAAGTAAATGCAAAAGTGAAGAATTCATTCGAGTTATAGTAAAGCATGAATTTCTTTTACATTGTAAATTTCATTTTCTACACCGCAGTCGAGATGTGAAACACAGTTCCACGTACTGTTTTAGAAAAGTTATTTTTAACTCTATAATGTAGATTTTCCTCTTAAATAATGTTTTAAAAATTAAAAGCAATGATTATGTTTTTAAATAGGACTAGTATAAAATTCTAAGCAAGAATGATAGTCCAAATGAAGCAGTCAAAAGCACCGTGCATGACCTCTTTTTTATAACAAATTGCATGACCTCATAAGGGTTAAGAGTCCTTAAAAAATGGTTACTGGTCAAAAGATTGGTCATTCATCTGTCAAGGGACATCCAAAGAACTTAAAAAATGATTGCTTCTGTATTTATTTCATACTTATTCAAAAAATAAATTCTTTTTATTCTGGAATTCACAATAACCTATATCTCTTTTTGTTGTGAGTTTCTCAGAAATATTCTATTTATTGCAATAGGAAACAGCTCGACTGAGGACAAAATCATGCACTACTTCTGACATGCTGTCGGCTGTGGAGTCAGAACTGAGAACTTGTCGAGAAGCTCTGGAGAGAGCAGTTAATGATAGAGACTCACTGCAGAGACAGGCTGCCTCACACCTCCTGGAGCTTGATAGGCTGAGGCAAGAGAAGGAATCACTGGAGATGCAAACAAGAGTAATGGAGAGAGATTTGTTGGAGTTGAGAGAAAAGCTTGCCCTTTCAAACAGGAGTCTTGGTTCAGCCACAGACAACATAGCATCACAAGAAGCTTCCATATGTCAGCTCAGAGGTACAATTTTAAGTCATATGAATAAAATGACAATTATTATTATAATCACTTATACTATTATTGTTATGAAACTAATGGATTTCACCAAAAAGGAAAATAACGGGCCTATATGCCTAATATGCCTAATGCTTAATACACATTAAAATCTCAGTCATTCATTAGGCGATGCACAAAAATATCAAACATCTTTGATTTTACACAACAGTTGCACAACACTTCAATCAATGGTCAATATGATTTTGCACAATATCACATACTGACGTGTGGACTACTTAAATGTTCAACATGCTAAACAAAAACTTTGCAAACATAAACATTATTTTCCTGTAAATAAGCACAGTTGTGAAAGAATATGATTTTTAAATTCATTGCTACTATTAAAATTCCAGTCAATATATTTCAGGCATTAAAGGATTATACTAAAGTCTATAGATAAAACTAAGTATATTATATTAAATTCTTGAGCTTGTTCCTAGATTTTTATAAAACAGAACAGTTGCATTTATTTTGGAATACCGGCAGGACAAACCTAATCAATGGGACTGTCCTGGTCAAAATGGGATGTATGGCCACTCTACTTTATGTTCACTTTGAATACTAGCATTTGCCATAGTATCTCCGCATCAATAATTTAGGAAAACTTCAGGGAGAATTAAGTGATAAGTGTAAAGTATCTTGAAATTGTACGTTTGGAGAAAATGAGTAAATGGACTATTCTGTTCTTAAGATCCTGCTAGGACAAGTAGTAATGCATGGATAGTAGGGCTTCTTTTGTTCAGTATCATTCAGTACTCCACAGACAAAAACAAAAATGTGCTATGCCAACTGAATTGTTGAATAAAATAAAATTTTATTTATCGCATAATTCGTTTGGGAACAAATTGACCACCCTCCCTACAGTACTGATTTGGCACCAAGCGATTTTCATCTGTTTCTTCATCTGAAGAAATTCCTTGGTATGATGATGAAATGCAGACTTGACTTTCATCACAAGCAGTATCCTTCTTTGTTGAAGACATACAAAAATTGGTTTTCTGTTACGTCAAATGTCTGAATGACAGCGGTGACTATGTGGAGAAGTAGTGTAAGATGTAAGGTAATGAATGATAAAAAAGCATTTGGAAGATAATTTTTTGTTGTTTTTTTTTTATTATTGGTACCGGTACTTACTTTAAACCACATCTCATACTATCTATGGTCACAATGAAGACCCACTGACGTATATTAACACACATTTCCCTTTCATCCACAATCATAGCTGTCTATTTTGAGTTTACCATCAATGAAATATATTGCACTGGGCGGAAAATTTAATTTAATATCCCTTTGTTAATATGGTTCAAATTCAGTTCCTATACAAAAGTTACTTTGGAAGTTTGGACAAACTTGTTAATATTTAATTTTACACTAACGTTAACAACAATATTGATTTCATTAATTTATAATTTTAAGTAATCTTGTAATTAATTTGAATGTGGACTATTCTTCAGTGTTTGACTTCCAGAGGAGGTGAAACATAAAGAAGAGAAAATCCAGAGGCTACAAAATGAGTTGAGGCATTTGTTGGAATCATTGGCAATTCAGCTAAGTTCACCTACCAGATTTGTTGAATCCCATGAAGCTAGTATCAGAGAAAGATTAAGAGAAGTCGTTCAAGAAAATAAAGATAGACAGACGGTATGTGAATTCATCATACGATAATATAATTCCTTGAAAAGTTTATATAACTCCCTGTATATAACTTTTTTGCTTCCCATTTCAATCCCTATGTTAATTTGATCACTTTCTTAGTATAATGCATGAAATATTTAACTGTATTAAAATGTGATTTCTTTTATTACAGAAAACCATGTTGTTAAAGATAAGCTCCTTTTTTATATCAGAATTTGAACTCTGAAAAATTAGATAAATTAGATAAAGTACGATATTCATGAATTCATGGAATATTGTCTCCATTGAACATTAGGCCTACATATTTCATCCTAAAATAATTTCACACCATAATCTGTTCTGTTGTTTGGTTGGTTCTGGTTGATCAAAATCCAATAGTGTCATCAAATTTGAAACAGTATTTCATGTTCTCATAGGATTCCACGGCTAAATGAACAATAATAATCTTGGCTGTCCGGGTGGCGTTGCGTCATCATGTATAAAACCAATGTTTCGGCCCTCATGTTGTGGCCTTCATAGTTCAGTATACCCAGAAGAAGGCCACAACATGAGGGCCGAAACATCATTTTTAAACATGATGATGTGGCGCCACCCGGACAGCCAAGATTATTACAGTATTATCATGTCCACTTATTGAAGGAATAGATAGGAATTCTACATAACAGTAAAATATATCAAAATCATTTTTCTTTATTATTGTGGTTTCTCTATTCATCATAGTCTCTATCGTAACTCACCAAAGATTTATTGCTATAACTTAAATACACTTGGAATGGAAAACTAAAGGACTCCCTCTCATCTTTTTAAAAAGTGGTTCTGGTTGAAGATGTGTGTTCATTTCATTGTGATATTTACTAAAAAATTAGAAAAACATTTTTATTCATGAACATACTTTATTATTGTGGGCTGAGAATAGTACATTAAGCAACTTGCCTATAATGGCATTAGATACGAGTATACCCACTCAGCACACATACGTAAAATATATGTAAAATTTACGTTATCCCTATATCTAGGTAATGTACATCACACATATTGGTTAAATAAAATCTACATATAATATACGCTCAAATGTCCCACTTTTTTATGTATATTTTACGTCTATTCATGTCAATACAGACATATAATATATATCAATTATACTTACAATCACATACATACTATTGATGTACAATAATCTATACGTAAAATATATGTAAAGATGATCTATCAAACGTATATTTTACATATATAATTTATGTAGCCTAAATACACTGCTTGGTTCACTTGCACTTGGTTCACTGCTTGCAAATACATTGGTTCATAAATGTACACTGCTCACATACATTTTACATATACTATCAATACATGAGATATCAATAACTAAAAATGTCATCAAGAACACTTTTTGTGCTTATTATCTTGCAGTTTTTTGGGACTTCTTGCTGAGGTATTTTGAAATTATTTATTGTAAGCAAAACACTGAGATCGCTCATAACACACACTGAACCAAGAATTTTCGGAACATCATCATTAACATCCATTAAGCACAGCACTAGCCTTTCTACTGCCATTATGCTAATCCACTGCCCTTTAAGTCCTTCTTTTACACTTAGGAAGTACTGCATCACATCTTCCAAACAATGCAGAGCTTGTCATTCAGCATAACTTTTAAGTTCTTTTAATCTTTCTGCAACTGCTTGGTTTAAATTTTCTTCTTCTGCATGATGGACCTGGTCTTGACAAGTACTCGGGCAGATTAGGGAATATTGATGGTACTGCACCAAGTTTCAGTTTAGGGTAAGTTCTAGGAAATGTTTTTATTTCACGTTAACTACAAATGTCTCTGTTCTTATCACACTCTCTTCAGGAAAATGCTTCACACAAATAACAGGCTTGCTTACCCCTGTAAAGTCTGTAGGAATGTTTTTAAGCCACTTCTTCTTAAGTTCTTCGTCTTTTGGTAAAGAAAATGTACTAACACTTTCATGTTGTGACTTGTAGTTACTTTTACACTACATCACCTAGGCATTGTGAATTCCTGAAACAATTAAGAAATACTTTAGCAGCGTTGTCATAAATTATTATGATCAGAACTAATTATCACAGCATCTGTATTATAAATCAGTTTGCAAGTCGTTGAGGTTATGATAGGCCAATTTATGTATGTGAAAAAATCATGCACAGAGACTTACCAGTAGGCCTACTGTTTTCTGTGTAAATGTTTTTCTTCTGCCTCATTTAATATTCTACATGAAGGACGTCTTCACAAACATTCAGATAGGAAATGTATTCAACATCACTGCAGTTGCGTAATATTTCGTCAGCTTTAAATACACACATATGTACATTTATTCTTCGTTTCTATGTTATATACATAGGGAGTAGTTGCAACAGAACAGTGCAATTCTCTCCACACACAATTTCTTGTTAATAAAACACTATAAAAGAGGAACTGATACACAAGCACCAGTTATATGTAGGCTACAGATGAAATTCTCGTCACAGACAAGATGGCCACCAGTCCACATTCCTTCCGCGTCACCGGTGCGGTGGTGTTCTTCCGAGCACCTACGCAACCGCAAGCTTACCAAAGAAGGAAGAAAAATAGTCCTACTGAATTTCCGGATGTAATAATTTTAAACCATTTTTTAAAATTTCTGATTAGCGTGAGTAAATTGTATTAAATTAACCAAATCAATTTACTAGAGTAAAACACAATAAACCGGTGTTTACAATGTCAAATTCTTGACGTATAATTTATGTATAATTACGAATATTTTTTTACGTTATTTTGATATTAGCAAATGAACAGTAAATTCGATTTTGTTTTATAATTACTTAATTATGTAACAGTACTTAATTTTGATGTATAATGAATATAAAGCAGGATTAAACTACAATTTATATACATGTATATATTGGATATAAAATATACGTATAATTTATGTTTTGAATTTGACCAAACCCTAAGATATATATCTAGCTCTAAAACATACGTATATTATACATATCGTGCTGCGTGGGTATACATGAAACGAGCAATGCATCATGCCCATGCATTGCAAGACCATTAAATGAGCAATGTGAGATTCATAATTTTGATATGAGTACCTTAATTGCCATTTTAGGCAAGTTACATACGACTATTTCTGTTGGACCATAATTAGTCTAAATGCTTAAATTTTGAGATTTTAGATTCACTTAAACAAATGGCAATAAGGCCACCATGCCCTTCGCATCAGCTGATTGTCGTAGTTCTTTACCCCTGACATATTTTAAAATACCATTTTAAACAAGTAGGTAAACACTACTCCAATTCTTATTATGGTTTTGGTATATGTGTCCAATGGTCTGCTTAAATTAAGTACTCATGGTTTTTTACATTAATGAATTTCATTCCGGTAGTGGGAAATATGAAATAATGTATTTCGTAAAAAAATCCGCCTTTAAACCACTATCAAATCTAGATGAGGAAATATAACTGCACTATTCTGCACTATTCAAACCATATTTATCTCGTTTTCAGTAACTATTTCCTCATCTAGATTTTATAATGGTTTATAGGCGGATTTTTTATGAAATACATTATTTCATGGTTTTTTGTCATTTCTATAACTAAGCTGTTGTTTAATCAAACAGTAGCCAAATTTTTTAAACGGTTTACTTCAATTCCAGATAAATTTTTTTGCCAGATGTTAACTTATGAAGATTTCATGCTTTATTATGATTTTATTCAGCAAATGGAGCACATGAAGGAAAAAATAACAGTCCTGACTCAACAATTGAACAGGCAATGTGAACTGCAAGAACAGGCGACCGCTCGTGCCCACGCACTGCAAGACGATAAAGCCCATCTTGAATCTACCTTGAACAAAATGGAAGCTGAGTTAAGTTCTGCTGAACTAGCAAGAGATGCACTCAGGAGAGATAAAGCCACTGTAAGTATTAAACAATTTATTTTATATAATCTGAAGGTTCGGAAGTCAGTAGTAAGAAATATAAGTTTAGATTTCAACTAATCCTACAGAGTTTTCAGCTTTACTGACAGGACATAAAATGAATTTTCCCATTGATATAAAGCAATGAAGAAAAAAGTACCGGTACTTGAAATATTAAGTCTACAAAGAACTATCTTGAAATGGCATTTAATGCAGTGGCACAAGATAGCCAAGGCATTTGTTAACACATCGACTGAGTCCTGACCAAATGGCATAACCCTCAAAATTTAATTTTTACAGGAGGGAGAAAAAATATCTGTATTAAAATATAGTGGTAGTAGAAAAATTATGAAGCACTGGAACTTTGATGGTTACACCAATTGGCTTGCTCATCTAGAGATATTATTGAGTAAGGCTATTCCTTTAATACCATTGACTCATGTACTCAGCTTTTATATGATGATTACACCTATTGGTCAATTTTAATTTGGGACATTTCAAAAATAGCTTGTAATGATTCTCAAACTGTATGCCTAGAACTTTTGTAGGGTTATCCAACTTGGCTAGCATGTGTATTTCAATACCAGCTTGGCTTGAACACAATCCAATATGCATCAACTCCGCCTTGTCAATATAAAATGTTAAAAATCAATATATTTTGACCAACTCGTCATCCTCAGTGATAAAAATCTTTAAGTAAAAGTTAAAACATAGCTACGTTGAACCAACTTAAATGGATATGTAGATATGCTGGCTGGCTCTTAAATTTAAGAGTTCTTAAGAAAATGAATCTCAGTAGGTCTTACCATAATATAAATGACATCTACCATTGAGTGAAATATAGGCCTATGAATGAAATTTTTTCAACCAACGTCACTTATTACGGTAAGACATATTGGTATCTGAGATCCATTTTCATGAGAAAAATATGATGCACATCAGACAGTAAAGACCAAAATTGAGAAAATAAAAATTCTGTCAAGCTATATTATAGTTAACATGTATTCTGCAACTTGTCAGTGATACATATTCAGAAGCTTCAGCACTAATATCAGCAGCTTTTCTGCCCCATGGAATAATGATCTTCTTAACACTCGTGAAACAGTGTAGGCCTACAAATCAGTCTGAGGATAGTTGCAACATGAATTAGTTTGTATTTCCTGTATTGTTGTGAAATTGTCTACTTTTGCTACACTTCTATTACTGCACCTGCATACTGCACCTATATCATGGGGAATTCTTTAACTGTATTATAGAAGACTTAGGACAACTAAATCATTCTACTTCCAATCTAAGTTTTGGGAAAATGGTGCATTACGACACACCCGAGTCCCCCACTCCTACTCTCAATCCCTCCCCTAGCAGCGGCATTTGAACTACTAGCAGCTATGGTAGCGCCATCTCTTATGCAACTGATGAAATAGAAAAAAATATTTTATTTCTTCTTTATTCTCTTCTTCTCTTCCCAAGTTTTTCAGAGGAGGAAATAATAGATAGATGGAAATCGCCTCAAACAAAAACCAATGTAAGTTTTAATGAAATTTGGTATGAAAGTGATAGTTGGCCTTATGGCTTTAAAAATCACTTTGTTTGTACTGTTGCCCTTCATTCTATTTTAAATGGGGGAAAATAATGGGCAACAAAACTTTGTAGTAGCAAGCAGCTACTGTGAAAACTATGTAACTTACCTACTACCACACACCTAGCTCTGATATAGGCCTACTGTGTATCTTTAATACTGGTAGTGATAACATTTAACCTTTTCACTGCTAACATATTATTCACTGTGCAAACTGGTGGTGCTGAATTAATTTGAACATTTCTTTCGTAATTATAAGTGGACAAACAATTGCAAATAATTTTTCAGTTTCCTCTGAAATAAGAGCACAGCATGTATTTCTTGAAGTTTAGACTGATTTACGCAACCCTGGGGATGCCCAGATGGCATCGCAACACAGTGGCGTTATAATGCATTTCAATGTATGGTGCAATACATGACCTGAAATATTTAGCTACAGATGGCAGCTCAAGGCAGGGAACAGGGAACTGGTGGTGTGTCAGTTGACAACAGATGACACTATATGCTGATACACTTTGAATCACTCTCACGAGAATATTTTTATCTAATGGCATACAAAGTGGTGCATCATATTTATGGGTTCAATAACACGGCCAGTAGTGGGGTGCGGTGATGCATATATATATATATATAGATGTAGCAGTGAAAGGGTTAATAATTTTGCACTAATACTACTCTACCAAAATTATGTCTAATTCATTTTCTCATTGTCAATAGTTCATGACCTTCTTGGAACGGTTGGCTAGAACAATGAACATGGAAGAGATATCAAAAGAAGTTGGAATGGAAATGCATACAGAGTCCTTACTGATTCGAGCTGAACAGCTGGCTAGGGTAGAGAGAGACAAACTCATTGATAAGGTAAGGACTTTGGCTATCTTCATGTATGTTCTAAATGTTAATGCTTTTGATGTTAAATTCTTTTTGTAATTTTAGTTCCAGTATAGTGTGGTATTATGTGTTATTATACTTAATGGACAATGTTTGTTAAACTACAATAATTCAATATTGTGCTTTGATTAACTGACACTCGAAGTTTTATTATTGTAAGTCTCAATGTGATAAGAATAAGAAAGTAGGAGCACGAATAGACATTGGATTTTACATAAAAACTAGTTACATTTCTCAAGGTACAGGCACACATGAGAAAATTATAAGTATAGGTCTACTTTTGTCATAAGACTAAAGAATAACGTAACACATTTTTGTTAAATAATTGAACCTATTTTAGTAAATTGTAGTGGTGGATTTAAGAAGCAATGCCTGATGTTTTCTTCTGCAACAGTGTATTTTCTTGAAAAGTGCTTTATTATCAGGGGAAATGTACTTACATTCCTTAAATACAATCTACTCTCCGTCTATCGTCTTTTGTTGTACTCTATCAGGATGTCCATCTCTGTTAATGCCCTGCAGTGATTGCTACACAGCATTGATAATAGTGTTTCATGTGGTATAATTAAGCTTCAATTGTTTAAGAGATCATAATCACACAGGGGCATATCGGGTGAGTATGTTAGATGTTCCAGTATCTCCCAGTGCTGAAGTTGCAGGAACCTGTGTGACTAAGATCTGTTAAAAAAATGAAAGCAGCAGTATAGAGACATAAACAGAAATGGTAGTTCATTGCCTTCCACACATGTGAAAGTAGGTGATGGATAAGGGAGAAGATTGCATGCAAGGAATATAATACAGTCCTTTTCAAGAAAATACACTTTTGCCATTACTTCTTATCTAACCATGAAATTTTATTCAGTAGAAAAACTGTAAAACAATCAACTATGGAAAAAGAAACTAAAATTTCTCTACTCAAAGTTATTGTGTTAATTCTAGAATTATTTATTGCTAGGCTTCAAATGTTCATATAAGCAACGGTTTGGTTCACTAAGCATGTCATATAGAAAAGAGGTGGGGAGTAGTGTATCACACGATGATAACCACCGATGACAACAGTACAATAGGTACTGATAAAAAGTGAACACGTTGCATATTAAAACACAATAAAATAAAAAGAAGTTATATAAACAGTGGAGTATACTGTTAAAATCCAAAATTCTGAATGAAAAATACACTTTATTCTCCACTTACATCACTTTTAATAACACAGGACTAGTTTCAAGAGCCTTATTCGCTCCCATCATCGGCTGGTGGTCGGCTGTTATTCTGGTTGCCATGTTGGTTTGCATATATGCATTGTTCTGTGCTGCCCTCTCGTGCCGTTTTTGTAAGTCGCACTACATCGTCTATAGGTGGGATTTCAAAGTTCATAACCTTGTCTTCTTTCTTAGTGATGAATGAAGGAACACTTAAGAAACATAAAACTAATGCAGACCGAAAGATCAGCAGTTGCATACCATTGCTGGACAAAAAATCACAGTGTTAAAAAGGAGATCAAACTATTAAAACACGTTAAGAAACCATCCGAACTGAACGTATGGGAGAAAATATTCATCACTAAGAAAGAAGACAAGGTTATGAACTTTGAAATCCCACCTATAGATGATGTAGTGCGACTTACAAAAACAGCACGAGAGGGCAGCACAGAACAATGCATATATGCAAACCAACATGGCAACCAGAATAACAGCCGACCACCAGCCGATGATGGGAGCGAATAAGGCTCTTGAAACTAGTCCTGTGTTATTAAAAGTGATGTAAGTGGAGAATAAAGTGTATTTATCATTCAGAATTTTGGATTTTACGTTGCATATTGCTTTTATAATGAAGGCATGATCAAATAAATATCTCTGAATTATATTCTACACGTAAATGATGACCAGAATATTTATGAATATAAATAAATTGGCCTTTTATCATCTTCGTTTAGACTGGAGTAGATGAACTCGAGGCTCACACTGCTTATGCTGTGGAGTGACTGACCATACACAGTAACATCATTCTAGGTTCATGTCACTCTAAATGTGAGTCTTTGATCCCTGCATAAATGTTGTTCGATACAAAGTACTGACATTTGCAGTATTGCAGTATTGCAGTATTCAGAGAAAATATTATCACATCATGTAGTGTAGTGAAAGGCGTACTTTGATAGCAAAGTTCTGTTTTGATGAGACTGTACACACTGTACACTTTTCAACTGTTATTATTAATTCAGAAAAAATAAAGAAATGCAGGTTTTTAACACTTGTGTTTTGATCATTAACCAAGAGAAGAAGCATCAGTCTTTTGCTAAGTGTGCATACAAACTGGTGACTTTGTTATTGAACATCGATTGTTTAAATTTCACATATTTTACTAACATTTTTGAAGTTTTATTTTGAAAGCTTTAAGTATATGCTTGCAATATCAAAAAGGCTTAAGTGCTGTTTTAAAGATGACCTCCACAAGGAAAATAAATTTATTACAGTATACTAGCAGAGTAGAGATGGAAAAAAAAAAATGGTATGCCAACATTGTAATGTCAATTTTTCCATTGTCCCAATTTATATCCCAGTGTACCATTTTCAACTCAAAGGAAAAATTTATGGTCAGCTTACACTTTAGACAGCTAAAAATGCATATTTATAGTCTAAAGTCCAATGTCTACTGATAGTTTTTATGTTCACTTATGTCTGTTAAACAGTGCATTAATTTGTGTTGTGTTGTTGCGCTCAGTACTGGTGGACCTACGGGACTTTCCCGAGGTTGCGAAGAGAGCGTTCCTTCCATGAACTTCCTCTGCGAGAAGTAAGCTCACATTGTGACTGCTCTGCTGCTTCCTAGCTGCTCACACTTGCAGTGCACGGTTTACACTTTAGCTTCACATCATGCACTTTTTTTGCAAAGATAGTTACTTTCTTAGATCTACAACTTTTACACTCTAGTATCCACTAATTAAACAAATCACTAGGGCCTGGATTTTTATGTTCTTATAAACGCTCCTTTCATTTTTTAAAGGTATAATACAGTTTTTTACAGTTTTCAGACAAATTTTTTTGTTTCACTTTAGTAAGTAGAATAAATGAAAAATATATTAATTAATTTTGTTTTTAAATTTCCATGGGTCTGAACCACAAAACTATATGAATAATTTTTGCTTAGTTTTAGGATTACCCCTGTCATTTCTAAATCCACCACATAAACTCAACAAGGATGTTTTTCAATTAATCTTTCAACTTTTAGAATATGGTACTTTACTTTTGGCATCTTCCTTGAGCAATCACTGTGAATAAACTGCAAGTCTAAGCATCTTAAGAATGCCTTTAATTTGCTTCTAAAGAAATCGGGAGGTCTGGCCCACTAACGATTTCCTTTACCAGATAAAGGGGTACAAAATGCAATGCTATATTTTGTCTTACAAAATAATGTACTGACAACTATGAGGAAGATGCAAAATGTAGGCAGATATTTGAAAAGTAATTTCTAGTAGAAGATTAATTACATTATGTAGTTTGTTAAGTATTTTATCATATTTTAATTAAAAAACTATTTTAGCCATTTTTAGTTTTTAACATTTTATTTAACCATTTTTAGGTTTTATAAGATTGGACTATGTGACTGCCATGACAATGAAACAAATAATTATATTAAAATAAGACAGTTTGCTAGCAAGGAACAAAATAGTTTAAAACCTAAGAATCTGGTCCCTGCACATAACCTAGGTGAAATGATACAATTTTAAGTAACTTAAATTTGTAAATGAAAGTATCACTGCAGTCAGAATACCATTTCTTAAATTTTTAAATGGTCAAAACTCTTTCACTATTCTACAAATACATAAAATGTACATGAGAAATAAAAATGACAAAATGTAAGGATCTTTTTGTCATTGTATCACCATGAAGGGAATATTTTTCTTACTTTATAGACTTCAGCAGTGTATCAACTACAGCGAAGAGTAAGGACATTAAGGGAACAACTCCAGAGGAGAGATTTACATTTAGATCTGTTGCGAAGGAAACTGTCATTACAAGAAGAGAATGGGAAAGTGAGAACTATTCTTGAGACAGAGCGTGACGAAGCAAACATGAGGTGAGGGTTATCTGAGAAAAAATTAATTATTTTAAGTATAGAAAGTGGTTCCCAGTCATGGAGTACACAATAAATATAATACTAGGAAATAGGACCATTACCCCAAGTTATTCTTCAAACCAGGCAAGAATGATCAGTGGCTTACAAACAGTGATAGGGGCCTGGGGTGCTAATCGATAAGGGGGCCTACCCAGTATTTAAAATCTATATATAAATATAACATAGTAAGCTGCCTATCTGTGAAACCTGCATAAATTATTTAATAATATATTCCTTTTCTTAATTTCAGATTCACTCATTTCACATGTTTATTATGCATAGATAACTTTACGTTTTTACTACAAGTTTGCCTGGAGTACCAGTGCCAGTATAGCCGTTCCACGGAAAGTGAGCCTGAAGTGTCCAGACCATTTCTTACTTGTATTAATATCCCAGACATGGATTTAATGTCTATTTCCTTTCCCTCTTTTAATATTAATTTAAAATATATGTCACCCCTGAAAAATTATGAAATTAATTTTGAGAATTAGTTCTTCAGTAGACTAGTACTGAAAATTAATTTCATAATTTTTCAGTGATGACATATATTTTAAATTAATATTAAAAGGTTGTTATGGTCTGGACTCTTCAGGCTCACTTTCCGTGGAATGGCTGAGTACTGATTTTTGGCCAGAGGAAATCTACGTTAGTAAGCAATTCCTTCGGTCGTGGTGCCTTATTGAAAAGCTGTTTTAACTGAATAATTATGATTTCACAGTATTATTTTATGTATAAAACAAAGAAAACCCAAGCAGCAAAGACTTAAAAAGTAGACTAATAATAAACTAAACAGTCCATAGATTAAAACTCTTTCTTCCGAGTTTTTGCCTGTGCAAGTGTTATTATTACCAGTATATCATGAAAAGTGATTCATTTTGTGATAGGGTTAAGCTTGAAAAATGAGATTGCTGTCTCTTCTCTTGCATGTTGGGCTTATATTATTACAGTGGGCTCACTGTAGTTGTGGTTGTTTCTAACCTGTTTTTTTTAATTTATTTAATTCATTGTTTAAAAATTGTCTAATATTGTTTAATAGACAACTGTTTATTCACTCAAACCAAGTCTCGTCACTGATCTGGTGAAAATAGATAAATAAAATTTTGGGGCCCATGTTCAAAGCCTATGTCGACAGAAATGAGTACCAGGAGTAATCCTGGGGGTGTGTAAGGCTGACAACCTTACCCCTTCATGTGCCGAATGTCCAAAATATGGGAGCCTCAACCTTCTGGAACCCTCAACCTCCTGGAACCCTCTAGGCCTCCATGGCCAGTATAGGGATGACTTTACTTTATGTTCAAAGCGGAGCCTGGAGTGGAATGCCCCTCCTGCCCCCGCCTTGGTACACCACTGAGAATGACTTGAAGATTGATGTCAGAAGCAAAATATGTGCGTGTTTAAACACAAAATGGATTACTGTTCAGTTTCCTGGTTGTAGGCATAGAATGAGGTTCCATTACCCTATAAAAATGTGATTCTATAAATGCTCCAACAAAACCATTTTCACACAATTCAAAATAGTGTTAAGTGTTCCTGCTTAAGTATTTTTCTGAGGAATATGTCTCACATCAATATATTTTGATTTTTTATGATGAATAAAAAATCAATTGAATTTTTACTTCAAGCAAAATGCCTATTTCAGTAAATTGACTTAGCCAAGAAACTATTCAGTTCCTACTCTTGAAGCTAGAATTTGAAATAACAATAATTTAGTATCCTGTATACATCTTTAACCCTCCATCGGTTGCTAATAAATATGTTACGACTTATGAGTCAGTCGCAATGCATCAAAAAATGTTTTCATATGTGATATTTTTAACAAATTTTATTTCCACATATGCTTTAGTAGGCCTATATTTCAAGTGATATAGTGTCATTTAATCCTCATATTAATTAATAAAAATATATATATATCAAAACATGCAAAAATTAGTAATGGTATTAGTCCCAATGTATTAAGTTGATACAGAAGTTCTAAACGTATGTATGTACCAAACTAGTATATACATATGTTTTTAGCAAACGTAATGGCTATTTGTATTCTTAATTTTAATTTCCACATTTGTCTCATTATTATTTGTTAATATGGATCCAAGGTACGGTATTTGAACATACTGATATTTTTAAAATCTTACCATCAGGTGTTACTTATCTATTAAGGTAATAAATTATGGGATGTGAGTTAAATGTTTAATAGATGTTAATGAGCATCATAAATATTGCAGAGTAAAGAAGCTGCTGAAGCAAGTAGATCGACTGCAACTCCAGCTGGGTGAAGCAAGGACACAAGCAAGAGATCTTAAAACTCAGCTTGCTGATGCAGCCGACTACAAGGTAAGTAAAAATAAAGCACAGTTATCTTGGAGCTGAATTTTAGGGTATAGGATGCCGAGGCTCCTAGTTTCTTAGATATTCAGAGGAGAAAACTAAATAGCAGTCCAAATCGTATTGATGAAAACCAAACATAATTAAAAGTTTTGGAAACTTATTTTGTTTATAAGAACACTCAAAGCTAGACTGAAGTCGAATTTGAAGCACTGGTCCTCATTTCTACTATCATAGTTGCTGTATGCTCTCCATGCCAAGGAAATCTTTGGTTGTCAGGTAACACTCATCTTATGTCTCAAGAGTAGGCCTACTCATTTCCTAATTCTCTTCTTGTAATGACAGTTTCCTTCTTTGACCCTTTCACTGCTACAGCTATATATATGCATCAGCACGCATCACTGCTGACCGTGCTATTGACTCATAAATAAGACACCACTTTACATGCCAATAGACAATATAAATTTTCCTTGGGAGTGATTCAAAGCAAGTCAGTGTATAGTGTCATCTGTTGTCTAAATCCTGACACCATAGTTCCCTATTCTCTGCTTTGGTTTGCCATCTGTAGCTAAATATTTCAGGCAATGTATTGCACCATGCATTGAAATACATCCCTACCCTACTTGGAAGGAAGAGAGGGTGGTTAAGCTGTAGACTGCCATCCCTATTGAAGATGACAACAGAGCAAGTTGCTGAAAGCTCGGAATCAATCCTCCTCTCCTCTGGTTGGAAGCCCAAGAAACCATCATACTTTCTCAACACCGGGAAAGTTTCAAGTCATACTATTGTATGTTTAAAAAAAGATTGATATGCACCAGGAGACAGTGCACCTTGCAGTAGTCATATTATTTAAAAATACTACGAATGTATTTGTGCTTTACAGATTGCTGCATTGGAACGTGGACGCAAGGTAGAAGAACTCCAGAAGAGGCTTGTCGAATCAGAGATGCTGAGAACTCGTTATAATCGTAAAATAGCTTTACTAAAAGAACAGGTAACTTTCTCACTTTTTAATACAATTCTGTATTTATTTAAAATGAAAAGTAAATTCTATGGAAATTAAACATATCATTGGTATTTTTATGCTCTACAGAAGAATTGAACCCAAGGGCTTCTATGTAGATGTATTTACGTCAGTAATGTAACCTTATCTGGTATCACACTGATTTTTCAGTAATATTTGATAATTAATCTGAACCTGAAGGACATAAAACAAAAGTATGAACTATCCGTAAATTCAAAATAATCTTCAATATGGGTGAACTCTGCATGTATTCTGTGTCCCAAACACTTGAGTAGATAGTATAATAGTTGCGTTCAATGAACATGTGGGCAA
Source organism: Ectobius pallidus (assembly GCA_964059195.1). Classification (NCBI taxonomy): domain Eukaryota; kingdom Metazoa; phylum Arthropoda; class Insecta; order Blattodea; family Ectobiidae; genus Ectobius; species Ectobius pallidus. Next base: position 79,817,513 of record CAXKWD010000003.1, read on the forward strand.
AATTTGTGACTGCCAGCTACCTGGTAGAAAATCCCTTTATTCCATTGTCAGTTTTACTGTTTGCAGATGCAAGAAGACACAAGTACTGACAGCAAATTCATGGAACTGAAATAGGAATACTTCCTTATTTTTTTTTTATGGTACTCATAATATTTCACATAACAAGTAACGGCAGCATTCTTTCAAAAACATTAAATCATTTTATTCACTAAATAATCACAATAAATTCAATTCGAAATGCAGATTTCTCAAGATAAATTCCGGACTTTTCATTAAATAAAATATGAAAAACATTGTTCAATTCACTTTAAACATATCTACAGCATTTCTAGGACTACTTTTGAGATTTTTAATAGTCTTATATGTCTAATCTTACTTCCCTCTTTTAGGTATAATATTTTATTAATATAATATATTATTTCAGTTTATGAGTACATTTGAACAGCCTTTAGGATTGATTGCTGCCTCTTTGAAGAAAAATTGTAGGACCTGCCTGCTGAATTTAATATTATTTTAATAATACTGCACTTATGCGAAATGAGTCTTGGCTCATGGAATTTAAAAGAAGGGAAGTTGGAATAAATATAAGAAATTCAAAACAAAAATTTTGTATGGGAATTTATTCCCCATCCTCCTATTCTTGTAAAATTCTGATATGTTATGCATAATTTCTTTTCTATTACACTGCCAAAGCAGCAATCCGCTGCTCCCCATAGAACTGTGAAAAATATCTTTATTCCACTCAATGTAGAGAGAGAATGATCTTTCAGCTTAACTGCAAATATCACGAATCTGTTAACTCATACTTCACATACCTACAATTGGAAAATAAAACAACCATGAATGAGCAGCAAAACAGCCCAAGTACTGAAAGTACTGAAAGTAGAAATTCTTATCTTTCTAAGGGTGATGCAAATCACTGAATTCTAATCATTATCTTAAAAAAATTTCAAGATTCAAGAGTACAGTCTAGTTATTCATTGCATGGCCAGGCAGCTTCCTTTTGTTAGGAGGAAATGTTTGCCGACAGCTCAACCCATGCTCTTTATTTTTAACGCACCAATCAGCTAGTTACCTCAGCCAATCAAAATCTAAGAATGTCCTGTGATGGCTGTGACAGCTACTCGTCAACTCTGCATGGAGCGAAATGCAGAATTGCAAAATCTAGTTACAGTAAACAATAACATGTGTGAATTGATTAAAGCAAGGGATGAACTAAGGTCAGTGATAACAATGAGAGAATATTGCAATGTTGCTTGTGTTTTGGAAAATGGAAATCAAGACCGAATTGGTCACGTCAATTAACACAAAGAAACACTGACTTATGGCCGATTTATATAAACTTGCGAATTACCTATGGGTAAATTATCCAATGGACAGAATTTACACAAGAATAACACCACACAAACACAAATAATTTAAAGATAGCAATCACTTACACTTGTGGCTAGTTTCTAGATAAATGTCCTCTGGGTAAATATGAAAATGACAGAAAAAATGTTCCTACAAACTTGGGCTAGATCTTTCCAAGGGTAAATCGTCGGGTTAATTTATCCTTTCAGGGATGGCTGGATAAAATTTAACCTCTTTGTAGGATCAATAATAATTTAAACAATGAGAATCAAAGCCCTCTGAATTAAATTAACTGTACAACTCTAAGGCCTTGCTCATTATATCATTGTGGGTGAAATGGAACTAATTTGCCCATGGATAATTTACCCGTAGGTAATTCACAAGTTTGTAGAAACCGGGCATTAATGGTATATTCCTTTGAAGCCACCTGTAATGAAAAATTCTACTGTATCTAAAAGCACATTGCCATTATGTGATAAAGATGTAGGTTTAATAAAATATGTTTCTTAATATGAATTTTTGATATTGATAGGTGAGGACCACAAGTCAGACAGCAGAACAGGAGAGATCAATGAACGACCACTCCATGCAGTTATTGCGAGATGAACTCGCTGCTGTCAAACAGAGTCTGGGTGATTGTCAACGCAGGGAAAACTCTGTAAGCTGTAGAACATTTTACTTTCAATTACAATCGATATGCAATAGTAATAATAAAAATGATATTATAACATGATTTTCAAAGTGATGACAGTGACATCAACCAATAATAATAACAAAAATAACAGTGAAGATTCTGCTAAAGAAGATGATGACTGACAATGATAATGATAGCCAGTGGCATAGCCAGAAAATAATTTCAGGGAGGGTCGAAAGTGCTGGAGGTTCCCATACCCCCCAAGAAAGAGGGGTTTGGGGGTTCACCCCTGGGAAATTTTTTAATATTGAACTAAAGGAAATAACATTTTATGCTATTTTAGCACTGAAAAACTAGTTAGCAAATTTGTTTCCTACATTCTAAGACATGCCAACTTAAACAAGAAGTCATTACCTAAGTTATAGCTCTTAATACTGTTTATAAGAAAAGTTAAATAACATATGGAACAGTGGAAATAACTTTCCTACATTTACAAGTTCAGTATTTTATTATTAAAAAAATAACTAAGTATTTGACAAAACAAAGCTTAAATAACTTGAATAGAATTTTAGGTTTTGATTTCAGGGGAGGTCCCTGGACCCACCCCTTCCCTACACCACTGATAAAGACATTAAAGATATTTTCGACAAAATATGATGAAAAGGATCAAGAAGATAACAACATGATGATTATGATGAAGCCAACTCATAACTCTGTGGTGCTGCATCCCTGAGGGGACTGTGACCACCCAAACACAGCATAATCTGTCATAGGCAGATGGCAGGACTGGAGGCAGGTGGTCAGCATTCCAACACCCACAGCTGTTAATGATGGTTTCTATGACCGGGAGCCACTGCTTTGGCCGTTAATGGTGGTTTCCGTGACCGCAGCTGCTACTTCTCTAACAAGTAGCTCCTCAGTTTGTATCACAAGGCTGAGTGCACCCCACTCCAGACCTTCTTACCTCAGAAAAATTCGAGGAGGTACCAGGATTAAACCTGGGCCTATGGATCCCTTGCCATCGATGCTAACCACAAGACCATGCAGGCAGTCTTTTTGAGTTAAAACATATCATCATTTATGTTTGATGTTTTTATTGTAGATTTATTCTAGTAGGTAATTTATCATCACCAAAAATATGAAGAAAAAAAGTAAAGGAAGATCGTGGATAACTGCACACAGATAATCAAGGGTTTACTGCACTGTCAAGAAATGCAATTTTTAGTTACAGAGACAAGACTCCAATTTCCTCAATATGATGAACTTTTCTGAACATAGACAGATCCCTGTCATCTTTGATGCAATTTATTGAGATTTATTTGCCTTGAATTCTGGATTCTTGTAGTCACCCTCAGTAGAGGGCAGATGATATTAAATCTTTCTTCAATTCATTGCAGTCATTTTTTGAAAGGACAATAAGAAGAGCATAAATTAAGTAAAAACATTTATTTTATGAAATACAAGCGATAAAGCTGAAAACTGAAGTACCGGTACAATATTGCCAACAGTTTGGTTAGCAAGATTATCCTGGGATAATAGAAGCAGAAGAAGCAGACTCTAATCAACCATTCCTTCTAATGTATATTTGTACTTTAAGAGTTAAAATTTACCCAAATTTCTTAGCTTTGATGTGACAATATTCTAGCCTATTGATTATGAGAATCCTTATGAATTCATGATATAGCCTATCTGTTAATCTTAGCAGTACAAGAAGTTTAATACTAACTTATGTATGTTCCAGTTGCTCAACTTCCGCACCTCAGTGGGGAAAATATTAGGAATGGATGGAGCAATCCCTGATTTTGAGCTGATATCTAGACTGCAAAAGCTAGTGCTTGCTCATCGTGACTTCACATTAGTTTCAAGGCGATATGAAGATCCACTACTGCTGCGAAACAGCCCTCCAGTGGGAGGTTCAAGAACACCAATGATGTTAGGACCAAGTCCAGGAGGGACTCGAACTCCTCGCTATGATGACTCTGGGTTTGTTGATCCTCCTGACAGCACTCTGGATGACAGTGATGAAGTGAATGGAATTTATAACAAAAGGCCCATAAGGACGTCCACATGATAAATGTGCTGAGAAGTTGATGAATTCATCAGCTTTTTTGAAGAGTCTGGGCATTTATTAACAAGTTGAAAAGTACGGTCAAATCTCTAAAAAATCCATGAATATCACAGAACAGAAATCCTTATAACCAGGACTGGACTGGCTCTTCAGGGGTATAGGGACTTTTCCTGGTGGGCTGGTACTGTATGGGACCAATTAATTACTTGTTATACTGAAGTCACTCCACAGCTCTTGTGCAGGAAAGAATCCATTAAGAAAAGGGATCCAATTGGAGCACTTACATACAGTCATAATATTTGCTACAATCATTTATCAAGTAAGAAATAAAATTAACATAAACTCAACTATTTAAAGAAATTGTTAAAAATGTTCACTATTTTCTTGAAGACATGAATTCATGCGCTTTAGTTTATTTTCAAAACCTTTTAATCAAGTAATTACTAATTTCAGTTTTCAACTCATCAGCAATAATAAACAGATGCAAAACAATAGTTAACATAGGCTACTCTGGTTTACCTGCACTAAGAGTCTGAAAGGAAGATACAGAGAAATACCAACCCTCCCATGAGTGGCGAGCATAACCAGAGCTGTGGCAAGACTTATTGATGACGTTTGATAATGGTTTCCTAGGCTTCCAACTGGGTGAGCAGGTGACAGGTATCTCGTCTATGATCATCTGGAAGTGAGCTGGTATTGGGAAATATCTGTGTTGTATTTAGGAAAGAGAGGAAATGCTAGGTGGGATGGAGGGCTAATAAGAAAACACGAAAGTGTTAAAATTATACAGAGAGCTCTGATTGGTTGAAAAGGGAAAAAATTGAATTCAAAGGTGGTATGAGATGTGAAATCGACTCCTTTGATAGCAAATACTTTATTTGGAAGTGAGAGATGCCAATATTGGCTGCCAGACCTCGATAAGCTGTAGACTACATCCATATTGAAGTTTCGCCCTTGGATCTGGATTTCCAAGTTCTCTGCTATAATAGCTTCAGTTTTATCTCTGCCTCCCTGAATTCTGGTCTAGTTAAATTGAATCCCATGGCCAATGTCATCATCAGGGCTGTTGGAATTAATCTTCCAACTCACCCAGTTGGTAGCACGACAAACCATTATATTCTCAACACCAGGAAAGCCTTTAGTCATATAAAATTGTTCATTTATTGCTACTTTCACCATCCCCTTTCACTAAAAAGTTATTCTGCATTACATTATCTGCCTAGAGTGATTCTAGATATCCACCAGAAAATAATAAACCTATAAAAGTGTTCAACAAAGATTTATTATATTTATGGGCAAGAATATGCAAGAATTTTCAAAATCGATCAACAGTGGATTTAGCTACGTTTAGTATTATTCTGATTCACTGGTCTGAGACATTATTTTATAGTAAGGGTCTCAGTTCGATTTGGGGTTCTTATGTATTCGGTGTTCTGTTTTAAATCATAAATTCAACTATAAAGTTAATGATGTGTGAAATATATTATTACACAATCCTTACACTGGTATGGGTTTTTTTAATAATGTGGATTTCGATCGCAGTAAAAGTGGTATTGCAGAAAAAATAAAAAATGCAAGATCTGCTTATTCCATGTCATACATCTGTAGTAACTCATTTTAGGTCAACACTGGTGAATTACTTTCAGTTTTTGGTGCTAATGAGGATAAAAATAGTATATTATGCAACAAGCCTATCATGGCATTTATTAAAATACGAATGTATTTATGAAATGAGCAATATATATTGCATGCATTGTAGATAATTAGATTTGTTTCTGTTAGAAATGACAGCAGAAGCAAACCTATCATATATAGGCTATATAATATACAACAGGTTTTTACTGTTGTAAGCTGATTTGTTAAAAATAATTTCCAGGCTAAATTTTTATCCCAGTCCATCCCAGCTTATAATGAAAATCAGTTTTTTGAAGCAGAGTGAAGATGCCCTCTTAATCAGCCTTTATGGGACCAGAGCCCTTCCTGGATAAAGTAATGACTGGAAAATCTTATTTGGGAAAAATAGTAGTATGCGCCACAACCGAGTCCCCCACTCCAACTCTCTAACGGGACCCGCCTGGAAAGTAAGGGTTTTGGGTGGGGAGACTTCTAGCGGCGGCATTTGTACTAGCAGCGAGGGTAGTGTTGGTGCAAGGGAATTTTCCTGCATCAATTAAGTCATATTTTATGTAATAATAGCGTTTTTTGTAATTGTGAAATATTATGTATGGTGCAAGGGTATTTTTTATTGTGAAATAGCCTATTTTGTTGCAAGGGTCGTTTATATAATTGTGAAGTATTATGTGGAGGTGCAAGGGCCTAGTGGCCAGGCAGGGAAGTGGCCACGCCAAGCGGAAGGGGGACTCGGTTGTGGTGCATACTACTAACTTGCCCTTATTTGTAGCTATAGCACAAATATTTTCAATAATCAATATTAATTTTTTGGCTTGCATTTGAGACAGTGCCATTCCCCTACATTTCATTACAAAACCTGTTGATGATGGCAATAGACAGAGTTGCTGAGAGCTTGGATGAAATATTTTTTATTTAAGTGCAAGTCCAAGAATTAAGTAGACTTATTATTAATTTGTTACTGATATTTATAACAATTTATAATACTTCTGTTAACATATAAATAACTACTGTAGGTATTATTATTATTATTATTATTATTATTATTATTATTATTATTATTATTATTATTATTATTATAAAACAAACACATATGTGTACACCTGGCTGCAAAAAGAATGAGCAGACTGTTGTTCAGTAGAAAGTTAAAGCTCTATGGTGTGGTAAATGAATTTAGTCATTGCTGTGATGTTGGTTCACTACAAGTTGACTGTGCAATAAACTCAAATGTGGCGTGTCTCCATTTTCTAGAATTGGAGATTGTGAGTTCGACACAAACTAAGGCTATGAGCTGATGGCCCAGTAATTCTCTATCAGTCATCCTAGGAAGCAATGAGAGAGATATGAGCGTTCACAAGCAGCATTTTTTTAAAAAGATTTTCCTTATTCCGAAAGATGTCACCATGTGAATCAAACTTCATGAAACGTATGATCAAAAACTTGTAAATGAAATTTATCATTAGGATCGGCTGAGACTTAAACGTTAAGTCAGTACTGCTCACTTGTTTCATGAAACAGATTTAATGACCATAGCTACTTTGGTTTCTAATAGCCCATAGGTTATAATATACTAGCTTAAAAGACCCGGCGTCGCCCGGGTTTTGTATTTTGTAATTGGAAATTAGCTTATGAAGGATTTTCAATTTTAAATTCTAGGTCCTTATATAGGCATTTATAATTTGAAATAGGAAGAATGACTTATTACACTCAAACTATTCCCTCAGAAAACGCTTGATATAATTTTTTATGGCTCATAGAGGATCTAGAATTTTGCATCCCATCGCTTGTACAGTGCACAGCAAGCCTGGTAGAGGTTTAAATAAGAAGAAACAGAAATTCCTGTAACATAAAATTGTAATATCGAGGCGGGAAATTTCCCACTCTTATGTTACCATAAAGCCGTTTTAGAGATGAAATTAAACAGAAAGCATTATCACTTTCATACTTTTCTCTCCAAAAACCTGCGATATAAAATAATAATATACACATTACCATACCTCGTTTTGTTTTCTCTATGTCCAGGGTAGAGAAAGTTATGTGATTCCATTATTTTAGTGGATTTCATTCTGTAATATTTATTTATAACATGAATTATTTTGATAACTTCTCTTATTTGTCAAAAGTGCATTTCATTTGTTTTTTCCAAGCCCACCTGATACCATTTGGCAACAATATATTCTGTGATTTGGAATGGATAATTCTATGTAAAAAGGGATTAAGTATTTTCAAAAACATTTAATTTTTGGCATTTAGAATCAGAATTTTTCAAAATCCTTTCTTAGTGAGCACCTACATCATGAAACGAAGGTACTGTCAAAATTCCAAGTCTCTACCTGTTATAGTTTAGGCTGTACGTTGATTCCTGTCATTCAGTCAATCAGTCAGTCAGTCATTCATTCAGTCAGTCAGGACAAAGCCTTTTATATACATAGAGATAATAGCCAATAATGTTAAAGACTAGCATAATACATGACTGTAGGATTTTTATTGTCTATGGTGGAATCTGTACTTGTTACCTGTATTCTTAATTAATTCTTTAGATAACCTAGTGTATGCAGATTAAATTCTCCATTCAGTGTAATAACAAATATTAGACTCTTGGAAAAAAATATTGGCATTTTGAATGGTTTAGTTACATATTATCTTGTGTAGTAGGCAGTGCTGAGACGAATCAGTGCTGATTCTGGAGCTTATAAATTTTAGGATGCTCATTCTTTTTGCAGCCATCTGTACACATCTGGCTTTCTGATATGCTGTGATTAATATTGTACTGTATTTAAAAAGAACACTGTAAATTATGTACACAGATTAACATTTTTTTAGTTTATCAAAAGGAAGGCCTTTTACCACATTTATCAAATTCTCAACAAAGAAATTAAACAAAATTATTGTGCTATTCACTGCCAATTTGAATAATAAACGGTAATTTTTCAATTTTATAAAGTAGCTAGCAGAACTCAATCAAATGAAAACTGATTCAACATGAGAAATTAAAATATGTGTGTCTGGAAATGGTGTCTACTATTCAAAGGGAGTCTTGAAAGGCCTTAATCGAGAATAATAAAGAGATTAATTTCTCTTATTACATCATTCCATACCTTCCATTGTATTACTAATCCTTTCTTCATTTGTGATGTTGTGAATGTAATTTAGATATTCTGACATTTTTTCTCCTTCTTGTAATACATCACACAACTAGCATTTCTTTCATATTTGATCAATCCATGAAAAGAAAGAGCTGTTTTAAATTGTATATAGTATGTTTATTTTCACAAATTTATTTACTAAAGACTGAGATCTTTTCCACTTACAGTTGTACAAACATTAAATCTGTATAATACTTTCACATCTGGGTATAATTTTTAAATGGACTTAGCTGATTCTTTTCCTGGACTCTTCATATGTGATGATGCATAATTCATTATAGCAGATAGGATTTGTAGTATCATTTGTCTGGTAATTTTAATCAATATGTGTGCTTAGGTCTTGTCTTAAAATGTTAATAGTCGTAAAAAAATAAGGAAATTCCAGTAACAACATTACAGTAAGGATGTACATATGTAAGAAGTATACATTGTATTACCTTAACTTGCATTCTTTCTGGAAATGTTATTATTTTTTGTAGAGAAATGATCAATCAAGTGAGAAATAAGAGTTGGATATGAAAAGGTAATCTATATTTAGACATGCAATTTTGAACAAATCAAATGGTTTTATATGCACATGATCAAAAGCCACTTTCTGTTCCCAGAGAGCAACAACCACATTTTTGTCTAAAAAAATTGTTTATAAAAGCTTAGAATTATTTCATCTCTGAGAGTTTAATTAGAAATTTTGTGAAAAGGCAAAAAAAATTACATCCCAGTTTCAAAATGTTCTGAAAATAGTGTCATTAGTCAATTCTATTCCTGTAATTGCATATGTCTGATCGGTCTAGGTTAGCAGCTACAGGCACAGCAATAACTCAATTTAGAAAGTTTTAAATAACTTTTCTAGATAATAATTCTATATATTATTGTAATTCTTCAAAATGGACAGTAGTAACTTGTTTAATACTCAAGATACTTGGTACAAAGGCATTTGCCTTTGGACAATGGTTACTGCTAAGCTCATTTTAAAATTTATTTAAAGATAATTCCTTAAATACTTCTATTTCTCTTTTACTGTGTTTAATCCTTTCAGAACTGAATTTATATTTTAATATAAGAATTCATCAACTGAAATCACTAGTGGGTTATAAGTTTGAAATCAACTAGGAAAATTTTACTCCATAAATGACAATTTTAATAATATGTGGATAAGAAAGGTACAGGGGAAGGAGAAAGGTCAACCAAATCAGAAATTGATCTAGTCCATCTGATGGCTTACTTAGCAATCTAGTGTAAGGTGCAAGTTTCACCATGCTGGTTATAAAGGTTTAAAGTCAATGTTTAAAACTTGATTCTGGAAAATATTGATTTTTTTACATTCCTCCTTCTTCCCCTGTACCCATCTAATATCTTCAATTCTATGCAATTTTTGTGGCTACACATTTATGTATGTCAATAGCAGTGAAAAGTTTAAAGAAATTCAATATTGTGCAGCCCAATTACCATTGTCCAAAGACGAATGGCCTTGTATCAACTATCTTAGTCCTTCCCATCCATTCCAAGTTTTGTAACATTTACAGAAGCATGCCAGATTTTACTTTTAGTTACCAGTAATAGAAACTGAATGTTCCAATATTGTAAGCTCATTGTAGGATGGAAGAAAGCAAGCTGTGTTAGTTAATATAAATTAAGAGGGTACTTATGAGTTGGATATCTTGAATAGAGTTCACTTGGTTAGATACTATAAACATCATGTAATTCATGAAAGTATGTAACATGTGAAACTGAACAGTTCAGAACAGTATGAAAAATAAATTTTTTTACAGAGGTTTTAATTTTTTATAGGCCTAAAATAGAAAAGATTTTTCTTCCGGTAAATGAATACTTCTATGACTTTAAACTATGGATCTTGATAAACTGATTTTCTCTGTCATTAATTCTACTTCCTTAAATTTCCTTTAAACTTGCATTTTTTTTAAAGATATTATTGTGAAAGGAAATATTTAATATTGTACCATAAGAAACGATTAGATAATGAGAATATTGTGAAATATGTATGTCATTTATCTACCATGGTACAGTGTGTTTGATCACAGACAATCATTTGTATACTTTTGCTACATTATAATTTTGTATGGTAAAGGAATTCATTTGCTAATCTGCAATGGCTGTATTTGATGAATTGAGTTAATCCAGCACTCATTGAAGGTGTTTACATAAGAAATTTGGTCAAGATTGTTTGACACCAATGCATTCATTGCAGACTAGTGAATTCATTACTTTCAATTTAGAAATCTTGTTGCACATATTACTGAACTGTGAAAATGTACAGGATTAAAATTCAGCAAAAAGAACCACATAACTATTTATATTAATTACATGATATGTAAATGAGATGTTTAGATGATGCACTTGAACTGTTATCGTATGTGCTGTAATTTATTCTTTATTATTATTTGTTTTTATAATTCCCAGTTTGGAAAATATATAATGTTAAAATAATGGTAGCAGTATTACTTTATTATTTATTATTCCCGAATAAATCACCTCTTTAACTCCAATTAACTCTGTTTCTTTTTTGCTTAACCTTACTACTACTAGGATTATTTTTGTCACACTGAGTACCACTGGGGTCATAAAGACCCTAGTAATTTACATAGCATATATCGGTAGAATTGTGATTTGTTATAATTAAATGGCTTAAAAACATATATTTTTACCTTGAAAACAGGACAACTATGTATATAAGCATAATTACAAAATTTTATCCTCAAAGAAAAGATGCTAATTTTGAATGGAGTCATGAGCCCAATGGTACTCACTCAACCAATACATTTTAATGTTTTGAAAATATAAACATTAATAAAACGTCACTGGATACAGTTGAGTCATAGGGATAAATTCATAAATTTTGAAAATTATAGTTTTAAAACTAGTGGAGGTATTTATTTCAAAAGTGCTTTGACACCAATGGTACCAGGATGGTTAAACACACCATATGCTTTTTTGGTTGCCTTGTCTCATATCCCTTGACCTGAAGTAATGCCACTTCCCAGTAAAAGTACTAGTGGCGGGTCGTGCATAGGCAATGTGGAACTGCAGCACCCCCTATTTCCACTTGATATTATCGATAACATTTAATATAGCTTTTTCTTTAATTCTTTCTTTATACTTGCACAATATATAATCCTTAAGCTTAATGCCAGTAGTCATCCCCCAGTTTATTAAAAAGATAAAGAAAATCTTTGTATAGAACTGTACGCTTCACAGTTCCAGCAGCGTGGTGTTTGACTGTTGTGTGCATGCAGACATAGGAAGCTGCACGCCTCAGCCAACACTCCAGCTGTAAGGGTGAGAGAGCACTGTAGCTTCCAAAGTATCGACCCTGGCATATTGGTGGAAGGTAAAGTTGTTGTTGTTATTATTATTATTCTTTTTACTTTAATTTTTTTTTTCCCCTCCGTGTGTGTTGTATTTAAAAACTTGAATGTGAAAAAGTGTAGAATTAGATTATCTTGTTTCAAATTATTCCATTTGATTCATTTTTTTTCTGTTCTTTTATTTAACAGAAGGAGAAAATTAGTGATCTTTCTGCAGAAATTAAAACAAGAAGAATGGATTTCATTTTTAAATGAATAGAATAAACAAGGAAGACGGTGAACCCAGAGAAGGATAATCAAGGTTCCATTGTATGAGATATTCAGAACTTATTTTCCTTGGGTTATTTATTGTAACCTTTTACTAAGGAATTCATGAAAGAATATTTTGTGTTTTGAATGGATTTCCTGAAAGTATTATAATTTTTTTCTGCTATATTACTTACATTGTGTGTTTATACCGATAGATTGTGCATAAAACAATAAATAAATTAAGAAAAAAAACCTTGAACAAACTTTCTTTATGATATGAAAGATTGTAGTTTATAATACGACCTACGATCTGAATTTACTCACAGTTCGCATGTAGGTAACATAGAGAAGAAAGCTGCTTATGTCATGTAAATATAGTATTTTGTTTATGTTCTTCTATTTCATTACAGAGGAAGTAGTTATAATTTTGTATGTTTTGTATTTTGGACCCAAATGGTCAAATATGGATGGCGGCCAGACATCCATTTGTAATGGAAATAATAAAATCATGATTTGAGAAAAAAAAAACATGAAAATGGGCTATGAGGGGAATGTCTTTGTAGCCAGGCTGGACCAGTTACATGTCGGCTGAATCAATCAGTCTTGTGTTGAGCTGCCACATCTGCCTGCAGGGGAACCTGCTTTATTATTTTGCTGATCTTGACATTCTCATGCCAGCAACCTCACAATCCAGTTTGCTAACCACTGCGCAAAACATGTAAACATGAGAAAAGACAAGTTCTACCACCAACGTTTAATTTAAAGGAACTGAACTTCTGAAGTTAATAAAGCAAGGTACCTAGAGAGAAGAAAACACAGTAATAATTTGTAGACACATTAGAAGTTTTTTAAGTTGCTACTTGGCTGATAGCCATCGGGAGACATTCTACAGAGTCTATGGTTATCGAAAACGAAATACCCTATTCTGGTTTAGTTTTCTACCTTAATAGGATCATTCTTTTGGTGATTTTAGGGTAAAAATAATTTAGAGTGATTTGAGGGTAGTAATAAAATGAAGTTTAAAGTTTTGAACTTAGGATTTGTATTCTTATTTACTATCGGCGGTTTAACAGGAATTTTTTTTTTCGCCAACTCATCTATTGAATTCATTATTTTTTGTATGTTTAATTGGTTTTTATTTCATCAAATCAAATTCTGCATTACTAAACATATGTTAAAGACTGTGTAAATTTTGAACACTGAAGACAATACTGATTCAACAGAACTGGAAATAATATTGACAGAATTTGAAAGAGCATTGTGTTTGTAATAACAATAATTCCTTTATTGCAACCAATGATCATAATATGAAGAATGGATCTCTGGTGGAATGATACATGGCAGGGGAAACAGGAGCACCCCGAGAAAATCTTCCCCGACCCCATTTTGTAGGAGCTAAGATAAGGTTTCGCGGTCTGAGTGCATCGCCTTCAAGAATTTTGTACCACAGAAACGACCTACGAGATGCCGCATCGAACCCGTGCCTGGGAATCTGCAAGTGAGCCAGGCTAAAAATAAGGCTACTCAGGCGGTCGCTCCTATACTATATCTCAGGCTAGTTTGATCCTGTTCAAAACAAAGGGGAGGAGAACTCACAGAGAGTTCGTGGAAAATTCGCATCATGTGACAAAACGTGATTGGTTAACGTCATTAGCATGCGCCATTACCAGGGTGTGGCTTGCTAGTGGAGAAGTAGTGTTCGTAAGTTCATGCAATAATAATATCAACATTTACACGTGAAATAACAAACCCTCACTGGCATCGTCATCATTATAGTATATCAATTATCAAACAAAACATAAATGATTCATTGTTCACGACGACCCTGCGGGACAACCACGCATATCTTACTCCCCTCTCCGTACTTGTATTTCACTCTCATATCATGTTTATTTGTTCAAGATAGAGAGGAAGTGTGTTGTACTGAGAATAAACAAACTACCATTATCACGGTGATGACATGCGTTCTCACGTGCGGACTACAGGTATGTTTTGAACAGGATCAAACTTACTTGAGATACATTATACAGAACGATGATTATATTTGTTTCTTATAAGAACAAGACCGAGCGCGTGTTGTCTGGTGACTCACTGCTTAATCCATATGCAGGAATGCTGACCGCCACCTCGCGCTTTGACCTGTGCGTGAGAGACGGCAGAGATTAGCCTTCTTACACACTAGCGTTTTTAGCAGCGCTTCTGAGTCGCGCTGCAAACGCTGTATTCTACTTTTGCATGTATTCAGATTGTAGCTATACACACTAGCGTCTCTACACGCCAAAGAAGCGCTGCTACGCAAGCAGGTGCGGCTCCCCGCTGCTAGCAGCTGCGTTTTGCAGTCGGTTTCCTTTTCACACGCAGCGTGAGAGAAGCGCGGCAGTTTAGTTTCAGAAGCCCTGAAGAACCGTGCCATTAGTTTTGACACAGAAGTATTTATTAATGAAGTGGATAAGTGGAGAAAATTTAATAGTTCATCAAAACTTGACAAGGACATTCTAAAATATTTGAAGAATTTATCATCATCTTGTCTCAATTCACTGTAATGTGTATAAAACTGACCATTTATTATCCTGGCTTCTTTCATTGGATGCTCTCAATACTTGCGTTTACGTCTATATACCTTCTTCTTCTAATTAGCAACGCAAGTGCAAGAACTTCTTCGTCCGAATTTATGACCAAGGAATGAGGCATTGGAGGAGCATCGCAAAGTAGCGCTTCCAAACGCGACTGAGAAGCGCTGCCTGGTGCTACTCAGAAGCGCTGCTAAAAACGCTAGTGTGTAAGAAGGCTAAACTTGCTGGCCTTACAGACCAGTTAATGCACTTGAGTTATGAAACTCAAACCGTTGTTTGTATGTAGATATCATAGGGTGTCCATACGCCCTGCTATTCCCGGGACAGCCCCATTTTTTTTAATGCCCCATTGTCCCAACAGTTTTATTGGGGACGCTCAAGTGTCCCGCTTTTTTGCAATTCCGATTGGCCAGTGTATCTTAAGGGGAGATGGTGGTAGAAAACATGAAAATATCGCAAAAATTTATTTGTTTATTTTTAAGTATATCATATCATTCGGAAGGTTTTCCCAAAGTCTCATTTTGAAATTCAAACTACAAATGCTAAAAAACGGTCTTTTTCTTTTAGTTCTTTCTTTAGTTCGTAGATGGCACAACATTTAAATGTGTCCCTATTAGTTAGATCTTTTTTATGTGGAGAGAATTGAAAATTTTTACTGGCTGTAGGAAAAATGTGTACCGAAAGATAGAAATGCGAGAAAAAAAATCAAAATTTCATTACACCAATAATAAATCATTAAAAATGTTGTAACGATTACCAAAAGCAGAAAAATTCTTCCTAAATGTGTTTCAAATTTCATTAAGATATGTCCCAAAATGTAGGAGATATGGGATTACAAATATGTCAGTGTAAATCTCCCACCGTCTCCCCTTAAGCTACATTAATGAAAGTTGCAACAGGGCGAAGGCCTTGCTAATTATCAAAACACACTTTAATGGGGTATCTGTACTGACTTCTATGACATTTGAGAGGTCTATTAGCAAACATGGCAAACACTAGATCCCTGGAGGATTAGACATCCGAAGGCTACGTCGTCTACCATAGGCAGATGGCAGGATTAGGGGGCATGTGGTCAGCATGTCGATACCCAAGGCCGTTAATAATGGTTTCCTTGACCGCAGCCGCTACTTCTCAATCAAGTGGCTTCTCAGTTTGTATCATGAGGCTGAGTGCACCCCATTCCAGACCTCTCTACCTCAAGTATATTTGTTGGAAAGTATTCTTATTTCTTGAGGGCCTATAAGGTTATCGGAAATCTTGTATTACAAATATATACAAATCGCTAGGACTTTTCTTTATAATGGATGACACACTAAATGATATACAAGGTGTTAATGAATAACACCGAAATATTTTACCTGTGTATAGAGAGGACATAGATAAGCAACTTTCATGCGGAGAATTTCACTCACAGAAGTAAAATGTGTATGTTACAGGGTATTAAAGTCATTAAAATTTGGTGCTCATAAGTAAATAATGGAGCGAAAGAGGGTTAAAATTTTCGTTAAATCTACTTAGTGATCGATAAAAACTTAATTCTTAATCATTCATCAACAGCTATATCATAATTTAGTGTTTCCATAATCTGCAAAATTTACAGACTAATCACATGACTGGCCACCACTGGATTAGAGTTTGTTTTCATTACTCCAGTGTTAACAACGAAGTTCCTTTGTTTTTCATTTTTTTCTAATGTTAAAAGTCAGTGGCGGCCATCCCTGGGAGATTTTATGCTGTAACAGGAAAAATTGAGTCCATAGAGCAAAAATCTCCTAACAAAAGTTGCTGGTCTATGTTCCCTCTATACACAGGTAAAATATTTCGGCGTTATTAATTAACACCCTGTATAATTACATATGCAGTCCGTTACATAACAATATTGATAAATCCTGAAGGAAGATTTTAGTTTAATTTTCTAACTATCAAACCCACTAATACACGACTGGTTGTTTGTCTTGGTTTGGACCACCTTATTACTAATTGGTTGGACAAACATTATAATGTCCAGATTTAACACAAGTTTACTTATAAATAACGCTTTACATGTAATACAGTAGTAGGTTTTAACTAATCTACTTCAAAGCGGTCTTGTTCATAACATGTCAGCCTTATGCCATGGCATTATACACAAAGCGATGAATGATTTGGTCAGTTTTTAATTATCCAACTCCCTTGCGAATATTTACGACGATTGCGAAGTCGAACTACTGGGAATAGACCTCTTAGAATACGAAGAAGTTTGGGAAAGCTCGGTTTCATCTATAAGCTGATCAAGAAGGGAAATTATTTTTCTTTTGAAAGTTCGTTTCCGTTTATCGTCTAACTTTTGTATATCTGGAATTAAACTTCTAAGAAACAATAAGTCTGCCTCTTCTTCTTTATTTTGATTTCCATTCGCCCGTTCCACAGGGCCAGAATCGGCAGCTTCAGAATTCGCGTTAGACACAGAATTTTCATGTATGAAAAACTTTTGTTCTAGTGGATGTGAGGAATCTTCTTCGTGCAATTCATCTGCATACAGGACACCTGAATCTGAGTAAATTCCTGAAGTAATAGCTGATATGCTGGGCTGAGGATCCAAACTCTCTTCGGTATACTCACTGGATGATGGAAATCTGTTTAGATGTCTGCTCATATAAGGGATGAGGAAACTCATATGATCAGCCAAATAGTATGTTTTCTTTGGTTTTGTGGATCCAGGAGGAAGTGGCTTATGTGTTCTAACAAAAGCACAACGAATGTTTCTCCATCTATCACGACAGATTTGTTCTGAAAGTAAAGTAAGAATATGAAAAATTCATAAACCAACAAAGTTCAGAACAATTACACTGTATGTAATCCTTATCTTGTAATTTGATATACTGTACATCCATAAGAGAACCCACCTTGAAAAGAACTTCGTAAAATCCACGACTGTATTATTTAACTCCCGTAAATTCCGTTACAAGTGAAATACTATATTTCATATTAACAACAAGATTATTAAATAACTATATAAAATAAAATAAAAAGTAAAGCTCGGAACAGCAGGGGTATGCGAATAATTTCAAAATGATAATGAAAACTGTCAGAAATATTTTCATTATGAGTAAGTAGTGCATTTTGCACCCATCCGGTGGTGGCTGGATAACCTACAATATATTGAAGGTATTTACATCACGAGGTTAGGCTATTCGGTTTAATCGTTCCATGTAAAAATACTAAAATCCAGCGAGGTCAGCGTGCGGCACTATTTTGATATGCTACTGAAACACAGACAGTGTTAACATGGGTATTCAGGTAAATTTATAGATTCGTATATCCGTCGGTCGCGGTGCTGCAGAGACAGCATGCGGTACCGAAGGTCGCGGGTTCAAACATGGCTGCGGTTTCTGGGCAAAAAGTCCTCCGCGAGGACTGTAAAGTGTGAGTCCCGTTCTCATTACCACTGGGTTGGTATCTCATATTGAGAACGCTTGGTGGTATACCGGGATATGTGAGTAAGTTGGAAAATGTAATGTTGTACCGGCACGTTGTCATGGTAGCTCAACGGTAGAGCTGCGGCATGGAGAGCCGGAAATCCTGGTTCAAATCCCGGGTATGACATTGGATTTTTCAGTCTGACTCAACCTTTCCACCTTAGCCTACAAATAGCCTGTGTCAAAGATTATCATTCCACAATTTCATTTTATCGCAAACGGCCGCAAAGATTTTGTTTAAATTGTTGCAAGAAGTGCATAGCATCATAAAGTACGCTATAACTTCTTGCAACAATTTAAACAAAATCTTATATATAGCAAGCATTAAACTTTTTAAAAAATCCAATAAATTCTCTGAAGAGTAGTTATGACTTTATGAGCTACTCATTTTTCGCACAAATTAATGTTTTTAAGTCTTAAGTCGCCACCGTGTTCTGCCGGGACACTTAAAAATGTTCCGGTTTTTAGAAACCAAACAGAATTCCCGGTCATTTTAGGTTTCAACATATAATTTTTATTTCTCTAGCAATGCTAGTAATGAATTTAATTGCTTAAGCATTTCTAACATAACGCGCCATTTTATGAAATGCGTTCACACGCCTAATTGATGATGCACAATAGGTTCAAGTTTGAGAGCTTCAATAATACTTGCACTGAAGTTTAGATTACTGGGCTGAATTTGCTTCAAAAATATTATGTGGTGGATACGTACAAATGTCTCATCCAAACAGATCTTTTGAAAATATGTCTAGGATTATGGAATTTGTGTTATGTCTTCCCTGTACAAATACAACAGGTTAAGGCATGGGCAGTTGAGAAAACTCAAATGAGATTAAACACTTCGAAAGCAATACTGAAGGTGACAGTTAATTTGAAGTACAGTTCAGAATTATACAATTTCTGCTGCAGCGACCGAAAGCGATTAGAAGGAAACAACGTTGCCAAATTCTCAATTAGGGCGATTGCTAAAATGTAATGATTATAATTTTATTCCCAGAAATAAATTACAAGTAAAAATTATGTTTTTCAAAAAGTAGACTAACAATTGCAAGGAAATGGGACCAAACTAGTAATTGTTACATGTAATCCGATTACTCTTACTCAATTACTCGTTAAGTGCATTATTTTACAGTTACCTTAACTATGAACATGTTCATAATTATGTTCATTTTTAGGTAGATTTCGAAGAAAAATCTACCTATTGCAATGGATACCATGTCATGATTTTCGAAAAATTCTTTCATATCTTTATGTTTCATGCCTCCCTAAGTACGAAACCACCGCCTGTTCAAAAAAAAATTTTGTCATATTTATATATATCTTTACACGCTAGCGGCCGTAATTTTGAAGATATTTGAACCAAATTTTATTATGTTATTTCTAGGCCTAATAGCTCGGACAAGTTCGTTAATGAGCAAAATTGGCCCAAGGGGGTGGTCGGGGGAGGGGGTTGAAATTTTAAAACATTTATATCTCTGCCTCTATGAAG
Source organism: Ectobius pallidus (assembly GCA_964059195.1). Taxonomy (NCBI): domain Eukaryota; kingdom Metazoa; phylum Arthropoda; class Insecta; order Blattodea; family Ectobiidae; genus Ectobius; species Ectobius pallidus. The sequence goes on from CAXKWD010000003.1 coordinate 79,837,435, forward strand.
TATAGAGGGAAACTTTGTTTGAATAAATTAGAGTAGCCTACTCCCTATGGAGTTCACAGTGACACCAACAATTCAGGGGTTTTTGGGGGTACGAGTGGGGTGGGGGTGAGGGGATGGAAATTCGAATTTTTTGAAACTACGTTTTGTGGGGTATCGTTGAAAAGCTCTTGATGAGTACTCTACAAATCAATAACTAGTTTCTTGATAGTTCTCATATAAGGCGAGATTTGAACGTTTGAAAAGTGATCCTTCCTTTTTTTGCTGTTATTATTGCGGGTTTGTCGTGCCAAGGCTAAAGAAGAAGAGTGCTACGCAGCGACAGTAAATTAACCAAAAGCACGTAGAAATCTACCTCAGCCTGTAGGCTTGCCTAAAGGGATTTTTATTTTTTAACTTGCTTGATTCCGGCCGTGAAAGCTTAAGCAGTTTATGTCATTTTATCATTTGGTGTCTTTTCAGTTCATCATAAGATTTAATAAATTGAGCTATTAGGCCTAATGTGAATTGTTGCATGCCGGATGGAGAGCAATTTTACAAATTGTCCCAGCTTCGACTCCCAGAACAGAAGGGGGGGCAGGGTAGGGCCAATTAAATGACTATAAGCAACTAATGTGAAGTGAAGTTTAATTCTCCAAATACTGTTGTATGTTCGCGTTGTTTGGATGAAAACAAGCTGTAACAGCTGACTAGATATTAGTTTGTAGGAATAATTACTTCCCCTAAACTTGAAACCATTTATACCTAGACATTTTACTATAATGAAGACAAAACAAGAAAATGTCGCATTTTATATCTGATATGAATAGAAATTGTGAAATTGTAAGGTGTATGAAAAGTCGTGCGAGTGTATACATCAGATGTTTTCTTTATATCCATGGTCATAATCCAACTACACTAAATGAAGGATGTTGATCATATAATAATAATAATAATTATTATTATTATTATTATTATAGTAATAATAATAATAGCAATAATAATAATAGCAATAATAATAATAATAATAATAGCAATAATAATAATAATAGCAATAATAATACAATAATAATAAAAACGGTAATATAGTAGCATAGTGATGGTGGTGGGGGCAGTAATTTGTTCATTGGTCCTCCCCCTTGACAAACTTTCTGAGGACGCCCATGTCCCAGAAATATGGTAATTTTACTGAATGCGCACTACTGCAATACAACCAAGTACTCTAAAGCTTACTGGAAGGAAAGAGGAAGTTATGTGTTTCACTTCAATTGTACAAACTTGACTCAGAAAAGAACATAAGGTACTGTACGATAAATATATGGATCTTCCTACCACTAACCTTTAACCTCTAATGTAAATGTAAACATACTCTCGTGTAGCCTACATACCTGAATCTTGACATTCTTCTGCGATAGAGTTCCACGCACGACTTATAACGTCCTTGTTATAATAATCTTTCAATGAATAATTCCACAGACATGGGTGACTTTCCACAGCCTTTATAAATTTGACTGTAAACAAAGGATTTTCCTTCATGATGGCAGTACGTGTTAATATCTAAAGGTACGCGTTCACTACGTATAGTCAGAGGTCTTATCTGACGGATCGCATGCAGGGTTTCTGGTCGAGTGCACTGCACTGTAACGATTTATGTCATGGGATTTGCTGCACGAGACAACATGGCGTGCAGAGTTCTCTTAATACCGAAATCGCCGGATAGATGTCGCAGACGTGCATGCAATGAACTCCGGCGTTTATCGTACGGGACATTGATCTTATGTCATTGTTTCCTCCGAATCGTATTGTTTTGAACATGACCGCCAGCGATAACATTTTAGCGTGATCACATTACGTAGTATTTTACCAGAAATCATGCAATTACTGATCTTGGACTTCGGCATGGGGGGGGGGCAAAGGAGAGCAACTGCCCCCCCTCCCAGGAATACCTCATGGATTCATTTTTTGGTACTCTTTGTCTGTCAAACTGCAGTTGTTGCATGCAAAACAAACAAAAAATACATAACATTTTATAATGAGTTTAGGAAGTATTAACTTATTTTGATTATAACTGCTTTAGGGCCAGTTGTATAACATGTAAACTGTAGTTATCATGCAAAATTAACTTTCAGTTACATTTAACTACCTTTTTTTGTTGTATGAACATTAATCCAAGTTTATCTCATCCTAACCAACATTTTAATATAACTGGTGAATTTTTGCAAAACATTAACTGATGATTTGGAAATTTTAAATACATTTCAAACAGTGAAAAAGACACTAGAAATCCATTTTATAAGTACAGTGTGAGTTATTATTATTTTCATATCATTTAGATACAGTTTGCTTTCATTTTGTCTATTGACATTAAAAATACAGATACCGATATCTTGGCTTTGTTGTTGGTTATGGTTGCCCTACATTTCAAAATAGCAAAATCTATTTCTAGATTTCTGATACCCCATCTGGTGATGCAATGAAAACCCATCATGCATCTCTTGAATGTTATAATCTTTTATTAGTACTGCATGACATGCTACCAAAATTTGGGCAGAATAACTAGACAGAGGTTATGTCTCCTTCCCATTACAATCAAGTACAAAGCAAATTCATGATATGTTTATGATATTCAGGGTCAGCCCTGAGGTCCTTTGCGAATTATTGTGATTGGAAGCTTACAGATAGTTACTGAGGACAAAGGAAAAGCCAGTAGAACCATTCATAAATTGACAAGAGAAAATTATACTTTAAGGCCTCGGTTTATTCGAATTCCAACTAAGGACAGTGTATTAAGAAAACAATATTAGATATCTACAATATTCGTAACCTTCCAGGCATTATAGGTACTGTAGGTTGCGTTTACACACCTAAACACCTCTATATACAGGTTAAAGCAGTTTGAAGCAAAAATATACATGGCCTCAATGAAATGATTTAAAAAAATAAATAAAAAAACTCATCTTTATTAAGCAATTGAAATAAATACCAAAGACAAATGTGTAACATGGTGCTTTGTCTTTAATTAAACAACTGAAAATCAAAGACCAAAGATATAAACATAATACTCCCTGCAAATTTCCCTCAACTTTTGCACTGTTGCCAGATGTTTTATTATTTTCTCCAGTTATTTAAAACTGTGAGTTACACAATCTACGGTTATTTTTATACAACATAAGTAGCTAGTTATTTTCAAACTTTCAGTTAAAAACAACCATCAGTTTGTGAGTTTTATACAACTGCCCTTAGTGTACTTATATTAATCCGTCACCAAGCCTATTGCTCAAAAGAAGGTAATCTGTTTTACAGTGTTCATATACAGCTTTGGAAGTTACAATACAGTTAGCGTTGACAAATAACACTACCCACATATTCCTTCACATATGCTTCTTTGTTCTTCCGTAAGCCCTGCATAGAATTATGTAATATAAATTTCTGTATGTGGTTGAGTGGAAGATATTGCCCCAAGGCCTTAATTCTGCGAGATAAAATAAAACCATTCTTTATTATTATTATTATTATTATTATTATTATTATTATTATTATTATTATTATTAAATGAAATAGATTTTTAAAGTTTCCGCCTAACAACAACTTAAGTATAGACAATTTAAAAAATAGATTTTTTCATATAAACAAGTCAAGCATGACACATAGGCTACAAGTATTGTAAAAATTTTAGGAGATCTTAATGATCAAGGCCCGGATTTTGATGATCTAAAATTGTTTGAAAAATGACCTATAAAATGACCCTAAATTTTAAAGAAAATGACTTAATAATTATAAAAAATGACCTAAAACTGATATTTTATTTATAAAAAAAATATTCTTGTACACACAATGTTATAGACTAGTTTTTACATAATTGTAAAAACTGTAAATAATTGTAATGTTGTGAATGTTCTTTTCTCACGGAAATTTATACCGGTCTCTGAGGCACTGGTGAGTCAAAATTCGGCATTTCCTTTTGTGGTCTGCCGGATTATATTGTTGTTTATTGAGGGTAAACAGTAGTTTGCACTCTCAAATCCAAGCAGGTGGCAGACTTGGGTGCCAAGTCAATCTAATAACAATAGTAATCTTTCTTTCTTTTCTTTCTTTTTCGTAGTTTCACCTCTCCCTTTTAGGATTTGAGCGACCCATGCCACCCGGGCCTTACAGGGCCGCGACCTGTCGGGAGAGGGATTATCTTTGGATCACATACATACTTTTTTGACCAGACAAGGACATGGAGGGCCTCCCCGGATGAGTGATCAGCCCAATGCCGGGGCCACCTCCGAGACAACACGAACACATAGGACGAGACACACCATTCACACACACACTCACTCCAAACAAGGCGAGGATGGGATGAAGATGATAATGACGGCCAGATGATATCAGGGGACCACAAGGGCCTAAAGTTACCCGACATTCGTCTCAAAGGTGAGGAAAAACCCCAGAAAAAACCCCACCTAGGTAACTTGTCCCGACCAGGAATCGAACCCGGGCCCGCTGCGTGAGAGGATTGAACGCATCCCCTGAGTCACAGCGGTGGATATAACAATAGTAATATAATACAACATTTTGGCGTTTCTTTGATTCTCATTTCCGACTGAGACATGTCAACATTTTAACGCCGAATTTGTCCTTCTTGCATCAAACAAACAATACTTCAAAGATAGCACCGCTAGAGTCGACGAAAAGTTATTACACTCAATGTAAATAGGCCTATATGAAAATTACTAAAAAAGGAAGCAAATTACATGAAAATGACAAAATAATGACCTAAAATTGAAATAAATGCCCTAAAAATATAAAATTGCACAAAATGACAAAAAATGACCTAATAAAATACATTTCTATCATCTGGAGGCCATGATTAGGATTTATCCACAAGCTGGCAATGTCTATGCAGCATAAATCAAAAGATGACATGTCATTAGAATCCGGGCCCTGTTAATGACACATACGACTTGTAGCCTACCATTTTTAACTGCTTTTACTTATTGCCATTTATAAATATAATAGTGATATGTTTTTTACGTTTCTAGAGAGTTTCTTCTGATAATTTTAATGTATAAATAATTTATAGAATTTGTTAGACAATTTATAGGCTTTCCCAAAATTTTAATTTTCAATTTTGGACTAAGAACTTCTAACAATGTCAGTAAGACAGGGTTGAAAATTCTACCCTTTTTAAAGCATATAATAAAACACATGTTTGTAATTTTTTATAATGTTTAGCCTGTATATGTCATTCTTGACTTATATATATATATAGTGTATACCGGTATTTTATTAGTGGCTAATTAAGTGGAAGACTTTGTTGAGTTTAATTTTATATGAAGGCTACTAAAACTCTATGAAGTTTCTCAGACGTTTCAAGTTGCAATTAATTCAACATGGTTCTGATGTGAGAGTCTGTGTTCTGCCGGATCACTACAAAGAGAAAACATGCGTGTACTATCAGATCACACCTCATCAAGCTGGCAGTGAGGCTACTTCGCTTTGCCGGTGTGTTAAGCATACGCTGGTCGGCCATGCATGCACAGATCGTCTCTCATAGGATCAAATGAGGGACACAGAATGTTCCAGAAGAAAAAAAAATTGATCCTTCCATTCTCATCCTTTGAAAAAAACCCTATTTTTAATATGAGCTTTTAGTATTTATTATACAACTTTCTATACGCCTACTCATGACACCTACATAATTGCTTTCTACATTTTACACTGTATTTTCCTACATTATTGGCTATATTTTAATGTATGTCAGATTAAATTTAATAAACTGTGATTATTTTATACCCTATTGGTCTAGGCAGTCAGGCATTTCAATTTGAAATCTTCGAGGATGATAATATGCCTCGTTGAGATGTGATTTGATATGTTTGATTGAATAATGATATAAATCAGGTTAATAGAAGAGACTTTCGTTCCAACATGGCTAAAATCTGGAGATGATTTTATTCTTCAGGAAATAGCCTACATACGAGGGCCGTCCAAAAGGTAAGTTTCCCTGGGGCTATTTACAGAAACAAAACACAACTTCAAGGAAATAATTATTACAACAGATACAGCAAGTGTTCAGCTATTTTTCAATATATTCGCCACAGGAATCGAGAGGTTTGTCATCCCGTGAGACCAACTTTTGAATACCTGTGTTGTAGAAGTCTGCCGGTGCATGTTTAAAGAACCCTCAGCTGAACTTTTGCAGGTGTTTAAACATCCACCCTACAGCCCGGACTTCGCTCCCAGTGATTTCGATATTTTACTACACCTCAAGAAATGACAGAGAATGACAGAGATGACAGAGGGCAGATGTTTGTCACACAGTAGTTCAAATTCCAGGCGGCAGACTTCTACGACACAGGTAAGTAATCCAGTAAAATACATAATGAACAGTAAAATTTCCCCAAAACTTTAGCGTATAGGCTACTCTGTGAAAATGTTGGGTCTGCAGCACTGCTTACCTGTGTATAAGTATGAAGAAGTAGAAGCCAAGCAAACTAGTAATTTTCTTACTGCAATCAAGTAAAAACTATAACAAATTAAAGAAAGAAGGAAAGAAAGAATAAAGTCAAACTAGGAGGTACTAGCTATCACATAAAGTTTTGTGTACGTCGAGACTGTACACTCCATATTTTATCACAAGTCATTGTGTTTGGTTTTTAATAATAGCAATAAAGTGTTATTAATATGGGCGAATTAACCATTCAGAAAGGGCGGTGGATGTTCAGAAGAATTCTGTGATCAATACAATGAATTTGTTCCTGTATTAATTTATAATGATACTATCAAATTTGTACACACCCGTCGATAATTCCCGATATATAAGTCGCTGGGAGTAAACATTTTGTCATTTTTCGTTTTGTATTCTTTTGTCCATTGTCTACACGTTAAAATTGCATCCATTTTCAATCGCTTTTAAGTTGAAGTAGCATTCATATAAACATTGGCCTACATCTGTAGAAAAATTTTCATCATCGAAAGACATTCTAAAATACGAGGTTGGATCGAAATGTAACGCACAATATATATATATATTAACAAAAAGTTTAATAGGTACAATTTCAAGCAAATGCACACATGAAGGGACATCTTTTGTATATTTTTCTGTACAGTCACCAAGTTTCTCAACACATTTTTCCCATCGTGATACCAGTTTCAAAATACACTGTTCATAGAAGTCCGTTCGTTTGGAGTATAGCCATCCGCGAACTGCTGTTTTCACTTCTGCATCTGACGAACCTTATCTCAGCAGTTCAACATTTCATACGGTACGGTGTACGATATTGTGCATGTAAAGTTAGTGCTTGCTGAGTGTCTAAGAACCTGACAGACGACCACAAGGGCCAGCGAATGATGACAAGCTTGGATCACCTATCGCGTTACGCTTTCATTTGTTTGGTCCCATAAGAAATTCCTGGCCGGTAAGCGCTTTGCGTCAGATGCAGAAGTGAAAATAGCAGTCCGCAGATGCTATACTCCAACCGAACGGACTTCTATGAACAGGGTATTTTGAAACTGGATCACAATGGGAGAAATATATTGAGAAACTTGGCGACTAGGCTATATAGAAAAAGAGACAAAAGATGTCCCTTCATGTGTGCATTTGTTTGTAATTGTACTTAACTTATTAAAGTTTTTGTAAAAAAAAATTATTGTGCGTTACTTTTTGATCCACCCTCGTACATTTGGCGTCCTGTTTACTTCATTTCCTTACTGAGAAACTTGAGAAAATGTCATATTCCGGGGTTTCCGGACCCCTTTCAGCGTACCCAAGGGCTCCTCAGATTCCAAAGACAAGATGTTGGAATAGCTAGAATCACTGTTCAGATCTAGGAAGTATTGACACAGCAATTGAGACAAGTCACAATTTTGTGCAAATATTTAGTGCTGTAACTACCGGAAAGGTCTTGGAGAGTCGACTAAACATTATGTGCGACTGAATCGAGCTTTCGCGAGCAGCATCTCGAGACACAGGATCGAGTATAATCTGTCTGTCTCACGTTACATGGAGACAATGTATTTCCGGTAAGCTTTCCTTTCTTTTGTATTCCTCCTCTCCAGGATAGAGTTGCATTGCAGTTATCTGCTGCTAATAATCTGTATAGAGTATCCAGCTTATCTCCACCATTTTATGTTACATGACCTGTGGTTTTAAATACACGCACATTCTGTACAGTGCCATTGAAAAGCGCTCGCGCAAACACACATATACATACGTACGCACATGCACACAAGCCTATACGCTTAGCATTCATTTAAACATAGGCCTACATCTGCAGAGAAACATTTTCATCCTAGAAAGACGTTCTAAAATACATTTGGCGTCCTCTTTACTTCATATATCCATTTTGAGAAACTTGAGAAAAATTCATATTCCGGGGTTCTTAATACTCAAGAATTCCACTGAATAAATTCAAAGATGTCACACCAAAGGAACATGCAGACAGTGGCGTACCAAGGGGGGTGCGAACGGGGCGGCCGCACCGGGCGCCGTAAAGAAGGGGGCGCCAAAATTGAAAAACATATTTTTTTAGTTTAAGAAAAAATAAATTTTCAGGCAAAATATAAGGTTTTATTGGTCAAATTTTCTTTATTACTTTATTAAGTACTGCAGTAATGTTATTTAGAAATGAAATAAACGTTTCGTTTACACTATTTATAGACAATACGAAATAGGTCGTGGGCGTCGAGCATACAGGAATAGTGTAGGTGTAATTTAGCAATTTTATCTATTGAACGTGATGTGGCTGCTACTATAGACTTCAACTCTATTATTAATAAGTTTGCATCCAGCAAGGCTAGGAAGGCACATTTAAAAAAAAAAATTATGACTCTGAAATTTCTTCTCTCTCTCTCTCTCTCTCTCTCTCTCTCTCTCTCTTATCCAAACAAACTAACCTTATAATACCTATAACCTTTTATTTCATACATATTTTTCTCTTTATAATGTGTTAAAGTAACATACTACTTATTAAGAATAAATAATTGTGAACATTAAACTGTGTTTAAATTAAACTCATTGAACCTTGAACCTTAAACCTACAGAGCACCATCAGGTAATTACAACTATTTTATCAATCAGTTAGAAAAGGTTCTTAATTCATTATATAATAATAGTGTAAATATGATACTGTGTGGTGATTTTAATGTAGACATGTCAACTGATAGTGAAAATAAGGCAAGACTTCTGTCCTTAGTAGGTAGTTATAATCTAGACTTCATAGTGAACTTCCCAACTAGAATTCAAAACAGCTCTCAAACAACAATAGATAATATATTCTTAAATAAAGAAAAAAACTTAAAGTTTGAAGTAATCCCAATAATAAATGGGTTATCAGACCATGATGCTCAGATGGTAATGTTAAACAATACTGAAGCATATCCGACTAGCAAACATACCCGTAGTAATATTATCAGAGTAATGAATGATGTTTCGATTTTAAGTTTCAAACAAGATCTTGCAAATGAAAATTGGGAAACTATATTTACCTATAACACTGTTGATAGTAAATTAAATGAATTTCTAAATATCGTGTTGCGACACTTTGAGGCCAACTTTCCAAAAAAGACAACTACTAAAATACCTAATTTAAATAATAAAGCCTGGCTAACCCCTGGTATTAAAATATCATGTGCTAAAAAAAAGAGAGCTTTATTTACAATACAGAACCAGTAACAATCAAACTCAGAAAGTGTATTATAAAAGATATTGCAATGTGCTTAAAAAGGTTATTAAAGAAGCAAAGAGCAGGTATTTTTCACAAATAATTAATAAATCAAACAACAAAGTTAAGACTATATGGAATATAGTAAAAAATGAAATAGGGAAAGCAAAGGAAAAAAGTGATTGTACGTCATTAATATACAAAAATAAGAAACTAGACAATCTATCAGATATTACAAACGCATTTAATAACCACTTCATAAATATTGCAGAGAATTGTGTTCCCACTAACAATACCAGTGTCAAGGCAATAGACCTTCTGACAAAATCTACAATTTGTAACCATAAATTTGAAATCACACTGACTTCCTCTATAGAAATTGAAAATATAATAAAATTGCTTAAAAGTAAAAGCTCATCTGGATGGGATGACATAAGTAATAAGCTATTAAAAAGTTGCTGTTCGGAACTTAGTAAACCCCTTAGCCATATATTTAACTGTTCACTAGAAACTGGAATATTTCCTGAAAGAATGAAACATGCAATGTCAAGCCCCTGTTTAAAAAAGGAGACAAAAATTTACCATCAAATTACAGGCCTATATCGCTCTTAACTTCATTTTCAAAAGTATTCGAAAAAGTTGTATATAACCGCATAGTTTACTATCTTAATTTGAATAATATTCTTACACCATCACAATTTGGTTTTAGAAGTGGCATGTCTACTGAAAACGCTACATTTAAACTCACCACAGAAATACTGGAAGCGCTAGATAAAAAGAAATATACGTTGGGAATTTTCTGTGACTTAGCTAAAGCATTCGACTGTATAAATCATGAACTATTAATTGAAAAATTGGAACATTATGGAATAGATAATTTAACACTGAATTGGTTCAAATCATACCTGTCTGATAGAACTCAAAATGTCGTAATAAATGGAAACAAATCTAATCTAGGAGTAGTTAGAAGTGGAGTACCACAGGGATCAATACTAGGACCTTTGCTATTTTTAATTTTCATCAATGACTTGCCACATAACTTAAGTGACGAAACAAAGGTATTGCTTTTCGCGGATGACACTAGTGTTTTTGTAACAGGAAAATCCCAGGAACAACTGGCAAGAGTAGCTACAAAGGCTTTTCACGAATTAAATATATGGTTCCAAGCCAATAAAATGACGCTTAATATCGAAAAAACCCACTTTATTCAATTCAGAACAAAACAAAGATGTACCCAAAACCTTGTAATTAATTACCAAACACAAAGCATAGAAGAAATTAGTAATATCAATTTTTTAGGATTACAAATTGATCAACATCTCGACTGAAAGTCACATATTGAAATGATAATTCCAAAACTGCTTTACCTTAAGAGTCCTGAATCAGGTATTAAAACAGGATGCCTTACGCATGGTGTATTTTGCAAATTTCCACTCGATAATGAAGTATGGAATCATATTCTGGGGTAACTCGACCCATAGGGATAATATATTTAAGCTACAAAAGCAAGCAATTAGAATAATGTGTGGAAAGAAAAGGAGAGAATCATGCAAACCGCTCTTTGAAAAATTAAAAGTCCTCACTCTCACAGGGGAGTATATATACTCTGTTATGTGTTATATGGTAGATAATATTGAGAGATTCCAAACTAATAGCAGTGTTCATGAACATATTACTAGAAACAGGAATGATTTACATAGACCGGTTAAAGCATTAAAACTTTTTCAGAATGGCGCTTATTACTCCGCAATACAGATATACAATAAGCTTCCAAACAACATTAAATTATTATGTATTCAAAGAAAAAGCAAATCCTTCAAAGGATCTCTCAAGAAATTTTTAATGACTCACACCTTCTACAATATGGATGAGTATTTCCAGTTTTAATAAGTTTATAGTGTAGTACATTATATATCATTATTTATTACTTGCTTGTATATTGTAATCTGACGTGTTCTATATCCTTGAGTCCCACTCAACACAGGATCTACAGAACGAGATAACTACATCTACATCTACATCTGTAAGTGTTAAGGGGCGACTAGCATCTAATTAGCCCTGGGCGCCAAGTAGCCTTGGTACGCCACTGCATGCAGATATACTTTGTGTACGCTAAGAATTTACTAAAACTGTGCACAGGTCCCATCTCAAATTTTGGCCCTGTATTAAAAGGGTTCTAAACAGATAATCATATTATACAATAAAAGACAAATAGTCTCTGAAATCCAGATGAAAACATCAATTTGGTTAGGCCTATAAAAAACTAAACTCCGTGGCGCTACATCCCTCAAGGGACTAGGCATACCACCCGACCGCTGCGTCATCTACCATCTGCCTAGGCAGATGGCAGGATTGGGGGCAGGTTTCTGTGACCGGAGCGCTACTTCTCTATCAAGTAATTCCTCAGTTTGTATCACGAGGCTGAGTGCACCCCGTTCCAGACCTTCCTACCACAAAAAAACCCGAGGAGGTAACAGGAATCGAACCCGGGCCTGCAAATCCGTAGTCAGCGACGCTAACCATGAGACTACGCAGGCGGTAGGTTAAGCCTATACCGGTGTTATTTCTGCTATAGCAATGTGAACAGTTCAAAAATAAATGTATATTAAGGAAAATATAGCTATTTAATTTTAAATAATATTAAACAGTACATTATTAGACTAATTTAATTAGGAATTGAGGTGGCCAGAACTGAGAAAAATCCTCTCAAGGTTGGATTCTCCAATGGTCTATGTGTCATTGCAGCCCCATGAGAAGTTTAAACTGCTGCCTATTCCGTTTTCGTACCCCCCCCCCCCCCCGGCCGTTCAATACAAATGTTGATCTGGCTATTTTTGAAGACTTGAAGAACCCAGACAATACTAACTTAACTGTTACATTTTTAAAAACTCAAGAGTTACAGATACTAGTCTACTAAAGGTTCTATACAGCATACAGTGTACAAGTGAACTAATTATACAAGTCTATTACTTTCTCGCATACAATTTGTAGTATAGAGAAAATGCAGTGATAGCGACAAAAATCGAAATGGAAATAACAGTGGAAGAAATATGTTTCACGATGCATAGAAGCCGAACGAAAGGCGTGTTGGATAATCTACTTCACTTTCGATGTTTAGACATCTTTAATCCTACTCATCTTTAATCCTGCTCACCGGAGTGATCATAACATTTTATACACGCTTTGCTAGCTGTTATGAAGGCGGCATTCAAAGGAATTTAAACAATTATTTAATTCGAAGGAAAATATGTAGGCTATTTGGACCCAAGCTATAAGGGGAGACTGAGAATCAAGGATAGCCAGAAAATATGGAGGGGAGCTAGGAAATGAATAGTATGTCTATATCTTGTTTGGCTTTAGGCTAAGAAGTTATTTAATAAGATCTCTCCCTGCCATTTTCCCAGCAGTGTTCATGTAATCGAGGCTCACGAGATCCCAGAATTGTGTGCATTCCAGTCATTTCTTCTTCCGAGTAAAATTCGTGCAGGAACCAACGAGTCTCTTCATTGTTTTCGTTATTCTTTTGTATTCATTCCTCTCCTCCGTTTCATACATATTCAAATTAAACAATTTCATGTACTTTCCTTCCTATTTCATACTTCATTAAACGGTAGCAGTTTTTTTAAATTTAAAAATGTAAAAATTTAAAGATTTAATATGTTGAGTTTCTTTAGCACCTTATACCCTCAATAAGATATGTAGGAGTTATTAAAGGCACACGACACTGTAGGCCTATGTTTGATTTGCAGGTTATGTTTGTTGATGTCAATAATAAAACACTATTGCACTTGAGCACACGTAAAAGCAAATAAAATAGAAGTAACACTTGTTAAAAGTTACTATAACCCTTAGCAAACAGGGATGGCGTATGGGGCCAGGTAGGTTCCTTCACCCGCAAGCACCTTCATATTTACAAGCGCAGGGGATTAGTACCGACCGTAATTTCCCCCCATGAGTCACCTAGTCTACTTATCAATCAATCTTAGATTTTTTTAATATGTCATTTTATCTTAAAATGTTTGTTATATATTAATTCTACACATAATTACAATTCTATATATAATTACAGAGGAGAGATTACAATTAAATAACTTTTAAGCAAGAACGATAATTTATTATAGCGTACACGTTGACTTGAAACTTTTCACGGATAATCAGCTATACACATTCACTCTATGGTAAATTTTTCTTTTCAGATCGGAAAATATGACTTAGAAATTCTACTCATTCAATTCCCCTAAGCCTAGGCTTGCCAGATATCTGAAATGTTCAATCGGGACACCGGAATGCCCCCCAGCGTCGCGGGTATTCAAGGGTACACAACCCTTAACGGGTTTTTAGAGTTTTTTAGAGGGTAGTTTATTCTCAATGCTATGAATAAATGGTTACTTATTAGGAACCTAAACCAGGTGTAATAATAAATGACATAAGCATATAAATTTAAACATTTTATTTCTAACATGTTAATATTTAAAAGTTACTTAGTATAAGTAAGAAGAAACACTTTGAATGAGGAATAAAAATTTGAACAATATTTGCATGTAATTTTCATTGGCTAGGACATTTTTTAGAAAGTCTTTTTTAGCTTTAATCTTGTTGTAAAAATCTTCACAAGCTAATCCGATATTAATTTTACATGTCATCAAGCCTTTAACCGTAGATTCCTTCATCAAACCCCTATCATCAGTCCATGCGTTGTTCATCAAAGAAAATACTCTCAATATTGGCAATATTGGACTCGCCCGGAGAGCCTCTCGCATCGCGCATGGTCACGATTGGCGAGACAAGACGATATGACAATATTATTTATTAGCAGATCATCATTCTTCTATAGTTTTCACTTTTCATACAGTACAGAAATAAACGACAAAGTAATTATCCTAAATAATCCTTCACAGTTAATTATTTTTAGACTTTTTTGGTAATCTAGAAAATCAAATTTAATTTTTACCGGGACATGAAGTAAACCGGCCGGGACATCGGGATTTTGTCTAAAAAATCCGGGACTGTCCCGGTCAAACCGGGATGTCTGGCAAGCCTACCTAAGCCTGACTTATATAATGGGCAACATTTTAATTTAACGTAGGCTACAAGAGAAATGGGTATTTAAAGTAAAATAATACGATAGTTGTAGGTCTATAGAAGTTATTCGTAAATATAGTTATTTGTGATCAAGAGTTCCAACACGAGATTTTATTTTGCGAGCAGGTTATGTTTTCGAAACGAGCAATCTTACGAGCAAAATAAAATTATTTTACCATGATACTATTTTTAGACGTCGTTCAAGTGAAGTAATAAATGTTAGATTTATTGTAATGAATTACGTACCACGGATCCAGCCATTATTGGAGCGAACAGACAGCTGTTCTTGATTTTCTGGTACAGGGCTGCCAACTTGAGGACAACTATTTCACCCAAAAAGTATAACGATTTTTGGAATCAGTGTGAGAAATTTAACATTATAAAGGCGTAGTGAATTTTAAAATTTTCCATTTTTGTCAAACTGAATCTATTTAATAATCATAGGCAAATATTTTTAAATAAAAGAGTATTTTCCATGTAAAGCAATTAAATTGGTTATCCTATTTTAGTTTTATACCACTCAATGGCATAATTTTATCTTTTTTAATTAATATCATCCATCATTGAAAGTGATTCTTTTGCCTTCGACTATTATAACTTACGTTTTACGTTGTAAGCTCTTTAGTAACTCTTTTTTGTATTTCAAGGATAACTTTCAGAATTAGCAATGAACTTATACGACGTTCACTTTCACGGTAGAGCCTCTAATCACGTTATCTGGGTTAAATCGATTCAGTATGGGATGACTCAGTTCAGCTCATTAGGAGATGAGCACACAGCCGGAAATTGAGTTGCTTCCGATAGGAACTAGAAGCGCGGACTGGTCTTCCTCATCGGCAACTTTCATTAAAATTGTTTTAGTGGGTCACATGTAGCATGTACTTCTTTATGTGAACTTGAGACATTTAGCAATGATTACAGAGCCTAGAACAACTTATGTTAATCTACTTAATCTTGAACTACTATTTAAGTAATTACCCGACAAGTTTAATGGCAGAAAACTCATTACAGTGCAATTCTACAAACATACAGATTTCTATCTACTTTCTATTTATTCCAAGGATGTTATCCTTCTTAACTGATAGCCTGGTTGTGATTGAAGATTAATTTAAACTAGATCTCCCAAAAATGTTCACAAAATAAGAGAAAGTGACAACCAATCTTTTAAAATTTCATTTCAGGACTACAATATAAAACGGAATTTTGGGCTAAGTCTGATGTGTTCCTTCATCCGGTTCGTTAGAACCACTGTACTTTCGATCTAATTATCGACTTTATTTGGAAAAATAATTTTGGAATTCTGCCTTAATAAATAGATAAGAATAAAACAAAACTCCAACCTTGCTATTTTCAATATTTTCGTAATAATTGTTGGTAATGACTAGGACCCGGACTCTAGGCAAAACGGCTTTCCTACTTGGGTGGATACATTAAAGAGTTATATAGACTATTCCACTCATATGCCGCGTGTTTGATATTGACCAATAACGTTTAGCAAATCCTCGGATATAGACCAATCACGGCCGTTTATCTTACAATATTCTTGTAGGAATCGCGAGGATAGCATTTTATCGGGTAAAACACGCTGTTCGTTACTGAACTGTAACAGTATCGGTATGCAGTGATACTAAATTACGTCATCCATTGTCGGCGCTAAATTGAAAACAGAAATGGCAGCCTCAAGTTTGGTATTAATAATGCATCTGTTGACGAAATTGACATTATTATAAAGGAAGCTAGGCCACAAAATACCGAAAGAAATAGAAAATGCATATGGATCCAGTTCCAATAGTTTTGTGAGGAACGTAAGTACAAATTGACTAAAGAAACTGAAATGCAACAGATTGCTCATATATTAAAATTACGTTCTTGAATTAAAATGTGTCTTTATTTCGTATCTTGATTTTTAGGTTAACTACGGCATTTTATCAATATACGTTGGTAGTGGTTCACTACGGTATTTTGTCAATATACGTTGGTAGCATTGATTAGTAATCCATTATGGAGACTGTTCATTTATTTAGTATGCCGTGATCTGACAACTGACAGTATTAATTATTTCATTTTAAACTAACAAGAAGAAAGTAATTATTATTCATGTAATCTATTACATTTTATTCGTGAAATAGTCTTAATAAATCCAACTCGAGGTTACGAGTTTCATAAGATAAATTCGCTCCTGCTGCGCAGTCGCGAATCTATCGATAAACTCGTAACCTCTCGTGGGATTACCTATGATAAATGTTTCTGAACATTTAGGGGCGGTAGGGCCAGTTTTTATTTTGCTTTTTTTTTTTGCCTATTTTGGATTCTGTTGCCTGTTTTAAGATTTAAAGCCCTTTTTTTGCCTGTTTTAGATTGTTATGGCTTTTCTGTCAATACTTAAGCATAAGAATTTATTGGTATGAAAGTGAAAAAATGTTACAAAACAATGAAGTCATATATTCACGTCAAAAATATTTATTGAGGATCTTGTTCCCTATAAATGATGAATAACATTCTAACAGGCGACTGACTAGCCTATGACAGTTGACACCTTGAAAAAAAGAAACATATGTTCTTGTAATAAAGAAAAGTAAGAGTAAGTACTATATGTGATAAATAAATTATTTAGTATCTTAACGAGATATGTCTTTAATAAAGTGTGGGTTTAGTCTCTGTTTTGACATTTAATGAATGCATATTTTAATTATATTAATGTCATTTTCGGTATTTTAAGTGCCTTTTTGCCTAATTATTTTAACCAAAATAAATAGGCCTACCTGAACTTCCGGGGTCTAGTAATGACAGTATCTTAGTGGAGGGTGCTAATAAAAACACAACACCATCAAATTACTACATAGGAAGTTGGTATCAAAAAACATAAAGTGTCAATCCTTGGTAGGGGAAAGATTGTTTTTATGGAATTGAGATTTGAGGAATATATAAAAACAGTTGGGATCAGATAGATATAACACTATACAAATATTGTAAACAAAGCTTAGCATTACCCAATTCGGTGCCAAAGCAATGTTGGAACTTGGTAGATGAGTAATAGGGGAGAAGTTATAATAAGAATTACGAAATACTTGCTCAGAACTTTAAAAAACGGAAGATGAACTGCTTAAGATATGTTACATATTTATGGAAATTAATTTAAATAAAATCAATTGACCTTCTGCCTTAAAACACGAAGTAGAGAAAATTGTATTGGACTATCTCTGGAAAGAAGATTACGAAAATGGAAAGAATATACTATTACAATAACATATTATGATATAGAAAAAATATATACATTTAGCTTTATGAATAAAAAACCTTCTCTACAATACTAAACGAAAGTTAAAACAGTATGGAGTCAAGAACCTTTATATCAATCTATGATAACAATAGAACGAGTTTGGAAACTAAATGGTTGAAGAGGTGGAATTGAAAAAGGCAAGTGTACACTATGTTGAAAAAATTAAAATCCCTGACACATACTCTTAGTACTTAGCCAAACAAATTTGACTGATAGGAGTTGTGTAAAGGAAGAATGGCTTCATTTTAGTAACGAAATTGTACTAAATAAATTATCAAGATCACAAATGAAGAGGTATTGAAAACCTTAGGATCATGTCTCTGGAAAGTAAAACAAAAAAATAACAGAAAAAATTTCCATGTAGATGTAATATAATTTTTTATCTCGTATAATTTACCAACATGTAAGTAAGTAGGCCTAATATTCAAACAAGTTAAGAAATTGCACATTTTGTAGGTAAACGATTGATGAGCGGTCGATGTCACCATTCAATAATGCAAAGTACCACAACAAATAAATAAATAAATAAATAAAGCGTCAAGCATCGGATGATCTCATGGACAAGCATGATAAAGTATAATGATGTAAAGCTGCAAAAAATTCTGTAACTCGAAGCGTCAGCTTTTCATCCTTCTAAATGTGGGAACACATATGGCAAAGAAAGAAAAGTTGCCTTGTCTGTCAAAATATTAACAAAAGACGGGCGTGGTCCTGAATGGAAAAATGCAGCAAAGTTGCCACAATTTTGAGGAAGTAGCTCCACCCATAACATCCACTCAGTGTGGGAAATACTCTCCTTAAGTACATTCAACTCCTTCCGCCCAAAGCCATCAGAATTCTTTCCATAGCATGATCCCACATTCCTGGAATTTCGATTAAAATATGTTTTTATTAAAGGGTAAAAGTGCTCCCAGCTGATAAACTGAAAGTAATAATACTTTAATGGCCACGATTTATAAGCTACGTTATTTCAGATAATAAGTTAACTGCAGAAGAGATAAATTAATTTTTAATCGGTCATTTAAGAAACAACAGAACTTTTAGATAAAAATAACGAGTTCATTTACCCTCTAAAGAATTACTTTATATATATTCATCATGACCAGCTTAATCCTTCCGGGGTTTGTGAAGTCTGTCATTGATGTCTGCAGGACAAACAAAATAACATGTTCAATTATTTATTCTGTCAAGTCAAATAACAACTACCCCCCCCCCCCCCCCCCATCGTCGCGGAATGGCTGCTTCGCACGGCCGTCGCGATGTATTTGTTTTCAATTGAACCAGGATGACCATAAACGGTCTTAGCAGCAGTAAGTGTTAGTGACAGGTTATGTTAGGTTAGGAACAGTGATATTAGTATTACTGACAGGTTATATTATTAGGTTGGTATTCGCAAAGAAATTTCACCAGTGCGTCCCGGTCGTTGGATGTAGGCAGCATACAATCTGAGGAGAAATCAGCAATTCGCAAAATTGGGTATGTATGCTATTTTTCATCACGAATAGCCTTCATTAAGAAAGGTCTTGTCACCAGTAAATAACGATTCTGATCTTCTTAATATAAATAAACCATCTCTCCACAAATTAATGACCGAAATAGGTTTTGAATTTCTTAACCGCAAGCGATAATAGAGTGACTGAGATGATCCCATTGTGTGGAGCACGAATTACTCAAGTCAGATAAGAGAACGTAGAAGAGAGGGAAGGAAAATAATAACTTCCAGACCAGCGTTTCTCAACCTATGGTGCAGATGGTCCGCAGACATAATTAAAAAATATTATAAAGCAAGTGGAAAGTAAAGAAGTAAAATTTGTCACATATTTCGTTATAATGACCTATAATTAATACTCCAGATATTAAGAATATAGGCCTTCTTTTAAAAATGGGATGTAAAATTAGGGGTCCGTAAAATTTAGACATTTTGGAGGTCCTCGGGTTCAAAAAGGTTGAGAAACGCTGTTCTAGACGGAACTTGGGTTAACATGGGTCATACAGCATTAAAAGTATGGAGTGACTATTCCTTAAAATCAAAGCAGCAGGCTTTTCTGTAGCCTAGGGGTTAAACACACTTCGATATTTATATTGTATGCCGTCTAACGCCCATTTTTCGTGCTTTTTTTTTTCAGAATTTATTTTCATCCACAGCCCGATTATGTACTTTATCCAGGTCGGATTGGTAAAATGCCTATGACTATTTCAGGCATCTCCAGTTGTTTTGTTTCCCCATAAAGCGTACAGACTTCTGCTAAAAACCCTACTTGGGACGACATGCCATTATTTAACACCTGGGTGTAAAACGACTTATTCTTCTAATGAATTTAACTTGTGACCTCATTATACTAATTTAAAGTACCGGTATCCAATAAATTGTTTTAAAAGTAGGATCTCATATTATTCCCAAACTCCCTTAATACACATAGGCATTTTTTTTTTCATGGAGAAAGTTGTTTAGGCGCAGTGTGTTTTGTGGAGAAACTGCTATATTAAAATCCTATCTCAAACCCTCTGACTCATCTTTTTTTTACGGACTGGCTTAAGATTGGATCTATCTAGTAAGTGCAGTGTCGCATATATATCAGCAGTAAATCTGGATATTTTGAAGAAAGAAGAAAAAGGCAAGGTAAAAGAAGCTGAAGAGATAAAGAAGATAGATAACAGAAAAAGAACAGAAAATAAGACCTGGAGATACATGCAGAGAGATAACTGATGACTTGTGACATTATGAATGATTAGTCCGATAAAGAGAGACAGGAATCCAGGTGGTGAGCTCCGGTGTCCTCTTGCTCTATGTTACTAAGAGCAACTTATCACGACTTAACTAGCACTAGTACGTCAATTAATATAGATTGTAGGCGAAGCTAAATAAAAATGAATATGTTACAAACATTCTCTGACATCATTTCATGACTTTTTCTATCTTAAGCTACTTTTTTTTTTTTTTTTTTTTTTTTTTACTTCACACTCTATATATAGGTTACCTAGACTTAGTGGCTGCCTTGCGTGAATGCTCATTTTACTTCCTACCCCCTCACCAAATAAGGCCGTTTAGCTTCTATCTCTCTAATCCTATGCCCCCATGTTGGGGCGAAGGGCCTCCAAGGGGAGGTTTCTGTACCCATGTGAAATTTGTTACGCTTATTTTCCTAGAGGGGGCAGAGGGACAGGTGGTAAGCCCATCGCCTCTCAACCCTCCTCCGGAAATTAAGGTATTACTTGGACGTGAAAGGGCCGATAAATTTTGTCCAGAGGCTCTAATTTAGGCTTGGAGTTCTTTTACGTGCCGTAAATCTACGACACGGGCCCTCCAGCTTAAAGTCCCTCCCGGAGGATTCCGTGCCTGTGTTTTTTACGTCCTGAAAAACCCAATGACTACGGCCGGGTTTGATCCCGCGACCTTCGGATCTAGAGGCGAGCACGCTACCTCTAGACCACCGCAGCCGACCCATTTAACTTAGGGAGTGGAAATTAAGCTTTCAATAATAATTCATTATGGAACGAGTCTATAAGGCATTTATACGAGTGTGTTTACCATTGAAAATAGTGTACCATAATAGGCAAGTTGCATACGACTATTTTTTTGTTCGACCATAATTTATTAACTGTTTAAGTTTTGAGATTTTAGACTCATAAAAAAATTATACTTGAATACCCGCGACGCTGGGGGGCATTCCGGTGTCCCGGTTGAACATTTCAGATATCTGGCAAGCCTAGGCTTAGGGGAATTGAATGAGTAGAATTTTTAAGTCATATTTTCCGATCTGAAAAGAAAAATTTACCATAGAGTGAATGTGTATAGCTGATTATCCGTGAAAAGTTTCAAGTCAACGTGCACGCTATAATAAATTATCGTTCTTGCTTAAAAGTTATTTATTAATTGTTCAGTAGTCACTGCTTGTTAAAAAGTTATCCTTGCGGGATTTTTTAGTGCACCAGTCCCATACCTAACATTTAAACCTAAAAACGACAAAGCACTTATTTTTAAATCCGGGAAGGTGATTTTTTACTATTGAAATCTTTTATAAACTTTTTTCGCTATTGAAAAATCTCCAAATGTCCGGGAATCGAACCAGGACCGCCGGGCTAGAAAGCAGGCACAACTCACCGACGGAGGCGGACATATAAAACTACACAAGAGTTTTTTTTTTTTTTTAACTACTTAGATTAGCTAAATTTTCGTCTTCCTTGCCATTGTCAAGAGGATTATACGGTAGTTAGATCTTAAAACGAGATACACAAATAATTAATCAGAATAATAGTCTAATAGTGAAAATTATAAATAAATATTAACTAGGAAAACTCAATAACTAAGCATTAATAAGTTAAATCATCTTTTAAAGAACCGTTGTGGCGCACGGGAAGCGTTCGCTCTCCTCATGCAGCGAGCTCGGGTTCGATTCCTGATCGGGACAAGTTTTCTAAGTGTTTTTTCGGGTTTTTTCCTTATCTGTGAGAAGGTTTGGAGGATATTATACAAAATTGTTCCCAGAATGTGCTAGGCCTATGATTAAACTTAATTGTCCATTGTTTCTGTTATAAGCCTACAGATATATGAATTCCATAGCACCTCATAATAGGATATAAACATTAACATAACCTAAAAATGGGATTTTAATCAGAAAAATATAACGTTAACTGCTACGTAAATTTATTGAAATGTTTTTGGGTATGTTACATGCAAATTATCTGCAGTAGTTTATTATGTGCTAGGCCTATGATTAAACTTAATTGTCCATTGTTTCTGTTATAAGCCTACAGATATATGAATTCCATAGCACCTCATAATAGGATATAAACATTAACATAACCTAAAAATGGGATTTTAATCAGAAAAATATAACGTTAACTGCTACGTAAATTTATTGAAATGTTTTTGGGTATGTTACATGCAAATTATCTGCAGTAGTTTATTATGTTAGAAATAATTGAGCCTACAAATACAGTACACATAGGCTAATTGAAAATCTGCCGTAATTTTTAGAATAAAAATCATATGCCACAAGTAGCCTAGATAGAGAAATATGTTGTATAGGCCTATTATCAGTAAATATTATTCAAGTCGTAAGTTCAAAGTAGTTCGTAAGTAGTGGCATCTTATTAGTTGAACTCTCATAAATTTAGAAAGAAAATCCTGCAAGTAAATAGGCCTATACACTATTGTAAGGGTTACATTTATAGGTTTAGGTCATGCTGTAGGCCAATGTTGTTCTGTTTTAAGTTAATTGGACAGCTGAAAATCGTAGGCCTATGTAAACCCTAGTCAAAATCATACACTTAACATATGACACTGTAAAGAAAAACTGAAGAACATGCTTTCAGTAAATAGGCCTAGGTTTACATTATTGTAAGAGTTGCAATTGTAGGCTTAGATCACATTGTGTCTTGTTCTCATTTTTGTTAAATAGGCACAGGAAGATTGAAGCCTATGTAATCAACTTCATAGACTTAACATAGGCCTACTTATCACAATTATCAAATTTCTGCTTTCTATCTTTTTTTCTTCTAATTCTACTTTTCGTTATGCAATTTCCAATTTCCTTTCTTGTAGTTTTACTTCCTTCTGTTACAGATTGCTATCAGCTTTTTGCATTTGGTATAAAAACTCTGAACTATCTTTTTTAGTATAGATTCCATGCGTCTTCTTTTTCTCATTTGAATTATATCTAAAAAACTAAGGTGAAACCTTGGGCAATCAGCTGACCACTGGAAGTAGGGTGAGGTTCAAGCATTTTATTGAAGGTTAAACCACTGCTGTGTGATGGGATGTCATCCACAATCATGTCATTGTTTATATACTGATTATTTATGCCAGCTATAACACCAATACTGCACAATGCCTCTCCCCTGTCTTCTAGTCCTCTCCTCGTTGAAGCTGATTCACCAGACTCCTTTTTAACCTTAAATGCGTTAGCCATGTCTGAAATTATTGCCATCTCCTTCCAAAACCTCGGGATCATCATAAGGATTTGAACCAATAACCTCACGCAAGAGAATCAAGTCGTTATTTATGTTAAAGCGAAGTCTTTCCTGTTTTTCGGGATTCATGTCTATTACCGTAAGCTTCACGCTAATGATTCCGAAATAACGTGTCACCTTATTAGATATAGCGTCACGGCAAACCGGCGCATGCGCAGAGCATCAATCACGTGACTGGCGTTTACGGTAACTTAACGTAAGCTGGGCAAAAACTCTCTAATTGTCTCGAAGGTGGCCCGGCAATGACAACTCATCCAGGGAGGACTTCTGTGTCCTTCTCAGGTCATAAAAGTACGTTGAGAATGATTATGGCTTTTTTGGTTAAAATACCAATATTTATAGTACATTTGTAGCTTCCTAGGTTGAGATGTTAAATTCATTAATTGTTGATTTGTGCAAATCAAACTAATGCTAATGGTAATCCACTCAAACTAATCAAACAACATTTTTGATCCAAAAGCAATCCCTCTTCCGACAGGTCGCGATCCTGCATGGTAGGAGCGGCGTGGGCCGCATAAAAGTCCCTACAACGAGAGATGTTAAAAGAAGATAAAGAAGAGAGAGAGAGAGAGAGAGAGAGAGAGAGAGAGAGAGAGAGAGAGAGAGAGAGAGAGAGAGAGAGAAGAGATACAAAATAATATCGAATTCTGTTTATTTATTTATAGTGGATTTTTAAAAGATCATATAGAATTTTTATTTACTTCTTACTCCATCTCGCTTTTAACTGTGTCATCACCAGTCATGAAACAACATGTAAATGAACGTGTATTATTACCGAAGTCAGCTTGCAGAGCGGGAAAGTGGCTAGCATGAAGTAATTACTGAAATAACTGTCACTATTTGCATGCGGTCTCAAGTGTAACAAAGCTCTCGGCTATGTTCTCAATCGTGTGTTATAATAAGTAACATGCAAAATTAGAAATAAGTCAGTGTAATTGTTTATGTGCCAAATATTTCCTATATATATATGTGTGTGTGTGATTGCGACAGTAATAACAATATTAAGACTTCCACATAACAATAAATATTACATTTGTAGTTTTTTTACTAAAACTGCAAAAGTATACATAGGAACGAAGCAGCTACTATTTCTAAAAGTTCGCTGTTTATACGGCTTTATACTATGCTACCGACAATGTTTGAAATCAGGCATTCTATAAAGTTACTAGGTATTGAATCGAGTTCCAAAAGTATGTAGTTGAAGTATGAGATATGAATTATTTTACACGTTTCCTCGGCATTTTATAAAACGATTAAACCGAAACAAGCAAAGTATTATTTTACAATACAGCATTTTGTATATAAATTCTCCTTTTTGCGGTCCATATTGGCTTGCCTCACGCGACGTTAAGTATTCATATTTTGTAGGACAGTTTCTGAAAAATCTATCATTTCTAAATCGTGTGGCGTTGCTATTCCCGAAGGTGAAGAAACTGAAACAGTTTTCTGATTATAAACCTAGACTGTTAAGGCAAAAGAGTATAAGTGAAAAATTGTTAAAATGAAATAAGTAAATTACACAGTGCAAAAAAGTATCTTTTGGGAAAAATATTTTTTGACTTATACTCTTTTTCCTTAACAGTCCAGAAGAAGACTGTCAAGGCAAAAGAGTATATGTAAAAAAAGAATTTTAAATGAGATAATGTGTAAATAAAAGCCTCTCCTGAAAAATAATGTTTTGACTTATACCCTTTTGCCTTATCAGTCTAGACACTAACTACGCATTTCCGAAATTGAGATTCCCGCATTCCCGCATCATAGAAAAACATTTAATATAATAGTACATTGTAGAGTAGGATTACCTCCACAACGTCTCTGGGTTTTTACGTATATACCTTAGGAGCGAGTCTCACCGCTCGTCGAGTTCCTGCGTAGGGGAGGTAGCTGCACCCTGATTGGTTGTCCCACTCCACGTGTTGTCTGTCTCTGTCTCTCCGGCATTATCTCTCCACTCAACTATTATAGTATTTTCTACGACTGGCGACACGCTGCATGATGTTCACTCTTTGCCCAGCGGTAGCTTACTGATCTTACGCGCACCGAATTCGCGCATCTTGGTAACGAAACGTAACGAGAAGCTCGCTGGCTGGGTTAGCCTTCAAGGCCAGAGACTTTGTGGGAATAATCCAACTCTACAACGAGCCTTTAATGGCATTTATTAAGAAACGAGTTTGCCTATGAAACGAGCAAAGCGAGGCAAGTTGCATACGATTGCTTTTGTTCGACCATACTTTATTAAATTTTTAAGTTTTGAAATTTTAGATTAACTCAGGCAAACGGAGACGATTGGCCTTCACAATCAGCCGTTCTTGTCTTCTGCGACAGATGACAGCTGATGACTTCTGTTCAAGTGGAAGTTTCTTCTTGGCAGCTTTCTTGAAGCAGATTTTTACATCACGAAATGAATTCAGTTAAGTATAATATTGAAATTAACACAAGCAATACTGATTTTATTTTAAACACAGGTTGTTTATTACGTAGTTTCATTTACTGCTGTCAAGTTTTCAAGATCGTTTCGTGTTCGATAATAATCAATATTACACCAGGACCGTAGCAAGGTCCTCCTGCGCCCTTGGCGAGACTGACAAATCTGCGCCCTCAATACTGGGGGTCTGAACAAATTTTTTATTTTTTTTATTTCTGTAAAATTGTTTATTATTTTAATATAAAAACACTGTTATTATCAAAGAAAATCTAAACCTCAATTTGAAAATGAACTAAGTGTTGCACTTTCAAGGTACTAAAACCTTATTTTCAGACGATTGAACTACTTAAAAAATAATTAATTTATAAAATCTAGAATTTTTATTGCTTGATAAATTGCCTAAAAAAGGTGGTATTTTTCATGGTTAATTTTGCGCCCTCTTTATACCTGTGCCCTTGGCGGGGGCCCATCTCGCCACCGCCTAGCTACGGCCCTGTACTACACATGTCTTATGATGAAGATCTTTATCGTAATGGATATCATTATGAGTCATACTGGCGGATAGGAGTTAACAATCACGAAGAGAAATGGAATGATTAAATAATGTGATGTACAGCTAGGGGAAAAAAAGTGGACAGACACTTGTAGAGTCTTGTGATACGTAAATAAATGTAAGAGATGTAACGGAAACGTTTGTTTTCACAAGCAATGCAAATCACCGGAAATTATTTCTCAATTGATTGTCTATATTGTCTAGAATAAGTTTCAATACATTCCCTGCTATCCTATGAATGCCGCTAGGCATGCGCAGTGGCTCATATCGGCAACTTAGATATTTTAGTCGGTTCGCTTTTTTCCCCCTACCTGTACAATGTTCTGAAAGAGGGTGAAAGCAAAAGTTAGACTGTTGCATGAGAGAAATCTTCAACTGAGACCTAGAATTGTCATTCAAATATTCTAAAAAAGCGAGCATGGTCTACTTCAAGAATATGGGACATTGTATTCAAACGTAAGAAATCGGAAGGGTGAAATTGGTTGAAGAACGTGGCCTCTACTACTCACAGAAAACTCTGAGCCTGAGAATAAGGCCAGCAGTACTAGTACTGTACTTGATAAGTGAAGGCCGTCATAACTTTTAGTATTCGTACACTCAGCAAATCATTTTCTGGGTCAAGTTAAGCCTAACATCTTTTCAGCCTCATATCTGAAAAAAATATAGTTTTTCTTTTATATTTTTTTAAATCTCATGACATCACATTAATTTTCCTGTGAACGACAAAGTGGCGATGATTGGAGTGTGCTTTAATTGCATAGGCTACCATGCAAACAAAGAAAATATCAGTGGAGACAAGTGTCTTAAAAAAGGCGAAGAACTATTTCTAAGCATGACCATCCTGACCCAGTGCCGTATTTAAGCCTGGGCAGACTAGACAGCTGCCTAGGGCGGCAGATTTGAAGGGGCGGCTTTTAAGCTGTTACTGTTTTTTTAAACATCTTATTAATAATTCTTCAAAATAGGAAACTAATGTAACGCACAATGAAATAGAAATGAATAACATTGACAACAATACGCACCTGTTTATTTATTATCATATATTATTATTACTATTATTATTAGCCTACTGTTTCAGTACTGGGCCCTGTTTCATAGAACTTGCTAATAATATCAGTTAATAATATTAGAACTCATAATATTATTTATTAGTTAACAAAATCTTGTTTCATAGAGATATGAACACTACTCATAAAATCTCTTCACTAATATTATTAGTTCATTAGTCAGCTGTTTGATTTGGAGGTTATGTCTGGATTGTTGTTTGTTTTTCCCCTTCTCAGTCTTTTTGTCGATACTATTTCAAAGCAGCACGGCCTACATATATCTTCATAATAACTAGCTCTAAGAAATGAATAAACCTGCCAGGCACTTATTCAAAATAGGTTTATGTAGGCTACTAAAATCTAACCTCAAATCAAAAACCTGTTTTGACAAAAATTCCTTTGATAGTGTATGTAAGCTTTTTCTAAATTGATAATTACATCAGAGTGATTCATTTTCCACAAATTTAAAATCACAAAATCTGAATTACATGGGTTTGAGAATAACTTATTAGCCCAAATACACTTATAGAAAAGCACCTAATATTATTAGTAAAATTTATTAAATTCATATGTTTGTTCCATAAGATTATAGGCTATTCTTGGCCTAAAATTCCTTGGTCTGCGAACATATACTTCTTCATCACTGTTACTTGAATCAGAATCAGCCATTTTCTTGATTTTCACAACTTTGATGTCACAAATTCAACCTCTTTGCTAATCTTATGGGAGAAAATTCACTCATAGAAAAACAACTAATATTATGAGCAAATTCTATTACCATTGGTGTGTATGAAACAGTTCAATAATAATATTAGTAACATTTACTAATAATTTAGGGCCATGAACTCATAACTAATAATATTAGCTAATATTCTTATGAAACAGAAGACTAATAAAATTAACTAATATTATTATGTTTTTGCTAATAATATTAGTGTAAAGGTTCTATGAAACAGGCCCCAGTAGGTTACTTTGTACATTCATGTGGAGATAAGGGAGCGAAAATATTTTTCTTTGCCTAGGGGCGCTTAAGTAGCTAAATACGCCCCTGTCCTGACACCCATCATAATATCATACCATTGCGCAACCAATTTATGTTCACAATCAAAAAGTCTCTGAGGGCACTTATCCAATACATTAAAAGTGATTCTGCAGATTTGTCAATACCTGAAACTACTTTCCCTCGACATTAACGTATCCCCAATAATGGAACATTGGGATCTGTGGCTAGTAAGTATCATCAGAAAACAGAAAAAAATTCAAACCAATCGTTTCAATTTTGGCCGCTCCTACAAGAAATTTTAAATACAATTTACCAATTCATTTTATGTTGTCTTGGAATCACCAATGAAAATGGTTTTTATCTTTTTGCAATGGTTCTGAATTTCTAACGAATTTTTTAATCTAACAATGTTTAAAGAACTTAGCGGAAAAGTCTACTGTTTTTCGTGATATACTCTATAATCGTATTCCGGATTCATTATTTCTCAAACTGGACAATACTAAGGAGGAGATTTAGTCCAGTCATTTGGTGCTCAAAAAGGGGGTTACCTGGAAAGTTTTCCGGGAGTTTTGAAAATTGGTGATTTTATAGATTTCGACGTGCTCTTTTCGAATTTTCACTTTGCTACCTCGTATCTTTGCCGCTCGCGCCGCCATATTGGAAAAATGGCGCGCAAAAACAGTTTTTTCACAATATCTCCTTTACGACTCATTTTACGATGAAAATAGTTATGTAATAAATTAAACTATAGAAAATTTCCTATAATTTATGTCATAACGAATTTTTTGTAAAATGGATAGTTTCAGCGTACGAGCGCCGTAAATTCTACTCCGACACGCGTTTTGGCCAAAGCCACGGAAGATGCGGATACGCTAATAACAGTCAATTAGTGATGAGCGAGACCAGTCTTGGTCTTGCAGTCTTGGTCTTGGTCTTGCAGAAAATGCAAGACCAAGACCAAGACCGCATCTGCGTTAGCAAGACCAAGACCAAGACCAAGACCGAGACCAAGTCTGCAAGACTCGGGCAAGACCAAGACCGAACTGCAAGACTCTTGCAGTCTTGCTATATTGAAAATGTTTTAAATGCTCGATTGTGTACGCAGCAAGCCAGCAACCACTACTGAAAGGTGCCGTTACCGTTACCGGTAGAGGTGGGAAAATAAGCTGTTTCTAGATAAAGGTTGTAGCCGAAACTGTTACGCGCACATAACAGTTTTATGAAACGGTTGCAAAAGACCGGTTTCACTTGCATTTTTGTTGGAACTGTTTCGGCTAGGCTGGCAAGGACGAGAGGGGGAGCAGCCGAGACTAAAGACTTGGGGCCCCGGCCCGGCCGACCAGGTTTTATTTTTTACTTTCCAATTTACTCTAAAATTAAATGTTTTATAAGTCAACAAACAGCTTAAGCTATGTTTTATGTGTTTATTTTTTATCTGCATTGTCCTGTCGTATAACGGTGACACGGAATTAATCAGGTAATCTGAAACGGATTATTCTTGGAGAAAAATTATGTTTTTTTAAAGTAGAAGCAGAAATCCTTTCGGACTCAACAGTAGGCCTCACTAACGTTCGGCATTTAAAATAATAATTTTCAAATG
Organism: Ectobius pallidus; assembly: GCA_964059195.1. Taxonomy (NCBI): domain Eukaryota; kingdom Metazoa; phylum Arthropoda; class Insecta; order Blattodea; family Ectobiidae; genus Ectobius; species Ectobius pallidus. The sequence continues at coordinate 79,868,023 of CAXKWD010000003.1, forward strand.
ATTAATTTTGATACATAGAATACATATAAAATTGGTACATATCTCTGCAAAATTATCCCCGGGATTCCTAGGAAATTCATTACCTCTTATAGCATTGACGTTTTTGGAGATATCTTTGCTAGACAACTGAATTATAATATTATTATTGATACTTTTGCAAAGTAAAAAGCTAGGAAAGCTATTTTTTAAGACGGTGGATTCTTAAGACATTCTTTTAATAATTACTTTGTAGTATAGCCTATTACATGTCTCAGTAACAATAACATTTTTCCTTTTGAATACTTTATTAGCTCAACCTTTGTCTGATATCGGCATAAGATAGACTGTGCCATAATATAATAAAAAATCAGGTAAACTGATACAAAAAAGTGCCAGATGTAGTTAATTGGTCTTTTTTTTTCAGAAACTATATAGTTTTAGACCGAACTCTTGAGAAAGTTCGTTAAACACATGTGAAGGAATAAGTGGGATAACAACAGAACGAATGCCTCACATCTAAAGCAAGATGTGATATAATAAATTTACAAACATCTGACTGCATTGTGGTGAAGGCCCTCAGTGATTAGCTAAGCGGCTTTGTAGTATAGTGATGATTTGCCATTTAATAAGCATGTGACCGTTAATTAGTCGTTACTCCGGTACCGGTCAAGCGATTTGGTACAAAATTAATAGGCTTCTTTCTATGGACGTTATAAATATGTATATCAAATTTCATGAAAATCCGATAAAGCGTATTTGAGTTATCGCGCATACAGGCACACGGACAGACTGATGGACAGACACGGACGGACAGCCATTTTCCCGTCTCCCACATGAACTCAGAAAGTACCATTCTGGTACTTAATAAGAGTTCTTATGTCATTGTGTCAAGTTTTATTGTCAATCGTACATGTTTATCTTATCTTCAGTTTATGTTGTTCAAAACAAGCAAATTTTTCATAGTGATTAAACATAGTTGGGTACCGATATATAATTTAAATGTTGTTATTTATAGTTGAAAAGTAAGACACTAGTTGTACAGTGATTAGTTTTTATGATTATTGATAGCATTTTGCCAAAACACGTATTATTACCTCTGTGTGCACAACTGAAAAGCTTTTAAACTTACATGGTTTTATTTTTTGTAAAATATGACTAACTTTTTAGTGATTAACAAAAATATCATATGTCTTCAAGTAATAGGATACTTACATACCATTACATACATTATATAATAATTATGTAATATTTTTATACAATCTTTTTGCTGCATACTTTGGGTTTCAGTGGTGAAATTAATATTTGACGGGGCCCGGGAAATTTTTTCCTGAGGTCCTTTGCTTTCTCTCCACGGCCCTGCAGAGAACTTGTTTTAAACTACTTCTTGGGGTAGGAACAATACATTCCTCCCACAAAGTAAGAAATAGCATAGAGGAAAATTGTCTCCAAGGACAATTGTAAATCACATACCTTCATTTGAAAGATATGCTACGCCGACCCTTGAGAAATTTATGACATGGTGTAATGCCGACACTAAAGTCTGTTTGTTGTAAGTTGGCACGGATCAGAAAATTGAGACAGAAGATGTTTGGCAGAAGTCAGTAATTGAACAGAAAGAGATAGAAACATACTATTGTGTAAGGTTACTCACTCCACGAATTTGTATAATCAGGACTTAACATAAACACCATTTACAGTCTCTTTCCTAAACGACAATATGACTGCTTAAACACATCTGGCGATTACTTAAACCTCGAAATTCTGGTTTTCCCCCATTATTTCTATACACCCTACTCCACCCAGTGGGATAGTGGAGTGAGTAACTAACTTTTGGCTACCTGCTGAATAGTGGCAGGGTAGTTTTATGACTTCAGTGCCAACATAACCCACACAGCCCATAGTCCTTTGCGGTCTTTCTAATTACCTTAACTTGGAAAAACTGTTACAATGTTTTCTCACAATGATACAAGCATAATAATGAATCTTCTTGATTAGTACTTTAAATGAAATTACTTAATAAAAAAGTGAAATACATTGAAATTCTTAACCAATACCTAAATTAATGTTTACATGTAACAGAAAAAGAACAAGTCACTATAAGAAAATAAAATGCAAAGTAAAAATCCAACACGTTTTAAATGCATTCGGTACTGTTAATACCTTTTTAAGTTTTACCCAAAAAATATATATTACGTTTCAAATGACATTGTACTTAATTTTTTGGACATAACTTGTTATTGTTAATATTTATATATAAGACATTTCAGACACCGGTCGACGGATAGTTTTAATGCTTGTATAAAATCAACTGCTCCACCTATTCCCAATTAAACATTTTTTAAATTCTGAAATATGCATATCAATGGCAATAAAACAGCAAAATTTGATAGGTATAGACCAACAATTTTTTAAAATTTAAAATAGACATCAGGAGGCAAGGACGTGGGTCCGGACCGCACCCCCCCCCACCCAAATATGAGATTTTTAAAGTATTAGTTAAAAAAATATTTTTTGTATTACTTAGGAAGAGAAGATGTCAGTAATTTCTGGTTCATCAGTTTAGGACCCCCGGGAAACTGATTTCTAAATATGTACTTGACCGGGACATTAAATGGGTCTTGCTGTGTGGGTGGCTTAATCCTACTATACTGTAGCCTGAACTCTTCAAATTTTAAAATAAGAACGGGACACAAACCATTTTAATGGTATATCCATTTACAGTCATTTTATAAAATTGATCTCTTACATGTAAAGTAACGCCACACAGACCTTGTTTTGTTACGGTTACTCGTTTTTGTTTCATGTTGAAACACTACGTTACAACAATCAACAACACAACGAAACGATAGCTGTTTCTACTTTCTAAGGAATGAAAACGTGTAACTCGTCTGTGCGACTGCTTGCAAGTTGAAAGGAAGGTATTTTGCTAATCACTTGCAGGGGTTGCAGCCAGTAGAAACGCAACAGCGAAAATAAATAGACTTCTTCCTATGGATGTTGTAAGTGCGTATACCAAGTTTCATGAAAATCCAATAAAGCGCATTTGAGTTATCGCGAGTACAGACACATGGACAGACAGACAGACGGACAGACATTTTCCCGTCCCCCACACAAATTTCATAAAGTACCATTCTGTCACTTAATAACTAATGGCTAAAGATGAAATAGCTTTCAGTTGTTTTGTTACTGTTTTCACGGTTCAAGCAACTAAAAGCAATTAGCTTTCGTTACTTTCGCAAGCAATAACACACATGTAATCGGTGTAACTGTAAATCACGTAAACGCCATCAATCACAGTAAGATGCGTAAAAGAAAAATGCAAGACTCTTGCAACAAGACCAAGACCGAGTACGCAAGACCGAGACCAAGACCAAGACCGAGTATGCAAGACCAAGACCAAGACCAAGACCAGGGTTACCGATGCGAGACCAAGACCAAGACTGAGTGTGCGAGACCAAGACCAAGACCAAGACCGCCTTAGTCTTGGTCTTGGTCTTGCATTTGCTCATCACTACAGTCAATACGGCAATCAACACTTCATCTTCATTTGATTCCGTAATTTGATAGTTGTCGGCAAAGATGTAGATCTTATTCTTTTGACGGCTCTATCTACGCGTTCAGAGACACACACACACATATTATATATATATATATATATATATATTCTCATACCAGAAAAAGGGAAAATTTCGCAACGAATATATTCAACAAAAATAAAACAGCCGCAGATAACATAATATTATTTCTGCACGCCTTCAGTGGCTGTGATACAACATCAGCACGCTTTAAACAAAGAAAAATAAAATGTGCTAATGTATTTAAAAAAAACGGAACTAAACGAGCTTGTCCAGGTATTCAAAAACCAAAATGCAGATCCAAGGATCATTGCTGAAGCTTCCTCCTTGCATTGTATGGTTACAGTGCAGTGAAAAGTGTGTCGTTAAACAACTATAGATATACATGCTTCACAAAATCACCATATGAAAATAAATTTAATATTGCATCGCTGCCACCGACGGAAGCAGTAGCACGACAACATTCGTTCCAAACTTATCACCAGGTTCAGCAGTGGTATGGAATTGAATATATTCGTTGCGAAATTTTTCCTATTCCTGGTTTGAGATTATATAGGCTATGTTTGAACGCGTAGATAGAGCCGTCAAAAGAATAAGAAGATCTACATCTTCGCCGACAACTATTACGGAATCAAATGTAGATGAAATGCTGATTGCCGTATTAATTATATCAGCCTAGAAAAAAGACGAAAATTTCTGCGGTAAAAATGAAAATAGGTGAGTTTGATTAAATTCGCCGTGCTAAATTCGTATAATTTGTATAATAAAATAACTGTGTGCAGCTTTGGTGCTGAATTTGGAAACTTTTTCCTTTGCGGTAAGTGGTGTGATAGGTGATCTTAACCAATTTTGGGTCACTGAACATGAATCCGTTGACCGTTTCTATGTAACACGTCATGTTTTCTTGCAATAGGTACTTCACAACGAGAGATATAAGTTATTGCTTAGACTAGCTTACAGGATAAAAAATACTTAAAAATTAGGATAATTTTGATAATATTTTTCAGGGAAAAATCAAGTAATTTTTTCAAACAGTCCAAGACGTATGTATTCCAGTATTTTTTGTGAGTGCAGGCCAAATAAATTTATTTTTGCCAAATCATATGATGCCGTACAAATGATCAGTGACAAAAAAATCGAAGTTTGTTTGGAGGGGGAAATATTAAAGATTTGAACTTTTGGGAATTTTTCCATTGGTTATAAGCTAATATCTATAAAATATATTTTAGTTGAGCAAATGGTATCTTATTTATCTTATTACATTGATCGAGCTGAACGATTTTGAACGTGTATTTTAATAAATCTAAAATCTATAAGTTTGCCAAATTTCAAGTTTCTAGCTCATCTGAAAGTGAATAAACATCAATGTTAATAAGTGGAAGATTAGACTGTCGTAGATGTGAATGATGTCACGGCTATCCAGCAAGTTTTTCTATACTTATGGGGCAGCTAGAAACACCAAATTTAGCACGCTTATGACTGTTGTATGTGCCCAAACTCCTACCAAATTGTATGATTCTATCTTTCATACCATGTGTGCCAATATTACATAATGTGAGAAAAATATACAGAATTTATTTAAAATAAAAAAATCTAACTCAATCTAAGGGATAACCGATGAAGATACGTAAAAAAGTCGTAAGACCAAACTTGTAGATCTCTAAAAATCCGTTACTGCTTCTGCAACAGGTTTTTTTTTATACGACTTACCGTTTAGCTACTATAAGCCCCCAAAAAAGTCTACACAGACCTTAAAATTGCGTCCGCCATAACAGCAAACACGAAAACTAGATGTGAAACAACAAAAATAATGACATTTTTGAAATTAGGAGACCTTATTAAGTTAAAATCGCTCATTAAATGCTTTACCGCAAAATGATACAGGTAGTGGCGTATCCGCATCTTCCGTGGCTTTGGCCAAAACGCGTGTCGGAGTAGACTTCGCGGCGCTCGTACGCTGAAACTATTCATTTTACAAAAAAAATCGTTGCTACATAAATTATAGGAAATTTTCTCTAGTTTAATTTATTACATAACTATTTTCATCGTAAAATGAGTCGGAAAGGAGATATTGTGAAAAAAACTGTTTTTGGGCGCCATTTTTCTAATATGGCGGCGCGAGCGGCAAAGATACGAGGTAGCAAAGTGAAAATTCGAAAAGAGCACGTCGAAATCAATAAAATCACAAATTTTCAAAACTCCCGGAAAACTTTCCAGGTAAAACTACCAAATGACTATAATTATCTATAATTAATAGAAGAAGAAATCTGATGGAAACACTCGCGTTACTTTCTTTACCCTAACAATATTGTACAATGTTCTTGTCTCTCATAGAGTAGGTGGCACCATTGAGCGAGTGTACTTTCAATAATGAACCTCACGGAAATCTATGTCGGCATAAATATATATATATATTTTTAATTCAGCTTTATTTATACTCCTTTGAACATCGAGATCATATCAGGAATCAAGATTCTGTGTTTATACCAGTAGGTCATGTAGGTTAGCTATTGATGAGCAGCTGTTTTCTATTGTTGATGTGTTTATAGCATTTGTTAATTATTTCAACTGATATTCAGTTTTTCATGAATTTGGTCAAGGATAAACTAGCAGTTCAATGATTCATGGTATGTAACTATCCAGTTCGGTATTTGTCTTTACAACTGGGGGAACTATGAAAAATCCAGCCTCGGGGTTTGAACCGCCCGAATGCAAGTCCAAGACGTACCAACTTGGTCACCTCGCTAGGTATAAATCGATTTTATTGAAGAGATAGGATCAGTGAAAATGTGTTCAAGAAAAAAACAGTGTACAAAATTAGAACATAATCGTTAAAACCTTTTTCGAGGAAACCACGAAAAGCAAAATGTTTTCATGAAAAATGGCAGTAAGAGTAAGAATATTTCAACCGGATTTAGTAATCCTGTTCATTTCTTCGTAACTCTTTGGAGCAATCGCAAACGTGACCATCTGAGACTTCTCTAGTTGTCAACAGCTGATAAACGAGACAATTTACATTCTTACTCCATGACAAGTCAATCATATCGTGATTCCACCACAGCACAAACTGTAGCTCGTGTACATTTCAAAACACTTGTACTTTTTTTTTTTTCTGCCCTTAAAGAAGGTAAAGAAATTTGATATAGAGTTTTCATAATTGGACGGCTCAGTGCCAGAGGTGACTAAGTGCCATCAAGGAAAATGCTAATATTTGTTCGTATTGACCAGCAAATATCGTATTTTATCTATGCCAAACATGACTAAAATCCATAACTGTGTCTGTAACTGATACAGCAAGGCTGTTAGCCATGTTTGGCATAGATAAAATATGATCTTTGCTGGTCATTACACACAAATAGTAGCACTTTCCTTGATGGCACCTCTGGACCAATTATTATGTTTTGAGATTCTAGACCAAGAATTAGGGATAGTGAAAATTAAATAGTTCTAGCGCTAAATCTTCTACTACTTCTAAATTTACTTAATTTGAGCTTAAATTAACTGGCTGGTATTCTAGTACATGGTGAGATGGATACAGGCCGAAGTAAATGAGTTTTGAAACTAATTAGTACCAGGAGATATGATAAGGGAGCGCCTGAGTGATTCTGGGAAACTCCAGTGGAAGATGTCTTAGAATCCATGTATCATTATGTAAATGAGTGGTCCGGAAGCAGATATGGGAGTAATATATTAAAATGTCTTCAGAATAATTATATGCGACAAACGAGTTCGAACAGCTCTGCGTACTCCGGCCTCTGCATTCCCGGACAAAGTTCCTCGATTAGTTTTAGTCCCCTGCAGTTGATTTAATTCCGTTTTGTACAACTGATTCAGTCCCATACAGATAATTTAAAAGAATATGATGTGAAACTTGCATAACTTCCTCTGCCCAAATAAAAGTTTTCTTCTTAGTAGGGGTGGGTCGATACAAGATTTTCTCGATACTAGATACCGATACATGTTTTTTCCCTCGATACTCGATACTTCGATACTCGATTCCGTCAACATTTCCAGTTTCAATAAATAGGTACATTAAAATTTGAAAGCTGAGAGAACTGTGTAATACCAACTAAATTAATTGTGCATATTTAATGAGACAAAATTTAACATCATCAGGAACCTGTAATTATTTTTAAACTCTACATTAAAACTAAAATTAGTTTTTGAAACAGTCCACTTACAAGTTTTTTGTTAAAAAATACTACCATTCTCACTTAATTGCAGAATTACCAAAGTATCGAAAAAGTACCGAGCGAGTTTTTTGAAGTATCGCTCGATGCCGATACCATGCAAGTATCGAGAGTATCAAGGTATCGAAAGTATCGAGGACCCATCCCTACTTCTTAGTATAATATAATTTATACATGACATTCTCTTCACGTAAATTGGTTGTAAAAGTGAAGAGAATGTCGTTACCTCATCGTGTCACATCCCCGAAGGATACATAATCCAAATAAAATTTGATTAATGCATTCGCGTAACTTTCTTTACTCTAAGCATGGCTAATACATCTTTATCACTTCACATTATGATATAGAATGAGACCCCATACTGTTTAAAGTGCGTATTCAGTTGTTTCAACCTGATGAAAAGTTTTATTATTCCCAGGCAAGACTAGGTATTTAAGGGAAGTCTGTGGACATCAAACGACTGTTTACTATGCCCTTACGTCATTCTGTTATTATTATTATTATTAGTATTATTATTATTATTATTATTATTATTATTATTATTATTATTTTGAACTGAGATTTAAATGAGATCACTCTTCTTCTGTTTAGCATAACTGTCATAACCTGGACGTTACAGGTAGTGAAATTTCATTCATTCATAACATGGCTTGTAAAGTGTCTGGGTCATCAATGTATACAACAGTATCGACAGTAGAACTGACAGTGACCTGTATTCATATGCAGATGTGGGGCCCACCTTGTTACTAGATTGGCCTCAATTTTCGGTGGAAATAAAGATAGGTGATGATAGCAATTAATAATAATTATTTTTATTATAATTATTATTATTATTATTATTAGGCCTATACTAGCAGCCAGGATTTCAACAAACCAGCCAGAACGTCGGGATTCAGTCATCAAGATTTTTAAAAAGACTTCCTCTATCTGTAATACTTAAGGTACGGGCAGAGGAATAACGTAAACTGTTAATCGATTTAGTTTTTCACTTTTCAAGAACTTGAACTTATTAAAAGAGCTACTGTAAGGTCTTGTATCATTAAGTCCAGAGAGATGTTAATAATTTGTTGTAACAGCCATACAGAGGGGAGTTGCAGTCTATTCAGTATGGAGAAGTACATTCCAGTGATAATATGGGAACATGAGAATACATACACACACGCCACTACTGTAAATGACGATGTGCAGATTCATTAACCCAAATAAAACTTCACAATTCCTTTCACAATTACGGTTTATTGTGCTTGGTACCGGTCATAAGGTACCGTACTCTGTAATGAGTAAGGTGAACTATTCACCATAATTACCGGAAATTAAATCTTCCTGTGCATTTTCTGTCTTTATTTCAGTTGACGTCGGCTTTTCACCATTAGATGAGCCTGTATAAGAACTAATAATAATTTCGAGACCTTTCTTGAAACAAGTATACATTTGTCTGTTTTCTTCTTACTAATAAGAGACCTCAAATAGAGAAGGGGTTATTAATATCATTATTGAATTACTGTCAGATAATGTACGACTAAAACATTATCCATGATATCTTAATAACTGTTTACTTCATGACATTAACTGCCTCCATAGCACTACGTCCCATAGGCCTATGAGACAGGGCCTACCATTCGATTACTTGGCAGATAACAGGATTACGGAGCATGGAAACAGCATGTCGGCACCCACAATAAGTAGCTCATCCTGAGCTGAGTGCATCTAGTTCCAGACACCCTTACATAGAAAAATTCGAGGAGATAACCACTGATCGAACTCGAGCCTGCGGATCCGTAGACAACAATGCTTATCACTAGTCTTTGCTGGCGGTTTATTTCATGATATTAACTTACGTATAAAAATAGTCATTAACTTTACAGCATGTAAAACTTACTTTATCGGTACTAGAAATAAATGGTGCAAAAATATATTGCACAAACTTTCTCCCATAAACGTGTTAAAGGCTAGCACAGAGAATAGTAAATTACAGAGATAATTAAATTTTACTTATTATATTTTCATAAAAACTAACAAATATCTAGAACGGAAAGCATCAGGGTTGATCTTTATGTTCAAGGCTTTTACTGTGAAAAAAAAATTAATAATAATAATAATCAATGGCAGTAAAACTGCATATTATTAGTACTAATACTACGGGAAAATTCAAATATAAGTCGCACCTTGGGATGAATCGGTCCCACTCAACCCTCCCTCACCGATGCAGTTTCTTTTTATACCACGATCTAGCAAATTCTTCTGTCCTCGGTCTAAAACATACAGAAATCTTACACAATTAGTCTGATATTACCAATTTAATAACTAAATGTTTGGGTTCATTTTTAAATCAAAATACTTTGTAGTAAAGCAAAAAACAGCAAATCAGAGAAAATCATCAATGCACAATAAAAACAAAGTAAAATCTTATATTTTCAGCGATAGAAAAAAAGCAAAGTATTACTGCAAATCACTGTAGCCTATGTTAAACTATTCGAAAACAAAAGAGCAAACCAGTACACACCAAAAACAACTGAAAGACCGTCTGAAAATATATTCTTGGTTCTAGACGTCTCCTGCAGATCTCATTATTTTTCACGATCGCAATATTTTATCTGTAGTGGGTATACCAATTATATACGATTCAATGATACACTGATTCCATCATGAGCATTTTCTATAATTCCATGGGCGGAGTTTATAACTCATGCAGGTAAATTGTCTGAAAGGATTCGAATAAGGGCTCTCGCATTGTAAATAGCATCTCTCGTGTTCTATCTACGCCGTCAATATGATGATGGAGAAAACATGAAATAGAACATAAATATTAATATTGGCAGAATAAGTAAATATTTGAAGGATGATGTTGCAATTGTGTTCTAATAACATGTTTGTATTTCTACTGTTCACAGAGACAATCGGAATTATACAATTCGTGCACAATGTATCGTGTAGGCGTGAATGCTGAAAAGAGAGTTCGCATTGTTTTGTAATTCTTAAGGTGGGTGTAATTAGTGTTCCAGATGTCTTAAGAAGTCCGGTGAGGATGTAACGCTTCATTACGGCTGCACCACAGTTCCGGCCATCAATCACGAAACAAAGTGTCGCTTCATTGTTTCGCAAATGCAGGAAGCTCCAGGGCGAGGAATGTCTCCGTGTCAACAATAAAGTGCACTTAACTCTTAACATGCAAGTCTTACGCCATTACATCGAACAAAGAGTAGGCTTATAACCAGGGCCCGAATTTTGTTGACCTAAAAATACTTTTAAAAATGAGCTATAAAATGACTACAAAAATAAAAAAATAGAAAAATAAAAAAGATCCAACACTAAAAGAAATGATCGAAAAATTTGCATAAAAGTACGTGTTTAAGCATCAGATTTGTCTATTATTTTGTCTATATTAATTTTGTTGTTGTAATTAATTAGTTGGTGCGTAGTACTGTCAAATGCAAAGAGCAAACACAGTCTTTCTGTACCCAAATTAAAATTATAACAAGTTCTATTTATTTATGCTTATTTAGAGTTCCGATAACATTCAATGTAAGTAAATGCACAAAAACTCTGTATAATGCAAGAATCAACACAAAATAAGAAAGTAATGACTTTATATATTTTTTAAATTACCCAAAAATATGAAATGTGGGAATAGAGACCGTAAAATAACAAATCAATGACCAAATAATGACATAAAATTCTAAGAATTACCTAAAAATAAAACATGGGGAAAATAACCAAAAACTAACCTTAAAAATTACCATTTTTATAATCTAGGAATCATAATCAGAATATCTGCACTAGCGGACAGAGTCCATGATGTTCCAATTAAAAGATGAGATTTCATCAAAATCCGAGCCCTGCTTATAACTAATTACTCAAGAACAATAGAATGGAACGTTTTCAGCAGGATTTGACGTAGGGTATGAATTTACGATTTACAATCTAGGCTAATACGTTTCATTCCAACCGTCACCATTATCCTGTTAGGGTTTGTGGTATTCTCCCTAAAGTAGTATTCTACTATAGTCCAGTTATTCATTGTATGGCCAGGCGGCTTCCTTTCGTTAGGAGGAAAAGTTTGCCGACAGCTCAACCTATGTTCTTTGTTTTTACCGCACCGATCAGCTAGTTACCCTAGCCAATCAAAATCTAAGAATGTCCTGCGACAGAAATGACAGCTACTCGTCAACTCCACGTGGAGTGGAACGCGAGGTTGCAAGATCTAGTTATAGTAAACGATAACACGTGTGAATTGATTAAAGCGAGGGAAGAACTGAGGTCAGTGATAATAATGAGAGAATATTGCAACGTTGCTTTTGTTTTGGAAAGCGGAAACCAAGACCGATATAGTCAGATGAAATAACATAAAGAAGCACCGACTTAATGGTTTATCTCTTTGAAGCCGCCTGGCCATGCAATGAATAACTGGACTTTACATAAAAACCTGCTTCTGGTCAGCAATATAGTCTAAATCATCATTCCCTCGACAAATTTCTAATCCTTACGCACGTTACACCAGGTTGTGTGTATTTGGCAGATGTTGAGCATCACACAAACGAAAGTCAAGCTAATGTACTAAGTGAATGGGATTATTGAAATGCTAATGGGAAAGTCACGAAGCTCTACAGTATGTGACACAACATAAGTGAGGTTTTCACTTCCTAGTTGATAGCGGTTGGTCCTCTTTGATCTTCTCCGTTTATGACAGTGCAATTGTACCTGCCAATCTCATCATTTAGACAACTGAATTCATAAAAGCTTTAGTAAATATATTTCTTTAGATCTAAACGTTGTGAGAAGAGATTAGGCAAATAAAGCTTAATTTATAAAGTAAAATATAAAAATATTGAAAATTACAAAAAGTCTTCATGTTAAAGCACTGTCGTCTGTCATATAATCAAACTGTTAAAAAAAATTGCGTATCTATATAGGGTCCTTCTTCACTGATGTTAAAATGGATATGTATTTTAGCCTAAGTAGGCCATTTTCAGTCCTCTGTCATTAGGGAATATCCTAACCCTGTTGTACACAGTATAAGCACTAATTGTGTACTAAGTTGGCCTACACAAGTATTATTACTTATTATTTATTTTAGTTCCTAATATTGATTTCAACGTTTTTTGTTTCGAATTATTAATATGTGTATAAGGTGTTATATTTGTGAGCAGTTCTTAAATATATTATAATATTGTATAAATTTAATTGTATTCAAAAGTAGTATAAGTTAATCTGATGTGTAGTTCGGTTCACATAAATGTAAATAGTCATGTGAGTCCTATCAAACAATGGAATTCAACGAAATAATGTACAAACTACATTGTCATAATACTTTTGTCAAAAGCAATATGTACAGTACATACTGCCCAAGTCTAATAGAAATGTTCTTTGCATATTCTACACCAATGGTCTTCAGCCTTTTTTTTAGATAAAGGGTCATTTTCTTTTTGGTTAAAGATTATTAATAACATGACTCGTAACATAAATGTATCATAATTATATTTAAAAAATCTATAGGGATTACTTAACATCATATATGTGTGTTTTATATTTTGTCTTCCATTTTGCAATGCTACAGTACGAGTTCTCTCTTGGTCATGTAATGTAGTGTTAATACAGTGTGTCCCAATAAAATGTATACACTCTTTAAATGACTATAACACTAACAATAATTATAATACAGAAAAGTTTCAAAAATCAAAATAATGTGAACAAATGTAGAAACCAGCCAATTACCGAAAGTGTTCAAATTGTTGGCCATTGTGGTCCATGCACAGGTGATAATGCTGACTGATTGAATCCAAAACGTTCCTAATAATTTCAATTAGTATTTCGGCACATTCTCTTTCAATGGTTGCTCTCAACTCATTGATTGTAGCTGGTTTTGTGGTATAAATATTGTGTTTAACATGTCCCCACAAGAAAAAAAAATCCATGGGGGTAAAATCCGGTGAGCGTGGAGGGTATTCGATACTTCCTCTTCGTCCTACCCATCTGTTTGGAAACAATTTGAACACTTTCGATAATTGGTTGGTTTCTACATTTGTTTACATTATTTCGATTTTTGAAACTTTTCTGTGTTTTTATTATTGTTAGTGTTATAGTCATTTAAAGAGTGTATACATTTTATTGGGACACTCTGTAGTTTATTATGCAATTGTGGGTTTAAATGAGTTTTCTTGCTAAAGCCCAAGATTTATTATTAATTTTCAACATCCCAGATACAGAGAGGCATGATAAGATGGTACTGCAACAAATCACTGTTTTGCATCCATGTTAGCTGCAGCTGGTATTGCATTGCATTCAGCTTAAGGTTAAATACATTTCATAGGTCAGGAAGTCTGGTGATGCATTTTGTTAAATACCATAATATTGCCCAAAATAACAGGTTGGAACCATGCTATTACAAGCAGTAAAAGCACCACAGCAGTTAGTTGTTTTCACGGCAAATTATCATGCACAGAGATGATACCTACATACTCTCTCTTCTGCTTGTATTAGATAAAACCGTATCGTTTTCGCTCACTGAAAATAAGGTTGTAAACATTTCAAACATAGTGATGTTTACTAATATTTTAGACCTCTGTCATTCCAGCCTATTTTAAGTAATTGTAAACAATACAGTTTTTTCCAAAGGGGAAGGTAAGTAAATTCTAATCAGGCATTCGCCTTCGAGATTGGAGAAAACCCCGAACATCTACATTCAAATTGCCTGCGACTTGAATCCTTCTATCTTGGAACAGATTTCTATTTAAAAATTAGTGAAGAAGATGGCCGAGACTAACGATGCATTCAAGAGATTATAGAACCAACTACTGATGGCCGGCCAATCTAAGGGAAATTTCGGGGTAATCTCAATTTTCAGTAGCAAATGCCGATTTGAACTATATCTATTTATATTTGGGCTTTGAATTTAGATTTGTTATATGTAATGAAGGAAACTAAGCCTAGAATGAGAGGTATTTTAAATAAATAATAATGGGCTATTTAAAATTATAATCGACAAGAGGTAGGCGTTTACGAATAATAATTTATTTAAATGGATTTTTTTTAATTTCGATTTTTTCAATTTTGGATTGTTGGAATTTTTTATTTTGGATTTTTAGATTATTTAAATTCTTGATTTTCGATTTAACTTTGGATTTTATATTTTTTAAATTTTGTAGTTTTGGATTTTTTAATATTGGATATTTATTTTTTTAAATTTTGGATTTTAGATTTTTAATTTTGGATCTTTGAATTTTTTAATTTTGGATTTTTTATTTTTGGATTTTTTAAATTTTGGACCTTTTAATTTTTTATTTCTTGCATTTTTTAGTTTTCAAATTTCAATTTTTTAATTTGGATTTTTAGATTTTTTTAAATTTTGGAGTTCGGTTTTTAATTTCGGAATGTTATATTTTTTATTTTGGATTTTTGGATTTTTAATTTTGGGTTTTTATTTTTTTTAATTTCATTGAGTTAATTGTTTTCTGTGCAGTCTGTCACAGCCCCGCTACTTTCGTGACGATTTTCTTCGTACAGCAACTATGGGTTAGCCCTCGATTTACTCCTAGCGCGCCTAAAGAAGTTTCACTTCAAAAAATCTGGTATGATACACATAACTTCCTTTACCAAAATAAAAGTTTTGGCTCTTAGTATATTATAATACATAATGTACCGTTTAATGTAATACACTGTGCATATGTAGGAAATCTAAAGAAAAGTGCATATTCAGTTGTTTCAACCTGATGCAAAGCATTATTGTTCATCAGACAAGACTGAGTCTCTACACACAGCGGGTGGCTTATAATTATCCTTCAGAGATTTTTAGAAAAAAAAGTTTAAAATAAAAATTTTATGTCTTACTATAAGGACCTCATTTAATAAATTTAATCAAAAACGTTGGAGCCATTTTCGAGAAAGTCGCGAAGAACGAAATTTTCTTAATGTATAGTTCCCTTAAAAATAAGAAAAAGTCGTCGCCAATCTTCGTGACGTAATCCCAGGAAGAACCTCACTCAAATACAAAATGTTGTTTTCATATTATTCTCCGTCCTGGAACCAGGCTGTTCACAGACCCACATACAGACACACAGACATGTTTCTGAAAAGAGTGCCGGTATCTTATACGTTTGACTTTATAACAATAAATATTATAACTTACGTGTTTTATTATATACCCAATTACAGAAAAATTCCCAGTGCAAAAAAAAGAAAAAGCTCTTTGCGAAAAATATGTACTAATTTATAATTAAATTGGACACTTCTTCATAATGCACGAAATTTTAGAAATCGAACTTGAGGCGTAAATATTGACATCTAAAGAAAAGTGCATATTCAGTTGTTTCAACCTGATGCAAAGCATTATTGTTCATCAGACACGACTGAGTCTCTACACACAGTGGGTGGCTTATAATTATCCTTCAGAGATTTTTAGAAAAAAAAAAAAGTTTCAAATAAAAGTTTTATGTCTTACTATAAGCACCTCATTTAATAAATTTAATCAAAAACGTTGGAGCCGTTTTCGAGAAAGTCGCGAAGAACGAAATTAAATAATAATAATAATAATAATAATACTAATTTATAATTAAATTGGACACTTCTTCATAATGCACGAAATTTTAGAAATCGAACTTGAGGCGTAAATATTGAAATTTCCCTCTCGTTTGTCACGACAGGGAAGCGAGAGAGCTCTTGGAAAAAGTTCCTTTCACCGTGACTCATTTTTCACAATGCCAGCACTTTGTTGGCAGCATCTTTAGAATTGTTGCCACTTGAAATATGACATTCTTGACACATCTATCGGGACGATGAGAGAGTTGAAACTAAAGTACAGTACAACATAAGCTGCATACTTCAGCACCATTTTACAGTGTACGCATAGGCGTAACCAGGCCGACCATATGGGGGGGGGTTGTAACATCTAGAGAGGGGGGTTCCGGGGTCCTCCCCCCGGAAAATTAAAAAAATTAAGATGCACAATAACGAATTTTAAGCTTCCCACGTTTTAAACTCACATTAAGTAATTTATAAGCAGATTTTTTAAAAAGGTGATATATCACAATAATGGAATAAATAGTACAATTTTCCCTTTTTTAATCAATGGGGGGGGGGGGGTTCAAACCCCCAACCCCCCCCCCCCTCGTTACGCCTATGAGTGTACGCATGTTCGCTTTCATATGAACAATTGTTAACATACCTCATTCCCATTTTAGGAAAGTAAATATTTTCTCTCCCTTGCAATCTTTGCATGTTTAAGCTACCTTTATTTCGCTTCATTCTTTTGAACTTCTTCTATTCTTTACTTATATTTCCGCGGTCACTTAATTATTTTCCCTTTGGAACATCAAGGGTGTAACATTGTATGTATGATACAAGAAAAAATTACAATTACAATAAATTATTTCCATTATTTATTTAATTTTTTTATAATCTATTTGTTCACATTTCATTGGCACTATTTCAGCAGCATGGCTTTCCGTTCCCAAAGTCGCTGGTTCAGTACCGACTCAGGTCGATGGCATTTATGTGTTCATAAATGCAACAGGCTCATGGCGTTCCACGCACCCGATATTTATTTTTTAATAATTCACAACTCTAATATAAAAATGGCCAATTTCGGAGATACGAGGTCTCTCTTGTTAACCCTGTCACATCCTCGTCAGTGTCTAGCCTAGCCTCGTATAAAGAACTCGCGCACTGAAAACTGGCGATAATTTGTTAATTGTTTATTCGAATTTTCCAGCTCAGATTTATGGGAATATCGAACTATCAAAACTTGAAATACCGAGACACTATTGTATACTTTGATCAGCGTCTTTTGAGACAGTGGAATGGGTAGATATTGTACGCCCTAGAACTGACCCAAAGTAAACATGTACGTCTATCTCACTCTATACAGGGTGTTTCAAAAATACTTTTACAAACTTCGGCCATGGGTTTCTTACACCAAAAGAAGGGAAAAAGTTCATATGAACATAGGTCCCACAATCCTTTGTTTTCTCGTTAGGAACTGTTCAACATATTGGTACACTTCATCACGGATGAAGGAATTTTTCATCGACGTATCATGGAAGCCTGCGAAACCATTCCACACCATCCCGGAGTTTTTGAAAGGGTGCGACAGTCCATGATTCGAGGAGTGCATGCATGTCTAGAAGCAAGAGGAGGGCATTTCAAGCATTTGTTATGAGTTTTGTGTGTTGACGTGTTATGAGTGTACCAATGTGTTGAACAGTTCCTAACGAGAAAACAAAGGATTATGGGACCTATGTTCATATGAACTTGTTTCCTTCTTTTGGTGTAAGGAACCCATGGCCGAATTTGTAAAAGTATTTTTGAAACACCCTGTATAGTACATTCCTCCATCTGCGTTGTTTACTTTAGGGTCGGTTCTAGAGCGAAAAAATCTACCCATTCCATTTTCTCAAAAGATTTTGACCAAGTATACTTACTAAATGTCTTATCCGCGATTTTGTGGGGTCTGTAATGATGACTTGGTGGTCGCGTCTTAACATACTTTACTCTTCCACAAGAATGCAGATGAAATAGGAAGAAGTAATAAAATTCAAGTTTGCTAACCGTCATGTTAACTATTGAAGTGCCCCTTTGTAGCCCTGGTAACATTGCTTGCTGGCCGATGTACCGAGTTCAGTGCCTTGTAAACAGGTTCCGTCTCCCTCAGTGGTTAACCCTGAACTTGGTCCGTCCCCTCCTCCCACACCCAGCAGCCCAGACGCGAATCTCCCGGGGCACATTCTCAAATCTTATGAGTCAGTGCCATAGAGTTTTATTATGACTTCTAATTCTATATTCTCTGTTCGTAACGATTCTCTGTTAAGGACATAAACATTCCTCAGCTCAGTGGTTCCATCGATGTTAAAATCGGCGGTAATCATCGATGTGACGATAAAATCGACCTGACGGAAAGCATCAATGTACAGCCTATTAAGAAAAGGTAATTGTTTCACAAAATTAGGCAAAATTCATAAATAAACTGAAATATTTCCATGAAAACTCTCGATGTAAAAAATCGATGTTTTGGGAACTTAGGCTGCTGTAAATAAAATTATATCTTAGAAGGCAGGCCTATTAATCGTATTTTAGTACTGTAAATATTTATAAACATCGATGTCTGGGAGAAACATGCAGCAAAAACATCGGTTGATTTCCATCGATCATCGCCATAAAACATCGGCCATCGATACTCAACCCGAATACGGAATTCGTTAACCCTTATCTTCCCATTGCCTAAAAATGGGGCTGTATGTATTGTTACCATTTACTCGTTTCTATAGAAAAATAAGGACGGTTTCGTTGGAGTAAAGTGTTCTATAGGCAATAATGAGTGTAAAACTGAACATGAATTCTCGCCAATCTCGCCCATTGTTGGTGAAGTGACTGATGTCTGCAAAAACGTATCATGACTTAACAAAGATCTTATACTTAAAGATTGCTATTTTACTTTGTTCGCCTAGAATTTAGCTCTTGGATTTATAATGAATAAAACATAACTTAAGTAACACTTTAGTAGAAAACAAAGGTTTTAAGTTGATGCCCCATTATTGGGGCAATGGGAGCGTAGGCCTATGTGTTTTCGTGTACACAATTTTCTTGCGTAGTAAAGATTTAGGCTTATAATTATAAATTAAATATTTTTTATTTGAAATTGTAATATGTGGATAATATTTTGTCAGCTGATTAATTTTCTTTAGGGCCTACTGTTTCTACACTGTGTGGAAAGTTAAATTTTCTTTCCTTTGTACGCATGTGTCCAAAAATATGAGAACTGAATGCCTGAGTGAAGTTGGAAGACATTGCACGCGTAGGAGAACAGCATTTAGAACAACTAAATAAGGCATTCCAGTCATATTTTCCTCAGGACGTAAGAATAGGGCGCGAGTGGATAGAAAATCCAGTGACAGTGGACTAAAGTCAGTTTTCTATGAAATGCCGTTGGAAATATTTTGGCCAAACGTCAATTCAAAAAGTGAATATCTTCTGAGGCAATTTCAACTTTATTAACATTTCCAGCTACATAGGCTACTTGTGTGAAAAGTTGTTTTCGACAATGACAACTTAAAAACAAAAAAACAAGAAACAGACATGAGGTAAACGACGAATTACCTAGATGGGATCATCTCAGTAACCAGGTCCAAGGACAGGTGTCTTACGAACTCAAGGTATATCAGTATTATGACTATTGTTTATTTAATTTTTTTTGGGGGGGGGAGGGGGGTGTTATTGGAAATTACTTAAAGTAATGTGGGTCACAAGTGAAGAAACGTTTAAGACCACTGCACTACATGATACTGGAGGTTGGAATTTCCTATTTAGCAGCTTTCATTTCTAAAACTTTTATTTTCTGAATGTTTCACGCTTTATTTTCAATTATATTTCTGTAAGATTATCATATAACAGTACACGCGACATTTATTTCTGCCATCTGTATAATTATGCAAAAAAATTAATAATTAAAATGACTCGCAAAGTACTTCGAATTACACATTTCATACATATGAATAAAATGTTATAGTTTATTGCGATACAAGTGCCGTAAGCGGTGCATACGGATCGAGGAAAGAGTTTGAAAAAACGAGGGGCTATTTTTTGCACGATGATTATTTATATCAATTTAATTATATAATAATTGAGATATTAGCTGAAAATGTTATGTATATACATTATTGAAGATAGATGTTTATTTCAGAAAGTGATTCGCATGTGTTGGTTGTTATGGGGATTGAATATTTGTCCTGTTAAAGTCGCCACAAACTAGGGGGCCTTGGTTCCGGTCTTCCATAAAGGCTTGTATTATGATGATTTTACTTACGGCACTTGTGCTTTTTGTAATTTTTACCGCACGGAGATTTCTTTTGTTTTCATAGCAACCAGATTGCGTGCGGGAATGTCAAGTTACGATCCACGGCAACAATATTCGTAAGTACCACTAATTAGTTACGTCGTGCAAAAAAAAAAAAAATAATAATAATAATAATAATAATAATAACAAAAACAAAGGAACAACTGGAATACAGCAGTCAAAAGAGGGGAAGATTGTGCGTAAATTTTACCATTTAAATAAATGATTAATTTAGACAGTTTAATGAGTTTTTAACTAATGTCGTAGACTGTACCAATCATTAGCTGCCAAAGACAAAAGAATAGCCCTACAATGGATCCCTAGCCATTGTGGTATAAATGGCAATGAACAGGCAGATAGCCTAGCAAAAAAAGGAACCATAATTCATGATTATTCCAACAGACCAATGCCCTATAGCACAATAAAAACTAGAATCAAACAAGTCTTCAAAACACAGCACAGTAAAGAAATTCTCAACCGGATACAACACAAACAGTGGAAAAACGATCTGAAGTCCATACCTGACAGCCCAAGACGCAAAGCAGTTGCTACATTCCGCCTTACCACTGGACATGATCTCCTGAGAAAACATCTCCACCGCATTGGGATTGCAGAAGACCCGTATTGCAATCTTTGCCACCAACAGGAACTTATGGACAGAGACCACCTCAGGATATGTTCAACACTTACCAAGCAGAATGAACATGACCGATATTGGGAAGCACGAGGTTTACTAAAAAGTGTATAACTTTTGTTAATTGTACTTGCCATTAGAATAAATAAATGAGTTTTTAACTATAGTTGAAACTTAGTTCTTAGCAACAGGCAGCCTTCTTTTGTCAAATTGAAACTCATCCAAAAGTTGTCCTTGCGTACACTGAGATGACACGCATTGTCATTTTATCGAATCACAGACCACAGCAAACTTCTCACAATACAAACAAGTTTCAGTAAACTTCACAATCTTCAACAATGCACGTCATAACTTCCACACGAAACTAGGAAACAAAAGAGCACTGATACTTTATCAGAACTTCGAGACGCCTTTCATACGATGGAGCTCAACTTCCTATTTTGTCTCCTGTTCCCAAGAAACAGATAATGTCTGCATTAGAAGCGCCACAGATCTGCTGGAGTGTAACATTGACTATTAAGTGTGAGCTATTTGCTAAGAAAAATCTTTAGGACCAGAAATATATGCCTACATATATATTTTTTTTTATATTCTTCGATTGCATAGATCTATTTTTTTGGTCTTCTGAAAGCGGTTTTTTTTTTATCTATCTTAATGTTAGCTTTCTTTCTTTCAGATATTAAGGTCACTTTTTCCACTGCTGTGGCGTAGGGGATGCGTTCACTTTCTTCACGCAGCCGGTCAGGGTTCGATTCCCGGTCGAGACAAGTTTCCTCACCTGTGAAGCAAATGCCGGGAAACTTTAGGCTCCTTGTGGTCTCCGGATGTAATATGGCCGTCATTTATCACTTTTATCCCATCCGCACCTTGTTCGGCATGAGTGTGTGTGTGTGCGCGCGCGCGCGATTGTAGTGTTTCGTCCTCTATCTTCGTGCGTCTCGGAGGTGGCCACTGCATTGGACTGATCGCTCATATGAATTTTACGGACCAATAATTTTCCATGCCAGCTAAGTTCGTCGTGTAATTTATTGAAGGGCGCAGAATTGTCAAACTTGCCAAGGGTGCAGAAGGATCTTGCTACGGCCCTGGTGGGTCACTTGTGATGGTCACCGCTAGTATTGCTAATAGTACTACGTGATAAAAACAATTTGTAATAGCTTTTGACATCCCAAATGGCACTTCACTTAGGCCTATACAATCTTCAGTATTAATCAAATCTAAACTCATGGCTGGATAACTAGTTTTCCTGAGCTCGATTATACAATTGAATTATATATATACAACTTCCATTGTTGGCAATCATAAAATGCGGTGACCGTCACGAGTGTCCTAGTGTAAAAGCTCCCATTTAAACCAATGCTTCTTCGCCAGTGACCGTCACAAGTGACCCAGTGTGAAAAGTCTCTAAGGTTTTCCAAGAATCTCTTGCTGAACTAGCTATGTGGCCGTTTTTCATCTCAATGCTAGTGACTTAGTGATTCCTGAGGAAGGCCATAGAGTTATGATGGCTGAAAGCTTGGATGTAATAATGCTGACACGGCTGATAACCCGAGAAGCCATCCTAAATAATCAGCGCCGTGAAAGCTTAAGTCTTATTTTATAAGGAATTTGTGTCTATTTGTGTGAACTGTCAGAAGAAACTGATAAAATCTTCTTCGTAGAACCGCTCTATATTTTAATATGTGCACAATACGCAGATATTTCAGGTTCAGCTTTGAAATATAATTAGGCATTTAAGATCTTTACACAAAATGAGGTAATTCATAATTTTTATATCAACCGACAGTTTTAGACAAAACAATTAAATGCTTTCAAAGCAAGATTTGATATAAATACTACTGTATACACAATCCATTTTACCCAGCTTGGAATATTACTGTGCCAATTAATTTAATATAATTATAGTAAATGAATAAATCTTTCGTGAAAATTATCCTTTTAGTTACTAAATGAACAAAATTCAAAATATGACCTGCCTATGATTTGCATAACATTTTAGTTTTTTCATTGCTATTGACGTATAAATTCATCACTTAAAACAATTATTTAAAGAAGATATACAAGACAAATGGAGTAACGCTTTATGTAAAATGTGAGGATTTTTATTCACATATTATGTTCATTATTTATGGAATCCAGCTATCCTAGTGAAATCTTTTTGAGTATTTTCGAACTTAGAGCCCACAGCTGGTTTTACTTGATGATGCTTATAATTTAACCACATAAATTTAACTCAGAAAATGTTAAAAAATAGCCTATGTAATGTTTACTGGATTTTGGTTTATGTTCCTTGTAAAATGCTGTGTTCGAAACTTCTTCGAACAGGATTTGATTCCATTCTCCACAAGTTATCAATGGTAGGCAGGGTTGCCATACGTACGACTATAGTCGTCGTATACATACGACTATTTCATAGATTTGTACAACGTGCGACGCAACCATGAGTCGCGCGCCTATTTGTACGACTATTTTTAACATTGCGTTTTATATTTTTTTAATCAATCTACTGACGAATTTTAAATTTTGATATATCTCCAGCCTTTTCTTTTCTCGTGGTTTTTGTTGTAAGCATGTTGCTAAAATCAATGTGATTGGAAAGCAGTTCAGTTCATTTTGCAATAATTACAGCATTGTGGCAACTACTGTTTATTTAATTTGATTGTATTTTTATCAAATTTAGCACATTGGAAGATCATGAAACACACCTAATCGTTTACAAATAAGATGATTTATCAACAATAATTGCATCCCATATGTAAGGCGTATAATGCCGACGATTTATTATTATTATTTGAATAAAAACACTTTCTTAACGCACTTTATTTTACCTTAGTAAACTTCTGGACGGCCGTTTCGCAGGTGGTGTTCCTGCATCATCAGCAGATGATGCAGGAACACCACCTGCGAAACGGCCGTCCAGAAGTTTACTAAGGTAAAATAAAGTGCGTTAAGAAAGTGTTTTTATTCAAATATTTGTACACAACGCTAAAGTCGGACACAAGAATGAATTATTATTATTATTATTATTATTATTATTATTATTATTATTATTATTATTATGATTAACGCAATACGTTCATTACACTGAAAAATCATGAAGTATACGACAGTTTTAACTAGCATAAGACTGTTTTCCAATATTGGTACGACTGTTCTACGTTTCTGATCTGGCAACCCTGATGGTAGGACTGTATTTTGTTCCCTAACTTATGAAAATGTAATGAAAGAGTAGAGCACAGGAAGTAATTAAAGCATTTTCAAGGGCGGTAGAAAAGAGACGAATAACGACATGCTCGACATAAAACATCCCGTAATGTGCGCGTTTTCTAAACTTTGCCATTTTGAGGACAAACCTACTCGAAACACTGGTAAACTACTTTACGCAGTCTGCAAGGAAAAAGAAAAGAATCAAGTGACCCCGTTTCAACCTGACTCTTAATCTTGTTGGTACGATTATATAAGATTCGGCTAATGGGAAATTGCCATTCTTATAATGGAAGTAGTTTCTACGAGATGTCAACAATGCAGAAGATGGGAGAGTCCTCTTAGAAGAAAGTAACAACTTCTGTGATACTTCATTTCTGTTCCTTCATGGCACCATTGTGTTGCATTTCTCATGATAGCTTCTAATTGATCAAGCTGAGGTCAGTGACCGTATCAATTAAACGGTACCTCAATACTAAACAGATACATTCAAGATTTTATAAATAGTCCTACAGATCCAGTTATGAGTTTTAATTTAAAAGTCATAATTTCAGTTGTCTATGTGTTATTGCTTCACGTTTTATAATTACCATTTAAACCTCCCAATTTGAGCTTCTGAGGTCTAACGGGAGGAAAGATTTTGTCTGCATCTCAGTTTAAGAGCTCGTTGAATGTACTAGACACTCCATGATTACGTAACACTAAATGTGTATCCAAAATTTTAAGCTTCGTTTTTAACTTAAGAAAAACAACGAATATCAATCATGCATTACTGTATAGGCTATTTCAAATAGACCGAAAATGGAAATAAAATGTTTTTCAAAGCAAAAACATTTAAACAATATATAATTAATTGTTAAAACTGTATCGTTATCTGACACCAAACAATTGACTGGCAGGTATTTTTAATAGTCATACTTCTGGAAAATTAACTCACTGTTGAGTAAGTTTATTTTAAACATTTCTCGAGAAGGAAAATGCTAATATTTTTTCAGCCTTTAAGGTAAAATAACAGACACAGGCTCTACTAAATATATCTGCATTATACGTACAGTGCACCTTTACGATGTTGTAAAAAGCAATACTACAGTGAATTAAAATTACCTTATCAAGTATGACTTTTTAATTACACATGTCGGTTTGTGTAATGTTATATTAAAAAGTGTGTTTTTTTTTAATCGGACTAGTAATAAGGAAATTGGTGATTAATGTTTCGCCTTATACCCTCAAATAATGATAGAACCAAAAAGCCGCAGTTAGCCTCAAATATTTATTATTGAAATTATATAATATGTTTGAGTTGTGATTTATGCAATTAGCAGTTTTGAGGCTAACTGCGGCTTTTTGGTTCTATCATTATTTGAGGGTATAAGGCGAAACATTAATCACCAATTTCCTTAATACTTCAACCCTCAAAGAAAATACAAATGAAATTTATTAGGACTAGTAATAGCCTATGAAAATTAATTATGGTAGATTCATTAGATAGTTTACGTAGAAACCATTATGTGTAAAAGAACATATTTCATTTTGCACCCATGTCTACTTTTCAACTGCTTCCTTCATGTGGATTGAACTTGTGCTTGGAACCGAAATTAGGTTATTGATCCCTAGTTTGAATGCTACTTAAACTTTATCATACATTACAAAGTATCATAAGCTAAACAAGAAGGCAAATAACATTTTCAGGTATTCCCTTCACTTGAGGACCAGATTCTTCTCACATTGATATTCTGGGAATTAACAGAAGGAAATATTTCGTTTGTATTACAGTCGTTGAAATAGATTGGATACTTTGAATAAGTATAAGAAAATTAAGGTAATCAATATGAACTATAAAAATGAGAGCATGAAGATGGTAGTTTATGAAGAAAGATCCTTTATGTTTTCCACATAACTGGGGGCCTATAAGTGAGCCTATCTTTCCTTATTTACTTCACTAGTGATGTTGATGGTTGAATACCTAAATATAGACAGTTATTTGGCAATTCACTTAGGTTCAGGTTTTCCGAATGAGCTTTTTAATTAAGGGTATGTTTTATTACTCTATCTTTGCTAAATTATTTTTAAGGTTACTTTATTATTGAACTGTTAAATTAAAACTCTTGCTGAGTTGCGTCTTGATATTAAAACCACGGGATCAATATAACCTATTATTCCTGACAAAAATATAAATAAAAATGATCAAATTTCAAATATTATATTGTATGTCAAGTGCTAATTAGCCTATATACAACAATTTCTAATTCAATAACTCACAAAATTACGTAATAATCAAAAAACGTCCATTAAGTACCATATGTTAAAAGTTGTCTTCATATAATTCCCGTGTCAAACACACGAACAGTGTAAATCAAGATGGCAATAAAAAAAATACCGAAGACGTATAAACTGAAGGGCCTGAAGATTTAGTATCAGATCGAAATGCGTCGCCGATTTTATGAAATTTGATATTACTACTTACCGTTTAGCCGAGATGCAGCAATGAGAAGTCTGAAAACAAAAGACAAACATTAGTGTAATTATTTAATTGCATATACATTTAATATATGTATACATCATATTATAAAATATACGTCTCTTGCGTAAAAGCAAGATTTTATTGTAACAAATCATTACAGTTGAGCAAACAAATCTAGCCTATAATTTTGTTAAATTTAACTGAAATTCATTCTTTTATTAAGATAAGAGGTGAAATAGTGGCTACGATTCATGGTAAGTATACATAAAATCCTAGATTTGCCTCTGCGACTAGGAAAAACATGAACCAAGTTCATTGAAGCCAAGTTAAATAAATTGGTCGGCAAGGGTGTTTGAACACGCAGTCTGCAAAATGTGAGTCCAAATGTCCAAATGTGTCGGTTCCCTCGCCACGGATATTTAAAACTAATTATCTGTTAATATGTCATGATATGACAAACATAGAGAAGAAAATAAGATTTAGTAAAATATCTAAGGTATCTTTTCAATTCACTGTAGTTTCAAGGAAAATCTTCACCATTCTTTCCACCAATGTACACCTACAATTTCCTTCCACAAAACTTCGCAAGCATGCTAAGAAGATGGAAAACTCTGATAGAATACATTTACGCAATTGAAGAATTACTCCTAAAACAAACAGTATGCCTAGTAGGCCTAGGAGATATTTAATGTAGCAGCGAAAAGCAGAAGCAATTACCGTTTCTCGCATGAGATCCTCCGAGAAAGGTCCTGTGAGGGTAAACTGGAGAAATGAATGTCCTTACAAAACTGTAATTTACAAACACAATGGGATGACATGTAAACAAGCATGCATACAATGCATCTGTGGAATGCTGTTCCTGCTCTGATTGTCATGGTGCATGTGAATTCTTTCCGTTCTCTTCAGTTACAAGATTTTCTCATACCGGTAAATATTTCTGGCTAATAATACCAGGAATATAATATCCAGGCATATGGCCGTCCAGAAGGGGGGGCAGGGTAGGGCCGTTGTCCCCCTCTGGATATTTTGTTTACACATAAATCGATAAACTAAATGATTATAAGAAAGTAATATGAAGTGAGGTTTAAGTTGCCACATACCGGCACTATAGTCAGAATTGTTTGGAAAAAAAAACTAATTGTAACAGCTGAATGCCTTAGATATGAGTATGTAAGAATAATTACTTTCACTAAGCTTGAAATTTTTTCCAAGCAAACATTTTGTTATAATGAAGATACGGCAACGAAAGTGTCACATTTTATATGAATATTCTCGGGCTTAACTGGGTATGTGTGCAAAATTTCGTTCAAATTGGTCAAGAAATGTAGATTTGTATAGGGAACATACATACATACATAGGCTACGTATCCACAAACACACATTCGATTTTATATATTAGAGTACCTGTGAAATTTAAAGGATATAAAGGAAATAAAGGATGTGGATGATGATGATGATTATAATGATAATAATATAATAAAGTGACTGTAGTAGTAGCAGAATAATAATGGTGGTGGAGGTGATAGTAATTTGTTCATTTGCCGCCCTTGACAAAATTTCTGCTGACGCCCATGTCCAGGCAAGAATTTTTAGGTGCTATTTCCATACGGAAAAAGGAAGAGAAAATGTGTTCAACATGATGTAAAATAGGGGGCAAAAAGTGCTACTAATCTCGTTATGTAACTAACTTATGTTCATGAACAGTAGGCTACTGATTAATTCCACTGAAACTTAAAAGAAAAACTGAATACGGACCGTAGTAATTTTTAAAGCCTATACCCGTACCATAAGTATGCCAACTATGGGTAGAGGATGTATTGTGTTCGACCCGATTGACAAAAGAGAATGCCATACATAATACAGTAGAGTCCCGCTAACAAAATTAAAAAATGATATAAAACAATGAAATTAAAACGTCATAATGTATTTCAGAAAATTATTTAAAAGCTGTAGTAACATACAGAAAAGGGATCAAAAGAGGATTAAAGCATGGTAAAAAAAAGCAAACGGACAAATCCCTAAAAAGGGGAAAAATGTGCTAGAAAATTGCCACTTTTCTTAACTAGAGACGTTTCACACTGTGGTTTCTTTCACAAGAGTTCTGATTTGCTGTACAAAAAGGTGCACATCTAAAAATCCTTAACCTGATAATGTCTAATGATTAAACTTTTAATAGGTTAAATTGTAGTAAACAATGTTATTTATATTACGTCCTTTGCACTCAATTTTCCAAGATAATAAGGTCAACCAGAAGTATTAAAGAAAAATGTACGGTACCGGTAGTCAATATACATACAATAGGCCTAAATCTCGTTACGAATTTGTATGGGATGGAGGGGATGGAGGCTATGGAAATTACCGATATTACACCTATGATTCACTTCATTATAATGAAATAATTTTGTTTTATGTTCCTATGTAATGTACCTCTTGTATATATTTATAAGTTATTGTATTTGGAAATTAATGTACTATAAAGCATGTCGTGCTACATATAGCCCCTTAAGGCGAGCTTTGCTTACCATAAAAAAAATATATATCCCATTAGGCAGGCCTACAGGCTGAGGCAGATTTCGAAAGCAATATCAAAGTGTGTAATGCATGCACCATATGAAGAATAAATAAATCTGAAATCTTTTTTATAAAAAGAGAGTTCATTATTATGTTTTAAATTGATATTATATTTTATTTATTTTTTATTTTGCCTTGCATTATTGTTCTAAAGGTGAGTAACTATTGGGGTACGCCGTAGCGTAGTGGTTGAGGCGCTGCGCTACAAACCGAAAGGTCGCGGGTTCGATCCCCGATGAGGTGGTTGGAGTTTTTCAATTGGCCTAATCCTTCTGGTGCCTCTATGGCCCTGAAGTCGACTCAGCCTCTAACTGAAATGAGTACCAGGGTAAAGCTGACAATTACCACCTTCATGTGCCGATGTCCAAAAACCTGGGAGCCTCAACCTCCTGGAACCCTCTGGGCCTCCATGGCCTGTTATAGGGAACACTTTACTTTTTTAACTATTATTTTTAACATTTCAAACTCTATTAGGTTGATAATTTTATCCTTAGTCGGTCCTCACACATTTCTTTCGGCAGGCCTTCAAGCTGAGATATATTTTTAAGTGTTATTGTTTTTCAAACATTCAAATCTCGCCTTATATGAGAGCTATCGAGAAACTAGTCATTGATTTGTACAATACTCATCAAGAGCTTTTCAACAACATCCCACAAGACGTGGTTTCAAAAATTTCGAATTTCTATCCCCCACCCCCACTCGTACCCCCAAAACCCCCGAATCGTTGGTGTCACAGTGAACTCCATAGGGAGTACTCTAATTTATTCAAACAAAGTTTCCCTCTATACTTCATAGGGGCCGAGATGTAAATTTTTGAAAATTTCAACCCCCTCCCCCGACCCTCCCCTTTTAATTTTGACATTAACGAACTTGTCCGAAGTATTGGACCTAGAAATAACAGATTAAAATTTGGTTGAAATATCTTCATAATTACGGCCGATATATACTTCACATATATACATATATAAACTTTTGAACGGGCCGTGGTTTCGTACGTAGGGAGGCATGAAACGTAAAGATATGAAAGAATTTTTCGAAAATCATGACATGGTTCCGATCCCAATAGGTAGATTTTTGTTCGAAATCTACCTAAGTTACTAATTCCAAACCGTTTGCTCCCCCTAAGACTGTTAATCGCCCCCAGATTGGGAAGCACTGGCTTAGATCAAAGAAGCTAAACAGATAATTAAGTACGCTCTCACGAATTCAAATAAAAAAAACAATTCAACGTACAAGCGATTAAAGTAAACGATAGGCCGCGGTGTTTCATTTAAACATAACATATCCTTCCACAGGATTGGTCACTGAATCATGAGCTAAATAGCCATCAACTAGAAAACATGTAATACCAGCCCGTTGCAAAAATATTGTCGAAAGGACAAGAAGCCCCTGCAGTTATTGACTAGTCAACACGCAGTACACGTCTGTTGGAGAAATTGTATAAGGTGCTAGCCGAGTGAGGAGCCCCTGCAGTTGAAGACTAGTCAACACGCAGTACACGTCTGTTGGAGAAGTTGTCTGACACTCTAGGCGAGCAGTAAGATATTTAAGTATTTCCTTACTCTTTTTCATGAAGTCTTCCATCAGAAAAACATGTGGGATAGTTTCTAATGGAAGACATCATGAACATGAGGAAGGAAAATAAGCTAGGCCTACATGAAAATTTGGAAGAATAATTAAACGGGGAGTATACTAGAGTTAAGCTCCAATATGATGTGCACTACTTAAATCGCATACCGGTATGAAATTCCTTAAAATGTGCCGGTGTGTAATTAGCTAAGTAGAGAAGTCCCTCATACCGGCGTGTACTATATACCACTCCAGTAATAATCACTGTATAGTCTTATACTCTCGATCTAGTAAAAATTAATTATACAATACCTTTACAAATATTAATAAATTTCAATTTTACCAATGAGGGGATGTTATATAATAAGTAGGGCAAGGCATTTGATGATTTTGCATCTTTTTTATATGAATGTTAAAATATAGCTCGAATATGTGTTTCATGAAATAAATTATTAAATAAGGGCAATTTGTTTTTAAATTTTTTTTGCTTTATTTTGAATTTTTCGTCATTTTCAAGAGATCGGTCATTTTTTGACAATTTTTAGGTCATTTTCGGCATTTTTAGGTCTTTTTCGGCATTTTAGGTCATGTTTCTATGGAGTTAGGGAGTAGCTTTTCCATGTACGAATCATTACTTTTAGACAACTAACAATCGTTTTTATTTGAGATTCTCCACCAAGTGTTCTTAGTTAATTTTAATTCAGATTTATTGTAAACACCATAGGAGTTCGTCTTTCTTTTTAAATGGTACATATTTGCTAGGGGCAATTTGATGGGCTTGCCAGTTTAGAAAGAACTTATTTTTCTTTAAGGGTGTCCAAGTACTGTAGTATAAATTTACTTCTTCAGTAGCAAAATAAGTATGTTTTCTATTGTAAATTCATATATAACGCTATGTCAACCATTTTCATTAAATTGTTTTTAGCAATTTACTACTTAAAAAACTAATTACGAGAAATAATAGTAAATTTATTGGTCATTTTTGTGTCATTTTCCACTATTTTTAGGTCATAAATGAATTTTTTATTTTGCATTTTTTCGCTATTTTATGGTCATTAAATGCCTTGTCCTAATAGTAAGAATTTAATTTCTACCTTATACCCTAATTAATTACGTATGTAGGATATCTCGGAGATTTTGCAAATACCAATCACATTCAGTTTTAGCTAAATAAATTGAGTTGATTATTATGTTTAATTTTTTTTTCTTTTTACAAATTTACGAAGATTGTTTTAAATTGATATTATATTTTATTATTTATTTCTTATTTGCCATGCATCATTGTTCTAAAGGTGTGTAACTATTATTTTTAGTATTTCAAACTCTATTATATTGTTAATTTTATTCTTAGTCGGTCATCACACATTCCTTTCGGCAGGCCTTCAGGCTGAGGTATACGTATTTTCAAGTGTTATTGTTTTTCAAACATTCAAATCTCGCCTTATATGAGAGATATCGAGAAACTAGTTATTGATTTGTAGAGTACTCATCAAGAGCTTTTTAATGATACCCCCCAAGACGTAGTTTCGTAAATTTTGAATTTCCATCCCCCACCCCCACTCGTACCCCCCAAACCCCCGAATCGTTGGTGTTACTATGAACTCCATAGGAAGTACTCTAATTTATTCAGACAAAGTTTCCTCTATACTTCCTAGGGACCGAGATATAATTTTTTTTAAATTTCAACCCCCTCCTCTGTCCCCCCCCCCTTTGGGCCAATTTTGCTCATTAACGAACTTGTCCGAACTATTGGGCCTGGAAATAACATAATAAAATTTGGTTCATATATCTTCAAAATTACGGCTGCCATCGTGTAAAGATATATCTTTATATACACACACACACACACACACACACACACACATATATATATATATATATATATATATATCACTACGGGCGGTGGTTTCGTACTTAGGGAGGAATGAAACGTACAGATATGAAAGAATTTTTCGAAAATCATGATATGGTTCCGATCCCAATAGGTAGTTTTTTCTTCGAAATCTACCTAAAAATCATTTAAAGTTTTTCATTAAAACATCATTCATTAACTGTTTTCAACAGAATTCATATTTTAAAATTGAGTTAAATTCGCTTCTTGATTACTATACATTCCTGAAAATATAGTATAGTTGCTGCAAAATTATGGCTTATACAAATTTCCTCGCATATGTATTGCAATAGTGCAGTATCGTTTCTAAGTACAACACGTAAGTATTTTTTTTTCAGAATTTGTTAGTATAATTATTCTTAATTCTTTTCACAGTTTACATCTTAAGCCGACAGTGATGCTCAAAGATTCAACATGTTTTGTAAAGAAACTCTTGTAACTGACCTTCGTATAAATTGCTGTATCGTGAGAAATGCTTTAAAGTTATTAAGTCTAAAAACTCGCCTTTTCATTCTGACGTGAAGTTTTGCAGGACTGTATTGCAATAAATCATCGTATAAGAAATAGTAGAATGCTATGTAGGAGGACCCAATTAGCAACAAGTTAGGGTTAAATTTATAAAATAAATTGTACGATCCTTTATATGAAAAGTACCGACAATGTGATCGTGTGTTGTTATGAAAGTGTTCTACATTACAGGTTTTATTAGAGCGGTGGTGACCACGATCACATGCAGGGTCAACTTGACGAGGAAGTACAAGTAATTAGTATAATAATGCACTGTACTCCTCACGAATGACACTCGCTATATGGAACAAGGTGATTTCCATCTTGCTTAAAACACTGTTTATATATTTATGATATGTAGGCCGTAGATCAAGGAAGAGTTGAGTGTTCCTATATGCTTCTATTTCTCTCTTATCTGAGAGTGTCTGAAGTGCTCTCATAACTTTGCGAGAAATTTGGGATATGATCAACTTCATTTTTTTTTCTGTCTACCTGAAGTTATAAATAGACCTTTCATGTTCCCTAAACAATTGTGTCGAAATGTTACTCGCATGCATTTAACAGAAATAGAGACAAGGGAAATACAGAAAAATGTAACTCTGATTTATTTTATTTAAAACACTCTTCCTCTACATGCAGAGTTTTCCAAACAGACAAGGATATCATACCAGCAATAATTATTGAATATAATAATAATAATAATAATAATAATGATAGTAATAATAATAAAAGCAATTAAACATATACAGTCATTCATAGTGATATCAGAAAACGAAGGTTAAAATTGTATGGACATATTAAACGAATGAATTCAAATAGGCTCACAAAACAAATATTGGAATTCTATGAAAGTAGAAGTAAAGCAAAAGTAGATACTATGAAATGGATTGGTGAAGTAAAAAATGACTTAAAACTGGCAGAAATTACTCCAGAAGATATTTTGAAAAGAGATAGCTTTAGAATCAAGATGCATAAGTGGGAAGTTGACCAAGAGGACAGACCGAAGAAAAAAACCGGAACAACATGGACAAACGAGAGGAAGGAAGCTCACAGCCAAAGGATGAAAGCAATATGGAGTCAAAGGAAAACACAGAAACGCCTCTAAGTACTTTGCGTAGTTCTACATGGGCTCATGTGCGAACAAATAAATAAAATAATAATAATAATAATAATAAAGTAAACTGATGTAATAAAGTGCCAGAATGCATTTGTTTATCATTGATAATTTCAATTATGATATGTAGAAAATAAGTTATTTTTTTTAATAGATTTCCGAGTTAAGCTCCTGATCGATTCATTAAGCAGGGCTTACGGAAGAACAAAGGCCTAATTTGATAAGCATATGTGAAGGAACATGTGGGTAGTGTTATTTGCCAAAGCTACCTATATTGCAACTTCCAAAACCATTATATGAACACTTTAAAACAATATGTTGCCATGAGAACTGATTTGCATTTGATAAAATCTAATACATTACCATAAAATAAACACTAAATTAGGCATTACTCCGGTACCAGTCAATCGATTTGGTCTAATATCAATAGGCTTCTTCCCATAGACGTAATAAATGCGTACACCAAGTTTCATGAAAAATCCGATAAAGCGTATTTGAGTTATCACGCGTACACACGGACAGACAGTCAGACAGACATTTTCCCGTCCCCCACTTAAACTCTTAAAATTTCCGTCCCCCACATAATCTCTTACAGTACAATTCTGGCACTTAATAATAATAATAATAATAATAACAACAACAAGCCTGTGGCGCAGGGGATGCATTCGCGCCCCTCACGCAGCGGGCCCGGGTTCGACACCCGGTCGGGACAAGTTACCCAGGTGTGGTATGCAAAAAACATTGACATTAAAATGTAGGACTATATTTAATTTTTATGATGTACTAGGCTATGATATCTCTTTGCGAAAACCAGACAAATATTAAAAGGGACCCCGGAAGTTCGGATGTTGTACGGTGTAGTTCATTGTTACCTTTCAAATAAATATTTATTCCGACATAATTTAAGTTGCTTGGCTTTCCCTTCCTGTGTATTATGCATGCTGCACGCAAGCAGAGATCTCAAGACATGTCTTTACTTATGTGACTTCCAAAGAAGATAATTTGTTGGATGCAGTCATGCTTATTGTAAATTTGAATTTCAATTACATTCAAATGGGCTGTTTTCTTTCAGATATTTTAAGCTGGCTTGTAACAACAACTTAAGTATGTTATCACTGGGACTTTAAGCTCTGAACAACATAATTTCAAAGATTTGTTCACCTATATAGTTTTAATGAAAATTTGCATTCAAATTTTAAGCCGTTGTAATGATACTACTTTACAAACTTGATTAACTTGGCAATCCATAGGTGTAGTGATGCTAATTCATACTTTAATAAGAGATTATCCAAAGTATCAAAACCACTGTATTCCATTCATACGGCGCGTGTTTGATATTGACCAAAAACGGATATAGACCAATCACGACGGTTTAACTTAGGCTTATCTTATAAAACGCTTGCTATTAATACAAGGATGCGATTTTATCTGATAATACGTCAACTCGTTACTGGAAATATAGGTATTCATGTGCAGTGACCAAAACATCACTTGCTGCCAGTGAACAGAAAAAAACACTATTTTATACAACATAACTTGTTTGGAAATTGAAATAATATAAATGTACATTGATTAAAAACACAATTTCGATTCCATGCAAGCCAGTTCGTGTGCTTTTATTTTGTTCTCCTGATAGCTTACCTGAATTATGGTAACTTTGTCTCACATGCACCATTGATAGCATTGTTTCCGACCTGGTAACTCGAGTTTACGAGTTTCATCACAAAAATTCCCTCCTGCTGCGCAGTTCGCGAATCGATCGATAAACTTTTACACTCTCGTGGGATTACTTATGTTATGATAAAGAGTTAGTTGGTATCTGTAATTCGCTTAAAAGACATATCGGACAGTTGACAATAGGTATTTATGTTGGAAAAATGTTTTTCATTAACAATTGAAAGTTAATTACAATAATATAACTTTTCCTTGTGAAATTTTCAGCAATAACTCATCATATGTGGGACTACAGTTTATTATTCCTGGAGGTTTAATTTCCTGGATTTTTAGACAATCGTTCAGGGTATCAGCCTCATACACCGGCCCCACAAATACTCCTAATACTTATTTCTGTTTAGAATCTGAATCATCCCGGGGCCACAGGGAGGATTTTTCGATCTAGGACAATTGTCCTTATCGGGGACGGAAACTGCTACCTTCAGCTTTGTAATGCAGTGAATCTGATACATAGTTTTTACTTTCTCTGTGTACAGAGATACGGTTAGATGAGGGAGTGAACGTAATAGTTAGTAGTTATATAGACACAAACAAAATAGCTAACAATTCTGTTTAATTCTACACGATTATTTCAGTGATCTGTATTATTCATTATTAAAAAAGTAGTACATCAAAATAATTTATTTTGTGGCATAGTAGGAAATATCCATTTGTGTTTCAGGAAAAGGTAGCCTACATATCTAAAATAAATTCAACGTAAGTCTAATATGTTAAGTGACGAAATTATCTTGGTCGATATTCATGGGCCAACAGCCTTATGACCAGGTTTACGGATTGCCGTAGCTTTACCAGAAAAATATGCTGAAAGGTAAAAGTGCGAATATAAGGTGAAAGATGATCTGAGATAACTAAATTTCAAAGACCATTGAAAATATGTTCTGAATAATCTAAAAATGACGAGAAAAGAAAATTTGATTTCATTTTATAGGAATGTCTTTATCACAAAGAAACTAAAAATCTTTTTTTTGTCAATATTCGTTAATTTTCAATCATAACATCCTTACATACAAAGGAAATTTTATGCTTCTAGACAAAAATGAACCACATAAATCTACCCTTAGCACTGTTATTTCATTCAACTTGGGATGCCAAGCCATAATTACACGTTTTCTTTCTTTCATCCCTTATCGAGATGAAACTCACAAGAGTGATTTCATCGCGTCCTTTCTATTCAAAACTTAATCGGTTAAGCTTAGGAAATTACAATGTAGACAAATTATTACTGTCTTGTAAACAAATTCTTAACATGTGATGTTAATTTAATAGAATGCAAGACAGGCAATGGAATCGTATGATGTGTAATGGAAAGAGTTTTTCAACTAAGTTATAGCACAACAAAAAAGTTTTAAGTAAAAAGTAAGTAATTAGAAGGAGATCAGATGGGAAAAGGGACTCCCTGTTGTTTACAATCTCACAATAGGCCTACTTTTAACTAAAGTCTGGCCGTTCTAAGAAGGGAACCTCAAGTAAACAAAAACAAGTACAACTGCCTCACTCTAGCACATTACTCTTATGACTTAAGAGTGAGACAGACATACTGGTTTTTGTTTACTTCAGGTTTCCTTCTTAGCTTGTCTCAGGTATAACAATAATCCTTTACCAGCGCGCTCCATCCTCAGTGAGTTTCGAATTCAGTTCTCTGGTCTCGTTCTTTGTTTTATTTTTGTTTGTTTGTTTTTTTTCGGTAGAGGCTTGTATCGCAATGCTTAAAGCAAGACACAAGTTACCCCCAAAAATAGGCTAAGATTTTTTAAGAAGCACGCAAGATCATTTAGTCTTAGAGAATTTCAAAAGAGGATCCTATGTCATTGAAACGCATTGATCTCTGAACAGTAGGCTATTAATCTACGAGGCGTGTTTTTAAAGTGAGTACCGATAATTAAAAAAAAAATTTAAATAAAAAAAATAACAGAACATTATTTTCCAAATAATTTATTCTAATTCATTATCTTACACCTTACACTATTTCTCTACATAGACACTAATGTTATTCAGGCGCTTGTCGTAAAGGGAAGCCAGTTATTGTACGCCTTCGTCATAGAATGATACCGCCTGTGATGAAAGCCAAGTCTGGACCTTGTTTTAACACCACCGTCGTCGAAATGTTTTCCACCAAGGAATTTCTTCAGATGAAGAAACAGATTCAAATTGCTTGGTGCCAAGTCCGGATTGTACGGAGGGTGGTCGAATTGTTTCCAACCAAATGATGCGATCAGATCTTGAGTTTGCTTGGAGACCACCCTTCCTACAGTCCGGATTTTCTTTTATATTAAAATAGTTTTAAAAAATAAACTAAGAAAGTTAAATTAATGATTGTAGATAATTTTCTTCCCATGATATTAACAAATAAATAGAAAAAAAGAATTACTCAGAAATATTGATCTTTGTGGAAATTATCGATGGAAACGGCATTTCAGTGCTCGAAACGTGGATGCCATTTTGTAACGATAATTACCCGTAACTTTAATAGTTTTATTGTCCCTTAACATAGGTCGGAATTGTAGAAGTAGTATAAAGAGCATGTCAGGTTACGAGATTTTAGAGAAATTCACTGCTGAGAAAAAGTAAAAAACGAAATGAATTTCATATATTTTTCAGTACCCAAACCTGTACATCCCCCAGAAGATAAATTTATTAAGAGGCTATTAAATAAATCAAATGTTAAAAGTACTTGTGCTCAAATCAAAGGTTTGTTAGCTGTAGATTATAGACGATGATATCGGATTTGAGATGAGGTTCCACCCGAGACAAACACGCACGCACCTTTCCACCGGCCTCCAGCCATCAGGTGTTCTGCAGCCGGAGAAATTGCTTTATTTTCATTTCAAGTAGACCTAATGTGACACAATTCCTAATTCCTTCCAATCATGCTTCCTAGGAACTTGAGCGCGTATAATTTGTGGACTTTATCCTTGGTCAATGTTTTTGATAGCTATTTCACGATCAAATTAAAGCCTGCTTCCTGTTTCGATCCCGGTACCTCCTTAGATTTTTCAAGGTATGAGACCTGGAATAGGATGATCTAGAACTCCCGATTCCGAAGAACCAAGACACCTGTGGAGCCATGTGGCTATAGCTTAGAGTTTATTGTTAAATAAGTGAGATTAGACTGAATTGCCAAAGCTACAAAATTTATCATCTGAAAGAAGTGTGAAAAAAATTAACTCGTCTTTTGTTATGTTTTGAGCAAATTGTTCAGTCTGAAGATCTCGTAGGTGAAGTTGAAATTTTCATCCTCGTGTTCACGTAGGCCTATATCTTGAAGAAAATTCTTAATAATTTCAGTATTCTCACAAGAATTAGCATCTTCTGCTTCTTCTAACAGCACTTGATAAAATGAAAAATATGCCAAATTATTTTATTCTAAATAAGACCTTGACAGATTTGCAACTTACGCTCATGGTAATGCTCGCTCTCTTAAATTTATATTCTATTAATTATATCGTTGTGTTCTTTTTTTATTCCGCGTATCACAATAACGAATTCCAAGGATCGCATGCAACCCATTGCACAATAGGCTATACCTGCACGAGCACTTAACCTTTATTGTACTGAATTTGGATAACAATATAAGAAATTATCAAGTAAAACCATCACTGGGCTCTAAATTTAAATTTGATAGGACAATTTAATAGATTAGCTGGTTTGTACGAAGAAAAGTCCTCATAATAAGATAAAAATCCTCACAATTTACAAAAACCAATACTCTAATGTTGTTATATATCTGCTTTTGAACAGTTTTATAAAGTGACGAATTTATACGTCAGTAGCAGTCAAATGGTTAAGGAGCCATTATCGATGTAGGACGGTGGGCTTTATCTCTCGTGGAATATTGTTTGGTTTAAATGCTCAACAAAACCACGAAATATTGTAAAAGGTTAGTAAAACTTTAAATCGTTATGCAGTACATCTTATGTTAACACAAATTAAAAGGCATATTTTACAGGATATTCCAACATGCGGTATATTATTACGAATACCAAACATAATTTGTGGTTAAGAGTTAATAACTTTGGAATCTGAGTGGAGTTCATTACAGCTTCAAAATGTATTATAATCCCCTTTGTATTGCAGTCTGTAATATGTTATTCACTGATATTACTGCAGACTTTTATTATTATTATTATTATTATTATTTCAGCTGTATTTATACACCTTTTAACTACGAGGCCATATCAGGAGTTCGGGATCTGTTTCTATACAGAAGGGTAGGCCATGGAACTATTGAGTGCCAATTGTTTCTATTGATGGTGTATTTTATGGAGTAAATTTCAACTTATATTAATGTAAATAGATATTATACAGTATCAAATGGTGAGGATGATTCATGTAATTATCCAATTCGGAATTTGCCTTTACGACTGGTGAAACCATGAAAAACCCATGTCAAATTGGCCGGCCACGGGATTTGAACCTGGGACCTCCCGAATGCGAGTCCAAGACGTTACCATCTCGGCCACCTCATTCAGTACTGTTTACATTATTCAAATTTATAGAAGCTGTATTATTCTGACAAATGAAATAAATTTAAAAGTTGCAATATTAACATTTAGTTTTCTGAATCGTCAGAAAATCTTAAAAGGTATTAAACGTCTTCCTTGAAGTAAGGCAAACTGAACTGGTAAACTTACGAAGATACAGAGCGGAACGAAAAGTAGCAGAAATTCCAAATATCTAAATCTAGAATACTCTCGTTCGCTATCCAACCAGAAATTATTCCTCGTGTCAATTTCAAATACTGAATGCAAAAGAAATTAAAATAGATAGATAGGTGCACCACAAAAATAAATAATAGTTGACAATTGTTTCCGAGTTCGAAGTTAGTAGCTTATATGTCACTTCGGAATTAGTTTTAACCAAGGATTTATTCGCATTGTTATTATTATTATTATTATTATTATTATTATTATTATTATTATTATTATTATTATTATTATTTGTGTATTCATTATCGTTATTAGTATAAAAATGTAACGATGGAAAATTATTTATGAGAAACCATTGACGAATTAACGTTGGTTTGCATTACTGAATACTCAATTCATTCCTGATACTGCCTACCCGCCATTTCTTGTAGCCTACCTCACATAAGAACATTTCTCTTTTGTTGTGTTGTGTTTTGTTTTGTTGTGACGTCACGAATATTTTTACCTTCTACATTCAAACTTATGGTGGATGTATTATTGATAATACCCAAAACTGATAACTAGTTTCACCAGGAATACATATTTGCGTAGGTAATTGTTAAGATAAAGTCAGAAAAGGTTCATATTAAAAATAAATTATATTCCAGATTGAATCCGGACAAGTTGAAAACCAAAGTTGTGACCAATGCAAGTTGAAAAATTTAATTCACTACACTACTTCAAGCATGTGTGTGCAAAAGTAAGAGAAAATTAAACAAAAAGTTCCGTGTAAAATTCACAGAAAATAACAAAAATTGATTTGTTGAAGAAAAGAAAGTCTCCTCTGAGATCGGTAAAGGACGATCTGGGATTTTGAAAACCGGGCTATGTAAGAATGCATGTGTGTGGTCAGTGGTGTATTTAGGCCTAACTAGATGAGAGGATTAGTTCACGTTATTATTTCTCTCCGAAAAATGTTCAGTTTTTCAATTGAAACCGAAATGGATACAATTTCTTCTACAAAATTTATGGAACAATGTACATGTTAAACTGGTAGTAACTTATAAAGGGGAAAGCGATGGAAATAAATTTTCGTAATAACTTCTCTAGGAGTTAGATATATGCATATGCATTCATGAACCACAGATCATTGTCTCTGTTGGACATTACATGATAATATTGCAGGAGAAAAATCTTCTGACACTGGGATTTGAACCCAGAAACTTTGGCTATCTGTGCCAATGCTGAGATAAGCCAGACTTCACTTCACAGCGCCAGATGGAACCTCTCTCCTATGACTGATTGCCCTTTAATAGTCTACCTCACAGTACTGAACATGACATGTCATGGTCTACCTCATGGTCTACCTCACAGTACTGCACATGACATAACATGTCATGGTCTACCTCACAGTACTGCATATGAAATAATTTGTCTGTCAGTGAGGTAGACCATTAAGGGCAATCAGTTATGGGAGAGAGGTCCCATCTGGCGCTATGAAATGAACTCCGGCTTAGCTCAGTTGATAGAGCATTGGCACGGATAGCCGAAGGTCCTGTGTTCGACCTGTGTCAGAGGAATTTTTCTCCTATAATATTATTCTATTGGAGTGTTTCCCATGAAGTTTCCACTAAAAATCCTAATCCTCTTCACAACCTTCCAGTATTTTCATATAATTTACAGTAAATACATTTCTTAACACGATAAACTCTAGTGGGTAGAACGAATACAATATACCTTACTGCTTA
Organism: Ectobius pallidus; assembly: GCA_964059195.1. NCBI lineage: Eukaryota > Metazoa > Arthropoda > Insecta > Blattodea > Ectobiidae > Ectobius > Ectobius pallidus. Next base: position 79,910,645 of record CAXKWD010000003.1, read on the forward strand.
GGGTAGACAAAATCATACAAGTGTCACATTCAAGATAGTTAATGTTATTTTATGCCACGGTTCGTACAATATATACACAGGTGAATCTTTCACGCCTATGCAGAGCTCGAATACATTAATTTGAAACAGGTTCTAACAATAGAGTGGGAAGGCAAAGTATTAAGATTAGGCAGCGAGTGGATGGTATGGATGATCTCAACAGACACTCCCTCCTTCAAACTTTCGAAAACAAGTTTTATAATATGTGGCAGTGGCACAGGCGACGTGAGCATCTCTCGAAGTGACCTTTTAACCCCCGTGGAGTAGAATTACTCAGATACTGCCATTTACCCAAGTTCATAGCCATTCTCTTTCATTTCGGTCCAGCTGTTTACATTCATATTGTTTCTAGTTTCTCTCGTCAAGACTTTCTATGGTCGCATTCCTACGGAGCTCTGTGGTATGCAAAGTGACTCAGATTTGGTTCGTTCAATGTTTACGCTTATTATGCAATTAGGCCTATATGTACTCAATCTCAGCACCGAAGGTCTAGCAAAATGTCCACAGAATCTAAAACTCACATACACAATATATTAGATGTAAGTTTTATTACGTGTGTATACCCTTAGCAACCAGGGAAGGCGGTTGAGGCCAGGTAGATTCCTTCACCCACAGGCACCCTCACATTTACAAGGGCAGGAGATTTAGGACCAACCGTAATTTGCTCCCCGTGAGTCACATAGTCTACTTCAATCAATCAATCTTAGATTTTTTTAATATGTCATTTTATCTTAAAATGTTTGTTATATATCAATTCTACACATAATTACAAGAAAAATGACACCAAACAATGTATAATTTACTTTAATAGGAACATAGGACTTGAAAGCAGTTTTCTCGTAACTTTTATTTATGTATTTGTTATAGATGTTCCTGTTAAAGTAAATTATACATTGTTTGGTGTCATTTTTCTTGTAATTATGTGTAGAATTGATATATAACAAACATTTTAAGATAAAACGACATATTAAAAAAATCCAAGATTGATTGATTGAAGTAGACTAGGTTACTCACGGGGAGGAAATTACGGTTGGTCCTAAATCTCCTGCCCTTGTAAATGTGAGGGTGCCTGTGGGTGAAGGAATCTACCTGGCCTCAACCGCCTTCCCTGGTTGCTAAGGGTATAGGCTATATATTAGGTCAAAATTATCTCACTTTCGATTTGCAGACCACGTAGGTCTCATAGCAGCTAAACCAAACGAATTAGAGTTAAACAACCTGAGAACAGAGATAGGCTTCAAAATTAAGCAAGTTGTTTGAAGTAGAAGGGAAGTGGACACCAAAACTGCAGACAACGAAGCTTTTGAATACGTCCAGGGCCAAATCATTTCCATGAGGAACTCGATGGACACGTCGCATCGCATCAGCATGGTCCAAGTTCTGGGCTTTAAAATTCTTACTCTTAGATTAAGCCTAGAAAATAAATCTGTAAAGTCAAATACAATCATGAATATGAGCATTCTACCAGCTCTACTGCAGACTCTCTGGCAAGGAAGCACACAAAAGCAATAGAAATCTGCCAAAGAAAATTTGAAAGAAAAATCTTGAGCGTAACATAAGAGACAGAACGCAAAACCAAGAAATAAGGAAGAGAACGGGTGTAAAGAACGTTGAGACAACAGAAAACAGCTTAAAATGGAGATGAGCAGAACAGTCATGCGACAACACCCAACAGATAGACGTATAGAGTGAAGGACTAGAATCCTAGAATAGGCCAGATGAACGTTGACAGACAGAAAACCCGCTGGGAAGTCAAACTCAGGAAGACCTTCGGAAGAAGAAGGATAAAAGTGGCTAAAGAAAGAAGAATATGGAACTAACTAAGCGAGGGAACACAGCCATCAGGACAACACGTTAGGAAGAGGAAGATCTTTCCCTGTTTGACTAACCGGGACTGTAGGACCCACAGCCTTTCAAACGAAAGTGATCTTTGCTAAATAGAGATGAATATATATTATATATATATATATATATACTTCCACACAAACATACAAATGCAGACAAATTGTTTTCTGATAAAACAAAGCGTATTGTTCAATTACCTAATAATACGAGTACATACCGTAATTATCTTAACGATTTTTAAACAAAGGAAAAGTTAATTAAACCAATAGTATTTCGAATCTTAACAACCTTAACATGTAGTTCAACATGAAAATCGAAACTTTCCTAGAAACAGTGGAAATCTGGAGAAACAAGCTGTTATTGAAGCCAAATCTTTCGGTAAATTTTACCAAGATATTAAGTATTGTCAGCATAACAAGGAAGGCCTATTTGCTGTTACGTATTGTAGTCTAATTTATGCAGGGAAGCCTCGATTTCACTAGTTAAATCATAGGCCTCTTTATTTATACAGATTTAAGGTTTTTACACGCATTAATATGCCGTAGAAAGGCTTCCCAGCATGTGATGGAAAGTCCAGGTCTTTGAAGTTTCTTTATTGTATTGCTGTAGCGCAGCCAGAATTTTAATCTGGGGGGATGTTAAAACTTATAAAATAAACGCTAATAAATTTAAAAAAAGGCATTTATTATAAGCTGGGTGGAAATAATTCAACTTTCATTACAAACTTATTCTTATTCGATGAAGTTTTTTATAATAATGCATACATCACTGACACTAATTGAACTTAAGTAAAAATGATACTTTTTTTACCGTTCTACTTTGAAGGCTGGGGGTTTAGTCTCTTAAGCACCCCCCGTAGCTGCGCCACTGTTGTATTGTAAAACAATAATGGAGATGCTTACATTCTTCTAAGTGGCTATAAAACATGGCTTACTACGCTGTTCCTAATGTAGAATATACAAAATAATATAATTTTAATTTAAAATTTCAATTTAATCTCTAAGTACACTGACTCTGAGAATAGCGAACATGAGCGACCCTCATTAGAAGGAGACACATTGTGAAACCATACCTCAAAGGACTCCAACGGTGGTGTGTGACTAGGCTTTCACACCAGCCCAGCCAGAATGCTTTTCTTTAATCAGTGATAATTGCAATTATGATATGCAGAAAATAAGTTATTTTTTAATCGATTTCCGAGTTAAGCTCCAGATCGATTCATTAAGCAGGACACACGGAAGAACAAAGGTTTGATAAGCATATGTGAAGGAATATGTGGGTAGTGTTATTTGTCATAGCTAACTGCATTGCAACTTCCAAAGCCGTATATGAATACTGTAAAACAATATGTTGTCATGAGACCTGATTTGCATTTGATAAATTCTTTCTAATATTATACTACCATAAAATAGGCACTAAATTGGGCATTACTCCGGCACCGGTCAACCGATTTGGTCGAATATCAATAGGCTTCTCTTAATGGACCTTATGAATGTGTATACCAAGTTTCATGAAAATCCGATAAAGCTTATTTTAGTTATCGCGCGTACAGGCAGACAGGCGGACGGACAGAGATTTTCCCGTCGCCCACACAATCTCATAAAGTACCATTCTGACACTTATTAATAATAATAATAATAATAATAATAATAATAATAATAATAATAATAATAATAACAATAAATTTAGTCACGGTTCCAACAGAAATAAAATCTGACAGCACGCAGTACGGTATATTTTTTCATATTTTAGAAATTTTCTATAAGGAATCATGTTTCTCAACAATAAATGCCAACAACGCTACGAAATGAGCAATATACATTGAATTCCTATGTAAATTCCACATTCGTATGCATGCAGAATATAAGCATTAGGACTGAAGATCTGAACATCTTTCAATCCCAAAATACAATATCCGTAAACTAACCTGTTTGAACCCATGACATTTTGTACAATCAACATAGCCCCCAGAGGTCACTGAAGATGAGCTTAATAGATCTCCATACTTAGAAAGTTTATGCTTTATCTAAATCTCACGCTATTTAGTGTTAAAATGCAGCGTTTAAGATAATGCTTGTTAGAAAGGTGAAGTTAGACTCGTAAAATGCCACTTGAAATAGGGAAGAACACGACGTAATAAAAAGCGTATAACAGTAAAATACAGAGAAGTGCTGTATTTATAGAAACGTGACATTACTTACATGTTTGTTTCTGAGTTTCAACTTTCCTTATTCGGAACTGGTGCAAGTTCAATCTGTTGCAAGTTCACTTAAGTACGCGTGCAGCATGCGCAAAGCAATGCACCCACATCCTGCTTATTTCACGTAATTAGGTCTCGTGTTGAGATATACAGTATTTTCTATTATATTTATTGGCAGGAAATACTTATGGATGAATGTGAATGTAGCGTATAAAAACTAGGAGAAAAAATTAAAACCTAATTAAAAACTGGGGATTTTTAAATTTATAGTAAAAAATGTAAAAATATAATTTAAAAGAAAACCGGATTAGAGAATAAGGTAATCATTTTTTGTTTCTGTTGTATCTTTGTATTTATCTTCAAGTTCTTCGAAAGTTAGGGTGAATAGTTTTTGTTTTCCTTTTGCCTAGTATGAGTAGGCCTAGCTGTTTTCTTACATTTGTAAATAAATGTTTGTAATTATAAGAAAATAACGAGATTAGAAAATAAGGTAATCACTTTTCGTTTCTTTTTGTAATTTCTTTGAAATTTATGGTAAATAGTGTTTGTTTTGATTTTTTAAATTTAAGAAGTGGATCCTTAATTTTGTAAAGAAATTGTTAACAAGTATAAGTAGAATATTATAGGAGAAAAATTCCTCCAACACTGGGGCTTGAACCCAGGACCTTAGGCTATTCGCGCCAATGCTCTACCAACTGAGCAACACCTGCTTTTAAAAGTTATTTTTTAAATATTATTTTAGTAAGTATATAATTTTTTTCCAACTAAAGCAGAAATGTAACCAAGAGCTCCTATATGTATGTTTATGGACATTTACTGAAGGAAAGTTATCTCCTTCACTAACTTTGCCATTAACTCGTGTTTTGAGAGCATTAAAGTTTTAAATTAGACTGAAATAAGGAATCCAGAACTCTCACCACCGGTTGGCCTACAGCCTCTTTGTACCACTTTGTCGCTGATTTTTTTAAAGTGGTGTTTTCGTCGCCACGACTTAATTCTCGTCACCTCCATTGTATGGTCACCTAATATTTTAAACATTGTGGATTTTTGCCACTTCAAGCATTTCGTCAGTAAAGTAATCCAATAGAAAAGGATTTTTAAAGCTTATTGAATGAAAATTAAACGTCCACTGATGTGTATCAATAGCCAACTGCCATGAGTGGCTTGGAAATCGCCGATAATGGAATCCGATCTTGATCATCATGTGAAGAAATAGCCTAATCGAACTGCTCAGCAGTCTGAAAAACGATTAATAACTATTCCGTTGTTAAATTTGTTCATGGGCAATTAATTACGCTGATGTAAGTTGCAGTATAATACATTACAACATACAAATTGCAACCCGTAGTATGTAACAGGAAATGACTTGAATGAATGATGTCCATAATAATTACCATGAGTGAGTCAATCTGTGATGCACTGCCAATGTTCTCACTTCAGTTAGAACAGGTGGCGAGTATACCACGTTCGATAATCATGTTAACTAAATTTGGAATTATAGAAGAAAACTTTGAGAGCCACAAAAACGACTTTTATATTTTATTATGATTCAGTAGAGTCCCGCTAATCGGGGCATCCGGTTAATCCGAACGGGATTTAAAAATAATTTTTTTTTTAAATTCTGTGACAGAAATACAATGTTTTTTGTAGTGAACAATCAATAATTTTTTTAAATTTTAATCGAAAATGTCTTGTTTTGTCAATCCTACATCAGTTTGTATGTTAAGTACTTAGGTCTACGTAAGCTATACAGTAATATTAAATCTAAAATGAAGTTGCAGAAAAAGTTTTAAGCATATTTATGCAAAAATAGATTTTTATAGTTTTATCCATCTAAAACTTGTATTACAGTACAGTGCGTGCATTTTAAGGCAAATTCCGTACTTTCGTCCCATCTATTCCGGATTAGCGGGAGTCTACTGTAGTACTTTTATACCACAAATACTTATTCTTCAATTTTCATTTCCCTCAACCCACCGTATGTATAGACTTTTTATACTCTTAGAATTCGTTCTATCTCATATAATATGTTATATATATTTGTTTTAATTCTGAGAGGGAAGCAGGTGAATAATTGACTGTTATATAAAAACAATATATTTTTAAAAAATTATCATAAATGTACCATGTTTAGTTGATGTGAATTTTCAGGACTGTAGGGTAGGACTAATGTAAGAGTCGGTAATGACTAATGATTAATGACGTAGAGCTTAAAAATATCACATTTATGCACGTGAATATAATTAATTGCTTTTCTGATTTTCTCTGTTGTAATTTTTAAAGCGTTTCCTTGATTTCTGAATTCTAAGTTGATTCTATGGGTCCAGAACCCCAAAATTTGAGATTTTCATAGAATTAGAAAAAATCAATATTTTGTGTCACTTAAGGGAAGATGTGAATAATTTATGGTTATACAGTTTAGGACCCCCCCCCCAAAACTGATTTCTAAATACATGCTTGCTGGGATATAAAGTTTTCTATGAATAATCTGAATACACCGACAATAGTATACACAGTTATCTTTCATTCGCCAAATAATTATTTTAGAAAGAACTTTATGACGAGGCAGAATAATGGAAGTTATTTATGTAAATATTAATTATTTTTGCTTCTAGCTATATTATCACAATTCTAAATTTATGGAATGTTTAGGTAATTAAATGGGAAATTATGTAATAATTTTCTTCGAACTATTTTTTAAAATTATATTTCATAAAGTAAAGACATATGGAGATTACTCTTGCAGTACCAGTATGCAAAATAAAATATTTATAAAAAGAACTTGTGGAAATTAACAAACTGAACTGTCTTCGCCTAGTTTGTACGTATAATTTATTTGTCTTTATTTTTGCCTTCGTTATTTCTATTTCTTAATTATATTCATCCAATCGTTTAAGTTTAAGTTCTAGTTTATATAGTGCTGGGATTAACCACACGGCCAAGAGGAACTACCTCATAATTCCGCAGATAAGACGAGGTATAAATTCTCGCCAAGTTTTATAGCCTAGTTTTAGCATATATCTCTCCTATAAGACGACCCTCAAACTATAAACAGCCTATGAATTTATGTTTACGAAACAGCTTCAAAAAGTTTCGTTTTTCTTTCAGTTTTCTGATTGATCGCAAAAATGTTCCCAGTCATCGCACTATTATAATCTATAGGGTTCTATAGGGTGGGTAGTAGAAGTTTGGGCAAAATAAATGCAGTTAGTTAATAAGACTGTTGGCGACCCTTACTGGAACAGAGCTTCCTCGATTTTTGTTCTTCTTTCTTCTTTGTTTTTTTCTTTCTTTTCTTTTCAAAATAGCGTCACTGAACACAGTCGCACCACAATGGAACAGAACGATACTTCCATTGTGCGTGAGTTATTTGATATACGTACCGGTATATAAGGGAAAATACCAAAAATAGGTTTTATTTCGCAGATTAAGGCGATTTTGGTTTTATTTACGAATTCGCGTTATTTCTGGGCTTACATATGCCCACAACGGTACCTAACTTCTTAATGTATCAAGACAATAGGCCTATAATCTTGACATCAGAATACATCATTTTATTATGGTTTTCATTCATACAAATTTCAGTCTAATTGTTTTCTTTCTTCTTTGTATCTGTCCTTTCAGACGATTCCGGATTTTCTGGGTCTACTAATATGATCGTGTTATCAGCGGAAATATACGGTATACCAAATTTGGAGAGAATTAGAAGAAACTTTTATTGTTGAGAACATTAAATGAATTAAAAGTAATACATACACACAATTTTACACTTAATGGACAACAGTTTCTCAGAGACGATTCAGACCGTGAAGATCTTGAGATTAAATAATTTTGTCACAAATGCAGCTTTGAGACTTAGGTCATGAGTGACATTCAATGGTCTATTGTCTGTACCAGTGCAAACAAAGGAAACAAACGTAAATATCACACTCTAGAAAATTAAACATCTTTGAAGAATACCAGAGCCTGAAATCACTCACTGTCTTTGAAATGTCGGATATGAATGCAATGCAAACTGAATTTCATAACGCTCAAGTGAGGGGATGTGATTTTCATTTTGCTCATTTCAATTGGAAAAGATAGTCAATAAGGGCCTTCAAGAAGATTACAAAGTAAAAGGTTCTAAAACCCTAATGATGTCGTAGAAGTCTTTGAACATTTTTACGCAGAATGAGCGATTAGCGGGAGATGATGACATTTATTTATTTATTTATTTATTTATATTTCCCTCTGGTGTAGTTAAGGCCTTAAGGCCTTCTCTTCTACTAACTAGAGGTGGATACATTCAAACATTACCAAATAATCTAATTAAGAATAAATAAGAGAGACATATGATTATATTATATAAATGTAAATTATATTAGTGAAAACTATAATTATAACTGTATTTAACTATATTAATGAAATTTCAACATTGTAAGTAGAAGGAATGAAAGAGAAAAAATAATGGGTAGAAAGAGGAAAAAAGTAAAATAAAAATAAATGAAACATTACAACAAGGTCCATAATTTTTAACATGAAAGTGGTATATAATACAAATGTTGGTGGTCAAGTGGTTAACTAACTTCGTCTTGAACGTTCTGAGTGATCGACAGACTTTTATATCCTCAGGAAAGGAATTCCGGCATGTTACTGTCCGTGCATTTAGACGAGAGCACTGTAAACACAATGCGCAGTGGAATCAGTCATCACGTGATTCATACTAGCAACACACTCCCCTTCCATCCCGCCCTATGTCTGCGGCGCATCCAAGTGCTCACGTCTAAATGCACAGGCTGTACATGGAAAGAACTTGCATCAAGGGAGCCCACAATACCTGGATTATATGCAATTCTGTAAATTAAAAACAGGTTATTTAACGACATTGAGAAAAGGCACAGTAATTTAACGAATGATTGTCGCACCATAATCCGTTTGAAAGTTTTTTGACAACATAAAAATAATCGGATAAAGAGGTCCTTATGAATTCAGCTTTTGGCAGCACATATAAGGCTTCGTAATCCATACAAAAATGTCTTACCGACCAAATATACGTGGATGCAATAATAACTAGCTGGTACAAACAGCCAGGTTATGCTCTAATTTACGTAAGAGGTTTAGGCAACTGACGGAAATGAAGAGATTGGTTATACTCGAACAACAATTTAACTTTGTGTACTAATTATGCTTTTGTTAATAAAAATTGACTAGAAATTCTTGTGTACGCTTGTTATCAACAGGCGTGATATATTAGAAGGTTTTACTTAAAAGTATTTAGCCTACTTTTGCCACGAAAGTTATTTAGTCTAGTGATGAGCGAGACCAGTCTTGGTCTTGCAGTCTTGGTCTTGGTCTTGCAGAAAATGCAAGACCGAGACCAAGACCAAGACCGCATCAGCGTTAGCAAGACCAAGACCAAGACCGACCATGCAAGACCGAGACCAAGACCAAGACCAACCCTGCAAGACTCTGGCAAGAACAAGACCTAACTGCAAGACTCTTGCAGTCTTGCATTTGAAAAAGTTTTATAAAGCCCCGTTGTGTATGCAGCGACCGCTACTCAAAGGCGCCGCAGAGTCGCTAGCCGGGTAGTCCCAAGGCTAGTGGGCCTATAACATAGAGGTTGCTTCATCGTGCGGTAACCAATGAGAGCAGACCCGGTGCGTAACACTGTCCGTATCCAAAAACGAGCGCACCATTCAAATAATACATATGAAATCTGTATACAACCTCTCTCACCATTACGATAAACAAATTACTGCAATGAAAACTAACAATTAATCTGACGGATTTCCCTGAATGGCATTCCAGACAGCTAGTTCCTTCAATTGGTGGGAGTTAAATTCACGATAAACACTCCATATTCATTTTTAAAATGTTTAATTGCAATAGTTCTCTAATATTATGGTACGAAAGGCAAACAGATGTAACAAAGGCCCTAAGCCATATATGAAATTTCATTTTGCGTACAATATAAATAAATTCTGCAATACAGTTATTCAATAACTAGTTTCTCTAACCTCTCACTGGGTTAAAAGAAAGCTATGACTGAGGATCTATAATAATTCGTTATTACAACCAAATGGTCATACTATGATGAATGGAGCAACGATGGAATGAGATATGCCAGGGGAAACAGGAGCACCCCGAGAAAATCTGCCCCGACCCCACTTTGTCCATCACAAATTTCACATTGATCCATCGAGATCCGATCCCGGGTCCCAGCGGTGGAGGGCGAACGGTCTATCCACTCAGCCATGGGGCGACCTATGACTGAGGGTTTGAAACTTTAATCAGTCCCTGTAACTTAAAACTCCTATTAACATGCTCAGTAGCCTATTTCATTAACGATGATATCCTTTTTTACACCCATCATTAATATTCATAGCCTACTCTCACATATAAAATTGATATGGAATTTATTAGATAGGTGATTTTTGATGGTAATAATGATTAAGTACAGTAGATTAAATGAATTAGTTGAATATTGAATAGTTAAGGTAATTGCTTTATTATAAAATGGTGATGGGTATGAATAAGTCTTGGTAAATACGTACGTATTGTGAAAAAGCACGTTCTTGGAAAACCAAATTTCTTAAAGAGGATCTCAAAGCTAGGGTGTATTTTCCCAGGTAGACTGAACGTGACTTTAAATAATAGACAGAGGGTTTGGTTGCAGAAGGAACTAATTATGTTACAGGAAAGATGCGCAATCAATGTAAAAGGTATATTATGATCTAAGGAAAAGTAGATGATAATTAGTAACACTTAAACTTTAAGTTTAACAATCAGGCACGTTTCAAGTAAGTTTGGAGAAACGCGTTATAAATAAAATTGCTTCCGATTTACAAGGGTAAAACTGTAAATGTCACATATTTATGAAAAGATATGTTCCGGGTATATGGGAAGACACACTACAGAATTAAATCAGTGTGAAGATTATGTATTGTATGAGACCTTTGGCTATTCGCACCAATGCTCTACTAACTGAGCTAAGCCGGAGTTCAATTCACAGCGCCAGATGGAATCTTTCTCCTATGATTGCTCTAAGTTTTCTCCTATAATATTCTAATATAATGTCCAACAGAGACAATAATCTGTGGTTCATGAATACTTATATATCTAGCCGTTATGTATCATACACATCTTGTTAATATTACTTCTTGTCTCCACAGACGTTCAATTTGAAACTTTACAATATAATATTCATAATTTTACACTCTCAAATAGTGTTAGCATCTCGTGGATTTTGGGTTTAAAGTTCTTCAATAGGATAACAGAGAATATTTAAACTTACACTCAAAGTTTACTGTTCTAGCTTATATCACCATGGACATTCCGGCAAACAGTGTGACATCACTTTACTGTTTACATAGTCAAAGCAACTAAAAGCAATTAGCTTTCGTTACTTTCGCAAGCAATAACACACATGTAATCGGTGTAACTTTAAATCATGTAAACGCCATAGATCACAGTAAGATGCATAAAATAAAATTGCAAGACTCTTGCAACAAGACCAAGACCGAGTATGCAAGACCGAGACCAAGACCAAGACCACTGATGCAAGACCGAGACCAAGACCAAGACCAGGGTTACCTATGCAAGACCAAGACCAAGACTGAGAGTGCAATACCAAGACCAAGACCAAGACCGCCTTGGTCTTGGTCTTGGTCTTGCATTTGCTCATCACTAATTTAGTCTCTTAGGTAATTGGACTTTAAATACGTAGACCTTTATTGTAGAATGGTAATCAAATCCTGATGACGCCAATGTATTAGCGAAAACAATAATTGTTTTCAAATGTTTTGATAATTAGGAGTAACCCATGAGATAATCTAACTTATTTTAATTATTGCTTTATTATTAAGACATTTGAAGTAACTAATATAACATAACATTAATAACTTATCATTAGGGGCGGATTTCTATCACATGTCATATATTCCCCTTTGCATTATTTCAAGTTTCCGACTAATTTAAACCCGATTCCAAGCATCCTGGTGAAAATGGAAAGGCTATTATTGTGCATATAACTGCATATTTAGGAAATGTTCAACTATTATAGCATATTTAGTATGAATATGCATATTTAGGTCATTTTTTGGCATATTTGTGTGCATATTAAATACATTTTCAAGTTTCATATCATATTTTTTAAATTTTGCATTGTAATGACACTTTTTGAGAGTTTACAGGCATTTAAAATAATAAACATTATATTTTAATAAAATGAATTGTAATGAAACTTAAAAATATATACACCTTGTGTAAGTGGTAAAGTCATATTTTAAATTTTATGTCATATTTTATGTCATATTTTAATGTTTTTTAGGTCATAAATGCATGCGGTATATCCTATTTTTTACGCAATAGAAATCCACCTCCTACTTATCATTAAATGCGAAATCTGTACCAAATAGAATTAACTTGTGTTGTGGACACTGCTAAAGATCAATGACCTGTCATCACTAATGTCAGACTCATGGCATGTAATTGGAGATGAGTTGTAGGTGTCGGGGTGCACTTTCTCCGCCCTAATCAGCAGGAAGGAAGGGCGACATCCGTAGAGAGAGTGAGATGAGAATGTGGAGCAAGATCAGCTACTGGGCGGGTAACACCACAAAAACTGCCCACCTGGCCTTAGCAATAAAGGTAATTGCACTTCAAGGAAATATGAGATCACTCCAGTCTTAGCTTTGGAAAGTGGCCATCGTTATAATACAATTTACAATCATCACAATTCACAATAATCGTTTGTGATATTGCATTAAGAAAGTGACAGCATATTAGTTTCATAATAATCATCTTTGGTTTATACTATCACCAGACTGAGAGAAGGAGCAGTGTTTGCTAGCCTGGCTGCAGAAGAATTTGCGGTCCTAAAGACTATTGAAATTTTTTTTTTTATTCTAATTAAATATTGATCAGGCAATAGCTAACTCAGTAAATTCATTAAAAATTTTAAAGAATTTTAATTCGCGAATTGCCATACGTAAAAGTACAAGACACGACGTTTTCATGTAGCCTACATCTAGGGGATAACTCCATATTTAATTATTTCTGTCTTTAAAACAGTTTTTTTAATTTGTATAAAACATTTATTTTCTTCTTTAAAACAGTTTTTTAATTTGTATAAAACATTGATTTTCTTCTTTAAAATAAAATTTCTTGTTACAGTTAGGTACAGGTAGGGGAAAAAAGCGGACCGACTAAAATATCTAAGTTGCCGATATGAGCCACTGCGCATGCCCAGCGGCATTCACAGGATACCAGGGAATGTATTGAAATTTGTTCTACAGCCGATAAATTGCTTGAATTGAGAAATAATTTCACATAATTTGCATTGCTTGTGAAAACAAACGTTTCCGTTACATCTCTTACATTTATTTACGTATCACAAGGCTCTGAAATCAGCTACAAGAGTCGGTCCGCTTTTTTTTTCTCCTACCTTTACATTACAGTGACGGACTTCGACATTGTGCATATTGCCTAAGTAATATATACAATGCAGGAATCTTTCTAGCTATACATTATTGCCCCAGTATTGATTGAACCTTCAACAGAGTAAATCACTTTTGTCGCGACATAAATTATGGATGACTTCTACGAACAATACATGCAAACGGCCCATCAATATTCTTCATTTGTATTTATATAGTACGAAAAGTGTAAACATTTTTTTAAAAATAGTACTTAATTTTATACTTGGTCGAAAATTGCCAAGCATTTTACACATTTCCTGAGTATTTTATATAATGCCTTAATTTCAAACTATGCCTGTAACATACACAACAGTAAATAGTTACACAATACAATTGCCAAATATTTTACGTCTTCACTATTGTCAAATTTATACGAGGGATGGGGCATAAGTCAGGGCAACATTTTTTTTTTTTTTAATGTGGGACACTTTAAAATTTTGAAATATAGGCCTACAAATGAAAGGGTAGGGTATGGAATATATGTATAATGCAGATTATGGGTACTAGATGTAGGATACTGAAGGAAACATATACCCACAAACATCCATACATGATTGTATCGTGCCATTCTAATTAAATAAGCATGAAAGCACACATGTCCAATCCCAAAACCCTTGAAATTCGATACGGATTCCCCAAAGCTTTCGTCAGCTCCTTCTGGTATTCTCTGGTATATCTCCCTCGGATGGTGACTATTTTGACGTAAGAATGTTGTTCACGTGTTGCCATATCCAATCTGCACGGCGGCTGACTCACAACTAAATTACCATCGCCTCTATTCGTATAACCGTACATCACAATGCTACAAAATGATATGTCCACATACTAGAAATGCCACAATCTACCGTGGCATAGGCTACAACAACTCATAGTACCATCGCTTCACTTTGAGAAAAAAAAATAGCTGCCATGACTTTATGCTCTTTCTTTCGTATGTATGCAAACAAATTTTTAAAAATATAGCTCCTATCTTAAAACCCCAAGATTCTATTAATCAAGCAGGCCAAGAAATCCGGATTTAGCAAACATAGTCACAATCAGCAGTTATCTGTATCTACTGGGTTATAAGGTACAGTCGTCAGGCTGAATTGTCCTAATGTTTACTGAGCACTTAGGCTATACCACCATTCATTATGCAACAGCTCACTCGTAAACAAGTGTTACTATCTGCTTAGAAGTATTATCAGAATATGAGTGTTTAAATTGCTTTTATGATAACTTTATCTTGAATCCCTATCCCGACTGACGTCATTCAGTGCCACAACTCAGCACAAGATATTAATTTATTGGTACGATTGTACAGGGAAGGTGAGAGTTGAGTATTGTTTTTTCATGCAAGAACCTGGTTCTATCCTTGGCTACAGGATCCAGAGAAATAGTTGTTCCACCTACACAAGAATTAATTTATTATGCATAAAAGTGAAACTGATTATGGACGGCGAAGAAGACAGCTTATGGAACAGATGGTCTTAAGGAGACAATGAACTTGAAATCTGAACTTTCTCGTGCTCACGAGGTCGGGCTGATACAAATCTCTGCACGCCAATGTTAAATGCCCCCTAGCTGTGTCTTACAATCAATATAGCCCTCTGGCAACTGCAATCCTGCTTTATGGAAAGGTTCCGAAACAAATTCGTTCTAATATAATTCAAGGAATTCTATATCCGATTTAAATCTTATTAGTTCGTTCTTTCTTTTCTAATTTTATTTAAATCTATTCTTTAGAGTTCTGAGTAGTAAAGCGGTTTTCACGTTAAGACTTCTTCCCATACTAGAGTTTTCTTTTACAAAAGAATACAATGTAGGCCTAGTGCATTTTTTCAGCTGATGAGAACGGATTATTATTCAAGGGTGTTTCGGAGACGATGGGAGCCATGAGCCACTCGGATGAAGTGACACGAGCCACAAAACACTACTGACTGACTATCAAATGAGCCAGAGCAGTATTATTTTCTACTAAGGGTGTCTACGCCGAAATTCCCGAATTCTGGGGCTTTTTTAACAATAGGAAGTGCATTTTTTTCAGATCTGACACTTCCGTTGAGTAGGTACAACGTTAGTTGTAATTGCCGCTTAAATTTTCTCACAACCAACATTTGGCGCGTTCCACACTCTTGTCAGTTCGCGAGAAAATGGCATCAGTTCAGGAAAAGACAAGATGTGATATGAAACTCCCCTGTTTCACCCAACGGACAGATCAGACCTGAAAAAAATGTATTTACTATTATTACAAAGGCACCAAATTTCTGACCTTTCTGTGTAGACACATGTTGGCCTCCACGTTCTCCTGATATAGCGCCGTTGGAATATTTTTTTTTAGGATACGTAAAGGACACCATTAAAGTGCGGGACCTTCGAGATCTCCGAACCCGGATTGTGGAAGCCATAGTTACCATCGCTCTGGACATATTGGAGCGGACCTCGATGGGAGTCGAATACAGACTAGATATTCTTCGTGCAACCGCAGGAACTCAGTGGAAGCTTTGTGAATGTTAATACAAACTTAATATTCAATATGACTTATATTTGTGAATAAAATTCCCCTATCTTTATTTCTTTTGAACTGGGAGCAAGATAAAATTAAGACATTTCGGTGTAGACAATCGTTTTATCCAGTTCCAGGGGGGAACTGAAATAAACATATACTATTATTGGAAACTGCATTAAAAATATTATGGAGTTATAAAATATTTCTTCAGCTGATATTATTTGTTCTATACTTACCCTAGATACTATAGGAGTAGAAATTCGTTATAACTTTAACAAAGAAGATCTTCAATGCCTCGGTTTTACTATCCCCTTCTTTCGTTATTCTAAGGCCATTACTTTTATTGTAAGTGCATTATACATTGTCAATCAGCTCCTCTTCCGGGATTATACCAACGCCTCCGTCATTCGCATAATTTATGTTTCCCATTTTGTCAGGAAGGTCATACATTTACAATTTACATCAGTTCTGCATCGGTTTCTTTAGGCCTAGAGTAAATTACAATAGTAAGACAGCTCATTATGATGCTCTTCTAGAGTCCTTCTTCGCACCAATGCCGCTCAGAAAACATCTTGTAGGCCTACCAGGTATCTTGTGCTACCCTCACAAGGCAATTGCGATTATTATCGATTGTGTTGCACCAAACAACTATAAAGTTAACTGATTGGCTCATGACTTAGTACCTCCCCAAATACCCTGAAATCTGATAGAGGTTATCATTTAATTTCATTTTAGGGTAATCCTAATTTTAAAATTACGTTAAATTCGATTAGAGCTTATGAAAACAATACTTAGGAAACGAATTGTGATTATTATATTGTATTGCACCAAACAGATTTAAAGTTAACTAATCAGCTCATGATTTAGCACCTCCCTAAATAACTTTAAATGTGATGCAGATTGACATTTAACTGCATTCATTGTATTCCTAATTTAAAACTTACATTGAATTCGATTAACGTTTACATAATAAAATTAATTAAAATAAATACCTAGGAAAAGAATGCGATTGGGGGCTTTTGCGAATAGAAAAAGAATACTGATTACATATTACTCTTAATAAGAGCATATCTTGTCACCATAATTTTATCAGGGATTTATTTTCCTTTTTATGGAGTAAGTGATTGTTTTAAAAGATTACATTTAAAATGTATCTTGTATCTTCCTTCACAAGTCATTGATCTTGCCGACTTTGCGTGTAAAAGTCGTGTATTGTGTAAAAGCTGGTCTGACAACGGCATCATTTGAGTGGTTTAGTGACTAAGTGCTATGGCATAGCCTATATTCCCTGACAGAACTCTAGTTCGTGATAAGTTGTTCTGACAGCAGTTGGTCTTCTTTTTCTGTAATTTTACTGGTATTTTAGACTCTGTGCTATAAAAAATCAACAGTTTGCTTGTAAAATTTGCTTCTACAAATCGTAGTATGAATGTTTAGTGTACTAGTACGAGTATAAAACTTTTAACGTAATAGTTTGTAGCTAATAACACAAACCACCGCCTTATAGTTCTGTCAATAAAGATTTTGAATGGGAAAATATTAGGGCAAAGTCGAATTTTACCCCACTGATAGCCCACTTTCAGAGAACCTTTTTTACAATCCTCAAAACACGATTGTGCATGAATTTGCTGTGAAATGTGCCAAAACATGCAAACATGCACTTTCAAATCTAAGCAGGTGGCAGACTCTGTTGCCAAGTCATTGTAATAACAGTAATATAATAAAATGTTTGTTGGTAAAAAAATCATTACAATTTGTATAAAGAGCTACTCTATTGACCTGATATATCTGCTTTTATACAATTTTAAAGTGACGAATTTATACGTCCGAAGCAATTAAAAGGTTAACAACCAATCATAGTTCTACTTCACGCAGTCTTTATCGAATTCTATTTCATCGCCTCCTTTAAACATGAATATATTTATCATTATTAAAGTGTTCAACACAGGTATCAAATTAATGGGGAAACGTGAAAAAATCTTATTTAGAAAACTTTACATGTAGAATAAATTAAAGAATGGACCGCCTGGAGAAAGTTGGCAATGTTTTTATCAACAAGAAGATTAAAATATTGAAAGTAGATTTAAAAAATCGGCAATCTAACTAAAAAAAACTATTACACGTTTCATCTGAAAGAAGAACAGCGAAAAGTACTCGAGTTACATGTTTTTATTCTATTATTATTTTACGTTAGTCAATGTCATCATTAGTGCTTCCAATTAAAAAGAAAAAGTGCACGCGTGGGTGATCAATCAAGCAAGTAACAAATGGTAAGCTCTCTCTCTCTCTTCATCTCTTTCTCCTCTCTCTTTATGTACCTATCTTCTATTTATCTATTACTCCCATCCTTTCCCTTCCCCTCCTCCTTTCACCCTTCTCTCTCTTACTAGCTATCTACATATCTATCCGTCTAGCCTTCTAATCATCCGTCCGTTCGTCCATTCATCTACCCATCCGAATAACCCTTCGTTTAAATACCCGTTCATCCATCGAACCATCCGTCTATCTATCCATCCACCCGATTATCTATTCGTACAAACATCTATCCGTCTAACGACATGTCTAACCCACCATCCATCCGTTATACAATTCGTCTGAGTCTGCACGCCATCTATTCGTTAAACTGTATACCCGTCCATCCACCTAACTACCCGTCCCTTTGTTTAAAAACCCGACTAACCATCCACCTAACTATTCATCCGACTAACCAACCATCTATCTGCCTAACCATCTGGCTAACCACCCTTCTGACTATCCATCTGCCAGTTCGTTCGTCTACCCATCCACCCATCCATAGGTATATCCATCCGTCGTTAGTCTATTCGTTCGTCCATCTATCCATCGTCCCATCTTTCCATCTAACCATATATGTACCTAGGTAACTTCCACTCTATTTCTCTCAGTTTCAGTATCTCTCTCGCTCTCGCTCTCTCTCTCTCTCTCTCTCTCTCTCTCTCTCTCTCTCTTTTAAAAATTCAATGTTTACAAAATGCTGCAATTCGCTTCGTATGTAATGCGCGAAAAGTTTGAGCAGATCACACCATTACCTGCAACTAAAGTGGCTAGAACTAAAAGAACGGAGGATCCTCGCCATTGCACTGCTGTCAAAATTATTATTACATAAAAATCTCTTGAAATATTACATCTCTATGCAAAAAATACATGATCGTTCCAAAAGATTAACCTCAAGCACACTCCAAATTCATAAACACGGCCCCACTAAATTTAACAAGTTCTTGATATGCAGGCCTCTCGATTTTACAATAAATTACTTCTGTATCGTTATCACAGTTGTTCTATTGCTACAAGAACAACAACAAAAACAACAACCAAACAAAAACTATTAGTACATCACCTCACAACCGCTTATGAATCCTGAATTCTTATTATCTTAATTCTATACATAATAAACTGACTAATAGACTACTAGGCTAGACTGCTGTTATCACATATATGGCTTTTACCTCATGATATTAGGTTAAAATTTACAATTTAATTCCAATATTTGTACCAACAAAATATCTTAAAACTAGTATAATATTATTTGTAATTTTCTACGTATGTGTGAGCGGAGTGTAGCCTAAGAAACTCTTTAGTTCTAGGCCTATGCTTACAATCCTTAAAATAAAATAAATTCAATTCTCTCTTTTTTATGCAACGCACCCATGCAACTTATGTATGGGACATGTATTAGCAACATTCACATTAAAATAAATAAAACTAATATTGCTATTCTATAACAGCGACTGTGATATTTAACATGTGGGTCCAATAAGTGCAAGAACAGAACATACATACAAATAGATAACAGAGAAAGTTGGCTTGAATTTCGCTAGAGAGCCTGTATTTTCATGACATAATTTAGGGTTTCATAAAAGCAAGTCTTGACTTAGAGACTACAACTACAATGAGAACCAGGTTTATGATGTTACAAACCATGGAGGAAGGAACCTGTTGCGGCCGGAACAATTGAGTATGTAATTATATTGGTATTAAGGAGCCACATTTTGTTCCGAGTGAGTTGCTCTGGTCGACATTCCTCACCGCATTCCCACGTCTGAGGGCTCATTGCACAGGCAAGAGCTTCCTCTTCACAGCATTACTTAACACTTCTCTCTATTGTCTCAGCATCTTCGCTTACTTCCCGTATTAACAAGTCTCAACTTATAGAGTAGATAACTTATTGTTAATTCGAAGCATCAGTTTTCAGTAATACATTTCAGTTGTCAATCAATTGCAGATGGCTTTGTCTATTTTTGGTCATACCTTCGAAATAAAAGCATCGCGATCGCTTGAATGTTGTAAGCCCACGCTGGTCGATTCATTTGTTTATATGTCAAGGCACGTAGACATCTGGAATTTTCACCCTAGAAGTAAGAAGGTTAATTAATATTGGCCTAAATTGGCAATTTGGACTTACTATGCAGGGTTTTTCTGGGCCAGGAACTCGAATCTGTGGTTATATTTCCCATGTTGCGCTTTCTAATCGTGAAATTCACTTCAAAACCGAATTTATAACTGTTTCATTAATTTTGCCTGTCAATCGTTTAGTTTAGACCTATGAATATTTCGCGTGCAAGGTGTTCATAAATATAATATTTTAATTACATTGCTCTTAAATTTTAATCTTTCGATTAATTATCGTGGGCGAAGCCGCGGGGACCTGCTATAAGCTGTAAAAGCTATAGGCTATCTAGCGTTTTCTGAGGGAATAGTTTGAGTGTGATAAGTCATTCGTCCTCATTTCAAATTCTAAATACCTATATAAAGACCCAGCGTTTGAAAATCGAAAGCCCTTCATAAGTTATTTTCGAATTTACAAAATACAAAACCCGAGCGACAGCGGGCCTTTTAAGCTAGTAGTTAATAAAACTCGCTCCAAATGTTTCACTCTGATGGTCTATCACACTGCTCTAGTTTCGGTCCTCGTCTGGATAGTTATAAAATAAAATTACATTTAGGTTTAGTCACATGTAGGTATGAAGTCTTAAAACCTCGAATTAAAGAAATCATACAAACTATTAACGTTCATCCCTTTTAATTTTTTTCTTGCCACCTTATTTTGCTCCGTGTTCCTGTGCTTATTTTTATTATTAGAATTACGTTACTATTATCACATTGGGTTATGCCATTACTCTCAACTTCATTTGCCTTTCTCCCCTGTTATAGCCTATTTGCATGTTATTAATTTGTCTACGTCTTAACCGAACAGTTAAGTTAACATTATAAGTAGGCTACTTCATCTACTTTTATACAATTCAACGGCCCTAAATAGCGTGCTTGCTCGCCCGCTTCGTGAGACATTGGGTATACTCGGCGATGTTCGTCTCTCGCAGTCTAAACTTTCATGACGACTACAAAATTAGGAAGGAAAACCGTTTCTTTATTATATAAGGCCTAAGTGAAATGAACACAATGAACAAATATTCTAATTTTATTTTTACTTACAATTTTCATAGCTCTGAACCACAAACATTTTTAATAATCTACCAGTGTAATTTTCTTAAAAATCCTGGAGTCAATGAATCATGGCGGGCGAAGCATCGGGGGCACCAGCAGTAAAATATTGATGGTTTAACTCTTGAAATATCGCTGATAATAATCCAAACAAACCATTCCTTCCCTTGAAACATTATAAAATTTCTGAAAATTACACTGAATTGATCAAATAAAATTCACATCATATTCATGTCAATAAACAGTCGAGAAACAATACGTATTATGTGTTCACAGGTTCTTTGGAACTGCATAATCGATTCTGATATAGTTTTCCCAGGGGGCGCTTTCATGTCGTGGAATGTACTCTAAAGCAGGAATTTTAGCTGTTTCATTAATTATTAATGGCTTAGTTTATGAATGATTCGCGTGCAAGTGTTAATAAATATAATGCTTTAATAATTATTATACTCTTAATTTTTAATTTTTAAAAGAATTATCGTGGCGAAGCCACGGGCACCTCCTATTTTATAACATATAAATGTAAAAATGAAACAGCCCTCTGCACTATCGCGTTAAAAGTGTTTATTTCACTCCTAGACGTCGATACCTTTCTTTTTGTCGGCTAATGGAATTACTGAAAATCCGGGTTATAAAACTGTCACGTTTCTAAAGAGTTTTCTGGTGAAGAAACCGATATTAAACAAGAATGCGTTGCTTTCCACATGCGCCTGCGACATTTTCCCTACACAAATCATTTTTCGCTAACGGACGCAAGGAGCTTCACACAAGATCTGCCGACGACCTTCCTTACATACTGTAACAGCCATGAATAAGATAAGATTTCTATGAAACTAATAATATATTTCATTTTCTCATAATTTGATTTTGTTTATTTTGGTGCATATTTCTGACATTTTTCGAATCTACTGACTGTTTGTTTTACTGTTTTATTTTGCTAAATCCGGGCTCTACAGTAAAAGTGATCCCTATACAGGCCTCCATGGAGGCCCAGAGGGTTCTAGGAGGTTGAGGCTCCCAGATTTTGGACATTCGGCACGTGAAGGTGGTAAGGTTGTCAGCCTTACGCACCGACCGCCTTCAACCCCAGGATTGCCCCTGGTACTCATTTCTGTTAGAGGCTGAGTCGACCCCAGGGCCATAGTGCCACTAGAAGGATTAGGCCAATTGAAAAACTCCAACAACCTCATCGGGAATCGAACCCGCGACCTTCCGGTTTGTAGCGCAGCGCCTCAACCACTACGCTACGGCGTAACCCCGGGCTCTAGAGTAATAACATTTAATAATGAATTACTTTACTAAAGCTATTAAATAATGTAAATTAAAACTTTGTAGGGTAATTATTTGCGAGTCCGTGAAGCACCTATGGTGAAAAATTTTCAGTTTACGTTAATAGCTGGATAATTGTGAATATTAGAAATTTCACCACTCGGCTCCCTCAATTGGCATATTATTCTCAATGTATTATAGTTTCTCGGGCTTCCAATTCACCCGGTTGGAAGCCCGAGAAACAATAATACGTTCTCAACACCGGAAAAGCCTCAAGTCACACATGTTATTCTCTACTTCCCATTTTGCAGTAGTGGTCTAGGCCTATGTCGATTAAGATGAGAGAACGATGGTTGTTTGATCGTAGAGAACCACGTCATGTGAATATCCAGATAGTAAGGTAATTTAAGAAAACTCATTATAAAGAGCTGTAAACATGCTCATCTTCACTCTCACATCATTATCATCCACATCGTGTAATTTATGCGTTGTGAAACCACCGTGATGCGCGCTTCCCAGGACCTGGTGCGAGAACATTATGGATAACAGTGATAGTGATATTCTTTGGATTTCATTTCTTAACTTATGGCGGATATAATATTCCCCCCCCCCCCGAAATTTAAAAAAAACCTATACATGCACTCTAAGTGGCCAGTTACAGAAACTAATTATATATGTAAGTTAATTAATTTTTTTTAGTATTCTTTCTACCTATTCAAATCCCCCCCCCCCGAAAAAAATTCTGCGTCCGCCACTGCCATCACTCAACAATCAAAGGAGTAACTACAACTTAATTTTATTTAGTGACAACATACTATGTGTGTTAAGTTAGATAATGGAAACAACATTTTACATATAAACTTTACAGTGTCAAGATAGCCATTACACCGAACATATTTTTATTATTTGTTGTTTTTTACTACAAAAATCATTTAAGTTATTGTGAATCTAACCATAGACATAGGTTACAACAATCATAAGTGAAAATACTGTTATGCAATACCCGTATAGGCTATATCTACTGTTTTTACTGAAGATCTTATGTGATTTTAAAAAGTCATTTTATGCACAAAGACTGGAGATAGGCCTATATGAATATTCGGCAATACTGAAATAAAACACTGTGAATAAAATCCATTACGTTGGTTCTCTTTTTTAAAACTATGCGCTATAATTATTTAAGGAATATGAGGGAATATATTCTAAATTCATTAAATACACAGAGTTTGGAAACATTTTTAATTTTAAGAAACCGCTTTGTAAACGTCGAAAATAATCGTGCGCATAATCCGAATTGTAGCAACCAATTAGAAATCGCTGTCGAACGAACCTATTACAATATTCAGGCTATAACTACCCGTAATTGATGAGTTATTATCTTGAATCTGAGCTTTAAGATCAACACCAATTTAGCCCCCTGAGGAATAAGAAAATGTAAGCCTATAATATTCTCGTATAAAGCGGAACATACTAATAAGTGGGCAGCTGCAGAAAATCTTCTTTTAAAACTCTAGCAGACGCATGTGAGATTAAGAACAATTAAATATAGTTTGGAGCCCGAATTCAGTGACGTGACAATGATGGCGTTTTCCAAGGAACCAACAGCTGCATCACAAGAAGAGTAAATTGGTTTCAATGAGGGGAATGATATCAGCATAAAGCATAGTGCAGGGTTAAACTTTCTTCCTCACGAGAGAAGAAAGCAAGCAGATGATGGATGTTGTTATTTTCTTGTAACGGGCGCTCGGCACACATCCGTCAGTATCAACGCGCACGCTCGCTATTTGTCTAGTTGTCAGACCTCAACGGTACCCAACAAAACCTCAAAAGTAATAATTTATAATAGCCTAGCATCATTTCATCCTAACATATTATTAATTACTTGCTTACTCAATGGCAATAGATAATTCCTCAGCAAGCTAAAGGAATATTGTCTATTTTATGGAACCCGAAGGTTCATTGCCGCGCTTACCTGAGCCCGCCATTCAACCCTATTCTGTGCTAACTCCACCCAATCATCTCTCGCAAATCCTATTTCCCTTAAATCTATCCTAATATTGTCCTCCCACCTACGTCTAGATCTTCCACGTGGTCTTTTCCCTTCGGGTCTCTCGGTCAAGACTTTGGAGATATGTCTTTCCTTCCACACGCGCACAGCATGTCCAGCCCATTTCATCCTCCGTGATTTAATTACCCAAACTAACTTATATCCGGTGAAGAGTACAGATCATGAAGCTCGTCGTTATGCAGTTTTCTCCAGTCCCCATTTTCATCTCTCTTAGGCCCAAATATTTTCTAAGCACCCTGTTTTCGAACCCTCTCAGATTATGTTCTTCCCGATCAATGAATATAAAAATTCCTTCTTTTTCATAATATGAAAACTGTTCTGTATTGTGAAATTTAAACTGTTATTGCACACCTGCTCCTCAGATACTCTTGAATATATTAATTAATTTGTTTTAATATTCCTCATGACCAGGGCCCGGATTCTGATGACCTAAATTGTTTAAAAAATGACCTATAAAATGACCCTACATTTTAAAGAAAATGACTTAATAATTAGAAAGAATGACCTAAAAACTCATATTTTATTTATAAAAATTATTATTGTGCACATAAAGGTATAGACTACTTTGTAAATAATTATAAAAACTGTAAATGTAGAAAGGATATCGTAAGTCTAAAAGCTTTGTTCTTGAATGGAACATTTGAGAAGAAAAATAAGAGAATTGTTTTTAAAGTAGATTCTACAACAATGTTGCATTATAGTAACCTAGTCATACATTTAAAGTAAATGCATAAAAATGACAAAATAAGGAAGCAAATGACAAAATAATGACCTAAAAGTGAAATAAATGCCCTAAAAATATAAAATTCCAAAAAAATGACAAAAAAATGACCTAATAAAAATGCATTTCTATAATCTAGAGGCCATGATTAGGATTTATCTACAAGTTGGCAATGTCTAGAGAGCATCAATAAAAAGATGACATGTCATTAGAATCCGGGCCCTGCTCATGACCTAGCGGGAACAGAACTGTCCTCCCAAAACTAGGACGGGGGATAAAATATTGGTTAATACATGCGGAATTTATCTGTCGAAAATGAACTTTATGCAAGTTTTCTTGGGATATTGAATATCCATATTGCCTTCTATGCAATGTTCGTCCATGGGATCGATCGTCTTAGGAAATACCACGAGTGATTTGGAAATCGTCGATAAATTCACAAGCGACGAAGTTGTTATTCTAGGCAGCTTGTATTAAAAACATCAGAATGGATTAACTTAAAATGTGATATGCAAAAACAAATAGTGCAAAAGCAAATTGAAGAAAACACAGTTTACACGAAGAGTATAGGAGAAAAAGAGATCAACAGCTCGTAGTTTTTTTTTTCAGAATTGCACCAAATTTTTCAAAAAGTTAATAGCGTAACGTTATAAATTAATCAGTAGGACTCATTTTAACCAGCAGTATTATAACTGGATTCAAAAACTGGAGTTACAACGCATACGGTGGCGAGGAATACCGGGTTCAAATCTCTGGGCAGACGGGCGCATCATTCGTGGTGAACGAAGTAGGGTTTTTTTTAAGTGAAACTTCTTAGGCGCGGTAGGGGTGAATCGAGAGCTTGTGTTGGTGTAACGCTCAAAATCGTCACGAAATTAGTGAGGTGTAACGGAACGGATTGCACAGAAAACAATAAACTCAACTTATCCAAAATTTAAAAAATCCAAAAATTCAAAAATCCAAAACATAAAAAAATTCAAAGATCAAAAATTGAAAAACCAAAATTCCAAAATTAAAAAATTAAAAGAACCAAAATTTAAAAATCCAAAAATCCGAAATTTAAAAAATAAAAATCCGTAATTAAAAATCTAAATATCCAAAATTTAAAAAATAAAAATTAAAAAAATTCAACAATCCAAAATTTAAAAAATAAAAATCCAAAATTAAAACATCTAAAATCTAAAGTTTAAAAATAAAAAATCCAAAATAAAAAAATTGAAAATCCAAAAAATAAAGAATTCAAAGATCTAAAATTTATAAAATCGAAAAATAAAAAACCCAAAATTCCAAAATTAAAAAATATAAAAAAATTAAATAATCCAAAATCTAAAATTTAAAAATCCTAAAACCCAATATTAAAAAGTCCAACAATCCAAAATTCAAAAAATCCAATAATCCAAAATTGAAAAAATTAAAAAATTAAAAGAAGTTTCACTTCTGTCGCGTGGCGTTCCACGCACAATTTTTTTTCCGGAGATCCTCCCGTTTCCCTCTTTAATTCCACCAACACTCTCCACTTCACCTTCCATTTCCCATCATCATCCTGCCTCACAATCTTGTTTCAGAATAACTTAGTCAGAAATACGGCCTATTTGAAGATTGAGCTAGGTTTCAGGATCGTTAGGGAGTGATGCTAACCACTGAACCACAGAGGCAAGGTCTATAAATGGTAATTAATGAGTTAACTAATGGTACGTCCCATAGGTATAATGAAATGAAAAAAACTCCGTGGTGCTACATCCATGAAGGGACTTGGCCTACCACCCAACCGCTGCATCATCTATCACAGGCAGATGGCAGGATTGGGGGCATGTGGTCAGCATGCCGACATCCACGGCCGATAATTAAAAAGCAACTACAATATTTCTGGAGTGATAGAGAAAAAGCGAAAAAGTCAAAATACCAAAGTTTTAGGAGAAACAAAAAACAATTGATTTCCACAGCATTGGGTCAGCCCACCCAGATATTTTACATAGTATATCACTATCACTCTAGATTTTAACTATTAGCACAAGAATTCTACTCAGAATAATATTGGTTAACTGTCTTTTGAACCAAACAAACCGAGTTCAGCAACAAATACAAGACATTGCCATTAACATGCAGTGTGATCGCTCTGGTGTGAAGATGTCGCATGGTTCACAACCGGTTAGCTGTAGAAAGCGACAGTAGAACCGTGACCATTCCCCGCCCGCACCGTGATTCCGGGGTTTCGAACTCCGCCCTCAGCTTTGCGACATCTATAATAAGATAAACGCATGTTTAACATTCCAGTACTAATTGTATGAGCTCCACAAGTCTGTGCCGGGTTTCATGTAACATCTTTCATGGACACATGACCGACGTGTAGCACTTTGTAGCATATGGCTACATCTTAAGAGAAAAATGGCATTAGTTCGGGAAATCAATCAAGTCTTTTGTTAAAATGTATTGCGATTTACAACCTTATACCCTCTACAATCATTAATGAACTTCATTTTGAAGTTTAGTAGAAATTCCACTAGTACAATTTGTAATAAAACTTAATATAAATGCTTTCAGCCTCTGTTTTTTAAAGGTTTTGAATATACTAGTACAGAGGCTGAAAACATTTATATTAAGTTTTATTACCCTCTACAAAGTATTATCTTATATAAATAAGATGCTAAAATACCTCACGTTACAAATTACACGAAATTAATATATGATGTATATGGTATTTGAGATTAAAGTCCATATAGTAAAACTAAAATAAGACTTATTTCGTTAAAAACATAAACGTACAATAAAAGATTTTTGCAGAGTAAAAGAAATGGTCCTCCTTCTTTGTAGGCCTAGCTATTTCTGGAGATGCATTTTGACATAGATTATAACATCTATATGCATGTAACAGTGTAAGAATTATAGGTAAATAACATTATGCATTTTATCTGAATATGACTGAGTTTTGAACTGCTTATTTTAAAATTTATTTTGAAAAAAATGCTTAACTGTTTTTTAGTTTATTTTTTAATATATGTGTAACTTAAATTTCTCTGTTCTCTCTTATTAATACATATGATAATTGCAGCCTCTAAACACGAGTTTGCTCATCTGGCAGCATTCAAAGAAAATATGTAAGATTTTATGATGCTTTATAATTTTGTTTTATAATTTTGAACATAATAAACTTTGACTTCATGGGGAAAATGTACCATTTAAGTTTCTGCGAAGGACTTGTAACACTTTGAGGAAGAGTCTCCATCACTCATGCAGGCAAATTATTCCTTCATTTATTGTTCTATTTGCGAAAGAGTATTTCACTACATTCGTTCTTGCTGTTTTCCCCAAATCTTGAGCTATGATCACCTTTTTCCTATAAATTTGGTAGATTCAGTCTAATGCTAATGTCTCTCTTCATGCTAGTTTCCCACATACCTATGTCTTATTCAATGCAGATGATCTAGTACTGCATCGACTATCTTAAACAGCTTACTACTCCATTAGTCTCCCTATTATCACTGCATATTTTAGGCCTATTTTTAATCATATGTAGGCCTAATGCCTTAATTTTCCCACAACGAACTGGATCCTAACGAAGTGTTCAGTAAACTATTATCGGTCCTACTAACGCACTAAATGCCCTCGCCTTACAATTCTTGAAATTACATGCTTTTTCTTTCATTTAATAATTATATAACGTCTCAACTTTCCAGCAAACAACTTTCAAAATGTTCACGTATATTTCTGCAGAGATTTGTGGTATACTATTAAAGGAAACTTCCAAAATATACTTCGAAATTTTGGCGACAGATCGGTTTGTCATTATGAGATCACATGCAGTAAACTGTCTGCCCATTTCTAGTTTTTAATATATAATACTCCAAGGTTGTTAGGGAGTCACTGCAAACATAGGCGTAACCAGGCCGACCATATGGGGGGGTTATAACATCCGCGGGGTCTGGAACACCCCCAGGGAGAGGGGGGTCCGGGGGTCCTCCCCCGGAAAATTTTAAAAATTAAGATGCAAAATAACGAGTTTTAAGCTTCCGGGGGTCCCCCCGGAAAATTTTAAAAATTAAGACGCAAAATAACGAGTTTTAAGCTTCCGGGGGTCCCCCCCGGAAAATTTTAAAAATTAAGACGCAAAATAACGAGTTTTAAGCTTCCGGAAAATTTTAAAAATTAAGACGCAAAATAACGAGTTTTAAGCTTCCCACGCTTTAAACTTGTATTAAGTAATTTATGGGCAGACTTAAAAAAATTATACAATTTTCCTTTTTTTATTCAATGGGGGGGTTCAAACCCCCAACCCCCCCCCCTCGGTACGCCTATGACTGCAAATAGATCATACAACCTACCCAGAAAATATCACACTGCCAGTGAAATTATCATGAATTATTTTTTATCATAGAGACCTAATAGTTAAGGTCCATCGCTGTCCAAGTACGAAATCCTGCGTCTTCCTCCCAAACAATGCGGAATTTTTATTTTTTAAACTCTGTGTTGAGGGATTCTCTCTTCGATAACTCATCGCTTTCCAGCTTCTTTTTCTTATACGTGAAAACACTGTATCCCTCTTCATCAGAACTGTCTACCTTCACGAAACTCTTACTGAAACGACACTGACTACCCCTCAACGTATAGCACGATTTGTACACACAAGAATCATGCAAGCAAGACTAATTGATATATAAAATAGTAAGTTTATAATATATAATTTTTTTCATAATACTCTTGGAAAGAGGAAACTTAAAGACAAATAATGCAACAAAAAACTAAAAATGAAAATTTTCCAAGACTCGGATCCTCGTATTACATTAATGCGGTTCATTACAATATGACAATAATGGTGACCTCTCAATGGGACGATGCCAATAAAGATGATTGCCAATAAGATATAAAGTCGCACATAATGTGTGTACAAATATTCACCTATTGAATTTTTTAATGCCCGGCATTGGGCTGATCACTCATCCGGGGATGCACTCCATGTCCATGTCTGGTCAAAAAAGTATGTATGTGATCCAAAAGATAATCCCTCAGGTCGCGACCCTGTAAGGCCCTGGCGGCTTGGGTCGCTTATATCCAAAAAGGGAGAGGTAAAACTATGATAAAGAAAGAAAAGAAAGAATATTTTAATTGCGTATTAGTTATTTTTCAATTTATATTATTAGGGAAAATAATGGGCTTAGCAATTTATGCTTCGCTTGATTGACCACGATGAAAATCGGTCATCTATGTAAGAACTCATGTAAAGATATCCTTGACAAGAAGGAAACATGGTCAGTGGCATTGGTGCTGGACTTGTTAAAAACATATACACGTTTCTCTTCCGCGTGCTAATGGTGCCAAGGTCCACACACACGGGTTGTAACTCCTATTCATTCATATACTGATGACGTAACTTGGCGGTAACACAAAGCTCTCTGTATTCGCTAACTGGGGCAAATGCGGGCCGAGATGGCGCTAAATTGCCTCTCAAGCGAGAAAAGGCGCTTTTTCAATTCCATCAAAAGCAATTTACTTCTGTCCACTCTTCTGTGCCTTCATGTCTAGAAAATATATCGTCATACTTCATAATAAGAT
Organism: Ectobius pallidus; assembly: GCA_964059195.1. Classification (NCBI taxonomy): domain Eukaryota; kingdom Metazoa; phylum Arthropoda; class Insecta; order Blattodea; family Ectobiidae; genus Ectobius; species Ectobius pallidus. Next base: position 79,941,740 of record CAXKWD010000003.1, read on the forward strand.
ATACCTCAGTTAGACATTTTTTTTTAATTCGCATCTCAAGAGATCTACTAAATCTAACTCTTAAGATATTTTCAAATATTGTTTTGAGAACTTGAATAACCCTTTATTTATTTCTAGGGATGGGTCCTCGATACTTTTAATACCTCGATGCTCTCGATACTTGCATGGTAACGGCATCGAACGATACTTCAGAAAACTCGCTCAATACTTTTTCGATACTTTTGTAATTCTGCAATTCTGCAATTACGTGTGAATGCAAGTATTTTTTAACAAAAACTTGTAAGTGGGCTGTTTAAAAAAACTAATTTTAGTTTTAATGTGGAGTTTAAAAATAATTATAGGCTACTGATGATATTAAATGTTGTCTCATTAAATATGCAGACTTAATTAATTTAGTTGGTATTAAGCAGTTCTCTCAAATTTTAATTTTTAATGTACCTATTTATTGAAACTGGAAATGCTGAAGGTATCGAGTATCGAAGTATCGAGTATCGAGGAAAAAATCATGTATCGGTATCGAGTATAGAGTATCGAGTATCGAGAAAATCTGGTATCGACCCATCCATATTTATTTCTAATGCTTATATGCCTGACGTCAATTTCAGGTCATTCAAACCTATTTTTTCCATTACAAGAATCTAGTCTAAAGTTAAGAGTAAGTAAATTCAATACTACGAGCAGGGAAAATATCGGAACCCCTACGGGATTTGATTTTCATAAGTTACTATTTCAGAAATCTAGTTTATACCAACAACGCCCATTCGAGAAGAATATAGTACCTAGGAGGTTATGATGATCAAGAAAAAGCCAAACGCACCAGCACACTGCAGTGTTCGATAAGTACCTAACGTAAATATTGGCACTACAGTCATAACAGCTATAAAGCACGACATCCCAAATATAAAATATGAGGTTATTAAGTGTCAGTATGGTACTTTGTGAGACTGTGTGCGGGACGGGAAAATGTCTGTCCGCCGGTCCGTGTGCCTGTACGCGCGATAACTCAAATAACATCCATGGGAAGAGGCCTATTGATATTGGACCAAATCGGTTGACCGGTACCAGAGAAAACCCCAATTTAGTGCATATTTTATGGTAGTATATTAGAAAGAATTTATCAAAGCAAATTAGTTCTCATGAGAACACAGGGGTGCCCACGGGGGGGGGGGGGGTTAAGACGCAGACTACATCATTGAAATTTCTGGGGGGGAAGTATTAGCGTTTTATGAATTTTCTAGGGGGTTGAAAATTGTGCAAAATTAGCGTTTTATATGTTAAAAATAAAAACGGGGAAGTTTTATAACTTTAAAAGGTCTCTTATAATTCTTTAGAAGTGAATAGTCAATAATTAGCGAAACGCATTTGCTTGTAAACAACTGCCGTGCCAACGAAATCGATCACTCTGTGCCAATAGCGGCGACTGCGAACTAACCATCGTCGGCCCGTCACAGCCCCCACCTCCCTCACACGCAGGTAGAATTGGAGTATTAGTTCTTACTGGGTTATTACAGTCTTTGTACAAAGCCGCCTGCAAGAATAATAATTATTCTCGGAAGTGATTTCATTCCACTCAAAAGCACGTGCCACCTTAACTAGTTTTTCATTGCTAAAATAGCGTAAAATGAGATTTTCATTAGTTCAATATTTAAAAATTTCCCGGGGGTGGAGACCCGACTTAGGTAACAATTTATTGTTTACATTGGCATGTCTTAGAGTATGGTACACATATTTCCTAACTAGTTTTTCAGTGCTAAAATAGCGTAAAATGCTATTTTCATTAGTTCAATATTAAAAAATTTTCCGGGGGTGGACCCTCCACTTAGGTAATGATCTCTTATTTACATTTGCATGCCCTAGCCTAGAGTATGGTAAACAAATTTCCTAACTAATTTTTCTGTGCTAAAATAGCGTAAAATGTTATTTTTATTAGTTCAATATTTAAAAATTTTCTGGGGATGGAGGCCCAAACCCACCGGCAGTTTCAACCCTCCCCGCAATTACTTTCTGGCTACGTCATTGTTGCACTTATATTATTAACATAATGTTACAAAGTGGCCCAAGAAGTTAGAGCGACAAAAAATAAATAAATAAAAATATTGTCCCCCTAGAAATATCAAATGGGCGCCCTTGTCAACAGTCAGTCAGGTTGGGGAGGGGGGGAGCAATGAAGTTTGGGGGGTGAGTCATGAGGTTTAGCGGGGGAGGGGCACCCCTGGAGAACATATTGTTTTACACTGTTCGTTTACGGCTTTGGAAGTTGCAATACAGTTAGCAATGACAAATAACCCTATTCCTTCACATACGTTTATCAACCTAAACCGAGCGAGGTGGCCGAGATGGTAATGCCTCGGACTCGCATTCTGGAGGTCCATGGTTCAAATCCCGTAGCCGGCCAATTTGAAACATATACATACACACACATATAAATACATTTATACATATATATTTATGAAGTGTGCGATTATCAAGATATCACAAATCTGTATAGTTCTGCTGATGCTGGACGATTTTAATCTGATTAAAAATATTAAAAAAAAACTAGACCTTTGTTCTTCCGTAAGCCCTGCTTAATGAATCAATCTGGAGTTTAACTCGGAAATCAATTTAAAAAATAACTTATTTTCTGCATATCATAATAATTATAACTGATTAAACAAAAGCATTCTAGCACTTTGTTACATCAGTTTACCTGATTTTATTAAGTGCCACTATGGTACTTTATGAGATTGTATGGGGAACGGGAAAATGTCTATCCGTCTGTCCGTCCGTCCGTGTGTCTGTACGCGCGATAACTCAAATACGCTTAATCAAATTTTAATGAAAATTTGTATACGCATTATAATGTTCATGGAAAGGTGTTGAATCACATCGGTTGACTGGTACCAAGGTAAAACCCAATTTAGTATATTTAAAAGCGCGATAACTAAAATACGCTTTATCGGATTTTCATGAAACTTGGTAAACGCATTTATAATGTCCATGGGAAGACGTCTATTGATACTGGACCAAATCGGTTGGCCGGTACCGGAATAATGCCCAATTTAGTGCCTTAAGAAAGGCGCGTCAACTCAAATACGCTTTATCGGATGTTCATAACACTTGGTATACGCATTTATAACGTTCATGGCAAGAAGCCTATTCATTTTGGATCAAATCGGTTGACCGGTACCAGAGTAACAACTAATTAAAGGTCACATTTTTTTATCATGTCTATACTACAATGACGCATTTCTAATCATTGAGGGCTTTGACTCCAATGCAATCAGATGTTTGTTTATTTCGTTCATTACGTTGAAACTGAGTACTAGCCTACATGAATACCGTTATATACAGAAGGTATATTACTGTGAAATAATTAGCAGAGTTCTTTGCCACTGAATGTTGTGAAATGTTGACATATTTTAAGAATTTCAAGTTGCAATACATCTAGTTTTGACAAATAACACTACTTTTCACATATGCTTATCAAACTAGACCGTTAAACTGAGCGAGTTGGCCGAAATGGAAACGTCTTGGACTCGTATTCTAAGGGTCCCTGGTTCAAATCCTAGAGCCAGCCAATTTGACATGGATTTTTTAAATTTATTTTTGTTATATTTTTATGTGAGTGTGCGATTGTCAAGATATCACAAATCTGTAGTTCTGCTGATGCTGGACGATTTTAATCTGATTAAAAAAACCTATTTTCTGCACATCATAATTGCAATTATAATTGATTCAACAAAAACATTCGAGTACTTTGTTACATCAGTTTACCTGATTTTATTTTATTTTCTTAGGTAATAATCTGTAGGTTGCATAATACATACTGACTTCTTTCTCAACGTAAAAACTCAAATAATAAAAATCTTAACATGTGGAGCATATTTTGTATACCCATAGTTTATTAAGTGCCAGTATGGTACTTTATGACATTGTGTGGGGAACGGGAACATGCCTGTCCGTCTATCCGTCCGTCTGTGTGTCTGTACGCGCGATAACTCAAATACGCTTTATCGGATTTTAATGATACTTGGTATACGCGTTTATAATGTCCGTGGAAAGATGTCTATTGATATTGGACCAAATCCGTTGGCCGGTACCGGAATATTGCCCAATTTAGTGCCTTTTTATGGTATTATACGAGTATAACAAAAGTCGCGATAACTCGAATACGCTTTATCGGATTTTCATGAAACTTGGTCGCATTTATAACATCCATGGCAAGAAGCCTATTTATATTGGACCAAATCGGTTGACCGGTACCAGAGTAACAACTAATTAAAGGTCACATGTTTCTTTTAAATCATGTCTTTACTACAATGCTGAATTTCTAATAATTGAGGGCTTTATCTGCAATGCAGTCAGAAGTTTATTTCGTTGATCAAGTTTAAATTGAGTACTACATGAATACTGTTATATACAGAAGATTACTCGCGGAGTTATTTACCACTGAATTTTGTGAAATATTCACATATTTTAAGCATTTCAAGTTGCAATATATTTAGCTTTGACAAATAACACTACTTTTCACATATGCTTATCAAACTCGATCGTTGAACCGAGAGAGTTGGCCGAAATGGTAACGTCTTGGACTCGTATTCTAAAGGTCCCTGGTTCAAATCCTGGAGCTTGCCAATTTGAAATGGATTTTTTAAATTTATTTTTGTTATATTTTTATGTGAGTGTGCGATTGTCAAGATATCACAAATCTGTAGTTCTGCTGATGCTGGAAGATTTTAATCAGATTAAAAAAAATCTGATGTGAAAGTCACATAACTTCCTCTGCCCAAATAAAATTTAGCAGTATTCGCATATCCTTGTACAGGATCGCATGACAGAATTTTATGCAAATTATGCTACAAATACCTTATAGCGCCTCCTTTGAATGTTGCGACTAAACGCAGGCTATGGACAAACTAACAAAAGAAGAAAAAACAAATGACTGCGAACTTTTATTGAACTTTCCGCCGTTCAGAATAATTTCCAAATTTATCGAATATTCCCCTCAGATATTTCTTTACCGTAATCATGGCCAACAGTACATCTTTTTCACTTCATGTACTACGATATATAGAATAAGAGGCCGTGAATGTCCGATTATTGAGTTGTTCACCAGGCAAGGCATTTTCTACAAACAGTGGGTAGTTTACAACCACCCTTCAGAGAATCTCTTTGAAAAAGTTTCAAATAAAAGTTTTAGCTCTTGGGATAAGCACTCCATGTACAAAATTTAAAGGAAATCGTAAGAGCCGTTTTTGAGAAAATCGCAAAAAACAAAATTTTCTTCATATAAGGTCCCCTTAAATATAAAAGAAGGTTGTCACCAATCTTTGTGTCACAGCCTCAGAAGGTACCTAACCCAGATACAACATTTTGTTTTCGTATGATTTTCTGTTACAAGAGGCCGTATTGCAAAGAGCGCGTATTCACAGTGGGTGGCTTATAACTACCTTTCAGAGAATTTGTTCGAAAAAATGTTTCGAATAAAAGTTTTAACTCTTAGTATAAGCAATCCATATACAAAATTTAAATAAAATCGTTAGAGCCGTTTTCGATAAAATCGCGAAAAACTTCTTCAAGTAAAGTCCCCTTAAAAATAAGAGAAACTTGTCGCCAATCTTCGGCTCACATCTTCAGAAGGTACCTGAACAAAATACGAAATTTTGTTTTCATACGATTTTCCGTTTTGGAGCTAGCCTGTTCACAGTCAGACAGACAGACAGACACAGACACACAGACATGTTTCCAAAAATAGTATTTTTGGATTCAGGTGGCCTTGAAACGTGTATATATGCTAAAAAGTCAACTTCGAATTTTGGGGTCGAAAACAATACTTCTTCTACCTATAGTACTTATGGTACGGGCAGAGGAAGTAAAAATTATTTTCTGCAATTATAATTGATTCAACTAAAACATTCTGGCACTTTGTTACATCAGTTTACCTGATTTTATTTTATTTTCTTAGGACAAAAACCTGGAGGTTGTATAATATTAATTTTTTGAATGGCACATACTTACTTCTTTCAACGTAAAAACTGCAATAATAAAAATCTTAACATGTGGAACATATTTTGTATTGTTTATTTAATAATGTTATGAAAAATCAAGGTATATAAAGTTACATACACAAAGTATGAGTGTATATTGCCTTTGGCAATTGTGTTTTCTTTACCATATTTTAACCGTATTCCGGAGGATTCCGTCATCGAGTTTTGTAATCTATTGGCCTGCAGATAATTTCTCGTCAAAATATTTGAAAAGTGCTGATAATTTTCTGACACAATATAATATTTAAGATCAAATAACATAAAGTACGTTCATATTTAAACAAATACTTTATAATTTACGCAACTTGCAACGTTGCATTGCTTGTGATAGGCGGCCGACGACAAAATAATAAAAGCAGTTAACCATCAATGTTATGGTATTTTTATTCATACTTCACCGCTTCTCTAAAGTACATATGTTAATATTTCAATACAATTACTCATTAACTTTGTTATAAGATTTGAACCAAACAGAACTCAATCTTTTTGTTATAAGTAAAAACATCACAAAAAATCATGATAATATGTACGTAAGTATTATGTTATAAATGTTTAAAGTAATGTTGATGATCTTCAGTGGATTAAAGTGGGAGGATGCCTACAAAAATTCTGATGCCGGTATAAATGTGATAATAAAACGGTTAGAATGGTACCTATCATTCCTAATAATAAAGGAATATGATCTATTATGTTATTCTCTCTCTCTCTCTCTCTCTTTTAATGTTATTAAAACTAATTTAATGCCTTTCACCTTCATTGTTTCCGGATTAAAACAATCAAATTCACTCTAACTTTTAAACTTAATAATCCATAAACCAGACTGTGGAATAGAAAGCTAACACAGGTAAATTCGTTTATTTATTTTCCACTAAGCTTATCAGTAACTTCCTTGAATAAATGTGTTTCATGCCTGAAGGCTTGAACTTTTTGGGGGGGGGTGGCGTTATAATTTACATTGTAAATCATTTATATTGTAATTTGTAGTAATAAGTTTTTTATTTATTTTGGTCAGCGAAGACAATGTTAAAAACACAATATGACTGTGGTCTGCCATATTTATTTAATTATGTTATCAGACCTTAATGACAATAAGATAGGTATTGTAGTATAAAACACCTCCTACATAATGCCAGGTATCTCTCTTTAGTGTGATCGTAAAAATAAATAATAACAATATTATTATTATTATTATTATTATTATTATTATTATTATTATTATTATTATTATTATTATTATTACGCTGTGGCTCAGGGGATGCGTTCAATCCTCTCACGCAGCGGGCCCGGGTTCGATTCCTGGTCGGGACAAGCTACCTAGGTGAGGTTTATTCCGGGGTTTCCCTCACCTTTGAGATAATTGTCGGGTAACTTTAGGCCCTTGTGGTCCCCGGATATCATCTGGCCGTCATTATCATCTTCATCCCCATCCTCGCCTTGTTCTGAGTGAGTGTGTGTGTGAATGGTGTGTATCATCCTATGTGTTCGTGTTGTCTCGGAGGTGGCCCCGGCATTGGGCTGATCACTCATCCGGGGAGGCCCTCCATGTCCTTGTCTGGTCAAAAAAGTATGTATGTGATCCAAAGATAATCCCTCTCCCGACAGGTCGCGGCCCTGTAAGGCCCGGGCGGCTTGGGTCGCTTAAATCCTAAAAGGGAGAGGTAAAACTACGAGAAAGAAAGAAAGAAAGAAAGAAAGAAAGAAAGATTATTATTATTAGTTTTTGTAATCGATCTCCGAGTTAAGCTCCAGATCGATTAATGCATACGCATATATCTAACTTTGTTATTGGTTGAAAAAATAGTTGCAGTCTATTACAGTATTAGCCTAGAGTGGTTTAATGAATTTTTTATTACAAATACAGCAATCCTTTTTTTCCTCCGGGGCCTATTGTTATTCGGCCGAAGTTGGAAATTTTCTTGAAACGGGGGGGGGGGGGTGAGTCATGAAGCTACGGAGGGCACCCCTGTTTAAGGGACTATCTTGCTTTTAACTTTGATTAACACAGTGTGCAACTGAAATAAATGACACAAGAGGTTGAGGGTTTATGACAAATGCACGGGCTTATTCAAGGATGGTGGAAGAAGTTAAGTGGAACCGATACCCTCCACAAGGCTTCAGCCTCGCCATGCAAAGGAAAGGTGACCCTGGTTAACAATTCTCTGGTTAGTCATCTCTTTTTACGGCTGCAATAAATCTGTTCAATTGCCACGATTAACAGTTCGTTTCAGATTCCTTCCCACACTGGAGAACACGAAAAACAATTCACTGTCGTATTGCGACGTAGTTGGAATCATATTCTAATTTAGATTTATTTACTCAATGGCAATAAACAATTTCTAAGCAAGCTAAAGGGATATTATCTAATTTTATGGAACCCGGAGGTTCGTTGCCACGCTTACCTGAGTCCGCCATTCAACCCTATTCTATGCTAACTCCATCCAACCATCCCTTGCAAATCCTACTTCCCTTAGATCTATCCTAACATTGTCCTCCCACCTACGTCTAGGTCTTCCAAGTGGTATTTTCCCTTCGGGTCTCCCATTCAATATTTTTGAGATATGTCTTTCCTCCACCATGAGCGCAAACATGTCCAGCCCATTTCATCCTCCGTGATTTAATTCCGGTGTCGAGTACAGGTTATGAAGCTCAACGTTATGCAGTTTTCTCCAGTCCTCATTTTCATCTCTCTTAGGCCCAAACATTTTCCTATGCATCCTATTTTCGAACACTTTCCGATTATGCTCTTCCCGAAGAGTAAGTGACCATAAGTCTCATATTCGTATAATACAACGGGCAGAATAATTGTCTTATAAATTTTTATTTTTAGATTTCTGGACCTAGATTCTTGTTTCTGAACAGCTATAAACAGGCATTTCCTGATTTGAGTCTACACTTAATTTTTACCTGAACATTATTTGTATCTGTAAATGGACATACGATGTACTGACAAAATACAACTTCAGTACTTTATTTACACAAATACTTAATACGAATGCAATCAAATTGCATTTGACAATCCATCCCTTCCACCGTCGATGCAAAGATGTCTCCTCGCCTCATTACTCGGGGTTTATTTTGACCATAATACTAGCAAGAACGAATGACAGTGGCAAGGAAAACTCCAATAGGAGAAAAACTAGCAGAGAGATCAAGACATGCATTAATAGTACTTACTCTGATCTCTCGATAGAGTATAGGCCTATCAGCAGAGTTAATTCAACAGTCCAGTCTTAAGTCAAAGTCGCCCCTTAAGCTCCGCCCACTCCTGTGATTTTTTGTTTCTGAGCGAAGCAGGGTGACCAACTGTCCTTCTTGTATATTTTCGCAAGTGCCTTGTACCCATATCTGCATCGAAGTGCCTTGTACCCCCTCTGCATTAAGGTAAGTTGTCCAAAGATAGCCTAAATACTGTAATGCATAACACTAATCACATAGTTAAGTGCGCGAAGCGGAGGCGGCAGGTTTATATTATATCTTACATTACACCATATTATATCTCCCACGAGGTTTGTCAGCCTGTTCACCCACAATAATAGCTAGTCTAGCGGTATGACGTCACACATCCGACGTCCAATCACGAGTTTCTTCGTAATACGAGGACAGAAAAATGGCGGATAACAAGCAAGTTTTCTCTAGATCGTAGTATATAAGAAAGTGCACCATTTAGGGCAGGTTGGGCGGGACCGATTCATTCCAAGGGGCAACCTTTTTTTGGATTTTCCCCAACTTTTATCCAGCTTCACTTCTCTAAAATGATGCGGCCACTGATGAAGGGCAGATCTTAGATTTCACAGTAGGCTGCTAGTTTAGGAGTGATTAAAAACAATAAATGCATTTTTATTCTCCAGTAGTGTTTTAATGCTGATTTTCGTGTAAATGCTCAGTGATTCGATGGTGAGCACGTTTACTAGATTCGCATTTGTCATCATGATCGCATTATTGCGCACGTTGTTTTCCAAGTGAGTGGTGTGTTCATAAGGAGCGGTGATGCCATTGCAACCTGCGTCATCACCTCAAGATGAGAAATGTTTGCCCGTCACGGTTTCCAACTTTCCTATCACGTGTATCTTCTTCCCCACTCACATGTTCTTTTATTCATTCAAATTAACCATAACCAATAGATCATATTTAAGATCTTGACTTACAATTACACAGTAATGTATTCATGTCATTTTAATTCGTCTTACCCAGACATTCCATGACAGACAAAATGCAAGGAAATTAATATCTGTAAAATAAGGCAACCATGAGCGACGGCATGATGGCAAGGGGGGCAGTTCCCCCTGGAATGTCTTATAGATTAATTTTTTGGTACTTTTGGTCTGTCAACGTGCAGTTGTTGCAAGCAGGATAAAAAATGTACATATTTGATAATGAGTTTAGCAAGTATTGACTTATTATCAGTGCTGAAGACGGACGGAACGGCGCTCCGGCAAAGTAAAAATCTAACGTACTTACTCTTCATTGCTCCAGCAGGGAGGAAAAACTACATAATATGAAAACTGCGTATATTTTGGCAACACTTTCTTTAAATAAAAACCATTATTAGGGTCGTGATCTCCTGTTTTTGTCGCGACAGTTGCCTTGCCTGCGCGATTGCAGTAGATTCAATGCGTATATGAAGTTGGTTGTATTGTAATGTAATTTTTGTGTGGTTCGTTTAGAAAAGGTAATTTGACTGTAATGTTTGATATCATAAAATAAAGAACAAATTAATTAATTCATATGTGCATATAAATTTAAGTGTTCCGTCCGGGAAAAAAAATTTCCAACTTCAGCACTGCTTATTATATCTGCCTCAATGTATATTTATAATAATCCGTCACCAAGACTGTTACTCAAAAGAATGTATCTGTTAGTTTTAAAACTTTGCAAGCCTCTTCGAATTCAGCTGGGGTTTAAAACTACGGACCGGGAAACTATGTGAATAATAAAATATTGAGTCTTAATCATTTGACATTGATTTCCGAAATGGATTTTTAGTCGGTCATAATAAAATAGCCTATCAATCATATAACTTGTATGTTTGAATTAGGAATTATAATTATATATAACTTACATAATATGTTACACTTATCTATTATTAAATTAACTTAAATTATTGGTTATGTTTGTATGTATCCACCTTGGTTAGTGGAAGATAAGACCTTAAGGCCTAAACTACACCAGAGGGAAGTAAACAAATAAATAAATAAATAAACAATAAGAATGCTGCATATTTATGCGCTCATAATCACACGAACTAATAGGAATCCTATATCCATGATTAGTTAAATTCCAGTATAAATATGATCTCCATAAATATCCCAGCAATATTTATCAGTTTCAGGACACTAGGCCTAACCAAATTCGTTAAGGAGTAAAGCATTGGGAAAGTAGAATTCGTTTTGTAGTTATTCTTCCTTTCAGGTACTGAAAGTTGTAAGTGGAATGCAATTGCTTCACGTTCACTTATTGAGAATGACATAATCGCTGAATTTGGCTAATTCATATCCATAAAAGGGCGTAGCACTAGTAAAAGAACAAGCACACTCCTCTCAGGACAACACCTTTATTAACTGCGTTACTCATATTACGTCTAAAGCACATCTAGTTATCCTAAGATCCGTTAAAATCAGCTACATTAAACAAGAAATTTCAATATGTTATTTCCATCCACTCTAACAGAATAACTTTAGTTATTTTCTACCTCGTTTACAATGAGACAAAAATGTATGTTTTAAATTCGTTATCGTGGTCTCAATTAGGGGAAGTCCGTGTAATTTGGACCGCTTAACTTCAGACAACATAAAGTCATTGACTGTACTGAAAATTCTCAAAATCATTTATATATGTATATTGGTATCCTATATATCGAGTATTTTAGCGAAAATAAATAGCAAGAATAATAAGAGAAATTGTTTAAAAATAATGTTTATAGGAAAATTTGTTTCCGTGCAATTTGGACTGATGTCGTGTAATTTGGACCAGGAAGGTGTGTAATTTGGTCTGGTACACACAAACACTTAAAATATAATGTTATGCTATTTATTAATTGTATTTCTAACAATATACTTAAATACTATCTTATCTAGTCACTTTTCACTTATCTACTAGATCATTTTTCACATAGAGAACAACAACAACAATGATAATATCAATAGTAAAAATAATAATGATGATGGTGATGATAATGATAATGATAATAATAATAATGTCTACAGTAATACTAATAATAATCATCATGTTCACACACATTGATAGTGGTAGTGACAATGATAACAATAATATTAATAATAATGGTAATGGTATTGACTAATGATAATAATATTAATATTATAATTAATAATAATATTAATAGTAATAATAATAATGTAAATTAAGTTGATGGTAATGTTAATAGTAATGAAGTTTATTTTACTAAGTATTTCTTTTTATTATCAGTTAATATACGTTCCTGGCATCTTCTACAGTGGTCCAAAGTACACACTCAAAAGCAGTCCAAATTACACACCATGTAAAGATTTCGTTAAAAAATTAATATTATAAAAACTACTATACATGAAATAATTATATTGTAGCTGAACACACCTTGGTATCCCTTGCAACACTTGTATGCGAAAGTTCTCTTCAGATACCAATACTCAATACTCTATTTCACAATGAAACAAGATTACAGGAATGTGGACAATAACCTTCTTTTCTTCTTCCCCCCTCGACCGAGGGTGTTATAGCAATGACCTTTCTGAGGGTAAAGCTGTCCTTGGCGGTCTTTCAAATGTGGTCAAAAACAGGGGCTGCCAAACTTGCAAATATCATAATTCAGGGCAGTCCAAAATACACACTGGTCCAAATTACACGGACGTCCCCTAATTAATTCTGTGAGTATTCTCTAAATAGTTTCAACAAATATAACTCGAAGTCCAAATTGTCTCAAGATGAATTCACTTGCAACGAAAAAATCCGGCCTCTCGTTATATGCCTATTACTAGGGATGGGTTCTCGATACTTTCGATACCTCGATACTTCGATACTTGCACGGTATCAGCATCGAGCGATACTTCAGAAAACTCGCTTTGGATATTCTGCAATTTTGCAATTAAGTGAGAATGCTAGTATTTTTTAACAAAAACGTGTAATTGGACTGTTTCAAAAACTAATTTTAGTTTTAATGTAGAGTTAAAAAATAATTATAGGCTACTGATGATATTAAATGTTGTCTCATTTTGTGCCTATTTAGGCACACTTCATTAATTTAGTTGGTATTACACAGTTCTCTCAACCTTTAATTTTTAATGTACCTATTTATTGAAACTGGAAATGTTGACGGTATCTAGTATCTAGTACCGAGGGAAAAAATCATATATCGGTATCGGTATCGAGTATCGAGAAAATCTGGACCCATCCCTACCTATTACCTATCAAAATCGATATGTTAATTCGTGAAAATGCTTAGAGAAGCTGTTTTTTTTTCTGAAAATACAGTCAAATCTCTTCATAATGATTAGTTCTCTACGTGCTGACTTCAGGTATATGTCCATTTCAAGACACCGGCCGTCAAGACAGTGCTAGTATCCTTCGATCCTCCGTTTAGGAGTCATTTGAAACCTCACTTACTGCATTTCTAACTCCAAATGGGCGAGTGTGCATTTTAACGCATATGGAATCGGGCCTAGGTTAGAGAACTTCGTATAATGCTCAATAAAAGATTAAATAATTGAAAATAGGCATACATTCCCCTATTGTGTGTCATATTTGCAAGTATTGTTCTCAGAACATGTTTCTCATTAACTGTCCACCATTTAAAATTACTATATCATGATAAAATTACTATATTGATTTACACTCTTAGGTATCTGTGTATCTTGTGTTAATATGTCAGGAAAAATAAAAGTGTAAATCAATATTTTTTACTACAAGAAATTGTTTCCTACTCCACGCTTAACAGCACAAAGGAGTTAGAGAAAGAAGAAGAAGAAATTGTTTCCATAATTTGGGGTTGCCAATCTGACAACGCTTACAAAGCATTAAAGCCCTTGTATTTAGAAACAAGCTCGAGAAATTTGTTGTGGATGTAGGCTACACTGGCAACTCCTACGAATGTGAAAACATAATTGTCAGCTTCTACAAGGCTGAATTTATACAATAAATAAGCAATCATCAAGTAAAATCATTAGTGGAATCTAAGTTTGAAGTCAATGGGGAAAATTTCAATAGAATATCTGGTTTTCATAACTAGTTTATGGAAGTTTATGAAAAATTATTTTTTTTTTTTGTGCACTCTATTTCATACTAGTCTTAAAATGTATAGGCCTACAACACGAACAGAAGTAACAGAAAATTGGTTTCATTTTGTATATTGTTGCATATTTTGTTAGTTTTGCAATAATGCATAATATGCTTGATATTAAAACATTTGTGCATATTTTATAAATTTGCCACATTTAAACGGCATATTTCCGACAGATTTTAAATATCGTGCATGTCTCTGTTACGTCAAATATTTACAACATAGTTGGCTAAGGTAATGTTTTGAGAACCGATTCCATAATTGGCAGTACATAGCCTAATGTTAATGTATAGGCCTAATATTAAAGCGAAGAATTCTTTTAATTGGTTTTAAATGTACTAAAATTTGTTGCATTGATATTTTTTTAAGTTTTGTAATGTAATTTCACAACTTAAACTATTTTCGTACCTAATTTATAATGTAATCCAGCCAAGAAGAGAACGTAAAGTATTAATATCACATGAAGAAAATATTTCATTGTTTCCGGAGCATATTTTATAAACTTTAGAGCACTTTTGGGCATGGATATTTCGTCTTCTGATTGATCGTTAATTTCCGGGCCTGGCATATTTTACGTAACAGCATTACCATATAAATCTTATAGCTTATTTCTGGTATTATCCAGATTTCTTTTTAAGTGATAGATTTATGTCACTATCAGTGAAAAAGGTTAATAAGTCCCTTACAGACCTTTTTCACATTTTAAATTCCAAGACAACGATCCATATTGCTTTATATATTGTAAAATTACAACTTCCTTATGCAAACCATCACTAGCAACCGAGGAATAAGCACTTCCAGTAGTTATTAAGAAGAATTGCTCGTAAAACTTATAGCTTTTAATGTTGCTACTCGCCCATCCAGCATTCTGTAGAAGTGTGCGTCATATTTGTTGAATTTGTGTTTTTAAGCAAACATGTTAACTCCTTTAGATATTTGTTCAAATAAACCTCTCGTCATTGTTTGCATTGTTCACATAAACATCAGACAAGTATGTTGACATGTTTTATGTTAAGAGCTGAGCTACTTCTTAAATCAGTAGATTATTATTATCCCTTCTTCAATAATTTTCTAATTATGTTCATAAAGTCAAAACTACGCCACAGCAGTAGACTACTTGCGTTATATGCATTTTTAAAAACAACACCGCCAAATTCATAATAATAACACTGAAATATTGCAATTTTAAAACGAATTTTCCCTAAAATAAAACTATTTTCACTATAGGGCATAATCTATTTGGAATAAGTTTATGAAAATACAATAACGTTCTAGAAGTCTGAAGTTGCTTATAGGCCTATCTCCAATTGATTACTATCGAGAAACAAGAATTTCTCGAGTTATATCAGTCCATGCAAGACAGCAATATATTATCTTTAATGCATGCTGTGTTTGAATGTACAATTCCTTTATTACTGTGAGAATGCTTCATAAAGATAATTACATTAAATGTTAACGTACTGTACTTACTAAATATGAAGTTATAAATTTATGAGTGTGCACCGACAGGCAGACCTTATATAACCTGGGGATCTACCTCAGCAAAAACGAAACAACACATAAAAAGCATTAAATCTCGATGTAGAGAACAAGTTAGCACAGCGTATCCATGAAGAGCAAGGCATTTTGCTCGTATATTAAAGAAGTTATCCAAAAATGGGAAAACTTAATTACTGCACTTAGTGTTTACAACATTGGTTTCATTACTAGGAATATAAACATCTGCTCAAAAATATGTTTTTCAATACTTAAATATAACGTTCGATTACGCTATACTGAACTTTAATAACAAGGATGGATCAGAGTTTCCAGACAGACAGACAATAATTGATCAGCATTTAAGATGGGACAAATAAATTATATTTATTTCGAGATATTTTTTAAGATGAAAATTAAAAATTAATTATAATAAATCCAAAATATTGGGTTTTAAGAAAGCTTACAAAAATAATAGAAAAAAGAAGTGGGCAATGGGCAATCAAAACTATAGAAACTGAGAAAGAATTATTTAATTACTTCGGTATAACCTTAAATATGAACGGGACTTTGCAATCACAAACAAACCAGGCACTAATGAAAGGAAGTCAAGCTTTGACAGCTAATGACAAGACAGTGTCAACTGCCTGATAAGAAGGCAAGGCTCCTACACACAATATTTACAAAGCTTTAGTGCAGTGGTTCCCAACCTTTTTCAGCCGGCGACCCACCTTTCCTTATCGGGATACCTCCACGGTCCATCGGTCCATGGTGGAGTAAAAAACCTTATTTGTATCGTATCCCTTCCTTTTGTATATATAATTTACCAACAAATATTGCAAATATATAAGCTTATATATGCTTTTTTGAAGATACAGATTGCTTATTGTTAAACAATTTGTGTTCTGATTTGAAAATAGTTGACAAAATATAAGCACTTTGTAGCAAAACAGTTATTTATTCAACAATAGATATACGTTTGCAACATATGCAACAGGTGGTTTCATACTCACTGACAAGTGTTCTTAGGTGAAGATAAAAAGTACAATTATAAAAGTACACAAAGACCATTTTAATTTTTCAGGAAAAATTGCTGTTTTTAAGTAAGAATAGTATATTAATGAGATTTTTGGGACTGTTTCGATTGAACTAACACGTCAATATCAAGATTGAATGAAGATGTTTTTAATCAAGAACCAAGAAAACAATCAAAACACAATTTGATTTTTTTCGATTTTTCTTATCTTTTCAGATGGTTTATTCGATGGTTTTTGATAGTTTTAGGATCGAGTCACGACCCACCTGTAACCTGTGACCCACCGGTTGGGAACCGCTGCTTTAGTGGAATCAAAAATGTGTTAAGGCATTGAGATCTGGGGAACTGAACACACCTGGGTAACTGTAGACACTACAAAGTTTCGATTCTTAAAAAGCAAAAACAAAAAACAAAAACGAAAAAAACAAGAACGAAAAAAAACAAAACAAAAACAAAAAACAAACAATCAAAAAAACTCGGAGTCCCGCTAAGTTCAGCAAATGAGGCGACAAGATACGAATTAGGAATTTAAAGTAGTAGGGGTAAAATAATGTATAGTGCAGAAGGTCATGTTGTACAATTTTAATTCATGAGACTAATATACGAGGGCGAAGTCAGGGAAATGCAGTGGAGTTGCAGTATGTGGCATTGAAAACAAAATAAAATAATGCTAATATTCCATGTGCAGTATTACGTCATGGTGGCAGCTGTTGGGTGTCCGGCTTCTTGTCGAGCCCCGACTACGCCTGTGAGGTCGGAAACCTCTCCCAAGGATTTCCACTCGAGAGATGTTGGTTCGGGTATCTGTCTCCATTATAATCAATTTGTTTACATCACAGGTTATTTACCTGAATCAATCATATGCCACATGTCAACATTCCATGAGTCTATACCAATTCTGCAAATTAGACTTCAATTTGCAGAAAACTGTTAAAGGCTAGGTAGAACAAAGTACGATGAATTAATGTCTCTCTTTGTTCCAGTCCTATGATAGAGATAGTCTTCTCCAATTCTCTATTCCTCTCCCAAGAAATGTATTAGGAAAATTCAATTGTGTTGATAATGGAAGGGTTGGACGCAGATAGCTCCATTTTTAATAATTTTACAGGGAACTAAGATAATTTTTTGAAAAATGGGATCTAATAAAAAATGTTTGATAAAAACACAACCTCTGACCGCCGGCGTGTCTTGTGGTTAGCGTCGCTGACTACAGATCCGTCGGCCCGGGTTCGATCCGGTATCTCCTCAGATTTTTCTGATGTAGGAAGGTCTGGAACGGGGTGCACTGAGTCTCGTGATTCAAATTGAGGAACTACTTTATAGAGAAGTAGCGGCTCCGGTCATAGAAACCACCATTGACGATTGACGGCCGTGGGCGTCGACATACTGACCACATGCCCCCCGATCCTGCCATCTGCCTATGGTAGATGATGCAGTGGTCGGGTCCCTTCAGGGATATAGTGCCATGGAGTTTAGTTTAGTTTAGTTTAGATTATACCCTAACTTACCTGGGTTCAGTTAAAACCACGGCATTCACGAATAAAATACAACACATATATAAATTAATTACAGGGCACCTTATTCACTTAGCCCCTCGACTAAATATGAAGTCTAACTAATCTTCTATACTAATTTCACTTTAAGTTCAAAGTAGATGTAAACAAAGCCACGTGACAAGATAGCGCCTCATTGGCTAGTGGACGAACTGTAACTTTTGCTGCTTTGTATGCATACTCTTGCTCTTAATAAAATAGTTCGGTTCAAACCGTACCTTTTTGTAGCTATTTTCGTGCAGAGAAATTTAAAAACACGTTTCTGAAGCAGATCTGTATATGAAACAAAATTAATTTGATCAGGTTTTCATGACGCATAATAACTAAGTGAACTAATTAAACCGTTACAACAGATGTAAATTGTAGGCGTTTACGACAGCTGTGTGAATGCTCAAGTACGCCATCTTGGAATGAACTTGCCACAGTCCCTTCCCAATAACTTGGTAAGACCTGCTGAATATGCGTTCATTTATTTATTTATATCGGTTTTACAACACGTACGTGAGGACAACAAAGTCGTGTGCTAGAAATTTCGTCAAAAGTTAAATGTAACTTACAGCTCTGATAGGATTGGGGCGGTTACAAACAGAAATTAATGAATTCAACAGGGAAACGCCTCTGAAGTGGGCAGCCAACATTGCAAACTGAGAGTAATTTTTTATACTCGTTAATATCTTCTTGTTAACTGTCTATGACTTTCTTAAATACTAATATTAAGCCTAATTTTGTACAGATGTATCGATCTTTTCAAAATAAATATCACATTTTTCAACAATGGTGCATGTCATAAAAAATATTTTAAAAGTACTATTGAGAACACTGGAATACACACAAATCCTCATTCCGTGGCGGGTAAAACTCCACATGGTTTGTCACATGCTCGGTACTTTAGAATTTGTTTACATCTACTTTGACCTTAAAGTGAAAATAGTATAGTTATTGTTATTCGTGGCAATGCCTCTGGTATGTCGACAGATGTTAAAATTCAATATATAAAATTATAATTGAAAATACTTAAAATTATTGTTAAAAATCATAATGTCTATGTAATTATATAAGTTAGTAAATACATTTCCTCACTCAGGGTATGTTAGCATAAATCCGTGCTGCTAATAAGTAAATAATATATTCTGCAAATAGTTAGTTTATGAAAAAACTTATCTTCACTAAATATGAAATGTCTTCTATATATTTTAAGTTTACTGGAGTGCAGGTCAAACTTTTATGGATTCTATGTTATTGGCCGTTACAGTAGCACATTTTAAGGAGGAAGCTTATTGGACATTAAAATTAACAATACTTATTTGTGCGCTTTTTTAATCTACAAAATTTTGAAAATTCAGAGAAACGTAATTCAGATAAAAAAGCTTAACTTCACCTTTAACGTATTATTAGAATTAGAAGTTTTTTCGGGCTGTTTTGCCGTGGTCTGCTTGGAGTTTCACTGGAGTTCCGTTCACTGCTGCAGCGGACATCCTCAGTGGTCGAAGTTATTCCAAGTTATATTACTGAAGAACCTTCTAATAGGGATGTAGCTCGCCAAACTTCTCCGACAGATAGCGTGGGTGTACTAGCCGGTATGCGCTAGCCGTTCGTCACTTGTTTTTCCAGTTTTCTTCTGCTGGCTTCATGCTTTTAAATGGCGCTCCAACTTCTCAGTCCGAAAAATATGTTCGTAATTTTATATTTTTATAGAGGACACGAGGCTACTATACGTACTTCCTTGTCTACTGGGCCTTTCTAGAATGTTGAAGTGTCAAAAATACGAAAGAAAAATCACAGCAGATAGGCTCTAAATAACACTAAAAAGGAAGGATTAACGAACAAATATTGTGAGATATTTCCGATACAGACGACATTATTTTGTACTCGACTTGCAGTAATATGTTATCAATGTATGAATATTTATATGCAGTGCGGGGATTAGATATTCTTTAATTTTTAAATTAATATTAAATTTGCCGTGAGCATCGAGAAGATGTTATGGGCCATTTAAAAATAGAGTAAATTACAATAAATAAATTAAAATTACCTAGTAACGCAATGATAATTGCAGTACATTGTGTTAGTTTTATACCTTTGTTAAACTGTATCTTTAGTGCACCTTTATATTTAAACCCCACTTCCCTGTTTAATTTATTTAGTTATTTTAGGCCTATTTATTTTACTTTGCTGTATAAATATGTGAATATTAGGCTACTGTAGCCTTCTATTGCATCTGATATCAAATAGAATTTAAATTCTGTGATTTCTAAATAGCCAAGTAAGATTGACGGCCTCGAATAAAAATTGTGACAATAGCGTTGCCAATTTAATAGGCTACATAACTTAACGTACCGGTATGATAATTATTAAATTCTGCCTTTATAATCTCCTATGTCATGCAATGAAATATTTTTAACAATATTCTGTTTCAAAACTAGAAATGAAAATCATGTAACGATGGTCTAGCATAACTTACCGATAATAAAAGGAATAAAAAGAATGAGGAATGAGAAGAAGAAGAAAAAAAAGGCCTAATCGATTCCCAAGTTCCCATATTTTTTAACTACGAGGGACAGGAAAGGTAAGTTTTCGTGATGTAAACATATTTTAATATTTTGATTTTGAATACTTTTTAATATGACGGTATAGGCTAAATCTGCATTTGATATAGAAAATAAATAATATTAAAAATGTCAGCGAATACACACCACATAAATCAGTGTTTATCACGTATATCAATTAGTATTTTACTGTCTGAACCCTAGAGATATATTCTTTTAGTTACTTTGAATCATACCCAATCGCCAAATTAGCAGTACTGTATATAAATATTCATATCTGCATAACATTTTGTACGTCGGGAACATTGTAATGTAGTTAATAGCGGGCATTTCTCACAGTATTTATCAGCTTATTCTTCTTTCTTTTCGACTTATATAGCGTCTATCTTTTGCAATTTTTCTTTAAGTCTTTTCACGTAAATATATTCTGGAAGTGTCCAGTATACAAAGAAATGCGCCTAGTAGCGTTTTACCCGCTACAAAAAAAGAAAAGTTCGAACGTATTTTTCAGTCTGCTAATATGAAACGCCATTTAAAAGCATGGAACTAGCAGACAACAACTCGAAAAACAAGTGACGAACGGCTAGCGCATACCGGCTAGAGCAGTGGAGACATCTGTTGGTTCTAGTTCGCTACATCCCTATTCTAATAATATGGACCCTGGCCGCGCAAACCTAAGCTTATTCACCTTTAACACTTTATATTTCGTGAATGGTGCATGTATAAAAATACATAAATACATATCTCGGATCTTTCTTTAATTATTTTTTGTTTGATTATTTTCTTCCTTTCTCTCTCTCTCTCTCTCTCTCTCTCTCTCTCTCTCTCTCTCTCTCTCTCTCTCCCTCCCTCCCTCCCTCCCTCTCTCTCTCTCTCTTTCTTTCTTTTTCCGTCATTTTCGCCTTCCACCGCTGGGACCCGGAATCGAATCTCGGTGGATCAAGGAGAAATTTGTGGTGGATAAAATGGTGTTGGGGCAGGTTTTTCTGGGCTGTTTCTGTTTCCCCTGCCATATACCATTCCACCGTTGCTCAACTCATAATAGGCTATGGCCGTTTGGTTGAAAGAAATAAATTATTATAATAATGGGACATACTAGATCAAATCCCCATAGGCTATCAATGGAAGTTTCCTCGGCCGAAATCGCTACTTGTAGGCCTATACATTATTTAAGTACCGTAACTCCTCAGTTGCCCATCCTTAGGAGACTGTGGGCATCCCATTCCATTACATCATTCAATACATCAGAAAGGTACGATGACATATAATAACCAATCCCGCCCTATAGGTATATCTAAATAAATTAATAAAGTAATAAAAAAAAGTCCTCATTAACTCCGCCGATCAAAGGATGAGTTCGGAGAATTACTCGAAGGTGAGTCTGTCCTAACTAGTGGTGATGTGCTACTAACTGATCATAATTCATTATAGACTAACAAAAAACATAATATATGAAAAGTAGATAGTAACTGTAAACTAATACTACGGAAAATACTCACAATTTTGTACAACTCTTTATACAAGTTTTTTGGATCTGTTAATGTCTCTCCTGTTTCCAAGTTTTCCTATCTCTGGCTACTCTTGTCCACTGACGGAGGCGGGGGGGATGGGGGGGATATATCCCCCCGAAATTTGAAAAGAGGCCATATATGCACTCTAAGTGGCCAGTTTTATAAACTAATTATATATGTAAGGTCATTATTTTTTATTATTTTTTCTACCTATTCAAATCCCCCCCCCCCGAAAAAAATTCTGCCTCCGCCACTGCTCTTGTCCACTGCTTTCCCACTGTTTAGATCATTAAACTTGACAATTAACGTTAATTCCTGGACCACGGAAGCAGTAAACCAATAGTAGTAGTAATAATAACAATAATAAAGCAATCATAATAAACAGGAGCTCTCACAATACTGCTTTTAACTCTGCACACTCATGCCTGCGCGAAAGTAAAGTAATCTTAAGGTTTTGGGTACTCGAATGCGTTTTTCAGAAATCTGTAAACCACGTATTAACATGACAATGAAGATTGTTTGGGTACGTTTATCGTTGATATTGAAATTCGAGGAATGTGCTGGGCGTTATTCACTTTGTCTGCGTGTGAACATCCAGGTTTTCGTGCTCTACACAGCACGCACGAAGGTGAGATGGACACGAATTCGTGTACTTTTACTTAGAAACTCACTTCACAGCTCACGTGAACACGTTGAGCAGTGCGAGTATAACAAAACCACCCAATATGACTATTACATTTTCTTACTAATATAATTTGACCTACATTTCTGTAGAGCAATAACATAAGTTTTACTTAGCTTTTACATATATATGTTACGGTCAATCTGATTATTCAGGGCAGTTTTCATAATGCTTGGTCATTATAAATAATGACCGATAAAATCGGGCAATTTAATAATTTTACGACAATCTAAGATAATTTCTTACACTGCCCGGTCAATATTAATACTGCTACAATTTCTCTGGCCACTTTAATAAATTGACAGCAATTTGGCAACGTGCGTCTGGTGTGATCCTCCCTAACCTAACCTAACCTAACCTAATCTAACCCAACCCAACCCAACCCAACCCAACCCAACCCAACCCAACCTAACCTATGTAACTTGAAATATCACCAAGTGGAAGCTGCTCTAATAAATAAAAACTCTTGGATTTGACATTTTGTGTGTATATGTATATATATTTTTTTTTGTTTTGTTAGGCGTACGTATTTTTCATACTTATTTATTTCACAAATAATGTAAAATAAAGAAGAATAGTAATAAGGTCTACCATATATCTAGTTTAATCCAGGATATAATGCAAAATAATGACCACAGAATAAAGAAATTTAGTGCTTTTCTTAGCTATATTTAGCTTTTAGATGCTTAAAATATCACGTGTAATCAAATTATAACCACGAAGTATCGCGAAATTGGTCCAATTTCAAGAAAGAAGTGCTTAATACGCCTCCTACAGAACGAAACTTTAGAATTGAGTACGAAAATATTATTTAAAATTGTAAAATTATTAATGTTTCCAATTTCTTTTTCATCTTCTTCATGCTCTCCTTTTATACTGTCCCTATGATTTCCGAGAATGTATATTGTCTTATGATCGACTACAGAAATTATTGGTTTGGGATATTCAATAAATTCCATATTTTATGGAAAGTGGTTGACACTTATATTTATTGAAAATGACTGTTTTTAATAACAAAAACACTGCCCCATGTACAAAGTAAAACGATCAACAGAACTAAGGTTTAAATTAAAATTGAAATAAAATTGTCCAAAAATATTTTAAAAATCCATAAGATGAGTTCATAATTTTATGAATTATGTTTTTATCTTTCAACACAACTAAAATGTATTGTCATTGTCAAATAATGTCTTGTAATAATTTGGTTATATTTCTCTAACGCTATATTTCAGTTTTAACGTAAATAAATGAGCAATTTTTAAATGTCAACTGTTAAGAAAGTCTATAAAATTCAGCGAAACATCCACCGAAATAAAAGTTAACACCGTAATCAGCCATCTATTTCACCAAAAAACCAAGCTCCTACTGATATACTTTAAGAGGGTTGTACTGTAGCAATTTAAATTCTCAGGACTGGAAAGTAGTCAGACTTATATTTAAAATAATTTTAGGTGTAACGCAATTAGTATTATACTTTTTTCATAACTTACTTAAGGATAAATTTAGATAATGTGCACCTATGTACCACTATTATACTTAGAAACAACAGCTGAAGTCTACAGGAAATATCATAAAAGATATGATATGATATTTCCTGTAGACTTCAGCTGTTGTTTTTAAGTATACTAGTGGTATATAGGCGGACATTATTTAAACACTTGATTCATAACTATACCACTTAAAATATGAAGCTGATCAATTATTACTTAAGGATGTACATTAATTTTTTTATTTGTTCCAACACTGTTGTCCATTAATGTTCATTAATGAATACGACATTTTTTGGATAAAATTTGTAATTTGCAAATCAAGTGTTGCTATAAACTTCAAACTCATTATTATGGTCAAATGCGTAATTTATCAAAACAGAACAAAAAACTGAATTGTTAAAATAATAGTAATATACTGTGGATATAATAGGGCGACTTCAGTTAACTTGTGCCCAGGTGTTGGATTGATGACAAGTTTTAAAGTAGTTTTAAATTGCTTTATATGTCGAGAGATGTGGACTTTGATCGTATCGTATGTCATTCATTTACATAACTGTATAGATAAGCTTCGTACATTATGGCTGCAAGATGGCCAATGGATAACACAAAATATATATACGAGCTTTATAGATGCCACCTCCATTATAACGGATTCTCCTCGCGACATGGCATGTGCTGGACGGAAAATACCTGTAATTATGTTCTTTTTCTCAAACCTATAATAATACAACAGCAAATGCATGCATCTGCCAAATACCCATCAACGCCGAATACGTCTTGGAGGCAAGTACTCTTCCTATCAAAAAGGTGTGCATTAACAGTTAAATCCAAGTACCATGTACGCAGAACATTGTGAAAATAATTCTTGCCTATACCCTTAGCAAATAGTGATGGCGCGTGGGGCCAGGTAGGTTCCTTCACCAGCAAGCACCCTCACAGTTACAAGCGCAGGGGATTAGTACCGACCGTAATTTCCGCCCCATGAGTCAACTAGTCAATCAATCTTAGATTTTTTTAAATGTCATTTTATCTTAGAATGTGTGTTATATATCAATTCTACACATAATTACAAGAAAATGACACGAAAGAATGTACAATTTACTTTAATAGGAACATTTCTAACAAATACATAAGTAAAAGTTACAAGAAAACTGCATTTAAGTCCTATGTTCCTATTAAAGTAGATTATACATTGTTTGGTGCCATTTTTCTTGTAATTATGTGTAGAATTGATATATAACAACATTTTAAGATAAAATGACACATTAAAAAAAAATCTAAGATTGACTGATTGATTGATTGACTAGGTGACTCTTGGGGAGGAAATTACGGTTGGTCCTAATCTCCTGGCTTGTAAATGTGAGGGTGCTTGCGGGTGAAGGAATCTACCTGGCCTCAACCGCCATCCCTGTTTGCTAAGGGTATAGAACGGCGAATTATGTTAAAAACGATTGATTTTATTAATTGCAATTATAGCGATTTCAGTAATTATTGAGCATTCAGCTATGGCAAATACAGTACTACTGTCAATCCCAGTCTGTGAGCAGAGAATACAAAATGTATTAGAAAGTAAAATTAAGTTATTAAATAATTTGACAGATTGTTATAAGTGCAGCAGGCCTGCAGAAATATTAGGAAAAAATAAATGAAAAATTTGTTGCAAGATTGAAGTTGTACTACGACGAACATACAAGAATTTAATGTAATTTTTGTTTTGGTAAACCAACTTCGTAGTGACAGTGTATGGTTTCAGTACGTAGCTTATTGTTCTGTCATAGGTAGATCTGGGATTTTAAGGCAAATGCCTATTTTGTTCCTTATGTAATAACATGAAAATTTGTAAATATGTGGATGTTTAATGATAAATCACTACATTCATAGAGTTTTATAGTGCCCTAAAATGCCTATTATGTACATTTAAAATAAAATTCAACTTCTATAATTTTTACAATCTTATAATGGACATCCCTCAATGAAAAGCAGAACAGCAGAGGTTGGTTTTTCACAGAAACACGATTATTCCAAACCATTGTCGCTAAAGGAATGCTGACTGACGGGGATGGGGGAGGGGGAGGATTAAGGGGGAAGAACTACTGTGTCAAGTCACCACTGAAAGAACATCTGTTTAAGTGAACATAGTTCGTGATGCCTAATTTTGCAGTTAATTCTGTTAAGAATAGGTATACCACGTTTCTTGCAGTAAAAAAAAAAGACCATGTTACAGTTTAAGTGTATATCGTAATATTTTAAAGTCTATCTTCTGACTATCTACACATTTTTAAAGCATATTTTAAGTGCCTATTTCCTCTTTTAAAAGCCTATTTACTTGTTTTAAAAGTCTATTTTAGGTGCCTATAACTATTTTTTAGAGTCTAATAACCCAGGTCTAGTCATAGGCTACTTGGTTTCTGCACCAGTATCACCAGCTTCGCTGTTAATGAACATCTCAATGTTGGTAAAGTAGTCATATCGACTTTAATTTGAGATTAAAACGCGGTAACTCTGCTTTGTCAAAATGATGTAAAATGTCAATATACATATACACAAACACTTTAATTTTACATTAAAATTATAGCCACGTGACACCAACATAATATGTGGTTATGCAGTTATGTTGGCTAGCTCTGAACTGAAACCAGCTGCATAACCGCATATTATGTTGGTTTGACGGGGCTATGATTTATAATTTTTATTTAAATCATTCACTGAAAATGGGCACAAGTTGGTCGAAATATATTTCATTTTTGACATCTTACATCATTTTATATTGACAAAGGTATTCAGTTACATAATTTGTACCCCGAGAAAACATTGCTATAAAGACAATAATATTTTAAAATCGGAGGTAGACATATTTTTCAGCTCAGAATTGTTTGGAATCGAAAAGTTATTGGCATTAATTTCTTCTTCTTTCTCTCCCGTTGTAGGAACGTTTATTCGGCCCACGCCACCCAGGCCTTACAGGACCGCGACCTGTCGGGAAAGGGATTATCTTTGGATCACACAGATACCTTTTGACCAGGCAAGGACACGAAGGGCCTCCCCGGATGAGTGAACAGCCCAATGCCGGAGCCACCTCCGAGAAAACACGAACTCATAGGACGATATATACTCATACATCACACTGAACAAGACCCGGATGGGATGAAGATGATAATGAAGGGCCAGATGATATCCGGAGACCAAAAGGGTCGCAAGTTACCCGGTATTCGTCTTACAGGTGAAGAAATACCTCTGAAGAAACCCCACCGACCAAGAATCTAACCCGGGCCTGCTGCGTGAGAGGAGCGAACGCATGATCTGTGCCACATCGGTGGACTGATATTTATTTAAATAATTACATTCCGGTCTCTGTGGACATTTTATTTCTCATTCGTCTGCTGTCCGTATTCCTTTAAAATAGCTTCAATCGTTAACTGTTCTTAATTTCAAAAAAATATTCGCCACAATCATGTTATCTATTTTTTGCTTGTGTTTTTATTAGTTAATATTATAATGTGGAGGTTGCTTTTGTTAAACTATCAAGAACTATAAATACTAAATTAATTAAGAATATAGGACGCTATTTATATTAGATTAAAATTATGTGGGTAACAATAACAAATTGTTGGTTAAGAGAAAGGTTTGATATTTAGAATTGTAAGTTGTGATTACGACAATATGTCAGGATTTGAATCGTATGGCAAATTAGTTTGTAATCTAATTACAAGATTCGGTATGTGTGTCACTGGATGTAAGAGATTGGATTGTATTGTATCATCATTTTTGTTGAGCTCTGATTCAATAAAGTTCAATAGTTCAATATTTATTATTATTATTGCATCTCCAAATCTTGAAAACCTCTCCTATTGTTTTTATTATTTATGGATACTCCAACAACAGGCATTGCAATTTTTAAAGCTTGAAAATTATGTCCTATGGAAAAAAATATTTTATTTCTCAAGCATTCTGTTTCTTCTAGATTTTTAAAGCCATTTATGCGAAAGAACATAAAACATTATATAGCAAGAAGGGATGTGCTTATGTGAATTTTCTTCACACGACACGGAATATCCATAAAAACGGTATAACGTGGATAATAAAAAGCGTTGGAAAGAATGTAATTGCTAATGAAGTTGTGTCGGTAACAGGGTAAAAGAGCGTTCTCACACTGAAGGTGAAGGTGAATCCCATGTATTATAAGAGGAGTGACCCTAGTCTGCTTCGCGGTCCGCTGATTGCACATTCCTGGAGTGACATGGCTGAAACCTGTTGAGTTGCAGGTGTCTAGGACTTTATGGTTCAATTCGTCCGAAGCTGCTTAATGGTAACTTGTTGTATCAGATCAAATTTAATGACAGGGTCTTGATTTTCAGCTCAGTTCAAATAATAAAAGAATAGGGAATGAGGAACTTCATGATCAAGCAGTAACGTCAAAATTCTGGCTTGTTCACCAGTGCGAGATATTGGCTATTGTTCTTTCTTTTTGTTTGGTGTTAATGTAGGCCCTACTCATCCAACAGTAATTATCAAACCTAGTAATTTGCTTCTTGAAGTGAAACTTCTTTAGCCGCGGTAGGGGTAAATCGAGAGCTTGTGTAACGCTCAAAATCGTCACGAAATTAGTGTAACGCTCAAAATCGCCACGAAATTAGTGAGGTGTGACGGAACGGACTGCACAGAAAACAATCAACTCAATGATTAGGCTTATCCAAAATTTAAAAAATCCAAATATTAAAAATTAAAAAAATCCAAAATCCAAAATTTAAAAAATCCAAAAAATAAAAAAAATTCAAAGATCCAAAATTAAAAATTCCAAATATCCAAAATTTAAAATATCAAAAAATTAAAAATTAAGAAATCCAAAATTTTAAAAATAAAAAAACTTAAAATAAAAAATCCAAAATTTAAAAATAAAAAATGGAAATTAAAAAATAAAAATTTCAAAGATTTAAAATTTAGCAAATCCAAAATTTAAAAATCAAAAATTCCAAAATTAAAATAAAAGATCAAAAATTGAAAAAATCCAAAACCCAAAAGTAAAAAAGTCCTAAAACCCAATATTAAAAAGTTCAAAATTGAAAAAATCCAATAATCCAAAATTGGAAAAATCCAAAAATTAAAACAAGTTTCACTTCTGTCGCGTGGCGTTCCACGCACACTTTTTTTTTCTTCTTTCTTCTCGCCTTTCTGTCTTTAGGTTCTTACAGCTTAGAATTCAAACTACCGTATATTTGTTTACAGTCAACTTTGCTCTCAAAATGTATCCTAGGTGTAACTTCGAGATCGTTTATTTGACTTCATCTGACTAATAAATGTAAGGTAATAGTGCAATATAAATTTACTTTAATAAGACCTATCTTATTCTGACATATTTCACAGTATATTTTTTATTTATTGCTTTTATACTGAGATTCAATGTTTTAAAGTTTTTAAAGTCACTCTAACTGACAAGGCTTAATAAGCCGACTATCTATAACGTTTTAACATATATTCAACAATATCCATTTATGACAAAACTCTAGGTGTCTATTTCTCTACTTGACGGTATAAGGTGGACCTTTTTACAAACCTATAAAAATGTAAGGTAAGTCTGGATACAATGTAACCTACAAGAATCTAAAATCCAGATTCTATAAATGAAATGTTTTCTTCTTACAGTTACAAACGCAACAGGATTGCATGAGGAAATGTACGTGAAAACAATGTATCGACAACAAATCCTTCCTCAAACATGCAGAACCACATGCAGAATGCTCCACTGGCCGTCTTCTTTTCTTCCTTCTTTCTAATTTACTTTTCTCTTCCTCACATTCTTACTTCTTTTACAGCATGAAAGTTTCGCATATTACAATATCTATAATTAAAAGAAAGAGTGAAGACGTGCTATATCGAATCTCAAATATAATTAAATATGTACTAAGAATTATCAGATAGATTACTCTGAGAAAAGTTACGCCCCCGGCTTCTACGAAACGTCCTTCGCTTTAAGTCTATCGCTTGCAGCGAGATAATTCTTATTATCATAAAGATGCGATGCTTGGCTTTTAAAAGACAAATCTAATAATGAAATGAGATTCCGCCTTCTAAACCACTTTCAGCTATATGAGTGGGCGGAAATTATGTAGCTGGGGTTAATATGAGGCAATGGGGCTTCACAATAATTTTTATATTTCACACCCAGACACGTTCGTTACAGTAATATAAATTGTGAAAATATGATTTTTTTCCAGGAGTGAAATCAACTAATTTGTACTACAAATTACAGTATATACATGCTCTACTATTAGGACTACATCAATGCACTTCTACCAGAGCTTTTCACATTGAACAAATACCAATAAGATCCTTTTTACAATTCAGCAGTTCACTAACCCTGCTAGCTCAGCAAAAGTAACATTTTTATTATTATTATTATTTTTTATTACATTTCTCCACATCACATATGGGTAGTAACAGAGCACGGGATGCACCAAGTGCCTCACAATAATATAAAACATTTACATATAATTGTAATACAAGAGTTCAATTAATGTCTTCATTCTTGCGACAGGAATGATCGCACAATGTTGCATGTAGATAGGATGACAGAATGCTGCATGCCTTTGTAGGTGTTCGGTGGAAGACCCAGTTCTTGCAGACTCTTGTGACTCTTGTGATATTATTATTATTATTATTATTATTATTATTATTATTATTATTATTATTATTATTATTATTATTATTATTTATTTATTTATTTATTCATTTATTATTTTTTTTTTTTTCACGCATGAGCAAAGTACTTAAGAGGCGTTTCTATGATTTCCTTTGACTCCATATTGTTTTCATCCTTCGGCTGTGAGCTTCCTGTCCATGTTGTTCCAGTTTTTTTCTTCGATCTGTCCTCTTGGTCAACTTCCCACTTATGCACCTTAATTCTAAAGCTATATCTTTTCAAAATATCTTATGGAGTAATTTCTACCAGTTTTAGGTCTTTTTTACTTCAATCCATTTCATAGTATCTCATTTTGATTTACTTCTGCTTTCATAGAATTCCAATATTTGATTTGTGAGCCTATTTGAATTCATTAGTTTAATATGTGCATAAAATTTTAACCTTCGTTTTCTGATATCACTATGAATGTCTGTATATGTTTTGATTTCCTTTTTACTCCTAAGTCTGTATTCTTCACCTACGCTTCGTGGACCAACAATTTTTCTTATAATTTTTCACTCTTTTTTATTATATTTTCTACATCTGCTTTTCTATTCAAAATTAGAGTTTCGGCTCCATAAAGGCACTCTGGTTTAATTATAGTATTATAGTGTCTCAATTTTATATATTTAGATGGTCGATGGATTTTTCAGGACGTAAAAATCCTGGGCACGGAGTCCTCCGGGAGGGACTTTAAGCTGGGGGTCCCGTGTAGTAGATTTACGGCACGTAAAAGGACTCCAAGCCTAAATTAGAGCCTCTGGACAAAATTTCTCGGCCCTTTCACGTCCAAGAAATACTTAGTTTCCAGAGGGGGGTTGCGAGGCGATGGGCTTACCACCTGTCCCTCTACCCTCTCTCGGAAAATAAGCATATCCAAATTAGTATAGGTAATGAATCCTCCATTGGAGACCCCTTCGCCCCACCTGGGGATCATAGGGTACCAGATTCCAGATACTTCTTATTATAGATGTTTCGTGTAAGCCGATATGCTGTCTCCATTTTTTAGCATCTAATTTTGTTTGCTTTAGTTTCAATTCCATTTTCTTGAATTATTTTTTATTATTACTATTTATTATTATTATTATTATTATTAAGTTATTATTATTATTATTATTATTATTATTAAAAACTGCTCCTGGCAATAACAAATAAATATCTGTGATCAAACAATGAACCACTTCGTTTTTTATAAGATAAACGGAAAAACAAAAGTATTTCACTTTTTGTTCAAAATTCTATTCTACAAGTTAAAAGATCACTGTACACTGATTCTCCGTTATGTTTCTAGCGAAATCCCGATTGTCCATTACAAAAAAGCGCATAAGATAGCAGTAAATTACATTGAGAACTGTAAGATTAATTGAAGTCCAGCTGTTTGTGCATTCCAGTCATGCTCGGGCAAATCAAGAACTTTCATGTAACCGTAACACAAGCCTCACGTTCTTCAGGTTCTTCTTTTGTGCTGCTCCTGCATTCGTTATTCCATTCACATGTTCGCAATAGAGCAACTAAGGTGACGGATCCAGGATCCCCTTTGGCTTGTCTTTGTAAATTGATTTGATTGTTCTATTCGCCGGAAGCATTACATAATGAAATAACATTCAAATTTAATTAAACACAAAACAAACAAAAAGTATTCATGTACTCGCCCTATTTCAACAAGAGGATCAACATGCAACTTGAATAGTATTTATATTCTAGACGCCTTGTGTCATATGCGTAGACTAGCCACTGTACTTAATCGCTTGCCTTTAACAGCACAAAAAGTCACAACAAATCATTTTAAACGAGTTCTTAAGAGATGGCTAAGAAAGAAAGCTTTTTTATAGTTACAAGGAATTTATTGAATGCAGTGTTTGCGATTTAGTATTTAAAAAATTTCATCCTATTGTAAGGTTTGTAAATTAATTTAAGTTTTAACTTTATAATTATGTGATGGTGAATTTTTTAACTTGATCTTTAGTATAATCTATTTAGGACTATGTATAAGTAATACTGTAGATTTTATATTCTATATAATGTATACATTTTATATGCTGACAAGATCTATTGCTTGTATAGGCCCAAGGATCAATAAAGATTATTATTATTATTATTATTATTATTATTATGACAACCCACAACACAGCAGTTGTCAGAGTTCCTTATAGTTATTATTATTACTAATAAGATGTGATTGATTTCCTGTGAACTATTTCAGCACTTACTTTATGTTAAAGGTAACAAGAGTGATAATTTAACAATGATTTTAATTTTTATGTAATATGTAAATTGCACACTTTTAGAATATATTGTGGAAAAATTTCAAAGATGTATCTCTACTTCTGTGGGAAGATAGATTTCGAATGCGCCAAATAATAGGCCTATGCAAATTGAAGCTGAAAAACGGCGATTAAAATGTGCAATTGGAAACGCACTGAGGTTTAAAAATGGTGTCCCATGTGTCGAAACGCATAAAATTTTGCGGAGGCATACTTTGGAATATGCTTGATTTTTTGCACTAAAATAAAAAATATCATTTTTTACCAAAATTGCTAAATCAACACTTTTGTCATCACTTGGAAATACAATTAAGGAATAGGCGTACCGGTAATTTGGTAGGCCTACATAACATTTCGATCTAGGCAACTGGTGATAGCCTAGAATTATCTTATAGCCACAATGGTGTAGTAATTTAGTTTAGGGGCGCGTCAACAGTTGAGTTCATTGGCATTCAAAGCACATAAATGGAAAGCACTGAACAATTGGTTGAAAGCACAAAAACGCAATAAAAGCAAACACTTAACAGTAAAGAGGCCACAGTTTAAAATTTAAAAGAGACTTCATGAAATTTCCTGTCAGATCTGTTTCTGAGGAGTTTAAGATGGAGCCAGGGCCGTGGAAAGAAAGCAAGGGCCCCAGGTACAAATTTTCCCGGGCCCCCGCCAAATATTAAATTCACTGCCCAACTCGCCCTGCCCAACTTAATGTATGCAACAAAAAGATTATGTAATCATATTACATAATTATTAAGTGCCAGAATGGTACCGGTACTGTCTGACTGTCTGTCTGTCCGCGTGTCTGTAAGCGCGATAACTCAAATACGCTTTATCGGATTTTCATAAAACTTGGTATACCATTTATAACGCCCATAGGACGAAGCCTATTGATTTTGGACCAAATCGGGCACGAAACGGAAAAATACATAAAAATGTTCTAATTAGGAACAATTTTATCTGCATGTAGCCGTTTAATTTTTTGAAAATTATGATTTTAAATGCCGAACATTAGTGAGGCCTACTGATGAGTCCAAAAAGGATTTCTGCTTCTACTTTCTCAAAAATAGCAGAAATTTTTCTTCAAGAATAATCCGTTTCAGATTAACAGATTAATTCCGTGACACCGTTATACGACAGGATAATGCAGATAAAATAAACACATAAAACATGACTTAAGCTGTTTATTTACTTACAATCAATTTTATTTTAGGGTAAATTTAGAAAGTAAAAAATAAAACCTGGTCGGCCGGGCCCCCTTTTGAGGCCCGGGCCCCGGGGCTGTAGCCCCAGCTGCCCCTCCCTCTCATCGGGCCTGGATGGAGCTGAACTCTAATAGAAACGTAAATATACAAAATGTCAAAACGTTTCAAAAACGTTACCATCGAAATCACATCTACGGCGTTCAATCAACTAGACAAGAATAGAAACAATTGAACTCCGTCCAAAGTCGTCAGGGCCAAATTACCGGTATAGGCTACATAGTACATTGTAATACTTCAATTTGTTGTTCTGTTCCATATTCAATAGTTCGAAAAAAAAATCCTTTGATAGAGATTCCAAAGGCAAGTACCGGTACTTCTCGGACAACATAGGCCTATAGTAAACTACATTAGTCTGCTGATCTAACCAGTAATAAAAATGCAGTTGGTAATTTATATAAAATGTATAAAAAATTAGTTTTTTAAATTTATTTATGACAATTTTCAGTCTATTTGAAGGCAGCAAAATAAGATAAAAAATACGGGAACATCTGGTCATCCTAACTAATGAGAATGTAAACTTCTGTGTGTTGAAAATCGCTGAACGTTTCAAATAGGGGAAGAATAGACCTGCAGAACAGACCACGCTACACTTGTCTGAAGCCAGGCCAATTACTTGCTGATCCATAATAGTTGTTACATTATGCATTCGTGTCTGCTACTTGATATCTGCATTTACAGTGGATTGTGGACTGTAGCTACGACTTCCGCTATGCAGATTATCGCTTGCATTTGCATGGAACAGAGCTATTTTTAACATCACTGTTAACAATACACCATGGTCCATGAAGTGCAATACACTGTACCTACTGTATGTATGTTTTAATGGTCTCAGAAGGGTGTGTCAAGTGAATTCCCGATAGATATTTAAGGATAAAGTAACACTTCTCCGTTCACAGAATAATTATTATCAGTCATTTAATTGATCCAACGTATCCGTATATGTATCAACACCGTGCCTCTCTCAGGCACTGAAGGAAGATACCTTTTTAATTAATACCATGTAAGTCAATCAGTCCGATTATAATTGTCGTAAGTAGGCCTACATAAGTTACTGAAAAAAACACAATAAAACTGCTTGCTAATGTATTTGGTTACACAGAAAAACGTTAAAAAAATCCAATTAAAAATAGTAAAGACGAATACCGCCTGCGTGATTTCGTGGTTAGCGTCGTTGGCTGCGGATCCGCAGGCCCGGATTCGATCCTCGGTACCTCCTCGGATTTTCATGAATTAGAGAGGTCTCGAACGGGATGCACCACCCCTCATGATACAAACTGAGGAGTTACTTGATTGAGAAGTAGCGGCTCCGGTCACGAAAACCATCAATAACGGCCCTGGATGTCGGCATGCTGACCACATGCCCCCAATCCTGCCATCTGCCTACGGTAAATGTCACAATGGTCCTAGTTTCTCCAAGGACGTAGCGCCACGGAGTTTAGCTTTAGTTTTAGTAAACCTTTTCTATTGAAAAATTCAACAGTGAATTCAAAGTTATTTTCCGCCGCCACAGTGATTGCTGTAACAGTTATAGGTTAGCTCAGTAAATCTTACGGCGGTAAATACCGGTACATAAGGCTGTAGTAGGCCTACTAAGAAAAGTGTGTAATTATTATGTTTATTATTAAGAATGTAACAATACAACCTAATATCAATATCTGTTTAAAACGTTTAAATGATTGAAGGAATAAATAAAATTTGAACAGAAAACAAATCAAAAACCTATCAGGTATCTTGTTCTGAAATGCTGTTTTGTTGGTTGGTATATGGTTATTTAACGACGGGGATGTACTGCAACTTAGGCCTATGACCGTCGCCGGTGTGCCGGAATTTTGTCCCGCAGGAGTTCTTTTACATGCCAGTAAATCTACTGACATGGGCCTGTGACATTTGTGCACACATAAACGCCATCGAAACCGCAAATGTTGTTTTGTCTAAGCATACATTTGCATTTATCGTCTTTTGAATAAACCTCAAAAGATTATGCCTTAATTCAATATAGGAAACATTAAATCTACAGTGTTTTGCAGATGACAAGCGGTTTTTCCTTCTCCTTGCATAGATACGCAGTCCAATCAGAGACGGCGAGACGGAAGGAAGACTCTTACTGCAAGCGGCAGATCATTAGCTCGTACAGGTGATTGGAGGTGAAGGAAATCGCTTCTCATTTGAAAAATACTTTAAATATAGTTTACTTTAAGTATTACATTTCTCATTATAAGAACTAATATTGATAAAAAATATGACATTCCTGAATTGCGCACTTCTACGCAAAAAAAAATATTGCCTGAAAAATTGTATTTACATACATCGAGTTTTGAAAAGGCTCCTCGATTATGGCTGAAAATGCCAATGTAGGTTACATCCCACTATTGGGATATAACCAAAAACTATGGCCCTAATCTGGCGACTTCTAACTCTTCAAATTTTTGCATGTAATGTAACACCCAAATTCGATGAAACAGCACAAATGATTTATGTCTATTTGATTTATTCATTGGAAAAACTAAAGACTGATTTTACTTTGCATCAAACAGATGCGATGGGGTTTGGCATGATGGGTCTGGTTTGGTGTTAATCTGGCCTAAAATCACAACATTCAATGGTGAATACAGCAGTTATAGGAACTGCAAGCATCTTCTGTCCCTTTAATGTGACTAACTGAAGATATAACCTGCTGACAATTTATCTTGCAACTTATTGTTTTCTTTCTCTACAAAATAAAATTGTAAATCTTATTTTATTTTATTGACCGAGAGAAAGCACGACAGCAACACATGTTTTCGAGACTGTTATGGTGGATGAAATATAGCATGAGGAGAAAGCTCTTACGTGACACAAACAAATTTAAATTGAAAAAGGAGGCCTTGAATATTGCATGACGAGTTGTTTGCTACTGGTTTCTCATCTGGAGCTAATCGCATCCACTTCATATGCTAGAGATGAGACGCGGTGCTTACGTAAGAAAAAGTCTGCCAGCATCTACGCTGCATAGAACTACAATACACTCTCTGTTTCAGCTATAATATAGTCAATTCTAGCACTATTCAATGGAAAGCAATTCTACACCTTTTAAAGCTCGTTTTCTGAAAAATTTTGTAATTCGTAAAAAGTAAAATATTGAACTAGTTATGTTTTCGCCTTATTCCCTCATAAGAGTACAAAGACTCCAAGGAGAACAACAGGGTTTTTGAAGTTCATATTGATCAAGAATAAATGTATATTTATTTAGACCAATAATTTATTTACTTTTATGCTTTTATCTACTCAGCATAAAAATCAAATAACATAAAAATCTACTCAGCATAAAAAATAAATAACTTATAAATAAATATACATTTATTCTTGATCAATAGTTAACTTTAAATACCCTGTTGTTCTTCGTGTCTTTGAAGGGACGTTTTGAAAAACATTGAGTTGGCTCAAAGATTTTTAAAATAGCATACTCCCGCCCCTTACTTGGTTCCAGTGATCGGAGCCGCTACTTCTCTATCAAGTAGCTCTTCAATTTGAATCCCGTTCCAGACCTCCCTACCTCAGACAGAGGCTATTGATTTTCTGGTGCATAACTGCCAACAAATGGAATGGAATGGACAATGCTTTTTAGTCACCAAGCGACTATCTTTGCGACTACCGTGATAAATTTAATGTCTAAAAAGGCGTAATGAATTTTAACATTTTAAGTATATATCAAACTGACTTTTGTTAAAAATCATATGTAAATATTTTTAACTAAAAAAGTATTTTCCATGTGACCGAAACCATAGGTCATACCCCTGGAGTGTTGTATTTTTATACTACTCAATGGTAGCAGCAGTAAAAAAGTTAAATATAGACCGTTGTGTTTAGTGCTATGAGAATGATAAACGAAAGGCGTTACTAATAAAAAAAATGCGTTCAGCGCACTAGGTATAATAATTAAAACATCTTATTATTTTAAAGGACCAAGGTGTTGACTGTAATAATTAATTGCTCATATGTGGTCTACATGGCTAAAGAAGTGAGAAAACTCGAGAATGAGACAAACACGAGACAATTAAGTTTTAAATGACAGCAATTGCACTACTTTTGTTGATTCCCACAGGCGAGTGTTTCTGCTGCCTCCTCTCATATTGCTAAAATAATTATTATCTTCTAGTTCCAAACATTTTTTTTTTATTTTCTCCCCGTGGAATATTTTTCGAAAATTAAGCTGGGAAAATATCCCTTTTGTTTATGATGAGATGCTTTGACACAAATCTCTCTTGAAACAGGTCTCAATGAGAGTTCAGAAAGAAAAAAAGGTTACAGTGATGGTTCAAGTAAGGCAGTATGGTTCAACTGATCTCGGGTGGAGGGCGAGATGACGTTTTCAAAATTAATTTGAGAACCTGAAAAATATACTAATATTAAAAATTAAATTGTTATAATTATTATAAAATAAGAAGAAATATGATACATCAAACTTTGATTGTCTTATGCCCGGTTTCTACAAACTAGTGAATTACCTATGGGTAAATTATCCATGGACAAATTAGTTCCATTTAACCTACAATGATATAATGAGCAAGGCCTTAGAGTTGTACAGTTAATTTAATTCAGAAGGCTTTGATTCTCATTGGTCCGCCGGCGTGGTCAGGTCCGCCGGCGTGGTCTTGTGGTTAGCGTCGCTGACTACAGATCCGTCGGCCCGGGTTTGATTCCCGGTACCTCCTCGGATTTTTCTGAGGTAGGGAGGTCTGGTAGGGGTGCACTCAGCCTCGTGATTCAAAATTGAGGAGCTACTTGATAGAGAAGTAGCGGCTCCGGTCAAGAAAACCACCATTAACGGCCGTGGGTGTCGGCATGCTGACCACATGCCCCCCAATCCTGCCATCTGCCTACGGGAGATGACGCAGCGGTCGGGTGGTAGGCCAAGTCCCTCCAGGGATGTAGCGCCACGGAGTTTAGTTAGTTTGATTCTCATTGTTTAAATATTACTATTGATCCTATGTAAGGTTAAATTTTATCCAGCCATCCATGAAAGGATAAATTAACCCGAAGATTTACCCTTGGAAAGATGTAGCCCAAGTTTGTAGGAACATTTTTTCTGTCATTTTCATATTTACCCAGAGGACATTTATCTAGAAACTCGCCACAAGTGTATGTGATTGTTACCTTTAAATTATTTGTGTTTATGTGGTGTTATTTTTGTGTAAATTCTGTGCATTGGATAATTTACCCATAGGTAATTCGGGAGTTTATAGAAACCGGCCATTAGAGGCCTATTTTACAAACTCAAATACTACAATGAAAACAATAACATATACTTAATGAGAAAATTATGCTTGTATGCTTATTAATAATTCACTGTAATTATTTCCATATAAACCTGGTGGAGAGAATCTTTATCTTCATTTATCTTCAAGTTACATCTGAAATTAGCTGCCAACACTGATTTGTTACTCATTTATGAAATATCGTAATTCTAATCTCTATATTAGAGCTCACGATTAGGCCCATCCTCTTGGCAACCCTAAAGCAGAATGTCTCCCATCTCACGTAAACAAGAAACAGAACAATATAATATGTTTCTGTTCTTATTGCGGAACAATTCGCAACCATTTAGGATGAGAAAATTGTATCTCTCTCTCTCTCTCTCTTTTTTTTTTTTTTTTTTTTTTTTTTTTAATGAAGTGCTTTGACACAGATACTACTTAAGAAATAGGTCTACACAAAAGTTTTCAAAGAAAAATATTATAATGATAGTGCAAGTAGATTATTTAAAAAAAGAGGTCAGATTTTAATTTAACTCTCTATTGTATAGCAAGGTTCCACGGAATGAACTGTTAATTAGAACAAAACAACATGTCTCTATCATAAAATAATTGCAAACTTTCTGTTTGTTGTGTGCTGTATCACCAAACTAAATTTAATGAAAAAGGCATGAATAAATACAGGCGATCCACTCTTATCTGACATAACACAGAGATAAGTGGATTCTGAAGAACATACTGGATGAGGGGCAGAAAATAGCTTTCAGTAGAAAAGGCCTGCGTGGGAGAGGACGCCTGCTCTTGCGTGTGGTTTCGTGAAATTATTTTATCTGATTACGTTTCCGGCAGACAAACCAGTTCACATGAGCCTACAATAACGGTAGTTGTGCATTATGATAAATTTCAACGTACGACTATTTTCTCATATCTAATGTTTCCACAAAGTTTGTTATTTATCTTACGAGCGCGGTGTTCACATGCTTTTATACCGTATAGGCATCTCTCAGACTTTGGCCAAAATTGAAAAGTAAATTATTTTCTCCTTTTAATTCTTATTCTATTTACACGCAAGTTATAATATTATATGTCGAACTCGCATCGTAAAATCACACTCAAATATATAGTGAGTTGTGGTATCCACATAAACCCGTACTTAAATGCCGCCCCCATGGCTGAGTGGTTAGACCGTTCGCCTTCCACCGCTGGGATCGAATCTCGGTGGATCCATGTGGAATTTGGGGTGGACAAAATGGGGTTTCGCAGGTTTTCTCGGGGTGCTCCTGTTTCCTCTGCCATATATCATTTCACCGTTGCTCCATTCATCACAGTACGACCATTTGGTAACAAATAAAGAATTATTATTATGTAATCCCGAATATATAATTTACATTTAGCTACAGAATATCATAACATGTATGGTTCTGTGAGCGCAAGATCTATGCTACTCTTCTTCGGTATCACTTGTGGTGAAAGATTTTAGGAGCTAGGACGGAAACTCGTTATAAAAAGAAGATCCAATGAGCGTAATGGAAAAACAAATATCACTGTACTTTTACCCCATCCTGCCCTTAGGCTAAAGAGGTAATCTGTAAAATGTGATACAGAGGCGTTTGGAAAAATAATTATGTTCACTATGTATAAATCTATTTTGGTTTTCAGTTCTTCATGATATTATATGGATGTAAAACATGGTAGCGTACTCTTCGGGAAGACCATAATCTGAGAGTGTTCAAAAGCAGGGTACTTAGCAAAATATTTGGGCCCAAGAGAGATGAAAATGGGGACTGGAGAAAATTGCATAACGACGAGCTTCATGACCTGTACTCTTCACCGGATATAGTAAGGATAATTAAATCGCGGAGGATGAAATGGGCTGGATATGTTGCGCGCATAGGGCAGGAAAGATGTATCTCAAAATTATTGAGTGGAAGACCCGAAGGGAATAGATCACGTGGAAGACCTAAATTGGATGGAGTTAGCACCAGAATAGGGTTGAATGGCGGGCTCAGGTACGCGCGGCAATGAACCTTCGGGTTCCATAAAATATATAATATTCCTAGATTGCTGAGGAATTGTCTATTGCTAATGAGTAAGTAAGTAAGTTCTTCATGATTAATTTTGTTACAGTATCGTGTATTCGTACAATAAGTTAATTTTGTACCCTGCATCAGATACAGTGTATTATTGAATAACACCAAAATATTTTACTTTGATCTCCAATGATTTTGTCCGCATATGGAGTATATTAGAAAAAAAAATTGTATGATGTTCATGAGAGAGAAATTCCTCGATAGTTACTACATTCTGCCCTATCACCCTTTTTATGGACCGATATCATGCTTATGCATGTTTATGCATAATGCACACATACAAGAGTGCAAGAATAAAATCAACGTACCGGTAATATTTTCTTTTTCAAATAGCGAAATCAATTACTAGATGACATCTACATTCCCAATTGTAACATCATCTATTAGTAGGCCTATCCGTAAAATGACGTTTTGTTTTCGACAGTTCTGTTGTTCGCAAATAAGGCATTGCAATTTCAATTTACTTTCTGTGATATTACTACGAGTGCTGATAATTTTACTGATAATTCAATTGAGCTTAACCAATATTTCTTGACAGTAAAATTGTTTACCGAAGGTCTAGCAATAATTATGGAAAAGAAGAAAATTTAAAAAATAAAAACACGAACAACAGATCTGTATATATTGCCTGTGCATTTAGACGTGAACACTTGCATGCGCCGCAGAGATAGGGCGGGACGGAAGGGGAGTGTGTTGCTAGTATGGATCACGTGAGACTGATACCACTGCGCATCGTGTTTACAGTGTTCACGTCTAAATGCACGGGCAATACAGTAAACTTAAATGTTTTTAGATTTGAATTCATGTCTTTTACAACAGCACATAAAATCGACAATATGTGATTTCAAAGCATACAATCATTAAAATATCGTGCTAGACTTTCCGAAATAAGAGTAAATCATAAGATTCATGACTTGGATGCGGGTACTGAAGATGCTACAGGCAAGTAAGAGGATTCTTCTCACGGTACGATTTCAAGGGCATCGGGGGCGCTATTTACATGATACCCATTCCTTTCTCCCAGTTTAGTGGGTTAATTGTGTGATAATATGCACATATCCTATAGTAATTGTATAGAGTTACATTGCTCATGATCCAAATCAAACAAGCTGAGAAACTCTCAAGTCGAAAGTTACGCTTCTCCTTTTCCTACTTGTTTTACATTCAAATAATATGCAGATTCGTGCCACAGTAGCGGTGTAACACTCTTCCGTTTTAATATTAGCGCTCTTATACAATTTATGCGTGGAAGGTGCCGTTACCGCAGTCGTGTTATGGTAATTGCTGCTTACAATTCTAAATCTTATATTATTAATCTCAATTATAAGGTGTTGGTCAGTCGCAAGTGAACTTTGGTTGTATTTTAGTACCGTAATCATAACAGAAGTCTAGAGAGGTGAAAATCTTTTTTAACAGATCCACTTTCCAAGCTAGTACGATAACGAATTATAAGAGTCAACTGTTCTAAGTAAAATTCATAAAGCAGCATTTATAATTAGAATGAATTATCTAATTACTTCACAAGAATTCCTGGAAATAAATATGAAGAAACTCTGATAACGTAGATTTTCAAAATACCAGAATTATTATCTTGCTACTTTTAACAGGCTTCTATCAGGGTTAAAATCGCACCTTTACGTTGAATAGGGGAAGCTATTAAGTGCGGTAAATATATTTCACTTATTTTTAAAATGTAACACTGAGATGTTTAGGTTAGTGGCAGTCAGGTTAACAAGGTTAGTTCAGCAATGCAAATCCTAGGTTAGTAACAGTTCTATTAACAACTACAGTGGCATTAGTTTAGAAATTGCTTCAGGTTTGTGTGACGATTCCAGGAAATAACCGGTTAGAAATAACTAGAAATTACTGAAGAATACTACCCCGGTCACTAAAATCATCAATTGGTGTGCCTCACAGTACTGCATATGACATAACTTGTCTGTCAGTGAGGTAGACCATTAAGGGTAATCAGTCAGAAGAGAGAGGTTCC
Source organism: Ectobius pallidus (assembly GCA_964059195.1). Classification (NCBI taxonomy): domain Eukaryota; kingdom Metazoa; phylum Arthropoda; class Insecta; order Blattodea; family Ectobiidae; genus Ectobius; species Ectobius pallidus. The sequence continues at coordinate 79,985,842 of CAXKWD010000003.1, forward strand.
ATCTGGCGTTGTGAAGTGAACTCTGGCTCAGCTCAGTTGGTAGACCAGTGGCACGGATAGCCAAAGGTCCTGGGTTCAAATTCCAGAGTCAGAGAAATCTTTCTCCTGTAATATTCTCATGTAATGTCAAACATGTGGTTCATGAATGCATATATATCCATGTTAAATATTACTAGCATTTTACACTATACTTCTAAAAGAAGATGCATGCTACAAATAGAACATATATCAGCAATCTGCTAGAGTTTAGGATAGGTCTGTCATTCATAACATAATAGCAACGGGATTCTTCATGGCAAAATATAGTTTTTCATTTTACACTAGGGGAACGGGGGGTGGTATCGGACACCTTAGGTTTTTGCGACGTAACTCTTTTTTGAAACTGGAAACAAATGTTTAATCTACTTTACAGATAACTTTGTTCTTATAACTAAATGTTTATATGAATATATTTAATTAAAACTAAAACATGTAATTAGCACAAGAAAATTAAAAAGTAGTTACATTTTTGTACTTTTGAAAAATGGAGGTTGGTATCGGACAGTCACTGTTTTCCACAAAAGACTTATTTCCATGTTCAAAGTATGAAGTTTTACTGTTTTACTTTTTTATACAAATGTCACATTTATAAAATAAAGAGTTCCCCTCCAAATTTGCACATTTTTCGTGTGCCCAGCCGTTGCAAACTCAGCTAATGTACTTTTCGGTACTGAAAAACAATCACTTGCCTCTCGAATAGTCATTTTTTGTCCCTGACATTGTTACGGAAAATATCATGTCACCTTCTTCCCACTTTCCTCTTATCTTCCCCATATTTACCTAAAACCAAAGGAAAGAACCATCAGTAACCACGTTGGATGAGTAGCTATATTGTCCGATACCACCCGCTAGCTTCCTGTCCGATACCACCCGATTCACGGTCCTAAGAGAAAAAAATCTCAACCAAGAACCTTTGAAGAGAATTAAATTCTAAACCTACAGCTTATAGCCTTAAGTACAGTGCTTCTGTTAGTGATGTTAGAATGTAACACAATTCACCCTTCTTCCTGTTACTGCTTTGTGAAGTTATCTTTGTGCAAGCCGATTTACACAGAAAAGAACAAAAAGCACTATCACTCACAAACGAAACTAGCTGTCAACTGAATAAGATGTTCACCCTCTTCAAACATTTAGCCAAGGCTGTCAATCACAATACCGGTCGTCCAAGCACCTGCTAGCAAGAGATATTGGGCTTGTCCGATACCAGGCTCTGTCCGGTACCAGCCCCCGCTCCCCTATACTTCTAAAAGAAGATACATGCTACAAATAGAACATATACCAGCAATCTGCTAGAGTTTAGGATAGGTCTGTCATTCATAACATAATAGCAACGGGATTCTTCATGGCAAAATATAGTTTTTCATTTTACACCATACTTCTAAAAGAAGATACATGCTACAAATAGAACATATACCAGCAATCTGCTAGAGTTTAGGATAGGTCTGTCATTCATAACATAATAGCAAAGGGATTCTTCATAACAGAAATATAGTTTTTCATTAATTTCACGCCAGGCTTTTCTATTATAGTACTCTTCGCAGTAACCAGACCATGGCAAAGACTGCACGGAAGTGGTCTTGGGCTGATCGTGAGGTGGCCAAGGTGATTCTGACCCTGACCCCCACCAGAAATACAGTGCTATTATTGTGATGTATTACCTCCTTCAAGATTCCAATCATCAACACTTGTATATTGCCTACATCAAGAAGACTGCTTGATCCGATGATATAGCACATATGCCCATTGTCCATGCAAGAGGGTACCAATTATTGCAAAAGATTGCATAACGCTTACGTGCCAGAAAGTGGATCTTCAAGTAATAAGGAACTCTCTCACCAAAACCAAATATGAAAACGAAAATCGAATGCAGTAGATTAAAACATAGGTGAATAATCCCAGTCTAATCAAACCACGGAGATACGTGTGAAATAATGTTTTAATCCTGCGCTGCCCTAATAAGGATGGTTATGATCTTTTGGAATAACTAAATTGATTCTTATACTGGATTAATATAGGCTAATATTCACTTGATTTAGTCAGACTATTCGTCCCTTTGTACCTGCATTGCATGAATGTCCAATCATTGTATCTTTCATAAAAGTGCCCAATTCAAGGAAATTTATGTGCATCCTATTTTGTTGTACTATTATTATAAAATGTCGTTTTTTCCTGCGTCTTCTTAATCAAATAGGATACGAACCATAATAGTTTTTATTTAATCGTTGGCTTTTTCCTAAATATTTGGTATTACTATATTTTCAAATTTTATGACCTTGTTATCTATCTTCCATTTTTCCTCTTTACTTAGTTTGTTACCATTCGTGCGTACTCTATTTAGGAATCTCTATATAAAACTAGGTATTTTGGGACATTTACCTCAAAATGTAACGCTGTAAAATTGCAACGCTTTGGCGGGACTACTGACTGGCATCTCTATACCCCTATGTGCTATACCACACCACTAACACATGGCACATACCGCATCTGTTTCTGAAAATCTTTAAAGAGTTGAGTGGTGTCCTCCTGTCTTCCATATATGCTCTCACGCTATGGACGTAATCAAATTTATTTATTTGATGAAGACTAAATTAATAAAGCTCAGGGTTTCAACTAACTTCAGAGTATCACAATGGCATATACCTAAATAAATTATGAAATCGCATCAATAAGCATCGACCTCCTTATTCAAGGCTGAATGTAGATTCAATTCTCTTATTTTCACGGATATCTTGTGGTTCTTCGTGCACTGGCAGTGACATCATACTACCATGATATACCACCTGTTCAATTCTAGTTTTCATGGACATAAAATTGCTTTTTGTTATCCGGAAGGTACAATCGACCTTAAGGTTATGTAGTAATCACAATATGGATTATAAGAAGCTGCATTAAGAACCTTCTACAGCAACGGTTCCCAACCTATGGTCCTCGAACCCTTAAGTGTCCGTTGGTGATGGATCCTGATTTAGCGTTGCAATTAGGTTTCTCATAATAACGTTTGCCAGCAGGGACGTAGTCTACTTTTTTAATATAAAATGAAGTATTTAAAATTTCATTTTAACATATTTTTTCAGTTATAAACAAAATAGCTTTTTTAAACAGATACCACATTTAATACTATTCCCAAAAATATTTTTAATAGCATTAAAATTAAATTCGAAGGCTTAATTTTACAACCTGTCGTTAAATAGTATTTTTTAATATAAAATGTCATAAGGATAATTAAAAAAACTTTATTTAAGAAAACTAAGTGAGAGGTAGGCCTACATTTTAATTTAGTGAAATAAAAAAGGGCTACACAATTATGCATCAATAGCATTTAGCTTAAGTAATACTTTGAGAAACAGTTAATTTATAGTGACTAATGCTAACTTCTAACTCTTTCAAAATAGTTATTACCTTAAATAGAGTTACCAAAATGGTAAACTAAGTTTGTACAATTAAAACGACCATTTAAGTTGGTAAAATAAATATATTTTTAAAATAACTTGGCCATTTAAGTTGTTAAAGTAAACATATTTTTTAAAATACCTTGGCTAATGGGCTTAAATAATGTTGCAATTCAACCAAAAAAAATCCTATAAGAAGTAAATATTTACCGTATATTCAATTGTATTTTCGTAAGTTTTTTCTCATTTCGGAAGTGGCCCGTACTCTCGGGCCCCCTCCCTACTTACGTCACGGTATGAGTGAAAACATCAACTGTCAGCAGATACAGAGTGACTAATAAGTCACTTTTTTATCTGAACCAATAACAGGTAAAAATTTGTTCGAGATCAGTCAATTAAAGTATGGTATTTCGATTTATATGTACCATTTCTGTTGTCCCTGAACTGTTATCACTAGGAGCCAGAAGTTTATGAAAAAATCATGTTTTTAATAAAACATATAGCCTATACCATGCTAATGTTAAAATATGCACGAAGACATGAAATAAATAACAGAAAACTGATGGTTTCATTCCGCATATTGCTCCATATTTTGTTAGTTTTGCAATAATACGTCATTTTGATTAATACCTGTTCATATTTCATTCATTTATCACATTTTCTAACGGCTATTTCTAACAGATTTTAAACATTGTGCATAACTCCGTTAATTCAGACATTTACAGCTCATTTGGCTAAGTGAATGTTTTCAGAACAGAATGTACAATAATTAACGGTTCATATCCGGGTGTTTTAGGAACTGATTGTATAATATCAAAGGGACGTTTCACTTCATTAGTTTTCAATTTAATAAAATTTGTCCATCTGTGTGCTAAAAAGTAATCGAACCGCAGCTATGTCGAATATTTGCTAGGACCGATGTCATACAAAATGTCAGATTCGCCGTTCAATGGGGGCAATAACCGTTACTTTTAATTTAATTTAAGCTTAAATAAGCCTAAGTTATGCATTCGTCGACGTCGATAAATAAGCTTCCAGATCCGCAGTTCAAACTCAGACGAAGAAAAGTAATTTTTTCAGTACTTAAAATTATTGTCACGAAGTCCTCCGGAAAGGAGTAGGCCTATATTACACTGTGTTGTAGATTTATGGCACCTAAGTAACTCCAAGCCGAAATCTGTAATTAGAATGTCTGATCGGTACTCTTGCGTTTGACATTTTTTAAGGCGCGGCCTTTTTATTCTTCCTTTTTTTTTACGAATTAAACCCTGAGAAAACCAGTGTAAGCATATTCGGAAGCAGAATTTCGAGTGAAGAAGGTAACTTCAGAATTACGTATTTTTAAATCTATTCTCAGAGTTAACTGGCTTTTCGCTCTTGTTTCCGTGGAATAATAATGAATCAGAGAACTTCAGGAACAATCGTGATATTCTCACATAGGCTAACCGACAATGAGATTCGTGCTAATGTAATATCGTCCGCAAAACTTTGCCATCTTACGACACAATTTGCTTCATTAAGCTGGTAAAATAAAAGTAACGACTAACACTCGAGTAACAAATAAGAGTAGAATTATAATAAAACAAAATTAAACTAATAGTAATCATCAAGTATAGCTTTTCATAATACACTTTGGCACTACTATATTGAATTCGAAATTATCGATGGTTATGATTATTATAAAAATGTAAATATTGTATCTTAAAGGCAAGATAACAAAAATACTGTCATACAAAATCTTAAATAATGAGTGATTCATGGGACTGAGAAAGACAATTTCAAATAAATCATACTTTTTCAGTGTTTAATGGTGTACGTTTTCCCTTAAAGAAAATGTATTTGGTCTTACTTAGCTACTCAGTGCCAATAGACAATTCCTAAGCAAGCTAAAGGAATATGATTTATTTTATGGAACCGAGAGGTTCATTGCCGCGCTTACCTGAGCTCGCCATTCAACCCTATTCTGTGCTAACTCCCTCCAACCATCCCTTGAAAATCCTACTTTTTCCTTCGGGTCTTCCAATCAATATTTTGAGATACGTCTTTCCTCCCCCATGCGCGCAACAAGTCCAGCCCATTTCATCCTCAGTGATTTAATTACCCTTACTATTTCCGGTGAAGAGTACATGTTATGAAGCTCCTCGTTATGTAGTTTTCTCTAGTCCCCACTTTCATCTTTCTCAGGCCCAAATATTTTCCTAAGCACCCTGGTCTACAAAATTTAAATATTTTATTACAATATTAACTGAAATGGCGATCATAATGTCTCCTTAATACCAAGATTACGAACATACAAACCCCCCAAAAAACTTCTGGTCGATCAAATACAATATAGGCCAAAGCAAAATTACAGTGACCATTCTATCGATTTTAGGTTTGCCAGAACTTCATGATCGATGATAATTATGTCACCTGATACAGTCTGATATTATGAAATCGCTTTGCTCCCAAAACACCATTCAGTGTCGAGCATTTGAAATTAATGTTGTTTTTAACGTTGAATGACTCTTGCGGTTTCGATTAGCGGTTACCAAGTTAGGAGCACTGTTCCATGCGATTGAACTCTATCGTAATTGTGTCTGTACTCTATTTGTTCTTATTACAAACCTACTTTTCTTCATCAATATTATGAGACGAAATATGATACTCCGTGCAGATTCGCGTGTCCTTGATGCTTTGAAGAATTACGTGTACTCAGCGTTCCTCAACCTTTTTGAACCCGAGGACCTGTAAAATGTGTAAATAATTTTACGGACCCCTAATTTTGCATCCTATTTTTAAAAGAAGGCCTATATTCTTAATATTTGGGGTATTAATTATAGGTCATTATACGAAATATGAGAAAAAATTTTACTTCTTTACTTTCCACTTGCTTTATGATATTTTTAAATTATGTCTGCACCATCTTCGCGGACCACAGGTTGAGAAACGCTGCTCTAAGTTTTAATAAGGGCTTCTCATCCAACTTAATATTATTTACAACGATTATCTCAAAATATTTGTCTCTTCAGCTCACGGGCGCCCACAATGGAGGAGGAGGAGGCAGTTGCTCTTCCTGAGATCTCTGAGTTAATTTGCGTCGATAGGCAACTGCATTTATTTTCTGATGTTTCGACGGTAAGACAATAAGTATACGTACTTATTGTTTAATCTTTTGTAGGTTGGCTGTATCGTTTTGTGCTCGCACACGTCGATATGTTGTTCATTTATCTCCGTTTGTGGAATGTTTGATTCTTATGACTCCACTGAGTGTTGAGTTGTTGCACATTAAACATGGCTGCACCGCTCATCGTTTGCACCAAAGAAGAACAGCGTGCAGTGATTTTTTTTTTTTTTTTCAATCTGAAGGTGTACCAGAAGCCGAAATCCATCAAAGACTTTCCGGATTTGCTCAACGTTGGCATCACTAGTGGATGTGGATGGACGTCCTGTTCTTTCCTCGTCCTTCACATTAATCACGCTTGTTGAATGTTTCAATCCATTCGTACACGCTTCGCCGTGGTAAAACATTGCCCCATATTGCCAATTGCCCATAATACCAATAGGTTTAACAGATTAATTTCTAAAATATCTACGAAGAAGGAGTCCTGCGGTTTGTATGGTTTATAAGGACACCAAAAATGAAGTAAGGCATTATATATATATTCTCTTAGAATTGTACTTCTGACACCTTTCATTCTCCGAGAAATTTCGATGGAATGAATATCTAATGAAACATTGCTTCATTGTGCATTCCCAAAATAAAAAAGTCTTTATCCATCGAATCTATATATCTATAGCACAGAAAGAAAGAATGAACACAATACCAAAAATTTCAATCGTCTTGATGAACCCATGAAAAAACGTTCAGTGAACGCTTTTTCGAAAGTAAAGTTTACCTAATTTAGATAATTCAGATTGCATAAAATCTTTGGTTACAAAGATTAATAATCGAGCTTCACACAAACCGAAGAGTAGAGCATGATAGATTTCGGATTACTCTATTACTCTGTTTATGATCTTCTTTGTATCAACAGTGTACCGGACTTAGCTAGCTTCCCGTTTAAAATCACAATAAGACCACTCCAGAAGAACCCCATGGATAAACAATTCCACTTCCTTGTTCAGATCTCCCTAACAAGCGGAGAATAATTACTTCAAGTGATGTTTAATTTTATCATTTGTTGGACCATACGAAGCACATCCTACCCTCAAAGGGGAAATCAAGTAGTTATTCCATTATCTACCAAATACTCAGAAGGAGATCTCACCCTATTCAGATGTCATCATTTCTAAAGTTCTCATATAATTTAACACTTTTATATGTTCGAGATGAAATTTGGGTTTATATTAGACAAATTATAAAACTATTAGAACTGATCAGGCGGATTATATTAATCAGATTATATTAATTCAGTTCGTATTAATCTTTGCAAATGCTATTTTGTTGAAACTATTAGAAGAAAAGTTATAATTCTTGCATAAAAGGGTTAACATAGTAATTTACTAGTAGTCTAAAGAATTTACAATAAATCAAATCTAATTAAATATATAGATAGAAATCTATCTCAGGGTTTTCTGTTCACCCAAGACCTACAGTTTATTGTAGAATATAATGCAGCAAGTTCGATCCCCGTTCAAAACAAATTTTCACAAAAAGTTTACAGTTTAGACTTCTTGAGTGACTAACCAATCAATTCTTGATACAACTTAATATCCTATAATAAAATTAGCGTCGCTATAGTGTCATAGGCTATAGGCTAATGAAATTTGACTCCACAGGAAAATTTAGAAAAGGTGTAGATTGTTCCAGGGTAGCTGAGTGGGCTCATAAATCTTCGGTTCGATATCTTTAATTTTTTATTCTAAAAATACAACATGAATCTATTTGGTGCGATATTACTGAAAGCGTTTTAATGACTTAAATTATATTCCTATGCTGTTATTTTTTTAAAACTGACTGTTAATGTGATAATCATAACACGGCCATATACAAGGAGATAGGATGTGTATCAAAGCAAGATCCTACTATTGAAATGCTAGGAGTTAATCGTGCTCAATCTGAATGTTTCAATAATAATTTAATCGATAATTCTATCTATTTAATCAATAGCGTTACCCATCCTTAATCCAGGATCAGCGCTCGTAGGAATTTAGTTCAATAAGCTTTGATGATTAACGAATTTCATTTTTCAGATAAGGGCTAAAAAAAAATTTTAAAATTGATAAAAACCCAATTTTATTACCCTTAACTTAAAACTTATCTGGGCCCAATACCACAACTTCAGCCTTCATAAAATAAAATACAACACATATATAATCACTTAAACAATTATGTTGTCACAAGATTTAAAGTCACATTTATGAGACTGAATAATTGTTACGCTTTGATGAATATAAAGTTATGAGTTTCAAGTATCGCACAAACTTTTCTGATCTTATCCCTGTTGCTGTTATTGGCTTTGAGCTAATGTCTAGTCACACTGTGGCATGCAATTTCTCCTATTCGCGCCTCAATGGATCTGAATGCAAGTCAAGCCAACTCAATGCATCATGACGTATTCCATCGAACCATAAACTGATAAATGAGTTCAGATTGACCACTAACCTCAGAAGGAATTACGCTCAAGTTTCTCGAGAAGTATGGAGAACAGACTTAATAGCTCCTCAAGGTCTCTCTCCAATTGGATTTAAAGAGCAATAAAAGGTTGTATGAATACTGCAAACAGACTCTGTAGTTGTGCCAATGAATGAGGATCTTAATAAGGAATTATTTACATTTTGCTGAATGAACTTTGACTTTCATAAGAGAGGTCCCATGGATAGTTTCCCTTGTTGCTAGGCAAATTCTGAATTGGATAATTACTTAAGATTACCGTGACCCATTGCCCCTATTCACCAAATAATATACTTACTTACTTACTTACTCAATGACAATAGACAATTCCTCAGCAAGCTAAAGGAATATTATCTATTTTATGGAACCCGAAGGTTCATTGCCCCGCTTAACTGAGTCCTCCATTCAACCCTATTCTGTGCTAACTCCATCCAATCAGCCCTAGCAAATCCTACTTCCCTTAAATCCATTCTAAGAGTGTCCTTCCACCTACGTCTAGGTCTTCCGCATGGTCTTTTTCCTTCGGGTCTCCCGTTCAATACATTTGAGATATGCCTTTCCTCCCCATGCGTGCAACATGTACAGCCCATTACATCCTTCGCGATTTAATTACCCTTACTATATTAAAATTGGATGTCAGTTAAAATGAACAGGAGATATAACTCAACGACTACGATACAGATGCGCATTACTAGTTAAATAGCATCCTGTATACTAAAAAATCCTCAACACGCAATATGACCAATTTCAGTTAAAGTATGTATAAACTTAAATGAAAGGGAATAAAAAACATCGTTCTATTAAATTGTCGGGGTTGTAATAAAACAAGCAATTTCAAAATAATATGTGAAATACGATACCCGCGTTCTCGACCCAAATTATTTACTCTAATGACAACCGGGCTAGTGATATAAAATTGTCTATAATATACAAATTTAATCTAAAAACTAAAAGTAAAGCTCCAAAATGTATAAATTCGACTTAATATCTAGATAAAATATCCAATTTTAAAAATGTTTAATTCATAAGGTCTCTTGACGTTTCGTCTAGAAGAAATGTCCAATAAAATATTATAAAATGTTTCCACGGTTATGAGTAACAATAGTATTATTATTGAAGTACATATCCTTAGTAATGAAATTCTCAGTATGGCCACGTACACTTTTACTTCAAATAAAGATAAATAATAAAAGGTCTTTTTAGTATTCCATAGTATAATTTTAAATATCTTATGCTATAATCTTAATTATTTTCTTCAGTATTTTTATTTTTTGTAATTTAATGTTTTATAGTACTCTAAAAATTGTAATAATTTATAAATTAATCTTAAATTTTCATTAGGCATATAACAAACTTGTAGAGTGTTTAGGTTTACATGTTTTCAATAGCAATGTTAGTGCTTTGTATTTAAGTATTAAGTATTAAGTACTTTATCTGTAGTATGTATTTGCGTTATGTAATTGTAATGTAGTTTTTCGACTGGTAGACCGGAAGAGAAGGCTAAATGGCCTTAGCTCTGTCAGAATAAATAAATAAATACCCGAAAATCAGGCATATCACTAAAGACGAAAATGGAAGACGGCGAAAAATGTATTCGGGATGCTCTCAGCATGATATTTGTAATGTTGCATACATCATTGAAAGGAATCTATAGGGAAACATGCAAGTATTCACGGTTGGGGCACACATTATCCATCCACCATTTATTAATCGAGCCCAAGGGAAACATTAGTTAACCAAATAAGATCACGTGAAAAACTGCCTTCCGTAATAGTACAATAAGACAGCGCTGTAATTAGTCAGGAAGCAGTTTTGATGTATTTCTTTAGGTTAAAAAGTGCAGATCTTTATTCCTGTCATAAATATCACTTGTAAAACACAGCTTTCTTCCTGTGTTTCTTAGTAATTTTAAAATTAGGGGATAGTTTCCCACTGTACTGGATCGGTTAATAATTTTTTTACACACGACAAACGGACAAATTTCATGTAATATTATTCTCCAGAAGTTTTAGAATCCATATATAGGCACATTTTGTTTCTAAGAATATTTTTGAAAGAGATGAAATCGGTAAGAAGTTCACAGAAAACTAATCTAAAATGGCGCTCGGAAAGAAAGTCACACACCAGAATCGGCTGCTCGAGACGGAGCAGTGCATGCTGGGAAGAAGCCGATGGGTCACGTGGTGCTGGAATCAGGGCTGCAAACATGATAAGGGTCTGACAAACCTCCGGGAGATGTAATATGCCACATTTCCGAAACCTACACACAGTATATCGTACATTATTCGAAAATGCAAAGGCTGTCTCCTTCGCTTCGCGCCCTTAACTTTGTGGTTAGTGTTATGCCTTATTTAGCTATGTGTAGAGGTTGGCAGCCAATGGGAGTGTTGGTATGCAAGCCAGAGCCCGCATACCAATGCCGAATATCGCGTGTGGAAATCCAGCCGTTAAAAGGTTAATATTTTTCACTGATAAAGCATTGGTATTGCTCGCTTAGCTTATAGTCCCTTAATTCAATCATTGGAGGCGACGGATGTTTGAAAACGTTCCTCCTGCGTTATATCAGCTATACTACCACCTCCGAGAGGACACTAACACATAGGATGAGGCACTCCTTCTAACACTGGGGTTGTTTCGTGCCGGTACGTACTAAAACGTCATTTACACCTAGCAAGGTATAGAATTTTAGAATTAAATATTTATGTCAAAGCATCAACTGCTTCTCCTTGAATGCGAAGGTCCGGTTGCCTGAATCATAGGCTTCACCATACAATTCGCATGTCTCAGTCGCCAAGCAGTGAAGAAGGTCATCCATAGGCGCTTTGGTGCGCACTACAGTAAAGGCCTACTCACGTATGACTGGGTTAAAGATGAAGTAGAGTTTGGATAGCAAAAATACAATAGAAATTTCTCATCCAATTTACAGTATGACCGTACTATTTAATGGCATGATCTTAAGACTATTTGACCACATGCGTTTGTTCACACTTCTTCTGTACCACCAAGAATGATGCGATGGGGACAGACGCATAATATTAACAACGATATTCAGTTAAAGTCCTTCCCGATGACCCATGATCAAGATAATCCCCCCCAAAAATATATTACCCTCATCTTGGTTTCAATCTACGATTCTTGAGGTAATGTACTAACATTACCCTTAGCAAGCAGAGATGGCGGTTGAGGCCAGGTAGGTTCCTTCACCCGCAAGCACCCTCACGTTTACAAGCCATGATATTAGGACCAACCGTAATTTCCTCCCCATGAGTCACCTAGTCTACTTTCATCAGTCAATCTTAGATTTTTTTAATATGTCATTTTATCTTAAAATGTTTGTTATATATCAATTCTACACATAATTATAAGAAAATTGACACCAAATAATGTATAATTTACTTTAATAGGAACATTTATAACAAATACATAAGTAAACGTTACGAGAAAACTGCTTTGAAGTCCTATGTTCCTATTAAAGTAAATTATACATTGTTTGGTGTCATTTTTCTTGTAATTATGTGTAGAATTGATATATAACGAACATTTTAAGATAAAATGACATATTAAAAAAATCTAAGATTGATTGATTGAAGTAGACTAGGTCACTCATGGGGCGGAAATTACGGTTGGTCCTAATCTCCTGCCCTTGTAAATGTGAGGGTGCTTGCGAGTGAAGGAACCTACCTGGCTTCAACCGCCATCCCTGTTTGCTTAGGGTACAGCACTCCAACAAGTTCATTTGTTTAAATGTCTAAATTAGTTTAAATTTATTTAAAAGTAAGGGGACGTAAGAGGAATGACACATAGTTAGGGAGTTTCATGGCGGTGACGTCACTTAGAGACGTGGGAACGCAGGCCTAACAAAAGAGGTCGCGAGGTCACGTGACTGCGTGAGACCTGCGCACTTTGTACTTCGCTAGCACTCATAAATGAATTTTAATTTCGTGTGTATTATTTATAAAAACAAACCTCATCCCTTCTTCCTTTCTTATGCATCACTTTCTCTTTTATATAAATCACTAAGCTTAGCTAATTCGCTTCTTGGCCTATATATCAGATTTCCCAACCGTTTCCGTAATCTTTAGACTAACCTACTGATCCGATGTTTGCAATGAATGTAAAAATGAAGGTGCTCGGCTATGTCATTTAAAAATAAAATTAAGATCTCCCCGTAATCAAGTGGTTAGAGTAGTCAGAGTGGTTTTAGATATTTTTTAATCTGAAAGTTGTACTCAAGTCTATTAAAGACATTCAGGAACTAACTGAGTAAGAAAATAGCCGATCAGACCACAAAATCTTCATTAAGGGGGCGAACGCTACAAATCTTGAATAATTTGACTGTAACTGGGCAGAGTTACTTCACACTTTGTACATTCACTCTACACAGGAGGAGCTTCATTGTAGTATTTATTAGGCCTACATAACACATCGAATAACCACTATATATCATGTATAGTAGAGTCCCGCTATTCCGAATTAATTGGGACCGAACACCGTTCAACTTAGCGGGAATTCGGAATAGGCGGATTTCATTAATAATATCAACGTATTGGCTTGTTAAGGCGCAAATTATGTGCAGAGGATTGTATAAATGGAGCCGACATTTGCTGTAAGTAACCAGCTTTTATTTCAATTTCATCAAGCTTAGGCTCTATGTAGGCCTATGTCAGTATTTAACTTCTTTGTATAACAATAAATGTCCTTTTTTCACGAACGTCTTTTTATTTCTCCTGTTTTTAAGTTTAAAAAATCGGTATTTTTTCTGAACTCTATTCGGAATAAGCGGATTTTCGGAATAGCGGGGTTCGTAATAGCGGGACTCTACTGTATAACTTATATAGGCTATACAGAGTGTTAATGAATAACACCGAAATATTTTACCTGTGTATAGAAGGGACATACAAGGAACTTTTATTAGGAGAATTTAGCTTACTGTCGTAAAATGTGTATGCTGCAGGGCATTGGTGCTCATAAGTCAATAATGAAGCGAAACAGGGTTACAATTTTCGTTAAATTGACTTCGTGCCTTCTTAGTGATCGACAAAAACCTTATTCTTAATCATTCAACAACAACCATATCATAATTTAGTGTTTCCATAATCTGCAAAATGTACAGACTAATCACATGACTGGCCGCCACTGCATTAATTTTTGTTTCATAACTCCAGTGGTAACAATGAAGTTACTTTGTTTTGCAATTTTTTCAAATGTTAGAAGTCAATGGCGGCCATGCCCTGGGAGATTTTATGCTGTGACAGGAAAATTTGAATCCATAGAACAGAAATCTCCTAATAAAAGTTGCTTGTCTATGTCCCCTTTATACACAGATAAAATATTTCGGTTTTATTTATTAACACCTTGTATATTTGTATTATTTTTCTAAAAACAATCATACTGTTAGTTTTAAAGATGATAATACCCAAAGGGAAGAAGTTACAGACCAATAAATGTAAGGAAGAGAGCACTCTGAATCATCTATATGGATACAGATCACAATCGAGGGGTGATTAGTTCGGCACATGATGGAGGCCATGCAATTCTGTGCCATCTAACCAAAACTCCGTGGCGCGACATCCCCGAAGGGACAAGGCCTACCACCCGACCGCTGCGTCATCTAACTATAGGCAGATGGCAGGATTGGGGGAATTCTGTGCCATCACCTAAGTAAAAATCGAGATAGAAGAAATCTTATTATAACCTAGAGAAAAAATGGCGTATCTTCTAAAGGATGATCGACATTCAACCAACCTTCTACAGTGGATTATTACTTACTCCGATCTTAAGATATAAAAAGGAATACAGGAATTTAAGTCATATAACTACATTTAATAGAGAAGATCCTTCTTCAAAACTGAAGATGTCTTTAATGAATCAAGGGAGGTCTTAAGGCATCTAGGGAAGGGTATGACAAGTTTATATAGTTACTGGATATATGTACTGTATCAGTGAAAGAGCATCTGTATAGGTAATGAAGCTTTTGCTTCGGACGAATTTTTTCATCTAATGATTAGACCTACAGTGAAAGGTTCTTTCTAGTCAGACTATTCCATTCATAGGACGCGTATTTGATATTGACCAATAACGTTTAGCAATATCGCGGATATCGACCAATCACGGTCGTTATCTTATAATATGCTTGCTAGGATCACCCAAGGATGCGACTTTATCTGATAAAATGGCAGCTCGTTGCTAGAAAAGTAAGGTATCAATATGCAGTGATTAATACGTCACATGCTGTCAGTGAACAGAATAAAAACACATTAATATACTTTATACGACATAACTTGTTTGGAAACTGAAATAATATAAATATCCATTGATTAAAAAAAGAAATATTCCGATTCGATGCAAGCTGTTCTGATGTTATTGTATCTGATTTGAGTTACTATTTAGGGTAACTATTAGTTCGAACTTCGTCCTCGAAAATCTATCGATAAACTCATGATCTATTATGAAAATCGTCCTCGAAAATCTATCGATAAACTCATAATCTATTATAAAAACAGGAAACCAGTATGTGAGTTAGTTAGAATGATCCTAACGAAGACATAGAAAATATTTAAGGGTACACACAAAGTAGGACGTGAAGTGTAATCATTCCTACAGTAAGATATCCTCGTCACACAGAGCTGGATGTCAAAAACTAGAAATATGTTTTATAAATTGCTTTACACAGCAATTAAGCTGCCAGATTTCCAAGGACTAGCCATAATAACGTCATATACGTAAGATTAAGATTGCTCGTGAACTCTCGCTTTACAGATTTATGTAGCAAACATACACAAGTTTAAATACGAGGATAATTGCTGTTAAAGTAGGTTAGATAATTGCATACTTTGAGGGCAAATTATTTATAAATAAACTGAATGATGTAATGTCTAGCTGACATCATATTATGGCTCGGAAAGAAAAAAAGAGGATGTCGCTCGACTAAACAAAACACATTTGCATGAGAGGAGCATCTTTTAATCGCTCCATTTTTTCTGTCAAAGCTATTAAACGACAACTGCTGAGTGAGAATGTCATTCCATTCATGCCGACCTTCAAATGTAGCTCTTCTATTATTTATATACTGTCTACCATAAAGATAAATCCAACAAATAGAGCACACAACACTCTGTCACGTAAGAATATTGTCGATATAATCACCTTGAAACAAAATCAGGTGCTCAATTAAGGTACTTACACAATCTATAAAGAAAAATCCACAGTTCGGTTGACAATTTGATTTGTTTCCATTGACTAAAAACTAAAAGAAAATCTAATAAATATTCATAATATAAATAAATCTATAATCTTCTCTATATATATAAAAGGCTTTGTCCTGACTGACTGAATGAATGACTGACTGATTGATTGACTGAATGACAGGAATCAACGTACAGCCTAAACTATAACAGGTAGAGACTTGGAATTTTGACAGTACCTTCGTTTCATAATGTAGGTGCTCACTAAGAAAGGATTTTGAAAAATTCTGATTCTAAATGCCAAAAATTAAATGTTTTTGAAAATACTTAATCCCTTTTTACATAGAATTATCAATTCCAAATCACAGAATATATTGTTGCCAAATGGTATCAGGTGGGCTTGGAAGAAACAAATGAAATGCACTTTTGACAAATAAGAGAAGTTATCAAAATAATTCATGTTATAAATAAATATTACAGAATGAAATCCACTAAAATAATGGAATCACATAACTTTCTCTACCCTGGACATAGAGAAAACAAAACGAGGTATGGTAATGTGTATATTATTATATTATATCGCAGGTTTTTGGAGAGAAAAGTATGAAAGTGATAATGCTTTCTGTTTAATTTCATCCCCAAAACGGCTTTATGGTAAGTATGAAAGTGATATTGCTTTCTGTTTAATTTCATCCCTAAAACAGTTTTATGATAACATGAGAGTGAGAAATAAAATTTTCCGCCTCGATATTACAATTTTATGTTACAGGAATTTCTGTTTTTCTTATATGAACCCCTACCAGGCTTGCTGTGTACAAGCGATAGGATGCAGAATTCTACATGCTCTATGAGCCATAAAGAACTATATCAAGCGTTTTCTGAGGGAATAGTTTGAGTGTAATACGTCGTTCTTCCTATTTCAGATTATAAATATCTGTATAAGGACCTAGAATTTAAAAATCAAAAGTCCTTCATAAGTTCATTTCCAATTACAAATTAAAAAACCCGGGCGACGCCGGGTCTTTTAAGCTAGTACAGTATAAATAGGTCTAAATAAACAAATATCTTTTCAGGGGAGGTGTGACTTTTTCATAAAAAGTTAATTCTCTTTTGTTTTGGTCTATGGTTCACTAGTTTTAAGCTATAACGATATTTCTTTCTTTCACAGGCGAACAACAAAATAACTCGGAATAATCTGTGGAAAGATTTATCCTATTTTATAAGAACAATCGGATTTCTTTAACTCAAATTTAAATTCGTAGAAAATAATGCCATAGGCTTATCTTATAATTTTTTAAAGAAATATGTCAGAGATTCTGTCTATTCACAATCATTACCTAGTTCCAATTTAGTGTGATTATCTCACATCTAAGGGTGGCGTTCACCAACCAGGAGTAACTAAACTAAAGTAGTAAATCTAAGAAGGAAACCTGAATTAAACAAAAACCAGTAACCAGTTTGTCTCTCTCACTCTTAAGTCATAGGAGTAATGTGCTAGAGTGGGACAGATGTACTAGTTTTTGTTTACTTTGAGTTTCCTTCTTAGATTTACTACTTTAGTTTGGTTTACTCCTGGTTGGTGCACGCCAACCTAAGTATTACTATATGAACGAAAGGTTGGTTCGTGTACTAACGTCATAAGAACACGATGACGCAAGGAAACTATTACAATAGTATATTATGCAACAAGACTATAATGGCATTTTTTTAAAGATGCGGGTATCTTATGAAACTAGTGCAGCTAGTTCCGTAATTTTCATACGAGCATCATTATAGGCAAGTTGCATACAACTGTTCTTCTACGATCATAATTAAATGTCTAAGCTTCGAGTTTTTACAATCTTGTAATTCATCAAACTACTCTCTATCGACGACGCTATCTTGTGGTATGGCACCATTGTTCCGGATCGTATTCAGTCATACTCATAATTCGTTCATTAATATTTTAGATATCCTAGTTGTGGTTGACCAAGCCTAAATTAGAGCCTCTGGACAAAATTTCTCGGCCCTTTCACGTCCAAGTAAACCTTACTTTTCTGAGAGGGTTGAGAGGCGATGGGCTTACCACATGTCCCTCTGCCCTCTCTCGGAAAATAATCGTAATAAAATTCATATAGGTAACAGAAAACTCCACTTGGAGGCCCTTTCGCCCCAACGTAGGGACTATAGGGTTACAGACAGACAGACAGACAGACAGTTGTGGTTGAAGTGGAGGAATTCATACATAAATCACCTCTACTAAACTATTAAGACCTGAGACCTGTGACCTGTGACGATGGTAATATGCTATCTCGACAACCAGCTGTTAGTATGTTCTCGTTTTTTTCGATAGATGACAGGTGAGGCCGTCTAGGCAGTATTTCTTGACGTCTTTACCTCAAAGCAACGCACATTAAAATGCATTAAATGAACGCAATTTATTATAATATTAAAATTAACACGAACAAAATTGATACTTTCATTACAGGTTGTTTAGTGTGCAGTCTGAATTGCTGCTTTCAAGACTTGAAGATTGTTCCATGTACGTTAGTAATCAATGCCACAACAGTGTTGTAATTAAATTCTGTATCATAATGGATTTCGTTATGATACTGTTACATCCCATATAATAAACGTATAATACTGTAGTAACTTAAGTTCGAACAAGAAATATTATATATTTGAGCTGATGTTACCGTGTAGTACTATTGATTGTGAAATTAATTGAAGGCAGCCTTGCTCGGTTACCATATTTGGTAAGAAGAGCATCACTGAAATATATCAATCATGATTTCAAAAAAGTCGAGAAGAACGTTGAAAGAGAGAAGTGGTGTTGAGAATAAAGTTATAAAATTAACAACGAAAAACGTGGGTGAAGTAAAAACATAAACTTAATTGAAGGTAGTTGGATTAAACAATTAAACAATTACAATTAACGAATGTGAATTAGCAGATGCCTCTTTTATTCATAAACTGGTATTTAATCCAGAAGCCCGGAATTATGTGACGTTAATTAAATTCCACTACCATAGATAAGATATTAGTAACCCCTAAGTTCGAATATTTAGAACTGTAGTAATTTAAATTAAGAAGTTAAGGCACCATTATCATCGTAATACTGAAATAACTGCCCACACTGTCCGCCGTATTATCAGGTGGTGTAAAAAACTTGAATTTTTTTCAGCTGTGTTTGTACTCCTTTAAGCTGCGAGGCCATATCAGGAATTCGGGATTTATGTCTAAACAGTAGGTCATGGAACTATTGATTGTCAATTTATTGTTTCTATTGTTAATGTATTTTTACGGAGTAAATTTCAAATGGTATTAATTTAAATGGATTTTGATACAGGATGAAATGGTGAGGATGATTCATGGTAAGTAAATATCCAATTCGGCATTTGCCTTTACGACTGAGAAGCCATGAAAAAAATCCATGTCAAGTTGGACGGCCACGGGATTTGAACCTGTGACCTCCCAAATGAGAGTCAAAGACGTTACCATCTCGGCCATCTCGCTCGGTTTGAATGTTTTACTGCAGCGGTTGAGTATATTATAAGATTTAAATTCATGGCCTCCTTATTTAGAAGCCATGGTACGATTAATGCATTTGTTAATAACATTCTGAACAAATGGACGACGCTTAAGCCAGAGCATAACCCCTAATACAGTTATGAAAATACTAGAAATCTATCCAGCTAGTTTGGAATACGGTAATCGACGAACACATTAAGAAAAAGAAAGAAAAAATTCTCTCTTTTTTACGGAAGGAAGAGTATTCAGAGTGTTAAGAAATCTGTAATTTATTCACTAAAACATCTAATATAAACTGTCACCCATGGTGATTTTTGCATCAGTCTGGGACTTAAGGACTCGAAGAAAAAATTGTTTCGTTACGGAGGGAATGTATACAAATTGAATTGAGAATTTCCTTCCTTTCGTGAAATCGGATAAGCACTTCCTTACGTAAATCTGAGTACCGGTACCACTAAAGAGAAAAATATATTATTTTGCCAATGTAAAGTTTCGACCCACCATATCAGATTATGCCATGCCAGATCTCAAATTTATTCATTCAGTCGTTTAATTTAAATTACCTCCTATCCCTAGTCAGACTGATAATGTTTCCTGTATGATGCCTCAATAATATAACAGGTAGATCGTGGAAAATGGTAACGGAAACGGCACACCAAAATAATTTTGCTCATCATACATACGTAACGTTGTACACAACAGATTTTCCTTTGCCTTATCTTTTTAACTTTTATAGAAATGTCCACAATGACAGTCACAATGTTAAACATGTCTCTCAAAGTCTGAGAACAAAACACTGGCACTTATTATTTCAGCTTGGCCCAACTTCTTGCATTTTATATCAGAGCTACAATTGGAGAGAAAACATCCTGTTTCATTTATGACTCTAACAATAACTGTGTGTTTCTACTTATTTTCTCTTTGCACAGTGGAGGAAATTTAATTCGCTTATCAAGCAGCATTCATTTCCTCCTCTAAAAACCTGTTACTTTTGTATGAAATAAAAATTCCCAACGCAGTCAAACAGTGTATGTAGGTATTGTATTCATGCATATTTAATAACCCATGCATATACTAACATGTTTTTTACATTTGCTTTTCTTTGTCCCCGAAGAAAAGAACATTCTGACTCCAGTACACGGTTTGTGAAATCTGCAAGATGTTAGATTCCCGCACAATATTAAAGACGTTCAGCGCAAATCTACATATGTTATGTTTCATTTTAGTGCTATGATACAGCAGAGGTAGCCACAACTATCACAATCTCGTGCGGCTCTTGAAAACCAATATACGAGTAAATATGATACAGACTTCGCGTATATAGTTAATATAATTTAACGAAAACATATTACGAGGAAGGGAAAACTTATTTCTGATTTAGTTCACGGTGTATTTAGTTTTAAGAGCAAATTAAGACTCTTTCGGAAAGACTTTGAGACCAAAACATTCGCTCATTTCAATTGTTTGAAGAAAATTACTGAAAGCCTTCCTGACGTTCAGGAAGAAACGGAAGATTATTTGTGTAAAATGTCTGGTC
This sequence comes from Ectobius pallidus, assembly GCA_964059195.1. Classification (NCBI taxonomy): domain Eukaryota; kingdom Metazoa; phylum Arthropoda; class Insecta; order Blattodea; family Ectobiidae; genus Ectobius; species Ectobius pallidus. The sequence continues at coordinate 80,007,097 of CAXKWD010000003.1, forward strand.
TTGCTAAAGAAATCAATGGCAGATTTAATGATTTGAGAACACTTAAACCTTCATTTTAATTCCTGGAAAATCCTTTCGCTGTTGATGTTGTGGATGATGGCTGTCCTGTTTCATCAATAAGTACAATGGATACAGCAGCTGTAGAGTTGAAGCTACTAGGACTAAAAGGACTTTCGGACTAAAAGGTGTTTCGGCCATAGAATTAAGGAAGAGAGTTCCAAAAGAAAGATACCTACTAACAGAAGAGTGTGTGCTATGAGATTTCCTCGACATTTGGGACTATTTATGTGTAGATTTCTCTGTACTGAACGCTTAAGTTCATTAAATACAAATATCGATCTGAACTAACTGATGAACATTTAAGTGAACGCGTCCGAACTGCGCTTACCAATTATCAGCCAGATTTCAAACAACTAACAGCAAAAATGAACACTCTAAAGAGCATTTCTCAAAAGTAAAATCTTATTTCTTGTTGTGTAATTGAATAATAATGTTTATGTGTATAGTAAAAACCATGTGGTTCCCTTCGAACAGCTTCATAAATTTGCTGCTCCCAAAGTTAAGGTTAGTGTCCAGCCCTGTGATATAGGGTTAGATGTTTGAACACCAAATTTTGGGACTAAAGAGGTCGGTACATCTTAATCAAAACATTGCTCGGTTATTGAATGAAGCAAGTAGAATGCATCCCAATCAGAATGCAATAAACAATAACATTATTATCGCCTCACTCATAACGTTGACGGGCGGCTCGCTTTGTTATCATCTTACAATACTTGTTGTTACTGTAAAAGGTTTTCTCAAAAGAAACCGCTGACTGAATCCGTATTGCCAATTCTCTCATTGCTCAATGTCATTGCCACGTAAGTGTTTTGCTGCATCTACATCTTCCCGCTCTGTTTACTAACACTGTGCAGTATGGCATCTACTCCAAACGGCGGCGACTTCTTTGATGTTAACTGTCAACGAATTGAGTGCGGCGATAATATAGTATGACCACAGTATACATACTGTATGTACGACACTACAACCTTTTTTTTTCAAATGGGAAGCGTTTTGTTCTTCTCCTTGCTTAGATACGCGGTCCAATCAGAGACAGCGAGACGGAAGGAAGACCCTTCCTGATAGCGGTACTTCTTTAGCTCGTACGCGTGATTGGCGGTGAAGGAAAACGCTTCCCATTTGAAAATTACTTGTACATGTGATAGTAGCTTGTACGGTAGCCTACAACCATTCCTTATCCAATTTGCAACGTAACTTTAATTCTCCTCTACGCAAACATGTTTTGTCTCAACTTCTTAGTTATAAGGAAGAACAGCTAAAAACAGAAATACGTTAGAAACGGTACCTTTGAAATTAATAATTCATTTAACATTTCCCCCATAAGGAGGCCCATAACGACAACGTATACTGGGCACCAATATATAAGAATGGAATATTCACATTCACGTAAGCGCGGCTTCAATTGAGTCAGTAACTCAGTTGAAGAAAAACTAATCTCCGTGGGGAATAAAATTAGGACTATTCAATTATGTAATCATGGCTTTGAATATAAGTATTTCTTCCAAGAACAATGAGCAATAAAAATGTGCGAATAGAGCATGCAAAAATATCACAATCAGTATAGTAAGGTAGGGCTATTTCGATTCGAGTACCTATGACTCAACTTGTTAACTCACACTTCCTGTTTACTTCCTTGAATCATATATTAGCTTCATTCATAACAAGGCTTGCTTAAATGCATACTTGACAGTTTATGTGTATCCCATTATCATAATAGTTAACATAGTAGAGTGAAGTGTTTGAGCCCACCCTATAGAGTGCTCACTCGACATTCAGATGGCCTAGAACAAACCCGAGTAAAATTGGACGAAATATGCAGTGGACAAAGGATTTCTATATCCCGTGCAGTCTGTAATCATAACACTATTGCCTATTTCTTCCATTAAATATTACCCTTTAACCAATATCATCGCACCAAGAAACACTCTTTAAAGAAACAATGCTAACGAACTACTGAATGTTTGAAGGAACATGCTTATTGTTTGGAACTAGAAAACATGGCGTAAGACAAGGAAGGGGTGTAGTGAATGCGGTCGCTCCGGGTGTAATCACTGAGGAGATGAAGAAGTAGCAAAATAGATACATAAATAGATACATTAATAGTTATAAATAGATACATAATTGTTCTGAAGAGATACTTAAAGTAATTCAAGAGATTTTAAAAAGAATAATAATATTTAAAAGAAGTTTAAAAACTTTCAAGTCAACGTAATATTTATCGAATCAATTAAATTTATTACATTTTAAGGCGAGAGAAAAATAGTTATTTAAATAATAATAATAGTAGGCCTACAAAAATAAAAAAAAAATAATAATAATAACAGGAAACAAATATTATTGAAAAATACTTAAAGTGAAAAATGAAAAAATAAGTAATAGACTAATTAAAATACTAAACCGCCTAGAAAGATTATCCCTAAAAAATGATAAAAATAATATAGAAGTCGGTTTGTTTAAAAATAAGTTATTTACCAGTATTTTCTATTATATATTTTGATCATTCTTTGTACATCTGCATGGTCCATTGCTCCTGCACCGCAGCTAAAGAGACCGGCAATTGTTTTATTAATGACTTCAATTCATTCCGCAATATTGTACCGTGCCTAACAATTAGTTTTGTATATTTCCAACGGTCATGGCATGACACAAAGGTACTCACCCCGGCATTACGAAGATGAAACACTATCTATTGTTAATTTGCATCTTGTGAAAGTAATCACGATTTCTGAATAGCCCATAGAGATGTTGCTTCATTCAATATACATGCATGTCATTGTCACTTGCAGGAGGTTAAGATAATTGTCTGAGGTTAAGATACTTTGCAGGATGATTATAAGGTCGAAGGCCCATCATTGTACAGAAGTGAAAGGTCATTTGCTTTTTCTTATGTGACTTCACTGTTCGTGACTCAGCAATGATTGATTATTTGATGTTTGTGGATTAGGCCTATAGGGCTTGATGGATTAAATAGTGAAAATAAGCAAGCTTACATTTCGTTCACACATGCAGAAGTTGGAAGTGGTTAGAAGTTGCGTTGCATTACCATGATCCCTAAATCCATGTAATTGAGGAGGGTCAGTGCAACCAGCAGCGTCGCCAGGAATTTTATTAAGGGGGGGGGGCAAAATCAATTTCGGACCTCAATTTCAAATGATTAATATTCACTTAGTTAACCGGATCGTTATTTTGAACCTAAGCTGAATTCGACGAGGCTACAAAGTTTTTTAAGTTAACAGAATACGCTCTTTCGAGCAATGGGCTTGGTGAGATATTATTATAAATACATATTATAGTTATAATTAGTTAATACTTGCTAAACTCATTATAAAGAATTCTATTATTTTTATTCTCCATGATACAACTGTAGGTTGACAAAGAGTACCACAAATAAATGAATCCATAAGGCAATCCAGAGGGGGGCAGTTGCCCCCACTTGCCCCCCCCCCCATGCCGACGCCCATGAGTGCAACAATGGTATAAACATTCTGACAGATAAAACTTGATATTGATGTCATCTGTATTACTTGAGGTTGAACTATATTCCTATGCTGTGGTTGAACCAATTATGCTTGTAGCTAATTTATTCCCTGAAACAAAATTCGTCTTGTAGAAATGCAATCAAAATTTTGTAATTCAGGATTAATAGAACCAAAGAATTTAAAAGACAATAATGATCTCACATCCTGGGACTCCTTTGGCCTCAATAGGATACTAGGGCCTACGTCTCCAAGACAATGACCATTTCTGAGATACATGGACCAATAGCCATTCTTCCAAACCACCTACAAACCATTTGAATTTAAGTTCTTCATCTGTCAGTTATCTGACAGTTAGGCCTATTCGAACATTCCGTTGTTATACAATAACAGTTCAGTTAACTTGTATGTTGGAAGTCTCTTAAATTTTCAATTATCAAATTGATACTGAAAAATATTTTGGAAACTAGTTCAATGGAAAAAATAGTGTTTGGGGAAAACTTTTCGTGAAAGATGCTGGGTGATCTGCATCACTTCATGGATAATAATATTTTTAAAAACCGGATGTAATTTTTCAACATTTAGTAGACTATGTTAAAACTGTGTAGTTTTGCCACTATTTCAATACTTTTATGGCAATATCTTTCAGATTCTTAAGAAGGAAGGGATTTTATTTAAGAGTACACGGAGGTATTTGAGTTATGAAGAGTTGAAGTTTTTACGTATGAGAAAACGGTACCAGATACGGAATATTTGACTGGCGTGTTATGCAGGAACATAAAAATATGAAGAGCATGTTTTCATAATGATAGCTTAACAGGCAGGTGGTATTCCATGGGCCAGTGAGCAATTCTCTTTTATTGGTCAGTTACAGTTAAATAGCGTTCACAAGCAATTACATGTAACTTAATATTCCTCCTTCTTTCAACATAAACAACTTAAACTTTATATACCTGCCAGTTATGCCAATTTATTTAATTTTAAAACACATGGAGTAATACTAAACTCTACTCACAATTAGCACAGCATTCCATGAAATGCCGGATTTAATAGTAGATTATATACGCCGAATTTCAGATAATCAAAACAATGACATCTCATCTAGACCTACGTTTAGGCCCCAAACCTTATTCTATGCAACCAACTTCAAATTAGAAATTAACTTCACAAACATTTCGTTTCGGTGTTGACTCTAGAATATTTTTTTTAAGCATTGATGGCACGATTTTACTTTTTGTAGGACACGATTTTTTAAATTGAACTTCCTGTTATGAACTAGTATTTTGGCCCTATCATGTTTGTATAATGCCAAACGACAGTAGGCCTATAACAATAAATAAATACCTAATGTTATGTTACTGCAGATTAAGATATAGTAGGCCTACGCAAGTCCAATATTAATAAAGGTAATCATCATCAAGTAAAATCATCAGTGGACACTAAGCTTGAAATCCGTTAGAAAATTTTTAGCAAATTAAATGGTTTCTATGAATAAAAACGCGCACATTTTAAGTAAAGCATTATGCTGTTAAACTTATACCTCTATTTTTATACAATCTTTTTGAGATGACGCAAATAAACGTTAGTAGCAATGAAAAATTAAATAGACTTACCCTTGGGATCGAATTTGTAAGAGCCATTTTATAATTACTGAGATAAGAATCAGTAGAATGAGTTTTTCAAGGAAAGTGTTAGCTCACTGATTAATTGAATCCTGGAGATGAATGAGGCCAAGGCATAAGGGTAATGTAGCTAGGATGACATGTTAGTTTGCTCTAGTTGTAATTACCAGGATGTGGGTCAGCCCAGCTTCGCCTGGGGAGGTGCCACGGCGCGGTCATAAGGGTATAACATGCAAGTCCTGTCTGCAAAGATCTCTGTTTGCTTGGTGTCTGAATTTAATCTCGCACCTGCAACATTAATAATTCCACACTTATGGCCGATTTCATCGACCACGGTTAGGATGCCCGGTTACTTGACCATAATAACCATCGTTAGACAGCCGTTGCACCGACGATTTGGCCCGGTTAAGAAACCACGGTTATCTGCCGCCTGCTCATCTCGCCATTATTCCTCTCCGGAACAATTCATTAGCAGTATTTAGACGGCAGTGACTTGTTTGTTAATTATTTTTCGAAGCGTAATAGTATACTACTATAAAACTGTAAACTCAATAAGTTCTGTTAAAGGTCTAATATCTACACAATATGTTACTAGTGCTGCCATCCGTCTTGCATTGTTGGCAGACATGTTTGTTTGTCTTTTGTCTCTAGAATAAATTTTATTCTGTGCCACTCGTCAGTGGGAATACGTTGTTTTATTATAGGTTATGGGCCCAGAAGCTCATAAAATCGCAGTATTGAGTCGTTTTAACAAGGATTTTGCAGTAAAGCAAGTGTTAAAAGACAGTATTCAGTGCGATTTAGCTGTGAACTGACTGATCGTATTAATTATCGCAGTGTATAAGTGTAAAAACTGTTCGTCAAAAATGGCTACCAATTACCTCATCAATGTGCCGAAATTAAAGGGACGCGATAATTATTCGGAGTGGTGTTTCGCTGCAGAAAATTTCTTAGTTCTCGAAGGCATGAAGCATTGTATCAAGCCAGAACCGGGAAAAGAAATAGCAAGCGCGGATGACGAAAAAACTAAAGCCAAATTGATTATGACCATCGACCCGTCGTTGTATGTCCACGTCAAAACCGTTAAATCTTCGAAAGAATTGTGGAATAAACTACAGCAATTATTTGATGATAGTGGCTTTTCACGGAGAATAAGTCTGTTGAGAAATTTGATTTCAATCCGGCGAGAAAATTGCAGTTCGATGACGTCATATGTGACGCAGATTATCGATACTGCGCAGAAATTAAGTGGAACGGGATTTGAAATAAATGATCAATGGACAGGGTCATTGTTGTTGGCTGGATTGCCTGATCGTTTTGCTCCAATGATCATGGCAATCGAACATTCGGGAATTTCCATTACGGCAGACAATATCAAGACAAAATTATTAGACATGGAGTCGGTAGATTACAACGAGAGTGAAATGAACGGTGCTTTCGTCAGTCATTCAAATCATGCAAAGCAAAATAAGAATAATTTGTCTATGGCCAAGAAAAATTGTAATGTTGGTAGTACTACTGTTCCGTCGAAGTCAAACACCAAGGCGGTGAAATGCTACCGATGTAAACAAGTCGGCCATTACAAAAATCAGTGCATGTATAACGAAAATAATTCAGCAAATAAGAAAAATAAAGAAAGAATGCAATCAAACGCATTTAGTGCAACATTTTTAAGTGCGAATTTCAACAAAAATGATTGGTATATCGACTCCGGGGCAAGTGTACACATTACAGCAAACGAAAGTTGGGTTATGAATGCCAGATATGAACAAAATAAAGGAATTGTCGTAGCTAATAGCGAGAAGATGACAGTATTATGTTCTGGCAATGTTAAAATAACGACATCAACTGATGATTGCGAGTACGACATCGTGGTAGAAGACGTATGCTGTATACCATCTCTGACTACTAACTTACTATCAGTCAGTCAACTAATAAAAAAAGGAAACAGTGTGTCTTTCACAGATAAAAGCTGTTGTGTTTACAATAAAAAGCAACAGTTAGTCGCTACAGCAGTATTGGTCAATGGGGTATACAAAGTAAACTTGGTATCCCAGGAGTATTTGGCTGCATCAGCTGTGTCAGGAGTAACATGGCATCGCAGATTAGGACATGTCAACAAGGAATACTTGAATAAAATGAAAAATGCTGTCTTGGGAATGTCATTTGATGAAAAAGTAGAAATAAGCAAGGCTTCTTGTACAACATGTTGTGAAGGTAAACAGTGTCGCTTACCATTTAAAGGCAGTGGTCAGAGAAGCAGCAACTTGCTAGATTTAGTGCACACAGACATTTGTGGCCCTATGGAGACTACATCGATAGGAGGAGCAAGATATTTCTTGTTATTTGTCGATGATTACAGTCGCATAACATTTGTTTATTTTCTGAAGCACAAAAATGAGGCTCTGAAGTATTTCAAGATATTCAAAGCACAGGTGGAAAATCAAACAAAAAGAACAATAAAAGTGATAAGAAGCGATAATGGTTTAGAGTATTGCAATAAGGAATTTGAAGATTACCTAAACAGTGCTGGTATTATCCACCAGAAAAGCAACCCATACACCCCAGAACAAAATGGTTTATGTGAAAGATTCAATCGCACAGTCGTAGAAAAAGCGAGATGTCTACTGTTTGATGCAAACCTGGGAAAAGAGTTTTGGGCTGAGGCCACCAATACGGCAGTGTACCTGCAGAATCGAACTGTGGCTGCTGCGTTGGATAATAAAACGCCATATGAACTATGGACTGGCACAAAACCAGATATCAGTCATATTAGGATATTTGGTAGCACTGTCATGGTACATGTTGCTAAACAAAAGCGTAAGAAATGGGATAAGAAATCTGTGAAATGTATTCTTACAGGATACCCAGATAACATAAAGGGATACAGAGTCTATAATCCAGAAACAAGGACTGTGTTTACAAGTAGAGATGTGGTCATTATTGAGCCAGAAATCAATTCTGAATGTATGATTCAAATGCAAGACCAGAATGTTGCTTCAGTGGGGGATGAGGTTAAACCAGAACAACAAGGCCAGGAGGTAACAAGTTTTGATTTAAATGAGGTTAAACCAGAACAACAAGGCCAGGAGGTAACAAGTTTTGAATCAACATCTAGTCTTGAAGATAACTCCAACAGGGAAAATGATTATTCCTATGATGATGAAGACTCAGAGAGTACACTTCAGTGTGAAAATGAAGATTTCATGGACAGACCCAGACGAACACGGAAACCACCAGAGAGATATGGTATGTCGAATCTTTGCACAAGCGCTGAAACCTATGATGATGTGGCAGGTTTGACACTGCATGATGCTTTAAAAGGACCAGAAAAGAAACAGTGGATGTTGGCCATGCAAGAAGAACTACAGTGTTTCAAAGAAAATGATGCGTGGGAATTATGTGAAAGTCCACAAGATGGTAGGGTTGTACAGTGTAAGTGGGTGCTTCGTAAAAAATATGATAGTGATAACAAAGTTCGGTTCCGTGCACGTTTAGTTGCTAAAGTTTTTTCACAAATTGAAGATAACTCCTACGGAAACTAAGTTGCATGTATCTAAGGGGGAAAACTATGTTGGAAAATTCCCATATCAGCAAGTTATTGGTTGTCTAATGTACTTAGCAGTTCTAACCAGACCTGATATTACTTATGCAGTTGGATTTTTGAGTCAATTTAACAATTGCTATTCTAGAGAACATTGTGCATATGTAAAGCGTCTATTGAGATATTTAAAATGTACTAAACATTACGGTTTGAAGTACACTGCTGATGGAAATTCAATATTAGAAGGATATGTAGATGCAGATTGGGGTGCAAATGTTATAGATAGGAAGTCATATACAGGATATTGTTTCACTTTATCTGGTTGTGTAATTTCTTGGGAAACTAAAAAACAAACTACTGTAGCCTTGTCTAGTAGTGAGGCCGAATATATGGCTATTACAGAAGCATGTAAAGAAGCTGTTTATTTGAGAAACTTACTATATGAAATTACACAAAATTTGTATACCATTGATTTGTTCAACGATAATCAGAGTGCACAAAAGCTAACTATGAATCCAATGTTTCACAAGCGTACAAAACACATAGACATTAAGTTTCACTTTTGTAGAGAATGTGTAGTAAATAAAATTGTAAATGTGAAGCATTTGCCTACAGCTGAGATGCCAGCTGATGTATTCACGAAGGCTTTATGTGTTGTGAAACATTATAAGTTTTTGGATGTATTAGGTATTCAAAGGTTGTAATATTTTTTTGTATATCCATATTGTTAGATATAGTGGGGGTGTTAAAGGTCTAATATCTACACAATATGTTACTAGTGCTGCCATCCGTCTTGCATTGTTGGCAGACATGTTTGTTTGTCTTTTGTCTCTAGAATAAATTTTATTCTGTGCCACTCGTCAGTGGGAATACGTTGTTTTATTATAAGTTCTATTGAAGTAATACTATTCATAATTCAGGTCAAAATGTAAGAAAAAGGAATGAGATCAGTGTTTTTAAATTTTAGAACTTTTGAAAATACTATGCTATTTGAACTGGTAGTTAAGTACGAGTTACTGAAATTAAGCAGAATGATGGTGTCACAATATTAAAACACAAGCTAGAACTCACAACATGGAAGCCATATAGCCTATAAAATCTCCTATAACTTCTCTGTGCAGTACATTCTGCAAGCTGTTGTTTCATCTATGTCCCTGACATCCATTAGGTCTGTATCTCGGAGATTTCCCTGCTGCGTTGAAGCCCAGTGCCATCAAAAGTCTATTTCATGGTGACATGGGATGATTTCCAATAAGGGAGAAGTTCAATTCTTACACCCGTGTAGTTCAATAAGGCCTATATAAAGTTACTGTTCATTCTCTTGAATGCTATGACATCCAATGTACGGGGGTTATAGCAACTTAACCGCACGCTCAAGACCAGTTAGTAATTTCTCCTGGTTAGTGTCGTTTAACTCGTAACCGGGCTCAGTGAAACGGAAATACATGAAAATGCATGGTTAACTAAACCGCCCTAACTGAAGTCGGTGAAATAGGTGATTACAGAGCTCAAGAGAACCAACATATGCAGACCCCATTATTTTTATCTATGGGCAGGCTAGGTAGGAGGCTCAGGACGCTGAATATTAAGGGACGCAAGAGAGATAGGACGTTAGTAGGCTAATGTTAATCAGATTTCAAAGATTTTTGAGCAAGGAAATCACCTCATTATATTACATCTCTTCACTAGAGATTTCGGTTCCAATTAAAATGCATAACTTTAAAGTGATCCTTATATAAACCATTGAGGTCTTTTTGATTCCAGGATATTAAGGTCAAAGATTTTTAGACATTGGTAAGGTTGTCAGCCTTACGCAGAGGCCTCCTTTACCCTAGGTCTGCTGCTGTTCCTAACCTCCGTTAAAGACTGAGTAGACAACAGGGTCATAATGCCAGCAGAAGGATTAGGCCAATGAAAAATCCCGACGACCTCATTGGGGAACGAACCCGCGACCTTAGGGTTTGTAGCGTTATTCAGAAGGCTAGATTCTACAGAGGAAATTTTGGCTTAAGTGGGAATCAAACCTGAGTTTTCATATTAGTATCGGGTGTGTTGAAGATCACTGGAAGAATGATCCTCATACAGTAAGCATTGAGAAGGCTTATGTTATCTGTTACTTTACCTTTCAAGAAATGTTAAAATAAGAATCCATTTGCTAAGAAATATGGAAGTTTCTGATATTTTCAACTTCCACGTCTGTTTGTCTATCTATCGGTCTATTACTATATTAACCACGTCCGAATGGCAGCGGGGAATTGAAAGATTTTTTTCTGAATGTGTAGGCTACACTCCTGGGAAGGGAGTACATTCCAATAATAGAAATATGGTTGTAAAAGTAAAGAAAAATGGTCCCTATACAGGCAGTCGAGGCCCTAGGGTTGCAGGTGGTTGAGACTTCCAGAATTTCAGTCATTCGGCACATGAAGGTTGTAAGGTCTTTATCATCCGGATTGTTCCTGATACTCATTTCTTTTAGAGACCGAGTCGATCCCCGGGCCAGAAGGATTAGGCTATTTAAAAAATGCATATGACATCCTGACTCGAACCCGCAACCTTCTTGTTTGTAGCGCAGAGCCTCAACTACCTGCGCCCGAAACAGTGGTTTTACACAAATAATTTATTATTCCCTGATAAATGAGTTTCCCCCAGTGGCAGTGTTGCTATTTGGAGGTTGATTGTTAAATTACTATATTTGATTTATGACTTCATGCACAAAAACTCAGTTTCCCATTTATAAATTAGCAACCGTTCATCATCCAACCAGCAACTCTGGCGGGAATCCCAGCAATCACAGGATTAAGTTTTGTGTACATAAACTGCCTCTCTTCTTCGAATAGACATTACAATTCGTTTTTTGTGAAAGATGGAGCGATAGAAAAGATAAAATAAAATATGAAAATAACTTCCTTAATAATGGTTTTATTTAAAAGTTATGTATGACAAAACTTGCTAGAAGAATATTTCCGATTCTAGCAAAATGTCGATAGAATGAATGCTAACGAGTTATATATATTTTGTATGTTTATTAAGTACTGTACTACAAATCTTGCTTTCACAGTATGGTGTTGTTTTGCCTAACATTTTGATTGCATGGAAATCGGAATTTTTTTTTTTTTTTTTTTAATTTACATTACAATATTTCAAGACGGCAGCTGCAAACGCCTGATTGATGCTCAATCAAATATCTAAGAAATTCAAACCGGCACTGCTTCACATCTAGAACAGCATCAGCATCCAAACCAATAACATTCTCTTTTACTAACCCTTCAAGTGACTGAAAAACACTAACTATTAGCTTTCTTCTTCCGCCTTCTGTTCTAGTACAAAGTAGTCAAGAATTTCTTCACTTTCGCATTTTAACTTATATTTTTCTTGCTTGTACCAGTATTATATTTATGTCACTCATATACGAATTACGAAACAGGCTATATTGCTATATTGTAATATATAAAAGCTTCTTTCCTAAGTTTAGGTATGCTGTCAACAGAATATATCAAGATATTTCTGTAATATTAATTATAGCGTACTTTTAATGGCCATAGCATTCGTATCTCCAGTAATCTGTAAGTGTATAAGGGTTTAAGGTGGAATATTTATCACGTGCAAAATAGTCACCCTTATAGGAAAATGAAGTTTTTAAACATTTAGGTAAGTTAGTTTTTAGGTTAGTTCTATAAATTATTTGTTGAAGGTCGTAATTCTATTTTTTCACAGGATGTCTGAAATGTTCCTACGATGTTACAGGCCACCATAGCGAATGTGTTGAGAATAGTATTGAATATAATGAAACACCAATAAAACAGAGCTTTACTAAATCATCATTATAATTATTACCATTATTATTTATATTGCTATAATCATCATCACTGTTACTTTCATACAGAAATGTCTTAAGTGTATGTATGTATTTGTTTCTATGTGATATGTTTCTCTGTTCAAATGTACAGTTCAAGCTTTCAAAGTCATTATGCACTATACTCCTACATGTGTAGTACGAGATCAGGATTGCGGTAGAGGATTAACTTTGTCTAAAAGAAAGCAGAATGATAATATTCTTGCTCTCTGTACTCTAAATTATATTTTACACTAATGGAGTTTTTTTTTTATCCATTATTTGGACTTGATATCCTACTTCAAGGTTTCGAATGATAACAGTGATCTTATCGATCCCTGTGTAAATATTTTATTTCGTACCATCCTATCTTTCCCAGGCTTTTCTTATCTGAAGAATTTCAGCACACTTGTCGGAGAAAATGAAGTGATATTCATTGTGAGGAAAATCAATTGCTTTCGTACCTTTATCAATACCCATTTGACACCTTGAGGTTTGATAGATAACATATTAGTTAAATCCTTTTGTAAATTAAACAGATAATATACATTGGAATGCCTTCGTCTATGAGATATAATACAGTAAAATTATCAGCAAAAATGGAGAAGTCACACTCATCAGTTTATGCCAAGCTATCAAATATATATATATATATATATAAACATCCTGACTTCAATTGAAAGGATATTTCTCAAGTGAATTTTCTCCGTAAACTCTACATTTACATAGAAGAGGGATTTAGAGTTTTTTAACGCAAATTTTAATACAGAAAAATTCTTATGGACTCCTTTTTATCTATCTGCAATTTAGAGATGATAGTAAATAAAATTAAAGAAGCGTGGGATTAGTAGGCCTACACGTATAACTGGATCAGTTGATTACTATTTAAGCTATTTGGTAATCAATAAACCTCTCGTATAGGCTTACATACTTATTGCATTATATAAAGAATCCAATGCACATTTTTATGGAAATAAAATCTAGTGGTGTATACGCATGATGCCCGTAATCTAAAACATATTGAAACCTAGTTCTTCATTTGATATGCATGAAAATGTAAACGAGAAGTTATTTAATATCAAAATTACTTAGACATTAATCATGTGAGCTTGGTTCTATTTTTAATTGTATGGTAGTTCCATTGTCGTGTATTTTTTAAGCTTGCACTACTAAATTTTCCAAACAGCAACAACATTAGTTGGCTCTTCAATATAGGATTAACATAGATCTGGAAAACAAACAAACATTATTCTTTCCAGGAAGGTAGTTACAGTGATATTTTAATAATTAATCTTTAAAACAAGGAGATACGCCACTTTGAATGTACATCCCTTACGGAGAAAGAAGTTAGAAAATTGGTGGCGTCTCGTACCAGTAAATACCGATTGGAAAATTGTCTTGACTGAAAGGGCTTAATCTTATAAGTGTTGGCCATTTTTATTTTTGCAATTTCTGAGCTTTGAAAATCACTGACCTGCGATCAGAAATGTCTTTCAAAGCCATAGTTTATTCTGAAAGAAAAATAAAGATAGGCTACAGATTTTAAACGAGGATTTTTATTATTTGTTTTATAAAACTAAAGTTCGTAACACTATTGAGGTTATGGAGACATTATTTCAATTTTGGGATTATGAATATTTCAAATTAAATTATAATATAAATTTTCAAATATGTAAAGTTATTGCCAAATTAACTTAAACTTTACAAATAGGATATCTACTTGCATATGTGTACTGTACAAATTAGAGTGTACTAAATTGGCATTTTACCTTGACGCATCCTTAATATTATTATGTTTAAAACAACAAACGTGATTTTATTAAAATTTAAAACAGGTCACCCCGATTCTTGGTAATGAACGGTTACCATTTCACCATTGGAGGCATCACTGCATAACAACATAATTAATACAAATATATAATACAACTACGAAAATCCCAAAGTGTCAAAATCATGTTTATTTTCATTCTAGAATCTATAATTTTCAGTGTCGTGTACATTTTTCACTAACTAAGCGGAGATGTATCCCAAACAAACACATGCCCAAATTCAGATATCTTATAAATAGCAGAATTCCATGAGCCCTCTTGTTTTTAAGTGTCATGCTTTTAAGAGGAAAATAGACCTCTTAACTCGTATAATGTAGCATGAAGTAAATCCTTTCCTGGAAACTATTGCGTCTTTTAAGCGGCTTACGTCATAGCCAAAGCGATAAGCTCTGATAGCAAGGTGCGATAACACTACTTCGCATGTATCTCCTTGTATAGCGTCTTAATAGCTTACAGCAATTTGCTTCAGGATCTTCTAGGTTATACCGTTCTAGGTGGTTTAAATATTATTAAATTGTTGTGTTAATATACGACACACAAATAATCATGAGACGACAAATAATCATGATGACGATGATGATGTAGATCAGCGCTGTCCACCATGCGGCCCGCGACCTCACTTTTACGGCCTCTAAATGTATAAATTACCCTCAAATACGAAATTTATAAAGTCAAAATATAGATGTTCCCTCTCTGATAAGTCACTTACTCAGTTGCTTGTTTATCAACAACAAATATTAAAGTTAATATTGATGCATTTGTTAGTGAAAACCAACATCCTCAAATTTCCCACTAATATTTTTGTAATTTGATATTTTTTTAATAAATTAAAATAATAATACAAAAGCGTTTTTTTCTTTGTAAACCACACCTATTAAAACTCACTGATAAAGTTACATACAAAGTATTTTATAATGCGGCCCTCCAAACCGCATTTTTTAAAGCGGCCCTTGGGGCACTTGCAGTTGGACAGCCCTGATGTAGATGATGGTCATGCTCTTAATATCAATACAGGATGAGGGAATAATTTTAATATAAGATTTACTCTGAGGGAAGGATAAAAAAAAACTATGATACAAGATGGATGCTGGGCATAGTCTGTCTTGTCCCAGAATCGACTGACTCGTCCCAAAGTAAATTTCAGTGCTTTAAACCTATAGTGCAACTGGTTCCCATTTAATTCTCGGCGCGTTAAACCTATAGCCCAGCTTGTCCCTGGTTTTTTAGAAGAGGTGCAACCAGATAAAAATAAAATATTTATTTCTCTTAGTCCAGACTTGAAACTGTACATGGCACAACCATTTTGCTGGTTGGTGTGGTTAAAATGTAATCTTTCATTAGTAAAATAGTGTCCATTTTATAGGCTTGGAAGAGTAGAAAGCATTGTGAAGGTGAGAATGAAAGGATTCACAAGCATTTGTAGTTTTGGTCAGCGCTGCAGAAAAATCACACCTTGAAGAAACCGAAAACAAATAAGTGTCCGTCAAATGGGCCTACTTTTCATATTTTGCCAATAGTTCATCATTCGGCACGATTGACAACATATTCCACGAAACAATTTTCTACCTCAGACGAATCAAAATACACAAGGACAAAACACTTCATCTAGACCCCATTTTTTTTTCTTTGTAGTCATTTGTCATAGCAAGATTCATAACTTTCGCCCACCAGGCCTTTGCCAAATGAAATCTACGTCAACTTATATTTGCATGAAGCCATACTTTATTAACATTTCAAAATCGGCCGATCTGCCAATAGTCGCTGCATTTGTTCTATTGCTCCGTTTTCCGTTCTTCATGTCCTAAATTAATGAGGAAATGTGTTGACCTGACTAAGATAATGACAATGACGAAGACTGTAATGATTAGGGTTCGGATGTTTATGACATGTCATATTTTTATCCTGACCTCCATTCTCGCCGCAAACACAAATTAAACATGAATTGCAAATTTCGGACCATTTCTATTTTGCAGACAAAGTCATATTTAGTCGTTTTCATGGTCATATTTCGGTCATATTTGTACTTTAACGTCATATTTCAGTTTAAAATTCAGTGAAAGAGCAGAATTGTGGAGTATATGCAATAAATTGTCGACTTAATTTTTTTTTCTGGAGTCACTAATATTTTTTTTTTACTTTAAGTGAAATGTGATAGGACAATAACAAGTAGGCCTAATAGCACAATTATTATATCTTCCTCCTTGTTAATAAATTCCAATAGACATGTTTTAAAAATATTTTCAGTTCACATTGCAGTGATACCTGTTAACATTAACAAATTAGAAGTTCTTTACAAGTAAAACTGTAAATCAGCTATATAATTGTTCAAAAGTGATTATCTAATTGAATTAATGTGATGTAATAATTTATCGTCATTAAAGGTTTAAATTAGAACATTTATTTTTAAAAAATACGTTCTTTCATGAGGTCATGTTTAGGATTTTTGGGTCATATTTAGTCATTTTTAATGTTATATTTGCGGTGATATTTCTACTTTTTAAGCCATAAACATCCGAATCGTAATAATGAGTAATGACAATAATGTCACTTTTAGTACCTCAATTAAATGCACAATGCACTCCTGTACAAGTAATACAAGTATGAAAGAATAAAGAATATATTAAACATTTGTAGAAATTAGCAAATTCCCTTACCCTCTTAATGACGAATTACATTATACGACGATATTTATTTTTTGCGTCGAAACTTGAAAATTAATTACTGGGAGAATGTATAAAATAACGTTTTTATTTCACTAGTAAAGTCTTTCGGATAAAGATCAAAGCAATAGAATAAACGAAACCATTTTCAATCACTAAACGATTCTTTTCCAACTCGACAATCTTATACTGTTTTTAGATACGTTACTCTAGTAAAGTAGGCATTTATAAAACATCCTATTAGACTTATTTTGGCAAGTACAGCAAAAACCACAGCGAAAACAAAAAGAACGAAACAAAAAGTGAGCACATGGGAAATGAAAAATTTATGGACTACCAAAGAAATAATCCAATTTGACAGAATATGCAATACAGAAATTAGATAAAATAGCCAGATTTGACTTGGGTATTTCATGGGTTCGTTAAGTTGCAAAGGCTAACGCCGGTCTTATTTCGTTACAACCTTGTACCTGAATTATGGATTCAATGCCTTGGGTACTGCTAACAAAATGTGTTGAAATTTTATTATTAGGAGAGTAACTATGGTAGAAATAGAAAAATAAAATGATAACGAATATTTTGTTCACTGGACATTTTGTAATATGTATTTTTATTTCCAAACCCTAATGGGTATTTTCCTTTTGCCAAGTTGCCACAGAATATGTTTACAAAATGTTGGTATAGATGTGGAAAGTGTATACGTGGCATTCAAACATATTAATATCATAATTTCTTTGTATTTCATGAAAATTGAATTTAGTTTTAGAACAAGTTTTTTTTTATGTGTAAACTTTTTAAAATCGGTTTTTAAGGGTCTCTTGGTAAAATTGCATATAACATTAAAATAAGAAAATGTTACATCTATTTGTAGTGGATGACTTACCAAAAACGCTTATATCGTTACATGTAACAAAAATTATACATTGGGGATCCCTTGCTAAAACCACATGGAATGTTATATGTAATAAAAATGTTACATCATTCTGTAGGAAGTCACTTGCTAATCGGTTGTTAGGTTACACGTGACAAAATTGTTGTGTCTTTAAATTTGGTTACGAACACGTTTGTACTCCCATTGGGAGTACGTATGGTTTAATGTGAACGATACAGAGAAGATTAGCATTGTCCCTGCGCAAGGATGACACTGTAATCGTGAAGCGTTTACACATTTTTTCCACACTTTTCTTATCCCCATTTCCGATGCAATCATCGCTTCCACTAAATCACTTAAAGCACAAAACATCCACTACAACAGTAAACCTTGGTTTTACAATACTAACACTCCGCGATTTGCTGTATCTTTAATTTCCAAAATCAAGTTTCATGTTGCCATTACACCACAATATTTATTCAAAATTAAAAGGAGAGCCACCCCCCACTGTGACTGTGGTGACATAGGAGACGTAAATCATATCCTTTTAGGTTGCTCACAATATAAACAACAAAATGATATTTTTCATGCACAAATTTACAAAACAAAAGGCCTTGGTCCATGGCATATTCCTTCCCTTATATACAATGACGAAAAACACATAAGCCGATTAATACATAAACATATAGTAAATTGTAAAATGAAAATTTGAAACACCCACTTCCCACTCCATACAAACACTTTGTTCACACACCTTCCTTTATACTCCACGAAGCTGCAACTACCTGGGTGTAGAGAGGCTTCACAAAATAAAAGAAGAAGAAGAAGAAGAAGAAGAACACGTTACATCAATCTCAGAGTTCGAAAGAGTATACGAGTAGAAACGGCTTGAAGTGACTGATCATGGTGGATGATCATGGTGGAAAGTGTCCATTTCCATAGGTATTGGGAGCACCATACAGCAGCTTATATTTTAGTTAACTGGTAGTTATGAATGACTTTGCAGAATTTCTAGTGTCCCTTTGATGCCAATACCTGGGATGAAACTATAAATTCTTCATTGGAATCGAGAAGGAATTCAGGAATAGTGCCGTAAGCTTATCACTCGGAGACTATATTGCATTTATAAATAAAATAGTTTTTAGTGGATCATGCAATTAAAATCATGCTCAGTATACATACTCTTTACCTGTTTTCGATGAGAGAATTGCTAGTCTTCTGGTGTTCAGTGGCCTCGGTCTGCACCAAGACCGCTCTTCACCTCTAAAAAGAGGCCCCTATCTATGCTCATTTCTAAGTACTACTTTTGTTAATACCTTGAGGTGTCCAGCAGTATTAGGAATGGAACATACACAGACTACACTTCAAAATTCCATACCAAAGCACAGAATTACGAAATGAAGGTCTGAGTCCTAGTGTTGTCTTCCTCAGCTTGTTCTTGATATAGAAAAGTTTTTCTCTTGATGTCACAAACACTGAATAAAAACACAAACACTATCTTCTAGTCTTCTTGTTTCTTGATATAGGATAGTCTGTACACACGTCACTATTATACACCGATAAACACCGAAAAAGTAAAACTCGACGTCAATGCTGGGTACTCCAGGATGGCTTCGACAGTATCTGCAATTAAAAAATTTGTTGTATATATCAACTGTATATTCAAAACAAAAGAGATAAAATAGTATTAGATAACCAGTAAACCCATGTTAAAATTTTGTACATTCAATCCCTTCCCCCTCCCCAGAAATGATTTGGTATTTTGTTTGGTTGTTGAAATTAAGTACCAGTACCTAACGAAATGTGCGCAGAAAATAGCAAAAGAAACTTTTTAATATGAACGTATATAATTTACATTGTAATTCTATGAATAAGGTGCCAGGATGTAGAATTATAATTTATTCGGTATGGCAGGACAAAGTCCTTAAAATCGGGACAGAACAGATTTTCTCAGGAAGTATGGTCACCGTTTAGGCCTATATGCTCCACATTTCGTGGAGACGAGTTCCTACTCGAGAAGTTGTCAGAAGCCCGGGGCTTCTCATGTTAATTGCATGTTACATAACAACATGAGCATATGGTCACTAATTGAATTCTTTAATTAATCCAGAGATTTCGTAACTCTACACTCTAGTTTAAAGCCTGTGCCGGTATAATAATTCCAGTCATCTACATTGTAGCCTAATTTTGGTGAACGGTTTTAATGTTGGCATTTAAGTAAACATTGTAAGATCTTGTTTCTGTAGCAAATCATGACTCAAGTGCTACGTCATGTTATGTCATACAGATTTAGTGAGAGTTCAAAATATAATGACGATGATGAAGTCGGACAGGACAGAGCCGGGGAGGGGAGGCTCATTTGAAAATTGCTCCTTAAATTATAAAAATTTACTATAAATTAAATTACCGCGTTCTATAGGCTATACAAACATCTAATATTTTAAAATAACATTTGAATAAGTTTAAATTTAATTAATAAAAATTCAACTTTACCAAGTTACAAAACAGAGAAGAGAGCGGTTCAACAAGGAAGACGTCTGGAATCGGTTGAGGGGGAGAGTGAGTGGAAGGGAAGTCTACCATTGTATTCCACTGCACCAAAAGCGCATGCGCGCTCTAACGTCTTCCTAACTGGCTAGCTCTCTACAACAGAACTTCTGAAAATAGTGTATGCTAAAATGTAGAATTATTATAAACCAAATTACAACATGCGTTGAATATGGTACGTGCCAAAGGGCTCTTGGAGCAAAGTAAAATACCTAAATAAATAAATAAAACTAGAAAAAGATATCCTAGAAAACATTTCGTTACAACATAATAGCTACATGAAGTGTTTATAGGCTAATCTGCGGTGTCTTGATTTTATTAAGCACGTGTGCAACATTCTTTGTGGGCACTACCTCGGGAAGGAAATATAAGCTTATAATTACCTACGCACGGTGCCTTGTTGGGACCAACCTCCATTATACATTATGATACCATAAGAAGATGTCATGGATTCTGCGCAAAAAGAATAAAAATAAATGTAGCCTGTCACACTGTATAAATACCGGAACTAAAGAGACTGATTCTAAAGTTATATATATTTACCTAATACTTTCAGGCTGACTGTACTGTTTCGAAATTTGGAAGCAGATGAAATTTGTATTTTATGCTGTCTTCTATGCTTTACAAGGTTAATTTCCTGGTTTAGTTAAAATCATGATTGCACTAGTGATTGTGAAAACAATATTGTCTGATGAGCAGTTTACTTTGGTGTGTGTATAGGCCTATATATGTATTAAAAAATAAATAAACCTAAACTCCATGGTGCTACATCCCTGAAGGGACTAGATCTTCAACGTTGAATCATCTATCATAAGCAGATTGCAGGATTGAGGGGCCCATACCCAGCATGGGACAACCACGGCCGTTAATCATGGTTTCCGTGACCGGGGCTACTACCACTCACTCAAATAGCTCCTCAGTTTGTATCACGAGGCTGAGTTCACGCCGTTCCAGAATTCCCTCATAAATCTCCGAGGAGGTAGCGGGGATCGAACCCGATGCCTCATTGAATACTTGTAAATAGAAAAATCTTCAACGCTGACTAATTAGCCTCCTGAGGAAAAATGAAGAGTTACTTGATAGAGTGGTAATTCCGGTCATGAATCTATCAGTAAATGCCATGGATGTCGGTATGAAGTTCACAGACTCAAAACCCTTCCAACTATCAATTAAATCAAAAGATTGAGCTAGATCACGTACCGAACAGATGGTAGCCCATCCCTTCTGGGATGTAGCGCCAGAAAGTTTAGCGATTAATAAAAATACAATAGTGATGTGATTGGCAATAATTCTGGTTGCCATAAGAATACAACACCGTATAAACTTCGATCTACAATTTTTCTTAAGGAAAAATAAAGTTAAGTTTAAATCAGTTTTATCAATATTGATTTTTGTTATTGTCGTATTGTCATATTGTCGTAGTTTTACCTCTCCCTTTTAGGATTTAAGCGACCCAAGCCGCCCGGGCCTTACAGGGCCGCGACATAATTTTTTGACCAGTCAAGCACATGGAGGGCCTCCCCGGATGAGTGATCAGCCCAATGCCAGGGCCACCTCCAAGACAACACGAACACATAGGACGATATACACCATTCACACACACACACACACTCCAAACAAGGCGAGGATGGGATGAAGATGATAATTACGGCCAGATGATATCTGGGGACCACAAGGGCCTAAAGTTACCCAACATTTGTCTCACAGGTGATGAAAAACCCCACCTAGGTAACTTGTTCCGACCAGGAATCGAACTCGGATCCGCTGCGTGAGAGGAGTGAACGCATCCCCTCCCCACAGCGATGGATTCCACATAAAAATTATAATATTAGAACTCAGAATTATGGATTCTAAATATTAATAAATGCTTTTTTAAAGCAAATGCAGAGTATTTTAAAACATGGACCTAATAATTTTCTAACTCATGTCATGGTGCGTCCACAAATAGTGTTGTAAAATCTTAGACCTCTTTAAAAGTAATGTCATTTTATTAATGCCGTTTATTATTGTAATTAATTAATTATAGCAGTTAACGGTGGAAGATAAACTGCCGTAGAGTAAAAAGAAGTCCGGTCTCAAAACGTACAACACGGTACTTACAAAGTAATGAGAATGCTTATAAATCTTAATTATTTCTGTGACCGGACAAACACGGCTACACGGTAATTGAGTTCATGATCATTAACCGGGTTTGGAATTTAATTTAAAAAAAAACTAATCATTTGAGCTCACAACCGTTTAACGCTACAAGAATATAAATACAGATGGAGTAAATAAAAAATTGGGAGCGAAAACTGAAATTGAGAAGTACATCGTTGCGGTGTTGTGGTCAAGTCGCCTGACCTGACGCGCTTAGCTACTTGTCACAAAAACTTACGCGGAACAACTCACTCTGGTTTCTGTCATTGCAGTGACGGCTCCCTGTATCCTGGGGAATATAATCGTGGGTAGGATACTGTTTCGGAATATACTCCCCCTCTTTAGTGAATACCCAGAACTAAAAACCCTATTTTATCCTTAGGTAGGCCAATATTAGGGTTATATTTTGTCATATTTGTGATTGGGCCATATACAATGAGTTCCACGCAAGAGTTGGCCAATGACGCGGGTTTCTGCGTCGCGGCGGACACAGCTCCAACTCCCGGGCGATCGGATGAAATATCTACGCTAATAAAGCCACGATCGGTGTAATGATTCAGGTTCTCAACTTTACAGTTAAAATTACAGTGAAAATAACCATTGCCTATTGCATAGGCAGAACACTGGCACCTTTTTAGGAAATGTTCTTTCACGCGCATAAGTTCAGCTTCTGAGACAGAGCTAATTCTCTTGTGATATTGTCTTTAAGTTCTTCTAATGTATGGGAAATTGACCTATACACTTTATTTTTTAAGTTTCCCCATACATAAGAGTCACATACTTTTTACATATATCCTTGCAAATTAATCTGTCCTGGACGATGTGGAAGAACAAAGTTTTCGTTGCAGAAGTCTTATTACATGTGATTAATTGACGGTTTTATATACATACGCTATACTGTAATTTTCCATTCACTGCACAAAAGAATGAATCTATAATCCAATCATTGATTATTATAAACAAACATACCAACTAAAAGAACTGGAAGTGAGAGTTTAATGAGTGGACCGCGAGGTACAATTCCTGGTTTCCCTGTGCAATTTTGGAAGCGTGTGATTTGCAAAGATCAGTTCTTGAAGAAAGATAAATCATGGTCCTCAGAGGCTCTATTCAATTGTACCCAAACTTTTTATACATTTTTTACTAAGAATTAAGTCCCACACAATTTATCAATTTAAATTTTATTTATTGTTACAATCTGAGAACACTGTTAAAATGGAAGATTTAACTAAGTTATTTTAAAGATTTCTGTGTTAAGCAGGAAGAAGCAAGCAAATAAAAATAATGAATATTTAACTATGCTAACAAGAACAGAAAGTCAATATGGATGTTAGATACTGATACTGTTTCCGGGGAAACACAAGAACTGAAAACTCCAAAAGTTTGAAGTATAAACCTGCTCACACTCATGGCATATTGAAATGTTTCAGGACAAGGAGTATAGTATACAGCCTTCGCAATTTTAAACTGACTGCCTTTATCATAAAAAGTATATTACCAGAAGTATATTACCAGTGGAGAGAAATGGAATTTCTGCATACATGCAGAACATGTAGGCTAGGCCTACGTTCATTTGTAATAGTGACAGGGATTTGAAGACAGAATACAGTGAACGCCGCTTAAAATAATCGCGGATAATGTTATCAGTCCGGTAATGTTATCACTTTTATGAAGTCCCGTACGGATTAATAATGATACATTGAAAAAATCTGTTTATTATGATCACAGATTCGGTTATGTTATCACATTTTCCTTTTTGTAGCTTTATTTCCAAGTAATTCAAAATTTCGTTTTAAGGGTTTCGTTTCTAACTCAACTGTATTGTGTTGTACTGACAATTCTGTTCCCAGCTCACAGGATGACCAGTTCGAGGGGGTGGCATTACCTAACTTCCTATTTTAAGCAATAAAACATTTTTCACCCCACAGTTAAGCTGCAGCTTTTGATTTATGAAGATAACAGTGTTGATATGCAGTGATGGCTAGTGTAAAACGGAAAGACTTGAAAAGACAGGCGTTAGGTGTTTTGCTACGCGGTGTTCACCACAGATCAGTATAGATTTCCAAAAACACTCGTAACTGAGTATGGTGTATTGGTTAATGGACTCCTAAAGGAAAGTAAAAGCTTTGTTACTGGTTGAAAAAATAGTTGCTAGCAGTGTATTACTGTATTAGCCCATGAGTGGTTCAGTGATTCACAGTACCGTATTATTTTAAGAATAAATATTTTTAATTCTGTTTTGTAGTGTACCCTATTATCTTATACCGTATATGAATAAATAACCTTCATTTATTTCCTTCGCCTACTGTTATCCATCGGTTAATATTATCAGATTAGCTGCGTCCCGAAGTGATCACAATAAGCGGCGTGCACTGTATTCCTTATTTTGATGTGAAATTGTACGATGAAAACATGCCCAATTGAAAAACTGAAACTCATATTATTAAATAAAGTAAATAAAAAAGAAATTACATTGTAACTAAATAAAATAAGAATTAATTAGCCTACATTATATATCAGAAAATTTATCAATTAAGTTCATTCTTTCCTGTTTCCGAACATCTCCATCCAACATAATAGATATACACAGTGCCGTATTTAAGCCTAGGCACACTAGGCAGCTGCCTAGGGCGGCAGATTTGAAGGGGCGGCTTTTAAGCTGTTACTTTTTTAAAAATATATTAAATATGTTATTTATAACTCTTCAAACCAGTAAACTAATGTAACGCACAATGAAATAGAAAATAACATTGACAACAATACGCATCTGTTTATTTTTTATTTATTTATTATTATATATTAATAATATTATTACTATTATTATTAGCCTACTTTTTCAGTTACAATAATGCTTATTGTAGGTTACTTTGTGGTACATTCATGTGGAAATAAGGGGCGAAAATATTTTTATCTGCCTAGGGGCGCTTAATAGCTATATACGCCCCTGGATACATACATGTATACAGGGCCGGAGGAAGGATATTTCGAAGCATTATCAAAAAAATGTATCGATTTAACTATGGTCGAATAATAACAGTCGTATGGAATTTGTAAATAATAGTAATGAAGATGTTTGTATTAAAATTATAAAATGGGCGTAGCGCCTTCAATAAATGTAATTATAACTATGTTTTCTGTATAATCTATGATATTGTAAACACTTATTGGTGAAACTACGTCAACTGTAATGGGGGGTTATTCCTGTAGTTGGCAGAAAAAATATTATTTATATAAATATAAATGTATATAAATATTATTTATATAAATATAAATATATTTATAAATAAATATAAATATAATATATTATTTATATATAAAAATGTATATAAATTATTATAAATAAATATTATTCCAAAATAGTATTTTCTGTTTCTTTATCTAATTATTTAGTGTTTGTAATACCGCCACTGGAAATCTTTGCATGGTATGATGTTTCCATCGAGCGGAACGTTTATCTGCCGCAAGTGTAATATACATGTCGTAATCATTGAACGTTCCATTGAAATCACATTCCAGCCGCTCCGTATAATTGAATGGAAATCATGAACATCGCTGGCACATCGGAAGTATCTTCACATGAGCTTTAGGTCGCCCGCTTCCTCCATTTCGATTAACTCGTGAATTCCTATACAGCTCTTTATCACGTTTCTAACAGAATGGAATCTCGTATACGTGCAATGTCCTTTACTCCTATAAAATTAATGTAGGTTGTAAATAGAGCTTGTGTTTTGCAATAGTTATTTACGATACAAGACCGTTATATAGAACTTAACAGCAGTAGCGTTCCTAGGGTGGGGCGGTCCGCCCCGGGCCCCACTTACTATGGGGGCCCCCATTGATGCCACACCCTAATATAAAAATTAATGTCCATCTCTTTTTTACTCATTTTTTTTTTTTAAATAGCGTATTTGACGTGTTACCAATAAAAAAAATGGACACCAGTTACCACTACTTTGATCTCAGGTTCATGAGTCGACCCCGAGAGGTAAAAGCTATAAAAAGACAATTTTAAACGCGACTATTACATAGCTATTCTGAATTAATATAATCCAGATTTTGCGAATTTATTATCTGACACTCAGACTAAAATTGAAACTGCTGTTTGTTACCATAAACTTTCTTGTTTTGTCATATTTAAACATGACCTTTTTTCATTTCATTACTTTTTAATTATGTACATTTTTGTATTTTTTAATCAGATAGCTTAATATTACTGGACTAATGTCTGTTTGTATTTAACAAATAAATACAATAAATACTTCATGAGTTCGCTCCCTTCATCTTTTATTTTTCCGTACAAATTAGCCCATGGAGACGATCAGAAAGACAAAAGAAAGCTAGCCACAGAAAAAGTGAAAAATAGCCGTGTTGGGGGAGGGGGCCTCAAAAATAAATCCGCCCCAGGCCCCAAGTGGTCCAGTTACGCCGTTGCTTAACAGGTAAGCACGAAATTAACAAAACGAACGCCAGCGACTTTGTTATTCATGTGAGCCTGTTAAATTCTTATATAGGTTGAAAATCACGCGAAAGTCAAATACAAGATGCACTTTAAGCTCCGCCCACTCGATATTCACATTTTGTTTCTCAGCGAAGCAGGGTGACAAACTATCCTTGTAGGCCTATATTGTCGCCGACACTCCCGACCGTACAAAATATTAAAAATGCGAGTGTGCCCCTTGTACCAAATACTCGTATTAAAACTGCTAGAGTGCCCCTTGTACCAAATATTAAAAATTATATAGTGCCCCTTGTACCAAATATTAAAAATTATATAGTGCCCCTTGTACCAAATATTAAAAATTATATAGTGCCCCTTGTACCAAATATTAAAACTGCTAGAGTGCCCCTTGTACCAAATATTAAAAATGCGAGAGTATGTGCCTTGTACCCACAGGTTTGCCTTGTACCCAACGGTTGTTCAGCCCGTTCATCCTCGAAGAATTCGCTAGATCGTGGTATAAAAGGAACTGCTTCACTGGGGGTGGGTTGGGCGGGATATGTCTCATGCGAAGATGCACCTTATATTTGTTTTTCCCGAAAATTGTTCGACATTTTATGTTATTTTTATTCGTAAAATTTAAAAGAAAAATAATTTGATTTCGCTTGTGTTTAGAATAGTAATCTAAAACGGTTTGCTAATTTCGTTCCTAGCAGAATTCAAGCTCTACAGGATTGCAACCATTTTGTTTACGCATTTGCGTAAAAGAATTGAAGAAAACTCCTTGTAAAGAAATATGAAATGTATTACCTCTCTTGAAGTTATAGAAAAAGTGAAAAATCATTCGTTATGATACGGAATTGCAGCCTTTGAATGAATGGGGAGAAATCAAGGTAGTAAAGTAATGTTCTGGGCAAAACTAAATATGTTTGCTTACGTTTGTGTTTTGTCAAAAACAATTAAGCTGCCGGTATATAGTTTATGGATCAAATTTTTATTGCCGAAATAGTTAATGTTATTTTGAATTGTAAATTATTAACAGGTACACGATAATAATAGCAGTATGAATAATAGAATTTATAATGGTTAAAAAGACACAAATTTATAATTATTTATTTGTACGAAAGGGAAGAGAACGACAGTGCCATCTGGTGATATCCTCTATAATCGTCATAACACCTTTTTCTTTACCCTTAAAGGACCCAGCCCGTAAAAAAGGAAATTTACATAGGAGAGAGTTCTGTTAAACGACGTTTACGATTCAAAATAACATGAATGTAATTAATATACAGAAATCTAATTTTATTTTTCCAGATAAATAAATAATTCTATATTTTGAAAGATTTAATCACCAGGGTACAACCTTGTGGATTCGCAGAATAATTACGCTACTGTCCATCCATGTTCCATTTTCCGTATAGCCTCAATAATGTTTTTGGGCGTACAGTGCACATGCTCTTCGGTTTCCAAATGTAGATTACTGTTTACCTTGCAAAGAGATATAACTAGGCATGGGAGTTTGGTCACCAAAACATTATAAAGAGGATGCAAGTTTTACACTCACTGACTACTATAACCTTTACAATGCTGAATTTATAACTTATATTGATATAAGCCATCATTAACTGAAATCATCAGTGGTATCTAAGTTTGAAATCAATAGAGAGAATTGCAGTAGAATAACTGGTTACTATGGTTTACAGTCGAACGCACGGATAAAAATTCTCAATATTTTATATGTAGCTTTACTCTATAAATATTACATTTCTGCTTTTATACAGTTTTTGAACGAACGAATTTATACGTCAGTAGCAGTGAAAAGGTTAAGTCGTCATCCTCTACGATACGAAATCGTGCTCTACTTGTTTTATACAGGAACTATATGTCGATCTAGCATAGTTTGGTTCAGGTATAGTGGCTTCATTATAAAATTAACTCGGGTATTGTAAGCAATTAGTATAACTCGATCGGTAAGACCTGAGCCAAACAAACGGCAGCGAAGTAGTCTACGATGACGTAATCTAGACCTGCCTGTCCTTCATAGCACGTGATGTTCTTTTCCAGTGCATACTGTACAGACCGTGTAAAAACATATTAATTAGCCTCACCTCATTGAATAGTGAAGACCCAACAGCGATATTCTGTGAGTTACATATTATTACTTAAATAATATTTCATAATTAAAAAACAAATACTTTATTCACTTTATTTTTGTTTTCAATAGTTACGGGCTATTATGAACCGCATAGTTTGTACAGAATGTAATGAATAGTACAGTATATGCATTCTCTTCTGCCCTTACTCCACTGCTACCGGCGGACGATAAGCTATCTGCGGGTGTTTTGCTCAGGTCTTACCGATCGAGTTATAACTCCGTGTCCAGACACCTTGTCCAGATTAACTTACAACGGTTCTTAGGCTATTTGTGTTCCTACAAGGTTACCAAATAAAATTTATTTTAAGGGAAATAAAACATATAGCATAAGAAACTGGAAGAACGAAAGGTAAAAGTAACATTAAACAACTAAACAGTCAAAAGAAGTACAGTAAATACAGTGTAAATATTCTAATCCGTTACTTTGCAAACAGCGAATGGAATAAAAGTGCAAATTTCGATATCATAAGACAAATTAAAATGTGTAAACAAAATGGTCATTAAAATTGTATGAAAAATAATTGGTAGACTATTAGATATTTATGATATGTACATGTTCAAAATAAGCCTAACATTTCAATGTATTTAATCCCTGAAAAAGACGTTCAAGAAAGCCTGCTTAATCAGGATTCTGCTACATTCTCCTCCCCCCTACCTCCCACGAATAACGAGAGATCCGTTAAATTAGTATTCCATACTTTTAATTAACTAAATTTTTACCTTTTTGCTTCGAATTAACTGATTTTAATTGAATTAATAATACACTAGCACATATGTAAACTTCCTGGAGTTGTCAGTTTCACATACAAACTGCTTTCCTGCTTTATTATAATGTACCCTGAGTGATATACGCTGACGAAATAAATTAGCTGAATGTTATTAAAGTATAGTTCATACCATAAATTACATTGTAAGTTATGGTTTATTATGTACTTTGTGAAGGTTCCTTTTGAATGAGCAATGTAATAATTGGATCCAGGTGGAGCAACGCGGAAGATAAGACGAAGTTAATTGAAAGAAAATGCAGATATTTTGATCTGGTTTGTGGAAAGAATGTGTGTGAAGACTGTTTGCTGGCGGCATATTTGCGACAAGAAGGAGTTGTGTGACCTAGTTAGCGCATATGATCTGCTCCAGGCTCTCACTAGCTAATTGGACGACATTTTATTGGACATACCAGACGCTGGCACTAGAATACCTGTTCCTTCGACCGCCTCATCCAATATGCCGTCTTCATCGCCGATCACTAGGGACCGTATTTTTTGGTAACAACGATAAGCTATCGTAAGAAGCGCTGTAGCAAACGAGAATTAAACTGTATTCAGTCGTCTGATTGAATGACGGAATGACGGAGAAAATTAACATTGGTTATTTTTACGTTGGTTATATGCAGAACTAATTAATATAAGTACTACCTAACAAATTGATTGAACTTCGTGGATTTCAAATTATTGCTAGAGTTAATTGCTGTTAGAGTTTATTATTTCTGCAGCAAACTTTGTGCAACTGAATTTGGACTCGATTTCGCAAATGTGAAGCGACGCTGAAAATCAAGACATTTGAAACTGTTATCGAATTTCTGTTATGTACGGCGAAAACTAATTTTGTTAATCCTATCAACAATTTCAAACTATGTGAAATGTTTCAAACTACCTTGCGTTTTTGTTACCAATTGAACTTTCGTGAAAAAGAGGCATTCATTTAAAGAAGAATCATTCTAATCTGAGGGACTGGGGGGGGCTTTAGCCCTTTTAGCACCCCCGCTGCGTCACTGCTTATTATTAAAAGATTAGTGTTTACATTCACCTGTTCTTTTTTTTAACGTAAAACAGAGAATAGTGATTAACAGGGACCGTATTTTTTGGTAAAATAAAATGGGTGCTAACGCAACCCAATAGGCTACTACCGGTGAGCAAATTAAATTGTGATTAGGCCTGCTGGTGTGCATTTCAAAAGTAGAATTAAATGCTTTGTAGTGTGATGAATTAAAAATGGAATATCAATTTTTTTATAAACAATAGACGAGATGGGAAATTGTGATGATGATGATAATAATAATAATAATAATAATAATAATAATAATAATAATAATAATAATAATAATAATAATAATAATAATAATGATGAGTATGATGATGATGATGATGATGATGAATGTTTGCAACAGGATAATAACTCCATTCAATAAGTTCCAAAAATTGACAAATTAATTCCACCCAGCTTATAATATATACCTGTATTTTTAATTATATTAGCAGTTTATTTTTTAATTTTTAGGACCCCCCCCCCCCCCGATTAAAATCCTAGCTGCACCACTGATAATAACAATGTTGAGGAAACGGGACCGTTGACAGTATCTTTCTGAATGAAATCTGGAATAAATTTAATCTTTTTGAAAAAACTGAAATCTTCTTTAAAAATAAAAGAATATTAATCAATCAATCTGTTTCATCTCCTTACACAGTAATCGATAATATGAACATTTAAACAGATGTACTAATAAGTGGCAATTGCTGCGTCTGCGTCATAAAAAGAATTCGAATCACTTATAAAAGATGACCTAACTACAGTATTAATAGTGTCGTGTGGGCAACGTACAGACTTGTACTACAAAAGTCAGTTTGTGAAATTTCCGCCAAAATATCGCCTGGACCTCAGCGTAGGTTAACTATAGTTAGTCTCTCATCTTTAGTGTGCATGGATTGTATTATAGTTAATTGATCTGACCAAATCGGGCTTGGTTTCTGCTTTCCAAAACAAAAGCAACGTTGCACATTTCTCTCATTGTTATCACTGACCTCAGTTCTTCCCTCGCTTTAATCAATTCACACGTGTTATTATTTACTGTAACTAGATCTTGCAACCCCGCGTTTCGCTCCACGCGGAGTAGACGAATAGCTGTCACAGCCGTCACAGGACATTCTTAGATTTATGATTGACTGAAGTAACTAGCTGATTGGTGTGGTAAAAACAAAGAGCATGGGTTGAGCTGTCAGCAAACTTTTCCTTCTATCAAAAGGAAGCCACATGGCTGTGCAAAGAATAACTGGATTTTACCAGTA
Source organism: Ectobius pallidus (assembly GCA_964059195.1). Taxonomy (NCBI): domain Eukaryota; kingdom Metazoa; phylum Arthropoda; class Insecta; order Blattodea; family Ectobiidae; genus Ectobius; species Ectobius pallidus. The sequence goes on from CAXKWD010000003.1 coordinate 80,039,332, forward strand.
AAAGAAAAACATTATTCTTCAGTATCGTGAAAATGGATCGAGACTTTTGAATCAGCCTGTACTTTAATAATTCTCTCCGGGTAGCACGCTTCAGGTAGCTGGTAAATATCTCTGACATAAACAGTAAACATGATCTGCTTGATCGACACATAGCCAAGAGCTGCAGTTGTAGTCTGAATTCTTGTATCTGGTTTTCACCGTTTCAATAATTACAGTTTGAATATTGCGTTCACTTGCAAGACAAGTGTCCAAGTTAGCCGGGTGAAGCAAGTGCAGCCAGTGACACAGTCAGTGGGTCAGTGTGAGCAGGACTCACTCCATTTTTTGCACTTCAGACTTGTTCTTGTTTATCTCTATAAACTCATTCCAGTAGTCGTTGTTACATTGTATTTGCAGGAATGCCATATGCTTTTATATCGCCTAGCAGAGTACTTTATTTGCCTGTTTATAGTGATGAAAGCTATAAAATCGCGTATTTGTAATTGTAAATAGGTCAGCGTTCTCATAATGTTCTTCTGGATTATTTTGTTTAGCAAATATTACGTATGAGCTGTTTGGTAGACGTAATTTAATAATCAATAAGGGTTTAATAGTTTTTATGCCGAGAATGGCAATTAAAGTATAATAAAATAAACGAAATCTATAACATATAGTTAAACCAGTAGAAAAAAAAACACACACACAAAAAAAAGAATAATTATATATTTCAAAGAAATCATCTCCAAAATAATCTTGTTTATTATTTCAGAAATTGTCTTCTTTATTTCCTTCTTCTGTGCCTTCTTCCATAGAAGTTTATCTCCCACAATTGAAATCGGATCAATTTGACCACCATTAGGAATTATTCCATTCAATCCATTACAGATTCCATTACTCAATACAGCTGTTCTTCTAGCTTCCGGAGTAATGTTGGTATTCTCCCTTCTTATTATTCATCTTCCTCTTCTTTCTCTTAGTTTTACCTCCCCCGTAGTAGGGGCGTTTATGCTGCCGCCAGGGCCTTACTGGACCGCGATCTGTCGGGAAAGGGATTTTCTTTCGGTCACATACTTTTTTGACCAAACAAGGGCATGGAGGGCCTCCCAGGATGAGTGGAACGAAGATGATAATGACGCCCAGCTGATATCCGGAACCACAAAGGGCCTAAAGTTACCAGACATTCGTCTTACAGGTGAGGAGAAATCCCGGAATAACCCTCCCCCCAAGTAATTTGGCATGATCACTATTTTAACCAGGGCCCGCTTCTCCACAGCTGTGGACTAGTCTATACATGCCTAATAATAATAATAATAATAATAATAATAATAATAATAATAATAATAATAATAATAATAATAATAAATCGTACTTGGATGGTTATGTAGCAAACTATTCCGGGTCGACATTTTTAAACAGTTCTTCTGGTCGGTATCTCGTGAAGGTCGGCTCGGATATACTGAATACCTTTCATTTTAATTTCATATTATCAAATCATTTCAAAATTTAGCTGTAAGCAATTGAAATTCCACAGAATGAGGTTGAAGAAGTACAGGTTAAAGAGTACACAATTAGACAAAAAAACTTTCCTTTCAGTAATTCAACTAGAGGTTCTGCAAGTGTTAGAAAACGAGTGTTGTGGTACTTGAAGAAACAAACAGAAGCTTGAGGAAGTATGTTATGGGAGTGGTGACTACTACTTTTACTTCTTAATGATGTTTGACATCTTCCTGTCCTCTATTCATATCTATACGCCTTGCCCTTTTCATTGCTCTATGAGCTGCCTCATTAGCTGTCTGAGGCCATTAGGGCACCAGTAACCTTCACTAAGTGGCAATGGAATTCGTATTACTATCAGACTGCGCATAATTAAACCCTGGACTCATAAACACGAAGTTATCATATACTAATTCTAGAGTGATAGGGAAAAAGCGAATAGTCAAAATACCAAAGTTTCAGGAAAGACAAAAAACAAATTATTTCCACAGCATTGTTATAATATTTAGATCAGCCCACCCAGATATTTTTACATAGTATAAGATACTGTGTAAAAATATCTGGTATTTTATCTGATATTTTTACATAGTATAAGATACTGTGTAAAAATATCTGGTATTTTATCTGATATTTTTACATAGTATAAGATACTGTGTAAAAATATCTGGTGGACTTAACTAAATATTGTAACAATGCTGTGGAAATAAATTGTTATTTGTCTCTCCTAAAACTTTTGTATTTTGACTTATTCGCTTTTTCCCTATCACTCTAGAATTTCCCCGACGTTTGTTCCCATTAAAATTGCATTCTACTGTTTGAAAATCACAATCTTAAGATATTTAAGGACGTTCGATGTCTGTAAATTATTAACTGCATATCCGACTTTGAGCAGATTCATATACTTAAAGGTACCAGTCAGCCAGTTTCCAAAACCACCGATTAAAATAGTATAACTATGAAAAAAATTATAATGAATGCTTGAATCGTTTCCAATTCCGAAGCTTCCGATAAGAACCACAATTCTTCAAATTTCATCTGAAATCCCGGAATCCACGAGGTAACCAGTTTGAGATATGAAAGAAAGAACCGGTAATACTACTTTGAAGGGATGAAGTTGTGTAGACCTACTATATACTAACTTGAACTTGCCATAAAAGTGAATTAGCCTATACAAATTACATTCTAGTAGGGCTAACCCCTCCAGTTACTTTTCCCAGATGATAAACTGTCCAAGAGTTATTTGTTTGTTTCTTATGGTTATTTAACGTCAAGTGTGTACTGCTACTTAGGCCTGTGTCTTTTGCCTGTGTTCTGGAATTCTATCCCACAGGAGTTCTTGGATTCTTCTTTACATATATGCAAATCTATAGACGTGGATCTGTGGCATTTATGTACACATATAATTGTCATCAGCTTGGGCCGGGGTTCTACCTGGGAACTTGGGAACAGAAAGTCAAAACATTACTTACTGTTCCACCCAGTAATAGGCCTATAGTAATATTATAATAACCGGAACTGTTACTCATTTGTAGCTCCCCACTGCATTCATGATGCTGAGTGAGTATTAATTTCAATATAATGGGTGGTCTCGTGAGAAAGTCTGTCTCCAAAGAGGTAGCCACCAGATCACTAATGTAAAGCATGAGTCCTTAGAATGTAATATCCGGTGTGTGACGGAATTAAATTTCACCAGCCTGCAGTGTGATTGGTGATTATGATAAGTAGATCCCGGATTTTTAGGTTTTCATAAACCCTGTTTTAGTTTTTTAAACATACATTTTCAGACTTTTTTTTTAGTTTCACTTTAATAAGTACAATAAACACATAGAAAAAAAGAGTGCGTGGAAGGCCACGCGACAGAAGTAAAACTTTTTTTTATTTTTTCAATTTTTTATTCTTGGATTTATTCAATTTTTCATTATTGGACTTTTTAATATTGGGTTTTTGGACTTTTTAAATTTTGGATTTTGGACTTTTCATTTTGGTTTTTTTAATTTTGGATTTTTTAAATTTTCGATCTTTGAGTTGTTTACTTTTTTATTTTTTTTATTATTGGATTTTTTAATTTTTAATTTTATTATTTATTAAATTTTGGATTTTTGGATGTTATAATTTTTAATTTTGTTTTTTTAATGTTGGAAATTTGTATTTTTTAATTTTGGATTTTTAGTTTTTAATTTTTGGATTTTTTAATTTTGGATCTTTGAATTTTTTAATTTTGGATTTTTTCAATTTTAATTCTTCGAATTTTTTATTTTTTGGATTTTTTAATTTTGTATTTTAGTTTTTTTTATTTTGGATTTTTAGATTTTTCAATTTTGGTATTTTCGAGTTTTAGTTTTTAATTTTTTATTTTGAATTTTGGAATTTATTATTTATTAAATTTTGTTTTAATTTTTAATTTTGTTTTTTTTTTTAACTTTGGAAATTTGTATTTTTTAATTTTAATTTGCGCGGTAATGAACCTCCGAGTTCCATAAAATAGATAATATACCGTACCTTTAGATTTCTTAGGAATTGTCTATTGCCATTGAGAAATTAAGGTCTGAAAAATTTCCTTTGATTACTCCTAATCATTGAGTTGATTGTTTTCTGTGCAGTCCGCTCCGAAACACGTAGTTTTGAGTGTGACTGATTTTGTGACTGATTTCGTGACTGATTTCGTTTTAGTGTGAATGATTTTCCAGATTTACCCCAACCGCGAGAAAAGAAGTTTTACTTCAAAAAATATTGATTAATTTTATTTTTACTTAAATTCCCATGGCTCTGAGTCACAAACCTTTAAGAATACTTTTTGCTTAGTTTTAGAACTACCCCTGTCATTTCCAACTCTACCACAAACTCAACAAGTACGTTTTTCAATTAATCTACCAACTTTTAGAAGATTTTGCTTTCGACATCTTGCTGGAGCAAACACTGTGAATAAACTGCAAGTGTAAGCTTCTTAAGAATGTCTTTAATTTGTTTCTAAAGAAACCGGGGGATTTCGGTTCATTTAAGATTAATGGGGTTATAAAATGACAATTTCTAAACGCAATGCTATATTTTATCTTACAAAATAATATTCTGGCAACAATGAGCAAGATGCAAAATGTAGGTAGATAGGTAAAAAGTAATTTTATTAGAATAATATTTATATTATTTGTTATAATTATTATTGTTATTTCATCGTATTTTACTTGAAAGATATTCTAACGTCTTATTTAGCCATTTTTTAAGTTTTATAAGATCGGACTATGTGACTACCATGTCTATGAAATGGATAATTATGCTGTAATATCACAGTTAGCTAGCAAGGAACAAAATAATTTATGACCCAAGAATCCGGGCTCTAATGATAACTGATTTCACGGAAATTGAAATCCATACGCACGTGTCCTTATTTGTTCTAAACACTCTCTCACGCAACCATCTGACTCATAAGTTTTGAAGTAAACCCGACCCATTTGGTGACGTAATCTAGCAGTGACGTAACGTGACTTGAGGAAACACTGCACTTGTGTATTTCCGAAAATAGGGTGTCCCTCTCGTATACTATATTACAGTCTATCATTATTAAGAAATTATAGACTTTCAGTACAATATGCCATAACAGTCGCTCACATAAGTTTCTAAAAAGCACATTCTAGTAATGAAAGTTCGATATTCCACCTTCGAAGCTATTTACAGTGTTCAGTGTATATTTATGTATTAAACATCATTCGTCATATTTCTGGGGTCTTAACATTTTTCCATTCGTCGCAAATTTGGAGTGTAATAAAACTTCCTATCTTCACAGTATCTCAGATATAAAACGTTTCCGTTAGTAACATATTTGGGTGTAATAAAGTTTCTGTTCGTCACATATTTGGAGTGTATTAAAGCCTCCGTACATATATAGGAAGTGAGAAAAGTCCTCTGCACAAGGGTCGTCCTAAACTAGGCCATAATTTAACGTATTACTTAGCCTACACTTTACGAATTAAATTCATATTTTGGATATGCGACAATAATGTTTTCCAGTTTTAGTTCGAAAATTGGACGCACGCAGAGGATTTGTATGTTTTTATATCACAGGGTACGTAACAACAGTCAGTTTAAGAAACATGTGCCGAAAAAAATTGTGATTTGTAAACACATCACAGGATTAACATACTTAACTCTATCAAGAAAGAAACGAATTATCACCACCTAAAGTATTTGATAGGAAGCAAATATCCCCATCAGCTTAGAAATAATTAAGCTTGCGAGCGACGTAACATTTCAATATAAACACTATCCAATCGTGCCCCGCGAGAGGCAATGGCAAATCTCCGCGGTATCACCCTTGCCTGAATCACCTCGGATGAGTCGTGGTCATCACCCCACGGCTTCGTCCCGGGTCTGGACCTACCTTCGGGCAGAACACATCATCATCATCATCCGATCGTGACTTTTTGCCTTCCCTGTAGGTGTTTACCTGAAAATAAGGGCTACCGTACCAAGACCCTAGAAAAAGAGCTGCTAGTAAACCGAAACATCCAAAACACATGGTATGACTATATGCAGTTAAAGCATGAAAAATAAATTAAGTAATAATAATAACAAATCATAGTAATGATATTAATAACAAATAAAATGGTATACTTAATTATAGATTTACCATATTTTCCTGAACAAATCTGAATTTAAAAAATGAAAAGTATTCAGATATTGTACTACCAATAATAATATCTTCACTTAAGAAAGAAATAATTGACCTAAGAAATCTAATTTGTTCTATTGAATAGTCCTAGCAATAAATTATGTATTCATTTAATAAGTGTGATGCTAGCCTAAAAAGAGAATAACATATTATATGAAAAAATCGGTAATATCCCTAAATCTATTTAAACTGGATATTGTACATTATATTTTGAATTGAACATTCCGCTTTCTTTCGTTAATCTAAAAACCTCGATAATACAAATCTTAGCACGTTTATGTGAGAAAGTTCATGCAGCATATATCTTGTTTCGTTGTAATGTGTAATGAATGTAATGGGCATATTTTATGGATAGCATGACTGTGTACTAAAGCCCAGTAACATTACATGACTGAAATCGATAGCCCAGACAAAACATCGGAGAATTCTTAATTAATATACCAGTCTGAAACATATGGGACGGCAGAAGGTTTTGTGAGTCACCGAGTTTGCAAATATTGACAGCATTGTATCTAGTATAACTTACAGAGAATATGCTACATCTAGTAAATCCACAAGTTATAGGTTATCTTATCTTGATATATTTATTGTCCTGATATCGGAGTTCATTAATTGATAGCAGGACTGTTTTGACAGCTTCGATAAGTCACATGCCAAATAACTCTTTTCTTGATAAGCTATGCACGATTCAATTCAGACACAAGATAATTCACAACTCTGTACGAGGCTTAAATCCTATTTGGTAGAAAGGTAGCACTGGTGGTCCGCGAAGATGGTGCAGATGGTCCGCAGACATAATTAAAAAATATCATAAAGCAAGTGGAAAGTAAAGAAGTAAATTTTTTCCACATGTTTTGTTTTATGACCTATAATTAATGCCCCAAATATTAAGAATATAGGCCTTCTTTTAAAAGTGGGATGTAAAACTAGGGTTCCGTAGAATTTTTTAGACATTTTAGAGGTCCTCGGGTTCAAAAAGGTTGAGAAACGCTGCTATAAAGCATTCACGGCGAAGCTGCTAGAGATAGGTCCATGCATGTTGTCACCAAGATATTTTAGTTCCAATCCAATCATGTTCAATGAAATATGTACTTGTAGTTAGGGTGCATACACCTTCTACCATTAGAAACATATGTTTATAAAATGTATTCCTCCACACCCCTAAGTCGGCCTGGGTGGCGCAATTAGTATCGCGCTGGCTTTCTATGCCCAAGGTTGCGGGTTCGATATCGGCCCAGGTCGATGGAATTTAAGTGTGCATGTCAGTAGATTTACTGGCATGTAAAAGAAATCCTGCGGGGCAAAATTCCGGCACACCTGCGAAGGCCTAAGTTGCAGTACATCCCCGTCGTTATAACCATATAGGCCAACCAACCAATCCACACCCCTAAGCGCTTTTATAATGAAATCGTATTGGGGGGGTGGCGTTGCATGACGTCAATAGTTGCAACGCTCCCACATCGTCACTACAACTTTTGACGTCATTAGGAGATCGAGATTTCAGGTCTTGCAGCATCCCCTATACAACCCCACAGCGCGGCTTTGATGGTCATTAGTTTCTTCTTAGCGTCAGTGATTTGTAGGGCAAGGCATTTAATGACCATAAAATAGTGAAAAATGCAAAATAAAAAATGCAAAATAAAAAATGCATTTACAACCTAAAGATAGTGAAAAAATGACCCGAAGCTTAAAAAAAAAATGACCAATAAATTTACCATCATTACTTATAATTAGTTTTTAAAAGTAATGGATTGCTAAAAAAATTATGACAGTGCATTATATATGAATTTACAATATAAAACACACTTATTTTGTTGCTAAAGAAGTTAATAAATTTATACTTCTTGGACACCCTTACCGAAAAAGAAATTCTTTCTGAACTGGCATGCTCATCAAATTTCCCCTAGCAAATATGTACCATTTAAAAAGAAAGACAGACAAGACAAACTGCTATGGTGTTTACAATAAACCTGAATTAAAATGAACTATGAACACTTAGCGGAGATTCTCAAATAAAAACTATTGTCTGTTGTCTGAAAGTAACAATTTATACATGGAAAAGCTACTCTCTACCTGCACTGAAACATGACCTAAAATGCCGAAAATGACCTAAAAATTGAAAGAAAAAAATTACCTATCTTAAAAATAACAAAAAGTGCAAAATAAAGCAAAATAATGCAAAAACAAATTGCCCTTATTTAATAAATTATTTCCCGATACACATTTATACATATATACGAGCTACCTTTTAATCTTCATATAAAAAAGATGCAAAATCATCAAATGCGTTTGTGATTTGTTACATTGTTTGGATTTACAACAGTTGACTGTGTAGGCATAATTTTTAAGCAGTAAATCAAAGTTAGTAGGCTAACTCTGGAGTTTTATAATACCACTCAGTGGCATAATTTTCTCCTTTTAATTTATATCAAAGCAACCCGACCGCGGTCGATGGGGTTTTCAGGACGTAAAAATCCTGCGCACGGAGTCGTCCGGGAGGGACTTTAAGCCGGGGGACCCGTGTCGTAGATTTACGGCACGTAAAAGAACCCCAAAATTTCTCGGCCTTTTCACGTCCAAGTAATACCTTAGTTTCCTGGGGTGGGGGGTTGAGAGGCGATGGGCTTACCACCTGTCCCTCTATCCTCTCTCGGAAAATAAGCGTAACAAAATTCAAATGAGTAACAAAAACCTCCACTTGGAGGCCCCTTCGCCCCTACATAGGGGCTATAGAGTTCCAGACAGACAGACCGTTAAAAGCTCTTCTTTTACCTCAGACTGTCTAAAAAATTAGTTTGCTGTTACTTTTTTTAATCATCCTCGTACTTGCGCTAGACTCGTGTAATAACCCAGAGTTTCATGAAACAGCTTATGCGGTGTTGCTTAATCATAGCGTTAATCACGCGCATCAAAATTCATAGCGTATAAATTTGAGAAGCCAAGTTTATCCCCTTTCATTCCACTGCATAACCTTCAGGTGTGTGCGAACTGACTGCATTATGAAACACAATAATTGAAGCTCGTCACACGTAGCTATGACGACGAGCGATGAGCAGGGAATCGTGATTCACGATTCGGGCGGGAGTTGGAGTTATAGCGTCAAGGATCTCCACATCCCGCACTTTCAAAATCTCACTCTCGCTGTCCTGTTTACTACCATTAACTACACCTGCCAGGTTTTTGTGATATTGGGTATTATTTAATTATAAGAATAGGCTAATGATGTGCTTGAAGCATGGTTCCCCTCCCCACGTGACGCGACAATCAGCAAATTGCGTTCACTGGGTGCAGAAAGTTGCGAAATGCTTCCTCACCAGGGCCCGGATTCTGATGACCTAAAATTGTTTGAAAAATTACCTATAAAATGACCCTCAATGTTAAAGAAAATGACTTAATAATTATAAAAAATTACCTAAAAACTTATAGCCTATGTTATTTATAAAAAATTATTATTGTACACACCAAGTTATAGACTAGTTTCTACACAATTGTAAAAACTGTAAATAACTGTAATGGTGTGAATGTTATTTTTCTCACGGAAATTTATACTGGCACTGAGGCACTGATGAGTCAAAATTCGGCACATTCTTTTGTGGTCTGCCGGATTATATTGTTGTTTATTGAGGGTAAACAGTAGTTTGGACTCTGAAATCCAAGCAGTTGCCAAGTCAATCTAATAACAATAGTAATCTATATATATATAAAAATGAATGTATGTGTGTGTGTGTGTCCTTTATGCATTACTACACCATTCATCCGATCGCCATGAAACTTTGGGAAGTTGTTGGGTACATTCCCGGGAAGGTTTCTGTCACACTACATTTTTAATTTTAGCCTTCGTTCGCGAGTTATGAGTGAAAAACGGCAAGAAAACGTGCATTTTTTACGCTTTCGAAGCATCAGTTATTCATTTCAGTTGTCAAATCAATTGCAGAAGGCTTTGTCTATTTTTGTCATACTTTGGAAACAATAGCATCGCGATCGCTTTGGAAGGCAATGGATATCTCATGTTATTATAAACGCCAGAGAAGTTAATGATAAGGTGATGTCAAGGTAATATGAAATATTTATTTAACGTGGAATATGCTTCTTAAGAAAGATGGTTTAGGCTACAGAAAATTCCGGGGAAGTTGCTTAGTTCGGGGTCCAGGCTACAACATTTCTATATGTAATCATAAGTAAAATCTCTTATGTAGGGTCGTTAAATCTGCCTGAAATGTAACGGAATTATAAGTCTGGACAAATGAATATAGAAACTATGGCCTCAGTAGGCTTATTCCATTCTTCATCTATATAAATAAAAACGAATATATGTCTGTCTGTCAAATACATTTACACACATTTTTTTCATCGTGAGTTTAATCGATTTCAATTCTCATAATCTTCTGAGATTGCAGCAACGCTCGACGGGTAATGTATATAGATCTTCTATATAGCCTACATAAAAATGAATGTATGTGTGTCTGTCCTTTATGCATTACTATGCCATTCATCCGATCACCATGAAACTTTGGGAAGTTGTTGAATACATTCCCGCAAAGGCATGCTACATTTTTAATTTTAGCTTTCGTTCGCGAGTTATGAGTGAAAACGGGATTGAGACGTACATTTCTTGCGCTTTCGAAACATCAGTTTTCAGTTGTCAAATCAATTGCAGATGACTTTGCCTACTTTCGTCATACCTTGGAAATAAAAGCATCGCGATCGTTCGAATTTTGTAAGCCCACCATGGCCGAATCATTTGTTTATAATGTCAAGGCACGCAGACAGATGAAATTTTCACCCTAGACGGAAGAAGAATAGTGAATATAGCCCTAAATGGAAAAACATTATGCAGGGTTTTTTAGGCCAGGGAACTCGAATCTGGGGTTATTTTTCCCATGCTGCGCTTTCTAATCGTGGAATTCACTTCAAAGCCGGATTTACAGTTGTTTCATTAATTAGGCTTATCAATCGTTTAATTTAGACCTATGAATGTTTCGTGTGCAAAGTGTTAGTAAATATAATAGTTTAATTATTTTGCTCTTAATTTATAATCTTCCTATTAATTATTATGGGCGAAGCCGCGGGGATCTGCTATAAGCTATAATAAGCTGTAGCTTATCTAGCGTTTTCTGAGGAAATAGTTTGTGTGTGATAAGTCGTTCTTCCCCATTTCAAATTCTAAATACCTATATAAAGACCTTAAAGACCTCGAGTTTGAAAATCGAAAGTCCTTCATAAGTTATTTTCGCATTTACAAAATACAAAACCCGAGCGACGCCGGGCCTTTTAAGCTAGTATAATAAAATTTTGGCGTTTCTTTTATTCTCATTTCCGACTGAGACATGTCAACACTTTAACGCCGAATTTTTCCTTCTTGCATTAAACAAACAACAATTCAAAGACAGCACCGCTAGCGACGAAGTTAATACACTTAATGTAAATAAGTTACATGAAAATGACTAAATAAGGAAGCAAATGACATGCAAATGACAAAATAATGACCTAAAATTGAAATAAATGCCCTAAAAACATAAAATGGCATAAAATGACAAAAGATGACCTAATAAAAATGCATTTCTATAATCTAGAGGCCATGATTAGGATTTATCCACAAGTTGGCAATGTCTATGCAGCATCAATAAATAGATGACATGTCATTAGAATCCGGGCCCTGTTCGTCACCCATCTATGTAACTTTTTTTTTTCCAAAATCCTAAATAAAGGTGAAGTCCTTAGCGGCATGAAGAATATCACTATACATAAACATATACATGTATATACATAAACATTTTTTGGAGGAAGCTTACTATTCAATAAGTGAATTTTTTCAGGACAAAAATGTATAATTTATATGGGTATTTTTAAAAAAAAATTCACCTCATATTTTACATTTTTCAAAATCTGTATTTGTATACATAGTACTAGTATTATACCATTGTATTTTTTTTTTTTTTTTTTTTTTTGACGAGTCACCAGTTTATCAGCTTTTAAGCTATTTTGTAAATGTTTGTGACAAATTACTTACTTACTTTACTTGTCTAACATCCTTGAGCGATTTACAACCTACAGGCCTATTTGAGGTACGCCAGACTTTTTTTTTCCGGCGGGAATTATTTTACATAGGTCTTTATGCGGCCCAAGCCACTCGGCTTTCAAGACCGCGACTTTTCGGGTGAGGGATTACCTTCGGATCACCTACAAAGGCCTACTATTTTTACCAGACAACGACTTTAAGGGCCTCCCCGAATGGGTGCCGGGGCAGTAAATACGAAATATGCATCTCACGACACTCGAACTAAAGACCCCAAGGACGGCAATTCCATCAACACCCAGAGATCGATGAGCGAACCAGGACACATCCTTTGCCCATGATGGCTGCGAGAAGAAAGACCAAGAAACCGCAGCGCATATCATGAACAAACGAACAACATTCTCATTATTAAGTCAACATTGTTTTCGAATGACTTGACCTAAAATACTTCTCATACGAACATATTTTAAATCTCCTTGACCCTAACAAAATTGTACTGGTAACTGGTTTAAAACCATATTTGTTTTAAACAGCTATGTTCACCACTGTACAACAATCAATTTGACAAAAGTCCGAGGAGATGGCAGCGTACAATAAATTGCTTAATTACAGTCTCATCTGCAAATAAATTTTCGTTCCACCATATTGTAATACGCTTATCACATGTGATACAGACGCTTATCACATGTGATACAGAAGTTCCCGGCCAGCAAGAAACTCTTACTCGACAAAATTTAAATTAGTAATAGTGTACAGTGAAAATGTACTGTTCTTATTGTTATTAGAACCGATCATTTGCTCACATTGAAAAATTAAATAATAATAATAATAATAATACTGATAATGATAATAATAATTAAAATACTGAAAATAATAACAATAATGATATATAACAATAGAATAAAAACAATAATAGTAATAAAAATAATAACAATAATAGTAAAAATTATAATAATGATTATTATAATAATAGATATCCATATAAATCTCCTGTTTTGTCGATGTTCTATTATGGCAATCCTTTATTAATCTTGTATTTTTGCTTTTCATACAATAATTATTTTAGGTACGGTAATGCACTCGCATGCAAGTAGCAGTGGAAAGGTGTTAGTAAGTTTACATCAAGTTAAGATGAATTAAGCAATTTTAAGTTCCCATAGCGTACAGATAGCCAATGAATCACGGTTCCCTAATAACGAATATTAGTAAGGATTTCGTAAGGCGTCCCTCCTCTTCAATCTTTGCTCAGAAAAACAAAAATCGTGCATCGAACGATTCTCCAAATCATAATAACCCATGTTTTGTATGTTATTCCTCTGTGGAAACTGCAAATAATAGCAAAGCAGCTTCATCTTCACTATTGCAATCACAGTAAGAAAATTTACTTGATGTCACGTTCATTGTCTATATAAATCCTGCGAAAATATTTGTATTGTTGTAAATTGGCAAAATGAGCTAGACTATATATATATATATATATACATATATCCATTGTCGTTAATCTGCAAGTGAAAACTATCGTGGCCTTGAAAATATTATCCGTTCCTACTTTCGCATTGAAATCTGGTATAAACGTGCATCCTTTCTCTTTAAAATAAGATCAAGATGACTGCGCTATGTCTACTTTCAGCCGTGTTTCGGTCGCTCTTTTGGGCTCACCAGGTATCAATTTTGAAGACTTTCTGCGTCAAAAACGTTATGCAATCATGTATTTTTTTAAAAATAGTCAACACAATCCCAATCATAGCATCAAGAAAATAATGAGAAAATCGGCTCTTTGCATACATTATGAGTTCCTGCCGAATTACAATCATTTCTTGTTTATAAGAAACCTTCATGCAAACATGGAAGAATGGAGTTTGGCAGGTGAAAGTTTGGAGTTTGCAAATTATTGTGTTACTGACTTCAGTTATGTATGCATTTGCGTTTGCGTCTTTTATTGTGAATTCTTAAGGAGGTAGTAGGTACAGCACTGAAAAAAGACCATATTCAATATGTTTTCCTTAGTATAGGTACAAGGCTCATTAATAAATTATTAAACTGACAAACCAGTCTTTTAAAAACATAATACCATCACTTGCACATATTTAATCTGAAAAATTTATAAAACAAAAATTCAAAATGGCAGATATAGGGGTTTACCTTGATAATTAGCTAACCTGGGACAAACATGTAACATACCTTATATGTTATCAGCCCGTCACTTCAGAATTTCTTATTTTGCTTTCTTTTAAAATATTATTTTCTGGGAAACTGTTGTAATTGACCAATATTTTAATTTTACAGGAAAGAACCATAAGATCAGTTACAAATTCGGAACAGAATGTTAAGATTTTATAGATCAACAACCTTAATACTCTGTACATAATTGAGTTAATTTGATACATTATACATAATTTATGATGAAAGCAATGTTATACACTAACAGAACCAGAAATACCCATTTGCTACAGATATCTCATGTTAGACTGCACAAGCATAAGCATCATTTTATGTGTACGGGTTGTAAGCTTTATACAAAATTCGTCTCGACATCATATAGCTTTGCCACATAATGAATTTAAGAACAAATTCAAGACATGGCTTCTGAATAATCCTATGTATGATGTTAAAGTGTTTTTAAAGTTGATTTGCCTAATGTGTAAATTGAGGTCTTTTTATGTATTTTGACGTAGCATCTTCTTATTTTAAATAATAATAATAATAATAATAATAATAATAATAAATTCCGTATGTCTTAAAATAACTTAATTATATTATATCGTTGATACATGTATTATCACATTAAATTACGCTGGAAATTAATTGATTAAGATTTACCATTAATATCTTTATAAAAATTGATGATGGGAAATTAGAGAAACATATTTTTAAAAACTGAAAATTAAAAGTTATTGAAACATATGTAAGCTGTGCACTTTCCAAAAGTTACCGTAATAGAGCTAGCCTATCTGATATTTTGGAACGAGAAATGGCTAGCGCTGGCACAGTTCCAGTAATGCTTCACACTTCAAAATTTGAAGGAGGGGATAGCTGCTGGGGAAGAAATTGAATCCAAGCAACCTTGGAGACCACAGTTCTTGTATTATCCGACTCTATTACATTCAAAATATTTAACATACGTTAGGGTGACACAAATTTAATTCAACTATTTATCAATAGAGGAATAAATCTGATGATAAATATTAGGCCTATATACTCCACCTTTACTTTCTTCTGGCCCACGTAGAAAAAATTCTGGTGCCGCCACTGGCTCTGGTTCTGAATAACAATTGACGGGACCAACACAAGAGTGGTCTAAACCCTCCGGCATGGAAAATTAGATAGTAATGCTATTTGCATGATATGCATAACTTTAATCCTATAGGCCTATAGAGGTTGGACCAATTAAGTCTGCTGTAGGTAGTTTTGAAGTCGATAATCTGTTCCCTGAAACAGAATTCCTCTTGTATACGGCAACAAAAATTTGGAAAACTAAGATATATAAATTAAAAGAAACTATAGACTATTAACGATCTTGTACTTCATCCAGAGTAGAACTGAATAATCTTGGAACTTATAAATGAAACTAATACGAGTCTTTTCCTCTTAAAATAGCATTTTACTAATTTAAAAATCCGACATTTTATTGAAATAATTTTGTTTTCCTCTGTCAAGTAGAAATAAATGTCAGTGCAGCAGTGGTCTAACCAAGAAAACTGTGTTGCAGAGTCTCATAAAAATGGTAATATCTCTGAACAATCTTACCATTGCAGTTAAGTTGACCAAGCACCATAGAACTCCCAACTTCCAACAAAACTATAGGCCTATTTTTAAAACTGTATGAAAAACTACAAGTGTAGAACTTAATTTGTTTTTTCTATAATCTCTACGAAGGTGTCAAAGACTACTGTTGCGCAGACACCCTCAAACAAAATCATAAGCGTCGGTTTTCGAGAAACCGCGAAGAATTACATTTTCAAGAAGAGTGCAGTAAAAGTAATAGAAAGTCGATGTCAAGACTCATGTCCCATCCCCAGACCATACATAACTCTAACATAAATTTTGGTTACTATACGGTTTTGAGTTTCGGGCTATGTTATTCAGAGACACACATCACATTACACAGTGAGTCCTACGCAAGAGTTGGCCAATGACGCGGGTTTCTGCGTCGCGGCGGGCACAGCTCCAACTCCCGAGTGATCGGGTAAAATATCTACGCAAATAAAGCCGCGATCGGTGTAATGATTCAGGTTCTCACATTTATAGTTAAAATTACAATGAAAATAACCACGTACCTCATCACAAGAGATGTTGGAAATGTTCTCCTATTGCATTCACATAATACTGGCACCTTTTTAGGAAATTTTCTTTCACGCGCATAAGTTCAGTTTCCGACACAGAGTTCATTTATCTTGTGATGTCTTAAAGTTCTTCTAATGTAAGGGAAATTGACCTAAACACATCATTTTTCAAGTTTCCCCATAAATAATAGTCACATACTGTTAGAAGAACTTAAAGATAATATCACAAGAGAAATTAACTGTCTCGGAAGCTGAACTTTTGCGCGTGAAAGAAAATTTCCTAAAAAGGTGCCAGTATTGTAAGGATGCAATAGGAGAACATATCCAACATCTCTTGTGATGAAGTACGTGGTTATTTTCATTGTAATTTTAACTGTAAATGTGAGAACCTGAATCATTACACCGATCGCGGCTTTATTTGCGCAGATATTTCACCCGATCGCTCGGGAGTTGGAGCTGTGCCCGCCGCGACGCAGAAACCCGCGTCATTGTCCAACTCTTGAGTGGGACTCACTGTACAATAAATTGTATAATAATTTGTATATTGTATTTTTTAATTCAGGGGACCTCAAATCGTATATAAATGCTGATAATTCTTCATCGAATTTCAGGGATGAAAGCAGCAATTCCTCTTGCTACGGTACGAACAGAAAATGTAATGAAAATTAAAAACAACTTTTATTGCTCTTACGATAACTAAAATGCAATGTAGGCAATCGATCTAGAGCTTTACTCGTAGATCGATTACAAAAATTAAAGATTACAGATAGCATTCTTTGTGAGACCATGCTGATTAAACAGAATCGCACCATGTTAAGGAAACAACATGCGTCTTCACCTACGAGTTATGAATATAAAATATTATTTTTCAGATTTGTTTGATCGAGACAAGAACAAACTTTGTTATTTGTAGCCAAAATATTATTATGTAATTCATTTGTCCGTTCGTTTAGAACGTTTAGAGAGAAAAGCAGGTTATTAAAAATGACAACAGCCTGCTTCGATGACAGTTACCAGGAGAGGAGCTTACCAGTTAATCAGATGCTGGCATATACATTTTAGGGCACAAAAAATAAATACCGCTTGAATATTATAAAAGCATTTCTACTAGGGCTGTACCGATTAATCGATTAATCGGCTCAATTAATCTTTTAAACATTTTATCGTCGATCAATTACATTTTCCGATTAATCGGATTAGTCGAATTCTGAAAAACTTTTTTTTTTTTTTTTTTGTAGAAATGGGTCAAATGATCAAATTCCTTTCTCTCCTTTTCCGGCCTTGGCACATCATGTGTCATTCAGCAAATTGTGTCCAAACAATTCCCGTTATTCAGAAACCTGAAGGGTAGTTTAGTCAACAAACTCGTGTGTCTCAAGTCTTGGCTGAAAAAGTAACCGGAAATGTAAGTTTTGTATATATTTTTTTACTAGTTAACTAATAATGGTATTCATTAATTCAGGATTTCTTATGATTATCTGTAGTGTAGTAGCTATTAAACGTGTAAAACAAAATTAAATGTACACTTTGGTTTCGTTTAAAATACCGACCTGCTTGTCGATTAATCACTCCATTAATCGGTTAAAGTCAAGCGTTAACTCGATTAGAAATTTTAATCGATTTTCAGCCCTAATTTCTACCATACAAATAAATTGTTTTGAAAAGTTCTTCTGCATTATGTGTTATTATATTCCTACAAAAGAGATACGGAAAGGATAACAAATAACCAATCATCTGTTTTCGTCAAAAAGAGTACTCTGTTGACCGAAAAATTACTTTTACTAAGGAACTGAAAGAAATTCGTGAAATGCTACATATGGAACTGAAACACGGACGCTGAAAAAATGGAATGGAACTTTATAGAGAACTTTAAGATATGTTGGGGGAAATGGAGAAGATTCGGTGGACAGATAGAATAGGGATGAGGATGAGAAGGGATGTATCTTGGAAGTAGTAAAGGGAGAAAAAGCTAACTAGTTAGGACACATCAGGGGATAAGAAGTTTTCTGCTGGATGTAATTGAAGGAAACATAAAAGGAACAAGAAAACTTGATAGAAGAGTTGAGATACTGGATGACATGTCAAGAAGAAAAACAATGTAGGGTTAATAAATGCAGCAGAAAACAGAAAGAGTTGAAGAGTAGAATTTCATATGTGGGTATAGACTCGCCGAAAGGCAAAAATGGCAATAAAAATAAAAATTGATTGTATAAATTGAAACAATTTCTCATTATTTTTATTATTATTATTATTATTATTATTATTATTATTATTATTAATAGTAGCAGCAGCAGTAGTAGTAGTAGTAGTATTAGTAGTAGTAGTATTAGTCGTATTCCTACTAGTATTAGTCTTAGTATTAGTATTAGTAGTATAAAACTAAATAACTTCCTAATATATTTTGGAACTAGACACCGAAAATTACTGCAGAAAACATTATATTTTACCTCCAAAATAGGCTATGTTATATGTGGTATAGATGAAGTAGGAGGAAAACTTGCAGGAAGTATGTATGCATTGATTTCACATTTCACATTGATTTCAAAAATGCTATGCATTCATGTATTGTTTTAAAAATAGTCAACATAATCCCAATCGAAGCATCAAGAAAATGAGAAAAATCGGCTGTGTCCATACATTAAGTACCTCCCGCATTATAATCATTCCTTGTTTATAAGACATGTCCATGCAAACATGGACGTATGAAGTTGCCAGGTGACAGTTTGGAGTTTGCAAATTATTGTGTTAGTGACTTCGGTTATGTATGCTTTGTGTTTGCGTTTTTCATTGTAAATGCTTAAGGGGGTAGTAAGTACAGGACTGAAAAATACCATATTCAATATGTTTCCCTTAGAATAGGTACACGGCTCAAATAAAACTGCAAATTAATAAACTGAAAAGCCTGCCTTTTAAAAACATAATACTATCATTTGCACGTGTTTAATATGCAAGATTTTTAAATTGATTATTCAAAATGGCAGCTACTTCCCATGTCAGAATTTAGAGCTACCCTCTTAAATCAAACAATTTTATACATTTTATGGTCTGTTTTCTTTTTCTTCTGTTTTTATTTTCCAGTTTTAAAGCTTAAATATGGATAAAGAACAATGACCACAGTCAAGTCAAATTTGTAGTTAAATTATTTTTATTCATGTTTAAATTTATGCAACGGTTTTCAAGAAACTTTAAGCCCCCGATTGATGCTTTGTAGGCAAAACATTTAAATGACAGGCATAATTCCTTTCGTTTCTGTAAAATATAAATGTGACATCTTGTACAAAAAATCCACAAAATTGTTTAATTTTTATATATATATATCAGGGAAACGTTTCATTAAAATGTAGTTTGTGGGCAATGTGCGTTAAACTTATAACACTAAAAAACACAGATGGAGCATCCTGCGGTTAAATTCATAACAGTGGCGATTATTCCATATAGGATGTGAGGATCATCCTACACTTCATAATTGATCAACATAAATGTTTACTAGCATTCATTGTCAAAATTAAAACAATAAAATGACAAAACAGCGTTATTGTAGAGCACTCGGGAAGGAAGTTAGCGGTTCCTTTTTGAGCAGGTTGGTATTTGCGAGGATGTCCTCAGTCACTCACTGTTGATGTTACGTAGTCCATGCCGTTGTTAAAGCTCTTGGGCATGTGAAGGGGGAGGTGGGAAGAAAAAAGGTAGTGAGAAGCCAGTTTCATATGGACGAAGTTGAGGACGTCTTACAGTCCTTCCTCACATGTGTTTTGTGTTCCTCACGTTCGACAGCTTGTTTTCTAAGAGGGGAGTGATCATATTTTTATTAATATTTATTTATTTCATTTCTTGGTATACATTATAGGCCTAGCTATTATTAAACTTTACAGTGCTGTTTATATTTCAATATAAGTATTCCTGGAGTAATATCAAGTTTGATATCAACTATGAAAATTAGGCCTATAGCGGAATAGCTCATTTCCGTAAACGACAGTTTTCATACGTGGTTAAATCTTTTCATATTTTAGGATAAAGCATTAGGCCTATTGTATTAAATTTACATATCAGCCTTTATGTACTTTTTACGGCGACGCATACTTTTAGTCCCTGGTGAAGTGGAAGAAAAGACCTTACGGTCTTAACTTCTCCAGGTTAAATAAACTATTATTATTATTATTATTATTATTATTATTATTATTATTATTATTATTATTTATTATTATGTACGTCAATAGCAGTGAATGGGTTAATTCGCTCTCTCCACACCATCCTACACAACTAAAAAACCAGGAGTCGCCACTGATTCATAACTTTTTGTTCGACCATACTATAGGCCGAATACGCATATTACGTGTGACGTAAAGGTATCATAATTATACTCTCATTTCGAAACTGACTTTCATTATAGCATCGGTGTGGTATCCATGAGGCTATTATCGAACATCGAATGATCTCGAAACCTTGAGATTACCAGCTAAAAACTGCGTAATAATCAACCTATATTTAAAATAAAATCAATTCTGTTCGTACTAAAATACTAAAATGAATCTTATTTGTGTTGTCAAAATCCGTTGGTTTCAAGAAAATACCAGAAAGAAGATTCGATTTGACCGAAGCTTTGAGCTGATATCTATCGCAGAAGAGAATGACAGCCAGCTGATGCGAAGGACAATGCGGCCGCTTGTTTGAGTGGATTTAAAAGCTCAAAACTTAAGCATTTAGATTAATTATGGTCGAATAAAAAAAAAGTATTATGCAAGTTTCCTATGATGGTAATCAATATACTCGAATGAAAATTATGAAACGAGCAAAGTATCTTAATAAACGTCATTATAGGCTCGTACTATTAAAACTAATACAATTATTTAAATAATAATAATAATAATAATAAAGTTAAAAATTGCTTATTATATAATTGTTTTCAAAAATCTGTTTTTAAAGGTGGTATGCTGTACTTATCAATTTAAAGTAAACGTGGGAAGTGTAGTTTGTAATAAATTGTACTTCATTTAGATTCTGGGAAACGCAACCCACTCTGCCTGTTTAGACAGACGAGTAGTCCCTCCTCACGATACAAGATTCCACAGTGCAACCCTGCTTCCGGAACTGTACGTGAAGGCAGGACGAACACATGCTGTACTACGGTGTTAAATCTCAAGTATGCATGACACTCAGATCACCCCCTCTTCCATTCCTTTAAGGGTATATGTATGTGAACAACCTCAAAAAGATTTTAAAAAACGCAGGTTCTAAAATATTAAAATTTTACAAGAAAATGAACTCAGAAGTGGACAAAAATTACAGGATCCTATAACAAGGCTTACTAGAACATACCTAGCAGATAAAAGTATAAAAAACTGACCAAGTTAATTTTAAATTACACGTTTTATAGGAGCATGAAAAAAATTAATTCAGATGCACTTATCACACTTCCTATAGGCATAACATTTTTCTGGTTGCTCTGAAGCATTTTATTTTTTAAATGCATATAATGAACTTATTTTTCTACAAAGTAGACTACTTTAATACAGCTAAAGTTAGAATTTTTAATGCAATTAATTTTTATATATCGCATATAAAATATCTTGAAATTTGATCAATATTTCATGACACATTTTCTTTAATTTTATACCTATGAGCATCATTGTAGTCTACTTTATGCATATATGCATGTAAAATTAATATAAAAAATTTCAGCCTTCTATCTCTAATGGTTGTGGAGCTACCTAACAATATGTGTGAAAAATAAGAGTTACCGGGAAATTCAATTTTAAGTTAATAGTGAATAGTAGCTCAGAGCATGTAAACATATTTAAATGTCCATTTGAATGGCACAAATAATTTCTAAACCTATATAAACTATATATCAATGTATGCAGAAAATTCAGCACAAATTTTAGTGCTATAAACAAAAAACAAATTTCAAAATAATTCACGTACATATACCCTTAAACCAGTACGCTTTCGAAGCGCCGTATGGTTCTCATTTAAGTAGGGAGGCATGTCTAAATCTATTACTGGATGAGTACAATTGGCATGGGATATGTAAATTTCTCCAGAAAGTTAGATGTGTGAGAGAAAGCCTAGATTTGGAGAATTAAGGAACTCTAAGTGTTATTTTCTTGTTTTAAGAATGTCTATCTGTTCTATGAAATTTTTTACTGCTTGGAGCTGGGGGGTAACGTCTGTGGATACTCGTAATTACATAAATAATAGAATTTTTTTTTTTAATTGAGTATTTTTATGGAAAATAATTTAAGTGTATGAAGTGAGCACGTATCGTCGACACCGACCCGTGCGCCGGCTAATGTTAATAATGTGGTTTATATGTAAGAATTTTTATTAGAAAAAAATGCACTATCTATACTAATTACTTTAATTACCCAGTAGGCGTATATATATATATATATATATAATTATGGTTTTGGACAGTCGAAGGTAAATTATGGTTTCAGTCACATGGAAAATACTCTTTTAGTTAAAAATATTTGCATATGATTATTAAATAGACTGAATTTTATAAAAATTAAGAATGTTAAAATTCATTACGCCTAAATTTCTCAAGTTATTCGCAAAAAATGGTCACTTGGTTGCTGAAAAGCGTTGTCCACTCCATCCCATATGTTGGCAGTCATGCACCAGAAAATTAGCCTAATAGCCTCTGCCTGCTCAAGTGCATACTACGTGGCAGGACAGTTTGAAGATGATTACCAAAATGGCTCCAAGGTTCGCAATGAAATTATTTCACAAATATTAACGGCTGTCTAAAAATAGTGTTTCATACCACATGTTAAAATGATTTTATTTTGCTCGAAGGATTGCTTCTCCCGCCCTGGTGGGTACGTTTCGTAAAAGAACCTGCTCGCAATATAGGCCTAAAATTTCGTTTTTACCATTAGTTTCATAAATAACTATTTTGCAACTTTCAGTCTGGCTTTTCCATCCCCAAATAAACGGTGCAAAATATCTTGCACAAATTCTCACATAGCCTATACATGGTTAAGTTTTCTATGACTGGGGTTTTTAGGTTGATGAAAGAAGCCGGTATGTACCTTAAAAAAATTAATGTACAACATCCAGGTTAAACATATTTAGCATCCTAACGAAAGTTTTAGATTAAGCAAGCTCTATCGTTGTTTATATAGAAGAGTATGTCAACTATAAGCTATTTAATCTATATATATATATATATATATATATGTATATCTCTATATATATAAAAGGCTTTGTCCTGACTGACTGAATGAATGACTGACTGACTGACTGAATGACAGGAATCAACGTACAGCCTAAACTATAACAGGTAGAGACTTGGAATTTTGATAGTACCTTCGTTTCATAATGTAGATGCTCACTAAGAAAGGATTTTGAAAAATTCTGATTCTAAATGCCAAAAATTAAATGTTTTTGAAAATACTTAATCCCTCTTTACATAGAATTATCAATTCCAAATCACAGAATATATTGTTGCCAAATGGTATCAAATGGGCTTGGAAAAAACAAATGAAATGCACTTTTGACAAATAAGAGAAGCTATCAAAATAATTCATGTTATAAATAAATATTACAGAATGAAATCCACTAAAAAATAATGGAATCACATAACTTTCTCTACCCTGGACATAGAGAAAACAAAACGAGGTATGGTAATGTGTATATTATAATATTATATCGCAGGTTTTTGGAGAGAAAAGTATGAAAGTGATAATGCTTTCTGTTTAATTTCATCTCCAAAACGGTTTTATGGTAACATAAGAGTGGGAAATTTCCCGCCTCGATATTACAGGAATTTATGTTTCTTCTTATTACCCTTTACCAGGCTTGCTGCTGTGCACTGTACAAGCGATGGGATGCAAAATTCTAGATCCTCTATGAGCCATAAAAAAACTATATCAAGCGTTTTCTGAGGGAATAGTTTGAGTGTAATAAGTCGTTCTTCCTATTTCAAATTATAAATGCCTATATAAGGACCTAGAATTTAAAATTGAAAATCCTTCATAAGTTAATTTCCAATTACAAAATAGGCTTTGTCCTGACTGACTGACTGACAGAAATCAACGTAGAGTTTAAACTATAACAGGTAGAGACTTGGAATTTTGACAGTACCTTCGTTTCATAATGTAGGTGCTCACTAAGAAAGGATTTTTCAAAATGTTAATTTTAAATGCCAAAAAATAAATGTTTTTGAGAATACTTAATCCCTTTTTACACAGAATTATGAAATCCAAATCACAGAACATATTGTTGCCAATGGTATCAGATGGGTTTGGAAAAAAAAGAAATGCAAGTTTGACAAATAAGAGAAGTTATCAATATAATTCATGTTATAAATAAATATTACAGAATGAAATTCACGAAAATAATGCAGTTACATAACTTTCTCTACCCTGGACATAGAGAAAACAAAAGGAGGTATGGTAATGTGTATATTATTATATCCCAGGTTTTTGGAGAGAGAAGTATGAAAGTGATATTGCTTTCTGTTTAATTTCATCCCCAAAACAGTTTTATGGTAACATGAGAGTGGGAAATAAAATTTTCCGCCTCGATATTACAATTTTATCTTACAGGAATTTCTCTACCAGGCTTGCTGTGTACTGTACAAGCGATGGTATGCAAAATTCTACATCTATGAGCCATAAAAAACTATACCAAGCGTTTTCTGAGGGAATAGTTTGAGTGTAATAAGTCGTTCTTCCTATTTCAAATTATAAATACCTATATAAGGACCTAGAATTTAAAAATCGAAAACCCTTCATAAGTTAATTTCCAATTACAAAATAAAAAACCCGGGCGACGCTGGGTCTTTTAAGCTAGTGGTCTATAAGGCGGAAAAATCAATATAAGCTACTTATCAAAATCTTAGTTTTAGCAGCTATAAAGTAGCTAATACGATGGCGTAGAAGGCTTCTAGTCCCGACCTTGCATATCCACTACGACAAAAACAAAAGCGCAGAAGTTGCTCACAGTTTATGTGAAATATTTTATGAAGAGCTAGAACAATGAAACTGGGATGCACACAGGCCTCATCGTAACCAGCATGGCTACAATGTGTGCATTGACCTAGCCAGCCAGTCGGCGTATATTTTCAAAGTGGTTTGGGTGATCATGTGCCGTGCATAACAACATGTCTGCGCCGTTCACTGCCCCTCACATAAACCTGTTCATTCAAATTTATAACACACATGCTAAATTATTGTACTCCATGACCAGTTCCTCACAAGGGTATCACGAGCATTGGAAGAATAATAATATGAGTGAGACAGCTTCACCTACACCTCCACCATTCGAGTTTCTACTGATTCCTATTCTTATAATCCCATATTATTTTGATGTATATTTGTGAGGGATTTCCCCAATACTTTAGCCACTCAGAAGTCAAACTGACTAACTCCATTTGGTAACATTATTTTTCTATTGGTTGTGAGAAACTCACAGATACAAGCATTTTCTGTAGCCAAGATGATTAACTGCATCCATTCGTTATTACATCAGTAGATAGTTGGCTGCACTTTCTTTAGCAACTGATATTCTGATTGTACAGGCTATTTCAGAAGCCAATACAACTAACTCCATTTATAATTCATTATTCAGAGATTATCAAACCCGGCCGCAGTCGATGGGTTTTTCAGGACGTAAAAATCCTGGGCACGGAGTCCTCCGGGAGGGACTTTAAACCTGGGGGGCCCGTGTCATAGATTTACAGCACGTAAAAGAACTCCAAGCCTAAACTAGATCCTCTGGACAAAATTTCTCGGCCCTTTCACGTCCAATTAATACGTTGGTTTCCGGAGGGGGGTTAAGTGGCGATGGGCTTACCACTTGTCCCTCTGCCCTCTCTAGGAAAATAAGCGTAACAAAATTCACATCGGTAAACAGAAACCTCGACTTGGAGGCCCTTCGCCCCAACATGGGGGCACAGGATTCGAGAGAGAGATTCAGAGATTGCTGTGCCCAGAGTGACACTTGATAAAGATTTTGCACCTTCAATAAGAGGGCGGTAAACCTACTCGTATCCGAGAGGGGTGGAACAGAAATAGAGAGGTTAGTAAAAAAATATCAGAAAAAGGGTTTGTTAATAGAAATTGGAAAGTTATTAAATAAAAAATTATGTTCCAATAAAGAAAGAGATTCGCATGAAATTATGTCAAAAAAAACTCTTGGAGATAATTTTGAAGAAGTCAATGGTAGATCGCTAATATCAACAGGAATGCAAGGTATCACCAAGAAAAAGAGAGCAGATCCCAAATCTTTCTTGAAGTATATTCTACCTGTCCACCACATTAGTACGAAAATCTTAGGTGTAGATACACGTCGGGCAAGAGTAAGTGAATAACAACATTTTTTTACTGGGAGTTGTGAGTTAAAGTGAAATAACGATCGAATTTTCTCAGTTGATGTTTTGACTAACGTAAATACGTTAAAAAAATACGTATTTCATATTATTTTCTTATTCAGTGGTTTACCGGTTTCTGTTTCCAGTCACTTTATACATCACATCATTTTAAATTTACATTAGGCATATAAAAATCTTGTAGTGTTTAGGCTTAGGCCTACATGTTTTTAATATCAATGTTAGTGCTTTCTATTTAAGTATTAAGTACTTTATCTGTAATATGTATTTGTGCTATGTAATTGTAATGTAGTTTTTTGATTGGTAGAGCAGAAGAGAAGGCCAAATGGCCAGAAAAAATAAAAAGAATAAATAAATAAATAATATTGTTATTACCTTAGCAACGCTGTAATGCGTCCAGATCTGCGCTTTCATTAAACCTGAATTTACAATGGGAAACTAACTTTAAACTGACTAACTTTTCTCAGTTTCTTTCCATTGGAGTTAGTCAGTTTGGCCTCTGAGTGGCACACGTAAGTAATATGACGTAGCTATTGATGCTAATTTAATCAGGTTTCAACCGTTGCGCTATGAGAGGAATTTAAGACAATACAACAGAATTTTGTAATTTCAATATTTTGAAACCGATCTCTGTAAAATTATGGGCGTACAATTCACAATATTTATGTTTTCTGCAGAGAGAAAATAATCACAAATATTACAGCTGCTCTGACCAAGGGATACAGAAATACACAGCCTATCAAAATCAGTCTATAAAAGACAATATTTTGTCATATACATGATTTAACAAGTTGAAAATAAGATTCATAGGCAATTATGAATTCAGAGAATAATCAGATTAATTTTAAAGTAAAATAAAATAAAATACGGGTAAATAATTTACCTCTTGGGAAAAGAATGCCATAAACAATACCAAAAACGTTTATTGATATTTAATTTGTGAAATGTTCACTATAAGATCTGTCTGGAATCCAAAGCCCTTGAAGAGGTAGACTGCGAATTTCTTAATAGTACCTCGAGCATTAAAGAACAGTCCAACGATTTTCCAATTTTGGTTTTATATTTCTTAGCAAAATAATCGCAGTTTAACACTTTTAATCTGATGAAATACTAATACAGCCCACTCCCAAAGTGAAACTATAATCACAGGCCTCCAAGAGTGTGAATATATGTATAACTTTTAACGATGTCCAGAAAGAAATCAGTTTCTATTGGTTTGGCAAGGTCATCCCTTTTCCTGACTCTATGAAAGATACAGAGATTTTGTAAGACTATTTAAAATATTTTCTGCTGTTAGTCCAGTCAATAAACGTCGAAAAACACCAAATAGAAAAAAAAATCGTGTAGTTTTGAAATTTTGCAGAGTTGTCGGAGGGAGTGTCCTGAACAACATACTAAAAGTCCCCGAAGGTGGGGGGTGAGCGGGGAGCAGGGGGGCCCGCGGAAGGTCTCTATTTTAGGTTTCTCGCTTATATCTAAACAATGGTGCATCGTAGAGGAAAAATTGCTGTATACAAAATTCAAGCTGATAAAATTTCCTACAAGTTTGACTATACACATTTCTTTCCATTCCCAATAGTTTTCGAGATATCCGCCAGCGAAAATAACAAATTTTTAAAAAAAGCTCTTTCGCCTCGCGCTATTCGACACACTTTGCTTTCTAGCGCTTCAGCCCTTAGGTATACAGCAATGTTCTCATGAAAGAAGTTGTAGGTAAATAAATTATCTTGAAAATGAGTAGTCACTTGTTACTTTGTCTTCAAATGTTCAAAAGTTATAACAATTTTAAGATTCGGTCAAATTTCGAGATTTCGAAAGAAAACCGTACATCGCACTTTCTCTATATTTAGGGGTTATATCTTTGTACATAAGCTGTATATTGTGTATTTACATCATGAAACAAGTGGAGAAACATCACACAACCATTAAAGTTGAAATCATTAAGAATCCGATCACGGTACAAGCACAGTATTGCAGGCAAGAAAGGAAAAATAGGGACAAAAAATCATGTAGTTTTGAAATTTGGCAGATATGTGGGAGAAAGTGTCCTAAACAACGTAGTAAAAGTCCCCATGGATATGGGGTGAGCGGGGGGTGGGGGGCACTTTTACCGGTAAATGTAATTTCCCTCAGTTTTCCCTAAATACACAAAAAACTATGGGTTCTAGCAAAAAAGAGTTTATGCACAAAATTAAACTACGTTAAAGTTCTTATAAAATTTATCTGAATGATATTTTTGTAGAATTAATAGTTCAGGATATAGAAGGATATGAAATATGACACAGTTCTGGAAATTCTGTTTTACATACACCTATATATTATATTTTTTAACAAAAGAGAAGGCAGATGATAATTAAATTAGCAAGATGCCAAGCAAACAAACTAGTTCTTAGAAAAATATACTTACTAATGGTTAATGTTACATATAAAACTCATCATTATTATTATTATTAATAATATTCTTCTTGTAAAGCTGAGACGTTTTATGTTTCGTTAAAAAAATTACCGGTATTTTGAAAAATGGTAAGGAATTAGATAATTATATTTAAAGTTTCTAAGAATAGCAGGCCTACCTATTACTTTAAATAAACGTTTACTTGTCTATGTGGCTCCTGAGAATATTTGCACATCATATTTTGTCACTGTGCAACTCGGTGTGGTGGAAGATATGGATCCAGAAAAGCTAGTATTAAATGCTCATCCGTTTGTGGAACCTGTCTTGATACAACAGTATACCATTAGAAGAAGAAGATGAATTTAAAATTGATGACGTCCAAGCAAAATAAGTTGTTTAGGCACTCTTTAATTAATGTTATATATGTGTATAAATACTGAGTGTTCGGTAGATAGAAAAATATAACCCTAACTTATCATACGATGTACAGTACTAGGATTCCAGTATTTGGAGATTGAAAAAAATAGACAACTAAACATTTATTTAAAGTACTAGGTAGGCCTATTAGGTCTTATAATTTCTAAATACGAGTATATACAATTTCTAACTATTTACAATTTTTCCAAATGATATTTTAAGCGAAAAACAGAACGGCTAATAGGCCTGATTTATATTTCTTATAAAGTACACTCATACCAGGTGATTTTTGTAAGCTTTATAATAATAATAATAATAATTATTATTATTATTATTATTATTATTATTATTATTTTGTGTGTGATTTTACCTTTAGTACAAATATTATTCTAAGAACTAGTTTGCTTGCTTGGCATCTTGCTAATTTAATTATCATCTGCCTTCTCTTTTGTTAAAAACATATAATATATAGGTGTATGTAAAACAGAATTTCCAGAACTGTGTCATACTTCATATCCTTCTATTTCCTGAACTATTAATTCTATAGAAATATAATTCAGATAAATTTTATAAGAACTTTAATGTAGTTTAATTTTGTGCATAAACTCTTTTTTGCTAGAACCCATAGTTTGTTGTGTATTTAGGGAAAACTGAGGGAAATTACATTTACCGGTAAAAGTGCCCCCCACCCCCCGCTCACCCCCTATCCATAGGGATTTTTACTACGTTGTTTAGGACACTTTCCCCCACATATCTGCCAAATTTCAAAACTACATGATTTTGTTGTCCCTATTTTTCCTTTCTTGCCTGCAATATAATGTATTTTCCATTACATGTACTGTGCTTGTACCGTGATCGGATTCTTAATAATTTCAACTTTAATGGTTGTGTGATGTTTCTCCACTTGTTTCATGATGTAAATACACAATATACAGCTTATGTACAAAGATATAAAACCTAAATATAGAGAAAGTGCGATGTACGGTTTTCTTTCGAATTCTCGAAATTTGACCTAATCTTAAAATTGTTATAACTTTTGAACATTTGAAGACAAAGTAACAAATGACTACACATTTTCAAGATAATTTATTTACCTACAACTTCTTTCATGAGAACATTGCTGTATACCTAAGGACTGAAGCGCTAGAAAGCAAAGTGTATCGAAAAGCGCGAGGCGAAAGGGCTTTTTTTAAAAATTTGTTATTTTCGCTGGCTGATATCTCGAAAACTATTGGGAATGGAAAGAAATGTGTGTAGTCAAACTTGTAGGAAATTTTATCAGCTTGAATTTTGTATACAGAAAGTTTTCCTCTACGATGCATCATTGTTTAGATATAAGCGAAAAACCTAAAATAGGGACCTTCCGCGGCCCCCCCTGCCCCCCGCTCACCCCCCACCTTCGGGGACTTTTAGTATGTTGTTCAGGACACTCCCTCCGACAACTCTGCAAAATTTCAAAACTACACGATTTTTTTTTTCTATTTTTCGTTCGTTGCCTGGACTATGTGTGTGTGTCGGCAGCACGCCTGCCTTAGACTCTGGCGGCCCGTGTTCGATTCTCGGCTGGGTTGGGGATTTTTCAATAGTGCGTTCAGGGCTGGGTGTTTGTGTTGTTCCTAGGTTTAAGTGCTAGGTAGGAGCCTAGCGCACTTCGGAAACAAATCCGCCGTGAATATCCCCTAAGGGATCTCCAGGGGTCGTTCCCGACCCGGTAGGACCACCACCACATTTAAAATATTGGCCATAATATCAATGAGACCAACAATGAGTTCAATCCTCCATCCATACGTTGAAAAATGGCGATAAAACCAACACTGGAGCTAACAGAATGGCCTAAGTTGCTTGGCTTAAAGAAATTGGATCTAAGTTAAACGTATTATAATCTATTGTATTGTCAGTAGTAAGGTGAACAAGCTTCTTTCTATGGTCTATTATCTTTGATAGCCTAGCTGAACCTGTTAAGTCCCCGATAAGAGCGAATGTACTTATCCGGCACGCCTTGTTAAGTCATCGTGAGCTTCCTGGCAAGTGTGTATCTTGCGGAACAAGTGTAGAAATGGACTTCCGGTCGTCACTATCAACTCAACCCCCCCCCCTTCCATATGTTCTGTACTATCTTCCTTGTGGATTCTACCAGCGGACATAACGTCACTCAGGGTTTACCTCGGACGTGATGACATACTTGACAAACCTTTAACTCAGAAGATTTATTTTGCATATCATTAGTCAATATCAGCATAGATGCTTGCAAAACAAGGTTTAAATTTCATTGTAAAAATATATATTTGTGTCCAGGTAACCAGAAATGCCATGACATATAGGAAAAATTAATTTTATTTTATAATTTCGTGTTCAATTACGCTGCGCTACAAACCGGAAGGTCGCGGGTTCGATCCTCGATGAGGTCATTGGAGTTTTTCAATTGGCCTAATCCTTCTGGTGGCACTATGGCCCTGGGGTCGACTCAGCCTCTAACGGAAATGAGTACCGGGAGCAATCCTGGGGGTAAAGGCGGCCGGTGCGTAAGGTTCACAACCTTACCACCTTCGTGTGCCGATTGTCTTAAAATCTGGGAGCCTCAACCTTCTGGAACCCTCTGGGTCTTCATGGCCTGTAATAGGGAACACTTTTACCTGTTCAATTATATCGCACCGAAGAGGTTTGTACCATTTACCACAAAGGTACGGTAACTTCATCCTGGTTGGGAATCAAATGCGGATTTTCAGCTTGATACGCTGAGGCAGACTCCCGGAACGTTCAAATGTAGACCTTATGTCTTCACTTATATTAGTGGAGTCCACTATAAGCCGTAACACATAATTATATAATGTGAGGAGGATAGATCTAATTCCTATGCTAATTTTTCTGGGTTTTTAGTTCATTATACCAGGTTATTGGCATACAGTACAATAAATTGACTCTTTTCAATTGCCGGTATATCTCACTGGAAAGTTTAACGTTATACTGTAGACTAAAGCGGAATAATATGATGTGAATCTACCCAGTGAGGTATAACTTGAAACTTATAAATAATAACAATAATAATAACGATAACAATATCGATAATAACAATAATAACAATAATAATGATAATATCAATAATAATAATAATAATAATAATAATAGCAACTAACAACAATAATAGCAATAGTGCCGGCAACAATAATAATATAACAATAACAATTTAAATAATAACAATAATAATACCGCTAACAATAATAATAACAATAATGCAATAATAACATTAACAATAATAATAAAGCAAAAATAATAATAATAATAATAGCAACACTAATAACAATAATAATAACAAAGATAATAACAACAAAGCAATAATAATAACAGTAATAGCAACACTAATAACAATAATTCCGGTAACAATACCTAGGTAATAACAATGTAACAATAATAATTACAATAACAATAATAATACCGGTAACGATAATAATAATATAACAATAATAACAATATAATAATAATAATAATAATAATAATAATAATAATAATAATAATAATAATAATAATAATGTACCAATCAAAATAGGACAAAACTTAAAACTCCAATCAACACTCTGTTAAAATTGACATCGAAGTTGGACATATTCATACATCTTATTGATGTATTAGCCTACTTTCCGGCAAGTCGAGTGGTCTCTGTATTAACGTACCAAGACAGGTTTGGTTCGACTCACGCCCGGCACTCCCGTAAACAATTTTATTATATATGTTCACGAAAGTGAATCTTATCTAGAAACCAATCCCACTTGTGACTCAATAATTTTTTATACCTAACTAACTATTTACTTTCAGGAGGTTAAATCAGGAGTAAAAAAAATTTAAGATTAAAATTTATATTCAAGAAACTAAAATTAAATTTTGGAAGTGTCATGTTTGAGCACATGCAATGTTCACTAACCTTTCAGAGCTGAAATTTATGAATTTATATAAGCAATCATCAAGTGAAAACATCAGGGGACTAAGTTTGAACCCAATTAGGAAAATTTCAGCAAATCAGATGGCTTCTTGAATGGCAATTCTAAATACGAATAAAGATCCGCACATTTTAAGTAAAGCATTATGGTGTTTGTCGTATTAGAGCGTGGGCTACTGTATACCCCCCATCCACCCCCCACCCCCCCCCCGTGGGATTTTCCGACTCACATATTTTTTTGTTGGTATTGCCATCTAGTTTCAGTTTTTAGTTGTTTGCCACTTATCAATTACAGCATTTACCCGGAAACCCCGGAAAACTACGGAAATCCGGAGAAAATTAGTTTGTTTTATTTTTTCTTTGTTCTTTGCTCCTAATATGCCCAGGGAATTTCTGAATCACATATTTTTTGTTGATATTGCCATCTAGATTAAGTTTTTAGTTGTTTGCCCCTTATCAATTACAGCATATCCCCGGAAAACAATGAAAATCCGGAGAAATGACTTTGTTTTAATTTGTCCTTGTTCTTTGCTTCTAATATGCCTAGGGAATTTTTGAATCACGTATTTTTTGTTGGGATTGCCATCTAATTTAAGGTTTCAGTCTTTTGCCTCTTACCAATTACAACATATCCCCGGAAAATCCGGAATACCACGTATATACGGAGAAAATGACAATGTTTAATTTTTTTAATCTTTGTTATTTGCTTCTAATATTCAAAGGGAATTTCTGACTCATATGTTTTTTGTTGGTATTGCCATCTAGATTAAGGTCTCAATTGTTTGCCCATTATCAATTACAGCATATCCCCGGAAAACTCCGAAACCACGGAAATCCGGAGAAAATTACTTTGTTTTAATTTTTTAAATCTTAGTTCTTTGCTCCTAGTATTCAAAGGGAATTGGTGACTCATATGTTTTTGTATTGGTATTTCCATCTAGATTAAGATCTCAGTTGTTTGCTCATTATCAATTACAGCATATCCCCGGAAAACTCCGAAAACCACGAAAATCCGGAGAAAATTACTTGCTTTTATTTTTTTTATCTTAGTTCTTTGCTCCTAGTATTCAAAGGGAATTGGTGACTCATACGTTTTTATATTGGTATTGCCATCTAGATTAAGGTTTCAGTTGTTTTCCCCTCATCTGTTACAGCATATCCCCGGAAAACTCCGAAAACCACGAAAATCCGCAGAAAATGAGTTCGTTTAATTTTATTAAAAATCTTTGTTTTTTGATCCTAATACAACCAGGGAATTTCTGACTTACATATTTTTTGTTGGCATTGTCATCTAGATTAAGGTTTCAGTTGTTTGCCCATTATCAATTACAACATATCCCCGTAAAACCCGGAAAACCATGGAAATCCACGGAAATCCACGCAATTTCTAGAACTTGGAACTTGTGATCTACAGTCACTGAAACCGTTATTGCGAAGTAATTCTGCTTCAGGTGTGTCCTTTGCAGGTTCAAATGGGTGTGTATGTGAACTACGAGATATCTGCCATAATTGTGATGGTTACATGCAAAGAAATTGGGAATCATATCTTCTAAACATGCCAAGTGTAAGTCAAAGTTGTTTTCTTTAGTTGCTCGCTGAAATCTCAAAATCAAAGACACTTTGTCGATATTACCAATCCAAAATTGTGCTGTTTTACCCAATGTCCCTTCTATAACTTCAGTCAAGAAAGTTTGATAGTGGCTGTGGAAGGTTTGGCAAGATAAATTATCATTCACAGATGTCAAATTAGGATATGAAGGGTGTGCTGCCAGGTTTTCAATCGCTTTCATCCCTTCAGCAACAGGATTTTTTCCAGTATTATTTGTCATGCTGTAATTGGTAAGGGGAAAACAACTGAAACCTTAAACTATATGGCAATAGGAACAGAAGGTATGTGATTCAGAAATTCCCTGGGATTATTAGTATCAAAGAACAAAGATTTTTAGAAAATTAAAAAAACTAATTTTCTCCGGACTTTCGTGGTTTTCGGAGATTTCCGGAGATATGCCGTAATTGATAAGGGGAAAACAACTGAAACCTTAATCTAGATGACATTACCAACACAAAAGCATATGAGTCACAAATTTCCTTTGAATATTAGGAGCAAAGAACTAAGATTTAAAAAAATTAAAACAAAGTAATTTTCTCCGGATTTCCGTGGTTTTCAGGGTTTACGTGGATTTGCTGCAATTGATAACGGGCAAACAACTGAACCCTTAAACTAGATGGCAATACCAACAAAAAAACACATGAGTCAGAAATTCCCTGGGAATATTAGGAGCAAAGAACAAGGATTTTAAGGGAATTTTTAAAAAGTCAATTTCTCCGGATTTCCGTGGTTTTCGGAGTTTTCTGGATATATACTATAATTCATAAGGGGCAAACAACCGAAACCTTAATCTAGATGGTAATGCCAATAAAAAAACATACGAGTCAGAAATTCTCTTCGAATATTAGGAGCAAATAACAAAGTTTTAAAAAGAAAACATAGTCATTTTCTCCGTATATACGGGGTTTTCCGGGTTTTCCTGGGATATGCTGTAATTGGTAAGGGGCAAAACAACTGAAACCTTAATCTAGTTGGCAATACAAACACAAAAACATATGATTCACCAAGTCCCTTTGAATACCAGGAGCAAAGAACAAAGATTCTCAAAAATTTAAACGAAATTAATTTTTCCGGATTTCTGTGGTTTTCGGTGTTTTCCGGGGAAATGCTGTAATTGATAAGGGGAAAACAACTGAAATTTTAATCTAGATGGTAATGCCAACAAAAAAACACGAGTCAGAAATTCCCTTTGAATATTAGGAGCAAAGAACAAAGATTTAAAAAACAAAACATAGTAATTTTCTCCGTTTATACGTGGTTTTCCGGGTTTTCCGGGGATATGTTGTAATTGGTAAGGGGCAAACAACAAAAACCTTAAACTAGATGGCAATACGAACAAAAATGTGTGAAGAAGAAAAACACCTTATATTAGTTGTTCTCTATAAATTTTATATAGAGCAATGTATTCCTCAGATTTATTTTCCTCTTATCTTAAAATAAATCCAGGAAATTAATACAGTAGCATAATAGAATACAGAAGGATGAATAATGGAATAGTCATCACTACTTGACGGGGAATTATAAGGCGTTGTACGGAAAGAGTTGCATTGTATTCAGTTTGTCATTCTAAAGAATAAATACATGAAGCAATCCTACGTTTCATAATCAAATCAGATAAATGATTTGTAAACGAGAAACTAACCATTCACGTAAGCCTGACTGAGTACTTCAAATGAACCGTTTCTTTAATAAAATTACTTCTACGTCATATTCTAACAAATGAATATGGCAGTTTCTGCTTTTGTTGCAAGGAAAAAGCTTGTAGCACCTAATTGCGTAACACATACCAAGTTGCTCTAACTCTACTCCAACTTTATCCTTTGTAATTGGTGATGAACAGGGCCCGGATTTTAATGACATGTCATCTTTTTATTGATGCTCCATAGACGTTGCCAACTTGTAGATAAATCCTAATCATGGCCTCAAGATTATAGAAATACATTTTTATTAGGTCATTTTTGTCATTTTATGCAATTTTATGTATTTAGGACATTTATTTCAATTTTAGGTCATTATTTTGTCATTTTCGTGTCATTTGCATCCTTACTTAGTCATTTTCATGTATTTACATTGAGCGTATTAACTTTTTCGTCGCTAGCGGTGCTATCTTTGAAGTGTTGTTTGTTTAATGCAAGAAGGAAAATTTTGGCGTTAAAGTGTTGTCATGTCTCAGTCGGAAATGAGAACCAAAGAGACGCCAAAATTTTTTATTGTAATACTAGTTATTAGATTGACTTGGCACCAGAGTCTGCCGCCTGCTTGGATTTGAGAGTGCAAACTACTGTTTACCCTCAAACAACAATATAATCCGGCAGACCACAAAAAGAAATGCCGAATTTTGACTCACCAGTGCCTCAGTGCCAGTATAAATTTCCGCGAGCAAATAACATTCACAACATTACAGCTATTTACAGTTTTTACAATTATGTACAAACTAGTCTATAACTCTGTGTGTACAATAATAATTTTTTTATAAATAAAATATAAGTTTTTAGGTCATTTTTATAATTATTAAGTCATTTTCTTTAAAATGTAAGGTCATTTTATAGGTCATTTTTCAAATAATTTTAGGTCATCAGAATCCGGGCCCTGGTGATGAAACAGGACTGTCGTAACCTAGAACATCAACAGCAAAATGAAAAAGAAGGTTTAAGTGTGCTCAAATCATTAAATATGCCATTGGTTTTTTTTTTAGCAAGCCCAGACATTTTACGCAAACAATTTCCTGTTTCCACCTGAACATCAGGAAGGCTTTCAGTAATTTTCTCAAACATTTGAAATGAGCGAATGTTTTAGTCTCATGGTCTTACCGAAAGAGTCTTAATTTGCCTGAAAACTAAATACACTCTGCGCAAAATCAGAAATAAGCTTTTCACTTCCTCGTAATATGTTTTCATTAAATTATATTATCTATATACTTTTTAAAATCTGTATTATATTTACTCTTAGCTTGGTTTCAAGAGCCGCATGCGGCTCGCGAGCCTTGTTGTGGCCACCTCTGCTCTGTAGGCACTTTTGAATATCAAGAAGGACGAAGGACTAAAAGGACTGGAGCGAAGTGGTGTTTCAGCCATAGAAATTTGGAAGAAAGTTCCAGAAGAAAAATACTTACTAACAATAGAGTGTGCTAAGGGACTTATCTCGATATTTGCGACTACTTATGTGTGTGAATCTCTGTACTGGACGCTTAAGTCCATTAAATGTAAATATCGATCTGAACTAATTGATGAACATTTAAGTGAACTCGTGTGAACTGCGCTTACCAATTATCAGCCAGATTTCAAACACCAGCAAAAATTAACACTTGAAAATGCACTCCCCAAAAGCAAAATCTTATTTCTTGTTGTGTAATTGAACAATAATGTTTATGTGTATAGTAAAAACAATGTAGTTCGCTTCGAAACAGCTTCATAAATTTGTGGCTCTCAAAGTTAAGTTAGT
The DNA here is from genome assembly GCA_964059195.1 of Ectobius pallidus. Taxonomy (NCBI): domain Eukaryota; kingdom Metazoa; phylum Arthropoda; class Insecta; order Blattodea; family Ectobiidae; genus Ectobius; species Ectobius pallidus. The sequence goes on from CAXKWD010000003.1 coordinate 80,077,896, forward strand.
GGCCACCCCTCCTATGGATATGTTAGTTCATATACATAATATAACTTAAATTTTCCTGTTCAAATCAGCTCATTATTCTGATAGCTTATAGGCAGAGATCCGTAAAATTCGACAAATATTTGCAAAATTTCCTTTTACTGCCTCCTATAACTTCACAAAAAAACCAGCACTACTGAATCGTGAAGGTTAAAATCCATAAAATGAAATTAGTGTTGGAGTTAAAAACATCGTTGTAAAAGTCAAATTATCTTCTCTAATATAAATTAAGAGGTCTAAGGGTTTAGGAAATATTTGGATATGTGTCAGACCAACAGTTCAGCAAAAATCCTAACTTCATCTCCTGGCTCAACTCAAACTTTCTTCTAGGGTTCGTCTAGGGTAGAAATGTAATGTAAACAACATAAAGTGTAGAGTAGGATTACTTCCACAACGTCTCTGGCCTTGAAGACGAACCCAGCCAGCGAGCTTCTCGTTACGTCTCGTTACAAGATGCGCGGATTCGCTGCGCATAAGATCAGTGAGCTACTGTTGAGCACAGAGTAAAGATCATGCTGCACGTTGCCAGTGGTAAAAAATACTGAAATAGTTGAGTGGAGGGATAATGCCGCAGAGACAGAGACAGACAACACGTGGAGTGGGATAGCCAATCAGGGTGCAGCTACCTTCCCTAGGCAGGAACTCTACGAACGCTGAGACTCGCTCCTAAGGTATATACGTAAAAACCCAGAGACTTTGTGGAAGTAATCCTACTCTAACATGTTCACATCAGGTATTAGTTTCTGAATAGGAGATCCGTTACGGTCTCCTGCAATCGTTTCAATTTTTTAATACAAATTCTTGCAACCACATAAAGCATATTTCAGAATTTGTTTTGGTAATCTATTGGAGGACATCATTTCAAGGTGTATTTCCAATATTTCAACGTTATTTCCAATTTCTGCAGTTTGCTGTATGTAATCTATCGAATCAATCTGAAGTTCATTGAGGACTTCATTTCTTTGATGTACGGTACTTAAGTGAATATCCTGCAGTTTTCTTCACGAATTTCATCTCTACCTCTGCGTTTCTGATTATCTATGCCTCACTTCCGTACATAAGTACATTTTGGCAAGCGTAATGTAAATTTTAAGTATGGTATGTTTTACACTTTTGAATACCTAATTTATCACACCTGTAGCTTTAATCGCTCTTTAGATCTTATGCCAATCAAGTCTCCAAAACATAAAACCCCTTCTGACCATATTTTGTTTACCGCAGACTCCACATGGATCAACCGGTATTTGATTCAGAGGCCCAACGGTGGAAGACAAGCGGTCTAGCCACTCGGCCATCGACTTATCGATTTTAGACCTTTAATTTTGTATTCAAAATAGCAGATTTTAGAAGTAAATAAACTCTGTTATTAAGGCAGTCTATAAGGACGTCTATTGGGCATTTCACGTCCCTTCCACTTCGGATGATTTTCAAACTGTCACAACTTCTATTAAATTACATACAGTGTGAATTCGCAAAGCTATTCTTTCATTATCTGGAGTAGGATATATGTGAAACTAATTTAATTCTATTCTAGCCCTAAGCACCCCTATAGCAAGTTTCGATCTAGGTGCGGCTTGGGCGTTCCTTCTTAGCAGAGTCTATTAAGTTATATAATTACACATTGTGTGGGTTACAAGAAAAAATTACACGAAGCTCACCCAACAGAATTGATAATAGCATTAACCAGAACCTTCGAAGCAGGTTATTGTTCGATCCACGAAGATTATAATTATTAGTTATAATTCAGAGAATAATTTCCCTGCATTTCATAATCAGCTCGTTAATGAAGAAATGGATTGGCACCGTTTTGTTTTAATGAAAGATTAAGAGATTTACTTCGGAATAAGAAAGCGAAATATTAGTATATAAAAGAAGTTCCTTTCCACGTAAAATATTTTTTTAGAAATAAAAACGAAATCGAGTTGTATAATAGAAATATATCGCCAATATGCATCACATACTTAGAGCGTGATAGTAGGAAACATACTTGGAATCATCAGGAAATATATCATCGGTCAGTTATGTATTATTTGGCCTACGTCTTGTAAAGCTGAACGTTGTAAAGCAGAATAATGTTAATATAATCTAACTGGGTTCAATTATTTAATATTTTAATGGCTCATTCTGATAGGTCTACAGCGGTTTTAAAATAAGTTTAAAGAGCAAGTTAATAAAAGTTATCAATTTCGTTATGTAACGTATTGCAGAATTTAAAATACTGTATGTAGATTATGGAAGCCATGTAAATTAGCGTAATGCAGAATGCAAAAAAGTTTGCTGTCTTTTGAAGATTTGCGCTGAAACTTTCCATTTATTTCTTCTTAGCTTGACAGAAAATTTACTTTCATAAATATATAGTAGGCTACATTATTGCTTTGTGGCTTCCTAAATAATATCTAACGATTTACAGTGGTTGAATTAGAGCGAACGAGTAGGAACGTGGTTTCCTTTTGTGAAAAAAATTACCAGTTCCGTTCCGTTCGTGAACAATTTAAATAAAACTACAATCAGTCAACAAAATAATAAGAAATGCCACTCTATTTTAAAAACCTTAAATGGTGAGATCGGTAAGTAAAGAAACCATAAGAGTCATCTAATACAAGTCATGGTAGGTGGCTACAGAACAATATTTTAATGTTGCATGGTTGCGTCAGTTTATTTATTTCCGGAAGTAAGTACGAAAAGCGATGACTGAAAGTTCGATAAATATTTACTTCAGTTTTTTACATATCACTCATTTGATAAAGACTAAATGTATGACCGTTAACCTATTCTGATACAGCGGTTTTAAAATAGGTTTAAAAAGTTAATAAAAGTTATCAATTTCGTTATGTGACGTATTGCAGAATTTAAAATACTCTATGTTGATTATGGAAGCCATGACTACTGTAAATAAAACAACAATGCAGAATGCGAATAAACAGGGGGAAGAGAAGGAATTCCGCGGTTCATAAAATTAATTCTCTTATGACAGAATACCGGGTAAATTTTGAACCCTTCTGTTGTCCCTACCCACTAAAATTCCTACTATAAGGTAAATATATCTGGTTTCTTATTATTTGTAGTTTTATAATTTCATAAATAATCTAAATTGTTCATCTAATAAAGTGATTTATTTTCCATTACCTTTAAATCACGTACCGTACCTGAAAGAACATTATTTAATTTTAGGCCTAACTGTCAATAGTACTGTAGGCCTACTTGGAAAAAATTAGGCAGTGCTGACAAAAAATTTACCTAAGGATATTCACGGTCTCGTACTGGATTTCTTCCAAAGGGTCACATTTCTGGTGAGCCTTTTCTTTAACCAATCTTTTTCCGGATATGAGCCAAGACTTACGTAAGGCTTTGGGTTAAATTTTCACAAAGGTGGCCCAACACTATTTAGAAAAATTAGTCTTCCAATTATTCATTCTACCAACAGACTGTTCCTTTTTTATTCTGTACTAGCATGTGCCCGCGGCTTCGCCCGCGATAATTATTTCAAAAATTAAAAATCAAGAGCATAATAGTTAAATCATTATATTTTATTAACACTTAAATCACGTGGACTACATACCACGATTAGATAACGTCGCCTGGTAAAAGCTATCTCAGATTCGAGTTCCTTGGCCCAGAAAACCCCTGTATAGTGAGTTTCGTCGAAATCGAACAATGTAGGCCTATAACCATCTTTAGGCCATTATTGATTATCCCTCTTCCGTCTATGTTGAAAATTTCAGATATCTGCGTGCCTTGACATTATAAACAAATGGGCTTTTATTTCCAAGGTATGACAAAAATAGCCAAAGACAACTGTAATTGATTTTACATTGAAATGTATTACTGAAAACTGATGCTTCGAAAACGCAAAAATGCACGTTTTCTGCCCGTTTTTCACTCATAACTCACGAACGAAAGCGAAAATTAAAATTCCGGCTTCGAGGTGCATTTTTCGACCCTTCAGTCCACGTATGTTTGAAATTTCAGATCTCTGCGTCAGTATATTTCGCTGGGCATCGCGGACAGACAGGCAAACATTTCCTTTTATTAACATAGAAATATCATTAATCACCCTGGAAGATCTTTCACATTCTGATGTAGATATTGTTAAGTGGTTATCTGCAATAATTATTACTGAAGGACTTTTGACTTACTGTTTGTGTCCTCATATCCCCTGGATGCTTCGATGTATTTTATGTTGTTTTGCAGATGGAAAACATGACACAAATTAGAGGTGCTCCTATCTCCGAACGTTATAGGCCTATCTGTTACATGATGCCAATGCTTTGTGGTTTCAAAAGCAATGTCTTTCAACAACAGCTCTGTTTTCTGTCTGTTTTTTGGCTTGGTCTGAGAGCCTAGATGGGATGCCTGGCTAGCGTTGGTAACAAGTCTGTGTTTGAGATTTTCGACAAGGCTGCGGTAAAATTGACCTCTATTTATTTGAACAATTTTAGGTTTCACGTGTAGCTCGTTGCCTATGAATAATTGTTCCTATACAAACTCAATATTTAAATTCCATGATTATTTCCACATCTTTCTTTATTTCATTGCATGTCTCTTTTCATTTTTCTATTTTCAAAACATGAATGTCACCCCTACCATCGAGAAGCTTGATTTATACATTGCATATTTTAAATTTATGGTGAAAGAATAGATAACTGGATAAAATAATAAGTTAATTATTTAACCTTTTTCTACTGTTAGAATCTGGCCTTTTAACGGAGGCCTACATAATGTATATTATAGGTGATTTCCATCCTACCTAATCATATTTCAACGCATTCCGCTAAGTAAAACCGCTAAGTAATGTTAACTCATTACGGAGTTTCATATTTTTAAGGTTAATGTCTGAAAACATCTTGCTATTTTGGCAATTTTTCCCTGAAATACCGGTGCAGTATTTTAGTCTTTGGCAGAATCCCAACATTTTTCATATTGAGAAAACTGCAAACGTATTTTCTTGTTGATTTGTGGATGTCATTTCGTATCCCTGGAATTCTTTACAGCCAGAGAATAAGATCCTCCTCCCTTGCATTACCACTTTCCAAACTGCATTTATTGCTTCTCGTAAAAACGTTTTATAATTAAATATGATCATTATTTCCTTAGTACACAGAAAAGAAGCTGCACTCCTTGTATAGAACCGAACATTATATATATGGCAAAATTTAGGGTCATTTTATAGGTCATTTTTCAAACAATTTTAGGTCATCAGAATATTTATAATGAAGACAAGGCATGTAGTATTGTAAACACTTAAGCGATGGAACATGCTGTTTTAAATCAATAAATATAAAAAATAATAATAATAATAATAAAGTTGTGCAATATATTTCGCACTGTTTATTTTAGAAACAGTATGTAGTCAAAATAAAGAATACCTTCGGAATCACGAAGAATATTGAGTTTGGGAATTGTGTTCGCTCTGCCATGTATTAATCTTATTTCGGAGAATCCCGTCAACGAGTTTTCTGATATATTCTCCTGCAGGTAATTTTTCATTCAAATATTTGAAAAATAGTAATAGTTTTCTGACATGATGTTTTATTTAAAATCAAATAACTTAATAAAATATGTTAATATTAAAATAAATCACCTCATAATTTAAATGATTTTGAAATAAATATTAAGTTGTAATATCTGACGTGTAACATCCGGCATCAATACAGCAAAGCAAATTAAACCCCGGGGGGGGACTCTAAAATCGACAAATAGATACAGTAATTTAATACATATACTCTTTATTCTGAGAGAATACATATCTATTCTGAGATTGTATTGTGGACGGGAAATTGTCTGTCCGTCCGTGTGTATATACGCGCAATAACTCGAATAAGCTTTATCGGATTTTTATGAAACCAAACAAGGAACTAGGAAGGTAAGGGGACTCAGGGGTATTAGGATCGGATTCTTTCGGAAGAAAAAGAAGGTTTAGGAAAAAGAACATCCGCAACACAATGCTTAACAAACATTATAAAAATCTTCAACAAATAGGCCTAAAGTACAGAATACCAGACTTCATGTAGGAGTTATGAATATAAAATACAAGTTTTCAGATATTGGCCTATTTAACTCCATGTCGCACTTTGTTACATCAGTTTACCTGATTTTATTAAGACTTAAGAGTCAGTATGGTACTTTATGAGATTATGTATGGGGACGGTAAAATGTCTGTCCGTCCGCATGTCTGTACGCGCGATAACACTACAGTAATATGCTTTATCGGATTTTCATGAAACTTGGTTTCGGATTTATAACGTCCATGGGAATAGCCTATTGATATTGGACCTAATCGGTTGACCGGTACCGGAGTAATGCCCAATTTAGTGCCTATTTTTATGGTAATATATTAGAAAAGCGCGATAACTAAAGTGCGCTTTATCGGATATTCATGAAACTTGGCATACACATTTATGACGTCCATGGGTACAAGCCTATTGAATTTGGACCAAGTCGGTTGACCGGTACCGAAATAACGAGTATATCGATATTAATTTTGTAACGGATATAAAACGCTATAAAATTATTTATTTAATGGCCCACAATATAATATTAAACGTAACGTAACAAATTGCCAATCGTGATTAGATATTGTTAGCCCGTCTTGATTGATTCATTTCTTCATAATGATGTAAAAGATTTAAAACACAATTAGCCGTTGAATATTGATATTATATTGTGCACTCTATAGATACCGATATCTACATTATAATTTAATGTATTTTTCTTATTCGTTCCTGTGCAGCAATATACCTAATGTAATTCCTGACAGATAGATTTCATATTGACTTTTTATTCTTTCATAACCTATAAGGATGCTTTAAACTGAAACAAACATGTCAGCGAATTATCATTAATAATATATTTGCCAGTGTATTTTGTTTTTGGAGTTCAAATCTGAGATCTATTACAAAAAATAACATATTTTCTGTATGGGCCTATCATAATTGCAATTATCACTGATTAAAGAGAAGCATTCTGGCACTTTGTCATATCAGTTTACCTGATTTTGTTTCTAACATATTTGGCTATGATATTCATCATTTCACACTTAAGTATAAGCATTTAGCATTTTTCTTTGTATTAGTTCGTTTTTCACTTGTTTATAATTGTATATTCTATTCGCGCACGCGCACGCACACACACACACACATATGCAAACACACACCCTATAATTAAAATTTTAGTTCACATTTTTGTTTTCCACTTTCAATGCTGATTTTAACTTGTTGATAATGATACATTTATGTCTTATATTCCAATGTAGGTTATATACCAACTACATTACTATTTTATTGCAAGTATTTTTATTGTATTTATTATATTTTTGAAGGTGTACATATGATGTATTTTGTATTCATCCTGGTTTAGAGAAAGAAAAGGTCATTTGGCCTTAACTCTGCCAGGTAAACATTATTGTTGTCATTATTATTAAGTGCCAGAATGGTACTTTCTAAGATTACATGATGGGTAGAATGTCTGTCCGTCTATGTGTGTGTACGAGAGAAAACTCGAAGAATAATAAAATCTAATTACATTATTAAATTTTCGCCTGTATGACGTCATAATTGCGCAAACTGACTCTCACCAAATATCCTAGTATCATCATCAAATTACCTTCCCTTTCAATGTTGTCTTTAATTATTTGTAAATCAAAGTGGGTGTGTATGAATTTAGTAATGAAAAACAGTGTCAGGAAGAATGGTTTTAACATATGAGTACAGAGTGAAAAAATAATTCTCTATTTTCGCTAAAAGAAATTATTTTAATGTAAATATACAGAGTGCGTCAATGAAACGGGATGATTGTAGATGGTCTTGAGACAAAGTTGGGAGGTTGTGGGGGGAACGTAACTGGCGCGTCACAATCTGGACAATCAACCATTAGTTGCAATGGATCGTTGGACAGGTGAACAACGCGGTTATGTAGCGAAAGCATATTATCAAAATGGTCAAAGTTTTGTGCAAACTCGACGTGCTTTTCGACGGCATTTAACATACTGCGTAACCAGCCTGTTCCGTCAGATAATGCGATTCGAACATGGATAAAAAAACCTCGAGCAAACGGGATCGACGTCTAAAAAAAAGAGGTGGTAGTGTAAAAACTGTTCGAACGCCTGAAAACATCGCAGCAAAACTTCCAGGCCAGGCTCCAAGAATGCCTTAACTGCAATGGAGAACATCTGATAGACATAGTGTTCAAAAAAATAGTTTTTTTTGTACTGTACCCAAAATGGCTATTCTTGCACTATCGATTATTTAGTAAGAAGATATTAACAAAGTTTTTCCAACAAACAATTACTTCATTCCATCATCCCGTTTCATTCACGGACCCTGTATATCACCACATTACCTTACCTGACCCTACTCGCCCTATTTCAACCTGAGGACTGTAAAATGAAAGTTGAATATTATCTACATTCTAGACGCCCTATCACTAGCAGTGACAGCACACAACAGCACCCCCCCCCCCAGTTTCATAAAAAAAAGTACCACTCCCAACTTCATATCACACCAACCTCTTGAAAAGTAGCCCCCTCCCCTTACAAATGGTGGAATAATAGTAGGTTTATTCTAAAACTTATTCCCAAGGAAAACTACATTGACAAGCTCATAACTTACGCCTTTCTTTCGATTTATAATTTATTAAAGTGTCAATTTGATTTTTTTTTAACGAGGCTGCTTTAACATGATATATAACATACTGTACATAACAGATATCAAAATGATTACTGAATATGCTATCCTGAGACAGAGGCACCTACCTGAAATTATTCTTGAGGGCAAGAATTGGAATTTAGTTCTTATGTACATAGGCCTTATATTAAGACAAAAACTTAAAATGCTGGGAGACTGAAAGTACGTTGCCCCCAAAATCGGCGCCCATATTCTAAGACAAGTTTAAGAAGACTTTAATGTTTTAATTGGTTACAAGTAAGTGCGTTTCGCTAACTGTGATTACAACTTTAGGCCCACTAGTTGTGCAATAAATTTTATTCACTCCTAAAGAACTATAAGAGGTTTTTATTTATCTTTTGAAGTTACATAACTTGAGGGTTTTAATTTTAACATATAAATCCTAATTTTATAACTATTTCACCCCTTCCAGAAATTTTAATTACGCACTCTGCGGCTTAACCCCTCTCCCTAAATTTTAAAGAAAATGACTTAATAATCATAGAAAATGACCTAAACACTGATATTTTATTTATAAAAAAATTATTATTGTACGCATAAAGTTATAGACCAGTTTGCACATAATTGTGAAAACTGTAAATAACTGTAATGTGGTGATTGTTCTTTTCTTACGGAAATTTATACTGGCACTGAGGCACTGGCGAGTCAAAATTGGGCATTTCCTTTTGTGGTCTGCCGGATTATTTTGCTGTTTATTGAGGGTAAACAGTAGTTTGCACTCTCAAATCCAAGCAGGTGGCAGACTCTGGTGCCAAGTCAATCTAATAACAATAGTAATATAGGGCCTAATACAAAATTTTGGCGTTTCTTTTATCCTCATTTCCGACTGAGACATGAATTTGACGCCGAATTTTTCCTTCTTGCATTAAACGAACAATACTTCAAAGATAGCACCGCTAGGGACGAAAAAAGTTAATACCCTCAGTGAAAATACATGAAAATGACTAAATAAGGAAGCAAATTACAAGAAAATGACAAAATAATGACCTAAAATTGAAATAAATGACCTAAAAATATGAAATTGCATAAAATGACAAAAAATGACCTAATAAAAATGTATTTCTATAATCCAGAGGCCATTATTAGGATTTATCTACAAGTTGGCAATGTCTATGTGGTATCAATAAAAAGATGACATGTCATTAGAATCCGGGCCCTGTTAATTATATACAAGTATCTACAGTGTTATGTACATTAAACCATTAAGTTATAAGTTTGTTTGCTAATTCTAATAAATTACAATTTTGTTATAAACAAAACCTGTGTTATTTCTTATAATGAACTGAAGTCTATTGAATGTATAAAGCGTTTAAATTATTATTATTTTTTATTGTTATTGTTATTATTATTATTATTATTATTACTAATATTATTATCATTATTGTCTTTTTAGATTGATGATCGTACAGGGTTCCAAGTTATTATCTGAGTATATAAAATTGCTCCGACTGTTCAAGAGACTCAGATTTCCTGAGTAAAGAAAGGGTGTAAATTAAACAAGTCAATATAATATTATGGCAATTAATGCTATTTTCAGTGAGGATATTTATATGGAACTACGTAGTACAATACCTGGATATTTTTCATTTTTCTGTGTTCAGATTTCTTCAAGAAAATATCTATAGCTTAGCAAATGTTTTCTTTACTATTTTTATCAGTACTATGATTATTAACTACCAGAATGAGATTGTGTAGTAGATGGGAAATGTCTGTCCGTCCGTCTGCCCATACTCAAAAAGCACTTTGTTATATCAGTTTACCTGACTTTATTTTATTTTGTTGAGTTGTAAATCTTGGCTACGAGTTGAAAAAAAAAAAACATGAAAATAAGATAAGAATATATAAGTAGGCCTACTGGTAGATAATTATTAGTATTTTTTGAACGACCTTTTTCCAGGCATGGTTTTTCACTATACTTGATCCAAGTTGTGTACGGAGTGTGAAAGTACAAAGCACAGTTCAAAAGAGTTCGTTTTTGAGACTGTTTAATCGATTACACACAGTAAAGTCAATTGAACTTTCTTTTTTATATTAAGGGTTTGATTCCCAATTCTGCCAAGTGATATTTTTGTCTTCGATTTTTGTTTAAGTTTGACCGGTGGCTTGACACCTCTTGTAGATCTGTATTCTTCTAGGACTTTGAAAACCGTACTTGAAGCTACTTCCACGGATGACGCACTTTCACTCCTACATCTTGCACAGATTTTCAGGGTTTTCTTTTAACGTTATATATATATATTACAATCTCTATCTTCTTGCCGCTGGACAAATCTTTTCCTCGCACGTTTCTTTATTGGTAACGTAATTTCTGAAGGCCCTGGCTCGCAATTTTCTTCTATAATACAAATTATTAGAGGTTATGTCTATTACTTTTACTTGCAATATGTAGTGTACTTCATCACACTTTATGTAAATGAAAAGTAAAGCGAATTAATCTATATTAATAAAAATGAATTCCCAAAATGTATGACGGAGCATCACTTGAGAACGGCTCGACCGATTTGGCTGATTTTTTCTTTGTTGTGTTCGTAATAGTCAGGACAAGGTTTGTATGAAAGAAAATTTTTGGGAAATCCACGGGAAAAGTTGGAAATGTGAAATGAGGCACAGTTAGAGAGTTCTCCTGCCAATTGTTTACATAATGAAAGTATTGTTTACGGTGTTCACATAGGGCTTTGGAAACTATATTATAATACTGGGATTTTACAAATTCTGATACTATCGATGTAATTAATACATTTGTGAAAATAATTATTGAAAAATAAAATCCACGAAAAGAAAGCAGTCACATAACTTTCTCTAGCCTCGACATGGAAAATATAATTTTCGCACTTCATGTTTTGATGTAGAACAAGCGGTCGTATTGCAGGGACAACTTAAGTGTGTGCCAGTGAGTATGCTATATCAGAAGTCGGTAACAAATCCTATCCACTGATACGTCACTCATAGCTGTAGGCTTTGTATTAGTTGAGAAATAGGCCTAGGGATGTTTATCAGAGGCCCTAAGCATCTAAAAGAAGACAAAATGGGATGGAACATTTACAGTCCTACGCGCGCAGTAAATTACGTCCCAGGTTTTTGGGAAGGAAAGTATGAAAGTGATATTCAATTTATTTTTTACTTCAGCCCCGAAACGGTTGTATGGTAATATTAGAGTGAGAAATACAACTTTCTGTCAAGACAATACAATCTTATGTAACCAGAATTTATTTTTCTTCTTATTTGCACTCCTCCCAGGCATGGTGTGTAGAAGCAATGTAATGCAACATTCGACATTCTCTATGAACCATAAAAAGCTATATCTAGCGTTTTCTGAGGGAATAGTCTGAGTGTCATATGACGTTCTTCCTCATTTCGAATTCTACATACATATTGTATAAGGACCTAGAGTTTCAACATCGAAAGTCCTCCTTAAGTTAATTTAAAAAACCCGGGCTAGTTTATTATAATTAGCAAACAAACTTATAACTAGGGGGAGGATTTCTATGACCTCAAAAATAGGATACATGCATGCACCTAAAAAACATTAAAATATGACCAATAAAATTTAAAATATGACTTTATACATTGTGTATATTTTTTTAAAGTTTCATTACAATACATTTTATTAAAATAGAGTGTTAATTATTTAAAATATTTGTCTATACTGAAAATATTTGCAGATTATCACATTTCATCTCAGCTCGTTATGGTTTGAATAAATGCATTTCCATATTAGAAATTCTCAAAAAGTATCATTATAATGCAAACTTTACAAAATAATGATATGAAACTTCAAAATTTCTGTAATATGCACACAAATATGCCTAAAATATGACCTAAATATGCATATTCATACTAAGTATGCTACAATAGTTGAAAATTTCCTAAATATGCAGTTATATGCACAATAAAAGTCGTTCCATTTTCACCAGGATGCTTGGAATCGGGTTTAAATTAGTCGGAAACCAGAAATAATGCAAAGGGAAAAATATGACATGTGATAGAAATCCGCACCTACTTATAACTTAATGATTGAATGTACATAACACTGTAGATATTTGTATAAAATTAATATTTGTAATGAAGACATAGCATGTAGGACTGCAAACACTTAAGCGATGGAACATAATAATAGCATGTAGGACTGCAAACACTTAAGCGATGGAACATAATAATAGAGTTGTGCAATATATGTTACACTGTTTATTTTAAAATGATATTTAGTGAAATTAAAGCAGACATAGTTTACCAAAATATAGTGTATTTGCCTTTGGCAATTGTGTTCGCTCTGCCATCTTTTAATCTTATTTCGGCGAATCCCGTAAACGAGTATTCTGATATAATCTCCTGCATGTAATTTTTCATCCAAATATTTGAAAAATTGTAACACTTTTCTGATATCATGTAATATTTAAAATCAAATAACATAGTAACATATGTTAATATTAAAATAAATCACCGTATAATTTAAACGATTTTGAAATAAATAGTGAGTTGTATAAGAAACCGGGATCTATACAGTAAAGCACAGTAAAGTAAATTTAAGTCCGGGGGGGCCTCTAAAATCGACAAATAGATCATCTACTCTTATACAATTCAACGGCCCTAAATGGCGTGCTCACTCGCTCCCTCACTTCGTGAGACATCGGGTATACTCGGCAGTGTTCGTCTCTCACAGTCTAAACTTTCACGAAGAGTACAACATTAGGAAAACCGTTTCTTTATTATATAAGGCCTAAGTGAAATGAATACAATGAACAAATATTCTAATTTTATTTTTACTTACAATTTTATAGCTCTGAACCACAAACATTATTAATAAACTGCCAGTGTAAATTTCTTAAAAATCCTCTAGTCAATTAATAATGGCGGGCGAAACCGCGGGCACCAGCTATTGATAGTTTAACCCTGTAAAGTATCGCGGACAATAAAAATGCAAACAAACTACTCCTTCCCTTTAAAAAAAATTATATCATTTCTGAAAATTACACTGAATTTATCAAATAAAATTCAAATCATATTCATCTGTCAACGAACAGTTGAGAAACGATACGTATTATCCACCGCCGTCTCGAGAATTACACACGAGTAATACAGTCTAGAAGGCAGTGGTATTATCAGTGTTCACAGTTAGCTTTGGAACTGCATAATCGAATCTGAGATCGTTTTCCCAGGCGGCGCTTTCTAATCGTGGAATGTACTCTTAAAGTCGGAATTTTTTCTGTTTCATTAATTATTAATGGTTTAGTTTATGAATGATTCGCGTGCAAGTGTTAATAATTATAATGCTTTAATAATTATTGTACTCTCAATTTTTAATTTTTAATTAATCATCGTGGGCGAAGCCGCGGGCACGTGCTAGTTATCTTATAAAATACATCTCGTAGGCCTATTTGGTAACTTATATCACTTGTTTTCAGAATTAATAAATTTGCTAAGGCAACGATAAAAAACAAATGACATCTTATATATACAGTGTTAAAAAATTACGTTTACAACGTTTCAAGGATGATGTGAACCGCGACGAGCCATGCCATAAAATATATATTTAGTGTGATGGCACGACTTACAAGAATTATCACCAAATAACCTATATCCGCAAATTACTTGTATCTTACCTTACCCTACATAAATGTTTTTTATTTTATTTTTGTATTGTGTTCAACTAAATTTGAATGTTATTTTATTAAGTAATTATTTTTAACGAATAAAAATATCAAATCAAGATAAAAAAAAGTCAAAACAAGGTAAAAAAAAACCAAGAGGGTACCGCGTCTTCTACGTTCCCCGCCATTGGATTCAAGGAAGGTAAGAAAATAATTCAGAAGGCATGTGACTCTAAAAATTTGATGTCTACATTGCATATACTTTATACAAGAATTCAGCTATTGCCTGGCTGATTACCTAACAAAAGAATATACGCCTTGACGCTTCTATTTCACGGCGATTCATATGCACTTGCAAAGAAAAGACATGAAGTGAAAACCGTGATTTGAATAGGAAGGAATCTTACGTCCGGAGATTTGACGTTGTTGTCACGTGCACAACGTGGAAGTTCCTCAACAAAGCGAAGCGAGAAGATCTTAAAAGTGTGAGGACCAATGCATGTAACCTGTTCCTGAAATATGTGTAAACCCCTCCCTCCGCGCGTCGGTAGCATTCTTGTTGCCTGCCTGCTAGGGGCCGCTAGTGACGGACGCTCTGTTGCGGTCGGCGGACAAGTCTGAAGTCAGTTGATGTCAGACCGCAGAGTCGAGTGAACGTGTGAAAAACAACGGGAGATTTGTGTTATGTTGAACAGTGACTCAGGTGTTGTAAAGTGGTGTTAGTCATCCAGTGTGTGTTACCTGTGTAGAAAGTGCGTCACCAGACACCCGCATGAGAAGGGTGCACCTTTAACTACTCATATTCAACTCCTACTCAGTGTTTCAAAGATAGTAAGTGTTATAAGCAGTGTTTACATGTGCATGTATTCGTGCATGGAGTAGATGCTATCGTTATCCCAATATCAATGAAATATTCATTTATTTTTATGAAAGCGGGAAATTATTGAAATGATTTTTTTTTCCTTCTGATAGAAAATAATGGGAAATCCGATACGCGGTTTTAGAGCGATAGTACCTATATCTTAATCTTTATCTTCCTCTCTTAATTTTTTAATTTTTTTTTATGTTCTCTCGCCTCTGGTTTTTTATATTTTATTTTTCTTCTATCTCCATTCCTCATAATCTTCTCCTCTTGGCTTTTGTTCACCTTCATTCCATTTAGACAGTGGTGTAGCCGAGGGTATATGTAGGTATACGACATATATCCTCATCGTAAACTTATGCATTAGCCTATATCTTTTGTTTAGTTATGTTTTATTGATTGATTTGCTTATTTGTATGCGTATTTGACAATTCTGCCATTGATTAGAGAAACCAATGCGGGAGTATAAAAAGTTCTGGTAACCCATCAGAAGAGATTACATAGCCGGAATCAAATCATGAATATTTTATCTTCGAATCAAAATAATTTTGTTTTGAAACTAATTTTTATTAAAGTCTTTATGTAGAAATTTGATCGATAAAATGTATTTCTTATTTTGAAATCTCAAATTCCATATCTATACTTGATATACCTATTTTATGCCAAACCATGGGTGTAAATGCGTTGTAACTGCCTCATTTTGAAATCAGTGAAATATTCTGCATTTTTGTATCAATTAAATATTTGTATTATTAATGTCTCGTATTAAATGCTTCTTTGCAGTCCAAGAATCCATTTTAAATGTATGACCACTAAAATTGTCAAAAATAATAGTGTAGGCCTAGGCCTATATCCCTGTGAAAGTGTGGGACTGCAACACTGCATTTCCTACTATTATTTGTTCCTTTTTTTTTCTTTCTTTCTTTCTTCTTTCTTTCTTCCGCTTGTTCATTTTCATTTTATGTTGGATCTTATCGGTCATTTGTTTCTGTTTTCTTTTATTTATTTTTATATTCCATCTCCATTGTTGCTACTGTTAGTATATTGCTACCACTCCCATCGCTGTTGGTGCTAGTACTACTATTCTCATTTCCTCCATATTTCTTCTACATTTTCTTGATCGTTTTCCAGTTAACCCCAATTATTTTCCTCTTTTTCTTCTCATCATTTTTCTACGATAACAGTGTTCATTATTATTCTTTATTGTCATCCTATCATACCATTCTAATATTCATTATGATGCTGTATCATTATCGGCCTATTTTATTCTTCCGAATTTTCATTATTCTTATCATCCATTTTTATCGAGAGCATTCTTTTTTCTTCTTTCCTACTTTATTAGTCTTCAGATCGTATGATGCCCAGGAGCCCTCACAGAATTTGGTCATCTGATTTAACCTTTTCACCGTTATTTATGTATAAATTCATCATTTAAAAATGTTGTATAAAAAGATAAATATAAGATGAATAAACTATTTTTAATGTAAATTGAACGATTTTCCCCTCTTGTGTTTCATGGATACCAGCTCTTCTACTAAAGTTGTCCTCGTCGATTCTATATTTAGAGCCAACTGTTGATTTTACTTGATGACTGCTTGCATAAAAATACAAATTCAGCTCTGAAAGCGTTAAAATAACGTAAAAATAGTGACGTATTTTTTTCAAAAGGCAACTTTACTCCACTAAAATTATTAGACTAGCAATGTTCAATTTTTTTAACTGTCCCATCAGAGTGATATTTAACTAATCTGAGTAGGATATGTTTAAATTAAATGTTTACCAAATTTGGAATTGGAAAAACATCTTAACGGTACCGGTATATGCGGGTCTTTATCAGTTGTGCGCATTATACGAATATCCAGGAGATTTCTTCACTTAGTGTAGCGTACGTATGACAGCAGTAAATCAATGAACTTTATGTAAACAGCTGTGAGCAAATTGGTGAAGTAATTAATGGGAAGAGTTCGACAAGGAGAAAAGAAACTACGATAATATACCGTAATTAATACGAGTATAGAGTCTGAGTGCGATTTGATAATTTCTATTCAGCGACGTAGCAAGGATTATGACTCGGAAGGTACTATTGGAAGTTCTGGCGGGTACTCTATTTTTTAAATTTAGCCTTTAAATTTCATTTGAACGTATTTTTTTTAAGTTATTACCAGGGCTAGGATTTATATGTAATTACATATTTCTTAATTTCACATATAGACACATTTTTTTCACTCATCTCCATCTATTATGTTGTCAACTATTCAAATTAAACAAATTTATTTTACATATTTTTCCATATTTCTGACATTAGTACATATTTATATGTAAAATAAATATTTGTCCATATTTAGTGATTTTAATGCAATATTCGTACATATTTCATTCTTAAAAGTAAAACTATATAAAAGTGATGTTTTCAGTGACAGAAAATATGGCAGCACAGGATAAGTTTACTGTTATGTACAGAAATGGATGTGTGAAAAATGATTTGTGTTACATTGAATCAAATTTTTGTAATATAACAAAAATAATTCAGAAACTACAAAATAATAATCTCACATTACCTGGAAATATTGACATTGTGAAAAACATGATTCATGAACTCAAATGTATACGTGGACATTTAGCCGATCTTATCAAATGTAAAGTGGACAAGAAATCCAGGCTTTCAAGAAATGTGTAAAATCAGTGCAATCGTAAGTAGCTCGTCAAATGTAAAACTAGAATCAGTGAATTTTAAACACTCGCCAGTCACTTCGTGTGCAGTAGAACGAAGCTTCAGCCAATATAAATCACTTTTGAAAATTTAAAACAACATTTTGTGGCATACTGTTATGATAGCAGAAATAATCAATGAATGAATACAAATAAAGTAAGTGGTCTGAAAAAAATTGAATAATTTAATTTATGAATCCAGTATTTGTAATGCATTTTTATAGGTTCTAAAAGTAACAAAATTTAGTGTCTAGTGGTTAAATTTGTTTTGATGTCCATATTTTACAAAATATATTTGCATATATACGTATTTTGACATTTTTAGTACATATATGTGCATATTTTAACATTTTTAAGTACATATATATGTACATATTTTGACATTTTTTAGTACATATAAATCCTAGCCCTGGTTATTACAATTATTAAAAAACACGTACCACACTTTTTACTGATCCAAAACAATAACATTTTGGAAAATAGAAAGCATTAAAATTAAATTTGAAACTTAATTTTACGACTGTTAATATAATATAGTATAATATCAAATGCCATAAGGATATTAAAACACTTAAGAAAAAGAAATGAGATGTACATTTTAATATAGTAAAGTTTTGATAAGTTTTCTTTCTCATTTCGGGGAGGGGCCCTTCCTGGCTACATCCCTGCCACTTTATCGAACAAGAGATCACATCTATTGACCTTTTCTCTGCTACTGACATATAGCCCTAAATGCATCACATAAAAAACTATATAGGGTAAAAGGATATATAGAGATCAGTACAGCAATGTAAAATTTGAGATCCACGTGTTACGATTATCACTCATGGAGAGCAGATGTTCCTGTAAAAATGTCCCCCTTAATTTGAAACTTCGAGCCCACTGATGCTTTCATTTGATGATTGTTTACATAATCATATACATTTTATTCGGCTCTGAAAGGGTTAATCGAATATTATAGCAATGTGGATGCGAAATATTATTATAAACAAATGAACACCTTGACAAGCGATACGTACAAATTGCGTTCTTGTATTATTATTGAAAGAAATGTTTTGAGTTTAGATTCCATAAAGTAAAAATGTAACGATTATTGATAGTAAATTTACAGCTCTATTAATTATTAAATTGGCAAATTGCTACTCAAGTCCCTCCGAAGCTTTTGCTATGTCAGTATAGGGTAGATATGGAGATAGCAGCTTTGTGTTATTTTGTTTGTTAGTAAATCTAATTCAGTTGGTAGTGGAATTTTACACTTTTTTCTGCAAGAACCGTCAAGTAACAATATACTGTTCTTAGTGCCTACATTAATATAAGTTCCTTCTGCACCAGTACAAATTTTTATGGAATATTCTGTGAATCATAATCCAAAGAATAGAAACGACTATAACATTGTCTGCTATTTGCCTAGTTCCCCTTAATAACATATCGTGACGGAGTAAATGTTTCTCCCTGGATTACTTCCAGTGATACACGTGCCATTACAGATATCATGCTAATCCATCGCCAATATATTTTTAGTCTTTCTTAGATTGGCATGCTGTATATACCGTCGTATTATCCCATACGAATTAACAAACCGGACTTTCGTTTATAATCCATAGACTACTCGACCATCTGCTGAGTTTAGTCGGCACGCAGTCATGTTTGTGATATTGGCGACATTGTACACTTGGTCCCAATCGGTGCGGCTCGGCTGACACGGTGATTATCAAATTGTCGAGTTTAGATAAATATTTACATAAAAGGGATTAAATTAAATAAAAATATTATGCACAGACTTTTTGTTTAGTTTATTTTTTGGGGGCTAAAGAGAAACAAACGCAGCTGTTTTAATCACGTATAAAACCTTAAATGTTATAACTGAGAGTCTAAATTAATAAAATTTATCATTAAAAGGAAGAATAAAATCGCGAATGATACTCTAACTATAAAGTTTGTTTCGTATTTAAACTATTGTGTTATCATGTATGTTTACATTTTTTTTCAATGCTATTGAACCCCCCCCCCTCATGTATTTTGAAGACAGATTAAACCCAGCATTATATTTTTTATAATCATACCAAATAATATGATTATACTTCCAAACTCCTTCTACTCAATTGAAGAATAAAAGCATCAATCAAGGCCTTCCATATGCCAACATATGCCATCAAATGGTTCTGGTGATGCCTCAATAATAATTAGAAAATAAATTAGATAGTAAAATAATTATACGTTTATCCATAAAGAGTTTTATGGGAATTTACGCCTAGAGCCCTACTGTCAGTTTTAATTTATTAATAAAAAAACTAGTGAATACATAAAAACTAAACACCATTGTTATGAATTTTCTTGCATTGAGATTCTTAAGGCTACTTAGTATATTATTATTTAATCTGTCAGAATGAGGATTTCAGTGCTGAATTAGCATTATACCAGAGTTGGTGCAATTGAAATGTCTGTGTGGAGATGGCGTCATGCGGGTATTTATGCCACCCTCAACACTACAATATGGTCCCCTCGCTTCAATAACAATAGCAAAATTAGCATAGCACGCAAACTCCCAACGGTGACAAGGTCCAACCATGAAGTATAGTCATGTTAAACTTTTTTTTTCTGCAATGTATACAAATTGTCCTAAATAAAATGTTCACATTAGGCCTACATGCAAATTGTTCATAGTATAATGTAAGTTGTAATAAGCTGCTTATAGCCGCAACCGGGTTAAAATATGTGAAAGTGCACAGAAAAGAGACATAACTTTTCACTTGAACCTGATCAAGCTATTCGTGATTTATTATATATATTTATTTTATTATTATTATTATTATTATTATTATTATTATTATTTTTTTTTTTTTTTTTTTTTTTTTTTGTAGAATTCAAAATAGATATACGGACGAAATACGGACTTCTGGCAACTCTGTGTTTTCGAAACGCTTAACTGACAGTGAAAAATAATTTTAACAATAATTTGTCTTTATATATTAATCAGTTTCTTTATTGCTAGCCTCTGAACTCCATCATGTTTAAATCGAAGATCACCCGAAGAGCATTATTATGCAATTAATCCCACGTATTTTTTTTTAGAGATCTGTCCTTGTCACGTTCTTCTTTATAAACAAGTGGTAACCGATTCTGATCTACTACTACCGTCGTCGAACTACCCGTTAAATTATAGATAGGCTGACATTTTCTTAAGTCGTGTGTTAATGAATGCATCTTACAGATCCACCGATAAAATAGTGTATGACATGTTGGAGTCATTTTCAATAAGAGTAAAATAAAATAGAATCCCGTATCCTACAAAATATCCTATGCTTACGGTCCGGAAAACACAATAATAATAATAATAATTAGTCAAAAACAGGTGTAGAAAAAAAATAAAAATAGAGTGCAAAATTATAAGACATTTTTTTAGGTCCACGAAGCATACAGACTTAGGTGTAAAAAGGAAATAAAAACATATACAGACATTCATAGTGATATATCACTATGAATTTTAACCTTCGTTTTCTGATATATCAGAAAACAAAGGTTAAAATTTTATGGATATATTAAACGAATGAATTCAAATAGGCTCACAAAACAAATATTGGAATTCTATGAAAGCAGAAGTAAAGCAAAAGTAGATACTATGAAATGAACTGGTGAAGTAAAAAAGATTTAAAACTGGGAGAAATTAGTCCAGAAGATATTTGGGAAGAGATCGCTTTTAATTAAGGTGCATAAGTGGGAAGTTGACCAAGAGGACAGACAGAAAAAAAAACTGGGACAACATGGACAAATGAGAGGAAGGATGCTCACAGCCAATGGATGACAGCAATATGGAGTCAAAGGAAAACACAGAAACGCCTCTAAGTACTTTGCGTAGTCCTAAATGGGCTCATGCGCGGACAAAGAATAACAATAACAACAACAATGTATAACTGCCCAGTTTCCTTGTTCCGATCATTCAGAATTGGTGCAACGGTGTTCCTCTTTTTTTTTCGGAACCCAAAAGTCAATTCCAAACATTAAAAATAATTATCTCTCTAGAAATTAAAGCACATGGTCACAAACAGCTACTATGACCTGAACAGTAATGGTTTTGCTATGGATTGAGATGAAAGGTTTCGCTTTTTAAAAATATTCACATTAAATTGTTTTATCCTTGAAAGATGCGGTAACAATAGCAATGTTCCGATAGCTGGAGGGACAGGTTGAACTCCATTACCTTTACCCGAGTGTAGCAAGACTCAAGGCTATAAGAAATAACCATATGAAGGCTGCGTAGATGCCTATTAAAAGCTTGCAATATATGGAATTCCGTTTCCGCTACAGTGGCCTTTCGTTGGAATACAAAGAAAATGTCAATTAATTTGTGAAGTAAAATTTGTGAAGTTTTCCAATATAAGTCAGTGGTATTACTTCAAGTTAATTTCCAAATTGTTGGACCTTGAGTTTTCGCTGGTCCATGAACCTTTATGACAAATTATGACTGTCAAAAGCAAAAGAAATTTACTTTGATAGCATTGTTGATAATATTGTACAAAATCAGTAAGTTACTACAAAAATAATTCAAAATTTAACAACATTACTTTTTCAAATGTTGTCTGGTGAAAATTTTGAGAAATAGCATATCCTATGTTAAAAGTCCTTATTTTTCAGAACTTCGTGTTCAAATGGCATTAATCATACTGAGTTCAAACCTGTGATATAGGATATTTTATAAGATTCAGGGATGCTACTTTATTTTACTTTTTACTCTATATATATATATATATATATAAACTTTATGAACAAGGAGGCATTAGAAGACTTTCAAGCCTTATATCTTCAACTATGCAATCCAGCATTGGCCTAGGATACGGTAGGGAACCGTGATTTGTCATTTTTTTATTATTACTATTACTATTATTATTATCATTATCATTATTATCACCATCATCATCAAAACATCACCAATATTGTGCATGAACGAATTTGAAACTGGCGCATTAGTCCCTTGTGTAAAAATACTTGAATAAATCAATTACCGGTACTTCTCTTCCTTTTCTTTTGTGAATATCCTCTGGTATTAGTTCCTATAGAAATTCTGAGAATTCATTGCACACAAAATCCATTAAGGTCTGTGCAACAAAAAGGTTCTCACAGTAGTTCTTGGAATGTAGCCTACGATATCGTAAGAAATACATTTTCAAGTGCAGTATCATGTTTCCTTGTTTTATGGTTGTGCTTCGCTCTCATATTATAGCCTTGTTTTATGAGTGAATAACTGATCTCGCCGGCTTAAAACTATTGTCTATATAAACAGAAATTTAGTATCTACGTGAACATAGTAAATTAATAAGTTTCGAAATTGTTTTCATTTCACTCACCACTCAGCTGCATATGCGGGATTGTTCCCCACCGGAAATTGGATCACCATGTTCAGCATAACTTTCCTGGAATAAAAAACAAGCCTATGGTTGCAGGTGTGTAATAGAACGTAATACAAGAGGATGAAAGAGAAACTAAACTACATAGTACCACATCCCTTGAGGGACTAGGCCTACCATCCGACCGCTGCGTCATCTACCATAGGCAAATGGCAGGATTGGAGGCATGTGGTCAGCATGCCGACACCCTTGACCGATAATGATTGTTTCCGTGAACGGAGCCTTTACTTCAATCAAGTAACTCCTCAGTTTGTATCACGAAACAGAATTATTTTACTATTGAAAAGTATTTTGGATTCAAGGGTGCTAAAATTACGATAGAATACTCCAGCATTATTCTAGCCCTTTCTACTGCGTAAATACAATTCTAACATGTTTTAATTTAATAAGTATATTATAATTTTATACTGCCATTTTTACTTTGTATAACAAAGAAACATAAGTCTATTCAATTCTTCGTTTCACAATATCCGATAGGATTATTTCTATCGAAAAATAGGCGGTGGTAATTCTTACTATTTGAAAACAGCATCCGTAAAAATGGTTCCTGCAGTGGGTCATAGAGCCTTTATATATACAAAATAGGAGTTCAATGGGGAGGATAATATGCAATATGGTTGACTCTAGAAACAAGTTGATGAAACGAAACTCCTACCCGATATTTATCCTATTAACTGTACAGAACTGACGAAACACCACACTCAAATTGGCCGACTCCAGGATTCGAACCCGCGACCTCTCAAATACGAGTAAGTGACCACAACGTTTAAATCCATGCGGTATAGTGATTTATATGTAGGCTTGCCAGATTTCTGAAATGTTCAACCGGGACACAGGAATGACCCCCAGCGTCGCGGGTATTCAAGGGTACACACCCTTGGCGGGTGTTTAGAGGGTTTTAGAGTGTAGTTTATTCTCAATGCTATGAATAATTGGTTACTAATTAGAAACCTAAACCAGGGGTAATAATAAACACTCACCTCACCATCATCTTCTATATGTAGGTATAATAATTCCTCCCAATTTATGTAATTCTAGTGTGTTGTAAATATTCGCCCTGCATCAACTCATCATTCACCTCATCATCTTCTACATATTATGTACTGATTGCTTCTGATTTATTACCATTGTACCATGCTGTAAATATTCACCCTTCGCTAATTCATCACTCACATCATCATCATCTACATTTATACCGAAGTCTTGAAACTAAGATAGCAAACTGTATAACAATATTAGTCTATGTATTATCTGTATTCTCCCCAGTAGTGTAGCCTCCGGCTGTGGGACTCTGGGTCAACTATGGTCAAATAAAAAATAAAAATAAATAAATAAAAGTCACTTAAGTAAGAAGAAACACTTTGAATAAGGAATACAAATTTGAACAATATTTGTATGTACTTTTCATTGGCTAGGACTTTTTAGACTATTGTGGTCATCTAGAAAATCAAATTTAATTTTTACCGGGACGTGAAGTAAACCGGTCGTGACACCGGGATTTTGTCTGAAAACCGGGACGTCTGGCAAGCCTGTTTATATGGCTACTTTTGCATGTAATAAGATTCACAGTACAGAAGGGGTGATTTATTCATTTGCCTTGTAACCAGGAATCGCAGTGTTTTGTTATCTGACAAAGTGCGGTCCTCATCTACTGAGAGTTAAACTATGGTCGCTCAGGTTACCTTGTCGTGCAGATGTAGCACATCGTCTCCGGTTGAGGAACACTTCCTACATATGTTTACTTGCTGTGGGAATTATTATGAAACTCTTTGGTCTGTGCTTTCTAGAATAGAGGCTCTTGTATTCTTATTAACTAGCTATGAGATACTCCGAAAAGGCAATTCTCTGCGTATGTTACATTCACCATGGTCACACTTTAGAATGATTTATATTTAACAAAATATACTACCTTAGGATTCTTCACGCTATTTTCTGAGTAGGGAATTCGACTTAAATTGGCAATTGTGGTTTATACCATTCAAGAAATGCAGAAGATTATCTTAATCTTTTTGTAATTGCGAATCCACAGGTCTTACTTAATTGGATTTAAAATAAAAATTACACCGCTGAAATACTTTTTTTTAAACATTTGGGATGCTATGCGAATGCTGATCAATAATTAAGAACATATAAGATTAGTATCAACACATGTTGCATTATGTGGAGTAAAAGACACCACAATGTAGTATCATATAATTATTATTACAACGAAATTTATAATGTATAATTTAAAACTGAATTTATCAATTGTTTCAAACTGACTTCGGACCTTATCGTAATTTGATCTGTAGTAGGCCTAACGATCACTAAATAAAAAAATGTAACATATACTACGTAGAGAATATGTTTGGATACAAATTATTTGGCAACAGTTGAGTTAAGTTAGATTTCTGTACTTTAAATTCGATTTTACCTTAGAGTTAAACTATTTTCAATAATTTTCCACGTTCTGAATAAAAAGTCATTAAAATAATTCATAAATCTAGCATTGAATTAACGTCTCCTAAGACTGTGCAATGTTTTGATTACTTCTGCAGTCACGTTTGGCACACGTTCAACAAGGCTTTCATTCATTTATGATTAACCTTTACAGAGAACACGTTTTATTGCCGCCTTCTGTCAGAGAGAATGTCACACAGTCTCATAGCCTACGTGGCGCCCGATCAGCCTGTCAACCTCTCAATCTCCTGCGTTATGTGGGAAGAGGGCAAATCAGGCGTAAACGATCCGTGCAGCTACTGGCTTCCTAATGGGGAAAGCTGTCGATAGAGATTCATAGCATTAAGCAATTAATGTGTTGTTGAACTAGGCTACCCATAAACAGCCACTTCTGAACAGATTACGTATAATACAAGGTTAGTAAAAAGAAGTTGACCATGGCTGGGTGATGAATCATTCGTTATTTTATTGCTCGGTTCCTAAACAGATTAATCCAAAGCGAGGCCAAGATATGCTTCTTATTGAATTTTATGACCTGTGAACGTTGTACTTATTTAATATTATTTGAGGCCATGATAACCATAGTGATCTAAGTGACAATTTTTTAAAATGGATAAGTGTAATGAAATGTTGTCATTTAGTAATTTTATATGGTGCCATAGAGGTTACAAGTGTTTTCCAGAACAAAAGAACAAAAATGAATTCTTCTAACTGAACAGAATAAAAGACAGTGGCTTCCATACGTTTGGTATTACGAAAAAAAACTATAAAATTTTGGATGGTAAAATAAAAATAATTATTAAAATAATTATTCTTACATTTTAACAAAAAATTATTGTACTAAAATTTATTTATATCAAATATGATTTCTAAGCAAAAATAAAGATTTAGTACTTTGACACATAAATATATATGGGGTTAAATGTTTTATTATGTGTTTGTGCTTGTACTGTATTGTGTATAAGGATAAATAGATAGCATTGATAATAATAATAATAATAATAATAATAATAATAATGAAAACAATAGCAAAACTAAACATACGATTATACTCATATAATGGTTCTCTGTTACATTATAAATTAAAAGAGTTTTCACGGTGAAAAAAAGTTTTAATAACATTGGTACAATATAAGCTAACGCTATTTACATCCTAAAGTCATGGAGAGAAAACCAGTCCGGATTTAAAAATATGAATCTAATATGATCACTTACACGAAAAGTTGACTAACTTGCGATCTGCTGGGTCCAATTCTTTTTACGGCAAAACTAGGTTAATATCTCATTATGAAATCCACGTACCGGCCCATGAAATGGGGTAAATGTCGCAAGTTTATAATTCCACTCTGCCCACACATTACACATTAGTAACGGGACATTTCTTGCAGTGAAGACAAGCCGAAATTCTCTAAAATTGACAATAAACTCCGGTTAAATTATTTCAAATTGCTTATAAATTGTTCTCTTAACGTTTACTAGCCTATATTATCTAAGATTGGCGTATTATGATTCCCCTAAACGTTCCCTTCGGCTTTCATTTTTACAACACTTTTTTAAAACATAGGTAGTCATGTGAAATAATGGGATATTCATTATATGGTTATAACAGTTTATTGGATGATGCTGTTCTTCACGATGGATATGTAAAACATATTAAACCATTCGCCGCATTATCTCATACTTTCAAATTACGAAACATCACGCTGCTTCGAAATGGTGGGAATTGAGGTAAGACCACCACAAAATTGTGTGAGCATTTTATATAATTGCAAGTATACAAACTTCCATGCATAACCTTCATGTATACCTATCCACAAGTCTTTATTTTATAAACTCATAAGTGAATTCAAAAATGAAGAAAGCAAAATAATATGTTTGGGAATGAGGACCTATCATCGCAACCCTAATTGGATAAATGACTACTACTCCTGGATTCCAATTTTTCATGGTATGGTGACATCTAGCTTTTAACTATGTTTATAAATGTACATAAAAATGTTCACTCAATTGAAATATAATGGGGACACAGCCGAAATAATTATATTATATTTGTCAGCACGGGCAGAAATGAAGATTCTGTACGCCGTTAAATGTAACGTATTAATAATTTCGGATTCTTATACTTTCTTCCTATATGGCATTTTACTATCTTGGTACTTAATGTACAAGATATACTCGCCCTGAAAAATATGTAACTTAGATATAAATGAGACAACATGGCATTAACCTCGAATGTGGTCTCTTGTAACTGGAGTGATTCTGCAGCTCTTTTACCCCTTCAAACACCTTTAGTGATGAGGAGTAAACCGATCGCCTTCAGAACTATCTTAGAAAAATAAAGTTACTAGGGCCTATGGGCTTCATTGCTAAGCTCTAACGTTTCAGTAAGTGCAGTGCACTTTTCCATCTATACAGAGTCGAATGCACCGCCATGTCCATCTGCTTTTCCGCCTGAGCATTTCGGTTTAGGAGTGACCATACTGAAGATAAGGATGATTGCTCTGTATCAGTATTGCTTACAACACAAAAATAGTACATCGTTTCACATCCTTATAAACCTTCCCGCCAAGAAAAGATCTGGCTTGCAACTAAAACATAACGCTCTGTTGGAAAAATGACAACTTAATGCCACAAACAGTATATGAAGGGAGGAAAATATTTCTCTCAACCTAACAATAGTTAATTAATTTCGCTTTCAAAAATGTGTAATTTCCTATATAATAATATAAACATTATCCGATCACGACTTCAGATCCACTCTGTACTGGACATACCCAGCGACTGCCCAACGAAAGAATGTAGGCTACGTTGTTTCTAGCATTCGAAAACCCAAGCTCTCAACGAATATTTTAAGGCGCAAAACTTAGATCTCGTGGCAGGCATGCTAACAGTTACTTTTAAGGATCCATTTCAGAAAGGGATACGTGTTAATGTTAGAAAAATGTTTTGCTTATCTAGGCATTGTGATAACTGATACTTGCTCATGTGCGAACCAGATGTGCAGAGACGAAAGCTCATCCGTCAGCAGAACATGAGAGCATTTGCCTCGCAAATACATTGTACAGACCATGTAAATCCAAGTTTAACGCACTTTTGATTCTGCTTTCGTTACTTAGTACAGCAATGCAAGACCCAATAAATATATATATATATATATATATATAATATAAAAATACAAAAAATATAATATATAATATATAAATATAATATATAAAATATTATATATATAATATTGTATATATAATATATATATTAACCTGAACTACGATATGAACAAGCAAAAAATGGTCTTCCACAGGGTTATTAGGGAGTCCCTGCAACTATCTGAAAAATGTATTGGCCTAAACAAAACTCCGTGGCGCTACATCCCTGGAAGGACTTGGCCTACCACCCGACCGCTGCGTCATCTCCCGTAGGCAGATGTGGTCAGCATGCCGACACCCACGGCCGTTAATGGTGGTTTTCTTGACCGGAGCCGCTACTTCTCTATCAAGTAGCTCCTCAATTTGAATCACGAGGCTGAGTGCACCCCTACCAGACCTCCCTACCTCAGAAAAATCCGGGGAGGTATCGGGAATCGAACCCGGGTCGACGGATCTGTAGTCAGCGATGCTAACCACAAGACCACGCCGGCGGACTAAATTTATAGGCCTACGTACTGTTTTAATCACATAGGCCTAATTGTTAGGGTCCTTCATTGTCAAAAATGAAATTCTTGTTCTTCCCCCCAAACAATGCGGTATATTTGGAAGTGTATGGTTGGGTGGGGCTTTCCTATTTTTTCGGTAACTTACCTTTTCTTTTCAGTTTCATTTTCTTATAAGTGGAACCACTGCATCCCTCTTTATCAGAACTGACAACACGACACACTTCCTGAGTATGTTTTGTATACACAAGAAGGAGAAACCAACTACTGACAAATTTAATCATATTCCCACTGGAAGCATAGGCTACAAGCGAGATTCACTGTTACGTAAAATATTCAATTTGAAGTTTAAAAAATATTAAGTTTCTTGTATTCATGTATATCAGTTCTTTTTTTATTTATTATTAATCATTATTATTATTATCATTATGTATTTCATGTTTTTGCCCTGGCTGAGTGGTAGAGAAGGCCTTATGGCCTTAACTCCGCCAGGTTAAATAAATAAATAAATAAAATTAATGCTATAAAAATGGGAATTTAAATATCCCAACCTTAGATAATCGCATTGATTTATGTTTACGCGTACTTTGCAAGTTCATAAATTTGTCTTAACAAATCATACGTAATTTTGGTGAAAAGAGAACTTACGA
The DNA here is from genome assembly GCA_964059195.1 of Ectobius pallidus. Taxonomy (NCBI): domain Eukaryota; kingdom Metazoa; phylum Arthropoda; class Insecta; order Blattodea; family Ectobiidae; genus Ectobius; species Ectobius pallidus. The sequence goes on from CAXKWD010000003.1 coordinate 80,107,909, forward strand.
CACAAGTATTTAGACGAAAATGTACATGTTCGAAACGGTAGGAAGGACATCCCTGAAAACAGACAGCGAACCTACAATAATAGGGTGAAAAAATCAGGTAAACTGACATAACAAAGTGCCCGAATGCTTTTGTTTAATCAGTGACAATTGCAATTATGATACGCAGAAAATAAGTTATTTTTTATATAGATTACCGAGTTAAGTTCCAAATCAATTCATTAAGCAGGGCTTAAATAAGAACAAAGGTCTAAAGTTTGATAAGCATATGTGAAGGAATATGTGGGTAGTGTATTTGTCATACCTCACTGTATTGCAGCTTCCAAAGCGCTATAGGAACACTGTAAAACAATATGTTGTCATGAGAACTGATTTGCATTTGATAATAATTGTTTCTAATATTTTGCCATAAAATAGGCACTAAATTGGGCATTACTCCGGTACCGGTCAACCAAATTGTTCCAATATCAATAAGCTTCTTCCCATGGATGTTATAAATGTGTATACCAAGTTTCATGAAAATCCGATAAAGGGTATTTGAGTTATCGCGTTATCGCGCATACAGACACACGGACAGACAGGCAGACAACCAACCACCACACAATCTCATAAAGTACCATTCTGGCACTTAATAAATGTTATATCGCTACAAGATTTCCACTGGGATCTGAGTTTGTCGCAGGAATACGATCCGATAACAGTAGGCATCGCACTATGTACGTCTGTATACGCCTGAAGTAATGACAATGCAATGCGCATTGCTAATACTGTATCTGCAATCTGTTTATGCAAGAATCGGAGCGACTTCACCCACTGAACACCTACCTAGCTGCCGGGATAACGCAACCATCTGTGAAGCACATCTCTGCACAAACAATGGAGAGTATCTGGCTCCCTCAGGTAAACAGATAACTAGGGTGTAAACTAGATTAATACGCCCATGAAACTTCATCCTTTCAAACTCACAACAAAGGCATGTTTGATAAGATAGATGTGTACCTTCTTTCTGGTCTTGCTTATCTATAATAGATAAACATGTCATTCGTAACATGACTTTTTCGAATTTAAGAATGGAATTAGTCCCAAATCACAATATAAATATTTCAAGTGGTAATTTTAACCAGTATAAGGTCACTCATAATTTTTAATGTGGTTTTCAATAGCTTTCGAGATGTTATTTTTAACTAGCAGGTGACGCAGCTTTGCCCTCGTTTATTAATTCAATCGTTAGATGTTTTTTAAATAATTATTTAACTGCAAAATAATTAAATCATTATTTTTATTAACGCTTACATGCAAAACATTCATAAACAATTTTTAAAAATTCATAATTAAAAAGCTAAAAATCCAGCTCGAGGTGCATTTCAAGATTTTGAAGATCTGCTACATTTCCAAGAAAACTTCTTGTGGATATACAAAACACTATTCTCAGAAAGTAGACAATCTTTTCATTTGAGAATCTCTGCCAGTTCCCATACTTCACTTAACCCCCGCAGTTTATGTTGTAGCAATAAAGAATTAAATATTTTATAATTTCATTTTAAATGTCACATATTTGCTAGGGGCATTTTGAAGGGCATGGCCGTTATGAAATAGGTCCAATAGTTTTTTTTCACAAAGAGTGTCCAAGTACCATTAATACTTACTTCGCTGGTAACAAAATACCCTTCGCTGGTAACAAAATAAGTGTTTTATGTTGTAAATTTAAATATAATGCACTTGCATCTCTTAATTTGCTCTCTAAGTCAACTAAGACTAATTACAAGAGATAATGGATAACTTATTGATTATTTTTTATTTCTTTTTTTATTATTTTAGGTCATTAAATGACTTGCACTAATAATTAAATTTTTATTAATAACAGTATTTTACATCACTATCGCAAGTATTCTGTATTTCTTTCGATTGCGGGCAGAGTGAAGCGAAAAGGAGATAAAGTTTACAAAAAAGGGGGGAAATGTGCTTAAAGATGACTTCCGTTCACAACCTGAGATAATATTAACACACTTTTGTGTTTCAATAGGGGCACTATTATAGTTTGGCCCGCATAAGTGCGATCCTAAAAATCGTAACTCTAATAATAATAATATTGCAGCCAGTGTACATTACTAGAAAGGCATAAAACATAGCAGGTTAAACGGATCCGTGGAGAAAATAAGCCTTGGCCATAAAGTTCAGTGATCATATAATTTTTTATAATTTGAAAATATTTGATTATGATGAAAGGCAAATGCCTTAAGTTACCTCTTGACGAAGAAAAATGTGTACTTTTCAGAATAAAGGTTAGTAGAACTCAATATGCAATTTAAATTCTATCAGTCTTGATATCTAATAGCGACGGATAATACATTCGAGATCGTTACGATCTTATTATGTTTGAATATTTGCAACAACAACAACTTTTCAAGTACGGTATATGAACTGTGACCATACTTGCATCATATTGTGCATACCGTTCTATTAAAGTCAAAATAACCTCCTGTGCTTAGAGACTGCCATTATAGCCTATCAGGGGCAGATCCAGAACTTATTGAAGGGAGGGTCCTCCCCGGGAAATAAAAAATTAAGTGCAAAATATGAGTTTTTAGGTCATGAGTGATCAAGCAATTAAAAAAACCGGGGAGACGCGGTCCCTATGGCCTCTCCCCTGGATCCTCAAATGTATTAAGTAAAACTAAAAATGCAATATAATATTCTTCAATACCAAATAAATGAATTTGAAAACAATCACTTACTAAAATCATAAGAGGTTTTTAATGCCGTAAATATGTCGAAAAATTATTTCGAATCCTCGCAAACAATATTAAAAATCTGGGGAATGGCACTATTGGATAAGTTGAAATTCTTCCATAAGATATGCTGAAAATCAAGAAGTATGGTGCAACGGGCTCCCTATAACCTCACACTTGAAGGACAAATCATTATTATGCACGCTGATTCACTTTCCTACATTTCAGGAGACTATTCACAGGCATTGATGTCAGGCCCTCTGCACCCTGGGCAAAGCTTTGTACAACCGCCCCGAAAAAAACTTCGAAAAAATGCTTCCCACCAAAAAATTGCGCAATGATAAAGTTAGTAGCTCGCTACTGACGCTATTCACCATATTTTCACCATCCAGAAAAGGACAGGCAAACAGATGAGTAAAAAAGATGAACAATATATTTCATTTCTTGTGAATCATGACGATTCTCATATCCAGTTTCACAAATCATTTCACTAATGCCTTGTACAGTTAACTCCTTTTGATTTTACAACAGACAGCAGTACAAATTAAGCATATAAAAAGTTGTCTTTTTAATAATATCACGTGGGAAATGCATTTTCTATTCGGTGGTCACACTGCTTGTTTTTACATAATAATATTTAGTATTTGCAATACTTGCGGTTAACTTGACGTAAGTACGTAAGGGGCTGTCAGGGAGCGTAATGGTGCGACATGGATCACGTAGCACGTGGCGTGGCGTGATTAGTCCTAATTGCACGCGCGCAGGTCAGCAGAGCAAATAAATACGCGTGTCCCGGGACACACTACAACACAATAGCAATAGGCTGACCAGGACCGTGTGGCACTCAAATCAATTAAAATGTCCAAGTATGTAATAATATGCTAACGCTATGCAAGCAGTATTCACTCTCTAGCGACCTCAAAAGACTTCACTAGTTCTGCAGTTTGATCATATCCGTAGTTCAAGCGACAGCTAGCATGATTATGGAGGAGGCGTGAGTTCAAAACCATTCAGATTAAATTGTCTGGCTGAAGTTTTCTGAGGGGTTTCTTGCAAATGGCAATACAAGTTTTGGCTATTAATTGGTCGCTTACGCCTCGGATTCATCAGCTATCATCTCGAATGTGTTCAGGTCAATGTCTTCTAAAATGAGATTATGTTACATATACACATGCTGGCCAAAGTAGGTAGCCATACAAAAGTTCTTTTATGGGTAAAAAGCTTGAAAATAATTACAAGCTGCTTCTGAACGTCTCAAATACAAATTGGCCAATAGCTGTAATCATCATATTATAACAGCTAAGCATACAAGTCAAATAGTACCCACTAATGTATTTAGACGAGCAAACCAATTGGTGTAAACCATAACGTTTCAGTGTTTTGTAACTGCTGCTTTTACTTTTGAGGGTTACGCCATTTGGCCTGGACTCAGTCAATCACATCTCCATCACTCATTCATCTCGCAGAAAGCAATGGGCCCACCAAAAGAATCCTTCCTAAGTACAGGCACAGATACTGTGTAACTGGGATGGCGAGAAAAAGAAGCGTGTATTGAAGATGCGCGGTAGCAATATAAGCTTGTGGATTTGCTTCGAAGTGGTATTCTCGCGCAGGTCTCAGCGACTCAATTAGACTAGCAGGTACCCGCGGATTTACCCGCGTTTATTAGTTGAATCTCTAGATTTTTTAAAAATAATTTATGTAACAGAAAACTAAAACATTGTATTTATTAACACTTTCACGCCATTCATGAACATTTAAAACAATTTAAAATCTAAAAATCATCCGGTTCGATATCAATTCCAGATTTAAAAGCGCCGCCTGGGAAAAAACCTCAGATTCGAGTCCCTAGCACAGAAAAAAAAACCCGCATAATGAATTTCGTCCAAATAAATCAATGTTTTTTCCACTTAGGCCTACATTCATTATCCCACTGCCGTTCATCTGTGTATATTTAAAAAAAGTCAGATCTTCGCGTGCCGTTAAGCTGTGAACAAATTAATAGATCTTTTTTCGCTTATAACTCGCGAACGAAAGCTAAAATTTAAAATCCGGCTTCGAGGTGCATTCGGACACTCATCAGTCCAACTACGTTAAAATTTCAGATCTCTGTGTTCAGATTTGACTGGGGATCGCACACAAACCCATCCTCTTATTATATTATACATTGGCGGTGACTTGAGTGCAACCATCGTGTGCCTGTCACACCCGTTAAAGTTATCCTATTCTGAGAAGAAAATGAAGATGAAGATGCAGATGCAGACAAAGAAGAAGAAGAAGAAGAAGAAGAAGAAGAAGAAGAAGAGGAGGAGGAGGAGGAGGAGGAGGAGGAGGAGGAGGATGAGGAGCGTATGCTATGGAAAATACACATAACTCTTTTTAAAATTTTAATGTAACACATTCTGTAAATGTCAGCTGTATCATTTCTGTATAACAGCAGATGAAGCATTTCTGATCTTTTTTACTTTTACTGGGAATACAAGTTCATGATGCCTAGAAGCTTAAAAAAGTGATTTCGGAATGTCTTTCTGTCCGACAGAATGTCTGTACGATCCGTTGCGGGTAAACGGTGCATTGTATTTGATTTTGCTGGACTCTTTTTGCCACCATTAAAATTTAGAATCTCTTAATGAATCTTAATATGTAGATTTCATTACAATTTTTAAACAAAACTAACAATCCAAACAGACTTATAAAATTATGGTCTTAATATAAGATGCAACAATATCGCTTAAGACTTTTAGGGTCTACAATTAATTCAAACCATTCTCACAAATTATTAACAGAATTCATTGTAGGATAAAATTTCCTACTATATGTGGCAGGGGTGAGAATCTCATTTTGAAAAGACGCAGGCATGCTCTTGAGACAACATATTTAATAGCTTCTGGCTTGAGGCCAGCGAACAGAGGTTATAAATTTTGGCTGTCTTTGTTAAAAGTAATTATTACAAAGCCACTTTCGAAAAAAGAGAGTAACAGGCTTTCATGTCTGGAAATTATGGCAATAAGATGGTAAGTCTTGTATGAAAGAACAATTTCACTTTTCATAAAGCAAGCTTGATGTAAGAATGCCAATAAAAATCAGTTTCTCCTTAGAATGCAGTGTTAAAAATGCGGAAATAAAAAATACAAGGCAAGGAAAACTGACAAAGGGTTTTATGAGCCTTTTTTTGTTCATCCTATAAAAGCCAAATACAAGCCCCGTCCTGATATAGAAGCCTAGACACCAGTACCTAATCAAGCACGTTTATTTTATTTATTTAATACCGGGTGAAACAAACCATTATTGGCATCGTTCTATATATTAGTTTTATCTCATGGCAGAGAGCTAATTTCTTGCCCTCTGGTACATTTTAAGTTGAGATTGATATCATCAAGCCTTCCAGTCATGATTTAAGTCCACGAGTATTAGGTCACTTTATGTGAAATCGTCATGGTAGTAGGCTACACAACTTTGGTCAAGTGGAATAGACACCCGTTACACATGAGTCTCGCTGACCCTGTTCTCATATCCATATTAACTCATGTAGAGTAGGCTTGTGTGCTTGAAACAGTCGCAACTCTAATTCGTTTCTCATCCCTCCCACTTAAGTGACTCATTGTTCTTTATTTTTTATTTCTTTTATTTTCTTTTCGTCCCTACCTTTCTACCTTATTTATTTTCTTTCATTCATTCTTTAAGATTTTCAGGAGGAACGAAAAGCTTATTATTATTGAATTTCCAGAAAAGAAAATAGAACCCTGTTTTGCATTTGCATATTAGGGTTATAGTTTAACAATTACATTCAATTTACAACAGATTGAACATTATGATTGAAGCTTATTAAAGGTGCGGTGTATGAATGTTAGAAAATTAGAATAAAAACATTGTTTTTTAAATATATGAAACAGAGGTTTGTAGGGTATATCTTGATCTTCCAAAGTCAGGACAGTCAAAAAGCAAGTGCTGCACTGTTTGAGATGAGCCTCAGAAGCATAAGTAACCATTTGGAACAATGATGTTAAATCGCTCGAAATATAAACCTATTCTATTTTAAATGTAATTTATAATGAACTGTGTCAATTAGGGGTTGTTTAGTATAACAATATACTGAAGTATGAAGTAGGCCTAATTATGGTTTAGTGTAGGCCTACGTTTAGTTATTAAATTAACTGAATAATATGTTGTACCAGTGACTAATCCGAAGAAATAAAAGAACGGGTTCTATTAAAATAATTATTTGTGGTTGTAGACTAGCGTTTAGGCTGAAATTATATCCATTAAAATGTTAAAGACTTTTACGTACATCTGTATTAAACTCTTATTGTATGCCCTAAACATAGAAAACCCTTCACAAAACGAATTTCTCATACGAGACGAAACGGTATTGATAGACCTATATGCGTTTCTACGTGAAGAGCTTTAAGTCGGATAAAGTAACAGACTGACGATTATTTTGAATCCATTAGCTTAATGCTATGATAACCCGGCACTAAGAATAGACCACGGATATAATTAAAGAGAGAGTCTTCCCGTAATTCACATTCCTGGCACAGAAGTCTCCACATAAGTATTTTACAAGCATCCCATCCTCCCCTCAAGCTAAACTGTTAAGAACTGATATACCTGGGCATCATATGCCAAGTCTGACAAATTACACGAGAGCTAGAACCTCTTATTATCCTCGAGTTACAACCGAAAAGTTTAAAAACTAGCAAAAGGAAGAGGATGGTGTATTCCGGAGATGTAAGACCGTGTATAATTAAGAATGTAGCCTTCGTTAACAAGGACATGAAATTAACAAAGTATACAAATGTTTCATAAAGCGACGTAAATTTCTCTCTAATGGATTGTAATGTTTAAAACAGAGGTCTTCATTGTTTTAAACTAAAAGGCAATTTTTTTTTTCATCTTGGCGAAAAATTAGCTTGTCGCGTTGGTTTATTGATTTATAGATTATTAATAACATGATACTTACGCAACACAAATATGTCAATTATATTGCAATAATCTGTACGAATTAATTAACATTATACACGTGTGTGTCTTGTATTTTGTCTTCAACTTTGCAATGTTAATTAATTAACACAAAGCACAGTACCATTCTTAAATTTAATGTGAGACTTGACACTGTTTCTTTGTCGCTAAATTGTCAGCATTGGCACTGTAGTTAAAATTAGTATTGTTGTGGGCCGCCAAAAATTAAGCCACGACCCTCGGGTTGAGGACCACTGGTTCAAAAGAAAGAACTTGCATCTCTACTTCGAAAAACTGTCACAGTCCGTTCGCAGTCTTGGGTACTATGGGTAGATAAAGTCGATGGAGCCTTCACTAAATAGGGGTATCACTATAGAGTCAAATCTATCGCTGCAGGAGTAGGGATAAAGGAAAATGTTGAAAGAGTGCTTCCACCACACTTTTCTAGCTATCTTCCCTCCCCCCCCCCTTATGTAGGTCTACTTATCCTTTCCATTGCTATTGACGTATAAAGCGCCCCCTCAAAAATGTGCATAAGAGCATAGTTATAGGACTAAATTGTTTACGTAAAATGTTCTGTGAATCAGTTTTCAAGTAAATTTTTCAGTGGAATCTAAATTTCAAATCGATGAGGAAAGCTTCAGTGGAATAATTGGTTTCCACAAATGTTAACCGCATCACTTGACTAAAAGTCCTCACATTTTACATAAAGGTTCTGTATGAAGTTTTTTCTATTGTTTGGTCACTGAGAAGCCACCTTGGCTTCAAATTATTTATCTATGCAGCTGCCACATCGCTGAAAAATACTTCCCTTAGGCAGGGATTGTTTAAAAATCAGTCCCTATGGATACCCTTGCTAGATGTGGGTATGCTTCCATACCTGGCAGCTAGTGTAAGTTCCACTTTACAGAATCCTGCTGCTCTTGTATTCTCCCAGTAATGTGAAGTAGGCTTTAAGATTATGCATAATGAATAGGGCCCGTAACTTTATGAAAAAGCATATTCTTAATAATGCACTATATTACATGCCAGTGTTAAAACGTGTACAAGACACGAAAATTGAAGGTTTAATTTGGCATACTGTTGCATATTCCTTTAGTTTTGCGATAATGCATCATATTTGCTTCATATTAAAATATTCGTGCATATTTTATTAATTTATTACATTTTAATAACAAATATCTTTATATATCTTAAATATTGTACATATCTCTGTTAATTCACACATGTACTGTATATTTGACTAAATTAATATTTTGAGAACAGGCTGTACAATAATTGACAGTGTACAGCCTAATGTTTTCGAAACTGACTGTATAATATTAAAACGTTTCACCTCATTGGTTTTCAATTTACTAAAAATTGTCATGCATTGACCTTGGTTTGAAAAATGTTGTAATAAAATTTAGCCTATACAACTTCTACTTTTAAAAATGTATAATGTAATTCTGTTAACAAGAGAAGGTAATAATATCAAAATTACTTAAAGGACAGAGCATACTTCATTGATTCCGGAGTATATTTTGCAAATTTTTAGCACATTTGTATGCATGTTTCGTCTTCTGATAGAGCATTAACTTCCGGAGAATAGAAGAAAAATGCCTCTGGTACTGGGACTCAAACTCAGGACCTTCGGCTATCCGTGCCGCCGCTCTACCAACTGAGCTAGCCAGAGTTCGAGTCCCAGTGTCAGAGGAATTTTTCTCCTATAATATTATCTTGAAATGTCCAACTTAATGTCAACAGAGACAATGGTCTGTGGTTCATTAATGCATATATCCATTAACTTCCGGGCCTTAATCATTAATAATGTACTGATTAAATTCCTCAAGGTAATCTTACAGCAACTATCTTCTGTCATGTTAAGCATACTGACCGGGTTCGTATTCAGTTCAGCAGATTAACAGTCGAGAGTTCTTGCCATGTCAGCAAGGTATGAGGTATGCGGTCAAGCAAAGTGTTTAAATGTCAAGTCACTTGACAGGGGTAGATCTTTTACATGTCGCTTTGTCAGATTAAGAAAGATTTATTCATAGTCGTACACAGAGTACTACTTATTCCGATGTGCAATACCGGACACTTAACGGACTCCCCGAGACAAGATAAATGCTTTGAACGTCATGTGAGCTGGACAACAAATTTAAAAAACATGAATAGTGTATGTAATCCACCTGCTCATATTACCTTAGATCACTGGTCATTTAACGGCACGTATACTCCACTATAAGCGAAAACGGTACCTGTCTTTAGCTACCATTAAAAGCATAAATTGAAGTGCTAGTTTAGTAGCACGCGATATCAACACTTGTGTAGAATCATGAAAGGATGTAATCTAAATAACTTCATAAATAAAAATACAGCAATCTATACAATAAAACGAAGACTCTGTCTGTTTATGTACGATGCCCAGTCAAATCTAGGGCAAGCAGAGATCTGAAGTTTTTAACATAGATGGACTGACAGGTGTCCAAATGCACCTTGAACCCGGATCATTTATTTTCACTTTCGATCGCGATTTATGAGTGAAAAAGTAGCAGCAAACATGATTTTTTGCGCTATCGAAGCATCAGTTTTCGTCATATTTCAAATTGTGAAATTAATTGCGGGTAACTTGTATCTGCTGCAATAGCAACCGGAAAAGAAAGAGCATAGCTGAAATAGACTTTTCAACATAAATGGAATTGTCGATCGCTTATAGTTAGCCCGCTCTGCTTGATTCATTCGCTTATAATATTACGGCATGCAGAGATTTGATTTTTTTTACATAGGTGGACGGAAATGGGATCGTGAATAAATAGAAATGGGAAAAATTGATCGATTTGGACGAAACTCGCTACGCGGTGTTGTGCCAGGGAACTCAAATCTGAAGTCATTTTCTCTGGGCGGCTATTTTTAATCGTGAAATGCACTTCTTGAAGCCGGATTTTTCATTAGTAATCGTTCTAAATGCGTATGAATGATTTAGTGTAAATGTTAATAAATACAATGTTTGAATTAGTTTGCTGGTAAATATCAAGCGTTTGAATTAATAAACGCGGGCGAAGTCGAGGGCACCTGTTAGTAAATAACAATTATAATCATAACCAGCCAGTAATCATGATAATGTTTTATCTCAATAAGAAATTTGAACCGGGTTGTCAGAAACAGAAAATAATTATTCATTTTTTTCCTTTTAACCAAATTGTCATCTCTTACATACCCGGTACTGATTTAAATAATTTTTTCTCATTACTTACAGTTACCGTCGTAAATTAACATTCTGAAACTTTTTTTGTTAAAGGTGCTTCCACCAATTTAAGCATAAGGTCAAGTCATAGAAGTATTTCGCAAGTCATAGGAGTATTTCGCTTCGTTTTCCCCCCTTCAGATTCTAAGTCAAGACAAATAGGATTTTACATCCAAGATGTCTGAATTTTACGAGCAATAACTTTTATTGAAGAGGCTAACAACAGGCATGAGTCATCCGGTTCGTGACACCGTTACTTCACGATAAAACCCTTTTTAAAATACATTATCCTTTGGCATTAACATTCTATAATCTTAGTTTATATATGTGAAGTGCAGCATCCAATCGCGTACTGAAAGTTTCAAATGCCTCTTAGAATTCCAAACCCTATTTAAGTAGTAAAACTCAAGTACTACGACCTGTATTACAGGAGATACTCTACATCAGTGGTTCCCAAACTATGGGTCGCGACCCACTGGGTCGCGAAAAGGGCGAGAAAAATTAAACTTGATTACAATATAAGGAATAAAAGGCATTTGAACACAATAAAACTTATTGAAAGGCATATGAAAAAATGTGCTATATTTTATATAGCCTATATTGGTTATCATTATGTAGTAATGGGTCGTGAAAAAAAATGTATATAGCCTTTATTGGTTATCGTTATGTCGTAGTGGGTCACGAAAAAAATTTCTAGTTGAAGGTGGGTCCCTGGACAAAAAAGTTTGGGAACCGCTGCTCTATATTATACGTTGCCAACTTGCCATGAAATAACCTACTTATTACGAGAGTCAGTTCAAAGTGGCTTAAAGAGGTTTCACAGGGGTTACGCGTATACAGGAAATGCGTTGGAATCACTTTAAAATTACGAGCGATTCTAAGCAAATCCGGGAAAAAAATGGGAGCCAGTGTGAACGACTACTGTATTTTCTTCTGGAAGCGTATTCAACAGCACGGATTTGTTTTTGGATTGTCTGCGAACAACTTATTAAGTAATTACTAGGGACCGGAAGATCATGAAAAGCTATGTTTTTAATAATGCCAGTGATGGGAAAAGTACAAAAAGAAAGTAATTGGGCTGAATTACAATTACCTGAGAGAGATTTTATTTAATTAAATTACAAATTACTTTTTTCAAAAAGTAATCAGTAAAATTACAATTACATTTGCAATTACTTTAAAAAATGGCAATTCCTTCTCTTTGGTTTGTTTTGTGCACAAACCCAAATTATTAATGAACAAACAAACAAAAAAGCATATCATTGAGAATATTTTCGGAGACATTGAGTAACTTTTTGTTAATATTAACTCTAATTTGAATATCAGTTGCAGAAACAGTATCAATCATGACGATCTAGCAAGCGAGAATGAAACTAATACTAACGACTACTAAATTTTAACAATTACAGTTTTGTTTCCAGAAGTAAATTACAAGTAGAAATTACATTTTTTTTAAAGTATTTATTAGACTACAAGTAAATGGGACCAAAAAATGAATTGTTACTGTAATCCGATTACTTATACTCAATTACTTCCCATCACAGAATAATGCACTCTATTACATGCTAGTGTTATGTATACAAGATATGAAAGAAATAATAGAAAATTAATGGTATCATTTAGTATACTGTTGCGTATTTTGTTAGTTTTGCAATAATGCATCATATTTGCTTGATATTAAAATATATGTGCATACTGTATTACCTTGTCACTTTTTTAACGGCATATTTCTTAAGATTTTAAATATTGTGCATTTCCAATACGTTTCACCTAGTGAATGTTTTCACATTCGTCTGTATAATAATTTACTAATATAGTGTAATGTTTAGGAACTGATTGTATAATATTAAAGCGAGGGGTCACTTCATTAGTTTTCAATTTACCTAAACATGTTGCATTCGCCTTGTTTTTTCTTTAAGTTTTAAAATGCAAATTAAACAATTTCTTCTATTTCTTGTAATTTTTCGTGTAATTAAGCTAGTAAGAAAACGTAAATTGCTTAAATGATAGAGCATGCTTAATTAGTCCCGGAGCATATTTTACAAATTTAACTGCATATTTGCATGCACATTTCTTCTTACGATAGAGCATTAACTTCCAGGCCTTAGTTTTGACTTGATTTTATGCTACTTTATTTCGTCCTTCGGAACATATTACACGTTATGGGATACGTCAATATATTATATACTATATATATATATATATATATATATATATATATATATTATATAGGCCTACAATAAATAAATATATATATACATATATAATATACAATATATACAAATTTTCAGTTAAAAGAAATATGTACAATGTGAAAATGTATTTAAAAAACATACAACATAAACATTAACGAATTATATTAATTTAAAACAGTTTATTATTAATGTATAAAAATATAAAGATGCTGAGTTATCCTGTTGTATAATGTTCTCATGTTATATGCCTAAATACAGAATGATTTCCTCCAGTAGCCTAATTACAATTAACTTCTAATGTAAGAACAGAATAAATACATGTTAATATAGCATTGAAATAGAAAGTAATAGTGATAATATTACAATTTAACAAAATCAAAGTTAAATAAATACATTTTTTAAAAAGTGTGCGTGGAACGCCACGCGACAGAAGTGAAATTTGTTTTAATTTTTGGATTTTTCAATTTTGGATTATTGTACTTTTTCACTTTTGGATTGTTGGACTTTTTAATATTGGGTTTTTGGACATTTTAAATTTTGGAATTTTTAATTTTTGATCTTTTAAATTTTAAATTTTGGAATTTTAAATTTTTTAACTTTGGATTTTTTAATTTTTTAATTTTGAATTTTGAATTTTTATAATTTTGGATTTTTTAACTTTTTTATTTTAGATTTGAGGAATTTATAGATTTTTTAAATTTTGGATAAGTGGATTTTTGAATTTTGAATGTTTTATCTTTTAAATTTTGGATTTTTGGATTTTTAAATTTTGGTTCTTTACATTTTTTAATTTAGGAATTTTGGATCTTTACATTTTTTAAATTGGGAATTTTGGTTTTTTAAATTTTGGATCTTTGAATTTTTTTATTTTCTAATTTTGGGATTTTGAATTTAAAAAATTTTTAATTTTGGATTTTTTAATTTTTAATTTGTTTGTTTTTTAAATTCTGGATAAGCCTAATCATTGAGTTGATTGTTTTCTGTGAAGTCCGTTCAGTTACACCCCACTAATTTCGTGACGATTTTGAGCGTTACACTAATTTCGTGACGATTTTTTAGCGTTACACAAGCTATCGATTTACTCCTACCCCGGTTAAAGAAGTTTCACTTCAAAAATTATAACAGGAAAAGCATAATGGAAGTTCCTCCAGCCTTAGCGAGCTCACTGCATCTTCTAAACCAGTGTTTCTCAACCTTTTTGAACCCAAGGACCTCTAAAATGTCTAAAAAAATTTACGGGCCCCTAATTTTACATCTCATTTTTAAAATAAGGCCTATATTCTTAATATTTGGGTATTAATTATAGGTCATTATAACGAAATATGTGAATATATTTTGCTTCTTTACTTTCCACTTGCTTTATGATAGTTTTAAATTATGTCTGGGGACCATCTGCACCACGGACCATAGGTTGAGAAACGCTGTTCTAAACCATAGAAACAGGGAACCAGATTCAACCAAGCAGCTCTCCGAAAGGTTTGGTCAGTCCTACAATCCTAATTACAATGCAACTAACAGCTATGGTCACGTGTACAGATCCTTCGAGAACAGTGGTGAAACGAACTTATCCCCGAAATACATGAGCCATGAGCCTGGCTTGCATGCAATCTGAACCAGACACGAGCTGACAATTGAGAATAATTGGGCGACAACGTGGGCACATCCCTCTGTACATCAAGCGGGCATAACGTGGTTTTGTTTCCAATACAAATAATCCCACCTCCAACGTTCCAAATGATTCAATAATATAGTTCTCTCGTTCAGAAGGGTCGAAGCCCCTACAACCGGAAGTCACAAATTCTCCCGCATACATCTGTATTAGATTGCGCACCAAACATCAAAGCTAATTAGCTTGATTTTTTTTAAATGTAGCTCACAAAGGCTCTCTCAAACATGTCGTTAGCTTTGTATGGCATTCAAGTTGTTATTCATTTTGAAGAGCATTCCGTGTTTTAATGAAATCCGGAGGATTATGTAAATCGGTGACACAACAGCAATAAAAATTTCACATCCATTTTCTGTGTCAGTTCAGGCTTCTTCACATCATAAATTCATATCTGTGAAAGTAAGTAATTTAATTCAAACACGGTAGTTAGTTTCTTCAGTCTTATGTTTTGTAACAGTCTTACCCAGTACAGTCCTAGAGAAGATGTACTTCAAGAACCGTAAAGATAAAGATATTACTATAACACAGCCCAACAAAAAAGAACTTTGGTGTCTCAAATGTTTTACCGGATTTTGGCTATAGGCCTACTTAGTGTGCTTATTCCAAATATGTAACAGTTTTTCTCTACCAACTCTACTTTTATATAGATTTTATTCGTGAACTCTTAGTATAGCGAAACAAAATCTTGCTTGATAATATAGCCAGTGAAGGTTCTTGACCATATTTTGGACAGGCAGGACGAAAACTGTACAAGTATAGAAAAACTAAAAGCTGGATTATTTTTTGGCCCCCTTTTTGACAGCTAAGTATAAACGACAGTGCAATATGTGATAATATCAATTTTTTGAAAGACCCCATGTTATATTGTTATTGTAATTTAATGTAATGTTAGTATGTTGCTTTCTTCTTCACATGATTTAGAAGCTAAAAATGGGCACTGTTTTTTATTTATATCAGACGTAAAATGGGATAATATGCATAATGGTAATACCATATCTCACAAAACTAAATCTGATAGGGCAAAACTAATGGCACATTTGTCATCAGCAACCTAAATACCCAAGAATAAGTTATAAATTCTAAGGCACCACAATGGCAGTTGGTCTATGTAAATAACAGGTATCGATCGTTTATACAGGGATTGAACATTATTACATGTACCCAGCATGACGTTGCTGTGTACGGACATTCACTCCACAGCATAAGCAGTACGTGCCTCGAGGGCAATCTTCATGAAGATGATAAAAGGACAATTTATTTATATTCATAAGCGTTATTTGTCACAATTTAGGTGTAGAATATAAATCGAAGATCACTTATGTGATCATGTCTTCTTATAAAAGCAATGTGGAACGTGTTCACTTTTTATCTCTACCTGATTATACCTGATCGCGCTCTTGTTGTCATCGCTTCTCATTGCGTGATACACTCCCCCATCTCTTCCTATAGGACATGCTTAGTGAACAAAATCGTACCTTGTACGAACATTCGAAGCCTAATTCTTAATAAATAATACTTCCAATAGTGCCAAGATTCATCCGCCGGCATTTCATACCTTTCATTATCTCAACAACACATTTCGACTGGAAATAAACACAAATATTCTGATTATGAACCCCAAAATTGTCTAGTGGCTGAAAGAGCCTACATATAGGCCTACTTCACTTTAGAAACTAAAAGCACAAAGCTATTAAAGTGTTAAACACCCAAGAAAGAAGAATACGCATGGAATATTATTTTTTTTTTATCGCGAAATCTTTCATTTCTGTTAAAATTACTATCATATTTTAAAAATGTAATCAGCAAATATTGTGTTTGTGTGAATAGAATACTTTCATCTTTGAACCATGGCATCCAAATCCAATATGATTTCAAGGAATACAGTATATCGTATAAGTCAATGCTATATGGTCTCTCGCTGCATCTGGAGAAAACATATCATTACATAAAACAAACTTACAAATCGGTTGTCACTAAACGTGCACTGTAAAAATGAAACCGGCCCCAAATCGTGTACTTCCTTAATCGTTTAGGAGAACAGGCTTTGCTCTCTTTACGAGATTGCGAATATTTCGCATGGATGTAAAGTAAATAACGATGGAAAGCTATTTATAAATGTAAGATCCGTGTAAAGAAATATTTCTTACCCGAGTCCGCCATTCAACCCTATTCTGAGCTAACTCCATCCAACCATCCCTCGAAAATCCGACTTCCCTTAAATATATCCCAATATTGTCCCCCCATCTACGTCTAGGTCTTTCAAGTGGTCTCTTCTCTTCAGGCCTCCCAGTCAAAGAGTCGTGTCTTTCCTCCCCCATTCGCGCAACATGTCCAGCCCATTTCATCCTCCGTGATTGAATTACCCTTACTTTATTCGGTGAAGAGTACAGGTCATGAAGCTCGTCGTTATGCGGTTTTCTCCAGTCCCCGTTTTCATCTCTCTTAGGCCCAAATATTTTCCGAAGCACCCTGTTTTCGAACACTCTCAAATTAGCCTATGTTCAACCTGATCAGTAAGCGGCCATGTCTCACATCCATTTAATACAACCGGCCGGATAATTGTCTTATAAATTTTTAATTTTAGATTTTTGGATAGAAGACGAGAAGATAAGAATTCTGAACTGCATAAAAACAAGCATTTCCTGATTTAATCGACACTTCTACCTAATATTAACTGCATCTGTAATTATCGCTCCCAGATATTTGAATTTTTCCACCTGTTCGAATGCTTTATCGGCTATTCTAATATTTTTAGCGCATTATCTTGACGTTTCATGGCCATATACTTAGTTTCTGTATTATTTTCCAATCCAATATTCCTGCAGGCATCGAAAACATTTTCGGAATTTCTCCCAATTAAGTTTATGTCATCGCTCAATAGACAAATATCATCATGTATATTCCTACAGTTTATCTGAAACATCTCTGAAATAGTTCTTGCACATGCTGGGTTTTCTATTGCACAATACTTTTACTCCTCTATACTGAGTAAAAGTACTTCGATATTATTAATCAACATCGTGTATAACTAAAAAACCTCTTATGTCTGTCTAATTTATCTAATTGTTCCTTTTATTTTCCAGGTAAGTGGAGTTTCCTGAACCATATTAATGTGAACACATAGGCCTACTTGTGTTTCCAGTTGAACGATTCTTTTCGGAGTGAGTAGAAAAACAAAATGTCTTCATAAGTTTCATAATTTTGCCTAACATAAAATCAGCGGTGTAGTAAAGGGTATGCGCAGGTGTACACTGTATACCCTCAGCTAGCCTTACCGGTTAGCGTAGCCTACACCTTCTCTTTTATTGTTTTATTAACCATGATGCTTATAAAATTTAACCCCAATAGGGCTCAATGAAGTGGAGAAATATAAGTTATAAACTATACATATCTTAATGGTAGGTTGTGTATGTGACCACTTAAAATAAAATATTTTCAACCCACTTTTAGGAAGAAAACACACTACGCACACATAGCGTTGAATCCCAGCTTAACCTTTACAGTGCTGAATTTATACAATAATATAAGCAATCTTCAATTGAAATAATCTGTGGGATCTAAGTTTGAAATAAATGGAGAGAATTGCAAAAGAATAACTAGTTTCTATGGATTACATTAGTAACACAAGGATAAAAATTCTCAAAATGTTGTACATAGCTTTACTCTATAAATATTACATTTCTAGTTTTATACAGTTTTTTAAGTAACGAATTCATACGTCAGTAGCAGTGAAAAGGTTAATATTGCTGCAGCAGCAGAGGAAGTAAGGAACGTACAGATTCCCCGATCCAGAATATTAATAAAAATTAATCCCAATAGGGCTCAATGAAGTGGACAAATATAATTTATAACTATACATGTCTTAATGGTAAGATGTGACCCTTTAAAATAAAATGTTTTCAGAAAGGTTGATTTACATACAACTTAAAAGTAGGAAAATCTACCATTCTCTAAAAGTGGACTTCAAATTTTCTTAATCTGTATACGGCGACCCACTTTTAGAAAGAAAACACACTATGCTTATATGGCGTTGATAATATCACACTTTAACCTTTACAGTGCTGAATTTATACAACAATATAAGCAATCTTCAAGTGAAATCATCTGTGGGATCTAAGTTTGAAATAAATGGACAGAATTGCAAGAGAATAACTGGTTTCTATGGATTACATTAGTAACACAAAGATAAAAATACTCAAAATGTTGTGTATAGCTTTACTCTATAAATATTATATTTCTAGTTTTATACAGTTTTTAAAGTAACGAATTTATACGACAGTAGCAGTGAAAAGGTTGCTGCAAAGGAAGTAAGGAAAGTACAGATTCCCCGGTCCAGAATATTAACTGCGTGGTGGTCACATCCAGTATCACAACAGATCAGCTTCTTGTTGAGATAACGACTCCCGAATTCCAGAACTCCTAACACGAAAACGCAATTAATGTACCCACTCACCTGCCCCGCATTCATGACGACGTAATGGAGGTTCACTGGACTCGATGGGCGAGCTTGTGGAAAAGTGACAGTGAAACCACAATTTCCGAGTTAATATTGGATGGCATTATTCAGTTATTTATGTCCTCTTCGTCAGGGGCGTATTTAGCTACTTAAGCGCCCCTAGGCAGAGAAAAATATTTTCGCCCCTTTATTTCCATATGAATGTACCACAAAGTAACCTACAATAAGCATTATTGTAACTGAAATAGTAGACTAATAATACTAGTAATAATAATAACATATAATAATAAATAAATACGTAAATAAATAAACAGGTTGTTGTCAATGTTATTCATTTCTATTTCATTGTGTGTTACATTAGTTTACTATTTTGAAGAGTTATGAATAAAATGTTTAATATATTTAAAAAAAACAATAACAGCTTAAAAGCCGCCCCTTCAAATCTGCCGCCCTAGGCAGCTGCCTAGTCTGCTTAGGCTTAAATACGGCACTGCTCTTCGTATTTATCTGTGAAAGTGACTACCTGTTTCTTGAGATGATTTCAGCGAAACACCGGGGTACTTTTCAGACCGAAACAGTTAATTTGTGCATACAAATTGTGATGTAAAACTTGTAGTTTGTCTAGGGGTATAGCCTACGGCTCAGGGACCCTGGGTAATTTCATATGGCCAATAAATAATAATAATAATAATAATAATAATAATAGAAATAATAATAATAATAATAATAATAATAATAATAATAATAATAATAATAATAATAATAATAATAATAATAATAATAATAATACTAAAGAAAAGTACTTTTCAGGCCAGAATGTGATTCTTTTTCTTCAACACTTGATAAAGTGTCTGAATGTTTCAATAGATGTATATTGTACTTAGTCCCTTCTATATGAAGATAATTTTTTTTTAAATTATTAATATCACTCACAAAAAACATTTCATTTGCACTTGGCGTGGGATGAATTTGAACCTGATATTGATACTAGTAAAAATGCATAAGTGTAAATAAAAAAAAAACTTGTTGCTATTGTAAATAATGAGTATTATTAAATGATTTTGAATAAGATAAAAATAATTATTAGCCTATTTATTGTTGCAGCAAGTAAGTTAATAATTCTTCGGTGATTTTTACACAATTTGATTTTTCTTTACTGGAAAGTAAAATGTAATTGAAAATTGTATAAATGCATGTTATATAAGGTCAAAAAAACTAAAGATGACTTAAAATGCACATTATTCTATATATTTTCTGTTCGACCAAACTATAATACGCTTTTTACGTGTGGCGTAACTGTATCATAATGATTTTCATTATAACATCGGTGTGGTATCGATTATTATCGAACAGGGAACGATCTTAAAACCTTGAAAGTAGCAGCTAAAAAGTGTTTAATAAAGAACCTGAATTTAAAAAAAAAATCAATTCTGTTCGTGTTAATTTTAATATCATACTATAGACCGTCCCAACCTTAAAAAACAGTATTGGTCTTATGCAGCGCACTGATGCCAGATCTACTCACATCACAAGGCCCGGCACATGATGTGAAAAAGCTCTTAAACCTCGTGAAAACCTCGAAATTTGTTTCTTGTACATAATAATTATTGTAAATCATGCCCTGCAGATAGAACGACGGCACACCCTTCTTCCCTTATTTTCAACCCCCAGAAGTAGGCTAATATTTTCTCTATAGGCCCACAAATCTACATGTTCTGACCAATGTCTACAAAATGTTACACATGTACCCTGTAGAATCAAGTAAAAATTCTACGAGACAATCATTCTCGAAAAAAACACCCCTTGCGAAATTTTCAATCCCTACCATGTGATCTTTTTACTAGTCTACATTCTTTGAACGATTTTTACCAAACTTTACACACAGACCCTATAAAAACAAGATAAAAATTAGGTGAAGTTAATTTTGGAAGAAGCCACCCCTTAAATGTTTCTACCCCTATTACATTACCAAAATTTAGATCTACATTTTTGACTTTTTTTTAACAGATTTTCTACACAGAACGTATAGAACCAGGAGAAAACGGTAGGAAAACTAATTTTGGAACAAACCACATTTTAGATCTTTCACCCCAATTTTGTGATATATTTTTATCTACATCCTTTGACCAATTTTATCAGACTTTATACCAAGAACCTATTGAATCAAGATAAATTTTTAACCAAAGTTTATTTGGATGAAACCACTCCTTAAATGTTGCAACCCCTATTATATAAATGTTATTTAAATCTACATTCTCTGATCAATTTTTACCAGACTTTACACAGAGCTAATAGAACCAGGAGAAAAACTTAGGTAAAACTAAATCTGGAAAAAAAAAGTCCCTTAAATGATTTAATCCCTATTTAATGACGTTTAAATCTACATTCTTTGGCTCATTTTACCAGACTTGACACACAGATAAGCAAGACTAATAGGAATTTCTGTCTCTTTCTTACCTCAACCCCACCATCCATGGTCTTTAGAAGTAATAGGGTCCTTGAGTGTGACAAGTTGTGCTTTCTCTAGGGCCTAGATTTTGAAAATTAAAAGGGCTTCCTCCAAAATTGGTTTCGAAGTACAAGTAAAATACAAAACCAGGTGACGCCGGGTCCTTTAAGCTAATAATTTATAAATGTTAAATTTAATATTAAATTTCATTTCGATAATATTACTTTTCATTATTATTATTATTATTATTATTATTGTTGTTGTTGTTATTATTATTATTGTTATTATTATTATTGCTATTATGTTGTGTTATAATTTTCAAGAATATAATTATAAAGGGAAGTAATAGTAAAAATACATTACATACCTTTAAGCCTGTTCACTATCCTCAGGGAATGGTATTATTCCTTCTCAGAGGGCCTTTAGTTTCTTCTTTTCTTATTCTATACAGTAAACTTTCTGAACACCCGGTAGCTTCTGCTGTCTCTTTAATTGCCTGGGTAACGTTCATTTTCTTCAAGAAATAATTAAGTATATCTAATACTTTAATTCGCTCTTTACTTCGCAATTTGTCAACACTACGATTTCTAGTTCCTCTATTCATAATTAATATAAAATATTAATAAATATAAAATTTAATTAAAAAAACACAAGAACCACTTCACAACAAAGTTAAACTTCACTACACAGCTACTATATAACAATGAGCTCTGAAGAAGACACGATAGTCTTAGAAACATATGAGTACACACAATCTCAAAATAACCAAGTCATGAGCGCGAGAATGCTGAGCTCGGGAAAACTGTGATAATTTATTAATGCTACACGATAGAGAGCTCTGGTTTGTTTTAAATACTTTTTCAGATATCTATAAACATTTCTTCTCGCTTAGTCACCAACGTAAAATCAATACCAAAGTATGTTACTCACTGCCTAACTTTTCTGTGTTGCCGTCCGAGAATTTTCAGGTAGCACTTAATAAAAAAATATATAGCTTTCTTCTTATGTAAAATTTATTGCCGACGGAAAGGGAGTACTTTTTTCCACCATCAGGCAGTCCAAGAAAAAAATCTTGACTTGTTTTGATTAGTAGTTTTCTGTCTATCGCGTGATAAGTTATTAATGTGCAAAAATATTTACTTCCACCAAAATATCGTAATTATGAAAAATAGGCCTCATATTAATTATTTATGGCTTTACAATTAACATCATTAGAAAGGGCGGAAAATTCCCTATAAGACCTCGCAATCACATTATCACAATTATCATTTTCGGAAAATGGCAACATTGTCGGGATAGAAAGGGACGAAGCTAATTGCAGAACGTACGAGTGCAAGTGAGATGCAAATACTACATTTAACTAGTGATGAGCGAGACCAGTCTTGGTCTTGCAGTCTTGGTCTTGGTCTTGCAGAAAATGCAAGACCAAGACCAAGACCAAGACCGCATCTGCGTTAGCAAGACCAAGACCAAGACCGAGTGTGCAAGACCAAGACCAAGACCGAGACCAAGTCTGCAAGACTCTGGCAAGACCAAGACCGAACTGCAATACTCTTGCAGTCTTGCTATATTGAAAATGTTTTAAATGCTCGATTGTGTACGCAGCAAGCCAGCAACCACTACTGAAAGGTGCCGTTACCGTTACCGGTAGAGGTGGGAAAATAAGCTGTTTCTAGATAAAGGTTGTAGCCGAAACTGTTACGCGCACATAACAGTTTTATGAAACGGTTGCAAAAGACCGGTTTCACTTGCATTTTTGATGGAACTGTTTCGGCTAGGCTGGCAAGGACGAGAGGGGGAGCAGCCGAGACTAAAGACTTGGGGCCCCGGCCCGGCCGACCAGGTTTTATTTTTTACTTTCTAATTTACTCTAAAATTAAATGTTTTATAAGTCAACAAACAGATTAAGCTATGTTTTATGTGTTTATTTTTTATCTGCATTGTCCTGTCGCATAACGGTGACACGGAATTAATCAGGTAATCTGAAACGGATTATTCTTGGAGAAAAATTATTTTTTTAAAAGTAGAAGCAGAAATCCTTTTGGACTCAACAGTAGGCCTCACTAACGTTCGGCATTTAAAATAATAATTTTCAAATGATTAATTTTGATACATAGAATACATATAAAATTGGTACATATCTCTGCAAAATTATCCCCGGGATTCCTAGGAAATTCATTACCTCTTATAGCATTGACGTTTTTGGAGATATCTTTGCTAGACAACTGAATTATAATAGTATTATTGATACTTTTGCAAAGTAAAAAACTAGGAAAGCTATTTTTTAAGACGGTGGATTCTTAAGACATTCTTTTAATAATTACTTTGTAGTATAGCCTATTACATGTCTCAGTAACAATAACATTTTTCCTTTTGAATACTTTATTAGCTCAACCTTTGTCTGATATCGGCATAAGATAGACTGTGCCATAATATAATAAAAAATCAGGTAAACTGATACAAAAAAGTGCCAGATGTAGTTAATTGGTCTTTTTTTCAGAAACTATATAGTGTTAGACCGAACTCTTGAGAAAGTTCGTTAAACACATGTGAAGGAATAAGTGGGATAACAACAGAACGAATGCCTCACATCTAAAGCAAGATGTGATATAATAAATTTACAAACATCTGACTGCATTGTGGTGAAGGCCCTCAGTGATTAGCTAAGCGGCTTTGTAGTATAGTGATGATTTGCCAATTAATAAGCATGTGACCGTTAATTAGTCGTTACTCCGGTACCGGTCAAGCGATTTGGTACAAAATTAACAGGCTTCTTTCTATGGACGTTATAAATATGTATATCAAATTTCATGAAAATCCGATAAAGCGTATTTGAGTTATCGCGCATACAGGCACACGGACAGACTGACGGACAGACACGGACGGACAGCCATTTTCCCGTCCCCCACATGATCTCAGAAAGTACCATTCTGGTACTTAATAAGAGTTCTTATGTCATTGTGTCAAGTTTTATTGTCAATCGTATATGTTTATCTTATCTTCAGTTTATGTTGTTCAAAACAAGCAAATTTTTCATAGTGATTAAACATAGTTGGGTACCGATATATAATTTAAATGTTGTTATTTATAGTTTAAAAGTAAGACACTAGTTGTACAGTGATTAGTTTTTATGATTATTGATAGCATTTTGCCAAAACACGTATTATTACCTCTGTGTGCACAACTGAAAAGCTTTTAAACTTACATGGTTTTATTTTTTGTAAAATATGACTAACTTTTTAGTGATTAACAAAAATATCATATGTCTTCAAGTAATAGGATACTTACATACCATTACATACATTATATAATAATTATGTAATATTTTTATACAATCTTTTTGCTGCATACTTTGGGTTTCAGTGGTGAAATTAATATTTGACGGGGCCCGGGAAATTTTTTACTGAGGTCCTTTGCTTTCTCTCCATGGCCCTGCAGAGAACTTGTTTTAAACTACTTCTTGGGGTAAGAACAATACATTCCTCCCTCATAGTAAGAAATAGCAAAGAGGAAAATTGTCTCCAAGGACAATTGTAAATCACATACCTTCATTTGAAAGATACGCTACGCCGACCCTTGAAAAATTTATGACATGGTGTAATGCCGACACTAAAGTCTGTTTGTTGTAAGTTGGCACGGATCAGAAAATTGAGACAGAAGATGTTTGGCAGAAGTCAGTAATTGAACAGAAAGAGATAGAAACATACTATTGTGAAAGGTTACTCACTCCACGAATTTGTAAAATCAGGACTTGACATAAACACCATTTACAGTAAGAAGCCGCTACGTCTCTTTCCTAAACGACAATATGACTGCTTAAACACATCTGGCGATTACTTAAAGCTCGAAATTCTGGTTTTCCCCCATTTTTTCTATACACCCTACTCCAACCAGTGGGATAGTGGAGTGAGTAACTAACTTTTGGCTACCTGCTGAATAGTGGCAGGGTAGTTTTATGACTTCAGTGCCAACATAACCCACACAGCCCATAGTCCTTTGCGGTCTTTCTAATTACCTTAACTTGGAAAAACTGTTAAAATGTTTTCTCACATTGATACAAGCATGATAATGAATCTTCTTGATTAGTACTTTAAATGAAATTACTTAATAAAAAAGTGAAATATATTGAAATTCTTAACCAATACCTAAATTAATGTTTACATGTAACAGAAAAAGAACAAGTCACTATAAGAAAATAAACTGCAAAGTAAAAATCCAACACGTTTTAAATGCATTCGGTACTGTTAATACCTTTTTAAGTTTTACCCAAAAAATATATATTACGTTTCAAATGACATTGTATTTAATTTTTTGGACATAACTTGTTATTGTTAATATTTATATATAAGAAATTTCAGACACCGGTCGACGGATAGTTTTAATGCTTGTATAAAATCAACTGCTCCACCTATTCCCAATTAAACATTTTTTAAATTCTAAAATATGCATATCAATGGCAATAAAACAGCAAAATTTTATAGGTATAGACCAACAATTTTTTATGAATTTAAAATAGACAAGAGGCAAGGCAATAGACAGGAGGCAAGGACGTGGGTCCGGACCGCACCCCCACCCAAATATGAGATTTTTAAAGTATTAGTTAAAAAAATATTTTTTGTATTACTTAGGAAGAGAAGATGTCAGTAATTTCTGGTTCATCAGTTTAGGACCCCCGGGAAACTGATTTCTAAATATGTACTTGACCGGGACATTAAATGGGCCTTGCTGTGTGGGTGGCTTAATCCTACTATACTGTAGCCTGAACTCTTCAAATTTTAAAATAAAAACGGGACACAAACCATTTTAATGGTATATCCATTTACAATCATTTTATAAAATTGATCTCTTACATGTAAAGTAACGCCACACAGACCTTGTTTTGTTACGGTTACTCGTTTTTGTTTCATGTTGAAACACTACGTTACAACAATCAACAACACAACGAAACGATAGCTGTTTCTACTTTCTAAGGAATGAAAACGTGTAACTCGTCTGTGCGACTGCTTGCAAGTTGAAAGGAAGGTATTTTGCTAATCACTTGCAGGGGTTGCAGCCAGTAGAAACGCAACAGCGAAAATAAATAGACTTCTTCCTATGGATGTTGTAAGTGCGTATACCAAGTTTCATGAAAATCCAATAAAGCGCATTTGAGTTATCGCGAGTACAGACACATGGACAGACAGACAGACGGACAGACATTTTCCCGTCCCCCACACAAATTTCATAAAGTACCATTCTGTCACTTAATAACTAATGGCTAAAGATGAAATAGCTTTCAGTTGTTTTGTTACTGTTTTCACGGTTCAAGCAACTAAAAGCAATTAGCTTTCGTTACTTTCGCAAGCAATAACACACATGTAATCGGTGTAACTGTAAATCACGTAAACGCCATCAATCACAGTAAGATGCGTAAAAGAAAAATGCAAGACTCTTGCAACAAGACCAAGACCGAGTATGCAAGACCGAGACCAAGACCAAGACCGAGTATGCAAGACCAAGACCAAGACCAAGACCAGGGTTACCGATGCGAGACCAAGACCAAGACTGAGTGTGCGAGACCAAGACCAAGACCAAGACCGCCTTAGTCTTGGTCTTGGTCTTGCATTTGCTCATCACTACATTTAACTCAATACTGTCTTTTAAGGCTGGGACGATCTATAGAAAGGAATCATTTTGTACTGCCAAAATACGTTGGTTTCAAGAAAACGACCAAAAAGAAGCTTCTATTTGACCGACGCAACGAGCTACCATCTGTTGCAGCAAGACAAGAACTACGACAACCAGCTGATGCTAAGAGCAGCGTGGCCGTTTGCTTGAGTGAATGTGAAATCTCAAACTTAAACATTTAAATTAATTGACCGAATAAAACCAAGTCTATAATGGCAGATAGGCCTATAAGACACGAATAAGTTTATGAAACTCGCTTTGCTCGTTTCATAATTTTCATCCGAGTATCTTAATTACCGTTAAAGGTAAGTTGCGTAATGTACTATTATTTAATCATGGGATACAAAAATAAAAATAATAAAAAATATAAAAAATAAAAACTCGTTAGTCGTCAGTGACTTAAGTCCATTAGCCTGCAGAAGGTTAAATGAAATCGTTAAGAATCATTTTCGAGGTAATTGCAACAACAAAATCATCGAACAAAGCTGTCGTTAAAGTAAGATAAGTAAGCCGAAAATGTTCGTGTATCATCGTCGGAAGTCAGAAAACTTAGGTATGAAGTTTGTTTTTCGTGAGCATTTTTGAGCTTTGCTCTTCACAGACTTGGAAACTCCATCTCATTTGCATCTTTGTATAATTTTTTTAGTTAATAGGTCGTTAGTGACACTGAACTAAATGCCTACAATTGGGAAACGATCAAGTTTACAATGACTAATAATTTAACGTTCTCTGAATTATGTAAAGTGGCTACTACTACTCAAATTTCCAAGTATGGATGTTGATGTGAAACAGGTTTTACTCCCAAGTTCAGGGGCATTCAACGCCAAGAGGGTGAAGCGTAACATTTAACACTTCACTTCCCAGAAGTGGTGTAGCTGCAGGTGTACTTTCTTTAATTCTGTGTCATTATCTATGAGTGGAAACCCGTCAGTGTAATAGCCTATCAAGTTGTAAAAGTTGTATAAATAATTGTTAATAGGAATTCCATGAATAAATTTATATCCATCATATATTGCCGCTAAAATCCATGCAGTACTCAATTAATGGATAAATATTATGTTACTAGATTGTCTTTGAATCACTGCCGTACTCTGATGAAGTCAAATATTGGGGGCAGCAGTACCTAGCCCTCCAAAGTCTGTGTCTATGGTTTCGTCCTAACTAGAAGCTCATCTCATGATCATTTGTATTTCGCGTTTTAAAAAAACAGTTAGTTTAGTCAAAAGTCTTGCATGTAGTGTAGTATCGCATCTTTGATTCAAATCTCGCCTTTTAATTTTGTTCAAGTTCCTGCTGAAGTTTTTGTACAATGATTTTGATAGTGGAATACCGGCCTTACGGGTGAAAACTTGAACAATATACAATCAGTTCATGGGTCATCTAGTTCGCCCTTGGTTACTTAGTACGTGCCTACAACGGGGAGAAAAGTGGTATTTGTCATTACGAAAGGAAGGAAGAAAGAAAGAAAGAAAGAAAGAAAGAAAGAAAGAAAAAAAAAAGGAAGAAAGAAAGAAAGAAAAAAAGAAAAAAAGAAAAAAGAAAGAAAAAAAGAAAAAAAAAAGAAAGAAAGAAAAAAGAAAAAAAGAAAGAAAGAAAAAAGAAGAAGAAAAAAAGGAAATATTCGGGACGTGTGATTACAGGAGAGATGTGACCAGTGTGATTGGTGATGTGAACGTGTCAAAGCGTAACCCCCAACCCATCTAATCTCCCACACAGTGGGAGAAACGGGAACTATGAAAACAGTTATCTCTCGCTTCGTTACCTTTTCCTTCAAAAAAGAATGCTCACAATGTAATACATATTATGCTACCTGAACTCATTCTTACACTTGCTGTACAGTTACATTTTTTAATACTGGTCTCGTCACAATAGGCTATCAATGCGAAATTAAACTATTGCAATTTAAAACCATGGTCAATCGCGATCGTCTACATGTAACACGTTCCAGTATTAATGGTACCACTAGCTATGAAAATAGTATAAAACGATTTATACAGTATTTATTTTATTTTATTTAAAATGCTTCCTTGATTACAAGGTTGCCGAAAAGAAAAAGCTTACTATCTAGACAAGAATATTAACGATAAACAGAAAAGATTACACATCACTCATTTTCTGATGCGATTTATGATTTTCGAACTGCAAGGACAATTATAATAAAATCAGGTAAACTGATGTAAAAAAGTGCCAGTATGTTTATGTTTAATCAGTTATGACTGCAATTATGATATGCAGAAAATGTTTTTTTTAATTGATTTCCAAGTTAAGCTCCAGATTTATTCATTAAGCAGGGCTTACGGAAGAACAAAGGTCTAGTTTTTTTTTTAAATCAGATTAAAATCTTCCAGCATCAGCTGTACTGTACAGATTTGTGATATCTTGACAATCGCACACTCACATAGAAATACCAAAAACAAAAGTCAAATTGGCCGGTTTCGGGATTTGAACCTGAACTCCAGAATGTGAGGCCAAGACGTTACCATCTCGGCCACCTGGGTCAGTTTAACGGTCTAGTTGGATAAGCGCATGTAAAAAAAATAGTGTTTTTGGTCATAGCTAACTGTATTTTAATTTACAAAGCCTTATAAGATCACAGTAAAACAATAGGCTATGTTGTCAAGATAACTGATTTGCTTTTTTTTATAAATTCTTTCGAATACGTATATTACCATAAAATAGGCACTAAATTGAGCATTACTCCAAAACAGGTCATCCGATTTTGTCCAATATCAATAGACTTCTTCCCATGGACATTATAAATGTGTATACCAAGTTTCATAAAAATCCGGAAAAGCGTATTTGAGTTACCGCATCTTTAAAATAGACACTAAATTGGGTTTTACTCCGGTACCGGTCTACCGATTTGGTCCAATATCAGTAGACGACTTCCCATGTACATTATAAATGGGTATACAAAGTTTCAGGAATATCCAGTAAAGCATATCTGATTCATCGCGACTTCTTACATATTAACATAAAAAGCACTAAATTGGGCATTATTCCGGTACTGGCCAACCGATTTAGTCGAATATCAATAGACGTCTTCCCATGGACATTATAAATGCGTATACGAAGTTTCATAAAAATCCGATAAAGCGTATTTGAGTTATTGCGCCTTTAAAATACACACTAAATTGGGTTTTACTCTGGTACCGGGCAACAGATTAGGTTCAAATTCAACAAGGTACTTTTCATGGGCGTCATAAATGCGTATACCAAGTTTCATGGAAATCCGATACAGCGTATTTGAGCTATGGCGCCTTTCTAATATAATCTATTAAAATAGGCACTAAATTGGGCATTACTCCGGTACCGGTGAACCGATTTGGTTCAATATCAATAGGGTTCTTCCCATGGACATTATAAATGTGTTTTCCAAGTTTCATGAAAATCCGAAAAAGCGTATTTGAGTTATGGTGCGTACAGACACACGGACAGACGGACAGACATTTTTTCGTCCCTCACACAATCTCATAAAGTACCATACTGGCACTTAATAATGATTAGGATGCCTATATAGCTTTTTTTCTTTTAAATTAGTCTATAATTTTACAAAATACAGTATAGCTCCAGTTATCCGGAATAAGTGGGACCGGACACGATCCGGGAAACCAAATATCCGGAAAATTGTATGAACAATTAATAACGTCATTAAAAAAAAAAAAAATAATAATAATAATAATAATAATAATAATAATAATAAAACTTGTACATTAGCCTACTGTACTTATATAAATTGTCACATATCGGTCAGAATCAGTTGTTTTGCTGATGAAGTCGATTTTTCAGTTAAAAATTTTGCCTTTTCGCATATAGTCGGCCCTGAAATAAGGTTTTCCAATGCTAGCTGCTGCAAAAAAAAAACACACACACTTTAATACGAATTCAAAGCGATCCGGGTAGTTGGAGTTCTACTGTACTTTGTTTTTTCTTCATATTTCATCTCCGCCACTTTATTACAAATGTTTGATAAACTACTGCATCCTAAAGTGTAGATTATTCATTTAAGGGTTAAAAAGTGTAGCAGTAAAGTGCTCTCTTTCTCACATCTCATCATTATCCACCATTACCTAGTGAGATACCAGGAAAATAATTTAAATTAAGACAGATGTGTAACACGGTATCAGTGCAGTGTCATATTCATTGCAAAATCGTATGCTAACAAAGGTCTAACGCCTCTGAGACAGTGATAGTGGGTTTCTATCGAATAGTTCAATATGTTCTTATTTAGGCCTGCATTCTGTCCAACTATGTAACAAAATTCAGATCTTTGCATATCGTGGTGTTATAAAAATAGTCAAAAATCGAAGCGATCGACAAATTTATGTGTATGCTGCAAAAAATCGATGTTAGTTGTGTCCTTTCTTTCCCAGTTTCTATGGTAGCAGGGAAAGGCCATCTGCAGTTCATTTTATGGTTGAAATATATTAACCAAAACTGGTACTTCATTAGAGCAAAAAATCACGTTTCCTGACAGTTTTTCGCTCATGACTCGCGAACAAAAGTTAAGATTAAAAATTCGGCTTTGAGGCGCACTCGAACCTAGTCATTTTCATTCCTATGATTTGCATCACTAGACAAGGCATTTAATGACCATAAAATAGTGAAAAATGCAAAATAAAACATGCATTTATGACCTAAAAATAATGAAAAAATTACACAATTTTAAAATAATGACCAATAAATTTACTATTAAACATACTTACTTTATTACTAAAGAAGTAAGTAAATTTATATTTCTTGGACAAAAAATCTTTCTGAACTGGCATGTGCCATTTAAAAAGAAAGAAATAACAAAACTTTATTGCTACAAGATAAACTACTATGGTGTTTACAATAAGCCTGAACTAAAATTAACTATTAACACTTGGCGGAGATTCTCAAATAAAAACGATTGTCTGTTGACTGGAGGTAACGATTTGTACATGGAAAAGCTCATCTCTACCTCCACTGAAACATGACCTAAAAATTCAATGGCCTAAAAATTGTCAAAAATGACCTACCTCTTGAAAATGAAAAATGCAAAATAAAGCAAAAAATTCAAAAATAAATTGCCCTTATTTAATCAATTATTTCATGATACACATTTATATATATATATATATATATATATATATATATATATATATACGAGGTATCTTTTAACCTTCATATAAAAAGATGCAAAATTATCAAATGTCTTGCCCTAATCATGACCTCTTGAGATCGTGTTACTAGTGAATCGAACTGAAATCTTGCCATGCATCACACGTCACTCACCCTGCTTCTGTCCGGAATGACAAGCTCGTGCAGCGATTCATCACCATTAAATAGAACTCCATCGACCACCCGTCACCCAGTGACAGCCTAGATAAAGTGAATTACAAGCACTTCATCACGTTCCTATTTGCATAAACCTGCACTCCCTGAATGTAACAAACCATGCTAAGAGGCTAAGAAAAGTTGAAACTTTATTAGCCTAACTAAAAATTAATTGAGAAACATAACCACAAGTTGAGTTTCAATAACGGCGCGTTGGGTGAATTTCTTACTTTTACTATTTTCTACTAAAATTGTTCGTTTTTCGCATAAATACATATTTACTTAATGGAAATGGACAAATCCTAAGCTAAAGTATTATTATTTATTTATGGAACTCGGAGGTTCATTGCCGCGCTTTTATGAGCCCGCCATTCAGCCCTATTCAATGCAATATCTATCCAACCATCCCTCCTACTTCCCTTAAATCTATCCTAACATTAGGTTTAGGTCTTCCAAGTGGTCTCTTCCCTGCGGGTCTCCCAGTTAATATGTACGATACAGGTAAGTACATATCTTTTCTCCCCCATGCGCGCAACATGTCCAGACTATTTCATCCTCCGTGCTTTAATACCCCTTCCTACGAGAGCCGTCCACAAAGTTAAGTTTCTCTAGGGCCTTTACACAAACAAATCAGAATTTCATGGAAATATTTATTGCAACAGATACAGCAAGTGTTCAGCTATTTTTCAACATATTCGCCACAGGAATTGAGACATTTGCCATACCGTAGGACCAACTTTTGAACACTTGCGTCGTAGAAGTCTGCCGCCTGGGATTTGAATCACTGTGTGACAACCATCTCTGCTTCTCTGTCTTTCTCTCTCATTCTCTGTCATTTATTGAGGTGTATGGAAAGATGGAAATCACTAGGAGCGAGGTCCGGGCTGTAGGGTGGATGTTGAAATATCTCCTAGTCGAACTTTTGCAGAAGACTTGCAGGGAGGTGTTGAAGTCTCCACCCTACAGCTCGGACCGCGCACCCAGAGATTTTAATCTTTTCGTACCCTTCAAGAAATGACAGTTTCTGTTCACCTACGTAAAAAAAATCAGATCTCTGCATTTCGTCAAGTCACAAACAAACAATCAAGTAGAGCGGGTTAACAAAATCGAAGCTATTTGACAAATTGATGTGTTATATTGCTAAAAAAATCTATTTCAGCTATGATCTTTTTAGCCGGTTGCCAAAAAGAGCTTTGCTGAAATCGATACCAACTTCACGGTGTCTACACGGAAACACAAGCGTAATTGTAGGCTAATATTAGATAATATTCTATCCGTCAATAGCGTTAAGTATTAAATAAATATTAAAAAAAAGTGTGCGTGGGACGCCACGCGACAGGAGTGAAACTTGTTTTATTTTTTTCAATTTTGGATTATCGGATTTTTTCAATTTTGGATTGTTGGACATTTTTAATATTGGGTTTTTGGACTTTAGTTCTGGATTTTTGAATTTGGAATTTTTTTATCTTTAAATTTTTAATTTTGAAATTATGGTTTTTTTAATCTTGGATTTTTTAAATTTTGGATCTTTGAGTTGTTTATTTTTTTTAATTTTGGAGTTTTATATTTTTTAAATTTTCGGTTTTTTAATTTTGGACACATTTTTTTAAATTTTGGATTTTTTATTTTTTTTAAATTATGGATAAGCCTAATCATTGAGTTGATTGTTTTCTGTGCAGTCCGTTCCGTCACAGCCCCACTAATTTCGTGACGATTTTGTTCGTAACGCAAGTTTGGGTTAGCTCTCGATTTACTCCTAGCGCGGCTAAAGAAGTTTCACTTTAAAAACAACAAATGTCTGTGTTTATTATCTTCTTCAACACATGGCTAACTGGTATGTAAAGAAAATATTATAAATTGTAAATCTAGGCTAAATGGAATGAGAGCTGCAAAATATGTTAAAGAGCGTGAACTAGAAAGAGCGCGCAGAAAGGAATCGAAGGCAATAAAGGAAAGATGCGCATTCACGTTTATTGTGCAATACCAAGGCAATAATACTATGCTCACGCCGTAATCAGTACGTGCATTTCTTGACCTTAAGTCTCATCATCATAACAAAGTGAAATACGCGGGTTCGATATTTCCATTTTTTAGCGATCATATTATTTTGCTTAATGGAATTCATACAAGTAGTACAACCTCCTTGCTTTCTCCATGCTTTTGTCGGTGAGATTGCAATGGGGGTCATTCGTTTATTTCATATTTTGCCATCAACAGAATTATGCTACGATATAATCCCACGCCCTAAATCGATCGATAATTTAAAAGTCCAAAATATTTTGTAAAAAATAAAAATCTAAATAAATAATACTGTGAATTAGTTTATATTATATGCTTCTTCTACAGATCTTGGGCGAACATATTTTCATAACTGGTACAGAAGCTAAGTTTTATTTTAGAGAGCATAAAATATTCTGTATTATATATTCAGAGGTGGTCTCAATTGTCCCAAACACAGCATTTTCAATAGATATTAACTGATCTGATTCCATGTATACACTGATCGTAACTATAAACTATGTGATTGCAGGTATGTTCTTATTATCAGATACAAACTGAAATTGTTTGGATTTTTTTTAACTCATACAACTTAATACAGGATGGACATTGTAGCTGAGAACTGTTTAGGACTATTCTATGTGAATAATATTGTCGATTTCTGATCAAATGAGATTTTCAAATTATTTTTTAAAAGAATTATGCTTATTTATGCTTTATTCTCTGTATTATTTTTCTTTATGCTTTATTTTCTGAATTTTCTTAGAATTTTTAAAATGATAAATTTCATGTTGAAACTATGAGAGTAACTAATATGTAGCAAATTTTTATTTAAAGTTTTCAAGTTATCCCTTAGTGAAGCTGCTAATTTCTTTTTAAATTAAGTAAAGACATATGCCTATTGCATTTGTGTAATAACATAATGTAATACAAGAATAAAGATCGTCTCAAACACAAATTGAAAAAAAGAATATTGTAAGAACAATTTTAGCCCTCTTCAAAAATAGAAATTTGCTACATATAATTTATAAATCATTAGACTGCCAGAATAAAATTCAATGTACTGTGCTAATTACATTGAAAGTGGCATTATGCTTATTACGTTTTTAGAATTGGTCCGCTTATTACATAATCTGGGCTTTTAACATCCGTAACTTTTCAGATGAGACCTAGGCCTATCCCTTAAAGCCAATTTAATAATAACCGAAGACACTAGAAAAGAGACCAATCCTTTTCTTTCGCTATATCGTTTTTGAGTCCTCGCGCAAATGTATGTGGTACGATTTCAGGCAATGTGTGCGGTACGTTTCAAATTATCACTACATGACTAGTTGGGAGATTTTAAGAATTTTATTTCGTCCACA
Source organism: Ectobius pallidus (assembly GCA_964059195.1). Lineage (NCBI taxonomy): Eukaryota > Metazoa > Arthropoda > Insecta > Blattodea > Ectobiidae > Ectobius > Ectobius pallidus. Next base: position 80,143,916 of record CAXKWD010000003.1, read on the forward strand.
GCTCGGAAACATAGATAGGTACTTTTTCTCCGCCAACCATAAAACAGGTTGCCTCCAGACGGTGGGCGGTGCATTGCCAATTCTCCTTTGTCCCGACAGGTTCACTATAAAATACCATTTCGCTTACTATGACAAAAAACTATAAACAGTTTGCTGTTGTTAGTTTTTTTATAATCGTAAAACCACCAAGCATTAAGAGTCTAAAAGACATACAACCTACATTAAGTACGATTAGTCTCTCAAAGTTAGTGGTTGTTAAGTGCCAGAATAGCGCTTTATGAGATTGTGTGGTGGACGGAAAAATGTCGGTCTGTCCGTCCGTCCGTGTGTCTGTACGCGCGGTAACTCGAATACGTTTTAACGGATTTTCATTAAACTTGGTATGCACATTTATAATGTCCATGGGAAAGAGCCTATTGATATTGGACCAAGTCGGTTGACTGGTACCGGATTAATGCCCAATTTAGCAGCTATTTTATGATAATAGCCTATATTATAATTTATCAAATAAAAATCAGTTCTCATGACAACATATTGTTTTACAGTGTTCATATAAGGCTTTGGAAGTTGCAATAAATTATCTTTGACAAATAACATTAGTTTTGGCAAATAACACTACCCACATATTCCTTCTCATATGCTTATCAAACTTTAGATTTTTGATCTTCCATATGTCTTGCTTAGCTTAATTAATTGGTCTGGAGCTACCGAGCTACCGATTACAAAAATAACTTATTAGCTGCATATCATAATTGCAATTAACACTGATTAAACAAAAGCATTCTGGCACTTTGTTACATAGTTTACCAGATTTTATTTTAAAACGTAAGCAGTGTTCTTTCGTCTTGTTACAATGATTACAGTGACCATGATCACCATGTCATCGTCTTTATCATATTCATCTTCTTCACGCATTATATAAATAATATCTATCTATCTACCTTTACTTTAGTTTTTACCTCTCCCTTGGAGGGACATTTAAGCGACCCAAGCCGCCCGGGCCTTATAGGGCCGCGACCTGTCGGGAGAGAGATTATCTATGAATCACATACATAGGCCTACTTTTTTGATCATCCAAGGGCATGGAGGGCCTCCCGGATGAGTGATCAGCCCAATGCCGGGGCCACCTACGAGACACACCATTCACACACACACACACTCCAAACAAGATGATAATGACGGCCAGATGATATCCGGGGACCACAAGAGCCTAAAGTTACCCGACATTTGACTCACAGGTGAGGAAAAAAAACCCACCTTGGTAACTTGTCCCGACCAGGATTCGAACCCGGGCCCGCTGCCTGTGAGGAGCGAAAGCTTCCCCTACGTCACAGCGGTGGACTATATCTTATATATGCCTAATAAAGCAATGTTTCATTCATATTCGAACATGACACACACCTAAACAGAATTGCGCGACTGTATGGGACTGATACAATGAGCCAATTGCCCCAAAAGTTCACAGGTAGTACAGAGGAATCTCGAAAACGCTTTAACCATAGTATGCAGACAGAAAGAAACAAACAATCAATCAATCAAAAAGCAAAGGAAAAATTGGTGATGGGAATGCATCTATTCAAGCAGTATGTTGCCAGATTTGTCTATTTTCAGAATATGACCAAAATGAAAAAGAAACATGCATTTCTGTATGAAATTTTATGGAGGATATGATGATAAATATGAAAATCTTATAGTTTCGCTGATTTTTGTTTAAATAATAAAAATTCAATTTTTCTTTAAACGAAATTGTTAACATTTTTTAAAATAGGAAGAGTATGTTATGATGCAAGACACAAAACATAGCAATGCAATAAGTGCAACTAAATTTGCAAGTAAAGTAGAAAGTTCCTCATGGCAAACGGTTAACGGTAAAGGAAAGAGGAAGGGTAAGAAAAAAACAGAAAGCGAATGAGAAAAGGAGAGGGAGAGGCCGAGACAGAGAGAGAGAGAGACCGAGAGAGAAAGAAAGAGAGAAAGAGAGAGAAAATATAGAAAAGAGAGAGAGAGAGAGAGAGAGAGAGAGAGAGAGAGAGAGAGAGAGAGAGAGAGAGAGAGAGAGAGAGAAGAGGTATGGGAGACATGATGTGTAAAGGTAAGTTACATTAGTACATGGATGACATTCAGCACACAGTCCCTCAACCATCCCATAGCTATCAGGCATGTTTCCTTATTGCTAAATCATAATAATTACAATCTGCATTATGTAACTTAGTCAATGTCAGTATTATGTTTCTTGCATTCTTTAAAGCGTAGAGTTTTTATTCAAATGCACATTAGGTAATAATACACTGAAACAAAACACATTCTTATTTATTGCTTCAGGGGCCGGGTTCTTTTTATACTTTATTTTTCGCTTAATGTGCTCTTGAAATTGCACAGCAATCCTTAATGTACAGTAGGTGTACGTATCTCTAAAACAGGGGTGTGCGGATGCTGGGAAACTGACAGCGTGCACATTTCATTGGCATAGGAGTGTGACTTCGCAGTCCACTGTACAAACTCTGCACATGTTTATTCTTCACTATCGGTTTTACTAAACATTACAGAAAAATACTAAATTACTCGTAACTCATTCAAGATATAAAGGAGGTACTTAGTTTAAACAAAATTAAAATATCTCATTAAAACTTTCTCGATTGAAGTTTTTTTTTTCCGGGACAGTCTTCGCTAAAGTACCGGCAGAGGCTCCTCATGAACTGTATTCTTTGCGAGAAAAGCCTGCATATGATTGCTGTAAAACAATACATCTACATATACTACTACATACTACTACATATGGATACAAAGCACTCTATTTTTAAAAATGTTGTAAAACCCCTTCATAATGGTTGTGAAGTTCTCAATCTACTTCTACGAGAAAAGTAGGTCACTACATATGAATGAGACATAAATCGAAACAAATTGTAGATAATAATATACTTGGCTGAAAACATTGATGAACGACAATACGAACTTCTATTTTTAAGAGCAGAAACATAGGCTACTTAAAGATCGTACAATCCAACAACAATAGAACGATTATCTAGTTGTAGTGAACCGACAGAAATAACCTTGCTGACATTCCTCTTTCCGTAAACTAGATCTCCAACAACATTAATGTTAGTTACAAGAAACAATTTGGGGGAATCGGTAAGGGCACTTACTATCTTCCATACATGGGCTGTTAGGATTTAAGTGTCACATGGGGCATGAATTATGCAACGTTGTACGTAGGGATGGGTCCTCGATACTTTCAATACCTCGATACTCTCGATACTTGCATGGTATCGGCATCGAGCGATACTTCAGAAAACTCAAAGATACTTTTGTAATTCTGCAATTCTGCAATTAAGTGAGAATGCTAGTATTTTTTAACAAAAATTTGTAAGTGGACTGTTTAAAAAACTAATTTTAGTTTTAATGTAGAGTTTAAAAATAATTATATGCTACTTATGATATTAAATTTTGTCTCATTAAATATGCAGACTTAATTTAGTTGGTATTACACAGTTCTCTCAAATTTTAATTTTTAATGTACCTATTTATTGAAACTGGAAATGTTGAAGGTATCGAGTATCGAGGAAAAAATCATGCATCGGTATCGAGTATCGAGAAAATCTGGTATCGACCCATCCCTAGTTGTACGTAAATTAGCATACTATTTTTTTCTATTTCTATTAATGAATGTATTTCCTTCCTCAAAGTAAGGATTTTTAGCTCTTCTTAACAGCTTCTTCATGTATTTGTTTACAACCGGACTGCATATAATGTATTATAATATCGATAAATTTCATCCTCGAAACCAATTCCCACCTCACATATTCCTAGTAGTGATTAATGATCACAGTCATGACGACGGAGAGAGTGGTGAATCTGATTATAATTGTATACTATAGGTAGCACATTATACACGTGGAATGCTCACTCATTGGAGCTCAACGTCTAATAGCAAGTTACACAATTGGGTAAGTACCCACTTCTACTTACCCCTTTATAATTCTCATTCACAGAGACAACTGATACTTTTAACCAGACTACGAATTGGACACACGGCTCATACATCCTAATGAGGGAGCTTTCCCCAACTTTGCACCCCACGTTCATCTCCACTCGCTGTCGAATATCTACTAACATATTAGGTATGCGAACTGACAATATGCACATGCGTCGTTGTACTTGACAGTACATGACATGGCTGTAGGAACAAACCTAATGACACAGCTCTGCCGATCAACGAAACCGGTGCAATATTCCTGTCAACCTCCATGACTCTGGGCCAACCAAAGTGTTATACAAAGAGTCTTACAGTTTATTAAGTCTACTAATGTCTGCAACTCTATCTAGTAGCCTGGTTATTAATATTCTATTTTTCTTCATTATTATAAATAGTCGCGATATGACTTTATAGTTTAAACGACTTTTGTATCAATAAATATTTAAAAAGTTATTGCACAACCAGATGATTATTAGGACTTCCATTTCTATGCTTTTATGAGTAAAAAGAAGTGTTCTTTCATGATCTAACGCAGTTAAAAATAGCTTTTCCTTTCTAAAATCTGTGAAAATAATAGAGTGGCAATAATCATGCTGAAAATCCATCAATAATTGGCACAATCTTATTTCATTGTGGGACTAATTTCTTGCAAATTAGTTGTTTTACTATAGCCAATTTAGTGTCAATCGGTGTTCTAAGTAAGTTTCATCCGTCAGAAGAGGAAGCTTATTTCTTTTTTTTTCTTTCTTTTTTTTTAAATGTATTCTGATGCATTTTGATTGCCTACAAACGCACAGATTTGAGTGATGTTTGGACATATCCAAAAAAACTTTTTCGTGAAGTAGCAATTCCGGGTCTTACTCCGTGTCAAGCGAGCGTAGTGTAAATTAGTTAGAATTTTAATAAGCTATTCTACTTCATTTTTGCATTAAACAGTCTAAGTAGAATAATATACCGTAGTAATTCTTTTAATTATAGTTTACTTCAGGTCCACCGCTGTGGCTCAGGGGATGCGTTCAATCCTCTCACGCAGCGGGCCCGGGTTCGATTCCTGGTCGGGACAAGTTACCTAGGTGAGGTTTTTTCCGGGGGTTTCCCTCACCTGCGAGACAAATGTTTAGGCCCTTGTGGTCCCCGGATATCTCATCTGGCCGTCATTATCATCTTCATCCCCATCCGCCTTGTTCTGAGCGAGTGCGTGCGTGTGTGTGTGTGTGTGTGTGTGTGTGAATGGTGTGCATCGTCCTATGTGTTCGTGTTGTTTCGGAGGTGGCCCCGGCTTTGGGCTGATCACTCATCCGGGGAGGCCCTCCATGTCCTTGTCTGGTCAAAAAAGTATGTATGTGATCCAAAGGTAATCCCTCTCCCGACAGGTTGCGGCCTTGTAAGGCCCGGGCGGCTTGGGTCGCTTAAATCCTAAAAGGGAGAGGTAAAACTACGAAAAAGAAAGAAAGAAAGAAAGATAGTTTACTTCAGGAAGTTATCGGAAACCTACTACTAAATTAGCCATTATAGGATATTTGGTACCAATATTACAGATACATGATTAATAAAGTGTCAATAAAAAATAATACATGTCAAAATAATACGTTTAATGTTGTTTTACTGAGGCACAAAAAAACTGCATTTCTTAATTCCAGTTTCAAGAATTCTAGAGAGGTACAACGAAATAAACCTAGTTTACCTTATTAGTTACAAGTAACATTCAAAAGAAAACCATGCGGTCACTACAGAATGTTCACAGGGATAATCTGTAAGCATCTGTCGGTTAAAGTAGGATACAATGAGAGCATTTTATGTAAAATTAACCTAACAACTAACATGATTTATAATATGTAAGAACAAGCACATTGAATCAGACAAGGCAGTAAATGTTAAAACATCTTGAGCCTGTAGCAGGCGAGGTACTTATCCATTAACCTTCAGATGACTTAGCACCACAAACAAAGAGAAGTGGTTTGAGAGTTTCTTTAGCACATCACAGCCCAGAATTACAAGTTTCTACGTTCTGTTTGCTCGCACGTTCTCGTTAATTTGGAAGGAACATAGAGATCTGACATTTTCTTATCGTATAAATCACTCGCAGAACAGTATCTTGCAAAATACTGACTTGCTTTTACTTCGAGCTCGCTAATGAAGTTCGTTAAAATTTGGCATTCAGTCTTGAAAAGAATTTTGAACGAAACATAGATCTGCTCATTATAAGTTTCTTCGGCGGAGAGAAGCCTACATACTTATACCTTCGAACAAATCACATAGTGTTTTCACAGCGTGGCTTAATTCCACACATTAACTTCAAAGATCGTGATGATGTAAAAACTAGTGTTCCCTATCAGGTATTCGAAAATTCCTGGATATGAGTGTTTCGGATTTTAGACAATCAGCACATGAAGGACGTAAAATTGTCAACCTTATGTATTTACAACCTTATGTAATCCTACGGATTGCTCCTGGTAATAGTTTCTGCTAGGAGCTGAGTGTCACTAGAAAGAAGGCTTAGGTCGATTGAAAAATTCCAATATTCATCTTGGATAGAATCCACGACCTTACGGTTTGTTGTGCGCCATTATGGCGTAATCATTATTTTATAGTGATACCTGATGTGGATCCATTTATTAGCTGGTTTTCACCGGATGAAATTGTCACTACAATGTCATAATATTATATTTAATTTAAAACACATACCATGTAGATATTAAAATTGCACCTAGTATAAATAGCAATATATTTTATTTATTTGCTTATTTACATGTCTAGTTGGAGCGAAATTTCCCAGTTCATAACTACTGTATATTGATAGTTTCACTGTAATATGGCTATCATTACTATCACCATCGTCAGACGCCTTTTTTTATTATTATTATTTTAGCTATGTTTATACTCCTTTCAGCTTCGAGGCTATATCAGGAGTTCGAGACCTGTGTCTGTACAGTAGGGTAGGCCATAGAACTATTGCTTGTGTATATAGCCTAATTGAAGAAATTTAAACTGATATTAATTTAAATAGTGATACCTATTATAAGATTACTATTAAATTAAAATGGGTATGATACGGATGAAATGGTGAGGATAATTCATGGTATGTAAAAATCATAGGCGCCAAGTTAGGGGGGGGGGGCAAGGTACTTTCTGCCCCCCCCCCCAAGACTTAAGATTGTATCATGTAAGGCCTATGTATAGCTACTGAAAATCCAGTTCTTGCCCCCCCCCCAGAAATATTTCCAACTCTGGCAAATATTCAATTCGGCATTGGCCTTTTCGACTGGGGAAACCATGAAAAAACCCATGTCAAATTGGCCGGCCCCGGGATTTGAACCTGGGAACTCCCGAATGGGAGTCCGAGACAGATGTCATTATTTCCAAGTATCTGGGGTACGAATTTGTTTCAAAGCTCAACTATATGTTACACTTAATCATTACACCCATACACATGTAGAACCGAACTTTTTGCATGTTAACTCTTATTTTGCTGCTTGCATTTGTTGGAATTCGTTAACTTTTAGACCTCGTCAGTCGTAGTACAATAAAAAGTGAATGTAATAATGAATTTTTAATTCAACCGATATTCAGGATAATGGACATGCTCTGGCGGGGATAAGTGGAAAGTGTACTACGTTACAACAATGCACACGATTACGTCCAAAGCAGCTCTATTTCACAACTTTATAAAAAGTGAAACATGTCAATAAAATCTCAGTGAAGCAACAAAGTGATACAAAAAAAAATTACACCAGACGGATTGGCTCTTCCAAGCAAATGCGCATTAATGAGAATATATTATGTTTATTAGGCCTATTATATCTGTTCCAAGGTCGTAGCTAGACGGTGGCGAGATGTGCCCCCGCCAAGGGCGGAGGTACAAAGAGGGCGGAAAATTAACAGTGAAAAATACCAACTTTTTTAGACTGGTGCAATTTATCAAGCAATAAAAATTCTATATTTTATTATTTAATTATTTTTTAAGTAGTTCTATCGTCTGAAAATAAGGTTTTAGTACCTTGAAAGTCCAATACTTAGCCTAGTTCATTTTCAAATTGAGGTTTAGGCTTTCTTTGATAATAAGTGTTTTTATATTAAAATAATCAACAATTTTACAGAAATTTTTAAAAAATTGTTCAGACCCCCCCAGTATTGGAGGGCGCTGATTTGTCAAACTCGCCTAGGGCGCAGAAGGACCTTGCTAAGGCCCTGATCTGTTCCTATATTTGTTTTTCATATGCATTAGATGAGAAAGTGTTATCTCGCACAGATATCCAGTGGCAAATGACTACATGTCTTACAGGCCTTTTTGGAAATTTACATTCGAACTAAAACCCCAGTAAAGGTGACGAAGGAAACAACATTTTATATTTCGAATCACAAGACAGTTCGATATGAAAAGTAGATTACAAATATACCAGGTGTGAGCAACATTATAAGATAAATAAAAATGAAATGTTCCCGCGGACCGCCTCTCAATATCTCGCAGCCCCCCCCCCCCAGGGATCCGCGGACCACAGGTTGGGAAACACTGCTCTTATGTATAGGCCCAAAACATTTATGTTCCTTCCAACATTCTGTAAAAGGCATAACTTACACAGCCTCATACTTTTCACACAATATTTCGAATGGCAATGACTCATTGTTGGTTGACTAATTTCATATCACAGTCGTTAATTTACGGAAGTGTTTTTCTTGTTATGGTTTCGAAACAACTTGTATCTCCATAATGCAAAGTAGTCTTGGGAACTCTCCCACCTTGTTCCAAGAAAAAAATGACGTCAGTTTTTATGATTCCGGTGGTACTTTCGCTCTTTCATTCCTTTAAGTTGCTACACCCGCTGACGCATCGACAAGTCTTGGTGACATCCTTGGACCGTAATCAAGTTTTCCTTTAAAAAATGATCAAAAGAGTTCTACCTAAAAGTCTACTCTCTTAATTGTAATGAAGTTGGTGTATAAGAGCTGGGGCTTACAGCTTTCGGTTTCTCGTAAGGCTGTATCGAGATCTCTGATCAGGTCATTCAAGAGCTCCTCCTCCTTTCCTTCAAGCCCCATGCTCTATATTGACTAGTTCTAAAATTGCATACTATTTTCAGAATTAATTTAGCCTATGGAATGCCACGCGACAGAAGTGAAACTTGTTTTAATTTTTGGATTGTTGGACTTTTAATATTGGGTTTTTGCACTTTTTAAATTTTGGATTGTTTTAACTATTGATTTTTCAATTTTTAAATTTTGGAAATTTGAATTTTTAAATTTTGGATTTTTTATTTTTTAATCTTTGATGTTTTGATTTTTAATTTTGGATTTTTATTTTTTAAATTTTGAATTGTTTAATCTTTTAATTTTTAATTTGTTTATTTTTTTAAATTTTGGATAGGCTACTTGGATTTTGTATTTTTTTTAAATTTTGGATTTTTGTACTATTTAATTTTGGATCTTTAAATTTTTTAATTTTGGATTTTCAATTTTTTTAATTTTGGATTTTTAGATTTTTTAAATTTTGGATTTTGGATTTTTTAATTATTTTTTTTTATTTTTTTAAATTTTGGATAAGCCTAACCATTGAGTTGTTTTTTGTGCAGTCCGTTCCGTCCACCTCACTAATTTCGTGACGATTTTGAGCGTAACACTAATGTCGTGACGATTTTGAGCGTTACACAAGCTCTCGATTTACCCCTACCGGGGCTAAAGAAGTTTCACTTCAAAAGTAATTAAAAACACTATAAGAGAAACTAATAGGACAGACACTAACATATAGGTCTAACATATTTTATGATGTTCAAAACTATTACAGAACGAAACAATGTTTGCAGATGATATTCAAGAGCAAACGCTTCATGTCCAAAGCTGACGCAATGGTCATTCATTAGGTTTTGAAATTATTTCTAGGGTTAAGGAGAATGTCAATTGCTAACAGGAACTGTGAAACACATTTTGACTGTCTATTATTTCATAGAAGAAGGACCAATAAAATTTTGAACTGCATGTATCTAAGTGTGAAAAACATTTTCCAACTCATATGTCCATTAATTCAAAGAAATCGGCTGTTATAGAGAATTTATCATATTAATAACTTGCATTCAAGTCGACTATTAAGTGTTTAATAATGTGTGAAATTACTTAATGGTTACTACGAGTTTGTAACCTACCAACCCTAACATGCCTTTATAGCGAAATAGCGTTTTCATCCCTGGACAATAAATAATAACATTATGGGCAAAATTTGTTTTCTTTTAACTCCAATATTTCTTCCTCTCGTCACGCATTCCTCATGAGTAGGATTCGGATGTTTATGATCAAAAAGACTGGAAAATGTGACAGCAAATATATCCTTAAAATGACAAATATGACTCAGAAATCCTAATAAAAGAACGTGTTTTCTAAAAATAAATGTTCCAGTTTAAAACGTTTAATTACACTAAATTATTACATCACATTAATTCAGTCAAATAATTAAAAATTTTACAGGTGATTTACTTGTAATGAACTTGTAATTTTAAACAACTTGCTCTTGTTTGCTTCATCAGCTTCTAACAATATTTTGTAGATCTTGCATATCCCTATAAAATACGAGCAATTGCATTACCGTACTTTTAAAATTAAGTTACCCATTAATTGGGCATAAGTAATAATTAATTATTTCAAACTACCTCGACGGTCTCGACCATTTAATGCAAATACTTTTTAACTGTTTTTAAATTATAACAGAAATAGGCTATGACGTTAAATTACACATATTACTAAAATATGACCAAGACCATAAAATGAACAAAATATGACTTTATATGCAAAATAAAAACGGTCTGTTTAGGACAAAAAAAATGTGCAATTCTTGTTTAAATTGTGTTTGCGACGAGAATGGAGGTCAGAATAACAATATTACATGACATAACATTCGAATCCTACTCATGAGTATAATAGTATATTAAATTACATTACTTACACGGCCTACTACGTTATATACTATGTCACAATGTTCTTCATATGTAAAAGTGAAGATATTTTTTCTGACATTAATGTATCCCATTTAGTATTAGTTTTCGCTCTCCAAATATGTAGCGGTAATTGCATTATATTACTCAAGGCAGATATGCTCGAAATTAGCACACTTTTCTTGTTTCCTGTGTTTTTTCCCACAGACATTTCCAAAAACTGGACTTGCTACTGTGCACTACATGTTCCAATTTAATAAACAATGGAAGTAAAAGCGGGTCAACACGCAAGATCATATTCCAGATCAATGTAAGATAAATGTAACAAGACCTGTATGGTAGCCTACACCGGGTGCTACATTAACAATTTAAATAGGTCTAGAACTCGAGAGTATATTTCTTGTTGTTAACTGGCGAGATTTTACAATATTCCTCAGCAAAAAAAATTATCCATTCCTCATACTACATCAACTTATTTGGGCGACATTTTGCTTACCATAAACATTTTCTAGGTGCATATTTGCATTTTGGGAACTGTATAATGCAAGTAATATTGTTATTTCATTATTTTATATTCCATCCTAAAAATAATGCATTTCCAATATTTACTTTTGAAGTCATATCTTGCTCCAAGAAATACGAAAAGTATAAATTCCACTGAATTCGAATGAAGTACCTGAAATCATGAGCATTTCTAACATGACTAGCAATAAATCAAAGCTAAAACAGTTTTTAATTGACACGCCTGTTTAAAGTTTAAATTAAACTAATTAAATTAATTTTGTTTAGTGTTTTATCCTGTACCTTATTATAAAATAGGCAAATTAGTTCTTTTTAAATTATGGCACAAATTCTAAATAATGGAGTTTTTTACGTTAATTGTTTTTTTGCATGTTACTTAATGAGATTTTATGTTACTCTGTTCTTTTGAATTCCATACTGTGTTAATGCTATTGGTTCTTATTTTACCAATACCGTTAATAATCTGATAGTTTGATGTAACTTGTAGTTAGCATATGTATAACACGTTATTTTTATTTTATTTATTTATTTATTTGATTTATTGTATGAAACACAAGAATGTACCCGAATAAACAAGTGCTTGTGTTCGGGTTCAGTTCAGTTATTTATATTAGACAATACACAATTAAATATAAATACATAACATGAAATATAACTCTAACTTAAAATTCAATACCTAGAATAAAAGTAATAAAAATAATTTAAAACAAAACATCCAAAGTGGGAAGAACAAATTTGAAATCAGTGGTGTAGCTAATAAAATTGTTCTTTAAATGTCTACTAATTACAGAATGACAAATTTATAACCTATGAAATAAGATTTTTTACATACTTATCGAATATTTTGCTCTCCATATTTACTATTTCGGGTTGTGACCTAATTGTGGACTGTGGAACCATAGACCTAATCATTGCTATGCTTAGAACCAGAAGAGGTGATGTATTTTGGTTGTATTAAACGCAAGGTTTTACTTCTTCTTGTATTGTATTGTACTATTCTAATTTATTAAGATATTTCACATAGGCCTACGCATTGTATGGCTATAAGATTACTATAAATGTTATTATTGGTATTATCATCATCATTATCATTATTATTATTATTATTTACTCCAAAGTGCCTAAATGTGCCTTGTAAGAGCTACAAATCTGAGTCTAGAGCTTCTAAACGATGACTAAGCTTGGGATAATCTATATTAATAAAAATGAATTCCCAAAATGTATGACGGAGCATTGAGAACGGCTCGACCGATTTGGATGTTTTTTTTGTTTTTTGTTTTTATGTTCGTAATAGTCAGGACAAGGTTTGTATGAAAGAAAATTTTTGGGAAATCCACGGGAAAAGTTGGAAATGTGAAATGAGGCACAGTTAGAGAGTTCTCCTGCCAATTGTTTACATAATAACGAGAGTATTGTTTACGGTCTTCACATAGGGGTTTGGAAACTATATTATAATACTGGGATTTAACAAATTCTGATACTATCGATGTAATTAATACATTTGTGAAAATAATTCTTGAAAAATAAAACCCACGAAAATAAAGCAGTCACATAACTTTCTCTATCCTCGACATGGAAAATATAATTTTCTCACTTCACGTTTTGATGTAGAATAAGCGGTCGTATTGCAGGGACAACTTAAGTGTGTGCCAGTGAGTATGCTATATCGGAAGTCTATAACAAATCCTATCCACTGATACGTCACTCATAGCTGTAGGCTTTGTATTAGTTGAGAAATAGGCCTAGGGATGTTTATCAGAGGCCCTAAGCATCTAAAAGAAGACAAAATGGGATGGAACATTTTCAGTCCTACGCGCGCAGTATATTATGTTCCAGGTTTTTGGGAAGGAAAGTATGAAAGTGATATTGAATTTCTGTTTTTACTTCAGCCCCGAAACGGTTGTATGGTAATACGAGAGTGAGAAATACAATTTTCTGTCAAGACAATAAAATCTTATGTAACCGGAATTTCTTTTTGTTCTTATTTGCACTCCTCCCAGGCATGGTGTGTAGAAGCAATGGAATGCATCATTTGACATCCTCTGTGAGCCATAAAAAGCTATATCTAGCGTTTTCTGAGGGAATAATCTGAGTGTCATATGTCGTTCTTCCTCATTTCTAATTCTACATAAGTTACATATTATATAAGGACCTAGAGTTTCAACATCGAAAGTCCTCCATAAGTTAATTTCATATTACAAAATACAAAACCTGGGCGACGCCGGGCCTTTTAAGCTAGTTTATTATAATTAGCAAACAAACTTATAACTAGGGGCGGATTTCTATGACCTGAAAAATAGGATATATGCATGCATTTATAACCTAAAAAACATTAAAATATGACCAATAAAATTTAAAATATGACTTTAAACAATGTGTATATTTTTTTAAGTTTCATTACAATAAATTTTATTAAAATAGAGTGTTAATTATTTAAAATATCTGTCTATACTGAAAATATTTGCAGTTTATCACATTTCATCTCAGCTCGTTATGGTTTGAATAAATGCATTTTCATGTTAGAAATTCTCAAAAAGTATCATTATAATGCAAACTTTACAAAATATGATATGAAACTTCAAAATTTTTGTAATATGCACACAAATATGCCTAAAATATGACCTAAATATGCATATTCATACTAAATATGCTACAATAGTTGAAAATTTCCTAAATATGCAGTTATATGCACAATAAAAGCCATTCCATTTTCACCAGGATGCTTGGAACAGGGTTTAAATTAGTCGGAAACCTGAAATAATGCAAAGGGAAAAATATGGCATGTGATAGAAATCCGCCCCCTACTTATAACTTAATGATTGAATGTACATAACACTGTAGATACTTGTATATAATTAATATTTGTAATGAAGACATAGCATGTATTATTGCAAACACTTAAGCGATGGAACATGCTGTTTTAAATCAATAAATATAAAAAATAATAGAGTTGTGCAATGTATTTTGCACTTCTTTATTTTAAAAGGTTATTTAGTTAAATTAAATCTAAAAACGTGCACAAAAAAATTGGGTATTTTGTATTTGGCAATTGTGTTCGCTCTGCAATGTTTTAATCTTATTTCGGAGAATCCCGTCAACGAGTTTTCTGATATAACCTCATGCAGGTCATTTTTCCTCCAAATATTTGAAAAATAGTAACAGTTTTCTGATATCATGTAATATTTAAAATCAAATAACATAATAAAATATGTTAATATTAAAATAAATCACCTTATAATTTAAACGAACTTGAAATAAATAGTGAGTTGTAATAGCTGACCTGTAACTGCCGGGATCTATACAGTAAAGCACAGTAAAGCAAATTTAAGTCCGGGGGAGGGGGACTCTAAAATCTACAAATAGATAATCTACTCTTATACAATTCAACAGCCCTAAATGGCGTGCTCACTCGCTCCCTCACTTCGTGTATATTCGGCGAAGTTCGTCTTTCACAGTCTAAACTTTCACGAAGAGTAGGCTACATCATTATTATTATATAAGGCCTAACTGAAATGAAAACAATGAACAAATATTTTAATTTTATTTTTACTTACAATTTTTTTGCTCTGAACCACAAACATTTTAATAAACTGCCAGTGTAGATTTCTTAAAAATCCTGGAGTCAATTAATGATGGCGGGCGAAACCGCGGGCACCAGCTATTGATAGTTTAACCCTGTAGAGCAGTGGTTCCCAAACTTTTCAGTCCGCGGACCCCTTGAAACTAATTAAAATTTCGCGGACCCCCTATGGGTTTTGAAATAAAAAACTAAATAAATACTCTGATTCAAATGTATTAAATTCAATAGACAAACTAACAATATCAATGGTAACAAACAGAGTTTACTCCTTAATGTGAACGGTGGAGCTAATTTTGATTAATTAGCTCTGCAATGTTAGGTTTAATGACTGATAATTTCAATATTAAGTCACTTTCAACTTCATGTTCATTTCTCAACTTTGATTTCAAGTACTTGAGGTGGGAGAATGCTGTTTCACATAGTGGAGAACACAGTTAAGCACTTCAAAATTACGGGAAATCCTATTTCTTCTTAAACCGCCTGCGGACCCCCTGAAACACCCCACTTTGGGAACCACTGCTTTAGAGTATCGCGGACAGTAAAAATCCAAACAAACTACTCCTTCCCTTTAAAAAAAATTATATAATTTCTGAAAATTGCACTGAATTTATCAAATAAAATTCACATCATATTCATCTAACAACAAACAGTTGAGAAACGATATGTATTATCCACCGCCGTCTCGAGAATTACACACGAGTAATACAGTCTAGAAAGCAGTGGTATTATCAGTGTTAGCTTTGGAACTGCATAATCGAATCTGAGATCGTTTTCCCAGGCGGCGCTTTCTAATCGTGGAATGTACTCTAAAAGCCGGAATTTTATCTGTTTCATGAATTATTAATGGTTTAGTTTATGAATGATTCGCGTGCAAGTGTTAATAAATATAATGCTTTAATAATTATTGTACTCTCAATTTTTATTTTTCAATTAATTATCGTGGGCGAAGCCGCGGGCACGTGCTAGTATCTACGTAATTATGGATCTAGAGAGGGGGAAAAGGTTGTGATTGACACTCGACAAAGAAAAATCGGCGATGGCTGTGGCCTGTGATTAAAATGAACGTCTATCACACGCATGGGTAACACGTGCCCCCATCACCATGGCAACCTGCTGTTTCCGCTTCATGAACCCGGTAAAGCCTTTCGATTGCGAAAGCTATCAAAATAATCAACAAAACCAAGTCGTTTCATAATCAAGAAGTACAGAGAATTAATGTATGGGTGACTACTACTAGTTTTTATTGCAAATTTAGTTCAACATAATTCTTAACGTCGGGGGGAGGGAGGCCCACGGCCCGGCAGAGGGACAACACTAAGGTGCTTTGCAGATGACAAGTCCTATGTCCTTCAACTGCATAGATACGCGGTCCAATCAGAGACGGCGAGACGGAGGGAAGACTCTCATTGCTAGCGGCAGTCTTTTAGCCCGTACACGTGATTGGCGGTGAAGGAAAAGACTTCTCATTTGAAAAGTACTGTAGGCCCGATGATAACGCGTAGGGTGGCGAGGTCCTTTCGCGGGATGGGAATGAGGACACACACCCAGTCCTGAGCCAGGAAGGAAACTTTTCACTCTGTAAAATTCCCGACCCGGCCGGGAATCGAACCCGGGCCGCCCAACTCACCCACGGCGACTATGAGGAACGTAGTTAATAAAAAAAAAAAAGTGTGCGTGGAACGCCACGCGACATAAGTGAAACTTGTTTTAATTTTTTGTTTTTTTTCAATTTTGGATTATTGGATTTTTTCAATTTTGGATTTTTTGACTTTTTAATATTGGGTTTTTGGACTTTTAGATTTTGGATTTTTTAATTTTTTTATCTTTATTTTTCTTAATTTTGGAATTTGGGATTTTATAAATTTAGGATCTTTGAATTTTTATTTTTTGGAATTTTTGATTTTCAAATACCGGTAATGGATTTTAGATTTTTTATTTTTTTATATTTTTTATTTTTGAATTTTTGAATTTTGATTTTTTGATTTTTTTAATTTTTGATATTTCGATTTTTAATTTTTAATTTTTTAAATTTTTGATTTTTGACTTTTAAATTTTGGATTTTTGAACTTTTAATTTTGGATTTTTTAAATTTTGGATCTTTAATTTTTTTATTTTTTTATTTTATTTTATTTTTTTTTTTTTTTAAATGGAAGTCAAGAATGTGATGCGACATCACTATAGACCTACAGAAGTGAACAAGCAAAAGAGATGAATGGTTCCCCATTGAAGTATATAGATTATGGAATTGTGGGTAGGAAACGTCATAACTAAGGGAGAAATGAATTATTACTGAACCCAAAACAACGATAATATTGCACCCTACGTTTCTAATGTCCATTTTCTAATTCTTGCTAAAACTAATACTGGAAATAAAATATACTGCAAGTAAGGCGGAAGGTTCTGAGCAAGGGTCTTTAAAACATTCACATTCTAGTAAAGGTTTCAAGGGTAAAACTTACTTTCTTTTTATACAGCTCTGTCGAAGGGAAATATGGGTAAATGATGTGGTGGATAAAGTGGCAAAATAGATTGTTTTACAGGACTTTAAAAGGAGTGCAAAAATAAAGGGGAACTAAGTCACAGCTTTAACTTAATCTAAAAGTAACGCATAATTCCACTTTAGGTGTTGGTAAGAGGTTTGATTTAACGTTAATAACCATATGTCGTATTTTATCATTCTTTTTTCCCATAAAGGATTTTATTTCAAGGTGACTTTTTTTTTTCAAAACAGAACAGAAAACGAGGCTTTTTCAGATGACAAATTTTGCAGCACTGCGATACTTGGACTTCAGATCATGTCTATGCTTGGAAGCACGTGCCTTTGTGAAAGTGCATTTTCGAGTGTAAATTTTACCAAAATAACTAAAGGACTAAAGGGCTCAGCAATTGTTCTCTATTACACTTATTGAGATTAGAACTACTAATCTCGCAGGTCAGATGCCTTTTCTATCAATAAATTGTATTACCATTATGTCATTGAAATGGCGTACTAGTGTGACAAAAAGTAAATTTTGAGAAAACAAATAGTAAATAAATCTAATGGCAATTCTAGGCCAATCAAAATGTGTATATGAGGTTACAAATTTGTATAATGTATGTGAGGTTATAATATCTTTAATCATGTTGTTCCAAAAAAAAAAAAATGAAGGCAAATTGAGGTGGACACTTATATTACCAAATTAAAAGAACCAAACTCCGTGGCGCTTGTAGCCATCCAACTGCGGCGTCATAAGCAGATGGCAGGTTTGGGGGCATGTGGTCAGCATGGCCTTTTTTTTTTTACTAGAGCCGCTTCTTTATTAAGTAGCTTCTCAGTTTGTGTCAACAGGCTGAGTCCCTTCCCAGACCTCCCTAACGCATACAAAATCCGTGGTACAGGGGATCGAACCCAGACCTGTGGTTTGTAGTCAGGAAAGCTAGCCATTAGACCACACAGGCAGTCACATAACCTAAAATGGGGCGATTTCTGTTATCACTCTGGCCATGTTATTGGCGGGGGAGCGGTGCTCAGAAACAATCTCATCGTAAAGCAGGGCATGTGTCTTTATTATTCGTAACCTATAATCGTATATCAGACATCAGTGTCATGATTACAAGTATCAGCTGAAACCCCAGAATTTGCGACATAAATTTATCTCATCAGCGTTTTATTCGTGGCATAGTAGTTTGTGAAATACAGACCCTCTCCTGCACCTATGTAATTTTTTGCATCGGTCCTCTGAAAGTTAAGTTTGATATGTTGATGTAATGAAACATTTTTATGAATACCGAGTATCGCATAACCTTGCTCCGTTTTTACCATACCAATGTGCCATTTTCGACTCGAGGGAATATAGTCAGCCTATTTTCATTTGTTTAGGCCCTACCTGCGTAACAATTTCCACATGGCGTACCTAATCCCACCCACATCTACCAATCTTGGGTGAAACCTACTTGGTTGATAATAATTATCACTTGAAATTCTGTTCATCTTTCAGTATTACAGGACTTTAAGAAATGCTAGCCTTTTAATGAGAACTACGAAATGTGATACCACCATTTACTGTTTTATAGCACATTCCCTTTATTTACTAACTGTATGAGTACTGAAACGACTGGA
Source organism: Ectobius pallidus (assembly GCA_964059195.1). Classification (NCBI taxonomy): domain Eukaryota; kingdom Metazoa; phylum Arthropoda; class Insecta; order Blattodea; family Ectobiidae; genus Ectobius; species Ectobius pallidus. Next base: position 80,163,007 of record CAXKWD010000003.1, read on the forward strand.
ATTATTTATTATATGCATTTAGAATACAATGCAATATAACGCCATGACGGAACTGAACAGTAAAATGCCCCAAAGTAGTTAACCTCAAACCTCAGCATCTGAATCTGTATTCAATTAATTTATGATATAGAAAATAATACCAGTACCCTTCTGAAAGTAATCTCCACTTTCTGTTCTAGGGAAGATTCCTGAGATATAACAGCCTTTCCAAGTTATTTCCTTCGTGTATTCAACTCAACTTTTCAAAGTAGAATTACCCATCCTACATCCATGTCGTATCATTACAATCATTCTATTGAGCCTAGTGATAACTACTTTGCTAATTAGGATTAATTAATTAGTTTCTTAATGCCTTACGTGTTAGAGGCCTCATTATGTTGTTTCTTTTTTCTTACAGCACGAGGCAACATGAAACCTGATGGATTGCAGTATGCTTCTTGCCCACAACTCGAGAAACGAATACCGGAAGAATCGCCAGAGGACAGAGCTGTTCGCCATCTCACGAACAAGTATGACTCATACCATGGTCTCCTACTTCAACAGCAGAGCCGCCGTCGCGTAAGCTCTCTGGACGGTTCCGAAACAGCAACAGATGTCAGCAGCAGTAGCAGCAGCTCGACAGCCGATGAACGCCTTCAAGTCACAGATCAAGAGAGACTTCAAGTCGAAACTTTCTTCAGAGGATTAAAGACACAGGTTAGACAAACCCCATGAAACGAAATCAACAACAAAGAGTAACTCCCTCATTTTCTACAGTGTTTTGCAGATGACAAGCCGTTTCTTCCTTCTCCTGCTTAGATACGCGGTCCAATCAGAGACGGCGAGACGGAGGGAAGACCCTTACTGCTAGCGATACCTTATTAGCTCGTACACGTGATTGGCGGTGAAGGAATTTGCTTCCCATTTGAAAAATACTTTAGTCTTGGATTGCTTAGTCTTTCCTCTCTTATTATTGCTGTACGAGTCTGCTCTCTCTTTCTCTTCCCCCCCTTTTTTTTTATTCCTGTCTGAATCTTTCTCTCTTACACACACACATACAATTTAAATTTTTAAGTTAAAAATAATGCCGATATATAGCATAATATTTGCATAAACAATTATTTAATAAACAGAAAGTGGGTGCGAAAAAATAAATGAAAAAACACCAGCAAATGGAGAAGTCACAGAATTATTACCGAAACATACAATTTAGAAAAAGTATTTCTGAAAAAAATTGAATACATTTTATTTTTAATTTAAAATCCGTTTCAAAGGTTATACCGGTACCTGAAATTGTATTTAGTTTTATACAAAGTATATTAATTATATTCTATGAAAAAATATCATTAACAAATGGAAAAGAGTGAAATTCTTTACAATACTACAATACATCATTTATTATTATGTGTGATCTTTCAGCTTTGAGTATGTTTTCTACTTGACTGAAACCGTTATTTTGAAAGCCATTGATATGTTTCTACTTCTTTAGGAATTTGAATTACTTATTTTACACTATGGATCTCACTTTTGCCATTGTTCTCGGTTGAATAACTAATTTCATGTTACTCCTGCTTTCAGGTGTATGTATGCGCATCATTAGCAAACCTGTATCTTGGTTCTACTTCAAATGAAGGGCAGTGGGAGTTGAGTCACATGGGCATTCCTGTACTTGTTCTGGACAGTGGGGAAACCCGATCACGCAGCAAGCGCCGCATCCAGATTGTCTTGGCAGAACGTGGTACATGCTTCACTCTTTGGCAAGACACAATAGATAATCTGAGCTCGTATCGTGTAGCAGGTCAAGCCTTTCATACCATGCACTTGTCATCAGATCACAGTGTTCTTATAGGACTGAGTTTTGATTCTTCATCGGCAGCAGATGAAATGTGGAGCCATGTGGAGCGACTGACAGCATGCCCTGAAAACATCAGTTTATCAGTGCCTGGCAGGCGTGGAAGAAAACCACGTCGATCTCCAAAACCACAGCCCCTTCCAGCTAAGGCTCACATATCGCAGCCATGTTGCTTCCAACATGTCACCAGTGTCGATCTAGCTGACAGAATGAGGTATCTGTCTCTTAGGGCACTAGTACCTGGCACTGAAGACAAAACAGCTACAGACTTATAGAATTGTGTATTTATTCTGAACTTAAAAAATTCCAAAAAAGCATTGAACAGTTTTCTGCCGATTGTGTTTGAACTGTTTGTAAGAACCCACCGAAATCAAAATAATAAACTATTCCCTTTTGCAGGATAACGTTTTTGGAGGGTATATATTGTTTTAAAGTTTGTTCACTTAGAAAGAAGAATATTAGTGGAATGTTAATGTTTACAACAATATAAAATATGTGATTCTGTGTTACACTATAAACAAACAATTTTTTTTGCAACAAGTTTATAATGTGTTCACATGGATAGTGTTATTTTCTTTTCATAAAATTGCCATAGATATAATTGTAGTACAAACACTAGATTTCCAGTGTTCTGTAGATAAAAGTGTGGTAAAGTCAGATATAGGCACAATAATTAAAATAAGGTTCTCAAGTGCTTTCAAACGATGCTTTTGGGGAAGTTTGTTTCTGGAAATTGTCAGTCAAATCAGTGGTGGTGAAAATTGAAGATGGTTTATAACTGTGATAATCTCCTGCATTTCTCATGGATGTTGACAACAGCAGACACAGCATGCATAAACACAAGAGAGACAACTGGATTCATTCTGATTAGGTACGTAATATTTTTAATGTCCAAACTGGGTAAATGTCTTGAAATATATACAACTGTCTGATGCATCAAATTTTCAGGCCAATAATATTTAACAATCTGATCTTTCAGACGAAAAATTAACAAGTTCTACTGTTCTTACGTAATATATGATATATTGTATTATAACCAACTTAGTGTCATCCAGCTGGTCTGAACTGCTGGTTAAAATTTCTACAGTTCGCAGAAATGGATTGTTACATTTGTTAGTAAAAAATAAATTTTATCAGAAAAAAGATTAACTTTATATGAAATTCTCCAGGTTCTTTTCTTTACTGATTATAGAATGAATGGATAACAGCCCAACAGCTCAGTCATTATCTAATAATATTGTGACACCATTTTCTGTTCAACTTCACAGCCAGAAATACAAAATAATATACTATTTGAAAATAGTATGATGAAAAGATCTCTGATACTAACACACTAAATCCAAAATCAATACATAAAATTGCAAGGAAAATAATAAGGCTGTGAATTCCACAGTTGCAAATATAATATTTAAATAACTTTGGAAGAGACAAAGAAATTCTCTTTTCATAAAAAAAAGTCTAGGCCTATATCATTGTGATTTAGTGGAGAAAACTGGTCATTAAAATATTAGAACGACATCAATGATTATAACATACCATTTATGAATTATTAGAAGTATCTCATTTGTTCTTTATGAAGGCTTTTGTATTTGCAGATAATAGCGGTACCAGTATGTCAAACACATCATTTCATAATTTTGTCTGTTGAAAATAGAAAACAAATGAACATGTTAATAAACAAGAAATTACTATACTAGCCTCTATGTCAAAAATATTTAAATTAATATTAGCCCAAAGCAATGCTGTAAGAACAATTGAGGACGGTACCATTACAAAACTGAAACTAGTCTACTCAGAAGCTCTTTTAAGCAAAAATTAACAAATGGAAACACCGAAACAAACATAAAGAAAGTTAACAATAAAGTTAACATTATTGTCCATAGCATAACTGTACTAAACCAACCTTAGAAGGAGATACAAAACAAACTTGCCCATTGTCAGAATTCATAAAATTTAAAATTATGTGGGAAATTCAATGCTTCTTAATGCAAATCAAATGTTATATTCAACTACTATCCTTTAAACGGGGTACGCCGTAGCGTAGTGGTTGAGGCACTGCGCTACAAACCGGAAGGTCGCGGGTTCGATTCCCGATGAGGTCGATGAGTTTTTCAATTGGCCTAATCCTTCTGGTAGCACTATGGCCCTGGGGTCGACTCAGCCTCTAACAGAAATGAGTACCAGGAGCAATCCTGGGGGTAAAGGCGGTCGGTGACAACCTTACCACCTTCATGTACCGAATGTCCAAAATCTGGGAGCCTCAACCTCCTGGAACCCTCTGGGCCTCCATGGCCTGTATAGGGATCACTTTACCTTTTACTATCCTTTAAACAAACAATACATCATCACACTCAAGTCTCAACAAACAAAAGTTATTTATGGATTTGTTTTTTCTTTTCCAGAGTGTTTGTTCGAAAATGGGAAAGTGGATGAACACTGCAGACAGGGAATCATCCTTTTGTATGAAGCAGCATAAACAAATGTGCCACAATTATTATTATTACTTCCCAACAATAGTTAATTATCACTGTTTATGTAAATTAAGGAACACTTGTTATATTATAGCAAAGTAGGCATTCACATTATATAAATACAATTTAGTCTGTTTAGCTATGCCATATATTCTATTTATGTGTGCATTTGATTTATATTATAATGATGCTTTCTGTAAAGGGTTGCCATTAGCGGTGGACAAAATTCATGACAGGATCTCTAAAAATAGAATTAGTTTTTTAAAAACTTGTTTTTGAATATTTCTTTATATACATCATAAGAGGCAAATGCTTTGATACGTTTTTATTTTAACAAATTGCATGCCATGGCAGTCCCAAAAAGGCACTGCACAATATTACAATAGAACCTCTGCAGTGGTGACAAGAAGATCGCTGCAATGAATGGTTCTGTATGTATTTTAACCATAATTGGAAGAACACAATTATATTTATTCTTTAAGTCTTATATTAAACTTGTATTTTTAAATTTACCCAACAGTTAATTTCCACAATAGGATTGCAAAGTATTTCAGTTTTTAATTAAATACATTAAAAAATTTCATGATGGTCCCATGACAATAATTTAAAATACCCCCATGTCATTCAATGTGTTAAAATAATGTAATAAAACTGGGACCTGTATGTTACTTGGAAAACATTTTCTAATTTGTGTTACATATAGGTGCAGCCTATTAATACACACTTTGTAAACTAGATAATTTCAAAATAAAAACTTTCCATTGAAATTTATATTTATGAATTTATGAAGAGACAGCAACTAGATCAATGTTTGGATGGAATCATTTTAATACGTCTTAAACTTCAAGAATCGTTTTGATACAGTCTTAAAATTCAATCAGAAGTTTTTCCATAATGGAAACTATACATATTAAGAACGGACGTTACTTGGAACATATTTACACTTCAGAAATATTTTGCAGTGTGTTGGAACAGACGCACAGACAGTTATGCATTGCATGTTGGAATAGCCTGATTAATAATTCAAGAGAACTTATATTTTTGCTCTCGAAAAACCTTTTCTGCATAAACTTAGATAAAATAAAATTATATTGTTCAATATCAGTTCAGACTCTGGTGTAACTAACTAACATTTAATCATAAGACTGAAATATGGCACAGGTAACTGTTGTCTCCTCTCTGTTTGTTTTTAGGTAACCAAAACTGAAATTAGGCATAAATTGGCAACCCTAGAATGTAGTTTACTTCTTCCCTGATCTTGTGCTTTTAAACAATGTACTGTAATCTGTTTTCAAGATTGTGTTGTGATTTTTGTATGTTTATGTAAATATGAGTTTGTTCTCAAAAAAGGGTATAAAATTGATATAACAGCAGCTTAAATAGAATATGTTTACAGAATACATGTCGAAAGTTAATAAGCAAATTTTGTATTAAAAGATGTTTACATGCATTGTCTTCACCTGAATAAAAGCATACTGCTTATTAATTGACAGTTAATATTATAAACTGCTTTAGAATCAGAACCTTCAAACCAATACAGTATATCAAATTAGTTTTATGTTATTGAAGGAAGAAATTAAAAAAAAAAAACAAAAAGAAAGAAAGAAAGGAAAGAAAAGAAAAAAAGAAACAAACCGTACAGAATTTGGTATTTTGCTAAGACAATAGATGAATAATTTTAATATGGAAATTGAATTTGTTAGCCAAGAAATGCTAGTAGTAGATAGATAATGATTTAACTACCCTCGAGTTCCCATGTTCGTAAAACAGAGCCATACTAACTTATTTAAATTAAAAAATGAACTATGTCGACAAGGTTACTGTATTTTTTAATTTACACTCAAGTTTCACAAACTTGACATTCTGTAGAACTTGTCACCTGCTCTGATATGGGGGTGGGTATGTGTATGTTTCACACAGTAGTAGATAATTCATGAGAATATAAGAAGCTAATTCCAAGTTTTATCCTATTCCTGCGGCTATTACTAAATGAGATTCTTTATTAGACCAGTGAAGATGTATAGCAGGTCAATGCATTCCTTTCGAATGTAGCCTGTCAATGAATGGTTCCCCAGCATTGATTTGTGTGTAATGTACAGTATACTCTCAAATCATGTTACTCAACATATAACAATAAAATAATATGGTTTCTGAGTTAAAAGATAAATTGGACTCATTTGATACAATCTAATAAAGTTTCATAGACTGTAGTGCTAAAAAATTATTTTTAAATATCCACACCATTTTTTCAAACACCGATCTTCTGAATTTAATGTAAATTGGATTATAAAATCACCAGTACGCAGAAATACATACTAATTAAATATAGTAAAAGTATTTTAAGAGCATCTACTCATTATCTAAGATTAATAACATGTTTTCCCCTGAAACCAATACATTACATAAAACATAGTTTTCAATTACCAGTAATGATGAAGAAGCGATAACCTAACTTAATTGTACCAAATACTAAACTCCCTGGTGCTACATCCCTGGAGGGACAGGCCTACCATAGGAAGAACACAGAGTCCTTTTATTTAGGTATTTCATAGGACCAGAATTCGTCATAATAAATATTAAGTTCTGCAAATTTTAACACTAAAAATATTACAGCGATCTGGACACATTTTAAAATAGTTTAAGTTAATCTAGTCAACATTTTCATACCCAAGTGGTAATCATTGAAAATCACAGATCATTATTTTTAAGAAAATTATTTTTCAAACATTTATGTAAAGCAAAAATACTAGCAGTAGTTACACTAAGTAATCTGTAAATTCAAAATGACCAACTTCATTAGATTCCCATTAATAAATTATTACAACATTAGTTTCATGTACTTGTGATGAAGTTTGAAGAAACTGTTTACGTAACTTTGAATGTAGATGTAGTTTTGGTACTGAATCACTGGAAATTATTGTTTTAAGTTTGTGATACTACTGTAGATTCACTTACAATTTTTCATATCTGATTAACAATTTCTGGTGATCAGAAATATATTGCATATTTTATACACAATTAATAGGCAAAATATTTTGTTTAGAAACTGTTATCCGTTCAATCAAATCACCTTTTGTATTGTCATTAAATACTGTATCTTACTGCTTATATCAATTTGTTTTGTATAATAATTAACATACTGTATATTATTAAATATTGTAATAAAATGTTTTGTAATAAAATAATTGTAAAATCCCCATTATGTTTTAGATATGTTATTTCCTTCTACCTGTATGTCTAAATAGACACTGGAATTTGTATTATTCTTTGGCATTGAGGAAACATCCAAATCTATAAGACGTCAATAGAGACATGGAAATCATAACTGAAGCGTTTAGTTTTATAAAGGTCTAAGTGCCAAATTCATGATTTTTCAGCTGATACGAGGGGTGTTCATTTTTGATTTACACTTTTTTTTTTCTTTACACTCACTAAGAATATCTATGCCTCAGGAGATATATCCACTTTCTCGACACAGTCTCCATTAAGCTGTAGACCCTTGCACCACCGAAGTGGAAGTTCTCTAGGCCCTTCTAGAACCACTTGTTCAGAGTCCGTCGCACCCACCTCAGGACAATTCATGAAAGTTGACAAAATTATGTCCGTACAGAGGTTTCTTCATAGCTATGAATAGGTGGTAATCAGAACCAAAGCCCAATCAATACAGTGGAAGCACAAAGGCAGCTCCCCACCGAAGAAGTTCTGTACAGAGCCCTCAGCAGGCAAACGCATGGCAAATCTTTTGGATGGAATCATCCATATTGACTGGCTGAAACTAGGGACCAACATTAACAGCACGACTAAAAAGGGGTTTTCTGGTTCTGCCACATCCACTGTATTCTCACTTCTGCACAAACATCATTTCGCCAACTTCCAGGAAATCTCCTGAGGTGGGTATGACAGACTGCAAAAAATTGGTTCTTAGAGGGCCTAGAGAAGTTCCACTTGGGTGGCACAAGTGTGTACACCTTAATGAAGACTTTGCTGAGAAAGTGGTTATATCTGCTAAGGCATAGAGGTTCTTAGTGAATGTAAAAAAAATAATAATAATAAAATGTAAATCAATATGCAACGCCCCCTGTAATTTTAAATGGATCTATGTACCCAGCCCAATGCATTTTAGAAGGGTCCATGGTCCAGGGAAAGCCATGTTAGTAGCAATAAATCCCAAGAGATAGCGCTGGGTCTATCTCCGGCACCTCTTTCTGAGGGTTCATGTGCCAGGCACCATCTTGTCAAGTCTTCCCGCTTAACGGTTGCTATAACAAGTTTTTGTTGGGTGTGATATTGTATTCTTCCTACAAAAACTTAGAAAATATTTTGAAATGGAGGAGAATGCTTTGAAAAGGAGAAAGAGAGATGAAAAAATTGTATGTCTCAAAACAGCGAATGAGAAATTCAGGAGTGGGGAAAATTCCCATCTCACAGGTTAGTTAATAACATTATTGCTTACAGATTACCAGGAAAACTGAAGGACTATAAAATACGTTCCACAATACATTCCACAAGAAACAAGATGCTTTCACTTGGACATTATTAATAATGCAAGGCCATGCTAAAGATTAGAGTCGAAAGACATGATAAGACTAGATGCTAAAGATCAGTGTTTCCTTTTTCATTATATTTTCTTTCTTTGTGTCTTTAGGATATCTTTGAATGTTTATTATGTTTTCATTCTGAATGATTTTGAAATGTTCGTATTTACTATTTCGGAAGATTATTTGTTCTAATGCCATTTCACATTGTTGTTTACTTTGGTGCACAGACCCTTTTGCTGTTCACATTTTTTTTTAAATACTGTAAGACTTGGCAAATGTTCATATTTTGAAATAGATATGATACGGATCATCTTCAGACCCATTTGTCATTTAACAGAAGCAATATCATGATAAAATACCCTAAATAAATGTCTAAATTTGCTTTTCAGTTCTTTTTTTTTTTCTTGTTTTCTATAAAATCATGACTTTGGCACTTAGACAATTATAAAACCAACCGTTGGATTATATAATAGCCTCAAAGGTTACACTGTCAACACGAACAATATGAAATATACCGACACATCATGCATGAAAACACTAATATCCTAAACAAACGTACCTAGGTAACACATATAATACTAAATAAGCACAGTTCAGAGCACATATGCTGTTCAACCAAATCAACTCTACGTTTGCAATAAGGGATTCAGTTGCTGATGATGGCTACCAAATCCAGCTAAAAGCACTCCAAAGGTAATTTTGAGCAAGAAATGTTTATGTACATGCAGGTTACATGCTGCGTATCTTCTGCTTAACCCTCTTAGAGTCAAGCAGTGGAACAGCAACCTTTCTTTTAAGTGACAGAATCAAGCAGATCAGCTGTGCAAACCTTCCCTCTACAGTACCGAGTCTGCTGAGGATAACAGTTTGTAAATACATAAATGGTTAACATTTTTGTGACATCCTATTGTGACGGAATTCAAACCCTTAGAAAGGTACAGTTATAATTGCTTCTATAGATCTTTTTTTTTTTTTATTAATGTGGCAGTTTACTCAAGGCGACAAATAATTTAAAATGCGCTCTGAACTTTTCCTGGTACTGGTAATATGTAGGGTTCGGATGTTTATGACATGTCATATTTTTATCCTGACCTCCATTCTCGTCGCAAACACAAATTAAACTTGAATTACACATTTGTTATCATAATCGAACCGTTTTTATTTTGCATATAAAGTCATATTTTAGTCATTTTCATACTTTGGGTCACATTTTGGTCATATTTGTAATTTAATGTCATATTTCAGTTATAAATTCATTAAAAGAGCGCAATTATGCAGCATGTGCCCTAAATTATCGACTAATCTTTTTTTCAAAAAAAGTCTTTACTCTAAATGAAATGTGAAGGGAAAATAACAAGTAATAGCACAATTACCTCTACCTCCTTGTTGTTAACAACTTCCAATAGACATGTTCTGAAAGTATTTTCAGTTTACGTTTGCAGTAGGATCTGGAAACATTAACTGATTAGAAGTTCGTTACATGTAAAACTGTAATTCACTGGTAAAATTAATTAACTTGATGTAACAATTTAGTGTCATTATACGTTTTAAATTGGAACATTTATTTTTAGAAAATACACTCCTTTATGAGGTCATTTTTAGGATTTTTTGTATCATATTTAGTCATTTTAAGATCATATTTCCAGTCATATTTTCCACTTTTTTAGGTCATAAACATCCGAACCATAGTAATATGTAACAGTATCTAAATGACATCCATTAAAGTACAGATTTTCATTACAACCAGGGCCCGGATTCTGATGACCTAAAATTGTTTGAAAAATGACCTATAAAATGACCCTAAATTTTAAAGAAAATGACTTATTAATTATAAAAAATTACCTAAAAACTGATTTTATTTATTAAAAATATTATTGTACACACAAAGTTATAGACTAGTTTGTACATAATTGTAAAAAATGTAAATAACTGTAATGTTGTGAATGTTCTTTTCTCACGGAAATTTATACTGGCACTGAGGCACTGCTGAGTCAAAATTCGGCACATCCTTTTGTGGTCTGCCGGATTATATTGTTGTTTATTGAGGGTAAACAGTAGTTTGCACTCTCAATTCCAAGCAGGTGGCAGACTCTGGTGCGAAATCAATCTAATAACAATAGTAATATAATAGAACATTTTGGCGTTTCTTTGATTCTCAATTCGACTGAGACATGTCAGCACTTAACGCCGAATTTTTCCTTCTTGCATTAAACAAACAACACTTCAAAGACAGCACCGCTAGCGACGAAAAAAAAGTATTACACTCAATGTAAATACATGAAAATGACTAAATAAGGAAACAAATGACACGAAAATGACAAAATAATAACCTAAAATTGAAATAAATGCCTTAAATATATAAAATTGCAAAAAATGACAAAAAATTACCTAATAAAAATGCATTTCTATAATCCAGAGGCCTTGATTAGGATTTATCCACAAGTTGGCAATGTCTATGCAGCATCAATAAAAAGATGACATGTCATTAGAATCCGGGCCCTGATTATAACCATTGGTGTGGTAATGATTAATATCAAACATGGAACAATTTTGAAGCATTCAAACCAGTAAATCGAACTGCATTATAAACAACCTGTATTCAAAATAAAATCAATTCTGTTTGTGTTAATTTTAATATTATACTAAACTATTTTGTGGTTTAAAGTCTGAGGATAAAAAAAAAAGAATTCCCGCCTGCCATCAATCACAAAAGTTGAGAATGACAAGATCGATGAGGTCAGCTATATCTTTGAATCTAAAAACTTACAAGATTTAGCCTATAATGGTAATTAAGACACCAGTCAGCCATTTCATAAAATATGGGAATTTTTCCCTCAAAGAGAGAAGTTATAAAATTATTGTAATTGGGTGGTCAAAAATAAGTTTAAAACCTCAAGTTATCTGAATTTTAAGGACTTGGGTGTATTTGAAGTGGTTTCATGTGTAAAATCTGCCGATTTACTTATTTATTGCGTTGAGTTACTTTTTTTTTTTGCCATTTTTAGCATGATTTTAACACTCTTTAATACCACCCGTAATTATGAAATGGCTGCAGTATAAAGATTATGAAACCCCGTTACTTGTTTAATCAACATACTCATGTCTTAATAAATGCCATTGTAGGCTGATTGCATAACGTACGATTCCTAGGCATCTAAGCAGGTAGTTGTTTGGAGGAATTCCAGTATTTTGGGTATTGGGTCTTTTGGCATAAAGAACCCAAAAGAAAAGTTTACCACAGATAAATACAAAAATAACATATGTTGTTAAAGCAGAATGAACCATAAGTCAACCGTGGAGTAAGATGACATATCCTTTAACAAGAGGTAAATACTTATATTGATCAATTAATCAAGTTACATCCATTAACCAACAACCCAAAGTTAGCTGGCCTAATGGATACAGAATACACCATGTCAAACTTGGGGTTACAAATTAGTTAACTATTTTGAAGGCCGAAAGAAAGATAATATCTGAAAAAAGTGATGCATTTATTTTAATTAACTACAGACTATAACAATGACCAGTGTCTTCTGGTACACACGATGTTACAAAAACAAAGATTCTTCATATACATGGTTCTGCTAATCACACTTAATACGACGCATGGGGAGAAACGTAACCCCCATACAAAAAACCAACTACACATTTTCTACAATCAAAGCAACAATTTTACATACACTTCAATAGTGTTCACTCCATTCATCATATAGTGAAAGTTCTTGTAACAAACAATGACCAAAGTAAGTCATATGGCAGTGTGTATGCTGCGTTAGAACATAAAGTAAACAATCACATTCTATTTGTACCAAAGCAGAAAAGTCTTCCTCTGCTCCTGCATTGGCAGTTAAAAAGGAAAGAGTAAAAACAATACGGAATATTACAATATTATGTGAAATACAAGGGCCATCCATAAAGTAAGTTTCCCTGGGACCATTTACAGAAACAAAACACGATATCCCTGGAAATGTTTATGGCAACAGATACTGCAAGTGTTCAGCTATTTTCCAAAATATTCGCTACCGGAATTGAGACATTTTTCATACCATGCGACCAACTTTTGAAAGCCCGTGTTGTAGAACTCTGCCGCCTGGGATTTGAACCACTGTGTGACAACCATCTCCGCCTGTCTATCATTTTCTGTCATTTCTTGAACTGTAGGAAAAGATGGAAATCGCTGGGAGCGAGGTCCAGGTGTTTAAACACCTCCCAGTCGAACTTCTGCAGGAGACTTGCTGGAAGGTGTTTAAAAATCCACCCTACAGCCCGGATCTTGCTCCCATTGATTTCCACCTTTTCCTAAACCTCAAGAAATAACAGAGAATGACAAAAAGGTGGACATGGATGCCACACAACGGTTCAAATCCCAGGCGGCTGACTTCTCTGACACAGCTACTCAAATGTTGGTCCCACAGAATGAAAAATGTCTCAATTCCGGTGGCAAATATGTTGAAAAATAGCTGAACACTTGCTGTATCTGTTGCAATAAACATTTCCAAGAAATTTTGTTTTGTTTCGGTAAACAGCCACAGGGAAACTTACTTTATGGATGGCACTCGTACATATTTGGAAAAAAGCAAGATTTTATAACAAGATAGATTTATCTGTAGACTACACAAAAAATTATTTGTATGATGTGCAACACTACTTATGATGCAATGTAAGAAAGAGAAGGTATTTTTATATTGTTAATGAAACATAAAATATTTTGTGATGTTCAAAGCCCCCAAAGAATTCTGAATGGCTTTCGAAGACAGCCAATCAGCGACCGAGCTGCTACATTTCTAGGTATATATACTCATTTCTGTTGTCATTTTGCACTTTTCAAGTGAATACTAGCTCAATATGTACAAATTAGGTATCAATCAAAAGATTTTTTCTCTGGTAAAAGTAACTTGCATACCGTTGAGTTTTAATAAGTATTTTGTCCAAAATACTTTTTATTTAAATTGTTATACTTTAAAGTAGAACAGAATGTTTCCTTCAGATATCTCGATCCAAAACCCCATAGACGATTTACTGAATGAACAGTTCACAACAATAAAACAAAAGATAAACACTAGCAAATATGGTCAACCTTGAAGCTGAAATTGTTACAACTACATTAAACAATATTTTGAGTTTCTTATATTTAATTTTAAACACTCTTTACTTATTTATGTGCCACTATCTATGTATTCGCTGATGGAAAGTTTAAAACTTTGACAACTACAAAATGTATATTTAGCTAAATTCCATTTTCCAAGTTTATGCAAAAAAGAAAGGGGGGGGAGTGTGAAAGTTTCCCACAGGCTTCCTAGAGAAATATAATTACTGAATTAACAGAATCACACAGTGAAATGGTAATGAATATTAATCAACACACCTTTATACACACATTACTTCATGTGGAAGATATTTTACCTTAGAACGTACATTTCAAGAGTTATGTCTCGTCAGACGATTTCGACTGCCTGGTGTTGTGCTCTCTTCTGGTGGTGGACGGATCTACCTAGTGAATATTAATATTTTCTTCTGTTTTTCTAGATGAACAATTTTTCCCAAACTAGTTCTGTGAGTTTTCCTGCATGTTCCAAGAGTTTGACTTCCTGTGTCTACTTCATGGCCCTTTTCCCAGTAGTGTGCTGCTATCACTGACTTTTCTGTTTGCTGGTATTTTATGCCCCTAAAATATTTCTTAACACTACTTCCAAGGTTCCTTTTGGATTGCCCACCTATCACAATTTCTACAATTAATTTCACAGATTCCTGATCTATTATTGGGAGTCTTTGTCTTTGTAATCTGCCTTGGTTAGTGACTTGAATGTTCAGTTTATTTTTGGGAGCTAGTTTTATGTTGAATTCATGAAATACTTTTTGAAGTCTATTGTAAGTCCAAGAATGATATGTGAATCTGTGAAAACAACCTCTCATCATCCACCACCAGAGAGACAGCACAACACCCAGCAGTCGAAATCAGCTGACGATGAGATGAAAGTTTTGAAATATGCATTCTGGTAACATACCTTCCAAGTGGAGTGATGTGTGTTTAAAAGTATGTTTATTAATACCTCTAAATATCAATATTAATATTACTATTAGTGTTGATATTGCAAATGAGGTATCAATCAAAAGATTTTTTCTCCAGTAGAAGTAACTTTCCTAAGAAATTCTCCTGGAATCTCTTTGTATATTTTAATATATCTGCATTTATATAACTGAATATTTTAATCTTCCTTCTTGGATTATGTTAATGATTTTGCCTGCAATATTATTTCTAATGCACAACAGAACTATTGATGCTACCTATAGCACTTAGCATGATGCTCAAGACATGAATATTAATACTTAATTTGACTGAACAAGATTAGATTTTAATCGGTTGATTCTGTCAAGATAAACTGAAAATGGAGCAAAAAGTTCTCAGAATATGATCTAGGGCACTGAAGAGCTGTTTAGATACAAAAAGTTTCATTAAACTGTCATTCAGTGTGTTAATTCCAGATTTGATTTCGTTTGAAATGTACTCACTATAATAATATCACAGTTTCTAGAAAGATTTAGTATGATTATATACTACATAAGTTGGTAGAACGATTTTTATCCAACAAAACAATCCATGAACATAACACTTTAACACCCCTACAGTGATTTCTGGTACTCCTTTTAAACACAAGTTTTATTGACCTAACAGAAGTAAGCTCCATCCATAAAATTGTCATTTTGATTCATTAAACACACTGTATGGCTTCATATCTATCACATTATCCTTTCTCATTTTTATTAGTCTGTTAATAATCTCTACTCTAATTTAATATTGTCTCAAGAATACAATGCCCTTATGAGGGTTATTCAGAAAGTAAAATATAAAATAATCTGTATGAGAATAGAAATTAATTAATTAAGAAATTCTTGAAACAGCAAGTAGTTACCTTCTCAATAAGTAGATGATAAAGTAACGGCTTATCCACTATCATTCTGGTTACAATGAATCTGAAGTCCAAATACTTGCTAAATCTGAATACATTTTCCTCAGGATCGATTAGCACAACTTCAATAAGCGTAATTCCCAAAAGGCACCTCTTCTGTAATCCAGATATTAAAACAGTCTCTAATTTATTGATGTCTCATTTCAATTTATCAAGTTACTTTATGAAATAAAGTACGAACTAGAGAAAGGGGTTATAAATTTACAAATCGTCACAAATACATTTTTTCCCGATACACCTGCATTACATACTGTGTGATACATTGGCCTGGTAACCAAGCAAGCAGTGTTTTATACTGTAAGCAACAATATTTGTTCCTGTGTTCTGATGTGATGCTGTCTAAACATTTCTTATTTCTCTCTACTTAAGGACAGGTGAGAAATATTTGCCAAATAATAACCTTTATGGTTTTGATTATCATTATATTATAATATAATGATCATCTCGTTATCAGTGACAGGCACACTGCATCATTTGTTTTAAACTCCTTGCTACTTGGCTACTAAAAATTCTGTGTTATTAATATTGTATTTACTATTATGAGAGATTTAAAATGCTTCTCTACATATAAAATTATACATCATTTTCATATCTCCTTTTGCTCCGATAAAATTCCAAAAAAGTATAAATTTTTTTAAAAAGTAAATACATGAACCATTTACCTGCTACAGATGTATGCATACAGACACACAGATAGATGTCATTCAAAAACACTTTTTTTCGGTTTCTACGCATTGTGAATCATGTTTTCCCAGTGTTATCTTAATTTTGATTCGAAAGCGATAAAAAGGAAACTATAAAATTATGATAGCTACTTGCAACTGGTTGAAATTCCACATAATCTTGTACTGGATTGGTCATAGATTTATGAGCTAAGAGTCATCCCAATATTTTTCTCTAACATCTGCTTTAGTCAACATTTTTAATTTTTATTTTGGCTTTTGGATTGAAAACTGCTCTTGTCCAATCAGCTCGTCAAGTTCAAAGAAAATTTGAAATGAGAGTGTGTGCCTGAGTAATCACAGATTCGGCTCATAAAACAATCCATCCTCTTGCTATCAAACTTCAGGCAACAAAAGTATTCAACCTAAGGAAACTGGTAGACAAAATTGATCCTTCTAAAGAATCATAATATGATGACAGACCAATTGGAAAATTATTATCATGTTATTTTCTTAAGCTTCACAGTATTAAAGCTGTGAAAGTAGCCTGTCATAAATTGGTGACCGAGGCATGTATAAATTACGTAAACTAGTTTGGTTGCTTCATCACTAATCTGATACCCATAAACGGCAATGATCTCACCCATAACACTGCATCCTCAGTTACCAGTTGAATATATCAAGGAAATATGACTTTTTCTGTATAAAAGCAAGGCCAAAATGCTTATATAGTTACCTTTTAAAAATCCCGTCAACGGCTTTATACTCTCTTCTAGCAGGTTCTACTTTATACCGTCTTCTAGTAAGAATTCAAAACAACAGCATAACACTTGGCACATCCACTAGTTAATTAAAGAGGTATTTTTAAAACAAAATAGAGGTCCTTCTGCGCCCTTGGCGAGTCTGACAAATCTGCGCCCTCCAATACTGTGGGATCTGAACAATTTTTTTAAATTTCTGTAAAATTGTTTATTATTTTGATATAAAAACACTGTTATTATCAAAGAAAACCTAAACCTCAATTTGATAATGAAATAAGTGTTGGACTTCCAAGGTATTAAACCTTATTATCAGACAATTGAATTACTTAAAAAATAATTAATTCATAAGATCTAGAATTATTTTTGCTTGATAAATTGCCAAAAAAAGTGGTATTTTTCATGGTTAATTTTGCGCCCTCTTTATACCTGCGCCCTTGGCGGGGGCCCATCTCACCACCGCCAAGCTATGGCCCTGATCCAACCTACAAACATCTTATTTTGTTTGTATTATTCTACCTGTTGACATATAAACTATAGCTTATTGATAATGAAAATGAATGAGAGAAATGTACACGCACTTAAAACTGCATGGGGTTTCCTGATCGATCAGATATGATATCTGAACCTGAAAAGTTTATAGAAAGGCTCAACTGGAGGAAATAGAGCATTCAAACGTATTACAAAGACATAAAAGCATAAATAAGTTTAAATATTCTGAATTCTGAAATGTTGCCTCCTAACCTAAAAGAAAATACTGGTATGGCAGCAAATACCAGAAATCACCAAACAATAATAAAGTAGTTCTCTCATATTAGTACGAATATCATCATGAATTTTTGAGTTGTCTGTCTTTAACTTACTCGAAATTGCAGCAGGATATATACTTACTTTGTACTAAAGTCTTTGGTGGCTCAAACATACCATAAATAGGGAACCCAATAAGTAGCATTTTCTTTTTCTACTGCTGTTTGCTATAAATTCAGTCTTTTCGCTACACTGACTTAAATGCAACTATGATTTATGTATCCAGTGAGTGAATACCACTTGTAATCAAGTCTTAAGTGAAAGCAGTCTTATGTGATTGGTACAGCAACATGGTTTCAAATTTTCCACTTTATGTTACAAATATCAGAGTTCCACAGCTGGTATTGAAGCAGATGCTCCACCTTGCACAGAGGTGCAATTCCATGTTTCGTTGCTAGGTTTTCCTGCCACACGGAAAAATCTTAACAATGTCTCTCCTTTTGGACTTGAGGATTTACCTTGTGATCTTAAACGTAGTGATCTCCGTTTTGGAGTGACTTGGGAATTTGGACTAGAGATGATTTCTCCACTAGATGTCTTTTCCTTTCTTAATTTCGTAAGCCAGTCTACATTTTCTTTGTGCCTATTATTAGGACTGCAGCGGTGATGAGGGGATGTTCCATCAATGACATAGTTTGGTAGATTAAGAGTCGGTGAAGACTGAACTCCAGAAGAATGTGATGCACTGATTGGGGACTGAAGAAGTCCTAACTCATTGTCATTTCCTTTCTGTGGACTGAATAACCTCTTTGCAGTTCTTGTTTCCAGCATTGTTTTACTCTCATGATTTTCCTCTCTGACTGGTGACAAGACTCGTCGTTTTTTGTCAGCTGCACCATCCAAGAAGTCAGCAAGTCTACGTTTGGAACTTCGAAGATTCCTATTAGAAGATTCTTCTCTCAACTGGGTAACGTCTTCACCTTCACAATTTTGGCAGGTTATTTCTTTCTCCTCAGTAATGGGCCGTGAAACGATTGTTTCAGGTGTTGTCTCCTGATCATATGCTCTGATTTTCTTCATACGTGGTGTTACCTCTTCTGACTTAACTTCTTTGTTTACAGCACATGACTGTGAAAAAGCTGAGCATATTGTATCAGATGTCTCTTGCTCATCAGATCTAGCTCTCTTGACAGATGGCTTTATTTCGTCTGATTTTGAAGTGTTGGACTGTGGAGAAGTAGAACTCGTTGCTGTAGGTGTTCTCTCCTGGTCACTAGTACTGACTTTCTTTGCACATGGTGTTACTGCTTCTTTTACAGCGTATGAATTAACTGAACCTATTGTATTCAAGGTTCTCTCATGTTCTTCAAATCTAATTCTCTTTGAAGGTGGTAATATATCTTCTGATTCTGAAATATTGGGCTGTGGAGACGAAGAACATGTTGGATGAGGTTTTTTCTCACTGTCAACAGGTTCACTTGAGTTCTTTTCTTTCTCTGCAGCAGCACCAGTCTTGGTACAAGATGTATTCGAGTCTAATCCAATTTGCAAGCAAGGTGATATTTTCTCTGACCTTCCACCAGGTATCACTTCCGTAAGGAGTCTGAAGAACTCCTTGGTTTGTGACATTATTTCTTTTGATTTAGGCTCAGGCAAAGTAGAATAAGTTTCTAAACTTGCAGGATTATTTTTCCATATTTTAGTCTTTCTTCTCTGAAGAGTATGGGCCATAAAATTAAGACCCGAAGGTTCTTCAGCCCAGCCTTTCAAGCAGTGAGGATTATCCAAATCTTCATATTCTTTTCCAGTTTGCCAGATCCGGTGACGTGAATCATCTGAGCATGTTACAATCTGAAAAAGTACCAATAAAATTACAATTACTCATAAAACAAAACCTAGACAGAATTTTACAAAATTATAAAACATGAAGGGAGAGTAAGTCAACCTGATGGAAACGTGGTTTCTGGATTAACATTGGATAACTTCAGGACACTTACACCATTCTCACTCTGAGACTGTGTTCCAAAACTGCTATTTACAGCTAAAGTGAAGTAGACTAGTCAGATGTGAAGTTAGAAGTCATGATATAAAAATACGTGGGTGGATCAGAAGGTAATGCAGAATTTTTTTTCTACATTGGTTTGTGGCTAGGATGTTGAAATTCCAATGAGATATAGTTTGAAGTTTGCGCTAAGGACACAATTTTTGTTCCAGGTGCAGCTCTAACGACAGAAGCGTGAACTACACAACAAAAAAGGCTTGCACGTAACTGTCATCAACTTGTGAAGAGCAGCGAGATAGAGTGCAATTTTCCATCTACGAACCTTATATGAACAGTTCAACATTTCATATAATGTGTTTTATGATATTGTGCATGACACAGTAAAATGTTGTAAAGTCAGCTCTTGCTGGGTACCTAAGAACCTGACAGCTAACCATAAGGTCCATCCCTCTGTTACCAATGGATCACAAAGGTTCTCATGCCAGTCACTGAAGAATGCTGCACCACTTGGTCCATATAGTTGTGCCATACACTACGCCCATACACTACACCTCACTGCTCTTCACAAGCGGACAACAGTAACACACAAGCATCTTTTCTCCATAATCCATGCTCCTCTCGCTAGAGCTGCACATGAAGCAAAAATTGTATCTGTAGTAAAAACTTCAAACTTCAAATCGGTAAAATTTCAACAACCCAGCCACAACATTAACAAAGGAAAAAATTATTGTGGGTTACTTTCTGATCCACTTTTGTACATAGTTCTTAACAATAAGTCCTTAGCAGCTATGGGTATTGGAGTACTGTATTCAATGGCAGATGCAATCCAATCAACAGGATTCAATGGCGCTGTTATATATTATGGAAAGCTATATGACTTGCTGACACTGCAAACAATCCATGTGAGAGAAATAGCCTTTAACACATTCGCTACCATGCACGCCATATGGCATGGAAGAAAAGCCAGCACTTCCTTCCCATCCACGCCAGCTGGCGTTTAAGCGCCCATGCCAAGTTTTTGTATATTTCTTCAAGGAAATGGTGAAGGTGGTAGTTTCCATTTACGGCAATAGATAGGGGGTGAATACACTTGCTATTTCCATTTACGGCAATAGATGGTGGGTGAATACACTTGCTGGATTTAGAGAAACCCTATTGTCTTTAAGTTCTTCTAATGTTCGGGAAATTGACCTATATACTTTATTTTTCAAGTTTCCCCATAAATTATAGCCACATACTGTTAGAAGGATGTAAAAGACAATATCACATGAGAAGTTAACTCTATCTCGGAAGCTGAACTTATGCGTGTGAAAGAAAATTTCATAAAAACGTGCCAGTATTGTGTGAATTCAAGAGGAGAACATTTCCAACATCTCTTGTGATGAGGTACGTGGTTATTTTCATTGTAATTTTAACTGTAAATGTGAGGACCTGAATCATTATACCAATCGCGGCTTTATTTGCGTAGATATTTCACCTGATCACTCGGGAGTTGGAGCTGTGCCCGCAGCAACGCAGAAACCTGCGTCATTGGTCAACTCTTGAGTGGGACTCACTGTATTATTTAAGAAGTTTTAATCTGTGACATCACTCCTGCCATTATCAAATAATTAAAGTGGCTATAGTTTGTTAGCATTATTCACTTGGTTTTTAAAGAGTATTTTTCATTTATCACTGACAGGGTAGCAAACTTCTGGGCAGCAAAGCTTAAATATTTGTCAGGGACCCAAGAAATTGTATTTAACAATAACTCAGGAAACATATCACCTAAAAAATCAAGAAAAATAAGGTCTTCTATTGAAAATATTTCCAAAATGAGTTTTTGAGGGCAAAA
Organism: Ectobius pallidus; assembly: GCA_964059195.1. Lineage (NCBI taxonomy): Eukaryota > Metazoa > Arthropoda > Insecta > Blattodea > Ectobiidae > Ectobius > Ectobius pallidus. The sequence goes on from CAXKWD010000003.1 coordinate 80,184,818, forward strand.
CTCATAAAGGTTGTAGTGATGTGATGCAATATTTAACTGGACAATGCTGGGAGGCAGAGCGGTATACTGATAGGTAGATATTTATGTAGCAGTTCCTCCCTATCTGGAATCGAATAATCCAGCTATAGCTAGACAAGTTAAAGAACAATATGCATAGAAGCTAGTGATGTAAAATTCCCGGCAACTTAAACTCAAGGAAATATTCCCAGGGAATGTTTCCGAAATTCATAAATTCCCATGATTTACGAGCAAGATAACTCAAAGATAACTATTTGTTACGTAAAGTAACAAATGATTGTTAAATAATACATAAATTTAATCATGATTACATTAAATAAAACTAAAAAGAAAACCGCTATAAGTTCAAAGATTAAAATATAATTAATGAAAGAACATAAAAAAGGACAGAAATTATTTCTGTATAAAGCATTTTACAATGTTTTACTGGGGTTTCACAAATGAGGTAATTAATAATTAAAATATGCCCTGGTTCTTGAAGGTCAATAAAGAATAACAAAAGAGTTGATTGATGATGCAACTGGTTACAATATGAACCCGAACAACTTTCAGAAATAGGCCTATTTGATTTTGTTAAATCTGTGACCTTGGACTGTAGACTTATTATATTTAAATTTGTGTTTGTGTAATATTAAAAATTGTTAATTTGAAGGTTTTAGGCATTTTATTTTAAATGCCAACACAATCTATTAGTAATTATAATAAACCAGCTTAAAAGGCCCAGTGTCACCCAAGTTTTGTATTAAGCATGAATCTCAAAATTAAATTATGGAGGCCTTTTTATCAGCAATATGGAAGTCCTTATATATAGGAACATAAAGTTTGAAGCAAAGAATGACTTGTCACACTCAAATTCTTTCTTCAGAAAATGCTAGATGGGTTTTATCGCTCTTATAGGACGTAAAATTTTGCAAACCATTACTTTTACACGTGCCATGAATGGTAGAGGTTGAAATAAAAAGAAACAGAATTCTGGTAACATAACATTTTACTGTGGTTATGGGGTATTTTATTTCCCACATGCTTTCATGCTGTCATACAACCGTTTCAGGCTAAAATCAAAAGAAAATCAGTATCACTTTCACACATTTTTGCTCCAAAATCTGGGACACAATATTTTACTGCAAACTTAGGACTAAAAATATTCCATCCTATTTTGTCTCTTTTTACATCCTTAGGGCTTACAATAAACATCACTATTTCTCAACTAATACAAAGCCTACAGCAATGAATAAAGTATCAGTGGATAGAATTTTTATAGACTTCTTGTGTAGCATACTCTCTACCCATTGTTGGCATAAACTCAGGTTGAGACAACTGTAAATGATCTGCAATGCAACCTCTTATTCTACATCAAAATGTAAAGTGAGAAAATGATATTCTCCATGACCAGGTTAGAGAAAGTTATGTGATGAATCACACCTGATATTTTATTTGTTAAAGCCCAGTAAAATGCAACTGCTTAAGCCGTATGTGAACACTGCATACAATCTTGTCATGAGAAATGAATTACATTTGAAGAATTGAGTGTAATGTTTTCAGAAATTAGGCCTCTAACTTTCTTTTACTGTCACATCAAGTATTTCAATAGCTTTAAACCTTCTCCGGACAATGTGGATTACAGTGGAACCTCGTTAGTACGTTTTTCTGCGGACCACAAAAATTTGACGTCCAAAACGAGAAAACGTGCTAATGAAAAAGTCGGAAATTTAATAGGCATTAATTATTACTATGATTTCTATAGTTGCCTCTTGACTCACACCACTATCTCCCAAACTGAACCAATAATTATTATAGGAATAGCCTAATAAGTACATCACAGTATAATTTTAACACAATTTTTATTTTAAAACAAACGCTGAACACCAAACACATACACATAAAAAAAACGAAACATTGAAACCGCCATTTGTATTGCAGTGCTGCCATTATCAAAAATACCTACCAACACATTGTAGCCAGAGTTACAAAACAAAATTGACAAACATTTAAAACAAACGGCGGGCGACCCTGTAATTTATGCTGCGCACAGGTTTTCCTTCCACTGAGTAATACATAAAATACATTTTTCCCCAAAAAGGCGAAAATAACACGTTACATTACACACGTTTGAAAAACATATCTATTTTTGTTTGTTTTTTACGTCCCAATTTTAGCAGTACATGTTCCATCTTGGAAAACAAATTCAATATATCCTCATCAACCTGAAAACTCGAAACATAGCGTTGCACTGTGTTCATTGCTTCCATCGCGTTTGATAGGCTAGGAATTGGTGCCGGCTCAGGTTCGTCGTCATCTTCATCATCATCTTCTTCCTTTGCCCCTGCAGTCTGCTTCTCTTCCTCCAAGACTTCGTCAATGGTCTTGGAATGGCAGACTTCCACATCTTCGTCACATGCAACATATACATCGAATGTGACCTCATCCTCCCCCACTAGCTGCCGCCATTCTTCGTTCAGGACTTCCTCCTCCTCCTCCTCTTCTTCTTCGGGAGGTCCGCCTACGGCATCCGGAATCGCCCGATGAAAGCCCGCCTTCTTGAAGCAGTTGACTATTGTGGTCGATCCGATAGAATCCCACGCTGCCTTCACAAAATGCATAGCATCCAATACCGTAACCCTTCTCGTAACGGCAGCCGCTTGAATACAAAGCAACTTTCTCTGGACCAACTGCTTTCTGTACTTCTGCTTCAGGCACCTTATTATGCCTTGATCAAGAGGCTGAAGGTGGCTTGTGCAGTTAGCAGGAAGGAACACTACGTTTATGTTTCTTAAATAAGAAGTGTCCTTGGGATGCGCTGCGCACTGGTCGACTAACAGGAGAATTTTTCTTGCCCTAGCCCCTAGTCTAGCATCCCATGAACGCAGATAGTTATCGAAAATCGACGTAGTCATCCAGGCATTTGCATTAGCTTCGTATTTACATGGGAAAGTCCGCACGTTCTTGAAACATCGAGGGCTTCTCGATTTCCCTATGATCAATGCACCAACTTGTCTGTGCCACTTTCGTTGCAGCAAAGGAGGACGGTCAGCCTTTCCTTGCTGAATTTTCCTCCGTGACATTTATCACCTTTAAATGATAAAGTTCTATCTGGCAATAGATGAAAAAACAGCCCTGTCTCATCTGCATTATACACATCATCAGGGCTGTACTTCTCCAGGATTTCCGGTAGTGCGGTGCTCCTCCATGTCTCGACGGTGTCTCGGTTGACGCTGGAGGCTTCCCCTCTCACACACTTGTACACCAGATTATGCCGATTTTTGAACCTCTCGATCCACCCGTTGGAAGCTTTGAAATTAGGAATGTTCATTTTTGTGCTAAATGCACAACCTGGGCCCGAACTATTGTCCCGTCGATTGGTATATTCGACGCACGAGCTTGCTTAAACCATTTCAATAGCACGTTTTCCAGCTCTGGATACTGCCCCTCACGATTCCTCATTCTTTTCCCACTACTTCCCGCTTCAATCACTTTTCTTTTACTCAAAATTGTGTTCAGCGTGGAAGAAGGAATGTTAAGTTCACGCGCTATGTCAACACGTTTTTTGTGAGGATTTCTGTCAACTTCTTGAATAATCTTTATCTTTTCTTCATTAGTGATCTGTCGCACTTTCTTCTTTTCCATTGTCTCTCTCCCAGGAAATGGCGAAGCACAATTTTTTTTTTCACCACGTGTTTCTTTTCTCGTACGACACTGCTGCTGCTTCTCAATCAACTGTCCACGGGTAACTGGCGTGTGGCGTGATGCGATGAGTCTCTAGACAGATGCACCTGTGAGATGCGCGACAGATGTGCTCTTCCTTTGTGCACGAGATAACAGACAAGCAAGTTCGGAGAGCATCGGAAATGTTCGTAATAGAGTTGCGCAGTATAAGTGCGTGAATTCCAAGCAACTCTGGAGATGCACGCGTTAACTGAAGTGATGCGCAGGCAAGTGAACAACATCCGATTTGAGGTTCAAGTTTCCCAGCAAGTGGTCCGCGACCGCGAGGGGCGAACGTGTTAAGCGTTAACAGTAAACGTGTTAAGCAGATATTTTAACATGTATCTGATAGGATAGGTCCCGGGACTTCAAAAATTTGTCGTACTAAGCAGGAAAACGTGGTACTGAAGAATGTACTAACGAGGTTCCACTGTATTTTGCAAAAAACAGCATGTAAATCGGTCCAGTAGTTTTTTAGTCTATAAAGGACACACATACTAATACTGCCTTTTATATATAGAGAATTACTTATCTTTAATACTGTTGAATAAATATGAGTGAGGTATCACTTTATAAAATATATGTTTATAAAGAAAAGCTAAGAGATTATCACAAATTATTATTATTTTTTAATATAAAATGGACTCAAGGTACATTGCTTTTGAAAATAAGTGAAAAATCATATCATAGGAGAGGATAAACACTTTCCTATGATGATTCCTAGATAAACATGTGGAATTTTACTGAAGTAGTTTAATTTTAAGGTAGGTGAAAAAAATACACCTGACCATATTACGGTAGAAGCTGAGGCACTCGAACGAGTTTGAGCAAGCAAATGGATTGTACTGTAGCCTCTAATCTGGACACTTTAAGCTTATGTTGGTTTATCAATGGTAATTACCTTAGTCGGTCCAACTGGGCACCACTGCACTGTAGTAACTTCAGCGTCATGTCCCATAAGAGTTGCAATAGGCAGGCTGGAGCACCGAGTATTCCAAATATACGCCTTGCTGTCTCCAGATCCACTAGCAAGATATAAGCCATCTGGGCTCAGGCATGACTTTACATAGAATGTTGAACTGTAATGACCTCCAAACACCGCAACTGAAATAAAGTAACACAAAACATGACAATTAAAAAAAGAAAGTGATATAAACAGTAAAGCTACTGAATCATTATTAAAAATGGTCAACTTAAAAACACTTATACCCACACTTAACTATAAGTGTTTATAAGTTGGCCATTTTTAACAATAACACAAAACATATTTTCTGTAGGTTTTCGTTAATTGAGAATCAACAATGTTGCTTCATTTTGGACTTACCAAAGAGGGACACTCGGCGTTCAATATTTACATAGACACTATTAGGAGGGGAGTGTAAAGGGGAGAGTAAAAATGTTTTATGACACATGATACAAGTAACAATATTACTAATTTTACCAATTTTAAAACCTTTAACATAGACAAATTATACATAAAATTATATTTCTCACTAATACACATTCAACAGAAAAATTCTGATTTCCTATTGTCGCTAACTGAATTGACATAGCTGGCCACTGCACAAATACGACAATGCATACTGGTACTGGTATTGTGTAAACATATTATAGTATAAATTAATTTTAAGTCAATCTTCCTTTGTTAACATGTTACAAACATATTACAAAGGAATGTAAGTGACATTAATTTACTGAAGTAGGGACTATTAACATTTTGCCTACATTCAAAGCGGGACATACAATTTTTATGTAGAAACCGAGACTTGTCCTGGCAATCCTGAGAATCATTAATAGTAGCTCAGATTGTGGCAATAATACAAACACTCCAGGCAGTTAGGGTTTAACTTGACATCTTTGTGGACATATTGAAAAAAAAAGAAAAGAAAGAAAAAGAAAGAAAGAAAAAGAAAGAAAGAAAAAAAAAAAAATGCTTTAAACCAAATGGTTCATATTCTATCATTCTTTAATTAAAATAAAATCAGGTAAACTGATGTAACAAAGTGCCAGTATGTTTTTGTTTAATCAGTTATCATTGCAATTATGATACGCAGAAAATAGGCTATGTTATTTTTGTAATCAATCTCAGAGTTAAACTCCAGATTTATTCATTAACCTCCTGTGGTCTGCCTTGTCTTCTGAATCAGTTGAGGAATTTGATGTCATACTGGCATGTTGTCATGGTAGCTCAATGGTAGAGCATCAGCGCGTTAAGCTGAAGATCCGTGTTCAAATCCCGGTTATGACATAAAATTTTTCAAGCTGATTCTTACTTGTATAAAATATTTCTTTCTTCTGATTCTATTAAACCCCTCCACACTAGAAGTATACTGAGCAGCTCATATCAGTCAAGCAGCTTATAATAAATGAACAAATGGCACGGCACTTACCTGGTATCTTTTCATAGGTAGCAACATTGTAGCAGTAAATGGCACTGTCCATACAACTCGCATATAGTCTTACTTTGCTAGGATCTAGTACAAGGTTTGTGAAGCCTTTCCCTTGTCTCCTCCCTGGATGTGGCAAAGTGAATAGAGGAAGTGGTTCTCTCTTGTACACAGAATAGTTCTTCCTCAAATCCCACACTTTGACAAGCCTGTTTGAAGCATAACAGAGCAATGATAATAATGCAAATATTGTCAATGACAGGTTTAAAAGCTGCTAACCTGTAAGAATATGTTTCAAAAAACACTCACAGGAAGCCAAAGTCACGAAGGTTTCAAATGAATACACTGCATAAATGCATTTTCTCTTATGAATGTAGGATCGCTGCGATAAAAGAAAATATCTGTAAAAGGTATCAGGAATATTAAATTCACTGAAAAATTATATTAAGGATAGAAATTGAGCAGAGGGAAGGAGTTAAAAATGGAGAGGAAGCCATTTTCATTCTAATAGGAAAATGAGGTTATGCAGGAAGTTAATCTTCAAGATGGATAACATGATGTCAAAAAATCCCTATACAGAGTAAGTAAAAGAGTTTGCTTTATTAGAATTAAGGAGAAAAAAAACAAAAGCAGGCCAGTACGGATAAAATATATGAAGGAAAAAAGTCAGGAATCTACCACATACAGAGCTGTAAGTTGATCAGAATGCAATAAGACATACACTGGTAAAACAAAAAGTAATTTGGACAAATATGAAATTCTGTCAAATAGAGAAATCAGCGGTGGCAGCTCACTTTTGGAACACTAATCATGAAATTTTTAAGAAGGCCAAATTGTTAAAATCAATTAACCAACAAAAAGATTTGGAATGGGGGAAAAGACTATTATGAGGAACTTCCAAAACAAACTGATGAAATTTGAAATACAGTATGTGTCTAAAGAAGTAAATTTATTACAAAGCACATTAAATCTACAACAGAGGGCACATAAAGAAACTCCAAACAATGATCTTTTGTTGACACCAACTATTTATTTTTTAAAAGTGTAAAATAAAACTTACCCATCCCCAGCACCACATGATATGAGATGGTTCTCATCCTGGAAGACAAGACCTGTTATACTGTTTGCTCTTGATGAAGGCCTTTGCCTCCGACCTTTATTATATGGTCTATATTGTGGAAATCCTGTATTAAAAAGAGGAAAACATCTCAATACTACTTACAGCAAAATATAAGAACACTATAAACACACTGTCTACAAGTTAATAAAAGTTAATAAAAGCAGCGTCTAATATCATTAAACTTTGTAAATGCCAATTATTATTGACTAGCATGTGCCCACGATAATTATTTCAAGAATAAAAAGTAAAAAATTAAGAGCATAATAGTTAAATCATTATATTTATTAACACCTAAATCACGTGGAGTGCATTCCACGATTAGGTAGCGTTGCCTGGTAAAAGCGACCTCAGATTCGAGTTCATTGGCCCAGAAAACCCCTGTATAGCAAGTTTCATTCAAATCGAACAACATTAGACCATATGAAGTTAGGTCTATGTTGATTATCCCTCTTATAATAATAATAATCCTCTTCGGTGTAGGTTGAAAATTTCATATGTCTGCGTGCCTTGACATTATAAACAAATGAATCGACCAGCGTGAGCTACAACATTCAAGCGATCGCGATGTCCAAGGTATGACAAAAATAGCCAAAGCCAACTGTAATTGATTTGACATTGAAATGTATTACTTAAAACTGATCCTTCAAAAACGCAAAAAATACAAGTTTTCTGCCCGTTTTTCACTCATAGCTCACGAACGAAAGCGAAAATTAAAATTCAGGCTTCGAGGTGCATTTTCCGACACTTCAGTCTACCTATGCTTAAAATTTCAGATCTCTGCGTTGAGTAGATTCCGCTGGGCATCGCGGACAGACAGACAGACAGGAGGAAGGAAGACAGACACTTCCTTTTATTAATATAGATATCTATGTGTAAATTATACCACACCCGCATAAGCTTCGGCTGATCAGATTTCCAAAACCAAAAAAGGGACACTGAACATTTCAGCAGTGCAACATGACACCTCTAGTATGATTAATATAAAAGTTGAATAACATTTGATTATCGTATAATTATTTTGAATATGAGTTAAATGCAGGATTAAAGTGATTGTGATTATAGTTATACAGTATCAGAATTACAATTATCATTATATTTATTTGTTTGTTCTTGCACCTTCTCTGAACAAGGAATATTCATGATTTTCTGCCAATATACCATCACATCTCATGTCATATCTTCAACATCCGGCCAAGAAGTATGAGCCTGAGTGGCGATCAATCCATTTAAGTACCGGTATCGGTAATGAAAAAGTAATTTCTCCATATTCACATTATAAGAGAACAAGGAAAGGAAAATTAGTTTCAAACTTTTTTTTTAACTATTTTTCCAAAGATACAGTTGGATTTCTTTTCATAATAAGTTCAAACTCTAAGTATAAAACTTTTAACACATTAACAATTAAAGTAGTGAATTATTAAGAAATGCAGCTTCAAGCCATTATTGAATAATACAGTGAATGCCGCTTAATGTAATCGTGGGTAATGTTATCACTCTTATGAAGTCCCGTACAGATTAATACTGATACACAGAAAAAATTTCGTTTATTGTAATCAAAGATTCGGTTCATGTTATCACATTTTCCTTTTTGGGGCTTTATTTCCAAGTAGTGTACGTCATTCAAAATTTGGTTTTTAAGGGTTTCGTTTCTAACTCAACTGTTTGGGTTGTACTGGCAATACTGTTCCCAGCTCACAGGATGACCAGTTTGAGGGGATGGCATTACATAACTTTCTCTTTTAAGCAATAAAACATTTCATCCCACAGCTAAGCTGCAGCTTTTTTTCTATGAAGATAACAGTGTTGACATGCAGTGATGGCTAGTGTAAAATAAAAAAACTTGTACAGACAGGCGTTAGATGTTTTGCAATGTGCTGTTGACCACAGATCAGTATAGACTTCCAAAAACACTCATAACTCGTAACTGAGTATGGAGTATTGGTTAATGGACTCCTAAAGGAAAGTAAAAACAATTAAAAACTTTGTTACTGGTTGAAAAAATAGTTGCTTGCAGTCTATTACAGTATTAGCTTATGAGTGGTCCAATGATTCAGTTACATATTATTTTATGAATACATATTTTTAATTCTGTTTTGTAGTGTATTATCTTATATATGAATAAATAACATCCATTTAATTCCTTTGGCTATTGTTATCAGTCGGTTAATATTATCAGATTAGCTGCATTCTGAAGTGATCATAAAAAGTGGCATGCACTACGCATCTTTAGATTGATTATTTACCAAAGTATTAGAATTGGCCTGGGTAGCACAGTGAGTTTGGCACTGGCTACCTGTGCTCAAGGTTGCGAGTTTGACACTGGCCCAGGTCAATGGCATTTATGTGTGCATAAATGAGAGGTTCATGTCTGTACATTTACAGATGTACTGTGGGACAAGATTCTGGCACACGGGTGATGGTCACAGGCTAAGTCTCATCATTAAACAACCATATAACCAACCTACTGTTCTCCAAAGCAAAGAATTCCCTGTGAGGAATGTGACCATTGCACACACAAGCATGCCAGCGACCAGTAAGAATCTGCCTAGCCACCTGTGATGGTACCCTCACCTCCTCCTTCTCCACCGGAGCAATATATCGCCTCTTGCCCCTCTAATCAGCAGTGCACCCCACAGGGAAGTACTCTGCTTTGGACTACAGTATGTATTAGTGTGGTTTTTTTCTTTCTTTCTATTTTTAACGAGAACTTACCTCCAGAGCCGTCGTCATAGGGAAAATGAGAATTTGTAATGCAGTTGTCTGGCCTATTCAATGCTGGACCTCGATTTGATCTTGAATCCCATATCATTATAATACCGTCTCGAGCTCCAGTAGCAAATACAGCTGTAACAATAATTCTCAATTACCTCATACATCAGATAACTATAAAGAGTACATCAACTGGACCACTGCAAATAATTTGCATGGAGATTTTTCTTATTCTGGATGCCCCAGATAATACCTAAAGGTACTTTTCTTGCTTTAATTTTTGCAAAGTCTGTGAAAATATTGTTTACATCTATTTGAGTGGTTAACTCATTTTTGATGGGAATGGTCGCAAGACCTGAAAATTTCCAGGATAACTGAGCTACACAAAACTCTTCTTTCTATGCTTGGCACAGAGATTGGCGGTGTCCAGGGTTGGCATTTTCCCATCCAAAACTAATATATACCATCGCACTAGGAAAACTGGTAAATATTGGGATAAATTGGTAAATACTGGGCAAAAGTGGGAAAAACTTGAAAACATTATATGTTAACAAATTCCAACTTTATGGATATTCTTATTCCAAACAGTTCTGTGAAATTTCTTGATAAGTAATTTTAAAACAAATGTCGTAATTATAATTTAATAATATCAAGCTTTATGATTCCATTTTGCAATTAATAAACCTTCAGAAATATTTACTTTTATTGATTAATTGTTTTATAGAAGCTATAGTAGCCAAGTTTTAGTCAGACAGTCACAGTCACTCATCGTCAAAGACTTTGTAATCAAGAATTGTTTTAATGAAGTACATTAAATAGTGTCGGCATTGATTATTACAATATTGTATACTAGCTAAGCAGCACTGCCCCAGACGTCAAAAAATAAATATAATTGCAGTGGAAGATAACCATAGATATATTCCTTCCCGGCATGTCACCATTTTATAATCTGTGATTGCATTTCAAAGATGTACATCGCCAAAATCAGATATGATGAAAGTAAAATGTCTCAGTATCTTATTATTACAAGGAAATTACAAACTTAATAACGTTTTCCTATGCATGCATTTAGGCGGCAATAATCATTCAAACCAAGACAGTAATGTAAAGCCATAATATATAATGTTACCTAGCAACGATTAAATACAAATGAGTTGGCAATTTAGTAAACCGAGGCCGAGAGCATTGCAATGCATGGTTGTTACATAATTCTACTATTCTAATAGAGTTGCATTTGATTAATTATACATTGGATAATTGAGTCTTTTACTATTCGAATAAAGATAATTCCAGTTCTAATCCTTACTTAACTCAATATTAGAATGTTCAAGTTAATTCCAATAGTAAATCGCAGCAAGAATGTTGGAAATGGAATTAAGATATTTAAATAATTTAAAAAACTTATCTATTTCATAATAGCCTCTTTTGTTTCATATTCACTGTCTCGTACTATAATGTATCAGAAACAGAAATGCACTAAACAAATTTTAAAATCCAGCTACATATGTGTGAGATGTGTAACTGTTATTAGAATTAAATTATGTTATAGTAATCGTACATAATATTTGCTGGACCAAGAGATCAAATTATATAAACCTTATTTCATCACTCAACTTCAGCAATACGTTATTTGTAAGTAGCCTAAGCATTTAAAAGTGATGAAGGAAGGTTTTTAAATGTTATAGAACTATAAAAAAAGTAATAATAATATTCATAGTAGCAATATGAGAAACTAATTTTGTAAGATTTTTAACATTTACAGGGCATCACAAAGAAACCTAGAAAGGATTCAATTGGTGAAGTGCAGCATTGATTGCTGATGATGTGTAAAATAAATGCATGCAGAAGGATGACGACCAATGAAGAAAGAGGTTAACAGCTCTGAGGAGAGGACAATAAGTTAAGTTATCTCATTTTCTTTCATATTTTGCACAAATTTGACGTTAAGAATGCGGGCAAACAATTGGGTTTTATTCCTGTACCAAATTTTAGGTCAAACTAAAAATGGGGGTAGCATCCAGTGAAGACGTCATGGTTTCTAGGATTCGACAAATTCGCTACGAATTGAAAGTTTTGTAATCTAAATTTCAAACGTACCATCCGGGACCATTGCTTGTTGCTTAAGGACGGCTTAAAATTTAGCGTTAGGTATCTGATTACTCAATAATACATTGTGTTACCTCTTGACAGGGTCTTGTGTATGCCTAATACAAGTGCAGGTGAAGTGGCCTTCTGACATCCTATGCTGTAAGTATAATGTTATGATTTTTATTAAAATGGAGAAAATATGCTTCCTTTTCTATATGTTGAAGATGGAATTGGGCAAAAAAAAGGCCGATATGCTATGCTGTAAGTATAATGTTATGATTTTTATTAAAATGGAGAAAATACGTTTCCTTTTCTTATGTTGAAGATGGAAATGTCCGAAAAAAAGCCGATATGATATGTTTAGTTTCCAATTCCTCTGGAAACCACAGCAAACTCTTAAAATGATAAATTTGTCGTAGTGAGTTTGGAAGTTAATCCAATTAGAACACATTATTTCTAAATATATGCAGTTAGTGGGAGCAATATCAACGTGGAGTTGAAAGTGAATTCAGTATTTAAAAGCAATAATACTGCAGTTGGTGTTCTACAGTCATTGGAAATAAGGCACATGTTAGTGCAAAAGAAATGCAGTATTTATTTAGATATTTATTTATGCTCTCATTTTATCAAGAAAGATATAAAACTCATCATTCCGTACCCAGTTTGTTTTGGGAAATATCCGTATTGAAGTTGGGGATCCCATATATATATAAAAAAGTTGTTAGCCTTATGTTAGGCCGCCTTTTCTCGCAACAAAAAAAAAAAAACTTGAAAACCTTATATGTTAACAAATTCCAACTTTATGGATTACACTCATATTCCAAACATTTCTGCATGATTTCTTGATAAGTAGTTTTAAAACAAATGTCGTAATTATAATGTAATAATATCAAGCTTTATGATTCCAGTTTGCAATAAATAAATCTTCGGAAATATTTACTTTTATTGTTTAATTGTTATATAGCTCTAGGCTATTGTAGCCAAGCCCAAAATAAATAACTGAAGTACTGAAGTTCAGGCTACAAAATATAAATTTAATATAAACATAAATACACAGTATTTGCAATACATAGTTCAGTTTCAATCAGAAGAGGAACCTTTTCCAAATACTTTTTTTCTTCCCTTTTTTCCTCCCTTCTTTTTTTTTCCATACAATATTATTAGTGGTGTGTCGCCTTCTGTGTGGTGGAAGAATCTTAAAAAAGTGGAACTGATACAAACTTTCTGGAACTAATGGAACACCTTCAGGATGTCCTGCACCACCCACATTTTTGGAGTGTACTTTTACAAAGTTCTCACTTATTCATAACAAATTAGAAACAGATTAGGCTCACAAAAATTTCCAAATTAGTGTTTTATTACATGATTTCGAAGTGAACTTTAGATTGGTAAATTTTCAGAAAATCCATTCATAAGTAAGTTACACTGTGTAGAACCTACATTAATTTTGAAGTTATTTCTCATTTTCTTGTCATACTTTAAGTAATGCAGGATGCCATATGCAGTACAATTTTAAAAAGAAAAGTTTTATGTACACTTTTTGAAGTTTTTTAATAAAGATGACGAATTTCATTTGCTCAAAGTGTACTTTTATGTAGATCGCAATTTCTGAGAATGGTGAAAATTATCAGTATAGCCTATATTGAAATTATGTATTACCAGGATTTTAACCTATTTTTATTTTACAGTCATAAAAAAATATTTCAACAGTTGGATGGCCAGAAGTTGCAATAACAGTATAGATTAAGCCTACTAAAAGAAATTAATAATTAAAATTGTTTCAGTAATGAGTTTTTTCCAGTTTTTCCCATGTGGAGAAAACTACATATTTCCCAGAATGGTAAATACCGGTTTTTACCATGGTATTTACTGGGGGTGGGAAAAGCATTGCCAACCCTGGTAGTGTCAAGAGAACCTGAAGAGACACATATAAATTAGGAAACCCGGTTTCAAGTTTGTGCAGTAACTTTAGTTTAGTACTTCTTCTGGTGTCTCTGCTTCTAAATGTTGGTGCCCCCAAATGTTCCTAAACATTTCCCTCCTTAGGTGGCTTCCTAGTTCATCTATGTGGACCAGCCGGCCCCGCTTTTCTGTTTCCTTTTTCTTTTCCTATGGACTTCCAAGAATTAATCTACTAGACGAATAATAAGCTACATATCACATATTCCTATTGTTCAATGGCTGTAACTCTTCTTTCCCTTTCAAAACTGGATTACATCAAAATGTGCCTTCCAGTGTTCAAAGTGTCTTTGTTTAGTACAACTTAAAGAAAAGAATAATATGTAATGTAATATACTCAGCACTATTATCACAACACTTTCACAACAGCAGAAACACTTATGATGAGTTGCCGACAAAACACATTCTACAGCAGCTACACCATACGTTTATTTATTCGGTCTGGATTCCCAAATTTTTTCTTCTAGTCTTATAATTAGACCTTTCTTGGGCTCAAATTGCTATGACCTGATTCCACACATGACTCGAAAAACTAATCAATTTTATTATAATGTTAAGACACAATATGACACCAACAATGACCTAGCAAACACAGACTGGTGTGTCGCTACACATGACATTCCAAAGCATAGCTGTAGTGGCGCAGGAACTATGATGTCAAACCGAAATACTACTGGAACTTTCAACTTGAATTGCGGACGTATGGATAACCATAGAAAGCTCAGATTTTCCCACAAACTAATCTCTAAATATCTTCTATTTAAATCAGTTTTCACCTGAAAATGCACTCTTTAAGTTGCCAGGGCCTTTAATGGAAGTCACATTTTTACAAGATAACCTAAGGGCGAGTTTCAGAGGAGGAGATTTAATTCTTGCTACTAAATCTTACATTTCTAAATCACACATTTAACACACACTAAAAAGATCTAGAATAAATTACAAAACAGCCATTCCTTTATAACATACACCTCATAGCAAAAAAATAGAACTGCTGATTCTACTGTTAAAATCAGGTAGGCCTACTAGAAAGTAAAATCTCTGAATGTACAGGAAGGGGTGTTTCCTTGGTATCATTTTGTTCAAAATTATACTACAGTGAGTCCCACGCAAGAGTTGGCCAATGACGCGGGTTTCTGCGTCGCGGCTGGCACAGCTCCAACTCCCGAGCGATCGGGTGAAATATCTACGCAAATAATGCCGCGGTCGTTGTAATGATTCAGGTTATAACAATTACAGTTAAAATTACAATGAAAATAACCACGTACTTCATCACAAGAGATGATGGAAATGTTCTCCTCTTGCATCCAGACAATACTGGCACCTTTTTAGCAAATTTTCTTTCACGCGCATAAGTTCAGCTTCCGAGACTGAATTCATTTCTTTTGTGATAGGCCTATGTGATATTGTCATCAAGTTCTTCTAACAATATGTAAATATTATTTATGGGGAAACTTGAAAAATAAAGTGTATAGGTCAATTTCCCATATACAAGAAGAACTTAAAAACAATATCACAAGAGAAATTAACTCTATCTCGGAAGCTGAAGCTGAAGCGCGTGAAAGAAAATTCCCTAAAAAAGGTGTCAGCGTTGTGCTTATGCAAGAGGAGAACATTTCCAACATCTCTTGTGATGAGGTACATGGTTATTTTTGTTGTAATTTTAACTGTAAATGTGAGAACCTGAATCATTACACCAACCGCGGCAATATTTGCGTAGATATTTCCATCGATCGCTCGGGAGTTGGAGCTGTGCCAGCCACGACGCAGAAACCCGCGTCATTGGCCAACTCTTGCGTGGGACTCACTGTATTTTAAGCCAATGTAGAGGCAGGTGTCATTTTTTTCACATCTATTACGCAATATAAGTAGTTATTTACTGCAATTTTTCAGAGCAATAATAATGAAAATTCACATGATTGCAAAGGAGACCACAAAGTAAGTAGGCAAGTATGAAACATTATAAAAATGTATTTCCATTTTTTTTTTTAAATTAGCTGTTACCACATGTACATGTCACATCCGTTACTAAAAGAATGGCTAAAAATGCAAACACTGAAAATGTAAATAAAAATAAAAATATATAGCAGAAGTATAAATAACACACAAAATCCTAATTTACCTACAAAGTAAAGTGGTCCCTGTACAGGCCATGAAAGTCCTTAAGGTTCCAGAAGGTTAAAGCTCTCAGAGTTTAGACATTTGGCACATATGTAGGTGTAAGGTTATCAGCCTTACGCACCGGCTGCTTTACCCCTGGTGCTCATTTCTGTTAGAGGCTGAGTCTACCTCAGGGGCATACTGGCACCAGAAGAATTTAAGGCCAATGGAAAAATCCCATTGACACCATCAATAATTGAACCTGCAACCTTCCAGTTTGTAGCACTATGACTGTGATTTGTATCAAAATTGTCATTGCTAAGCACCTTGGTTAATCAAAGTTTTGGGGATAGTATAGCACTCTACTGTTTGTAATATTTTCATTTTAAAAGCACAGAAAACTGCCAAATTTGATGTTATATTATCCTTAAGAATCTATAGATTCCATTTATAAGCACCGTAAATTTGTGCAAATATTCTAAATATAAGTAAAATCGTGAAGAAGTAATTAACCTAAAATGACACTGAGAACTGCTGTCAAACCACGAATCTCCATGCACTGACCGATGTTCTATTGTCGGGCAAAAGGTCACTTGGTGATAATGCAATACTGGAAACCTAAAGGTAAAACACTAGTATCATTGGCTCAGTCATTATCGAGGCTGCCAATGAGATGCAAGATCATCGACCAGCCAATGGGAGTGTTGGTGTTCAATTTTTAGGTTGTGTAACCACTCTGAACACCTTGTGTGAAATTACAGTAGAGTGCTACACTAAACCCAAAGTTTTAAAGTAGACCTGCATTGTCACAGTTATAAAAGCTAAGACTTTATAAAATCTCACCTTTATCTTCGGGTCTAAATACAACAACTTTGACACTTCTTGTGTGGCCTTTAAAACAGTGGACTGGTGAAAAAGTACTCTGATGAACATCCCAAAGTACCGCAGTATGATCACCAGAGACAGTAACCAATTTCATCTCCCCTTCCATCCATGCCAGGTCAAAAATTGCATTATGATGTGCCTGTATTCCTGATAAGAAATAAATGAAAGGTTTATAGCATTTACAGTACAGGTCTAAGTGAATTATAACAACAGGATGCACAATGTGCACTGTATTCAACCTTCAAAGAATTTTGTCTACGATGTTCTTTTGTTGCACTCTCCCAAATGGTATTGATCGCACTAATTTCTGCAAAATTTGCCCAGACACTGTTCACTGAACTGACTGTACTTCTTTGCCTTTCTAAGTCCTATACATCACAAAAGTTTTTATCTACATCCATACATTATTTGTAAGGTAATACAAAAATTACTCTATCATTATTATATAGGCCTGTACACATTATGGGTACTTCTATTTCTACGAAACTTCAGTTACCATTCAGCCATTTCATAAAATATGGGAATTTTTCCCTCAAAGAGAGAAGTTATAAAATTATTGTAATTGGGTGGTCAAAAATAAGTTTAAAACTTCAAATTAACTGAATTTTAAGGACTTGGGTGTATATGAAGTGGTTTCATGTGTAAAATCTGTCGATTTACTTATTTATAGCGTTGAGTTACATTTTTTGCCATTTTTAGCATGATTTTAACACTCTTTAATACCAAGTAGTCAAGAGTAATCAGCTATGTCCATTTTCATTTGAGAAAATATACATCTTAAGGTAAAATTTGGTATAAGATTAACTTCAAAAAATATGTGTGGTTAATTACTATGTAAAATAACAAACAAGGGAATTTTTGTCCCACCCGTA
Source organism: Ectobius pallidus (assembly GCA_964059195.1). Taxonomy (NCBI): domain Eukaryota; kingdom Metazoa; phylum Arthropoda; class Insecta; order Blattodea; family Ectobiidae; genus Ectobius; species Ectobius pallidus. Next base: position 80,202,655 of record CAXKWD010000003.1, read on the forward strand.
ACAGTGACAGTTTTGTTAAATTATTATTGATGAGTTAAATGTTCTGACAACCTGGAAACAGTTTATAATTTGTATTGAATCCCTCATACCTTCATTAATAACAACATTAAGACCCTAACAGTAATAGCAGAACAGAAAATGAGCTTTTGTTTTGCATCATTAAAATCAGTGTCCAAATTATGTCCCACCCGTAACAGATTTTGAAAAACAAATTTAAAATATTTAAAATAAATGTTTAATAATGCTTTGCATGTAGAACGAAGGAGAAGCCATAGTAGATTTTACAGAATGTGCAGAACCTGTTCTAATTCATTATTTATGACATGTAATAAACAAAAATAGTTGTTATAATTTGCTAGAATGTCCCACCCGTAATTATGAAATGGCTGCATTGTAAGTAGGTGACATGGCATATTGCTGCAAACACTGCGGGAATTGTGTAACCTACATCATGCTAACAATTATACTAATACATCTATGCACAATGCAATTCCATAATTTTAACAGTGATACTGTGGACGAACTTGCAACTAGCAATTTCAATTAAACACACCAAAATTTTTACTCAAAATGTAATTTTACATAGTCATAGGCCATATGTGATTTAAATGAATGTACAAATATGTGTGCAATTCTTACACCAATGTAATAATTATAAATTTGATTTCATAATAACAATCTACATCTGTCCTCTAAAATTAGTACACTAAAAACTAATGCAAAAATAACAAATTTACAAGTAAATCTCAGTAAACCAGAATAATTAAATGTGTAATGAGCTTAACAAAGGGGCTGAGTTTTAAAAAATCTAAAGGTCAATGAATGGCACAGACAAGATTTAGAATTAATTTTCAAAACAAAAGCCAGCGAGGCAAGTTAAGGAACAAGATGCACAGAAGCACAAGCAGAAGCAAGTAGATGCAGCCTACTCTCTTTTCCCTGCCTAATTATCTCATCATTCCGCAAGCTGGCAGTAGCGGCTATTCAGGGGAAGTAGGTGAAGTAGCACTTCACCAGTATTTTCCCTTTACAATACGTATTTTTAAAGTTTATTTTCCATATCACAAATTGGATTTTACTATAAATGTATCTGTATTTTTGAACTGCCCGCCACGCCACCACCTGGTGGCAAAGCTAGGAAACACTGAGATCCTGAGCACGCAGCATGCTTCAAGTCGGCCGTGTGAAGGTGAACTGGAAACCACGCCCTCCGTTGCATGGGTAGTCTGTTCAAATAAAAAATGAGGATGGCAAGCAGCAGTTTTCTCGCTTATCCCATGTCTGCTAGGTGACGAGAACAGACTACCCATGAAGCAGTCCCCCTTGTCCAGGCATATTCTTCGCCGTGCCAGCACCTCACACTCTCAGCTCGGAGAAAGAGGTGGGCACGTTAGATCTTCCACCGTCTAACGGTCTAACGCCACCAAATTCGAATGTGTTAAATTCAGAAAAACCCGGATTCCACTACCCCGATTAAGTATTCTGTCGCACTGGGAACACTAAGCGACTTCCTCTACCTCGATCATTAAAAATACTATTTTCTCATCTCTTATTCCATTTCCGGGGAACTCTCATGCGATTTGCCCTGCCCTAATTATTATTATTGTCATTATTACTATTATTATTACCATCATTATTATTATTGTTATTATTATTATTTTTGTGCTATTTTCTCTCGTCACACAACTCACACAACGTTCGACGAGACGAGAGAAATTAGCAAAAAAATAATCGCGTGAGAATTCCCAGAGATGGATTAAGAGACGAGCAGTTTAGATAGGCCTACTAATAATTTTTAAAAATATTTTAAGTTTGCTGTATGAAATGATATTTGCAGCACACCCTCGTTTTGAGCCACAAGCCGCTATTGGGTGAATTCCGCTATTAACATAAGCATGTGGCATTTTTTTCTCTTCACCTAATTTTCCGGCCACGAGCCACCACTGCAAGCTGGCCACATGTTTCTCAGTCTGAGTGCAAATTTTTGTGTGCAAGAAAGTGTAAATTGATTTATTCAATTGTTACAGTTCTGAAATTAGTGAGCTGAGGAAGTAGAAGACTGATAACAGGAGAGTTCACTATTACAAACTTAAATTACATGTGTATGGTATTGTTAGAATAGCCCATAGAAAATGTTACTCATATATAGGCTGCACTTGCGACTTGGCATATTCATACCGGTCTGGTAGTAGAAGCAGAAAGGATGAGAGGAACTAGAGCTAAAGGTGTGGTCAATGCACGGTCCAAATATTCACATGCTTATTATTTAACTTGTCGCACTGTATGCAGATGTAGATATCTCGTCCTGTGGTTCCTGTGTTGAGCAAGTCTCAAGGATACAGAACACATCAGATCAAAATATACATGCATGTAATAACAACAATATACAGAACTGTAAGCTGCCAAACTTATTCAAGCTGGAAATAATATTCATCCATATTGCAGAAGGTGCGAGTTATTAAAAATTCCTTGAAAGATCTTTTGAAAGATTTGCATTTCTTTTTAATAACAATAATTTAATGTTTCTTGGAAGCTTATTGTATATCTGTATTGAAGAATAATAAGCACCCATCTGAAAAAGATTTATTGAATTAGCTGGTCTATGAAAATCATTCATGTTTTTAGTAGTACATCCATTTACACTGCAATTAGTATGAAAGTAATCAATATTATCTACCATATAACAGATTACCACATATACAGTGAGTCCCACGCAAGAGTTTGCCAATGACGCGGGTTTCTGCGTCGCGACTGGCACAGCTCCAACTCCCGAGTGAGCGGGTGAAATATCTACGCTAATAATGCCGCGGTCGGTGTAATGATTCAGGTTCTCACATTTACAGTTAAAATTACAATGAAAATAACCACGAACCTCATCACAAGAGATGTTGGAAATGTTCTCCTCTTGCATCCACACAATACTGGCATCTTTTCAGGAAATTTTCTTTCACGCGCATAAGTTCAGCTTCCGAGACTGAGTTACTTTCTCTTGTGATAGGCCTATGTGATATTGTCTTTAAGTTCTTCTAACAGTATGTAAATATTATTTATGGGGAAACTTGAAAAATAAAGTGAATAGGTCAATTTGCCGTACATAAGAAGAACTTAAAGACAATATCACAAAAGAAATTAACTCTATCTCGGAAGCTGAACTTATGCGCGTGAAAGAAAATTTCCTAAATAGGCGCCAGTGTTGTGCGTATTCAAGAGGAGAACATTTCCAACATCTCTTGCGATGAGGTGCATGGTTATTTCCATTGTAATTTTAACTGTAAATGTGAGAACCTGAATCATTACACCGACCGCGGCATTATTAGCGTAGATATTTCACCCGCTCACTCGGGAGTTGGAGCTGTGCCAGTCGCGACGCAGAAACCCGCGTCATTGGCAAACTCTTGCGTGGGACTCACTGTATATGTGGTAATCTGTTATATGGTAGATAATATTGATTACTTTCATACTAATTGCAGTGTAAATGGATGTACTACTAAAAACATGGGAATAATATGCACTTTAACTAAGTTTTCGATTTTCATGAAAACCAATTTTTTTATCGATGTGAAAAACCACTCTAATCGTTCAGGAATTTTCACAGAATTTTTTGACACGTCACACACCTTTGTACTTGCCACGAAGGCTTCAAAAAACAGTAATTAAAGTCGTGATTTTCCCCATTTTAAATCATAGTATTCTCTACCACGGCTATTTGATGATTAAACCCACATCTGACTTTGGAGCAGTACCAACCTGACAGCTAGTATCACACTGCATTTACACAAGTTAGAATGGAAGCTTTCATTTCGTATAATATCCGGTCGGGAAAACAATAGGAACTTCCTCAATGACAAGTTATATTAAAATAAAGCGCTGGGGTTACGCAAATTCGAACGGAAGCTTAATTTTATGTAATACATGGAGAGAAACCATGTTCGAGTATTTTATGTAATAACTCATATTTCCTTCGTGTTTTAATGAAGTAGAATAAGGAAACTTTTTCAAATATTAATTCGTGATCAATTAACATTAAAGTGTCCCCCCGCCTTGTGTTAGTCGGTAGCACGCTTGCCTTCCACCCGGCGGCCCGGGTTCGATTCAGCAGTGAAAAATCTCTTTCCCGAGTTCGTGACTGGGTGCTTGTGTTGTACTTAGGTTTAAATGTGAGGTAGGGGACTGGCGCACCCTGGAAATAAATTCGCCGCAGATATCCCCTTAAAGGATCTCCAGGAGACGTTTGCGCGATCCGGTAGGGCTACTACTTCCACTATTAAACTAAGACAAATTCGAATTGAAGCTTGATATTAGAAAAAAGCATTGTTTAATTGCTGTTTTGCTTCATGTTTCATGAAGAGCTAACAGAGAAACATTTTAAATATTACTCAATTTCTTTCTTCACATTGTTGTTGTTATTATTATTATTATTATTATTATTATTATTATTATTATTGTTGTTGTTTTCTAAAATACTTGTCTTCAACATTGTCCTTTCATAAAAAAATAATAATCGTAATTTGGTATGAAACATTCTTCCATCCATTCATTTATCCATCCGTTCGTCCATTAATTCATCCGTACATTCATTCATCCATTCAACCATAAATAAATATTTAAATTCATCCATCCATCCAGTTACTAGTTAGTAAATTATTTCCACCATCCATCCATAGACTGATGGATGGATGAATCTATGGGTGTATTGTTGAATTATTTAATGTAAAGGATGAGTGGGTGGATAAATGGATGCATGGATTTATTAATGGATAGCTGAATGTTTGGATCGATGGGTGGATGAAATAGTTAAATGAATTATTTATATAATAAATTAATTAATGGACGGATGAATGTTTGGTTATAGGGGTGGTTGGCTAGATTGATAGATGAATGGCTGGTTGGATGGTTCATTCATTCATCCATCAAATCCGTATGTTAATTAAATTTTGCATTAATCTATTCATCCATCCATTGATTAGTTCATTGATTAACCAATCCACCCATCCATTAATTGATCTATTAATTCATCCGTGAATCCACCCATCCATTCATCCCCTAATGCATGGCTTTCATCACAAAGTCTGTGCAACTAGCAGTTTTCACGAACCCAATAGCACATGCCGGTGTAAATTCTGTAAAGATGAATGTCCCTTGTATCACATCCTGCAGTGCAAAGGAATCTCGAAATCCATCACAGAAATTGCCAAAGAGGATAGTGAACTTTGATCTAGTTACAACAGTGCACCTCAGAGGGTTTTTGAACACACACACTACATGCATACTTATGCGCAATTCATCTATTATTATTAATCCAACAAACCTACCACCCACCCATCCATCAATTCAGACATCAATAAATCTATCCATCCATCGAATTATCCATTCATCCATAAATTATTTTTCCAACCATCCAATTATTAACAATGAGATAATTAATTTTCATTTTTAACTAAAATTATTAATCCATCCATTGTCTATTAATTCATCCACCCAACCATTCATCCACCCATCTGTTCAATCATCCATACATCCATCCAGTCATTCGTCCCTTAATTAATTCATATATTCCACCATTTAATTATCCATACATTCATTCATTCATTCATTCATCCACCCATCTATCCACTCATGCATCCATCAATAAATTCATTCATTCATCGATCCAACCAACCATTAATCAATCCATTCACTCATTAATTTATTTATTAATTAGCCCACCTACCCATTCATCCATCCATTATTAATTCATTCATCCATAAATATATCCATTCATTCATCCGAAATTATTTATTTCACCCACCTAACCCACCATCCATCAAATGCTTTATGGATATATAAATAAATGGATGGACGGTTGAATTAATTAACTAATTGGATGGATAAATGTATGCATTAATTGATTCATCAATGGATGGGAGGATGAATTAATTAATTATGTATCTAATTCATTAATTACTGGATAGATGAAGGGTGGATTGCTTGGTGAATGAATTAGTTAAATAATGGATCGATGAATGACTTCTGTAATAAGTGGATAGATCAATTAATAATTAATGGATGGTTGGTTAGATAACTGGATTGATTGATGGACGAATGGATGGTAGGATGAATGAAAAATGAATGGATGTATAAATGGATGATTGATACATGGCTGAATGAATTATTGGGTGGGCAGATAATAGTTTTCGTTAATTTCATAATTATAATTGTTATAAATAACTATTAAACGTATAAATAATATAACAGTAAAAATCTGGTTTGACATGTAATACATGTTTTCTATATTAGTCGATCGTCCTGAACGCGAATTTCACTATAAATACATTCCGATTTAAAATTAATGTTAAGCAATTTTCTGAGTAATAATATTAACAATATAAGAAATATAAATTATATGGCAATAAAAATGTTATTGTAGATGATATACATGTTTTTGCATGTATTTCACCACTTCTGAACGCGTATATGACAATAATAATAATAAGTTCCTTCCGCACTTCGAGAAAATTCTGATTTTCCATTAATATCACACATTTTTCGCAGAAAAAGTAGGAAGTATTTAAATAAAAATTCATTACATAGAAGAATTTTTTTCCCGACCTAAGTTATATGTCTTATCTATAATTTGACCCTTATGAACACGAATATAATATTATAATAATAACCAGTTCCTTCCGCACTTCTTGAAAATACCGATTTTCCATTAGTGTCACACAGTTAACGCAGAAATAGTAGGACCGTTTCAAAACAAAAATTCATTACATGGAGAGAAATTTTTTTTCCGACCTAAGTTACATGCGTTATCTATAATTCGACCCTTCTAAACACGAATATAACAATAATATAAACCAGTTCCTTCCGCACTTCGAGAAAAAACCGATTTTCCATTAGTGTCACACAGTTTACCCAGAAAAAGTAGGACCGTTTCGAAACAAAAATTCATTACATGGAAGGAAAATTTTTTCCCGACCTAAGTTATATGTCTTATCTATAATTAGACCCTTATGAACACGAATATAACAATAATAATAACCAGTTCCTTCCGCACTTCTTGAAAATACCGATTTTCCATTAGTGTCACACAATTAACGCAGAAAAAGTAGGACCGTTTCAAAACAAAAATTCTTTACATGGAAGGAAAATTTTTTCCCGACCTAAGTTATATGTCTTATCTATAATTTGACCCTTATGAACACGAATATAATTATAATAATAACCAGTTCCTTCCGCACTTCTTTAAAATACCGATTTTCCAATAGTGTCACACAGTTTACGCAAACAAAGTAGGAAAGTTTCACACAAAAATTCATTACATGGAGGAAAATTTTTTTTTCCGACTTGTATTAAATGAGTTATTTATAATTAGACCCTTCTGACCACGAAAATCACAATAATAATAAGCAGTTTCTTCCGCACATCGAGAAAATACCGATTTTCCATTAGTGTCACACATTTCTCGGTGGAAAAGAGGGAACTATTCAAAGAAAAATTAATTCTGTGTAGGATAATTTTTTTCCCAACTTGAAATACATGTGTTATCTATAATACGACCCTTCTGAACACGAATATAACAATAATAATAAGCAGTTTCTACCGCACTTCGAGAAAATACCGATTTTTCATTAGTGTCACACATTTCTCGCAGGAAAAGAGGGAACTATTCAAAGAAAAATTCATTCTGTGTAGGATAATTTTTTTTCCAACTTGAAATACGTGTGTTATCTATAATACGACCCTTCTGAACACGAATATAACAATAATAATAAGCAGTTTCTACCGCACTTAGAGAAAATACCAATTTTTCATTAGTGTCACACATTTCTCGCAGGAAAAGAGGGAACTATTCAAAGAAAAATTCATTCTGTGTAGGATAATTTTTTCCAACTTGAAATACGTGTGTTATCTATAATACGACCCTTCTGAACACGAATATAACAATAATAATAAGCAGTTTCTTCCGCACTTCGAGAAACTACCGATTTTTCATTAGTATCACACATTTCTCGCAGGAAAAGAGGGAACTATTCAAAGAAAAATTCATTCTGTGTAGGATAAATTTTTTTCCAACTTCAAATACGTGTTTTATCTATAATTCGTCCCTTCAGAACACGAATATAACAATAATAATAAGCAGTTTCTTCCGCACTTCGAGAAAATGCCGATTTTCCAATAGTGTCACACATTTCTCGCAGGAAAAGAGGGAACTATTCAAAGAAAAATTCATTCTGTGTAGGATAATTTTTTTTCCAACTTGAAATCATGTGTTATCTATAATACGACCCTTCTGAACACGAATATAACAATAATAATAAGCAGTTTCTTCCGCACTTCGAGAAAATACCGATTTTTCATTAGTGTCACACATTTCTCGCAGGAAAAGAGGGAACTATTCAAAGAAAAATTCATTCTGTGTAGGATAATTTTTTTTCCAACTTCAAATACGTGTTTTATCTATAATTCGTCCCTTCTGAACACAAATATAACAATAATAATAAGCAGTTTCTTCCGCACTTCGAGAAAATGCCGATTTTCCAATAGTGTCACACATTTCTCGCAGGAAAAGAGGGAACTATTCAAAGAAAAATTCATTCTGTGTAGGGCAAATTTTTTTCCAACTTGAAATACGTGTGTTATCTATAATACGACCCTTCTGAACACGAATATAACAATAATAATAAGCAGTTTCTTCCGCACTTCGAGAGAATTCCGATTTTCCATTTGTGTCACACAGATTACGCGTAAACTGTGTGTCACGAATGGAAATTCGGAATTTTCTCCTAGTGCGTATGGAATTGGTTATTATTTTTGTTCTATTCGTGTTCAGAAGGGTTGAGTTATAGATAACACATGTAAATCAAGTGGGGAAAAAATTTTGCCTGCATGTAATTAATTTTTGTTTGAATCATTCCTACTTTTCTTGCGTAAAATGTGTGACGGTAATGGATAATCGGTATTTTCTCGAAGGGCGGAAGGAACTGGTTATTATTATTGTGATATTCGTGTCCAGAAGGGTCGAGTAATAGATAACACATGTAAATAAAGTGGGAAAAAAAATTTTGCCTCCATATAATTTATTTTTGTTTGAAACATTCCTACTTTTCTTGCGTAAACTGTGTGACGGTAATGGAAAATTGGTATTTTCTGGAAGGGCGGAAGGAACTGGTTATTATTATTGTTATATTCGTGTTCTGAAGGGTCGTATTATAGATAACACACGTATTTCAAGTTGGAAAAAATTTATCCTACACAGAATTAATTTTTCTTTGAATAGTTCCCTCTTTCTCTGCGAGAAATGTGTGACACTAATGGAAAATCGGTATTTCTCGAAGTGCGGAAGAAACTGCTTATTATTATTGTTATATTCGTGTTCAGAAGGGTCATATTATAGATAACACACGTATTTCAAGTTGGAAAAAAATGTATCCTACACAGAATGAATTTTTCTTTGAATAGTTCCCTCTTTTCCTGCGAGAAATGTGTGACACTATTGGAAAATCGGCATTTTCTCGTAGTGCGGAAGAAACTGCTTATTATTATTGTTATATTCGTGTTCAGAAGGGACGAATTATAGATAAAACACGTATTTCAAGTTGGAAAAAAATTTATCCTACACAGAATGAATTTTTCTTTGAATAGTTCCCTCTTTTCCTGCGAGAAATGTGTGACACTATTGGAAAATCGGTATTTTCTCGAAGTGCGGAAGAAACTGCTTATTATTATTGTTATATTCGTGTTCAGAAGGGTCGAATTATAAATAACACATGTAACTCAAATCGGAAAAAAAAATTCTCCATATAATAAATATTTATTGATATCGTTCCCCGCTTTTTCTGTGAGTAGAACACTGCACACATCCCTAGCGTCTGACTGTAACGGTGTTTTTTGTTCGCCAGCACCACAAATATTATTATTAGCTTTCGGGATTTTAGGTTGGTAAAATGCAATTTTAGGTGCCTAAAGTAAGCTCTATATAATTATGAAATAGGATTTAAAAATTGCAAAAATGATCTATTAAAAATCGTGAATTCCATTGAAGTTGGTATTTTTCTTAAACATCCAATTAAAATAATACATTATTATACGAGTATATTTAAGAAGGACCACCGGTGTGGTCTCGTGGTTAGCGTCGCTGTCTACAGATCCGTCGGCCCGGGTTCGATCCACGGTGCCTCCTCGGATTTTTCTGGAACGGGGTGCACTCAGCCTCGTGACTCAAATTGAGCAGAGAGGAGTAGCGGCTCCGGTCATGGATACCACCATTAACGGCCGTGGGTGTCGGCATGCAGACCACATGCCTCTAATCCTGCCATCTGCCTATCGTAGATGACGCAGTGGACGAGTTCTAGACCTTGTCCCTTCAGGGATGTTAGCGCCACGGAGTTAGTTATATTTAAAAAGGCAAAATTCAACAAGCAATAGGCCTATAAACAATATTCATTTCTTCCATATCTTGTCCACAATTGGCTACACCCTTGGGTAGAGAGGAACTTTTCATGTGCAAACCGTTATTTTCAGACAACAGACAATCGTTCTTATTTGAGAATCTCCACCAAGTGTTCATAGTTATTATTATTACAGGTTTATTGTAAACATCGCAGTTTGCTTGTAGTAATAGATAATTATTTTTTTCTTTCTTTTTTAAATTGCACATATTTCCTAGGGGCAATTTTATTGTCATGCCAGTTCAGAAAGAATTTCTTTTTCGCTAAGGGTGTCCAAGTAGTACTTACTTCTTTAGTAACAAAATATGTGTGTTTAATACAGTTCTGAATAATCCAGCAGAATAAAATCATATCAATTAAAATGTGCATCTACAGCCATAGGAAAGTCGCTCATTTATGACAACATCTTCTGTAGTGTTCCTACAAATGTAGAAACTCTGCCTTACTGACTGCACCACCCAGGAAATATATTTTCGTTTCGTGTGCGTCTACAGCCATGGGACTGTCGCTCATTTATTATGTGTACACCTTCTGAACTGTTCCTGACAATTTTGAAACTCTGCCATACTGACTGCTCCACCCAGGAAATATATTTTAGTTCCGTGTGCATCTACAGCCATGGGACTGTCGCTCATTTATTATGTGTACACCTTCTGAACTGTTCCTGACAATTTTGAAACTCTGTTGTACTGACTGCTCCACCAAGGATATATGTTTTAGTTCCGTGTGCATCTACAGCCATGGGACTGTCGCTCATTTATTATGTGTACACCTTCTGAACTGTTCCTGACAATTTTGAAACTCTGCCGTACTGACTGCTCCACCAAGGAAATATATTTTAGTTCCGTGTGCATCTACAGCCATGGGACTGTCGCTCATTTATTATGTGTACACCTTCTGAACTGTTCCTGACAATTTTGAAACTCTGCCGTACTGACTGCTCCACCAAGGAAATATATTTTAGTTCCGTGTGCATCTACAGCCATGGGACTGTCGCTCATTTATTATGTGTACACCTTCTGAACTGTTCCTGACAATTGTGAAACTCTGCCGTACTGACTGCTCCACCCAGGAAATATATTTTAGTTCCGTGTGCATCTACAGCCATGGGACTGTCGCTCATTTATTATGTGTACACATTCTGAACTGTTCCTGACAATTTTGAAACTCTGCCGTACTGACTGCTCCACCAAGGAGATATATTTTAGTTCCGTGTGCATCTACAGCCATGGGACTGTCGCTCATTTATTATGTGTACACCTTCTGAACTGTTCCTGACAATTTTGAAACTCTGCCGTACTGACTGCTCCACCCAGGAAATATATTTTACTTCCGTGTGCATCTGCTCGTTGGTAATCTCAACTTTAACGTAAGTTATGATACGGTTGTGGATTGTGAATTTAACACATTCGAATTTGATGTAAAATCGCAATTTTCTCCTTAAAGGTCTCAAAATAATTAGGCCTTAGTGTATACGATGTTAAATTGCAGCCTGCATATTTATTTGTCCGGAGATATTATTCATAGCGTTGATATTAATGCGGGAGAGGGAGAAAAGGCATTCAGGTGTTGAGTGTGTAAGAGGTCATTTACCGGATTTATTGCTTTTGTTTTGATTTGTCCTTACGCTCGTATGAGTTTCACGGCATTCAGGTCTAGTCAGTGGCGGACGCAGAAATTTTTTTCGGGTGGGGATTTGAATAGGTAGACGGAACACTACAAAAAATTAATCAACTTACATATACAATTAGTTTATGAAACTGGCCACTTAGAGTACATATATAGCCTTTTTTTCAAATTTCGGGGGGGTTGTAACCCTCCTATCCCCCTGCGTCCGCCACTGGGTCTAGTGACTGTTAATATACACATAACTTAAGTAAGGTAAATGTAATACGGCATTAATATATGTGTCCAAAAATAAAATACGTAGTTATAAAAATGTTGGAAATGCAATTTCACTCATACTGAAGAGTGATCATTTTAGTATCCTGTATGTAACGAAGAGAATCCTATAGCAAACATGACATTTACTAGTACATGCACTAAATTCAACTCAACACAAGTAGTTTCAGAGATTTATTTGGAATGTTGGCAATGCTCGTATCAACTGGCCGTTACAGAATGGATCATGGCTGACAAAATGTATTTTACGGCAAAATTCATGCAGTTATTTCTCTCTATTTTCATTTACGAAGCATTTATAAAGACATGTTGCATGTGAAAAAATTCTGTGAAAAATCCTGAACGATTTGAGTGGTTTTTCAGATCCATAAAAAATTTGGTTTTCATATAAATCGTAAACTTAGTTAAAGTGCACTTATACCAAAACATGAATGATTTTCATATACCAGCTAATTCAATAAATCTTTTTCAGATGGGTGCTTATTATTCTTCAATACAGATATACAATAAGCTTCCAAGAAACATTAAATTATTGTTATTAAAAAGAAATGCAAATCTTTCAAAAGATCTTTCAAGGAATTTTTAATAACTCGCACCTTCTGCAATACGGATGAATATTATTTCCAGCTTGAATAAGTTTGGCCTATGTGATATTGTCTTTAAGTTCTTCTAACAGTATGTAAATATTATTTATGGGGAAACTTGAAAAATAAAGTGAATAGGTCAATTTGCCGTACATAAGAAGAACTTAAAGACAATATCACAAAAGAAATTAACTCTATCTCGGAAGCTGAACTTATGCGCGTGAAAGAAAATTTCCTAAATAGGCGCCAGTGTTGTGCGTATTCAAGAGGAGAACATTTCCAACATCTCTTGCGATGAGGTACATGGTTATTTCCATTGTAATTTTAACTGTAAATGTGAGAACCTGAATCATTACACCGACCGTGGCATTATTTGCGTAGATATTTCACCCGATCTCGGGAGTTGGAGCTGTGCCAGCCGCGACACAGAAACCCGCGTCACTGGCAACTCTTGCGTGGGACTCACTGTATATACTCCCCTGTGAGTGACCAAACCTATGCTGAAAAAAAATAACGGGAAAATTGTATATTGCGACTCACCCGAGTCCCCCACTCCTACTCTCAATCCCTCCCCTAGCGGCAGCATTTGAACTACTAGTAGCGAAGGTAGCGCCATCTCTTAATGAACTGATGAAACAAAAAATAATTTGTTTTTTCTTTATTCTCTTCTTCTCTTCCTTTCCCGTCTCCTTCCTCTCCACCCTACCTACCTATTTGAGACCTATTCCTAATAGTAAATTTTGGATCGACCGGTATTCGAACTCGGGACCCCTAGCCATTATAGCTAGGAGTCTTGACCACTAGGCTACGAGTGAATGTTGAGCACTGAAGGAAGCTTTCGTATATTAGAGTTATGTTAGGGGGATTTCATGAGTTTTAACGCAAGAATCGGTTTTTATAATTTTGAGATATTTTGTTAGTTATGAAAAGAGTAGTGTTGGTACAAGGGAATTTTCCTGCATCAATTAAGCCATATTTAATGTTATAATACAGTGGTTTTTATAATTGTGAAATATTATGTATGGTACAAGCGTATTTTTGTATTGTGAAATAGCCTATTTTGTTGCAAGGGTCATTTTTATAATTATGAAATATTATGTGGAGGTGCAAGGGTATTTTTTATTGCGAAATATTAGGTGACATGTCAATTGCAATCATGCATTACTGGCGTTGAGCAGCGGCTACAGGCATGGCGGCATGGGCTGCGTTGAAGCGGGGCAGGCAGCACACGGCAAGCAGCCAGGCGGGGAAGCGGCCAGGCGAGTGGAAAGGGAAGCAGGGTGAGTCGCAAAGTACTAACTTACCAAAATAACTGCCTACACAGATAGCATGGGCCTATGTCTTAAGTATGGTGTAATATGTTTACTCTAGGCTGCACAATTTGTGTTTGAAGAATCCTAACTAGGAATAGACTAACTGATTTCCATACGCATTTCTAAATACTATCCACACACTCTAATTCACTGTACCATTTAATAATCAACTCACCCGAGACTTCTGTGTGGATTCGCTTCTTGTGGAGGTTAGTGTCTTGGATACCTATCATTCCATCTTCATTAGCTAGGGCAAGCCAGTGTTCAAAATTCGTCTTGCTGCAAAACTTGCATGCAAAAATTGGAGGTTCCTCCGTTTCTGGTCGTGTGAAACTTAAGCCATAAAATTCTCCATCAGTATAACACTTTAGTCGTTTGATGGCGAAGTCGTAAGAATTCACGATACCTGTTAAAAATCGTGACATTTTAGTTACTACATTTTTGTTTAGGATCTAATGCCCCCCAAACTGAATAACTTAAGGTACTCACTCTGGCCAATCTGCCTTTTGTAGTTCATGTGTAGTAATTCCATGTTAATTTCTTTCTGGCTACGAACTATGAAGCCGAAAGTGGTTTGTTTACAACACCCAGAGAACATCCCATTGGGTTCAGGATTACGCGGGAAAACTCGCTATAATCGATTATTTTCAGAGTTTCGATTACCAGTCGAAATTCTCGATCCGTATGTGCACGATGTAATTCTGCCCACCACCACCACCACCACCACCACAACAACAACAACAACAACAACAATAATAATAATAATAATAATTTTATTGCTACTTTTACACGAATTCCTGGAGAAAAGAGCGTGCAGGAATAATAATAATAATAATAAAAGTAATTTTATTACTACTTTTACACGAATTCCTGGAGAAAAGAGCGTGCAGGCAATCGCGCGCGGTGAAAATAAATGCAGTCTAAAATGCATGCAAGTTCTTTCTCACGGGATTGTGTCTCAACAAAAGAGCACGCGTGAATTTCCTCGCAAAAGGGTGGTACGTGGAGTGGGCGGTTATTTCAATTTCAGCACATGGATACAGTTGCGGCTCGTAGCTATAATTAGTGGGGGGTGCTGCTCCAGAAAATGTTTAGCATTAGTTTTAAAATTGTATAAAAGGAAACATAGGTTTATATAAAAAAGAAAATTTAATCGTTAACTTGATAAGACCCTAAAGCCTAAAAGAACAATTTTTTTTTTTTTTTTTTTTAACTTTAATATAAATATTGTTACAGTTCAAGCTTGATCTATTCATTTAAAAATGAAATCCATTCTTCTTGTTTTAACTTCCGCGAAAAGATCAATAATTTTCTCCTTGATCTGCCATGGTTAAAGTTTTCTGTTAAATAAAATAACCGAAAAAATGAATCAAATAGAATAGCTGGAAACAAGATAATAATCTAATTCTACAATTTATCACATTTAAGAATATGGTACATCATTTTTAAGTACGACACACGCTGAGCCAATAAATAAATAAATAAATAATTAATTAAACACTACCTTCCACCAATACACCAGCTATAATTACCGGATTATTTATTACACATTGTTAATATCAGGATTATGTTAAAAAGATGCGGTCGGTGGAAGCAACAGTGCTCTGTCCTCCTTGCAGTCGCAGCATGCACCTTCCTATATGGGTATGTGCACAACAGTCAAACACTATACCACTAGAACTGTGAAGTGCACAGTTCCATACAAAGATTTTCGTTTCTGTTTTTAATAAACTGGATGATGGCTACTGGCATTAAGCTTAAGGATTATATATTGTACAAGTATAAAAAAATAATTAAAGAAAAGAGGACTCATTATATTAAATGTTAACGATAATATAAAGTAGAAATAAGGGTACGGCAGTTCCACAGTGCCTATACACGAGCCGCCATAGCATGGATATCTACTGGAATTGATGTGCTGTTTGTCTATTGTTGACATGAAATGATCTCCCTTTGTTTCAGCTCAGGATCGCAATCGTTTGAAACTGTTTCTGAATTCTTTAAATTTAATTTACTTTGTCAATGTCAGTTTCTACAGCATTCTCCAAAACACATTATTTTGCTTTGAAAAGACTGGAAATTGTTTGCATTCGACAATAGAAAAGACTTAATCACACATTGTTCTAAGCATGTTACAGTATTACTGGATAGTGTCGCTGACTACAGATCCGTTGGCCCAGGTTCGATCCCTGATACCTCCTCGGATTTTTCTGAGGTAGGGAGGTCTGGTAGGGGTGCACTCAGCCTCGTGATTCAAATTGAGGAGTTACTTGATAGAGAAGTAGCAGCTCCGGTCATGGAAACCACCATTAATGGCTGTGGGTGTCAGCATGCTAACCACATGCCCCCCCCCCCAATCCTGCCATCTGCCTATGGTAGATGACGCAGCGGTTGGGTGGTAGGCCTTCTCGCTTCAGGGATGCAGAGCCTTGGAGTTTAGTTATAGTACTACATACGGATAAAAGAGGAAAAGTTGGATTTAGATTATGCTTGCAATGAATTTATAGGGAGAAGTGCAGTCAAGAGAAATACCGGGTACATTTACAACATTGACAGTACACAACATGGTTTCAGGAACAAATTTCGTACTATTCAGATACCGTACCATAATACAGTAGAAGCTCTTTAAGCTGGCGCTTTCGGGACTCCGTCCGTCCCAAATTAATGGTTGGAAATGAACACTGGCCGTGAAAGCCTACAACATTTTATTCCAAATTAGTGACTTTTCCGGATTATCAAATGTCAGTTACTTTAACGAGAATACCAAAGATAAATCACTCTAGATAAAAATGCAAACAATTAAAACATGTAATTTAAGAAAAATATAGAGTACAAAAATTAAATTCAAGCATTGGATTGAATATTCATGTAAATAAAAAACACTACAATGCCAACCAAGGTCAACGAACACACAAATCCACCTGAAAAACTCTAATGTGAGCGACTCAATCGATGCCAGATTACAGAACCGTAGAATGCCAGACTAAAGAGTTTCTACTGAAACTGTCGGAAGCATGCACACATTGTGAATTCCTCAATCACTGATGACCAAGCAGCGTGAATCAAGGACTCTATGTTTAATGAACATTTCAATATTTTCCAGCACTTGCCAGAAATGCCAGTGGACTGTACCATGAATTACTTATCAGAGGCATGTCCAGTGTGCATAACAAAAAAATTCTTGCAATTTCCCTTTGAGCTTGAGTTGTTTATACAAAACAATATGACCCCCTCCCAAAAAAAAAAAAATGACCAAACACATATTTCATGAATCACACAAAATTAATATTAAATCATGCTATTTTAACTTTAAAGTTCTGTTTCTCATGTAATGCTGCAGCATTATAATATTTCAGATTGCACCACATCTCCTAGCCTAGAATATGCAATTTAAATGTGGCAGAGGAGGACAGAGGGGAGAGAGAGAAACAGAAGAAGTTCTCTATACTACAAAGGCAAAAACTAAAAATGTTTGTCTGTTAACGGGAGATGTCTTCCTGCTCATCTAGCAAAAGAACTGGCTGTACATTTTTCACAGATACTAAGGGATGATTTCTCCATGGTTTTCCCTGTTCCCCACCCTCTACTGCAACTTTCTGCTCTGGAGTTCCCAAGAACTGCAATGGACAGCGTACTGCGTACATAAAATACGATCTTTGCGGTCAATACACACAAATATTAGCACTTTTCTTGATGGCACTTAGTCACCTCTTGCACTGAGAAATCCATGTAGATATCGGCTTTTGAAAAAACGCTCCTCTGTGGTCATCTTTATCCAGAACAGCTTTATCGCTGCTTAAAATCCCAATGATTTTCCAAATTGTTAAAAATCTAGAATACAGACTTTTTCAAAATCCATTTAATCCTTCTGAATACAAATGTAAGTGGAATATTACCTTAAATTTGAAAAATATGCACAATGAGATCAAAACTGAGCAAAATATGCACATATGACATCTAAAATGTATTTAAAATAATCAAACATACAATTCTTGTTTAAATAAATGCTATGACTGAGGGGGAGGGGGAGGGGAGGGGAGGGGGGAAGGACTGTCTTCTTTGAGTTGCAGTCATAATCAGGGCCGTCGCGTGGGCGGGGCGATCGCCCCGGGCGCTGCGACCAGGGGGGCGCCGTGGCAACGGCAAAAATAAAACAACAAACTTTGAAAAAATAAGTAGGATGTACATAACATATTTTTTAAAGTTAGGTATAACTGAATTTTGAATATTACGTTGTATGTTTTTATTGAACAAATAAATATTTGACACCAATAACTTTAGGCCTATATTTGTACTAAGTTCTCCCAAAATAAATATATCCTTATAAAGACATATTTACGATCAACTACGTCACAGGAGAGACTGAATTCTCTGGCCTTCTTGTCCATTGAAAACGACGAAGCACAAAAAATAGACTTGATGGAAATTCTAACGACATTTGCTCGTGCAAAAACCAGGTGAATGTCATTTAATGTTTAGTACCTTATCTTAATTTGATAAACGCGGTTCCCTTATTTATATTCTATTCAATGTATGTATCGAGGTTTCCCACACTATTAATTTGTAGTCCATTAATAACGCCTATAGTATTTTTTATGATAAGATTTTCTAACATTACTAAACTTGTATTAATTTGATTTTCAATACAATCTTATAAAAAAATTTAAATAATTTTATTTCTGGTATTTTTGTAAGGTAATCCGATTAGGTGTCTCTTTTGGGCACAAAAACACAGACAGCGACACAACTCGACGCGCAACTTGTCTAACGAGCGACTGGACGCGATGTGGATTGGAACTCGTCCAGTCCACGTCGCCTCAAGTCGGGTTGCTCATTGCGTGATTAATCCCAAATGTTTATATGTAGGCCTATTTGATAGTGTCGCGTCACTTCGCTCGCTGTGTGTTTGTGTTTGAATCCTTACAGATAGGTGGAATGTCGGTTGGGTGCAAGGCTTGTAAACTACAGAGGTAGCGTATTCCGGCGAGTTTATAGGACAGGGGGTTGCGGCGAGCAGGCGAGTGTGTGACGTCACAAGATTCCAGATCTCACAAATTTCAGTTTTTACTCAGTCTAGAAAATCTTACACCGCGTGATTAAACTCGTAACCTTTAATTAACCCGTGGTCGGATTCCTGTGAAATTTATACAGAAATAATCTACACACATCAGCCCTACTGATGGTTAAAACAGAGCCTTAAAAAAGCGGACACAAATGTTTTTATTTCATTTTATAAACATCACCCGTTACACAAAATTCATGGAGGGAGAAGCAAATTTCACTATGCGACAATTTTTTGTATTTTTGTGTCCCGAAAAAACTTCAAGCGAGAAAGTTTTAGTGAAATAATTGAATTTTAATACAAATGAAGTTCCAGCCCCATATCTCGAGTAATTGAGTGGTAATTATTCCGGGCGCTTCAAGGTGTCAGAATGATTTGGCGCTTCAAGCACGACAGTAGAGAGCATGGTGCCGCTGACAAAGCTTCTACCTACTGATCTCGGCCGCTTGACCGCAGTCTTTTAGCATAGATATTACCAGTACATACTGTTTTTAATAATACAAATGGAAGGTGCTTTAGAAAGTGCAATTAACTGAACCATTATGCCGGGCCAGATATGTGCTGTGGCAGTGTGTAACAGTAATTTTGTAGATTGTAGAAAACAGCTAAGATGTGAACTATTCTGTTATTCAAGTTACTTAAAATGTTCTTCTGATTCTACAGCATTTGTCTTTAAAATCTTGTAAAAATCTCCCAAAGGATCTAGATTTGAATAGAAATTATATAATACAGGTAGGCCTATATAACAGCTAAAGGGTGATTTGTTCTAATATTTTGTTGCCTAGAAAATATTCCTCATTCTAGAGGTTATGTTAGTATAATTTGATGAAAATTTGTTAAAGAATGTATCCTATATTTGTACAGAAATTGTACCTTATAATAAGGGTAGAAAACAACTACGGGAATTTTTATGTATCAATATTAACATGTACAGTACTAATGTTATTATTACATTGCGTAGACTATTGTAGAGTATTAATTTGTGTTAATATTGTAATCAAAGCAATACATTTATATTAATAATAATTTTCTCCAGGTTATATGGGGTAAGTTATGTAGGTAATGATTGGTGAAACACGGCCAAAAGTGTACATCTGTATACAAATTATGTGACGACAGAGATAATATAGACCTAATAAACTAAGGGATGGTTTGTGAATTGCAGGGCAGGGAAACTTTCATGAGCAGCACAACGAAAAGAGGTGCATGATCTTTAAAATCGACGTCTCAACATAAAAAAAAGGACACAAATTGCTTCGCAATGCATTCTACATAAATCACACAATATTTCAAAGGATTTTTCCATGAATTTTTCATTAAAAAGTATCATCGTCTTGCCCTAACTATAACCCGATAGCATGCTCTTAAAGCCTCGGCAATTCAATTTTAACTGTAATACGTTTTCATGTTGATAAATTATATTAAAATATGAAAAGGGCGTAACAAGGTATTAAACTAATAAGGCATTTGATAAGGTAATTAGAAATAAAAGTTACTAGCACAAAGGATCAAAAAATAAAATAAATAATTCAACAAATATCTAAATAACAGTAGTGCAGATTTACAAGATTAGGAAAAAGTTTAATTCATTCTTTTTCCCCAGCGGGTCAATCTTTCAGTATGGGTACAAGTAGCCAGTTAATATCCTTTATTATTGAGTCCACGATTAAAATATTTAAGGATTTTTACGTAATTGCTAGTAGGCCTATTTTATGGAATAAAAAAGACCTCTGTACCGTTCCGATAGCTTTATCGCCTTGAGTAATTACCACTCTATTACTCGTAAACCATTCAAAATATAAACGTGGTACTTGATGTATAATAAAATTCAAATATTTCCCTAAAGCTCACATGCTTGAATCATTTTCTGGTCACAGAAATAAAATAAGCTCACATGCTTGAATCATTTTCTGGTCACAGAAATAAAAAAATTGTCGCATAGTCAAATATGCTTCTTCCTGAACATTTCACGGCCGTCACAAATCACTCCGACACTGAAGGGCCTGGAATAATTACCACTCAATTACTCGTAAACCATTCGAGATATGGGGCTGGAACTTCATTTGTATTAAAATTCAATTATTTCACTAAAACTTTCTCGCTTGAAGTTTTTTCGGGACACAAAAATACAAAAAATTGTCGCATAGTGAAATTAGCTTCTCCCTCCATGAATTTTGTGTAACGGGTGATGTTTATAAAATGAAATAAAAACATTTGTGTCCGCTTTTTTAAGGCTCTGTTTTAACCATCAGTAGGGCTGATGTGTGTAGATTATTTCTGTATAAATTTCACAGGAATCCGACCACGGGTTAATTAAAGGTTACGAGTTTAATCACGCGGTGTAAGATTTTCTAGACTGAGTAAAATCTGAAAATTGCGAGATCTGGAATCTTGTGACGTCACACACTCAAGTGCTGCGATTGGTCTATCCCGGAATACGCAACCTGTATAGTTTACTGATCTTGGGTTGGGTGCACGTAGGAACCACGCGACAGCCCTGGTCATAATGTTGAGAAAATACATGGAAAACTGATGAAAACATTATTTAATTATTTGCCAGAATCACTTCATACAAGATTTTTAGTGGTTATGTTACAGTACATTATACATCAGATTTTATATGCTAATTAAGTTGAAAGCATGATTTTTAGAGACACTCATCTTTTAAGAGTAACCCATGTTTCATTTGTAAAAAACATTGGTTTAACTGCACTAAAATCAGATTATAAGTAGCGCAGGCATTCTTGGGGTATGTCATTGAACAACACACCCAGCGTGCGAGCCTTTTAACTCGTGATCCGACGGGGAGGTACCAAACAGAACATATGACACGCTGCACTATGTGACCAAGTACAGTTCCTTCAGGAATCATACCACAGCAAGACGTGTGTTGTGTTATCAGTTAAAACTTTAATTCACATTTTCTGTGTGTTTTGTGACCATGAAATATGTGGTGTAAGAAGAAGAATAGTAAAGATAACAGCGTTGTTTTTCATTAGAAGACTGGAATTAGACTGAGAAACGTGAAATGTGTATAAAAAATAAAACTAACAATCATAGTGGAACATGTCTGTGTATGTACAGCATTTTGTGAGTGAGTGTCTCCTGAACTGGAAGACAAGGCACCTCTGTGGAGCGATGAGCTGTCTATGCGAGGAGAAGGAGGTAGTGTTATTGGTAAGTCACTCTCTTCAAAGCTTCCATTAATAAATTCCATACCCCAAAATTGCTTGCACGACTTATATATCATTTATAGTAGAAATTATAGTTTGGTGGATCTTCTGGAATAGGAGGAGGTTTATTTGGGATTGGTATGCCTTCAGCATCCAACAGCTGTAACCGCACTTCAAGATCGAGTAGAGTCTTCAGCTCAGCCTTCTGTGTGGCACTTGTCATGGGCTGGCCTGAAACAAATGGAAAGTCTGAATAATAAAAAAAATGTGTTTTGTTGTTCTTAAATTGCCTTATGTAAACACAGTTATCAACATGTTTGCAAAGAGAGGTGGATTATATTTTTCAATCCTAGCTTATGGAGATGACATCTGTCTGTTGGGCGATGGCATAAACTAAATTGAGAAAAATGCAGAAAGTCTTTTCGATGCCTGCAGGAATGTTGGATTAGAAATTAATACAGAAAAATACTAAGTATATGGTCATGAAACAAAATATTAGAATAGCCGTTAAATCATTTGAACAAGTGGAGAAATTCAAATAACTAGCAGCAATAATTACAGGTACGAATACTGTTAAGATAGAAGCTAAATGCCCACTAAAAATCAGGAAATGCTTGTTTTTATGCAGTTCAGGAACTCTTATCTTCTTCTCTTCGGACCAAAAATCTAAAAATAAAAAATATCTTGCTGGTTGTATTACAGTACATGGATGCGAGACATGGCCGCTTACTCTTCGGGAAGAACATAATCTGAGAGTGTTTGAAAACCGGGTACTTAGGAAAATATTTGGGCCTAAGAAAGATGAAAATGGGGAGAAAATAGCATAATGATGAGCTTCGTAACCTGTACTCTTCACCAGATGTAACAAAGTGTAATTAAATCATGGAGGATGAAATGAGCTGGACATGTGCGCATGGGGGAAGAGAAACATATCGAGGGAGATCCGAAGGGAAGAGGCCACTTGGAAGACCTAGACGTAGGTGGGAGGACAATATTAGGATAGATTTAAGGGAATGAGGATTTTCAAGGGATGGTTGGATGGAGTTAGCACAGAATAGGGTTGAATGGCAGGCTCAGATAAGCCTGGCAAGGAACCTTCAGGTTCCATAAAATAGATAATATTCCTTCAGATGCTGAGGAATTGTCTATTTCCATTGAGTAATTAAGTACACAAAAAAACCACCAAAAGAACTTACCCAAGAGGCAGTTTATGCCATCTGTCCAGTGATCAAATGTTTTGTGATCTGGAGCCACGAAGTCGAGACTGTGTGGTTCTTCATCCAACAGTATAGAGAAAGCCAAGTCTGCAATTTCCTGATCAGATTTTCGATTCCTATAAATAAAAGGCAAATCACCAAAATGTTTTAACTCAGTGGAAACTAAATAATCATATATAAACACTGAAATCTGCAAACAGATTATCACTAGTTCTTATCATTTGGAATTTTCATTATTTATCGAAGCGGAGCCTAAAGGGCAAAGTGTTTACTCGAGAGTTACATTCAATTAACAACAAAACCTTAAAACATGATCATAAGGCTCAGTGGCGGACGCAGAAATTTTTTTCGGGGGGGGATTTGAATAGGTAGAAAGAATACTAAAAAAAATTAATCAACTTACATAATATACAATTAGTTTATAAAACTGGCCACTTAGAGTACTTTTTTCAAATTTCGGGGGGGGATGTAACCCCCCTATCCCCCCCCTGCGTCCGCCACTGATAAGGCTTAATAAGCCAGGTCATGACGGAGCCCAATTTTTTTTTTTGATAAGGGCCCAAGTTTTTATTTAGTTCTGAGTTTTTGTGATGGTACAATTTGACATTGAATTTTAAACACAAGAAACTATACATTGCCTTATCAGCCAGGTTGTTATGGATTTTTGAAAGGGGGCCATAAAAATCACCCTATAGGGTAGAGCATGTACTGATGAAAAAAGTGTTGGTCCTAACATCGGTTCTAAGTCAGGGAAAGATTTAAAGTTTGGACGCTCGTAGACCAAGAGTTTTTGCTGCCCCCTCTTCATACCATCGGATGGGGGGGGGGGGGGGTAGTGGTCAGTCAGGCAATTTTCCTCAAGAAAATAATTAGACACACACTGACAGCCAAGCATACGACTCGACTGAGCAGCAGCCTTCAAACGACCTGAGCCACTTGCTTTATGCCACTGTCTATGTGTCTATGCCTACTGTAACTCATTGAAAAATTGCATGCAACTTCAATCAACAATAATTACATACACCAATAAACTGTATAAAAGAAAACTAAACGAAGAGTTTTCTTAACTTATCACAATCATTTTCTTTGTTATTTAGACAAATACTTTTTTTAGAATGTGCCCCCTGGCATTGCCCAACCCTAGGCTGGGCCCTAGTGGTAAATTCAGCCCTGTTCCAAGTGATGGTACGTTTGATAGACTCCAAATTTTAAACTTAAGCCAGGTAGTGAAAGAACCCAATTCTTTATTTTCAAAAAAGGATGCCAAAAAATCAGTATAAGAAGAGTTCGGTTCTAACACAAGTTCTAAGCAATGTTATGTTTGAATGACACCAAATTTTAAACATAAGTGTATAGCCTCATAAGCCAGGTTTTCATGGTGTTCAATTTTTTACTTTTGAAAAGGGCACAATTTTTTTTTTTTTAAGTTCTAAATGATGGTATAATCAATTGGCAAATTTTATACATAAGCATATGACCTTATAAGTCAGGTCGATACTTATCCTATATTTTATTTTTGAAACAACAATTACAACTGTTATACGTTAATAAATTTTAACGAGAAAACAACAGTTTTCTTGATGTTTCTAGTTACAGTCAATGAAAGTAATTTTAGAAAAACTGACCTGCTTTCCCTGATGTGGGGACATTTTTTGCCAGTAACTAAAACTTTAATATTGGACACTGATATTTTGCTGGAATCTTCAAGAATTAACTTATCAGTATCGTCACAGTCACCATAATGGAAAGCTCTCTGATTTGAAGAGAGACAAACAAACCAGGATTTCTTTTTCACTCTCTGGGAACAAAAAATTAACAAAATTAATAAATAGAAATAAATGAAGAAAAGCTATAGGACAAATATATACACACAATGGCTGAAAGAAAATGAAGAATAGGTACATGGGAAAGGATCAAAATATATATTAATAATTATAGTCAGGTGTTTTCTTTTTAAGACAATTATCTGAAAGTCAGTAGAGACATAAGAAGTTTGCAGAAGTTTTACCAAATCGACAACATGGAAGCAGAATTCACAGTGGATTAGGAAAGGGGGGCCAAAGGGGCCCGGACCCCCAAAAATCAAAACCTACAATTCTATTTTTGTATTTAAAAAAATATTTATTAGATTAAACAAGTTTTGTTCGTGTGTCAAATAAGATACAGCAGTTATTTTGTTTGCATAAAATAATAAGTAGGCCTATTATTTCCATTGTTCCATGTGTTATTTAACTTTTCTTATAAACAATAAGTACTATAACTTAGGTAACAATTTCTTGTTTACATTGGCATGTCTTAGAGTATGGCAAACAAATTTGTTAACTAGTTTTCCAATGCTAAAATAACATAAAATGTGATTTTCATTAGTTCAATATTTAAAAATTTTCCAGGGGTGGACCCCCGACTTAGGTAACAATTCCAGGGTGCGTGGGCAAAGAGAGCAAAGTCCACTTTCTTGTTACTGAGAATTAGAGTGACTTAACACACTATACCAGCCCAACATAGCTTTAGAGATGGATAAACCCATGAGGCACACATCCATAACCACTGTACAATTTTGAATTTGACTTACTGGACTTAACACAAATGTAGAGAATATTTTGAACTATAACTCTACGGACACATCTCAATTTTTTAGGATGGTGGTCTTAACTCTCTTTGCCCGCGCACCCCGGAATTTCTTGTATGTGTTGGCATGTCTGAGAGTATGGTAAACAAATTTGCTAACTCGTTTTCAGTGCTAAAACACCATTAAATGTGATTTTCATTAGTTCATTATTTAAACATTTTCTGGGAGTGGCCCCCTGACTCCCCAGAATTTTCGACCCTCCCCAAATTATTTTGTTCCACTTATTATATTATTCATATAATGTTACAAAGTGGCCCAAGAAGTTAATGGGACAAAAAATAAATTAATTTAAAAAATTGGCCCCCTAGAAAATATCATATGGGTGCCCTTGAATAGGTAACTAGATAAAGATCACATATCTGAAATTCACGTTTCCCTACACATAACATGGAAGGGTTTCATTGAATATTGCTATTAAAAAAAATATCCCCCCCCCTTCCATTTCAATACACTGTTATTAGTCCCCCTTAGGCTCAGATGGTAGCAAGTAAACCTTTAAATTGTGAAAACAGCAGGATCCCATTGAATTAACTATTTTTTTGAAGTATTCTATCATGTCTTTCCCTCAATTGTTAGTACAAACGTTGGTTAGTTCTTCTGGCTCTTAGACTTTGTCATTCATTTCCTCCTACTTTGTAGAACGTGCAATTATAATACAGTTGAACCATTACGAGTCAGACTCATCCAGGGGCTGCTGTGAACGTGTTGTGACACACATCTTCCAGTCACTTGAAAATAATATATTTCACAGTCCACCTTCTTTTACCACTCACTTAAGCCTGAGTGTTGTTCATAGACTTATGCATGTGGTCAGACTTGAATGCAAAAAAATAATAGACGGTTTACCCAGGGCTGGTGTGAAACACAGATGGGAAGGAAATTTAATGCAACTTTAAATAAAGAAAAACACTACAAGAAACCACAAGCATTGCAATGTATTCGTGCACTTGACTGTGGAAGTGTAATGAATTTGGTATATAGGCTAGATATTGATACAGGTGACTCCCTCTAGCCCGGCCTCGGATGGTTCGACTGCCGGATGGTCCGGCCGACTTATTGGAATGAGCCATCTGCGTGCGGAAGGGTTTCTCACGGCAGTAATAAACTAGAATAAACATGTCTGTTTAGTTTTCAGTCTTAAGTGTAAACAAATCACATCAGTTCACTTGGCGATTGTGTTCATTTCAGACGTGAATTTTACTCTTGTGCTGTTAGTATCTTTTACTGTGAGTTTAATTTTTACAGTGTGTCTGTTAGTGTAGTTACAAAAATTTTCTCAAAAATGAGTGAAAAATGAAAGCATACAACTTTTAAAAATCAACAAAACCATCTTAAAAGTTGATTTTTGCTTTAATAGGTTATACTTTACATGTTTAAAAGACTGGCGGATGATCCGGTCATTTTTTAATCTGGTCAAGGGTCCGGTCCCAGGGTGGCCGGATTACACGGAGCCAACTGTACTCACATGAGGAGGGCTAAGAAAGAAGGTGGAATAGAAAAAAGTGGTTTATCAAAAAACAAAATGAATGAAACTTGGACTAACGGCCTAATAGCCATGATATAAAATTTTTGGAATTTTCAAATAACCTGTAAATATCACTTACTAAAAGCTTTTTTCACTTACTTGTCCTCTGGCAGTATATTTGGGGAACTTCGCTCCCCTTAGTAAAACATTGATGCGTTGTCGACGTATCAATTCTATAATGGAGTATTTATGTTCTTCTTTTAGTTGCAAAATTGGAGGTAGATGTTCAAGTTTCCATTGTTCTCTCTCTTCTTGTTCAGACAGCCATTTTTCTGCAATAACAGAGTATGGATATCTACGTAGATGGTCATCGAGATGCTCCAGTGTAACTGGTTTTAGTGCTAGAGCTTCCTGTAGCTGGCGTTGAACAACCCTCATTACCTGTAATCATGCAATTTGACTGAAGATCGTTAAATAATATTAAATTCTTGCAGGGGATGTATAAGTAGGGTGATCATATGTCCCATTTTCACCGAGACAGTCCCGTTTTTATGTATCATTGTGTGTTTTAATTTTTTTCTTTTATCAACTGGTTTAGAAATAATTTTAAAAAAGTCTTTTAATTCTATTTGATACAGTGGAATTCTGGACTGATATGGATGTTTTAAGTTTTTTTTGCTTGCAGAACACTTAGTTGGTAATGCCGCTCAACCTACCCCCTCCCCCCCCCTCCCAAAAAAAGGAAACACTGCTTAACATCCATGGGAAGGCCATGATGATTCCAAAAAAGAGTATTCCCAATAGCTAATAGCTCTGAAGGCAAAAAAAGGTATGATTCAATACTAAACTAAACTAAACTTCGTGGCGCTACATCCCTGGAGGGACTTGGCCTACCACCCGACCACTGTGTCATCTCCCTTAGGCAGATGGCAGGAGTGGGGGGCATGTGGTCAGCATGCCAACACCCACGGCCGTGAATGGTGGTTTTCTTGACCGGATGATTCAATAGGGATGTAGCTCGCCAAACTTCTCCGACAGATAGCGTGGGTGTACTAGCCGGTATGCGCTAGCCGTTCGTCACTTGTTTTTCCAGTTTTCTTCTGCTGGCTTCATGCTTTTAAATGGCGCTCCAACTTCTCAGTCCGAAAAATATGTTCGTAATTTTATATTTTTATAGAGGACACGAGGCTACTATACGTACTTCCTTGTCTACTGGGCCCTTCTAGAATGATGAAGTGTCAAAAATACGAAAGAAAAATCACAGCTGATAGGCTCTAAATAACACTAAAAAGGAAGGATTAACGAACAAATATTGTGAGATATTTCCGATACAGACGACATTATTTTGTACTCGACTTGCAGTAATATGTTATCAATGTATGAATATTTATATGCAGTGCGGGGATTAGATATTCTTTAATTTTTATATTAATATTAAATTTGCCGTGAGCATCGAGAATATGTTATGGGCCATTTAAAAATAGAGTAAATTACAATAAATTAATTAAAATTCCTAGTAACACAATGATAATTACAGTACATTGTGTTAATTTTATACCTTTGTTAAACTATATCTTTAGTGAACCTTTATATTTAAAGACCACTTCCCTGTTTAATTTATTTAGTTATTTTAGGCCTATTTATTTTACTTTGCTGTATAAATATGTGTATATTAGGCTACTGTAGCCTTCTATTGCATCTGATATCAAAATATAAATTCTGTGATTTCTAAATAGCCAAGTTAGATTGACGGCCTCGAATAAAAATTGTGACAATAGCGTTGCCAATTTAATAGGCTACATAACTTAACGTATGATAATTATTAAATTCTGCCTTTATAATCTGCTATGTCATGCAATGAAATATTCTTAACAATATTCTGTTTCATAACTACAAATGAAAATCATTTAACGATGGTCTAGCATAACGGTATACCAGCATAACTTACCGACAATAAAAGGAATAAGAAAGAATGAGGAATGAGAAGAAGAAAAAAAGGCCTAATCGATTCCCAAGTTCCCGTATTTTTTAACTACGAGGGACAGGAAAGGTAAGTTTTCGTGATGTAAATATATTTTAATATTTTGATTTTGAATACGTTTTTAATATGACGGTATAGGCTAAATATGCATTTAATATAAAAAATAAATAATATTAAAAATGTCTGCGAATACACACCACATAAATCAGTGTTTATCACGTATATCAATTAGTATTTTACTGTCTGAACCCTAGAGGTATATTCTTTGAGTTACTTTGAATCATACCCAATCGCCAAATTAGCAGTACTGTATATAAATATTCCTATCTGCATAACATTTTGTACGTCGGGAACATAGTAATGTAGTTAATAGCGGGCATTTCTCACAGTATTTGTCAGCTTATTCTTCTTTCTTTTCGACTTATATAGCGTCTATCTTTTGCAATTTTTCTTTAAGTTTTTTCACGTAAATATATTCTGGAAGTGTCCAGTATACAAAGAAATGCGCCTAGTAGCGTTTTACCCGCTACAAAAAAAGAAAAGTTCGAACGTATTTTTCAGTCTGCTAAGATGAAACGCCATTTAAAAGCATGGAACCAGCAGACAACAACTCGAAAAACAAGTGACGAACGGCTAGCGCATACCGGCTAGGGCAGTGGAGACATCTGTTGGTTCTAGTTCGCTACATCCCTATACACAAGGTCTAAATATTCAT
This sequence comes from Ectobius pallidus, assembly GCA_964059195.1. NCBI lineage: Eukaryota > Metazoa > Arthropoda > Insecta > Blattodea > Ectobiidae > Ectobius > Ectobius pallidus. Next base: position 80,233,126 of record CAXKWD010000003.1, read on the forward strand.
CCATTTCCTCAGTTTCCAAACCATTTCTCTAAAACTGGTATAATTTCTCTTTGGGGATGCTAGGAAATGAATAGACATCAAAGGAAACTAGGGTGTCTCCAGTTGCTGAACTTACATATTTTAAATTGCCAATTAATTCAAAAGAATTCTGAATTTTCAGTGACAATTCTTGAAACTTTTTAGCTAACCATTTGCCTATGTTGTAAGTTGGTGTAACTATGATAACCATTTTACTACATGGCTTATGCATGTAGGATCATAAATGTATGGTGCAGTCGGTTTATTTACTTCAATCTTGTAATTATCTTTTCCCGTGATTATTTTCTGAATCTAACTTATACTGAAGGAGCACTTGAGAACTATCTTTTTATACAGCATAGATCATCCTCAAAGATCAAAATAATATTACTGTACTGATAGGATTTTTCTGCAAGACTGTCCATTTGGAGTAAGCGAAACATGCGTAACAGTATATTCTGGATTCCACATTAAGATGATTTCTTCCCATACCATTGTTTTTCTACTAAAGAATACAATAGCATTGTTATTTAATCCTAAAATCTATAACCGATTATGTACATGTTTTGGTAGTCTCTTTGCGGTCTCCGTGCAGCTATTTATCACCTTTCTCTGCATGCTGCTGGAGGCACAGTCCTATGACACGGGCATGCAATTGTTGGTACGTCGCTAAGATAAATGCCTCGATAACTGTACTTACTATGAAGAGAAGTAGCCAATGAATCTCTGTAAACATTGCAATAAATATTTCTTTCTTACTAATTTTTTTTTTTTTTTTTTTTTAATTTATTGGAGATTGGACCTTACTTTCCAAATAACCCTCATAATATAAGATACCTGTAGGTCTATATATTTTTAAATCAATTAACAAACGAAAGTTTATTGTATTACTGCAGCCTTCAAATAATTTTCTGTTTTATTATTTGGTTCTTCCTTCTTGCTGATACATAATTAAAAGAGGGAATATGATTCATAAAATAAGAGTATAATCTTACTTAATAAAATAATCTTGTTAATCATTTACAAAGAAAGAAAAACCCAACCCAAGAATTCAATAAACATCCTATATCTATCATATATAATAATAATAATAAACAAGTAACCACGCACTTTGTGCATTATCTTATCTAAGATAACTAACAAACATCCAGTCCTGAACCCAGGAAGGAGATTTTTCATTACTGAAAAATACCCTACCCAGCCAGGAATTGAACCCAGACCCTATAAATATATCCAAGGCAGCGGACATACACAATTATATGCTGGTGCTGGACTTCAGTCCGTTGGGCATGCATTAACTAACAAATGTTTGATCATTACACAACTTGATTTAAAAGTAACTTACCTTTTCCTGATCACTGAGTGTCCGAGCCTTCATCTCCCTTCGAGTCCTTCCCATGAGCAGTACTGCTCGACAGAATAATTCTTCTATGAAGGGGCTTTCACTGGTTGCTGTAAACACCATCGGCTGATACAATTTTCCATCTCTAGTTGGAGGCTTCCCTACCCCTAACAAAGTACACAAAAGCTTAACAAGGCTTTCACAAGTGGAAGGAAAAGGTCGTGCTAGGGCTTCTTCCTCTAGTAAAACTCGTGCAAAAGTTTTTTGATACCTTTGAGCAAAGTGTAACATACATCTGAGGGTAAGCTGACTAATCAGTGGAGATGAACCTGATCCTTCTGAGAAATCGAGCTCAGAATGTCTCTTATATCCCCTTGAAATAGACGTGTCTGATACTGGAGTCGATTTTGATCGCATATACAAGGGCATTGTTACAGATCTGGTAGGTTGTGGTGTACTACAGACTAATTCTTCTTTATAAAATGGCTTTTTAGACATTACTCTCGGTGTTTTATTCTTTTTTAGTAGAGACTCAACGTTAGCTGCATCTTCAAGCGACGCTATACTTCCTTGCATATCTTCATCTGCAGTAGCAAGAATGCTGTTTATTTCTGAAATTATCTTGGCATCATTTCCACAAGGATCTATAGTAGTATTTAATTTCTTTTCCATCATGCCTAGAATCAATGTTTGATATACATAGAGTTCATGAGCCATACTGGGTGAGATATCAAAACATAAGATATTCTTCTGGATAGTGTCTCTAGTTTGCTTTGAAACCATGGACCCAAGAATCTTTGTCCTATCACTACTTTGTGCCAGAGCATTAATAAGGGCCAGTGCTCTCTCCTGAACCGTTGGACACTCTCGATTCCAAAGATGCTGAATTAGATCTGGGATTCCTATCCCTGTTGTATGTTCTTTCTGATGAATTACTTTCCCGAGGATTATCAGACAGCACTCAATTAACTCCATAGGAAGATGCTGTTCACTGTTGACAAATTCAACTAACCTTCTTATTATTTTATCTTCCAATGGAGGAATCAGACGATGTCGCATCAGCCATCTCAAAGAACGAAGGCAGTATGTTATATGTGCAGCTGTTTCTGAAGTATCTAGCATTATGTCTATAATAGTTTTATAACCACTACTTGTCAGAAATGCCTTAGCAAACACTGGATCTGCACTTAAGGTGGAAAGTTTGATGAGTGCCCAGTGTTTTCCTTCAGCATCTGCTGTTTCTGGGCTCAATCTAGAAATAATTTGTTTCACACACTCAGATGGTGACAACACTAAACGTAAAATAGAGCCATTCTTTATTTCACAACGATTCTCCTCTGTTACATATTTATTTTCATTCTCCAAAAACTGCAAAGCGTACATACCCGAGTCTTTTGATAAGTGATATTCTGTACACAAAGAGTGCACGATATCTTTAAGAGGCTCATTTTGATTCAGTTTACGTAAACGTTTTTCATTAGCTACTTCAATTGCAACCGATACAATTTCTGTAAAAAATTCAGACTGCATTTTTTTTCTGCAAACTGAAGAACACTATATTTCTTCTCGCTCAACAACGAACTGGAGAACAACGGATACAGTAAGCTATGAAAAGTTGACTCAACGATACTTATCTAAAAACTAGGGTTCTGATAGTGTTATCAGTTGAATACTTGTAGTAAGCACATTCCATTTAAGAGATAAGAAAATGCTTGTATTTTTTACTACATATTATCTTTAATGACAACTCTTGATTTATACATTCACGTTATTCCTTATTCACACATTCACATATTGGTCAATTGTCTTATAAAAGATTTTAACAATAATGAAATTTAGTTTTTTATTAATGAGCTAACAGGTTTTATTAGCATATAAAATGCATTATGTTTAAGCAGCTCACATAAAAGGTGAAGTTCTGAGTGACCATTAACGTCGGCGACTGGTCCTGTAGCCTCTGCTTCCAGAAGAAGACTCATAGGATCGGCGAGTTCGACGACCGCCAGCAGGTGGGGATCTGCAAATCATACAAAGATTCCCTGTAATGTCTGACTACTTTCTTGTTACACATGAACACTAAAATCTCAATACGGTAGTGTTAATGTAATACAGACCCTGTTTTTCTGGTGCCAAGCCATTGGTTTGCATGATGATGCTAATTAGTGTATGATAATGAGTAGTAACTACAGGTTGCATTAACGCAATGTCATAACTGCATTAAATATCAAAAAACCGTAGAACAATCTCTTCTAGATTATGAGGAATATTGTGCTCTAAATTTACAAATGCCTTGTTAAAGCAACTGTTGATTTTCTTTTGATGGACAATGTAATTGAAAATTCTTGTTACGATAGCTGGCTGAGGGCCCAATTCCCAATTTGGGGAGGGTAAGGTTAAGTTTGAAAATTTTAAACTAATGGTGTTGGAACCATTTACCCATTGACCTCCCATATGTGTTTAAAATGATTTAACTCTGCCTTGTCAGTAAAATAATGCAGTAAAATGTTGCATTTTAAACTGACAAGGCAGAGTTACTGCATTTTAAACTCAAATAACCCAATATAGGTCTATTTTACCAATATTGTACTCCTATATATGTAGCAAAAAATTATAGGATCTCAGATTGAGATTCAGAAACAAAACATATTAACATGGTTAAAACTTAATGTTTCTTGCTATGGCTTTTACACAAGACTCCAAATGTTGTTGGCAAGGAAAAATTACTATTTTCTTTCTTGAGCATAAAAAAGTATTTTTGGATATATTTTTTAAAAAATATCACATTTTTAAGCTTGTATTTACAGAGTTTAATTTTCTCCCTAAAATCTGATATCACACCACTATTAAAATATGGGACACCATATTGAAGTCAAAAACAAATAAAAAATTTCTGGGTTCATTTCTGGAGTTGATCAATTTTGTGTATGGAAAATACCAAGAAAATTAAAGAAATGGGTATCTGACATTTTACTTGCTTTTTTGTGAAAACAGATCCGATCATTTCAGGAATATCAGAAATGAACTGCAATGATAAATAATTTGAATAAATTTCTATAATGTAATGGTAAATTGTTTTATCTTCTAACATATCAACACTGCCTGCCAATTAGTATGGAAGAACTAGTTATGCTTTTAAAAATGGCAACAAAAGATGTGTTAAGGACCCAATGGCATTCTGAATTTTTATTCCATATCCCTGATTGAAATTTTTAACCAGTGGATAGCGATTGGTCATTTCATTCCTTTCACTAAGGAGATGCAAGCAGTGATCTAGCATCCATTTCACAAAATAACAGATATTTAGATTACTGTGCAAAAGTGTTAAAAATAAAAATTTAGATCAAATTTACCATTTTTTCATTTTATCCTCCCCTTTAAGTGTCCTGATTGATCTGGCAGCAAAAAGCGAGAAATTCTATGGACTTACCAAGTGATTGCCCTCTTGCATTATTGTAATAATCATACCACAAAATCTGTATATTTTACAATGATTTCACTTGTGAAATAATGTAATTTATAAAAACACTTTTCCTTTCATTACAAAAATATGTTTTAGATTCATGTACTACCCACACACCATATCTTGGGCGCTCGGCTCCCTTGTCCTCATTTGGTAGGTTTCATTCAATTCCGTACGCAGAGTTGACAACATTGAAACATGAAGTATGCTATACACCTTGACATCTTGTGGCTTCAATACTAAGCTTTCATTCTGTCTCAGGATCCTTATTTACTGTTGACATTACAGTTTCTGGCATATGGAGTTACGGAAAAAAACACACTTTTGTGAATTGCTGATTTCACAAACACATCACATTGTACATCCAACACTTTTCTAGGTGCTTAACACCTCTTTAAGAATTCCGTATGCGCTAATTTCTAACATTCCAGCGAACTCAAATGTCAATTTTATGGTCTGAAAGTTGAGTGAACTTTTCACAAAAGTATTAAATACGTTTAAAATTAGGCCTATAGTCTTCTCCACTTTTAAATGCCTTAATCTCTTACGTTTTACAACACGAAATGGTGAACCATGTTCTGATAAGACTCTTCTATATGCTTAAAACAAGTCTTCCAATGTAAAAATATTGAGCCTACATTATTTATTATTCTATTCCCGGAGAAAAATGACTTATATGATAACCATACCCTTAGGATGTAAATTGTTACGCAATACAGTCACCCCGTTATATTGTTGCCTTGCATTAAAATAGTTATACATTGACATTTAATCTTCAATTAAGGATTGATAACTTTATTTTAATTTTCTCGCGGCTCATTCACGGCACACCAAGGTGCTGCGGCATACTGCTTGAAAAACGCTGGTCTATACAGTATGCCATGCAACTATTGACTGTCAACTTTTCTATTGTTTGTGTATTTTAAATTGTGTATAGTAAATTTCAACTTATATTAATTCAATGAATATGGTACAGGATGAAATAGCGAGGATGTTTCACAGTAAGTATTTATCCAATTCGGCATTCAATTTACTGTTTGTCCCCATACCTCACACTTTGCTGTTGATGTTTGCTTACCATATGCGCGATTCTGCTGAAATGTGGTTTCTTTGGTTGACAACACTGCAGAAAGACTGGCGGGCTAGCTATCTTTCCTTCCCCCCCCCCCAACCCTTGCTTCCCTGTAAATTCAGGTGCCCAAGATATCGCATGCGGATAGTAAAGTTAATTCACAATCGTGTGCAGACTAGTAACTTCTATAATATATTACCACAGTATACATAACAGTAGCGAAGTTCCATACAATTTTTTTCAATGGGCGCGACTGCAGCGCTCGCAGCAGTGAGCAAGAGGCAACACAATCTGTTACATGTGTTTCTTATGAAAAATGTTGATAATATTTTATGGAAATGCTTGTGGTGCTATAAACTGCACCAACAGCCAAAGGAATTCTCCCAATTTATCTTTCTTCAGGTGCCCTCAAGATCCTGAGAGGTAAGCAAAAACAGTTATTTGTGAAATTAAATTGCAAACGTGATTATCATGCTTGCATCCATATTTGTGTATTTATTCCTATTTCTTTTATTTTGAGTAGCAGAAAATGGCTTGTAAATGTTAGAAGAAGCGACCTTTTAAAAAAAGATGTAAATTATTTGTAGAATAATATATCATTTTTGTACATAATATGTACATGTAGAAAATAAAATCCAATTCTATTTTGTTTTTTAATATTAGAGGGGGCCCGGAAATGTTAAAATTAGCCCCTCATCAGTGTTTAATTTTATTTTAAAAAATTTGACTAAATATTGGCTTCATTGGAATTTTTGTTTACCCTCATGGATACCCCCATAAAGTGAGTTAGAACTTAATTAAGGCATTTTATTAATATTCTTTATATGCAATTAATTATTTTTATATGTACATCAGAAATAAAAATCCTAACGAAGCAAAAAGTGATAAATGTATAGGCCTATTTACAAATACCCCACCTGACCCTACTAATTTCGAAAATATTTTAACACGAGGTTATGTTAGGCCTATATAACTGAATTTAACAAAATTAAACTGTCCAGAATAAAGACGTGTATCATTCTTTACTTTACAATAATTTATAGTGTTTAATAAAATGAAGAAAAAGACAAAACTGTTTTGTTATTGCATCTGATATTGACCATATTGGGCTTCAAGCCTAGAACTTTACTTTCCCTCCTAATTTCTGAACTACTACTACTACAGTCTGATTTAAACAACATGCGACTTGTAACAGTTGGTGGAAATGTATTTTTCTATGGCTCTGCTAAAGATACGTGAAATGTTTGCAATTTGGAGCACAGGTAAACAGCTAACAGACACTCAAATACAAGTAATACAACGTAATACAACCCAGTTCTCCCAATTTTCAACTTTAAGTGATCTCTCTCAAGTCGCAGGTTGTTTAAATCAGACTGTAGATGCTTATTGAAATTATTACTGTTTGCTAGTTGCCTCTTGCTGGCCGCTTGGGGTGCTAGTGTCGCACCGATCTATCAAAAAGATGCATCTTCCTTTCATTAGAGCTTCGCTACTGTCATACTATACTGTGATACTACAATGAGTGACACTTAAGCAACAGGCTCATATGATAATACACTCAGAACTAAATAAAAACAGTACCATTTTTACCCATGTCTTAGGAGTGCATTCTATAGTTTCAGGTCCCACAATTTTTTAATGAATAAGAATTTAAGTACATACCAAAAATCAATCTGATCTTTTGTTTAGGCCAAATAAAAATGCTGCTATTGATATATACTTACATAATTCCTTGACGAATGCAGTTTACAATGGAGGAGAAAAATAAGAAAGAAAATAAATTTAAAAAAGTAAAGCAAATCAACAAACAAAGAGAGGAAAAACTTAAAATTTTAGTAACAGGAGAATTCCAGCATAATTTAGAAGCCCTATATGCCCTAGATGTTCGCTGGATACAATACATCTCACAGTACAATGGATTTTATCGCTATCAGTGCTGCCAAAATAAGCATAATATGACTCAACATTAAGGCCAGCTTAACAATTGTGAGAGTGGATAAAAATTCAGATTTAAAAATGGGTATTTGTGAGAGACTTGTGAAGCATCTGTATTATACACAGAGCAGCATGAGAAGAATAAAAACCCGAATCTTAGCACTTTTAATTTTCATTTCTCGCCCTTGATTCAAATTTTAATCTTGTAGCTAACAACAGGCCCTGATTTAAAACTGCAAAGACTGGGCATTTGCCCAGGGCAGCACATTTTTAGGGTATTTTTTTAATATTTAAAACATTTGCAATTAAAAAGGTTTGAACTATATAACAGAAATATTTTATCTCTAGACTTTTGGGCCAAAACACTAATATCTAAGAAATTCTACATGAGTTTGTAAGGAGAAAATTCAGGGGGAAAAACTTAATGTCAATTGAATTTAAAAGAATTAAACTTGAAACAATTAAAAAATGTTAGACTGAGTTTTAGATTATCATTGTAAAATAGAAATAAGGCAATAAAATGTTCTTTTGTTCTAAAAATATGTATAGTAATATACCTGTAATATATACTTTTATGAACATAAATATAATTTTGAATATGTTTGAAAATTATCTCCGAACTCCGTGGCGCTACATCCCCGAAAGGACTTGGCCTACCACCCAACCGCTGCATCATCTCCCGTAGGCAGATGGCAGGATTGGGGGGCATGTGGTCAGCATGCCGACACCCACGGCCGTTAATGGTGGTTTTCTGGACCGGAGCCGCTACTTCTCTATCAAGTAGCTCCTCAGTTTGGAATCACGAGGCTGAGTGCACCCCTACCAGACCTCCCTACCTCAGAAAAATCCGAGGAGGTACCGGGAATCGAACCCGGGCCGACGGATCTGTAGTCAGCAACGCTAACCACAAGACCACGCCGGCGGACTTTGAAAATTATCAAATATATTAAATACTTCTGTAAAACTTCAAAAATTGACCACATTACATTTTAAAAATATTTTTAGGCAGTCTTTTGTAAATTAAATTACTATAGCAACCATGCATTTTTCGGCAAAACTAATTTTTTAATTTTTTTTTTTTTTAATATTTGTTGTGTAGCCTAGGTACTGATTGGATAATCAAAATTAATAAAATGCTATCAGGATACTATTGGTTGATACTTGGGCAAAACCCAAACTATAATAACTTTGGTGTGGAGGAACATGGGTCGAGCGTAAAAGTAAAGTAAAAAAAAATGAAAGAATTAAAAAATGAAAGGAGCAGATATACAAAGATTTGCCCAAGGTGCAAAGTACCGCTTTCCACTATTATTAATGTTTTTCATTGTGATTTTACAAATGCTCTATGTTACGACCAATAAAATTTCAGTGTTTGTATTTTAAGAAGAAAAGTTAATCAAATTTTACAGCCATATTTATGTACGTCAATGTAGAGGCAGCACATGCAAGATAAGGTTTGTAATGTATTTTCTACTTTAGCTAATCAGTTATTCTAACAAGGCATTACTACAGAACCTTTAATAAGAACACGCTGCAAGTCCATCGAATAGAGATGTTTGATGCATTGTGTTCTACTAACATAGTTTACACACCTCATAAGCTGAGAATGTTCCACTCAAAATGAGGGGGAATTGTATTTCCCAATCTGGACGTTTTATAAAATGTGCAACCCTGCAGGAAGAGCAATTCTCTTGTAACTATTTTTAAATACACTGTGTAATCAACAGATATTAGCCATAATTACCATACCAGATTAGACATAAACATGATATATATCAACTACATATTATAATAAGATTTCCATCCACATGTTTATTTTGTCTCTTAAACAAAGCTATTCTATGAGTACAGTTGTGTTTACTTCATGTTTATTGAGGATAGGATTTTGAAACAAACAGTCACTCTAAAATGTTATGCCTGTTGCTCACGGTCAAATTGTTTCGTTAAATTTGTTGTACAACTAATTTAACCAAATGTGTAGTGAAAAGCACCTTTGCTAACGGTCAAATGAGTCATCAAATGCATACTAGCAAAATATTCTCCCTCTATGTAGTAAATTTCGCAACATCATAGTATTACCCTGCCACCTAGTGGTAGACTCCTGTACTCTAAATCAGGGATGGGCAACCTTTGGAAAGATGCGGGCTAAATTTTACGATATTTATGAGGTCGCGGGCCGTAGATAATAGGTAGTTGTGAAAAAATAATCATGATAAGTTATGGTTTTTTTATATTTATAAAATATAATGTTAAAGATACATGAATGAGAACAATATCGAACTGATTAGGCATTTACTTACAAAAAGCAGAAATTATTGAGAAGCTTGAGCTTGAACTTGAGAAACAAGATAATCAATGTTGGCATCAATCCCACTAATACACAAGCGCAGAGTGTTTTCCAAATTTTCATAATGTAAGTCTGGTTCGATACTTTGATTTAGGCCTATTGCAGCATTTTTCTAGCGCTGACCGGAAGGAACACCCTCGTAGTTCAGGCTTTTGTTTTCCCCCCTCTCACTCTCTTGTTGGCGAGAACAGAAAATATTTACTTTTTGGAGCGTGATTTTAAAATGTTCCGCGGGCCGGATCAAAAGTCTGGGCGGGCCAGATCCGGCCCGCGGGCCGGGCGTTGCCCATATATGCTCTAAATACTGAGCCACTCATACTCTGCTGCTAATGGTAGTTTGTTGTATCGTTTACATTAAAAGACAACAATTACCCAGATTAATTGAGATGGGACAAGATCCCATTATTAAGACAATTTACAACATTTTAAATAATTTATTTCAGTGTTGATATTATCAAAGGTGACCTTTAAATCTGCAGAACATTAATACTTTAACTATTTATAATTATTATTGTAATTTTATAAATTTCACATCCTGTTTTTAAGATTTCCTTTGCCCTGTGTATTTGAATTTTTCATAAAAAAGAAAGCAAACAGTGCGTGAAGCCTTGAAATATTAAAATCATACATTGTTTACGATCATTTAAAATAATTATTATGAAAGAAAAAAAAAGTTATTATGCCGGGAATCGAACCAGAGACCTCTTGCACCACAGTCTAGCTTGGTACCACGAAGCTATCAAGGAAGAATGGAAGCAAACGTAAATCATGCGTGTACAAGTACGGCTCCTTTCCCTTCCCGCTTCCCATTTTCATTTCGTTTTTGTATGTCAACAAATCGTGTTCTCATCATATTTTTTATACTAATCCGTTTGGAATAACGATATCTACACAGGTATATACCCATGCTATTTTGATGGAGTTGCTACGCTAGGAAAATGGTTGCACTTGCAATCTTTTGGCTTGCAGACAACAAGTTCTCCACAATACCGCCGGGGGCGCGGGCTGTTCACGTTCGTTGCGCTGATTGGCTGTTTGACAGCTTATTTGCTAGAATTAGAACAAGTCCTATATGCCGACGCAAATAACCAAATGTTTGCCAAAAGGCGAATTTGATCGTTAGCAATACCAATTTGTTGAAAAGTGATAGTTGTGCAATAAATTTAAAGAAAAATTTGACCGTGAGCAACAGGCATTAGTCACAAACTACCTTAGCGAAAATTAATTAACAAATGGTCACTCTAAAATGTCACTACCTTAGCAAAAATGATTAATTACCTCAAGTCATGAAAATCAAGGCCATGCTATTATGTTAAATAACTAGACAATTTATGTCTGAATTAAAATAGAACCAAGACACCTTCCCTTAAGAGTTTTTCCACTTTCCCTGTCAATTATTCACTTACGCCATCTTTTAATCACGCTATTATTTCCTTTTCCACCGGGATAAAGAAATTAAAAACACAATGTACTGATGGCTTCCTAGCTTTCATCTTCTTAAGATCATGAAACAGAGGTTTAATATGGCATGCCGTGTCTTGGAAATCACAGTACCAATAACGCTGAAACTTAGTATGTTCTCTTTTACGAACTAAGAAAACTTCTTTAATACATACTACAAGATGATGTAATTTCAACATAATTAATTAAATATCTCAAAATATTGTACAGCAATAATAATGAAGTGAAAGCTGAACTGATTCACTCTGTACACTTAGATAAAGATAATTTTAGTCACATTTTTGGACAAATTACCTAAATAAATGCATGCAGAAAATTATGTTATAGATATTTTGTCAAATTCTTAACAATAACCGTTAAATTTGCAAAACTATAATTTTCTTGCCTACTTCTGGGCAGACTCTTTATAGATCTCTTTATCATTCTCTAGAAAAGTAGACTGGGAAAAACCTTCTTGTAAAAGGGATTCCTGGAAAAATCCTTATTAAAGGTTTATTACTAGCAATTAGAAGCCAGAAAAAAGGAGTGACAGACGAAAATATTAATGGCTAAGCAGGCATGCAGACAGATCACCGGGAATTTTTAATGTTTCAGGGACATAAATTTTACTACACGACTCCACCCCCGCCAAAAAAAAAAATTGTCACTGAAATTTTTAATAAATCTGAGACTTGAAAATTGTGAACTTCATAGATTAAGGAAAAATACAAGTGCATAAGCATAATATCCTTTTCGTGTAGACTTTAAAACATGCAATTAGGTGACTTGTTGTGAAAGGATGGCAGATTATTTTAGAAACATTGTTCAAGAAATATCCTAGAACGGTTAAGTTCAGAAACTATTTCAAGGTATTACATATGTTAAAAAACAAAATTAGTGATTATTTTTAAATTTATTGCAAAACTGGCTCATAACACAATCTGTCAAAATCACAAAATGAAAAAAAAAAGCATGGAATTGCTATTTATTGTAAACAATTAATTATTCAATTATTATTTTACTCTAATTGTTATCACTAATAATTAACTAGTAATTCTGTGAAAAGTAGACCTCATGTCTATAAAGAGAAATCTAAAATCTGCTCTCCATCTTGAAACTTCATCATAAAATAAAATCCTTACTCACATCATTTTTAACAACTTCAAGGAACATTCATATTAAATTGGTAGAAAATCGAACATGTTTGGCCATGACTGTATAGCACAAAAATTTACAGAGGGATTAAATGCCGGTAAACCATTAGAGTTATGTCAAGAACATACTAAACGTTACACAAAATTTTACACTCGAGAGTGGAAGCTTCAAATTTTTATAACATGAAATATTTGGCCGAACAGAACTGTTGAAAGAAGCTGAAGATAACATGAAATGGAACCCTTAACCTGGCATTTACTTCTTATGTGGCGCATTCAACCAGTTTTGTAGCATGCTTTTTTTTAATTGCAGTTTAACAGTAATCTGATTCTATTGTGTGATGCACCAACATCATTTTATCATAGTCCTACTAACTGGAAATATGATGAATAACTGCCAGTAAAAGTACAGGTTTTCTGTGATACCAAATATTTTAACACCACTAATTCTAATAAAGTAGAAACCGTTTATAACATCATCAGTTGTAACGATGTATTGGATACAACAGCAAAATCTACCTGTCTTGCCCTATTTGTTTCCAAATCTTTACCCATTGTGACCAATCCACTCCACCTTATGGAGTGCCTCGTAAGCACATCCGCTCTTTATCACCGCTTGTGTCAGACCCAGAGTCATTATACTGTAACTGGTTTCGTATTTTAAAATGCAGCATATCAAACTAATGACACTAATCACAGTCTTGATTATTAATGCACAACCCGCATATACAGTAAGAAAGCCCCACGAAAGATTGTAGGAGGTGGAAGATATAGTAGACGACAGGGCTGCCAAATGGGAAAATCAACAAAACCAGCGATTTATATTGATACTTATTAATAATATTATATAATTATTGTTATTATTCCTATTATGAGCAAATGATCGGTTCTAACTCCTAATGTTTAAAGTGATGAGAGTCAATTTTAACTAAATTACTAATTTAAAATTCCCAGGGCATGAGTTTCCTGTTAGATGGATTCATAAAAGCAGACACTACGGGTGACAACCGGAGAACTGGCAACCCTAGTAGATGATAAACATGATTATGACAATAATAATGACTGCTATTCAAAAAGCACTGTCTCTAGAGTAGATACATTATATGACAATTAAAAGCAATACAACTATTTAGAGAAATAGGATGTTCAAGCCAGCTGAATTAAATTACATGCCATTAAATGTTGCAAGTTTTAAAAGTTGATATCTTACATAGGACTTTGCAAATAATGTGGTTCAATACACGGTTAATTAAATTAGACAATATAAAAGATAACGAATTTGTAAAATGAGGAAATGGTTTGAAGGAGGTCAGTTGAATATTTTATTTACTGAAGTACTCCAGGCACTCATTAATATTGTAAAAGCAGTGTTCTTGCAGGAAGTGTTTAACACTGGTTTTCTATATCTTGTAGTCTGTGTATTGGAAATTGATTTTGATAAGTGATAAGCAAGTGATGTTTATTTCATGATTAAGGTTCTGGATCTTTCTTTTGTGACGCTGGTATCATGGAATATTCCAGTACGTTGTGCAGCTTAGTGCAATGAAATGCAAATAATAGTAATTTTAAACTAATAGCAAAAGAAAGTGTGGATTTATGGAATATAGAGAACCCGCACAAAATTCAACAATGATGGGTTATATGACGTGTACAGCATTGATTCGATTTTTGTTTTCTGTCATTTTACATTTACATTTCTGAGTGTACTTACGTAGTTTCGTCTCAAATAAAATTGGAATTTCATAATTTAAGTCACTTGATCTTTCTATTTCTGATTTCAGACCTATTTCACTTAAGTAATGTGTTACTTATATGTAGGGGCGGATTTCTATGATGTCATATTTTTCCCCTTTGCATTATTTCAGGTTTCCGACTAATTTAAACCCGATTCCAAGCATCCTGGTGAAAATGGAACGGCTTTTGTTGTGCATATAACTTCATATTTAGGAAATTTTCAACTATTGTAGCATATTTAGTATGAATATGCATATTTAGGTCATATTTTTGTGCATCTTAAAGAAATTTTGAAGTTTCATATCATATTTTGTAAATTTTGCATTATAATGATACTTTTTGAGAATTTACAGATATTTTAAATAATTGACATTATATTTTAATAAAATGGACTGAAACTTTTAAAAAACATACACAATGTGTAAGTGGTAAAGACATATTTTAAATTTTATTGGTCATATTTTAATGTTTTTTAGGTCATAAATGCATGCATATATCCTATTTTTTAGGTCATAGAAATCCGCCCCCTACTTATATCCTACGAAAATGAGGCACTTTATTATTTCACTGTGTGGTTAACGTAATTTTTTCAACTTATTATGGCGTTAAAAATGCAGATGCGGCTTAAATTCAGGTAAATACAGTATAGCTGAATAATGAATTTCAGTTTGACTGAAACAAGCTTAAGTAATGTGACATTTCTCTTGTAATTTTCTATTAACTAATACTACATTAACTGTATGTAAGCATCACATGCATGTAGGAATGGTTTAAACACAACACACAGATCTAATAAAACAGCTAACTACACCGACAGTAACAACCAGAGCCTGGATTCTGATTACCTAAAATTGTTTGAAAAATGACCTATTAAATGACCCTAAATTTTAAAGAAAATGACTTAATAATTATAAAAAATGACCTAAAAACTGTTATTTTATTTATAAAAAATTATTATTGTACACACAAAGTAATACACTAGTTTGTACATAATTGTAAAAACTGTAAATAACTGTAATATTGTAAATGTTCTTTTCTCACGGAAATTTATACTGGCACTGAGGCACTGGCGAGTCAAAATTCGGCACATCATTTTGTGGTCTGCCGGATTATATTGTTGTTTACTGAGGGTAAATAGTAGTTTGCACTCTCAAATCCAAGCGGGTGGCAGACTCTGGTGCCAAATCAATCTAATAACAATAGTAATATAATACAAAATTTTGGCGTTTTTTTTATTCTTACTTCCGACTGAGACATGTCAACACTTTAACGCCGAATTTTTCCTTCTTGCATTAAACAACAACACTTCAAAGACAGCACCGCTAGCGACGAAAAAAGTTAATACACTTAACGTAATTACATGAAAATTACTAAATCAGGAAGCAAATGACACGAAAATGACAAAATAATGACCTAAAATTGAAATAAATGCCCTAAAAATATAAAATGGCATAAAATGACAAAAAATGACCTAATAAAATGCATTTCTATAATCTAAAGGCCACGATTAGGATTTATCCACAAGTTGGCAATGTCTATGCAGCATCAATAAAAAGATGACATGTCATTAGAATCCAGGCCCTGGTAATAACTGTACAAGTTAAGAGGTCCAATAGGTAAGATGTTAGTGTTACTGTATTATGAATAGACCTGGGATTTTAAGGCAAATGCCTATTTTGTTCCTTATGAAATAACATGACAATTTTTAAATATGTGGATGTTTCATGATAAATCACTTACATTTATAGAGTTTTATCGTGCCCTAAAATGCCTATTTTACTATTTTAGTTCCTAAAATGCATATTTTGTACATTTAAAATAAAATTCAACTTCTGTAATTTTTACAAGCTTATAATGGACATCCCTCAATGAAAAGCAGAACAGGAGAGGTAGGTTTTTCACAGAAACTTGATTATTCCAAACAACTGTCGCTAAAAGAATACTGACTGACTGGGGAGGGGGAGGATTAAGGGGGGAAGAACTACTGTGTCAAGTGACCATTGAACGAACATCTGTTTAAGTGAATATAGTTCGTGATGCCTAATTTTGCAGTTAATTCTGTTAAGAATAGGTATACCAGGTTTCTTGCAGTAAAAAAAGACCAACTTACAGTTTAAGTGTATATTGTAATATTTTAAAGTCTATTTTCTATATATTTACACATTTTTAAATCACATTTTAAGTGCCTATTTTCTGTTTTAAAAGCCTATTTACTTGTTTTAAAAGCCTATTTTAGGTGCCTAAAACTAATTTCTTTTAGAGCCTAAAATCCCAGGTCTAATTATGAAGTCAATTCGTCTTCTCGCCGAAGATGGAGAAGCAGATTTTATCACATAAACAGAATAAGCTAGCATTGCACTGAGTATCTCAACAAACAACCGTAAATGAATGAATGAAAAAAAATCATCCATCAATGTTCCCTCTTGACCATCAGCGTGGTGCTCACTTACAACTTCTGATGACAAAAGGTAAGAGAATATGCACAATCCGTTCCAATCTGGAGAAAAATATGAAGACTAAATTAACTTTCTTCTTGAGCTGAGTTACTGACATTAATAACCTATTAAATTTCTTCCAGAAACTTCAGTTCACAAACCATAACAGGAAAATAAGAGAGGAGAATTAACTAGTTCTTAAAGCAACCAAAGTATGAAACTTATTTTTTGAAATAATACTTTCTTTTTGTTTTTGCGACAAAGCTAGCTGATTAAGATGTGCAAAAAGGTAGAGTGACACATGCAATGGAAATATATTACCACTTCATTTAATTCATAATGCAGTTAATGTAATATGCAAAGCAATAAACCATACGGGATTTTAAGACATAGATAACAGGTAAAAACTGATAAAATTTAGGTTAAGCCATCCATATCCATTAAATATTGCTGATATTCTAGCTGATGAATCATGGCTTCCTTTGGTACTGACTACATTAAAGGAAAAATCTAGCGGTTAGCTCCGAAGAAAGCCACATTATGGGTGTAAAATATCAGCAATATACAATGCACCTGCAAGGCCCAACCCAGAAAGTCAACATTCTTTAAGACTGGATAGAAACTTATCAGACCAGGCATAACATCCATTTGGCTCAAATTTTAGTGAAGAATAAAATGTCTAAATAAACCAACAGAAATCACAGGTTGCAGTTGCACAATACAGAGAAGAAAGCAAAACATAAGGATGACCAACCAATATGAAGACTTGTTCCACGACAATAAAAAAACTGATAAATAAACATGGTCTTGGCAAATGAGAATACGTTGAATACTATCAAGAACGTTTCCAAAATATTTTTCCACTATAAAAAAAATACAGTGCTATATCATATATAAAAAATCCATTCATGGACAATATTATGCTAGAATTGTCAAAAACTCCCCCCTAAATTTAGGTTCTACCTTAGACAAGAAAATATTTAAAAGAAGTTCACAAATTCATATTGTGTATTTAATAACTATAAATGTCTTGGGTTGGATCATAATAAAGAAGTCTTGTTACTGAACACACCAAGAGATTTAACATAATCGTTTTTAAGAGACACAGTAAGTCAAATCTGGGCTGTATCATAACTTTAGATCAATATGTGCTCTATTTGTTTCTCAATTCCTTCAGGGTTGCATACCACACAGAGCCATACCAAACACATTATTCCTCGATATTACATGATGACCGTATGTTGGAGTAATTCCCCTTCTTGTTTTGTAAGGGAGGAAAGGGAATTCAGTGCTGAAAACATATTGCACTGTGATAATGGAGCAAAATATTTAATATGCTTTGGAAAAGTAACTTTTCTTTTATACAGTGCTAATACTTTGGAATTCTTATCAAAGTATAAAGGATTGAAAGAAAGTTGTACTGTGTTAATATTTTGCAATTCAATTCAGAGATAAAAAAGCAATGTCATAACTTTTTTTCCCCAGATTTTTCCCTTCAATAGTTTAGGATTCTCTGGTACCCTTCAAAGAAAATAAAGCAAACAGTATTAAAAATAGGAGAGTTGTTCAATAAATAATGAAACCTATTAAAACAACACACTTATTTAATCACTCTACTTCACTTATTAAGTAGATTATTACCCATAACAAGTTTCACAAGCTGTAGCTTGCATCATCAGATGGACACTGCCAGTTTCACTGGATTGCTGGTAGATGGCTCTGTAGGAAGGATCCATCTTGCGATCAAGTCGTTTTCATTTGGTATGTCAAAATTAACTAAATTGCTCTTGTTTCTTTGGATATAAATTCTTTCCCATACACTCAGGTCCACCGGTTTATTTACACCTTTTATTAATCTTACGTCGTCTTCAAAATCATGTTTTTCGGTCCAGTAATGATTTTGAAGACGACATAAGATTAATAAAAGGTGTAAATAAACCGGTGGACCTGAGTGTATGGGAAAGAATTTATATCCAAAGAAACAAGAACAATTTAGTTAATTTTGACATACCAAATGAAAACGACTTGATCGCAAGATGGATCCTTCCTACAGAGCCATTTACCAGCAATCCAGTGAAACCGGCAGTGTCCATCTGATGATGCAAGCTACAGCTTGTGAAACGCGTTATGGGTAATAATCTACTTAATAAGTGAAGTAGAGTGATTAAATAAGTGTGTTGTTTTAATTTAACCACTTCACTGTGTATTCCCGCAAGAATTATCGGATAATGAAACCTATCTTCTTCTGAAGTTCCCTTTTATGCTATTTTTAATTACTAAATTTGAAAAGAGTGGATTTCTGTAAATAATTTACCCATAGATGGCATCACGAAAATGTGTATCTACAGGGTGTCCAGTGAGGCAAGCCAAAGAAATTCAAGCATAATTCAAGGATTTCAAGGCTTGAATTTCCAAAATTTAAAACAAAAGCTTTATTTACTAATATTAAAAAAATTATGAACATAAGACACAATGAGTGAATATTAATTACTAATATTTCTGAAAATGGTAAAATTTTCGTAAAAACCATCAACTTAAAAAAAATATTAATGGCTAATATTTCTGAAAATGGTAAAATTTTCGTAAAAACTATCAACTTAAAAAAATATTAATGACTAATATTTCTGAAAATGGTAGAATTTTCGTAAAAACTATCAACTTAAAAAACAAAATATTCTCTTCTATGCGATTTTTCCCGACGGTTCACAAAATTCAAGTATAATTCAAGGATTTTTCTCGACATGGAAAATTCAAGCATATTTCCCGATTTTCCCGATTTTCAAGGCTGCTGGACACCCTGATCTAGTATTGCTAATTTATTATTTGATAGTTCTTTTATTTCCTTGCAAAAAAACATAACACCTGTGGAACTTTTAAAAGCTAAAGCAAGTCAATGGGGAATGTGCAATACCTTGATAAACAGCTCACAACACGTGCCCATTTTAACAGTCTTCTGCTCGATTAATAGCCGTGACACTCACCGTGCCCAAAACCAGGCCAAATGCATACAGAATGAGGATTTTTAAAAATCCAGGCATTTGGCTTGAAGACTCTTGGGACTCATAAAGACAATTTAAACAGCAGTTTTCAAGAACAAAAAAAATTTCTTCATGAAAGGGTACATATACATCTGCGCTCTGCTCCGCACGCATGCCGCTCGGAACGCAGATTGGTATGGCATTTTGAGGTGCACGCGAACTGCTCGCGTGCCGCTCGCCTCGATCCGTCTCCTCTCGGTTTTTTCGACGATCACAAAGGATTTCTGATTTCACATTGGGACATGTTTTTGGTAGTTGCGCTTTCCTCGCGTGCGGCTCGCGCACCTTAAGCTTATCAGCTGCAACAATTAAATGTAAGGCTTGAAGGGTTAAAATTACATTTGAACAATGAAGATAATATCACTGATTGAATCCATCCGATCTTGAAAAATCATAAACTGCCAACATCCAATTAAAAATAGCCCATTTATTGCTATCATCTGTTTATAAATTTAAAAATTCTAAATACAATTTATATTGCAGTGTTAACTATATTCTCACAAAACTACAAAGGAAATGCACAATATCCTTGTAAAAGGTACCCTGGGCATCAAACACTAGACAACAAATGTTTGATGTTTGTGCTTATCTTTATATTTTTCCTTCAGATATGGGATGGTTTTGTTTTCTCTTAATCTGTTTCTTTGTTCTCAAAATGTATTGTTGGATCAGGTTAATTTTCAGTCCAAATAAAGAAGACATTCTACCTTAACTAAAAGCTTCTCGGTACTTAAGGCAATTTTGTTTCTGATTGTGGGTTTGTTTGCTACTGATAGGAAGGAAATTGACCTTAAATCCACTTTGAGAAGGAAGTAAGATATTTTCCTTTATCATAATGGACATAAAGCTGATTTCCTTCTTAACGTAGCTTATTTTGGAGATGAGACATTTTAGATAGGCCTAAAAAAGGGCTTAGGGAAGTGAAAACTGGGAATTTATTATTTCAGCAGCTGCAGAACAACATGTAGATTATGGATACGCATGTAACTCATTTTCGGCAAAAATTGGAATTAAGGCTTTTTTGCCTAGCACGGTAGTGTTGATGGGCTGTGATGTATAACATATTAGCAAGACAACACACAAAATATTAAGCGTAGTGATGAAAGCTAGTGGTTCGCAGTAGGTTCGTCACTTTCCTATGGAACGCGGGAGGAGCGCTGTAAAAATAATTTCAACGAGCGGCACGCATTCGGAGCAGAGCGCAAATGTATACGCAGCATAAAGTGGCACAAAAAGAGAAAGTCGAAGCGAATCTTCATGTCGCATCCCCTGAAAGTTCCTAACCCAAATATAACATCTTTTGTAAATTTTGTATTCTTGGGCTAGGCTGTTCACAGAAACAGATTTGTTTCTGAAAACTGCATTTCTGGATCCAGTGTACTTCAAAACATGCACCGGTATTTATGTTAGAATTAGACATTGAATTTAGGGACCGAACACAATACTCCTCTATCGGTAACACTTATTGTATGGGAACAGGAAAAAAAAATTGTATTACCTTAGAACTATTTCCATATACTACAAATCTATGCTGAAGTTAAGGGTAAGTAAGATCCAACCTAGTATTTGCCTATGCAAGTGGAAAGAACCCCAATCACATTTGCTGATCATGTGAATTGAACTCACAACTTCATGAATATGAGTCTTTAACATTAGTACCTTGGCAAGCCCCCTCGGTATGTATTTTACAGCAGGCAATCCATGATTAGATAGCTCTTTATTGTGCTATAGATACTAATCAAGCCTTCACCTTCATATTGTGACCTAGGAACTGTAGTTTTTCATGCCAAATGTTATATGAAGTCATGTTATTTTTCCTTTAAACATGCAAGGAATAACCTGTCTGGGTCCACTCATCTAATTGAATAATATGATACCCAAGATTTTGGCACAGTGATCCTCTTGTTAGCTGGATAATGAGTAAAAAATCATATTATTATTAAACTGACAGCTACGATCAGCAACAGTCTGTTTGACTTCTTAGTTTTGAAAGAACACTATCTTGTAACAAGTACTAAATTATGCTAAGTTCTGTCATGAAGTCCGTAATGAAACTCAGTCTGTTTTTCTGCCAGACGAACATGTGCGAACATATTCCTAGCAATAGTAGCGGCCATAAACTAACACTACAGTAACTACTGCAGTATGTAAATAAATAGGACTGTTGTGTTTAATAGAAAAAGCGTGTTTCGAAAGGACCTTATTCTTCTGCTGGTAATTGCAGTAATAATAAAGGAAGAAATCCTTAATTGCATTTCTTCACTTTCCCACAAGATCCAGAAAGGTAAGAACATTTAATGTAATATGTTTACATTAAATAATGCAATATGTTTATTCTGTTGTACTGATTTCTGGTGTAAAAAGTGGGTCATTAATGGTCGACAAGAAGACCTACTAATAAAATATGTAAAATATTTTAATGAACACAAAGAAAACAGCCAGTTTATGAATTCCTATAAGAACCCATTCATTAAAACTGCTGTACCCATGGTGTTCTCAATTTCACATGATCCAGGATTTTTTGTTTTGTTCAACAGAGTTCATCCTGCAGTAATTGAGAGTAGATAGCCCTACAAGTGAAGTCATATGTTGCCATATAATGTAGAGAAACAAAAACTCTCAACAATGAAGTGCAGGATGAACAGCGTGACAGACCTATATTCAAAGACTACCCTTTAATATCATTATAATTTAAATGGTGATTTTAAAGGAAAAATACTAGGCCTAGATACAGTTCTCAACAGTAGCCTATTTAGGTATGGTTTGCCTGTTCTTAACTAGAGTATAATACCATTTTATTATTTCTTAAATTTAAAATTCAGAATTGCAATAAAGAAGAATACTGTGCATTTTTCTCTCTTAATATAATATATTGTATGATGTATTTTCCCAAGTCATTTGACATGATGAGAATGTAGTTTTAGTTACCGGTACTCGCCACATGGAGCGCTAGTGTCGTCCAGTTAACATGCTGTCATAGGGCTTCTAACACACAGTTTCTCTACTGTATTAATACCTATACTGTGCTACTGCTACTATTAAACTTATAATACCTAAAGGTGGCATGAATACTAAGATTGAATTTGAATTAGTTTGTCAAATGATGCAACTTCTGACGAGATGTATGCCACAGATACTGAAGGTAGGATGAATGTAGGAACAGTGAAGCCAACAAGAGAAAAGGGGTAGACAGAATTTTTCAATGTCCCTTTTAAATCCAACAAATCCTACTGACAAACCCCCATCATACAGGTTATTACAGACAAAAACGATGGCTATGAACCCTACCATATTTATGCACAATCTTGTTCATGGGTTCCTATTATCAGCACAAGTTGAATTGTAAGAATGAAAAGAATGTAGGGGAAACCCTCCCACCAATATTTAAGACCTTGATCCCAAGCAGTGCTTTTCTTTCTGGGGGTACACGAGGGTATGCATACTCCTTAAAGATTTTTTCAAGCTTCATATACTAGAAAATCATTAATTTCCATAATTTTGAAATCTAGAGAAATCTGTGCCAAACAAAATAACGAAAATAATTATACTTATCGTTTGCAATAAAATAGTTATTTTTAGTGTTACATTAGTTATCTAGACCTTGATTCTTGAGAGGTGAGGTTGACATTAGTGCTGCGATCAGGAAAACAAACGAGCGGTATGGTGACTACAGTATGTTGCCGGTGTTACTGATTCGAACGTTAGCACATGCTCAAGAGTTTGATGTATCCCTTTTCTCTTGGCTTCAAATTGCATTTCTCTGCAATAATGCTGCTGCACAGCCGTAGTTTTTCATGTGTTAAATTATGTGTGCCCTTGTGAAAATGACTCCGCTTACAGTACCCCTTAAATCTTTTATAGAAAAAAAAAAAAGCACTCATCCCATCAGTGGTGATGACTTCATATGCAAGAAAAAAAAATAGGAGCATGTGTGCCAGTATAAAATTAAGGTAAAAGTTTTCACCTTTAATTATCAGCATAATGTTTATTTTTTGTTTGTTTACAGGGCTATGCCTAACTGCTAACAATCCTGTATTACAATTCTTCCCCCTTCTAAAAAAAAATTCAAGACCTTTGATTTCAAAACTTACATTTTACAAACATGGATTTATAGAGTTCAGTCAAAAGTATTATTGAAATCTGTCATGCTTCAATTGCTGAATAAACAAAAGTTGATTGAATTCGTAACTGCCGCTTATACACCATTGTCTTGTCCACAAGTGCATACAGTAAAATTTAATTCTGTTCAAAACCCAACTCCACACAGTCACTATTAAGACAAATGGCTGTACAAATTCATGGACAAGAATGTGTGTGTATTCCAGGCTTAAGGGAAGAAATATTGCGGTATCTCATTTTGACATTTAAAACAAGAGGAGGAATTACTCCAGTAAATAACTAATATGATGCTTCAATCTTAGTTGCCATTTTCTATACAATAATGAATTAATTAAATAAGATAGGATTTGTTATTGCAATGAATGTATTCTCTTTTAGATGATCCCACCCAACATTCCTTATCACACATTCTTCGCACTTCACTTTGAGTCATACTTACCAAACCAGTTCAGAATTAAACACATTAGTATCTAGGCACCAGCTGTTAAAAGTACAAGAAAAACATAATGTATAAATAATTATGTTAAAAGAGTGTTCTGAAGAAACGATTAAATTCTTTCTACGTTGTGTATGTCATGCTATGGCTCTGATTAATAACTGGGAAATACAAGCTATATTGTGAGCTTATGGTGAATACCTACCAACCTCAGGAACCTGGCACCATCAAGTTTACCATGTACCATGAACCATGATCGCGAGACAGAGAGAGCTACCAATCAAAACCATCATAATTCCTCCAGTCTTGATCCAACCAATTGCAGGCCACCAGTACAGAAGATCCATTCCAACCAACCAGAGGTCACCCAATGGACCAACTGCGATTGATTTCCCACCAATAAAACCAATCACCTCTCTACCATAACCAACACACACACCCTAAAGTAAATCAAGCAATGTCGTAAGTCGTCTAAAATCCCTCACTCTAGGTAATGCCATAATAGAAATACAGTATTCTTATCTTAAAAAATTATAAAAAAAGACAAAGAATGACAAAGCACATAGACATAAAACAGTGATTGATTCACACAACATGTGCTTGAAGCCATAATTTTTTACTATGCCTCATGTGACCAATGAGGTGGTCACAAAAAGGTTACCTTTATTTATCCGGAACATGAGACCTTTCTTTATACTTCTAATTGCAGATGCCTGAAAACTGCCTCGAAGGATTCCTATGTGAATTTCACAATAAAAAAAATAAATGATGCAAAATCATTAGTATGTAAAAGATTAATATAATAATACTTATTCTACATATTGAAAATAAAATGGACGTACGGGCTGGCGTACCTCGAAGGGGGCCTCTTGTAGCCGTATTTGGTATCTGGACAATCTCTGGAGAAATGGCCCCTTTCCCCACACTGATAGCATCTCATGTTGGGATCATAACCACGCTGCCCTCGCCCTCGAGTTCTGGGTCTGGCAAAAGTGACCCGAATTCGACTGCCACAGAGAGTCCTGCACACAATACATTTGCCCTTGAAATAATTCTGTTTTCAGTTTAAAAATGAAACAACCTGTAGCCTAACACAATTTCTCTTAACATAGCTCTTCTGAAACATACCATTACGTATGTAAATTAACATAAGGAAAAAAAACAAAAAAAACAAAAACAACAACAACAACCACCAATCAAATTTTACTTGAAGGTTTGTGGACAATTTTAATCTTAAGCTGTCCTGGTTTAGTCGACTTCTTGGTATAGTGGAGGCTAGACCTATGTAGACAGTCGGGACGCTTTGAGGATTAAGCCATTGTCTGGCACTTAAGGAGTGGTATATGGTACTGACTGAAGGCACTCATCTGGTGTCCACGTGGAGTCATAACTTAATGTCAAAAATTCAGAAATGAGCATTGATTGGTTGCACACGAAATTCTATTGGCTGTCAGACAAGTTCAACGCCAAGAAAACACGCTGAAAATCCAGAATATACAACTCTATTGTCCAAGACACCCTCATTTCAAGTTATTTACTGCGGATTATAAGGGTCTGTCGGCATTGCCTTGAAGAAAGTTGTATATGTAGAAGTTGCCTCCACTATATGAAATATGTTTAGATAGCCTCATTTTAAAACAATTTATTAGCAACACAAGGGGATAAAATCAAGCATGCTTTTTTAGCTTGATTTGTTCATAAATAGGATGTGTGGGCTTATGATTGTTTTCTAATTAATGTACTTTCATATTTTTATAGGGTGTAGCTAAAACTCACAAAGGCAAAGCATTTTGAAGAAATCTGCAATTTTTTACATCCAACAAAGACATAACAGAATAACTGACCACTGGGGTCTTGAATATGTACAGCAAAAAACAACAATCTACCTACAAAATAAATGCAAAGACTATGCACTTAGTCTATAAATAATAATCAATTAATACTATTTACTGGAATCATTCTTAATGATTTAAACAATTCCATGTGAATTCGGTTATTGGGCCTGTGCAAAAGATTAGAAGCCCAGTTTTCGACCAATGACTTAATTCAATGCCAAGGCAGAGATAGTTCGTATATACTGACTTCAAAAGCCTGATCACAGCAGTCTAAGATCTTAAAGGGAGCGTGTAACACCAAAGCCCTTCCACTGTGTGGGCTTCTGAATATAATATCAGCTCTCCTAGCAATAATTATTGTGAATGTATTTTATAAGTCTATAAAGTCCTCTGAGATAGTGTTTTATGATAGACAGAAGCAGAAGGTGGATAATGTTTTGTAACACTTAGATGCACTCAATCCAAAACTGAATCTTAGATTTTCAAATAGGCTAATGGATAGTCCAAAAGATTTAAAAATTGACAATTGACTCTGCAGTTACAGTTTCTTTCTCATAAAAAAATTCCAAAGTTTCCATAACATTTATAGTGAGTGGAGATTTTATACATAGATCTTCACTAAAATTATATTTAAGAAATAGTCTAGGAAATATTAGGGTTACCAGATGGTTATAAGAGGACATATAAGACTAAGAAGACAGGACATATCAAAATTATTGAACGGCTCTTTTCTTTTGTGGCTACATTTATCTGGCAGTCTTAATTTAATGAATCTAAGCCTGTATGTACAGTCGGTCAAATAAAAAACATCGGGACTCGTATGCAGTTAAAATTAAAGTTTTAACGTATTAGTTCACAAGTTTCCTATAAAAAACATAAAATACAGGTCATTTTCGGAACATATGAGGCCATGCGACAGGAGGGAAAAAATGAACGAGGGAAAAATGAAAAACGCGGAAAGCGCAATACACGATATTCAACTTAATGTATTGTCACAATTCATTTTGCTTTGTGTCATCGCCACATACAAATGCTAAAGTGAGAAAAAGTGTAGCTAGGGCTGTGATTGACCTGCATTTTTTCGGCCTCTGAAGCAGCGAGAAGGTTCCATATTTCTTAAAGAGGTGGGTACTTCACTATAATGCGACCGGAAGTTTTCATAGGAATCGTGGATTTTGCCGGCTGCGTATTTCGATGCTAGATTGGTGGCAGAAGTTGAACGTAAGTTATTGATTTTGCAATACAAGTACCGGTATCATAAAATAAAATCTTTAAAAAATGCTCCTTGAATAAGCATATTCCTTGCGAATTTATTAATTATTAATATTGTAAGAATTTGCAACCAAGAATATGGCGGATGTGAGACTTACAGCCACAGTCTTCTATACATGTTCGTTTTGGAACAAAACTGACTAAATAATCAAGAAAATACATGGAGAGACAAGAGGCAGGTGTGAACCTAACCTTAAGTCTTCCTGTACATGCGCATATGCTCGTTCGTGATACTTAATCAAATACCGCCCGACGTTTTTTATTTGACCGACTGTACATTCTTGTCCATGCTGCTAGCTTGAGAGACATATTTATCCTATGACCTAATTTGTTTCAATATACGTTGTTGGTGATCAGATAATCTTAAAATTGAGAACACGTTATTCATTCAAATTGAACTTCAAAGACACCAAGTGTTCCACGCTTAGAACACAGACCTACGTCCCAGCTTTGCCAACTAAACACTCGAGTTCCTCAACAGAATGGCCTATTTTGAAGTATTTGTATCTCATCGCCAACTCAGCAGTAAACTATTGAGTTTTCTTTTACCCTTTATAAACTGAATGCATAAAATAAAACTTACAGCATAGTATGGCATTTAATATTCCATAACATTCTGTTCATTACTACCAACCATAGAATCCAAATTTTATTTTCCTCCAAAGAGATTATAACAAAGAGATTAATACCAGTAATAATAAAGTGAAATGAACACAAGCATGCAAAGAGATTATAATTTCAATAGAAATTAGATAGTGATATGATGCTCAGAGAAATTTTTTTCGTAAAAAAAAAAAAAAAAAAAAAAAAAAAAAGTCTCCTTTTTCAGTTATTTGAAAAAAATCATAGCTTATACAATAATATGGACATATTGCAAGTTTTCAATAATAAATATGGAGTTGGGTAAGTCCATCCAGGGGAACTTACAATCCAGGAGAAAATGTTTATCCAGAAAAATGCAGATCCTCTAATGAATTTGGCATCCCCCATGGTTGAACAGATCATATGGCCAGCAGTTGGATTATGCTGAGCATGACAATGTATTTCTCAAAAGAATTGTCCATGTCAATTATACAATTTTAGCGATCTCCTGTGTATAAAATCTCCACTCACTTATGTTTTCATAATTCTGTACCTTCACTCCGTAAACTTCGACATTAATTAAATAATTTCTATAACCTATTAGAAGCTGTATTAATCTGTAGTTAGAAAAATTAATCTACTCTTATACAATTCAACGGCCCTAAATAGCGTGCTTGCTCGCCCGCTTCGTGAGACATCGGGTATACTCGGCGATGTTCGTATCTCTCAGTCTAAACTTTCATGACGACTACAAGATTAGGAAAACCGTTTCTTTATTATATAAGGCCTAAGTGAAATGAACTCAATGAACAAATATTCTAATTTTATTTTGACTTACAATTTTCATAGCTCTGAACCACAAACATTTTTAATAATCTACCAGTGTAAATTTCTTAAAAATCCTGGAGTCAATGAATAGTGGCGGGCGAAGCCGGGGGCACCAGCAGTAAAATATTGATGATTTAACTCTTGAAATATCGCTGATAATAATAATCCAAATCAATCACTCCTTCTCTTGAAAAATTATACAATTTCTTAAAATTACACTGAATTTATCAAATAAAATTCACATCTCATTCATCTGTCAACAAACAGTTGAAAAACGCCATTATCCACCACCGTCTCGAGAATTAGCCTATACAGTTTAGAAGGCAGTGGATCACAGTTATCTTTGGAACTACATAATCGAATCTGAGATCGTTTTCCCAGGTGGCAATTTCTAATCGTGGAATGTACTCTAAAGCCGGAATTTTAGCTGTTTCATTAATTATTAATGGTTTAGTTTAACAATGATTCGCGTGCAAGTGTTAATAAATATAATGCTTTAATAATTATTATACTATTAATTTCTAATTTTTCAATTAATTATCGTGGGCGAAGCCGCGGGCACATCCTAGAGTTTAACATATCAGCACATCAAATCATAAATAGCCTAAATGTTTTGGAAACTAGCCACTGAGAATTTTGATAACCATGAACATTCAGGTCATATTGACTTTTATTTTAATATTTATGTAACAGAATCTTGTGCAAATGAGCACAGTTTAAAGTTCTTCTTTTAAGGATAAAGAATATGATAAAGCAAAGAGAGGCTATTCTAAATTGGGAACAAAGACTACTCAACAATAAGTGTTATCTTATCTTTATGTATGTGTATGTGTAAGAAGTGGCAATAAAATTAAGAAATAGATAACACAAAATTAGAGAACTTGAACAATAACAGTTAGCCTATGTGTTATATACAGGGCCCGGATTCTGATGACCTAAGATTGTTTGAAAAATGACCTATAAAATGACGCTAAATTTTAAAGAAAATTACTTAATAATTGTAAAGAATGACCTAAAAACTTATATTTTGTTTTAAAAAATTTATTAATGTACACACAAAGTTGTAGACTAATTTGTACATAATATTGTAAAAACTGTAAACGAAGAAAAGATGTAGTAGTTCTAAAAACTCTGTTCTTTGTTCTTGATTGGAGCATTTGAGAAGAAAAGTAAGAAAATAGTTTTTAAAATAGACCCTACTAAAAATTTTGCATTATACTAACCTAGTAATTAATTTAAATATTACCCTATGGGGAAAAAAGACAAATAAGTTAATATACTCAATGTAAATGCATAAAAATGACTAAATAAGGAAATTACAAAATAATGACGTAAAATTGAAATAAATGCCCTAAAAATATAAAATTTCATAAAACGACAAAACAATGATTTAATGAAAATGTATTTCTATAATCTAGTGGCCATGATTAGGATTTCTCTACAAGTTGGTAATGTCTATGCAGCATCAATAAAAAGATGACATGTCATTAGAATCCGGGCCCTGGTTATATATATGGTTCCTCAGTATTGCAACGGATCCTCTGAGGGTTGCCAAAACAACTTCAGTTTAATATATAGAGCGATTTCTAATCTTTTGGATGAAGTTTCTCAGGAAAGTTATAGTTGTACCTCTCGCCCCTACGATGAGTCCAACCACTTCAAGTTCTTTCAGAATGCACTTCTCACAATAGTAGGGGATGGTAGGATTATGAATACTCTGCTTTTCCTTGTTGATCTCTTGGGGTTGTGCCTCGTTTACTTCAAAATGCACAAAATCTCTTTTAATTAGGTTTACACACTGCTTTCAACATTTTCTGTTCAAGATTACTTATGAAGCTGCGAATAAATCCCATCTAAATATTGTAAATTCTTATTACTTACTTGACAAGATTCCCAATAAACTTTTCTCAAAGGATGTGTAATTATGCAACCTATTTTTTGTGTAACTGATAAAACTTTGCCTCTCAAGTCATTCCTGATTGAACTGGCCTTCATTACATGACAAAAGAATTTAGTTATTTAATTACTCAATGGCAATAGACAATTCCTCAGCAAGCTAAAGAAATATTTTCTATTTTATGGAACCTGAAGTTTCACTGCCACGCTTTCCTGAGCCTACCATTCAACTCTATTCTGTGCCAACTCCATACAACCATCCCTTGCAAATCCTACTTCCCTTAAATATATCCTAATATTGTCTCCCACCTATGTCTAGATTTTCCATGAGGTCTTTTCCCTTCGGGTCTTCCAGTCAATACTTTTAAGATATAGATGGCTCAATACACTATGAGACATAGAATAAATTCCAACAAAAGATCTGTGAACTTTTTTGGCATTACTAGGTATACTCGACAGAAAAATGTCTACCAAAATCTGACACTGGAAGTGGGTTATTTCCACTGTATATATTACTGTTTTTATTTAAATATTTATTCTAAAAAGTACACTTTAAATTATGTTAAGAAAAAGTGCAGCAATATGGGGCAAAGCAAGTCACTCCTTCATTGTCTATTAGTCCTCATCACTGTCCTATAGTTCATCATGGGAATTATCACAGTGCGTTAACTTGACAAGAATCTCATACAGAACTGCATGGAAGTGTATTTTCTGAAACTGCAATGTTTACCACGGCAACTAGTCATACAACTGCAGCATATAATTTTAAGTAGAGATCTGGTGCAGCATTCATATCACACATATAGGTATCGAGCTTCCAACCCCAGTTCACAGGATTCATTTCACCAGCCATATTCACCATATCATGGTCTAGTAGTAGCCTACACTCTTAGGCAATGGAATTTGGTGGAAGACTCAGTTGGAGGAAGACATTCTGATTGAACAAATGATTTGGCTGTGATGACTTTCTTCATAAGTGTTTGGTAACATAAGACTGCCCAAGAACTTATACTGTTTCCACCAAAAACAGCAGCCATCGCTTGAATGTAAAAACTAACTATATCAGCGTGGTTCTAGCCTGGTGAATTGAATGCAGTTGCACAGGAATGAAGAACACTTTCACCTTTTATAAGTTTTTTGGAATACCAATTTTTTTACTAACACCACAAACATGCAAGATAGAAACACTTCCTGAGAATGCATATATCAGTGTACATAACTCACTGCCAAAATAGACTTCAAGTTATTGGTGTACTACACTTCCAAAAGTGTAAAGATGGAGTATGATGAGGAGACTCATTGAAACCTGGGTTCAGGTTAGTAATTAAAATAGGGGAAGTAGTGTACGTAACTCATCTCAATATTATTTTCTTAATGCACATCCAACCATTTTTTAGCAAAGGGATATCAGCATTCTAACACTATTATTACTTATGGGCTAAGGGGACCATTCGTCCCAAATAAACAGCTGTCCCAGAATTTTATGTAGGCCTACCTTTGTCGGGATGCAAAAGTCCTTTATTATTTAAGAAATATCAATTTTGTCCCAATTTATGAAAAAGGCCTACATTATGGTGACAAAAGTGTAATTCTTTAGTTAAGGCAGACGCACCAGTCTTTGACAGTGCTCCAGTCATTGACACTTATGGTAATTTTTTTAAATATTAAGGAAAATTATTTTATTTTTTCCACTGTAATTATATGTAAATTTAGTTCAGTTCATGTGTCATTAGTGATGAGCATCCGAGGCTAAACTCTTTCTTGGTTTGATGGAAAAAAAATTGTGAGATTATTGCAGCACAAGTTCTTCAGATTTTCCCATTTTCGTTGCTACAACTCTTAAGGCGAGGCATTACTTTGTGTGTTAATAACAACAATTTTATATTGCTATCGATAAATAATATTATATAGGGCTGATCTATGATAATGAAAGAATAGATATATTATGTAAAACTTAACACTAACCTCAATCACTGATTTATAGTAGGGGTGTCAATTACTGGTACGTTAAATTATATGATGATCCAGTTTTAGACATCCCCTGTCAATGATTGGTACAATGATCAATATGTTCAATTGACATTATTTATTCATTAGTTGCATAGGCTGAAAATATTAGGGATTCCTATCTAGAAAATATTAACATATGACCCTTTTTACCAGTCTTTGACATGGGTGTCAATTACTGGAACACCCAACTGTCAATAACTGGAACACGTTTCAGGTATGACTTCTAAGAGGAAGTACACCTCTGAACAAATGGCTAAAGCCATAAAGGCTGTGGAGATGGCAAGCCTACAGCTACTGCTGCCAAAACATTCGATGTTCCTAGAGTTACATTGCATTAGAAATCGAGTGGTAAGAGCCCAAAAGTTTGAACCTTTCACTGTTTTGACCAAAAGCATGTATGTTAAGTCCTCATCCAACTAATTCGTGCTCATCACAGTTTAATTTGGCTGCACTCATGATACTGTTCTCAACATTAAGTGTACCCTTTCATCCTACACCACCAACCAGGGGTGCTGACTTGTGCAATATTGTTGGGGAGCAAGAACTGCATTTTACTAGTTAGCCTATACATAGGCCTTATATGATAACAATTTAAAAGTTGGGGGAGGGGCAGAAAGTACCTTGTCCCCCCAAAGTCAGTGCCTAAGCCTTCAATGCATTCTTCTATTTTGTCTATTCCCATAGCACCAATGATAACAATTTAATAAAAGTTTGGGATTGGTCAGAAAATACCTTGTCCTCCCAAAGTCGGTGCCTATGCCTTCAACATCACCTGGTAGGCCTATATTTACAACACAGCCTGCCCTGATGTCAACTGTACCTTCACCATTTAAAAGGATATTATTTTGGCCTGAGCCTACATCCACTACATCTACTAAAGATGAAAGAATAAGGAGAAAATTTCTTCTGTAGCAACATCTGAGGCTTAGAAAACTAAAACTAAACTAAACTCCGTGAAGGGGCTAGGCCTATCACCCAACCGCTGCAACATCTACCATAGGCACATGGCAGGATTGGGGGGCATGTGGTCAGCATGCCGACACCCATGGCCGTTAATGGTGGTTTGCATGACCACAGCCGCTACTTCTCTATCAAGTAGCTCCTCAATTTGAATCACGAGGCTCCATTTCTCTTTCTCACTGGAGCAAGACCAAAGCATGAATTTTCTAAGCCCGTAGATATTTTTGAAATTTTTTTATAACTTATCTACGGTAATTGCAGAGGTAACCACTTAATTTCAGTATTCAGCCTAGCTTCATATTTTCATGTTTGTATGACCATAAGAAGAAAGAATGTATGTGCAAGAATGTATACTTTTGCTTATGCTAAAAACCCTTACAGTTTGCGCCTTGAATGAGAATGCTGTTCTATTAAAAGTTGTGAAATAATTCACCAGTATCATTATAGTGAACAACATTAAAGGTTAAACGATTTTCTTAATTAATATTATCATTATATCATCATCTTCTGAGTTTAAAAGATTATAAAGTTACTGAACATAAATGATTATAAAGTTACTGAACATAAATGTCAATGACTGGTACATGGACACCGTCAAAGACTGGTACATGCTGAAATCTTGAGTGTCAAAGACTGGTACAGCAAACATGTGTTAGAAAAAAAATTAATACTTATTTAATATAGGTTATTAATAATTAAGGCTACCATACAGTACTCATAAAACCTCAAACAATTAGTCAATACTGATCTTATTTAATTTAGTGAGTTTGTTTAATAACAACATAGAAAATGAAGAAATTTCATCACTAAACTGTCAAATACTGGTGCGTTTACCTTAAATATATGATAATTCTCTATATAATCATTAAACCTAGGATTTTAGGCTCTAAAAAAATGAGTTTTAGGCACCTAAAATAGGCTTTTAAAAGAGAAAATAGGCACTTAAAATATGCTTTAAAAATGTGTAAATAGATAGAAAATAGAATTAATCCTCCCCCTCTCCTGTCAGTCAGCATTCCTTTAGCGACAATTTTTTGGAATAATCAAGTTTCTGTGAAAAACCCACCTCTGCTGTTCTGCTTTTCATTGAGGGATGTCTATTATGAGATTGTAAAAATTACAGTCGTTGAATTTTATTTGAAATGTACAAAATAGGCATTTTAGGCATTAAAATAGTTAAATAGGCTCTAAAGGTCCAAACAGGCATTTTAGGGCCCTACAAAACTCTATAAATGTAAGTGATTTATCATGAAACGTCAACACATTTAAAAATTTTCATGTTATTTCATAAGGAACAAAATAGGCATTTGCCTTAAAATCCCAGCTCTAATAATCAAGGTTATGATTATATGATTGATTGCAGTACAAGACGTATTTCCTATTAGAAGAAATCCTTTGTTACTGGCTTCAACTAATTGTTATTGCAATGCACAGTAGTTATTAGTTACAGAAACATTTTAAAAATTGTTTTTATTGATTTCATTAATCCATGTGAACTGTATTGTTGCTCAATGAGAACTGATTCTGAACTCTTCAAGGCACTTGTTTTTTAATGGAAGTTTAGACCAGCTGCTGTGCATAATATGGAGGTCACATTACAAGGTCACTGAGATCAGTTAAGGTAAGAAAATGTAAGTGAAATAAAAGATATATCAAAGATTTGTATGTAGATCTATATCATTACATGTCCCGATTTTTATTCATAAAAATAGGGTCACCTTATTATAGGCAAATGTACAGTCGTTCTTGTTTAACATCTTACAAAACAGGAATACCGGTATATTCAATTTGTGGGAAGAGATACAATTAGAATAGTTGTTACCTACAGTGTAATATCTTTAAATAAAAGTACTGATAACAAATAATGAACACTTTAATTGGAAAACTTACATTCCATCTGTGGCCTTCACAGCATCTTCTGCATCATCTTTATCTTTGAATACAACAAATGCAAAGCAAGGAGGGGACTTTGCAACCCATATCTCTCTCAGTGGTCCATACTTGTCAAAAACATGTTGCAGTTCACGTTTTGACACACCCATACCTATACAAAGACACCACATTTTAAAATAGCATTTTTAAATTATTGAATTATTACAACTTTATATTTTAAGAAAATTGATCATAAATAGAAGCATTTTTAACACAATTATGGTAAATTACCAAAGGGCACAATTTTTACTTATAAATAAGTAAGGGTATTTTAATGCTGAACTATAATTTTACACAGATTTCTAGTTTAGATGAGACTAGATGTTTTATTAATCCATCGGAACACATCCATGTTATGGGATACTTCAAAACAGAAGTTACAATAACAACGATTACAGATAGCTACATACTGAGTTTACAAATTGGATAGAGTTTAGAATAATACACAATATTAACACACCATATCAGCACATTTATCAAATCGATATAAACATATGTATATACAGAAATTCAGAATGTTGTAATACTCATTGCATGTTGATAAAATGTCAAAAGGCAAAATCAATCTATTGCACTCAACAATCAATATTACTGTCAACCTGGGTGGTGCAGTTAGTATCACGCTGGCTTTCTGTGCCCAAGGTTGTGGGTTTGATCCTAGCCCAGGGTGATGGCAATTAAGAGTACATAAATGTGACAGGGCCATGTCAGTAGATTTACTGGCATGTAAAAGAACTCCTGTGGTCCAAAATTCCGGTACACTAACTGTCACAGGTCTTAGTTGCAGTAGCCTATATCCCATCACTGAATAACCACATATCAACCAATCAATAAATATTACTACTATTAAAATAGTACACAATGTTAATGTTTATATGTTGCAAGTCCTAAAATACCACGGTGTCAAGTTATTCTGTTTTTCAATGATAAAAGCAATAATGTACTAAAATCGTAATGGTAATAACAATATTAATACATTAAAGTAATTGCGGTTATAAAATAATGTGCAAAAATACTGATTGATTCCAAATAAATCTATTGTAAAAAATAAAAAAAAAAATAATAATAATAATAATAATAATAATAATAATAATAACAACAATTTAATAAAATATTTAACCAAAAGAATTCAGCACCTGCTCTACTTGTACATATGAAAGTCTAGCTTAAATTCAATCATGAGGTAGCTCAGAAGGAATCCAAAACATGGCCTTTGCAATACAAAAAATTTAAACTGAGCAATGATGAAACTAAATCTCATTAGGAACATGGAAATATGCTTGCTTTTAAATGCAGTGTGCAATTCTCTCAGTGGAACATAATGATTTAAGAGATAATGACGCCACAAAGGACAAGATTACAGAAGGAAAAACTGTTCAGTTTTAACTTCCCTTGGAAAACAACTACCTCACTAATCAAGGACTTGACAGAGTTTCTTACCTGTACTGGGGGGAACAATATCTTTTTTGTTGAAATACAAGAAATGAAAATATAGAGGCAACTTGAATGACAAACCTTTTTCACATTTTTTTGTCAATGCATGTCCGCCACATATCTCCAGAGGTATGCGACTACATCTTGAGAATCATTGCTCTAGGACATAGCCACCTTTGAGTAGAAAATTGTAACATTTGAAGAGGTGTGGAAGGGGGGGGGGGGAATCAAATCTTGAAGAGTTGGCCAATCATGCGGGTTTCTGCGTCACAATGGCAACAGCTCTAACTCCCGAGCAATCGGGTGAAATATCTATGCAAATAAAGGAAAGTCCTCAAATTCCAGTAGGCTACTAAATCTCCGTCATATCTATTCAGACACACACCCTTTCTGCCCGCGATGTTCCAAGCTTCACATACCTTTCTTTTTGTCTTCTCTCTTTAGGGGAAGATTGGCTAGAGTTAATTCGAAGAATGAAAAGGACACATCAGAAGATAAAAATCCCTCCTCCTCATAACAAATGCTTGGAAGAAGTAGAATATGACATACCTGAAACGTGGAAGAAGGAATTTTATCGAAACACGATATTTAATATCGATTATGACATATCGAGAGAGCAAGTCAAGGACTGTTCTTCTTCCGGCCCAGTTAATGACAGTAAGGAGCCTGATGAAGACTAGTTGGCATAGTTGAAACGTCGCTTGACTTTATTTTAGTATTCCATCCACTGTAGACAATTATTTTAATTTTGAACTATAGACATTCTTATCAAGTGGAAATTGTGGACTCTATTATGATGCAAGTGTATATATATGTGTTCTGTTACAACATAAGTATACAATATGGCGTTTTTTATGTACGATTTGTATGTGATTAGCCTACAACATCTTGCAAGGAAGTAAGACTTTTTTTAAACAAAATTCCCAGGTGTACACCCTCCAAGCAGA
Organism: Ectobius pallidus; assembly: GCA_964059195.1. NCBI lineage: Eukaryota > Metazoa > Arthropoda > Insecta > Blattodea > Ectobiidae > Ectobius > Ectobius pallidus. Next base: position 80,271,352 of record CAXKWD010000003.1, read on the forward strand.
GAAGCCGTGCGAAAACTTGTAAGTAAACTTTGGGAAACGGGTTCGATTCTTAACAGGAAACGAAGGGTCAAGCAGAACATACTTATTGAGGAGAAATTATAAAGAAAATGATAGGTCACACTTAAAGACAATATCACCAAAGAAATTAATTCTATCTTGGAAGCTGAACTTACGCACATGAAAGAAAAATTCCTAAAAATGGTGTCAGTGTTGTATAAATTCAAGAGGAGGACATTTCCAACATCTCTTGTGATGAGGTATGTCGTTATTTTCATTATAATTTTAACTGTAACTGTGAGAACCTGAATCACTATGCTATTGGAGGCTTTATTTGCAAAGATATTTCACCCGATCGGGAGAGAGCTGTGGCTGCCACAACACAGAAACCCACATGATTGGCCAATTCATATATGAAACACTGTACAGACCTACTTGGAATGACATTATCAAGAGAGTACAAGACAGAGCACGGTGGAGGAAACTTATAAAGAAGTGACAAGTTCTAAACCAAGACATTTTGAAAAGTGACATCGCTGGCAACCTATTGCTGAAAATATCAGCATGCGGGTCACTACTAGTATAGCACCTGATGGGTTTCTATGCAAGGTGCTTCAGGCCACCAACACTCTGTTGACAATCTTTCACCTCTTTGGTCCTTCCTGTGAAGGCTTATCCAATGCTGCCAAAACTTTATACACACATGGCCTCTAACAAGTTAAACGGTTAGGTTCCCCCTTTATGCTTATATTAATTACTGTAGGCTACTCAAAAGCTCTAAATGAAGGGGGTCCGGAAGAAGCTTGGAAAGAGAATCCAGGGAGCCCTGAGCTCCAATAAAAAGACAGAAGGAGATCCAGGGCTAATACAAAGTCTTGCAAAGTCCAATAATAGGTGCCTTTTTGTCGTGGTATGTTTGGTTCACGCAGCCGGTGCAATGTATTTGTTTTCAACCGAAACAGGATGACCAACTATGTTCGTTGCAGCAGTAATGTGATTTGTAACTTTGATGATAATGCTGGATTCTATGTTAGTTACAGTTAGGTTAGGAATAGTGATATCAATGTTAGCGACTTGTCTAAAAGCTAGATTAGTGGTAGTTAGGATAGAAACAGTGATATTAGCTTAGTGGCAGCAAATCGAATTGTGCATGTTTCGTTATGTTCTATATTTAATCTCGCACATTTTGTTATGTTGGTCAGTACCTCATTATGCAGCATTGCACTTTCAATTTCCAATTGGATCTTTATAGTCAATATGGTGGAAATATCTCTAATTTTCACCGGTCCCTGGTGTGGTTTGGGGCCAAAGAAATACAGAAAAATATTAAACAGGGCTGACATCAACTGTTTTATGCAGAGATCAATGTCTGCAACTAACCATCCGAGATCATCACTAGCCTACTGCTGTTAAGTTGCCACCACTGTTTCTTTTCCACATGACCCCCTCTCCTGCAGGACAGCAGTCCCAAGCAGCCGAATTTAATGAGGGAATATCATTTCACAGCCCCATTTTAAGTTAATTTTATGTCAACTTATTTGAGATTTTACTTATATTCAGAATCTTCTTATAAAAAAATACTTATATGGGTGATTCTTCAAATACGGGAAAATTTGTGTTCCGGAGTGATATATCCTTTCAAATTCAACTTTTAAAGAAAAGTGAAATAAAAGTTTTTTTCTACTACTTCCATACCACAACTATCACTATGAAATGTCACTAACTTTAAATTCTGATATTCCAAAACTAAATTTAATTCAATTAAATGTCATCCTGCCCTGTCCCATACCCTGGTTTTGTATATTCTAATGCATTTATCCACAAAACAAAATGTTATTTCCTCTTCAACTTTTTTCCTGCCAGTCACTACGTGTGTATGAAGAATATTAACCACTAAAAAATAAAATGAAATAAAATTGTCACCCCACCTAATGAACATAAAGTATGTCCCAAGGGTTTTTGATCATCCACATGGCTGAAAAGAATGGAATTTTTTCTGCAAGAATGAGAAATTTGTATAACTGGCAACAGTGTTAGAAAGCCAACAGGGCAGCTTGTGGTTGAATTGTAAGGTTGAATTTTGCTTGCTTACAAACGGTTTGGGATTAGCAAAGGACTTTGCATCATTTTCAAGGAAAGCGTTTTTATCCCCCATCATTAACATGACTTCTAGAAAGTAGGCAGAAAGTGAATATTAATTAATTTTGATTATACACTATGATAAACCTTCTAATTCAAAGTACCTGACTGAAGTTAGCCTACAGAGGTTTAGAAATGGCTTGCTGAGACCACTAAAACTCCTTTTTTGTCATCCACATGCCTCATAAAGTGTATGTGGATGACTCTCAAGTCATGTAGATGATAAATGTAGGGTACAATTGTGTTTGTGGGGTCTGTGACCTGTACTTAAAATCTTAAAACCGATTAAATGAATTTCTGCTTGACCCCCCCTCCCCAAACCATAAAAACAGTCTAGTTAAAATTACATTGATTCCAGAGCATTATGCACACAAATTAGCAAATTTGGTGCAAAATCAACTGAAGCAAACTGAGAAAAATATGAAACCACATAAAGAAAAGCAGATTGTTGCCAAAGTTAGTCATTAATGTTACCTTCTGCCATCCACATGTACACGGACGTCATTCACATGGCTTTAAAAAAAAATTAAAATACAAACATTTAAGCTCTGCTGGTGTCTTATTATAATCAAGTAACCCCTGAAGTATTTTAGTATTTTTTTTGAGAATTTAAAAACAAATTAAAAAATTTGGATTTTAGACACTCCAAATTTTCCCGTATTTGAAGAATGACCCATATGGACTCTGCATGTTTTCAAGAACAATATAACATCAAATCGGGCCATTTTTTGTGTTTCTAAAAACAAAATATCACACCCATGAAGTGGTGTTTAGCGATATTAGACTGCTTGACGATGCTCTGCTGTCAGGTGGGAGTGGATATTGGATAACATGTTAAGATTCAGCTCAACAAACCTGATGGAGATGAAGATGTTAATGGTTGTAACAGTGGCTGAGCTGTTAAAACTGCTCCCTGCAATACCACCAGACTACAAAAACTGATATCGGCCCTGGAATTCCTTCCTGTTTTTATATTTTGGGGGCTTCACCCCCCAAACCCCACCAAGGTCTGCATTTCTTTGTTGGAGGCTTCACCAGGGTACAAAAACTTGATATCAGCCCTGGATCCGCTTTCTATGTTTATATGCTGGGGATACAAGGCAAAACCTTTGATGTCAGTCCCAGATGTCCATTTTATTAATATCTTGATACAGTTATCAAGTGTGGTAATTATTATAAACAGTAAAAGGGAGACCTAACAAGATGTAACTTGTTGGAGAGCCTGTAGGTTTAGTATGACACTCTGCTCCATTTCTATGTGAGGTGTTCCAACCAGTTACACGGCCCATAGGTTGGTTACAAACACTCCAACATGGCTGCTTGGGAGCGGCACTCGAGCTACCCACATTATGCAATCGACATTTGAGGTTAAGGAAACATTTTACAGTACAAAAAATGTGGAGGAACTGATTTATAACACACAATAAACTTATATGTAATAAACACATCTTGCTTTTTCGTAGTTAGCTAATCTATTTAATTGCACTGTAAATAATTTTCAATCTCATCATTATGTAACTTGCAGTCATGCAGTCGGAAATCGAAGATGAATTTCCCAACTGCAGACTACCGATTACAGTACCAGCTGCAACTGCACTTTGTGAATGGCGTCCATTACTCACCCATACGTTATATTTCGACTGCCAACTACCGACTGCACATTGTGGATAGAGCTTTAAGGTGAATTTCCATTCAGATAGGCCTACATGTGGGAAAATTCAAATACAAGTCGCACCTTGGGATGAATCGGTCCCACCCAACCCACCATTACCGATGCAGTTTCTTTTATACCATGATCTAGCAAATTCTTCTGTCCTCGCAGGGAAGAGTTATAGATTTAAAAGGTTTGATACCCAAACGACAACTTCGTTCATAACATATTTAATATATACATCTGTCCCATTTAAAACTTCTCTAGAACCAAAAATGCTCTTTTCAGCACCAACATAACATTTCACAATTATATAAAACAATATCCTTACTATTTATCACGTATTACACATCTCTGTAGTAAATAGGCTAGAAGAATTCTCGATTTTTATCGCAACGATCACTAATGGCGTAGTGGTTAAAGTGATAGACTATAACGCTAGCAGTGCCGGGATCAAATCTCAAAAGGGAGGTAATAGGGAAAACAGGAGGAGAAAAGGGATAAAAAGGGAAAATAAAAAATAAAATTTTCTGTGTTTCTAGTATTTCCGCCAGATGTCTCTGCGCTGCTACTAGTTCCACCATTACCTAATAGATGTCTCCCACTGTTTAAAATAGTCCCCGCCCTAAACCCCTCTTTCCCGGGCGGGTCCCGATAGTGAGTATGGGAGGAGCTTAATTGGCACCTTGTATTTGGTTTTTCCCGAATTTCGCCCTAAATGTTAAGCATCAACATTCTAAAAGAGAGGTACAGTATCATAAGCTTATCAGCTATTATATGCTTTTACTTACTTACTGGAACCAGCATTTGCCTAATAGCTATTACTGAATGGTACCGGTATTTGCCTAATTTCTACTCAGAAAATGAAATAAAGTAATTTACCTAAATCAGCAACGTGAAGCCTTACAAACTCATCTTCATCTGGTGAACCACTGCGACTACTGTAGCTCCTGCTTCTGCTTCTATTACGACGACGTTCACGATCACGTTCATCTGATCGTTCACTCCTTTTTCGACTCATTTTTTGAGATTCCAAAATGCACACTTATCTAATTTGCAAGTGTTGTGCCTGTTGGACAAGATTCCATTATTTAATTTCTGGAGGACATAAATAGTAAAATCATTAAAAGCATGCATTAGTTCATGTAGGCCTAGGCCTACTGTTAGGTATAATTTCGAATGGATAAACAAATGAGTATAAAATTCACAATATAGGCTTACATAAGCCTATGACAAAAATATAAAAATAAGGAACTTAAGAACTGCTAGAAGTTAAATTTATATAGCCTACTCTACACTAAACATGTAGAAATGATTTCATATACTCTTACACTAGGCATGTAGTTTCCACTTCAAGCTTATTTCAGACACACTACAGAAAAGTACAACGCTACTACTAAATAAGTATTACATTAACTACAGTAGTTATGCATTTGCGATTCTCACGAAACCTCATGAAGCATGTGACAAGTGAAAAGCTCACCAATTAGATTATCATCATCATAAAATAGTACCGAGCACTTACTGGATGTCCTTCGGTCTTGAAGTGGGCGGATTTGTAGTGAAATTTATTTTCGTTGCTCTTCAAAACTATAAAATCATGGGGAAATGTACATGCTCTATTTAAGGTAGACAGTATTATGAATTAGATGTATTCATACGCATGTAGGCTTCGAATTCTTGTTAAATATTAGCAATTATAATAATAATACGCTCTTCTCTTCCTGTTGATTACAGATGACGACGACCGGTGACTGGCTAGTCTTCTTCATTAATTACGTAACGTAACACTATTGGTATCACTGACGACGCACGAAATGGCTGCCAACGTTCACCATGTTGGTCTACTCTCCCCCACGAATTTCAAACATGGGAATGAAGTAATTGAATTCTACAATTATTTCCTTTATGTAGATTAAATAAACTTTTCACAGTTAACACAGAGTTTGTATGAAACTGTACAACAAGCTGCCCAATAAAGTCAAAAGCAGAGACGGCGGTGGTCAAAAGTATGCCTGTAGACATTTTTAAAGAGAAAATTGTGTAGATGGTTGGTTGTTCACCCATTTTATAAATAAATAAGGAGCGCTCGAAAGAGCATTAGGTATGGAGATTTGTTCACCCATTTTATTGTATTGATGAATATTTTGATTTTGATAATATTTTCTTTTAACAAACAGGCTCTGACAAGCGCTAATATTTTCAATGTAAAATTTATGTTGTTGGTAATATTTTTTTTATTTGTATCTGAAAGAAGTCCAATCATTTTTTGCACGACTTAACTAATTAGTGGTACTTACGAACATTGTTGCCGTGGATCATAACTGGACATTCCCGCATGCAATCTTGTTGCTATGGTAACAAAACAAATTTCCGTGCGGTAAGAATTTACTTACGGCACTCATCATAATACAAGCCTTTATGGACAAGGCCCCCCAGGACAAATATTCGGTTCCCATATCAACAAACACATGCGAATCACTTTCTGAAATATAACATCCATCTTCAATAGTGTATATACCTAATATTTTCAGCTAACATCTCAATTAATATAAATAATCATCGTGCAAAAAATAGCATGCAATACTCGTGCCGTAAGCGCATAACGGATCTCGGAAATTGAAAAAAAACTTTCCTCGATCCGTATGCACCGACCACTATGAAAAGAAAAGAAAGAAAGAAAGAAAGAAAAAAAAAAACTACATTAATATACAATAAATTCCTTGAAAATTCAGATAAAATATTCAAATGTGAACTGAAAGAAATCCTAACAATTCCTGCAGACCTCCCTGACAATATGATTTAAACCCATTGGAAATTAAAGGGGTAAGGTTTATTTCGATCCCAATGAGAAGCAGTGTTACACAAAATGATTTATCTTCCAATATTGCATAATAATAACAATCTTTATAGTTGGCACAGAAATGCTTTAGACAATGGGATGGGCAGGTTGTCCACTCTAGAACCTAAGATAAACAAATTTTTGTCTCACTCTAGCACATTAGGCTACATAGGAAACACCACCCAACAGGAGGTCAATGCAAACAGACCTAACTGTAAACCAGATACACTAGACGAATACTGCAAGGAAGGATACAAAAAATACTGCATGCCAAGTGATGAATGAAATCAACAAATGAAATTAGCCATGAATACATCCCTTAAGGGCCATGGCCTCCTGCTTGTGCAGGGAATAGCTCAGTAAACTTTAACTCCTTAAGTTAGCAAGTCCTAGGGAGTTTCATGCCAAGTGATAGGACCACCACCGTCTCGAGCATTACACTGCCTGTCCTATACGGCTAATTTTGCGTACGCGGGGACATTAGAGATGGCAGCACCTACCACACCTTGCTGCAATAGCCTATACATTACCATACATTGCTTCTATGCTCTGTGTTGCCCTCTGAAGTATAAACTCGGAAACTGAAATATGCTGGAATTTCATGCTATCTGGGTGTGAACTGTGTCACCTCTACTGGAGAAATTAGGCAATTTAACAATACTCTGAACTCCATGTTAAAATTAAGCATAGGACAGGCAGTGTAATTCTTGAGACGGCGGTGGATAGGACATAATAATTAATTAATGTACACACTCATTGTAAATGTAAAACTTGTAATTCGAACAGGGTCAGAGTTAAGAGTGAGACAGACATACAGGGTGGCGCAGGGAAATGGGAAATTTTGAAAGTTATGTTATCAACACTGTAGTGCCAGCAGGTTTCCGGAACTGATCGTAATTGTTGTGAACGTGTTGCCATTTAGTAATCATGCAGCATTGGAGTGGTGCGGAACGAGCTGTCACTGTGAGAGCATATTACAAACAGGGTGATAGTGAGTTACTGTTGTTGCAATGCCATCCTCACTTTCGAAAAAGTAAGGTCCAATGACGCCATGACATGAAACTGCACACCACACTGTGACCTTGGTGCTATGTAATGGATGCTCGTGCAACTCACAAGGATTTTCCTGTGCCCAGTAATGACAGTTCTGTTTGTTTACATACCCATTAAGGTGAAAGTGGGCTTCGTCTGACATCCATATGTTGTGAAGGAAATTTGCGTCCTTGTTGATTTTAGCCAACACCCGTTCGCTAAACTCCCTATGCGACACAGGGTCTCGTGGATTTAGTTTCTGCACAATCTGTATTTTGTAGGGGTGGATTCTTTGGATGCTTCGTAGCACAATCCCTAATGCAGATGCATGTTGTCGGACGGAGCTACGAGGGCTTCTCTGGATGGAAACTCAAACAGCTGCAATGTTCACAGGTGCACGTACCGTTCGAACACATCTTTGAGGCTTCCGTTTCAAAGCTGAACCACTTTCTTCAAAATTACGCACCCATTTTGTAATCGCATGAGCAGATGGCACACGTCCGTGACGTCCGATCTGGTAATGCTAACGAAATATCACCCTGTTTGTAATATGCTCTCACAGCGACAGCTCATTCCACACCACTCTAATGCTGCATGATTACTAAATGGCAATTCATTCACAACAATTATGCATCGGTTCCGGAAACCTGCTGGTGCTACAGTGTTGATAACATAACTTTCAAAATTTCCCGTTTCTCTGCGCCACCCTGTACTTACTTTAGGACCGATTCTAGAGCAGATAATACTTGCCAACCACACTGTCTAAAACATTTCTGTGCCGACTACACTCAGTGCTTAAGAATCCATCTGACCCCTAATGATATTTTAATCAGCCCCAAAGATAGATTTCCAGATCCTAGAAAAATAAGAATATTGGTAAGAGATCTGGAACTTGAGACCTCCAGCAGTGAAGACCATTCTTACACAAATTGAACTAACTACAAGCCACCATAAAGCCACTGCCCTGCAGTAAATGGCAAGATGTCATATAAAAAAGATAGCCATGTTACAGCTTTTATATATTAAACTTAAGAACATTTTACTTCACATAAGCTTACTTGTTGTATGTAAAAACTTACCAAATTAGAATGTATGTTTCAATGGGTTCTCCATCATCAGCTTATCATACTGACAAGTTTGTTTCTCTGTCCACCAGATGTCCTCCAGGGTAGTATGAAGTTTAAAATGAAGTCATTGATGTCAAAATTGACAATTCTTTTTTTTATTTTTTTATTTATTTATTATGTATACTTTTTCCTAACAGTTAAAAATCAAGTTGTTTCTGAACACATTTCAGTAATTTTGCCTCACTATTGAAATCATGACCTGTAGACCAAAAATGATGAGCCACTGCAGATTTTTCTATTTGCTGGTATTTAATATTTCTCATGTGCTCTTTGTACCTTACATTTAAACAACATTAAATATGTCCCCCATTCCATTGTAACTAAGCTCTGGGGCGCTACAGCTATGACTAATCTAAAAAGAGTACTTACCATACAAAAACGCTGCATTAGAACAATATTTAGACTACAACGAAATGAATCCTGCAAGGATACTTTCATCAAAGAAGAAATTCTTACTGTAGTATCCATATATATATACAAAGTTATATTAATGGTTAACAGACAACCTAGGATCAATAGAAATAAAGATGTACATAACCATGCTACTAGACAAGGTGATGACTTCCATAGCATAGCATATAACAGACCTGCACAACATAGGGCCCGCGGGCCGCATGCGGCCCGCATTGCTATTTATTCTGGCCCGTCTGACTGATTAAAATTATTTTGTTTAATATATAGGATAGGGGAATAAGACTTTTTCATCTAGCTCCAATTAAAAAAAAATAAGAAGTGTGTAACAGAAAAACTATAACTGTATGTTTGAGTGTCCATTCTTGATTGCTTTAACAAAAGTTAGTTTTAAATTTTCAATTTTCACTTGACAAGCAAACTTAGATTTACCTTTGGTAATCCGGACGGCCGTTTCGCACTATTTTAGTGCATCATCAGCGGTTTTCGAACTGCTACTGGTGGGTGCCTGTGTTGTACACCTAGGTGGTGTGGGTGTTGCGTTGGTCTTGAGGTGGGAGTGGGAGTATTTGGCGGTGTTTGAATGTCAGGTATCGTGTCAAAAAGTGTGTGTGATTTGAAGTGTAGTTGGTCATTCAGTATAGAAGTGGGGTGATTTTTTGTGTGTTTATATATTTCTAGTTGTTCTATTGTGTTTAGTTTGCGACTTTTGTGGAGTGTGTGGAGAATTTCCATGTTCGTGTCTATGTTAGTGTAATTGTGGTTTGTGTCAAGTAGGTGTTCTGCATAATTTGATTTTCTGTTGTGGGGGTATTTGAGTGCTTTTATGTGTTCTTGGAATCTTGTTCTAAAGGATCTGCCAGTTTGGCCTATATAGAAGTTGGGACAATTATCGCATTTCAGTTTGTATACTCCAGTTTTGTTGTAGGTGTCCATTTGTGTGCTTTTCCTTGTTAGGTGTTTCTTTAGCATGTTGTTCGTTTTGTAGGCTATGTTGTACTTGAGTTTTTTGAAAGTTGATGCTGTTTTGTGAGTTTCCTTACCGTAGTAAGTTAGTGTGATGAACTTCGTTTTTGGTTCTTGGGTTTGTGTGTGTTCTTTTAGCTTGTGTTTAGTGTTTCTTAGTATTCTATCTACTGTGCTGGGGTTGTAACCATTTTCTTGGGCTATGTATTTGATGGTGTTTAGTTCATTTTTGAAATCTTCCATCTCCATTGGTATATTGAGTAGGCGGTGAACCATGAAGTGGTAAGCTGCGTGTTTGTGTTGGGCGGGATGGTTGGATGAGTTATGTATAGTTGTTACTGTGGTTGTGGGTTTCCTGTAAATTTTGAATTTGTGTTTATTGTCTGTTTTGGTGATTGTGACATCTAAGAAGTTGATGGCTTTGTCTTCTTCTGTTTCCAGTGTGAATTTCATAGATGTGTGTATCTTATTGATGTATGTGTGAAGCTGTTCGACCTGTCTTTTGTTCCCATTGTACATCATTAGGACATCGTCGACGTACCTGTACCAATATATGATTTTGTTTGCATGTTTATTTACTTCTGTGTTGAGTATGTACTTTTGTTCAAGATTGTGTACAAATATTTCAGCTAGTATGCAGGAAATGGGAGACCCCATAGGGAGGCCTTCAGGTTGTTTGTAGAACTTCACATACAACAGCAAGTTCTACAAACAACCTGAAGGCCTCCCTATGGGGTCTCCCATTTCCTGCATACTAGCTGAAATATTTGTACACAATCTTGAACAAAAGTACATACTCAACACAGAAGTAAATAAACATGCAAACAAAATCATATATTGGTACAGGTACGTCGACGATGTCCTAATGATGTACAATGGGAACAAAAGACAGGTCGAACAGCTTCACACATACATCAATAAGATACACACATCTATGAAATTCACACTGGAAACAGAAGAAGACAAAGCCATCAACTTCTTAGATGTCACAATCACCAAAACAGACAATAAACACAAATTCAAAATTTACAGGAAACCCACAACCACAGTAACAACTATACATAACTCATCCAACCATCCCGCCCAACACAAACACGCAGCTTACCACTTCATGGTTCACCGCCTACTCAATATACCAATGGAGATGGAAGATTTCAAAAATGAACTAAACACCATCAAATACATAGCCCAAGAAAATGGTTACAACCCCAGCACAGTAGATAGAATACTAAGAAACACTAAACACAAGCTAAAAGAACACACACAAACCCAAGAACCAAAAACGAAGTTCATCACACTAACTTACTACGGTAAGGAAACTCACAAAACAGCATCAACTTTCAAAAAACTCAAGTACAACATAGCCTACAAAACGAACAACATGCTAAAGAAACACCTAACAAGGAAAAGCACACAAATGGACACCTACAACAAAACTGGAGTATACAAACTGAAATGCGATAATTGTCCCAACTTCTATATAGGCCAAACTGGCAGATCCTTTAGAACAAGATTCCAAGAACACATAAAAGCACTCAAATACCCCCACAACAGAAAATCAAATTATGCAGAACACCTACTTGACACAAACCACAATTACACTAACATAGACACGAACATGGAAATTCTCCACACACTCCACAAAAGTCGCAAACTAAACACAATAGAACAACTAGAAATATATAAACACACAAAAAATCACCCCACTTCTATACTGAATGACCAACTACACTTCAAATCACACACACTTTTTGACACGATACCTGACATTCAAACACCGCCAAATACTCCCACTCCCACCTCAAGACCAACGCAACACCCACACCACCTAGGTGTACAACACAGGCACCCACCAGTAGCAGTTCGAAAACCGCTGATGATGCACTAAAATAGTGCGAAACGGCCGTCCGGATTACCAAAGGTAAATCTAAGTTTGCTTGTCAAGTGAAAATTGAAAATTTAAAAGAAAAACTATATTTAAATTTCGAAAATTTAGTAGCAATTTGCACTGATTTTGTCCCATCTATGCGCGGGAAAATGGTGCTGTAACAATTATTGAACAGTACGCAGGTAAACCACTGGCAAAATTTCACTGCCTAATTCATCAGCAGGTATTATGTTCAAAGGTTTTGCAGTTTGATCATGTGATGAAAATAGTATTTGCTCTGGTCAACTATACTCGAGCTCGGGGTTTTAAGCACAGAATGTTTCGGGCGTTTCTAGAAGAAAATGATGCCGACTATGGGGAACTACCATACCTCACTGATGTACGTTGGTTAAGCAGCGGTAAAGTTTTGGTGCACTTTGACCTTCTAAAAAATGAAGTAGTTGAATTTTTGGAATCTGAAGGAGATGAGGAAAAATTTCCAGATATAATGAATGAAGAATGGAATCAAGATCTGTTTTTCCTGTGTGACATTTTGGGTCACTTGAATGACCTTAACTTCAAGGAAAAAATAAATTTGTTTTTCAATTAATTTCTCATAGAAAGGCCTTCAAAAGTAAACTAAACCTGTTTGAAAATCAACTTGCTAAAGGGGATATGTCGCAATTTATAACTTGTGACAGAATATTCCTTCTGAATATCATTCGGTGATGGGTGGAAAATATAAGAAGCATATATCACTTCTAAGTGAAGAGTTTCAGAAAAGAATGCCATTGAGTAATGAAGATGAAGTCCGCATTAAAGTAATTCAGGATCCATTTTCTGTCGATGCAGGAAATCTACCTGTCGATCTCCAGATGGAAGTAATTGATATCCAGTGTTCTGAAAACCATCGGGTCAAGCATAGGGAGAGTAGTTTACAAGAGTTTTAATCTGTTCTGGATCAGAATAAATTAAAAAAATTGTTGGATACTGCCTACCAGGTATTTTGTAACTTATTAAATGGAATGTGTCACATTGAACTGTTAAGGATAGATGCCAGTGCAATTATTAGTAAACCTCGTGTGTGTTTAAATGGTATTTATTGTGAAATCTTGTAACATCATCTGTAAGTAAATATTGTTAATATAATTATAGTTGCAACTCTTAAAATTTAAATATGCATATTAATTTGCCTTTATTGTAGACCTAATAACAACATTTATAAATTTACCTGCAGTGGCCTAATGTAAGATACAAGGTCCACAGTGATATGGCCCTTGTTCGGGTGGCAATAGTTGAGTTTGGCCCTAAGAGTGAAACAAGTTGTGCAGGCCTGGCATATAATAAGATATCTATAAAAAAAGATCCATCCGTAGCTGGAAAAATTTTCTTTAACAAATTACCCAGCAACCTTAAAGTAATTAGCTGCACTAATGAATTCAAAACTAAATTGAGAAAATACCTAATTCAAAAATGTATATACAATATAAATGTAACCGTATAATTGCTTGACATATCTTCTTTACGGTCTAACTTTGTACTTATTATTATTATTATTGAATTCCCAAAAATACAGAACCCTATTTTACCAGATGGCATATTAGGGTTATAGATTAAACATATATACAGAGTATACAGTAAACTACATATACATATTACAATTTTGCAAAAACACTATTCATGAAACTTAAAACAACTTTGTAACTTTGCTTATTTAAGAAGAGACGGCAGATTGGTGTAGTAAAGTCAAAATTTAGAAAATTTAAATATAATATTAACTGATAACGTTCGTGCGTAAATAATGGACAATGAAATAAGAGGTGCTTAACAGATTGACTTTCCTCTTTACATTTACAATTTGCAGAGGTAGAAATTTTAAATCTATGTAAGTATTCACCAAATTTCCCATGCCCTGTTAAGAATTGAGTCGTAATATAATCCGGAATCAAAAGTGTACAAGCCATTCTATCTTGCACTCTAGGGAAAAACAAATCTTTCGTTGTGCTGCCGTTATTCGTTTCTTGCCAAATCCGATCCCATTGGCTGTGCATATGTTCTCTTAATGTTTTCTTAATGAAGGACATAGGGCATAAACTATAAGAAGTTTTAACATTTGAAGAAGCACCTAACTTAGCTAAATCATCTGCTTTCTCATTTCCTAAATTTCCCATGTGACCTCGGACCCAGGTTAAACAAATATGAATTGTGCTTGTATTTAGTGCATGTCTAATGTCTGTGGCTAGTGCATCCTTATTATATTTATCATCTACGGCTTGTAAAGCCGACTGTGAGTCACTGTTTATACAAGCACTATTGCTACTATCAATACACCATTTAACAGCTTCTTTTATGGCGAACAATTCCGCTTGAAACACAGAACAGTGTGACGATAGTTTATACAAAGCAGAATAAATTTCAGAAGCACTATTATCATAAACCACAAAAGCACATCCCACCATAACTTCCTGAGTTTCACAATTAATGTAACGTGACCCATCTGTATAAATGTAGTAAGAATGTTGGTCTACAAGTTCAGAACACAATTGCATGAAACTGGTGTTATAATGTGCTGGATGGCCGAGTAAACTCCAATGTACCGGTGTTTGTAGTTGTAAATGGGAGACAATATCGGGGATCTTTCGACCTCTCTTAATATTATTTATACTAGCCAAGAAGAGTCCACTCAAATATAAGGGCTCTATGGCAGCTATAATTTGGGCAGCATCAGTAGAAATTGTACGATAACCTCTTATCATTCGTAGAAGAAATCCTCTTTGTATTTGCTGTAATTTTTTCTGAGCCCATTTTTTATGTAAAATTTCTTCATAGGCAGCAACACAATATAAAATCAGAGGCTCAATCGCTCCGCGATAAATAATTTTCAGTATGGAGTAATTAAATCCCCAACTAGGTCTGGACGCCTTAGATAAGTTAAGAAGTAGTTTACTGGCTTTGTTGGCAATGTGATTCAAATGTGATCGAAATGTTAGCTTTGTATCTAGTATTACACCCAGATAGCAAAAGCTGTCAACCATTTTAATGTTTTGTCCATTCATTATGAAATTCACAACGTCTATTTTCCTTCGCTTGGTAATCATCATAGCAGAAGTTTTCTCAGGATTAAATTGAAGTTTATTTGTTTGACCCCATTCAAAAATGACCTGTAGCCCATTATTTACTTTGTGCTGTATATCTCCAAAAGTGCTTGATTTTGCAAGCAGTAAAGCATCATCTGCATACGCTATTAAGCTGCAGTCTTCTGGAAGCGTTTGTTTAAGAAGATCATCATATAATATGATCCAGAATCCTGGACTGCAGGTTGACCCTTGGGGGCAGCCACGTGTAATACCCTTGGTTACTTTCTGATCACTTATGGCAAGCTCTACTTTTCGATTATTAAAGTAGCTTTTAATTAGGTTGAATATATTTTTGGGGCATTTCTTTACTTTTAGTTGTAAAAGTATCTTCGGCCACCAAGCGTGGTCAAAAGCGCCCGATATATCTAAGGACACCATAGCGCCAATTTTCTTCTCTAAAAAAGTCTCTTTCATCCAATCAACCACTTGGCTCACTGCATCTTCGGTTGATTTTTGTTGAGTGAATCCAAATTGTCGGTCACTTAGCATATTATTAGTTTGGAACGCAAACATAACCCGCTCAATGATGAGTTTTTCCAAGCATTTCCCCAAGACAGGTAATAAACTAATGGGTCTGAAGGAGGCAGCTGTATGTTTTTGTTTACAATTAGGTTTTGGTATGACCTTCACTATCGCTGTTTTCCAGCAGTCAGGAAAGGCTCCTAATGTTAAACACTTATTAAAAATCTCCAACAACAATGTAGGTTGACTTATTTGTATAGCTTTAATAATGTTGGCAGAGATTTTATCGATTCCTGGCGCCTTAGAATCGTTTTGCAGACTTATAACACGTGCCACCTCAGAAAATGTAAAGGCACAGTCATCTGGTGTGTTGAGATCAGTCTGAGATTCTGAACGGATGTATTGCTGTTCTGGAGTGTCTTCTGTGTCATCAGGAAAAAATCTACGAACCAATACATTTGCAGTTTCTAACGCAGTTGTTGTAAATCCATCCTCTGTTTTCAGGGTAGACAACGTTCTGTTTAAGTTTTCTGGTCTTCTACATAGTTTGTATATTACGTTCCATGGATTTTGGGCAGACTGTAGAGAACAAAAGTTTTTCCAGCTATTGTTCTTTGCTTGATGGATTTTAGTCTTATACTCGTCTCTGACTTTATGATAGACCTCTTCGTAACGTTCCTTGAGTAGGAGACACTTAGCTCTTTTAAATCTCCTGTTACAGGCCAACAATCTTTTCCTCATTATAGTCAGCTCCTGATTCCACCAGTAATTCTTTGCTACTCTGTGAGAAAGTGTAGGAAGATATTTATCACACATTTGTTTAATAGTGTTTGTCAAATTGTCTACCAATTTATTCAGCTCTTGGTACTTATAGCTATTAAGTCTACTTGTAATTACTCTTGCAAATTTTTTGTCTAAGAAGTAACTTGAATTTGTCTAATACCTTGTACCTAGGTCTACAGACAATAAACTTGATTGATTGATTGAAATATCCTCAACGTCATGGTTCAAACACATTACAAGGAAGGCACCAACAATCTTTCCACTACAAATATTCACAATATTAGGTAGCCCTATCTTCAGAGCAGATAAACTCACAAGATTTGTATGAGATTTGTAATTTAGAACCAAGTTCGATTAACACTTTTTGCTTAAAAGTGGATAATTCTGGATGTTCAGTTTTTTGTTTGTTCTCCAATCTTCATTTATGCTGTCACCCTAAGGCAGGCATGTTTTCCGATTAGGGTAAGGAGATGACCTGTCCCTTAGGTTGTTTGAACAGACCTCTAAATATACTATTCTCATTGTCTTAAGTTAATCGTATTCAGGATCCAGACCTTGCCACAAGACATCTCATTTTGAATTTTTGTCTTCAAGTTTCTACATATCAATTTGGCATATCCTACCTTTAAACTCTCAACTGGTTAGGTGAAGGCAGTCATTAAACAACTATCTCTCTGGAATTAATGAGTTCATGACATTATTTGGGTACAAACAACAATCCCAAGGAACTCCCTCTTACTTATTCTTAGTTGCAAAATTATATTTAAATGAGGACACTTGTAAATCCAAGCTATTGTATACTTTATTATTTTTGACAAGATTATAATGTTATGACAGAAATGTGGGAACTATTAGTTAAAAAATAAGGTGATACTTTAATATGTATCTTTCACCTGAAGAAGGACACAAATGCATCTTCCTACAAAAATATAACATTGTCAACATATAAAAAAACCAACCAAAATGTATAGCCTATGTTTAGCAAGAAGAATTTATCCTGTGTGGGCTTCATGAGATGTTATTAGAAATTTTCGTGATTTTACAGTAAAAATACATGCACCATGAATCAAGCATAATATGCTTCACAATAGAAATGTCACAAAATTATGATATTCTCTGGACTATAAGACACACTTTTTATAAAGTAAATAGAGCCTCTTGAAACTCTCTCAGATTTAAAATAAGTTAAAACTTCACCAATAATTGTATGTAACTGACTAGAAAGCAATACAATTCCCATGTTCTTATGCAGGCCCAACTTAGAACAGGGTAATAACTTTCAAGTACAGTACTTTACATTACACAGGAAAGGGACACAAAAGGAGTCTTTCATCATTAGGCTGAGCTAAATGAAGAAAGTGACCTTCACAAATTCTTGATATCCTACTCATAGGATAAAAGTCTAGACAATTTTGGGGGTTTTCATGCAAAAAAAAAACCTCTAAGGCATCTGAGCTCAGTTGTTAAAAACACTGAACCCTGAAATTCCAGTGTTTTCACTATGCCAAGTGATAAATTGTGTAGGCCTGCTTGATACAGTTACCCCATTCAAAGTCATTAATTGAGAATTAGGTTTAAGGGGGGGGGGGGCATACAGCTTTCGGTGAAATTCATTGGTGAGAAATAGGTGAATTTCATTATTTTTTCCTCAGTAATGAATTGCACTACAATCTTACAATCTGACAACCTCCTTATTGACTACTTTTACAAGTGTATACTATTTTCAAAATTATTCAAACTATTACAGTTATGGGTAATTATCATTTCAAGTTGGCAGCTACGTTTCGTGCACTAAAATGCTGCTTCCTTGATAACTTCCACAAATATCAATATCTCTGAGTGATTATTTTTCTGTGTGAACAACAGTATCTAGAATCATTCATTTAACATTAATAGTTTTTTTTTAAATAAATACATTTTAATGAAAAAAAATATTAAATTGGTTTTTTAAAAATACTTATACCGCAGATATTCCAAAGATTTTAGTTGATGTTCTTTACATGATGTTTGCAAATAGATAGAAAAAAGAAACACTCAAAAATATTGCCATTTGTGAAAACTATCATGGAAACGGCATTTTAGTGCACGAAACGTGGCTGCATTTTGTAACAATAATAACCCATAACTTTAACAATTTGATTAACTTTGAAAATAGTATGCAATTGTAACAGTAGTCGATAAAAAGTATGTCAGATTGCAAGATTGTAGATTTCATTGCTGAGGAAAAAAAATAATGAAATTCACCTATTTCTAATCTATGAATTTCACCGAAAGCTGTATGTTCTTCCTTAAAATTTTCTTTGCCTAAATTTCCCCTCTGAATCAAGATGCATCTCATAGTCTGAGATATATCTTAGTCCAAAAAAATATGGTATTGAAATCTAACTAAAGCCTGTGACAGTTTTCATGTAAGTAGATGCTGTCTTGTATATTCCCACACAAATAATGCACCAGTAACGTGTACATTCAGAGAACGCACAATCCCATGTTGAGGAATTTCGACGCAAACATCCAAAAGAGGCAGAAGATTGGCAGGGATGCCTTCTTTCTCATTGCTGAAAAGAGTAAAGTTCAAATGAGTTATGATATTATCAGATTACGAAAATCTGAGGAAATGGCAAAGGTTGTTTTAATTCTATTAAGAAACTCAGAGAGGGCACATACCCACGGATGTAACAGGATCAATTACTAACACACCAAACTCCCTATTATCCTTGGAAGCAATAAAACATTATCTGTGCATAATGTAGTGATACAAAGTGCGAGAAATTCAAAATTATATGTGGGGAATTAAAAAATCTCTCACCTGTCTATATCCATATTCCACTCACAAAGAGTTAAGATTTATATATATATTATATATATATAGTACATATATTATTAATTATATATTATATATATATATAATATGATCTGAGCATAACAAGCATTTGAACAAATTTAGTAGCATTTACACCCTATTAAAAACACACGCAATTGTAGTTCCTGGCCTAGAGCGGCAAATTTTGGGGGGCTGCACAAATTTTGACTATACTCAATTTTATAATATAAAAAATGTATTTTCACAGTATCATTTAGACTAACCATTCAAAAGCAAAAATATTTGAATTCCTTATTGTAAGTTCAATCTGTATGAATGCTGGCATATGTATATGAAATGATTCTTTTCCAATCCCAATAACAATAAGTGAACAAATTATCATGTTATTTCTGTTGGTAACTTGATACACAGTAAACATCAAAGTTCGGAGTTCATAATAATGAATAGATGTTGGTATTTATCCCTACTTACAAAAATGACAGCTGACGGCGATAGAAATGGGTCATAAAGAATTATATTTCATGCTTTAATACTATTAATAACTTCCTATCTTTTATTATCTTAAATTTAACTGATATTGCTGATTTGTGATTTTCTTCATCACTATCTGTAATAATATATCAGTAGTTGGGTTCAGTTCATTTGAATATAATGACTGTTAAGTTGTAATAAATCGGATGGTATTTCAAGTGTCGCTGGTGCTCTTTTTATATGCCACAGGGTCATTGTAAAGTAACGAAATAAGAATGTAATAACCAGGGTCCGGATTCTAATGACATGTCATTAGATAGACATGCTAGATAGACATTGCCAACTTTTAGGTAAATCGTAATCATGGCCTCTAGATTATAGAAATACATTTTATTAGATCATTTTTTGTCATTTTATACAATTTTATATTATTAGTCACTATTTTGTCATTTTCATGTCAATTGCTTCCTTATTTAATCGTTTTCATGTATTTACATTAAGTGTATTAACTTTTCTTTTCGTCGCTAGCAATGCTGTCTTTGAAGTGCTGTTTGTTTAATGCAAGAAGGAAAAATTCGGCGTTAAGTGTTGTCATGTCTCAGTCGGAAATGAAAATCAAAAAACGCCAAAATTTTGTATTATATTACTATTGTTACTAGATTGACTTGGCACCAGAGTCTGCCACCTGCATGGATTTGAGAGTGAAAACTACTGTTTACCCTTAATAAACAACAATATAATCTGGGAGACCACAAAAGGAAATGCCGAATTTTGACTCGCCAGTGCCTCAGTGCCAGTATAAATTTCCGTGAGAAAAGAACATTCATAATATTACAGTTATTTACAGTTTTTACAATTATGTACAAACTAGTGTATAACTTTGTGTGTACAATAATAATTTTTTAAAATAAAATATCAGTTTTAAGTAAGTCATTTTTTATAATTATGAAGTCATTTTCTTTAAAATTTGGGGTCATTTTATAGGTCATTTTTCAAACAATTTTAGGTCATCAGATGTACTTCAGCATATTGCTTGGTTAGTTTAAATGTATTTCAACATGTCACTAGTGTGGATATAGCATTAATTTGTATATACTGTAACCTAACTATACTCTTGTACTTTTTTTTCTTCTTTTTTGTACCAACTGACGAGTCACTTGTTTACGGAGCATTAGCTCATTACATGTAAGCGTATGTGACAATAAAGCATTATTATTATTATTATTATTATTAATCTGGGCCCTGGTAATAACTTTGCCCTTTAACAAACGAGGAGCAAGGCATAGAACACTGTGAGTCATAAAGCAAATATTACCAATTTATGAACTAAAATACAGGTTACCACCAGTGATGGGAAAATTACAAAAAAATAGTAATTGGGCTGAATTACAATTACTTGAGAAAATTTTTACTTAATTACAATTACAAATTACTTTTTGAAAAAGTAATCAGTAAAATTACAATTACAATTACAATTACTTTACAAAATGGCAGTACCTAAAAATTCCTACTTTTTTGGGGGGCACAAAAAAGTATTCAGTAAAATTACAATTACAATTACTTTACAAAATGGCAGTACCGGTACCTAATTTTTTTTCTTTTTTTTTGGGGGGGGGGGGGCAAAAGGACAGAAACTATTGGGCCATTCAGCTAATAAAGTTGCTTGGGACGTTACAAAGTCTAAAATTATTAATGACCAAACAAACAAAACAGATCAATACCAATATTTCCATAGGCTACACATGAGTAAGTTTTGTTAATATTACCTCCAACCTGGATATTAGTTGTGACGACGTTAGCCTATAGCAATTGAAAATGAGAAGCAAATTTCAAAATATACTTAAATAAGAAATGTTCTTACTGAAAACATTTTAACTGAAAAATTTTTTAGAAAAAAAATATATAGGGTGCATTTTTCGATCTTTTTTAAACCGAATCTGTAAATCGCTTTAGCTTCACTGGGGTTAGAAAGAAGGCCATGACAGTTCATGTAGCAAAACCCATAGTGACATTTACAATATATTGTGAAACCCCGCAACACGCGGCGTAATATTGTAGTATCACAATAGATTAGATTTGAACAATTAGAAAAAGACAAATACCGGGATCAAGAATCCTACTATCAGAATTATATGTGAATGTCACCTTGTTGTAAATCACTGGTCCTCATACAGCATAAATGAATTTTCAATGCCAGAAGCATTATTTTCAACAGAGCCTCTAATGCTCGGTAATTAACTTTGAAGTTGAGGTTAGTTTGAGCTTAGTTTTATAATGTGGAACACATGACCTTCTTTTCAAAGAAAGGGATATAAATAAATTTTATAGGCTGAGAAAATTAATTTTAATATCTTGAACCCGTCTTGAAATGATTAGAAACCATACAGAAATCTAATTAAATGTAGTATCGCTCCCCGTAAATTGCTCTGACTGTGGTCGCCATTAAAAATAAATAAAAATAAATAAATAAATAAATGAATAAAAAATAAAAAACACACAAAATACTTTCGACTTCCGCTCATCTCAGCTGATGTCGCGTTGCCACATTTTTCCGCAGAAATGCTGACTTGCCATGTCGAATGTCGCGTCACTGCTTTAAAGCTATGGTTTGTCTACAGCGTTCATTGCCGGCGATCACCGCCGGGGTAAGCGATCATCGTTGTAGGGGTGGTTTCTTTACGGGAGATCATCGTCCATGATACTGTTGCTATCCACAGTTATAGTTGGCCATGTCAAACAGCTCGGTGTGGTGGGGGGACATGGAATTTGGAAATTTGTTAGCTTTCATAACCTCAGCATAGCCTATAAATGCTCACTCAAGATAAAACGCTGACAGGAACAAAGGAAATTCACTTTTGGTGAACTAAATGTTAAATGGTTCAGTGAATAATCTATATTAATAAAAGGAAGTGTCTGCCCTCCGTCTGTCTGTCTGTCTGTCCTCCGTCTGTCCTTCTGTCTGTCCGCGATGCCCAGCGAAATCTACTCAACGCAGAGATCTGAAATTTTATACATAGGCGGACTAAAGGGTCGGAATGTGCACCTCGAAGCCGGAATTTTAATTTTCGCTTTCCTTCGTGAGTTATGAGTGAAAAACTGGCAGAAAACGTGCATTTTTTTGCGTTTTAGAAGCATCAGTTTCTGTAATACAAATCAATTACACTAGGCTTTGGCTATTTTTGTCATTCCTTCGACATAAAAGCATCGCGATCTCTTGAATGTTGTAGCACACGCTGGTCGATTCATTTGTTTTTAATGTCAAGGCACGCAAACATAATATGAAATTTTCAACCTACACCGAATAGGATTATTATTATTATTATTATTATAGGGATAATCAATATTAGCCTAAATATGGCCAATCGTTCGATTTGAACGAAACTCACTATACAGGGGTTTTCTGGGCCAAGGAACTCGAATCTGAGGTCGCTTTTACCAGGTGACGCTATTTAATCGTGATATGTAGTCCACATGATTTAGTTGTTAATATAATGATTTAACTATTATGCTCTTAATGTTTTATTTTTGAAATAATTATCGCGGGCGAAGCCGCGGGCACATGCTATCTTAAAATAATAACAGGACGTGTTTGTCTGTCTGTCCACGATGCCCATCGAAATCTACTGAACGCAGAGATCTGAAATTTTGATGGGCTGAAAGGTGGGCGAATGCGCATCGGAGCCGGATTTTTAATTTTAGCTTTCGTTTGCGAGTTATGAGTGAAAAACTGGCAGAAAACGTGATTTTAGCGCTGTCGAAGCATCAGATTTCAGTAATACATTTCAATGTCAAATCAATTGCAGTTGGCTTTGGCTATTTTTGTCATACCGTGGAAATAAAAGCATCGCGATCGCTTGAATGTTGTAAGCCCACGCTGGTCGATTCATTTGTTTAGAATGCCAAGGCCCATAGCCATATGAAATTTTCAACCTACACGGAAAAGGGATAATCAACATAGACCTAAATATTTTTAAACATCGTTCGATTTGGACGAAACTCACTATACAGGGATTTTCTGGGCCAAGGAACTCGAATCTGAGATCGCTTTTACCAGGCGACGCTATCTAATCGTGGTATGTAATTCACGTGATTTAGGTGTTAATAAATATAATGAATTAACTATTATGCTCTTAATTTTTAATTCTTGAAATAATTATCGCGGGCGATCCTGGACGATTCATTTGTTTAGAATATCAAGGCCCGAAGACATATGAAATTTTCAACCTACACGGAAGAGGGATAATCAATATAGGCCTAAATATGGTCAAACATTGTTCGATTTGGACGAAACTCACTGTACAGGGGTATTCTGGGACAAGGAACTCGAATCTGAGGTCGCTTTTACCAGGCGACGCTATCTAATCGTGGTATGTAGTCCACGTGATTTAGGTGTTAATAAATATAATGATTTAACTATTATGCTCTTAATTTTTAATTTTTGAAATAATTATCGCGGGCGAAGCCGCGGGCACATGCTAGTAAAATAATAAAACTGGTAATAATATATCGGAAATATTTTTACTAATAAATGAGCTGGTAATTTTACTGTATGTTACATAAATTGTAATTACAGATAACAGTGTTTTCTAACAATTTATCTACCATTTGCCACACATTTTCGTTTGTGTAGCTATCTTTATGGTCCTTTAAGCTCATGTCATACAGGGCAATGTGTTTAGACATGAAATCTATAACATTTCATCTGCAACTTGGGAAAAATGACAGTAATTTGTGCAAAATGGCTGTCTTCTGCTTTTCTTGACCTACTATATGCATGATAATCTGCGGCGTTCATCGCCCTGAATTTGCCTCAGAAGCAACTGCCGGCGATCATCGCCGACCCCGGCGTTCATCGTCGTAGACAAACTGGGTGCATTCATTTACATGGAGAGCAACAGGCAGCGATGACCGCCGGCGGTGATCACTGGCGATGAACGCCGTAGACAAACCATAGCTTTAAGCGCTTTACGTTCGCTTTAAAAAGAACGCAAAGTTCACCACCGCTGCAGCGACTGCCAGCGAGTAGAAAAAAGCAACATTGCCAAATTCTCAATTCGATACTTTTCGATTACTAAAATGTAACGATTACTCAAAAGTAACGATTACAATTTTATTTCCAGAAGTAAATTACCAGTAAAAATTACATTTTTAAAAAAGTAACGATTACAAGTAAATGGGACCAAAAAAGGAATCGTTACTGTAATCCGATTACTTTTACTCAATTACTTCCCATCACTAGTTACCACTATATCTACATCTATAGCCAACAGTTATAACTTATAAGCATGTTCTTTATTATGAAGGGCAGCATTTACTGTCGGCTTAGGGGCGGTAAATTTCTAGTTACACCACTGATTGTATGTGTAGCCCACAACAACATTGCCCGAAGCTAGAATAGTAATAATTCTAATATTCGGATTACCTGTGATTTTGTATTATTTGCACATGTCACGGCCCCAATTAACATGGATAATCAGGAGTTTGCTGTACCTGATAAATCCCTGTTATCTCATGCAAGAATTCATGCAAATTAAGCCACTAAACAAAATACATAGGTTGTTCATTTACTACATTGAAGTGCAAAAAGATTGTTAGAATCCACTCCAAGCAGACAAACGTGACAGCCTTCCTCTAAACAGTCAAGCAGACTGCTAGGCCAATGAAGAACATCAATACTTATTAAACAGTTAGTGTAAATAGTGTGGGATAAGCTACAAAAGCACTTAAGTAATAAAAAAATACAAGATTTTTAGTTGCATAAAAAGTTGTGTTATGTGCTAAGATAATCTCATGAACTTTTCATGTGCAAGGGTTTCTGGTATTTATGATAACCATTAAGTTTTCAACTAATACATTTAACGTTTCCAAAAACATGCCTGTACCAGATAGACTTCAGTTTTGCAAGTTGAAGCCATAAAATATCGCAAAATGATTTTATTTTACGAATCCTACTTCAAAACATGAAATGTGAGCATAACCTATTTTAAAACATGAAATGTGAGCGAAATACTGCAAATGACATTAAGTTGTTATTTAATTGTTTATTTGTGCATTCTAAAGGGCATGGAAACTGCTGAGCAGTCATTACATTGCATACATATTTAGAAAAGGAGTCTGCTAACATTGTTGTTAATTATCAATGTTTCGTTCTAGTTGTTGTATCGGCTATTGGTGGTAATGCAACCACAAGGTTAGTAGATGTTCATAAGCAAGTCCCTAGCACACCATGGAGGTGAGCGTAGCAGAAGGAAGCTTCTAACCGCTGCTATTCGTCGGGACAAAAGCAAGCAGAGCAAGTCTCTGAGGAGAGAGACCTGCTCTTAAAGAAAGTAAAGAAATGAAAGTAAAGCAATTATAAAAACATTAGCAGGTGCCCATGGCTTCACCCATGATAATTAATTTGAAGAATAAAAATTAAGAGCAAAATCATTAAAATATTATATTTATTAACACTTACATGCAAATCATTCATAAACTTAACAATAATTATAAAGAGACAGCTAAAAATCAGGTCTTTGAGTGCATTCCACAATTAGAAAGCACCCTTGGGAAAAATGACCTTAGATTCGAGTCCCTGGCCCAGAAAACCCTGCATAGTAAGATCCATCAAAATCAATCAATGCTTGCCCACTTAGGCCTACATTCATTATCCCTCTTCTGCCTATGTTGAAAATTTCAGACGTCTGCTTGACTTGACATTATAAACAAACGAATTGACCATGGTGAGTTCACAGAATTGAAGCAATCGATAGTTCCATGCGATATGTTGAAAAAATTGGGTTGATTTTATTTCCAAGTTATGATAAAAAAAGCAAAGCCACTTCCCATTGATTTGATAATTGAAATGAATTACCGAAAACTGGTGCTTTAATAGCACAAAAATTCTCGTCTTCTGCCAGTTTTTCACTCATAACTTGCAAACAAAAGCAAAATTAAAAGTCCAGCTTCAAGGTACATTTGGAAACTCTTCAGCACTCTTCAGTTTAAAATTTCAGATCTCTGCGTTCAGTAGATTTCGCTGGGCATCGCGCACAGACAAATACTTCCCCTTATTATTATAGATGTAACATGCATATTAAACAATGGTGAGTGTTCAAGAAATCACAAGGACATCTACCATGAATATCAAGCAATGGCGATTAAGCCTACTCATGAAACCACAATTTACAATCCCCAATTATAAAACCAGAGAATGTATACTTTGTTGTAAATTTAACCAAAGCAATCGGATATATTTCCACTACCACTGTAGAATATTCAATATTGCAGGGAATACTAGCATATTATCAGGCATACAAAGAATATATTGTAAAAATATGCTCAGTCTCATTGGGTCAACAAGCATGATAACAAATACTAAGTACTACCCGCACGCGACTTCTTGTGCACTCGGCTCCCTAGTCCTCATTTGCTAGGTTTCGTTCAACTTCGTAGATAGAGCTGACAACATTGAAACATGAAGTACACAATACACCCTGACATCTAGTGGCTTCAATACTAAGCTTTCATTCTGTCTCAGGATCCTTATTCATTTATTGACATCTTTTCTGATGTATGGAGTTGTTATGGGGGAAAATACAATTTTGCGTATTGCTGATTTCACAAACACGTCACATTGTACATCCAACACTTTCCTGGTGCTAACAGCTCTTTTTAGAATTCCTTATGTGCTAATTTCTGACTCTCCCGTGAACTCTGATGTCAATTTCATGGATTGAAAGTTGAGCGAACTTCTCACAAAACGTATTAAATACTTTTAAAATTAGACCTATAGTTTCTCCACTTCTAGATGCCTTACCTCTCTTAAGTTTTACAACACGAAATGGTGAAGCATGTTCTGCTAAGACTATTCTTTATGCTTAAAACTAGTCATCCAGTGTAAAAATATTGAGCCTTTATTATTTAATATTCTATTCCCAGAGGAAAATGATTTATTTGATAACCAAGCCCTTATGAGGTGTAATTAATTGTTACACAACACCATCACTATGTTATATTATTGCATTGCATTAAAATCGTTGTATATTAAATTTATTGTTTGTACAGATAACTCACACTTAGCTGTTGAAACGAGATTCTGCTGAAATGTGGTTTCTTTGGTTGACAACACTGCAGAAAGACAGGCGGGCTAGCTATGTTTTGTTCCCCCCGAACCTCGCTTCCCCATAAAACCAGCGCCCAAGAAATCGCAAGCACGTAGTAATCTCTTCACCAGTTGATGGATGATGTCTTAATTAAAGATAATATAAGGTGCTCAGTAAAGTATTTTCAGTTAAAACAAAATTAATTTCTTATATTATGGTACAAGAATAACATACTTTGTGCTATGAAAAGAACTTCTGCTACAATCAAATTAATTTCCTCTAGCAGAAGCATAAAGAAGCTCTCAAGTAATCAGAATGCAATTTTCTCTGTAAAGATAGCAACTACAAGTGTCAAATTAGGAAGGCTTTAAATATGGCTTGTTTTTGTTCCTTTGTTACAAAAAAAATTCTATTAGTTTTTTCTAATTTCTGTGTCACTGTTTCTACATGATACTGCTAGAAGCATTAAGGCTGGTTTTAGAAAGTCAAACATTAGTAATTTGTTGACTCACCCAAGAAGCAGTAATGTCTTCTTAGGAAACTTCATGTCATTTAGGCGTATGCTGTTTGCTGTTTGTTCTGCTCCAATCACTGCATATCCATCCTTCTTCTTATGTTCAATGTATTTTGATAAAAGATGAGGCTTAACCTAAAAATGTAGAAAGCTAAGATTACTTTTTCAAAACAACTAGGAAAAGTCATCCTGGTATGATCAGGAGAAGAACAAATTTATAAGCTGCATGCCATTCCTTTTTATATAAAATAAAAAAAAAAAAAAAAAAATAAAAAAAAAAAAAAAAAAAAAAAAAGAAAGAAAGAAAGAAAGAAAGAAAGAAAGAAAGAAAGAAAGAAAGAAAGAAAGAAAGAAAGAAAGAAAGAAAGAAGGTTTACATTGATTTGGAAACTGCACTTATATCATCCAAGGACTTCTATTTAATGCGTGGTTACCATTTATTGGTTTGTTGATGACTTTTTATTACAACCTCATAACAATTTTAGAGTGTATAATATCTGGTTCAGTTGGAATTATACACCACATATTTTATGGGAACATGTGGCACTGAACCTATTTTGTATAGGATTACATAATACCTAACTTAAAAAGTAATGCTGTTCGTAAAGGCTAGTTTACACGATGAAATAGGTTCGTAACTGAGTTTCGCAACTGTTTTTTACTTGAATGCGCAAGCGCGAGATGTACTGGCGACAATGAGTTACGACACTACGCAGTTTCGGCTGATTCCAACTTTTCACGAAACTATGATGGTAATTTTGAGATTATACACTTATTTTGCTTTTTCGCGTTTTCTTAAAATGAAGTACGAAGTGAGGAAACTGTGAAATCCCTGGATCCATATGTGTTTCAAATGTTTATATGGGATTTTAGAAACCAGAATTTCAGAAATAAGATGAAACGTGCGGTTGTGCTGGAATTAGTTTTGAATAAAATGAGTGTAATTTGTTTCACGAAACCACTTTCATGAAAATGGTTACGAAACCTAGTGTCATCGTATAAACTAGCCTTTAGCCTTTATGATTTATGTTTGTAAGCTGTGTCTAAGGGCCACTTACTTGTAGGCAAGCAGCACCATTGATTATTTTTAATAAGTGGTTTTCTCTCTTGATAACTCAATAACTAGACATTTTATAAATGCATATGACATATGGTGTCCATACAATGATTATATAAAAGTGGGACATTTTAACAAATTTTGGCAAAAATTTAATCCACAGAATGTAATGAACATTTATAATTTACCTTTGTATCACACAGAAAAACTATTCCAAATGACTTCTTAAATTTCTTCTGCCGAATGGTATAGATAATTTATTCTGCAGAAGTTGACATCTCATTGTCACTATACTTTTAGTTTTAAGGGTTTATATATTAGATATATAATCAAGAAGTATATTTTCCTCTAATATTTTGTCATAAAATTCAGCACATGATACCCCATTAAAATGTGTTTTGACATTGAGCAAGGCCTTCAGTGCTGCATCTTTCATTAATGTAGAATAAAATAGATTGGCCCATCGGAATCACAAAAAAAGCGGGACATTTGAGCCTTCCCAGTAAAACTTTCGGGATAGCAGGACATTTTGCCAAAAAAATGGACTCTACTGGGGAAAGTGGGATGAATGGCCACCCTAACATAATATCTTTTAAAAATATTGATATCAGGTAGTATATGAAATAAAACTTTGTAACAAACTTATTCAAGCATAGCCATTCAGTTTGTCAAACTGTCTGTCTGTCTGAAACCCTATAGCCCCCTATGTTGGGGCGAAGGAGCCTCCAAGTGGAGGTTTCTGTTACCTATATGAATTTTGTTATGCTTATTTTCCAAGAGAGGGACAGGTGGTAAGCCCATCGCCTTTCAACCCTGTCAGGAAACTAAGGTATTACTTGGACGTGAAAGGTCCGATAAATTTTGTTCAGACGCTCTAATTTAGGCTTGGAGTTCTTTTACGTGCCGTAAATCTACGACACGGGCCCCTCAGCTTAAAGTCCCTCCCGGAGGACTCCATGCCCAGGATTCTTACGTCCCGAAAAACCCATCAACCAAGGCCGGGTTTGATTCCGCGACCTTCGGATCTAGAGGTGGGGAAGCTACCTCTAGACCACCGTGGCCGACAGTTTGTCAAATTAGTAAGACAAAATTAGAAAAATATTATTAGGAGAATATACCATCAAATACGTGGATGATCTGTTACTTCTGGCAAAGAAACAAGAAATATTGGTAGAAACGATTGACAGACTGGAGGAAACAGGAAGAAAGTATGGAATGGAAATCAACATTAAGAAATCAAACGTGATGAGGATATCAAGAATTAGATAATGTGAACCAGTTCAAATACTTAGGAAGTTTACTGACGAAGGATGCCTATTGCAACAAGGAGATTAAATCAAGAATTGCCATGGCCATGAAAGCATTCATGAACTGGAGAAGTACCACTGCTAACTAGTAGTCCGAACCTAGAGCTATATAAAAACCTGGTGCTACATTTGGGGCATTGCTCTGTATGGATCAGAAACATGGACTTTGAGGAAAATAGAGATGAAATACCTGGAAAGTTATGAAATGTGGTGCTGGAGACAGATAGAAAAGGTAGAGTGGACGGACATGGTGACAGACGAAGAGGTTCTGAGTAGAGTGGATTTGTCGGAGGAAAGCAAACTGGATAGAGTACACTCTAAGGAGAAACTGTTTATTGCATGACATTCATAGAAGGAAAGCTGGAAGGAACAATTAGACTCGGAAGCAGAAGAATTCAGCTACTGGACAATTTAAGGGAAAAGCAGAAATACTGGATGCTGAAGAAGGAAGCAGACGAAAGAAAGCTATGGAGAACAAAATTCACGTACCAAGTTTGAAAACCTGCCGAAAGGCAGAATACTTACTACTACTACATGAGAATATGTTACTTTATATTATAATACCTGGATATTTCATGAAATGCCAAGATGAAATATAAAGGTAAAAAGTTTATGTCGTTGATGTATAACTTAATAAATAGTTACTTTAAGAAATACTGAGCTTTAGCAATTATACAAACATATGGAATAATATTACATCATTTTCTAACCTCAGATATTGGAATCCATTGCTCAGCAGTAACACTGAGATTCTTAAACTGTTTGTCTTCCACGTATTTGAGACTTCCAATAACATATTCTGACACTCCAAATATTTCACATGTGCGACTTAGACCTCCAAGGTTTGGTAGACGATCTATTAAGGATGCTACAATAATAAGACCTTCCTTCTTTGGCTGTGTATCTATTGCACATGGTCTTAATTCATGGTCAGGAATTAATGAGCGCCAAGGTATCAGCTTCTTTTGGACATTATTTTGAAGCCCTGTTTCAGTAGAAGCCTCTTCTTCATCTGCTGTTATTCCTATGGAATTAACAAAAGAAAATGAAACAACTCTTTACTACATAATATTACAACTAGTTCAGTAACACTAACTGAAGTAGAAGAAGAAATAAATTTAATGCCTTCTATTATCTCCGGGGCTGGATTAAGACCCCTAGATGCCCTAAGGCCTAAGAACTAACTAATTCTGGTGCCCCTTACACTTGCAATTCAGAATATTTAAGGCAATAATAAACCATAAAATAAAATTTTATTTATTGAAAATTCAACATTAAACATAATTTACACTAAGAAGGAACACATTTGTTTCTGTATGCTTCCATTTTATTTATGCGTTAATAATTTTCTCTTACTTTTTTTTTTCCTTGCAAAGTATTTGATCAAATCTTCTTAATGAATCTAATACATCTGCTTCTATGCATAACGGAGATAAGACATCCAGCCGTTGAAATATTTTTACGTGATTGTAAAACAAAAACAGGATAGAATAAATTGAAAGTGTCATGCCATGACTTGACTCCATTGAGTTCTTCTATTAAATATGGTGTATATGTTGTCATTAATTACGATAAATTTACAAATTGTATAATGACAATAAGGGCCTGTACGACGACCACCTGACATCATATTTATCTGCCATACAGAGAACCTATCAGGAAGTGGGCCAAGAATTGCGACCTATCTGGAAGTTGGCCAAGAATTGCGTACTATGATCTCCTAACAAAATCTGTCTGGGAAGTCAACTCCCAGCTAAGCTAGCAGGAGGATGGAGTGGCTGACAAACTCCCAACTGCTAGTTAGGGAAGCTTGGATGAAACAAGATGGCAGCACTCCAAAGCTTCCTGGCCACCTGAATTTCAGAATTGATGCTGAAAGATTTAATTTACATATAAATGTCATTTTAGGCTCACATATGAATGAAATAGAATTGCACAATTGATTAATGCACTTAAAACGATATGTTCTTATGTAGTTTAATTGTACAAATACAAATCCGAGCTGCCGCACCTATCAGACGCCTATCAAACTACAAAAAACACACCTCTTTGCTCAACGACCTAAGGATCATTTTACAAAACTTTATCGCGTTCTTGCCGCTAGCAGTGCAGCGGTGGTATTACAAGACATCTTCTAGTTAAGCTATCTGGAAGTCAGGTGTCAGGAGGAATTGTCGGCAGGTGGTAATACAGGCCATAAGTCTTAAAATGTAAATTTTGTTACATTAAAAGATGCAATAACAGTATAGAATAGGCCTATTCAAAAAATTTAATAATTCGAATTTTTCAGTTATGAGTTTCTCCCAGTTTTCTTAGAAAACTACATCCCTGGATGGTAAATACCGCTTTTTACCATGGTATTTACCGGGGGTGAGAAAATCGTTGCCACCCCTGCCTACAATTATTCCTAAGTAATTTTAAATATATATTTTGTACATCAGTAAGAAGGAAGCTTACCTGAAGATTTTAGAACCCAAGCTGCAACATTGAACTGTTTCAATGACGAATTCAAGCTCTCCATTTTAATATGTCTAGATTCAACTACTCCACATGCCTTCATTACTCCTTCTGAAATCCATTCCTCCTCAGTTACATTTGCTAATCTAGGCAAATCGTGGAATATGGTCTGGAAATAAAAAATGATACTAACTTTAAAGAAAAGTTAAAAAAGGAGCTATGGTCTTGAGAATCAAATAGTGAAAGTTCAGGAAAATGGATTACTTTTAAATGTGATGTTTTATTTTTGTTATTCTTATAGTGTACTAACATCCAGTTTTCATTACTTAAACTTAGTTCCTCCCCATCCTTTGAGTCACATTACAGCCAAAATGAGATTTTTTAATCATTTATGCATAGATCCTTATGGTAATTGACAACCAGACTTTCAAACCTAAGAATATCTACATCTTTCAAGCCTAATTTTACTAAAAATTATGTTTTGTACATGGAAACAGACAAAAATATGAGAATAACTCTGAAGATAAGGGTATTCTTTGAGAATAACAGAAATATAGCAGCTTTATCCAGCATGCAAAACCCATCTGGTAGCAAATGAAGTTGCACATTTTAAAGAACACCACATAATCATCTAGCTTTCGCACTCGAGGAACAAAAATCATCTAAATTCATGGACATTTAAATGTGGTGATTGGTATCATGGATCACAAAATACACTGTGTCAGAATGAAATAAAGGCTACGCACAAGTTGGTCTGAACCACGATCATGCAAGTGGATGTGATCGGTGTGCAATCAAAATAAAATGAACTGTAGTTCCACCTTTCACCACTTAGCATTGAAAATTGAACAAGGACAAAAATTCAGTTTCAAGGGGGAGGTATATCTTTCCCTAGAATAATATTATTTTATGTTTCTATAATTATTAAGCATTTTTTTAGTTATATGAATGCTAAGAAACTCCACATATTAAAAACACTAAAATTCCTTAGTGTTGTACGTAAAGTGTACATTAAGCATGCCATTTTTTTAATTTCCAAAGAACTTACGGATTCTGAGGAAAAAAATTTTGAATTATAGTAAAATTATTGACCACATCCCTTAAATCTTCTCAGCCAAAATGTTTTGTATATTTCATCAAAAGAGACAAATTCGTTTTAAAGGTGTTTGAAAAGTCTGACCCCTTAGCCTTGCCTGAGGGAAAGTATATTAAATTAACATATTTTTCAAACTGACACCACGAGCTGCAACAAAAAGCCTCAAGACCTGCATTTGGCCACGGACGAAAAGTTGGAAATCCTGTTATAGATTACAGCCACGTCTGCCATAATGGGTGAGTTGGTAACATATCTGCCTTCCACTCCAGTTCAACTTATGGATGGGTTGGAAATTTTTCATAAGTTAGAAATCTCCATTCTGGGTTCAAGACTTAGTGTTGTGTGCTGTGTCCTATTTGCTTGTCCTTTGTGTTTGTGTTGTCTTAGGAAGAGGTCCTTTGTCAAGCTGGTCCATCAAGTCCTGTCTAGTGTTGATAGTGTTGACTCAGAGACCCTTGGCGTGCAAGCCCTTATACAGGGGAGACTGAACAGGGGTTACAAACACGAGATGATAAATAAATTGTTTTTTTTTATTCAATGCCCAGAAAAGGACTCACTTACCTCGAGGCTGTAATGTTCCATTGGATGGAAAGCACTGAAATAGAAATCCTCTTGAAGTTTTTGGGCATTTTTAACAGCATTTCCATGCTCCACACTGGTTTTCAAACAAGCTTCTAGCACAGCATACTTGGCAGCAATATCTTTAAGGTTCTGCTGTTGACATAGCCTGAACAACTTCTGCAAGGCTGTCTAAAACAAATAAAGTCAGTATTTAATTAATGAAGGAAGTTTACACAGTGAAGTTATTAAATATGTAAGCATATGAGTGGAGACTTAATACACTGAACTTCACTAAATATTTGTACTAACCTGGACCGGTTTCGGGATTACAACTTTAACCCATTTTCAACGTACTCCGACTGATGTTTGTGTTGTATGGGCACCCTCCCGCGGACGTCCTATGAACTTCCTGACCAGGTCATCTTCCGTTGGTATTTCAAAGTTCATTAGGTTATCTGCATTCTTCTGGATAAATATCTTCTCCCAGACTGTCAGTTCACTATGTTCGTGGGCGCACTTAACAACGCACTATATATGAGCTACTTTGAGACTCAAATTACATCAGCCTTCCCACATATGTACAAAACATGGTTGAGATACGTGGATGACATATTCCCATGAAAAACATATACAAGATGCATTAAAACTACTTAATATCCAGGACCAATCAATCAATTTTACTCTAGAGCAGCAAACTGAAAACCATCTCCCCTTTCTGGACATAAAGATCATAAAACAAGACAATAGGCTGGAATTTGGAATTCACAGAAAGGAAACTCACTCGAACAACTACATAAAAGCCAATAGTTTCAACCCTATCAATCACAAACATGCAGTACTAAACAGCTTAACTTATAGATTAGTGAATTTACCACTCTGCAAAGAGGAACACAAGAAGGAATATGAAACAATTATTAATACAGCACAACTAAATGGATTTCACAAAGAACTGGTCAACAAAAAATTGAGAAAATATCATAGGCAAAAACAAATTGCAGATCTGACTACACTAAAACCGGAAAAAGAGCAGAAGTTTACATACAGAAAAATCACCTACCACCCAATAATGGACAAAAAATTCAAGAAAATATTCAAAGATCACAACATCACCTTAGCCCCGGTTAATAGATACAGTTTAGGAAATATGTTAAGGTCAACCAACATAGAGAGAGTACAACACCTGAAAAAATCGGGCATCTACCAGTATAGTTGCAAAAACTGTCCACAAAAATACATAGGCAAAACAAAAAGAAATATAGAGACCAGGATGAAGGAACACCAAAGACACGTCAAATATGCACAAATTGAAAAGTCCGCAGTAGCAGCCCATGTCTGGAACATAAACCATGAAGTTGAACAAGAACCTAAGTTGGTTAAGTGCACCCACGAACATAGTGAACTGACAGTCTGGGAGAAGATATTTATCCAGAAGAATGCAGATAACCTAATGAACTTTGAAATACCAACGGAAGATGACCTGGTCAGGAAGTTCATAGGACGTCCGCGGGAGGGTGCCCATACAACACAAACATCAGTCGGAGTAGGTTGAAATTGGGGTAAAGTTGTAATCCCGAAACCGGTCCAGGTTAGTACAAATATTTAGTGAAGTTCAGTGTATTAAGTCTCCACTCATATGCTTACATAAATAAAGTCAGCTTTGTCACTGACGTATATCAAATGGAATGGACATAGCCCTACATATTAACTTTTTGGATGTGACTGTGAAATTAAGTAAGCATTGAGAAAATGCAAAAATTCAGTGAGGTGAGGCAATAACAAAAAAATAACTGTATTTTTCTCAGTCATTGAAAAATAGTTACTTTGACTTATTTCCCAACCCTCATATTTGTAATTGTTTTGATATGTCCCATAATATATATATATTATATATATATATATATATATATATATATATATATATATATATATATATGTGAAAGAAATAAAATCAATTCAAACTGAAACCTAGCTGTTGACTTGTTGCATCAAATGTCTTTGACTAAAGTCACCTTTATGTTATACAGAGAGAACCAATTAACTATGAACCGGCTGCACGCTGTTTTTTGGTTTGCGATTGACTGTGGTTATCATATAGTGGCGCTGATGCAACCATACAATAATTTCCTTAGCTATGCTTAAAGGCTTTACTTACCAATGTTATGAAAGGAGGTGCTGAATCTGATCCATACATTTTTGGCATCTCTTCTAAGAAACCATCCATCATTCTCTGTAGTTCACATTGCGAAATTCTGGCAATTTCCTGGTGGATATTTTGTTATGATTTTTCCAGGGTTTGTGGGTTTGTCTTGTATACTTTATGTTTTAATTTACTCCAGAGATAAAAGTCAAAGGGGGTTAAGTCAGGGGACCGAGAAGGCCACAAATCTCTACTAATAAATCTGTCCTTCGCAAACACACTTTCAATTGTTCTCATTGAAATGTTGGCTGTATGGGCTGTGGCAGAGTTTTGTTGAAAAAAATGCAAAGGCATGCTCCCTGTCCGTTAATTCACTAAAAAAACAGGAACAAACTGTATTCACGAACCTGGTGGGCATCACCAGTTCTCTCATAAAAAACGGGCCCTATAATTTGTTCTCCACTTATGGCTCACCAAACACGAATTCTTTTCCCATGAACACTTCATGAACACTTCATGAACAATATAAGGTTTGTCGGAGCCTCAATAACAATTATTTTGTGTACACATATATCCATGAAAGTGAAAGAAGCCACGTCTGAGTCAGCAGCATGACCTTGATTGCAGCAGTACAGGAAAAACGTGCCCACATGCCCAGTGGAAAAACATCACGCAGCTGGTTCATAGTTCACTGGGTCTCTCTGTATTTTGTAACATACAGCAACAAATTCAAATAACTTTATAACATCTACCTATCATATTCTTAGAAACATGAAAATTCACTTATTCATACAAGGTTGTGGATTTTTCAAATCTTTTCATTGTTTCAACCACACTAGATCTTTTAGTGGAAGGCTACTTTATCACCTATGATAAACTTTTCACAGTTTTTAGTTACTCAAAGCTTGAAGATCTTGTAAAATTTTAAAAGAAATTTAGTTTCACTTTGAATATAAATCAGGTCACATCATATAACATATTATCACCAAGAACACTCACTACTTCATTAAAATAACTAACTTACTAGTTAGCCGGCTTTCAAGAGGACCTTTCATCCCATCATCAGATTCCATCCACATCCAGCTAACAAGTAAGTTAGTTATTTTAATAAAGTAGTGAGTGTTCTTGGTGATAATATGTTATATGTTATTACTTGGGTTCGGATGTTTATGACCTCAAAAAGTGGAAAATATGACTGCAAATATGCCCTTAAAATTGAGTAAATATGACTAAAAAATCCTAAATATGACCTAATAAAAGACATAATCTTTAAAAATAAATGTTACCATTAAAAATTTTTAATTACACTAAATTATTACATCGCATGAATTCAATCAGACTATCACTTTTTAACAATTTTACAGGTGATTTACAGTTTTACTTGTAATTAACTTCTAGTTTTAAATAATTTGCTCCTGTCTACTCGCTTTATCAGCTCCAAATACTCATGATATTTTGTAGTGCATGTCCCTATAACTCGGCAGTTTTGTGCATGTACTTTATAAATGTGATCCTTTACCAAATTTATATTTGAAATATGACATTAAATTACAAATATGACCAAAATATGACCAATTCCATAAAAATTACCAAAATATGACTTTATATGCAAAATGCGGCCGCGGTGGTCTAGAGGTAGCGTGCCCGCCTCTAGATCCGCAGGGCGCGGGATCAAACCTGGCCGCGGTTGATGGAATTTTCAGGACGTAAAAATCCTGGGCACGGAGTCCTCCGGGAGGGACTTTAAGCTGGGGGTCCTGTGTCGTAGATTTACGGCACGTAAAAGAACTCCAAGCCTAAATTAGAGCCTCTGGACAAAATTTCTCGGCCCTTTCACGTCCAAGAAATACTTAGTTTCCAGAGGGGGGTTGCGAGGCGATGGGCTTACCACCTGTCCCTCTACCCTCTCTCGGAAAATAAGCATATAAAAATTAGTATAGGTAATGAAACCTCCATTGGAGGCCCCTTCGCCCCACCTGGGGATCATAGGGTAACAGATACAGATACAGATATGCAAAATGAAAACGGTCCGAAAAGGATAACAACAGTGCAATTCGTGTTTAATTTGTGTTTGCGGCGAGAACGGAGGTCAGGATAAAAATATG
Source organism: Ectobius pallidus (assembly GCA_964059195.1). Lineage (NCBI taxonomy): Eukaryota > Metazoa > Arthropoda > Insecta > Blattodea > Ectobiidae > Ectobius > Ectobius pallidus. The sequence continues at coordinate 80,310,376 of CAXKWD010000003.1, forward strand.
ACATGTCATGAACATCTGAACCCTAGTTATTACGCTTCATTTTGTTTCCCAATCCACATGAATTAAATAAAGTCACATCAATTTATAAGTTACCTGAGCATACAGACGTATACTAAAATGTTGAGCCATACTCCAAGGTAAAATCTCACTCATACTTCTATCTACAAAAGCTTCTTCCTCTAGGGAAAGAACGTTTGCTAGATGATACATGACAGCTATGAAGGAGCATATGCTTCCAGGACGTTTTTCTTGAGCCTGCAACAGAGACGATGTTTTGGTCACTGTCTCTATAGCAGTGGTTGTCAATGTCTTTTAAAAAAGGGGGCTACGCTGATCCCAAAGTTCTTTTCACTAAGGAATAAATACAAATAAACGAAAATAGAAAAACGAGAGAATCTGATATGAGAAGTTTATTACAATAATTTTTAAAGACAGTAATAATACTGTAAGTACAAATTCAGACAATATATGGAAATAACTGGTAACTTACTTAGATGTGAATGAAAATAGTAATGGCAATGAGTTTAACCTTCAATAGAATGAACAAGGCTTAAGGCCATTAGAATACACAGGGCATATGCAGCAAGCAATCCTTCCTCCGAAATAAAAAAAACGAAACATACTGAAAAAAAAAAAATATCTTTAGAAAAGAAAAACGAAACCGAAAGTTAACACAAAACTGGTGGGCAAAACAAAAAAGAACTCAATTAAACCAAAGAAGGCCCACCAGAAAATTTAGAAAAACAAGCTTAAACTAAAACATACCTGCTGGTAAAAGAAAAGTAGAAGATAGAGTTCCTGATTACATGCTGGCTATAGAAAACAGGACTTTACAACAAGCCGATTGGATGACAACTGCTATTCACGGCAACGCCCACCAAAGTAAAGCCGGACTCGCCACTAGAGGACGCCACACAATATATAAAATTGCAATAAAGCACGAGGGTGTTGTAAGCCAGAAAGGCAGAAACGAAAGAATTATGAAAGCACTTTAATAAACAAAACAAAAACGGAAGAAAGATGGGTTGCATATAATAGGTATGTACGTAAACAAAACACCAAAAGATAAGTAACTGAAGTTAATAAATTAAGAAATGAAATATAGTTAAGTAGTTAAAGAAATCAGATAAAATAAGAAAACGTGCCAAAAACAAGCGGCATATCCTCTCCGACCCAGGGAAAAAAAATTTTGAAAAGAAAAATTCAAGCTGGATTAGTCTTAATGATAATGTTTGGAAGATTATTTTCATTTGCATAGTATGTTCTTGATTACTTTTACTCTATAAGGTCTTCTTTACATTTTTATAATGCATTATGCCCACCACCAAAATATTACTTCAGAGAGAGATATTCAGTTCAATCAGAAACACAGCATATAGCTGTAAAATGCAATATGGGTATGTTATAGGTACAGGTACAATATGGTTGAATTGTCAGCAAGAATGGAAACATTGGTTTTCATAGTTTTCATGGGAAAGAAAAAACTATATTGTGATTGAAATATTTTACAAAATAGGCTCATTATCTGTTTATATATCCTATTCTGAATATTTCACACTTCAACAAATATGCTACCACTATGTTTAATGAGAGGCTACAGAAATATGTTTTTGAAAAATACTGACACAGTTCTTTCTTCTTTCAGTTAGAATTTAGTAATTTCCAGGTAATCTAGTTACTGAAAATAAACATTTCTGCTATAATAAATATTTTTAATAATGGAAGAAGCAACAATAAACCCGAAATAAGCCAAATACATTAATTTAGACATAATAAATGCCAAATGAATATGACATAGAATTTTTCTTGAAAGATACATACTGAATAGAAATCATGCAATCAGTCAAAATTATTTAGAAAACTTCGCAGCACAACCATACCATCACTTATATTTACAGTTGCTTCTTTATAGGACCTTTCTAAGTACCTATTCTGTCATTTGCCAATGGAGTCGAAAGTAAGTAAAGCAATAATTATATACGGAGTTGATATTAACAGTAAATTTCATTTATGGTATAGTTTACGTTAACTAATTTCATCGCTGTCACTACCATTTTCAGCCATTATACTTCAACTCCCCATATAACTGTTTTGTTATAAATAACTTATCTGTGTGAACTTCCAATACAATTTAATACAGATGAAGCATGATTGAATGGTAGACCCAGTCCCGTCATGGGAAGTAGTGCCACAGGGTTTAATTTAGTTTGTCCAGTAACATGTAACTTAACTTAAAATAAGTGACAGTTGATGTTAATGAATTACTCAATGCAGAATCTGTTTCAGAAGTTCATTACTGGTAAGTTCCATTAGACCTATTTTCTATTTCAAAGTACAGTATTTCACTGTTCCTAATGTTGAGTTTATAGCTATTTATGTAACAAGTATGCAAAGGGAGGCTTTAGCTTAGTTTTTCACTCATTTTCAATGATCCTGCTTAAAGAAAGCAAATAGTTATGGCATTTCTACCGATAATGCATGTTTAAAAATTGGACTTGCTATGGATTCCCCCCCCCCTTAAAAATACTTTTCAAAACATTGCTAAGATAATAATTTTGATTAATTAAACTAAATCTATAAAGTTAAATTGAAAGTACATGTCATTTTTATCATATTTTCCTCAACAAAAAAAAACTAATTACGCCTTGTCAAAAGAAGCAATTTGCACAAGAGGCTCATCTGAACATCTACTCTTCAACTTCCAGTGAGGTATATTGCTTTAAGCTGCGATGTGATAATGACATGGCATGTTCATGTTCTCCTCCGGTGAGGGTCAAAATAAAATATTATAATTTTCAAATTACAGAAACTCCCAATCATCCGTGTTAATTGGGACCACTGACATGCACAAATAATATGGGTGCGAGTTTTCCTACACTTAATTTTGGACCTCCCACATTTTTTTGCCATATTGCGCATACATGACAAAATTAAGTGCGCTAAATTCAAAATCAAATGAAATAAAGTTCAGGAGATTCAAAATGACATGCGGAGAATTCAAAATTAAATGCGGGAAATTGAGATTTTCACACAAGGAGAGTCGGAAGTTTGCTGTATTTCTTGAATACAAGATGTCCGAATGACAAGACTTATGACCCTTCTTAATAATAACAACCTATACATATAAAAATACACATACACATACAAATCAAATACACTGGAAGACACCGTAGAGGCATCTAGGTGTCATAATTGGAATAGTTGAAAGAAGAGGTTACCAAGGCAACTGTAGCGGCTTAGGCCGATAAAATTATTTTAGCAGATAGGCCAATAAAGTGCTACTTTATTTGTTTTACTGTCTGAAAAGCACAAGCAGCTGTTTTAGAGAGCATGTATTGAAAGATAATTTTCCAGGTATACAAGTGAAAACATTTATGACTGCTTTATATAACACATAAAATTAAGAAAAAAATGTAAATATGACTCGAGTACCTTTCTCCTGGATCTACTATTTTTTCCCAGCCGAACTTAATTACATTCCCCCCCCCCCCCTAGTCAAGACCCTGCTAGCTAGACCACAGCATGTTCTTGTCATAGTTTATGATTGATAAGACAAATACATTTAATTTATATTAATAACTCCTTGTCACTCAATATTTAAATATTAATAGAAAACGGTTGATTACATTTTTAACTTGTTGCTTCTTTTGTCTACTTTCACTCTACAGACATCCTGATTTACTACTGGCTAATTAAACTTACCTCCTTAAACATAATCCACAGATGTTCCTTGAGATGAGGATAGTGGACTAAAATTCTTACTATCAGCCATTCCTGCTGGTACCGGACACTTGGTTGTTGACTTTCTTTCAATAGACTCTCTTGAACCCACCACAGTAATTTTTCTGCTTCATCCTGAAATTTAAATACATTCATTGTTAATTCAATATGATGAGAAGAAAGCAGTTCTTATATAGATATATGAATAGGTTACACCACACGTTAGCAAGTACCAATTTGATTACTCATTTATGTAATGACGATTTACTTTACCAATTTGATTACTCATTTATGTAATGACGATTTACTTAATAGAAAAGAACAGAATAGTTTATTCGCCATATAAATTGTACAATTTTTGGCTTCATCGAAAATAACCTACAGCTGCCAACTGTAATATATCCTCTGGATATGCTCACCCTCTAAAGCACTGACGGGCAAAGTATGGCCCATGGCCTGATGCTGCCCTTAGACAGGTTTAACGCAGCCCACGGCAGGATACATTTCTTACTCTATTAATTTTTGGACGACTCTATTGCATGACTCCATGGTGTATTTTAACAGAACTTCAAGACTTTCCATTGAACAAGCCTTGCATATTTTCATAATTTTATTTACTGTGAACTGCAAACAGTAAAGACAGGTATTCAGCACAAATTAATTGAGTTGCAAAGTAACCCTCAATTGTTGTTTCTTAACGTCTCAAAACTTGAATTCTACAAAACCTTTTCTCTACAATCTCTCTATTTTAAAACTATTTTAACCCTGTCTGACGATGAAATTCATTACTAATAAATCTACAAAACCTTACCGAAATCAAGTTTCCAAATTTTGATTTCTCATATCTAGAAGGTTCATCTTCATATGTGTTTCTTCTTTGAAGTTTTGAAAAAGCTGTGTCAGAAACCGACTGACTGATAAAAAATGTTACTTCTGCCAGTGTCAGAGGAATTTTTCACCTAAATATTCTCATGTAAGAAATATTCTCAAATCAGTACAAGGGAAATTCCAATATTTTTTCTGATATATATACCAGAAGGATTTCCTTTACATCATACATCACTATCACCTGTGCAAAAAAAAACAGGATCTAGAATTAATTTTTTTAATGCACATACTTACCGCTGATAGAAGAGGCTCCAATATGAGAAGACCCTGCATAACTCTGTGCTTAACACGATGTACCTGAGAGTCACTATAATATCGAGCCTTCCTAGAAGACTCAATTTTATCTTTCTCTATTAGTAAGTCCACCAGTTTACCAGGAACATGGTAATGATTGGGACTTCCACTCAGCAGCAGTACCAGATCCAGAGCCCTCATCCTCACTTCACAGTCTGCATAGCAATCACTGCAACAAATGACACTTCTCACAAATTACGGATCAACACAAAGAAGGTTAGTACCACTTCATACATAACTTTTAAATACATGATACGTCTTAGTTCGCCTCTTACGCTATTTTCAAGTCCTAACAGGAACTGATGATGGCAAGTATCTGTTACCAAAATGCATCTTCTTTTTAAAAAAACATACACAACACACTGGACATAAATACAGGAAGCTGCAACCCACCGACGAAAACTACTAGTTCATCATAGTTGTAGCAAATCAGGAAATTCTATTCAAACAATCATTTTTCACCTGTATGCGTATCAGACTGGACTCCGAAGAAATAGGTATTTCTTTTTTCCCCAAACCTATTTATTAGGTTTTTTATTGGCACACCCTAATGAAAAGCTCTAGTTATACCTATGGCTGTTATATGAGAAAGGATTTGTGTATTTTGTCATCGTTACGACAAAAGTAACTAAGTCCAACATCTTAGTTTTGAGATATAGCTTTTTTGAAGTTAGAATAAACCACTGCATATATGGACTCGGTGAAACTAGAAGTACCTCTAGCTAGAGGTAGAACCTAGAAGAACCTCTTTTCATCTCATCTGGTATTCTCAGCCTACCATCTATATATATTTTACAGTGTTTGTTATATGTTAAGAGTAATTCTGATAACTTTAAAACTTATTCTGATGTACATACCTTTGGCACCAGAAATTGCAATAACATTTTACAGGATCAATGCTTGTTTGCAACAACCAAACATAATTTTAGGTACATGTCAGTGAAAATGTTTAATTCTCTTCCGGTTGCTACTAGAAATTTAACTTTTAAACACTTTAAAGGCTTAGTACTGATGAAACTAAAACAAATCTGCTTCTACAAAAATGATGAATTTTTTGAGGTAGCCAAAAACTTTAAATAATCTTTCAGTACCTACTATTTGACCTACACATTGCACTTTTTATTTATTTATTTATTGTTTTGTAGTGTTGTATTGATCCTGTATTTCTTTGTATTTCTTTGTATCTCTTTATATTTCAATGTATGTATTTCTAATATTATTCTTGTACCCTTGTACTATAATAGTTTGTTATATTGTTGTTATATTGTATCCTATACCGCAGAACTGCGGTCAAAATGGATTAAATAAATATGAAATATGAAATATGAAATATTACCGTAGTTATCTGGAAAAGGGTTGGGATATCAATTAGTGAGTTCTACCTGCCTATAAAGCATCCTTTCATCAATGTATAACTCAAAATGGCCATTTTTGGAGTTAGTAACTTCTGCCATAACAATGTCAATTTATTGTTAGTTATTATGATTTGGTGTTGTGAAGTTTCTTTTGTAACATGGTGCTGGCTTTCTTCATTTGCATTCCAGGATTAGAAAAATGCCTCAAAGGGGCAATTATCACAGACACAGATACATAATGTAGTAGGTCACTATTTCAATGGACGGTAAATTGAGAACACAGACTGCCTGGTTAGTTCCGGTAACATACTTTGATATAGTATTGGGATGATGTTTACTGTTTACTTACTTTGAAACGAGAGCATTGACTGCACACTTCTCTCCAAGGGATGCAATATACAAGCAAGTTTCCACAATAATCCTGAAGAAAGAAAAACACTGGTCAATAAAGTGGTCAATTGTATAACAGTGCAAGTTTAGTAAAATCTACAGAGGTACTGAATCTTTCAAACTGTAAAATGCTTCAGACCTTAAGACACACAATTTTAGAAAGGGAAATTTAAGGTCCAAAATACTTAAACTTACTTCTCAGCCAAATATTTTAACAGCCATAATATACTGTACTACATTACAGTTTGTCTGTCTGCACAAATAAATTACTGCTGAGCACTTTAGAGATTTCAGTGCCCTATATTTCCAACAAATAGCCTGAGACATATTAACATATTTTGCACTCAAATAACAAATATGTCTTTAGATTTTTACCTCAGCACAGGATATCAATAATACAGCCTTCCCACAAAAAAAGAAAAAAAAAACTATTGGTTTGGAGCCTTAAACGTTTGACAAGATTTTGACTATATTTGTCATGTTAATTCCAAATATGTAAACAGTTCTTCTCTACCAGCTCTACTTTTTTGTGTGCCATGAACTTACCTCTTTGAGGCTGCTATTCGCTTCTTCTTTGAAAAACTTGCGTTAGGGATGGGATATCGGAAGCAAAACATTGATATTGATATGCAAACTGGTTACTAATATTGATAACAGTATTATAACAGTAAGAAAATATCAATATTCGATAACATCAAAAATTTTACTAAGATACTAGATTTGTTCCTAGAGCAATCAGAAACCGTTAACACATAGTTCATGCATAAGTTAATGAAGCTGAAGGAAAATGAAGGTCAAGTCTGTATCTTTTATTCCGTGGCGCTACATCCCTGGAGGGACTTGGCCTACCACAAGTCTGTATCTAGAATTGATATTATGAATTTCAGCAGTCTTGGTAAATTTACTTTGATTATTCACATGGAAGGTCATTACTCATTAGTGATAAAATATATTGGCAAGGGAGGGTTAAGATTTTGATTTTTTAAATAAAGGTTTGCAAAAATCTCTTTTGTATACACAGGTTGGTTTCCTTCTGTAAAAGAAATATGTATCCCCACAATCTTATTCCATACTTCATTATTGAATGAAAATATGCAAAGTAAGCTAATATTATTATATTGATTGCATAAAGATTTATTACAGACTTTATTGCATAAGATGCTGAAATACGAGGCATGTCCAGAAAGAAAGTTCCGATCGCTGATAAAAAAAAAAAAACATCAATAAGCAAAAAATATTTATTGTAATATTTATACAGATTCACTGGCTACTTCTCGACATAGTCACCACTGTTATTGAGGCATTTATTGCACCGCTGCACCAACATTTGTATGCCCATGTCATAGGACTCTGTCGCTTATGTTTGGAGTCATGAAATCACTGCATTCAGCATTCCACGTCTCTTGTTTTGGATTGCCCTCCTCAGACTTTTCAATGTTTGACAATATCAATCAGCAATTATGGTCTCCCCTCGTGGTAAAAACTCGCACAGGACACCACATTGATCCCAGATTTCTCTGGCAGAGATTGTCCGCTTGAATTTGATCTTCGCAGGTAACCACTATGCCGCCAATGCATGGATTGTGTGGTTTCTGGTGTGACATGCGACACTCATGTTTCATCCTCAGTGACAACACTGTCGAGGAACTCATCACCTTTCTCTGTGTATTACTGGCGGCAGAGTCCTATGACATAGGCATACAACTGTTGGTACACTGCTAAGATAAATGCCTCGATAATGGTGCTGACTATGTAGAGAAGTAGCCAATGAATCTCTGTAAATATTGCAATAAATATTTCTTACTTATTCATGTTTCTGTTTTCTTTATTGGCAATCAGAACTTACTTTCCAGACATGCTTCATATATTAAATGTGCTCTTTCCAGCAGAAAATTTTGTCGACTTCTATGCCTTTAAAATGTTGTACTATCAGTTTGTGCCAAATAATCTTCCATTTTTCCAATATTTAGCACACAAATTGCTGACCAATATATCTGGAATTTAATATAATATTTGTCTTATCTGCTTAAAGTGACAATTATTGATTTCTTTGAATCAAGAACACATGATTGAAAGTATCCATACTGTTGTGAGGAGGAATACAAATCAACTGCTCCATCAAGGAACACATCCAGCCTTTCCTAAGTTGAAATGATTAATACTGCATCCAGTCCCCCAGCTTAATTCTTGTAGAAAATACCAAAAAATAAGCTGCATTAAGCCTCATAGAGGACGGGTATCACCAGATGCCTCTGGCTCATTGTTGCTGGGTTTGTATGAATCATTTTAACAACAAAACCCAGCGGTAGTGGTAATAAATTAACAATAATTCCCTACTTCATTCAAACTGAGATGCAATCTTCACATCCTCTTCTGCGTCTTCATATGGTCTCTTCTTTCAGCCAAATAAACCAAATGCAAACCAAAATAAATAAACTAAACAAATGCGAAGTCAACAGGAGCTTCAATCTGAATATAATAGGCACCTGTAAGAATGCACCAAGATATGGAACACACTTACAGTTTCCTTTTATATTTAGAGAGTACAGGTCAGGCAGAAGTTACCAAGCAGAACTGGAGCATTGATCTGAATATAACAGGCATCACGAGGTATGTAAAACACCTGGTTGCATAACTAGATAGCTATGCAACTACATGTGAGACATAGTACTCGTGTGTTCTGTTATATTTAGAGAGTGTAGATCAGGCTGAAGTCACCTTGCAGAACCGGAGCGTTGATCTGAATATAACAGGCATCACGAGGTATGTAAAACACCTGGTTGCATACCTGGATAGCTATGCAACTATGTGTGAGACATAGTACTAGACTGTTCTGTTATATTTAGAAAGTTGATGAAAATCTTAACCTCTGCAGAAAAAATACTTCCATGAAGGAAGCTGGCTTACCATGGAAACTGCATATTGTTAGTTCTATTTTACCTAGGAATAAGAACGGCATATTTGCCATGGTGATTATAGTTACCAATTATTTGTGTTTTTTTATTTCTATTGATGCATTAAAGTAAATACTGTAACACATGACATACAATAATAAATTAAGAAGAGGCTACAGTAAGTCCCCATTTCTAGGGGACAGTCCTCAGACAAAATTTGTCCCCAAGTTTACCTTAAACTTTCTGTAAACACAATTTTACACATATTCCTTAACCTTGAAGCTTAAAAAATAATTTCTAAACCTAATGACCATTGTATTACTTTTGGAGGTTCAGTGTATGGCTCTTCAATTCAAATATCTTTTGAACTCGCAAAGAGGTAATGAGATGTGATTTCGAAGTGTGATTGGTAGAGGATCCTATTTCTTGAAAATTGCAAAATTTTTAAACATATTATAACAAATCCAACTAAAAATACAGAAATTATTCACCATTCTGCAAAATCACAAAATAGTTGACGAAATCATGTGGTTTACATTGGAAGCAATTTGAACCATAGTTGGAATCGCATTATTAACACTTAGATCAGCTGTTGCTATTATTCAATCTGGTGTATTTGCAGGCAGCGACTGTGATTCAATCGATTTTGTAACAGATACTCAGCCATTTCCCTCAAAGAGAGAAGTTATAAAATTATTGTAATTGGGTGCCCAAAAATAAGTTCAAAACCTCAAATTCACTGAATATTAAGGACTTAGGTGTAGGCTATCTGAAGTGGTTTCATGTGTAAAATCTGTCAATTTACTTATTTATTGTGTTGAGTTACTTTTTTCTTTGCCATTTTTAGCATGATTTTAACACTCTTTATAATACCAAGTAGTCAAGAGTAATCAGCTATATCCATTTTCAATTGAGAAAATATACATCTTAAGGTACAATTTAGTATAAGATTAACTTCAAAAAATATGTGTGGTTAATTACTATGTCAAATAACAAACAAGTGACTTTTTGTCCCACCCGTAAGGGTGACAGTTTTGTTAAATAATTATTGATGAGTTAAATAAATGTTCTGACATTCTGGAAACAGTTTATAATTTGTATTTAATCCCTCATACCTTCATTATAACAACATTAAGACCCTAACAGTAATAGCAGAACAGCAAATGAACTTTTGTTTTGCATCATTAAAATCAGTGTCCAAATTATGTCCCACCCGTAATAGATTTTGAAAAGCAAATTTAAAATATTTAAAATAAATTTTAAATAATGCTTTGCATGTAGTGTGGACGAGAAGGCATTGTAAATTTTACAGAATGTGAAGAACCAATTTTCTAGTTTATTATTTACAATATCTAATAAACAAAAGTAGTTTTTATAATTTGCTAGAATGTCCCACCCATAATTATGAAATGGCTGTACTATCATTTGAAAATGCAACTAAGCTGCATAAATTAAAATTAGTGTTTGCTAAGGTATTAGCAAGGGTCAAACAGAAATAGCAGAATTATTGACAAAATTAAATAACAATTGCAAAATATATACTGCAATCACTATAAAGAAAATTACAAAATCTGGGAAAAATTTTTAACAACATAGGTGCCTCTAGTGATTAGCTACCTTAAAATGAATTCCAGTGTAGCTGCTGTTCCAGTAGTTCCTGGCTGACCTTTAGATGACAGCCGGTATAGACATTGAGAACAGAACTTTATAATTACAAAATAACTGGTAACTGCTATCACCATGGCACTTATACCATTCTTATTCACAGTAAAATAGAACAAAGAATAAAAACTATGCAGTTTCCATAGTTATCCAAGTTACTCCACTGATGTACTTTTTTTCTGCAGCTGTTGGGATTTTCGTCAACTTGCTAAATATAACAGAACACTCGAGAACTATGCCTCACACGTAGTTGCATAGCTATCTAGGTATGCAACCAGGTGTTTTACATACCTCGTGATGCCTGTTATATTCAGATCAACACTCCAGTTCTGCAAGGTAACTTCAGCCTGATCTACACTCTCTAAATATAACAGAACAGTCGAGAACTATGTCTCACACGTAGTTGCATAGCTATCTAGGTATGCAACCAGGCGTTTTACATACCTCGTGATGCCTGTTATATTCAGATCAACGTTCCAGTTCTGCATGGTGACTTCAGCTTGATCTACACTCTCTAAATATAACAGAACAGTCGAGAACTATGTCTCACATGTAGTTGCATAGCTATCTAGGTATGCAACCAGGTGTTTTACATACCTCGTGATGCCTGTTATATTCAGATCAACGTTCCAGTTCTGCATGGTGTCTTCAGCCTGATCTACACTCTCTAAATATAACAGAACAGTCGAGAACTATGTCTCACACGTAGTTGCATAGCTATCTAGGTATGCAACCAGGTGTTTTACATACCTCGTGATACCTGTTATATTCAGATCAACGTTCCAGTACTGCATGGTGACTTCAGCCTGATATACACTCTCTAAATATAAGTGGAAACTGTAAGTGTATTCCACATTTTTTGTGCATTCTTACAGGTGTCTGTTATATTCAGATCAAGGCTCCTGTTGACTTCGAGTTTGTTTGGTTTATTTATTTTGGTTTGCATTTGGTTTATTTGGCTGAAAGAAGAGACCATATGAAGACGCAGAAGAGGATGTGAAGATTGCATCTCAGTTTGAATGTAAGTAGGGAATTATTGTTAATTTATTACCACTACTGCTGGGTTTTGTTGTTAAAATGATTCATACCAACCCAGCAACAATGAGCCAGAGGCGTCTGGTGATACCCGTCCTCTATGAGGCTTAATGCAGCTTATTTCTTGGTATTTTATACAAGAATTAAGCTGGGGGACTGGATGCAGTATTGATCATTTCAACTTAGGAGAGACTGAATGGATTCCTTGAACGATGGAGACTGATTTGTATTCCCCCTCACCCCAAGAAAAGATTCAAAGAAAATAAATAAATAAATAAATTGTCACTTAACACAAAAAGACAAATATAATTATATTCACGACATATAGATCAGCAAATTGGGTGACGAATATTGGAAATGATTAGGTTCTTTGACAAAAACTGATAGCACAACATTTTTAGGCTACAAGTAGACAATTTTTTCAGCTGGAAAAAGCACATTGAATGTATCTTACCAAAAATGAGCTATCTGTCTTATATGATAAAGCCTGTAATAAATCTTTGTGGAGTTAATAATATCATAAAATTAGCTTACTTTGCATATTTTCATTCAATAATGGAATAATATTTTGGGGAAATCCCAATGACAGTAGAAACATGTTTCCTTTTACAGAAGAAAACCATTGAAACAATATAATGGTGCATACAAAAGAGTTCCTTGCAAACCTTTATTTAAGAAAATTGAAATCTTAAACCACCCTTGCGAATATATTTCATCTCTAATGACCTTCAGTGCAGTAGCGGCTCGTACTTGTAAACGTAGGTGAAGCTCAAATCAAGGTTTGCAAAGTTCATGTCGGTGCATAAACAGTAGGAAATACAGTACAAAGTTCTCCCACAAGGGGAAGAAGGTGGCTTTATATTTATCCCTGCTATCAATAAACATAGGCCTACATGCACGTTATTATGTTACATTGCTTACCTATTTTTTATATGTCAAGTTGATCCTCCTATCCTCCAGAGCATGAATAACATTTAACAATTCACAGAAATTCACAGACTCCAGTTTCATTCCATGCCTAAGGTGAAGGCATGGCCAACAGCATAGCTTTTTAATGTAATAGTTCCTACATAACCACTGGTGCTGGTTGTACCACGAAGCGTTTAATTTGTCTTTGTATGGCTTGCTAGCCTGGGAATTTAACTTTTCTCTTATTATACTCTCTCCAACGACTAAAGGGAGTATGTATCCGTTTTAACAGATTCAGTTTTACATTTACAGCTTGTGATAAATTTATATTGCCAAACACAATGAAAGTAAACAGCATTTTTTTTTTTAAACTGAAGCTCACCTGAACTAATAAAGTGAACAGATATATAAGCATTCATGAGCCACAGATTATTGTCTCTGTTGGACACTACATGAGAATATTATAGGAGAAAAATTCCTCCGGCACTGGGACTTGAACCCAGGACCTTTGGCTATTCGCGCCAACTCTCCTAGTCATAGGAGAGAAGTTCCATCTGGCGCTGTGAATTGAGCTCCGGCTTAGCTCAGTTGGTAGAGCATTGGCGTGAATAGCCAAAGGTCCTGGGTTCAAGTCCCAGTGCCGGAGGAATTTTTCTCCTATAATATTCTAATAAAGTGAAATCACTCTTAAATATATGTTACGAACAATCACAACTGACACATAGCAACACATGGAACAGACTGACAATTTGGAGGGAATGCATGTTCCCACGAATATTCATCAGAGTAGAATGACTGTGTTCAAAACATAAAACTTACTTTCCATTTGCTTCCCTGCTACAGTACTTTAAAATTATTAGTGGGATTCTCAATTAAGAATCTGCAAAAATGTAGTCCCCCCCCCAAAAAAAAAGCAAGGAAACATAATGCCTTCTTATCTTACTTAATAAAACTTAGAAAATAGAATCAGAACTAAATTTATTTTACTTTGTAGGAAAACTACAGTATTTAGGAAAGAAGTGTCATTTAGATGGTCCCGGCCGGGGAGACAAGTAGTCATAAATCTATCGGCTTAGCTCGGTGAGTATAGGCAAGGAGGCAAGAAGACCAAAAATTGTCTGCTTCAAATATGACGTATATCCCGAAGAGAAGGTGGAGTGGCGGGGGAAATTTTCTACGCGTTGCCATAGCAACCGCTGTAAACAAGAAGAGCAAGAGAAGCTGGAAAGTTTGTTCTTCACCCAGCCCATTGGTGTTCTGTGATTGCCCTCCTGGTGAATGTTGAGGAACTGCGAAACGCTGTCTCTGGCGCGAACATTCAAACAATATATTACTGAATTTCATCTTACGAGAATAACAGTAAAAGTAATAACGATAATAATACTAATATAATAATTATGATCATAAAAATAATTATAAATAAAATTCGAATCAAATAAGAAGGAAATGGTAGGTGAATTTGTTCTTCACAATCTTCCCCTGAATAGCCACTACTGCTTCAGTGTGAATAAAATCAGGTAAACTGATATAACAAAGTGCCAGTATGCTTTTTAAATCAGTTATAATTGCAGTTATTTCACAATAATGTACCTTCTGTTTATACAAATACAATATAGGATTTGTATTGTATATTTGTATTCTATTTGGTATAATTATAACAGTATTCATGTAGGGCTTACGGAAGAACAAAGGTCTAAAGTTTGATTCTTAACCTTAATTCATTTTGGTATACACTGATATAATAAATTCTTAAAATATGTAAACATTTTGCAAAATGCATTGACAATGAAATAGAACAGTAAACCAATAAGAAGAGGATAGTTCCACCTAGCGGAATGAAGTTTTGTTCTGAATATAGGCTTATGCAATTTTAACGCAACGCAATAACTTTAAAGATAGTTTCTGTTCGTGAAATAACATTTATAGGCTAATGTTATCATTCTTTAGGATTGATGTTGTAGGTCAATGAAAGACAATGAATTCCGAGTTTTTTTTTTAAAGAAAAATATAATACTTATTTAAGCACATTGACAAAAATAGAACACAAGAATGGAATAGACTCAATTTAACATAACTTATAATAATAAAAAAAAAAAATTGGGTTTAGAGTGGATTCGAACGTGACATCTCTTGATCAACAAGACAGTCACCTTACCCCAAGACCAAACCACACTGCGAATGAACAGTGTCCAATACCAGAGAATACTATCTCGTGGTAGGTCACAGAAAAGAAAAATAATCGTATTTCGAAATTAGGCTATATTTCGTGCCTGCTAGATTTCTTATGTTACAATATTGAATTATTTAATTAATTAGTACTATAATATTCGCGATATCTGAGTGATAAATTAGGATGAGGCCCTCGTTGAAGCAGCGTTACCAACCTACCCATTCTCAAATTTTAATGTTTTTATTTATTAAGAGGTCAGGAATTATTAATCTGACATAGGCTGAAGTAAAATTCAATGCTTTAATTCAATTGTAATCAATTTTAGCAAAATAATTAGTCATTATACAACAGCATTTCATCTGTAATCGTTCATATGGGAACATTTGTTTTTCATGTAGATGGCAACTGTCCATAGCAACTGAAGGAAGCTTTATAATCTGTCATTTATTGAAGACGCTATAAGAAAGAACCGAGAATTTGATTTTGCATTTGAATTAGGTGCCTTCTATTTATCCCTCCTGTACTAAGGAAGGTTTCAGGAGGAATTGAAGCCTTGTTACAGAATTCCACATTATTTACATTAGTAACGGGACTCGCCCGCTGATTGGTTGGCCGCGAGCCAATCAAAATGCTTCGAATTGAACCAAAATATTATAATGAATTTGACTGTTAATTACTCTTTATTTCGGTACTGGTCAACCGATTAAGTCCAAATTCAAAAGGCTTATTGCCATGGTCGCTATAAATGAGTATACGAAGTTTCATGAAAATCCGATAAAGCGTATTTGAGTTACCGCGCCTTTTGTTATATGATACCATAAAAAGGCACTAAATTGGGTATTATTCCGGTACCGGCCAACCGATTTCGTCCAGCATCAACAGACGTCTTCCCATGGGCATTATAAATAGGTATTCCAAGTTTCATGAAAATCTGATAAAGCGTATGTGAGTTATGATGCCTTTAAAATATACACTAAATTGGGTTTTACTCCGGTACCGGTGAACCGATTTGGTCCAATATCAATAGGGTTCTTCCCATGGACATTATAAACGTGTATACCAAGTTTCATTAAAATTCGACAAAGCGTATTTGAGTTAGAGCGCGTACAGACACACGGACGGACGGACAGACGGACAGACATTTTTCCTCCCCCACACAATCTCATAAAGTACCATACTGGCACTTAATAATCAATGCAAATCACCAGGTCTAATAAAAAAATAATATTAATTTGATCATTATAAATCCATCTTCTGGGATCTGATTGAAAATTCATGAGTTTTTTTACAATGTTTTCTTTTAGACTGTTGCCGTGGTGCAGTTGGCAGCATGCCTGCCTTCCAGCCCAACAGCCCGGGTTCGACTCCCAGTAGGAGTGGATTTTTTTAATCTGACCCCAAGGGCTGGATATAGGAGAGGTGGTGGTGTACAACTTCTAACTCTTAGTCTGTGTACCAAATACGATCTGGATTCAATCCCAAACTTCTTTGCAGTGTGTACGACACGGAGGAATGGAGGTTGAGTCAGACTGAAAAATTCAATGCTATAGCCAAGATTTGAACCAGGATCTTTGGCTCTCTGTCCTGCGGCTCTACCATTGGCGTGTTGCCATGAGAGCTCAATGGTAGAGCAGCGACACAGAGAAGCAAAGATCCTGGTTCAAATCCCAGTTATGGTATTGAATTTTTCAGTCTGATTCAACCTTTCCACCTAAGCTTACACACAGCCAGTGTGAAAGAATTATCATTCCATTTGTCACTGTTGATAGTGATTCGTCCATTGGAAGGGTATGTTAAGCTGGCAGTCCCTTGGTTTTTTCGACAAGAGTATGCTAATACTTCAGGTTTTCCCTCAACTTTCCCTCACCTTGTCATCATTCCTCAAACCCTACACTATCCTACACAAACACCACTACACATACTCATCTCTTCCGACCTTACACTTCTGCCAGTAACACATCACCATGTGGACTGTCCAAATGGTACATAACTCAAAAATGGGTCACACTATCGCCATCTATCCACCTCAGGGTGGATCCCAAATGCATGAGAGCAATGAGGTTGGCATTGGATACACACACACTCTTTTCTTTTATGAAACCGTTTCATATTTTGACCACTAAGTAATTTTGGTGCTAAACTTTGTCTTCGTGTGAATTATGTAGTTATTTTTCATTTTCTAATTAACATTCTTTCAAATTTTACTTTCTGCCGAGTTTGTTGGTTGGTTGGTTGTACGTTAAATTCACTTGGAATGGGAAGACACAATGAAATATATTTAATAGCGGAACAAAATTAAAATATTAATATCTTGAACACTCGCTACTTCATTATAATTAATTACTTACTAGTAGAATGCTCTTTCAAGATACTACTATATAATTAATAATTATAATGAAGTAGTGAGTGTTCTTTCAAGATTTATGTATTAATGGTTGTATGATTATTTAATGATGAGGCTGTACTGCAACCTAGGTCTGTGACCTTTGCGAGTTTGTTGGAATTCTGTCCCGCAGAAGTTCTTTCACATGTCTGAAAATCTACAGACTGTTAAATCTACATTACCCCCCCCCCAAAAAAAAACTATTGGAGATAATATGTAAGGCTCCTTTTACAACCTTTGTCTCTAACAATACCTATTATTTTAGTTTGCAGGCTTCCACAGCCGGTGTTATACTTAAAGTGATAGTAATTGCTATCCGGGTTGGGCGGTGTCGTGTTTTTGGTGTCTTCTGACGTTTCGGACATCAGTAACCACAGGCACTTATTTTTATTGTGATTCTTTCTCAGAAGGACACGATATGATGTCCGAAACGTCAGAAGACACCAAAAACACGACGCGGCCCAACCCGGATAGCAATTACTATCACTTTAAGAATACCTATTATTATTTATATAACATTAACAGGTATTAAGATATAATTTTTTTATATTTTCAAAAAAATTTTGTGAATTTTTTTTTAAGTTGTATGAACCTTACTGCAAAATCCTTTCTTATTTTTAATAATATGCAGCTGTTTAACACAAAGTGTCTTCCATTTTGGATTAATAGTCTTTTTAATAAAGTGTATCAAAATATGAAAAATGTAAAACTGAGAAAAATGGTGATAAGGTTTATACAATAAAATTATTAGCCTATGCACCTTGGTACATCAAAACTTTTCTGCTGAGAGTTGACAATGGTACCATCAGAAAGTTTGGAAATTCCATTTCAAAACAAAATTTATTTCAGATATCAGTGACCAGTCGTACAGAAGTTATGCAAGTTTGCAAAGTGTCCAAAAGGGTCAACACAACATATAGTGCTATAGTGCTTTCACATTCGCCAGAGGTTTCAAGGCCAAATTTAGCACGCTTTCCCCCACTGATCAGAAGTCGACAGTATTCCCCTCGGCGCGGACGAGCTGTGCTGTCGCACACACTCATACGACATCCAACCGATAGGGGGGGGGGGGTTACGATGAAAGATTCTCTCTGTGTGGGTGAAGTTGAACGTATATAAAATCAACATTATAAACATGACCTGTAAAGTACGGGAGCAACAAATAAATAAATAATTATTAATACATTATAAAACAGAAAAAATGGCTTACCAAGTAGAATACTCAGTTTTCGTTGCTTTCCACTCCATCAAGGTCATCATCGTCACTGCTGTCATCACTGCTTTCATCACACAAACGAATAATGATATTTTCGATGCAGTTATCTCGTAGCCCTTCTTTTACAAAATCCTCTTCTTGCAGTGCTTCGGCATGACGAACGCAATTCTGCCAGTCTTCCACCGACACATTATTTATGCTGTCGTGTAATAATTTTCGGACGTCTTTAATTTTAAAAGTACAATTTTTGTCGGCCACTTCACCCTTTACTTGCGCCCATATGAGTTCTATTGGATTGTACTGGCAATGATAAGGGGGGAGACGCACAACTTCATGTCCCATTTGCAAGGCCAGCTCATCAAGTTCATATGTTCTGTAGTTACTACTATGCTGTTTGACAATAACGAGCAACTCAGCAATTGTGTGTAAAGGATTATGGGGTATGTTTTTACTTTGAAGCCATGACACAATATCAGCTTTTTTAGTATTGGTACTGGGAATTATCTCTTTAAGCATAGAGTGATAACTCGCATTATCCATCACTATTACAGATCACTCATCCAGACTCCTTAGCAAGTTTACAAACCATTCTCTAAACACTTGGCTATTCATTTCTTGGTGTTAATCAATAGAACTTTTGGACTGAAAAACTAAATCTGCCCCTTCAATAAAACCATGACGAGCTGAGCCTGCATGACATACTATTAAACGAGACCCTTTACCCAAAGGAATTCTGAGGCCACCGTTCTTTGTAGAGTCCTGCCAGATAAATTTCCTACTATGATTTTGATTTACCCACGTCTCGTCAAGGTATATGATAGGACGGGGATTATTTTCATTTTTGATATCGTGCATTTTCCTCAAAAATGCAACGCGTGCAGTTACGATATCTTTCCTTTCCATTAAGAACATTACATTTCCTGTATCTAAAATCAAGTTCTCTAAGTATTTTATGTATAGATGTAATACCGCCCTTGAAATTGATCTTTTCTTTCAATATATCCCTTAGTTTTTTAAGAGTGGGATATTCACCATGAACATAAAATTCTTGTACAGAACGGCGAATAACGTCTTTCTCGAAATCGTCCAATTCTGTGACCGGCTTTTCTCGAATTAATTTTTTCCTTGGGGAATTAAAGGACGGGCCAGGGGCCGGGGCTTGAACCTCTACATCATCAGGCGCACTTTGCTGAGCTTCCTGACAAATGCGTTGCACTATACTTAATGATACGCCACACGCTTTCGCGACTACGAATTGCGTATCTCTAAACAACACATTTACTTTTTCTTCACAATTTTAGACTGTCGTCTCATTCCACCCATATGTGAAGCCATATCACTACAAGAAAACACTTCTACACAAAAAAACAAACCAGAGCCGATAACCTGCAAGGTTGGACACCAAGGGGAACTCCCTACTGGCTTGTCATGTGACTGGCATTGGAGGGGTATGATGTCATACGAGTTCGGTAAGTGGGGGGATCATAGGCAAGCTACGTTTGGCCTTGAAACCTCTGGTGAATGTGAAAGGAGTATAATCAGAGCTCAAATATTGGTCAGTTAAAAATTGTAATTGCAAATTCTCATTCTTCAGATTTCAAACTGTACCTAGGTAGTAACAATATAAATAAAAATAAATTTGTTTTTAGTACCTTCTTATTTTAATATTTTCACATTTGTCATCTGCAAAATTTATCATCTGTAATATATATATTTTTTTTCTCAATATTTCACATTTCACTCTAAAGTATTTGTGTTCAATCTGGGATATTGCGTTTCTATATCAGTATTACCAGTATTGTTTCTAGACTATTACAATAAATTGTATATTGAGAAGCTTCTTTTGTAACCTGGTGCTGGATTTCCTTCCGGGGGGGGGGGGGGATAGCTAAAATGCATTTGTAAGAAATATACTAAAATACAAAAATGATTATGGAACGCCAGCAGCATAACAATTTCTTTACATACCTCTGATCCTTGCGGTGAACTGGCCCAAATGTTAAACCATCCACCAAGATGCACCATTTGTCTATTAGAATATCCAGTGATGATGAAGTGACTACATTCTGAAGCTGAACCATCAATAGATTGCATAATCCTGTTACAGCACAGCCATGCGTAAATATTTTTTCCGAATACTGCAACATGAATAAAAAAAAATCCTATTACAAAAAAGAAATCATATTTGTTCAAAAATGAACAAACATTCATAATTTTTCCTCACACAGGTATCGTACTATTTGGTACATGAGTTAAATTATTTGCTGCTATGTGCACAAAAGTCTGATTTACTGTGCAAATTTGAAATAACTTTTCTTACATTTTACGCAGTTAGCACAGCCAGAATTTTAATCTGAGGGGTGCTAAATACTACAAAATACATGCTAATAAAAATTTAACTCATTATTATAAGCTGGGTAGAATACAATCTCCAATTTTTTTTTATAATTTATTCTATCCTATTGCAAACAACAACAAAATAACATGTAGTATTACAGATTTGTAATGGAGCATGCTGAATATAGCCACTTAAATGAAAAAAACAAAAACAAAAACATCATCATCATCATCGTCATCACTATTATAATTGTGATCATAATAATTATCATCATTATTATTACTATCACTATTATAATTATGATCATCATCATCATCTTCATTGCAATTTTCCATCACATAAAACGTTTTAGCACCATACAAAGCATTTCATTCTGTTTTTGAAAAACACAGTTATTGTATCAGTAGGCCTAATCACAAATGCATCTGCTTACCAAAAGTATCGTATTGGGTTCTAAGCGATCATGTGACCACTGTAGCAAACAAGAGGTAACAAATGGTACCGTATGCAGTCAGCTGATGGAATGCCAGAGAAATTAACATTGGTTGTCGTTACTGCAGTGATATACGGAAGTAAACATACTAAATTGTTTCAGCTTCCGAAATGATTTGAAATTCCGGGGTGTGCGGGCAAAGAGAGTTAAGTCCACCATCTTAAAAAACTGAGATATGTCCATAGAGTTATAGATAAAAATGTTCTCTACATTTGTGTTATTCCAGTAAGTCATATTCAAAATTGTACGGTAGTTATGGATGTGTGCCTCATGGGTTTATCCATCTCTAAAGCTATGTTGGGCTGGAAAAAGTGTGTTAAGTCACTCTCATTCTCAGTAACAAGAAAGTGGACTTAACTCTCCTTGCCCGCGCACCCCGGAATTACTGTTATTAACAGAAGATTTTTATAATAGTCTGCCATCATGTATACTGCAGCAAACTTGGTGCAACAGGAATTGGACTCCATTCTACGAATGTAAAGCAATGCTGTAAACTAATACATTCGAAATTGTTAGCGTATTTCTGTTATGTATGGTGAAAACTGATTATATTAATCCAATCAATAATTTCAAACAATATATGTGAAATGTTTTAAACTATCTTACATTCTTGTCACTAATTGAACTTCAGTGAAAATGAAACATTTGAAGAAGAATCATTCTAGTCTGGGAGAAGACCCCTCCTCGTAGATGCGCTATTGCATTTTACCCTTACAGGCATCACTCTTGAACAGAATGTTACCAAAGAATCCTAGTACGCCAAAGTGTACCTACAGTGCGCCCGAGAATATTCTCCGCAGCGGCTATTTGTTGGAGAGGCAGCTAGCTGCAGCAGTTAAGTTGGTACTCACCACAGCCGATCATTGCAGGTGCTGAAAGTGCTGTCACAATATCCGATCCAAATGCTTGCACACTGCAATATGTACTGATTAGTAATTAGACAATGCACCCATTGATAAAGTGACAATGACCTCTGCCTGCCTGCATACACAGCTGGCGATTTGTTCTTATAAAAGCTCGCGTTGCCAACGTAACTGCTGCAGCTAGCCCTCTCTTCAGCAAATAGCAACTGCGGAGAATGTTCTCGGACGCACTGTAGTATGTAAACTTAAAACTTCAATATTCTGTGATGTAACAATTAATTTAAATATAAAAGGAGATGGTATGCCAATACTGTATTCTGGCAAATTATTTATTTGACATTCTCTACTAGAAAAGTTAGATTCTCTACAGACAATTCTCAGTTACTATGAAATGTCTTTTATTTTTGGTCAAGGGACTATTGAAATATAATAATTAAAGTTAATTCATTTAAGTGGCATTTACAAAGCAGTTGCTAGCATTCCCTTCGAGAATAGAGCTCTGCTTCCTGTCACATTTATGCTGCATCAGGGGTCAATTCGGGTCCCGGTCACCCGGTAGGAGGAAGAAGTAGCATCTTGCAAAATAATAGTAATAAAAATTCTGTATTATTTTGCTAATCTTAATTATAAGAGGTGCTGGAAGTTTTGTCCCTCCATTACCATATATTCTTGGCACCTTCTAAGAAATTTTGCATTTACATGCAGAAGTTTATCTTCTGTGACTACTCTCCTATATCATCAAGTTTCTCCTCAGTAAGCATAAGGTTATATTTATGTTGTCTTGGAAACAAAGAACCAATTTCATTAAACTCATTTACAAGATTATGCAGAAACACCACCTACGAAACGGCCATCCAGAAGTTTACCAAGGTAAATAAAGTGTGTTACGAAAGGTATTTTAATTTCAACTATTTTTATATACAACACTAAAGTTAGGACACAAGAATGAATATACACACTTATAAAGTCTTAGGAAGAACCCTGTTGATTTGGCATCAAATCGGTTGACCACTACCCAAGTAATGACCAATAATTATTAATGGTCACGTGCTTTTTAAATAGCAAAAATTGCATTAATCCATAGAACTGAATATGCTGTTGGGAACTGAAGACAAGTGACTATGTTCTTGTATGCCTTCAGATGTTTTGGCAAAAATTTATTATAAAGTTTTGAGTTTATCTCATGGATTTTTCTGAGCTGAGCTTATCTTACCTATCCTGACATTTCACCTCCACTCAAACCCAAATCTACAAGCAGTACCCCTCCAGCCTCATACCTGAACCAAAATTATATGACCGTATCACCTTAAAGTAGTTTGTTTCTAATGTTATAAGTATATGTATACTGGTATACCAGTATACTGCAACTCTTCTGCAGCTGAATTTTAAAGCTAGATTGAGAAGAGATTTAAATATAGAAATATATTCAATTCATAAAATCTAGACAATAATGTATTGCAACTAAAGTAAGCTATATCCTTCAATTGAATGTAGTGCCTTTGGTTAGGAGAGTAGATTTTATATCTATTTACAATTAACATAGTTTTACAAACTTACTTGTCACATTCTAAATTAGTGACTATCTGTCTAAGCTAATTTCCGGTTGCCACTTCACTGTTGGCAACCAGAATTCAGAGGTGAGAACAGAGATTCAATTTTTAAAAACTGCTATTTTATTTATAATTTAATTTAGTTTCCACATTAAAAAAAATTGAATTTGATAGTAGATATTGCCACAGGTAGGCCCTACTCACTTTCGACATAAAGAAATCGGTTGAATACTCATATTTACTGGGAAGCATTCAAAAACATCAGGAAGGTATCGATACAATTTGAATTTCCCGTGTGACTTTTATTGGCCACAGCCCGAACAGCCAGTATTTCGATGAGAACAATACAAATTGTTGTATGGTTGCATCAGTGCCACTCTATGACAGCTACAGATGGCAATGCATGCTGCCATTGCGAACCAAATAAAACACCCTTAGCCGGTTTATAGTTCATTGGGTCTCCCTGTATATACCTCTAAAGTAATTAGTTAAATTGTGTTTACCAATGGGTCTCCTTACTTGAAGCAAATGTTCCAGGTAGCAGGCTTTCATCATAGTAAATGGCTGAAACAGCATCTGAATGAATGCTTCCATGGCAATCCAGAATAGTTCTGTTTTACGCAACTCAAATGTCATTCTCCAGCAGTTTGAAATTAAATGTAATAAATCTTTCATATCTTCAACTTCTGTACAATGTGATAAAATCTTTTCAATAACTTTTATCACAGGAACTAACACAGATCTTCCTCCTATCTCCAATGATGTGGTTGCATCACCAATAATACATTTTACTTTCCTCCAAACTAAAATGTTTGCAACACCATTGTGACAAGCATCCAGAAAATCTGCAACAACATTCCAGCAGGCTTCGAGATATTCTGAAGTCATTTTCCCCCAGAGAGTTTGGAGATCACGTGTTAATTTAGAATCTGACTCTTTTGTTGGAGGTATATTTAGTCGGCCATCTTCAACAACATATTTGACTAACTTATGTTGCTTATTGAAAATGGTGCAGGAACTCGTATTAGTATTCAAACATTGACAGTGAGTATTAATTTTTAAGCAGTGTGATACAGTTGCTAGGACTTTCATGCTGAAGTACATACACATAGGTGGTGCACTGGATGTTAATATCACTTTTACAGCAGATTCTTGTAGTCCACAGATAAGGGTAGCAATTGTTGGATGAATACTTATCACACATGAGAATTCAACTAAAGCCCTAATGCATGTATCTACTAAATAATAATCTTTTAAATGAGAAACTGTAAGCATTTTTCTAGTGATCCAAGAAAAGATCTGATCCAGCATACTGTTAACACAGCTCAGAACTGTCTTCCTTACTGGATCATCATTGGTTTTGATTACAGGGATCATTGTACTTTCTTTTAAAAGTCTGATAATAATCTCTAGGCTTTGTATTAATACCTTGTCATCAGCATAATATCTCTTGTCATAATTTTCAAATGCAGAAAGTATGCACTCCAGTGAAGTGGCTAGTGATGTACCCTCCTCTCTTAAGCTGCAACATATCAATCCAGCATCACATAAGAGTACTATCATGCGAGCCACAGCCTTTGCACTAAATTCCATCTTCAAATCTATGCTGGTACTAACAAATCTGGCAGCATCTTCCTTGCTCATGGCAGTTTTTAGCCATTGCACAGTAGAATTCCAAGCTGATGTCCCTCTCTTCAGGGACTCGGTCTCTCTGAAACTTCCAAGAAGATCTGCTACTACATAAATATCCAGTGAATCATAATTCACTAAATGAATAACTGCATCCAGAAGCATGCACTGAATTGCTGCTCGAATGAAGACGTACTGACATCCAAGTGCTTCTGTTATAAAACTCTTTATGAGCTTTAGTTCTTCATTATCCCATACCAGGGTGATAGATGTCGATGCTAGGGCACGTGTGACATTGAACAGTGGGACAGGAGCCCATGAAATGTTAATCATTTTGCACAACAGACAGCAAAAAAATGCTCGACATTCATTCAGTGGTGACTTTACTACAGCCTGAAATAAATCAGCAATTGCTGTTCCTATTTCACAGATACCACTGTCAACTGTACTTCCCATATACAAAGAGGACTGATTCACAGCATTTAAGAATGCATCCAGGAAATTTGAAAAGTGCTGGCTAGAAAACTGTATCTTCTTGTATACAGGAACAAAATTTGTGATGCCCCATTTAATAATGGCATTGCTGTCATGGTTTATAATACGATGGAACACACACAACATCCATGATTCATGCAGCCGAAGGCCTTTGTTACATGGAGTAGCACATAAGTCAGCAAGAAAATCTACTACTGGCAGTACTGGTATTATAATATGAACTTGTTTTTCTTCTAATGTTTCAATGATTAGAAAGAACTGTTCCCATATTTTTTTCGAACAAGAAGGCTCCCACCAAAACAAAGAATCTGCATTTGATGGCTTCAAAAAACAGTTAGTGTGGCTAACTAAACCTATAGCCCGTTTTGTAAGATACAATGCCTGTTTCCTTAATAAAGGATTGTGCTGTATTAGGCCGTTCTGTATAACCAACCAGAAATCATTCTCCTTAACTATGCTCAAGTTATTATGTCTCCCCTTAGTATCTGCATGAGCTGGAAGATAAAATTCTGCAAGAACACAAAGAACTTGCAATATGTGAGATAATTCCGTTGCTGCTTCATTTTGCAAATTCTTAACTAGATGATTCCACAAATTATTTAAGAACACATTATTTTCGTAATAGTGTAAGAACTTCGGAATGACATATACTGTGGTTTCTGATGACAGTTTCATATCATGACATAAAACCAGCTTTAACATTAAATCATGCATATCATTGTCAACCACATCATTAGGTACTCTAAAATTATTCACTTCAGGATCATTTTCAATGTCTTCTTTAATGATAAGGATATTGAAGACTGTCTCTAATATCCTTAAATTTACTTGAGGTGTAAACGATGGCTCCATTTTACTTCCATCAGTAGCAACACTATCAAAATAGAATGCCAAATCTTGTTTACATTCTTTTATTATGTATCCCAAGCAGTGATGAAACAGATCTCCCTCTAAAAGTAACACTGTTTGCTGCAGAACATTCAGTAATTTAGATACCATATGTTCTTCGGAATAACGTTTAAGTTTCAGTGCTAACAAACACTGATTTAAAATATTTCTGTAATCCAGCTTACCACCATGCCTTAACCTCGCTTTCAGTTTCAATGCAGAATGCAAAATATCTAACGATTTTATGTCTAGATTTTCTTCTGATTGGGTTACATTTGGTAATACACTAGTTATGATTTCATCTATGTTTTCTTTTAATGCATCGCTTCCTAATAAACTTAAAACACTGATTAAGCCCACATCATTATCTGTTGTTTTCCCTGCCATACTTGCAGTCATGATATTCTTCAGGAATAAAGTAAGTCTTTAACAAACATATTCTTAATTGTTTTCAAGGCAGCTTACAATCTGGCATACTTCCTACACACTAAATGTAAGAGATTGAACTGCACTTATTAAAATCAAACTTTGCATTTGCCACAAACACGAAAGCCAAGATTCGATGACAAAACAAACGACAATCGAAAATAGCAGTACAATCTGCCAGCTGATTCACAAATGAAAACAAATGAAGTCCGACTTAGCGAAAACTACAGTATAGTTTTTCCTTAAATAATGCGCCTGTTATGAACAACGTAACTTAAGTTACACTTAATTTACAAGTGACATTTCCTCTAGTTATTGTCGTTTTAATTAATAAATGAAAGCCGTAATACAAAGAGTGGCAAAAGCCAGCGTGTCAGGTAACCTATATGTGAGATACCAATAATATGAATTGTAGGGTTTATTTAAAAAACACTTTTACCCATTTACTTCTATTTTACAGTTGAAGATGAAGTAATCAGTTCGATAGGAAAAGGCATTTGCGTCTTAGTAGGCATTTCAAGAGAAGACACCGAAAAGGATATGGAATACTTGTAAGTACTTAGGCTACAGAAGGCATTCAAATACAGTATATTGCCGCTATAGATGAAATTTTATTATTTTTCGTGTTATAGCTTTACTTAATCACGCTGTTGATATGAAGAAAGAAATGTACCAATAATGTAATGTATTTAGGTTTGTTCCTAGAGACAAACTGCAGTTGCCTGAGGATTTTTTTGTACTGCTTATATCAATTTATTAGCTACTGTCTGCAACATTTTTCTTCAAGTTAGGTCATTCCGTTCCAAATCAATTTTCTTTTAATTGCACAATCAATCTTGGTGTTTCATGATATTTATAACAGTTTTCATTGCTGGTCAGTGCAATAGTAGTAGTAGAGTACACAGATTGCATGCGATCCTTTGTGATCCAGTCGGATATACACAGCAGTGGGTTGCCAGCCGTATTATTCGAAATGTCTCTTTCTTGCTTTTGTAATTTGATGTGTCAGTCTCTTCCATTGATTTTTATCCTGTACCCGATCAAGAATCTCTTTCCATGTAAGATTGGTAGCCCTGGTTATCTCATCATGCCATCTCATCTTCTTTCTTCCTTGTTTTCTGGCTCCTTCTACCATTCCCAGCATTATATCCTTCTCCAAAGAGTCATGTTTTCTCATAACATGCCCGAAATATTCCAGCTTCAGTTTTGTGGCTTTAGCTTCCAGGGAACTGCTAGGCTTTATTCTTCCCAAAATTTCTTCATTTGTTTTTCTATCTGTCCACTTTACATTCAATATTTTTCTCCACACCCACATTTCAAATGAGTCTACTTTTCTTTTTTCCGCAACTCTCATTGTCCAACTCTTACATCCATACAAAATTATTGGAAAAATCATTGTTTGCATTAATTTGATTTTTGTCTTTACTGATATACCTGTATCTTTTATGAATCTATTGAGGTTGTTTGTGGCTATTTTTCCTAATACTATTCTTCTTTTAATTTCATCTGTACAATATCCTGATTTTGTTATTGTTACTCCTAAATAGTTTACTTTTTCTTTGTTGTCAGTAGTCATGAATGTCGTTTTCTGTAGATTTAATTTTAAGCCTGCTTTGCTGCTTTCTTTTATTATTCTCATTATATCTATTACTATACTATAAGATTACTATATCTTCCATTTCTTTGCCACTTCCTGTGATTATGGTGGTATCATCAGCATATCTAAGATTATTGATTCTCCTTCCTCCAATTCTTATGCCTATTTCCATTATATCCATTTCTGAATTTCTCATTATATACTCCGTGTACATATTAAAGATTCTGGGTGACAAAATGCAGCCTTGCCTGACCCCTTTACCTATCGGAAACCAGTTTGTTTCTCCTTCTGTTGTTCTAACCTTTGGTCAGTGCAATACGTGTCCTATAAACTCCCCTATGGTGCACAAACGGTCAGCCGGTCAACATTCATGAATGTTCTGCGCTGTTGGTTGGCAAGGAATCCGTTTTATAGTGTGGATGAGTTTCTGGAACTACCTACATGCACCAATGCCTGACCGTCTAAGAAATATTTTACCTTTAAATTGTTGTAGAATATATGGAAAACATCATATGATGTTGATTAATATACCACTAGAAACTACATTTCTTTCTTTGCAAAAGTACTTCTTGAGAAAGCATGAAGATTAACATTTTCAAGAAAAATAATAATAAGAAACAAAATGTGATATTGCACCTGTACCTGACCACATGATTTCCACTTGCTCCTTAAGCTGACCAATTTTGTTCCAGTGGCTGACCTAGGCTCTTTTCTCACCTTGTATACATTTTTTTCTTTCTTTTGTAATTTGAACAAGGACTTTGCTGCATTCTCATTGTTAAAAATGAATACTAACAATTTTAATAATATTATTATAATAATTAAAAGAGGTAAATTGGGTCTAAATTGAAATATTCAATCACAAGGTATTTGTAACATTCATTGATTGAAAAGTAGCCTATACCTATATAAACAAATTAGATAGCAAAATGCTATTAGTTGTTTTATACTGAAGTTAGAAATATAAATTACAGTGTTTTCCTGTATTTCAGAATTTCTTGGACCTCGTATGTACTACGAGAGTTTGTAATGGAGGGAGACATCATCTCCAAAACCTTATCTTTTTAATACCACACTTCATCCTTTTTCTCTGGCTATCTCCATTTCTTTCCACTCATTGACATAGTAGATACAAAACTCTCATTCATTTTGGTTTCCAAATCATTCCTGATTTCCGTAATTTGGCCTGAAAAATACTCTCCTTCATATTCTACGATGACATAATCATTAAAACTGAAAGTATTTGTCTGTATCACTATGCTCCTCACTAGAGTAATCAGAAATACCATCTTCATTGTAATCCTCTTTGAATTACTGTTTTGCAATTCTTTGCTTTTTTGTTTTCTTGGATGCTGCAGCCTCTGTGCTTACCTTCTTCTTTAGTTCCCTCAGTTTTTTCGCAGTGCTTTCTCAGCTTCTTTCTGAGCCTTCAATTCTTTTCTTTCATTGTAAGGCATCCACACATCTGATGTCACTTACTTACTCAATGGCAATAGACAATTCCTCAGCAAGCTAAAGGAATATTATCTATTTTATGGAACCCAAAGGTTCATTGCTACGCTTACCCGAGCCTGCCATTCAACCCTATTCTGTGCTAACTCCATCCAAATCTTCCCTCGCACATCCTACTTTCCTTAAATCCATCCTAATATTGTCCTCCTACCTACATCTAGGTCTTCCAAGTGGTCTTTTCCTTTCGGGTCTCCCAATCCCCCATGTGTGCAACATGTCCAGCCCATTTCATCAAATCTGATGTCACTACAGATGAAATCTTTTCTAGTTTTCTCTTACATTGTTGCTTTCCATCATACCTTGTTGGCCATATTAGAGCTTTCCGGAAAGGTGAAGGAATATCTGGATATGTATTTCTGAGAGCTCTTAATGGCATTCTATAGACTGCCTTAGCACCCTTTGCAGCTTAAACTCAGCCTGATTTGGGATTTAAGAAAAAGGCAGATTCATCAGCATTTTAAACTTTTGTTGTGTAATCCAAAATATCAAGTTTGTCTTCTTTCAAGAATGTACAGATTTCATCAAACCAAAAATTTAATTTTCCTTTTGTAACTTGAGCTTGAGAAGAAGTCAGATTTTGAGCTGTTCTGAATATTATATTGGGATTACTTTGCAGGAAACTATCAAACAATTTGCGACCTGGTTTACCATTCTTAAATGGCTTATTCAGTTCAGCTGACAGTTTTTCGACATTTAAAAGGAAGGTTTCTTTGCTTAGAGGAAACCTAGCTGATGCCATGTCAAGAATACATTTTGACATTAAATTTTCCTCTTCTTTGGTGAAGACTGTAGCATGGCACATTTTCCTCCCTTCTAGATATTTACCACTAATTTTGTATAGCTAAGTTGTCTTGGGTACCCCAAATTCTCTGGCGACACTTGTAATACTCTGACCTTTTTTTACTGCAGCAATAACAATATTTCTTAAATAAAATTTAAGACAAGAAATGTCTTATGAAAACTGCATTAATGTAAAGTGTAAATGTTACAAGAACATCTGTAATAAGTATCCATTTTTCCTTTTAAAATATTGGTCAGCTATAGGATCGTTATATTTGACATGTTCCAATAGCTGACTACCCCTGGTCAGCTATTGGTTCCTGATGACTTTCAGGTTTAAGATTTCATAATATGGTGTAAAAACTTAAACATTTAGGCTTGAACATATTTTTAACACAAATATTGTTTGTACCAGTAGCTGACCAGATGGTCAGGTATTGGTGCACAAGCATTAAGTTTGTACCAATACCTGACCCCCCTTTCCAGGAGACACAATGTGAATATAAGGGCATAATTATTTATTCATTTATGTCCACACTACATTAAAGTAAAATGATTATATTCATAAATCAAGTTAAAAGTCAAATGTTACAGACTAGAATCTTAAGGAACTGTTGCTTACCTCTTAAGATTTTACACAAGCTACTAATACAAATGGCTGCCACTAATGCCCTGTGTAAACTAAAAGAATGATAGTTACACTGATTTTTTCATGGTTGCCGAACTAAACATCCACAACCTTCTATATTGAGTTTACTCATCTGACTGCACAAATTCCAACCTTGTAACTATTTTAGGTAACTTAATATTCCTGTCTCAACTTGAAGTGGTCAGCTATAGGAGCATGGTCAGGTACTGGTGCATTTACCTTAATACAATAATTTTTTAGGCTACCTGATGTAGTAACAAGGTCTGTTGTTGTATAGCTTGTAATTTAATTATAAGTATTGACATGATCCATGGCAAATGTCGCTCTATGATCAATAAAGAATATCAATATATCCTTGGGCCTCGCTCAACACAGAATCTACAGGACAAGATATCTACATCAACACAGTAAAGTTTAAGCTTTAAATTCCAATTAGTTAATGAAATAATATTTTATATTAAAATATGTCCTTATGTCACTGATTAGCAACAGTTGTATGCTTAACTTTTAAAGTTAGCTGAATTTCTTGGATAATGCACTAAAAAAAGCACAACTTATCTCACACATTTTTCAAGACAGCGGTATTATACAAAATTCTGCACATTTTTAAAACTACACAAAATTGCAGATTGTCCTTTTTTCATTGTAGGCCTATGTACGATAAAAGCTTAACACAATACAATATAAAATTCACAATGGATGTCACTTACAATATATTAAAATTCCGATGTTTCGGCCCAACCACTAGTCCTTCTTCAGGTACAGCTAAAATGGAAGGAATGGAAGTTCCAACTGACGACAACAAACTTGTGGAGTGTTGTCGTTGGAACTTTCATTCCTTCCATTTTAGCTGTACCTGAAGAAGGCCTAGTGGTTTGGCCGAAACGTCTGTAGTAATTTGAATATGTTATAAGTGATATCCATTGTGAATTTTATTTTGTTTTGTGTTGAAGTTTTATTTTCAAAACTAGTTACAGTAAAACTCCAACTATCTGGATCAATTTGAGGCCATATTCAAATGGGTTTTCAACAATCCAATTAATCCAGATAACTGGAGTTGAGTATATTTCAAATCAGTTCAATTGTACCGTGGCTGTGCTTAGAGGACTACCAGCTGTTCAAGAAAAACTTCCATTAGTTAGGTGTCCGGACCAATTTTGATTTCTTCCTTGATTTTCAGGGATAAATACGGTGACCATAACAAATAAGTTTTTAAATAAAAATATGTAACATCATGATCTTTGTTTTGGTAGCTATGAATTCAAAATATTGGTTGAGGTCAAATATCGCAAAGTATCTAACATTACATCAAATTTTTGGTAAACTAAGCTCAGCCCCTATCATGATATTAAACTTTTAAAATAAACACACTTTTCCAAATTGCTACATAAATTACTGTATACAAACCTTGTCCCATTTGGATCACCACTGGCGAAGACTCATGCTACCGTAGGGTAAAAGCAGCAAAAGAAACTGCTCAACATGTTCGCTGCCATAGCACACAGGGGAAAGTGCTGGCCAATTCAGATCATGCCATAGTGTTCACTAATGGAGAAGCATAATAATATTTCGTTAAACTGAGTGATAAGATGATTAAAGGATAGTTATATTTAATATCACATTCTGATGCTTTGAATTAAATGTATCACATGAGTCTCCACAGTCAACGTTTCAGTG
This sequence comes from Ectobius pallidus, assembly GCA_964059195.1. Lineage (NCBI taxonomy): Eukaryota > Metazoa > Arthropoda > Insecta > Blattodea > Ectobiidae > Ectobius > Ectobius pallidus. Next base: position 80,344,189 of record CAXKWD010000003.1, read on the forward strand.
AGTATGTACCATATTTTTCAGGCCATAAGACACACTTTTTTACCTTAAAAACAGAGTCTTGAAAGTTGGGTGCATCTAAAGGTCCAAAGGAAACTTAAAAAAAATATATTTAATAAAAAATAAATAAAAAAATCAAAATTACGGTAAATAGTGCCTGTAATACAGTAAAACCTCGTTAACAAGAACTCGCTTACGACGAACACTCTGTTAACAAGAACAAAGATTTGGTCCCGGCAAAGATGTATTGTTTCTTATGAAAGTTTTGTCGGTTAACACGAATTTCGGTTACCACGAACTGCGAACTGTTTTTCTGTCCCTTGAATCTTGAAATGTCATTTAACACAAACTTCCAAAGCTTTTCAAATTGTTATTTCCTGTTCTTCCTTCGCTAGGTATGCAAGAAATGAAATTAAACGTAAACCTTTATTAAATTCCCGGTTACTTATGTGAATGGCTACGAGTAATTGGATTAACATCAACGCTGGCTGGTGCAATCGCTCGACAATCGGGAGTTGTTATTGTTATCCTATGCCAGTACGGCTGGTCTACAGGATTGCTAAATAAATAAATAAAGCATCGTGCCGCCAACAATCGGGTTATAACGTTTCTTATTTTATTTTTCTGTTCATTCAAACATAACCAGTACGATTTCATCATACGGTGCATTAAAACTTGTAACCCACCTGCCAGGAAGTGTTTGCCGCCATAGCCACTTAAGAACGTTTTGCTGCAACATCCAAATCATCTGCTGGGTTTACTGAAGCTGTGAATACAATTGGCCGTGAAGTTTTCAGGCACTTTCATTCCCATCAGTGACAGCACAACTTACTTGAATTTTTCAACAGGAAATGATCTTTTTTAAAAGGTAGGCCTAATTACATAGCCTACTTTTGCATGTAACAGTATTTTCTACGATAGCGTAGGCCTATACCGTAATTGGTTCATTAAAAAAAAAAATTAGTCCCCGGTTAGCACGAATTTTTTTAACACGAACCCCTCATTTTTCGGTCCCTTGGAATTCGTGTTAACGAGGTTTTACTGTACTATAATCATAAAGGTGTTGTAAAGATAAGTTAGTCCCAAATTTTGGCACAGACTGTAATCAGTGCACTTATCACAATCAGTAAAATCAGGGTAGCGGGAAGCTAGTTACACAAGGTGAAAAGAAAGGAATGTTGGGTTCTTTCATACAAAAGAAGTTGTCACTGTGGGGTGGTCAAAATGAAGGAAATGACCTCTAAACAGACTGACAATGAGCACTGAAAGCAATTTTCACTGAATCCATTGTAGAAAGTCATTTGAGTATGCAATTATTCCCTTTTTTAGATTCACATTAAATTTTCCCTTAAATTTCCATCCTAAACCCAAGGTGCATCTTATGGTCTGGAGTGACTTATAGTCCGAAAAATATGGTAGATGGCAGGGATAAACAGTCCTAGGAATGCTGAAGGTCATGCATGAGTGATTTGAGGTTGATGACTTCAGCTTGGGTTTTGCCAGGTATGCTCGCATAAAATATTGTAAAGTTTTGTTATTGTTATTAGCAAGTTTCAAGTTTATCTGTAACTTAGCTACTGACATAGGTCTATATATGCAACACCGAAAACATTGCATTTTGCTGCTTTGATCGATTATAGCATGTACTCGGAAACTGCAAACTATCAAGTGAAGTAATGATTATGTGAGATCACTTATATGACTTTGGTCTCAATGGATGCTGTAGGTGAGCAGCACCTCACTGCAATTGATCTCATTGTTAGAATATTGAAAATACAGAGTCAACAATTTAATTATAATCCTATGCAACATTGACACCTGAGAATGTATCAAGGAGACCCCGACATACAAACTGCTGTTCAGACGGTGACATGCTGCTTGGAAATGGTGTAGTTAGTTAAAACAGAAGGCACTTGACAATTTAAGAAAATTTATCAAGTATGTTGTTTTTTTTTCATCAATATTGAAATAGGCCCAAGTTTTTTTTTCTTTCTTCTTTTCTTTTTTCAAAATACATGACATTTTCTATTTTTTAAACTATTGTGCAGTTATGTTTAACATATGTAAACTTTCCCGTGTACATAGGCTTTTTCTTGTAATTTCGTAAGCCCAGGTTTTTTTATAGTTTGAGGTTGGTCGGTATATTGTTATTTAACAACAGGGATGTACTGCAACTTAGGCTTGTGACCATCACCGATGTACTGGAATTTTATCCTGCAGTAGTTCTCTTACGTGCCTGTAAATCTGCAGACATGGGCCTAATCATCACATTTATGCACACATAAATCCCATAAACCTGGGCTGGGATCGAAACCACAACCTTGGGCAGTGTGATACTGACAGTGCCACCAATGCAGACAGTATAGTTTGAGGTAGTCTCGGTCCCGTCCACATCAAATTATCGAGACTCCAGTGTATTATAAATGACACCTATTGTAATTTTCAAGCATTATGTAAATGATTCAAAACAAAGCAAAATTAATAGCAGCAGTGAACATCCTATGTAAAAGAACGTCTACCATGTCACACCTTACAAATTACATTTTCAGACTTGGCAAAACCCAAGGTACAACCAAAATCTATTAAATTAACATTATTTTACTATGCCTAATTTGTCTATTTTACATGTAATGCACAGCAAGATGTTGTAATACCTTAGCCTGGATATATGTTTGTAATTTGCTTAGTTAATTACATATGTTTATTTATGGACTCTGCAGGGCTCGCAAAATCCTCAGTATACGAATGTTTGATGATGACAATGGGAAGAGGTGGAATTTGAGTGTGAAAGATAAAGGGTATGAAATACTTTGTGTCAGCCAGTTCACACTTTACCATGCACTGAAAGGAAATAAACTGGATTTCCATAATGCAATGGCAGCTGAGAAGTCTGAAATATTCTACAACGAATTTCTTAGTTTGTTAAGATCTCAATACCAAGCAGACATGATAAAAGGTGAGTTCAAGATCTTCTGTTATACAAGGGATGAGGCATAAGTCACAACTATTTTTTTTTTTTAATGTGGAACCATTTAAAAATTTTAAAGTACCCAAATGGAATGTATGTATAATGTGCAGATGTAAGGAACATACCCTCATAAACAGCTCTTAATTTACCTAATGTGGTAGTTGGAAACATGAACAAACATATAAACCCCCCCCCCCTTGCAAAACCTCTCTGTAGACTCCCCAACATGCATTACTCCCAAAGCTTCCACCAGCTCCCTGAGGCATTCTCCATCCCAGAATACCTACTTTTACATTAGAGCGCTGTTCACATCTTGTCATATACATTGTGCATGGCAGAACTCACAACTGAATTACCATCGCCTCTGAGCATTTAACTACATGACAGTGTGTCATTTAATGATATTTCCACATGTTATGTTCTCTTGTTACAAACAATGTCTCACGGTACCAACATCTTACTTTCAGAAAAAAGTAGATTTAAGCTTGTATAATAAAGGCAATTCTACAGAAAGTGTTCAATGTAGGCTACATCGTGCATGCACTTGATCCTAATTTACTAGAATCGTGTGAGAACGTTTGCCTTCTACACAGAGTGCACCCACAATTGAACACTCATGACCAACTCCATAATGTATTTCCCAGGTGCTATTGTTTTACCGCAACGCTACATGCTGCAAATTGGTAATGAGTCCATCTTTGTTCAATGAAAAGAATGCATGTAGGGAGTGAAGATGAAGGGGGTAGATATAAAGGCATATAGGCTTTCAACAACAGTCTTTGGTGACGTGTAGTAGAGGTGGGCCTGCCATAATGTATTAACATAAGAATAAAATAAAATAAAATTGCTTCCAGTGGATATTTATTTGTCTTTACAACAAAACACACAACGTTTCGGTCATAACCATAAGACCTTCATCAGGTGAAGGTCTTATGGTTATGACCGAAACGTTGTGTGTTTTGTTGTAAAGACAAATAAATATCCACTGGAAGCAATTTTATTTTATTTTATTCTTATGTTAATATATTAATCGGTGGAAATCAGGACCATTATGGCAAAAGAATTACTGCCATAATGTACTATGCTATATGTAATTCAGATTCAGAATGTGCTCGCCTGCTCAGCGACTGACAAAGGGTAGGCTAGTACAATCCCTGCAGGAGGACTGTAAGAACCTGATGTTCACTTTCATAAAAAAATCAATGAGGAACATCTCTCAACAATATCATAATTTTCATTAAATGATTTTAACATTTCATTCTTCTTTAACGTTAAAAATTGCTTCATACTAATAAGCCCATTTTGCAACATTTCATGCTTAAAATTACATATTTACCCAATTAACACCAAGATGACCTCTAATGTGACAAGCAGAGAACATTTTCCAGATATCCATTACCAAGAAATATGAGCTTTACTTACAAGATGACCAATGGTGCATCTCTACATAACAAATTTAAAAAAAAAAACCCGTTTCAAATGGGACATTATATATATATTTTTTTTGTCACTTTCAGATGGCAGATTTGGAGCCTACATGCAAGTTAATATACAAAACGACGGACCAGTTACAATTGAGTTGGAATCGCCTCAACAAAAAACCACTGCCAAAGAAGAGTCTGAGGAGACATGATTAATATATTAGATTGTATTACTGAATCAAAATAAACAGTATAAAGTAATAAATGTTCTGTTTTTATTATATGAAGTAATTTCACAATAAGTTACAGAGGGTTTGGTCTTCTTAAGCACCTAAAGTCATATGCTACATATATTCAAAAGCAAATGGAAGGGGTTGAACATCAAACAATTATAAATCTCTAGCCTGGATACTTTTTTTTTTAAATTTGCAATCATCAAATCTGTTTCATTATAATAAACATGAACACTGTTCATTCTAATTAGCAATGAAATCTGTGTGTTGGCCTTTTTCTGAGCTTACAAAATTGTATTGCTATTTGTACATGACCAAACCACCCTGTGCTTTCAAACGGATACTACTGCTAGCCCATCATTCAAAGTTTCCTCTGGCAAAGTAAGATATGCTTGCTACATAAGGAAGTTGGGAACTACATGGGCTAGCAATTAACTCCATTTTTCATCTCCAATAAGAGGTGTAAAGCTAATAAAATGAAGAAAAGTTAAATCTATTTGATTTTAAAACTATGCCATCAGCATATATGTTGTGGCCAAGAAAAGGAAATACTTAATGCCAACTTACAGGATTCATTGCTGTATACATCATATCTTAACTGATTTACATTAACACCCCTTTGTCATTGTGAACAGATTTTTTTTTAAATCTAATTCTACATTCTTTTACATATGGCTTGTCAATTAGCCAGAATAAAATAATTCACTCTTATAACAGTGATTACTGTAAAAACTAGGGCATGTGAATTGATGGTAACACTCAAATAAATCACAGCGACAGCCCTTGGTAAGAAACATCCTCTTATTTTTTTTGTCCATAACACATTTACACATGACAATCAGAATAAGTTGTAAAATTCAATTTAGGGTTTCTCTGACTATGAACACACCAATAAAATCTTAACACGTTTTTTAAACACCAGAAAAACATTCGTTGTGTTCTGTTTGGGAGTTGTAACAAATTTAGCTGCCGGTGTGCTGCTTGCAAGGGCTACGTACTGTATATAATGAGACACATTAAGCGGACACCAGTCTAAATTACTGAACAGTTATATATTATTCATTGTAAGAGATCTGTAGTAAAAACTTGAGTTACCCCCCAAAAAATTGATCCACAAGGTTAGCTTGAACCTTTATAGATAAAAAATTCTAAATCTAAACAAAGCAAGCAAGAGACAAAGAAAGAAAACGATGATGCATTCTGCCCATAAAGTAGAGTTCCAATCTAATCAGTTCCCAATAAGATTTCATTTATGAGAACTTGACTCTGAGTATGCATTTCCCACACTGTGCAGTAGTTGTGCAGTTACATAGCTTTTTCATATGCTGGAACTCAAGTCCTGTGGGGGTATATGCATCATCATATTCCATTTTTTGGCTCTTGATAGTATATACTAACTAGAGTTTTCCTTTTTTATGATTATTAAACAAAGCAGAAACTTATTTAATACAAAATGTTTTAAATGGTACACTTACAAAAAACATCTTAAGAAAATATTCTTGAAAAAGTGTCAAAAAACCATCCAAAAGTTGTTTCGTATTTTTGTATGAGTGTGATGCTGTTTCAAAACTCAGACCTACACATAGAAATTCATAGAAAACCCATCCCACATTCGTCTCTACACAGTCAAGCAATTCTACAATACTCCCAGCTATTTTACAAACTTAATCCCAACAACAAAAGGATACATCATATGAATGGCATAAATGGAGAGTAACCTTTTGTTGATGGCTGTGAGCGATACTTGTTTTTATTATTTTTCTCTTTTTGAGTATTTTTTTTTGACATATTAAAAAATTAAATGGCAGCAGAATTTTTAGTTCAAAAAATTCAAGGTGTTGGTCCATTGAGTGCTGCAATGAATATTGAGCTGATTAGGCCATGGAAGTACTTCCTTTGAGCTGATGACTGGCCAGAACAACACTCGCTACACATCATAAAACGCCACTTAACGTCCTTCAGGAATGAATCTGTTCAATGTTTCTTTACTTGTTCAACTTTTTCTTTACCACACTCAAATCTTACTCTTCGACAGCAGTTTGTTCCGTTGTCGCCTCAGCTGTTTCATTGGATGCCTACAAATAAAAATAATACTTATCAAAATCTGCTGTATATTTTTAAATATTACCAAACTACATAACACTTACTACGTTTTCATGCAGAATTCAGATCGATCTGAACTCAATCCCATTCCAATACGATCCCGTTTTGAAAACAATGTTTCCGAGAGAACCCACAGAATGCGCTAGTCCCACATTCCACGACCAATGGAAATCTTCTCGCCACATACGAGAATGTCGCGAGGACATTGAGGACCAATGAAATGTCTGATTAGCGTATTGAGATCGAACTGAATACGGGTAGTGTTTTCATGGCGTTTGAATACTATCTCAGCCCGATCCTATCCTACTTTTTAGGGGGATTGACCTTGAGACTCAGATCGATCTGAGTTCCCGTTTTCATGACAATTTCATTCCGGTAAGAGGATTCAGATCGATCTGAATTCTGCATGAAAATGTAGTATACGTCACACAAAAATGTCAGTTTTACAGTTATAATTCAAATATAATACAGAGGGTATAAAAATTTCCACCTTTCAAGCACAAACTCCTATTTCCTCCTTCCTTCTCAAAATTCAGATGAATTTTAGCACTAGCAAACTACCTGAATTTCACTTTCACAATGAAAAGGCTAATTTCTTAACTCTTAGAAATGTTTCCGTTGTACTGTGGTTCACCTAGATCCTCATTCTTGGGGTGACTAGATTGTAAAACAAAAAAAGGGACACCTTAATGAACAATGTGTTCACATTAAAATTGTATTGGAAGTTAACACAGTGAAGTTATATAACATAATAATTATATAAGAGTTGAATTTTACACAAAAACTTCACTTTTGGTATAATAATAGAGCACATTAAGATCAAATGTGGATATTAATTTACTCAGTGTAAAGTAATTATTCTCTTTTGTACTTTTCAGAACTGTTAATTTGATTCAGAAGATCCTAAAGTTTCTTTCCTTAGTTATCTTTTCTTTGTAAGTTCACAAGTCATTCTTTCTTTCTTTCTTTCTTTCTTTCTAGTGTTAGGCAATAAGAGCATGAACTGAAACTGTATTACTTTCAACCAGATCCAGAGGCAGACACGTTACCTCTACACCATAGTGGCAAACTTGAACAATACTGAGTATTATTTTATTGAATGTAAGATAAAATCCGAAATTTCATCTTAATAATATAAAATATGCACCAAAATAATGTCATTTTATTTCTTTAATTTTTATATTTGGGTTTATTATTTTTTATAGTGATACTTGCTTATAACGACACAATTTTCCTGCCCCCTTGGATATTGCAACAACATTTTACTGTATGTATTCTTGCAAAAATAGCAATTCCTCAAAAACTGGAACATGAAGGTGCTCCAAAAAACTTCTGAGACATTGGGACATCATGCTCAAAACTGGGACATCTCGTCTCCCTCCTGATTCTGTTTATTTAGGCCTACTAAAAAAACTAATTCTTACAGCTACTCTAATCTTATCAAATTCGCAATTAATATCAAAATTAGTTTGATCTGATAATATTGGTTTAAAATTTAAAAAGGCATAACGAGCACTTACACAGGCTGCATGAACTGTTGGAAAATAACTCTTTAATTTTATTTCACTTCAATCTATCCCTATAAAGCATACTATACTACCGGTATATATAGATATAAAATACCGTGAAATGAAATTCAAATACACTTTACAACTGAATGGCTCAATGAGAGAATGAACTATCCCACAGTATGCAAGAAATGAGTTTGAAAAGTGTGTATTATGTAAAATTCATCCATAACTGGCAGTATTATGACAAGCAACTACAAACATTCTCACAGAATTCAATTATTTCAGTTTCATGAGTGAGTGGGAGAGCTCACTATTTCACTGTGAATTGTATTTACTGTATATAAATTGAAGACTTCTGAAAAGGGAAATTACTCATGCATTAAAATGAAATACCAACAATAAGAAAGAACTGAGGATTCATAGGACCCCTATAATTGCGTGCAATATTAAATATAAAATTTTTATATTTCAATAGAAGGTTATCGCAATATTTAAAATTGTAAGGATAAGGCTGTTTATCAGGGTTATGAGTAAAGCCCGGATTTTCATGCACTATCAAACTTAAAAACATGCATGCATTCATGCACTATCATATCTCCAAATATGCACAATGAAGGGCGAAACATGCACTATCAAATATCCACACTGCACTGCAATATATTTCAATTTCTCTTAAAACAATATACGAGTTTTTCCAAATTCTCCTCACTTAAACTCGTGCGTTTATCAGTTAGGACATTCTTGAAAGCAGAAAAAGATCTTTCTACTTCACAAGATGTAACAGGTGCATACTTAAAGGAAGAAATTTGACTGAGGGTGAGATCGAATTCCATGTATTTTACATTTTTTCCACATAATAAGTCTTTCACTGTTTTCAGAAGTTTAAGATCAGGATTTGAACTAAGTACCTTCTTAAGTTTTTCCCTAACTGTCACAACCATTTCTCCACAAAACGATTCTAAAGATAATTCTACGTCTTCAACAATGACTAGTGACTGACAAATTCAAGCAGTGAATATTCTGTTTAGCAGTTTTCTTTCAATGGAAGGTCGGCGAGTCGGCATTTTCTTTTGTAGCCTGTTGTATTAAATTACTGTTTATTTAGGGTAAACAGTAGTTTGCACTCTCAAATTGATGCAGGTGGCAGACTCTGTTGCCAAGTCAATCAAATAACAATGATAATGCAATACAACATTTTTAAGTTTCATTGAAAAGCCAAGATTTTAGGGAGGCACATTCATAATATGCACAGTTATGCATGGTAACTTGATATTATGCACTAAAACCAGAAAATGAGGGTTTATATGCATTAAAAACGTCTGAATATGCTATATTAAACAGAAAATATCCATAACATGCATTATGCATGAATTTTGCCACAAAAAGGCCCAAATATGCAAACATGCACGGAAAAAATATGGTTATTTGGAATCCATAAGTCATGTAATGAGTAACTACAAAGTTTGAGAAGTCTAATCAAAGTATATACAAACATGCATTTGCATGGAAATCCGGGCTCTAGTTATGAGTCTAATGGAAAACAAGATTATTTATTTCCCTTTCCAGATGGAAATGGACATTGGTCATGTATGCAGCAAAAAGTCCAATACCATGAGTGAAAACTTTTCAATTTTTGCAGAAAAGATAGTTTGACAAAATGTTTTATCATTGTACGAGGGGTGTTCGGAAATGATTTACAATAGTAGTTTTTTGTACCTTATCTATTAATGAACATGAATCAATGTACATGGGATCTCTCAATATACTCTCCACCAATGTCGATACACCGCTGCCACCTTCCAGGCAACCTCATTATTGGGGGTTACACCCACTCGTGGACAGCTGCCTGCAATTTCTCATTGTTGCCGAACCTTTTCCCTGGATTAAATTTTCTTCTCAGGTGTATGGTGGTGACACCATGATTCATGACCAGTCACAAATTTCTCCAAAAAACCTGGATCATCAGCCTGTTTGGAGCAACTGATGACAAATCATGGTGTCACTACCATACACCTGAGAAGAAAATCCAATCCAGGGAAAAGGTTCGGCAACAATGAGGAATTGCAGGCAGCTGTCCATGAGTGTGTGCATCATACCTTCAAACATTGGTTTCGTGATGCAATAATGGAAGTTGCCAAGAAGGTGGCAGCAGTGTATTGACATCGGTGGAGGGTATGTTGAGAGATCCCATATACATTGATTCATGCTCATTAATAAATAAGGTAAAAACCTACTATTGTAAATCATTTTCGAACACCCCTCGTATTACTCAATAGAAGCTAGCCATACAATTCTAATTTCTATAGATATTAGTCAAGCTACTAAGAAATATTATTATATTAATTTGTGTAAGGTTAAGAAGTCACAAATTTGATGCTACTTAAGGTGAGAGAAGTTACAATATTCTTCCCATCATTGACTTATACAAAACCATAAATTTTATTGAATTTTATGCAAAGAACATACATTTTTCACAGATTCAGTATTTTACTTCTCTGTTATTTACAGAGGGTATGTTGACTATGTTGGTAGCTTGACTAATATCTGTAGAAATTAGAATTGTATGGCTAGCTTCTATTGAGTAATGCGAGGGGTGTTCGGAAATGATTTACAATAGTAGGTTTTTACCTTATTTATTAATGAGCATGAATCAATGTATATGGGATCTCTCAACATACCCTCCACCGATGTCAATACACTGCTGACTGAAGAGTCCTGACATCTGCACAGTTCATTCACTTTCACTCTATATAAAAACACATCACTTTGAAGCATGGGTGGTAAAAAATTAAACCAAGGTCTGATTCTAGTACAGAAGTTACAGCCTGCAAATCATCAGTGAAGAAAGGGATTGAAGGATACCTTGCCATAAACTTATAAACAGTTTCACTATATTTGTCATTTTAGAAGGCAGAATGGTCCATGCTTGTGAAAAGGAACAATGTTGTTGTGGTGAACAGAGTGGATGTACAGCACATACAGTTTTGTTTTGTTTTTTTTTTTTTTTTTTTTTTTTTTGTTTTTGTTTTTTGTTTAAAGAGCATTAAGTTCCTTCCACGGGGTTGAAACACCATATTTGGTCAAAAAGTGTAGTAGCAACAGTGATACCATATTCCCCGATTAATAATTATTTAAAGTAATATGCTTCTTTGACCATAACTGTGATAACTTCTTCCCATTTTTCACCCCAATCATTTTTAAATAACTGACATATTTACAATAGCAGGCTTTGTGGTGGTGATCTGGTATTAAAATCTATCAATGTTACTCTTGCAGGCAACCTCACGACACTTTGTGGCACAGTGAGTGTTATGTTAAACAAATACAGTTATAGCAAAACAATGACTATTTTAATACAATGCTATCATAAAACTCCATAGCACCGATTATTCTTGCCACAAGGCAAAGGTAGGTATTCCTCCCTCCCTCCAGCATTCCTTTCAGACCCTAGCAGGAAACAAGTAGGGTGTCTGATCCATGTGTAGAAGAACATTATAACCATAATGGTAGCACTGCCAACTGAATTCCATTCCTTAGAATTTCTGCTCTACACAAGAGGTGCGGAGCAAATTCTCAAAGGCACTCACTGTATTGAAGTGGTCATAAGCCCAGAAAATTATACTTATCGCTTTTGAAGTCTGAATTATTCTTAAATGCTCACCTGAACTGACTCTTGTGTTTCTGGTGTCTTGACATCGGATGCCTGAACTGGCTCTGGTTCAATCTGAAAAATAAAATCAAAGTATTTCTTCAGTTGGCACTACAAAATATGTGATATCTATCTATTTCTTTAAAGCCACATTTACATTCTGCTGTTCAGCCATTTCATAATTACGGGTGGGACATTCTAGCATATTATGACAACTATTTTGGTTCATTACATGTCATAAGTAATGAATTAGAACTGGTTCTGCACATTCTGTAAAATCTTCTATGCCTTCTCCTTCATACTACATGGAAAGCATTATTTAAAATTTAAATTTTTTTTTTTTCAAAATCTATTATGGGTGGGACATAATTTGGACAGTGATTTTAATGATGCAAAACAAAAGTTCATTTGCTGTTCTGCTATTAATGTTAGAGTCTTAATGTTGTTATTAATGAAGGTATGAGGGATTAAATACAAATTATAAACTGTTTCCAGGTTCTCAGAACATTTATTTGACTCAATAATAATTTAACAAAACTATCACCATTATGGGTGGGATAAAAAGTCACTTTTTGCTACTTTACATAGTAATTAATCACACGCACTGTTTGAAGTCAATCTTACACCAAATTATACTTTAAGATGTATATTTTCTCAAATCAAACAGGACATAACTTATTAACCTTAACTATTTAGTTATGAGTGTTAAAATCATGCTAAAAATTCCAAAAAAATTAACTACAATGCAAAGTAAACCGACAAATTTTACACAAGAAATAACTTCAAATACACATAATTCCTGAATATTCAGTGGAATCTGAGTTTTAGACTTTTATTTGACTTCCCAATTACACTAGTTTTATAACATCTCTCTTTGAGGGAAAAATTCCCATATTTTATGAAATGGCTGTGTTATGCACAGAGCTCACATCACCATCACACAGGAAGTCAGTGCAAATGAACTGACAGGTCTCAGGGATTTCAACACACAAACTACATCCCAGAAAAGCTTTCTTTATTGTTATAATACACATGGAATTTCCTTAACATATTTATGCACCACTAATGCAGATATAAAAAAATCAAGCCAACTAAATAGTTCATAGCATATCTGCACTATCTGTCAAACTGCAGCCAACTAGCCACCATCAGGTCTCTATTGTTCCTAATAGACATTCGCATTATTCAGTCTAACAAACACATGCATATCATGTTCACCAAGCTCGCTCTCTCTCCGAACATCTCGAGGGAGATGGCCATGTAGGTATGTTACAGACTCATATTCGGGACGTCACGTATTCAAATCACAGGGTTTGACGATCTCAATGGAATTTTTCCCACTTACAGATCTAAAAGCCAGGTCGAAAATGACTTATCCTTTATTTTATAATAGATTTATTTTAAGAAAATATATTCAAATGAGTCAAAGTCGAGAGGTTTGTTAAGTATTTAGAAATAAATCTTCCTACGTAATGTTTGGTAATAATATTATTCAGTGTGATTCAGATATTGTTGACTGGAAACAGCAGCTCATTTGCTCTGTCCTCTATTTGGGAATATCTCAATTCTGGGGTTCCTTGGAATAATTTTTGGTTATCATGAATATTACTATACATCACAATCTCTGAAAAAAATGTCAGTATCACAGGACTCCTGTGCAAGAATTTTTTATCATCATCATTCATGAATATGCTATATCAAAATTTGTATTATACAGTTCACAATAACATAAAAAATGAAATTAAAAACTTAATGACACAACATGCCATGGAAAGACAGATGCACAGCCCAAGTGCAGCTTCATTTACCTCTACCTTTTGACTTAATCGATAGGGGCAGGTTTGGAGGCCTGAGGTATGCAAGCAAAACTCTCGTCCTCAGGTTGACTGGACCCCATTCCAGATTTCCTATCTCAAAAATAAATAAATAAATAACCACTGGGAATATTTTAGGGACTATTCCATTTATATGCCACATGTTTGATACTGACTAATAAACGTTTAGCAATTCCTTGGATACACACCAATCACAATCGTTTATTTTAAAATATGCTTCCTAGGGTCACAAGGATACAATTGCATCTGATAAAACGTCAGCTCATTACTGGACACGTAAGGCATCTAAGTGTACTAAATACGTCATATGCCTGCCAGTGAACAGAATGAACACACATTATATTATATAACATAAGTTGTTTAAAAATTGAAATGTAAATGCATATTGATTAAGAACACAATTCTGGGAAGGGGCTGAAAGTACCTTCCCCCCCCCCCCCCCCCAAAGTCTGCACCTATGTTCTCAATGAATTATGAGCACCCTGATACTTCATTTTCAGTTTTGTTTTGTGAGAGAGAAAAAGTAAGACTATTTTACTGGTGGTAGATGGTGGCTGTTTTGACTGATAGCTTAAAGCAGCCTAGGCAGTGCTGAAGTTGGGCCGAAACGGATCAAAATGGTGATCAGGCAAATTAAAAACATACTCATCGTTCCAAGGGAAACACAGGGAGGAAAAAAGTGCACTTGAAATCAGCATATGTTTTTGCACACACTTTTAATAAAGAACCACTATTAGGGTCATGATCTCCTGTTCTTGTCACGACACTTGTCTTGCTTGCGTGGTTGCCGTAGATTCAATGAGTACAAGCAAAGTTAGTTGCATTGGTTATTATAGGCCTAATGAAATTTCCATGTGATCCATTTAAAAAGGTAATATATGACTATAATGTTTGGTATGATAAAATGAAAAATAAATATATACCTGCATATAAATTTATGGGTTCCCCTAACAAAAGATTTCCAATTTCAGCATAAGTTTACTTCATGATGGCATATGAAGTTACACTTCTCAATTAATAAGTCACTGAACCTTACTCCTAAAATCATTTTTTTTTTTAACTTAGCAAATGAAAATGACAACAGCTGATCACTTTCTCTTGCTTTTAAATTACAGTAGAAATCTGGCTACATTCAAATACATTCAAAGCAGAACTTCAAACTACTTTTCCCACTGATGTTTCTAGTCAACTTTTGTCTAATCAACCTCTACATGAAGTAAGTACTTATCTACATGTCTCTACGTCTGTGAGGTGCTACATTTGCATATTAGACTTCTTGGAAAAATGTAGGAACAGGACGACTACAACTGAATATAGCAGGGAGTGTCTCAATTTTTTCTTCAAACTTCTGTATCAAAATACATGGTTCCCCAGATTGATTCTATGGAGTAGAGTTTAAAATATTCTTGAGAAGGTTCAGTTTCTTTTATTGTAAGAATTATATCTTTCAGGACTAGTAGGGGAAAAGAAGAATGACAAACTTAGTAAACAGTCTACCATTTATGTACATATTCAGATTGAATTATGAATATATGATGTTTGTGTCCTTGTTTATTACCATACTGTCGGACTACGTAACTGCTGTGTTCTCCTAATCTGATCCTGGTGCTAGTGTACACAAAGTGTTTCTCAAGACTGCGCATAAATATGTAATGGGAAATTCCTGTATAATCATACAGAAGCTGTTAATACAACTACTCAAACTCTACAACTCAAGCAATTAATTGAACAGTATTAATATACCCAAACTCCCATTCCGTTTAAAACCCCAATGTCCACAGTGCCTGTAATGTATATATATATACTAATTTTAAACAACTTGAAAAAAGGGTTGAACTATAGGAAAAACTAATAGCTGATCTATGTTCATTCATAGATGCAGTGCATATTACTGTTATCAGTAGAAGGTAATAGAGTACCAGGCATGCTATGGGAGCATGACATTACCTGGGCATGTATGCTTTCCTCTGCTTCGGGTGGTGGTGGAACTGGTTCTCCTGTTTCCTGAGCTACTGACTCCGTCGCCTGGGATTCCAAATGTTCTTCTTTCTTTGGTATTTCAGCTGTTATAGGTTCTGATGTGTTTTCAGGTTTTACTTCAACAGGCGTTGCTACAGGTTCGGATTTTATTTCTTCAACAGGTTCGGGTTTGGTTTCTTCTACAGGTGCTGCTACAGGTTCTGGTTTTTTTTCTTCTACAGGTGCTGCTACAGGTTCTGGTTTTATTTCTTCTACGGATGCAGCTACGGATTTGGTTGTATCTGATACTTCAATAGGTTCTGCTTTTATTTCGTCAACAGGTGCTGCTACTGGTTCTGATTTTACTTCTTCAGTAGGGAGAGGTATTTCTTCAGGAGGTGGTACAATGGGTGGTTCTACTTTTTCTACCTCTACTTTAACTACTTCTTCAACTGGAGCAGCAACAGACTGAGGTTCTTCATAAGGTGCAGGTACTGGCGGAGGTTCAATTTTTTCTTCTGATTTAGTTACAGGTTCAGCCGTTTCTACAATTTCCTCTGATTTAGGTACGGATTCAATAGTTTCTTTAGATTCTACTTTTTGCGTAGGTGTACTTTCTTGTGTTGTGACTTCTACTTGTGCTATGACTTCAGTAACTGGCTCTGATGCTGGGGTTGCTTCTGTTGGAGGTGGGCTGGCTGGCAATGGGGGAGGAACTTCTTCGGGCACAGGGACGGCTGCTGATGCTGGCTCGGATTCACTGGCAGGAGTTTGTTGCTGCAACGTAAAATGTTGTGTTGCAGTCTTCTTTCATTTTCTTCATTGAAGATATATTGATATCATACTGCTTTTAAGGCTTTCCAGCAGCATACGTAGAAGTATAATGCCATTTCTTCCCTCTCATTTCTCCAATTAAACAATACCTCTATATTCATATCCTATGCTAAAAATTTTGTATTGTGATGATTCATGAAGGAACAAATAATTTTTCTTAGGTATAATTGGTATTGATTGATTGTGTGACATGTTATATATATAAGTTTTATATAAATTGCATATGTTATGATTCAACCTCAAGAGAAAGTCTCTGACAGTAATACACTTTCATACATACGTACTGGAAAGCATTAAACAATGATATTACAGAACTACTGACTAATTTCAATTCACACAAAATACACTATATCAGTCTTACTAATAACAATCAGATTATAATACCACGTACATTGTTGGAACCCAAATTAGCACTAATAAAATAAAGTATAATATGTGTTAGGTATGCCTCAGTGTTAAAATACATGCTATAAGGTACTGTCGAACTCGATCAATGAAATAAAATGGACAAATGATACAATCAGCTCAGTAACTTTCTATTGTATTGCCTAAGGTTTCAGCATAGTCTTCAGGGTATCTTGTATTGTAGATATTTATTATTTAAAACTAACTAAATTACATAGTGAACCATCCCTTGAAGGGACAGGGGCTGTCCTTCCAAAAATTCTTGAGATAGAAACTTGATTGGACTTTTAAAAAAATCGGAAGGGACTTTTTCTAAAGAAGAGCTTTATACTTTGCCTCAACTTTTGCTCTGCAGTAATGAAAGTTAAAATAAGCCTTGTTAAATTTTGTATTCGTGTTAGCTAGGCTATAGGAAGCCGCTTTAGTGGAGTTTATTTTTTTACACATGAATTGTTACTTGGTTATCAAAGGATTTAAGGAACGTTTATTTCAGAATTTTCTGGATCCCTGACTATAAAAGTATGATACTTGTAAAAAAATTTGAAATAGCATATCTTGTAAGAAATGCTTTTATATGGGGTTGTGTTAAAAGAGGACATTGCTGCAAAAAATTAAGTACCAATAAATATAATATGGCAAAATCTGATTTTTTACTGAAACTGCAATAACCAACATCACAATAACATAATTCAGTTATAAAGATAACTGCCAAGAAAGCGTGCTGAAATCTTGTAAATGTAAAGTGGTCATATTCTTGAATTACTGACATTCTTTAATCCTGGTGAGGTGGAGCATTTTTTTTATTTGAATTTATCTGAAGGCTACACATCATGAACCTTTTGATCTGTATCGAGATGTATTATTTGCAAAGTAATACTAACATATTATTTATTTTTATAAACAGATTAATTGTATATTCCATGAAACTTCATTCACCACACATGCGCCATTTTGGGTTGGAGAAGTGATGTATTGCTGCCAACATTGCTGGAACTGTGTACCGTAGGTTATACTAATAAATTTTCAACATGAAGAAACTAATTCTAATCCATCTACACACAATATAATTTCGTAACGTATTACAAGTGAAGCTGTGTATGAAGCTGCAGGTAGCAATTTCAATTAAATGCACTGAAATGTTTGTTCAAAATTTAATTTTACATTAGGCCTATATGAGATTTAAAATGAATGTATGCATACTTATACCAATGAAATTATAAAACCATTTACATAACTTATGGAATCTGTAGTACCGCCTTTCTTCTAAAAATTAGTAATATACATGAAACCCTATGTGTTATTGTTATTACTATTATTATTATTATTATTATTATTATTATTATTATTATTATTATTATTATCATCATCATCATCACCTAATATTATTAGTATTATTATTATTATAGAGATTACTTGTAAATAAATTAAGAGAGTAAAAATTTCAATGATCACTAAAGGTCACTGAATAAATGATGCTAAAACTAATGAAACCAACCCAACATTCTATGAACAATGGTTTTCCGTAACGTGGTTAACTTATATTGGACTTGCATCAATCTTCAGAACATATCTGGGATTTTGGTGCATACAAGGTTCATCCAGAAAGTACGTTCCGATCACCGTTAAAGAAAACAAAATCATCAATAAGTTAACAATATCTACAGAGATTCCTTGGCTACTCTACATAGTCTCCACCATTATTGAGACATTTATTATAGCGGTATAGCTAAACAATTGTATGCCCGTGTCATAAGACTCTGCCACCAAGGTCTGGAGCCATGAAAGCACTGCAGTCTGTACCTCAGCTTGTGCAAACATTTTCCTGCCAGAAAGCGCTTCGTGAAGCAGAAGATTTGGAAGTCAGTTGGCACAAGGTTGGGGCTATAGGGTGGATGGTCGAAGATCTCCCATCCAAACTGAACCAATTGATTCTGTGTGACATGGGCTGTATTGGGCCATGCATTGTCATGCAAAAGCATAATGCCCCTTGCCAGCAGTTAGTGGGAGACTACATTAGTGAAACCAGAATCACGGACTGAAAATGCTCTGAAGCATTCCTATGTACCCCCTTTCTGCTACTATGCATGTGCATGCGTGTCCAACTAGTCATTCCAACTTGGGACACGATCAGAACTTACTTTCTGAACGACCTCGTATATTGACAGCAGTGATTTCAGAGATTGCCTCCATTGCTAATCTCGGCACTTTGGGGAAAACTTCAGGAATCTTTGCTAATAGTTGCATAAGAACGTGAACTTTCAGGCTTAGAAAATTTTTAAGGGACCTATTCCAAATCATAAGTTCTCATAACTGGAACACTCACAGTTGTGAGTTGCAAACCTGTCACAATAACATTTGTTAAGCACCATAATTGACCAAATTCAAGCTATTTCTATATCTGATTTCTGCAAAATGTGCAAAACTCCTAAATTACAATTCTATTTTCTGTGCATTCAGTACTAACTCGTTTTAAAAACTGTGAATGAATAAAGATTTTTTTTAAATGTGTGAACAATTCAGGAGTAGAAATGCCAGAAAATTTCTAATGTCTAATTTCTAACTTTTTTATAAGATGCAGAATTTTCAAGTCCCAAGTACAGTTTTCAAATTAATGAATGTAGTTTATATCTCTCTAATAGCATAATAAAACTGATCTCAAGCAATTTTTACAATGAACCGATGCAAAAAAGTATAATGCTTATAGGACAATTTTAGTGGTGCTATACATAATTTACTGGAACCAAATTTAACTGATACATCTTGGAGCTATTTTAGAAGATCTATTAGTAAGACTGAATGTCTAGAATTAATTTTCAGAAGAAAGAAAAAAAAAAAAAAAAAAAAAAAAACTGTGTGCATTAAGTTTAAGTAAGTGCAATGCTGAAATTCAGGCAGAGGCTTGTCAAATCATAACAGTTTGAACATCACAGGTACTATGGACATTCAGAATTTCAAACAGCATACCTTGAACAAATGATGTGTTGTACAACTTATTTAAACTTATTTTCATTCAGAATCTTGCTCCAATGTTATCCAATTGACTGAATAACCAACAAACAAAATAATTAGGTTTCCATGTTTGAGAGACATAGCCTGCCCCTGAACATTCTGTTTAAGTCCCCCTTTCTAAACAAATACACTTTCTACAAAACATACTACCATTCTATGCACTTCACTATTTATTTTCTTAGAAACATTGATCCTTATAAAACCAATCCCATTTATTCAGATTCCTAACTCCATAACAAATTGTTTCATATTGTATTGACATCTCATGCAAATTTTCGTTTTTCATAATTCCATGTTTTACATTTCAGTTATAATCTGCTATGCAAAAAAGAAGTTAGTATACTGTACCTAAACTCAAGCCATTGATGTATATGCCACCTTAAAAATTAATGTCAGAAATTTATTATCGTAAACATTAAGACAAGTTTTGTCTCAGTGAATTTAAAATTACCACTTGCTATAATATAATATACTTGCTGAGGTTATTCAGAGACTGCATTTAAGAGCTTAAGGGTGATGGGATGATCAACACAAATCTTACACAGTTAATCGTGTCAAAGAAGTTTAAATTATTTATGAGCAGCAAATTTAGTTGTGCATTTTAAATAAAACTCCTTAGCATCTACTATTTTAGCTGCTTTGCTTATGGATTTTTATTGATGAAGATGAGTGTTCTGTTCAAATGCAGGTCCAGACCCTGAATGAAGCCATGGGGTGAAGATCATGACTCATCTAAGGCTCTTTTGCAAGAATTGTGGAGATTTGCCAATGCCCCTTGCAGGACTGGGATCGAGATGAAGGGACCCAGGAAGGAAATTTTACTACTCAAAAATCCCCAACCCAGCTAGGAATAGAACCTGGGCCACAAAGGTGGAAGGCAAGCATGCTACCAACCCTCCAGCCGCAAACAAAAAGTTTCAAGAGCTTTTTAAATGTTGAGAGTCACAAGCCACTTCGAGTCATGAACCACAAACTGCTTGCAGTCACAAACCACAAACTGACTTCATTCACAAGCCATGAACCAGCAGTTCTATCACAGGCTCCATGAAATCTGGAGGTCCCCACCAGGATTTGAACCTGGGATCACTTGCAATGTAAGAACTTAGCTAACTGAAGACCTGAATTTATGTTAAAATACATTTGTTTTAAGGTTGTTAGAATTCAAGAACCAGCAGATTATTTATTTCAAGATCTGTTTAATGTGTATTTTACTGCAGTAGCCAACATTGTGTTAAACAGTAACTCATGTTCTTTCATAATGTTTGACAGCCTCTTTAAATCCTCTAAATCCTCTTCTGATATTATGTTGGAGACCCGTGAAGGATATTGACTACCACATGAAAGTATTAATATCAATCTCCCATTAAGTCATAAAAAAGTCACTGAATCATTCTGCAAACTTATATCACATTATAATTTTAAGTTGAGGTATAAAGAAACCTTTAGTATCCTACTTGAAAAAAAAGGGGGAATACATATCAAGATTGCCTTTTTCCAATAGGTACTTCTGAAAAAATGGGGACTAATATATTTTTCTACATGAACTTTCACTTTTTAAACAATAAGGATTATCATCAATCGACAGAGTTCATATTTTTACATGTGAATTGAAACATAACAAAAATTCCATCTCAGTATAAAAAAGATGTAAATAAGTGAACTAACTAACCTCTTTGCTGGGCTCTTCTGCCTTTGCTGGTGTCTCTTCAGCTGGTGCAGGTGCAGGTGTTGGTGTTGGTGGCTCCTCTGGTTTGGGGGCAGCAGCTTCAGTAGCAGCTGGGGCGGCAGCAGGAGCAGACTCTTCAGTCTTTGTCTCAACCTCGGCAGCCACAACCTCTTCTTTCTTTTCAGCCTGTTCACTTTCCTTGGGTGCCTCAACCTCACTATCCTATGAGCACAAATCAAATCCTCAATAACCAAATTTCTATTTAAACTAATGGAAACTAAAATGGACCTTTATTAAAAGAAGCTAGTCATAAGCAAGGCAATGCTTTTTAAGAGTGCAAAATGATTTTCAAAAATCGCTAATTTGGGTAAAAATTAAAAATTATACATTTTCAGCACAATCACAAAATAATTGAGAAATTATGTGAACTACATTGAAGGTGGCAACCTTAGATGGTGGCACCAGCGATTCCATCATCAATGGGAAAATGTGACTGTAAAAATTGAAAGTTGTTGTGTCAATCAATTTCACGGCTTATCAATGTACACTGAAAACAAGAGTTCATTTCCACTTTCTAAACAAAGTCAAGCCACATCAATTAAAATTAATGCTTGAAGTTTTATTCCTTAAAAATCCTAACAAAAATAGCAAACGTTTTGGCTAAATTAAATAAAAATAGCAAAAATAATATACTGAAATTACTATTTAAAAATTGTGAAATCTGTCAAGAATTTGTTGAAAATAGGCACCACTATAAATGAGGAACTTTTGTACTCTAAATGTATCTCTACTGGAATAATGATGCCATAGGATAGCCTTAATTTTAACTCCTTTTATCATTAAAGAGATTAGAGTGATCAGAATACTGTGTTAGACCTAGCAATTAGTTTTATATTCTGTGGAAGACTTAAGTAACTTAACTTAGTTCTGTGTTGAAAAGTGGAAACTACTCAACATGTGTCGACATACTTTTTAATCATTTCTAGACTGTTATGGATATTGTAAACACTATTAAAACTATTTACTGTACACATTACCAGGTCCAAATTTCTTTCTTTTTTAGGGTGTCCATCACAATACACAAAAATCTGTAACAAGTATGGGGGCACTGATTTCTTATGACAAAATAATAATTTGTTAAGACAAGTGTGATGTACAACTTTTTTTGCACAACTTAACTAATTAGTGGTACTTACGAATGTTGTTGCCATGGATCGTAAGTTGACATTCCCGCACGCAATCTTGTTGCTATGTGCGGTAAGAGTTTCCATGCGGTAAGAATTTACTTACGGCACATCATAATACAAGCCTTATGGACAAGGCCATCCAGGACAAATATTCGGTTCCCATAACAACAAACACATGCGAATCACTTTCTGAAATAAACATCTATCTTCAAGAATGTATATACACAATATTTTCAGGTAATATCACAATTAATATAATTAAATTGATATAAATAATCATCGTGCAAAAAATAGCATGCAATACTCATGCCGTAAGCGCATAACGGATCTCGGAAAATAAAAAAAATTCGGCACCTCGTTTTTTCAAACTCTTTCCTTGATCCGTATGCATCGCTTACGGCACTTGTATCGCAATATACTATATCTTATCCTAGTACAACTTTTATCTTATCCTAATAATTACTAAAATTATTTTACATTCCAATGAACTGAATTACATGTATAAAATTAATTTAATATTAGTTATGAGAAATTTAAGGTTTAATGTCACATGAATGTTTTGATCCTATGTTGCTACATTACAGAGTGGAAATAAACGTGTGTACAAGAATGTTGATAATACCAAATATTGTGGACAGACATCTTTTCTGAAGAATAAACATGTGGGATATGAAGGCAAGAAAGCTAAGGCCAATATCTACAGTTAGGGGCAGGAATCTGCATACGTGAACTAGTATGTTACAGTATTGTTGTTGGGTCTTTTTTTTGGGGGGGGGGGGGGGGGGGTGCAGGGAATTTAATGTAAATGTGAGTTCCCTGTGAGTATTTCATGGAATGAAACAATTACATCACTAGTGAAATACTGGTTGATTAATGTGTATAAACAATCTGTAGGATAAGATAATACAGTTTTAAGAGGCAAGTTACATAAAAAACAAAAAACAGCAACAATATTATATCTAGTATAAGTTATTGCTAAAACATTATAGATAACTACAAAGTTGAAACTTTTCCACTCACTGGTGAGTTTTTGGGATTTTTCTGGCATTTTGGTTCAAGTATGAGTAGACTACATCTGGCATTTTTGCATTTTCTTGCAGTAATCATTTTGTAACACCTTTACTCTTCTTCTTGCCTGTTCCAAAAGTTATCTTCTTATATCGATATGACTGTATGTAATGGAATAGATTTTTTAAACAGTACTGTACAGGTAAATATACTCATAAACTGTTATAAAGTCAAAACAGTGTTTAATTCACATGCCTGAAGATGCTGGAAATAAGCCGAAAGGCCTAGCAAAGAATAAAATAATGATGAGTTGCTGATATTGAGTTCATTTTATTTATTTTATTGATCAAGCTCAACGGTCTATCACATGTATTTTAAATATCACTGGTAAAACCTTGCCATTTACTTCAAAATATTTTTCTTTGTGATCGGTATCTGAATCCATGGTTCTTGTAGTCATCAGATTAAAATATATATATATATATATATATATATATATATATATATATATATATATATATATATATATATATATATATATATATATATATTTATATATATATATATCAGTCGAAATTCATTGTCATCGTAGAAGTAATATACTTCCTCCAAATCCTCTCGATTTTAAAGGTTGTGTTCAAGTCTTTATACAAATTTTTTTTAGCAGAGACCATCATTAACTTGAGTTGGTGAGTTGGGTCTAACATTCCCAAATGATGTGGCAGCTGACATCACCCACTCTCGTCAATTGTTTATAAGAAGGTTTATATTTTTCTGGAAAATACTGCCAGACTTAAGATGTCCCAAACTGACAGATCCCTAAATGCCTTCTATTGGAAAATATTAGAACTAATTAAAATCACAGGACTGACAGAAACATGAGTAACTTATAGAAGGTGAAGACAAATTTTTTTACTGTTCACCTCCAGGAGAGAAGCAAGATAACATGGTGAAAAAACATATATCAATTCAAATAAATACTAAGAAAAATAAACAAATTTAATGATAAAAGGTGTATGAAGTAGCAAGAGACAAATTCTGTGGGAAGGCCAAAGGAGATCTCTCCTTTATAAGATAATAGGTTTCGAAGATATGTGTTCTGGGATTACTATTTAAATAAAGTGTATTATTTCTGACAAACCTTTGCTGCAGGGGCGGCTTCGTTGGCTGGGGCTGCTTCTGCATTTTCTACCTTCTCTTCATTTACCTGTTAGAACAGAGAAAGTAATGAGATGAAATATATATTTATACGATTTGTACAGCATGCTATGAAGTTAGTATTAGGGTTTGGATGTTTACGACCTAAAATGCGGAAAATATGACTTCTAAAAATAAATGTTGCAATTTAAAACGTTTAATGACACTATATTATTACATCACATTAATTCAATCAGATAATCACTTTTTAACAATTTTACAGGTGATTTACAGTTTTACTTGTACAGAACTTCTAAATCTTTTAACGTTTCCAGATACTACTGCAAATGTGAACTGAAAATCTTTTAAAAACATGTCTATTGGAAGTCGTTTACAACAAGGAGGAAGAGGTAATTGTGCTATTACTTGTTATTGTCCCCTCACATTTCAGTTACAGTAAAACCAAAATATTTGTGACTTTTTGAGAAAAAAAATTTTAAGTTGACAATTTGGGGCACATACTGCATAATTGTGCTCTTTTACCGAATTTATAACTGAAATATGACGAGATATGACCAAGACCATGAAAATGACAAAAATATGACTTTATATGCAAAATAAAAACGGTCTGATTAGGATAACAAATGTGCAATTCATGTTTAATTTGTGTTTGCAGCAAGAATGGAGGTCAGGATAAAAATACGACATGTCATAAACATCCAAACCCAAGTTATTATATACATACAATCATATATTTAAATGGACTAAAGATCTTTATACTTTTAATAGTTTCATACCTTCAGGTTTATATGGGTTGGGAGTTTTCCAAACTAGAAACTTTCTAACGTTAAGCTTATATTAGAGGAACATCCTTAACAACTAATATATTTATAAAAAATCAAGATTGCCTTGGAAATTAAGTTACGTAAGCTCTACAGTCAATTATTTATCTGTGATTTTTGTGATAGAAAATACTGAATTCATATAGTCAAACCTTTCACAAAATAATAATATTTTCATAAGTATTCCAAGAAGTTGTTCATATTCTACCTTGGCAAATGTTGATCTTGTCTCAGGAATCATTTACAACAAATTTCCATTTAATTTTCTCAACTTTATGAAAATAAGATTTTGCACTTTCTATGGTAGTTGTGAGTCTGAGAAAAAGGGATTAAGAGGAATCTTATCCTGCACTGTATAGAAAAACGTGAATAGCTATTCATATTTAAATGACTGGATCTAAAAGTGAAAAATATGACACTGTCAGAACAATCTTGATATCCTTCAAACGATACTTAAGGACACAACAGATTATGCTTCATACTTTACACTTCTGATCACACTTAGAATGGGAACTGTTATCTTAAAACATTGTTAGGGCCCGGATTCTGAGGTTTTAATCTATTTTGTCCCTAGCTAACTAACTGTGATATTTTAACATAATTATCCATTTCGTAGTCATAGCAGTCACATAACGCAATCTTATAATACCTAAAAATGACTAAGTAAGACATTAGAAACTATAAATGGTTAAAACTACTTTTCAAGTAAAATACGATAAAATAACAATAATAATTAATCTAATAATTATTCTACAAAAAAATTACTTTTTAAATATCTGTGTATTGCTCATTGTTGCCAGTATTACTTTGTAAGGTAAAATATAGTATAGCGTTTTGTAATTTTGTAACCGCATTGTCCCGGTAAAGTGAACCGAAATACTTGTTTCTTTAGAAACAAAGTAAAGACATTCTTAAGAAGCTTATACTTGAAGCAGTCTATTCAATGTTTGCTCCAGGAAGATGCCGAAAGCAAAGTATTGTAAAAGTTGATTGATTAATTGAAAAACATTCTTGGTTGAGTGGTTCTAAAACTAAGCAAAAAGTATTCCTTAAGTTTTGTGGTTCAGAATCATGGAGGTGTAAGTAAAAATAAAATGAATTAATATGTTTTTTTGTATTGTGTTTATTGTACTTATTAAAGTAAAACTAAGAAAATCATCTAAAAATGGTAAAAAATTTAAATAAAACTATTTAAATATATTTTAAAAACTAAATCAGGGCCCTACTTATTGTACATGCAGAATAAAATGAACTGTTTTTAACATGATATGAAGAAAAGTGCACAAACAAAACTACTATTGATCACAAGTTCTCTGGTTCTCACCATTATTTATTAATGTAATCTAGATCCATTTTATATACTGTACCATATTCTAACTTTGATTTGTCCAGTTTTGTGCTTTTGAGTTATAAGTGCTTTGAATTTCAAGTGATATGAATGTTATTTTTCCATGAGTGAGCACTGTAATTGGAATGAATATCACCAATGTTCATAGATTAAAATAAAATAAATATCACCCAGGTGATAAACTATTACTATACTGTAAATGGTTATAGCTTATAATTTTGTTATGAAGTCTAAGTTAATTATTCATTGTACAGTATATACAGCCCAATTTTGTATTATTATTACCACCTATGTGATATGACATTTTGAAGTAGGATACTTAACAGAGTGGGTAAAAAAAGTGGCATTATTAGGTTGTTACAGGCATATAGAATTTATTTATTGTTATCAGTGAGGCTTTTCTCATATTATACAGTACTACTTATTTATGTCCACACCTATGAAGAGAATTTCTGCAGGGTTTAAGAAAGAGTAAAAGGTAGACTATTGTGTGATGATAGTTTAACAGAATGAAATTATAAAATTAAGCATGGAGAAGAAAGTCTGCTGACAGAATATTGTATTTTACACAAAGCAATAAACACTGTTAAAGGGAGCAATAACAACTTAGATATTCAGTTTCTGTTTATGTAAATTTTGGGCAAGTATTTACTTTCCTTTCAATTCTCATAAGGTAATGCATAACCACCTTTCATGTATAAGCCTTTTTCTAACTTGTTCATTTGACTCACTTTTATGACAGAGCATGAGCTGTTTAACAATTGCTCTCCAGGATGGTGACTAAAAAGAGTAGATGAAAAAGACTAGAAGATTCATTACACATCCAATACCTATTATGTTTATAGACATAGACAAAGAAAGTGAAAAGAAACTGCTGAAGGTTCATTTACAGAACTTTGGGACCTATAATTTTTTTACTTGGAATTCGAAATATGCTTCAGATAACTGTATTAGATGTGAGGGATGGATTTAGTGGCCTGAAAAATCTTTACTAGACCCTAACAGGGATCAGATATAATACCTTATAAACCAGTACTTGGAACAGGCTGTAAGTACCTAACCATCCTGAATTTTCTAAATATCTAACATTGCTCTAGTTGTGAAAGTCAAGCTTCACTACTAAGAACTTGTACTTACAGGTGCAATCTGAGTCAGCTAATGAGTTTATTCTCCTGCAACTGAAAGTATGTTTGTTTTGGATTAAGCCTCATTCCAAGAACAGACGCCATTGTGAGTTCTCAGTCTTCAAATTAACACTGCTAACATAATACCTCCAGGAGAAGATTCTTCAGATATAAACCGCATTGTTTTGAAACCTTAAACTGCTGTTTTGATGAATAGGAGAATCATTCAGTCTAATGTTACTAACTGCAAGTTTACTTTCCCAGTAGGTAAAAGAGAACATGTGTGTTGTTTTTCAGCACATTTAAATTTGCAATATCATTGCAGGTGCAAAAAGCAAACACTGAATGCACATAGGAATTTTTGAAGACTTCTGTGCTGATTCAAAACAACAACTTTCGAATTTTCCCTGGTCTCTTGAAAGGCTTTTTTTTTTATACGATCTTAGGATCTTCAATAATAAAATTATTGAACACCTTAAATTCTGATGGTCTACTTCCATACATGGGAGGGGGTAAAAGGTGAAGAAGGCAGTGCTGGCCACACCTCATAATCCATCATAAGCCAAAATAGTTTCGGTTAGGAGGCTGAGTCGATCGCAGGGCCTTTTGCGATCAGAAGAAATAGACCACCGAAAAATCTTAATGACCTTATCAGATATTAAACCTATGAACTTCAGCTTGTATGCCTAGTGCCTCAACCAACTGCACCAACACATCCGATAAAGTAAAAAGTAATGTAAAAAAATAGTTAATCTAACATTGGTGATGTTCTACGCCAAGAATGCCGATTATTTTGCTTGTACGTTAAGAGGGAGTGTGGGAGGGAGAGAAGCACTACCAGGGAAAATTGGTTCCAGCCAAGTATTTATTACTATTCAGGGGATGTTATGTTTCTATACCGGTTCAGAAGTCTTAAGTAAACACTAACGTATTACTACAAAAAATATCAATGTTCACTTTCATTTGTTTTATAGTATTTTCCAAAACACTAAAGCCTCACCCCACTCCACCGCCCGAGGAGTTTTTGACTAATGGTTTTACAATATGCCCCCTTCTAATGATCACTCATTGCTCGTAATCCCAGTCAGTGTATTTTGATAGTACACTTTCTTATGATGTGGCGTGGATGACCATTTTACTCCTGGGTCGGAAAAAAAGAAAACACCAACACATGGGGTGCAGCTATTCAATACGATACACGAGACAACCGACTAAACAATCTCAAAAAGGCAGAAACATGACAGTATTGCTTCTTGAAAGCAGTTTTCTCGTAACTTTTATTCATGTATTTGTTATAAATGTTCCTATTAAAGTAAATTATACATTGTTTGGTGTCATTTTTCTTGTAATTATGTGTAGAATTGATATATAACAAACATTTTAAGATAAAATGACATTTAAAAAATCTAAGATTGACTGATTGAAGTAGATTGGGTGACTCATGGGGCGGAAATTGTGGTTGGTACTAATCCCCTGCCCTTGCAAATTTGAGGGTACTTGCGGGTGAAGGAACCTACCTGGCCTCAACCGCCATCCCTGCTTGCTAAGGGTATATGCCTTTAATGAGGGTTGCTTATTGTTCAGCAATTTGTGCAATTAAGTAGCGGGTAGAAGTGATATCTGGGTAGCTCCAAGAACTGAGGCTTTCATGTTTTGGAAAATGCTATACTGTTTAGTAAAGAGTTTTCTGGGGTGGACAAAAAAAAAACACTACTACTGTAGGTAGTTTCATGGAGAATAGATGGCACAAAAAGGCGCCGTTCAGGTGACTGTTTTGCAAGCATAAACTTCAACTAAATTAAATTACAAGCACGCGGCGATTGAATTTCCACAGCCTATAAGCGAAATCTTGTTTATACCGCATTCAATGCTATGAAAGTTCCAACTCAAAAACAAATGCAATTTTTGTCTTACAGCAATGCATCGCCCTGGACCTCGTGTATGTCGACAAAACATTATCGCGGCGGAAGCAGCACCGGATATGCTGCCTGCAATTTCACGGCTTACTGACTCGCCGGTGGTCGCTACAAAGAATGTGACCACAACTTCATCGGACACAGTCCATCCTTTTCAAGCGAAGCACGACTCACAATATCCCGCTACCTGCATAATGGAAATGGTATAATAGTACAGTAGAAGTTCTATATACAGTATAGAGATCTCTTGATAACAGTCGTGCTGGAGAGAATCTAGGTGGAATATGCAAATAAAACCGGAACGTTAGTTACTGATAGCTTAATCTTTGTGCAGGACTTTCATGAATAGAGAACCGTTTAGCGAGCTATAATAATAGGCTTTTAGTAAGGTCAGTGTCTTGTACTTCGGGCAGTGACACGCTTCTTCCAAATCTGACAGAAGTTAAATTATAAGGCCTATATAACAAACTAACTCCTCTAGCATGACTAAGGCACGGCATTTAATGACCATAAAATTATGAAAAAAATGCAAAATAAAAAATTTATTTCTGACCTAAAAATAGTGAAAAAAATGACCCGAAATTTAAAAAAATTACCAATAAATTTACCATTATTACTTAGTATTGGTTTTTTCTTAAGTAACGAATTGCTAAAAACAATTTATGAGGGTGCATTATATATGAATTTATATTACAAAACACTTATTTTATTACTAAAGAAGTAAATTAATACTACTTGGACATGCTTAGCGAAAAAGAAATTATTTTTGAAGTATCGTGCCGATCAAATTGCCCCTTGTAAATATGTGCAATTTAAAAAGAAAGAAAAAAAAACCTTTAATGCTACAACACAAATTGCTATGGTGTTTACAATAAACCTGAATTAAAATGAACTATGAACACTTGGCGGAGATTCTCAAATAAAAACGACTGTCTCTTGTCTGAAAGTAACGATTTGTACATAGAAAAGCACCTCTCTACCTCCACTGAAACATGACCTAAATGCCAAAAATGACGTAACATGCCGAAAATGACTTAAAAATGCCGAAAATGACCTAAAAATTGCCAAAAAATTTACCAATCTCTTGAAAGTGAAAAATACAAAATAAAGCAAAATAATGCAAAACAAATTGCCCTTATTTAATTAATTATTTCAAGGTACACATTTATATAAATTCAAGCTATCTTTTAACCGTCATATAAAAAAGATGCAAAATCATCAAATGCCTTGCCCTAATAATGACAAATGCATTGTAAGAAAGAATTTACCTACAGTAGTAAACATATCGTCCCTCATAACAATAAAATGTATAAGTTACTGTTAGAAAACTGTCATTGTTCAAAAAGCTCAGCTCAGATGGTAATTTGTACGCCATATAGCATCCGGGCTGCGCGGACCGCATAAACAGTGCCTACAACGGGAGAGGTAAAAACTGAAAGAAGAAAAAAAAATTGATAGAAATTCGAATTGAATTATTTATCGTATTTCTGTAGACAAGAGGTAAAAGTCTTACAAAGACTTCATTTTTCGTAGAATTCAATAATTACGAACCACGTTATGTGATCATCTTGTTTTCTGATAAACTACTGCAATAAGAAAATACTTGTGTTTACCATGATTATTTATCAAACTAATTCTTGGGTGAAGGCCACTTCTTACAGTAACAAGATGACATTACAACGAAAATCACTTCGTGAAACACGAGGATTTGAATTGTCTGTTTCAGCAGGTATTAAGAACGTAATTATCGTCGTCTAATACTCGGAATTTAATCCCAAACGGATTCAAATTACGTTACCGTGTAGCGGAATGGTTGCGAAAAATAGTTAACTCGGTAAACACATACAATCAGAGAGACAAGCAGATATAATAAGCGTATCTCAACAATCCGAGCAACTTTATCCTGAAATACATCAGCTTAGAAAACTAATAACACACTCATTCTTTAAAGAATAGTGTTTCGAAAAATATCAATAAATGTATCGGAAATTTAAATAAAATTCCTGCTGTATTTGATAACATGTAATGTGTTTTAAAATAAATAAACTACGGATACAGGGATTCAATGAAATTCATGGGTAATTAAGTTTTTAAAAAGGATCCTAAGATTTTAAGAAAAGATCCTAAGATAAAATATTGGCCGGAATTCAGTCAGCTCTTGACTAGTGATAATAAACAATAAGTTTTAGCAAGGAAACGTAATGCATTATAGCATCCTATACCCGTATCAGAAGATATCTGTTTTTAACATTTTATTTTGTTGAAAAATATTGTATTCTACACTTATGTACTATAATGCAGTGTAACATAACTCTACAACATAACCTCTACAAATTGTTTACGTTATTATTACAGTTACGGAAAAGTAAATCAATTGTGATCAGAGATTGACCTGAGTTTAACAGGAGTTATATCGGCGATCAGTTACAATCTTGTTGCACAAACAACAATCGATGCTATAAGGAGGATCAGATCTCTGGTCAGAATTGATTAACAATATTTTGCTGGTCAAATAATGACTCTCCAGTCAACTTTGCTGCTAATGTGTTTGTAAAGAGATCTCTAATATGTTTATATGAGAAGATGGATTATATAGATATAAATCTGCATTATAGTACATTAAGTGCAGAATACAATATTTTTCAACAAATCAAATGTCAAAACAGAGGCTACAGTACCCTCTGATGCGAGAGGATGTCACACTGGCTACCCCTGCAGAGCTCCCAGGT
The DNA here is from genome assembly GCA_964059195.1 of Ectobius pallidus. Lineage (NCBI taxonomy): Eukaryota > Metazoa > Arthropoda > Insecta > Blattodea > Ectobiidae > Ectobius > Ectobius pallidus. The sequence goes on from CAXKWD010000003.1 coordinate 80,377,070, forward strand.
CAACCTCATCCCCACAATCGCTGCATAATGCCCTCATCTACACGGCCAAATATTCAAAAGCTGCCGCCCCCATCCTAAATTTCCAGCACGCAGGTATCATTTTCAATATAAACCACAGGAAGTTTCTTTCATAGCGAAAAAATGCGGCTTTCACAACACAAAAAAAGCTGACAACAAAGGGGTGGTTTTCCTACGACAAAACTGAAACCTGTCCTGATTGTAACAAAAGTAAAGCAAAGCGAGTGTGAAAAAACTCTTGTCAATGTTACCTACTATTCAAGGAATGATTTTATACATAAATCAGAAGCACGGATTTCATAGCTTACTACTGTTTGGTGTCCTCATGCATGGGCGTTCGGAAAGGGGGGGGCAATGTAGGACCGCTGCCTCCCCCTGGAAATTTTGTTTACATATAACCTAAATCTCTAAACTAAATGACTATAAGCAACAAATGTGAAGAGGCGCTTTAAGTTTCCATACAGGCCTACTATACTGTAGTAGCGTTCCTTTGAAAGAAAAAACGAACTGTAACAGCTCTCACTACCATAGATATGAGCCTGTAGGAATAATTATTTCCACTGAACTTGAAATCATTTCTAGCCAAACATTTTATTGTAATGAAGGTAAGGCGATGGATATATGTCATTATACATTAATAGTAGCCTACCTGTATATTTATTAATTCGTTTTAATGTAGGATTTTTTATTAAATAATATTTTGTCAATTGCGGGTTTAAAAATAATTGTAAGCAGTAGAAAAAGTCATGTAAGAATAGGCCTACTACAACAGAACTACAGTACATCAAGGATATGGATTGTAATAATGATATGGAATGTAATAATAATAATAATAATAATAATAAAACCATACTACTACTATAATAATAATAATGTAATAATAAAACCATACTACTATAATAATAATAATAATAATAATAATAATAATAAAGTGGTTGTAATATTAGTAGAATAGTGGTGGTGGTAGAGGCAGAATTTGTTCATTTGCCCCCCCCCCCTTGACAAAATTTCTGCGGCCGCCCATGTACCAACGTATTAACATTTATTACACAAAAATCTGTTCAAATAAATGTTACCCTGAATAGTTTCACAATAAGATCCTTCCTCATGAGGGTCGCTTATTGTTCGGTAATCTCAGAGCCAGCGTATTAGAGCTTTAGAGAGTTCACATTCTTATGATATAGCACGGATGCCATTTTACACCTGGGGTGAAAGGAGGACACATTATAACACTACACAGCGGGTACAACTATTCAACATGATACAAGACAGCGGAATTAAAGATGTGTAGGAAAGAAAGAAAACTTGACAGTATTGCTTTTAGCATAGTTAGGTAGCAGGGAGTAGCTCCAAGATCGGAAGCTTTCATGTTTTGGAGAGAACTATACCAGACCAGGTCGGACTGGCCCTTCGGGAGTATGGGCCGGTTCTACAAGGGGCCGATTTTTTAAAAAAAATATCACCCACTCTAATCACACTCTCACTCTCACGTGATACCAACGATCGAACACAGACCTGAGGATTCCTGACCAGCAGGGGCGGATCCAGAGAGACATTTTTTTTGGGGGGGGGGCCAAAGTAGAGAGGGAAGTTTTTACTCATAAAAATTAATTATTCCCAGTAACAATTGAAAACAAAATGAACATTTCAGCCTTTTCTTACAAAGGTATTTCAAAAAAATGAATGTCGTTGCTTTAATTTAAGTATTTGGGTTATGTTCTAATAAATTTTGAATAATTTGTGCTTAATGTTACAATTTTGGGGGGGAGGGGGAATTTCCCCCATCCCCCCCCCCCGTTGATCCGCCCCTGGTGACCAGCAATGGTAACAACTAGACCACGTCACAATGTACAAATATTATATAAATGGATAAAATATCCGTACATAAAATAAATTCTCTCTCATATAAAATACATACACAAGAACGTTTTGAAAACGGTGGGATCTGGAACGAAATACTATTCTACTTCTACCTCAAACAAGTTTGACCTACTATAATATTCCATGCAACTTGAATAGTAAACGCTTCTAATATGCATAAGAAGATGAAAACAAAACATTTCTTGAGTACGAGTGCACCTAAGAAACTGAACTCACAATCATCGTTAAAACAGAAGATATAAAAAAAAACTGAATGTCCACAATACATATTATTTCCTAATGTGTGGTCCAAGCTACTTTCTCCTCAACGTAATAAAATCCTATTTTGCAAAACACGAGAGGCCACTTTGTGTACGGTTCTTGAAATCAAACAAAAAAAGATCCGATCTAACAGAATGGAAGCAAGCTTGTAATTTCCATGAAGAGAACACATTTCAGTACACCAACATTCCATTTGTAAAAATAGAATTCCATGTAAGTGTGGGGAAATATAATGGATGGAATTCTACCCCGCTTTTAGACCAGCAAAGGAAAGGAAGCAGTTAAGAATGCCAGCAATTTCCTGGTATTGAATACAAGGTTCTCTGTATAATATTACAGAATATGATATCTACCTGAAGCAAGCACACTTCCAAAATTAAATCCTTAGAAAGGAGATTTCAGGATTATTGTAAGCAATTCCTTGGGATTCCGCAGGATTTGACTAATTAAAATAGAGAGACAGAAATGAATTATCTTCGCGGTATGAGATTATAAACTTATGACATAATGAATTAAGATAATAACTGCAATGCTTTTATGAAGTAAAGGATACATAAAATGCATACACTTTAAACATGTTGCAAGGTCTCAGTCCACTGTCTGCCCTTACTAATAAAGTAAGTTCAAACTTGTCTCGGATTCATGTGATTGATAACGTTGTTGTTGGTGGGATTTACTTTGCTTTAAATGATTTAATTTATTTTACTGAATGGGAAATTGTTATATTGAATTCTATTCAACCCTCCAACGTTGCTGAAACTTCATTCTCCACTTTCTAATAACATTTTAGTACCTACTTACGTTCACTGACCGACAAACGCACCGGCGAACGTGTTTCTATGCTTTCCATTGGTTTCTGAATCATTACAAATTTTTTATTTCTATCTCATTTCGTTGCTGAGAAATAGTGTTTCAAACCGTGTATAGATCATTTTTAGACTCTGTATAAACACTAGCATTTATATAATCACCAGAGCCCGGATTCTAATGACATGTCATCTTTTTATTGAAGCTGCCTAGATATTGCCAACTTGTAGATACATCCTAATCATGGCCTCTAGATTATAGAAATGCATTTTTATAAGGTCATTTTTTGCAATTTTATATTTTTAGGGCATTTATTTCAATTTTACGTCATTTGTCATTTTCGTGTCATTTGCTTCCTTATTTTGGAATTTTCATGCATTTACTTTAAAGAAATGACTAGGTTCCTATAATGCAACATTTTTGTAGAATCTACTTTAAAAACAAATTTCTTATTTTTCTTCTCAAATGTTCCAATCAGGAACAACGTTTTTAGTTATACAATATCCTTTCTACCTTTACAGCTTTTAGAAATATGTATAAATTAGTCTTGAAGTATATCTTTGTGTGCACAATAATCATTTTTATAAATAAAATATCAGTTTTTAAGTCATTCTTTGTGATTATTAAGTCATTTTCTTTAAAATATAAGGTAATTTTATAGGTCATTTTTCAAACAATTTTAGGTCAGCAGAATCCGGGCCCTGATAATACTAACACGACTATGACTTTGTCGATATTCTGATTCAGATAGACCTATTGCTTTTTCCCCAAGGTTCTTATTGTTTCAACCGATAATGAAATAACATCCTAAGGTAAGTTATCCTAAGGTAAGTAATTTAAATATGCTTTTATTATGCAAATCTATTAAATCACGGAGAATGAAATGGGCTGGATAAGTTGCGCGCAGAGTACAGGAAAGACATATTATCTAAAAAATATCGATTGGGGGATCCGGAGGGAAGGGGCCACTTGGAAGACCTAGACGTAGATGAGAGGACAATATTAGAATAGATTTAAGGGAAGTAGGATTTGCGAGGGATAGTCAGATGGAGTTGGCACAGAATAGGGTTGAATGGCGGGCTCATGTAAGCGCGGCAATGAGCCTCCGGGTTCCATAAAATAGATAATATCCCTTCAGCTTGCTTAGGAACTGTCTATTGCCATTAAGAAGTAAGTAAAAGACTAGACAGTGAACAGAATTTGACATAAAGCTATATCCGAAACGCAATCTCTCTTGAGCAAAGTGGTCTCAAACTATGATGAAAACTTGTTTTTGGATATACAGCAGAATATTTTAAACTGGAAAATACGGAACAGATTTGTTAAATGCGTTAAATATCTCTAAAAAATTGTAAATAAATGTGGAAGTACACCAAGGAAAGTCCCACGAACAGAAATGCCATAGTGTTTATTAAAAGAGGAAAAATACCATTGAGTCCGATAACTGGATGTATTGCATGGAATGAATAGGAACGTATGATCATCTCTCTCGCTTGCTGCTGCTGGCCGCGTGACACACTGGAATGTCGCGTGTCCTTGTGAGCAAGCATTCCTACCCATCACGCCTAGAAACTTAAAATTATTTAATCAAGCAAACCACTAAATAGAATGAAGACTGCCTACAGAAAATATCTTGCAAAAAGCTGGAATACCCTACACAATTTATTCAAAGCCATTCGCAAAGCAGCAGTAAGCGCTGCCCAACATTAGCCCACTGGCAATGAAGGACTTTAGCAGATACAGTAACTAATAAAGAACTCTTTTGTATTCTATAGTACCCTAGCAGCTATTTTCATCTCCAACATAACAATATACAGTAAAACTAATATAACATCGAAGGCTTTCACGGCCGGAGTCTTGCGACTTAAGCATCTCCGAAGATGCCCGCCACAGTAACGGGCGAAACGTCACGCAGTTTTAAGCCAAACCACGGCCCAACAGCCCGGAAGAAGTTTTTGAACAGCAATACAGTAAAAATATTTTTTATTGTCGTGTGGTTTGTCTTCATTATAAACATATCATTTCATAACGTAGTTCTATTTGATGGAATTTATTTTTTATACTGCTATTTTGGCTTGTAACCGTCACCGATGCACCGGAATTTAGTTCCTAAGGAGTTACAGTATATGTAATTTTGCCTGTAGATATACAGACGTGGTGCTATCGCCCCCGCGCACACGAAACATTTATCGACCTAGGCCGGGACCGAATCCGCGAATGTGGGAACATAACCCAGCGTCGAATCAACTGTTCCACCCAGGCCGATCTTTATGGGGCTATCTTTACTTTTTAAAAAGCGACTCTCATAACTTCCTCTACCTTTAAAATATTCCAGCAAGAAGTACACGGCTTCAAAACCTACATTGGTGTATGAAAATAAGTGGCTTATAACTAACCTTCAGAGAATTTATTTAAAAGTTGCCATTATATTATATTACATTATATATATTTCGCTTACAGACGCACAAACTAAAAGGATACAAATATGTCAACGGAAAATGGGGAGAAAGATTTTAGGAATTAGTCTCCAAGACAGGGTAAGAAACGAAGAATTGAGGCTAACAAGAAGCGGTGGAGAAGATGCAGCCGAGACAGCTGCAAGACTAAAATGGAGATGGGAAGGACATGCAGCCAGACTCAACCAGGAAACATAACAGTTTGGGACCAGGCAAAAGGACCAGAGGCAGGCCGAGACAAAGATGGGTACAGCAATTTTGGGCCACAATGGACAAGAATAGGAAAACATGGAAAGAACTAAGGTTAAATGCAGAAAACAGACAGAAAAACTAAAAGTGAAGTGAAGTAAAGTGAAGTGAAGTGAGATGTGACACAAAGAGTGGAAGTAATACAGTAGATGCGTATATTAAATATGTACTGAATAAGTTAGGTAAAGAGTTACATCAAAGCTCACAGGGACTAGCTCTCCCTATGAGTTTGACTGAGCTAGCCCTACCGGAAGGTAGGAGGCCCTTGCCCGCTAGGGATGTTACGGGCTTATTTATTTATTTATTATAATATGCAATTCGTGTAGAAATTATAAACAAAATATTAGAGCAGTTTTCGAATAATGTGGCTTTGAACGAGACTGCTACAATATTGAATGGGACCTGCTGCAATACGGCCAAGTGTTCTTTGCTGCGAGATTTTAAGGATACAAGATTATGTCTTATGTGATTCATCAGATTTTTTCTTTTAATTGGAGCTATCCAGCATTACATTTTAGATTCAATTTTATTTATTTCGCGTTTGGGCCTTTCTATTTACATTTCGCCCCGAAAAGTGTCAGTAACAGGGTGGAAATTTTAAACTTCAGTTTAATATGAATTTTTTATGTCACATCATAAAACGTATTACAGTAAATTAATGAATTAATTACGTTGTATAAGCTGATTGCAAGCAAATTGTATGGTACAAATAACTATATCTAAAATGTTCCGCAAACGCTGTCTCTGAAGAAAGCCTTATCTAACATTCAATAAGCATTTATGATTAATTCTTACGTCATGCCGATGAAGGAATGAAGGAAGAATTTCACAAATCGCAAGTGATCAAACTTACAGAAAGGTAAACGCCTAATTTGTGGGAAATTTGTACGCCTACTTTAGATTAGGATTTCCCAATAAATGACATCAAGTTAAGTACGGGTAATACTACAAAGCTTATCTAGAGTCAACGACATACATGTTTACTCATCGCAACCGGTTCCATCATCACTCCAGTGAACAAATATACACTGCAGCTCCTCATAATAGGCTACTACTGCAAGTAGAACTTTCTCATTATTTCTGTATGCCTACCCAGGGCAGGCCCGAATGAATTTCTACCACAAGGCAACTTAGTGACATTAACTTATTTCAGGTCCTGGGATCCTTAAGGAGAGAAAAGTCATGTTTAATTCTATTTATCTTAAATAAAAATCGGAGATATTTCTGTATTATTAGTGAAATAATCTAATATCATTGGGAGCTACTAGGAATTAGAAGCGGGGGAAGGAGAAAAACTGTAGACAGTAAAATGTAAACGGCGGGACTGGGGGGTCTAAGAAGGAACGACAACACAATTTTTTTGAAGAAAAAAAAAGGTACAAAATGATTAAGTTTTTTATGCCCCCAGCAGAAATTTGTAGAGAGAAGTGAAGGTTGACAGTTTGCAAACATAACTAAGACAATCATTCTTTTTATTTGGATTAATACACTTTAACCAAAGGAAGAAATTACACATGTACAAATGAACACCAAAAAGTATATGCGAGTTTTTCCCCTAAGCCCTGTTTATACCTCATTATACTATAAAATATGTCTTAAAACAATAAGTGGTTTTGTTTTCGCCTGGCGTATATTTTTCATACAGCCATTTAAGCTGATTTTAACTGTTTCCCAAAAAGGTAGCCCCCCCCCCCAATCACAGTCGCTGGTCGTACCTTCGTTATTTTCGGAGTTAGACGGGTTTTTAAGAGACTGCAGTGAAATTACTTACTGTTAGACATTTATATTATTTTTTTTTTAATTTAAACTTTTGAAAAAGTAGTGAAATTAAAAATATTTCTGTTGCAGATATTTCAATGATTGTAGGTGGTTATGTTCATAGGAAAATTATTTACAGAACAATCACTACAAAATAATATTTATGGAAATTATCTTTAAAATGTCAAATGGGTGTACACAAGAAACAGTAACCCTAATTCCTGGCAATACTTATAGAAATGTACAAATAGTTTAATATAGAATATGCCAAATTAGGTGGACGCATAATTAATTACTGAGAATACCGTATATATGATGCATGCTTAAACCATATACCGAGAATTCTATGAATCATCCAGTTCAGGATGACAGCACAGTAGACAGTAGGGAACACAAGCCTATTGAGCTTAAAACGTCTGGTAATTTTGATCAAGGACTCTACGACAGTTGGACGGTTATATCAAGTACATGTACATAAGATTCTAGCTAAGCCAGGACTAACTTAGGCATATTTCATAATTAATAACTAGGTTCGGTGCACACTTTCATGGGCTATTTTTTTAAAATATCACATAAAACGCTTAATACAGTGCTAGAAAGTTCTGTTTTTAAACTATTTTTCGTTACTTTTGCGTCCCCCCCCCCCCGAGCAACTACTTATTTACCACACAATTCAGTGAAGTCTGTACTTTCAATCAGTGTCAAATTTGCTCTTTTTGTGCGACTTGCAATTAATGAAAATGATATTTGTCTACTCATTTTTTACTGTAACCAATTTATCACCTCAGTGCTCTCTCGTTAGCATGCTGGATACTGTTTGGAGCAAGTCCGGTTCAAAGCCACACCATTCAGGCAATATCTATGAAGCACACATTTCAGCAGAATAAAGCTATTACTATAGTTGTCAGACCAACAGTTGGTCTGTTACTTTACTTTCCAACCACTCATTATTTTCTTAAATTATTTACAAATCAGTAATTTATCTAATTGTAAGCTCGGTATTTTTAAGTGTAATTTACGATCTAAAAAGCATTTAGTAAGTTGAAACAGAAAAAAAAGGCCAAAAATATATTTAGTAGTCAACAACACCAACAAACATGAGCAGTTAAAGAACACAAGCCTAAAAACCTGATCTGTGGATGAGACGAGTGCCTTGTAACTACCTTTTTAAAAAAGTTACCGGTTTAGTACTACAGCGAAACCTATGTACAACGATTACCGATATAACGACAATACGCTGTATAAGGCAAAAATATTACAGACCCGGCATTTAATACATTAAAATAATGTAAAATTCCCCTGGAGAAGGCACATATACACAAATATATCTACAATACAGACACGAACATTACAAACATGGATGAATAAAGTCGTGTTTCTGAAAATATTACAACGTAATCTTGGTTTGAGACCTCAAAACACCTACTAATGCTAAAAATCTTCCAACGAACTACAAGGCAAAACAATCGGGCCCAAACCTAACTGAATTAGCAATCACATATTAATAATAATAACCAATCATAAATTGTTAAAGGGAAGAAATTGTACTAGGAATAGTTACAGATAGGTACTTATAGCGCAAGTACCTTCGTATGCACAAAGGCCTACCAAAATGTATTTGAACGTGGTCTTACTTGGCTCTAGCAAATATACATTTGATTCTACTTAGCAGGTTTTGAGGGAAATTGGGTCAGTACTAAGACAAGAAAGAAAGAAAGAAAGAAAGAAAGAAAGAAAGAAAGAAAAATAAACTTGTTCCCTAATTACGAAATCGTTGGAGAAAAAAAAATTACTATATTATTTTAAGTACGGCCTGTATAGGGATCACTTTACCTTTTACTGAAAAATATTTTGACCTGAAATTTTTTGGTCTAAGACTTCACGGTCAAGAATCAAGCAAGATCTTCATTCCAAGAGGGCACACCTTGAACATATCAATGACAGCAGTGAAAGCGTAGTGTTTATTATTTTTTTAAATTAATTTAATTTTGTGGCTAGGCAGGAGAGAAAAATAAACCAGCTAGCTTATGATAATAGATCCGGTTCAATGTTTTAACTTCTGTCCTTTGTCAAACCTCAATGCAAGTTATGGAATACTGTAAGTAAAACAAACACGAGCGCCACAGCTGAGAGAGACTGCTCTACATAATAATAAATAAATAATATAAAGTTCCAACTTTCAAGAACTCGGAATAACTTCTTGTGTAGAACAATTTTATGCACTATCATAACGGTAATAGGAATAACGTACTGCGAACTGAAAATTAGGAAATTGAACAGTGGCATTTGTCATAGGTAATCCCACGAGAGATCAAGAGTTTATCGATATATTTGTAGTTCCTTACATCAAATAGTATATTGCGATACAAGTGCCGCAAACGGTGCATACGGATCGAGGAAAGAGTTTGAAAAAAACGAGGCGCTTGCGCCGAGTTTCTTCAATTTCCGAGATATTGCATGCTATTTCCGGCACGAGTATTGCATGCTATTTTTTGCACGATGATTATTTATATAAATTTACTTACATTAATTGAGATATTAGCTGACATATTATGTATATACACTATTGAAGATGGATGTTTATACTGTACTTCAGAAAGTGATTCGCATGTGTTGGAACCGAATATTTGTCCTGGGGGCCTTGTCCATAAAGGCTTGTATTATGATGAGTGCCGTAAGTAAATTTGTTTTGTTTCCATAGCAACAAGATTGTGTGAGGGAATGTCAACTTACGATCCACGGCAACAATATTCGTAAGTAGGCTACCACTCATTAGTTAAGTCGTGCAAAAAAGCTATAAAAACACACACACTTGCTTGCACCGAATCTTAATTATGTTTTTAACCAACGGACATTTATATCATTTCAATTTACAAACAAGCTATGTAGTATAAAATGCGTTTTCATTCTGCTCAATTGCAGTATTAATCAACGCACGTTGATGGCTTACGTGTCCAGTAATGAGCTGATGTTTTATTTGATAAAATGTCATCCCTGATATCCAAGGAAGGATATTATCAGATATAGTCCAGTTACTCATTGCATACCCAGGCGGCTTCCTTTCGTTAGGAGGAAAAGTTTGCCGACAGCTCAACCCATGTTCTTTGTTTTACCGCACCAATCAGCTAGTTACCCCAGCCAATCAAACTCTAAGAATGTTCTGTGGCGATTTTGACAGCTACTCGTCTACTCCGCGTGGAGTGAAATGCATGGTTGCAAGATCAAGTTACAGTAAACAATAACACCTGTGAATTGAATAAAGCGAAGGAAGAACTGAGGTCAGTGATAACAATGAGAGAATATTGCAACGTTGCTTTTGTTTTGGAAAGCGGAAGCCCAAGACCGATTTAGTCAGATCAATTAACATAAAGAAACACCGAAACCTTTGAAGCAGACTGGCCATGCAATGAGTAACTGCACTATAAATGATCCTGATTGGTATATATCCGAGGAATTGCTAAACGTTATTGGTCAATATCAAACACGCGGCATATGAGTGGAATAGTCTACGTAAACAACTGCAACAGAGTATCTGGCATCATGGGTTTTAACGACTATACATCTTTGTCTTGGGTAAACAAGGCAGAGAGCAACGTTCTATATCTCACGGTCAATGTCATTCGCTGCACCGAAACAAAACGATAGCTTCCTCCCACTCGAGCATGTCGGGCCACTCAATCAACAGGACTACTTACAACTTTTATCTACTCGCTTTGTCGCAAAAAAGGCGGCACAGGAAACTAAAGTGATTTTCTTCGAACGAGAACACCCGATGAATCATGTACAATCACTAGGAGTAAATTGCCAGTATTTTGACGTCACTGTCCATCTATCTATGCACACTTCACAAAGTTTTAAAAGAGCTCCAATTCGTCAGTAATAAAATTAATTCTTTTTTTTTTTTTTTTTTTTTTTTTTTTTTTTTAATTTAATTTCAATCGTTCAGCATTACATTGCTATGTCAGATTGGTGATAACCATTGGAGATTTGTAACAGTAGGCCTATTAGTATTCTCGCTATAGAGGTGAGTCAATGTTTGACCCCTCACTCAAAATTACGCTTTAAAGTTATCTGACATAGGCTAATTATGGTCACAGGCTTGAACTTAATCAAAGAACTATATCTTGAGGCAAACGAGGTTTAAGTCGCCGTGCATTGTGGGACTTTTGTCCGAGGCCATAATACTGTGCCCCTGAAACATGTTCTAGATTATTAAGAAAATGTTTAGTCAAATTAGAGATGTGTTCATGAATATACTGTACACCGAGTTCACTGTGTAATTGGTTGTTTCGAATAAACCAAGGAGAGTTCACTGACATTCTTAGAACCTTGTTCTGGAATATTTGGAGACGCTGAATTTTTGTTTTTGATGCACTACACCATATAGGACATGCATATAGCAGCAGAGGCCGGAGTATGCTTTTATAAAGCAAAAGAGTATAATCCATTCTGAGAGACGATTTCCTGTTCATAATTGGGTATAACTTCATCAGTCGGGCATAAGCTTCATTTAGTTTTGTGTTTATATGGGTGTGCCAAGTCAGTCGTCGATCTAAATGTAGTCCCAGGTACTTAACAGATTTGTCTGAAGAAAGCCAGGTTACTGATGAATCATACATCTTGATATCAGGGGGAACTTCAGGCCTTCTCAGTGTAAATATTTTCAGTTGACTTTTCTGGGGGTTTAACTGAATGCGCCATTTTGATAACCAGTGTAAGAATAGATCTAATGAAGACTGTAATTGTGTAGTAGCTGTAATTATATTATGATGAGAAGTATATATCACTGTGTCATCTGCAAATAGAGCTGTATGCACAGAAGGCAAATCTGGTATATCGGCAGTATAAATACTGAAAAGAGTCGGAGACAAAATGCTTCCTTGTGGAACTCCAGCAAGAATTGGCCGCTTTGTAGATTTATGGTTTCCAATGCAGACGGAAAAAGTTCTGTTCTTCAAAAAACTGGCTATTAGGTCTTGTAAGTACATTGGAAGACCAACTTCGCGTAACTTATAAAGTAAACCTTCAGGCCATACTCTATCGAATGCTTGTGTGACATCTAAGAACGCTGCTACAGTATGTTCATGCTGTTCGAATCCGTGATATATGTGTTCTGTTAGTCGCAGCAATTGATGATTGGTGGAGTGATGTCTTTTAAATCCAAACTGGTGTGGAGGAATAATAGAAGCATCAGATGTATATTTCTGGATGCGGTTAAGAATAATTTTTTCCAATAATTTCGACAAGGTCGATAGGAGACTTATTGGCCTGTAGCTGCTTGGAGAAGATATTGATTTCTTTGGTTTATGAATGGCCACAATTTCAGCATGTTTCCATGCCGCAGGAAAGTAGCCAGTGCGAAGAACTGCATTGAATAGAGAAGCGATATATGCCAGGGATTTCCTAGTTAGCTGCTTTAGCACTGTGTTTGGAATTTTATCATATCCTGGAGCTTTCTTATTTGGTAATCTTTTAATAATGTTGTTAATTTCATTGATTGTAACAAAATTAATGGGCTTTTCTACTGATGATTTTTCAGCTAGTGAAGTTTCTTCAACATATGAAGTGAACAATAGATCTGAAGTCAAGTTTGGTACAAATGTTGATTCGAAATAATCTGCAAGTGCTTGGCATTTTTCTATGTCACTATTGTACACCTTGTCATGGTCTCGTAGAGGTGGAATAATAGTAGGCTCACAAAGGATTTGCTTAGTAGCCCTCCACAGGGAATTGTCATAAGTTGACACATTAGATATATATTGTTGATAACTTCGATATCGATACTCATCCAATTTATTCTTTACTTGTCTAATGAGCAAATTTAGCTGTTTACGTTGCCATGGTTGACGCCAGCGTTGCCACTGATGGCGTGCTTGATGTTTCTTTTTTATGAGTTCGAGAATATCCTTCGGTAATTTCATTTGGTGTGAAAGAGGAGACGAAGGATGCTTTTTAATTAGTGAAGCCTTGATAGATGTCTGGATTGCATAAGTGATGTGTTCTGTAGCTTCATCAATGTCCTGTGAATGTTTTAAGGATCGACGTATTTGTAGCGTAGAGTCTAGTATTTCCTTAAATGCATTCCAATTCACTGGACCCGTAAGCAATTTGTCAGGAGTACTGTGGCACAGTGAATCATAAAAAAATGTTGTAATAACAGGACAATGATCCGAATCTAGCTCTGGTAGAGGTTGCATATATAAGGGAGCAGTAAAATTTTTAATTAATGCGATATCTAAAATATCGGGCTTTACTGTAGGATTGAAAGAATAATACGTTGGTTCCTGAGGAGCAATGACTTGAATGCCATAATCTGTTGAAGCTTGAAGAAGTCTTCGCCCATTTGGTGTAGTGGTATGACAACCCCATGATTCATGTTTACAATTTAGATCTCCCAGGAGAATCGTTGGTGTATTATCTTCAAACAATCTTTGTATTGATAATGGACTTAATCTCTTGCAAGGTTGTTTATAAGCAGATATTATTTTAATTGTCTTATTATTCTGTTGTAAAAGTTGTATGCATACAGCTTCTATGTCTGGTATGGGTGGAAGTAGAATCGAGTGATGACTTAAATTTCTTTTAATGAAAATTGCAACACCTCCAGAAGCAAAATGAGTGTTTCTGTCTTGTCTGTATATTCTGAAATTGGGGATCTTGAATTTATCAGTATTCCGTAAATGTGTTTCACTGACACATGCAATATCAATCCCGTGTCTGTTTAAGAAGACAGTAAATGTAGACTTTTTCTCTCGCAATCCATTGGCATTCCAATTTAGTAATCTTAGTTGAGAAAATGGTCTACGGCTGCTGGCCATTATGAAGGAACTGACTTAAGAAAGATGTGAAAAAAGATATGATCTTGGGAATATATGGAGTGATGAGAGGACGAAATTCATTAAATATTGTTAATATAGCAGAAGATAAAGAAGAAGATTCAGAGGAAGTCGTGGGAGAAGTCGTATTTGAGGAACTTGTCACATGTGAGAACAGAGGTCTATTTGAATCAGATCCATTGTTTGACTGATTATTAGATGAAACTCTAGTTAAAGGAGGGAAGTGTTGAGGCCCCATAGATGGATGTGAAGGTCCTTGAGGTGTTAGCCTATTATTAGACTGATTGCCTGGTCTCTTATTTTTAGATACCATGTTTTGGTAGTAGGTGCAGCCTTTATAATTTGCTGGATGATCACCTCCACAATTCACACACTTAGCAGGGACTGTGCGAGGAGTCTTACATTGTTTATAATGATGGTCTCCGTCGCAGCGAACACATCTTGGATTTCGTCTACAATAGTTTTTTGTGTGCCCATAGTTTTGACATCTTGTACATTGAGGTATTGTGGTTGTAGGACGCCGTTTCTCCACTTTAACGACAGAATGTAATAATCTGTTTAGATTCAGAATCTTCTGTCCCTCATCAGAATTGGTTACTTCTACAGCACATAGAGGCATAGGAGTTTTATCCTTCTTATATAGTCTGTTCACTTGTACAACGGGGTATTTGAGATTGACAAGCTCATTATAAATCTCTTCATTCGTTAGCGAATATGGAACATTCCTAATTACAGCAGATAACTTAGATGCATCAGGTGACCGAAAAGTGTGATATTGCTGATTGAATTGGTCAAGGTGTTTTGTAAGAGAACGAAAATCAGTTGCACTGGTAGTATTGATTTTTACTACCATTCCTTGTTGCTGAGTTGTGAAGTCATCAACCAGAATTGATTCTAAATCCGATACCAGCGTTTGATAATTATTTGTTCCATGTAGAAAGACTGGAGGAATGCGTTCTTTGTGATTTTCTGTTGTAGAGGGAACTTCTTCCTCCATATGTTCCAAAACTTCATATCGATTGTGCACAGGAATATCCGTAACATAACGATTATCATGCAATGTATTACTTCTTTTGGTAATACTGTTTTCCTTACCTTCATGAGCTCTCTTTCTATCAATACCTGACTTATAGTGTTCCGTTATTTGCAGAACTGCAGGCTTAATTACAGGGCCACAAGAGCTAGAAGTTTGTTGATTGTGATCCTGTATCATTTTTGAGCCTTGGGGTGAAGATAGTGATTGAAAGTGAGGTTGCAAAAAGTTCAAGGAAGATGAATCCACCTCATTTTGTTTGATATTTGAATCACTTACTTTTGTGAAACGACTATATGTTTTAGGTGCCTTTAAAAGTACAGTCTCATCTGTTATTTCAGAGTCTTCATTGGTAGAAAACGAAGAGTGTTCATAATAATTACTACACTGCTCGCTATTGTCCATCGTAGCACTGTTAACTCTTCCTTTCACAGGGAGGGGTTTGAAGGTTAATTTCTGCTGATTTTCAGCCACTATATTTAAAGTTTTATTATCCACTAAGACAAGAATAGTTTATATTCCACTTAAATGAGCACAAAAACAGTTAAACAAAACGATGAACGGAATAAACGCAATAAATATTCTATTCGAATATGCCACCAATTCAACAGTCGCCACGGCTTCCTTGATACTCATAAAAATTAATTCTAAGTAGCTTATTTTAGGTCAGCTTCTTAATTCAATCGCACATTAATGCCACAATAACAGTAATACTAGTAATAATATAATAATACAGTATTTTAATAATAATAATAATAATAATAATAATAATAATAATAATAATAATATAGAGTACCGCTAATTCGGACCTCGCTAGTCCGGATATCCGGTTAATTCAGACGGGATTTCTGTACAGAACAATCGATAAATGTTAAATTTTATCACAAAGATGTTTTATTTTGTTAATCTTACATCAGTTCGTGGACATAGGTCTACGTTTACAACAGTAATAAAATAAGTTGTAGGAAACTAATATTTGATTTTTAAAAAAGTTTTATTTTTTAGTTTTTTAGTTTATTCGCCTAAAACCAGTATTATCATAATGTAACGGGAAATTTTAAGCATCTAATTTCAATCTGTTTTATTGCTTAATTTAAGAAATTCAGGTCGGTATGAAATAATGCTACATGATACAAGCAAAATAAGGTAACTATTTCAAGACTTCTTAAAAAGGTCCTAGAAAAACAAAGTTATTTTACTCTATTTTCAGCTCATGACTTACAATTTGTGTTTATCTTATCCCCCCAAAGGTGTTCGGTCCTTCAATCAATTCTCGGATGCCTTCAAGTTGGACACCCCTGAAGGAGATAGTTCAACTGTGGTGTGGATTTGGGTAGGCGCACACGGAGCCACTTGTGGTCGTGTCAGGCGCACACGGGACCACTTGTGGTCGCCACCGGTGGCGACCACTAGACGCTAAACACGACCACCGGTGGTCGCCACTTTATCCAGAAACATTTCCTCTTCTCTCATCAGTTGCAGAATGGATTCCGATTTGGAAGCACTAGTTGCAGTTTTGCTAGTGAATGCCTTTCTCTTAAATCATCTGCAGAAGTGAAATATTTGGGGATTATTACTGATCAACATTTGAAATGAGATAAACACATTTCATATATATATATATTTTTTATTATATATAACATATATTTTTTATTATATAATAAAATACGAGAATCAATGCATAAATTTGTAAGTCTCCGTAACTGTATGGCCATTAACCCTACAAAAAAAATAGTGGTTTATTTAGCCCTAGTCGAATCCGTTACTCAGTGTGACATTATTGGATGAGGAAGCATTTCTAAAATGTTTCTACTCCATTAACTTTATTAGAATAACGCATAATCAAAATTTGTTTTAAAAAGTGGCTGGTCTAACCAGCTGGACTAATCCATTCCGAGTTTAATGTATTTAACATTAAGAAAATCTATAGTCAAAATAATTTGATCCCAAACAGACATCAGGCAATCCTAATGTTTGTATGTACGTGCACTAGTCTTTGTAATAAAAAAGTATTAATGTATAAAAGTTGACCACCGGCGTGGTCTTGTGGTTAGCGTCGCTGACTACAGATATGTCGGCCCGGGTTTGATCCCCGGTACCTCCTCGGATTTTTCTGAGGTAGGAAGGTCTGGAACGGGGTGCACTCAGCCTCGTGATTCAAATTGAGGAGCTACTTGATAGAGAAATAGCGGCTCCGGTCATGGAAACCATCATTAACGGCCGTGGGTGTCCACATGCTGACATCATGCCCCCCACCAATCCTGTCATCTGCCTGGGATAGATGACGCAGCAGTCGTTTGGTAGAACTTGTATCTTCAAGGATGTAGCGCCACGGAGTATAAAAGTTAGCTTGTGTGCGGATTTTTTTTTTCTTTTACACTCATCTCCTGAAAGACTGGAACAAACAGTTGGCACATTTTTTCCAGGATTTTGTTTTATCTATCATATTACTGTAAATTAACACGGCATATCCCAAATAGCTGGTTTCAAATTGTACAACTCAGAACAGCAACTGTCGTGATAAACTTATCTTGATCAGTCTGTTGTTTATTCTTTCAAAAGACAAGATTTTTTTTTTCCACGCTGACTCAGATGTAATGTTGATACTGCATGTATGGTATTTGTTCTCTCTCCGCCACAAACAATAAACTCGTTGATCCAACAGTACATCTTGAAGCTTTGCTGATTACCGTAATTAATACGAGTGTGTTATTTTCATAACATCGTCCTTCCTGCTTTCCTTCTCCCATTAATTATTAATTGATTTGTTCTTTACTTCTTTTGTTAATGCATTTTTTCATTTTAATTTTATTGTTACTTAGTTTTTTTTCGTGCTGTTTCTGCTTATCAAGCAGAAAAACAGTTTGACCCAAAATCTCTAGAAGACAAACCAGCTTTGAATGAACATCAGTTCCTTTATCCTCAACTTTGTTATTATTAGTAGGCCTACGGCAAGAACTTGATAATTTTGTACATTGTTTATACCACTATTGAACGTTAGCTGGAATATATGTAAATATGTATAGTGGATTAAGTGATTAAATAAGAGCAATTTTTATGGAATTATTTTGCATTTTTCGTTTTCAAGATTTTTTTTAGGTATTTGGTAATTGCGGCGTATTGTAACTTATAGTTTTTTTTTTTTGTGAAGTGTTGTTCTCAATATGCACCAATTGTTTCAGTTGAGTTACAGAGAAGCATTTCCATATACAATAAAAATCGTTACTTTCAGGCAAATTACAATCATTTTATCTGAGAAACTCCGTCAATTCATATTTTCTGTATTCATTTTAATTTCACAGATCCATGTATCCCAGTAGCAATTACTTACTTTTATTAGCAACAAAGTGAGTGATTTTATTGTAAATTAAATATAATGCTCTATCGTACATTAATTTGCTATCTAAAATCAACACATTCCAGAAGGCTAATTATAAGTAATAAGGAATAATTTATTGATTTTTAAATATTTTCAGGTCATAAATGCATTTTTTTATTTTAATATTTTATAATATATGCATTGCCCTAGTTACTAGGCCTATCTATTATATTTCACATAAGGGCACGCAATAGATTAGCGACCAAAGTTCTTAAAGAAGGGAGCTGTATGCCACTGTAGCACGCCAGAGGGAGCTGTAAGCCACTGTAGCACGCCAGAGCGCCTGTGGCGACCACAAGTGGCTGCCGTGTGCGCCTGAACTCGACCACCGGTGGCGGCCACTTGCTGCGAGAACGAGCGTCTCCCCCAGCTTGTGGCTGACACTGGCGTCTGCAGTGGTCGTGTGTGCGGCTGCTCCATTTAAACTCCATGTAAAAGCCTTCCCGCAGCTTGTGGTCGCCACCGGTGGCGACCACAAGTGGCTCCGTGTGCGGCAAGCCTAAGACTGACTTTTGTCCGCATTTTCGTTAAGCCATCTGCCATTGTTCGGTGAATGCTTCTCTCAGCAATTCAGCTGAGAAGTTAAACAATTAATAATAAACATAATATGTATGGAGACTACGATATGTAACTTGTGGCATGATTGAGAAAACCTTGTAAGCCTACTGTAAAACTTAGAAATTTTTTCTAAGAATGGTTTGAAAGAATCGCAAGATTTTGTTGTATACAATTATTATGTTAATGTCAATGTGTGACTTTACTTAAAACGAACTAATTAGCTCAAAAACTAATAACGAATTAACGATTCGGCTTCAACGTGCCTAAGATCATGTCCGTTGTACATACATTGACCCAGAGATTACTTTCGTTATTTATTTTAAAAGATGAATAAACCAACAAAAGACAAATCGTGAGAATTTAGTAAATCATCAGAAAATTTGAGGGGGCGGGGAGAGATGGAACATGGGGCCACAAGAATTAAGACATGTATTAACTGATGACCACGAAGGTTGTCAGCAAGAATTAAACATATTTATTAGAAATAATTTAAAGAGGCATTCGCGCTTGTTGTATGGGCTCCCTGTAGTCATCTTACAGTTAGTTTCATAATCTTCAATGTTGGCATAACTCCCGTTTTTCACCTGATGCCTCATGTATTTCCTCGCCCATGTTACTGGTGCGTAAAGCTGACGAGATTTAACACTTTCTGTTGCCAAAATACGCAGAGTAATTTACGCTACCGCCTCAGGCAATTACGTGTTCATAGCATTTAAATTTTTCCCAAGAACCTTGCTTTAACGAAGCGCTCGTTCCAAAGCTGGTCCATTATCTCGGTTAATTCCAGATCAATGTTACATAATATGCGACTGTGAACAGATCTATTATTCCGATGAACTGCCAATAACCACCGTCGAGTGTACCAGTAACATCGCTGTTACGTAAAACAGCTTAAGTCCATCCTCTACTGTTAGTTACATTATGTTTGGTGCCTATTCATAATATGAGGGCGTTAAAGTCAAAGTAGTGTAAGTCATGTTTTAAAAATGTTTACTCAAATATTGCAATGCAATGTTGCGGTATAGATATGTTAGCAGGAAGAGTCGTGTAAGTCCTATTATGTTCATACACTACATATGTATATATGGGCTATACGTAAATGGGAGGACAATATTAGGAGGGATTATAATGCATCAAACAGAACCTTCTGTTTCCTAAATGCATAAAACATTACTTACACCACTTTGGCTTTAACCCCCTCATATGTTGATACAACTTGAATCTTGACTTAATAACAGAACTAAATATTATCTACATTTCTATATTATTATTATTGCTGCGTTGAAGAACGAAAATTTTCTAATTGTATAATCTATAATACTGTAGGAAATCATCCGAACAAGTCGATATATTCAAATATTTGGGAGCAATAATTACAGATACAAATAATATTAAGACCTAAGTCAAGTGTAAACTCAAATCAGGAAATGCCTGCTTTTATGCAGTTCAGAAACTCTTATCTTCTAGTCTTTTGTCCAGAAATTTAAACATAAAAATTTATGAGACAATTATCCTGCCGGTTTTATTAAGTTATATAGATGTGAGACTTGGTCGCTTACTCTTCGGAAAGAACATAATCTGAGAGTATTCGAAAAAAAAGGGTGCTTACGAAAATATTTGGGCCTAAGAGAGATGGAAATGGCGACTGGAGGAAACTGCGTAACGATGAGCTTCATAACCTGTACTCGTCACCGGATATAGTAAGGGTAATTAAGTCACGGATGAAATGGACTGGACATGTTGCGCTCATGGGTGAAAAGACATCTCAAAAATACTCATGGGGAGACCCGAAGGGAAAGTACCACTTGGAAGACCTAGTTGCAGGTGGGGGGACACTATTAGATTGATTTAAGGGAAGTCGTATTTGCGAGGGATGGCTGGAAGGAGTTAGCACAGAATAGGGTCGAATGGCGGGCTCAGATAAGCGCGGCAATGGACCTTCGGGTTCCATAAAATAGATAATATCCCTTTAGCTTACTTAGGAATTGCCACTGAATAAGTAAGTAATAATACTGTCGGAAGAACCCACGAAAATAATTAGGCCTATGTCTCACAGCTAAGATAGGAAACATCTTGTTTCAGATGGAAGCATATCCTGTTGGTAATAAGACTTTTGTTTGCTTCAGTCTGGTCCACAGCTCACAATTACGTTATTGTACCACAATTGTGAGTTCAATGGAGTAGTCAATAGCTTTATTTATACTTTATAAAGATGACCTTAAACAAGGGCAAAGATAATCTGAAGGAATTCCAGAGACACTTTTTTTCTTAGCTGTATCTTTTCCTCACAGTTGAGAAGGATAACTGTTGATAATCACATTAAGCAATTTAGTAATTCGCTTTAATGCACAGACATTAGTACAGCGCCAAAGGTTACCATAAATGTCAATTGTGTCGATAGCGGAATAGAGAGATTAGGAACGTACAGTCTGTATAAAAGAATTAAATTAGTTACATTCATAACCAGAGGGATTTAATCATTATACAATATATGTATTGTGTTGGGACTATGGCTTTTGTCTATTAGTTTTCTGCCGCTTCTGGGACAATTTTTTCTGGCCCACCAGCTGTTTGGCGAATCATACAGACGAATGAGATGAATGCCTAATGAATCGGAGATCCAGTCACCCCAAGTTCATCTCTTTTAGTGACTAGCTACATATTTAATTTAATCGTGAAACAAAACCTCACTTACTCAGGCTCCAAGATACATTTCCCTATTGAAAAGCTACAGGCATATCATCTTCGTACTGGCTACTGTTCTTGGCAATTTATAGTACGGGTGATTATCGTTATAAAATGGCAGTCACGTTTCTTGCACTGAAATGCTGTTTCCTTGATAATTTCCACGAGTATCAATATTTCTGAGTGATTCTGTTTTCTATCTATTTGTTAATATCTCATGAACAACACTATATATACAAACACTGATAACAAATTATTATTTTATTTAAAAATTAATGCAAAACAAAATGTGAAAAATTACTTTTTTTATTGATTTGTTAATGCTTGTAATGCCAAAGATATACAGTATTAAGTGTATACGGGGTACTTATGCCAAAGTTAGAATACGGGGCATAGCGTGAGGGTTTTATTTTTAATAGATTTTCTCTCGATCTATCTTCTTTCTGAAAATGGGTTTCCAAAATATTTGTTTCAAATTAAGTTTCATTTGTAACATGATGGCTCAATTCAGGTCTACGTCAATACAAAATGCAATTCTGTTACTAAATGTCAAATTTTCAATATATTTGAATGAATACATTATTCAGAAACAAGGTTTTTATTTGCAATTATAAGTTGGATATCACCTGGTTGAAATAAATGCAGTCCAAGCACTCGGCAACGCACTTTGATGCCATCCTCAGAGACACTGAAGGAATGTAAATATCCCACAGGATATTTCACGTCAGTGAATGCCCGAGAATTTGTAATTAATTCCGTCGAGGAACTTTTAAAACATACGGAAGGATGTTTATTGTTCGGCTATTTCTAGTAGATATCCAAGATAAATTAAGGGCAGAACATTTCAAGATGTCAATTTTTTTATTTGTATTCTATAGTGCTATTCTCTTGAGACTGATGTTTCCAAGTCATGAATGAAGAGAAGGGTTAACGATTCCCCTGGCTTAAAATCACATTGCAGATCTGCCAACCACATCATTATGCGAAAATTGGTATAGTGCCCAATTATTTTGTGTTTACAAAACAGAAGTCAAAGCTTTGGATGACATCACCGTTATCTCATACACAAAACACACTTCAAACAAGGGACGAAATTATCTCTTTACATACCTCCATCTTTCGTCTTCTACTAAAGAAAGCACCCGTGATCTCGAAGCACTAGAAAAAGACGGAAATGGAACTTGCTCTTGCGTTTAAACTAGTCAAGAAACTGCAAGTGTAGGGTGCAATGAGTCTTTATATATTACCACCCACCAGATTTCTGATTGGTCTCTCGGAGGTTGCCAAACTACAAGATCGCGTTACATTTGCCCCTCAAGACGCCGCCAGCACATACATTCCTAACCTTCGTCGATCCGGCAAGATTCCCACAGCCTACAGGAGGTGTCTCAAGACTTGTCACACCTCCTATTCATGGACAGGGTGTGGTTTTTCTCCAGTCCAATGTCTAACTAATTATCAGTATCACACAGGCCAGATTGATTTCCTTCATCCCCAGGTAATATGCAGCAACATTAGATCTTCTTGTGAAATAGCTACGGTAATATCAGGTAACAGCTTCGTTTATAAACGCGCTTTATTATCAAGGTGTGAAATGTTAATTGTAGTAACTTTATTTAAAATATTGTCCGTAGCTAATTTTATTGGATTTGCACATCTATCCTTGTTTCTTCGAATATCATAATCTCAAATCTGGGACTTACCAAGTATGTTTCAAGGCAGGATCCCAATTAAAAAAAAGTTTTTTTATAAATATTCTGTAAGAATCACTATGGGTACAAATATGTACATGAGTACACCCTCAGTAGTGTAATAAATGGAAACGTAAAGGCAAAAATTTAAATGTTTTTAATTTGTGTATATTTTGTTTTATATTACCTCAATTTTTTTCAGTGCATTACTTCAATAATTAAAACTGTGAATTTTGAGATAGTAAAAAACTTATAAAATGTATTAATTTAAAATGAACCCTCTAAAATTTATTATGGTTAAACATTGAGGGTTTTACTATCATAGTAGTTAATTTTTAGGTAGATTTCGAAGAAAAATCTACCTATTGCAATCGATACCATGTCATGACTTTCAAAAAATTCTTTCATATCTTTACGTTTCATGCCTCCCTAAGTACGAAACCACCGCCCGTTCAATTTTTTTTTTGTGATATATATATCTTTACACGCTAGAGCCCGTAATTTTGAAGATATTTGAACCAAATTTTATTATGTTATTTCTAGGCCCAATAGTTGTGACAAGTTCGTTAATGAGCAAAATTGGCCCAAGGGGAGGGTCGGAGGAGGGGGTTGAAATTTTGAAAAATTTATATCTCGACCCCTACGATGTATAGACGGAAACTTTGTTTGAATAAATTAAAGAACTCCCTATGGAGTTCACAGTAACACCAACGATTCGGGGGTTCTGGGGGTACGAGTGGGGTTGGTTGGTAGGGGGATGGAAATTCGAAATTTTTGAAACCACGTCTTATGTGGTATCGTTGAAAAGCTCTTGATGAGTACTCTACAAATCAATAACTCGTTTCTCGATAGCTCTCAAATAAGGCGAGATTTAGCACTTCGAAATCTACCTCAGCCTGTAGGCCTGCCTAAAGGGATTTTTTATACCGGTAGGACATAGTACGAATAATAACGCTGCAGCGCCCTGTGATTAGGTTATCACTCTTAGATAATATTTAGGGAGCCTAAGTTATACCTTTAAATCCATTTTTATATTAGTGTTTTGCCATTATTACTGTATTAAAAAAAAACACACACATTATTAAAATATGTATACATTGCACAAACATTAAGCCCAATGTCTATTACAAATAACGACCTAATATGGTTAAATATACCAGGAACGATTGGTGTTACTTAACACACACATTTTTAAAGACAATTTCTGGAATGTAAACATACACAAATAATTAAGTTTTGCCTTTAGTAATGTATTAGTAGCAATTAAAAAATATCCATGACCAGACTATATATATAACGCACCTCATACATATATGTATATTTAAAGAGGAAGCACTTAAATTAATCTTCAATTCTATTTCAGGACGATGCTACTAGTGAATGATGTCCTTAATGTAGCCTCTGTCTTTTTTTTAACTCTTCCACAGCCATGCACTGTATTATAAGAACTGGACCATGCAAGGTCTGTTAGCTGGAGTTGAAGGATAATTTCGCTACTTTCATAAGTTACTAATATTAGATCGTGCACTGTGGGTGGAAACTAGTTCTATCCAAAAGTCATAGTTTTCATTTAATTAAAATTTAATTGGTAAAGCTACGTTCTCATAGATAAAAGTTAATACTACCACTCAGCAACGGGGAAGGCTACTTGGTAAATGTTTAGTGTTATCAACTGCAATTCTCTGAATTACTGCTACTCTCACATTAAGATGGGATGGAGAATATTATCAAGAAATGTTTAAACAAGTAACACAATGTTTAAGGAAGAATAAACATATAATTATAGCAATCAAAGTGTGAAGAAAAATCTATGTTTTTTTTTGTAACTCGTGAAGTCGGTACGAAAAATATAGGCCCATTAATAATTTAATATATATTTTATTAAATTATATAATATAATTTTGTATTTCATTTGTATGCATTGACTAGTTTTAGAAATTCAGGCCAAGTTAAAGCATGCAACTCTATTTTTATTTGAAATACTGGTATATAATACTGTAAAGCAAAATGAGAAATATTACATCAAGACTCCTTAAAAGGTTTTAGAAGAAGCGAAGAAATATATAAATTTTGCTTCTTTCCAGTTCATTATTTACGATTTGCCTATTTATATCTTTAAAAAAAATGAACGCCCGCCAATCAACTCCCAGCCATTGCCCTCGGACCTCTGAAAACCCTTTACTAGACTAGTGGCAAATACTTATTGAGAGTATTTGCTAGTGGTCCACAAATTTTTCGTGACACCGTCCTCCTCAACTCCATTGACTTTCACTGACCAGCACACTACATTCAGTAAGAATGATTCATTTCAATCCACAAATAATGGTTCTTATAATACTTTATAAAAGGAGTTAACAATTTACATTTATTATAAATATAAAAGAAAACTTAACAGCATTTTCATATTTCAGTCTAATAAACATTTTATGTTAGTGGGTTGAAAGCTTATGACGATCAGGTTGAAATTTGTGTTGTGATACTAGTTTCCCTATGTCCGCAAAAAAAAATAAAAAAAAAATAAAAAAAAAAAATAAAAATAAAAATAATAATAATAATAATATATATATATATATATATATATATATATATATATATATATATATATGAAAGCAAAACACCTTAAATATTAACATCAGCTCAAAAGTAATTTCTTAGTTCAATTATATTTTCCTCCTCCCCCCCTCCCCCGCGGGATATTCCTTAGCGCTCTTCCTAGGTAGATCTCATCGCACATTCTGGGAAATTTTCTAAATAGTTTTCACACCCAAAAGGTTTAGAATTTAAAAAGAGAAGGATTGGTAGAATGACCACAAGAAATGGTAAATACAGTATAATAATAATGATGATAATAATAATAATAATAAATAAATAACAATGGCCATTTCGG
This sequence comes from Ectobius pallidus, assembly GCA_964059195.1. NCBI lineage: Eukaryota > Metazoa > Arthropoda > Insecta > Blattodea > Ectobiidae > Ectobius > Ectobius pallidus. Next base: position 80,403,569 of record CAXKWD010000003.1, read on the forward strand.
CCACGACATCTGACTAGATCGGGTAAGATGTTGAATTTTATGAAAATAACTACAACATATAACATAGGCCTACACATAAAGAACTTGTAAGCAGTAGGCTTTAGATAAATGGGAAAGCAGCACAGATATTTGAGTGGGTGAGAGACAGAGCCAAGGATTCCAGAACAAATTACTGAAGCCTGGAGGTGTAAGCAGGAGGCGCAAGAAGTCGACCTCCGATCAGAGGTAACGATCAGGCAGGGAGTAGGGCCAGGGCCTGATCTGTATGCAGACAACGAACTTCCTGTTCCGGCCCGCTCGCAAGTGGGCAGGAATCTGTGAGGAAGATGACAACTCTCCCGGTAAGGCAATCACATGTGTACCACCAGCAACCCGTTACTTCAACTCTACAATGTATGCTTTTTATATATCATACCATATGAGGGATATGTAGTCAGTGTTTGAAAAGCGTATTTATGTAAATTTTGTTGGATTGAGTAAAGGGCACATAAATGATCCTTAACCATCTGAGTGTAATCTGCTTCAAAAGCCAATATTTATAATTGATTCATTTAACCTTTTTTTTTCCTATCTTTCATTTTACTAGTTTATTTTTTGATCCCTCAAGGGTATATGTACGTGAATTATTTTGAAATTTATGTTTTTTTGTTTATAGCACTAAAAAATTGTGCTGAATTTTCTGCATCCATTGATAGCCTATATAGTTTATATAGGTTTAGAAATTATTTGTGCCACTTAAATGGACATTTAAATATGTTTACACGCTCTGAGCCACACCCTCAGAAAGGTCAGATGAGAAATTCACTATTAACTAAAAATTAAATTTCCCGGTCACACATAATGTTAGGTAGCTCCACAACCATTAGAGATAGAAGGCTGAATTTTTTTACAGTAATTCTACATGCATATATGCATAAAGTAGACTACAATGATGCCCATAAGTATAAAATTAAGAAAATGTGTCATGAAATATTGATTCAAATTTCAAGATATTTTATATGCGATATATAAAAATTAATTGCATTAAAATAATAACTTTAGCTGTATAAAAGTAGTCTACTTTGTAGAAAAATATGTTCATTATATGCATTTAAAAATTAAAAGGTGTCAGAGAAACCAGAAAAATGTTATGCCTATAGGAAGTGATAAGTGCATCTGAATTAATTTTTTTCATGCTCCTATAAAACGTGTAATTTAAAATTAACTTGGTAATTTTTTTAGACTTTTATCTGCTAGTTATGTTCTAGTAAGCCTTGTTATAGGATCCTGTAATTTTTGTTCACTTCTGAGTTCATTTTCTTGTAAAATTGTATTATTTTAGAACCTGCATTTTTGTTATCTTTTTGTGGTTGTTCACGTACATATACCCTTAAATGGTTCCTCGTATACACAATCTGCTATTCGTTAAATATTCGTTACATATACGTGCTACATGCCATACATTTAATTTTTTTTTTATTATTATTTAAAGATTTTAAAGCCAGTCCAACAATCTATCGGCATAATATACTGAAATAAAATCATTCGAAAATGCTTAGTATTAAAGATCGCTTTACGAAAATTAAATATCCTGGAGTTCTTGCTAAGATCTTCCTAAAAGTTTACTTCATGACGGCCCTAACCCTAAAAGCCTGCACATAGTATTAGTTAGGGCTCCGTACACAATGATAAGGGAGGAAGAAATGTATTCGTAACGCTGCATTGTCAAAGGAGGGCCTATTTATTAATTCATAAACTTCACGATTTGACTGTTCATTAATTATCTTATGCTGTACAAAAAAGTACTTCTCAGTTCGAGTTCTTCTATCACAAATTCCTTTAAGAGTAACATTGCAAACAGGAAAATATTTACATTTATTTATAATGTATTTATTTGCTTGAGGGAAGGAGGAAGAGATTATTTGGAATAAGGTCTAGTGAATTTATGGATGTGAACTTTGAGATGAATTACTACACTACTCTATTGTACAAATATGCCAGGTCCCTTCATCAGTAAAAACAGCAAACATCCTCCTGTTAAATCGCAACGATCCTCAAACCGCAGAATGCTGAGAACGACTTTGAGATCAGGTGGTCTTCCTTGGTGCCCACCAGATTGTGTTATTTAAATGACACAGGAAAACAGAGGCGAAGGTATTTAACTTCCTTGAAGAAATTCTAATTTATTCGGATCACACATAGCTGTAATTACTCAGGCTTTTGTGCAGGTTCAAAAACAAGGTTGGCGTAAAACATGCCAGGGAGCGCCAAAACGACACATTTAAAAGCAATGTTGTTTAAACATAGGCGTGATTGTCATACGTCATATTTTCTAAGAAAGCTGTGAGAAAGTCTACATGCAATGGCGTGTTTCCAATTTCTATGTAAGGGATTTCTTTAGGAACAATTTCATTATATTACTGTTTACTGGTGATAGGTTTATCGTCAATTACCTGCTCTTGTGACATAAGTGGATAATATCACAATATATATATACACAGTAACTTCAAGTTAAGACGGACGAAATGACCTACGAGATGAGAAGGGTATATTTGATTCAGACTTATTGTTCCAGATGTTATGACAGGTTCGGATTAACGCCAAGGAAGAGTAGGCTGTATGAACCACAGGGGTGGCACGAATCACAGTTAAGTGCCAGAATGGCACTTGATGAGATTGTGTGGCGGGCGAGAAATGCCTGTCCGTTCGTCCGTCCGTGAGTCTGTACGCGCGATAACTCTAATACGCTTTATCGGATTTTCATGAAACTTTGTATACTCATTTATAACGTTCATGCGACGAAGCCTATTGATTTTGGATCAAATCGGTTGACTAGAACCGGAGTAATGCCCAATTTAGTGCCTATTTTATGGTAATACTGTATATTAGAAAGAATTTATCAAATGCAAATCAGTTCTCATGACGACATATTGTACATATATGGGATTGGAAGTTGCAATACAGTTAGCTTTGACAATACCACTACCCACATATTCCTACTAAACTTTAGACCATTGATCTTTCGTAAGCTGTGCTTAATGAACCGATCTGGAGCTTAACTCGAAAATCGATTACAAAATTAACTCATTTTCTGCATGTGATAATTGCAATTTATGCTGGTTAAACAAAAGCATTCTGGCACTTTCTTATATCAGTTTATCTGATTTTATTAAGTGCCAATATGGTACTTTATGAGATTGTGTGTGGGGACGAAAAATGTCTGTCCGTCCGTCCGTGTGTCTGTACGCGGCATAACTCAAGTACGCTTTTCCGGATTTTCATGAAACTTGGAAAACACATTTATAATGTCTATGGGAAGAACCCTATTGATATTGAACCAAATCGGTTCACCGGTACCGGAATAATGCCCAATTTAGTGCCTATTTTAATATATTATGGCGCCTTTCTATCGGATTTACATGAAACTTGGTATACGCATTTATGACGTCCATGAGAAGTGACCTATTGAACCTGAACCTAATGTGTTGACCGGTACCGGAGTAAAACCCAATTTAGTGTATATTTTAAAGGCGCAATAACTCAAATACGCTTTACCGGATTTTTATGAAACTTGGTATACACATTTATAATGTTCATGGGAATATGTATATTGATATTGGATGAAATCGGTTGACCTGTTTCGGAGTAATGCTCAATTTAGTGCCTATTTTATGATAATATACGTATTCGAAAGAATTTATAAAAAAAAAGCAAATCAGTTATCTTGACAACATAGTCAATTGTTTTACTGTGATATTATGAGGCTTTGGAAATTAAAATACAGGTAGCTATGACCAAAAACACTATTGTTTTACATGCGCCTATCCAACTACACCGTTCAACTGACCCAGGTGGCCTAGTTGGTAGCGTCTTGGCTTCTCATTCTGGAGTTCCATGGTTCAAATCCCGAAACCGGCCAATTTAACTTTTTTTTGTATCTTTATGTGAGTGAGCGATTGTCAAGATATCACAAATCTGTACAGTTCAGCTGATGCTGGAAGATTTTAATCTGATTAAAAAAGAAACTAGACCTTTGTTCTTCCGTAAGCCCTGCTTAATGAATAAATCTGGAGCTTAACTTGGAAATCAATTAAAAAAAAAAACATATTCTGCATATCATTGCAGTCATAACTGATTAAACAAAAACATACTGGCACTTTTTTACATCAGTTTACCTGATTTTATTTTAACATGCGATTTAATTTCAGGTGTTCCTTTGTGGTTAATTAAGTACATGTAAAAAGGCTGATGGGATTTAAATAAATTAAAATAAATAAATGTTCGCAGAAAAAATTCGTTATCGTCTTTTTAAGTGTGAAATGACATAGAATTAATATTTAAACTGAAAGTGAAGATTCTTATTCACAACAAAATAGCATCCACAACTATTTAAACTTGAATTTCAAAATAATGTAAGCTGATTTCATGTAAACAGCAACAAATGATTCCTCATCCGTTTTAAAAAGTAAATGGTCTTTCTAACAACTGTCTTAAGAAAAGAAAGTCTAGAAAACATCGAGACAGATGAGTGGTGACGATGAGGAGGGGATGATAAAGATAATGTGATGATTCTGTTAAGTAATTCTGGCACAGTTAGAATCCACTCAAGCACTTAAACTGCTAGACTAGTATAAAATTACTTGAAAGAACGAAGAGACCTTCAATAAAATTACTTGCTTAATCTAGCACAGAAATAAAAAAAATGGGATATAAATGTGGAATAAACTAAGAACTAACCTACCTTACAAAGAATGAATGTAGTTGAAATGAAAAACTAAAACAAAATATGAAATAACAGGTCTGTTAACGAAATAAATGATTACTGAAATGTTGATAAAATACAGTCATACTGAGTTCTGTGAGTTTAAAATGTGGGAACTCTTTAAAATGTTAAAGAGCAAATACGAGTATATTTCAAGCGATTTGTGGTCATCTTACGTGATCAAGACATGAAGTAAAAATTAAAACACTGCTACGTCTAACAAACAATTTTAGGTGATTATGCACCTATGCTGGCTGGCTCGACGTAAGAATGTTTAATTTTTACTTTGTGAGTTGATCACTGAAGACGAACAAAAGTTGGTTGAAATTATTTGATTTTTTTCCAATTTATATTTTACCGGTTTATTGAGAAGGCGAAGTTACCGCATTTTATACTCAAAATCAGGTTATCTGGAGACGTGCAAACGTTATGGTGTGTTATTTACAACGGGAGTGGAAACAGTAGAGGATTATATATTTTGAAATAGAGGTGCTAGTTATTTCATAGACGAAGAAAAGAACTCGAAAAGTATATGTATAAGTATATGTGAATGAGAAAGTGAGAGTGTCACTTTTAGAACCTTAAATCTTCATAGTTCTGGGACTCACTACAATAATCCGTTCGGTTAAATGTTATGAAAATCTCGAAAAACGACATAGATGACTTGAGAAAAAAAATCTGAATTATTGAAAAGCACCCTGTGCCGCGTGAATGATCGCGACAACAGTTTAGTCTCTCCTTCAGGATAAATATTAGGAAACGAGGAAGCTATTTCTGCAGTAAAGTACGCAATTTCTGTATTTGCTATCAAGGACGCGTTCGAGTTGGCAATGGCGAAAACTTGGCTACCGTAATAATTTGTGAGATTCTGCACCCACAACATGCTCTCTCTCGCTGGATGAGCGAAGGTCGCATGGAGATGCAGCGGCAAAGGGAGGGGCCCGGAGCTGCCTTCACACCTGCTCGTTCGCCAAATGAGTTTCCCAGAAGCATGGATCTGATTAACAGCCCCCTCGAGTCTTTGAAGACGCTCATGGGCTATGAATCTGGCGTTAAAATCTTTAAAGCGCTTTAAACTGATACTAATTATTGCCACCACCAAGACCAAAGAGTTTTTAATATCTCAGCTCGCTTTACTTTAAAACCATTTCACCTAAAATTATTACAAGCTAGACAGTAAACAAAGATAAAGTTATTGCCACAATGAATGAATAATTGGCGGGTGCGCGGGCAAAGAAAGTTAAGTCCACCATCCTCAAAAATTGAGATATGTCCATAGAGTTGTAGATAAAAATGTTCTCTACATTTGTGTTAAGTCTAGTAAGTCATATTCAAAATTATACGGTAGTTATGGATGTGTGGCTCATGGGTTTATCCATCTCGAAAGCTATGTTGGGCAGGTAAAGTGTGTTAAGTCAGTCTAATTCTTAGTAACAAGAAAATGGACTTAACTCTCTTTGCCCGCACACCCGCGAATTTCTTCATACATCGTTACATAGGCGTTTGCCCGTCTGGACAGAATGGCATAACGAACTGGGGACTCGCGGTTAGCACTCAGACTTGCACGATCGTACGGTAATTTCCTCGTTCAAGTAGCTCAGACTCAAGAGGCAGAGGGCAACCAGTTCCCATGCATCCCTATACCAGTAACAGGCGGACAAACTGAATCATGTTGGGATTCTAAGGCTACCACATACGGAAAGTCATGTTATACTATGCTATGCAAGGTTATGTTAGAAAACATCGCTCCAATGCAGTTTATTTAGGAAGGCACGTTCAAGCAGCTATGCTAAGCTGAGCTGAGCTAACCTACGCTACATTTCACACACCGCCGAGGAGGCGATTTTCATAGCCATAGTTCCATTAAAGCATGCTTCGCGCATGCGTACAAGTTGTTTACCCCGCTGTCTATCAGACTGGATAGGCTTTTGTATTGAAAATAATAAAAACAAACTTAAAACAAAATAAGATAATCAAATAGCCTAATCTTATCTTACCTCAAACATATTTGAATTTCTTCAAAGTAGAAATATATTTAATTTAGACATATTAATAATATCGTAAACATTTTAATACAGAAAGATTATTTTTTGTGATGTGGCGAGAACGCACTGTCCGACGGCCTGGAAGCAAGTCGTCGGGAGGTAAAGGCACTCCAGCTGTAGATCGCAAAAATAATATCTGTGCAATGGGCTTCATGTAACCATTTCAAATTACATGTTTATAAAGGACCTGGAATTTAAATATTAAATGACGCAGTAATGTGTAGTTACGTGATCAGTACTGATATGCACTGTCGTACACGCGCAGCGGCCGGGCTGGTCCATTTCGTGTTACAGCATAACTTAGCTTTTAAGATTGGTTAGCACGGCTTAGCATAGCACAGCATATCTTTCTATGTCGCTCTGTATGACTGAGCTTTAAAATTTTCCTACAGAAAAGGACAAGTTTCGGAGAGGCAGACGTGCTTTCAGGAGTACCTCCATTCAACCCACTGCCAAATTGCATTTTCGTCATTTTAAATTTCTAATAGTTTATGTTTACTGTATCGGCGCCTTGTTCTGTATCAGAATGTGAAGTGAGAAAGTTGTATTGCCTATGATTATGGTAAAGAAAGTTGTGAGTGCATTGCCAACATATTTTATTTGGATTGTGTATCCTTCAGGGATGCTACACAAAGCGTGGCAACTACATTACATGAAATAATTTAATTTTCACGATTTTATCGAAAACGGCCCTAACGATGTTTACATTTTGTATGCGAATTGCATAATGCAGTTTAGATAGTATACTATGTATTATTACTGTATAATATACCCTAGTACAGCGTTTCTCAACCTATGGTCCGCGAAGATGATGCAGATGGTCCGCAGACATAATTAAAAAATCATAAAGAAAGTGGAAAGTAAAGAAGTAAATTTTTTCCACATATTTCATTATAATGACCTATATTAATCATATAGGCCTTCTTTTAAAAGTGGGATGTAAAATTAGGGGTCCGTAAAATTTTTTTAGACATTTTAGAGGTCCTCGGGTTCAAAAAGGTTGAGGAACACTGCCCTAGTACATTAAGAGCTAACACCTTTATTTCAATATGTATTTTTTTCAATAAATTTTCCGAAGGGTAGTTAAAAGCCCACTCATTTCGTACACAAACTTAGGTTTTAAGCCTTTCCTCGCGAAAAATGCGACTTGGATTGAGGCTGAGACAACTGAATGCGTACTACTGCAAGGCGTACTCTATACTGGATTACGTTAAGATTAGAGGAAGTTATGGGAATTTCTCACATCAGGTATTTAATTCATTCACCGAATAGCACACAAAAGAAGGGCTATTTTCATTACGTTCCATTCCCAACTGTCATCCTTCAAGATTATTCAAAACTATTCTATAAATTTCAATGGCAGCAATGAACCAAAAGTAAAACGCCTGCAGAGATTCGTTTAGATAACCCGCACAACATGCAGTAGCAGTTCCAACACAGCACAGTTCGTTCAGGAATGACACTTTGACAGGTTCAACTGTCCAACTTCTGACAGGTGCCAAACGTCAGCAATACGTACCAAACTAAAACTGGGAAGCTAATTTGCAGCACATGTTTATTTCCATAAAACTTTCAGCACAAACACAGTACTAAAATTCACCAGATTCTAATAATAAACTTCAATGAGAACAGCAATATTCATCCCTCACAGACCCTGATTACCTTTTATGTTCCTTTTGTTGCGATCAGGTTAGACTATAATAACGATATTAATGAAAGCTTAGATTATGGTAACTTATGACTAGGGGAGGATTTCTATGACATGTCATATTTTTCCCCTTTGCATTATTTCAGGTTTCCGACTAATTTAAACCCGATTCCAAGCATGCTGGTGAAAATAGAACGGCTTTTATTGTGCATATAACTGCATATTTAGGAAATTTTCATCTATTGTAGCATATTTAGTACGAATATGCATAATTAGGTCATGTTTTTGGCATATTTGTGTGCATATTAAAGAAATTTTGAAGTTTCATGTCATATTTTGTAAATTTTGCAATATAATGATAATTTTTGAAAATTTACACTATATTTTAATAACTGTAATGAAACTTAAAAAAATATACACAATGTGCAAGTGGTAAAGTCATATTTTAATGTTTTTGGGTCATAAATGATGCATATATCCCATTTTTTAGGTCATAGAAATCCGCCCCTACTTATGACAAACGTTTCACTAATTCAAAATTTTTCTTATGCCAACTACAGTATTAATAAATGAAGTGTCACACCGATTTTATCTTAATTTTCTGACAAATATCATATTTCGAGTTTAATAATGTTATTTCAGAACGATCGTATATGAATAGAGCTTGATCTCAACTGTAGTTAAGATTTGAAATTGCTCCAACTTTCTGCAGGCTAATCTTGATGCATTACTTCGCACACAATGAGCGATTACTGAATGTCTATTATTACCCTGTTAGCCATGTTCAGACGTAGGACGAGACAAAGTTTGTTAATAATGTACAAACTTTGGTTATCATAACGCCTACTCGTATTCTAAACTTAAAATAAATAATAAAAAAAATCGGGTGAATGAAACGCCACGCGACAGACGTGAAACTTGGATTTTTAAATTTTGGATTGATGGATTTTTTTAAATTTTGGATTGTTGGACTTAGGTTTTCGGACTTTTTTAATTTTTAATTTTTTAAATTTTGGATCTTTGAATTTTTTTATTTTTTGGCTTTTCGATTTTTTAATATTGAATATTTAGATTTTTCAATTTTGGATTTTCAATTTTTTATTTTGGTTTTTATATTAAATTTTGGATTTTATATTTCATAAATTTGGATTTTTAAAATTTTTAATTTTGGATTTTTAGATTTTTTATTTTTCCAATTTTGGATTTTTTTACAATGGTGAAGGGCTCACCACGCCACTAAGCTCCAAGCAGTAATAGCCCCCCGCTCAAAGCCTGACACCTTTCCCTCGCGCGCTCTCGTAATTTTTTATTTTTATTTTTTAATTTTGGATAATCCTGATCATTGAGTTGTTTTCTGTGCAGTCCGTCACAGCCCCACTACTTTCGTGGTGATTTTGTTCATAACGCAACTTTGGGTTAGTTCTCGATTTACTCCCAGCGCGCCTAAGAAGTTTCACTTCAAAAATCCGGATACGGTCCCAAACAAAGGGACGAATAATTCCTATTTAGCTCACAAATCAAGTGTAAAAATCTTTCCGGAAGTATCAAATCCTGAATGTATACCCAGGGCCGGGTTTCTTTTGTTATTGGCGATAAACGCGGATTGTAACAGAGAGATTCAGCAAAGCAGTAAATGCACGATTTATCACAAATGTGACTGTTTTATGGCTGTAATTTTGTCGGGAATATTCGCGAAAATTGGCCGTTTCTGCGAACATCTTCATGTTCACGATAAAAACTAAAAATGGCATAGTAAAAAATTTATACCTTTTGAAGAAGGAATGAAAATTATTTGGAAAGGTACATTAACCCTAAAGTAGACTACAGACTATCCTTTCTCTTTTATGACCTGCAGGAGCATCATGACAGATGAAAGGGTTTTTCTGAGCTTTTGGGACATTCCGTTAGAAGTAGGCTACTTTCGTTTTGAAGTTCTTCAAGTACGTGAATTAGCTGCAAAAAATTAATGAGAGAAATTATTTTGTATGGACCTACAAATTTTTTTACAATCAACGTTTTCTAATAAATAAATTAAATAAATGTTATTTTATAAGAATAGTAATAATATGAAACGTATGAGTATGACATTCAACATTTCCACAAAATCTCTACTATACTTTATAGACTACTAGAAATACATTTTAAATATGTTTAGCTAATTTAAAAAAAAACAACAAAAAACCCTGGCCTGAGTTTATCTATACAAAACATAAGCAGAAAATTTGCGATTCTGGTATTTCATTAAATAACAATTCGTGTCCAAAGCAGCAGAGCTCCACGATTAGAAACTTGATATAAATTTTTCTTAATGAAAAAGGCAGCGGGCAAGTATAACTGGAAGCTCTGGGAATTATTTAAAAAAAAATGGTAAAGCTATTAATGAGCAGTACAGTCCCAACAATAACAAAAATTAGATTTCTAATAGGACGAAATGTCTCTTAGACCAATGTCAGGGGGATAGCAAGCATACGACAACATTTAACCTGTTTCTTCTTGTGTCTGGAGGGGAGCCTGCCACTTCAATAAGAACGTACAATACTCGGTGTAATATATATTGCAAAACAATACAGCAGAGCGATTATGCAAATGATACGTAGTGACCTTTGCAAATACGATCATACAATAGTTTGTTTAAATAGCAAACAGATGGCATCAGTTGTCATTATTACCCATTGTGTTTACGGTCCATTGGGGACTACAATCCACGTGAATACATTTGTTTCGGTCTATTATTTTTTGTTTATTAAATGACACCAAGGAGGGATCAGAAATTCAGTATACAATATCTACATGTCAATTGATACAAAACAGATGTTTCGGTCTTTTACTACTGCCTAACGGGACTAAGGCGAAGGCATTTCGACCATGCATTAAGGCGTTCAGTTAACCCTGTCATAAGCAGCCTCCCTAACACGCCCCAATTTTACAGAAAATGTACACTTAAAATTGTAACCAAAGTATTAATATAAAACTGGTCAGAACCCCTTTCGGAGGCAGATATATGATATGCTGTGAAAGGGATTCATTTTAAACAAACAGACAAAACAAAACAAATAATTTCAAGCATAATAAAACCAACATAATATCTAAACTAATAAACTCCGTGGCACTAAAACGCTAGTGGGATGGTCTCCGAACACTACTAGGAACAGATGACACGATTGGGGGCATGTGACCACCATACCAACACCTACAGCCATTATTGCTGGTTTTTGTGACTGTAGCCGCTACTTATTTATCAAGTAGCTAGTCGGATGTCTTCACGAGGCTGGATGAACAGCGTTCTAGACCTCCCTACTTCACAACAAGCCAAGGAGGCATACGGGATCGAACCCAAACCTGTGGATCCGTAGTCAACAACGCTAAGCACCAGACCACGCGGGTGGTGCATAATTAATATCATGTAACTCCAATAATTAATTATTGCAGAACTAATGTTTATGCAAATTTTGTAAGGTAACTACGTATAGTTAAAAAAATTCTATACTTATAATGGGGTGTTGGTAATGTAACGCATGAAAAAAAAAATTACCTTGTAGCTACACAGTAGAACCCAGCCCCAAATTCAATGCTGTTCATGTTCAGTATTGTATTCGAAATGTTTCAAGATCTGGAACGTTACTAAATTCACTATTTTCTTCCTCTTCCATAAGCTAAGCCATCTCAAAGTTAATGGCCAGGAATAACCCCACTCTGTTATTCAATACATGTTAAAATAGGATTCTGAGACGTCAGAGCACGAGGGAAGGAAATTAGATCATTGCTCATGGCATATTCTTCAATCCGCTATGATAACTATTTTTCTGCATTGGTGGCTTCAGAACTACTTGAAACAGAATAATACACTTTCCACATATTTTATATCCCCTTACTCTCATGCATCTACATATACACAAATCGGATTTTATAAACGAAGTTTATATGCTATTTCACAAACTAAAATTACATTTAAAAATTGCCTATCAAGGTGCAAAATATATATATAAGATTATGTGGTTTCAATATTTAAAATGAGAAGCCAAACACACAAAACATCGAAATGATATAGTACAAACTACAAAGAAATACGAGAAAATCTGCCCTGCACTAGTTCAAAACCGTGCAGGGTTATACCCCTTTTGCGCTGACATTCCGAAATTATCACAGCTAACTAGGGCTTTGATCTTGCCCACATCTAAAGACCCATGGGATGGGTTTTTGATTTATTAATGGACTTTTACTAGTTGCATTATTACCCTAACAAAGCACCTAGAACTGTTTATATTAGTTTGTGATAATTCGGCTACCCTACTATGGCAACTTGGGTTTAAGCCTAGCGGGCTATGGTTAAGCGAGGCAACGGTTCAGCTCCCAATCCCAGCTCCAGTTGAAACACAATCATGAAAATGCCGCAGTATTTTAAAGGCTTCATTATGGGGAACTAACTGTGAAAGATTTTAGATAATACGTAATTATACCTCTCCGATTTTTTCATGTAATTCTTAATTAAATAAAATATTTTCTACGCCTCCATATTATGAGGGCCATTCAGTAATTAAAGAGACAAACTGACCTGGAGAAAAAACAGTTTATTTCTACAAAACAAGACTTTTCCTACTTTTAAACATAATCCCCATCAACATTTATGCACCTGTCCCAACGGGTTACTAGCTTTTTTATACCGGTTGCAAAGAACTCTTTGTCTTGGTGTCTGAGCCAATTTTCCACAGATTTCTTGGCATCCTCGTTATCCTGAAATTTCTTCCCACGTAATGCCTCCTTCAGTGGACCAAATAATTCGAGTTTCAAGTGAGGAAGTTGCAACTTCAACAGGCCGGCCAGAACGGTGTTCGTCAGTCACTGAATCTAGACCACTTTTGAACTGTTCTACCCATTTGTAAAAATTTTTCTCGGTTTATACAACTTTCACCATGCACTTTGGTCATTCTAGAGTATATATTAGCTGGTTTTTCACCTTCAGCAATCAAAAAAGAATCACATAACACTGTTTTTTAAGGTAACCAATGTGGAATTTTCAAGAAGACCCGACAACGTTAAACTTAATTTTAAGGTTATAAACAGAGCAATGTTGATCCATCAGCTGATTAGAGCTCATCCCAGTGATGCCAACTTAAAATCCTAAACGTATCAAACTTGTACTACCAGCCGTCTTTACCCCAGACCAATTTGTCTCTTTAATTACTGAATGATCCTCGTACCTGTCAACATTTCGGTTCAGAAAATGTTGTCGGAAACAATTCATGGACAGGGGCTAAGTACATTTCGGAAAAATACAAGAAAACCTGTTTCAAATACAATATGAGCCCTCACGAGTGGAGGATCTTGATTTACGTAATCAAGGCTTTCGAATAAATAGTAAAATTAACGTTAGGCCTACATTCTGAAGTTATGCGATGATTAATCCTTTAGGTGGCAGAGGATATCGTATGCTTTAAGCAGAGTTAAACTAAATATGTCCCTAATTATAGGACATAAAAACGTGCGAAACATTTTCCTAACTTCCCTTAACATTTCTCCAAATACACAGCCGGTACTACTACACACATTTTTTCTCGTGCATTATCTCTATTGGAAATTACATTCATTCCATTATTTTTAAACCTCCACCGACTGTTTATTTTAGAACGTAGTGTATTTTATTTCTTCCAATGTGGATGGCACGGTGCTTTAAGAGGACCTTCAAAAAACGTCAAGACTGTCACTGATATCCACATTCGTAAGAAGAGTCCTGCAAAAGAAGTGAAGTGGCAAACCAAAACAAAAGTGGGGCCGCTATATTGGTTTTGTTTGTCCTGTCATCTCCCGTTGATAGGAGAGTGTGGAGCAGGGGGAAAAAGCAAGCCTGGAGATCAATCGCGTGTCAAGACAACAGAAACCGTACTCTACTACTTTTAGAAAGGCTTCAATGTGTTCACTACGCACTAATCACATAACACATTCACTCTTTCCATTTCTACCTCATTGTGCGGGAAGATTTCAAAGAGAAAATGTATTTTGCCTGCCCTATTTCTTGGCAAACTCTACTAACTCAATTGGTGAGAATAAAATGAATATGCCAGAAAGCTGAATAAACTTAAAAACTTAGTTGAAGCATCTAGAACTACGAAACTAATAGTAACTCAACAGGGTAAGGTATTATTGTAGGTGGGCCTATTACAGGAATAATTCTGATGGATGTAAGTTTTCTGCAATTCAATAATTTAAAGGCCGTGTCCATGTTTTTTGTCCTGATTTGTTTACAGTCCACGGTTTGAACCCCCCACCATCGTCCTCTATGCCCGTTATTCTTTATTAAGGTTACAGCATGAAAGTATGAAAATAAAAGTATTAATGTATGGGTGAGCTGATTAGTTTTTAAGCAAAAGTCCAAGGAAAATATTTTGAGATCTACAATTCACGATATTTTTTGTCAATAGTCCACCAAAAAATCGAAAAATAATATTTGCATGACATTTTTAAACAAATTATTAGTATTAAGTAGTTACATTTTTAATCCGATAAAGATAAAATACATTTAAAGAAATAACGGAGAATTCCACGTTACAGGCATACTCTGTATCCCGGTATTCGTACGGAAGACTTGGGCCTATGAGGACTAATAATCATAATGGCATTCAAAAACGCTAAGTGGTGGTGGTGGGGGGCGATTATAATTATACAACCCAACAGATTTAAGAAACACAAAGATAATTAAATATTTTGAATATGTTGGCTAATTTCCGCCGAGATGAAAGACTGTATTTTATGCTGACTGTTATTGAACTATGTGGGGCAACGATTCTCCATACTTACAAATGTAGGGAGATACAGCATTCATTAAAATAGTCTTGACCAGGGTTCAGCGCACTGTGAATACTGTAAGTTCAACGGTCAGTGAACGAGATAAAATTCCTTACTGAAATATTTTTACTGAGACAGGAAGACTACGAAATGTTTTCACTAGCATTTCTTGGCTTAATCTCTGGACACTCATCGTTAAAGAAAAATATATCATATTTCACTACAATTAGGGTCGCAGCAAATACATTTTGGAAAATTACACCTGCTGCCCACCATACAGCCTATTTCATAACTTAGGACACAGAAATTTTGCGACTTTTGCGGAACCAAGGTTTCTTTTTTTAATTTAAAAAGTTGATAAAAGAGGTTTTGACATGCTTGAAGGACATTTTTAACTCGGGATTTTTTTTAGTACGAACATATTTAATTATCACTAAACGATTACCTTTAAATGGGTCTTTACTCCTAGAAAACAGTATTTGTTAGTTTCTTAGTTCTGACGAAATTGTACATCAGTGGTTGATTGTACCAGTGACAAACTAATGTATGAGTTGACACCTCTGCAGCAGATCGCCTCGCGTAAACTCTAGTATAAAAATCACAAGTCGAAAAGAATAATTTTATGTTTCTTCTGATTTTCGAGTTCGATCCACATGGGGATCACACACAGATTTAACTGTAGTAGTTGACTCGTGTAAATTGATTTTTATTAGCGCAAAAATAGTTTAATATTAAGGAAAATTATATATTATCGCAAAACTTTCACAAAATTTGCAACAATATGCAAAATTAAACCATCAATATTCTGTTAGTTCTTTCATGAATGTGCATTGTTATAATAGTTTTTTTATGCAACAAGTATAGAAAGCGACACTTTTTGAACGAGCGAGAAATTTTCAGAACGAGCCGCGAGGCATACACAAGTTGCATACAAGTTGTAGGAGATGCAATATGAATAAATGATCAAAGCCTCCTTATAATTAACTGCAGATATATTAAGAATCGATTTAGTGAAAACTGCGTTGGTAGGGCACTTTGCTATGGTAAATAAATAAACAGCGTGCAAAAAATTACAAACTTTCGAAACTCAGATCAGTTCAAAAATGACATACTACTTTTGAGGTAGGTAGCTGAAAAATATTTTCCATAAACTTCCGGGTCCTAGTTATGATTATTAATTACACTTTTTATTCCTTTATTTCCCTTCCTCTGATGGCCTGGAAGAAAAACACCCTCATCTATACCGCACTCCGTGTAAGTAAAGAGAGTACTTTTGAAAAGCAATGTCGCATAAAGTGAAATTAGTAAACAAAAGGTGAGAGCAGAAATACTCCACACGCTTAATGTGAGGAGGAAAGTTTATAAAGTGGGGTAAGCGTAGATCTTATGTTTGAGAATGGCTTCACCACTGCCGCTCATACAAATGAAGTATAATTGCAGTACAGTGCTTGCTACCCCTGGAACCTGTAGGTGTGGCTAAGCGAATCCCTAAACTGCTCAATCACACATACTAGGGAACGTGTTTTTTTGGTACTTTACGTTAAGGGCAACATACAGAATCATCTCAGCTACGGGATTCTTTTATGGGGCAATCATCCATCAGCAAATATATGTTTTATTTAGCAATAGAGAGCAGTTGGGCTTATTTGTAGAGCTTCGCCAAGAACCACTGTATACCACTATTTGTTTAACACTTATTTTGCCTTCTCTTTCTTAAATTGGTTTAGTACGTGAAGAATAACATTGATACGTATGTTCAGTATTCAAAATTTCATGATTACCCTACTCGTAAAAGAACGAACTTGTACAGCCTATTCCAGAAAGTAAGTTTAGTAAAACTGTTTACAGCCATGAAATCGTAGGTCTTTCTGAAAATCTTAAGAATATGCCATTTAATGCGTTGGCGGCAAACGCTTTATATAGTACACAAAAATTTTATAATTTTAATGATTTGTAAATTTATGAAGTACGGCGAACTATCACATTGCTATGAATTGCAAAAAATTGTTTCCATAAACAACAAACATTTATTTCATTGTTATTAATATTAATATTAGGCAGTCTTTGCGGTCCCGTGGTTAGCGTAGCCGGGTTCGATCCCCGGTACCTCCTCGATTTTTTCTGAGACAGGAAGGTCTGAAACGGGGTGCACTCAGCCTCGTGATTCAAACTGAGCTATTTGATTGAAAAGTAGCGACTCTGGTCACGGAAACCATCATTAACGGCCGTGGAAGTAGGCATGCTGACCACACGCCCCCCCCCCCAATCCTGCCATCTGCCTCTGGTAGATGACGCAGCGGTCGGATGGTAGGCAAAATCCCACAAGGGATATAGCGCCTGGGAGTTTATTATTATCATTATTATTATTATAGGTGCGGAATTTTATTTCCTTGTCTAATTTAGCTTTGTATATGCTTAAATATCAGTATTAAGCAGATTATGTCTACGAAATATCACGAAATTTGTTGGTTTGTTCGTGTTTTCACACGAAATGTGTAAGTGTGAAATAAGCACCCTCCAAGACTTCTTTCGAGAAAAGTGTAAAAATATGGTTTTAAATCATAATTGTCAGTGTTTTGCAATTTATTCATCCTTTTCTTTGTACCATCTCTTTTATCTGCCTTTATGACTGCTGTGAAGTTATAGATACTTATGATCAATTATTTAGTAACGAGTTAATGACTGAAGAATGTAGCCTTTATCATTTAACAGATTCACTATTCTATGAAGAATGTGATCGGCATTCTGTTTGCAATTGCCAACTTGTTAATTTGCCTTAAAATTGTCAAAAACTTATCTTGAGGACTGCCATATGAAGGAATATATTATACTGAAATCAACAGTTTAACCTCACTAAAATCAGGCTCCTACACCCCCCCCCCACCCCCCAGGGCTGTCAGGTTACCGTCTGTCATGAAATTTTGATTAGTTTCCGTATTAGAGGGCGAAGAATAATATACTTTCACTTTTACTATTATCATCTGTAATTTTCTGAAAATAATTGTCCATCACCAGCCTAGTAGGTTGTTTGAACTGCAGTATTAATGAATAGTTTTCATAAAATTTTTGTTGTCAACATCCAAAACACCAAGTAATGTTTTAGAGGCTTTATAATCGGAGTAATGCAACTTTCTCAATATAGACGAAAGTTACATTTAGAAATTATTCTATCTAACACAAAACGCATAGTAACTTCCAAAATTATGGAAAGAACTGTCCAAGATTGATAACATTTTATAACATATTTGAAAATACACAACGACTAGCACATGTTTATTGCTGTAAATATCATTTTACGTAGGCCTATTAAGATTAACAATTTCTGCTTGTATATATAACATCTAACGTTAATCATTCTAATCATAGTAAATCAATAATTTTGTAAAATGAAAATAGACAAAATAGAGGCAAATACCATGAATTTTGAAAATCGATGCGTCAAGTCTAAATGAAACGTGTAAAAGCAAAATAAGATATCAGAATTGATGTGTTTTTATAAAGAAAATTATTCTCACATTAATGACAACCCTGGAGATTAGGGTTACTATCAGACCGCTGCGTCGTCTACCATAGGCAGATGGCAGGACTGGGGGCATGAGATCACGCCCACGGCCGGTAATAATGATATTCGCGACTACAGCCGCTAATTCTTAAACAAGCAGCTCCTCAGTTTTTATTACGAAGCTTAGTGCACCCCGTTCTACACCTTTTCAACCTCAATTTCGGAAAAGGTAATTTCAATTTCGGAAAAAGTAACTTCAATTTCGGAAATACGCTTCTATGAAGAGGGTATAGTAAAGTTGGTACCACGCTAGGACAAATGACTCAATCGGAGCGAGATTATGTAGAGAAGTAGCTAGAAGTTGTACCTAAATGTTCCAAATAAAACAGTTTTGATTTTCTCTGTGGTTTTCATTTTATGCCTCGTCCGCCATTTAAAAAATAGCCCTCGTATTTCCGAAATTGAAGTTACTTTTTCCGAAATTGAGATGACTTTTTCCGAAATTGAAATTACTTTTTCCGAATTTGAAATTATTTTTTCCGAAAATGAAATTACTTTTTCCGAAATTGAGGTTGAAATGGTGTAGATCTCCCTACATCAGAAAAATCCGAGGAGGAACCTGGGAACCAACCCAGGCCTGCGGATACGTAGCCAGCGACGCTAACCACGAGACCGCATAGGCAGGCGGTACTATTGCCACGTATCTTGTGGAAAATATCCTATATACGAGTAATAAAACGAACTAAAGAAGTAGAATACAATCGCCGTTAAATAATCATGACCAGGGCTAGGATTTATATGTACTAAAAAATGTCAAAATATGTACATATATATGTACTAAAAAAATGTCAAAATATGTACATATATATGTACTTAAAATGTCAAAATATGTACATATATATGTACTTAAAATGTCAAAATATGTACATATATATGTACTTAAAATGTCAAAATATGTACATATATATGTACTTAAAATGTCAAAATATGTAGGCTACATATATATGTACTAAAAATGTCAAAATACGTACATATATATATAGGTCTATATATGCAAATATATTTTGTAAAATATGGACATCAAAACAAATTTAACCACTAGACACTACATTTTGTTACTTTTAGAACCTATAAAAATACATTACAAATATTGGATTCATAAATTAAATTATTCATTTTTTTTTTTCAGATCACTTACTTTATTTGTATTCATTCATTGATTATTTCTGCTACCATAACAGTATGCCACAAAATGTTGTTTTAAATTTTCAAAAGTGATTTGTATTGGCTGAAGCTTCGTTCTACTGCACATAAAGTGATTGGCGCGTGTTTAAATTTCACTGATTCTAGTTTTACATTTGACGAACTACTTAAGATTGCACTGATTTCACACATTTCTTCAAAGCCTGGATTTCTTGAAAACACATTGTCCACTTTACATTTGATAAGATCGGCTAAATGTCCACGTATACATTTGAGTTCATGAATCATGTTTTTCACAATGTCAATATTTCCAGGTAATGTCAGATTATTATTTTGTAGTTTCTGAATTATTTTTGTTATATTACAAAAATTTGATTCAATGTAACACAAATCATTTTTCACACATTAATTTCTGTACATAACTGTAATATGTGCTGCCATATTTTCTATCACTGAAAACGACAATTGTATATAGTTTTACTCTTAAGAATGAAATATGTACGAATATTGCATTAAAATCACTAAATATGGACAAATATTTATTTTACATATAAATATGTACTATTGTCAGAAATATGGAAAAATATGTAAAATAAATTTGTTTAATTTGAATAGAGGACAACATAATAGATGGAGATAGTAAAAAAATGTGTCTACATGTGAAATTAAGAAATATGTAATTACATATAAATCCTAGCCCTGATCATGACAAACAAACTGATTAACTACGGTATTTTTAAAACACTGTGTATATTTCAGAACTGACAAACGGTCATGAAATCAAGAGAGCAGTTTGAATATCAAAGTAAAGACGGCAGTTAACAGTTTCAGAATATAAACAATCTACATTAAAGTTGGCAAAATATGAGATAATAAATAGTGATTATTGGGTAATTTAGATCCCTTAAGGGGATATTCACGGCGGATTTGTGCACCAATCCGCTAAATAACACTTCAACCTAGAGACAACACAAACAGCCAGTCCTGACTGAGAAATCCCCAACCCGGCCGGGAATCGAACTCGGGCCGGAGTGGAAGGCAGGCATGCTACCGACTCACCCGCAGCGGTGGAGCAAAGAATAATGCATAATATTTATGACGAGATTTTTAGTCTATTAAAAAAAAACTATAAAAATGGATTTGAATACAATAAAAAAAACAGCTACCATATAGGCTAGATGCTACTGAGCAGAATAGAAAAATGGTATCGCAATATTATAAGAAAATGACTTGGCTATAAAGCGAACTCCTTAAGCCTTTCAGAACTGAATTTCTGTAATATTATATGTAATCGTCAAGTAAAATCATCAGCGGGCTTTAAGATTGAAATCAATGAGGAAAATTCCCCGGAAGTAGTTGGTTTCCGAAAATGGCAATTCTTACTTTTGTATGATTGTTATACAAACGAATAAGTTACTACATCGATCTTAGGCCTACAATTTTAAGGTGACGACTTATACGCCAATAGCAGTGAAAAGGTTAATTATGTTAAAGGGAATCTGAAATGGCGACAGAAGGAAACAAAAGGCCACAATTTAATTCGCCACAGATTGGTTTTATAACATAAGGCAGTTTTCATTTTCTTCTCGTTATAGCCTATCTACTGTACTTCCATGAACGGAAGCTGAGAACTCTAGTATAAAGGCACCCCTATCAACGCAGCATTCCATCATATGATTCATAACACCACCCCGACTTATACCAGACCTCGCGCTGACATACAAACTACCATTATAATCCATTCTAACAGCTTCTACAAAAAATTACAGCATTACACTGTAGGACCATTACTTTACATTATCCACGCCACTTATTGTAAACGAAGACTTCCATTATGTTTTGTAGGAGACTTCATTTCTCCGGGAATTCTTAATCGTTACTCTTAGCTACATCCCACCCTGCTTGCTTTTTACATAAATACGAGTATTACAGCTTATATAGCTTTTAAACATTAAAAATTAAACAAACACTCCCACTGGACTATCCTCCGTTTAAAAAGTATTAGCCTAATTACTGGTTTGTATTTTATGTACGGCAACAATTAATTTGTAAAAAAAATGTTAAAACAAACTAAATATGTAACAACAGCCAAAAACACGAACGAAATTGTTTGTTGCCAGAAGAGCTACAGCAACGATTGATTAAAACAAGGGAACCAAAACCAATCAAAATCACGTAGGAAATTCAAATTATATCGTAAAATTCCGGGTATTTTCCAACGCGTCCGAGTAAATTCAGTAATTTTGTTCATGTCAAAAGTGACTGCTTGTGGCAATATCAACAATTCACTTGAATAGTTACAGTAACTAGATAGAATAATAAAACAGAATAAGATAAGCAGTTTTTAAATAGAATTTGTGTTGCCATATTGCAAACTGGCGATAAGAAACAGGAAATTTCCCGCCCTGATATACTTTTAGGTAGATTTCGAAGAAAAATCTACCTATTGCAATGGATAGCATGTCATGATTTTCGAAAAATTCTTTCATATCTTTACGTTTCATGCTCCCCTAAGTACGAAACCACTGCCCGTTCAAAAAATTTTTTTGTGATATTTATATAATATATATTTACCGGTATATCTTTACACGATAGCGGCCGTAATTTTGAAGATATTTGAACAAAATTTTAATATGTTATTTCTAGGCTCAATAGTTCGAACAAGTTCGTTAATGAGCAAAATTGGCCCAAGGGGGCGGTCGGGGGAGGGGGTTGAAATTTTTTAAAATGTATATCTCGGCCCCTATGAAGTATAGAGGGAAACTTTGTTTGAATAAATTAGAGTACTCCCTATGGAGTTCACAGTGACACCAACGATTCGGGGGTTCGAGTGAGGGTGGGGGATGAAAATTCGAAACTTTTGAAACCACGTCTTGTGGGGTATCGTTGAACAGCTCTTGAGTACTCTACAAATCAATAACTAGTTTCTTGATAGCTCTCATATGACGGGAGATTTTAATGTTTGAAAATAATAACACTTAAAAGAATTATTATAATATCATAATTCTGTCTTGTTTAGCGGCTTTGCTAATTTTATTCATTGCTGATCTTGCACACGGTCTCCCAGAATATTATATCCTATTCTTGTTGTCTAAACAAATGATTGTAGGCTCTTCATCTTGACCGAATTCAGTTCTTATTACTGAGGGTTTGCCATGCCAAGGCTAAAAAAGAAGAGTGCTGCGCAGCGATAATAAATTAAACCAAAAGCACTTTGAAATCTACCTCAGCCTGTAGGCCTGCCTAAAGGGATTTTTTTTATGTAGATTTCGAAGAAAAATCTACCTATTTCAATCGATATCATGTCATGACTTTCGAAAAATTCTTTCATATCTCTAAGTTTCATGCCTCCCTAAGTACGAAACCACCGCCCGTTAAAAAAAAAATAAAAAAAAAAAATATATATATATATATATCTTTACACGCTAGCGGCCGTAATTTTGAAGGTATTTGAACCAAATTTTATTATGTTATTTCTAGGCCCAATAGTTCGGACAAGTTCGTTAATGAGCAAAATTGGCCCAAGGGGGGGGGGGTCGGGGGTTCAAATTTTGAAAAATTTGTATCTCGGCCCCTATGAAGTATAGAGGGAATCTTTGTTTGAATAAATTAGAGTACTCCTTGTGGAGTTCACAGTGACACCAACGATTCGGGTGTTTTCGGGGTACGAGGGGGGTGGGGATGGAAATTCGAAATTTTTGAAACCACGTCTTGTGGGGTATCGTTGAAAAGCTCTTGATGAGTACTCTACAGATCAATAAATAGTATCTTGGTAGCTCTCACATAAGACGAGATTTGAATGTTTGAAGAAGTGCTCTTTCCTCTTTTTTTGCAGTTATTATTGCAGGTTTGTCATCCCAAGGCTAAAAAATAAGAGTGCTGCGCAGCGACAATAAATTAAACCAAAAGGACTTCGAAATCTACCTCAGCCTGTACGCCTGCCTAAAGGGATTTTTTTATTTGACAGAGATCTCTTGTCTCAAATGAAAAGGAGGAATACAGCCAACATTGCATGACTTGTTATCTCGGATAACTCTAACAGAATTTCATGGAAATAAGCACAACACAAATGGACGAGGGACTTGAGCTGTCCAGAACTCGCGATGCACTCACTGAATGTTAAATATTATACTTTCTTCCTGGAATGACGAGCATTCTGTCGAAGCTTCGGGAACACTTATTCCTTGAATTACGAGCATTCCGTAGAAGCTTCGGGAACATTTGTTAAATAACTCTTCAGAAGCCGAGACTCCCATTCGTGAGGTCCAGGATTCAAGGGGGTAATCAGCACATAATTGATTAACTATAAAATAATGAACAGATATAAATAAATATAGATGTCTTAATATGGTCCACGATTAATTGAAGAACAGAATCCTAGTCGCAGACAACAGAATATCATTATTTTTAAGAAAAATAACAAAATAATTAGCTTGATTCCATGTTAACCACATTTTGTAAGGAAGCAGATAAATGACACCCACCGGTGACACTCAAGGAGTCGGACCTACTTGTATTTCAAAGATATACCGTTCCTTTAATTCAGAATGGCCAAGTAATGAACTTGGGTACTATACTTAACCACAGTCAACAAGGCGAATCGCTGCATGAACCAACGAGCTCTCACAGAGGAACGGAGTAATTATAACTATTTTCGGGACAATAGGTTTTTACACCCATAATCCTACTGTTTCCTATAACTGAGAGTTGAGGAATCAAAACGAAGCGCTCATCGGTAAGGTCTGTACGTTTTGATAAAATAAAATTGCTGATTTCGATGATAACTTTCTTCTATTTCGGGGATGTTTCGTGAAATAAAAATATTTCCCATTGTGCCATCTAGTACATAAAATCCCTTATTTACTCGTGTTCTCGTACGAATCACCGGATCTTTTGATTCTGGCATGATTTATGCACCAATATAATGAGAATTATAACAGAAATTACTCAGATAGTCATTTGCAAATAGAAATGCCTACAACTGTGGATAAAATACGAAATCTCTTGAGTTTTTACCGCATTTCCTCATAGGATTCATAGGCAGCCCAAAGTCAACACAAAGATAGTGGAAAAGAAGTATACGGTGATCTCTGAATAGCGTCTTTTGTGTAATCGATCACATGCATAACTTCTCGTCAGACACAGAAATAGCAGGAATGAAAAATCACAAATATCAAGATTTTTGTGCGCATTTCTCAATTTACGTAATGGCAGGTACGTATTTCGCTCAATACAACAAATTTCGCGATATTTCTTACATTGAATTTGCTTAATAAAAGTATTTTTAGCATGCACAAAGCTAATTATAGGCAATGAAAGCTGTTTTGTGAAATTTCGAACATTTCGCTATTACCAAAAAATACAGTCAATACTCATCGGGATTGAGCCCGCGAACTTTGGTTCTTATGACAAGCATGTTGAGTACTGGACCTAGTACAACAGTTCGCTAGTTTGATATTTATATCCTGTCACTCCATCATCTGCGACTTTTCCAGGTGGCTGACTCCTACAAACCCGGGATTGCTGCTTATATAGGCAAGTGAAGTGTGCGTGGGAGCCTAGGCAGTGCAGTGGTGTGGATGCAGGGTGTTCACCCCCACACACACAGAGCGAGGGTGCAGACTGCGATCGATGCTAGACACCCGGCGGTAACCATGGCAACGCCAGCATCCCTCGCCACACGATAACACAACACACGTCAAATATACATGTAGAGCCGTTAAGTCTGCTAGAGAACTCGCCCGCCCGCTTATTTCATTACAGCTAGTCACGAGCTTCCGCTATCCACAGACTTCCAAATTAAAACGCCAATCCTTGATAACACACTTCACTGGAGGATACCCTGTCTACACCTCGAGTAGTATTTATGAAGAACAGCAGTTTTTAAAGCTGTAAAACGGTTCCCAATGAACGGAGGATCCAAACGTTTACAGTTTACGCATTCCCAAAGACATCTTCACAGTGGCCCGCGGTTATTTACTCAACTGCTAGATGTTTTATCTAAACCATTTATTTATCAGATAAATAATTAAAACAGTATATTTATTGACACTGATATCTTTTTACATAACATATAGGAATTACATAATTTTATCCTTAACGTTAAAAATATAAATAACTAAACGAACAAAGCCAATCTTATGCTGCCATATGGGCATACAAATTCGAAATGACCACTCATGAACCTTACCCAAATCGTGCATAAACAATTTTATTACGATTGATAATTAAAAAAACTAAGGACCCGGCTTCGAGGTGCACTTCACGAATAAAGTGCGCCGCCCAGGAGGAAAAAACCTCCGATTAGAGTTCCCTAGCCCAAAACGATCAGCATAGTGAGTTTCGTCCAAGTCATTCAATGTTTTCCCATTTAGGCGTGCATTCAATGAATCCCTTCTGCGTAAATCAGACTCTGCGAATCGTAAACAAATGAATCAAGATAGCCTCCGAGCAAGGCCGTTTTCCATAACAATCGAATTGCTCGTGTTTTTCTCATGCAAGGTAAATCGTCCCCTCGAAAACATTTTTATTGTAATTCTAGCATACTGTATTGGAATTTGTATTGTTTTTTATCTTGACAATGTCCAGAACATCTTGCTTGATGTTAATGACTACTAATAAAAACATTCAAAAACATTCAAACATTTGATTTATGGCATTAAAAATCAATTTTTTTTTTTTTGCAAAATCCTTTCTTACTGTGCACTTACATTATAAAATGAAGGTACTGTCAAAATTCCACATATCTACCTATTATAGTTTAGGCTCCACGTTGATTCTCAGTCAGTCAGTCAGTCAGTCAGGACAAAGCAGCTTATATAGATAGAGACATAGGCGTACCGAGGGGGGGGGGTTGGGGGTTTGAACCCCCCCCCCCATTGATTAAAAAAAGGAAAATTGTATAATTTTTTTAAGTCTGCCCATAAATTACTTAATACAAGTATAAAGCGTGGGAAGCTTAAAACTCGTTATTTTGCGTCTTAATTTTAAAAATTTTCCGGGGGTTGACCCCGGAAGCTTAAAACTCGCTATTTTGCGTCTTAATTTTTAAAACTTTCCGGGAGGGGACCCCCGGAATCTTAAAACTCGTTATTTTGCATCTTAATTTTTAAAATTTTCCGGGGGAGGACACCCGGACCCCCCCCTCTCCCTGGGGGATATTAAATACCCCCAGACCCCGCGGATGTTATAACCCCCCCATATGGTCGGCCTGGTTACGCCTATGGATAGAGATAATAATTAACAATGATAAATGAGAATCAGCAATGCCTATATAAAATGCTACAAAAACTGCCAACCTATAAACAAAAACACTTAATTGTTTGGAATTTCTTTATTTGAGAAAGCCCTCAAGTCCAGTACTTGGGATATGTCAAATTAAATTTATAAGGCACGCTATATACATTAAGAAGTGCTGAATATATGTTTCGTCATAAAATAAATGTATACATCCCAGAAGATATCATTTAAAGTAATATCTAATTTTTTAAGAAAAGAAAATTGCCATGAAGGGTTTCTCAAATAACTCGTTCAAACGTAGTTATCAAAAACGGTATGTAGGAAACCAGGCGGTCTCAAAACGAATTTAGATAGCTTACATTTAATAAATGGGGTACGCCGTAGCGTAGTGGTTGAGGCGCTGCCCTACAAACCGGGTTCGATCCCCGATGAGGCCGTTGGAAATTTTCAATTGACCTAATCCTTCTGGTGGCCCTTGGGTCGACTCAGCCTCCAACAGAAATGAGTACCAGGAGCAATCCTGTGGGTAAAGGCGGCCGGTGCGTAAGGCTGACAACCTTACCACCTTCACTTGCCGATTGTCTAAAAATCTTGGAGCCTCAACCTCCTGGAACCCTCTGGGGTTCCATGGCCTGTAATAGGGAACGCTTTACTTTTACACTTAATAAATAGAGTTTGGAAATTGCAGGCAACTACAACAGTATATTAATACAAACGTATGTTGTATAATAATTAGGATTTCAGTGTCAACAGACTACATATCCTTAAAAATATCACCGAATAAAGTAATATGTAGGCATATGGCGATTTAAACATAAATGATTCGTGAATGTGATAAGAAAATCACATCATGAAAATACATTTACGCAGGAACCGAGGCCTTGCCTATTTCAAGCCAGAAAACGTTGAACGCTATTTATGAATAATGAATATCAAATTACGGTTCACCCTGTAGGCCATGCTTTCACTACGACAGATGTGGGACTGGACCATGCTCTTAGATCACAGTCAATAATGAAAACCCCCAAAGGCATGGTTCACATGCTATAGTTATTTGATTTCAAAGTACATATGTGCCTGCTTTATTTATAAAAATGGGTCAATTTGTCTGCCCTCCAACATTGGCAAGCAGATCATTCGGTTTTGATGGCAATGATTGAAGCTGATAAGACATCCGAATAGTTTTTGGGGTGAGCATTTTCATGTCATGACTGCCCTCAATGTACTTTACTGGCAACTGGCTTCCATCCAGAATCACCCCTGGCTGCAATGAAACCAATGGGTCCATTTTTCATATTTTCAGTTCAAGATGTCAGGAAACATTCAATTAATAACACCAACTTCATTACGCTTTATGGAGGACCTCCCGGTTTCCCGTTATTTATTGCATGTTACAGTTCAGCACAAACAATAACAAACGAATATATTTTGATTAATCTCCAACGATAATATTAACGTATCATCCAATTGAGTCAAAATGAGTATCCACACAAGTGCAGCTTTATTGATTCGAAAACAATATTATTTGAAACTTTACAGAACTGGATAATTACTAGGGCAAGGCATTTAATGACAAGAAATTGCGACAAAATGCATTATGACTTACAATAAGAGAGACGCAAAAACTTCCCAATAAATTATCCACTATTTCTTGTAATTATTTCTCCTCTTTAAATAAATGAGTTAATTTTAGAGAGCAATTTAATGGGCGACTCTTTAATTTAAATTTACGATATAAAACACTCTTATTTTGTTACTAATGAAGTAAGTAAAAAAAAAAAAAAAAAATCTTCTTACGACACACACGTTGTGAACAAAATCCGAACGGGCATGCCCACAAAATTGCCATTAGCAAATAGATGACATTTAAAATGAAATAAACAAATGTTTAATTCTTTATTGCTATAGAACAAAAATTGCAATGGTTGTTTACAATAAATTGATAATGATGAAAACTTTGCGAACATTCTCAAATGAAAACGATTGTCTACAGTCTGAAAGTAATGATTTGTACCTCCAATGGAGATTTTCTAGTAGTGTTCAAAATGCACATTCCTTAAATATAGGGGTAACAATTATGATGCAAATCTGCTTTGTTTCCTGTCGACGTTATTTACTAACAAGCATAAAGAACAGAAATAGTAATGCGAATTCAAAATATTGTAAAGCTTTATAAAAAAAAAATTAAAACCTGAAAATGGCCTAAATGCTTCGGCTATCCCTTAAAAATAATGAAAAATGAAATATAATGATTTATAATTAGGGGCGGATTTCTATGACCTAACAAACATTAAAATATGTCCAATTTAAAATATAACTTTACCACTTACACATTGTGTATATTTTTAAAGTTTCATTACAATACATTTTATTAAAATATAGTGTTAATTATTTAAAATATCTGTAAATTCTCAAAAAGTATCATTATAATGCAAAAATTACAAAATATGATATGAAACTTCAAAATTTCTTTAATATGCACACAAATATGCCAAAAATATGACTTAAATATACATATTCATACCAAATATGCTACAATAGTAGAAAATTTCCTAAATATGCAGTTATATGCACAATAAAAGCCGTTCCATTTTGACCAGGATGCTTGGAATCGGGTTTAAATTAGTCGGAAACCTGAAATAATCCTAAGGGGGAAAAATATGACATGTCATAGAAATCCGCCCCCTACTTATAATCAATTGATTCATGACAAACATTTGTATATTATTCGAAATATATTTCAACTTTCACGTAAAAAAGATGCATAACCATCAAATGCCTTGCCCTAAATCGAGAATATAAACTCACTTATAACACGTGCATCAATACGCATGGGAAATAAAACAAAGAAAACATGTACCGTAGGACTGTCATCGTGGGAATAAATAAGAATTTGGTTCGGATTCAGGGAAACATGCATGTGCGTAACATGGTATTACAGGATGAAAATTATTGGCTTACTTCAAACACAATTACAGAACAAACATAATGATTCACCCGTCTATTCGCGGCGTGTCATTAGTTCATGTGGAAAAGAAGTGAAGGCTACTGTAGTTCATGGCCACCTGGAATAATTTATTGGTGTCACAGCGACGTTCCTAAGGCAATTAAATCCTAGTGACCACATTGATAGCACACTCTATGTTAATGATTCAGTACTTACTAGCATGACTCAACCTTTTTATCTCCATAACCTCTGGCAGTGATATAAATTAAATAATTTAATTGTAGTGAACCGTCTACTGATTTCATTCTGAGATATCGACAAGCCTGTTAACGTTTGAGCTGATTTGCAATCTGTTTATAGCAAACTTTTCTCTCAGATTAATTCATTTTTTGAAAATAATTTTAAGCATATCGGCTATTGGCGTACAGCCATGGATTTCTTTATTCGCGTATTCTTAGTTACTCAATGGTTACTCCTAAGCAAGCTCAAGGAATATTATCTATTTTATGGAACCCGGAGATTCATTGCCGCGCTTACACGAGCCCGCCATTCAACTCTATTCTCTAACTCCACCCAATCATCCCTCGTAAATCCTACTTCCCTTAAAAATATTCTAATATTGTCCTCCCACTTACGTGTAGGTCTTCCAAATAGTTTTTTTTTTCCCCTTGGGGACTCCCAGTCTTTAGATCTTTCCTCCCCCATGCGCGCAGCATGTACAGCCCATTTCATTCTCCATGATTTAATTACCCTTATTTTCGGCGAAGAGTAAAGGTCATGAAGTTCGTCAATATGCAGTTTTCTCCAGTTTCCGTTTATATCTCGTAGGTACCTCGAGGTAGATTTACTTCGACTATTTAGCAAATATTTACAGAATAAGCATGTACCGAATAATTAAAACCACAAAAATGAAACCCCTCTTTTTAGACCACTGCACTGCTTTAAACACGAAGAAGTATCATTCAGTGACTTAATTTTACAATAGATCCGATGCTCTTATTGGTATTTTTTTTAATTTGTATAATTTAATTCAGTATTTTAATATATGCACTCTGAAATCAACATTTTATTACTTAATAAGTTGCAAGAACCCATTTTTATTTTCAAAGTACTTAATTGCTAGGTGCTAGGTGTTTACAGTATTTTTCATATGAGAAGCCTTTTCCTTCACCGCCAATCACTGCCGCTAGCAGTACGAGTCTTCCCTCCGTCTCGCCGTCTCTGATTGGACCGCGTATCTAACTAAGCAGGAGAAGTACAAACGGCTTGTCATCTGCAAAACACTTGAAGGAAAAATTCTAAAACAGCTGCCCCTTTGAACTAATGAGCCATGAATAGTAGTTCAGTGAATCTATTACAGAAGACGGCAGCATGCAGACGGTATAATGGCTAGTCTGATAACGATGCCGTCAAGGTTCTATCGGCTGGTGATTCAACTTCCGGTGCGTTTAATATTTAAATGCCACTGACATCAGAAGCACGTTTGCTCATCACCTTCCTCGAACCATAAACATCGATGTATCGAGAAGCGCACAAGCTACACTGAATGCCCTTCTGATATCCATTATATAGCCTACCTTACGACCATCAAAATGGATTGTACTGCACGAGGGAGGAAATTCCCCCTATGGAATCAATTCTATGGAAATGTAATTTGCCGAAGGTAAATGCACTTAATGCAGCTTAAAATTGTAGGAGGGCTAATACAAGATTGCCTCAAAACCACGCCCAATGCAAAATAGCAAATCTGTTGGCCTGGGGTCAAATACCAGACTTACGAAATGGCATGTCTTCGGCCAATATCTCAACTGAGATTGACAGTGCTACCTACTGCAGGTGTGGATGATTGTGCACAAATTAAATTGGCACACTAATAATAATAATAATAATAATAATAATAATAATAATAATAATAATAATAATAATAAAGCATTAATTCCTACAGATCAAACAAATATGGGAATTTGTTCTGGTGTTATATTATGAGTTTTATATTGATAATTGTAACTGCATTCATAGCTATGGCCAGTTAAGGAAAAGTAGGTTCAATACAACTTTTTATCTATCAGTTGGAATGGATTATTCTAATTTTAAAACTCATATAGTGAACATGGTGATTAAAAGATGTCGTAGGAGACATTCCAATAATCTTCCTTAAATATGAGGTGAGCAAAAAATCGGCATCGTTTGGGAGGGGAAGGACTTCTAGAACAAACAAGTAAGGCGCCTGATGTAGCCTATTGTAGTTAAAAAATACTCTACAGGCCTATATACCAGTACGTTCCGAACCATGTGAATATAACTTGATGTGGATTGTTACAATTAATAACACAGAGAAAAATTCATCCCTTATGATATTGTATAGGCAACTTTTTTTTTAAATTTCATTTAAAAAAACAACAACGCTAAGACCTAATAAAATGGGCAATTTCAGTTTCATTACAAAATGAAGAATCCAAAATAACTGAATTCTATCGGTTGCGAAATTGATACTGCTTCCTGAAAACTTTATAAGATTCTTCATCCATGCTGTATTTTGTCTAGAAACAGAATATTCTAGAAGTGTGTGCCCCGCTGAATTATTACATTAAATAGTTGCTACTGTCGTACCCCGGGTAGCTGTAAAACCACTAATTTTGTGTAAATAGGCTTCGCTGTCATATAGCTGGAGGAATTCATACCGAAACAACTGCAATTAAACACGTCTGGAATAACCCTGAGGTTGACAATATTCTGAATATTATTTATAGGAGGAATTTTCACCATGTTGAAATTTTAAGTTGGATTACGACACTTACAATTTTATAAACACACTCTATTAGCCATAAATGCAATGCATGGTGAAATTAACTCAAAAGATTCAAGAAGATTCTTAATTCCAAGTCGTAAACAGGCGACATCTCGTGTCAATTACGTGAATTACTCGGCGCCAGGCAAGCCTATGGATAATAAAGAATGTTCAACGAGACGGGGGAACTGCAGACACTGATATATAAATGCAATAAGGAGGGTGGGCTCCCCCTCACTTTCCATCTCGACTTGCTCACCTGAATTCGCTTGCGTGAACATGCAAGTACAGCGTTGCCAAGCCCACACTATAATAATCTTCATCTCTATACAATAACGGGAAACTATTCTTCCCACTTGGAAAGTATTTCAAAATCGAGACCTTGGGCAGGATTATGTTCTTTTTATACTGTAGTTTCTCACACCCTCGACCTTATCCTCTCATTTCTGTCTCCCCCACGTTACGTCTGAAGGGGCGTAAAAAGTTTCGACTGGTCGAGATGAGAGAAGTTTCCTGAGGCATCAAAAAAATATGATATTACTGGAGTGGAGTTCTAAAACGAGTTTGCTGAAAGGGCCTAGAAATCCTTTCTGCATACCTCTCGCGGCAGAATGAACGAAGGAAAATCTGAGTCTGAATCGAATAAAACGCTATCTTAGAAAACTGAGAATTGGAAGTCAATTTATGCCTTCGTGCAGTGGTTTTGTGATTCAGGATATATCTCAATCCGCCCTCTCTGTTCAATTTCACGAGAACAAAGCATATTCAACTTGAGAATACGTACTGATGTCTTCCGCTTTCACATCAGTTTTTTTAAGCAAAAAAAGGACTTCCTTATATAGTCATATCAGGATAAAAACGAAGTAGGAAATCGAAAAATTGGGACGAAAATGAAAAAGAAATATAACCTAAAAGCTAAGAAAGGGATGCTGTTAAACAATAGACTAGCTAGTAAAATGTATAACACCCAATAACAAAAAAGGAACAAAAGTAAAACAGTTAACGGTAAAAAAAATGGAGTGAACAATATTCTCACAGTCTGAAGAATCTATTTTGAACTTTACAATTTACTTGTGTCGTATTTCTGATATATATTAGTGCATTTTTAAGAGTCGAAATGGTATCTCCTGAGCATATGGCGGCCAATTCAACGGGTGCATGACTGAGAATCATACTACTGAAAGTATAGTGACAAATGCCCCACCATTCGTAATTATTTGTATCGGTAAAGCTTTGGCAGCATCAAATAGATTACCTTCTCTACGTTACACACACTGAAAATCCACTACAGCTATGAGTATGCATTACTATAGCAGCCGGAACCTACAGTGCAATCAAACACGATAGGACTCTTTAATAAGCAAAACCCTCTTATGACTAGGTCAACAGTGAAACTAGTATGAAATAAAAATCTGTACTAAACTGTCGAAATATGAACCCTTGTTTAGCTACGGGCTGAACATTTACCTATTAAACAACTACGGCTCTAGAAGATCGTACTTTTGTACAAGTTCAATACATTTAACTAAAGTGGTATGTTACAAGAAAATACTCAGCAAAATATTATTTCCCCTAAATACGACTAAAATTCTTTACAAGTTCAAAGTCCGGTAATAAAATTATAATGCTTTTAAATGCCTCACCACACAATGTAATGTTTCAATGTTGAGTACGGTAGCAAGTGTTGATTCACAGGCAACATTATACGTGGTTAAAAGAGTAAACCGCATTTTATATGCTTGAGTCAGTATTAATAGAGGTAGGCTCCAGTGAGTCGTAAAAATCAACCCTTCCTTCATGTAACGACTGTCATCCATTTTCACATGTGCATGGTTACTAATTTCAAGCAACTGACTTATGGACCTCAGCTGTGTCAAGTCTTGGGCATAAAATTAACAAGTACGCTGCTAGCCGAGCCGGAAGGATTCCATACAATTAGCCGCTACTCTAACCATGAATATAGCTGTTTACAGAATTCTATAAAGGATTAACATGTGTATGTGTGTGTAGTTAATTATAGCTATACAGTATTCATACACACTTAAGAACTCTCAAGATTAAAAGTTCGCAAAGCAGATTCAGAAAGCACTTGTTTACGTACTGCATTTCAATAAATAACTCATACGTCTAATCTACGATTACAATTAGATAAGTTTAACACTGCAAGACGTTGAACGTGTAAGCGCACTAAATTTTTTTATTATTCCGGAACGATTAGAAAAATATTTCCATAACCTTTTATGAGGAAGGAGATTCTTCTGAGGCTTAAACCAACACTGTTACTACGGAAATTTATTTGATCATGATTGAGAGAAATAGCTCGGAACTTGGCACAATTATTGTTACTTATTCCGATCTGGATTCGAAACCGGCGTTGTTCGCTACATGGTAAGATACCTAGCAGTCACTGCATTTAGTCATAATAATTATTGCATTGAAGGAGCTGGCAAGCACTGCGCTTCAGCAAATTAAACCCAATCTAATATATATATATATAGTGAACGCCCCTTAATGTAATCGCGGATAATGTTATCATTTTTATGAAGTCCCATACGGAAAATACTAATACATTGAAAAATGCTACTGTATTTATTGTGATCAAAGATTCGGTTTACGTTACCACATTTCCCTTTTCTGCGACTTTTTTTCCAAGTATTGTACGCCATTCAAAATTTTCTTTTTAAGGGTTTCATTCCTAACTCAATTGTATTGTGTATTGGAAGTAAGTGCACTGTTTCCAGCTCACAGGATGGCATTACCTAACTTTCTCTTTTAAGCGATAAACATATTTCACCCCTCAGGTAAGCTACAGCTTTTGATTTATGAAGATAACAGTGTTGACATGCAGTGATGCCTAATGCAAAATGAAAAGACTTGAACAGACAGGCGTCATATATTTTGCTAAGCGGTGTTCACCACAGATCAGTGTAGACTTCCAAAAACACTCGTAACTGAGTACGGAGTTTTGGTTAATGGACTCCTAAAGGAAAACAAAAACAATTTAAAACTTTGTTACTGGTTGGAAAAAATAGCTGCTTGCAGTCACTGTATTATGAGTGGTTCAATGAATCACAGTTACGTATCATTGTATGAATAAATAGCTTTTAATTCTGTTTTTGTAGTGTATTATCTTATATATGAATAAACAACCTTCATTTAATTATTTCGGCTACTGTTACCAGTCGGTTAATATTATCAGATAAGTTGCATCCTGAAGTGATCAAAAAAAAAAAAATATATATATATATATATACAAATAGCCGTCATGGAGATGAACTTGAGTAATACAAGAATGTGATGAAACATCTGAAGAATTCCAATAGTTACAATATAAGCAAGGTCGTGACCATATTACGAAAATGAGTAACTTCAGTCATTAAGAATACTGTTTAGATTTCCGAGCAGCGAGTGACACTTCTTGGCTTGATGACTTGTATGGTGATTAAAAAATATAATCTTTATATACATGCATTTCATCAGATGGATATGACTATAAAATTGTTTTCCAATTGAGAAGTAACACTATTTCATACATTTCCTACCTATGCCGTTCTCATGATTGATGACCCTAGAATAGCTAAGAATTCCCTACAGTTATGGAAAGTTAATTTCAGTTCACAGCTTATCACACGTAGTCGGAATCAGTTTTCCACACATATCACATGTGAATGATTGTTTGGAATTCCGTTTACCATTTACAAAGCAAAATAAAGTCTACAAGTAAAGCTGACGCATGTATCAATATTACATTGTCACTACAGGCCTATATCTTCAACTAGTCAACACAAGAAAAAGGTTGAAAAAAGATTACTGGTTATATTATTTGGACAAGGGGCAATAAAATAACAAATAATAATAAAATAAAAAACATATGATGCTAGAGAAAATTTCTATTTTGTGGGGGAGGTATTCTTGGAGGCTGCAATGTCAAATAACTTGAGTACGATAAAAATTAAGACAACTGTCTGAGGCCATGTATAAATAAAATGAATTTTTAATGGACAAAAAATGGAGAAAGAAACATGCAGAAAGTATTTAAACTTAGAAAGAAAATGGGGAAGAAAATTATAACAATGAGAAGGCCTCATACTGAATGGAAATAGGAGTAATTACGGACATGACGTAATTTGTAAAATTTGAAACTAGGTATATGAACCACAGAAATAAGGATAAATGACAACCACTGATCCCGGAAACGTCGGCTTCCTACTTAAAGTTATAGGCTACTTTGGAAAGGAAGGAAATGTATTACTCAAGTATTTGTCATGTCTTACAGATTACTCACACACTGTCACGTGATGCATTCTCCATTCGCACTCATCCAGGAAATGACTAGATATGAATTCTAAGAAAACTCAAATTAAAAATTCGTATGTTAAATCGCCTAAATACGCATAACTAGTTCTTGGGTAACAAACCAAACACAGTAGAATGATAATTCTTTCACACTGGCCGTGTGTAGGCTAAGATGGAAAGGTGAAGTCAGAATGAAAAATTCATTGCCATAGCCGGGATCTGAACCAGGATCTTCGGCTCTCCGTGCTGATGCTCTAACCAACTGAGCTACCATGGCAACGTTGCCATGGTAGCTCAGTTGAGAGCCGAAGATCCTGGTTCAAATCCCGGCTATGGTATTGAATTTTTCATTCTGACTTCACCTTTCCAAACCAAACACACTTGAATCTGCGCAGTTAGACGCCTTCCACTCTTTGTAATGGGCAGAAATAGCCCATAAGGGATAGAGGTTCTTATCCTAGAGGGATAGGTTAACCAACTATCCTAGGAAAACCCAACATAACTGTATAACCTTCCTCAAAACTACTATATTTTATTACTAGTTATCCTGTCACAATTGTTTAACAAACAGATAAAAGTTCAGCACACAGTTAGCTTAGTAAACCTCCATAGGGTCAAGTAAACGCAACATTTGGTAATGTACTATTGAATTTTAACGAACAGGGTACAGAGTTTATTATTTCGCACATAGATACTTGAAACTAACACCGTGACTAATATTATCATTATCAGATAATTCTAAACACTGTCCTCTTTGCACTGGAAGTTTTGACAATTAAACTCGATTTCATCAAATACATGCAATATTTGAAGATGCTGAGAATCGTATTTTCTTTAGAAGTTCTGGTTTGG
This sequence comes from Ectobius pallidus, assembly GCA_964059195.1. Classification (NCBI taxonomy): domain Eukaryota; kingdom Metazoa; phylum Arthropoda; class Insecta; order Blattodea; family Ectobiidae; genus Ectobius; species Ectobius pallidus. Next base: position 80,441,610 of record CAXKWD010000003.1, read on the forward strand.
GATACTGTCACTGCGGCATGATCTGTTTCCACACAAGCTAGATTTGTCACGAAGACCGACAAACGAAAACTCTGTACCATCAAATAAATGCAATATTTGGAGACAGGATAATGATGTAAATATATTATTTTCCCCAGTTGTTCAAAGTTCTCGGATTCTGCTCGAGATAAGCAAGGCTACGTGACCAATATGGTGGTGTCGAGAGAATTGTAACACTGGCTCTTTTAGAAATCAAAATAAGTTCATTGGTATGAAGCAGATCCTTCCGAAATATGAAGGAAAATTCCTCCCGGGATTTTAATTATTTTTACTTTACAATTGAGCTATTTTAATAGCATTAGAATAATTATACAATTATTGCTTCCGTCACACAGAGAAGACAAACTACATTAAAAAAAATAATTCAGCGCAGCTGGTGATGTCATCTGGTGTCCGCCAATATTAACAGCAGTATAGCAATTTTCACACCTACCTCCCAGCTAATTTTAAAAACATGGGGAAAAATGCACATTTATCGCTTGAATGAGATAGATAGTCTTCTTTACAAACAAATAAATGAATCAAGCAAACGGTGACGATAATCTTATCTCCGATTTTTTTTTCTGGATGAACTAGGCCTTAAGTTCTCTAACCAAAAACGTTGGTTTACTACTAAAGTGCACATTAGCATTACCTTTTAATACCTTTTCTAGCGATTTACTTAATTTAGTTTACAAATAGGCAGTAATATACAAAAACGCAGCAGATAATTTGTGGCAACTTTTGACCTTCAACAGAAACTAGGCCTAGAAGAAGTGAGAGTATTAGCAAACATATCTATCTTTTTAAACGCAGCAGATGGAAGGTTGTAGTGGCATATACACAAAATCATGATGCAGTTTCTTTGCCTACCCGCTATCTTCTTACTAAATTGTGCATTTCCTCTCATGTTATTCCGTTTGAAGGTCTAACCAGCGCCAAAAACCGGGGACTAACCAGTAATACAATAGAATTTATCTTTCCGTTCCCATGAACTTTTAAGACATTAATAACATTGCATAATTAGACCAAATGACCACAATGAGGATGACTCAGCCAAGCTCACTCGTACTGCCTACATAACTCCCTGAAAACATTAAATAAGCAAACATGGCATGAATGAATTGTAGGATTTCTAAATGAACCGAATTGAAGTTATTATGAAGTTAACCTCCATAACATCATTTAACAATTTTCGGAACTTATTTCCTCCACACAAACACCCTCCAACAGTTTGCTATGGTGCAGTTGCTACTAACCGATCAATGACCAAACTAAAACTTCGTGGCGCTACATCCCTGGAGGGACTAGGCCTACCACCTGCCTATGGTAGACGACGCAGCGATCGATCAATAACAATTGACTTAAATATATGTCGCATCTTTCCAATACTTTAATTCCAAATCTCGATAGTCTTATCTTTTCGATATCGCGTGTCCATTTTGAGCAAACTTAATTAGAGCAAGCGACAAGTAAAAGGGAATGAGGACACTCGCTTGCCAACCAACTGGCACGGGTTTCGAATCCTCAACAGGACTAAAGACAAAGTGATTAACAAAGTGTACATTTACTGATATTTTCAAGGATTCGTTCGGAGCTGTTTATGTACCGCTAATTCTCCATGTTTTTTTTTTAAACTATCCTTTTTTCATGAACATACACTGTAGGACCTGATAGAAAGGTGATCCGAGAGTTGTGGGAAAACCTGTAGGTAACACGAAAAGAACTCGAGAATATTAATATACGAAATAAGTACCTACCATTTTCATAACAGTCCTCATGCAATTTTTATCTTGTTTTCTGTTTATCCTATTATATAAAAAAACACTTGAAAACCCGCAATGAGAGGGGACAAATCAATAGATCACATTATGTAGATAAAGGCGCGATGGTGGGACCCTTGGTATCTCATTAACACTTCCTTATTCACAAATAAAGACAAAGTTCTAGGAGGTAATTCAATAGAATTTGCAGAGTTGGGGAAACCCTGAAAACCCCAAAATTCAGACTGACTGATTCTATGATTTGATCCAGCGACTTCTTGGCGCGAGTTACTGTTGATATCCCCTCGACCAAATAAACCACCCCATTGTTCTACGGCTGAAAGTAAGTAGGCTTACTGAGAAGGGTATCTTTCTGTTAGCTTTTAAACAAACTTTATAATGCGTCTCCGGAACTTACTAAGAAATGTGCCGTAATTTGACGTGTTTAAGAGACGCCTATTGCTACAAAATACATACAGTACTATGGAAGTCAACTGTGATTTCCTACACGAACATATCTGGCATCCGATCCTTCCAGATATGGAGACTTCCAGTATAGCTTTCGGCACATTCTGTTACTTGCGGGATTCGAACCCGCTATCGCTTGAAGCTATGAGTGAATGAGCACGTAAAACTGCAGAATGCAAAAAAAGAAACCTATGTAACGTGCAGAATCAATGTTTTGTCCTCTGCAGTGAATTCCTGCGTATGTCGGAACTTCTCCCATACAAATGTCCTGTATAATGAAAATAAGTAGTGAATAAAGTCACGTACCGTATTTATATTCTCAGCTAGGCATGTCCATATTCTGAGATGAAAATCCATGAGAATATGATCCGAACAGGCTTCTATATATTATTTCGTTGCTAAATGGAAGAACGTGCTATGATTATGGCTAGTATAAATAGTTAACTACAATGGTTTTGCTGAAGTGGTCAATTGGATTAAATTCAATGGCGCCACAAAGCAATCGCATTAACTAAATATTGTGGAAAATGCATATCTCCATCCCCTATAACAAGGTACATAGATTTACTCCCAAGATGCAAAATATTATCTTTTTGTTTACAATTACAATTTCAGATAAGACTTTCATTAATTTACTTAAAAAATATTTGAAATGAAATAGGCTAAGTACGCTGTAATTTGTAATCAGTTGTCGATTATGGAAACACAAAAAATAACTACTGCATTTAGTAAGAAAAAGTAACTGATTTGGGTACTCACCTCTGCGACCTCTTCCTTGGTGACATCTCCGTTCTTCTCTTCGCGGGGTGGCTTGCTCTTATCCTTCTTGGAGAAACTGATTGACCGGAAAGACCATTTCTTCTTCGGCTTTTCTTTCTTTTCCTTCTTTGGCTTATCACCATTTGTCTCCTCAATGACACTCTTGTCTTTCTCGTCCGTTATCACCGTTTCTGCTTCCGGAGTTTGTGCTGTCTCGATCTCCCCGTCAACTATCGCTTCTGAACCAGAGCCGTTGTGTATAACTTCTTCCTGCAATAACAAATTTCTTTCTGTATCAGTTTACATTTTAAACACGAATTAGGCTCTTATTCAATAAGATAGCATTTTCTTATAGTCTACACCAAGGTTAGGGGTACGCCGTAGCGTAGTGGTTGAGGCGCTGCGCTGCAAACCGGAAGGTCGCGGGTTCGATTCCCGATGAGGTCGTTGAGATTTTTCAATTGGCCTAATCCTTCTGGTGGCACTATGGCCCTGGGGTCGACTCAGCCTCTAACAGAAATGAGTACCAGGAGCAATCCTGGGGGTAAAGGCGGCCGGTGCGTAAGGCTGACAACCTTACCACCTTCATGTGCCGAATGTCCAAAATCTGGGATCCTCAACCTCCTGGAACCCTCTGGGCCTCCATGGCCTGTATAGGGATCACTTTACCTACACCAAGGTAAAATTAAAGCCCAGAACTATCCTTCACCATATTGCTTATCTACTGTTCCTGCCAAATTCATGAAATTTGAGATAAACCATTTGGATCACGCCACTTCCGGTACTTAAGATATATGCATATTAGGATGTGAATTTCTTTACGAGCCACAAATAATGGGAGAGGGGGAGGGGGGATCGGAGAAATTATTTTTTTTTATAATAAGAATTAATGGAGTCATAGAACAGAATACAGTGCCCCATGGAACTTCAAAAACGAATCAAGGACCATATGGAAAGCCCGAAAGCTTCTCTTAATCAGAACTTAATCAGAAGCTTAAGAATACATCATTATTACCAGAAACATGGGTTTATTTCAGGGAAGGTATTGAGAGAGAGAGAGAGAGAGAGAGAGAGAGAGAGAGAGAGAGAGAGAGAGAGAGAGAGAGTGAGTGAGAGAGAGGAGATTTTTGTGCCTTTATGCACTTATATTAGTATTCGAAGGTTAACCGTCAAAGCTGTAAATGTAGGTTATACGAAACGCCTTGAACATGAAACCCAACTTACACTTTTACAACAAAATTATTTACCGAAATGAGATCGTTCAAATTCCTCACGATAGGGGTTCTCCTTGACGGAATAACAATTCCGAAAAAGGATTAATTAAAGGAAAAGTAAACTAAAAATTCAGTATCATTTTCTTCATACGGATTGAAAGAGAATGTTTTTAAGAAATGATATTCACTGTTAGAAATGTTTTACACCTTCACATTTAATCACAAAACGAATCTATTTATTGTAAAGCGATGGGCGCGTGACGTCACGCTTGACGAAGGCTTGGCTCAGTCTCGCCCGGTGAAAGACGGCATTCTGTCTACTGTTACAGTTTTTTAGTGAGTATCTGTTCAAACAATGGTTTATTGTTATGTTGTGGGGTGTACAAACTCATCGTCGAAGAGTGATAACACACTTAAAATATCTTTCCATCGATTTCCCAACAGAGATAAGTCACCCGAACGTAAATAAGCAATGGCTTATAAATATAAAAAGAGAAAAATTTGTTCCTACTAAACACAGTACGGTTTGTTCACAACATTTTGAAGAAAATGATACCGAGCTTTTGGTACAGTTACGAACACAGTTATCTGGAGAAACCCCGCAATCTGTTTAAAAAAGAAGGGCTGTGCCATCACTTCTTTTGTGTGGGAAATCTGAAACACCGCCAATGAAGAAAAGAAAATCGTCGTACTCGAGGAAGAAGGAAATGAGAGAGTTGTTGCAAGATTTGAATAGTAATCCTTCAGTATCCGGGAATGGAGAAATCATGAATGTGGAATCTAGTATTTATGACGAAAATTCAGTTTCTAACAGAGTAGGCGTTCAGTGTGAACTAGGAAATGAAACTTATGTCAATGTTTGCACAGATTCATTGAATGTTTCTTCTAGAAATTGTGATTTAGATAGCTCTTTTAGCATTTCAGAAATTTCTACTACCGCAAAAGATTATTCTGAATCTGAAAGTGACTCTGTTCGTATCTTGAAAAATGTTTTGTTTTTGAACTGTATTAGCTCTAAGTATTAACTGATAACGCCTGGCAACTAGTGTATCTTTATTTATAATAACGCTATCGAATGAGCAATGTCGTGTTATACAGTCTACAACCCCCTTCTGTTCACAAATTACTTCACGGTCCCAACAACACACACTTTCGTGGCCCGTTTTCATATGTACACACAGCCCACATTTACACCATTCCGCATTTTCTTTTCTTCCTTGCAACTCTTTAAATAATTCCTTGTCATTTTCTTTTCGTGTGATATTAATTTGTGAATACCGAGATTTGTCCTTAGAAGGTAACATTGCAGGCATCTCTATCAACAACAAACACAAATGAGTCTTTGTGGTGTATTAGAAACACAGGCGCGAGCATTACAGTAGCTGTTGTCCTGCCAGCGAGTTAGTCAGGAGTGACGTCACAGGAGCTTTTTACTTCACCCGTACAAGGCGTAATATTGGGCACCTGAAGTTCACGAGATCACCATTCGTTTCGTAATTCAAAGCTCCGTGCGATGAGATTAAAATTAGAAAATGGTATTTTTTTAGTTTACCCTTCCTTTAAGAAAAAATGATGTTGAGAAAACGTAGCTCCAGGTACAGAACATTAACCCTTTCCAGTTGAATTTATATTTTTACAAAAGGATTCATCAAGCGATATCAGCGTGTTTATAAGTTTGAAATCAATCAATGTAAATGTAACGTAATTTTAATCTAAGGTTTAGAACAACAATGAGGCAATTGTGATTTTACCAAAGGGGGGAATGACTAAGAGAGTCAATACCAGAATTAAAATTTTAAATATATATATTCCATGCAATGATCAAGCCGGGGGGGGGGGGGGTGGAACCCCCTCCCCTGGAGGTAATGATAAACTAAGGGAGTTCACTACATGAATCTGCAACTTATATACTTAATGGAAACAGAAGTTTCGGAAATACGCTAATCAATTATTGAAACCTGCTTCCGTACTTGGTGATCGAAGCACCCCCAACAAGATCACGTATACCAGCAGAATGAAGGTTATCAAATGGCGTTCTTTGCTCATATGCGGTCACGATTCATAATTATGTGGAATCCAAATCTATTTAGGATAAAATGTAAAGCGTTACTTATGTAACGAGATGTTTCGCACGAAAATTTGTATTGATATGTCCAGCAGCAATGAATAGCCGGTCAGAGGTTTTCTACAATGCCTGGCCGGACACTGGACACATGTAAGAAGCAGAACATGTCCGGCAAAATCGGGACTCTGGTAATCCTAGCGTAATTTGTTCGGTGACGCATATACAGACCAGTAACACTGAAAAGATTAAACTCAAGTTTTACTTTTATTTGCTACTCACCACTTCATTTCTTCGTAAATTTAACTTAGAAATAAACTATTCCTAGTGTTTAAGGAGAGAGTTTGTACCGGAATAATTAAACGTATACTTTATTAGCTCTACATGTACGATTAACCTTTTCTTTATCTTTTGCACACAAACAGTGGTAGTCATCAATTAAAGCAAGGAAGAATCCTAAGGAGTAACAAAAGACCTTCAATATTAATAGGCATAATAATTTCATTATGTCAAACTTCAATATTGCTGTCACCAATTGGCATGACCACTCCCACAACAGGAGTAACATGCCAAGTGGGTCTTGTAGTATGGAAATGTGTAGCTACACTTTAATAACCATGTTGAGTGTGTTGTGAAGGCTAAGTATACATGTTCGTATTCCTGTCTTCCGACTGTCCTTCCACTTTCTGATCCGTCATGCTTCTCAACAGGTTCTTGAACTGACGGGATTTACTATTTAACGGTAGAGAAAATAACGGCGAGGATGACGTCTTTTTTCCCTCTTTCTGACCTCACTTCGCCTCATCTATTTTTAATTTTTAATCCTGAACGGTTAGCATTCAAAATATGTTTGAACTACAATACAGGATTACATTATTCAGTTGACAGATTCTTGGTATGTATGTTTCACGAGTGGAGAAGCCGTTCAAAAAATCAATATCTACGCAGAAAATAGTAATAGTAATTGAACACAAATTTTGTGTAATTCTAAGCAATTCCATCCATTCAATTCATATCAGATATTGTATAGGCCTAAGCTGTAAATTGCTGTAATGAAACTTCTTATTTATGGTGATCACACAGTAGGTGCCCGTTAATGATACTTGAGCAATAGGCCTACCTCTCCGTCACACATATCTATATTATCATACACTGTTTATAGCTCGCGTCTGGAACGAAATACTACACCTCAAGAAATCAGGGGCAGCCAAAGATTGCAGACAGAAACAAAGTTACTACAGTAATCTTTAATCAGGGTTGAAATGTTTAAAACAAAACGTTTAAAACAAGTGTTTAAAACATGTTTAAAACAAGGGCTTGTGTTTTTTTTAAGTTTGTTTAAAACGTTTTAAACAATCTGTTTTAAACATTTTTTTTTAGCATATGTTTAAAACATTTTTTAATTGTGTGTTATATTTAATTATGAAGACAATTTACATTTTGTCAAGTCAGTGACACCCTGTTAGTGTTGTAAACAGAAAACAAACAAAAAACTAGGGCCAGAATACCAGAAAATCATGTGAGGTGATGTCTTATGTATCCTTTTCCTCCAGACTTCTCTATCCTCTGTCGCCAGCTTCCAGTTTCTGATTTCGAGTAATTGATTTCAATTTTTTCTGACTTCATCCTACCATCTATTTTGTGGTCTTCCTTTTTAAAGAAAGAGGTTATTAATATTAAATATTGAATGTGTCAATTTGGCAACACTGTAGTAGGATATCCCTTGTAAGTTTGATAATGTAAGGCGGCTAAGACCACGTAAAACATGGTGAAAGTCAATCATCAGTTGAGCAGTAAAGGCAGTAATTAAACAGTAGTTTGTATTATTTTTTTATTAATCATGAACTATTAAATCATAAACAAATAATACTGGTACAAAATGTATTTTCAAATACTATTAAGTCTACGACTCGTAAATCTTGAACATCTTAGCACAGGGTGTCATTGGATTGACAAAATGTAAATTGTCTGCATAATTAAATTTAACACCCAATTAAAAAGTGTTATAAACATATGCTAAAAAATGTTTAAAACAAATTGTTTAAAATGTTTTAAACATATGAACTGTATATATATATAGGTTACACACATATATATATATATATATATATATATATATATGTATATAATGGCCCTATACTTTAAAATGGTTGATTTAAACAAACTGAACAATTTAAACTTTTTTTTAAACAAACAACATTGTTGTAAACATAAAAAACGTTAAAAAAAACACGTTTAAAACAACGAACATTGTTGTTCACATATAAAACGTTTTAAACAAAAAAAAAACATGTTTTAAACAAAAAAAACGTTTTTTTGTTCTTTTTAAAAAAACATGTTTTTTATCAACCATGTCTTTAATAATAGACAGCCATGTGCTTAAATAATAATTATTATATCTTTACTGTAGCTAAAAATATTATACTCCTTTCTTTTTATTTCATTCATCCTGGATAAACCTGGATCTATTGCACGCTATACATTATCTGTTTATATAAGGTACTGTATTAACTTAATGTCAATGTATTTTTAGGTAGATTTCGAAGACCTGCTTTTGGTCCGATAACGATCAGCCCAATGGCTCCAATCGTAACATAACAATTGACCGAACGACGCTAGGATCTGCATTAGCTCGACCGTTCGGCATTTTTTACTGTTTGTAATTTTCTTCAAAAATGACACGAATGCTTCTTGAACTTGTAACAGCCCACTAGTCGTTATAATAAAAGTACTTACAATTCGTCGATATTTTTGGGCTGGCCTCGGCTCACTCAGCGGTTGCATTGAGTTTTCTCTTCTTTAGTCTACAGGGAATATTTTAGTGGGGTATATTATGGGGGTCGTTATTACCAATTTAAATAATAACAGTGTATTTTAAACTGGTATGAAAATTGTTTATTCTATCCACCAACTATAAATGGGATGGGTTATAAATGTTAATTCCCTTGGGGTATTTCAGATGAAGGGCTGTTCGACAGAATGGTCTCCTTACTTCCCTCCTAAATTATCAAATAGTATCTAATTTATCAAGCTGCGACCTGGTATATTTATCTGGTCACGTAAAAGTTCGTCGTTTCACAGTACTTACAGTATTTTCACTGATTCTAAGTTTGGTACTGGCTGTAATAAAGCCGTACCTAAAATGCCTACTATTCACTGACGTTAATTTAAATCAGACTTAGTACCGGGGTCAATCCCGATACTTATAATATAAAAATTACAGAGGGCAGCCCTATGGCAACCTCTGTATTGAAGAGATAAGATGATCCAGGCCTACCGTATGTGCCGGTAGTCCACAGAATGAATGTTTGAACATGGTGACCATTCCCTCTCCCACTCATTCGTCCAAAAACCCCTATTTTATTAACAACAAATAAGAACTACTGTTAATACAAATTTTGTTCTTTTCACATATTACCTCTTTTCTCATTGGTTCTGAGTTTTTAGCGTCTACTTCCCTCACTAAAAGACACGTTTTATGCCAACGTATTTTTAATTCCAGGAAATGGTATGGCATTCCTAGTATATGCATACAAGTACACTTTCCCATCTGCTTTTACTCAGAATCTGCTTTTAAGTAACTATAATCCCTTTCAACACTTTTTTCTTCAATGCTGGACACCTAGCGTGCTTGAAATCCCCCGGAATTGGTCTGGCCCAGGCTGACTCATTCTACTGCACCTGCTTTCTGAATCTTTTAGTAATATTACTGCTCATGTTATTCTCCCTCTTACCTATATAATATTCACTATTTAATATTTCTTATTTATTTTCTTAATTCCATGATTTATTCCCTATCATTGTAATAATGATATTCACATTATTAATGGCTGGTGTATCACTGCTGCTTACATAGCATAATTATAGGCTACTTAACAATGCCTAGGTTATGCTTTCTTATAATGCCCAAATGATTTATGAAGAAAGTATATTTCACAGAAGTGTTCTTTCTGAGTAAATTATTTATACTCCTACAACCTCATGTTTTGGTATTGTGCAATGTGAGTTTGTCTACCATGCAGTGACGTCTTCAATAACAGGCCAATAGCTTCAAGTCATTCATTCGAGATCCTATTCATTTGTACCTTATCTTACAAGCCTAGTGACATCCCTTTTATACCTGGTCTTGTTACTTTTAACCTAGGTCTATTCAAAACAACATTCTTCAGCATGCACTCACCCTCCGGCATACCTCTGTATTGACCTCACCATTTTAGTAATGCAGTTGTAACTTCCATAATATTACATGAACTGATTAATTCAATAGAATAAAACGCAACTAATTACACTTGAAAACACTAATTAAAAGAACAAAATGAATGAATAATTAAATTGAATTATTACACTTGATTCTTACAACACCACGGATCCATTTATGGTTATCCATCTTAAAATTACATAACAATAATAAAATAAACAGCTGATTTATTTGCTGTAGTCCATCTTACAACTACATAACGTCAGATATATATCGAGAGCGGATTTCTTGCTCACCGTCCAAAATTAATTTTCTTATACACTCACGATTTCTCTTGTATAAGTCATCTCACACGCACTTGACTTACCGCGATCAGATACACTTTACAATTAAAATCATGCATCACTCCCAGTACCTTATGTGCGAAATGACGTACCCCTACTCTCATGTTGTCATGTCTCCCCTTTAGTCCTTATACGCTTAGAAGGATGCCGTGCCTACCTATTTTTTTCAGATTCTTCGATTTATTTCTGCCTTGTAACTTATCCAATGAATAAATATAATTTCTTTCGTTTTCTTAATTCCCACGTTCAATTATATCAACTGCAATAATAATTTTTTTTACGTTGTTTTATTTGACTCCTATCTAATTGATGATACTAGATTATTTTTCTGAGGATGCATAGATGGATTATCCATTGATATTAGTATATTCATAGCATGAACAAAAGCCCTGGTGACTCATTTTACACCCCATATTCTTAATCAAAACATAAAAGAAAGCTGTTCTTTTTAAATGTTAGCTATTAATGTTATGCTGCTCACTTTTGTTTAAAAGAATTTCAAATTATTTCTTGTTTTCATCCTTATTTATATTCCTGCTATCCCCTTCGTCCTCATATTGATAATTTTCATCTACTTCTGTTCCACACAAGTTTAATTTACAATCCCTCTCAATTGCATCTATATCTTCACAATAAACGTTACTAACTCGACGACTTCAACACCTATTTCAAATTCAGATCGCGATCTCTCTGTCGCACCTGAAATACTATCTGTTGGGTTATTCTGACCTACAACATTAGCTTATAATCGGTTGGGTTTTTCTGACCTACAACCTTATTTAATTCATCAATAGTAACATTAATATTCTGACCTCTAGTCAGATTTTCAATTGTAAAGAACTCCTCCTAGATTGCTAATTTCTTTAGTAGAACAGTTTATATGAACATTTACATTACTTGTAAGAAAAGGGACTTCAATAATATTTTCATTGCGTTCGATCTTAAGATAATTATCTTCACATTTAAAATTCTTTTATTTTCAGTAAAATGTCACAGCTTATTATGGTCGGTGCGCTAGATTTCAATTTTCCTGTCACCTATGCTTAAATGTACCATGATTCGCTTATCAACTTTATCCTCGTATCAATTTGTTATTTCATCCCATTAGCATGTTTCCAGAGCTTATCATGATTAACGTTTTGCTTACATTAGTTATATTTTTTTGTGGATTCAGAAAGCTTGTATTATTATTATTATTTAATTCTGTGGGTAATTTATATGCATTACTGTTCCGAATTTTCATTTTTATCTCTTTGTAAACACGACTCCTATAAGCTATATTACTCTAGTTCCCATTTAAATCGTCACTCTGCTCGTGGTCATTCACTTCCCCGTTTACATCACTATTATTATTATGGTATTCATTTGCATCTGGATTCATTGATGTCCTATCCCCTGTCATGCTACCATTCTGATTACGATCTTCACTCTGTTGAAATCGGACATACCTGCCTCCTCTTAAAGTACCGTTTCTGAAATTATGACTTGTACTTCCTGATTCATTTTGTTCAAATGCCATGTGATTTACCGACGTGTGCGCGGGCCTTGACCTATTTCTGTCGTAGTTAGCATGGATATCGCCTGCGGCTCGGGCCTGGTCATTACCTCTATAGTTATTCCCGCTACCAGTATTATTTCTCCCATTTGCTGCATAATTAGTAGCTGGATGAGCTTGATTATTTCTACTGTAGTTTCCTTGCCTCTGTTCTCGGTTCCCCGTAAAATCTGAATTACGTCTAGCCATCTCTCCGTTCTGATTATTATAATTATTCCTATTGCTAGCAGAATATTGCAGGCCATTGTCATATTGATTATAACTCTTATTTCTTTGGTCTGTTGGTTCCTTTACATCATAACTTCTACACAATATTATTCCTTCCTCATATTCTGTTAATATGGCTAACATCTCGGCGTACGTGCTGGGTTTTGCTATAGTTAAATGATGATACACTTCTCTTCCGAAATGCTTCATACATATTTGTAGCACGTCCAACTCGCTTAATGTTGTTTTTAGGGACCTGGCAGTCTTAATTACACGCATAAAATATTCGGTCATTGATAAGTTTGCTTGTGGGTTATACTGCCCTGAGTACAATTCAGCCCTGGCCTTACTCTGCCTACTCTGACTCCAATAACGTTCAAAAAAGAGTTTTCTGAATTCAGGATATCCTACTCCTTCTGATAAAATAAATTCACACCAATCCCTGCATCTTCCTACCATTCCTTTTTGCACTATCATCATTTTATATTCTTCAGGTATGGCTTTTAATTTGAAATAGGCCTCCATTTCACTGATAAATGAATGCGGGTTTGACAAATTTTCGTCATTATATTTTGGCAAAGCAAATTCTCCAAGAATCTGATTTAGTGGCATATTAGTTTGATTATTTATAGGACTAACAAGATGAGTAACTAGGCCTACCTCACTTCGCACAGTTTCCGAGTCGTTGCTAACGCTGGAAGTTACCTGTCCTCCGCTAATTGGTTCGATACACTGCAAATTTGCATTGTTTACAATATTTAATTGTGGAGTACAGACTTCTCTAATATCAGCATCGCCTCGCTTATCAGGGATGTCACTATCTGCTTTGTGAATTTTCTCAGTAACATTACCTAACTCTTTAGTAATATTGTTCTGCACTACAATAACTTTATTAATTTCCTGGCTCAGTTTCATCTCTATGTCCCTAACCTGCCCTTGGAATTTATTGCTAAGCTCTCCAATTTCATTCGAAAATACTTTTACTAAGCTCCCTTCTATATTTTTATTCTTTTCTTTAATTTCAGTTTTCAATCCTTCAATCTTTTTGTCCATAGCATTTACAGTACTACCTAGTTTTTGTGAAAATTCCTGATCTTTATTTACAAAATCATTTTCCACCTTTTTCTTATGAGCTTCTACTATACTTTCTATAGTATCAATTCTACAATTTATCCTGACATTATTCCCCTGACTTTCCTTATCTAATTTTTCAAGTCTCGCTTCATTATGTTTTATGCTTTCGGACATTTTCCCAACTATTTCCTTAAATTCCTCTGAATTTTTCTCAATATTTTCTAGTTTCCTATCAATGTGTTCTACCATTTTCTTATTCTGTTCGAATAGTGCCCCTAACCAAGAAGGCATTGCTTCCACTACAACCTCGCTATTTGTTTGCTTGGTCTCTACCTGTTTCTGAATGACTTGAGCTAACGGTTCCTCATCGCTATCCCCGTTATCAATTCTTTCCTTCCCCATTACTTCATTTATATTCTGTACTATTTCATTGTTATCATTAACTATGCTCTCAATCTCATCCCTAGTCAATAAATCCTGTCCTTCCTGTGATTCTAAGCGATCCATCTTTTTCTTAACTATTTTTCCACTACGCAATGTTATCATTACTCATTCCTAGCCTCATCTATACCCGTCACTGCACTATAATCACTTTGATAATAATTCATGCACCTTACCTTGAGTTTTACATAGAAATTTCACCACAGTACAAATAAACAAACAAGTTCATACCCTCTTATGAACTAGCATGCACATGTAAATATTACCCTATTATCAATAGAATTACAAAATATTTTATAATCTTCTCTCTTCTCTCCCCTTATCTTGAACTGCCCACTCCTAAAACTCGTATATCCGGTACACTGCTATCCTGTCTTCCTTATCTTGAATTAATCTGTTAATATGAAGTCTCACTTGCGTAATTATGATGTCAATTATTTGTTCTAGCTGACCCACGTACCGTAATCACTGTATGCAACGCTTGCTTAATCTTGTCTTCTTAATTTCGCCCCCACAATATTAATTTTTCGGCCCACGTTGTTAGCGCTATGTATGTAACAGCCCACTAGTCGTTATAATAAAAGTACTTACAATTCGTCGATATTTTTGGGCTGGCCTCGGCTCACTCAGCGGTTGCATTGAGTTTTCTCTTCTTTAGTCTACAGGGAATATTTTAGTGGGGTATATTATGGGGGTCGTTATTACCAATTTAAATAATAACAGTGTATTTTAAACTGGTATGAAAATTGTTTATTCTATCCACCAACTATAAATGGGATGGGTTATAAATGTTAATTCCCTTGGGGTATTTCAGATGAAGGGCTGTTCGACAGAATGGTCTCCTTACTTCCCTCCTAAATTATCAAATAGTATCTAGTTTATCAAGCTGCGACCTGGTATATTTATCTGGTCACGTAAAAGTTCGTCGTTTCACAGTACTTACAGTATTTTCACTGATTCTAAGTTTGGTACTGGCTGTAATAAAGCCGTACCTAAAATGCCTACTATTCACTGACGTTAATTTAAATCAGACTTAGTACCGGGGTCAATCCCGATACTTATAATATAAAAATTACAGAGGGCAGCCCTATGGCAACCTCTGTATTGAAGAGATAAGATGATCCAGGCCTACCGTATGTGCCGGTAGTCCACAGAATGAATGTTTGAACATGGTGACCATTCCCTCTCCCACTCATTCGTCCAAAAACCCCTATTTTATTAACAACAAATAAGAACTACTGTTAATACAAATTTTGTTCTTTTCACATATTACCTCTTTTCTCATTGGTTCTGAGTTTTTAGCGTCTACTTCCCTCACTAAAAGACACGTTTTATGCCAACGTATTTTTAATTCCAGGAAATGGTATGGCATTCCTAGTATATGCATACAAGTACACTTTCCCATCTGCTTTTACTCAGAATCTGCTTTTAAGTAACTATAATCCCTTTCAACACTTTTTTCTTCAATGCTGGACACCTAGCGTGCTTGAAATCCCCCGGAATTGGTCTGGCCCAGGCTGACTCATTCTACTGCACCTGCTTTCTGAATCTTTTAGTAATATTACTGCTCATGTTATTCTCCCTCTTACCTATATAATATTCACTATTTAATATTTCTTATTTATTTTCTTAATTCCATGATTTATTCCCTATCATTGTAATAATGATATTCACATTATTAATGGCTGGTGTATCACTGCTGCTTACATAGCATAATTATAGGCTACTTAACAATGCCTAGGTTATGCTTTCTTAAACTGATTAAAAATGACTTGTGCATTTTTTATTGACTAAATGGCTATGCAATGATAAAGTTATTGTGAAAAAGTGATAAAGATGATTAATTTGTTTCCAAGCATTCCTTGGATAAAAGAAACAAAATAATACTTCAAAAAGATGCAATTTATAACTCCTTACCAGAGCAGGACTATAATGTCAGTACAACTGACCTAAAAATATTGATACATGATGTAACTGAGAAAAGTACTACTTCAAATAGGTTTTGTAAAAGTATAATAAGAATTTAATTTCCACCTTATACCCTCATTAATTACGTATGTAGGATATCTCGGAGATTTTGCCAATAACATTCACATTCAGTTTTAGCTAACAATATGTAATTTATTTACCTAAAACTGAATGTGCATTTATTGACAAAATCTCAGAGATATCGTATGTACGTAATTAATTAGGATATAAGGTGGAAATTAAATTCTTATTATTCGGGCAAGGCATTAAATGACCATAAAAAAGCGAAAAAATAAAAAAAATTATGACCTAAAAATAGTGGAAAATGACACAAAGTTTTTAAAAAATGACCAATAAATTTACTATGATTTCTCGTAATTAGTTTTTTAAGTAGTTAATTGCTAAAAACAATTGAATGAAAATGGTAGATATAGCGTTATATATGAATTTACAATAGAAAACATACTTATTTTGTTACTGAAGAAGTAAATTTATACTACAGTACTTGGACACCCGTAAAGAAAAATAAGTTCTTTCTGAACTGGCAAGCCCATCAAGTTGCACCTAGCAAATATGTGCCATTTAAAAAGAAAGAAAAATATCTTTACTGCTACAAGACGAACTACTATGGTGTTTATAATAAATCTGAATTAAAATGAACTAAGAACACTTGGTGGAGAATCTCAAATAAAAACGATTGTCTGTTGTCTGAAAGTAACGATTTGTACATGGAAAAGCTCCTCCCTACCTCCGTAGTAACACGACCTAAAATGACGAAAATGACCTAAAAACTGCCATAAAATGACCGATCTCTTGAAAATGACAAAAATTAAAAATAAAGCAAAAAATGCAAAAACAAATTGCCCTTATTTAATCATTTATTTCCTGAAATACATTTATAAATATTTGAGCTATCTTTTAACCTTCATATGAAAATATGCAAAATCATCAAATGCCATGCCCTACTTATTATATAACATCCCCTCATTGGTAAAAATGAAATCTACTTCATCTAATTACATCTGCACATTTTAAGGAATTTCATACCGGTATGCGATTTTAGTAGTGCACATCATATTGGAGCTTAACTCTAGTATCCTGCCCGTTTAATTATTCTTCCGAATTTTCATGTAGGCCTAGCTTATTTTCCTTTCTCATGTTCATGATGTCTTCCATTAGAAACTATCCTACATGTTTTTCTGATGGAAGACGCCATGAAAAAGAGTAAGGAAATAATTAAATATCTTACTGCTCGCCTAGTGTGTCAGACAACTTCTGCAGCAGTCGTGTACTGCGTGTTTTCTAGTCATTAACTGCAGGGGCTTATTGCCCGCCTAGTACGTTAGGCAACTTCTGTAGCAGATGTGTACTGCGTGTTGACTAGTCATCAACTGCAGGGGCTCCTCGCTCGCCTAGCACCTTAGACAATTTCTCCAACAGACGTGTACTGCGTGTTGACTAGTCAATAACTGCAGGGGATTCTTGTCCTTTCGACAATATTTTTGCAACAAGCTTGTATTGCATTGTTTCTGGTTAATGGCTATTTAGCTCATGATTCAGTGACTAATCCTGTGGAAGAATATGTTGTATTTAAATGAATCACCGAGGCCTATCATTTACTTTAATCGCTTGTACGTTGAATTGTTTTTTTTTATTTGAATTCGTGAGAGCGTACTTAATAATCTGTTTAACTTCTTTGATCTAAGCCAGTGCTTCCCAATCTGGGGGCGATTAACAGTCTTAGGGGGAGCACAACGGTTTGGAATTAGTAATTTAGATTTTTTTTAGGTAGATTTCGAACAAAAATCTACCTATTGGGATCGGAACCATGTCATGATGTTTGAAAAATTCTTTCATATCTTTACGTTTCATGGCTTTCTAAGTACGAAACCACCGCCCGTTCAAAAGTTTATATACAGTATATATCTTTACATGCTAGCGGCCGTAATTTTGAAGAGATTTGAACCAAATTTTATTCTATTATTTCTAGGCCCAATAGTTCGGACAAGTTCGTTAATGAGCAAAATTGGCCCAAAGGGAGGGTAGGGGGAGGGGGTTGAAATTTTGAAACATTTACATCTCGGCCCCTATGAAGTATAGAGGGAAACTTTGTTTGAATTAATTAGAGTGCTCCCTATGGAGTTCACAGTGACACCAACGATTCGGGGGTTTTGGGGGTATGAGTGGGGGTGGGGGATGGAAATTCGAAATTTTTGAAACCAAGTCTTATGGGGTATCGTTGAAAAGCTCTTGATGAGTACTCTACAAATCAATAACTAGTTTCTCGATAGTCCTCATATAAGGCGAGATTTGAATGTTTGAAAAACAATAACACTTAAAAATATAGCCTATCTCAGCCTGAAGGCCTGCCGAAAGAAAAGTGTGAGGATCGACTAAGGAAAAAATTACCAGCGTAATAGAGTTTGAAATATTAAAAATAAGTTACACACCTTTAGAACAATAATGCATGGCAAAATAAAAAATAAATAATAAAATATAATATCAATTTCAAACATAATGACAACTCTCTTTTTATCAAAAAGATTTCAGATTCATTGATATTTCATATGGTGCATTGTACACTTTGATATTGCTGTAATAAAATAATTTCCAGTAAAAAGGAGTTTAATATGAAAGTTACGGCTCAATGGAAAAAGTGTGTTGTCCTCAAAGAACATGGGACTACAAGGTTAGTATTATTGTCTTGTGATATAAAAACATTATTTCTTGCTTGTACCTATGAAACTAAAACTACACTAAACTCCGTGGCGCTACATCATTGAAGGGATCTGCGTCATCTACCAAAGGCAGAGGGCAGGATTGGGGGGGGCATGTGGTCAGCATGCCGACAACCACGGCCGTTAATGATGGTATGGTAATATACATAGTAAGCTTATGAGTTTTAATAAAACCAGAGGTATAGACCAGTAGTTTCTTGGTTAATTCCACCGTTAGCATATTTAGGGCCCCGTTACAGGGCTGTAATCTTTTTTGCAGTTATCATTGCGGGTTTGTCATGCCAAGGCTAAAGAAGAAGAGTGCTGCGCAGCAACAATAAATTAAACCAAAAGCACATCGAAATCTACCTCAGCCTGTAGGCCTGCCTAAAGGGATTTTTTTAAAATCTTGTTCCTTGATGTTGAACTATGTCTTTTTTGTATCCTGTAGATTGTATTTCTATAATCCGTTGTATTTTATACATAACATTATTGTATATTTTTATTCGTCCTAGTTGAATGGAAGAGCAGGCCAAATAGCCTTACCGCTGCCAGGTGGGTTCGATATTTTGTCAGGACAAGTAACTTGGAGGGGGGGGGGGGGTTCCTCATCGGCGAATGTACGGTAATTTTAGGCCCTTGTGGTCCCCGGATATGATCTAATCGTCATTATTAGACTTCAGATTTTAGGTAAAAATCTATTTTAATCCTTAAGTGGTATATGGACGGAAACTTGTATATGCAGAGGTAGAAAGGAGTTTTCCATGTACAAATCGTTACTTTCAGACAACAGACAATCGTTTTTATTTTAGAATCTCCGCCAAGTGTTCATAGTTCATTTTAATTCAGGTTTATTTTAAACACCAAGCAACTTGTCTTTAGCAATGAAGATTTTCCCCCCTTTTTAAATGCCACATATTTGATAGGGGCAATTTGATGGGCATGCCAGTTCAGAAAGAATTTCTGTTTCGCTAAAGGTGCCCAAGTAGTATAAATTTACTTACTATTTAGTAACAAAATAAGTGTGTTTTATATTGGAAATTCATATATAATGCACTGCCATCCATTAAATTGCTTTGAGCAATTCATTACTTAAAAAACTAATTATAAGTAGTAAGTGTAAATTTATTGCTATTTTTTTTAATTTTGGGTCATTTTTCCACTATTATTAGGTCATAAATGCATTTTTTAAAAACTATTTTATGGCCATTAAATGCCTTGCCCTAATAATTAGGTGTTTGAAAAGTGTTAACAATACAACTAATAGCTGCTGGCTGTTGTTGCTTATGCACATATTGAAATAAATTGAACTGTAATATTGCAATATCAACGAAATAGAAAACCAATATCATCGTAATAGGAAACCCTAATATTTATTGTTAATGCAAGAAAGCCTGTCAGATAATAGCAGCTCTGTGTAAACATATACGCCTATTATTTATCTTCCTTTGGGTCCATAATTTAGTATATTTAAAAGAGTAGGAATTTATTAAAGCAATGCTACAGTATGACTTTTGCCATGGCTGTAAAATAGGAACATTAAAAAGTTCAAAGTGACTCATCTCATTCCTTCGTTGTTAGAACACGTAGGCTTATCTGCTTATTTAACAACTTAGTAACTGTCAACACATCAATATATAAGCAACTAGTCAATAATATTAGCCTATACATTTTCTTATTTGAAAATTATTTATTGTAAATTTTCTAACAACCAATAAATTGTGAAGAAGCCCTCAAGAAATTAATATTTGCGGGGGGGGGGGGGGGAGAGTTAGTGCCACCACCGCGAAACACGGTGTTTTTATAGCAGTGAATAACACCGCCTCTCACTGATACTTAGCAAGCAGTTATAATCGATGAGTTAAACGGGCATTAAAGTAATGAACGAATATAACTGGACCTCCCAAGTAACTAGAAATTCAACGTTAGTAACTTGCTTACGTGCTGCATTTATGAGCTAAAGCTACCATTTAAGATTTCTCATTTACTTTGTTTGACAAACAAGAGATAATGCATTGTTATTTAACGACGGCTTGCTCGCTTCTCGTGATCCAAGAATAAATATTACTCACGAACCGTAGTAAGTTTTCTTTTGATAAGACTTTGTCTGTGTTACCTATTCTCTCCCGAGCTACTCGTGAACAAAAAAAATCTGATGTGAAAGTCACATAACTTCCTCTGCCCAAATAAAAGTTTGCAGCATTTACGCTAATTATGCTATAAATATCTTATAGCCCCTTCTTTGAATGTTGCGACTAAAAACGCAGGCTATGGGAAAAAAAAAACAAGTGACTGCAAACGTTTATTGAACTTTCTGCTGTTAAGAATAATTTCCGAAATTTATCAAATATTCCCCTCAGACATTTCTTTACTGTAAGCAGGGCCACCAGTACATTTTTCTCTCTTCACGTGCTTATATAGAATAAAATGCCTTAAATATCCGCGTATTGAGTTGTTCACCAGGCAAGTTGGTAGGTTACAACCACCCTTCAGAGAATGTTTTTGAAATGGTATAAGCAATCCATGTACAAAATTTAAAGGAAATTTTTAGAGCCGTTTATGAGAAAATAGCAAAAAACAAAATATTCTTCATGTAAAGTCCCCTTAAATATAAGAACAGGTTGTAGTCAATCTTCACAGCCTCAGAAGGTACCTAACCCAAATACAAAATTTTGTTTTCGTACGATTTACAAGAAGCCGTATTGCAAAAAGCACGTATTCACAGTGGGTAGCTTATAACTACCCTTCAGAGAATTTATTCGAAAAAATGTTTCAAATAAAAGTTTTAGCTCTTGGTACAAGCAATCCATGCGCAAAATTTAAAGAAAATCGTTAGAGCCGTTTTCGAGAAAATCGCGAAAAACGAAAATTTCTTCATGTAAAGTCCCCTTAAAAATAAGGGAAATTTGTCGCCAATCTTCGAATCACATCTTCAGAAGGTGCCTGACCCAAATACGAAATTTTGTTTTCATACGATTCTCCGTTTCGGAGGTAGCCTGTTCACAAACTTCCACACAGACAGACACACACACAGACATGTTTCCAAAAATAGTATTTTTGGATTCAGGGGGCCTTGAAACGTGTATATATGCTAAAAACTCAACTTCGAATTTTGGGGTCGAAAACAATACTTCCTCTACCTATAGTACCTATGGTACGGGCAGAGGAAGTAAAAAAAAAAACTTCCAATCTTAAAGCAAGGAATAATGGGCAAAATAACATGGTCTACGTTATATTCCTGTAATATTTTGATGATTTTACGTTATCTTCTATAATATAATAAGAGGAAGTGTATGTCCGTCTATCTATGTGCGATGTCCAGCCAAATCTAGAGCACGCAGAGTCTTAAGTGGATGAGCAGAATTGAGGTTTTGATTTAATAAATGATAACCAAAGCTCCACACTAACAACCCTATTAATAATAATTAAGACGATGATGATAATAAAATAATAATAATGATAATCATTGATGCCAATACATTGATTTAATTTTAAAATTTCGTCATTCAGGAAGACAAAAGATTCCATTGCAATGTGTGTTGGCGTATGCAGAAGGTGAAAGAGGAGACGAGCGAGATGAATTAGATTTGGGGAAAGGCAGACACGAGATAAAGAAGAGTCTGATACAACGTAAAGAACAGCTGAGTGGTATGAGAAAAACGAGAAAAAGAAAAAAAAAGCAAAGAAAATTTTAGGGTATCAATGAAACTATTATTATACATAATCCCTCTTTATATGACATCAATGGACATCTCTAGTCAATTAAAGGTTAAGTGTGTCTTGCCAGTGTTTATGTCCTCAATTTTGAGATAATATCCAGGAATAGTTTGACCCATCCATTTTTTTCTTGTTTGTTTAATATCATCTACTGTCACCGTTTTCTCCTCACCTTGTGGCATTTCACATCTTAATAAGGGCCTAATCTACACGTGCATTCTGCAGTTTTTTTCAATATTGTAACTATTTAATTTAACTTATTCTACTCAGTTCTTATTTTATGTTTATTTCATATTTGTGGGGTTTTCTGATGTTGAAATTTCCCATGTAATCTACATGATCAGTTGGTTGCAATAAATAAATAAATAAATAAATAAAATGAAAAAGTTTAACGGGAGAATGCACAAAATACCAAATTTGTAATTCGGCTTGCAGGC
The DNA here is from genome assembly GCA_964059195.1 of Ectobius pallidus. Taxonomy (NCBI): domain Eukaryota; kingdom Metazoa; phylum Arthropoda; class Insecta; order Blattodea; family Ectobiidae; genus Ectobius; species Ectobius pallidus. Next base: position 80,464,552 of record CAXKWD010000003.1, read on the forward strand.
TGGCTAGTTAATCCCTCAATACCCATATGCAAAAAAAAAAGTAAAGTAAGAGTAAAGCATAGGCGTAACCAGGCCGACCATATGGGGGGGGTTATAACATCCGCGGGGTCTGGGGGGTATGGAATACCCCCAGGGAGAGTGGGGTCCGGGGGTCCTCCCCGGAACATTTTAAAAATTAAGATGCAAAATAACGAGTTTTAAGCTTCGGGGGTCCTCCCCGGAATATTTTAAAAATCAAGACGCAAAATAACGAGTTTTAAGCTTCCCACGCTTTATACTTGTATTAAGTAATTTATGGGCAGACTTCAAAAATTAATTTTTAATCAATGGGGGGGGGGGTTCAAACCCCCCTCGGTACGCTTATGGAGTAAAGTGTTCCCTATTACAGGCCACGGAGGCCCAGAGGGTTCCAGGAGGTTGAGGCTCCCAGATTTAAGGCATTCGGCACATTAAGGTGGTAAGGTTGTCAAACCTTACGTACCTACCGCCTTTACCCCCAGGATTGCTCCTGGTACTCATTTCTGTTAGAGGCTGAGTCGACCCCAGGGCCATAGTGCCAAATGCTTGAAATTAATCAAGAGGGTACTAGGCTACAGTTCTCAGTTTTGGGCGAGATGAATCAACAATCAAAATCGCTATGACATGTTACTTTCCCTCATAAAACACGGCAAAAACAATTTATTGTCTAATTTCTTATAACAAAGTTTTTTTTTTATGTATACAAGTATTTTTTCGAGTTACATGTCAGTCGTAGCTAGGCTATCCCGGCGGCATAAGACATTTATTAATAGAATCAGCCTGAAGGAAGGACACGAATCAAAATCCAAACAGTAACTAGACAATGGTTGAAGAACATACATGGGAAGATAGAATTATCCAATGGGAAATGACGCCGGGTCTTCATTATTAGCAATGAGAAACTCAGACCAATTAACCAAGAGGCTGACTTTTTTTAACTTCATTATTTAATTTTTTACTAGTTTATTATAATCAGCAATCAGGCATGCTATGATTTAATGGTGAAATTGTACACCAGCATTCATTTTCTACTTATTGAGTTATGACTAGGGCCCAGAAGCATAGGCGTACCGAGGGGGGGGGGGTTTTGGGGGTTTGAACCCCCCCCCCCATTGATTAAAAAAAGGAAAATTGTATAATTTTTTTAAGTCTGCCCATAAATTACTTAATACAAGTACAAAGCGTGGGAAGCTTAAAACTCGTTATTTTGCGTCTTAATAATTAAAATTTTCCGGGGGAACACCCGGAAGCTTAAAACTCGTTATTTTGCGTCTTAATAATTAAAATTTTCCGGGGATGTAGCCCCGGAAGCTTCAAACTCGTTATTTTGCGTCTTAATTTTTAAAATTTTCCGGGGGAGTTCCCCGGAAGCTTAAAACTTGTTATTTTGAGTCTTAATTTTTAAAATTCTCCGGGGGAGGGCCCCCGGAAGCTTAAAACTCGTTATTTTGCATCTTAATTTTTAAATTTTTCCGGGGGAGGGCCCCCGGACCCCCCCTCTCCCTGGGGGGTATTCCATACCCCCCAGACGTTATAACCTCCCCCATATGGTCGGCCTGGTTACGCCTATGCCCAGAAGTATATGAAAAATCATATTTTTAATCATGCTCTCTATTGCGTTTTACTGTTAAAATGTTTACTAGACAAGACAGAACAGAATATTGATAGTTTCATGTAGCATATTGTTGCACATTTTGTTAGTTTTGCGATAATGCAGTTTATTTGCTTGATATTAAAATATTTGTGCACATTTTACTCATATGTCATATTTTAACGGCATATGTCTGACATATTTTAAATAATGGGCATATATCTGTTAATTCGAACATTTACAATATATTTGGAATGTTTTGAGAACAGTTCTTAACCTAATGATTTGGAAACTGATTGTACAATATTAAAGCGACGTTTCACTTCGTTTTAAATTTGCTACAATTTGTTGTATTGACCTTGATTTTTTAAGTTTTGTAATGTAATTTACATAACTTATGCTATTTTTGTCATTTATAATTAATTCAGCAAACAAAAGAACGCCAATTATATTAAAATTAATGATAGGGCGTACTTCATTAGTTCCGGAGCATATTTTTAACATCTTAAGAGCACATTTGCATGCAAATTTCGTCTTCTGATAGCATTAACTTCCGGTCCCTAACGGGTTATTGACATACTGTCAGTCAAGTAGGTCAAGATATAAATAAAACGTTTAAAAAATTTATCCATGAAAGGTGCTATGCATATGACGTGCCAAAGAAAAGCAAACAATATGAGTATATTGCTCTTCCGGCAAATCCATCAGTATCAATAGAGGAATTGAAATCACCAACACGTGACAGCTGTGTGTGCGACTGTTAACACAAGTGTGAATGGAGATGTGTGTTCCTGGAAATGGTCTTTCACTATGAGGCATGAGCGTTTGTTCTTCAACTCCCGAGTGGCACGTGGACTACTTTAGGGGAAATGCAAACAAAGTAATTTATATGCTATGCATGCTATTACCTCCCAACTTTCAGGGGAGAATCTGTTAACATGAAATCTACATATAACCAGATAGTCAATACTATCCCACTACTTCCTATGAAGACAATGCGCTTCCAGCATTTAAAAAAAATCCAAAGGTTTATTTATACAGGACTAGATAATTTTAGATTAAAGGAATATAACGATATATTTTTAAATTAGATAGGCCCAATCTGGCCAAAGGAAGACTAGCCTATCACATACCCCGTAACAGTTGGAGTATAATTTATGATATTTTATGAATAAATTATGTGCACCGTAAATATCGAAATAAAACCACTAATAATAATAAACATTTTCCTGAAGAATCGTACATATGGATGCAACGTTGCTTTAGTAGGTTTGATTTTGCATGCACCTTCTGTAAATGTAGTGCACTTAATGCATACAACTTTTTAAAATGTTTATATAAACGCCCAGTTTTGGAAGTTTCAAGAAAAGCTATATTTTATTAGCTTAAAGGAATAAAAAGCTTTTGCCAACCACGGTACATCAAACTACTATGGACAGCTTAAATATAGCAAAGGTTAATCATTACAATAATACGTAGTTCGAAATCATCCTTACATACAGGCAATGATGTATTTGGGGGGGGGGGGGGCAAAAGGATGCATATATCCTTTAATATCTCGAACTATAAAACACTCAAGTAAAAGGAAGAACAGTAATAACAAAAAAGAGAAAATCCTACTTCCCCTCTAAAGAGATTACGAAATCTGTCAAGGTTGGTAAAGCTCTCACGAGCTGCATGATGAACTTCGAATTTTATGTGTTGACCTCTAACTTAAAACATTTAGGATTTGGGCACTGGCACACAGTAGGGGCGCCGACTATCCCGTATTTCCCGGGAAATTCCAATTCAAGAATTCCCGCATTCATTCTTCTAAATTGGTTTTGGAAATATACTTTCATAATGATCATATATGAAATACGATTAGTAGTTTTAATTGGTTAGATCTCTTAGTAACTTCCTGTAAATTGTTATTATAGTCGCAAAGAAATTTCCACTTTTGTAAACACTGACAAAGGTATATGGAACGAGGTATATGTTGTCAAATACCAGCAAGCCAGCAAAAATAAAAAAATATACGCCTAATGGTTTGTAAATCACTTTAGACTCTCAAGCGTTAAACACCTGTCTTGATTTTTTTTTAAATTGGCAGTAATGTGTGTACTATTAATGTACAGTAGAAGGCCCTAAGAATCTGATTTTAAAAATGGTAAAAAAGGCACGACATTAAAACCAAACTAAAACAATGCCTTTATAAGCAAGAGTTTGTACAATTTAAATGAACTCAAAGATTAGAGTCGTGTATTTCTTCAGAGTATATTGTAACTACATTTATTCATTTAACAAAACTTGTAATAAATATTGTTATTAACTAATAAATATAATAAAAAAGTAGAGTGAATTATATTAAATAGAGAATATTAATACAGTACCGTAAGTGATTATTCGTAATGCTGTACAAGTAGTAAATTTAGGGTACCTTATTTTTTTTAAATTTACCCCTTATTTTCACTTCTATCGTACACTATTATACCTTATTTCCACTTTCAAGAATTGGCAACCCTGGTACACAGCCTAGTTACATTAGCGTTTTCAATTACATCAGTAATTTTAGGTATACAACTCAAAACCTTCCTAATAATAATAATAATAATAATGGCTGAAAATCGATTAAAATTTCTAATCGAGTTAACGCTTAATCGACTGATTAATCGACAAACAGCTCGGTATTTTAAACGAAACCTAAGTGTACATTTAATATTGTTTTACACGCTTAATAACTACTACACTACAGAGATAATCAGAAGAAATCCTGAATTAATGAATACCATTATTAGTTAACTAGTGAAAAAAATATATATACAAAACTTACATTTCCAGTTACTTTTTCAGCCAAGACTTGAGACACACGAGTTTGTTGACTAAACTACCCTTCAGGTTTCTGAATAACCGGAATTGTTTGGACACAATAGGCTGAATGACACATGATGTGCCAAGGCCGGAGAAGCGAGAGAAAAGAGTTTGGTCATTTGACCTATTTCTCGAAAAAGTTTTTTCAGAATTCGACTGAACCGATTAATCGGAAAATGTAATTGATCGACGATTAAATGTTTAATGGATTAATCGGTACAGCCCTAATAATAATAGTAATAATAAGTTAATAATAATAATAATCTAAAAACAAGCAACTGAAATCCATTTCCTGACGCAACGTGATGCAACTAGATCTGTAACTTAGAGTAAACGGTTGGTAAGTGACCTAACGGAAAGAGATCAAATTAGGATAAAAAGAAACTAATTAATGATTACTCCATCCGGAATATAATCTAGTTTCTTAGGAATGCCATATGGTAAGGAAAAACAAGACTGCACCATTAAAACATTCAACGTCTGCAATAGTAACCCTCGCTGCTCGCTTCAGGTTATGTAATTTCTCGGAAATCAGGGTCCATGTGACTTCTTGCTTAACATAGCTCTGTTATTGTTGATTCTAATTAATACGACTCTTGACAAACCTTATTTAAAAACAATACTGGATTATTCTGGGAACTGTCGCGAGAAGCTGTGAGAAAATATCATGCAAAACTCCAACTACGTAGTGTAGTCAAATGCAATGTGCAAATAAAAAACAAACTTGGTTGGCTTAGTCATCATTATTACCAGGGCCCGGATTCTGATGACCTAAAATTGTTTCAATAATGACCTATAAAATGACCCTAAATTTTAAAGAAAATGACTTTATAATTGTAAAGAATTACCTAAAAACTGATATTTTATTTATAAAAAAATATTGCACGTACAAAGTTAGAGACTAATTTGTACATAATTCTAAAAACTGTGAACGGAGAAAGGATGTTGTAGGGCTAAAAACTTTGTTCTTGATTGGAGCATTTGAGAAGAAAAGTAAGAAAGTAGTTTTTAAAATAGATCCTACAAAAAATGTTGCAACATACTAACCTAGTAATTTATATTATCCTATAAAAAAATACGACAAAAAAGTTAATATACTGAATGTAAATGCTTGAAAATTACTAAATAAAAAAGGAAATGACACGAAAATGACAAAATAATGGCTTAAAAATGAAATAAATGCCCTAAAAATATAAAATTGCATAAAATGACAAAAAATGACCTAACAAAAATGCACTTCAAAAATATAGGGACCATGATTTGGATTCACCTACAAGTTGGCAATGTCTAAACAGCATCAATAAAAAGATGACATGTCATTAGAATCCGGGCCCTGATATTACTATTATTATTATTCCAGTCATCATTATACTATTTATGAGCCTTTTCCCAAATGGTTGTGTGTTGGCGCCTTAGAAAGTTATCAAAACGAAGACACTCAAGATTTCATTACTATGGGTTCAAGAATCCTGTACATATTTCTACAAACCCTCTCCCCATTTACATCACTATTCTGTTGGTGACTTGTGGTACAGTGTTCCTGGAGATCAGTAATCTCTCCGGACTGTAAGGAGGGAAGCCCCTGTTTTCAGACTGAACACGTATTAGGTAGGGCTAACGTTATTGCTTATGAAGAGATGCTATGATATTTATGATTATGTAGGCCCTAGTAGCCAAACCTGACATTGAAAGATAAAATTAGCTATGGTTATACCGGGATTCGAAGCCTGGAAGTCATGATTAGCAGAAGTCAGAAGCTCTGGCCAGTTAGGAGGTCATAAGGCTGTTTTGTTTGTACAGCTGTAACATTTTAACCTAATCTCAGAATGCTATAGTAAAACGGCTGTCACAGGGGAAAGATTTGTTACTGGTAAATCTGAGTGAAACTTTCCATGATTTTGAAATACAGAACTTTTAACGGAAACAATATGATTTATCAGTGCTGAAGTTAGACATTTTTTCTAGGGGGAACCCATTAATTTATATGCACTAGCTAGCAGATCTGTGTCGTTTTGATCGTTCAGCACTCCGCTATGCAATGCAACTACCTTCGTCACATAGGCTAAGCATTGAATTTACGGCAATCGCACTGTCGAGACAAGAACAGCAGATCAAGACCTTATTAATGGTTCTTTATATCTATTTAAAAAAAGTGTTGCCAAAATATACGTCGATTTCATCTTTTTTCCTCCCTGTGTTTATACCGGAGCGATAAAGAGTAGATTTTTACTTAGCCCAACTTTAGCATTGCGATTTATTCATCAAAGTACTAGATAGCCACCACTAAACATACAGTAGACTTCGATAAGATTTCAGGTGAAGTAACTAAAATAATAATTTCTTTTCTCTGGAAATGATGCCACATTCCATCAGGAATTCAGATCATAGTATTATATACTGTATTAGAATTTCGGTTCCTTCATTTCTTAGTAAGGATTCAAACTAAGTTAGTTGGAATTTCACAAACTGTAGATACTAAATTTAGCTGTTTTAGTACTTAGCATCAGCAGTCAAAATATCTTTTGTGTGCCTTAGGGGAAGGGCTAGCTTCACATAAACTATTAATTCGTAGCATCAGCAGTCAAAATACCTTCTGTGTGTCTTAGGGGAAGGGCGAGCTTCACATATACTATTAATTCGGTACCATAGAATACAGTCGTGACAAACGAAAACCGGAAGCAGAATAATCAAACATCCAGCAATTAATTAATTAATTAAGCCTACGATATAATTAAGTATCAGTCTGCTGCTGGAATTAAATGAAATATAGAATAATAATTTAAAATTAATAGATTAACCATTTACAAAAGAATAATACTATTAGGAGGTGCCTGCACCTGGAATTTAATTAAAAATACATAAGAACTAATACTTTTAAAAATAACACACAAAAACGCGAGAAGTAGAAGAGGATATCAAATATTTAATGATTTCATAACTTTATTTTACGCGAATTAGAAAAGTGTGTAAAACACATTTTCCATTGAATCAATGACGCGAAGTGTGTACATATACAAATGAATTGTAGAGGGGTTAAGAACGAGAATCCCAATCAAGAGATCATAATGCTATACAATTTAACTTTCTTATAAGAATCTGCGTATCGCTTTTAAGTGTAGTTCAAAGAAATACAGTATAATATGAAACCGAAGATAACGACACCAAACTCTGTTGCAAAAGTAACTTGACAGAAGATACAGAATAGCGAAAGACCAGCTTATATTCTCAGCACACTACGAAATCTGTCTATTACTCTCCTCAAATAACAGGCATCATAAACCTGTCATAACTTATATATAATCTATCATAATATGATATATTATATTATTTTTATAATTATTATTTCCAGTTCTTTTTACAAACTTATCTTCATAAGATTATCAACATAACTAAGAATGTATAAGATTCCGGTTAGGTCAATGGCATGGTTCATATATTATTGCTGCATATCATACACACAATAAGTTTGACATCTGTCCCAAACAGCTGTCATGTATTTGAAAAAAAGAGCCGGCATTCTACATGATGCATCACTCTATTTAACTAATAACTTCAAAATATGTCTTAACATACTTTGTACTAATTTTGATAATGTCTTGATAATGTCATTCTCTCGCACTGATGATTTACTTCTCATGAAAGTAGTGACACAGTACCAATCATGTATTTATAAAATATATTATTTGTTTTAAAGAAGCTGAACAGCTGAACTTGTACTGAATACTACTTATGAAACTAAATTATTTTCTAACACACTCTAATATCTTAATTCATGTGTAATTTCGTTACACCTTTGGAGAAAACATTCTAAGTTAACTTTCAAACGATATATTTGGATCCATTGACCTTGATCTTAGAGTACATATAAATAAAGGAAAAATAAATTGAACATTCATTTTATTAGTCATTAATTTTGTTTTAGTTTAGTTTATCTAACTTGTAATTAAATCCTTGTAATTTTAATTGTCTGTAGAATTTTTAGTTATAATTCCTAATTTATCAAATCTTAAGATTTGGCCTTATGACTTTAACTTCGCCAGTAAAATAAATAATAATAAATAATATATTAAGCCCTTTATAATTGTTAGTGTGCCACGTCTTTAAGGGTTTGATCTGTTAATTTTAGAAAATACATCACTACTTTCGGTATAGCGATCAAACTCCTCAACTCTAGCCTGTATATTTATACCGTAAATGTGAACAATGTTCACTCACAAAGAAAAATGTACGGACAGTCAAATTACCGAATCTCCATTCTCCGAAGAACAGAAAACCTTCACCTTTAGAGTAGCACAATTTGCTAGTTACACTATATAATTTCTACGCTGTGTATTTCCTACATTATAACTTCCTGGAATGTTTGTCCTTTTTTAATACACAGGGTTATCCTCTGCAAGTTTAAGCAAAATCAAGAACGAACTAGAGAAAAATCTTAAGATTTGTAAATTTGTTCAGGAACAAATAACAAGATCATGCAGAATGGCGTTTTTACGCAGTACCGGTTAACAGCTTAAAAATCATCAGCAACACATCACACGTTTTATGTACTACAATTCAAGATTTTAAAGAAAACTAAAAAAAGATAGGCTATACTTCCTCTAAGGCATGCCAACCAAAATGCCAGGAGAAGGAACTTTTAAAGTAAAATTCGTTATTAAAATAAAAGCTATGTCTTAAATAAATAAAAAAACAAAAAAAATGGGAACCAATTAAGTTCTTGATCTATTCTCTGCTAAAACACTAAATTTGGTTTTAAATTACACTGACGTATTCAAGACACTTTAAATGGAAGTATCCACTCTATGAAAAATTTAAGCCTAAAACTGGCTTCCTTTATTTTAAATAAAAGTTCTAAATTAACAGGATTTTTTGTAAATTTTACCTCAAATCTATTATTAACTGTGTTTTATAAAAAACGAATGTAGTGAACACTTTATTCTCATCACGACTAACAACTGGCATAAAAAATATTATCAAAACAAAACTACTTTTAATTCTTTCAATGGCATTTGTTCCTAATTGTGAATATAAGAATAAATTAACTTTCAACTTACCCAAATTCGTGTATGTAGTTTATAATAATTAGTGCATTTAAAATAATTTTACTTCTTATGTATGCATTCAGCTAAGAACGTAGTGTTAAAGGCAGTATAGCCAATTCCTAGAAAGAATATTGAACATTTAGTTTTTATTAAATTAAGAACCTTTGTATCCCTCACCCTCTCGACTATTTTGCAAACAATTTGCTTAAATGACGTGAAGAATGGAATATAGACGTTCAAAAAAATTTCAGAATATTTCTAAGTCTTAAAATAACACTCGAAAGAAAAATAACTAACCTGTGCCGTCTCTGGCGTGTGTGCAGGCGCCCCGTTGGCCGCCGGTTTGGTGTCACCGCTCCCTTCTTCGATATGTCCCAGTTTTCCATCGAGGGCCGGCTGTTGATCTTCGGCGCCTTCCTTTTTGGGTGTCGTGGTGATGTCCACGGAGCGTTTACTTTGCCTTGCTCCCATGATCGTCCTCAGTCACTGCAATCACAACGAACAACACAACACTACTAACTTACTCGACACTGTACTCAACTGTACTGGGCTCGAGCGCGACAGACACGTCACTCTCTTCCAAGTACACTCTCTTACAATCATACACAGTGTCACCGTGACATCATGCTCTTGGATTCCAATCACTAGCTAATCCTTCCTTCTCATTCACATTAGAATTCAATATACGAGACCGTAAGACTTGTTTGGCGCCTTATGTATTAATATTCCTATTAGTTGGGATGTCTTAAGCAATGCTCTATTCACAATGGGTATCTGTTATGCGCCAGGATCATCACATGAAAGGAACAATAGATATTTCAGCAGCACTCATAACCCAGTTTGTTCTAACGTTCACTGCGCAAGACACGAACAATCACGAAGATGATCACGAATTGCAGTACGAGTTGAACTTAAATACCTTTAGAAAAATATTGCCCTTCAGTTTTGTCTGTGTTAGGATATCACTATCACTGGGGCCCGAAAGTTTATGAAAAATCATAGGCTACAAGACATGAAAGAAATAACAGAAAATTGTTGGTTTCATTTTGCATATTGTTGCATATTTTAATAGTTTTACGATAATGCATGATATTTGCTTGGTATTAAAATATTGTGCGTTTTTAAATAATTCTTCACATTTTTAACAGCATATTTATGACACAATTTTAAAATGTTGTATATCTCTGTTAATTCAAACATTTACAGCATATTTGGCAGTGAATCATTTGAGAAACAACTGAACAATAATTGATGGTAGTTAGAATGTTTTCAGAACAGACTTTATTATATTAACGTGACCTTTCACCTCATGAGTTTTCTATTTTCTAAAATTTGTTGCATTGGCCTTGTGTTTTTAAACAGTTTTGTAATGTAATTTATAAAACCTCTACTATTTTTTCGTGTAATTTATTATGTAATCAGCTAACAAGAGGACGTAAAGTATTAAAATTACGTGAATCAGTGGTCTTCAACCATTTTTTAACTAAAGCACCATTTTCTTTTTTGTGAAAGACTACTGGGCAGCATTGATTTATTGATTACTATTAATAACATGATACTTCGTAAAACAAATGTACCAAATATATTGGAAAATATGTAGAGCATACGTAATTGATAGAGCATACTTAATTGGTTCCGGAGCTTATTTTACAAATTTTAGAGCATATTTCGTCCTCTGGTAGAGCATTACAGTTCCGGGCATTAATTAAAACATTTATACGTCACAGAATATTGTGATAAAACGCTTCAAAAACCCGTATAATATGATCATGATCATATACAAGATAATTACTACCTTACACTATATATCATATACATTAAATTATCATATTTTGTCATATTTCTAATAAGAACCACAACAGTTCTAAGCATGTGCTGCAATTGTAGTTGAAGTGATGGTTATTATTACTACCAGGGTAGGGGAAAAAATATATTCGGACACTGATACGATATTCAACCCTACTGAGAGAACTTCAACTTGATCATGGGAAATTCTTAGAAAATGGCTGACGAAATATTTCAATTTATTATTTCGAAAGCGCTTTTTAATATTGCAAAACAAAATACAGATATTATACTTACAGCTTCCTCTATGATTTTGTGCACTTAGTATTTTATTCGTGTTTATAGTGTTTGCTCTTTGAACTGTACAACAAAGTGTCTCAATATAAGATTCAAAGGTTGAGGTCTGTTCAGACATGTTCTTATTGTCCGCCATATATATTAATATATAATATAATCACGATGGGATTGTTTACAGTGTAATATATTATCTTTGATCACATCGTAAGGAAGACATTTTAATTGATTTATATGTGTAATTATAACACTTCTGAAACGTCATAGAAATCTGACAGTGCAGATATCACAGAATACGAAATATTTTAAGAGGTTTGTTTGTCTAGTCACGCGGATTCGTTGGTCCAATGGTTAAAAGCAGATAAGCTAGCTAAGGAAGCAGCAGGAGAAGAAGATACAGAACCGGTATACTCAAAAATTCCCAAAACTGCAATAGTTCAAGAAATTAAAGAAGAAGGTCTAACAAAATGGCAGGCGGATTGGACCAACACGACTAAAGGAGCTACCTGTAGGGCCTTCTTCCCATCAGTTCGTCAGAGAATAAGACAAAGGATCATAATGACAGCACCAATCGCAGCAATAGTTACTGGACATGGAATAACCAAATCCTACCTGAAGAGATTCCACATAATGAATGATGACACGTGCTCCTGTCTTCAAGAGGCCCAAACTGTAGATCACCTATTATACAGATGCAGTAAACTCCAACAACAGAGAGACAATTTAAAAAAGCACATTGCAATCAAACACGGGCAATGGCCGGTTCCTCCAGATCAACTCATTGTGAAACACTATACATCATTTAAACGCTTTATACACGCAATAGACTTCAGTTCATTATAGTTGATAATAATACAAGTTTAGATAATACAGCTGTACAATGATAGAATTTTATAAGAAAGTTGTAATTATTGGAATTTGCTCAGAAACTATTACCTTAATGATTTAATGTATCTAACATTGTAGATACTTGTATATACTTAACTTTTTTAATGAGACATAGCATGTAGTATTGCAGCACTTAAGCAATGGAACATGCTGTATTAATTCCATTAAATAAAAATAAAAATAAAAAATGGTTAAAATTTATTGACCCACAACTCAAATTTCAACTGCACTAAAAGGTACTAATTTTGTACATTAATTAATTTACGGCTGAATTAATGTGTACAGGGACCAATGATACACTTCCTGTTTTATGTAGGCCAAAGTAAATTAATTTTTGTTTGCTATAATTGACCCTACATTGGCCGGCCACGGGATCTGAATTCACGATCTTCCGAATAAAATTGAGTAATTAGAATATGCTTTTCGGCCCGCGAATGGTCGGTCATGTTCAGGCCCTTCAATTATGCCATGTAGGCTACGTTATTGTTAGCTGCGTTGAAGTGCTGGGCCTCATATATTCATAAATTACCTTTATGGAATAAAATTATACAGGCTCAGCGAGTGAAGAGGTGGTAACATTTATACTTATCGGAATCAAAAATCTTATAACAGGAATATCAACATGACGCGCTATATTGTTATACACAGAAGATAATTATCATAAATGGAAAAGTACTGTTTCTGGGAGCATTTACAGTTCATGTCAAATTCTTATCCAGTGATTAAAGTACGAAAATATTGTGTTGGGTTGCAGTTCTAGGATGTACGTACAGTATACTGTTAAGTTCGGCGTTCATAATGAAAATAAATCCAAATAAAGAATAAAAACGTATTGCTGGTCTCGTTCTCAACGTTAGGATAAATAAAGATTATGGACTACGCACTATGTACTCATTCCATAGCAGCAAAATGTATTCGGAAACAAGAGATATTGTGGAGGATTAGTTACGTCACTGATCGAGTCATGGGGGATTAGAGGGTTTCGATCGAATCTGAAGGCTCTCTCCGGTGTATTCTGTGAGTCACCGTACGAGTTTCATCTGAGAAATGGATTCTCTAGATTCGTCATCCCAGCAAACTAGTTTATTCTACTTCGGAAGCATCTACAAGCTGCTCAGCCTGAACTATAGTCTGTTCACTAATATTTGGACCTTCTGGCTTTGTGAAACATTTTCTTTACTTATAAGCTTGCATGAAAAAATTGGTGAACAGGAGTCAGAGCAACTTGCTCTATTCAGATTGCCATGTGCCGGTTACCTCAAGCCCTGTCATTTAAACCTGGCTCGCGACAGATTGAATAGAAAAAAGAATTGATAAATTCCATGTTTGCCGAAGAGGGAGGATTATTTTAGACAGTATTTGCCTCCTTATACCCTTTAATAACATACATCACACTGTGACACTGACATTAAAATTACATTTATATCTTTCCAATGATATATTTGGAGTGTCTTATAGGATCTAAGTAACATTTGTGTGTAAAGCTTTAAAAAATAATAAAAAATATATGTACAGATTAAAATTGAATTTATCACAAATTACACACCGGTCTATGCTGTAAAACACTAAAATGTAGCCTATATGTGAAATGAATTTCCCTATTTTTGGGAGTCTTCGCACCATACATATAATGATAGGGTGGCGCAACATACTTCATAGTCATTCGCTACAAGTTCCGGGGTTCTTCTAAACAAGGAACTGATGATGGCGTAGCAATATTTTCGCCGAAATGCATTTTCAACATAAAAACAACACCGCAACACACTGGGTATTTACATAGTCTCAACCAGTGAATCCTGCAAGACCTTCGTATAACAATCAAGAGAGGAGCACTTTGCGCCTATTAAGATTTGGACACTATCATTATATGTATGGTGCGAAGACTCCCAAAAATAGGGAAATTCATTTCACATATACATTTTAGTGTTTTACAGCATAGACCTGTGTGTAATTTGTGATAAATTCAATATAATCTGTACATATATTTTTATTATTTTTTAATGCTTTACACACAAATGTTACTTAAACTCTATAAGACACTCCAAATATATCATTGGAAAGATATAAATATAACTTTAATATCAGTGTCACAGTGTGTTGTATGTTATTATTAGAGGGTATAAGGAGGCAAATACTGTCTAAAATAATAATAATAAAAAAAAAATGAATAGAACAAGCTGCTCTTATACCTCGAACCTGTTTTCTCTTGCAAGCTTATTTGTAAGGAGAAGGTTTCACCAAACCAGAAGACCCAAATACAGCACCTTTAAATGGACTAAATAAATCAGAATTATATTTTTAAAATGAAGTGTTCCAGTTCAGAATAATTTATTAATTAATTTACTAAAAGCCGTATAGGTTAGGAATGGATTACAGAAACCACATTCAATTTGAAAACAACTGTCACGAATTAGATTAGGCCCATTACTTGCACATATAAGTAAAAGGAGTTTAAGTGAAAAATTCTCATTAAATGTTGATTATAGGGGTCGTACCCTTTTGCGTCCCAAAGCGAGTAGTCGCTTCATCAAAACAACCCTCGTGAGTCCCGTCTTGAACAAGATCGATACATGAACAACAGTTGTAAATCATTCCATTCAAAATTGAATAGAATGTTTTATCACTCGCACCCACACCTATTCCAGTTAATCGAAGCCTTGAAAAATATACAAGCAGAAACATATATTATTCACACGCGCTCAACAACCGTTGTCAATGCCAAGAAAAATGAAAAAGAGGCCTTCTTGGTAGAAAAAATTGTTGAATATAGAACTGAAGCACTCAGCAGACTGGAATATGTGCGAACAGTATCATTTAAGTGTCTATCAATCACAAGAAAGTAAACTGGTAGCCAAAATACAAAGAGTAACCCGCTTCAATTTTATTAATATTGACAGTAATGCAAGGATTAAAATGTTTGGGATGTGTAGCAGTTTGCCTCCTCGCCGTGCACCCTGGGTAATGCTAAACGAACTGCATGGTACCAATGATTAATGTTACCTGTATTCCATGGGACGCATTTTGGTCATTGCTCTCGAGTCTAGAGAGACCCGGGACGCAAACGGCTCATTGGATCTGAGGATCTATGGACGCAAAAGTCCTAGTTAATGGTTTTGGGACGCAAAAGTCCTAGTTAATGGTTTTGGGACGCAAAAGTCCTAGTTAATGGTTTTGGGACGCAAAAGTCCTAGTTAATGGTTTTGGGACGCAAAAGTCCAGACCCCGATTATAGATAAGGTAATTTACCAGTCATACATTTCCACAAAATGCACGGAAATTATTACACAATTTGCTTCAATTGATACGAATCCGGAAAATATTTAATTACAGAACTTACATAACTTAAATTTTATTGCTTGCAGAACAATGTTTATAGTTAGGAAGTAATTTTCTTTATCACTATCAGGTGTAGAGTATATTAGCCTAACATTTTTGGGTCTGAATTCATGTGGCATTTATGACTGCGCTCTTATCTTCAGACCTTGTGTTGTTTTTCTTTCTTTCGTTGTTTCTTTCTTTCTTTCTTTCTTTCTTTGCTTTCTTTTACTTTAAGCGAACATAAAGCAGTAGCAGTTTCGGTTTACGATTGCTGCAGCGGTGGTGAATTCAGAAACGCTTAGTAACTGATGAAAGGATAGACGCCTTTTATCAAAACTTAATAGAAATCTCCTGGTGCAAACTGTTTAAAATATCCAAAAGGTGAATAAAGATTTGATCAGATCCCGCGTTAGGGGGTTTGCTGCAACGAAGTCTCCTCCAACCTTAGGTTACTGCAACGAAGTTAATGCACTTACAGATTCACTTTTAAAAAGAACGCGCGGAGAATCTTATGTTCTTCTACATGGAGCTCATTAACAGGAACATAAATATATCCCCCCCGTAAAATCTGCAAAGTTATGTTCTTCTACATGGAGCTCATTAACAGGAACATAAATATATCCCCCCACCGTAAAATCGGCAAAAGTTATACATGAGTGGTCAACTTGTGGCTTGTGTTAAAACAATACTGAAACACGAATATAGTACAAGAGGATGTGTTGGCATTGTTTTGTTGTTACAATGAAACAGATCCGTGCTGCACGGTGCTCATGGGCATAGCGTGTAGCAGGTGGGATTGGATAGGAGTAACCTTGAGTACTCAAGAGTGGTCCCCTATGTTTAAATCCGGTCCCGTTACTCCTGCCAGAAAGTGAATGTGCTTTCCATGTCTGCCGGAGAGGAACAAACTATCACGTTAATACAGTAGTACTACCTAGGAAAGATCTGTTTTCGTGTTTTTACAAGTTATGCGTCAAGGTTCGAAATTAAGGTTAAAAACAAAACACTTGTACTAAGTAGGTGCTTCCTACTTAATTATGTAAATTCGTTTTAAAAGTGTAGTTGACTGTCCATAACGTCAAGGAATACAACGAAAAATGGAATTAACTTCTAGTATTTCTCTTACTAATATTATGCAATACCATGAAATATTGCAGAAGCCAAGAAAAGAGCAAACTGCGTTCTCAGTCATTGACTTAGGATCTTTAAGCATGAAACATGAATATCTCCACTGCTGTTTCTCAGGAAGTATTATATTATTATCATTATTTTTTATTTTTTACTGAGGCTCTTTTAGCAAACTGCTATTTGTTTTATTCATTTTCGTGGTTTTAATTAGTCATTGCATGAATAATTCTATAAGTCTCAGCTAAGTAGTACATATATAACTCTAGGTCCGGGTTTCTCCAAAAAATTTGGATATCTTGAAATATTACCAATTATAAAATCAAACTATTAGCCTACCACGAAAATCAAAAGTTTTAGGCTATAAAAGTAGGCATATTTCAAAACAAAATCAAATTAAATGTACTGTGCACTACACTACTAAGGAGTTTTTAATAACTATGACAAAGGGTCTGAAAATATAATAGTACGAGTGAATGCAGACAGAATTTGGTCCGCGATATGAATTGGAACCCTTTAAAAATCGCTTATAAAATACGTTGCACAATCTTTCTTGTGTATACGATATACGTATTAAGATATATTATTGAGATTTTTAGGTAGACTAAAGAAACCGGTACCGGTATGTGCAATTCAAAACTTGAAACAGATCTTGGGAACTTACCGAATTACTGAAACAATGTGCTCCTTACAACATCACAAATATAAACAATACACGCTATCCGGACTTAGAATTCCGAGGTGAAGAAATTAGATCATACAAGACGGTGCAAATTACACAAAGTAATACAACTCTTAGACCCATGTTAACTTTAGTCTCGTATTATTGTTTTTAAGTGGACCTACATAATACAGAATCTGAACCCTTTTCATTGTTCTTTGCATTCAGATTTGTTCATTATTATCTTCATTAATGTTCATTTGTTATTATTATCTTCATTAATTTTACTTGGCTCAAATTGCACGATTTAATTGTATATAGTTCAGATCATGTTTTACGAACTTTGGGTTTACCAGTAGGCATCCTGTAAAAAATTCGTGTGGGGATCTTTTTGCTACTGATTTGTTAAATTTGTCTTCTCCTCTGACACTCATTTTAAACGATAACATGGGTTGACACAAGGGCAACGAAGATACAATCCGGCATTTGCTTTTGCGAATGAGGGACAATGAAAAGTTCAAGTCAAAACGGCAGTCCACGAGGTCTGAGTTTTAACCGGAACTTCTTACCTCTGCCATCTCGACAAAATTTGTTTTAGTGTGTGCTTTACGACAGGGGTATAATCATTTCATAACAACAAAACATAGGCGTAACCAGGCCGACCATATGGGGAGGGTTATAACATCCGCGGGGTCTGGGGGGGGTATGGAATACCCCCCAAGGAGATGGGGGTCCGGGGCTCCTACCCCAGAAAATTTAAAAAAATAAGATGCAAAATAACGAGTTTTAAGCTTCCGGGGTTCTCCCCCGGAAATTTTTAAAAATTAAGACGCAAAATAACGAGTTTTAAGCTTCCGGGGATTATCCCCGGAAAATTTTAAAAATCAAGACGCAAAATAACGAGTTTTAAGCTTCCCACGCTTTATATTTGTATTAAGTAATTTATGGGCAGACTTAAAAAAATCGTACAATTTTCCTTTTTTTAATCAATGGGGGGGGGGGGTTCAAACCCCCAAAACCCCCCCTCGGTACGCCTATGCAACAAAATCGTAGCTTTCTTGTTATTACGGGTTAATAAACAACAAAAATAGCATTATTAATCATTTCATGTGTTATGATATTGTATTGATATCAATTATTTAATTTGTTTCTCGAAATCTATTCGTTTTATACAGAAATATGTTTAAACAAAAAATGTCTTACAACTTTACTGCTTTTCGAACGTACCTTCCACCGGTAGTCTAAAAGTCTAAAAATGAAAATGGACAAGTCTATGGACAAATCCCCTGGGTGATATTTACAAAAATTAATGCAACTGTTTTATTAGAACAGATGGAAATTATTTAGCCATCAGTCCAAGGAAGATAATTTTAAGTACTGATATATAAAAAATGTATAAAGCTCGTTCAGAGGAATCCTAATGAACATTCTGTACTTTATATTTACATTCTTCCTATCATAGGAAGATTGTTTTTCTTCATTTCCCACAATGGAGTAAAGCTCTTTCTTAATAAACCAATTCATTTTTCATAAGCTTGCGTTCTGGCGGGTGTGAATATTCTATATTCAGGTGAAATTCTTCGTTTCATGTGTATTTTTTACTTTTCCTTCACTTGAAAATCATGTAGGCAACTGGGATACTGCTTCCGAACAAGTATTGTACTAGGACCTTGAAAGGAGAAGGCTGGGAAACCTCAAATAAACGGTAGTGAAAATCAGTACAAAATAAATTTAACAATTTATCATACATAGTTTAACACCTATTTAGCAGATAATGCAGCGCGAATAAACTAATACACAAAGGCAGGGTTATTTCAGTGTTAAGCATAAAATCATTTGGAGGGGGGATCGAAGCAAGCCTCCTCCATTTGCTATTAACTGACTGACAAAGAATAAAAAACGAAGACGGTGACCTCCACTGGTAGGCAAGACTTCTCCTCCAAGCTTCACAAAGGTCGTTCCACAGGTTTAAAATTTATCAGGAAGGGGGGGGGGCATATGCATGCGGGTAAATAACACATGTCGCAGTTGAAGGATCTTCTTACCACCACTACTACTACTGGATACGGGCTTACAATCTGCTCCAATTATAGCCTACAGCTCACAGTGCTGGCCACAGCGTTATCGCCACCAATGCATATTGTCTGCAAAATTTTAATAAAAACTGATCTTCTAAAATTACTGATCGAGAATTTCAGTCATCTTCAAGATTTCTGTCGCATATTACTTTAATAATTATTAGATGTCTTCAGATACCTGCAGATCTAATTTAATTATTATAGAACATAAAGTTTGTTGGCGTGGTTCGTTTTTCGGGACATTCAAATGATTTCACCATGAATGCAAAAAGGTCAAGTGCTAAGAAGTGAAACGGAACAGTGAATCACTGAATACTGATCAGAAATCAATTCTGTTTTAACCTGAAATGGATTCTGCCGCAGAAGACTAGATTACATGGCATCCCCAGGATTACTCCATTACTAGATTCTGTTAAAGACCTCAAGAGCTACAAGCGTAACCAGAAGAATAAGATCTATTATTGAAAAATGCAATCCGACCGGAACAGAACCCATCATAGTTAGCCTATTGCTTTAACTAGTGAAGTATGGAGTAAACCAAGCAGAAATGTATTCAGATAAATTAGCCTAATATCTTTGTTTTCTATTCACTTAAAGAAATTTCACTTTACTAGAGATGAAAATGACATTGACGACTTACGTGGTGCAAAAACACACACTACACAATTATATATATCTAGTGTTTTGCTTTCATTAAATTATTTTTGAATATAAGTTACAAGCTACAGATTAAAAACCCGTTCGTATTTTTATTGTTAGCCTTTCTATCGAATGAAGCGATCGACTGTCTATAGCCCCACGAAATTAAATTGTGCATCTAATTGGCTCCATGAGCGACAGAACATCCCAAAACCTCCAATTCAGTCTCTAAATTGAGCCCAGTTCATGTTCTCTTGAGTTTAGTACACTGTCGTTCAGTATTAGTTTAACTATGCAGTAATAAAGTGGTTTTATCATCTCACTCCTGCACTATTTAGAAGATGAAAAGTTTACTTCCCGAACACATTTCTATGAAATTTCTCGCCAAGTTATCCAATCGTGGGATGTTAGTTTCGGTACTACACCCTATATACCCTGTACATCCCAGGTTTTGACCTGAAAACAGATTTTTCAGGAAATTAACTATTATTTCTGGCTAGTGTGACACGGAAATTCATCCTGGGGTGTATGGAATTATTTTAACTGAATGGCATGCTCATCTTATCACGATAATTTCTAGCGGATGAGAAATGCAGTTCATCATGGACTAGCACTAGCAGTGAAAATTCTATAGCCTGAAAGGGGGAAAAAGACTGTATCCACGGGGATTTGGCCCAATTAGGCCTACATGGGGAGTAATAGGAAAGAAATAAGAAGACGGAGGAGAAATAAGGTCCTATGTGAGATTATACGCCACACGAGAGAATGAAATGCCTAACAAACAAGTTATAAATCGGACAGGATTTGCTAAAAAATAAAAAATATATATATATTTCACATGGCCCATTTCGCTACTGTTGATTTTTAGGGAAAGAGGAAGGAAAGGGTAAATAAGAATCATGAAAATGAAAATATTCAAACACCCACGTGTGCGAATGTTGAGCGGTAAGAATATTTTAAAATATGCAAATCCGTTAAATGGAAACTATACTCTCAAAAGAAGAAATTATTTCTCACTCGTATTAATAACATGGATTTTGTTGATGTGTATAAGACGAGCACCTAGACATTTATTTAATAACGATCACTTAGCGCCATAGTACCAAATTATTATTTTTTGTGGACGGCAAAGGATGCACATTTTCAGGGTTCTTCGTTCTACATTTATTCTTCCATTACTTTTATAACACATACATATTCTCATACTTTTTCAAAAACAAAACTAAACTCCGTAGCGCTACATCCCTGAAGGGAGAAGGCCTACCACCCGACCGCTGCGTCATCCACCATAGGCAGATGGCAGGATTGGAGGGCATGTCAACACCCACGGCCGTTAATGGTGGTTTCCATGACCGGAGCCGCTACTTCTCTATCAAGTAGCTCCTCAATTTGAATCACGAGACTGAGTGCACCCCTACCAGACCTCCCTACCTCAGAAAAATCCGAGGTACCGGGGATCGAACCCGGGACGACGGAACTGTAGTCAGCGACAACCACAAGACCACGCCGGCGGTCCATACTCTTTCGTGGCATGCCAGAAAGGCAACGCACCAATTTCTTATATAAAAATACAAAATTACATTAATCTATGAAATTATTCCGAATTTTATATAGTCAGTTTTTTAAAGAAATTAGGAAAATTACAAGTCGCCTTATTTCAAGAAAAGTAGCAAGCCGATCTGGAAGAAAAATTTTCAACAACACCTCCTTAAACTATGAAACCCCTCCCCCCACACGTAAGAAAAAAAAAGTTTTAATTTTTTAGGGTGCTTCAGCCTTGTCACAAGTAGTGGCAAGTCTAACTTCTAACCGACGAGTATACTGGGGCACGGTTTCAAAATTTTCCTTACTGAAGGCTTTGATGATTTGATTTTGTCACATTGTTGTGGCGGGCCATGAGTCTTTTCTCGACCGCTCGTTAGTATGGTTGCTACCTGATTCCATTGGGTTTCTACTCCTGCTATAACGAAATTACCGCATCGTGGTTTTCGCCGAGCTCTTCTATCAACCGCTAACACAATTAAGATCATTTTCTCTCCTTTATATCAGCAAACATCATACACGGTGCTATCCCTGGCAGCGATTGCGAATGTTCGCAGGGGACAGATTTTGAAGTGAAACTTCTTTAGCCGCGGTAGGGGTAAATCGAGAGCCTGTGTAACGCTAAAAATCGTCACGAAATTAGTGAGGTGTGACGGAACGGACTGCACAGAAAACAATCAACTCAATCATTAGACTTATCCAAAATTTAAAAAATCCAAAAATTCAAAATTTAAAAATCTAAAAATCCAAAAATAAAAAATCCAAAATTAAAAAGAAAAATAAACGAAAATTTAAAAATCCAAAAAATAAAAAATTCAAAGATCTAGAATTCAAAAAATCTAAAATTGCAAAATAAAAAATTAAAAGATCAGAAATTAAAAAATCCTAAATAGGAAAGTCCAAAAACCCAATATTAAAGAGTCCAACAATTCAAAACTTGAAAAAAAAAAAATAAATAAATAAAACAAGTTTCACTTCTGTCGCGTGGCGTTCCACGCACACTTTTTAAGTACAGTACAAGAAGATTTTTGCAATCAATTATCACTTTACTTTATTTTTGCACGAGGATCAGTTGAATGGAGAGAAGTTCGCTGCCCCCGCATAGCAATGTGAGATAAGCAGGAGTTTACGAGTCTGGCGTAAGATCTGGCAGACGTTGCATCTTGTAAATCAAGAAAGCCGTGATAAACCTCCACACACATTCATACTGATAATGCATCATCCCGCTCTTATAACTCATTCATGCATTACTCACCATGTTCAATCTTCCGGGAAGTGAATGACTCGAGACGTTACGCCCAACTCCTTCATACCTCTGCTATGTGTTATGCAACGTAAAATAGAAAAAGTTGACATTGAAAGAAACTACAGTAGAACCTTGATCATCCGCTAATGTGAAGCAGGCTCATCTCGTATAACAAAAAACCCTAATAATACGGACGACTGATATTTATGTAAATTGTTTCGCGTAGTATTAAAGGGCCTAATCAAAATGCTAATTACTGTGCATCCCTGTACTGTAGATTGACACAGATTTGTGTAGAATGAACACAAAGTGAAGTCTAGTTCTCAGTGCATACTGTGAATTTCTTTCTTCTTTCTTTCTTTATCGTAATTTTACCTCTCCCTTCTAGGATTTAAGCGACCCAAGCCGTCCGGGCCTTACAGGGCCGCGACCTGTCGGGAGAGGGATTATCTTTGGATGGCATACTTTTTTGACCAGAAAAAGACATGGAGGGCCTCCCCGGATGAGTGATCAGCCCAATGCCGGGGCCACCTCCGAGGCAACACGAACACATAGGACGAGACACACCATTCACACACACACACTCACTCACTCACTCAGAACAAGGCGAGGATGGAGATGAAGATGATAATGACGGCCAGGTGATATCCGGGGACCACAAGGGCCTAAAGTTACCTGACATTTGTCTCACAGGCGAGGGAAAACCCCGGGAAAAAACTCACCTAGGTAACTTGTCCCGACCAGAAATCGAACCCGGGCCCGCTGCGTGAGAGAAGCGAACACATCCCCTCAGCCACAGCGGTGGACCGCTGTGAATTTACGATATATTTATTAAAGAAGCCCACATTTCCTGTATTTCAATCAATTAATTCATAGCGGGATTTCGCTAAGGGAACTGTTGTTTTAAACATTCTTAAATAAAGTATTTTTTAAACCTTGTAAGGAACTAACAAATATTGAACTTTCAAGATAAGTCGTTTGGAACTTTCTTGTAAATTGGTCAAAACTATTTTTGATTCATAACGGCACTACCAATCTTAGAACATGTACACGCTCCATAACGACCGTATTATTAATTAATAATTACTACATTATAATAATAAGGATTTCTGTGTTTGCATAGGTAGATTTCTGCGGGAACCAGACTCACTGTCGCACACTTGAACATTCTCGTACTATGTAATGAAATTTGTTACAATTTTCCGACCAGTATATTTGAGACCAAAACCAGAACTTCTAATAAGCCTATTGAACTAATAGTTCATTTTCCTAATTAGGCCTAAATAAACAAAATAAATAAGAAATAAACTAAGGAGCATGGTTTATTATTTACTGCACGTTTATTCCACGCAAGGGTCCTCTATTTAAAGCATCTCGTGGAGTTTGATTAAAATACACACATTTTGGGGCGCTTTTAATATAGTAGATACTTCAGAAAATGTCTCTCAACATTTCAGTAATCCCTTAAATCACTACATCACACAATCCCTACATTTCCCAAATTTAGAATACATTAGAAGAAAGTAATTAGCTCAGAAAAATAAGAAAATCAGGTAAACATATAACAAAGTGCCAGAATGCATTTGTTTAATGAGTGATAATTGCAATAATGATAGGCCTATGCAGAAAATAAGTCATTTTTGTAATAGATCTCAGAGCTAAATTACAGATAGATTCATTAAGCAGGGCTTACGGAAGAATAAAGGTCTAAAGTTTGATTCTTAACATTAATTCATGCTCGTACACACTGATATAAGAAATTTTTAAGATATGTCAACATTTCAAAAAATGTAGTGGCAATATTAATGATGTAGGCCTACGATTCGCTCACATGTTTGTTTCAGGTTTAAAGCAGCTGTACAGGTTATGAATGAATTAAATTCATCCTGAAATCAATCTGTCAGGAATTAGATTAGGTCTATTGCTTGCACAGAAGCGTTCAACCCGAAAAATACTCACATTAAAATATAATGTAGATATCGGTAGCCGTACATTTCGATATAATGCACAATATTATATCAACAGCAGCTGCGTTTCATTATTCAACGTCTAGATGTGTTTTAAATCTTTTTATTTATGTTTATATATACATTTTTTTATAAGCATATGTGAAGGAATAAGTGGGACAACAGAAAGAAATTACAACAAATGAATTAAAACTAAAGCAAGGCGTCATATAATAACATTACAAACATCTGACTCCATTGTAGTCAAGACCCTCAGCGATTAGCAACGCTGCTTTGTAGTGATAATTTCCAATCATATTTAAAAATCATGTGACCTTTAATTAGTCGTTATTCCGGTACCGGTCAATCGATTTGGCCCAAAATACATAGGCTTCTTCCCATGCACGATATAAATGCGTATACCAAGTTTCATACAAATCCAATAAAGAGTAGTTAAGTTATCGCGCGTATAGACACACGGACAGACAAACGTCTTCCTACCACATAATCTCATAAAGTACCGGTACCATTCTGGCACTTAATAAATAATGATTTGCCTGCTAATAAGTAATAATGGCAATGATGTTGAATATAAAGTAGCCTTATCCAGTTCTACAAACGCAAAGCAGAAACTTCAGGCGAAGGCATAGAAGAGTACACCCTTCGTTTCCTCGTTTCTGTCCCCGCACCCCATGAACCCTCGGGGAAACGTGCTTTGGTAGAGCAAGGGATTTCTCACCCCTTTCTGACGCAATAAAACGGTTGTTACTCAGTAAAATTCCATCATGAAGTTATAGCTTTACGAGATACATATTTGCATTTAGGGGCATTATCAAAATTCGTACGTTTGTAGCCGAACTCTATTACAGGAGCTATTACTACCTTCTAGGCTTCAAAAGTTTGTAAACATTTGGGTAACTTCTAACGTAATTTGACCATAAATTTCATCATCCAGAACCTCGGAGCTAAGCAGATCTTAGTGCCAATGCTGGAATAAAAATAAAAATGATTTCACTCACATTCTATTAAAGAAAATTATACCTAGTTTGGTGTCATTTTTCTTGTAATTATGTGTAGAATTGATATATAACAAACAGTTTAAGACAAAATGACATATTAAAAAATCTAAGATTGATTGATTGACGTAGACTAGGTGACTCTTGGGGCGGAAATTACGGTCGGTACTAATCCCCTGCGCTTGTAAATGTGAGGGTGCTTGCTTGTGAAGGAACCTACCTGGACCCACGCACCATCCCTATTTGCTATGGGTATAATTATCTCTAGTACTTAGTTAACTACACCAGAAGGAAGTAAATTAAGAAACGAACAATAAAACATTAAGAAGGCAAAATAAATTTAGGATTTACTAGTTGAAATGGAACTTCGTGGTGATCCATTCCACAGAAATACAGTATTACTATCCAACGGCTGCGACATTATACTTCCGCTTATCGACTTCGTTGGTAGATGGTGGGATTAAGAAACATGTCAGCACAACCTTACTACTTCTTTGTCAAGAAGATTCTCAATTGAATGATAATTCTTCCATACTGACCGTGTGTAGGCTAAGATGGAAACGTGAAGTCAGAAAAAATGCAATGCCATAGCCGGGATTTGAACCAGGATCTTCGGCTCTCCGTGCCGATGCTCTAACCAACTGAGCTACCATGGCAACATGCCGGTACAACATTAAATTCTCCAACAAACTCATATAATAAATTCTCCAACTCACTCACATAACTGTGAATTTAATATGTGAGTCAGCTGGAGAATTTAAGGTTGTACCGGCATGTTGCCATGGTAGCTCAGTTGGTTAGAGCATCGGCACGGAGAGCAGAAGATCCTGGTTCAAATCCCGGCTATGGTATTGAATTTTTCAGTCTGACTTCCCCTTTCCAAGATTCTCAATTGTCTTCACGAAGCTTAGTGCAGATCTCCAAACTTCAAAAAATCAATGGAGAACTGGGGATCGAATCCCGATTTCAAGTTTTCTAGTCAACGTTAATCACTGAATCACTAAGGTCTACAATTATAGACAAAATAGTGAAACAATTTAGCCTAATTGGAGAGCTATGTAAAGTGTTTTGTATTAAGCACGAGGGCTTAGATCTAGAAAAAATTAAGTAAAAAAAGCTTTTAAATGAAGACTGATGATTTTGAATGACGCTAAATAAATTTTTTTGGCTTTCGGTGGTACATGCAGGTGAAATTCATGATAGTTATATAGTAGCCAGGCCAAGTTATTGGATAAAATAATAAAATTGCGCATGCAACAGCTTGTAGTCACGGTTCAAGTATGCAACTTCGGTATTAAAAAGGGTGTTCGGGTGACGCATGTAACAAATAGCCTCGCGGGAGACCTCGATGTGAAGGCATGATAGTAACAATACATTACCATGCCACTCAAAACCACACTTTGTATCCTCAATTACAAACTTTCAGCAAAATTCCACATAAACAACAAACTCCTCTTACGCAGTCTATTAACTTCATTATCCAGGTGTGAATTGAGTTCCTCAAGGAGATCTATTTATTCACATTCTACTAGCACTTAACTTTGATCGTAGTCAATAGGTGTGACACCGTACTGAACCAGTCCGTGACGCAGTAATTATTTTCTTGTTCGCGAAGTACTAAACCTCCATTCTATTCTTGTTAGCGGAAAAAGAATAGGATATGAATTTATACAACTAAGGAAACCTCTAACTTGGAAGCCAGAAATGATCTAACGGGTTACTTACATGTAGGCTAACTTATGATCAGGGCCCGGATTCTGATGACCTAAAATTGTTTGAAAAATGACCATGAATTTTAAAGAAAATGACTTATTAATTATAAAGAATGGCCTAAAAGCTGATATTTTATTTATAAACAAATTATTATTGTACACACAACGTTATAGACTAATTCGTACATCATTGCAAAAACTGTAAATGCAGAAAGGATGTTGTAGGTCTAAAAACTTTGTTCTTTGTCCTTGATTGGAGCATTTGAGAAGAAAAGGAAGAAAATTATGTTTAAAGTAGATCCTACAAAAATGTTGCATTATACTAACCTAGTAATTTATTTAAATATTACCTGTATGGGAAAAAAACTACAAAAATTTAATATACTCAATGTAAATGCATAAAAATGATTAAATAAGGGAGCAAATGACACGAAAATGACAAAATGACGTAAAACTGAAATAAATGCCTTAAAAATATAAATTTGCAAAAAATGACCTAATAAAAATGCATTTCTGTAATCTAGAGGTCATGATTGGGATATATCTACAAGTTGGCAATGCCTACGAAGCATCAATAAAAATATGACATGTCATTAGAATCCGGGCCCTGCTTATGATTAATTAAACTCAGACCATAAAATAGTTAACAATACAGTAAGTGTTTTCCTTCCCCGCAATGAATAGGGCCTCTGCACACAAGTTTCTCCCAGACAATACCAAAGAACTGTTTTTCCCCCCACTAAATGGCGGTCGCCCTAGGAGTATCTTTTACAAAATAACAGTCGTAGGAAAAGCCTCGTCAATCGAAATCAAGCTGCCATATCACATACCGGAAAACCTCATATCCGTGTGTGAAGTGATAGTAGGGGGAAAATATTAGCACCAAGAAGAGTAGATAAATAGACATACAAATTTTAAATACTCTTTAAAATTAACATAGAATTTGGGGGGAAAGGGTTTTAATTGTTAAGAGCACTGCAAACTTTGCCGAAACTGACTAAAGAGGTCTCACCAGATACAAATGAAATACACTTACTTACCTTCAGAACAGAATTCTCTGGATGGATGTACAGCAAACTAAGCGTTTCACTGAAATATCATTGTATACTAACCACAGATTTAGCCTAAGCGTTTTAGGTGATTCCTAACAATAAATACCAGAAGAAATATCTTGGTTTAGAAAAAAATCCTATAGACAAAATTAATCAACCAGGAACCCGGGCAACACATTCATGCTCAAATTTTCAAAGTTCTCAACACAAATTATTCCAATTGACATTAGGAACTATTTTTCGCGCTAAAAAAAATAAATCAAGCTGAACGAGCAAACGAAAGAAGATGAATGGAAGAATTAAAAAGAGAAGTCGAAAAATTACACAGTAAGTACTCTTACTTACTTACTTACTTACTTACTTACTTACTTACTCAATGGCAATAGAAATTCCCAAACAAGCTAATGGAACCCGGAAACTGTATTCTGTGCTAACTCCATTCAACCATCCCTTGCAAACCCTACTCCGCTTAAATCTATTCTAATATGGGATTATAACTTGCGATAGAACTGTTCTATCTCATCCGCCGGCAAAGAAACAGGACAAGCAGCGTGACCACTACTGACCTGAAGATGGACTACCGAATCCGAAACAAGTCGACTCAAAGAAAAGTTTTTAAAATGACATTTTTAAGTTTTATTCGTTTTATATAGGCTACTTTACATATAAGGTGACGTGTGTTACAATACGCATGCACGAGCAATTGTGAACTGATTGCGATTTTAACCTATCTTCATTAATTGAGCTAATGGTGGCAACTAAAAATTTTCAGACTTAAGCTCAATCGGAATAATGGAACTTATTGAAGAATGCATACGCCGTGTTCACCGAATTCATGTTTACTAATGCGATTGCTGTTGATTATGAAACTGTTACTTTTATAGAGTTCGGTAAGCACACTTTATCGTAGTCATCAGCCTAATATTATTAACTAAACTCTGTGGCGCTACATCCCTGGAGGGCCTTGGCCTACCACCCGACCGCTGAGTCATCTACCACAGGCAGATGGCAGAATTGGGGGCATGTGGTCAGCATGCTGACACCCACTGCCGTTAATGGTGGTTTTCATGACCGGAGCCGCTACTTCTCTATCAAGTAGCTCCTCGAAATATTATTATTATTATTATTATTATTATTATTATTATTATTATTATTATTATTATTATTATTATTTAACATCACCATCACTGCTGTTGTCGCATATGTCTTAGATATTTATTTATTCTGCCAAGAAGTATGTGACCATGAAAGCAGCATGCCAAGCAAATTGTTCACAAGCAGCTGGCGATAGGCCATTCTTAAAGATATCAATACAGCATAACCGCAGAGTAACAATTGCGCCTCTTGATTCACAGATTAATGTGGCGGAGAGAGCACCATCTGCACAAGAAACACATAGCATTCTTCTCAAATCCCTCTAGACTAGCTACTCCCAATTAAAACCCTTCAGCTGCATATAATAAAGGAGCGACTTATCTGTTATACCCAATGATTAATGAGTTACCATCACTCAAACATCTAAATGCTCTGAATTAAGATCTAGACGCAGGAAGATGAGATTAGGATGACGAAAAGGCGGAAGAATTCTTATTCCGTAATGCAATCATTATCTGCAAACCCTCCGTCTTTATTTTTCAATGACGGGTTTAGATATTATATTGGCTTGGCCCTCGGATATTTTTTACTAATGAATGGTTTCCAAACTTTTAAATAAATTTAACTGTAAATGAACCTAAGGAATATATTTAAATGTTAAATCATTTACAGCTGGCTTTGGCTATTTTTGTCATCATACCTCATAGCCCATCTTGGAAATAAAAGCATCGCGATCGCTTGATTTTGTAAGTCCATCGTGGACGATTCATTTGTTTAGAGTGTCAAGGCCCGCAGATATATGAAATTTTCAACCTACACGTAAGAAGGATATCAACATAGGCTTAATTATGGTCAAACATTGTTCGATTTGAACGAAACTCACTATACAGGGGTTTCCTGAGCCAAGGAACTGGAACCTGAGGTCGCTTTTTCTACCAGGGGACGCTACCTAATCGTGGAATACACTCCACGTGATTTAGGTGTTAATAAATATAATGATTTAACTATTATGCATTTAAGTTTTGAAATAATTATCGCGGGGGAAGCCGCGGGCACATGTTATCTTATAATAATAAAAGGACGTGTTTGTCTGTCAGCGAAATCTACTGAACGCAGAGATCTGAAATTTTAAACATAGATGGACTGAAAGGTGGGAGAATGCACCTCGAAGCCGGATTTTTAATTTTAGCTTTCGTTCGCGAGTTATGAGTGAAAAACTGGCAGAAAACGTGATTTTAGCGCTGTCGAAGCATCAGATTTCAGTAATACATTTCAATGTCAAATCAATTGCATTTGGCTTTGGCTATTTTTGTCATACCGTGGAAATAAAAGCATCGCGATCGCTTGAATGTTGTAAGCCCACGCTGGTGCATTTGTTTAGAATGTCAAGGCCCGTAGACATACGAAATCTTCAACCTACACGGAAGAGGGATAATCAACATAGACCTAAATATGATTAAACATTATTCGATTTGGACGTAACTCACTATACAGGGATTTTCTGGGTCAAGGAACTCGAATCTGAGATCGCTTTTGCCAGGCGACGCTATCTAATCGTGGTAAGTAGTCCACGTGGTTTAGGTGTTAATAAATATAATCTTTTAACTATTATGCTCTTAATTTTTTATTTTTGAAATAATTATCGCGGGCGAAGCCGCGGGCACATGCTAGGTTTAGATAAAGGCGAACAAGTTACACAATTATTCTACATAATACATAACTTCTGGAAATATTAAGAAAATTGGGGAAAGACGATAGAAATAAGTAAATAAAAATAATGAAAAATATTAAAATATTTTGCGATCATCGAGCATCCTTGTCCGTTATTCTTAAAAACCTTTATCTAAGAGATTCACAACTCCGTTTCCCACCCTATACTGGCGTTAGAACTGCTAACTACTACAACTCACTTTAGTAACTCGTCACAATTACACTAGATCTTATGAAACTGTTTACTTCCCCTTTTCAATTGGAGGAGCATCTAAAAGAGAAGATAGAGAACTATAGATCGTCCCAGCCTTAAAAGACAGTATTGAGTTAAATGTAGTATTTGCATCTCACTTGCACTCGTACGTTCTGCAATTAGCTTCGTCCTTTTCTATCCCGACAATGTTGCCATTTTCCAAAGTGATAAATGTAATAATGTGATTGCGTGGTCTGATAGGGAATTTTCCGCCCTTTCTAATGATGCCAATTGTAAAGCCATAAATAATTAATATGAGGCCTATTTTTCATAATTACGTTATTTTGGCGGAAGTCAATATTTTTACTGTAAATAGATTATTGGGCAACACTCACCAATGTTTGTTGATCCCTTTGTGAAGCCGTTGTCAATAGTTGCTTAATCTTGCGTGAAGCCTTCGTCTTCTTAATAAAATAATAAAACACACACATTATATAAAACGTAAACACTAAAAATTGTAACTTCACAACAGGAATCACATCACATGTGATTCCTGTTGTGAAGTTACAATTTTTAGTGTTTACGTTTTATATAATGTGTGTGTTTTATTATTTTATTAAGAAGACGAAGGCTTCACGCAAGATTAAGCAACTATTGACAACGGCTTCACAAAGGGATCAACAAACATTGGTGAGTGTTGCCCAATAATCTATTTACAGTACATATCATTCCTCACCATAAGAAGAAGAATGTCATTCAGGAATAGAGTCAATATTTTTGCACATTAATAACTTATCACGCGATAGACAGAAAACTAATAATCAAAACAAGTAAAGATTTTTTTCTTGGACTGCCTGATGGTGAAAGAAAGTACTCCCTTTCCGTCGGCAATAAATTTTACATAAGAAGAAAGCTATATTTTTTTATTAAGTGCTACCTGAAAATTCTCGGACGGCAACACAGAAAAGTTAGGTAGTGAGTAACATACTTTGGTATTGACTTTACGTTGGTGACTAAGCGAGATGAAATGTTTATAGATGTCTGAAAAAGTATTTAAAACAAACCAGAGCTCTCTATCATGTAGCATTAATAAATTATCACAGTTTTCCCGAGCTCAGCATTCTCGCGCTCATGACTTGGTTGCTTTGAGATTTTGTGTACTCAGATGTTTCTAAGACTATCGTGTCTTCTTCAGAGCTCATTGTTATATAGTAGCTGTGTAGTGAAGTTTAACTTTGATGTGAAGTGGTTCTTGTGTTTTTTAAAATTAAATTTTATATTAATTAATATTTTATATTAATTATGAATAGAGGAACTAGAAATCTTAGTGTTGACAAATTGCGCAGTAAAGAGCGAATTATAGTATTAAATATAGGCCTACTTAATTATTTCTTGACGAAAATGAACGTTACCCAGGCAATTAAAGAGATAGCAGAAGCTACCGGGTGTCCAGAAAGTTTACTGTATAGAATAAGAAAAGAAAAAACGAAAGGCCCTCTGAGAAGGAATAATACTACTCCCTGAGGATAGTGAACAGGCCTAAAGGCATGTAATGTATTTTAACTATTACTTCCCTTTATAATTATATTCTTGAAAATTATAACACAATAATAGTAATAATAATATCAATAATAATAATAATAATGATAATAATAATAATAATGATGAAAAATAATATTATCGAAATGAAATTTAATATTAAATTTAACATTTATAAATTATTAGCTTAAAGGACCCGGCGTCACCTGGTTTTGTATTTTACTTGTACTTCGAAGTCAATTTTGGAGGAAGCCCCTTTAATTTTCAAAATTTAGGCCCTAGAGAAAGCACAACTTGTCACACTCAAGGACCCTATTACTTCTAAAGACCATGGAGGGTGGGGTTGAGGTAAGAAGAGACAGAAATTCCTATTAGTATTTCTTTTCTGTGTGTCAAGTCGTAAAATGAGCCAAAATAATGTAGATTTAAACGTCATTTAATAGGGATTAAAACATTTAAGGGACTTTTTTTCCCCCAAATTTAGTTTTACCTAAGTTTTTCTCCTGGTTCTGTTAGCTCTGTGTAAAGTCTGGCAAAAATTGATCAGAGAATTTAGATTTAAATAACATTTATATAATAGGGGTTGCAACATTTAAGGAGTGGTTTCATCCAAATAAACTTTGGTTAAAAATTTCTCTTGATTCAATAGGTTCTTGGTATAAAGTCTGATAAAATTGGTCAAAGGATGTAGATAAATATATATCACAAAATAGGGGTGAAAGATCTAAAATGTGGTTTGTTCCAAAATTAGTTTTCCTACCATTTTCTCCTGATTCTATACGTTCTGTGTACAAAGTCTGTTAAAAACACGTCAAGAATGTAGATCTAAATTTTGGTGGTGTAATAGGGGTAGAAACATTTAAAGGGTGGCTTCTTCCAAAATTAACTTCGCCTAATTTTTCTCTTGTTTTTATAGGGTCTGTGTGTAAAGTTTGGTAAAAATCGTTCAAACAATGTAGACTAGTAAAAAGATCACAAAGTAGGGATTGAAAATTTCGCAAGGGGTGTTTTTTTCGAGAATGATTGTCTCGTAGAATTTTTACTTGATTCCACAGGGTACACGTGTAACATTTTGTAGACATTGGTCAGAAAATGTAGATTTGTGGGCCTATAGAGAAAATATTACTCATGGGGGTTGAAAATAAGGGAAGAAGAGTGTGCCGTCGTTCTATCTGCAGGGTATGATTTACATTAATTATTATGTACAAGAAACAAATTTCGATGTTTTCACGAGGTTTAAGAGCTTTTTCACATCATGTGCCGGGCCTTGTAATGTGAGTAGATCTGGCATCAGTGCGCTGCATAAGACCAATACTGTCATTTAAGGTTGGGACGGTCTATAGCTATTTAAGAAAAGCTCAACTAGAATTTGATATTAGGTGTTCTCGTGTAGGCTACCAACACACGAGTCTTTCATTTTTAGAGACCATTTTACATGTAGGCCTATTGTAACATGCGGGTACCAACATTTCTAGAAGGCCCACAATTAAATAAAGGACGTAGCTCGGTCTGATGTGAAGCCATCGTTATGAAAGACTGCGGATAAAGCCAAGATCAGTACTTCTTCCATCGTATAGTTCAGTTCCAAACAACACAATTTATTAAAGTACGGTAACAGGCTAAATTCCTGGAATTAGTCGTTTCACCTTTTGCTTTTTCTGGAAAAGGAGAAATATGTCATCCAAGCTGTTTTTCAGTGTTCTTATTTTTGTGGCACTAAAGCCTAGATTTCTTTACTTAATTACTCAATGGCAATAGACAATTCCTAAGCAAGCTAAAGGAATATTATCTATTTTATGGAAACCGGAGGTTCATTGCCGAGCTTACCTGAGCCCGCCATTCAACCCTATTCTGTGCTAACTCCATCCAACCATCCCTCGCAAATCCTAATTCTCCTAAACCTATCCTATTATTGCCCTTCCACCTACGTCTAGGTCTTCTAAGTGGTCTTTTTCCTTCGGGTCTCCCAGTCAATATTTTTTTATGTCTCTTTCCTCCCCCCATGCGTGCAACATGTTGAGCTTATTTCATCCTCGGTGATTTAATTACTCTTACTATATCCGGTGACGAGTACAGGTTATGAAGCTCGTCGTTGTGCAGTTTTCTCCAGTCCCCATTTTTATCTTTATCTTTATCTTCCTAAGCACCCTGTTTTCGGAATACTCTCAGATTGTGTTCGTCCGAAGAGTAGCCTAAGCGATCATGTCTCACATCCATATAATAAAACCGGCAGAATAAATGTCTTATAAATTTTTATTTTTAGATTCCTGGGCAGAAGAGCCTGGGTTTAGTTACGTTATTAAAACAACAATGTCATTGTGAAAGTAGGAATATAAAGAAAAGATTAGACACACCATAAAAAATTCTAAAAAATGTCTCGTTCCCGGGCAATTTCTACTAATAATTTAGGGTAATCTACACTTGCGAGCTCACTACGCTCACTACGAAGGACTAATTTATTTCGGGAGCTGAGAGAAGACAAGCATTCTATTCAGTGAAAACATGTAGAGGACATATCCATAAAAACCTCAGTTTTTTTAATCTCTTGTGTCAACTTAATTTTCAGAAGTACAGTACAATGATGCCTCTATTACAATTAGATAAGAAAAACTCTTCACAAACTCTTCTGAAGATTGCGAAATAGTCTATAAAAGTCGTCTGAAGACAGGACTGTAAATTATGAGATATGCCTACGTATTTTCCTCGAACTTCGCTGACAAGAGGTTATTCCCCGACATTGTTTTTAAGGCACGATGACTCAGTAAGGCTTTATTAAATATTATCTCGTTTCCGTTTCCCTGTCAGTTATTAAATGTCAACTCCAAGGCAATCTATACACCACATCCCAGAGGAATAATTTTACAACAGTTCTGTGCATTGTCTTCAGAAAAATGTGTCATACGAAAGATGAGTTTTCCTAAGAGAACTCATCTCACTTCTATGTGTGTGTGTATGTATTTATAAAATGTTCCCTATAAGTTATATACGCTTGGAGACGCTTCGCGCTGCTGAATTTGAGGCTGCCAGATGTTTGACAATCGGTCATTACGGTCTAAGATTGTCAGCCTTAAGCATAGGTCGCCTTTACAACCAAAATTACTCCTGGTAGCCATACATCGTAGCGGTTTAATTGAACCCAGGTCCATATGTCACCAAACGCAACTAACATGGCGAAGGACTGTGTTCGACGCTTTGAGTGTGCTCTTGAAATGTTGCTCAGAGTACATGACAAAAGTCGAAACCTGAGGGATGAGACGAAAAGGGACAAGCCTTTATCGGATAGGAAGATACTACTACCGATTCCCTACAGTGTCGAAACTGCAACAAACTAAATGACTACCGAAACAAACCAAGAAGAAATATAATAAGACAAGGAAAGGCCAGACCAGGAAATAAAATCGAATTATCAGAAAAATTCGTCAAAGAATTTTGTAAATACCGCTGGTCTAGCGACGTTATAATTATGAAAAAAGAAATCCTACTGAACTGTATAACTTTCAAGATAATAAGCTATATAAATATAATGAATGGTTCTTGAATTTAGAATTGTATATAGTCCAAACAATCTTAGACTGTAGTGTAAAATGTAAGCACGGAAGAAGTGAAGAGTTGAGGAAAACCTAAAAATGATAAAAACGACAGTTCAATGTAAATGTCAAACATTTGGAAGGTAGAAAGAAAATCTGAATACAGAGATCCGAGTTATATAATATAAATAATCTTAAGAATTTTGGGAAAATGATAAAAGAATGTTAAAAATGTAAGAAGTTAGAGGAATTATCGTAAAAAACATGTAGGCCCTATGTACTATATATAGACCTACGCTAGGAATTAATCTAAACGAATTTTAAATTCGGTAAATCATTAAAACGTAATAGTGCCAATACGGTAAATAATACTACAGAACAAGTTACAGTATTTTAATCAACTTATATAACTTGAAAGAGACTTATAACGTGAAAATTAACATCTACTAAGAATATAGGTACGTGTAATTAGATTTCAATGTAAGAATAATAGCCTATGCTTAAAAGGAAGCCAAACATGTAATAATGCAAAATGCAATAGAGCATGTTGAATAAATAAACTAAATAAAAAAAAAAAAAGAATATTCCAACCGAAAAGACACATGAACCTCATCGGGAATAAAACCAACTTTCTGCTTTGTGAAACAGCGCCTCAACCAAACCAATCTCTAAGGCAGAATAAGTTGGGAAAATTAAAACAGAAGACAAAACAATTTTTTTTCATACCTTTTAGGTTGTTATTGCATGAAAATACTTACCCTTCCACTAGTAAACACGAAACGCTTAGTTAATTTGTAATGCAATACGAAGACGCATATTATTTTCTTACATCACAAGCTAGAAGTATTATCACTGATCTCCATACCTCTTAAGACATTAGGAACATTATGGTTTTTTTTAGGTAGATTTCGAAGAAAAATCTACCTATTGCAATGGATACCATGTCATGATTTTCGAAAAATTCTTTCATATCTTTACGTTTCATGCTCCCCTAAGTACGAAACAACCGCCCGTTAAAAAAAAAAAAAAAAAAAAAAAAAAAAAAAAATTGTGATATTTATATATATATATATATCTTTACACGATAGCGGCCGTAATTTTGAAGATATTTGAACCAAATTTTAATATGTTATTTCTAGGCCCAATAGTTCGGACAAGTTCGTTAATGAGCAAAATTGGCCCAAGGGGGTGGTCGGGGGAGGGGGTTGAAATTTTTTAAAATTTATATCTCGGCTCCTATGAAGTATAGAGGGAAACTTTGTTGGAATAAATTAGAGTACTCCCTATGGAGTTCACAGTGACACCAACGATTCGGGGGTTCGAGTGAGGGTGGGGGTGGGGGATGAAAATTCGAAACTTTTGAAACCACGTCTTGTGGGGTATCGTTGAAAAGCTCTTGATGAGTACTCTACAAATCAATAAATAGTTTCTTGATAGCTCTCATACGACGCGAGATTTTAATGTTTGAAAATAATAAAACTTAAAAGAATTATTATATCATAAGTTTGTCATGTTTAGCGGCTTTGCTAATTTTATTCATTGCTGATCTTGCGCACGGCCTCCCAGAATATTATATCCTATTCTTGTTGTCAAAACAAATGATTGTAGGCTCTTCCTCTTTACTGCAGGTTTGCCATGCCAAGGCTAAAAAAAAGAAGAGTGCTGCGCAGCGATAATAAATTAAACCAAAAGCACTTTGAAATCTACCTCAGCCTGTAGGCCTGCCTAAAGGGATTTTTAATGTTAAAAGCTATCAAATTTGTGGGTGAATAACACTACCAGAAGTAAGGCATGGTGGGGCTTCGTCGGGAATCAACTCTTGACTATTGTATCACAATACAAAGCAACTGAGATGAGAATGTTCGGGATAGGTGGAGAGTAAATTCTAATTTCGCCTTCACCTTTGCAAGAGAAAACAAGAAAGAAAGAAAGAAAGAAAGAAACTCCGACTGACCGTTTCCTGCTTTTAAACATATTCCAATTCAAGCGGGAGTCAAGTTATCGTCAGATAAAATCGGAAACAAAGCAAAAATAAGTAAATATATTACAGTAATAACTAAACATTATTTAAATGTTTGAACGCAGTTTTCTATCTTCCCGAATACTTCAGCTTAAATAACATTTCTCCATGCACTTATTGCTTCCCTATTAACTAACTTATTTATTCTGTAAGTACTTAGGTGAGAAATTAACCTTGGATATAGGCCAAGAGTTGTACGTGTTTTATTTCTATAATAAGTGTTAAGAACACATATATTTCTATCGATCATAGAATAAAAATGGCAAGAAGGAGAACTGACAAGGTGCCGGAATTGGTTTCTCAAGAGAATGAAATGCAAATATATGAAGCCGAAGAAGGGTTCCTGAAAAGAAAACTTCCAACTTTTCTTTCTTTTCTTTCTCCATCCCAGACAGAGCCCTGCCATTGTCCATAGATGCGTTAATGGGGTAGATACAGGCGGGAATTAGAGTTACTTTTGTTTCCACATGAGTGGGCATGGCATGCATTTATTCTCTGAACGCGACAATGCCACAGGTATTAGTACAGGACTTACTACATCGGTAGAATATCGCTACCACTACGTAAAGCAGCTCGTCACGGCTTTCACTTCCTAATTCATTCAATTGGCCATTTTGATTAAACCCATTACGTGTGGAGTTTTAGATCTAAATAAAATACAAAATAAAATTAAAAACAGCATGGTTTTAATTAGAAATCTATAATTCTGATTATTTATAATGTCTCTTACTAATGGCCAAAGTGATTAAACCCAAAATGTAAGAATCTTTGAACATTACAGCTGAAAAGCATAGGCGTAACCAGGCCGACCATATGGGGGGGTTATAACATCCGGGGGGTATGGAATACCCCCCAATACCCCCCAGGAAGAGGGGGGTTCGGGGGTCCTCC
Organism: Ectobius pallidus; assembly: GCA_964059195.1. Classification (NCBI taxonomy): domain Eukaryota; kingdom Metazoa; phylum Arthropoda; class Insecta; order Blattodea; family Ectobiidae; genus Ectobius; species Ectobius pallidus. Next base: position 80,504,330 of record CAXKWD010000003.1, read on the forward strand.
CCCGGAAAATTTTAAAAATTAAGATGCACAATAATGAGTTTTAAGCTTCCCACGCTTTATACTCGTATTAAGTAATTTATAAGCAGACTTAAACAAATTGTATAATTTTCCTTTTTTTAATCAATGGGGGGGGGGTTCAAACCCCCAAACCCCCCCTCGTTACGCCTCTGTCTGAAAGCATAAATAAACATGTCAAAATGAGTTGGTATATGCCTATGCGTGTATTCTTGAAATTATAATCAAGATTAATAGAATTTACTGATTATAATATTCATCATAATTTACAATAACAAATGAAACCTTTCAAGATATCTGTGATATTTATAACATCAGCAAAATTTATTAATAACTGAGGTGTTGGGACACCTATATACTGACCGCGTGTCTATTAATACTTTTACCTTTACCATTTAAAATCTGCTAGGACCCCCTATCTAATTTTAAACCGTATATATGATGCAACATTATATCTTCCGATCAAGAATGTGAGCCCAAAATAGAAGACCGAGCAGGCCAGCGTTATGTTACTACGTCTATAAACAGAACCCTATAAACGAAGTTTATAAGCAAACTTTGTTAGAGTTTATTTGTAATTAAAATGAGATTTTTAAATATTCTCTATCAACACTTCCTGTACAGTAAACTGTATACACATGGGAAGAAAGAAGGTATTCGAGACGACCATTAGATCCAGGGCGTGGCACAGACTTTCATAGAACAATCAGACTAATGTTATGTTATGAGTGTATGACATGTAATTTGGTAATAACTTATTCCTAAACTCTCCCTTATTTATTAGCAATTTAATTAGGGTAAAATGAATTTTTACAGTAACATATAACACGTCACCAGAAATACTCATTAAGCAACCCATTTCATTTGAATTGTAACATTTTTAAAAAATTAGTTCATAACTGTTTTGATTATAGTTTTATTTTTATTTTTATCTGGCCTATGGTCAATTGTCCGAAAGAATTTTCATGGTTTCCTGTGAGCTATTTACTACTGTATATTATCGAAGACAGTCTAATGCCTATGGTGTTATGGTAGAAGCTGAAATATCCTATGTAATAATTTTTGCTATCTGGATGTAAAAAAATGTTGATTTTTATGTTACGGCAAATGTTACGTTATGTTTCTATTTTTATCAGTTGGAAAGCTATTGATAGTCAGGCACTGATATGTAATTTTCTGTAGATAAATATTATGGTAGAAGATAATTTTAGACCATATAAAGTTTTACCATTTTACAAAACGTGCTACAACACTATAGATACAATCCTCCTACAAAAAAAATCACAACTGATCAATTATTCAAAAAGTGCTCAACAAACTATCTTCTGAAGTACATTTATATCATTCATATTATCACTGTCAGTATAACTACATTACTTTAGTTATATACACATAACATATGTCAGGTATAAGACTCTACTTTTTTAAAAAAATTCAGCTGTGTTTATACTCCTTTTAGCTGCGAGGCCATATCAAGAGCTCGGAATGTGTATCTATACAGTAGGGTAGAACATAGAACTATTGATTGTCGATTGTTTCTATTATTGGAGTATTTTTATGGAGTAAAATTCAACTGATAACTTAAATGGATATGATACAAGATGAAATGGTGAGCATGATTCATGGTATGTAAATATCCAATTAGGCATTTGCCTGGGGTAACCAGGAAAAAGTTCATGTCAAATTGGCCGACCACGGGATTTGAACCTGGGACCTCCCAAGTGCGAGTCCATACTTTTGATTTTTTAATTAATACAATATATATATATATATATATATATATATATATATATATATATATATATAGGCTATATATACAACTCCAAAAAGCAAAAGGGGTGATATACATTGATTCTCGCTTTTATTTTTTGTGCTAAATAATTAAAATATAATAAATAAGGGATCCATACAGTTAGGCCCAGAACCATGAACATAATGGTTTTTAATTTAGACTTGAAAATCAAACAGCATTGTAACGAGTCAAATAGTATAGGTTACTATATTTCAAAGACAACACTGTAAGGGGATCTGAAAACCTTTTATCCACACCTGTTACGATGTTAAACATGCCCAGGAGGCAATCTGTCTCTACAATATTTTACATGCTTAGACACATGTTCCCACAGTAGAAGATGTCTGAAGCGTCCTTGAAGTTTTCTAACAGCAGAACGACCACGGTAAAAAGACTGCAAAGCAATTTAAAAGAAGCGCAACAGGAAATGATGGCACTAGGTTACGTGTGTGATGGGTGGCTGGCTAAATACACCTACCTCTATATAGCTTAAAGACTCCTACAACAGCTTTGTGCTGTCAAGAGACCAGTTCCGCGCAGCATATTCAGACGAAAGAGAAATGCATCCATTAAAGCAGGTATGGGCAACCTTTGGAAAGATGCGGGCTAAACTTGACGATATTTATGAAGTCGCGGGCCGGAGATAATAGGTAGTTGTGAAAAAAAATCATGATACGGTTTTTAGTATTTATAAAGTTTAATGCTAAAGTCACATAAATGAGAACAATATCGAACTGATTAGGTATTTACTTACAATCAGCAGAAATTAATGAGAAGCTGGAGCTTGAACTTGAGAAACAAGAAAATCAATGTTGGCATTAATCCCACTAATACAGAAGCGCAGAGTGTTTTCAAAATTTTCATCTGTAAGTCTGGTTCGATACTTTGATTTAGGCCTGTGGCAGCATTTTTGTAGAGCTGACCGGAAGGAACACCCTCGTAGTTCAGGCTTTTGTTTCCCCCCTCTCACTCTCTTGTTGGCGAGAACCGAAAATATTTACTTTCTCGAGCGCAGCTTTAAAATGTTCCGCGGGCCTGCTCAAAAGTCGGGGCGGGCCACATCCGGCCCGCGGGCCGGGCGTTGCCCATCTATGCATTAAAGAAATAGAAATATATATAATGAATATAGCTACAATAAGAATTCTTTTGCCACAGCCTTCTTATAGTAGACTTCATAATAAAGTACAAAGATTTTAGAAACGAATGTCGTCTCCTACAGTTGTACCAAAGCTGTATTTGGCTATGCAGAAAATGAGAAAAACCATTGAGGCATTCATAAAATAATATGCAAAAAATCTATAAAATCTAGCTTGCATCACTACGACGTATTATACATCACAGAAGATAGATTTAATAATGTGAAATAAATTACACATCGACCAAACTGTATACTTTCATCTCTATATATATATAAAAGGCTTTGTCCTGACTGACTGAATGAATGACTGACTGATTGACTGAATGACAGGAATCAACGTACAGCCTAAACTATAACAGGTAGAGACTTGGAATTTTGACAGTACCTTCGTTTCATAATGTAGGTGCTCACTAAGAAAGGATTTTGAAAAATTCTGATTCTAAATGCCAAAAATTAAATGTTTTTGAAAATACTTAATCCCTTTTTACATAGAATTATCCATTCCAAATCAAAGAATATATTGTTGCCAAATGGTATCAGGTGGGCTTGGAAAAAACAAATGAAATGCACTTTTGACAAATAAGAGAAGTTATCAAAATAATTCATGTTATAAATAAATATTACAGAATGAAATCCACTAAAATAATGGAATCACATAACTTTCTCTACCCTGGACATAGAGAAAACAAAACGAGGTATGGTAATGTGTATATTATTATATTATATCGCAGGTTTTTGGAGAGAAAAGTATGAAAGTTATAATGCTTTCTGTTTAATTTCATCCCCAAAACGGCTTTATGGTAACACAAGAGTGGGAAATTTCCCGCCTCGATATTACAATTTTATGTTACAGGAATTTCTGTTTCTTCTTATTGAAACCTCTACCAGGCTTGCTGTGCACTGGGATGCAAAATTCTAGGTCCTCTATGAGCCATAAAAAACTATATCAAGCGTTTTCTGAGGGAATAGTTTGAGTGTAATAAGTCGTTCTTCCTATTTCAAATTATAAATGCCTATATAAGGACCTAGAATTTAAAATTGAAAATCCTTCATAAGCTAATTTCCAATTACAAAATACAAAACCCGGGCGACGCCGGGTCTCTTAAGCTAGTCTCTATATAAATGTAAGAGGCTTTGTCCTGACTGACTGACAGAGAATCAACGTAGAGCCTAAACTATAATAGGTAGAGACTTGGAATTTTGACAGTGCCTTCGTTTCATAATGTAGGTGCTCACTAAGAAAGGATTTTTATTTTTTATTTTATTTTATTTTATTTTAAATGCCAAAAATAAAATGTTTTTGAGCATACTTAATCCCTTTTTACACAGAATTATCAAATCCAAATCACACTTGGCATGGCAACATATTGTTTCCAGTGGTCTCAGATGGGTTTGGAAATAATTGAAGTGGGACTTAGAAAAAGCTATCAATATAGCCCTAATTCATGTTATAAATAAATATTAAATTATGAAATCCACGAAAATAATGCAGTCACATAACTTTCTCTACACTGGACATAGAGAAAACAGTACGAGGTTTGGTTATATGTATATTATTTTATCGCAGGTTTTTGGGGAGGGATGTATGAAAGTAATATTGCATTTCTGTTTAATTTCATCCAAAAAACGGTTTTATGGTAACATCAGAGTAAAAATAAAATATTCCGCAAAAACAATACAATTTTATGTTACCGGAATTTGTTTCTTCTTATTTGAACCCCTACCAGGCTTGCTGTGTACAAGCGATAGGATCCAAAATTCTACATCCTCTATTAGCAGTAAAAAGCTGTATCAAGCGTTTTCTGAGCGAATAGTTTGAGTGTGATAAGTCATTCTTCCTCATTTCAAATTCTAAATACCTATAAAAGGACCTAGAATTTTAAAATCGAAAGTCCTTCATAAGTTAATTACGAATTACAAAATACAAACCCGGGCGACGCCGGGCCTTTTAAGCTAGTACAGAGATGCCAACCTTGAAAGGTGGTTATCAGTAGTGTGAGTCTAATCGGATGGTGGGAGACTCGATGTCTCGGGCAAATTAATATATGCAATTTCAAACTTCAACATGCATAAACACAGGCCTTCCGTATACTGCTTTCGATACTGCTGATTTGCCGCAGTTCGTTTTTGTCCATCACACTCTTCACTGGTTTTACGTTTACACGACCTATTTCCTCAATATGCTACTTGCACTGCAACACTCAATTAAACTTCTAGCAAACAACGGCGTCGGCAGTCGTCAGCGGCATTACAGTGATAATAAAAAAGAGGAAATATGTTAACACCAAAGATGTTATAACTACAATACTTATGATCTAAACTGTAAAATATAACATCTTTGGTTAACACACACTCACGTCAAAAACGAAAAACGAAGAATTTTAAAAATAGATATTGGGTTTCGTAAAATCCGTAATATTTAGTGCAATTTCCGTATTGCCGTAGCAGAGTCAAGAAAATCGTAGAAACTACGGAAATTCCGTAGCAGTTGGCATCTCTGCTAGTATTATATAAAGCAATCGAATTAATTCCAGTGGTAATACTTCATAGTTTCTTGTTTTGGCAGTAAATGATACGGTGCCCTTCAGTAGGTGATCTATGAGGACAACTATGACATTCAATGTACAGTAGACTATTAGAAAATCACGTGGTGATTACATTTCCTGGTTCTACTTAATTGAAGGGATCTTGACTACACGTAATAAAATTGTATACCAAAATTAAATTTTAAAAGTTTTCATGAAAAGTCCTCTTAGTATTTCGTTTATAAAAGACAATTATGTGCGGTTCGATAAAATTCCACAAAAGTCTTTAAAAAACGAAATAAATACAACGGACCGTTTACAGGCTGTGCTTGTCCACAGACATATTCCAAAATAATTTGTTTTCTGTCTCAAGTCATCTTGAAAGTTTTCCCGGTGTTATCTCTATTTCGATTTTTTTTATCACGAACACAATACTTTCTCTGTATCATGAATATGCGAGAAAGTAAAACACAATTGTTATTTAATTTAATGCTTATTTTGTCATATCTGTCAGCTCTAGGCCTACATGCCGGAAAATCATGGGTTCGACTCTGATGAGGTCATTAGGATACTCCTTTCACCGAAGTAGTGGGGCTCTGAGATCAACTCGTCTAGCAGAAATGAGTAATAATTTCGCCTTGGATTGAAGGTAACAAAGCTTCTTTCCATTTCAATGAAGAAGTTCCCATGGAGAATTCAAATCGATCTGAATTTCGAATGAAAAAGGGGATACAGATCCATTTGTGTTTTAAAGTGAACACACCTAAAAAAGTGGGAACGTACTCAATCCCACTAAAAACACCAGCCGTATAGAGACAGACGCTAAGCGGGAACCGGAGAAAACTGCATAATAACTAACTTCATAACCTGTACTCTTCACCGAATAAAACAAGGGCAATTGAATCATAGAGGATGAAATGGGCTGGACATGTTGTGCGTATGGAGAGGAAAGACATCTAAAAAATACTGATTGGGTGACCCGAAGGGAAGAGACCATTTGGAAGACATAGATTATGGGGAAAACAATATTATAATGGATTTAAGGGGAGTAGTATTTACGAGGGATGGTTGGGTGGAGTTAGCACAGAATAGGGTTGAATGGGGAGCTCATGGAAGCTCCGCAATGAACCTCCGGGTTCCATAAAATAGATAATATTCCTTTAACTTGCTTGGAATTGTCTATTGACATTGAGTAAGTAGGCTAAGTAGGCGGACGTTTCAATTATCATCCCGTATGCTATAGTGTAAATCACATCCGAAGTTAGTTTATTAGTTTACTCTTTTACGTTTACCCTTAACGATAGACTATAAACGATCAAGTTGAACAGCAGAGCCTTAAAATTTTTTAAGGACATTACTACTGTGCTTACGTTTGCAAACATGCGCACTTTCCCAACACGTTAATTGGATTTAACTGAACTGGTGCACTCACCTATCAGCGGGCCCAGGTTATTAATTCGCATAACGAACCAGTATTTTGCTACAGAGGTGACCTGATCTCTCCTTACCATGAAGATTCTAATCTCTTGAATTTGTTAAACGAGTCATGAGTTGTTTTGTTTATAGACCCAGGTTTCTTAAACTGATTCTGATATCTTAAATTCAATCTAGATATTCTCTGTCCTCTAGCACGACTTTTCGTACTGCACAAGCCCACGGGCGGTAGGAATTCTGTCCCGAAACACAGTCACCATGATCTAATGAACTAGGGTAATAATGCCAAAATCATCAGTCTTGATTCTATAAAATCAATTTGTGATGTAATATACATTAAAGACAGCTTAATGTGGAATTATGTGATATAAAACTCCATAACTCGCTGTGCCAAGCAAGTTTTAACACAGTATTTCGTGAGATGCAGCTGAAAAGTCCTGGTTTATCTTGAAACCTATCTACAAAACTTGTAGCACCCTCTCTACATTGTAAATGCATAACATGCCAATTTTCTGAGATTTTAAAACGATTTCAAGAAGGTAAAATTTCCATATAATTGCGGAATGTTCTGAATATACTGGGTGGTACTGAGTTCGAACAGGATACATCATGTAAACCCAGCAAATTTTTTATGTTGTAAGGGAGAACTGGAGAGGATGTGTTCAGAATGCTGATCGAAGCTGCACGGCCTTTTTGACCATTTATGTTATTTCAGTTTTCTTCTGATCCTCTAAATATGCATTATTGTGATAAGATACAATTTTTAAGCTGTTAGTGAGAAATTATACCCTTAGCAACCAGGGAAGGCGGTTGAGGCCAGGTAGGTTCCTTCACCCGCTAGCACCCTCACATTTACAAGCAGAGGGAATTAGGATCAACCGTAATTTCCTCCCCATGAGTCACCTAGTCTACTTCAATCAATCAATCTTAGATTTTTTTAATATATCATTTTATCTTAAAATGTTAGTCATATATAAATTTTACACATAATTACAAGAAAAATGACACCAAACAATGTATAATTTACTTCAATAGGAACATTTATAACAAATACATAAATAAAAGTTACGAGAAAACTGCTTTCAAGTTCTATGTTCCTATTAAAGTAAATTATGCATTGTTTGGTGTCATTTTTCTTGTAATTATGTGTAGAATTGATATATAACAAACATTTTAAGATAAAATGACTTATTAAAAAAATCTAAGATTGACTGATTGAAGTAGACTAGGTGACTCATGGGGAGGATATTACGGTTGGTCCTAATTCCCTCTGCTTGTAAATGTGAGGCTGCTAGCGGGTGAAGGAACCTACCTGGCCTCAACCGCCTTCCCTGGTTGCTAAGGGTATAGGGAATTAACGATAGGATCAACGAATGAACTGAAGAGAATCATGCATCAATCGCCTTTTATTAATCAAATGTCATCAGGCATGAGCGAGATTTGAACACATGCCATACGGAAGTTAAATGAGAAAACCTCAAATGATAAGTTCCTTTAAATTAAGTTTCTTAGCGATGCGAAGTATTCAGGAAGTGTGGCCATACAATACAAGGCATACAATACTTGCCACCAATATACTCAACTAGCGCCGGTGAATGAGATGGCGCAATGTGATACAATGATTATTTCTGAAGTACCGAGTACAGTGCAGTCCATATCCCTCCCCTAGCAGTTACTTTTATTACACCACCCTACTCTACTCAGATTACACTACTAAAGAGGGAGCTGACAGCATCGTAAAACGAAGTAGAAAGCAATTTACTAATATTTTATGGTAGCACTTAGTAACTAGAAGTGGGCCATGTCTTCGCTTATAACCCCCGCTTGCCGCAAATCTTTTCAGATCCATTGGTTCTCAAACAGTGGTACTAGGAAGTAAAGTGAAGATTGAAAGGTCTGGCCTGTTTGGTAATATAAAAAGACCTAAAAGGAAACAGTCACTGGAAAAAAAATATTTCCTTTCGTTATTAGCCATTTCTTATTATGGATTAAAGAATTTTATTTTGGGTCCAGGAATACACTAACAAAGAATCTGTTTTCATGTTGATGGATATTGGAGTACTAATTGGATAAATGGCCAACTACCTGGTTGGTACTGAAATTTCCTGCACATGCGGTAATTATAACAGCGTCTGCTTCATTTGCTTACAGAGGCGGCTCCATCTGACCATCTCTATGCTCCTATGCACTGTTTTTCATTCGCTTATACTTGCATAAAAATGTAAAGGTTCATCTTTGTCTGATCCGATTTGTCGCAAAAACCACTAAACTGATAAAGCTTAAATTCTACACGAACACAGTTCTTATACCTGAAAAGGTTTACTCACCTCCGCTAGTTCATCTAATATCATAATCATTAACATTCAATATCAATTAAAATGAATACAATCCATGACACAATAACAAGCAAACAGGTGCACACCAATATTTTACAGCCTACTGGTAAAACAGAGGATCTTTATCATTACCAGACCAGCACTAATACTTTTCACAGTGAAACAATAATGGTACAATCTCCTTCTCTCTCTCGAATCCTATGCCCCCATGTTGGGGCGAAGGGCCTTCTAGTGGAGGTTTCTGTTTACCAATGTGAATTTTGTTACGCTTATTTCCCTAGAGAGGGCAGAGGGACATCGCCCCTTAACCCCCCTCCGGAAACTAAGGTATTACTTGGACGTGAAAGGGCCGAAAAATTTTGTCCAGATGCTCTAAGTTAGGCTTGGAGTTCTTTTACGTGGTGCCGTAAATCTACGACACGCCCCCCCCCCCTCAGCTTAAAGTCCCTCCCGGAGGACTCCGTGCCCAGGATTCTTACGTCCTGAAAACCCCATCGACTGCGGCCGGGTTTGATCCCGCGATCTTCGGTTCTAGAGGCGGGCACGCTACCTCTAGACCACCGCAGCCGACTACAATCTCCTTACTGGCACAATATTTTTAATTATATTTAAAGCTACGAAGATTTAAAATATAGACAGTTAAGATTAATAGGAAATTTAAAAAAATTGGCAAAATGGAAGAATCTGCTACACATTATATAATTCACTTAACTTATTATAATAAATGACCCTTGCACCAGAACGGCTATTTTCAGAGAGTGGGGAGCTAGGGTGTAGCAGATTCTTCAGTTTTCTCCCAAAAAATTATCCTGACCATTGTATGCAAAATGTGTAATAAATAATAATCTAAATGCATATGGGCCATCCATACTTTCTAGACAGCTATCATTCTCAAACTCCGGAAAACAACATACGCACTAAAAATCGAAGTACGGTTAGGCTACTTCCTCATGAAGATATTTCTCAAACATGGTGAAATACTTTTTCATCCGTTTGACGAACGGGTAACCTACTAGTACTGTATAATTATTATCAAACTGAAAGTACTCGTATCTAAGCCTACACTGAAATGAAACTGAATATCCAGCCCGAGAGGCGAAGTACACTTATTTCCTCCGAGAGTAGCAAACAACTGCTGAATGCTGAGATACACCATACCGTTCAAAATATAACCAATCAACTACGCGAATTAAGTTATAATATGCTTAAGCAAATAGCTCAATGATTTAGAATTTCCAACGGTGTCATGATTCCAGTTTATAGCCACTCACTTTAGTACATTGTTAATTACCCATTGGGGAAGTAGTATCTTTTCATTATTATTATTATTGTTAGGGATGGGTCCTCGATACCTCGATACTTGCATGGTATCGGCATCGAACGATACTTCAGAAAACTCGCTCGATACTTTTCGATACTTTTGTAATTCTGCAATTAAGTGAGAATGCTAGTATTTTAACAAAACTTGTAAGTGGACTGTTTAAAAAACTAATTTTAGTTTTAATGTAGAGTTTAAAAATAATTATAGGCTACTGATGATATTAAATATGCAGACTTAATTAATTTAGTTGAATTACACAGTTCTCTCAAATTTTAATTTTTAATGTACCTATTTATTGAAACTGGAAATGTTGAAGGTATCGAGTATCGAAGAAAAAATCTTGTATCGGTATCGAGTATCGAGAAAATCTGGTATCGACCCATCCCTAATTATTATTATTATTATTATATTATTACAATTTGAATTAAAGTATTTGTTTTACCACTAATCTGCTAATCTGTTCGGCTGATACCTGTATCTTTTTGTTGTGATTTTGTAGCCTGCTGACAACTAAATTTCAGATCGATTAAGCTGGCCGTGGCTAGGACCGACATTCGATAGGCGGGATTCCATGATTTTCTGCAATTCCACAGGCATAGGGAATATAAATCTACATTAAATGGAAATAACCCCGTTTGATCTGTCGCTGTCAAGAGAAATCTAAACGTTAATCAACTACAGAGCAAAAACCCGACCACTACGGGATTGTCGTCTGTTCTGTCCTCGATACTATTACAATCACGCCAATTTCTTACTGAATTATGAAGTTTGTTATTTTTCTACTGTATATTATGACTTCTGTCACTTTAAGTTGAGCGCATACCAGATATATATATACTAGTATATTAATTATCTTCTTTTTCTTCTTGGAAGGCAATATTGGTCGAAATAACGAATATTCTTTCAGAGATTATATAGTGAATATCATTATTGTATTACATAGGCTACATTATGGCAGAGTTTAAGATAGAGAGAAAAACCTTTAGCAAAAAAGCGAAAATGGATTTTAAAAAAAGCTTTAGCAAAGTGCTAAAATAGAAATTTATTGCTAAAAGTTACTTAATTGACTCAATTTTTTATGTAGCTTCAAAATAATAAAAATAAAGTGGTACAAATAACAACTGAAATATAAAGCAAATTACTAATGTTTCTTTTTTCAAAACACTTTGGTTTGGAATTTGGCACTTTTCTCTGTTTCAAATTGGCCCACTTCTCAAAAACTATAGCTTTTCTTTCGGGGCCTTCAATTTTCATCATTAAGATGTTATTAACATTACACAAATTTATTCTATTACGAGTATCAGTTTTAATAAGGTTCAATGCGGGGCGGGGGGCCTACACGATCACGATGTAAGAATTTCCTTTCGCATTTTTTGCGAAAGTGGCTACAATTTCTTTCGCATTCTGAAGGTTACTTTCGCATTTCGCGAAAAATGCGATCGTAGCTTAAATCCTGCATTATGGGTGTTTTATTATTTTGAAGTAATACTTTTTGGCAACTGAACTTTCGGTAGGAAACTCCCGATTTTCTTCCATCACGTAATGCGTGTAGGCTCTTCTTTATAACAAACAAACCTGTCAAGGAAGTGAGAGCGTCAGTATGCAGTTGCTTACATAGCTTCTCAAGTACTTCGAATTCAATGTCAGTCAGTGTAGATAATTTATTTGGCTTTTGTTGAGGCGCGCGGGAATGCGAGGCTATGAAGACACTCGGCAGCGCGCCTCCCTAATGAATGGAATTCACACCCAGCTCCAAATTAAATTCCTCACCAGCTTTTTCTTTGCTCATTTATAATTTATACAATAAGCTCAATGTGTACGCTGCTATTCAGACTTCATTCAGCCATACCCCTCCCTTCTGTGCTTACATCAAGTCTGCCATGTGTGTATGCACAGCAAGTCACGGTTAATACCCCAAATTTATAAGACGGAGCTTTAATCTTTTTAGTGATTTAATTTATTTTACATTAATAAGAACATGAACATAAATATAAACTGTACGCCTCTTATATAATTTTATTAGCTTCAATGACAAAAACTAGTAGTCTAAAGGCCTGATAACTGGTCACCAGAAAATTACTTAGATGGTTAACAGAATCCATGTGATAGGACGAAAATAGTTTGTTTTGATGGTGGCTTGGCGCAGCACAATTTACGATATTTCTGTACACCCAAAAAGTGTTAAAACAGGCAGAATTTGCAAGCGATATTGCATTTATAATTCTCGACATGATTCCTCTGGGTTAGGTCAGTTCATCGCTTATGAAGAAGCAGCGAATTAATGTGTACCGCCTTGTTTCCCATTCGTATATTATAAAGGGCATTTCTGCATCATGCCCAACACTAAACTTCTGCAAAATCCACTTAAATGGAAGACCAAAAAGTTCTTGAACTAAATGGTATAATAAATAAATAATTATAAACACAATTCACAGATCCTGAATTGTAACATTTTTCTCTAATTTTTCGGATACCTTTTAACAGGAAATATTATACTGCAGCCTAAATCTGAGCTCCAATTAGCCCGCAAAATGAGGTCGGATTTAGCACATAGGCTGCTTTATTTTTCGACTGATCATAATGAATAGAGCGGAAAGTGTGATGACTGAGGTAGTTCACTGGTTCCGCCGCTAGGTAGCAGTTACTCGGCTTGAGATTCACGGGAGCAAGATTACTACGGGCGGTATAGGAAAAATTGCAAACATTCTTAAACAAAATAATACATTAATCTATTTCAAAATGACTCACCTTATCTAAATTGATTTGTTAGATACTTTTGACAATTTTAGGGCTGCTTTACACGTCTTGGAAGATCTCATCTCCATAAATAAACATGGCCGTGTGTAACAGTAATTTCTCAGATTGCAAGAAGCTTGACCGAAACATTTCGTTCCACATCTTTCCAAAAATCGAATATGTTCACAAGCAATGAACAATTATATAATATAGGTATGAAACAGCTAAGGGATGTTGATCTAATATTTTGTTGCCTAGAAAATAGGGTAGAGGGTATGTTAGTATAATTTGATGAGAATTTGTTAAAGAATGTACATTTGTATAGAAATAACAACGTATAATTAGGGTAGAAAACAGCTAAGGGATATTTTATAAATTAATATTAATATTACATTGTATAAGAATATTACTGAGTATTAATTTGTATTAATATTGTATTAATAGTAATATTATTTATATTAATATTAATTTTCTCCTGGCTGTATGGGGTAAGCTATGTAGGTGAAACACGGTCAAAAGTGTAGATCTGTGTACAAATTATGTGAACAGAGATAATATAAACTAAGGGATGGTTTGTGAATTGCAGGGCACGGAAAATTTCATAAGCAGCACTACAAAAATAGGGCGCGTGATCTTTAAAATTGGCGTCTCAACATCCGATAAAGACGCACATACGCAAAAATTGTTTTACAATGCATTCTACATATATCACACAATATTTCAAAGCATTTTCCCTGATTTTTTCATAAAAAAATTAAATCCTCATGCCTTAACTACAGCCCGCTATTTGCTCAAACCCTCGACCATTCGCCGTTCGCTGTAACTGATCTACGTCTTATGTTGTTAAATTATATTATTAAAAAAAGGAACAAGATATTAAACTAATAAGACATTTGCTATGATAATTATACATAAAAATTACTAACATAAGTGAACAGAAAATATGATAAATAATCCAATAAATGCATAAATAAAAGTAGTACAGCTTTAGTAAGTTAGAAAAAAGCTTCATTCACTCCTTTTCCCCAGCGGGTCAATCTTGCAGTATGGGTACAAGTAGTCAGTTAATATAGTATTTATTATTGAGTCCACGAATAAATTATGTAAAAATGTTTACGTTATTGCTGGTATTTTATGGAAAAGATGCCTGCTAATACCTCAATACCATTCTGATAGCTTTAGCTTTAGAGTAATTACTATTGCTCGTTAACCATTATAGATACTGTATATAGGTGGTACTCGATTTATAATAAGATCCAAATATTTCATTAAACCTTACACGCTTGATCTCTTTCTGGACACAAAAATAAAATAATAAATTTCGCATAGTCAAAGTTGCTTCACCCTCAACACTTCACGATCGTCCCACATCATTCATTCAGCTGTAGCGCTCGGAATAATTACCACTCAATTACTCGTAAACCATTCAAGATATAAAGGTGGTACTGAATTTAAAATAAAGTTGAAATATTTCACTAAAACTTTCTCGCTTGAAGTTTTTACGGGACACAAAAATTAAAAAAATTGTCGCATAGTCAAATTCCGTTTCACCCTCCATGAATTTTGTGTAATTGGTGATCATTATATAATGAAATAAAAACACTTATGTCCGCATTTTTGAAGTCTCTGTTTTAACCATCAGAAGGACTGTGTTGTGCAGATTATTTCTGCACAAATTTCACAGAAATAGGACCAAGGGTTAATTAAAGATTGCGAGTTTAATCATAATATGCCAAACTATCATGATGCAGCATTGAGAAGTTGAAACGCAAACGAAGGTGCTGCCAGTGTTTCGGTGGACCGCCGCTCTCCCTATACCCACCATTGTATTAGCGGTGGAGTCATCACACTTTCTCATTCTATTCATTATGGACTGATGAATAGCATTTACTTTATCCCCCAGTCCATGCGTTAGCATAATGTTAATAGTAACAGACATCTGAACAATGTGGTAAACATGTAAGTTGTCTAGTGGAAATTACAACTTTAATATAGAAATTTTAAGGGAATGGAAGTGTGTAATTTTCAGGTTACATTTTCCTAGGTGATTGTAACAAAAATTATGATCATTCTAAGTATACAGTGCAATTACTATTCTAAATTTAAAGTCTATAAGTACAATGATTCTTACTTAAATTTAGTGCTCAATAAAAGTTACTTCTGTGTCAAGTTTTAACGATTTAAAGTAATTTTTAAGTTCCTTATAGATTCTAATGGATATTTCTAGGCTTATAAAAACTGTCATATTATATTTCACCAAAAATGATATAAAAACTACAAAATTGCTTTAAAGCCCACACACACAAAAACTTTTAGGCAAGAAACATAACGAATATTGGTACTGAAAAATGTAGACAAAATTAAAGTGAAAAAGAGTGAATTTAAAGCATTTGATGAGTATATGCGTGAGTATATGGCATGGCCGTTTAAAAGCGCCACGTTATGGGTCTTTAAAGTGATGAAATATGTAAACGGAAGGCGGGCTATGTAAACATACTAAAAACGAAAACAAACTTTCCTGAACTTTTTTTTCATATTTCACAGATGCATTCCCCCTTAGATAGCTTATCTTGCATTACAATGTATGCACAGTAGTCATACATTCAATTCTACTGAACTCTTTACAACTCATGGTTACGAACAGGTGAAGGACGAGTAACTTTCCATTCTTGGAAATACACGAGTTTCCGCAGTAGACACTTAGTCACCTATTCGTCACCCTACATTTATGTACAAAATCAATAAGGGAAAAAGATGCACGCACATGTTCTCAATGCCAAACATATTATAGTATATAGAAACTAGAACGCTGCGTGTGTCCGAACAGTAAACTTGAAGCATTACAAAGCAATCTTGAAACTTGGAAATTACAAGGGTATGTTTGTTTCCAGTTCAATATACCTTTCACCCTATTTCAATAACAAATTAAATACGAAAAAATAATATTTTCATATTTCTTAATATGTAGAATGTTCGAACTCAAATTTCGTCCAAATCCGAGAAACTCTCTTTAAAGTAATGTAAAAGAAAGCTATTTACATCTTTCCCTACATCCATAGGCGTAACCAGGCCGACCATATGGGGGGGTTATAACATCCGCGGGGTCTGGAGGGTATGGAATATCCCCCAGGGAGAGGGGGGTCCTCCCCCGGAAAATTTTAAAAATTAAGATGCAAAATAACGAGTTTTAAGCTTCCGGGGGTCCTCCCCCGGAAAATTTTAAAAATCAAGACGCAAAATAACGAGTTTTAAGCTTCCGGGGTCCATCCCCGGAAAATTTTTAAAATTAACACACAAAATAACGAGTTTTAAGCTTCCCACACTTTATACTTGTATTAAGTAATTTATGGGCAGACTTAAAAAAAAGTATACAATTTTCCTTTTTTTAATCAATGGGGGGGGGGGGGGTTCAAACCCCCAAAACCCCCCCCTCGTTACGCCTACGCCTACATCCCTTACTACTGAAGCTTAATAGTAAATAAGTTAGTATCGGAAATATTCCTGATACATTTTGCCAATGCATTCATCATTAAAAAAATGAATAATACACAAATACAAAAAATCTAGTGTGAAGCAACAACATACCGTTCTGTCATTGTCTATTTAAGATCAATATAAATACACAACTCCCACTAAATATTTCAAGTCGCCATCAATAAAGCAACGATATGTAGCATGTATATGGTTATATTTAAAATACGGATAATTTGTATACGTAGGCTACACAGAGGACAGTAAAGAAATAGTTCCATACCGTACAGTACAAACAGTAGCCTATACACCGTATTGTAACAAAATGGTTCTATAGACCGTCCCAACCTTAAAAGACAGTATTGGTCTTATGCAGCGCACTGATGCCAGATCTACTCACATTACAAGGCCCGGCACATGATGTGAAAAAGCTCTTAAACCTCGTGAAAACATCGAAATTTGTTTCTTGTACATAATAATTAATGTAAATCATGCCCTGCAGATAGAACGACGGCACACCCTTCTTCCCTTATTTTCAACCCCCATGAGTAATATTTTCTCTATAGGCCCACAAATCTACATTTTCTGACCAATGTCTACAAAATGTTACACGTGTACCCTGTGGAATCAAGTAAAAATTCTACGAGACAATCATTCTCGAAAAAAAACACCCCTTGCGAAATTTTCAATCCCTACTTTGTGATCTTTTTACTAGTCTACATTGTTTGAACGATTTTTACCAAACTTTACACACAGACCCTATAAAAACAAGAGAAAAATTAGGCGAAGTTAATTTTGGAAGAAGCCACCCTTTAAATGTTTCTACCCCTATTACACCACCAAAATTTAGATCTACATTCTTGACGTGTTTTTAACAGACTTTGTACACAGAACGTACAGAATCAGGAGAAAATGGTAGGAAAACTAATTTTGGAACAAACCACATTTTAGATCTTTCACCCCTATTTTGTGATATATATTTATCTACATCCTTTGGCCAATTTTATCAGACTTTATACCAAGAACCTATTGAATCAAGAGAAATTTTTAACCAAAGTTTATTTGGATGAAACCACTCCTTAAATGTTGCAACCCCTATTATATAAATGTTATTTAAATCTAAATTCTCTGATCAATTTTTGCCAGACTTTACACAGAGCTAACAGAACCAGGAGAAAAACTTAGGTAAAACTAAATTTGGGGGAAAAAAAAGTCCCTTAAATGTTTTAATCCCTATTAAATGACGTTTAAATCTACATTCTTTTGGCTCATTTTACGACTTGACACACAGAAAAGAAATACTAATAGGAATTTCTGTCTCTTCTTACCTCAACCCCACCCTCCATGGTCTTTAGAAGTAATAGGGTCCTTGAGTGTGACAAGTTGTGCTTTCTCTAGGGCCTAAATTTTGAAAATTAAAGGGGCTTCCTCCAAAATTGACTTCGAAGTACAAGTAAAATACAAAACCAGGTGACGCCGGGTCCTTTAAGCTAATAATTTATAAATGTTAAATTTAATATTAAATTTCATTTCGATAATATTATTTTTCATCATTATTATTATTATTATCACTATCATTATTATTATTATTATTATTATTATTATTATTATTGATATATTTTTACTATTATTGTGTTATAATTTTCAAGAATATAATTATAAAGGGAAGTAATAGTTAAAATACATTACATGCCTTTAGGCCTGTTCACTATCCTCAGGGAGTAGTATTATTCCTTCTCAGAGGGCCTTTCGTTTTTTCTTTTCTTATTCTATACAGTAAACTTTCTGGACACCCGGTAGCTTCTGCTATCTCTTTAATTGCCTGGGTAACGTTCATTTTCTTCAAGAAATAATTAAGTATATTTAATACTATAATTCGCTCTTTACTGCGCAATTTGTCAACACTAAGATTTCTAGTTCCTCTATTCATAATTAATATAAAATATTAATTAATATAAAATTTAATTTTAAAAAACACAAGAACCACTTCACATCAAAGTTAAACTTCACTACACAGCTACTATATAACATGAGCTCTGAAGAAGACACGATAGTCTTAGAAACATCTGAGTACACAAAATCTCAAAGCAACCAAGTCATGAGCGCGAGAATGCTGAGCTCGGGAAAACTGTGATAATTTATTAATGCTACATGATAGAGAGCTCTGGTTTGTTTTAAATACTTTTTCAGACATCTATAAACATTTCTTCTCGCTTAGTCACCAACGTAAAGTCAATACCAAAGTATGTTACTCACTACCTAACTTTTCTGTGTTGCCGTCCGAGAATTTTCAGGTAGCACTTAATAAAAAAATATATAGCTTTCTTCTTATGTAAAATTTATTGCCGACGGAAAGGGAGTACTTTCTTTCACCATCAGGCAGTCCAAGAAAAAAATCTTTACTTGTTTTGATTATTAGTTTTCTGCCTATCGCGTGATAAGTTATTAATGTGCAAAAATATTGACTTCCGCCATAATAACGCAATTATGAAAAATAGGCCTCATATTAATTATTTATGGCTTTACAATTGACATCATTAGAAAGGGCGGAAAATTCCCTATCAGACCACGCAATCACATTATTACATTTATCACTTTGGAAAATGGCAACATTGTCGGGATAGAAAAGGACGAAGCTAATTGCAGAACGTACGAGTGCAAGTGAGATGCAAAATAATACTACATTTAACTCAATACTGTCTTTTAAGGCTGGGACAATCTTTAGTCTTAACATGTTCGCTTATTTCTTGTACATCGGAATACACAGTACTACTGAGAAGGAAGGAACTAGAAACAAGAGTACACAAATTTTTAACTTACTCAGCTCCAGTTAATCTGACCATAAACTCACCTGTAACACAAGAAGAAGTAAAGATAAACAATGCGAGCAAACAAAAAATATAAATCAAACAATTGTATCGAAACCATTAAGAACCAATTATCCTGCAAACAAGCTTTATTTGTTTATTTGTATCATAACGATTTCCAAGATTTGTATACAATCTGGAAAATGAGTAATTTTCCCCTAACAAGATAAATTTCAGAAATCTCTTACTTATGTGCGACCAATACCATTACTTCTTTCGACATTACGCTGCTCTACAAATTTAGATACATTTGTTTCATACCATAAAATTACACTAAAAAAGACATCGTTAGAGCAGTTTTCGAAAACTAGCAAAAAAATACATTTTTCATGTTAAGTGGTAGAAAGTCGTCGCTGACCTTCGTGTCACAAACACGGAGGGAAGGATAAAAGAAATACATGAAACTGTTTTTTTATCAAACTTTTCGTTATTGAGCTATGCTGTTCACATTAAACACACACATACGAGGCAGACATACAGACATGTTTCTGCAAGTTGAATTTTTGGATTCAGGGTCTTCAAAACGTGTATTACAGGCGATAACTAGAAAAAGAATTTCATGGTCGAAAACAAGTACGTACCAGTACTTCTTTTACTTACAGTACCTATGGTACGGGTGGAAAAAGCAAAAAAGTCACCCGAAATGCGTATTCTTGGATTCTGTTGTGCCACTCCCGAAAGGAGTTTTAGTTTTGTGCATGTTACATACTCTCTATAGAATAATGTCACGTAAAATTTAAGCTTAGACTTTGGTTGCATGTGGAAGGGTATGACGTCCCTTGATGCCAAATTATACGAACGGCTTAAAAATTAAGGATAATTTTAATTATAGGGTAAAGTTCTCTAAAGAGGAGATAGACCTCATTATTGCGAAACTAAATGATAAGAAAGCTCCAGGCATAGACTCGATTTCTGCCAACATAATTAAAAACGTTCATAAATGCAATCCAAACCTGTTAAGAAAAATATATAACAAGTGCTTAGACCTCGGGGTCTTCCCAAAGTGTTGGAAAGTATCGGCAATAAAAATAATTGCGAAACAAAACTCTACAAATTATACTGCTAGTAGTCTCCGACCCATCAGTCTTGTACCAGTACTAGGTAAAGTTCTAGAAAAATTAATGATAGAAAGAGTCATGTACCATCTTCTACATAATAATAGGCTAAATAGAAATCAGTATGGTTTCATGCCCGACACCTCTACTGAAGATGCTGTTTACACAGTAACTAAGTGGATGCAAGACATCTACAGTAAAAGAAGCATAGGAATGCTTATATCGTTGGACATCTCGGGGGCATTCAATTACGCCTGGTGGCCTAAAATTCTCCAACAGTTAAAAAAACATAACTGCCCCAAAAACATTTATAAACTCGTACAAAGTTATTTTACAGACAGAAAAATAGAACTAACAATCAGCAATACCACAGTTTCACGAAACATTTCCAGAGGTTGCCCTCAAGGCTCTACATGTAGTCCTGGATTTTGGGTTGTACTGTATGATGACATCCTAAACCTAAAGCTTCCAGAAGGATGCAACCTAATTACCTATGCAGACGATGCTCTTCTATTGATTGATACTAGTAACATTAGTTCACTCAACACAACTGCAAACACAGCGCTAGATATATTATCTAAGTGGGGATGCGAAAACAAACTCAACTTCAACCCAAAGAAAACTACGGCAATGCTCGTCACAAGAAAACGTAAAGTCGAAGAACCAAAGATAAGAATGCACAGCGACAACATTCAAGTAGTCAAATCCATGAAATATCTTGGTGTTATTCTCGACAGTAAATCAACTTTCCGTGAACATTTCAACCACCTAGCCAGCAAGGGTAAAAAACTTTTAACGGGACTATCGTTAGCAACTCGGCCCACTTGGGGACTAGATTCAGATATTTTACAAGTTATCTACCGAGGAGCAGTGGAACCAGCAATTCTGTACTGTGTTTCTTCCTTTGAAAAGGTGCTGGAAAGAAAGTGGGCTCAGAAAAAACTGTTGCAGATACAACGGGGATTTTTGTTGAGTATCACACGTGCATATAGAACTATTTCCACAGATGCTGCCTTAATCATCGCAGGCATAGAACCACTATATCTAACAGCAAAATATAGAGCCGTACTATGCAATATAAAGAAGAAACGAACAAATATTGAAGGGACGGAAATAGAGACTAGAGCAAGTCATTTACATACTGGTCACCCCGCTCAACATTGCACTAATGTAACATTTACTGAATGCTCAGCACAACACAGACACCAGATCTTCACCGATGGCTCACGTTCCAGCACCGCTGAGGGTCAGGCCATAGTAGGCTGTGCATTTGTGGTTTCTGACGATGACACCGAACTATGCAATACCAGATTTAAACTGGCTAATCACTGCTCAGTGTTCCAAGCAGAACTATTTGCCATTCAAAAAGCCATAGAGTGGTGCAATGAGAATGACGTAAACGCTAAAATATGCAGCGACTCACAATCTGCACTATATGCTATACATAATAAATCCAATCTCCATCAAATTGCAGTTAATATCAGGAATCTTCTTAGAATATCAAATAAACACATATGCCTCACCTGGGTACGGGGTCATTCCGCAATTGAAGGAAATGAAAGAGCAGACTCACTTGCTAAAGAAGCTGCATCTCTACAAATAGCTCCAGCCTATATTAAGTGCCCCATTTCCTACTTCAAAAAGGAACTTCGAAACAAAACCATTGACAACTGGAATCAAGAATGGCAAACATCCACTTGTGGCTCTACTACCAGAGAAGTTTTCTTTCCAACGGTCTATGATCGCCAAAAATGCAAACTGTTGAAACCTAACTTTATTATAACCCAGTTCCTTTCGGGACACGGAAAATTTGGTGCTTATTTTGAACGATTTCACATAGAAACTCCGAGTAATAGTTATAACTGTATATGTTCTGAGTATCCACAGGATGTAAAACACTTGATTTTTGAGTGCCCTGTATTTTACAGGAAAAGACTAGAACTGGAACTTCATCCACACATCTGCTTTACAGTATCTAATAGACAAGTCAAAACAGATATATTTACAAGCAGCTGCTGTTATAGCACATTTACTAAATTTATCATACATAGGGCAATTCCGGGAGATTTGCCGCGCCGGTAGAGATGCCGCATATACGAAAAGTATAGGTTCCCGATATTTCTAACAGATGGCAATAGGCACTCTTCCTCATTGTTGCGAGAGAGCTGTTGTGAGCTGAGGTTTTAGAATTTAGCGGCATTTTTTACAAGTTTACCGATTGTTTTTTCTTGTAAGTACCAATATTTTACGTACAAAGTTTTTGCACAGTTTCATTACATGTACTTGAAATGTTTTTTTATTGTAAAAAATCCACATTTAGTGCACAGTGGGTGTTATAAGAATCACTGTTCATGCCATTGAATGTGATTTCGTCCATCTTTGTCATTCGATGTTGTACTAATTAGCTGCGGCATCTCCACCGGAAGATTGGTAGAGTTGCCGCACAAAAGTCAGGTAGAGACGCCGCAAGCAAAATTTCCGTATTCAGTTAATTTGAACAGAAAATTTCACTAGGAAAATTCTATTTAGTAATCGTAATGAACGATAGTATTTAATTCTTTAATTGAATACAATTATACTTACTGGTTTCAGAATATTTAATTAGAACATTATTTTATTTTAATAAATTCATACCATCAGGACTTCTAACTGAAGCTGCACATGTAGAAAAACTAAAAATGCAGAAGGGAAACCAGAACACATTAAGGAAGGAACAGTCTACTAAAAACAGTCTACTAGTAGTCTACTAGTAGTTCTGTAGGTGGAGCAATCGTGAAAAGGAAAACTACTGCTACGCCTGATGTTCTGACTCAAATAGTTGCTGGGAGTTCTGGGAGAACTACTTCCTAAGGACCAAGAATGGATCCAGTTCGTTGTGTGTAAAAAGTGGCTACGTGAATCCTGCACGATGTTTGAGGATATGTGCATTGACTGTGACCGAAAACTATTAAGGAAAGAAAATGAAAAAAATGAAAGAAAGAAAAATAACTGCCATAACTACAAACATGAACGCAAGCTGAATTGTTTTGGAAGTTCCTATAGCCTATTTTTTAATTTTAATTTTTTCCAATTACAGTAGTAATATAGAAAGGTATTAAATTCTTGCAGTGAATTAATTTTTGTATGAATTATGATCATTTTCTTCTGCGGCAAATCTCCCTGACTAGGAGCGGCATCTCTACCGGCATGTCCGGGAGAGACGCCGCAGAGACTACTTTTTTTGGTTCCTCTGCAACACACTTGATTTAAATTTTTTAGCTATTGTGATTTAAATTGAGTGAAGTAGACATAATGAATTTTCAGGCTCTAAGTTTTCAGCTAAATTGAAGAATTTAGAAGGATAGGGTAATAACAAACGCAAAATATGCGGCATCTCTCCCTGACTTACCCTATATTTCATAGATTATGAAAGACATTAGGCTAGGCCAACAGTGAATCATATAATACAACTATACATACTTTGTAATTAAATATAACCCTAACATACCCGGTAAAGTAGGGTTTAGAAGATTCGGAGATCCAATCATAATAATAATAAATTTTTGACAGGTTTCTGGTAGCCTTAGCCAACAGGTAACAGTGTTTCATGTTGTAGGCGATTTCTGCCCCTCCCCAATTTATATTTTCATAAAATTATGTTGTTTGTTTAACTCAACGAAACATAGGCTCATGGCAACAAAGAAGAATTAAACAAATTTATTTTTCTTCTGTGCCATCCACAGGAAATATTACTTAAAAATGCGTTATCTATAATAATAAAAGGAAGTGTTTGTCTTACTGTATGTGCGCGATGCCCAGCGAAACAACTGAACGCAAAGACCTGAAACTTTAAACACAGATGGACTGAAGGGTGACCGAACGCACCACGAAACCGGATTTTCTATTTTTGCTTTCGTTCGGGAGTTAAGAGTGAATAACGGGAAGAAAACGTGAATTTTTCGCTCTTTCGAAACATCGGTTTTCAGCATAGGCGTACCGAGGGGGGGGGAGGGTTTATAAAGCGTGGGAAGCTTAAAACTCGTTATTTTGCATCTTAATTTTTAAAATTTTCCGGGGGGAGGACCCCCGGACCCCCCTCTCCTTGGGGGGTATTCCATACCCCCAGACCCCGCGAATGTTATAACCCCCCCATATGGTCGGCCTGGTTACGCCTATGGTTTTCAGTAAAACATTTCAATGTCAAATCAATTGCAGGTTGCTTTGCCTATTTTTGTTATACCTTGGAAATAAAAGCATCGCGATCGCTTGAATTTTGTAATGTTCGATGCATTTGTTTATAATGTCAAGGCACGCAAACATCTGAAATCTTCAACCTACATGGAAGAGGGATGATGAACATAGGCCTAAATGGGCAAACGTTCGATTTGGACGAAATTCACTATGAAAGGGTTTTCTGGGTCAGAGAACTCTAATCTGATCTCGTTTTTCGCATGCGGCGCTTTCTAATCGTGGAATGCACTCTAAAGCCGAATTTTTAGCTGTTCCTTTATAATTATTAATAGCTTCGTTTATGAATTATTCATAATGAATATAGACCTAAATGGACAAACATTCGATTTGGACGGAACTCACTATGCAGGGGTTTTCTGGGCCAGAAAACTCGAATATGAGGTCGTTTTTCCCCGGCGGCGCTTTTTAATCGTGGAATGTACTATAAACCAGGATTTTTGGCTGTTTCATTATAATAATTAATCGTTTAGTTTATGAATGATTCAGTCTAAGTGTTAAATGAATATGTTTTAATGATATTGCTATTAATTTTTAATTTCTGAATTAATTACCGCGGGCGAAGCTGCGTGTACCTGCTAGTCTATAATAATGAGAAGCGTTTGTTTGTCTGTCTGTGCGCGATGCCCAGCGAAAGCTACTGCACGCGGAGATCTGAAATTTTAAACATAGATGGACTGAAGGGTGGCCGAATGCACCTCGAATCTGCATTTTTAATTGCAGGTAGCTTTGCCTCCCCCCCCCCCCCATAACTTGGAAATAAAAGCTTCGACATTTTATCAATATAACGTAAACCCGCGAGCCTCTGATTGTCTTTCATAACCCTAAGCAAATTCAGATAGATAAAATATACCTATCATACAAACAAGCAAGCATGATAAAGGATCCTTTAATTGCATAGACAATAATACAGTTGCGCCAATAACACAGCAACATTGAAATTTGGTTTTGTGTTCATGTCTACGCTCACGGTAACCGCCTATACGATTCTGCAAACCCATCTCACTGCCATGCGAAAGAAGTTGCCTAGGCAACACGGCGATTCCAAGAATAACAAACAGTTCTTTACTGCTTCCCATTAGGAAGCAATAAAATACTAATAAAAGCAGGTAAACTGAAGTAACCAAGTGCCAGACAGCGTTTGTTTAATCAGTGATAACTGCAATTAACATATGCAGAAAAAAGTTTTTTTTTTTTTTTTTTTTTTTTTTTTAATCGATTTCCGAGCTAAGCTGCAGATTAATTCATAAAGCTGGGCTAGTTTGATAACTGTGTGAAGGAATATGTAGGCTGTGTTATTTGTCAATGCTACCTGTATTGCAACTTCCAAAGCCGCATATGAACACTCTAAAACAGGCCTGTCCAACTTCATAAGTACTGGGGGCCAAAATATTTCGACAATTGATGGTGAGGGCCAAACACTAAAAGTTTCACTCGCATTACTATAACAGTAAAGTACAGCAGACCAAATTGTTGAAATAGGATTCATTACCAGTAGGCCGAAATTAGAACTTAATGTGAGCACTGAGGATTTTCAGACTGCTTCACTAAAGTATGGATGTCCACTTCTATGTTAGTAACTGCCAGTCTTAGTAGGTGTAACAAGGAATCATCAGTGAGACAGTTCCTATATTTATTTTTTTATGAATTTCATGTTGGAGAAAGCACTCTCACAATCTCTAAGTTGAGGAAATCTGCCCTGTGGAAGTAGCTTGAAAAAGTTGAGCCCTCTCTCAGACCTGGTTTGAAGAAAAGGATCAGCCTGAAGATCACAGAGCTCCAGTTGATACATGGATGGCTGATTCTCAATATCCATATTCAAAGGGTCATTAAAAAGCAGCAGTTTACCTTTAATATTTTCAAAGCCAGGAAATCTTGGATTGAATTCTTGAATAATAACTTCAATATTTTCACAAAACTCAGAAAAATTACCATCTTCAATTTCTTCTGACAGCTCTTGACAACATGGAAAGTGTGTTAAATCATTTCTTGATAAAGTTGATTTCAGAGATTTTAAAACCATTAACATGACCTCTAACCCTGAAACACTTTGATTTTTGCCCTGAAGTGTTGTGTCAGGTCAGTCATGAAAGCAAGCTGCCTCAGAAAGTCTGGATCTTCAACCAGTCGAACAAGATTTTCACTACCTGCACTCAGCCAGCGTACATTTGCGTGGAGTGATAGATCTCAATATTGGGCTTGTAGCTCATCCAAAAATTCCCGGAATCTGCAGTGACGTTGTGCCTTATTGCCACCACGTATCTTGTTGGAAACTGTAACCACTATATTCATGGCATCGCTTTGTTTCACTGACTCCCCACACAAAGCCTCTTGGTGAATTAGGCAATGGAACATGAGGAAACTTAGCCCAGCTTTCCTAATTAATCCTACCAGTCATTTCCACCGTTTCATTTACTGCTTTAAATATATCTTCACCCTTGGTTATCCACGTAAAGAACCTAATTGAAGAATTTCTTCTTGTGTTGAAAAATCATTGTTGATTATTCGTATGAAAATCAATAGTTGACTGGTGTCAGTCTGGTCGACACTGTCATC
This sequence comes from Ectobius pallidus, assembly GCA_964059195.1. Lineage (NCBI taxonomy): Eukaryota > Metazoa > Arthropoda > Insecta > Blattodea > Ectobiidae > Ectobius > Ectobius pallidus. The sequence goes on from CAXKWD010000003.1 coordinate 80,531,803, forward strand.
CAAGCATAGTGAAAAGTAGCTGCATTTTCCAACCATATCTTCTAATTTCTTTGATACTGGCGCTATGAACACGGCCGATTGGATGTTTCTCGTGATCATAAACTTGAACAAATATTCCACCACAGTCGGTAATATGCAACGCCCTGCGTCAAAGCACAAAATTTCAAACCGGGATTGGTTGTCGTACTAGAAGTATCCGCGGGCCAAAAAACTGTGAGAGCGGGCCACATGCGGCCCGAGGGCCGCGGGTTGGACAGGCCTGCTCTAAAACGTTATGTTGCCACGAGAACTGATTTACATTTGATAAATTCTTTCTAATATATTACCAAAAACTAGGCATTAAATTGGACATTATTCCGTTACGGGTAAACCGATTTGGTCCAATATCAATAGGATTCTTCCCATGGACGTTATAAATGCGTATACCAAGTTTCATGAAAATCTGAAAAAGCGTATTTGAGTTATCGTGAGTACAGACACACTGACAAGCAGACAGACATTGTTCTGTCTAACACGCAATCTTACAAAGTATCATTCTGGCACGTAATAATCTGTAAGATGTTAACAGGGATTTAAATCTACTCGTCTGTTGTCAGTCTCTGAGGTGCCTGGTCTGGCTGACTTCCATATTAGTTTATATCATTTCACAAAAATCAATTTATTTGTTGTAGAAATTAAACATTATAGGCCTAAGTTAAAACCACGTCAATAATTTACCCCATCAGCGATTCTGAGAGAGTAATGCATAGTTAGAAGTCCATGACATTACACTTAAATTGGGTGAAAGGACTACTACGAGAATCATTTCACACGGATGCCTTCCGGTCCGACTAAGTATATGTACCCAATGGGCGCCAAGTGTGTTGAAATATTTGTGTACAACGTGGAATCTCTAGGTTTGTAACCACTATAATTATGCAGTGTTTTAGAATAAATAAAACTCGCTCTCATGACCCATTTCCCTTGATCTATATAAAAACTGTTCAGCTAACTGCACATCCTGGAAATTGTTCCGGTAACATGATTTGCATAGTTTCAGTTCCTCGGCAGAAAGGAATGAAGGTTGTAGATTCCACAATTAATTGTGTTTTGTGATTATATCACAACGGAAATAACCATCAGTATTATACAATGAAAAGCCCGCACGAAATATTCACATCGAGATTTATGAGGAACTTCCTATCAAAATGGCTACAGTCAAAATAATGTAGCTAGTGAATACACGTGCAATCGATTATATTTTATATTTATTTACACACAGACTTACAAATGCAATTACCAGCTTTTAAACACATTTAATACACATTATATTGTTGTGAAATGTAATATAGCTAATGCACACACTCAAACCAATACGAGACAGGTGGCATAGGTAAGAGGTTCCGGAATCAAAACTCAAAACATCGTGGTCGGCGAATTTGACTTTTTTTACTTTCTCGCTTATACGGAGTATAGAGAAAGTATTGTGATCGTGACAAAAAATCGAAGTTGAGTTAACACCGGGAGAGCACGTTTCATGAAGCCTAGAAACCGAAAAAAGTATTTTTGGAATGACGTCTGTCCGTCTGTCCGTCTGTCCGTCTGTCCGTGGACAAGCACAGCGGGTAAACGGCTCGTTGTATTTACTTCATTTTTTGAATTAAGAACTTTTTCGAAATTTTGTCGAACCGCCCAGAAATTTAGTTTTACAACTGAAATATTAAGGGGACTTTTCATGAAAACTTTTTTAAAAAAATTGTTTTTTGAAAAAATGGCTCTAACGATTTTAATAAAAATTTAGAATTGTAAAGTCTTATCTGTGACTAATAAAATGGCTATATCCGTATTTCCGCAAAAATGACTTAAGGGGCACTTTACTCGTATCCATTTTCAGTTTTTCTAGATTATATCCATTACAGTAAGTGATACATGAAAACCTACCACAGTAAAGTTGTAGAGAAAATTAAAATGGACATTTTTTGTTTAAAACATTTCTTTATACAATTAATAGATATCAAGATAAAAACGAAATAAGTACAGCTTAAATGCGAATTTCAGAACATACATATCAATTAAAATATGAATGGCATTTTGTTGCCACTAGCAACAAGAAAACTATAGGCCTAATGTACTTATTGTTGTGAAATGCAATCAGTTTAGCTCAGTCGCATTGAACACACTAAACCAATTACAGCGATGTGGTAGGCCTATGGGCTAACAGGGAAGAGGTCCTGAGTTCAAATCAAACCTCGTGGCCGCCCAAATTGACTTGGGTTTTTCATGGTTACCTCGCAAAAGCAAACGCCGGGTTTATAGGACTTGCTTATTTTCCATAACTCATCGCCGCTACGTCACTGGATATTATAATCGTTTAAACTGAATGCCACATACGAAGACATCACTAAACAATAGAAACAGATGACGCGAATGAGTTGTTACAATAGACTAATAGTTCACGCAAACATACTAAACACATTACATGACCTACAATGCAGTTAAAGCGTGCAATATAACCTAAGTAGTAGTAGTAGCAGTAGGACCGCCGGCGTGGTCTTGTGGTTAGCGTCAGATCCGTCGGTCCGGGTTCGATCCCCGGTACATCCTTGGATTTTTCTGAGGTTGAGGGGTCTGGTAGGGGTACACTTCCTCGTGATTCAAATTGAGGAGCTACTTGATAGAGAAGTAGCGGCTCCGGTCATGGAAACCACCATTAACGGTCGTGGGGGTCGGCATGCTGACCACATGCCCCAACCCTGCCATCTGCCTGTGGTAGATGACACACCGGTCGGTTGGTAGACCAAATCCCTAAAGGAATGTAGTGCCACGGAGTTTAGTTTTAGTTTTAGTATAGCGAAATTCAAATATAAGTCGCCCCTTAAGCTCCGTCCATTCGATATTCACATTTGCATTTACTGTGTGATGTATTTTGTTTCTGAGCGAAGCAGAGTGACCTTGTATTGGTGGGTGGGTTGGGTGGTGCCGATTTATCCCAAGGTGCGACTTATATTTTAATTTTCCCCTTAGTAATACTAGTAGTACTAATAATATGCAGTTTTACTGTCATTCATTATTATTATTATTATTTCACGGTAAAAGCATTAAACATGAAGATCGACTCTGATGGTTTCCGTTCTAGATACTTCTTAGTTTTATGAAAATGTAATAAATAAAATTTAATTGTCTCTTTAATTTAATTTTTTCTGTGCTAGCCTTTAACACGTATATGCGAGAAAGTTTGTGCAACGTATTTTTGCACCATTTATTTTTTTAATGGTTATCTCCTTCGCAAAGGCAAACGCTAGACCTGAAGGCTGAAAACTATGTTTACTTTCCTTAACTTATCGTTGCTATGTCACAAAATATCATAATCATTTAAACTGAATATCATTCAAGAAGACATCACAGAACAATAGAAACAGATGTTGACGAACAAATTACTACAGAAGTATAATGCGGGTAAACTTTAAGATCCTAAGGAGGCGATATGATCTGCATACAGAGTTAAAGCATCCTAAATGAGCTAAATAATAATAATAATAATAATAATAATAATAAAAATAATAGAGAGTATGCTTAAATATTGATTACTATATTTTCTCGAACAAATCTGAGACGCAAAAAAAATCAAATTTTCTACAAAGCAAATCAACAAGAAAATACCCCACTAAAATAGCAACAATTAAAGTGAGCCTAAGTCACATATTACATTGAATTTCATTTGCACTCTTTTATAACTTATTTTCTGAAAACTACATGGATAGTCGGACCAATTAGTTATTCATTTAGGCCTATGCGATTGCGTAAGATTAATCTTATATCAATTATTCGGTAAGATCCCTAAATATATTTAAACGCGGATTTAGTATATTAATTTGTTGAATGGTCCATACCGGTTTACTTCATCGAAATATGTTGATCATTCATTTTTATTTTATTTTATCCCAATAACTGTGTTTCATATGCTTGCACTGTATTTAATTTTCTACTGGTGAAGACAAGATAGCCATTTTATTCTGTATTAGGTGTTGCGAATTTTTGTGTGTTCTAAGAAATTAAATACAAATAGTATTATTTACTCACAATTACGTCGTAGACATGCTAACTGATGTTTTAATAATAATAATAATAATAATAATAATAATAATTGGTTTATTTATCCTGGCAGAGCTAAGGCCATTTGGCCTTCTCTTCCGCTTTGCCAGTCAAAAAATCACAGTTAAAAGTACAATTACTTATAATCAAATAGAAGACAGTTGAAGCTAAAACTAAATTAATTACAATTAAGTTACAAGATAATCTTAAATACAAAATTGAATACAAAATTAGATTGATAATTTTCTAAATTACACCCTAAGAAATGTTTTGTACTTCCCGCGTCTACAGCATAGGGCATATCTGTCACACGTTCCGTGTATACTTTTCTCCCTAAAATGTGCGGGAATTAGCAACATTTTCCGTGTCATTTCTATGTCTGTCCCTGTTTCTTCCAGTAACGCTGCGCCAACTGTTGTAAGACTGAAGTCTGTAAATGCCAATACTAAAGAACGTCTATACCTATAGCAGGGGTGCCCACAGGGGGGGTTAAGACGCAGACTGCGTCATTGAAATTTCTAGGGGGGGGGGTTGAAAATTGTTGTAAAATTAGCGTTTTATGTGTTAAAAATAAAAACGGTCGTTTTATAACTTTAAAAGTCTCTTCTAACAGTGGATTAGGAAAGGGGGTCCAGGGGGTTTGGACCCCCCAAAAGTCAAAACCTAAAATTCTATATTTATATTTCAAAAAAATATTTATTTAATTAAACAAGATTTGTTGGTGTGTCAAATATGATATAGCAGTTATTTTCTTTTCATAACATAATGAGTAGGCCTATTATATCCACTGTTCCATGTGTTATTCAACTTTTCTTATGAATAGTAATACGTATTATAACTTAAGTAACAATTTCTTGTTTAAGTTGCCATGTCTTAGAGTACAGTAAACAAATTTGCTAACTAGTTTTTCAGTGCTAAAATAGCATAAAATGTTATTTTCATTAGTTCAACATTTAAAAATTTCCCGGAGGTGGACACCTGACTTAGGTAACATTTTCTTCTTTACATTGGCATGTCTTAGAGTACGGTAAACAAATTTCCTAACTAGTTTTTTAGTGCTAAAATAGCGTAAAATGTGATTTTCATTAGTTCAATATTTAAAAAATTTCCGGGAGTGGAGCCCCCACTTAGGTGATGATTTCTTATTTACATTGGCATGTCTTAGACTCAGAGTATGGCAAACAAATTTCCTAACTAGTTTTTTAGTGCTAAAATAGACTAAAATGTGATTCTCGTTAGTTCAATATTTAAAAATTTCCCGGGGTGGACACATGACTTAGGTAATAATTTCTTGTTTACATTGGCATGTCTTAGAGTATAATAAACAAATTTCCTAACTAGTTTTTGAGTGCTAAAATAGCGTAAAATGTTATTTTCATTAGTTCAATATTTAAAAAATTTCCGGGAGTGGAGCCCCCACTTAGGTGATGATTTCTTATTTACATTGGCATGTCTTAGACTTAGAGTATGGTAAACAAATTTCCTAACTAGTTTTTCTGTGCTAAAATAGCGTAAAATGTGATTTTCATTAGTTCAATATCTAAAAATTTTCTGGGGATGGACCCCGACCCCCTTTTTTTTGGGGGGGGGCACTTTCGACCCTCCCCGCAATTATTTTCTGGCTACGTCATTGTTGCACTTATTATATTATTAATATAATGTTACAAAGTGGCCCAAGAAGTTAAAGCAACAAAAAATTAATTAATTAAGAAAATACCCCCCCCCTTAGAAAATATCATATAGGCGCCCTTGTCGACAGCCAATCAGGTTGGGTGGATGAGCAATGAAGTTTGGGGGGGGGGTGAGTCATGAAGTTTGGGGGGGGGGGTGGGCACCCCTGCCTATAGGTACCACGTATTGGATATATTTTGGTTAATACCTGTTGTTTCCATCTTTTCTTCGGTCACATATTTGTGTGACGTTGAATGAAATTAAAACATCAAAGGGAGAGAGAGACTCAAATCCGTTGGTTAGAGATGAGACCTATCAATAGACCTATCAACGATTTCGCAATTGATCAGCCTACGTGGAGCTAAGGAGGCACAATTATAACACTGAGTAGAATTATTTACTGAAATATAAAAAGCGTATTTGCTTAAAACAACACTCGACAAATTAACTTGCTATCGGATCTTCTAAAATCTTCATTATTCAAGAAACTATGTGGATGAAATAGTATGGCAAAACCGTCGAAACAGGCGCGTCATTATTTTCTCGTAAATATTCCATTCGATTTTCTCAACTTGAAATCTGGCTCTTCTCCGCAAATCCCGAACAGGAAGGAAGTCAACACCTAAAACCTCTTTACTTCAATAATAGGAGGAACATATATGTCATGCAATTTGTTTTAAGATTGGCTCAGAGGAATTATATTTTCACAAATTGTTAGAAGTATTTATATGATAAATCAAACTTCTTACTTAGTTAGCATAGGATTTCATATCTGATGACTAAAAAATTGTAGCTTTAACAAAACAAACAAACAAACAAAAAGATTTTCCAAATATATATTCATAAAAATTACAAGTCTCTTATTTTGCACATCCTTCGCTTATAGTATACGTTGCAATATAAGAACTATATAATTGGCTACAGTACGCAGAGAACATCCTCAACCTTAGCATTGCATCTTCCTGGTCAGATGACACAATGTTCCCGGAATATTCCGGGGTTTGAGAGGCTCTGGATGCCTGTGGAATCGAGTTGGAAGGGCTCAGACAAAATGTGGTTGGCACGCTTGGAAGATGACGGGACACGAGGGGCCTCTCGGATATATAAGTTAGGCTACTTTGCTTTTTAGTATAGGCCTATCATAAAAATTAACCAATACTTTTTCTTGGTGCAAAGGGTTTTAACACATTCTTTCTCAAAACTACACTTTCGTCATTCTAAATGGCCCTCGCGGGTTATAGTTACTTTGATTTGGTTGAAAATTTGACAAATACAAATCATACACTAATACACAAGGTAGTGCACGGAATATTGTTGGATGCTATGTCGCGATGTCCCAGAAAAAGAGCATAAAAGAGAATCATCTAAGCACTTCTAGCCTCCAGTTATGTTCACAGATGTATTTCATTTCCAAATATAATCTTCTAATATATAAAATCGAAAGTGTGTATGTATGTATGTATGTATGTATGTATGTATGTATGTATGTATGTATGTATGTATGTATGTATGTTCCTTATACAAATCTACATTTCTTTACCAATTTACACGAAATTTTGCACACATACCCAGTTAAGCACGGGAAGTAACGCGGTCAACATTAAAATTCAAACAAAATACTCCTTCCCTTGAAAATTATATAATTTCTGAGAATATTATACTGAAAAAAATGAAATGCTGTTCAGTTCACATGACAACAGTGAATTGTTTACTGTGATTACATAGGGCCTTGGCAACTAATGCTGGACTTTAACGAATTATGATTCCATCGATGTAATATATTGGCGAAAATAATTACTGAAAATGAAATCCACGAAAATAAAGCACAGTGTGATGTATCACATAACTTTCTCTACCCTCGACATAATAAATATTTACTCACTTCACATTTTGATGTAGAATAAGAGGTCGTATTGCAGGGACAACTAAGTGTGTGAGTATGCTATATCAGAAGTAGGTAAATAATCCTTTCCGCTGATACGTTATCCATTGCTGTAGGCTTTGTATTAGTTGAGAAATAGGGATGTTTATCATGGGCCCAGAGCATGGGATGGAACATTTTCAGTCCTATGCTCGCAGTATATTATGTCCCGGGTTTTAGGGGAGGAAAGTATGAAAGTGATACTGCATTTCTGTTTTATTTCAGCCCCGAAACGGTTGTATGGTAACATGAGAATGAGAAATAAAATTTTCCGTCAAGTCAGTACAATCTTATGTAATTTATGTTCCTTCTTATTTCAACCCCTCCAAGGCATGATGTGTAGAAGCAACGGAATGCAGCATTCCACATCCTCTATGAGCCATAAAAAGCTATATCAAGCATTTTCTGATGGAGTAGTTTGAGTGTGATAAATCTTTTTCTTCATTTCAAGTTCTACGTACATAAAGTCCTCCATAAGTTAATTTCAAATTTAAAAATACAAAGCCCGGGCGAAGCCGGGCCTTTTCAGCTAGTTATCTATATTATACACTGTGTCATAATTAGTCTTTCTTTGTTAAATAAAATGTATTGTTGAATTCATCAAACTTAAATGTACATGTATTTTTATCGAGAACGCCTGCAACTTACGACTAGAAAACCCGCATTGCATATTAATTGTAAGCAATAGGTAAAATCAATGCACGGCATGGGGAATCGAGAACGCCTGCAACTTACGACTAGAAAACCCGCACAACATATTTGTAACAGCAGACCAATATGTGAAATCGTGCATAGCATGGGGAAGATAGAACGCCTGCAACTTAAATGTAAATTTATTTTTATTAAGTTACAGTTTCTAAAAATCTGTACGTGGTACGAAGAAAGAGAAAGGTATGTCCATAATCTACATGAAAATTTGGTCTAGAAAAGTATAATTTTATCTCAGGCGATTAAAATTGTTTTACTTTGGAGACAAGAGTAATTTGGGTTCTGCAAAGGACAGGAAGAAAACGATAACATTTCAGAGACTACCCACACATCCATAAAACTTAAAAACTCATCCAATAAGCAAAAACTACTGTAAACAGCTTTTAAAATTGAACACCTTTTAAAGTTTGCATAATGGCCCCATTAACGTCCCTGAACATAAATTCACGTCCGAGGGAATGTGTGCCAAATACCATTATTATGCTAATACGTTTACGTTGGCAGCATTCCACCTCTCGAGGAGACAGGAATGCACAGCAATCCACTGCTAATGGGCAAGTGAAAGCGTTATGGTGTAAACAAAGACAAATCCGTGTTTACTACACCTAGGCTGGAGCATCGCTATACGAAAACGTCATTCTATAATACTAGTACTGCTTCGTTAAACAGCAAACAATAATTGAGACGGATTTTGTAAATTTATAGCACAACTGGCAAATGATCCGATCTTTTGCCACGCGTTTTACAAGCAAAAATGTACGTACTAAACAAACTGCCGTAAGAAATGATATTATAGTAAAGATCTCGCACGATATCTGTGCCGATGAGACAGTCACTCGCTAGAGAGAGACATGCTATTGTGCGAGAGAGAGAGGTAGCTTGGCCTTTACAAATAAAAAGGAAGGTACTGTTGTGCGAGAGAGATAGGTAGCAAGCCAATCGACGCTATAGTCCCCACGAAAACATAATGCAAAGACATAGGCAATCGGCACAGATTTCGTGCGGGAACTTTACTGACTTAAAGAATACCCATTCCATGATCCCTTATAATTTGGTACGGCTGGGCATTATTCCCCAAAGCTTCCATCAGCTCCTTGCGGTATTCTTTGGCATTTCTCCCTTGGATAGTTAAGTTACTATTTTGACGTAAGAACGCTGTTCACATTTTGTCATATTCATTCTGCACAGCGGCTAACAACTCAATTATCATCCCCTTGATTCGTAAAACTGTACATCGCAATACTACCAAATGATGTGTCCACACACTAGAGATGTCACAACGCTCCCATGACATACATCTCATGGTACAATCGCCCTACGTTGAGAGCAAAAATAGTTTCCATGATTTAAGCTCAATCCCTAGTATTAAAAATTTATCTACGAACAATATTCTACGAAGTGGAGACGGGGTAAACAAATAAAAAAGGGCATATCCACGTTAAACCAATTACAATATTAAGTAATTACAATTAATACAATTAAAATAATTACAATATCCTTGTCATTCGCATTCGTTATATACTAAGTAGTGATACAAATTCAATAATATTATGAACTCTAATTTATTTCTTGGATACCCGAAGGTCTCTTTTGAGTTTGAAGCCTGTCAACAGGATTATTACTCATAATGGATATTACAAAAGCATGGAAAGACCGATTCGTTTATTCATGAGCCTTTAACTGTTTATCCTTTGTATCTTAATTTGTAGATATTTGGCGTACCAATCTGTGTTTATGTAATGGCAATCTGCCCTGAGTTCTATCAGGATATTTACCGGTTGGTTTAGGTTAAGGTAAAGTTGTGTGGTTTAGAATATTGTCCCCTCCTATACTTATACATACAATGAAGTTCGTATAAGGTCTTGAAATTTTATAAAATAGTTTCATTCAATAACTGCCGGTGATTAAAGCCAAGCCTTGGTTGATCTGAATGTTTAGGCAACTAACAGGAAGCTTGCTCAAGGTGCTAATGGTACACTTACAACATACGATACATTCCAATGTTGGATCTAGGAGGCCAGTAATGAACCTCATTAGTCTATATACAGTACTACTATTTAATACTGCCAGGTTGTCCTTCTAATAAGTACACTATGCAAAAGAGGCAAAAGTCTTACAAATAAACCATTCCAACACACTGAAGAACGCAGTAGTGCCACAAACACAACAGCAGTATGTAGAGTTACCAACAACAACCAGCCCGGGCTTTGCGATTTTGGTGCGTTATATTCCGCGGTAGCAGTAATAATCCTGCAGGCAGCGTTAATCGCGTCAGCGAATATTTTTATTTTATTATTCTTACTTTATTTATATACTATATTCTTTTTTTCAAATGTCGGGAAGTTTTATTTTACAATGGACATCTAACTATCGAAACACATATTTATAATACCTTGTTCAAGGATTTTCAGGTTACTGGTGGTCGGTCAGATAAAGCGAGGTGTGACAAATATATCCTACCACAAACATTTTTGTGCCAATCGTTTCCAACATGCACAAAATGTTCACAAAATGGCAACTCTGAACAATGACAAGCCCTTTTCTTTGTAGATGATTAATAATACTGATTGCATCGCTGAATTAGATTTTTTCAACATAACGCATAGAATTGTCGATCGCTTTGATTTTGTTAGCCGCTCTGCTTGAACCATTGTTTATAGCATTAAGACACACAGTTTTTTTTATTTATTTTTTTAACCTAGGTGGAGGCAAGGGTATCATAAATGTAGGTAAACACTGATAGATTTGGAAGAAACTCATTACGGAGGGGGGATTTGGGCCAGGGAACTCGAATATGAGGTATTTTTTCCTGGGCAGCGATTTCAAATCGGGCAATGCACCTCGAAGGCAGATTTTTAGCTCAGCTATTATCAATACATGTTAATAATTGTTTATGATTCATGTGTAAGTGTTAATGAATACAATATTTTAATTAGTTTGATGTTAAGTAAATAATTTTATAAAAAATATATTGATTCAAATAATAAACGCAAAGCCGCGGCCACCTGCTAGTATACAAATAGAAGAAAGTAGTAAAATCCGAGCTTTCGGGTATATGCGACTTATTTTTACCTGTTCGCAACTAGCTATTGGTATGCTTTAAAGTCTATGTAAGGATGTAAACTTTTTTCAGTGTATTTTCTTAATGCTTTTGTAATCGTATTTTAAAAATCTGTCATAATATATTTTGTCTATATTAAATACATCCCATTATAAGAGTATTCGGTATTCAGAAACGTGGCCTATCACCCGTGTGGCCGTGTATAACGAAATCAAGCCAGATCAATTAACGCATAGCCTATAAACAAATTTCGTATATTAATGTCTTTTAGAGCAAATGGCAATCATTAAACAGTCAAGCAGATCTTAGGAGCATCACAATGATCACTGATGCTGCCGTAACAGAGAACACGTGTTTCAAAGACGAAGAATAAAATTCCCTTCCCTTCCTTGAATGAAACAGTACCATTTCCGCATCTCTTCACACAAGAATCAAATGCAACAGAAACTTTCGAGAAGAATACACATATGAAGTAAACTATGCACACTGGGAAACGTGAAGAATGAACGAAAAAAGACCTCCAAGGCGTCAAGGGAAATAAACATGGGGCACTAAAACATGATTCACACGCCTTAACGATTTCCTGTAACATGCGATGCTCAAGAACAACTGAAGGAATATGTAACTTCATGTCACGTGCATGCATTTTCAGACAAATCCTCGAAGGTTGGATACTAGCGGGATATGGCTGAAGTAACTGCAGAACAGTTGTTGAATATAGGAAAGATACCTTAAGATTTTTTTCTTACGCTTCCCTTTAAAGTGTGTGTGTGTGTGTGTGTATATATATATATATAAATAAAGGATACCCAGGGCATTATAATAGGCCTATACCACATCCGAGAAGAGAAGCCGCGGAAATTTTACCCTAAGGTGGCACTAAGTCTAACTAATAATAATAATAATAATAATAATAATAATAATAATAATAGTAATAATAATAAAATTAACAGTAATGGTAACTACCTAAAATACTTTATTAACATACAATTAATCAAATCATCATTGTTTTGTAAACGATATAAAACATCTTAAACTAAAGCAATAACTTCTTTCTAGACCGGGAAAGATATCAGGAGATGAAGCATCCTCTCGACGTACGTGGAACAGGAAGAACGCACATACTGAACATCGATACCCACATGAAACTTGGTGAATTTTCTTTCTATTGCTTCTTATTTCATCACTCTTGGTCTCACGGGAAACGAGTGATACGCCATTGAATTCGGGAAAACAATTTGCGTAAGCCTTGTATTATCAAGTCTTGAGTGAAAGCAGGGGTGAGTAATGAGTTTTCTGGCTTTTCTATTTATAATTAAATTAATTTATATCCAGAAGGATAAATTACGTCTGTACAAATGGTTAGCAACCGTGGGATATTGCTCTAAAAGCTCAAGATGACCTAATACAAGGCCCTTCATATTAGCAACTATAATAACTATGAAAATGAGCTTTCAATGTTATTCGATACCAGAATCTTGCATTTTTACAATAGGTATATTGTATAGTAACTATATACTGCGTGAGTAATCCTGATCATTATACAGTTACACACATTAACTAATTATATTTGTAAACAATAAAAAGCCTGCAAACAAAAGATGCTCCACAGTTACAAGCGGTTTCACAAGAAGAATTCAAAGAAGTGCTACGAACAAAACACTCCATTCCTAAAACATATTTTGGGTCTCAATTCTTTAATTTCTTCTCTTGTAGCCTACTGACTTCGTCACTGACGAAAGGCCTAGTGGTCTCTATTCTTTTATTTATAATGAATACAGTGTATTATCAAAGTTATCAGTTCAAATCTCACTTGTCAGAAGTACTCATTCTATCACTCTTCATTTCTTTCTTATTAAATATTTTATTCGACGTTTAATTGCTGAACAGTGATTCAAAGCCATGGAGAATAGAGGACACTTATAATTAGGGCAAGGCATTTAATGACGATAAAATTGTGGAAAATGCAAAATAAAAAATTCATTTATGACCTAAAAATTGTGAAAAAATGACACTAAATTTAAAAAAAAAATACCAATAAATTTACAATTATTACTTACAAATTGTTTTTTTTTCAAGTAACGAATTGCTGAAAACAATTTAATGAATGACGGTGCGTTATATATGAATTTACAATATATAACACACTTATTTTATTACTAAAGAATTAAGTAAATTTACACTACTTGGACAACCTTAGCGAAAAATAAATGCCCATCAAGTTGCCCCTAGCAAATGTGTGACATTTAAAATAAATAAAAAATAAAAATGTTTTATTGCTACAAGACAACCACGTGTTTACAATAAACCTGAATTAAAATGAGCTATGACCACTTGGCGGAGATTCTCAAATAAGAACGATTGTCTGTTGTCTGAAAGTAATGATTTGTACATGGACAAGCTTCTCTACCTCCACTGAAAAAATACCTAAAATACTGAATATGACCTAAATATTGCCAAAAAATTACATCTCTCTTGAAAATGATGAAAAATGCGCAAAAAAAGGAAAAAATGCCAGAACATAATTATTTCATGATACACATTTATATAATATTCGAGCTATATTTTAACCTTCGTATAAAAAAGATGCAAAATCATCAAATGCCTTGCCCTACTTATAATACACAAGGTCTATGCTTCAAATAACACCAGATTACATTTCAGCTGGCCGAAATAATATTTTTTGTTTCATATTTAGCTTTGTCTCCAAACATAGCATTTGTATAACCAGAGTCAAACATTATAAATCTGAAAATGTCGTAACTCCTAAAAATTTCAGGCATCAATATTTTATTTCAGCTGATATCCTGTGACCCGATAGATACCTTAATTATATCCTAAAAGTAATGCGATGCTGTGAAGCTTGACAATTTCATTAGGCATACGCCTGGAAAACACAGCGGTTCATAATTTGCCGAATACTATTACAGTTCCAATGTCCTCATTAAGAAAATAAGCGAACAAGTAAGTCCAGTGTATTCTTCCAACTTTTAGGTACTGCAATATGTTACATACGATATAAGTTATATGAAGTTTCATTCTAGGCCTAAATCAGCGCTTCAGTTTACTAACAGCTTGTGTAGGCACTATTCAACAAAGACTAGAAAATGTCCCTGCAATTCAGGTAGTCATTTAAGGGAACCTACCAATTTCATGTGGGTAAAGCGAAGGGTAAAAAAGGAAGTCAGCTATATCATACAAAGAAATTGATTCTTTAAAATATTCACTTCTTAACCGACTTTACTGTGAGTTTAATATGAAAATGATGATCAAGAAAGTGCAGTGATAATTTCATGGTAGAGTATGAGTGGGTTATTATTAGGGTGTGGATTTCTATGACATGTCATATTTTTCCCCTTTGCATTATTTCAGGTTTCCGACTAATTTAACCCGATTCTAAGCTTCCTGGTGAAAATGGAACGACTTTTATTGTGCAAATAACTGCATATTTAGGCAATTTTCAACTATTGTAGCATATTTAGTATGAATATGCATACTTAGGTCATATTTTCGGCATATTTGTATGCATATTAAATAATTTTTGAAGTCCATATCATATTTTGGAAATTTTGCATTATACTGATATTATTTTGAGAATTTACAGATGTTTTAAATAATTAACCTTATATTTTAATAAAATGAATTGTAATGGAACTTAAAAAAAATATATATAATGTGTAAGTGGTAAAGTCATACCTTAAATTTTATTGGTCATATTTTAATGTTGTTTAGGTCATAAATGCATTTTTTAGGTCATAGAAATCCGCCCCCTAGTTATTATATTTATACCAAATGCATATTATCTAAAAATATATTTTGTTAGTTTTTCCAAGAAGTGACCAATAATTAACATGACTTCCGGGGGCGAAGGTTAAATTTTTTAGGAGTCCAAACACCAGACTGGAGCCGGATGAGAGCAATATCGTACGGTCTGGTGACTACTGATACCAGAAGAATGCGGCATGTCAGCTGTCAACTGAATCTAAACAACCAGGATGCCTCTCTATTCTGAACTACCAATGCAAGACATAACGCATCTTTTAATTGCGTTGGTCACGTGAAAATTACATTACATGCATTGTTTTGTGTTTACATCTGAGCAACTAAAAATATATCCTGTGCTATCCTGCAGATTCTGAACAATCCACTATTATTTTTAAGTTAAAAACCTAATTACTGTTATCTCTGTGAAAAGTTTGGTTTGGGACAAAATGCTCATTACATGTTTTATAATATAACGAATACCAAAGTTATCCTAGGTCCCGATCCCCTGCGCTTCTGAACTCTGGACAAATCAGGGCGCCGCATGGGAGATTGTGATCGGGGGGGGGGGGGGGGATGGCTTAAAAACAAATTTATAATACCGACGATGGCGATTAATAACTTTTTTCATCTCAAATCGAAATGCAAATATCCTGCCACTGAATAACCCTGAATGCTTTGGTGAAATATGAAAGCCTTGGAAGTACGGTAATGAGTAAATGCTAAATTATCAAGTTGAGCACGATTTTTATTTATTTTAAGTGTAAATATGTTTGGAAATCTAATGACGAGCATTAAATGTCAGTATAAAAGATTTTTTTTAAATCTATTATTTTTTTATTTTAATTTCTTTCTGTCACTACAGATTGCAAAAAAACAAAGAATACCTTTTCAATTAAACAATCAGGGAAAAACAAGCCACAGTAGAAAGATAAACAAAATAAAACAGTATGCAAACTGTGAAACATATGAAAACATTAATCCTAGAAACACACACTATTAGAAAATGAAAAAAGTACTTGTATGTAAAAAATTATACTTTGTAGTTGTTTCATGGAGGATTCTTCAGCACCTTTAACCTCTTTATAAGTCATTAAAAATTAAAACAATATTTCCAGTTATTAAATTTATTATTTACATATTTTTCCAGCCACGGAAACTTATCTTTAGCGGTCGTGGGTGACGGTACGCTAACCACATGCCCCCAGTCTTGCCATCAGCCTAAGGATAAATAACGCAGTGGTCGGATGGTAGGCCTACATATTAATGGTAAGCCATTATTTCATATCTGTATTAATAGAGTCAGTTACGATAACTTTATGGGGAAGAGTCACAATTTTTTGGAAAATTTGTATGCGTTTAGGCAACACTGGATAACCTATGATGATTCACTCAGTGATTAATTATTGTTGACTGATTTATTTCTACTTATTTATCCTGGCAGAGCTAAGGCCGTTTGGACTTCTCTTCCGTTCTGCCAGTCAAAAACGATATTACAATTGCATACTACAGGGGTATTAATAATAATAAATTCTCTATCGTGAACAATTACTGGTATTACAATAAACTAAAAAAGTGTACTGTGAGCTAATTCCTAATTTAAATTAATCCACGTACAAGTGATACGAATGATAGGCTATTTTATTATGACCTAATGAAAATCCATTTAGGACCTCGATTTCAAATGGTTAGGCTAAATACATTAATATTCTCATAGTCTACCGGCCCGCAGTTTTGAACCCTAGCTGAATTCGACGCGGCTACAGGTTTTTAAATTAAAAGATTACGTTCTTTTGAGGAACAGCCTTGGTAACGGATTATTATTATAAATACATTGAAGCAGTTATAATCATAGTAAGTTAATACTTCCTAAACTCGTTATAAAATATTTATATATTTTATTTTATTTTACATGCAACAACTGCAGGTTGACCGAGTACCAAAAAATAAATCCTTGAGGTATTCCGGGGGAGGGGGCAGTTGCCCATATGTGGCATACTACATAAATATAAAAATTCAAATTACCTAGATCTACGTACAGATAAAAACCCACTAAAGTTTATATAGCATCGCTACTATAAATTTAATACTAATTCTATAAAAACATGGAAATTCCAATTTAAGAACATGATTTCTAAATTACTGATAAAAAACATTAGAAATAATTACACTTATGACGTATCTAAAATACAAAAAAATAAAAATTGAGCGTTACAAGATATTTAAGATAAGGGATTGAGTGAAAATGGCTAGTTATTAAGGCGAGAACAACCAAATTACATTATCTCGAATTATTTATTCATCTCTCTCTGAAATTCACGTAGCGTTCGACAGCTTCTGATTTTGAGGGAGATAAAATTCCATAGGAGAACAACTGATACAGGGAATGAGTATGAATAGGATAATGATCGTTGTAAAGGATAGAAAGTACATTACTATAACTTATTCTGAGCATGTGTTTAGGGTGTGAGGCTATGACGAGTTTAGGAAGCGAATGGATAAAGATGATGGGGATAATGTATGAAGAATTTTGAAGAAGAGACAAAGACAGAATTATTTTACGATTATTCGGACGGAACCCTGACAACACTTCCAAAGAAGGCGATTATGGGGGAGGCCTGTCGAAATAGATGGAAACGGAACCTGCGGAGGCTTAATTGCCCCCATTCAGATCTATCTCTATATATACTGTGTATTTAAAAAAAAAAAATCCCTGGGATTGAACCTGGCCCTATAGACCTTTAGTCAGCAACGCTGAACACTGTACACTGGACCTCGGAAGAGGCTACAAAATATTTAACTTATATTGGTTTTGGAATGATTTATTGGTTTTTATTTTATTTTGCAATACTACTGTCAGAAGCGTCAAGTTCTCTTATTTCTTCTGCACGCTACAAATATAAGTTATTTATCAGCTCTTCTTTACGCATCCGGATTCTTGGAAAAAGTGGTAACCACAATATTTTAAAATTATGATTGTAATACTATATATAAATTGTGAATTATAATTTGATACCTTACATAAGTACTAAAATCATTGTTATATAAAACAATTATCTGCATATTGGGTTCACTGGAAATCAAAGAAAAAATTATCCTAATTTTAATGCACTATAATGTTGTTACATTCCCGAAGAAGTGAACATGTAAAAAAAAAACTATTAATTTCTGTGCTAATATGTAGGCAGAGGAGATAAAGAACTTCAGAAAAGTGTACATTTTAAAAATTCATAATAATGATGAAGATAATAATAGTAATGAAATAGTAAATACATTTCTAAAAATTAAATTGTCTCACTTTATAAATAGAACTATACATCATTTGGAAATTGAATGTCGTATTGTAATAACTGCTGAAATCGTCATTGGCTATTCACATAGATCATGGTTGAAATTAAAATTCAAGCATGGGTTCCACTACCAAGAAAAGAAAACTTACTGATTTGTTCCTGTAACGGCTGAGTTTGGAACCCAGAGAACTAAACTATGCCCCAAGGATGATTTTTGAAAATTAAATGCAACAGTTAAAAAGATGTATTTAATTTGTATCATCTATTTATGTACAATTTGTTCCAATGCCTAGGCAGTATGTCACACTAACGCGAGTATCACCAAGAAACTGCGTATGTTTACTTTGGATTTAAATACCGTTCCGGCTAATCAGTTCCTGCGTTTCACTGCGTCCTCGAAGTCCTGTAGGTCACGCAGGCAAGTCTTCACGCTTTTACGCCGTGACATTGAAAATACACTTCTAAACAAAACTATTATAAATAGTATCTCATTAACTGTGTTGGGACATTTATAGGTAGCCTCAAAATTTATTCTAGCGTGAACCTTCAACCTATCCTGATTTGGTGTTACCGTGTCGTTACAACTTGCGAGTGTCTGACTTTTCAAGACCTGAATGCTCTCTTGTTTGTCAACAATGTGGAGAAAATAATTGATTTCACATCTTAATAGAACATAAAAGCCCTTAGTCGCTAATGGATACAGCATAAACACTAAGCTGCAGGCATTGCTGGGTTCAGAACCCACTAAAGTCCAATGTGAATTGTTCAATAAGTTACTATCAAATCCCTCATAAGCATCAAACAAGCGTGGTTCGGAATCCACGTGAAATTGCAAGGTCCTGGTTACTGTAGTACATTATACTACAGTAGCTGCTATGGTTAATGGAGCTTGGCCCTGTATCCGCAAAATACCTATGAATAGCCTAATCGTAATAAAGCGGAAGATTTGATCATCTGAATTCTGGGGTTTGTACTGTCTGAAGAAAGAGTAACAGGATACCACCTAAGCACATTTAAACAGTT
Source organism: Ectobius pallidus (assembly GCA_964059195.1). Taxonomy (NCBI): domain Eukaryota; kingdom Metazoa; phylum Arthropoda; class Insecta; order Blattodea; family Ectobiidae; genus Ectobius; species Ectobius pallidus. Next base: position 80,551,310 of record CAXKWD010000003.1, read on the forward strand.
TTTCTTTCACTGCCATACACCCGCAAGCTCGAGCAGGGGCTGTCGCCTGACATTTAACATAACTCAGTTATTAATACAACCACGAGGATTCGGAGAAAAAATAAACATTAAATTTGCTTTTAGTTCAGTATTATTATACCAGTGGCGAAGCGTATTGGCAAGACAGGGGTAAGCACCATCGAGTTGTATTAAAATTTCATCCGTTAATAAAATCATTGCTATACATTGCATTACTGCTACTAAGTATGGTTATTACTACTATTATTGTCATTGTAATAATTGATAAAACTGTCATTATTTTGGTAACATAGTGGTGAAATACATTCATATTATAGCTGTACTTAGTTTATGTTTTTGTCAAGGGTAAGCTATGTAGCCTGCCTAACACTCCACGCCATGGTCTCTTCCAATTCCGTTACTTGGAATGTGTAAAATTAAGCTTTGGTTGGGAGGACGGCAAACACAATATATTATATGAAGTTTTAAGCTTTGTAATTAAATTACACTTCCATATAATTTACGAAAACTATTTTGCAGGAATAGTCTTTTGACAATTTAGTGCCAAAGAAACAGTATCAGGTCTCACATTAAGTTCAAGAATGTTACTGTACTCAAGAAATAACATTGCAAAGTAGAAGACAAAATACAGAACACACGCATGTATAATGTTAACTAATCCCTATAAAAACTATAATTTATATATTTGTGTTACGTATCATGCCATTAATAACATAGCCAAACAAAAAAGAACTTTTTGTTTAGCCAAACAAAAAAGAACTTTTTGATTAGCCAAACAAAAAAGAACTTTTTGATTGGTGTCTCAGATGTTTACCGGATTTTGGCTATAAGTGTGCTTATTCCAAATATACCAGCTCTACTTTTATATAGATTTTATTCGTGAACACTTAGTCTAGCGAAACAAAATCTTGCTTGATAATATAGCTAGTGAAGGTTCTTGACCATACTTTGGACACTAGGAAGAAAACTGTACGAAGTACAGAAAAACTGAAAGCTGGATTATTTTTTGGACCTATAATTGGCATCTCTTAAGTCAAAAACGACCGTACAATAATGTGGTAATATCAATTTTTAGACCCCACGTTATATTGTTATTGTAATGTTAATGTAATGTTAGTGTGTTGCTTTTTTCTTCACGTGATTTAGAAGCTAAAAATAGGCACTGATTTTTTATTTATATCAAACGTAAAATGGGATAATATGCATAATGGTAATACCATAACTCACAAAACTAAAGCTGATAGGGCAAAACTAATGGCACATTTGGCACCAGCAACCTAAATATACCCAAGAATAAGCACAAATTCTTAGGCACCAAAATGGTTGATGCGTCCGTGTAATTAATCCAACAAACCAATGCAACTCTTTCACCAAAAAGAAAATGGACCTTAGTTAAAAAAACGGAGTCCACTCACCCTCGAAGGAACTGAGGGGCTACTTGACGCTGCCTTGATGGTTACCGTGGGCCATAGAAGATACATATTTAAAGAAGCGAGTACTCACAATGCATATTTTTGTACTTACGAATGCATCAGCACATTAAATGAAAGGGCCAGAAAATAAAGTAATGTACCAATGTCAATACACAGAAACCAAGCAGATGATGTCAAAGTACAATCCTCTCTTGCGATTGCAGAGATTCCCTGCCGTCTTTTAATATTATTAAAAGGTTTTTTCTGTCGACTTTTTTCATATTGTCAATGAATTGTCATCGATCATAAAATGCCGCTGATGATGAATTTATCAGATATCGCGTATTGGCGATATTCCATTTTCATTCCAGGAAATTAAAATGTTGTTCTATAATTAAAAAGAATGCATAACAATACATATTCAAAGTTAATGTTCATTAAAGCTGCAACTAAAATTTATTTGTTTTGTTTCCTGGATTTGTTCGTGCTGGGGCCTGTTTCGTAACAGTGGTTCAAAAAGTTTACTATAGTACATACTAATCTTGCTATTCGCCAATCTAGTTTACTAAACCATGTTTTATGAAACAGGCCACGGTGAACAGCTTTAATTGTGATACGTTTCAAGTTAGAATTTGATAATTATTCATTCACATCAAGGCTGTTATAATTAGGATAGTTACAAACTGGATTTTAGGGAATGTGGATCGACAATATTTTGAAAATCTAGCCTACCAAAATTGCAAAACTAAACTATCGGTCACGAAGTAATGGGTAAGTTTTCATCTAATAAATGCTTAATCTTTGAAAGTTGTACCTTCTTTAAAAAAAAATATTTTAATAGAGTTTAAACTTTAAATTTAAATGCTATCCAGCCACACGCTAATAAAAATTACTATTTTTCATCAATAAACTTACTTTAAATATACCCCCATAAATGGCATTTAAGCAGAAACGCATAAAAGACTATTTTTTCTATCCTTAAGATGCATGACTGTAAAATGAAAAAATCTCCAGGCAATTACTGAAAAGTGGATTAAAACAGATATAAATGTATCCAGTTTGAGCTGAAACCTTCAAGATGCCAACGCATTTCAGTCATAGCATATAATACGGTAGATACATTTTATTGCATTTTGTAGCTCGTTGACTAAAACTATAAATGTTTAGTTTTCTTGCTGAATTCTTATTCGCTGAGAGCGAAAGTGAAACCGAAATGGTAGAGTACCTGAACCAGTTTCCATGTATTCTTTGTCTTAGAGACCTGGTACACTATTTTCTTGTGGTAATGCCTCCGTTATGCCTGAAGAATGAAACCAACTAAAATATTCCCAGATAGCTGTCCGCAAGCACTAAGAAGATGGTATCATAATTGTTTCAGTGCATGCAACCTTCACGGTAGCACGCATTCTTACAAAAACAATAGTATTTTCCTGGGATTCTATCACAAGCTCGGACTTGATTTCTCTTTCTTTCGGTCTAGAGTAGTGGTTCTCAAAACAAACTCCAGGTATCAGGCAAGAGATCACAATGGTCATGCAGATTGCATTCGATCATTTCTTTCGGCAAAAGCGAGTTGGTATTCGAACACAATGAGGAGCTAAGTTGTACCAATGACATGAGTACGAAGTTGTAAAAAGGTTCTTGAAACCTACATTCTTAAAAGTTAACTAGCTCATGGACGCCATGGGGAAAATATCTATGAAGGAAAATTTTCCATGTGTCGATTATATGACTACAGTATGTAATATTTTATAAGTGAGCATAGGTGGTAATCCTATTTGAACTTCTTATAGCCAAAAGCTGTTGGAAAATGAAAATAATTGAAATAAGTCACAAGTCCCCTATATGAACGAATGCATAGGTAACCAGCTCTACATAAGTCAACGACGTAGCCTATTGTATCTAAATTAACCCTAGGACTCCGTATACCTTCGTATACGTTTTTTCTCACACGGACTCCGAAAGAGTGGGTTCATAGCACCTACTAGATGAAATTACATTTTAGTGAGGAAATTGAACAGTACACTATTTTCCTATTGTGGCCTTTGGAACATGTTACTCAATTGTACTTTCCCTTTTTGGTTTGATTCTCTTATTTCGGTTCTGTAGAACCCATAGGCCTGCTAGTAGACTAACTCATAATATAATTATTAGATTATTACACCGTGTGCAAGGTGATTTTTCGGCTGCCCTAAGAAGTCAGGGAAAAAAGGCATTACTCGAAATTTATTGCATCAGATAAGAGAACTGTAACATTCTACAACTCCTACAACAATGATTGAAAAGTACCAGCAACATCAGACCTGGTTCATCTGAAAGTAATGCTTTTCCAATACAGATACAAATACTATTACGGCAGAAGTTAAGTGTGGAATAAAATAAGAAAATGATTGTTTATATGCAATTCAGAAACTTTTATTTTCTCGACAAAATAAGCCTTTATAAGGCAATTATCATACTTCCGGTTGTAGGCTACTATATGGATGCAAGCCAGGTCCCTTACTCTTCGGGAAGAACATAATCTGAGTGTATTCGAAAACAGGGTACTTAGGAAAATATTCGGGCATGAGAGAAATCGCTGGAGAAAACTTCATAACCTGTACTCTTCGTCGTACATAGTAACGGTAATTAAATCACGGAGGATGAAATGGGCTGGACATGTTGCGCACATGGGAGGAAAGAACTATCTAAAAAATATTGACTGGGAGACCCGAAGGGAACAGATCACTTGGAAGTCCTAGACGCAGATGGGAGGACAAAACAGAATAAATTTAAGGGAAGCAAAATTTGCGAGGAATGGTTGGAGTTAGCACAGAATAGGGTTAAATGGCGGGCTCATGGAAGGGCGGCAATGAACCTCTGAGTTCCATAAACAGATAATATTCCTTTAGCTTGGTTAGGAATCTAGTAAGTGGGTAAGTACAGCGTTTTCAAAATAATCAAGGGTTGGCACAAACCCGGCATTACAACTAGGTTAAATATGACAATACAAGAGATTGGGGAGTAAACCAAAACTCTCTGGATTTCTAAAAATACAATGATTGAACTAATCTGACGAACTCTAATCTGAAGCAAAACAGAGAACAGTTTTCTCTTTATATGTTATGTCCATGTTATAAGTAGACTTCGGATTTTAGGTAAAAACCTATTTTAATCCTTAAGTGATATATGGACGAAAACTTGTATATGCATGTTTCATAAGTGACTAAGCCTAAAACTTATACTTTTATAGAGCTAAATCAGCCTATTTTTACGTTAGAGCCTAATATTGCCTTTTTGCTTGTTTTTCCTCTAAGGTTCAAAATAAGTTATTTTTTGTTATAAATTCTAGCATTTATTTTCAGTTCGTACTAAATTTTTAGCTCGGAATGTGCAGCATATGACACATTTGTGACGTGGTTAAATAATAAGGAATGTTTCGTCTTCAGTAGAAAAATTCCTTGGAATTGCCAAGAAAATGTAGTGTTTTTCTCCCGACTACCACATCCAGTAAAAAAAAAAAGGTACTTCTCTGAATCACTGAGGATTACAAGGTGTTGAATATGCTAGCGTGCGTAGCTTCTGGGCGCAGGGATAGGTTTTCACTGTTATGGTAGTAATATAGGCCCTAGTAATAGGTCTGTATAATAATTCTGTGTGCCATAAGCCTATATCTGTGTTTTATCATGATTATTGATTAATGGTGGCTTCAATAAATATAATATTCTGCATTGCAATTGAGATATTTCAGAAAATTGGCAACTTAAAGATTTTATAAGAGACTGTTTTACGATTTTTAGAACCTATTTTCCAATTTTTAGAGCCTATTTTAGGTACCTAAAACAGCATTTTTAGCGACCTAAAAGTCCGAAGTCTAGTTATAAGAGAGGCACAAATTGCGAAACTTCTTCCGTGACAGGAATGACACAACATCCATATAAACATAAAACACCTGGGCTATATCCCACATTCATTTCATCTGCAAACCTGCAGATAATAGAACTGCATTGTAGTGTGTTTAAAGCCATCATAAACTACGGTATTAGGAAAATTCCTCGCCGAGGGAACAGAACAAGAAGAAGCACGCGATATTGTCTTGAAATGATTTAAATTAACTTTAATAACAACTGAATAGTAGAAGACAAAAAATGGAAGAAAGGCATAGAAGAAATTCTTCCAAAAACGTGCATGCCACGAAGGTCTGGGAAGCATTCCAGGACTTTTAGAAGCACGTGTTTATTGTGTGTAAAGGTAGCAGTATGAAATTAAGATACTGTCACTTTCCCACATTCCACGACATTCCCGTTAGGTACTACATTGTTGCCTGGAGACGCTACGCTCAAGATAGCATCACATTAGCGGAAGAAATGGTTCTTCTCACAAGCCTGTCGACAGAAAAAGGCCACCCTTTTAAAAGGAACGTTCGCGTTGTCCTATTTATAGCGAAATAACCCCTGTTCATGTCGGGGTGCCTCAAGAGACAGACTAGGACGGAATGTATTTTTCTCAGATGGAATTAAAACATTCATCACTTGACACATCCCATTAACTTAAAAAATTATAAGAAATAACTATGAACACAAAATATTCGGTCCACAAATATCACATATTATATATTCGGTAAAATGTTATTAGTTCGTAAGTCTAAAATATTCGTTAACACCTTAATAAGGACAGCATGAGTAGAGGTAATGAGTCGATGACTAAAACAATCCATTTGCTATTAATCAAAGACATTGTAAGCAAATACGGAAGTAATTCAGTGTACTGGTTTAATTTCCAATTTTAATTATGTTATTTATTTTTAATCGTGAAATAATCCTATTAGACAGAACTCCAGGATATCACAACCTCTAGTGATATTACCGTAAAATGCGTCTAGTTGTGAGTTGATTTCAATTATACAAAACAGACAAAATAATACTTTGTTTAAATAGATGAAACAGCAGCATTTTCTCTTTTTCGTCTTATTTTATTGCCTTGAACAAAAAATCGTAAAATATTACATTGGCAATTTTCTTATGGAGAATCCGAAAGTCACTAAGAATTCCCTAATTCATTTCTCATTTTCTGTATTTTCTTTTTCAACTATTCTGTTTTAGTATTTTCTATCTAAGGCCCGTGAAAAGGTATTATTTGGTAAGAACGAAAAGCGCGAAATTTTACAAATCAACTTTCCTTAGCTATATTTAGATTTATAGATGCTTAAAATATCACCACCAAGCAAATTATATCCAAGAAATATCGCGAAATTTGATTTCACGAAATATGTAAGTAAGCGCGAAGCCCCCTTCAGAACGAGTATTAAAAAATGTAGAGACAAATATATTTAAAATAGAGCTTGCAGTGGATATTCATTCCAATTCTCCTTTTAAGCTGTCTCTATGACTGCTGAGGACGTTATACTTATAACAGATTACAGTAATGACTGGTATGCGGTCTTCAACGGATCCCATATTGCATGAAATGTGACCGACACTGCTGTCTGCAAATGATATTTTTATTAACATTATTCGAGGGCTGCCATATGGACAAAGTGATACAAACAACAGAACTTATATTAAAATAAAAAAATCACAGATACAATGATCCAAACATTTGAAAATCCCTACATAAGGCACACTAAACTAGTAATTATGTTTTTTCTTCAAACTCAGGAATTAAATTTTATTTTCATTGTCATAAATTATACAGTAATATTTCATAATTATGGTTATTTCTCATCGCTATATTGGAGTATTAATGTAAATAAAAGGGTAAAATTTTTCAATGGCAAAAGTAGTAGTCTATAAAAAAGAAACATATTTCGCGAAATATCCACCGAAATCAGTAGTTTCATTTCACCAATAAATCAGGTTCCTACACTAGATCAAGAAAATAAATGCACTGCTTAGTTTCCTCCATTTTGCATTTCATCCTGGAAAACTTCGTTAAATTTTACAGATTTGACAAATTTACTTGGAAAGATGAAAATCAGAATTTATGGTCAACAAATTTAGTGAAACAAAAGTTTAAGGGTGTGTAAGCATATATTTTTTACGATGTATCTGGAATTTTCAAGAAGAAAATATGGCAATCCTGATTGAGAGTACAACTAATCCAATCTCATCCAGGTGTAGTTTGAGAGTTCTGAAGTATGGCGAAGACATGAATGCGGCACGCGTCACCTGCCGTACTAATGAATTCTGTATACCACCTGTCCCACAACCAGATTCAAGGAGGACAACACTCCAGCTTAGCATTCATAGAGATTTCCAGTTAGTTTATCTGCTTGCACAGTACAGTGTTTTTCACTATCCATCTAATTTACTAAATTAGCCTTTCAGTACAAAAATGCAATATACAATAATATTAATATCACAATATTTTAACAGTCTACATTTTACCAGATGGTGACGTCTTGGATTTACATTCTGGAGGTCCTTGGTTCTAATCCCGAAACCAGTCATTTTGACTTTTCTTTGTGTATTTTTAAGTGAGTGTGCGATTGGTAAGATATCACAAATCTGTATAGTTCAGGGACGATTTAAATCTGATTAAAAAAAAAAACTGGACCTCTGTTCTTCCGTAAGCCCTACTTAACGAATCAATCTGGAGCTTAAATTGGAAATCAATTAAAAAAATACTTACTTTCTGCATATCATAATTACAATTATAACTTATTAAACAAAAGCATACTAGCACTTTGTTACATCAGTTTACCTGATTTTATTTTTGTTTATTTCTGTAATTCATAAGCTTCAAGCATGCATGCATACTGAATAATTGTTTTCTTTATTAAAGCCCAGAACAAGACAAATAGCGGCAAAAAACGACGAAAAAATTGTGGGTTAGCCTGTATCTGCGGGTCTTCAATTTCACACACGCATAACGTTGTACTAGGCGCGATCCGAACTCTCAATCCCGCGACCGCAGGGACATTAAGTGCCTGAACGGCCTTGAACGCGCCGATCAACTTGTTCAACATGGATTTACAGTGCAGAAAAGCGGGAAACTTAAACTTGATGTTATTCTTCCAAAGAACAACTAATCTGTAAAGAGGATTACTAAGGATAATTGGTGTGGATAAATCACACCCTACAAAACCGCGGAAAGAATATTCGATGACAAAATGACATGACTACCACATGCTTTCTCAAAGGTAAAATAAGAGTATACTCAGTTATGCAAGTAAGTTTAGTGTTATTTACTGCGATTAAACAATGATAGGCTATAATTTTTACCATTTCTTTATATTACGGCATTTACTCGCATATCTAAAAACGCGATAATTTAGATTATAATCTTTCAATGTGTTTTAATTATCACGTAATATCGCAATAGGTAGAATTATGGACAAGATTTATTTATTTCTCACTACCGGGTCCCGGGCTAAATTTCAGACGGATTCAAAACAGCAAACAAAAGTGACACGACACAAAACACATTTGTACTATTGCCACATACTGATAAAATTCATAATCTTCTAAGCATTTCCAAAAAAGTCCTTTTAAGTTGGCTCAGTTCATAACAATTTTGAATGCTTGGGCATTAGAAAGGATTCACAATATAGGCAAATTAAATATTGTGGATGCCACTTCTTAAAGACTTTTTTCCTTCAGAAAGTGCTTCTACCTGCTGCCACCCTAATCCTCTTCGACCTGTCAATCAGTGAATAGAAAGGTACAGTACAGTCCCACTATTCCAAAACTGATTTTTTAAACTTAAAAACAGGGAAATTAAAAAGACGTTTGTGAAAAAACGTACATTTATTGTGATACAAAGAAGTTAAATAGAGACATATATAGAACCTAAGCTTGATGAAAATGCCTGAAACCAAACTGGAATGAAAGCCGGCACTTAATTTACGTCTTAACAAGTCAATACATTGATATTATTCACGAAATCCGCCTATTCCGAATTCCCGCTAAACCGAACGGTGTTCGGTCCCAATTAGTTAGGAATAGCGGGACTCTACTGTAATTAGGCGTATTCACACTTGTCTGCAGTTCAGTATGTTGCCAAATACGTACCACAGTACATTTACTTCTCTTGAGAAGTGGTGAATGACAGCGGCAACACTAGAGAAACCCACGCGACTACTAGAGTACCTGTTCTTTGTCGGTATCGGTGTTGGTGCAGATATTCGGATTAGAGAACAATGCTATTATTCTTTTGTAGATGACGGTTTGGGACGAGGTCTTCTTAAAATGACACGAACAGTAGGCTACATCACTTTAAAAAAGTGTAGTTGGAAATTCGCAAAACGAAAATGTCCTTTAAAATATCTCTTAACATGCTTTCTTATAAATAACCAGGAAGAAAGAAATACAAAGAGGTAAATTTACTAAAGAAATGAAAGAGCTTAAATCTTGGGCCCTATAAACTACAACGGTTCCCCAGAGCACTGAGCTTCAACGCGCGAAAGCTTGATGAGATTATAAAGATCCTTAATACGACTTTAATATATTGTGATGTTGAGTGTTTGCATGCCTGGAGTATCAATTTGTCTAAAATTAACTTACGTGGGGCCACAAGGATCCCCCTCTGCTTGGGAAAGAGTAGGAGAAACAAGATTCTGCAGTCGCGTACATCTGCAGTTGGAGTAGTTTTTATGAGATTTTAAGCTTTCTCGGCGGAGTTGTAATGGACCAGTCTGAAGGGTTTCATTGCTTCTAACAGCTGTCGCATGCGCACATTTTATTCTACTGCTGAAACTATAACAAGAAATCCATTCCCACTATAAGGACGAGGAATTTTAAGGTCAACATTAAGGTCAACGACAACAATTATTAAATGCTACGTCTGTCCAAGATAACATGCAGAGAAATTACAAGCCGGAGGTGAAATGAACTGTTTCTCTGTTTCTGCTGAAACAATGGAAAGAGGTCATTAATTAAAGTGTATTTTGCAACGGCACGAGAGAAAATTAACATAACTGATTAAGTAAATAAATCTCTGTAGAGGGAATTTCCACTTAATATAATGGATTTTCAAAAGATTAATTAAATCTTACTGAAACATTTGAGTACCACTTTTATTTATTTGTGACAAATATTACTATTTAATTTACAAAAATTAAAGTAATAGTTGGTTGAATTTTTATTTTTTGTAGTTTTTTAACGCCTTCTATCAGCTCAAACAATCTCCTCAGCTACTAAGAACCCGAAATTAATTAAAAAGTGTCATATATGGATGCTGATTCACGGTCTCAAAAAACATTTATTCTAGAAACTAAGTTCTCGGGGGGAAAAAATCGGAATCCTCGGGATGAGCTCGCAGGGCAGTGAAGAAATTTCAAAACGACGAGATGCAACTTTCTTTAAGTAGAATAAAATGAAAAACTAATGATAAGATAGATTACTATGAAAGCAGTGAAAACTGGGGACGAAAATATGCGGCTGCGGACTTCTAGATTGAAACTGAATTTATTGGATAAGCGAAGTCAAAGTCGTAAAGCTTCGTACTGTTATTATACTCAAGTCTCCTGGTTGCAAATAAGTTAAAATGGACTTTCAATTCAGTAAATGTTTGTAATGTTATCTAACAGTTGCGAACTGATACTTAGACCTATAAACAGTGGCCGGAATATCACAATTTCGACCTCGAGTTATTTGTACCATGACTGTAAATCTAGACATGGGTCTGACGTCTTTATACAATACATTTCATTGATCTTTGATTTTGCTCCTAATCCTTAAAATCAAATTATAATTATAATAATTAATTAAAAACAAAAAAAGACAACAAATTAAAGAATGTAAAAACTATATGAAAGAAAGCTTAAACTGTTACACACAGAGAAAGACCTGGGCAGAGATTGAACTTAAAAACAGTGTCTTTCGACTGATCAACCATTCACAAAGTCAAAATCAAGAGGACATAAGGAGGGCAGAAGAAATTCCTAAAACATTCTCCATATCCGCCCCCACCTACTTCGCCTACCTTAATCAACATATTAAAAAAGAAACCCTATTCTTGCCTAAAACACATCTGCTACGATGTTAAGACACCCCAACCCTCATTCTATAATGGGTCCTTTTATGGTTTCATTGACTTGTCGATTTTAATCGCAATCACCCTGTGAATTACACGATAAAAGATATATCAGAAGTTTAAGTGAAGAGTGTACCCGTTCAATTTAAACAGCGGAAGTATTGCCACTTAAATTTCATTCCCAGGGAGGAATTACGCTTTATACACTCAATGCTGATGTAATTGTCCCCGCATAACGGAAGTGAAGCCGTTTGAATAGCATAATGCTATGCCTGTACCCCCTCTAACACCAAGAACCACCCCACGGCTACCACGAACATTCTTTCTCAATTAAACTGAGCAGAAAACTAACTCAAATCGTTCCTTTTATTGTGGTAACCGAATTATTACTTCCTCTAACCAATATAGAACAGCGAGAAAATAAAAAAGTGATGCCTATCGGAAATTTAAATTATTTTACTCTAGATAGTTCAAAACGGTAGCGAGATTTTAACAGTAGCCTAAGTTCATTGCACAGAACAGACTTCATAAGCAACAAATGCTTATTACTAATACCAACCACTGCACTGGCTAGAACACGGCGAACCAAAACCGATGAAAGACGCTTTAGAATTTCAAAATAGGTCTATATCATAAATTACATTACAACTTTCAGATATATCCGAACTCTTCGAAGTAGATACTGATTTTTGTTAGGGGGGGAAACTAATAAATAAATAAATAAAATAGGAGTTTTTCAAAATCAAATCTTTGTCACAGGCCTCAGAATTCTGGTCGCCAATGACCGTCTGGCGACCGGAAATTTCGCACCCTGACTTAAAGGATGCCGATGCTTAATGTGGATTTAAAACACCTTAGTCTACTCGGGAACTCGAATTCCTTGCGGATGATGGCAGGTAGATAGACACAATATTGAATTTCATCCCAGGGGTTTCGGAGGTAGTTACTGAATTCCCTTCGCAACAACAATCTTATTCCTTGCCATTCTTACTTTAGATAATATAAAACTGAGTTAAATACACTTTATAGAATTTAAGTATAGTTTTTTTTTTTCGAAACATGAAAGCCTCGTCTCACTCCGACGTCCGGGCTGACTTTGTGGAATGGTTTCACAATGAGTTCCTTCGCAATGAGGGTCGCTCATTGACCGCTAATCCTACAGTAGAATACGGCAATTTTACACCTGGGTCAGAAAAAAAGACATAGGCCTATTATAGCATTAACACAGCGGGTGCAACTATTCAACACAATACAAGACAGTGGACTGAACAGTCTCAGGGCCGTCGCGTGGGCGGGGCGACCGCACAGTGGTCCAGAATTGAAATCTAGAGGGAAAAAACTAAAATTCTTACTAGTTGTAAAACATTTTATTTTTACTGGATCTTCCTCCCAGATAACCCCTCTTCACTAAACTCAGCCTTTATCAACTCTGATGTAAAAGGGTATGCAGCTGCAGCTCTTCAAAGTTGTGGGTTCATAAGGAGTAGAGGCATCAGTCTTATAACGAGTTGCGCGACGTCAGAAGTGTGAAGTCATTGTGTGAGATGTGATTTTGTTGTTCTGTCAAATGGAATTCACATCTAAAGGTATGGACTTGCGATTTATATAATATTTATTGAAATAATACTACATAAGAAATTACTGATGTCATATTTATAGGGATGTGTCTAGGTAGGGAAATTTTTTTTATTTTCTAGTATTGTAGAGGGGCTTTAAAAAATACGTTAGAGATGGCACTATTAAATATATGTCAAGGTGTAAAGAAAAGGGTTGGGTTTAAGTACAAAAAGAATTGTTTGTCGCAAATGATCCGTTTTTTTTACAAATCGCGTTTGTATTTTACGGGGTAACCGGCAAACACAGCCAGTGGTGACATGTATGGAACTTTATGAATTACCGTGTCAGACGAAAGGTTCTACAAACTCACTGTCCAATTATGTATTTGATAAGTTTGGATTAAAGGAGCATCCCAATGATTTATCTAAATTATTAGGAGCAACTATGGCTACTTTTAGGTCAAATTTTTTAAAAGCGCAGGAAAAAAGTAAAAAGTATTCTTTGAATGTCTGCTTCACAATTCATACCGACTAGATGTAAAGAAATGACAAGTTAAAGGAAAGGAAGAAAAAAGTAAATGAAAGGAAGGAAGTAATTGTAGAACAATTCCGCAAGAAAATGGGTTTGATAGTCGTCAAGCCAAAGACAGGGGAAGTGGAAATTCTAGCGATGGAAATGCGGCTCGACGCTTTTCAGAAGTCCACAATTGTCTGCTACCTTCACCGCGATCGAGGAAGAACTAATTAACCGATTCTCAGTAATTTTGTTTGTAATTTCCAGTGGTTTTCAAGTCAGTATTGACAAATTTGATAAATATGCTAGACACAACAAAACTCTAGCTGAGTCTGTAGGCCTACCCGTGGTATTATATGCCTGCAGTGTTCATAAAGTCCTAATTCATGGTGCACGGGTTATTGAATCAACCATTTTACCAATTGGTATGCTTTCTACAGAAGCGCAAGAAGCAAGGCATAAGCTCTTAAGAAAACTTCACGAAGGACATTCCGATAAATTTTAACGAAAGGAAAATATGAAAGGTATATTGAATCTGTCTCTTGTCAGTTCTGATCCCATAATCTGTCATTCTCCTCGTTTAGACAGAACAATAATGGACCCTTATCCCAAGAAGTATGCGAGCCACTTCAAGAACCAAAAGTGCCAGTAAGCAAGTCGAGTAGGGAGAAAGATGAGCAGCAAGAAGAAAAACAGCAGAAAGTAGATGAAGATGAAGAAGAAGAAGAAGAAGAAGAAAAAAAAGGCGGTGATAGTGATGATGATGCTGATGAAGCATACGCAGAAGAAAGTGATGATGCAGGTGACGTAGAGAACGAAGATACAAATTTATAAGTACTTTCCTCTTGTTGTAAAATGTAAGGAAAACTCTTTGCTATTTTGTGCATTTAAAATTTTAAAAATTATTTTTAATTTCGCGATTTATATTATAATTTTGTTTTAGGGCTTAATATCATTTATATATCAACTTTACAGAAGAAAAACAATGAAACAAATAAAAAAAGTTACTTTTGTGCGAGAAATAATTTTTTCCCTCTAGATTTGAATTCTGGACCACTGTGCGCCGTGGCAACAGCAAAAATAAAACAAACAAAAATTAAAAATAAGTCAGACGTAGGGCCTACATAACGTATTTTTTTTGTTAGGTATATTACGTTGTATGTATTTATTGAACAAATAAATATTTTACACCAATAACTTTATATTTGCAAAGTTATGACAAAATAAATAGTTGCTCAAAATTGAGCAGCTGGATTTGCTTGTATTGGCCTACTGTTAATAATAATAGCCTAATCGAACTCTACTGTGGGCCTTAAGCATGTGTGTTTGTGTTTGAATCCTTACAGATAGGTGGAATGTCATGTGAGTGCACGTGGGACTGAGTTGGGGGGGGGGGGGGGGCGCCTGACGAAATCTTGCCCTGGGCGCCAACAAACCACGCGACTGCCCTGAACAGTCTGCAAAAAGAAAGAAAACCTGACAGTTGGCATTTAATGTGGATCGCCTATTGTTCACTAATCCCTACAGTTAAGTAGCAGGAGAAAATGTTATCTGAGAAGCTAAAAGAACTGAAGCTTCCATGTTTTGGAAAGAACTGTAAGCATTATTGAACTGTAATAAAATTTAAAAAATGTAAAACTTAGTTAAACATATCAAATTTTGTATCATAAAGTCCTAAGAAATATCTATCACGTCTGAAGACGTGTGTTTAAACTTAGGTGGGCCATACCGTAGCAGCCTTTACTTGATTCAACTCACATAGCCAACTACACTACCATGTCAAGAGTTCTGCAGTAAGAGTGGATTCCTTTATCGCATTCCATAGACAAGGATGGGAAGGGAGTGTGGTCAAGCAAAATTAATAACTTACAAAGGCTACGAATAAACAGCGTCCTTATCATGCAAACCTTATAACTGAAAAATATGAATCTGAACTGTCTCTTTTAATTGGCATCGAAATGACAAACACGTGTTGCACTGCATACAATGTGCAAAGCAAATTAAGTAGAACGTAGGATAGCTAAGGAATGGCGGGTGTCGCAACATCTTCGGCTTTTGAAGAATTCAAAGCATAATATTAATATCTTTGCTTTTAACTTGACAAATTAATTCTAGATGCTCTAACCACCTATGGCGTAGAAAATGTTCTCTACTTGATGAAAACAAACCAAAATCTAATTGAAATGAGAATTATGATACTGCTACTTACATCTTTTCCTATAAATGAAATATATTTAATTTGCAATTAATTAAAATAACTGTTACAATAAGAACTGATTCGTCAAAGTTATAAGATTCTGTGATATTCAAAAGTCTAATGATGTAAATGACTGTAATATAATAGAAAAGCGATTTTGAAATCGCCGATAAATTTATAAGTGACGAAATTGCGAGGGGAAAGGAATTTATCTACGGGATTTCTAATCCACGAGCTCCATTTATAATGACTAACGAACAACATGTAATAAATAATTAATAAAACAAACTGAAATTGAATTATTTGAATGTCATTTTATATTTAATGGCACCCATGACATACCGGTGCATATAGGCCTAATCAACGTGGCTATTTTCTTTTAACAAAACACAACCGTAAAACAGGTGAAAACCCAATAGTTAAAAACATCCAATTATTCATGTAATGTTTGCTGAAATGTTGAAGATATCTTGCTTAAAACATAATTACATTATTGTTATAGTTTCTCGAAATACATACTGGTAAGTAGACCTACTGTTTCTTGAAAGATATACGCACGTAGGGATGAAGGTATTTCACACACGACTTTGAAGTTAAGTCTTTATGATGTTTACGGTAGGTGATTACAATTAAATGCCGGGAAAATTCAAATATAAGTCGCACCTTGGGACGAATCGGGCCCACCCACTCCATCCTCACCGATGCAGTTTCTTTTATACCACGATCTAGCGAATTCTTCTATTCCTCGTGTTATGAAGAAATTCGTCATTGGACGTTGGTGTGACGTCATACCGCTAGGCGAGAGGTGACAGCCTGACAAACCTCGCGGGAGGTATAAAATGCCACATTTTCGAAACCTACAAACAGCGTATCGTACATTATTCGAAAATGCAAGGGCGCTTCGCTACGACTGCCGCCTGTTAACAGTAATGAATTTTCATGTTTTCTTGTGATTTATGTTAATTTTTTTCTTTTTGTTTTGTCATGTTTGCATATGTGTGTGTATGATATTGCTGTACTTTTCAGAACTGAACTGCACCCGAGCATTCTGCTCTTTCGGGTGTTTATCACTTTTCTGAAAGTTGTAAATACTTATTATCCTAATTTGTATTGTATTGTATTTTTAGTAATTTATTTATTGTAATAAATTTTCAAATTTAAAAAAATTGAAAAAATCCCTTACTAAGGGAAATACAAAGTGACTTGTAGCAATAGGCCTACATAAACACTATTCTACTCTCTTTACCCAGCCTCTACTGCGTAACTGATACTTTTACTACTTTTTCGAATTGTGAATTGTAATATGTCACTGTAAAGGCATGGATCCAGTTGGCGACCTGGTAATTATATATTTAACTATCATCACACAAGGTTATAATCCTGAATATCGAAACTGAGCTAAATTCTCTAGTACCCTGTTGTTTAGGAGACACTTCAAAATTCTTAATTTTTCGAAATCTTCATCACTTTTGCATTTTCCGAATTCATATCCATTCCATATTTTCTTCCCTCCTCTACCAGTCGGCGCAACATCCTTTACGTAGGCCTATAAGGAATTGCGTTAGGTTGATAACATTTTACAGTTTACGAAATTCCTACGGCCTGAATCTGAATCGCTTGCGTGGACACTGGAACTGCATCCACCTTTCCAGGAGCCATCACACTACAGACCGATGCTCCGTACCAGGCCGACACGGATGCAATTATGCAATGCATAATCCAAATGTAATTCATTACCACGTCTTCATCTGTGATCCAGAAATGGGACAGGGGTTCAAGTGGGACACTACAACCGTTCCCTATAGCAAAATAGCCCATGGCGAAAGAGTCCTTCAAGCATCACTCTTACTGCAGAGTACTAATATGATTTACGAGACAAAGTGAGAGAAAAAGCAAATTAGTCTCACTTACGAAACCAATAAGGAAGTAAATTAAAGCTGCAAGACATATACCATAAATCAAGGCTCCTGGCTGCTTTGTCGCATAATGTCATCTGCTATTCAGCTCCAGTAAACTGTAATCTACAGCTTAACCTTGACTCACCTTTCCAAACATACAAACACACTTCATTATCGCATGCTTCTTAAATATCTACTACGCCTCGAGTTCCCAAAAAATATAATCTCTTTCAGATAACTAAACTAAGTCAGCGTAGGTAGTTTACTGAAGGTAAGTTAATACAACATTTTAGTAAATTAATGACTGCAACGGGCACGAATTATGTCAACCGGGACAAATCTGCTGAGATTTTACGAAAAGATGTCGGGTAATTTCTCTGGCGATAAAACCAATGATTTATAAACCATCGTCTCATTCCCTATCCCTCGTGTTTTGAAGGCAATGGGTAAAACACTGTGATTGTCTCTCCTGGTATATACATATATCTATATACCGGGTGTGTCTAAATTCCCTTTACAGACTTTGAGGACTTGTAGTGGGGACCAA
This sequence comes from Ectobius pallidus, assembly GCA_964059195.1. Taxonomy (NCBI): domain Eukaryota; kingdom Metazoa; phylum Arthropoda; class Insecta; order Blattodea; family Ectobiidae; genus Ectobius; species Ectobius pallidus. Next base: position 80,569,406 of record CAXKWD010000003.1, read on the forward strand.
GGCGGTTAAGTTTAGCATAGTAACTCATGTCCGGAAACGTCCCGTCCAAGTATTTTTTTCCTTGCTAACTAACTGTGACACTTCA